>OZ010791.1:96879851-101679851 GCA_963932465.1 Maratus speciosus | reverse complement strand
AAACAATGTTTCCCCCTATACCATTATATAATGGAGTCACGCAATATTTTTATGTTGCCCTGTAAATTAATAATAAATATTCTTTGCACCGCATATGCTACAGAATGTATATTTTAGTTAACTTCCTAAGTGTATATCAATTTCATAATCTTCGAAAGGGTCTAACATCATTAAAATGCACTTGAAACTATTTTTTCCATTGGTCTAAATGTAACGGAATAATTTTGACTGTCCATGTAATTGAATATACATCCGATTTTCATAAAATTTGAAATGGCTCGACAAAATTACATGACAGTTATATATTAGGTTGAGCAAAAAGTTCTGGGAAATTTTTAATCTAATAGTTACTAGAATTTGTATCGTACTTATGGTACAGCCCAGGTATGGCCACTCCATCCACCTCTTTCGATCAATGCAACTGCAACACTTTTTCAAGGACCGTCGATTTGAATCCTGTAATGAAGTTGAAGAAGCATGTCAAGAGCCAAGATACCAAGGAGCCGCCATGGTACTTCCAGCAAATATAGAATCTGGTAGACCGATGGCAGAAAATCGTGGGCTATGATGGTGTCTACTTTAAAGATTAATCCTTGTTGCTTTTGTTGTTAATTTGCGCATAACAACGCAACTTTTACAAATTTCCCAGGACTTTTTGCTCAACCTCGTATTTTAAATTTCAAGCCATTCGGTTGGGTAGTTTTTGCGCAGTTATATGCGGACAGACAGACAGACCAGACGACGATTATAAGTGCTACGTATTTATATAACTAGGAACGCACCTATAAAAGAGAAGAAAAGTAAATTTCTGTGTTGTACAATTTTCTCTATTTTTTATAATGTGCAATATTAATTCAGCTAAGAATATTAAATTCAAATAGGAATTAATAAATACAATAAACAATTTTGTCATTGATGGTAAAGGATGCATTTTCCAATGATACCATCTGTGAGAAAGAATATGCTGCATGAAAAAAAGTTCCAAATGTACAGAATATGGACAGTCATATAGCAAACAAAGGTTAAAAGTGACCTTTCAATTTGACATGCTCTTTCTCAAGAGTGTGCAAGTTACATAGCCACTCAAGGAAGATCAAGGAATAGGTTTGTAATGGAAAACAGTGTCTGTTTTTACACCACAAAATGTTAAAAATGTGCGACGGTAAAAGGTAAGCATATACACTAAAATTTCCATAACAGAAACTGTCGAATGGTGAACACCAATATTTTAGCGACCCCTTTTTCTAACCACAACGCATACATATTTATTTATTTTATCCTCTGAAATACTGACAAATCCGAATAGCATAGAGATTCTGTGGTCTCGAAGTAGTATTCCCAAATGACTCGCGTAAATCAGAGCTCCAAATGCTCTGGACACTAATAACTTTTTACAGTTTATTTCGCTATCTTTAATCACAGATAATTTTGCCATTAGATAAGGCGAAGAAAATTACTTTAAAATACTGGCGTCCAGAGGATTTAGAGTCCCAATTTACGCGGGGAATCCGGCAGCACTATTTCGAAGTATCCAGTACTGAAAATTTTTACTATAGTAGTATCTACTATTATCTTTATTAGAGAATACTAGTAATACTAGTATACTTCGTAGTACGTTACGAATAATGAGAATGCGTAGTCTCGTACGTTACGTAGAATGTATAATACTATACTAGTACTTCGTAATACCAGTATAGTATTACGAACTATACTAGTATATTATAGTTCGTAACGAAAATATACTAAAAGTACGTACCATTAAAAATATAGAGAAAATATTAAATTAAAAAATAAAATTTATATTTGCTCCTAAATTCGCCTTTTTTCTTTTGCTGTTATTCCGGGTGGGAGGGGTCTCAACCAGTTAGAAATTAGGTTCCTTACCTTCATATAAATTTTCTCTCTAACATAGTATTAACCGTGCTGCAGTTCAGTTTTTTAGGGTTTCGTTCATCTGACGAAACCCTATTCGTCTCGCTCCTCTGTCTGTCTGTCCGTTCGTCTGTCTGTCCGTCACAGAGCCCGTTCTCAGAAACTATACATGTTGGAGACTTGAAATTTTGTATACTTATAGATAAACACCACACATCAAACAACAAATCATAAAATTTTGAAAAAGTTGGTAATTAACCTAATTACGGGCTAATTAAATTCTAAAATTAACCAATCAACCTTTTAAATGCAGGTGCGAACACACGTTATCGAAATCCTCCTCAGTTTCTTCTAAGGGTTGCCAGTAAATCCGGCGGATGCTCCGTCAAATCAGCCGGTGCAGGGTTACCACGGAGTAATTTAAGCAATAACTGAAGTGGACCTTTAAAAAGCAAAATCGGATCTGCCGAAGTATCGGTCGTACAAATTCGTAACAGGTGTAGAAATACGCGGAAAAAATTCTACTTTATTTTGGTATAAATTTCAAATTTCTGCGTAGGATAGAACGCAAAAAATCCACTAAAAATCGATCGATAAAAATTTAATTTCTGTGTTTGGAAAGACAATGAAAACAGATTTCCATTCACCGGAAGGCAGCTGTCGTCGTCTCTCAGACATATCGGCGCGGGAGAAATTTAAGGGGAGGGAAGTCTAATACGAAATTTAAACTTTTTAAATATTAAATTTTTCGATTAAATTTTTTGACATCCGGGCTGGAAATTTCTCGCAGATTTCATACATACCCGGTTCGAAGAGATAGCTTCATTACGAGCTGAGATATTAATTATTATTTTATTCATTCCTTTTATTTCCATCAAATGCCAGATTAAGATGGAGGCACGTGCTTTTTTAACGGAGATTTCATTTAAATTGGGAAATCTAACAATTTGCGTGGTGTGTTTCGACGGCGCTCTATGAGATAAGTATTAATAATTCAATATGAAAAAGTTTATAGGTTTATAAGTGTTCATCCCACTATTTCCGAATAGCAATTTCAGGAAATATCTTAAATTATTGGTTAAGACCGCCACTCGATGTGTTCGAAACTTTAAGATACTTTATAACGCATAAGAAAAAGTGTAAAAAAGAATGGAGTGTGATATTTCGAGGAGTGGAGGGGGGGAGGGCTAGATTTTTTTTATTAAATCTTAGCGTTTGTTATCGCAGAAAATGTTTTTAATTCTTGGTTAAGACCGCACCGCCACCCTACCGACCATGTATCTACGGAGAGATTGCGCAAAGCAGTTTCGTTCAGATATGCTTTTGTTAAGAATAGAGTGCGCTCCCTGGTGGTGGAATGCGGAACTAATGCAACGCGATTTTGTTAGAATTAGGAAATATAACAAGGCGATCCGTTTGCAACTTTAAGATACTTCATGACACATAATAAAAAGCTTATAAAATAATGGTGCATGCAATTTCCTGTTAAGGGAGGGCGGGGGAGGGGCGCTGGATTTTTTTTAAAAATTAGCGTTTACGACCTTTTTAGATGTCGTTATTTGAGGACTATGATATATTCAGACACGTGCTGCTTATGAAATTTAAAAATGTCAAAATTTTAGTTACCACTATTTCCGAATAGTACTTTCAGCAAATTTCTTAATTTCTCGCTTAAGGCCGCCACCAACTCGAGTAACACATCCACTGATAGGTTGTTTAACAGAGTTTCGATCTGATATACTTTTGTTATGAATAGTGTGCGCTCCCTGGTGGTGGAATTTGCAACTAACATAACGCAATTTTGTTAAAATTATGAAATCTAACAAGTCGATCTGCTGGAAACTTTGACATAGTTCATAACACATAATAAAAAGCTTATAAAAGAATGCAATTTCCTGGGGCACCTACCTATCTCGGGTGCTATAGACCCGATCCCCTCGACTAATATACCTACGGATAGGTTGTAAAACGGAGTTTCCTTTGGACAGAGGTTTGTGTAGAATAGAATGCGCCCCTGGTTGCGAAATGGGGAACTAACAGATTTCTCAAAAGGATAAAGTGTTTTAAAGGAATATTAAACGAAACCCTCTGTGCGATCTGTGATCACACTTACCCACTTGTTTCTCTTACGGCTTCATCCATAGGAAAAACGTCCCTTTTTTTTTTTTGTTTTTTTTTGTTTTTTTTTACGATTGGGCGCGAAACGGATGTCAACTATATAACTCATCAAGTTTTCCTCAGTGTTTAGAACTGTTATAGAACTTTTTTTTTCTATAGTACCTTCTTTTAAATAGATACTTAAATGTGCTTTTGAGCCTATTAGGGAAGCCCAAATATTAGAACGGAATGCGCATTTTAACACATTATGCAGCGACCAGAATATAATTAAAATCTATAGGCAATTTTATAGTTGCATATTTAAAAAAAAAAAAAAAAAAAAAAAAAAATCCACAGGTTTCAAATAGACATCTGGCCAGGGCCTGATTAACAACGGGGCAAACTTTCACCAGTAAAAAAAGAAAAAATATTTTTTCGTTATTTTTGACAGAAATTTTGCTTTGATATGGGCTTTTATATAAGGCAAAAATTTCTATTTAAATTTACTAGTGGAATTTTTTCCCGCATGGTCATCCCTGGAGTTCAGATGCGCTGAGGTGATGCCGATGCTTTACTGGAGAAAATACAATTAAAGAGGGTCAATCCATTTCAAGTGGTCCAGCACTGGTTGCTCGACGATTTTTAAAAAATCTGAAATTTTTTGTACAACAACCCTAACATGATGGAAGTTCAAAATAACTGTTATTTTAATTTTATTATTTTTTTTGTTCATGGCGGCCATCTTTGTTTCATCGTCTGCAGCAATTTTCTCACAAGAAGGGTTTACGGAATTGTAAATAATTCATCGTCTATTTCTCCAATTCAAGTGCTGATTAAAGCAATTTGTACAGAATACGTTGGGCTACAAATTTAGTAATAGAGTAGTTTCCGAAACTAACTGCTTATTGGTGAAATTTAAGCATAAAGTTTAAATTTTTTTCCAAAATTTGTCCGTTTACAAGAGGAAATTTTTCTAGCAAGCAAAACTGTTAACATGACATATTTTTTTTTTTTTTTTTTTTTTTTTTTTTTTTACAAATAGGCCGAAAGTACTTCCAAAGTTGCAGACCTGGGACTTGCTTTCTCTTCGCTAAAAAAAATCCTAAATTTTTCAAAAATGTCAAAAATCGCACTTTTGACGCTTTGATATCTCTGGTGGGGCACGAGATAAAAATTTGAAGTTCTGGTTTCTGAGAGTATTGTATGGTAGTGTTATGTACAAGAAATTTCATGATGGAGATTTGACTACAAGTTGAGATAGGGTGGGGGCAACATGTCAAAACAATATTGTCAAACTATTGTTTTCCTGTAGTCACAGCTAAGTATTTATCTCAGAGTGTCACTTAAATTTACGCTTTTGATTATCTTTAAATAATAGTAACAGAAAATAAAGCCTTTTGCAAAGCTTAGAAATTTAATTTAAAAAATAATTATGCCTAAGGCCTACATTTTCTATGGTTTCAGTAACTTTTGTAGTAATTTTAGTAGTTAGAAGAAACCTCAGCACTTTTACATAAAAAAAATATACAAGACCTGAGACAAAAACAGAATAGGGAAGGAGAAAAGCTGTTAATGTTTTCAAACTTGTTGAGTCATGATCAAACGTGTCAAAACACATTCCTGCTTGTTGGTTTCAAAACCACAATTTTAATGCTGCTTGCCAGTCCCTGAAACTTGTTCCTACCATAAGTATGTTCCTATAAATGAAACATTATACGATGTTACCATGCGTCAGCCTCAAGTTATTTTCAGAAAGTAAAGAAATCCAAATCTCTTTCAAAATTTATACTGCAGAAAAATGACATTTTTGCATAAGAAGTAAGCTAGGAATTATTAATGAAGTGAGACTTGCACAAAGTGATTTCAAAGTTTATTTCTATGAGCCAGCAGGGCCAATATCTTCAATCAAGTTATCAAGAGATGACAAAACTTGGTTCCTACAAATTAAATTTTGAGAAAGATCAAAATTTTTAAACCAACAAGCAAGAATGTGCTTTGACACTTCAACAAGTATGACAACATTAACAGCTTTCCTCTTTCCCTATTCTGTTTTTGTCTCAGGTCTTGTATAAAAATATTTTTTTTCTTTATGTAAAACTGCTGAGGTTTCTTTTATTTACTAAAATTACTTAAAAAAATACTGAATCCATGCAAAATGTATGGCCTTGGACATAATTATTTTTTAATTAATTGCTAAGCTTTGAAAAGGGCTTTATTTTCTGTTACTATTATTTAAAGATAATCAAAAACATAAATTTAAGTGACACTCTGAGATAAATACTTAGCTATGACTACATGAAAACAATACTTTGACAGTATTGTTTTGACATGTTGCCCTTACCATATCTCAGCTTTTATTCAAATCTCCATCATGATATTTCTTGTGCATAACACTACCATACAATACTCTCAAAAACCAGAACTTCAGATTTTTATCTCGTGCCCCACCAGAGATATCAAAGCCTCAAAAGTGTGATTTTTGACATTTTTGAAAATTTTGGGATTTTTTTTTAGCGAAGGGAAAGAAAGTCCCAGGTCTGGAACTTTGCGTGTGAATACAAGTACTTTCGGCCTATTTGTAAAAATAAATTATGTCATGTTGACAGTTTTGCTTGCTAGAAAAATTTCCTCTTGTAAACGGACAAATTTTGGAAAACAAACTGACATTTTATGCTTAAATTTCACCAATAAGCAGTTACTTTCGGAAACTACTCTATTACTAAATTTGTAGCCCAACGTATTCTGTACAAATTGCTTTAATCCGCACTTGAATTGGAGAAATAGGCGATGAATTATTTACAATTCCGTAAACCTTTCTTGTGAGAAAATTGCTGCAGACGATGAAACAAAGATGGCCGCCATGCACAAAGAAAAATAAATAAAATTAAAATAATAGTCATTTTGAACTTCCATCATGTTAGTGTTGTTGCACAAAAAATTTCAGATTTTTTAAAAATGGTCGAGCAACGAATATCTGATTTTCTGGACCACTTGAAATGGATTGACCCAAAATATATAATTTAAAAAATGATTGCTGCCGTAGATATAAGAAATCCTCGGGGATTTATTATTTTTATTTATTTCACAATATTTTAAAGGCGCGGGAGAAACGCACGTTTGATGCTTCATGTTGATCAAATAAAAAGATTTTTATTAAAATATATTTTCATTTCATAACTTCAATTATATTATTCCAGAACATTGGTAAAAATAATTTTTTTTACATAATTTCTTCTCTCAAAGAGCGCATATATGGTTATTTCAAAAAATGGAAAACATTCACAAATTCTAAAAAAAATTAATACGATCAAGAACCTACACTTAACATCAAAGATTGTACATTCAAATTACAGAAACACAATTACTTGCCTCCGAAAAGGTTACTAATTTCTGCTCTTTAAAATCTAACAAATTAAAAGGACAATTTTTTAATGGTTAGTTTAATTATTTTTCTATTTAACTCTTATAACTCTAACAGACTAATGCCGCCATATAAGAGGCATTGGAATCCTTGACCAAATTTATTCTATTGCACCACTTTTTTTATGCAGTTGCACGAGAAAATTACTAAAATATTTACTTTTAAAATATAGTGGTGCGAATAGAATATAAAAATAAAATCACGCATTTAAAGCTACGGTCCGTTAAGTGTAAATAAGTAAATTTAGATATACAATATAAGGCATATAAAGGAAAATTTAACGCTCAGAGATTGGATGTTTGTATTTTATTTTCTTTACTAATTAAGTAAGAAATTTACTAGACAAAAATTTAATGACTAAATTATACCTTTCTATAATAGTTTTAAAAAGCTTAAAACAGAAAATTAATAGAGATAGAATAAAACGTACGCTAATCTTTCTATTAATCTTTTTTGCATCTAAACTAGTGTTTAGTCGTTTAAAAACCAAAATTCTTTTGTTTTTATAATAAAAAGGTTAATTTTTGTAATCATATTTGTAAAAAGACATTTAATTAGATTAAGTTCGATTTACAAGATTTAATGTTGCTACAATTAAAAAACATTACTTTATGTAAAGCGACAACCACCATTAATATTTTTTAAATAAATAAGTATTTTTGAGAGAGAGCATAAAAATGTCAGCTAAAACACCTTTCAAATTGAGAATTCTTTTAGAGAAAAAAAAAATCTGAATATATTTATTTAAAAAAAAAAATTCACATAGCCTTTTGAGCTTTATGTATTTTAATGACATAAACCAAAGTCATGTGTTAAGTTATAAAATTAAATTAAAAAAAAATCACAACTATTTAAATAATATATTTTTTATATGTAAATTCAAATGGCATCATTGCATTAAATGTTTGCTTTATTTTTAAAGACCTATATACAATGTCAATGTACGGGTATTTTTTATTGTTTTTCTGGTGATTTTTATATCAAACGGCTTAAATATTTCTTAAATTTCTGATAAAATCAAAGATATGTTTGCAATATGCTATTAGAAAAGAGAATTACAGCAGTAGAAAACTTCTATAAGTAGAATAAAACTTTAGTTGTGTAGAGCTTATATAAGTAGCTGAAAGTAGAGTTTACTTTCAGCTACTCCTAAGAATTATTGACTCTCCAATTTCAAACGTAGTGACGTATTTGAATGAATGGAACGGCAGTTAATGAAAATATTCCCTGACGAAGGCTGCGGATGCAGACCGAAAGTACTCGGAAATTAAAATAAAATGCATATTTTAAACTTTTAACATGTGTATTATTATTTGTCGCCTTTCAAGTAAACAGAATACTTTTAAAGTTCTAAAGTTCGTACTGTCTTGTTTTCATTTCATAACTTCAATTATATTATTATATATATAATGACGCAAAGTGTATAACGCTTCCGGAGTGAACTCATCCGGATCTTGATAATCTTTCGTTAAAATCAGCCATAAGCATTATCAGCTTAAGCAGCTTAAGCATTCCGATGCCGTATTATAAGTCAAACAACTGCCTTATTTAATCTACGTTGTATAACATCTATCCTTCTTCAGTTTTTTAAAACGTTCAAAAACTATAAAATCATCATATATATTAAAACGCAAAGGTAAAATTTTAAGTAGACCCATTTCGGGACATCTGCACAGCACAGGCATCAACCCTGTTCAATTTAGAGGGATTGAGAACGAGTTCTCGGTGGCTGAGCGGTCTAAAGCAGCAGTTTAAAGTGCCGATTATTTTGTAGTGGATAGCAGGTTCGAACCCAATGCCCGGCAAAATGATTTCTGTCATATTTTTCGCGATAAGTTATTTCAATAATGTCATATTTTATTAGAAGGAGAAGTTATATGGCTTTTATTTTATTATTATTATTATTTGAATGTTTTATAATTAAATAAAATTTAACGCTGAACAATATTTAAAGATAATAATTTTATATTTAAAATATTTAAGCTAAAATATTTTTAATTTAATTATCAATTTAATAAATTGAGCTGATCTACAATTTTTGTAATATCTTCTGACCATTATCAAGAATATATGTGTGTGTGTGTGTCAGAAAAGTTTGCTTTCTTTTTCTTAAAAAAAGAAAACGGAAAGAAAGAAAGATATTCATATAAGAACTATTAAAAAATTTACCTTGATATCCATTGTTCAATATTTAAAAAACGTAAAATAAAATTCAAGTAATAAAAATTATGTGCTGCACCAAGTTTCAAATTTGGGCTTTTGGAGAATGAGACTGATAAAAATAAAATTCATGGCAGCTTTTAATTTCATGTAGTTAAAAAATCCTAATAAATAAATAAAAATAAATGTTCTTTTCGAAAAAATGAGACCATAGTAAATAAAAATAAATGTTCTATCCACCATTTTTAGTTAAACTTCTGGTAAAAATAAGCATAATTTGTTGTAAATTATAAAGTTAAAAGTCTGTGACTTCATTGAATAGGTTTGGTTGACTATACCCTCTATCGCTTTAAAGAAATAGGAATCACTTATGCAATATAGAAATTTGTCACAATTTCAATAATTAATTTAAAAGCAATTCATTAAAAATTCAAGAATTTTTCTAATGAAACATTCAAGTTATTTACCGTCAAATCTCGACGGGTACCATCTAGTTCCAGTATATTGGTGCGCATAAAATTTCTTACATAATTTCTGTTCTTAAAAAAAAAGCATAGTGGGCTTAAGGCAAGAGATGGGAAACATTCACAACTGCTAAAAAAATTCAATCCGATCAAGAACCGACTTTTAACATCACATGGTGTGAATTCAAAATTACAGAAACACAATTACTCTCCTTCAGAAAGTTAAACAAGTGTTTGTTCTTTAAACTCTAAGAAATGAAAAGGAAAAATTTTAATAGTTTATCGAACGATTTTTCTGCTTCATAACTAATTTTATGTACACAAGATAACCCATTTAAAGGTAAATTTAACGATCAGACATTAGATTTTTATTTATTTTTTTTTTTTACTAATTAAGTCGTTTAAAAACCAAAATTCTCTTATGTTTTTCTTTTTTTTTATAGTAAAAGTTAATTATTTAATCATATTGATAGAAAGACATTTAATCACACTAAGTTGGGCTTAAACGGACATTAAGTTGGGTTAAAACGGACGCTAGTCTTATTAGATATTAATCTTTGTTGCTTTTAAAGCCGTGTTTAATCGTTTAAGAAACAAAATTATTTTACGCTTTTATATCAAAAGGTTAATTTCTTTCGTCATATTGATTGAAAGACATTTACATAGATTAATTTGGATTTACAAGGTTTAATGTTGCTACAATTAAAAAACATTACTTTAAGTGAAGCGGCAACCACGATTTTTTTTTTATATTGCTGTATAAACCCTATGCATTAATATTTTTCAAATAAATGAGTATTCTCGAATGAGAGTATAAAAATGTCAGCGAAAACACCTTTCAAATTGAGAATTCTTTTGGAGAAATAAAATTCTGAAAATTTTAAAAATACACTTTTCACAGAGCCTTTTGAGCTTGACGTGCTTTTGATGTCATGAACCAAAGCCATGCGTTCAGTTATAAAATGAAATTAAAAAAAAATTACAACTATTTAAATAACAGATTTTTTTATCTGTAAATTCAAATGGTATCATTTCATTAAATGTTTGCTTTATTTTAAAAGACTTACATACAGGTTCAGGTGTTTTTGTGTGTTTTCTTAGTGGTTTTTATATCAAACGGCTTAAATATTTCTTAAATTTCTTAAATCAAAGATATGTTTGCAATACGTTATTAGCTAAGAGAATTACAGCAGTAGAACTTCTACAAGTAGAATATAACTTTAATAGTATAGAGCTTCTATAAGTAGCTGAAAGTTAAATCAACATTCAGCCACCCCTAAGAATTATAGACTCCACATTTCCAACGAAGTGACGTATTTGAATGAATGGAGCGGCAGTTAATCAAAATGTTCCCTGACGAAGGCTGCGGATGCAGACCGAAAGTACTCGAACATTAAAATAAAATGTAAATTTTAAACTTTAATCATTTTTATTATTAATTGTCACATTTTAAGTAAACAGAAAATTTTTAAATTTCATATAGTCTAGAATGTTTTCATTTCATAAGTTCAATTACGTTATTCCAGAATACCAGTGCGAATAAAATTTCTTATATAATTTCTGTTCTTAAAGAACGCAGAGTGGGGTTATTGCAAAAAAAAATGTAAAATATTTAGAATTGCTAGAGAAATTGAATAAAATCAAGAACACATTTTTAACATAACATGGTGTGGATTCAGAATAACAGATACACAATTACTTGCCCCCGAAGGGGTTATAATAATTTCTGTTCTTTAAAATCTAACAAGTGAAAAGGACAATTTTTTAATGGTTTCTCGAATGATTTTTCTACTTAACTAAATTTTGATACACAATATGATCCATTTAAAGGTAAATTTAACGCTCAGAGTTTAGTAAAAAAATAAAAATAATAAACATCTAATTAGGTAAGAAATTTACTACAAAAAAAAATTATTAATTAATCTCGTCGATAATTCTTATAAAAATCTTAAACGAGAAAATTAATAGAGACAGAATAAAAATGACGCTAATCTTACTAGGTATTAATCTTTGTTACTTTTAAGCTCATGTTTAATCTTTTAAAAAACAAAATTATTTTGTGTTTCTCTAATAAAAGATTAATTTCTTTTGTCATATTGGCAGAAAGACATTTACACAGATTAATTTGGATTTACAAGATTTAACATTGCTACAATTAAAAAACACCACAATGTACAGCGACAACCGTTATTTATTTATTTTTTTATTTTTATTTATTTTATTTTTTTTTAATTGCTGTATAAACCCTTTGCGTTAATACTTTTCAAATAAATGAGTATTCCCATGTAAGTAGACCATAAAAATGCCAGCTAAAACACCTTACAAATTGAGAATTCTTTTGGGGGAAAAAATTCTGAAGATATTTATTTAAAAATTATACTTTTCACAAAGCCTTTTGAGCTTGATGTACTTTTGATGTCATGAACTAAAGCCATGCATTGCGTTGCTATGAAATGTAATTAAAAAAGTCACAATCATTTAAATAACAGATTTTTTAACATGTAAATTTAAACGGCATCATTGCATTTAATGTTTGTTTTATTTTTAAAGACTTATATATAATGTCTACAAGTCATACAGTCTACAAGTTCTTTTGTGTGTTTTCTTAGTCGTTTTTATATCAATCGACTTAAACATTTCTTACATTTTTGATAAAATCAAAGATATATTTGCAATGTGTTATTTACAGCAGTAGAATTTTTATAAGTAGAATATAACTTTAGTAGTATAAATCTTCTATAACTAGCTAAAATTAGAATCTATTTTCAGCTATCCCTAAGATTTATACACTGTACAAAAAGTCCAAGGTAAAATTTATACTTTAAACTTTAATCATCTTTATTATTATTTGTCACATTTTAAGTAAACATAAAACTTTTAAAATTCATATTATCTAAAATGTTTTAATTTCATAACTTCAATTACATTTCCAGAATACTAGAGCGAATAAAATTTCTTACATAATTTCTGTTCTTAAAGAACGCAGAGTACGGTTATTGCGTTCATAATTGCGTTCGATTTTTACAGAAAAAAACAGTTTTTCTGTTAGAATATGTTGATTTTGTGATTTTTACGGAAAAAAACTGTTTTAAGGAAAAATTACAGCTATTTTGTGTAAATTAAACTGTTTTCATTTGGTGCCAAAATGGAGTGTCTTTTTCTGTCAATTTGTGAGATTTTTTTTTCAGTGTATTTTTTACATTTCAACCGAAGTGATGTATTTGAATTAATGGAACGGGAGTTAAGGAAAATTTTCCTTGATAAAGGCTGCGGATGCAGGCCGAAAGTACTCTAAAAAATGTATGTTTTAAACTTTTATCATCTGTGTTATTATTTGTCGTCTTTTAAGTCAACAGAGAATTTTTAAAGTTCATATTATGTAGGATGTTTTCATTTCATAACTTCAATTATATTATTACAGAATATCTGTGTGAATAAAATTTCTTACATAAAATATGTTCTAAAAGAACGCAGAGTGGGATTATTGCAAGAAATAAAAAACATTCATAATTGCTAAGGAAATTCAATACGATCAGAAACCCACTTTTAACATAATATGGTGTGAATTCAAAATTACAGATGCACAATTACTCTCCTTAAAAAATTTAGACTAATGTCTGTTCTTTAAAATCTAAAAAATGAGAAAAAGAATTTTTTAACGGTTTATCGTATGATTTTCCTACTTAACTAAATTTTCATATTCAGGATAAACCATTTAAAGGTAAATTTAACGCTCAGAGACTAGATGTTTCTTTTTATTTATTTATTTATTTATTTATTACTAATTAAGTAAGAAATTTACTACATAAAAATTTAATGACTTAATTATCACTTTCTATAATGCTTTTAAAAAGCTTCAAAGAGAAAAATTAATGGAGACAGAATAAAACGGACGTTAGTCTTATTAGATATTAATCTTTGTTGTTTTTAAAGCCGTGTTTAATCGTTTAAAAAACAAAATTATTTTACGCTTTTATATTAAAAGGTTAATTTCTTTCGTCATATTGATTGAAAGGCATTTACATAGATTAATTTGGATTCACAAGATTTAAAGTTGCTAAAATTTAAAAAAATACTTTATATAAAGCAACAACCACTACTTTCTTTTTTAATTGCAGTATAAAGTCTTTACGTTAATACTTTTTAAATAAATTAGTATTCCCGAGTGAAAGCATTTAAATGTCAGCTGAAACACCTTTCAAAATTGAGAATTCTCTTGGGGAAAAAATTCTCAAAATATTTATTTAACCCTCACATGCATAAATTATTTTTCATTATTTTTCATTATTCACAAAAAATCTTTGTATAATACATATATATATTATGTATATATATATATGAGACCCATCATAAAATAGTTTTATTATTGTGCTGCATGCAAGCTATTATCTGTCCACAACCAGATCTCCATAAATAAATGCTGAAAAGATTTTTGCTTTATAGGACAATACTTATCCGTCCTCATATGAGGCTCGCTCGTACGTATGAGAGGGTTAACCTCTTCAGTACTGAGTACTAATGCAGTATTATTAATTATTACTGACTTATTTCTTCTCCCATTTGACTTCAAAGCAAGATTTTTATTCTTTTTTCATTAGTTCGAATCTTAGACTTCGAAACATATCATCTGATATCGAAATTCTAATTATGTTCGAGTACCATTAATACAAATGGGACAAAACGGAAGTCCCCATAAAAATTATACTTTTCACAAAGCCTTTAGAGCTTGATGTACTACACCTTTCAATTAGCCTAAATCCAAATTTTCATGAAATTCGTATGATTAGTTTCCGAGAATTTAATTATTTTAAAATGAGCCTATTTTAGGGGCTGTATCCAAAATGAAGTTTGGTCCTCGATTGTTGAAATCTACAGAATGACTGTCACTTCTATTAATGTATTATTTTTTGCCAATATAAACATCTTACTCGCTTAATTTGTTTCGACTATTGCCAGCCCAAATGTTTCATTAAAATGAGTAAAATATATATTTTTTAAATTATGCTTTTCTGGACATAATAGACGTTCCCTTAAACCGTCATCTTAGTGTTTTTTACTCAAAATTCGAAACGTACTCGCAAGAAAAATTTTAAATTGATAATTTTCATAAAGCAGGACATAATAAATATAAATCTGCCAAAAGGATTTTAGGTTGCAATACATATTTTTTCGAATATTAATTTGATAATTTCGAATTCACATTATATTTTTTTAATTACAAATTCAATGTATTTATGATTGGGTTTTTTAGTATTATAATTAAACAAAAAAATTATTACATTAGGATTATAATTTCGGGAGATATTAATAAAAATATGAAAATGTAATTTAACATGAGAAGCTCTACATTTTGAATGTTTATAATTCAAACTCTTATCATTCAAATGACATGAAATTTCATTTCTAGGCATAGTTTGAACCGAAGATTTAAAACATTTTGTCAAAATTGGGTGTTGCCATTGAAAAAAAACAAAGTTTGGTGTGGTTTTGGTTTGTAGATCGCCCTCTAAGCAAATTTTATATAAATCCTTTAACTGTAGACTTTATTTCCAAACATTTGGTACCTGCAATTTTTTTTTATTATAATTAGATGCAGAGTTGGTAGAGGGTGTTTACTTTTGTTTCCACGATTGTACTTTTGCTGTCCTGAACTAAAGCCATGTGTTCAGTTGTTATAAAATGCAATTAAAAAAATTACAACCGTTTAAATAACACATTTTGTTTAACATATAAATTCAAATAACATCATTGCATTAAATGTTTGCTTTGCTTTTAAAGACTATTTTCAATGTACAGTCGCGGAAAAAAAAAAAGTAAACACCCCCTACTAACTTCTCAACAAATTATTGTAGAAGACAGTTACTAGTACCGAACGATTGGAAATAAAGTCTACTTTTAAATGATGTATATAAAATTTGCTTAGGGGGCCATCTACATATTAAAACGAACCATAACTTTATTTTCTTCAATAGCAGTACACAATTCTGACAGCATAAATGAACTCTACACCCTTCAATTAGTCTAAAAACAAATTTTTATGCAATTCGTACCATAAGTTTCCGAGAAATTAATTATTTTAAAACGAGCCTATTTTAAGGGCTGTATCCAAATTGAAGTTCGGTACTCGATTGTTAACCGAGAGAGCTCCCTTCTTGATCAAGGCACCTTAAGCAGTCAAATAAGCCTGTTAGATTACAGATAGCATAAGAAATTTCAAAATATTTAGTCACTTCTATCATAGACGGCCCCTTAAATCGTCATTTTGCCGTTTTTTAAGCATAATTTGAAAACTACTTGGAAGAAAAATGTGAAATTTTGGATTTCCATAAAGCAAGACTTAATAAATCTGAATCCAGCAAAAAAACTGTAGGTCGCAATTCATATTTTTTTTAAATATTAACTTCATAATTCATAATTCATATCAGAAAATTATAAAAATTGCAAATTCAACGTATTTATGTTTGGGTATATTAGTATTATTGCTACACAAAAAATTAGAACATTAGGATCATAATTTTAGAAGTTATAAATAAAAATATGAAAATGTAATTTAGCATTAGAAGCACTAAATTTTGAATGTTTATAATTCAAAACCTTATCATTCAAATGACTTGAAATTAGGTTTCTAGGCATAGTTTGAACCAAAGATTTGAAATATCTCGTTAAAATTGGGTATTGCCATTGAAAAAAATGAAGTTTGGATTCGTTTTAATATGTAGATCGTCCCCTAAGAAAATTTTATATACGCCCTTTAAAAGTAGACTTTATTTCCAATCATTCGGTACCAGTAACTTTCGTCTACGATAATTTGTTGAGGAGTTAGTAGGGGGTGTTTACTTTTTTTTTTCCACGACTGTACATATACTTTTGAGTGTTACTTAAAAATTTCTTAAATTTCTGATAAAAATAAAAGTCATATTTGCAATACTTTATGAGATGGGAGAATTACAATGTTAAAGTACTTTTTATGTTTTTTTTTTCATTTTATGCATTTTATGTATTTTATGTTATATATTGAATTTCATATTGCTTATTTTTTTACGAAGGTAATGTAAAACTGAGACGGTAAAAAATCTACTCTTTAAAATTGAATATGTAGAAAAAAAATTAAATGCAGCAAGTGTAAAATGAGAGTAAATTAAATGTAGTTATGGTAAAATGAGAGATAATCTTATATCTTACTCTTTATTGTTTGTAAACTCATGTTTAATCGTTTCAAAAATTGTTTCTGTTGTTATAGTGGTAGTAGTATAGAATTATAAACCACCGCTTTACGTAAAGCGATATTTTTTTTTTCTTAATTGCTAAAACACCTCTCAAATTGAGATTTTTTTATTCTGAATATATGTATTTAAAATTTATACTTTTCACAAGGCTTTTCAAGCTTAATCTACAATTGAAGCCATGAATTCAGTTGTTATAAAATGTAATAAAAAATGGGGAACATACCTCTCTCAAATTGAGTTTTTTTTTAAACTGAATTTATGTATTTCAAAAATTATATTTTTCACAAAGCTTCTCAAGCTTAATCTACTATTGAAGCCATGAATTCAATTGTTATAAAATGTAATAAAAATAATTAAGAACATTTAAATTTTTAAAAAAATTGAATTCAAACGGCATGAAGACATTAAGTTCTAGCTTTATTTTTTAACACATGTTTTTACATTTTTCAATGTAAATGTGCTTTCGTGTGTTTTTTAATGGTTTTTTAATCAATCGGCTAATAACTATATTAAATTTAAAAAATCAAAAAATCCGACTGCTTAAAAAGCAAACTAATTAATTATTTCTCATCAATGTGAAGCTATTTTTGTATTACTTACCTTTCTTTTTTATTTACTTGTATTAATGACTTTTAAGTTGTGTTTAATTATTAGTTCCTATCTACAAACACTGTTTTGATGAGGCCTATAGATGTCTATTATGAAGGTTAGAGTTACAGTAAAGGTAGAGATACAAAGTACACAACTTCCAGGCTGTGTAATATTTAAATGGAACTTCTGATTGCAAAATGGTCAAAGAAACATCGTCTTCATTTTGACAGACCTATCCAACAATATGCCACTCAATAGGTGCGTAAATTTTTTTATTCGTCTCTACCGCCATTTTGTATTTTACGGCCGCCATTTTGAATGTATAAAAACAAAACCTAGCCTATAACCATCGGATCGTTAAGACGAATCGATAGAGATCTCATTCATTAAAATCCATCCAGCCGTTGGCATGTTTCGAGGGTATAAAGAAATCCACATACACAGATACGCGTGAAACACATAAGCCTTCACTTCAGTCGGGTAAAAAATGCTTTAAATTTCTGATATAACTAAAAATAGGTTTGCAATAAGTTATTAGATAAGAAAATTTCAAAGTAAAGATAGATTTTTTTTTTAATTATTATTATTATTATTAAATTTCATATTGCTTATCTTTTCAAGAATATAATGTAAAACTGAGGCAAAGTAATTTCTGCTCTTTAAAATTAAAAATATAAAAAAAATATTAAATTAAAATCAGTAAGCTTAAAACGAGAGCTAATCTTACTATAAATTAATCTTTATTGTTTGTAAACTCGTGTTTAATCGTTTTTCTTGTTATACTATACTAAAATGTTTCTTTTTTTTCCTCACATGTATAGAAAGGCATTTGAACAAATTATTTAGGATGTTACAAGATTTATTGTTGGACAATTATAAACCACCACTTTATCTAAAGCGATTTTTTTTTATTAAATGCTGTATAATTCCCTTACATTGTAATTTCCAATAAAAGGAGCATATCCATAAAAAGTGTCAGCTGAAACACATCTCAAACTAAGTATTCTTTAAAAAAATCTCAATATATATATTTAAAAATTTTGCTTTTTACAAAGCATTTTAATCTTAGTCTTTTAGACATGAACAGTTGTTATAAATTATAAAAAATTGCGACCATTTAAATAAGATTTTTTAAAATAAATTCAAACGCCATCAATGCATTAAATTTTAACTTTATATTTAATGATATACAATTTCAATGTAAAACTACTTTCGTGTGTTTTCTTAATGCTTTTTAAAGCAATATGCTTAAAAATACTTTAAACTTTTGATATAACCAAAGATATGTTTGCAATGCGTTATTACATAAGAGAATTTCAATTTAAAGACACATATATGTATTTACTTTACAATTTTTATTATTAAACTTCATATTGCTTCTCTTTTCAATAAGTTAATGTAAAACTGAGACAAAACAGATTTCTGCTCTTTAAAATTGAAAGTATAAAAAAAAATTAAAGCAGCAAGTTTAAAACGACAGCTAATTTTATTATAGGGGAGACTAGGGAGGGTTGACCATACGGGAGGCTTGACCCACCCATTAGTTTTCATATTTAAAAGAATTTCAGAGTTTTATCATTAAGTGTCAACCAAAGCTACTGTAATGCTCAATCAACAGTCTTTGTTTCATAGAGATAATCGAAATAGGTGTGAAAAAATCAACTGTGAGGCTTTTTCAACCTAAAAGCTGTGTTTTTTAGAAATATTTTGTAAGCTTTTTTCAGATAAAATATATCATAGAAATTTAAGTAAGTAGGTTTTAAGTAATGCAGAAATATCGAGCTTTCATTCCAGGCAAAAAGATTGTACGGTAAGTTAGGCTTAACGTAATAATGTGATATTCTTTAGAAAAGGGATATGTGGGGAGGCTTGACCCAGTCAAATTAAGGGAGGGTTGACCAGATGAAATCTTTTTATTATACACTATGCATAATGAAAGGTTAATGGTTATATATAAAAATGAATGTAACTTTATTCTGTAAAGCCACGGTAAAATAGGGTGATGGAAAAGAAAATATTTAGATTAAAGAAAAATGTGAAAAATTGTTGTAGTATTCACTGCAAGAAAAAATTTAATGAAATATAAATGGGTAAGTTGATAGGAACTTTATCCATTTAAATATTACTAAAATAGGTAACTAGAAGCAGTGTAAAAGACTAGAAAGTACTAGAAATTATGAAAGCAGCAGCCTTAACACTTTCAGGGGAAGCTTTATGCTTATGAAACCACTTAATTTTAATTCCCATACGCCACACTGACACCATAATTTTGCTAAAATCTTTTCCATTTAATATGTATGTGAAATATACTCTTTTTCTTCTTTCCAAATAAATTTTTTCGTAAATTCCGGTGCCAGTCATTTATTTCAGCATTTTAGAACTGAAAGTACTTTGCCACTGAAAGGGATAAAGAAGATAATGATCAGTTATGTGCACATGCAGCTGCAAAAGAACATAGCATTGATCGAAAAACGTTTGGAATGTATGTAAACAAATTTCACCAGCACGAATACGCTGAGATGAAGCCAAATTATATGACAATTAGAGTTGTCATGTCGAGTGTCACAAAAAGTAGGAAAAAGATTAAAAAAAGGGGGAGCAGTGGCCATAAATTCCGTGCATAATAATGAAACCCTATGAAAACGGAACCTGTCTATAACGGAATACTGTCTTAAATGTTAAAATTTCATTTTCCCTGCTGTACAATTATACCTGCTCAGACAAAATTCTGTTTAAAACAAAATTTTTCTCCTCTGACTTGCGATTGCGTCTAAACAGGTTTGTTTAAATATCATATTTTCAAAAATGTTTTTTATAATAATTAAAACATGTAGCATAAAGTTATATTGCCTTTTTTAAACAGATTTCATTTCTCTTCACAAATATTTCAGTATAAAACCAAGTGGGTCAAGCATCCCATATAGTGGGTCAATCCTCCCATATGTGGGGAGCCTTGACCCATTATGTTCTCATGGTTAAAATCGATCATTTTCCAAATTTCTTATATATTATACTCATGTAGCAATTTTATTTTGATAACTGATTGTATAACGAATAAAATGATATATAAAACTTTATTCTACGGTCAAAATTTTAAAAATTAAAAATCATTTTGTAAAAAGTGGGTCAACCCTCCCTAGTCTCCCCATATTAATTTTTATTGCTTGTAAATTCATGTAATTATTGTGTTTCTTTGAAATAAAATATTTCATATTTCCTCACATTTATCGAAAGCCATTTAAACAAATTATTTAAGATGTTAGAAAATTTAATGTTGGTACAATTATAAACCACCTTTTTATGTAAAGCTGTATTTTTTTTTTCTTAATTGCTGTATAAATCTTTTACATTGTAATTTTCAATAAAATGAGCATTCCCGTATAAATGGATTTAAAATAACAGCTGAAACATCTCTCAAAGTACGTATTCTTTTTTTAAATTTTTCAATATATTTAATTAAAAGTTATATTTTCTACAAAGCATTTTAATCTTAGTCTACTGTTGATGTCATGAATCAAAACCATGAATTCAGTTGCTATAAAATATTTTAAAAAGTACGACCATTTAAATAATAATTTTTTTATAAATTGAAACGACAACAATTTATTAAATTTTAGATTTATTTTTAATGGCATGTGTAATTTCAATGTAAAATTACTTTCGTGTGTTTTCTTAATGTTTTTTAAATCCATCTGCTTAAAAATGCCTTAAACTTTTGATATAACCAAATATATTTTAATACGTTATTAGATAACAGAATTTCAAACTAAAGACACCTTTATGTATTTAATTTGCAATTTTTATTATTAAACTTCATATTTCTTCTCTTTTTAATAAGTTAATGTAAAACTGAGACAAACTAATTTCTGTTCTTTAAAATTTGTGTAGCAAGTGTAAAATGAGAGCAAATCTTATTATCTATTAAACTTTATTGTTTGTAAACCACGTGTTTAATCCTTTCAAAAATAGAATTATCTTTCTTCTGTTATAATAAAAGCTCATTTTTTCATCACATTTATAGAAAGACATTTAAACAAATTATATGAAATTTTACAAGATTTGACAATGTTACAATAATAAATAAGAATCGACCGAAGCAGGCTTTCAAGACCGAAGCCAAACAGACTTTCGGTAATATTCCTATTTTCAGCCGAAAGCTAAAATGTCAAATTTTTTTCTAATTAATTAATAAATACATAAATATACAGAATTATTAATTAATTATACGTGTAATTATACATGTGGCCCAAGTTGGCTATCTGTGCCTCTGATCAAAACTTTCTATTTTCCTATAAAATAAAATGTAATCTGCGACAAAGAATGTTTTTCTAATTATACGAATTTCATTTAATAAAAAAAATGTAGGTATATTTTAGGTATACATACTTCGATTTAACTTTTATAATGATTTTGTAAATGATCATCTGTTATACTAAAACTTTCTCAAAGAGTACCCGAAACACTTCTGCGATTTCAAACAATTAAATTTCTATTACTGTTAAGCCTGCAGCGTTTAATGAGCACGTGAAAACAGTTTTCAAAGTTTAGTCATATAGGCATTGCTTGCTTTATAATTTACACTCTCGTCTTGTGTCAGTCATGACTGACAATTGTAAACAGAGAAGTTCGTAGCAATAAATAAAAAGTGTCACATTTTAGCCGATACAGCTCTATTCAATTAGTAATGTCGGAAATTTCTGAAAAAAGAAATTCTCCACATTACTGAGAAAAAGGAAATTTTCCACAGCATTTTCGGCGAAACTCTGATTTTGGGCCGAAAATGAAACCCGATTTTTGGTCGATCTTTAATAATAAACAACCACTTTTAGTAAAGCTACATTTTTTTTTCCCTTAAGGGTGTTCTCAAATCCAAAAAAGCAACTTTCTGACATAAGTTTTAATTTATTTTTGTTCGAAAATTCATGAAACTAGAAAGTGTTGTTATTCAGAAACTATGTCATCGAACTGCTTGTTCCGTTTTCCTGTAAACGCAATAGATCTGTCAGATAATACTATCAAAGTTGGCATTTTGAAATGAACTTCCGAACGAAAGAAGAATATCAAGTCAGTAAGAGGAAAAAAAATACCGTGTCACGTGATCAAAATCACTTATAACTCAGCAGGTAATTGATTGATTGAAAAACGGAAAAGACAGTTCGATTCCAAATCGCTTCCATGCTCAGGCTTTCCAATTTTATATCTTTTCGTTAAAAAATGAATTTGTAAATGCGTCAAAACGTTTTGCACTTGTTGAGCAGAGCAGTTGAGAACAGCCTTAATTACTTTATATATATATTCCTTACCTTAAATTTCCCAATCAATTGAGTATTCTTACACGAGAGCATAAAAAATGCCAGCTGTAAAACCTTTTAAATTGAGTGTTCCTTTGCGAACATAAAGTGTTTTCTGAAAATACTTATTTAAAAATTGTACTTTTCAAAAAACCTTTTAATCTTAATGTACTACTGTGTCCATACTAAAAGTTCATTCGTTATAAAATGTAAAGTGTACGATTCTTTAAATTGCAGATATATTTTTGTAAATTTAAACGGCATCAGTGCCCCGAATTTCAGCTTTATTTGTCAAAGGCATATACGAGGGTGGTTCAATAATTATTGTTCCGAGTGTTTATAAAATATTTGTACTGCAGTGGTTGATGTGGAATATTGAAGCTTAATGTCGTAGATGCCTATTTGGTCAATTTCAGAACCGTAGTTGCTATAATAACATATTTTTCTTTTTCGTTTAAATTTGAGAGGTGACACCTAGCTTGAAAGTGTGTGTGTGTGTGGGGGGGGGGGGTGCTGGTTTGGAGCTTATGGGACCAGACCTGAAGCAGTTCTGCGATAGATTTGTGACAGTGGATGAGACGTGGCTACATCACTATGATACCGAGTCCAAACGACAGTAGCCACGTCTCATTCACTGTCACCCCCAACCCCTTTCCCAGCTTGGTGCGACCTCTCGCAGCAAAAACGAAAACAAAATATGTTAATATAGCAGCTACTGTTTTGAAATTTAGCATATAAGCATCTAAGATATTAGGCTTCGATATTCCACATCAACCATCGCAGTACAAATATTTTATACACACTCGGGACAATAATTATTGAACCACCCTCGTATGTATAAGTAGCACACACGCGCGGCGTTGCATGTCTTCACCATGTCCGCCATGCAATGTGTATGTATTTCAATGTAAAATTACTTCCATGTATTATTAATGTTTTTTTAATCAAATGACAAAATATATTTATGTTATTATCAAAGAGATACTGGGAATATATTATTAAAAAAAAATAAAAATAAAGATGCATTCATGTGTTTTATTAGTAGTTAAATATTTTTACTTTTCATATAAATTATATATTCATGTGAATAATGTAAAACAATATATCTTAAACTCTGCTCTTTAAAATTTAACAAATTTAAAGGACGATTTTTAATGCTTCAACAAGGGAATTTCCTACTTAATTATTACACTAAATAATCCATTTAAGGGTAAATTTAATGTAACTGATTTTCGGAGATTTAGGTGTTTATTTTATTTTTATTTTTACTAATTAAAGAAGAGATTTACATTATAAAAATTTAATGATTACATTTTTTGCTTCCCATACTGCTTTTAAAAAGCTTAAATGAAAAAATTAATGAAACAAGTACAAAGCGAATGTTAATCTTGTTATGTGTTAATGTTTATTGTTTCTAAACTTGTATTTAATCGTGTTAAAAACATACATTTTTTTTTCATATTTATAGAAAGGTATTTAAACAGATTAAGTTCGGTGTTATAAGATTTGATGTTCTTACAATTATAAATCACCACTTTAAGTAAAGCGACAGTCACTTTTTTTTAATTGCTCTATAAATCCCTTGCATTAAGTTATTTCAATTAAATGAATATTCCCGTGTGAGAAAATAAATAGTTTTAGTTGAAATACCTTTCAATATTTATTTTAAATTTATTTTCTTCCGAAAGCCCCTGAGGCATTAAATTACTTTTTTACGTTTAAAAAACGGTATGGGGTGATATTTAGTTTGTTTTTTCTTTGTTTCATGTACTAATGATGCCATGAACGAAAACCATGAGCTCTTTCGATGTACAATGCAGTACAAAATTACGAGTATTCAAATGATAGATATTGTTAGCATTTTCCGACAGATTTGAAAAGGACTTATGGCTTTGATTAGATTGTATATACAGGATGTCCATAATTAAACGACCCTAATTTAAAGTTGTCTAAATACGAAACTATTGGTCAGAAAGTTGTGAAATTTTGTGTCGGACATAATAAAGGAATGGGAATTTATTTGGACGAAAAAAAATTTTTAGTTCAAAATTTCGCCACCAGAGTGCGTTTTTAAAATAAATTACACATTTAACCACCGCCCACTGAATATCTGGCCTTAGCTCTGAGAGAAAATGACGGCTGCCGTAGGCGGAATTTTTTTTTTTTTTTTTTTCAGACTTTGTACGGTCCATTCAATTCGCACACGAATAATTTTTAACTTTTTTTGCGCTTTAATTTTTTCAGGGGGCAGTCTGTGTACAGTAAACTCTGTCTAAGGCGGAATCGGTCGGGACTGAGAGAATTTTCCGTGGTAGACAATATTCCGGCTTATGCAAAAGAGCGTGATTTATTGGAATGGAGCATACATCAATCGAAAAGCGTTTTATATTTTCGATAAAAGGATTGGATCTTCAGTTATAATGAATTGCTCGCAGATGACCATCTTATTGATTGTCTTGACTCGAAAATCTGTTGAAAACTGAAATTCTGGAAGATCCTTTGTCTTTATAAATAAATGAGAAACGCTATTCAATTTCTTAGTACTGCTATAATACCTACAAATTTGAAGTTTATACACAAAAAAAAATTATAATAATTTCGGAAATGAGGCAGAAAGCTATCACTTTGAAATTGAGTACAACCTTAAAGCATAATATATTGTACTTTAGACAATACAAATTTTCATAAATGTGCATTCTACTACTAATAACTTTTAAACACATATTTATATAGGAAAAAAATGGCATATGCAAGAATTCCTTAAAATTTAAACAGTTTTCGTTCTTTTGAATTAACTTTTTAAAAGTATTACTGAATTTAATTTTTATGCTCTACATTGAGTATTTGACGTATATATTATCAGTTTTAAAGTTTCATAAACGCCTTTCATTTTTAAAATATCCCTTTTTCCGCCTTATGCAAAATTTTGGTTTCGGTGGGACCTTAAAACTCTTTCCGTTTCCGCGTTACGCAGTTTCCGGCTTATGCAGCAAGAATTAATGATATTATCTATGGGTTCACCGGGACTTGAAAAATTTTCCGCAGTAGATAGATTTCCGGCTTACACAGAGTCCGCCTTAGACAGATTTTACTGTATTTGTCTCATTAATCTGAGAAAAATAAAGCGTAAAAGCTTTTAAAAATGTGTAATTCATAAAAAAAAGCCCTCTGGTGGCAAAATTTTGAACTTTTTTTTTCTCAAACAAATTCCTATTCCTTCATTATGTCCGTCACAAAATTTCACAATTTTCTGACCAATATTTTCGTCTGTAGATAACTTTAAAGTAGGGTCGTTTAATTATGGATACCCTGTATGTATGCGTGGCCGCCTCTTCGTACATTTACAGAAATATCCTTGAATTACTGCGAGCATATATCGTTGAGGATCACTATAGAAGCTTTCTTCCCTATTGACAACATTACATATAGAATTTATAATTATTTTATTTGGGCTAAGAAAGTAAATTCTATATAATACGATTTATGAGTAGTTACAAGAACACAAAAGAATGCCCCAGCTATAAATTTTAATAGTATCAACTGTAATCTTTTTAGAATGTTGGTTCAAGGTCCCAAATAAAGAGTAACTTAAACAGTTTTCGATAAAGGTACGCGCGAGTACTACTTTGTTATTTATTCGCTTGCAGTACTAGATACGCAAACTGGCGCCTCTTGGGCGTAAAGTGCTTGTGTTCTGCAATTTGCAAAGAGTGAATCTGTAATTTCAGTACAAAGTGAGTTTCGTTTAAAGTTTAATTGTGATCTCCCATGTGGTAAAAACACTCAAAATTCATAATATAAGAAAATAAAGTTTTTAAAAATTGTTTCTTTGCATGTAAGACATATTTTTTAAAAAAATATGGCATTTATTGAATAATTTGAGTTCAAACATTATTTGTGCGTCGGAAATATATTATAGCCTACGAAGATTTTAAACTATGATTTCAAAAACATTTTTTAAAAATTTTGCTATAATTTCTTCACATTCATTCAACTACATTTAGTAAGCCAAATTTTAACTTTTCCTACAAATTATCACTCACCAAAATAACGAACTTTGAATAAGAAAGACTATGTTTTTTAATCAGTATTAAATACATTCCACATCTATTGTACGTACCTTTAAAAAAAGCAGAAAGAAATCAACCTTCTCTTCTGATTGTGCAAGAAACAGTTGTTTTGCTTATTTATTTATTTATTTAGAAAAAAGATTTACAATGCAATTTATAATAACTGAATTTTATGATTCTTGTAATTCTTTTACAAAAAGCTTAAATAAGGAAAATAATATATAAAGTATAAAATTAATGGTAATCCTATTACACGTTAAACTTTATTGCTTCTAAACTTGTGTTTAATTTTTTTTTTAATTCTTATTTTTCTATAGTTATGCCGGCGTTTTTTCAGCATATTTATAGAAAAACATTTAAAAGGAAAAAGTAATTATAGCAAAATTTGTTGTTGTCATAATTATAAAACACGATTAATTAAAGGGTCGGTATTTGTTTGTGCGTGTGTGTAAATTCTTTACTTTAATAATTTTCAATTAAATAATTATTCCCTCGTGAGATCATTGAAATTGTTGGCCGAAATAACTTGCAACACTTATTTAAAAATTATGTTCTTGAAAAGACTTTTTAAATTATTCCTTATGTAAAAAAGACAATGGGTTTAGGATTTGTACTTCCTTCTATCTTTACAAGAAGAAAGTATTGGATTCGTGAAAATTTTTGACTTCCGGTTTTCGACGGATTTATACGTTTTAGATGTCTTGAATATGATTTGATGGTTTTTAGAAAATGTCTGTTTGTGAGTCTGTATGAGACAAAAATTTTGTGGGCGCTCTATCTTAAGAACTAATGCACGGAATTTCACAAAACTTTAGATTTAGTTAGATCTTGATATAAACTAGACCTGATTAGATTTTGGTGAAAATCGCACAGCAAGTGGCGCTGCTATGCGGCATTTTTCACGATTTCTTCAATAGCTATATCTCAGGAACTACTGCACGGATTTTCATAAAACTTCAGATCCAGTTAGTCTAGGATATAGTTAGGTGCTGATAACCATTTGGTGAAAATCGTCCAACAGGTGGCGCTACTATGCTGCATTATTCATGATTATCGCAAAAGCTCTAACTCAAGAAAAAATGAACGAATTTTCATCAAACTTCAGATTCAGTTAGTCCCTGATGTAAATGAGTGCTGTTTCATTTTTGGTGTAAATCGCCCAACAGGTGGCGCTGCTGTGCTGCACATTTTACGATTTCCGCAATAGCTATAGCTCAAGAACTAATGCATAAATTTTCATCAAGCTTCAGATTCAGTTAGAAGTTGCCAAAATTGTTGATAATTGGATTTTGGTGTAAATCATCTAACAGGTGGTGCTGATATGCTGCATTTTGCAGGAAGTATTAACATGTATGACATAGAAGAAAGTTTTGGGTTTGCCACATCTGACTAGTTTTAACAGACTTCAAAACAAGGAGGTGACTAATTTTGACGCTTTTTTTTTTTTTTTTTTTTTTTTTTTTTTTTTTTTGCACGTTTGCTTATTACACCGAAACTACGCAATCGATTCTTGTTTTTTTTTTTTTGTTGTTGTTTTGTTGTTTTTTTTTTTTTTTTTTTAAGGAACATTCTTGAAATGGTCCCATTTAAATTTCATCAAAATTGTTTTAGTACTTTTTTAGAAATTCAAGAAAAATAAATAAACATGTTTGAAATATTTCATTTACACCCATTTTCATCAAGTGAATTTTGTTGTCATTCATCTGTTTGGCGAAAAAGTAACTACCCAGTGATTTCCCCCCTTTTTACACTGTTTTGCTTATATGATTGTTGTAGGGAAAACAATATTTTAATCGTTAAAAACTTTTATGACGTAAACGATCAGTAAAAATTAAAATTGTTAAGCATTTAAATTCATACAAGATTTCTGCGGTACATCTAATACAGGATGGGTCAAGAGTCTCTAGCAAATTTCTTAATTTAATATAAAATTAAGTAATTGAAGTCGTTTCTTTTTTGGGGGGGGAGGGGTTTAAAAGTTTATAATTATTTAAAGAAACTTTATTTCGTGATGCTTTCAACCTCAGAGAAACCATCGTGTTATTTATAATTAAAAGTACCCCAATGATGATATGAAAATATAGTTATTACGATTGTTCTATTATGAATAACGATTAATGATAATTCCTGATTGGTCACTGCTTTTTCCATGCGTCGGAAAATTAACTGTTATATCTATTTTATGTTCTAAAAGGTGTATAAAAAAGTTGTAATGAATATTTATACAAATTATGAGGTATATATATATATATGTATATAAAGAAATGTGAATATTTTTAAGCATATAATTACAAAATATGTTAATTTCAAAAACAAACAATCTTTTTTTTCTATTTTTGTAAGAATATTTTTTATTATTTTTGTTGAAAATATTTTTTTAATTAAATTGGATGCTTTAAAATTTGACATTGTTGAAATTATAAAGCATTATTTTTATACAAAGCAAAAGCAATAATTTTACTTGCTGTACAAATTCTTTTAATATTCTAACTAATAATTTTCAATTAAATGAATATTCTCACGTGAGGACGTAAGACTGTTGTAAGACGTTTTCTGAAATATTTTTCCGCAGATGTTAGTTTAAGTTAGCAAAAATGTATTTTTTAAATAGATGCATAAAGTCTAGAATACAGTTCATAGTTAAACTCCATATAACAATCAATCGTAATTCGTAATTAAGATTTGCATTATCATCAATATTTAATCTTATCGGTCCTATGTCACTTCCTACGTGACATCGGGGCTAGCAACTCTTACACGAATTTTATTCGGTAGACACCACTTTTTTTTAAAAGAAACTTTGTTACTTGTACTTGAGCATTGAACAAAGAAACACGCATTACCTCTATACTGGATGTTAAGTTGCCCCGCAACTAGGAAATCCATGAACCAGCTTACATTGTTCCATTGTGAACAGTGGAGAGTTTCCAGTTGCTCCCTAGTTGCAAGCAACTCCCCGCCCTGTATATGAGGGAAGCAGGACATTTCTGTCCCGAAACTTCGGTCCCGCCGTTTCTGTCCCAATGCCATTTCGTTCTCTAGCCATTTCGGTCCCAATGCCATTTCGGTCCGTTGCAGTTGTTGGAGGAATTTATATTGTTAAATTAAAAAAATTCTCAAAAGCTAAATTGCTTTTATTAAACGTATTTATTAATAACATTTCAAAATTATTTCAATTATTAATTGTTTATATAACTAATAATACTGTTAAAAATTATTTTTACGTATTTGTACAATGTTGCATTATTATTATTATTATTATTATTAATTTATTATTAATTAGACTATGTTTTTGGCTGATTTTTTTTCAAAAAATTCTGTTTCATTTTTTGAAAATAATAAATCAAAAGTTTGGAATAAAAACATTAAGTGATGAATAATTGCTATCAATTAATTCCCAATGTAGTTTGTAATTTTAGTATAAAAATTAAATTAATATTTTATAAAATATATATTTTTTAATTTAATGTATTCTTAATTTATTAAATTAATAACATTACTAATATAAATTACAAATTTTTACTTATAAAATAAACTCAATACATAATATATTTTATATTCAGTTTATCATTACATTTCATAGTAAATATAAACTGTAATTTATCCGTTACCTGTTTGATTTGTACTTAAAATTACTGAAATTTAAAACTATTAATATAAATAATAATAAAACTAAAATAAAAAATATATTAAATTTATTTTCTGGAAAACTGGGAAGAAAATGTAATTAAAAAAAAATAGATAAACAACAAATAAAAAAAGGTTAGTTTTGTCTGTTAAAAAATGAAATAAAATTAATTAAAATAATAGTTACATTATTACATAAAATTAAAAACAATCATCTTATTACAAAGTAATAGGCTCGGTTTCAATAAAATTTGCTCACAAAAATCGTCTTCAAGCGGTGGGAAGAAAAAAAAAACTAAAGTGGTGGGGAGAGGAAGGGGGTTGAAAGCAAAATACTTTTCATAGCACGCCTAGTTACCAAATCACTATAGTTTTGCGAATATTTATAATGGTAAAGTAACTTATAAAAACAATTTTATAAGATGAAACTTTGTATTATAAAAATAATTAGAAAAATTAAATATTTGTGCTTCAATAAATATGTCTTATTTCTCATTAATTAAAGGCAAAGGTGTAGAGGAGGGAGATTTGAGAAAATGTTTACATGTAATGGCTTATAAGTGTCTAATTGAATTATTGAAGACACTTTTTATTAATCTAATTAAAAGAAGAAAAAAAAAGCACAGTTTTTTCTATTATTCAATTAATGATAATTTAAAGGCTCTAAAAAAAGCAAGCATCAAATCAATTAAAAAATATATTTATGGCACTTTATAGTATACTAGGGGAGTCTGCACCCTGCAAGCTACGCTCGCCAACCCCCACTCAGGCACCGCAGAATATAAAAACACGCTAATTTGATCGGATTTAAAAAGATTAGAGAAGATTGGATTATAATGAAAAAACCTGTGGCGATCTCCCTGTAAGCGGGTTTCCATTCAATTCCCATTGATTGCGAAAATAAAGGCCAAATCATTTGCTGTTAAGACATGCAATAGTTGTTTTCCTGTTTGATTAAAGAAGATCAGCTAAACATTTGAAAAGAAGCTAAAATAAAATGAATTAATTAAACAGAGTCTTTGCCTCCCAGTATTATTTAACAGTGTTATAAAACAATCAACATAATACAATACAGACATTTCAAATGTATCGTTTTAAATCTGACCTAAGTTTCACTAAAAATTTCTTTCTCTTTTTAACATTCACGTGAAAATACTTTTGTTTTTAGAAAGGAAATATTATTCGCGTTGTCTTAGAGTTAGGAACATTAATTAAAAAGATCATCTCGAAATATGAAATTAATGTCCCGCATAGATATTAAAATTGTTTGGCAATATTATTATTTGGCCATTTTAAATGTGACGCAATTACTACAATTTACTACTTTAAATGCATATTAATGTATTTATTATTATAAAGTTTCTTTTCTCTTTTAATATTTACGTGTAAATACAATTTTCATGACATAATTTTCAATATTTTCCTGTTTTTAACACATAGTTATTTAATAGTAGTTTTAACGGGGTTTTTTTTTTCGTTTTTTATAGTTCGTGTAAACAAATTTTTAATCGTAAGGCAATATTATTCTTTGCGCTGTTTTTAGAATTGAAAACGATATCTATAATAAGAGCCTAAGTCATGTGACTATCATCAATATTTCCGGGCGGACCACTTCGCTTCATTTTGGTACTTTAATGTTAGCCAGGCACAAGTGATAAGTCGCTAACTATTGTTCTATCGCCATCATTTCATCTATATTATAATAGTCCAAGTCGTGTAACCGCCATAAACAATTACGGACTGATCCCTTCGCTTTTCTTATGAAAGGTTTCCATTTTTACTAAAAAATCTATTTTTTTTTTTTTCGAATAAAACTATATAAAAATCGCCGTGATCCCAAAGAATTCTTGGTACTTTTATCTTAGCCGGGTGCAAATCTCGCCAATAGCTTTTTTTTAACTCGCCAGTTACCATTTTTTTTCCGAGTGCTAAATTAAAACATTGCTTTGAAGTTGAAATTAAATATCATTGTTTGTTGCATTATTTAATATTTGGCACAGATGCCATATTTGGCGTGATTTTTTTTACGCCAATTTAGCGAAATTCGAATGCCAGTTACATATGCATTTTTAAATTATTTTCTATTATTTTTTAAATGAAGTAACAATAATAAAAAAAATAAGTATACAACAAAACAATTTACAGTAAAATCTGTCTAAGGCGGACTCTGTGTAAGCCGGAAATCTATCTACTGCGGAAAATTTTTCAAGTCCCGGTGAACCCATAGAAAATATCATTAATTCTTGCTGCATAAGCCGGAAACTGCCTAACGCGGAAACGGAAACGGTTTTAAGGTCCCACCGAAACCATAATTTTGCATAAGGCGGAAAAAGGGATATTTTAAAAATGAAAGGCGTTTACGAAACTTTAAAACTGATAATATATATGTCAAATACTCAATGTAGAGCATAAAAATTAAATTCAGTAATACTTTTAAAAAGTTAATTCAAAAGAACGAAAACTGTTTAAATTTTAAGGAATTCTTGCATATGCCATTTTTTTCCTATATAAATATGTGTTTAAAAGTTATTATTAGTAGAATGCACATTTATGAAAATTTGTATTGTTTAAAGTACAATATATTATGCTTTAAGGTTGTACTCAATTTCAAAGTGATAGCTTTCTGCCTCATTTCCGAAATTATTATAATTTTTTTTGTGTGTAAACTTCAAATTTGTAGGTATTATAGCAGTACTAAGAAATTGTATAGCGTTTCTCATTTATTTATAAAGACAAAGGATCTTCCAGAATTTCAGTTTTCAACAGATTTTCGAGTCAAGACAATCAATAATATGGTCATCTGCGAGCAATTCATTATAACTCAAGATCCAATCCTTTTATCGAAAACATAAAACGCTTTTCGATTGATGTATGCTCCATTCCAATAAATCACGCTCTTTTGCAAAAGCCGGAATATTGTCTACCACGGAAAATTCTCTCAGTCCCGACCGATTCCGCCTTAGACAGAGTTTACTGTATATAGTTTTAAAAATGAAAATAAAAGTAAGTAAACATTTATTAATAAATAAACAACAATAGCCGGGTTAGCATGTCAAGAAAAATAACGCCATTTTGGCACCAATTAGCTACGCCGGTGCTTATACGACATCTGTGCCTAATATTTTTCTTTTCGTTTCGTTTAAAAAAAAAGTGAAAGCCATTAATTTTAAATGTTTCTGTTTTAAATGAAAGTTTTGTATTTTAAATAAAATGAATGAAATGATTGAATTTTAAAGGAAATTAATGAAATACCAAAAAAAAAAAAATGCGACGGGGAAAATGGTTGGCGATTTATCACCTGCGTCCCACTAACATGAAAATACCGAGTTCTTGATTTCTCTATCAGAATCTTCCATTTGGCGAAAGATTGTTTAAGTAAATTAAGTTACGAATAAAAGTAACATGATACATTTCTTAGCATACATTTAAGGGAAACCAAATTAGCTTAAAATAATAACCTTTTTTAAAATGAAAAAATTTGTTATTAAAATTTGAGTTGCCATCATTAGAGAAAAGTGCTTAAACTAGAAAAAAAAAATAATGTCTTGAAAACTAATTCAAATTTTGAAATTCTAATACCAGTTTTGAAATCTGCAGATCAATACGGATTTTTGTTATTAATTTCACCGCATAATATTCCATATTTTAGGAGAAATCGCCATGAAACATAATCAGTCGTTCATAATCATTTCGAAACATAATCATTTCATAAAGTTGTTTCATAAATTCGTTTCATTAGGATTTTATATATATAGGGTAGATATAAAATACCTAATACTAATAATAAATAATGAAGGTTAAAAAATCCATTTTCTTAATTTCAAATTTTTGTTATTAATTTCACCGCATAATATTCCATATTTTAGGAGAAATCGCCATGAAACATAACCTTCTTTCATAATCATTTCGAAACAATCATTTCATAAAGTTGTTTCATAAAATCGTTTCATAAATTCGTTTAATTAGGATTTTATATATTAGGATTTTATTATAGAAATAAAATACCTAATACAAATAATAAATAATAAAGGTTAAAAAATCCATTTTCTTAATTAATAATAATAATAATAATAAAATGACAATGTCCCTTTTTAAAATTATGTAACATTGTTCAATCAAACAAAAGTTTAAATTTATCGGGCTCTTGCATTCAGCTTTTTATAATGCTTTTTTTTTTTTTTTTTTGGGGGGGGGGGGGTATAAAAAATAAACAAAAAGGCCCAAATAATGTTGAACCTACATCGTTTAATAGGCCTACGACAATTAGATTTCTGAGTTATATGGTGTTGGGCATCGAAATGGTAAGGGACCGAAATGTCATGTACCCAATATGAGTAATGGTAGAACACATCATAAAGAAAGTATAACTGTAGTTGCACTTTGACAACATGTGCAATCAAAATGTACTACAAAATTTATTTTTAAAATATCGTGGTGCTAATAGAATATAGAAATATGTATAAAAAGCTAGCGTCCGATAAGAGTTAAAGCAATAGAACAGAAACAACTTTAATAATTTTTTTTTAATAAATACTAGTATTTCATTCAAATGAGGTTCGAACTGGAAATTAACTGATGTGAAAACTGAAATTTATAGCTAACATCTTTATTTTAGAAATATTTTGTAACAATTTCAACATAACATTATGTACATTATTAAATCTCAAATTATAACTAACATCTTTATTTTAGAAATATTTTGTAGCAGTTGCAACATAATACTATGTACATTATTTCTGATGTCAATAACCCTTTTCTTTTACCAGAAATACACAATTCACAAAGATGAATCAGGTATCATACGAAAGGTGTTTTAACATGCTTTTCTCTTAGCACAATAACATTTCGTTAAAACACGTTTGTTTAATTAGAAATTGGAATTAATAAAATATTAACCCTTTGTGTCTCAACAACTCAGATTTGAAAAATATTTACTCAGATATTACAATTCATCATTTTACACATGTAAAAAAATTTTTAGAAAATAAAAGTAAAAAATTATTGACTAAAAGATACTTTTTTCACATCTGCAATAAACTAAAAATTGCACACTTCTCACAGATATTGTCAATTTTCTGATTCGAAACTGTAAAGTATACGAACTTACTTTTGAAAAAAGCACATGTTTGGAAGTCTTCAGCCTTCTTAATTTTACAAAACTTACGAAGTTCATTTTAGTAATAATGCAAAACTTCACAAATAAGCTTTTGCATGAAAAATTAACTCAGTACTGTTCGTTTTCGAAAGCCGCGCCTAGCACTCTGAGACGATTCTACTACCCAAAGGGGCATTAACGCTGAGATGGATATTTTTCTAAGCTCCACTTGTACGTTGTAACGAAGATTGGCACTTAGCTAAACGCATTGTCTTAAAGGGCAGCTAAACAGTCTCCGATCCTATTTTGATAAAATCAAAACAGACCTGACGCATGCTCATAAGCGTGGAGGGTTTCGCTTTCCGAAAACAAACGGTATCGCCTTCGTCTGTTGACAACAATGAATAATTTATATTGATTGCTATGTTGGGAGGCAGCAACAATAAAATAAACCGTTCTTTAAAGACCACCGTATAAGTATCATTGACTTTTGGGTATGCTGCATATATCTAACGTGATACAAAGGGTTGATTAAAAAAATATTAGGAAATAATCTCAAATATTCCAGTGTTAAATTAATAATTTAACAAGGAAATGGTTAAAAACTGTATGGAATCCTGCTTTCAAAAAAAAAAAAAAAGAACTTTTAAAAATATTTTGGGGTGTTTTATTAATAAATTACCAATACAGAAAGCATTTCTAATTAAATAATAAAGCTTTGTATGGATCGCCACAAAAATATAAAAACATACAGGACGCGTTTCGAAAAATGCTCAAAACGCGTCCTGTGAGACGCTCGAAGCGCGTCCTGTCAGACACTCGAAACGCGTCCTGCCAGACACTCGAAACGCGTCCTGTCAGACACTCGAAACGCGTCCTGTCAGACACTCGAAACGCGTCCTGTCAGACACTCGAAACGCGTCATGTGTGTTTTTATATTTTTATGGTGATTTGTACAAAGCTTTATTATTTAATTGTGTTTTGCCGCCAGTTTTTCGGTGCTATTTCATCTACCATTTCTAATTGTTTGTAGAAAATAGATAAGGGGCATTCTCACAATCTTTTGAATTCTAAATCCCTGAATAATAATTTTTATTTTAGTACACATTCCTGTGGGGTTTTTTTTTCATATACTGGGGAACATTGCATGATTTCATAACAATATTAACGAGATAAATAAGCTTTGGACGATGTTGGGGGTCCAAATACCCAGGAAACTCCTATACCGTCCCGTCTCCCTGATGCTGATTTTTAAGTTTGGAGCTGCCTGTATAAAATTGTTTCAATAAAAGTAATTTGATGTATTTTTTTCCGAAACTGGGACTATTATTTTATATAAATATGTAGCAAAAAGTTAACTTGCACACATTTTACGGTTGTTATTTTTTTAACTCTGTCCCTGGGTTTTAGACTATTTACCATACCTCTTCTAAAATTATACAGAAAGTCACTTCAGATGCAGAGACAGAATTTTTTTCAAGTTTTTTCTCATGTAGAAGTATGCTAGAGAAAGAATGTCTATAATTCTTTGACGGGAAATTTACTGCACAATTTAAATCAGCATTTAAATATCAATTTCAAGCATCGTGACTTTATTGGTAATCTTACCGTCCCCAAGGTGTATTCCTGCACTTTTCAAGGTAAATTAATTTTTTTCTTAATTTAATCCAATGTAAATAACTGTTTGTAAAAATCAATGAACATTGTGGCTATCACTTAGCCTTAACATGATTTGCCTACAAATAGGTGGTAATTTTTCTTAACGTGCCATCCTTACCATCCCTTTTTTTTTTCCTCACTGCCCCCTTTTTCCTATATCATCCCATGTTTTTTCTTTCCGTCCCTTCTTTAACACCCCTTTAAGACAATGTTATACCAAAATTTTGTACTAAAAATTCTACATGATTATTATTTCTTATTTGAATATCCTGTGGGTAATATGTAAATTCATTATAAGTAAAAATTTAGAAGAAAATAAAAAGTTATAGTGGTAAAATGGTAAGGAAAATTAAACTCGCATGTTTAACTTAAACCTCAGTTAAATACAAAATTTTTTCTGTGCTGACCATTTTTCTTTATTTTGAATCACTAAGGCATTAGTCTATAAGTTTAAAATGTTAATTTAGCAAGTTTAATTTCACCAGATTTTTATTCCTGAAAATTAAAAGATTGTACGAATGCCCCATATATTTGTTACAGTATAAGTTTCTATATGAAGGTATACATATATATTTTAATTTGACCAAAAAAATTTAATATATGTCTGCTTTCTAAAACCTAACAAATTAAAAAGATAAATTTTAATGGTACTTCAAGTGTTTTTTATTCTGAAAGGCATCATACAAATACAAAAGATAACTTATTTTAAAGTACATTTAACAAAATTATAATGTCTGGAATTTAGATGCTTTTTATTTTATTTTACTTTAATGTATTTAGAAAATTTTAATAAATATTAATTTATTGAGCTTACCGGTCTATATAATTCTTTTAAAATCCTTAAATGAGAAAAAAAATGTAAAAGAAGGCTAATTTTAATGTGCGTTATTCTTTATTTTTCTAAATTACAGTTTAACCGATTAAAAAATAAACTTTCATTTCCACTTTATATGAAACTCTTTATTTTTTTCATCATTTTTATAGAACCAAATTTAAACGCATTAACTTTTACAATGTTTAATATTGTAAAAATTATAAGCAACCACTTTAAACAAATCGTCATTTTTTAAATTACTGTAAATCCTTTACAGTAATAATTTTTAATTAAATGAGTATTTTTATATACGCACATTTAAAAGAAAATACTGGTTAATCTTACTTCAATATTAATTTTAAATTAAAAAACCTTTCAGAGCCACTTTATAAACCCATTTAAACCTTAAATTGTTTTTTAAGTAATAAAAAAGATGTATTTAGGAAAATAAATTATATGCATTTACGTTATTTATTTTCTAATATCCATTATTTTAGTTTTTTAGGTGTGTTGTTGTTGCTGGCTACTAATGATGCCATGATCGAAATCCTAGAACTCATTTGTTGTGCAAAGAAAAGACTTTGCGAACATTAAAATACATTTTTTCACGAATTGAAACAGCATCAATTTATTAAATTTGTTTCAATCGCTACTTTCGCTCGCTCTTGAGAATTTAGGTGATGTAGCCAAGAAAGCGAGATTTGCGGTTAAGTTTATTCCACTAAATTTTGACTATTTTGTAGAAGTTGTTGTCATCCTTGTCCTTCTAGCAAGGTATTCGCTATTTGTCAGATCGATACTTCACAATGTTGAAAATATTTTCAGAATATAACCTATAGTATGAAGCTTAAATAATACTAAAAAAATTACAACCACAAAAAAATCTAATAAACCACGAAATATCCGAAAGAGATTTTAAGCGAAAAAAGAGCTTATACCAACTGGTTTCCCAATTGTCGAAGATTCTTCGCGACATTTATGGTATACTCCTATAATACGAAGTTATGCCGATTCTTGTTTTGGGGATTAATTTATAGAAAATTTCTCATGACCCTCTATAACTTCCATTTATTGAAAAAACGTTTCGAAATGATGGAGAGCGCAGCTCAGTAGCGCCACCTGCATAGGAAGATACATCCAAACTCAATCAGTAGGTACTGTTTTATGATAAGGTCTATTTAAATGCGAAATGTGATCAAATTCCGTCAAACAAATACTTATATATAGCTATCAATGAAATCATGAGAGAGCCGAACAGCAGCGAAACATGTAGAGATACATACAATATATAATCTATTGCACTTAATGAACCTTCAACACCGGAAATATCACAAATTACAATAAAGGTCTTGACGAATTTCAGCTGCACTTGCACTAATTTTGGGAAGAAAGTGTCAGTACAGGATTGCAACAGAGAACTATTTTATATCCTAGTTCGCACCACTATTCAAAAAATTCTTTGTGGTACAGTTCTCTTGCAGTTGTTGTAGAGGCTTATGAAGTATATTAAAATGCATAAAAAGTTATGCGTGCGATATCTTTGAAAAAATATGTTCATAGTCACCCGTGGAAGCCCTTTTAGTACAATGTACAGTTTTTTAAATGGTGAAATGCAATTGCAATGATCCATTTCACGCGTATTTTTCGTGAGCACCGTAAAGGAGCATAAATCGAACTTTCAGCAAATAATACAATCTAAATCTAAACTGTTCATCGGAAATAAATTATTAACAATTCATGTTAAAGGTATAGCCGAGCTCTTCATTACATGTAAATTTCATATTTTTTAATTAATTTGTTCTATGTGTCTATATTTTAATAGGTGTCTATGTAATTTTTGGATTAGACTATTTATAGTTTCTAGAAATAGATTTCTTTTAAATTTTTATTCTAGAAACTTTTATAGGCTGATGAACATACGTTGTTTATAATATTTCATATAATTTCACAATTTATATGGTAAACAGATAATATTTTCAAACTCATTTTCATTTAATGCCTTTCTTTGAGCTTTGTAAAGCAGATAAATATGCACTTTGAGAAATTTCAATGCTGGTAGTATTAGAATTCGTCTATCAAAGCTAAGGTGATGAAACGTCCACAAAATTCGAAAAAAGTCGTGGAAACTGATGACTGTAATTCACACATTTTCTGCATTTATTATTATTATTATTATTTAAAGCACTTACAACATTTTTAGAAGGTGATAAATTCACTCAAGGAACAAAAATATGAACAGTTTTTAGTTTTAAATTTATGTAAAATTAAAAAAAGTCTAGTTATAAAAACAGTTCGGCCACTCTAATCATAAAAGCCTTCAATAGTCGTGGCTTAACTGTCTCAATGGTAACCTCATATGAGTGTGTATTTGTAAAACAACTTTGAAAACTATACATATATTTTACTACTTTATTACACACAAATCTCGTATGTAGTTCAATGGCTATTATGAACTTAAGAAATAAAAATTCATAATTTATATTACACAATTAATTTATACTACAAGGGGAAAAAAGCCTCCAAGAAAATTTCACTACAGATAACCCAGAAATATTAGACATATCCGCCCAGTTTTGATTTCAAGGGGCCTGCTTGTGTAAAATCTTGAAAAAATATTTTTTTGGCATAAAAAAATTCCGCGTTTCTTTCTGTTTCCAAATCCGCACATCAGCGTTCAGCTAAAAGAAATCGCGCTTCTGCAGACATTTGTTTGTATCGTATACCGAAGAGACAATACCTCTTCCAAAACTTTTAACTACGTTTTTCTCAAAAAAAGTGCTTTTTGTGTAAGTGGGCATTGTGCGAAAGTTAGGAACTAAGCACTCGACTTCTAATAAAAAATTAAACTACATACGACACATAATTATCCGTTGACCCATTAATTTATTTTATAATACCTACATTTCTTTCTTTTATTTTTTTAATAAATGTCGCTTCGATCTTTCTTTCTTTTACAAATCTTTTGTATTTTCTTCTTAAAATATCACTTTAAAATAACATTGAAAATTATTATTATAATATTATACAGAGTCATCGAAAAATAATGCCTAGATTTTAAAAAATCATAACATCGAAACCTTTTATGTTAAATGAGTAATTCTTTCACTACACGATAACTGGTGAACGCAAGTTTGGTTTTAGTTCACCAGAATTCGTGTGCGTGTCTGTGTTATGCGCGGATTAGTTGCGCAGTCGTCAAGGTCAGCTAACGCGCCAGACTGCAGCAGCTCAGTACGATGAAAAAGCTCCGAAAAAGCCGCTGTACACTAACTATTGACTCCACATATCAAATCACGCACTGTGCTTTTTGTTGCACGGTCAACATCGTACTGAGCAGCTGCAGTCTGGCGCGTTTGCTAACCTTGACGACTGCACAACTAATCCGCGCATAACACAGACACACAAACGAATTTTGATGAACTTAAACCAAACTTGCGTTCACTTGTTATCGTGTAGTGGAAGAATTACTCATTTAACATAAAAGGTTTCGATGTTATGATTTTTTTTAAATCTAGGCATTATTTTTCGACGATCTTGTATTTTGGGGGAAATGGGTGCCATCCCAGATTTGCATATTTAATTTTTAAATATTAGAGCCTTTTTTATTTGTTTTAGAACTACCGTTACTAAGCAACAATGCCCATCAGTCAGGAGTGTCTATTAGTGGAAATAATCATTTGTAGGTGCGTTCGTAATTATATAAATACGTAGCACCTATAGTCGTCGTCTGATCCCTCCGTCTGTCTGTTCGCATATAACAGCGCAAAATCTATCCAACGGATTGCTTCAAATTTAATATATATAATCGTTGCAGAATTTTGTAGAGTCCTTTCAAGTTTTATGAAAATTGAATTAAAACTTAAAAAGATATTAATAAAATTTTCTTCTATTAAATCTTATCATACGTAATTAATTCAATAATATCCCATGATAGGTAAGGACTCTAGGTTGCCATGGTGATTACGTTCTATTTAAGGGGGCACAGGACCTTTGAATTAAAAAAAACAGTTTTCGGTTTTTGTTTAATTCTGAATGTTTTAAAAATGTTTAACAATATGCAAAAAACCGCATTCAAAAATCTGCATTATTTCTTGAGTTATAATCATTTCTAGACGGTGAGTATAATGGAATGTCCGTAGATATTGAAACTTTAAAAAGAGTTTTCTCAAATTCGCAAATTTGGAGTTTGCGCGCAGTGTTGCTTTTAAACTATGTAAGCTACAGCTTTAAAAAAAATTAACCAAATATCCGTTTCTTTATAGTCTACAGGCTAAAACCAAAAAAATTCACATATTTTAGTTATTTATTATTTTGCATTTGAAAAACTTGTAAAAATTTTTAAGATTTTTGAACTTTTTATTATTTTGTGCTAAAATTAAATTTTAAACAAAACGTTTTGCGTATATTTTGGTTTTAAGTTAGAAGTAGGTATGTTATTCTATTTTGTTCAAAAATTGTTTTCTCTATGCATAATTTAGAGTTTTATCATGCGCGCAGCACTTAATCACGCATTAGTGAGATGAATTTTTAAATTTAAAATTTAAATATTAATTTTGTACATACAACATTTATTTTTCTGGATAATGTAGTTAAGGATATATATTTTAGGCAGGAAGGGGAAAAAAGATCTTAATTGCATATTGTTTGTGGTTTGGTACTTTCACGAAAGCGATGTTTTTGATTGTTTAAACAAACTCAAATGTCCTGTGCCCCCTTAAGATGGAATCCTATTATTTCCGTTTTGCTGAATTTAATGTATACGATGGTGGTTCAATAATTATTGTCCCTAGTGTATATAAAATAATTGTACTGTTATGGTTGTTGTGGAATATCGAAGTCTAATGTCTTAGATGCCTATATGCTCAATTTCAGAACCGTAGCTGCTATATTCACATAGTTTTGGAGGGAGGAGTGAAAGGGGGAGAGTGGGGGTGAAAGGCTGATTTTTAGCTATTGGGGCTAGATCTGTGAGAGTGGATGAGAAGTAACTACTGTCGTTTTGACTCGGGATCATTGTGATGTAGCCACACCTCATCCACTGTCACAAATGTAACCTCATAAGTTCCACACCAGCATTTCACCCTCACCCCCCTCCTTAAAAGCTCCCCAAAAATAGGTCTTTAAAACTTCATCCGTTTCTCCAAAACTATGTTAATATAGCAGCTACGGTTCTGAAATTGAGCATATAAGCATTTAAGAGAATGGGCTTCTATATTCCAATTCAACCAATTCAGTACAAATATTTTATATACGTTAGGGACAATAATTATTGAACCACCCACATATAATCGTAATAAAGTTTGTTTTCATACATTTTTGCATAAGATTGAAACAGCTATTGCACCAAGATATCAATATTTATAGAACTAGTTATAGTAGTACGAACACTTCATTTGGCACGTTTGGTGTATGTATGTCAGATTTGTTCTGAACTTTCTGATGGTTAGATTTTATGGAATATTTTGCTTAAAATTTGTCTAATTAAATTCCGATTTCCGTTGAAAATAAATGGCACTTAAAAAAAATCTACAAAATTAATAATTTAAGGAGTGTTATGCCGGCATTCATCTTAAGTCGAGAGTATCTAACGCTTTATATCATCATTAAAAGCCATAAAATATTTAACGACTAAATTATAGGCTATTTAGTATTTCCGCGTCAAACCTCGAAAGAAAATGAAAGGGAAATGAAAATATATTTATGTATATTTTAAGTAGAGGCATAAATATGAAGATATATAGCGTGCATAGTTAAACTACTTTCAAGAAACAATCGTAATTAAAGTGTGCTAAAATCATTAAGCTAATAGACCAGAGGCAACTTTTGTTAAGAGATAATTTAAATTAATGCTAGTATTTCGTACAGATAAATATAGACTGCGTGAAACTGGAAATAAATTCATGCGAAAGGCTGAAATTTATAGATAGCACATTTCTTCGTAGAATATTTTGTAATTGCTGTAAGAAAACATATTTCAATAAAGTTCTTCTAATTTTACTCAGTTCTTGTGTATTGAATAAACGGTCAAGTGCGATTATCACTCGCGCACAGAGGGTTAAATATCTGAATAATATATATAGAATAATATATATAGAATATATATATAGAATAATATATATAGAATAATATATATAGAATATATATATAGAATAAATATATGAATTAGCAATTGTATTATTAAAAAAAAACGTTGCTAAAAGAATACTAAGACTTTGTAAAAAACTATACAACGTAAGGTTTCGTACAGCTGTATATACTAGAAAAGTGTAAATGGATATGCCATGAAAGTTGAATAAACGGTCAAGTACGATTATCACTCGCGCACAGAGGGTTCCGTGGAATAAATATATGAATTAGAAATTGTATTATTAAAAAAACCGTTGCTAAAAGAATACTAAGACTTTCTTAAAAACTATACAACGTAGGGTTTCGTATAGCTGCATATACTAGAAAAGTGTAAATGGATATGCCATGAAAGTTCAAAGAGATGCGGAACCTAAATATCATTTTTGTTCATATTATTCGTCAGTTTATTCTGAACCATTTGCGAAAAACCGCATTCAGATGCGAATATTTTTCGCAAAGTTTCAAGCATTTGAATTTTGTACACAAACAATTTTACGGCCGTTTAATGTATTTTAAATCTGTTTTCCTGAAAACTGATTTTCCAACGTGTTTAGATTTTTAAAATTCTCCGTGCGTCATAATTTTTTTTAATAAAAATTCAGAAAATTGATAAAGAAGAATCCTGATGTTTTCAAAGAAACAGTGCATGTTTTTTAAAAGTAGACTTCATTAAGATAATTAGATTTTTAACTTATTAAAAGGCAAAATTTTGATGAAAATCGATATCGAATTCAGAAAAAAAAAATCTCTAAAAAATTAACTTTTCAGGAAGTTAAGGGATTAAAAAATCGATACACTGATTTATTCGTATAGAGTTTTAAGTAATTAAAATGCAAAATCGAGGAAATATCTCAAAAATTATGACGCATGAAGCATTTAAAAATTTCGTTTTAAAATTTTAAATTTTTATAAACATCTTAAAATTATAATAAGATTAGAAATTTCTTTTAAGATGTTCTATATACTTATCGTGAAATGTACATTTCCACAAAATTTCATATCTCGATGATGAAAAATAAATTAACGTCTATCCTACCCTTAAGTGAAATTGTATCAATTCAAATTTTCACTTAATTAGTAATTTCGTGTACGAAAAAGAGTAAAAAAAAAAAAAGCGAAACTTTGAGCCGCTCAAAATAATGTTGTCCCATAAATTTTATTACAAATGTTCACAATTGAATTGTCTGTGTCACTACGTAATATTTTTTTCAGTTTTCTCAAGAATTTTAGATTACTGTCTGTTACAGTATTATCTTTGAAAAAGCACTGCTGGAATTGCGTTTTCAATTTCGGTAGGTGTTTTTAAATGCATGTTTGCATGTCACTAATGTTTTACATGTCTAATGTTTTGCAACTTATGTTTTGCATGTCACTCGTTGCGTATAAATTCTATAACTCGTATAAAATAGCAGCACAAAATAATTCACGTACTTATTCTCCTTATCATAGCGGAAATTGCTGAAGGGCAACTCCAAGCCAATGTTACCATTTTTACTATTTTTTTTTTTATATCAAATAGATAATATACATAATTTTTTATTGTATTAAACCTATACTTTTTATATTTGCAATGTATTTGATAACATGTTGAAAAGTCAAAATCAATAAAACCCATTACAATCCAGCATAGGTTCTTTTTATGTGTTTATTTGTTTGACTGTTACTTATTTGATATTGGTTTGTTACTGGTAACATTACAAATTTTTCATAACTATATCGTAGCAACAGTCCAATTTTGCGTAAGGTGTATCTTTCTGAACTCCCTACGATTGAAAATACATTTTTGTCATAATAAATTTTATGTTATTTTACAAGTAATATAGGTAAACATTAAGGTATCCGAAAAGGATAATAATTCCTGTTTGTCTGTTACAATACCATTTTTTTTAATCATAATTATTTAGATTAAATAATTTATTCATAATAACTATATTAATTTATCTTCTAATATGTGCTAATTACAGCCATCTTTTAACTACATGACTATTATTTTTTAAATAAGGTAAGGCCAGTTTTTCCACTATGACTGTTTGCGTGTTACAATGGAATTGCCCTGAAGGGGAATTCCCAACTGTGGTATGTATTTCCTAACTGAACAAAATTTTTGCATGCATGTAAGTTCTTAGATAAAAATCTATATATCATATACAGGGCTGATCAAAGTAGATGGGACCTTAGATAGGATTACTGAAATTGGATTTTCAAATGTGTTGTGCCTTTCTAAATGGTTCAATTAGATATCTTATTTCAACTTATTAAACGGTTAAGTTTTGTTACGTTAATCTTAATGTGTTGGAAAATGTTTCATAATCTATGCTTGATGAAAGATTTCTTTCTTGTTTTGTTTAAAAAACTACAAAAATGATCTTAATTCAACGAGTGTTACACCGGCATTCCTCTTAAGTCGAGAGAATCTAAAGCTTTATATCATCAATAAAAGTCAAAATATTTAACGACTAAATTACAGGCTATTTAGTATTCTCGTGTCAAACTTTGAAAGAAAATGAAAGGAAAATGAAAATATATATTTCTTTATATTTTAAGTAGAGGCCTAAACATGAAGATTTATAGCGTGCATAGTTAAACTACTTTCAAGAAATAATCGCAATTAAAATATGTTAAAAATCATGAAGCTAATAGAATAGAGGCAATTTTCGTTAAAAGATAATTTAAATTAATACTGGTATGTCGTACAAATGAATATATACTGCGTGGTAACCTGGAAATAAATTGATGGGAAATGCCGAAATTTATAGCTAATTTCTTTGTTCGTGAAATATTTTGTAGTCGCTGTGACAAAACATATTAAGTTCTTCTAATTTCACACAGTTCTTGTGTATGAAAAATTATGAATAATTTTAAAACAATACATACTTGTATTTTTATGTGCTCGTGAAACTTGTTGGTAAAGAAATAGTTTATGGAATCTAATCAAATACTCAGTCGTTTAACACTTTGAATAATGATCAGTACATATGCATCCCAGTTGGACTATTAGTTATCTCTGCCTTACACTTACAATAAAGTAATTTCAAAGAGAAATATACCACCAAAAGCTTTTTTTTTTTAATATTAAAGCGAAAATGTCCAAATATTCTTTTTAATTAATTAATATATACATAAATATACATAATTATTAATTATATTTGTTTATACGTATTTTTAGCTGTTTACATTTTGTGAGTTTCTCATTTGAACTAAAAATAAAATACTTTGTTCACTTCGAATCGACTATTGCCTCAGTTGTGCAGTAGAACATAAGATTAAGAAATGATCAACCACATAAGTATTTACAATTTTTATCAGACGCTGCTAGTCACGTTATAAAGTACACTATATAATTTGGAAAGTATTTCGTAATTTATTTTTTAAAAGATCACATTTCTTGTTTGCCTTCCCCGTATATGATTGTGACCTGAAACTGGAGTGTCACTTAGCCGCTTGCACCTATCATTCCTAAAACGATCAAGTTAAAAATAAATAATTTAATGAAGTTTTAGCGTATATGCTATGGCGTAGCGTAGGATTTTTTCAAAATATAATTATTGTAGAAAATGGCAGCATTTTCTAAAAAAATAATTTGGCACAATAAAAATGACTTTATATAATAGCCAGTAATATATCGCCCTTTATATATATATATATATATATATATATATATATATATATATATTGCCCCTGGGTATTATATTGCCTTTAAATAATACCAAGCGGACTATAAATAATCTCTGCCATACTCTTACAATAAAAAATATTTTTAAGAGAAATCTACAACAAAAAAATATTTTTTTCTAAATTGTGGTACGATAGAATATAAAAAAAATTGTCGCCACTGACTAGCCCGTAAAACAAAGCGTTAAAAATATTCATTTTGAGCCGACTTTCCTCAATTCAAAGTAAATTTAAAATTCCAACTAAATATTCAGTTACTTAAAGTTATACAGAATGTCGAAATATTAATTTTTTTAAGCAAATCATGCGTATTTCAATATAAAAATACGCGTTGATTAATTTTCAAAAGAGATAAAGTTGAATTATTGCAATTTGGCATATCTAGAGTGTCCAACGATATTGAAAGTGCTATATTCTTTAAAAAATAATAACTTAAAGGTTTCATTAAAGTTTACTTACTGTGGTGCACACTTCTTTTTAGCTCCAAAATTGTCCTTTTGCTTTCTATATCGATTTCTAACGATTAAATTATTAATTTCGTGTATAAAAGAGTAAAAAAAACAAAATCGAAGTTTTGAACCGTTCGAAGTGATGTTGTCCCTTAAATTTTATTTCAAATGTTTATAATTTTATATCTCTGGCGCTACGTTGAATTTAATATATATATTTTTTTCATTTTTCACAAGAATTTTAAAACCATTTTATGGAGGGTATTTTTTTTTTTTTTTTAATGACGAACTCTGACTGTACGTACTAAAGAAAAATTAAAATCGTGTTGACACACGACAAAATAATCTGTATTATAAAGCACAAAAATGTCTATCATTCTAGCTCAGCTTAAAAGTAATACTGAGTACTCAGTTCTGCTCTATCAATTTGATTGCATATATCTTCGCTTCTGAATAACGCATGATGTCCATCGAGTCGATCATAAATGTACGTTGAAAGAAAGTTTGTTTTCAAACCAACTTAAATTACCGATTTTTGCGGATTTTTATAATAAATCAAAGTAAATTCTTAATTTATTAATGTGTAAACATTTGTTAAGTACAATCATGTAAAGCAGGCACAGCAAACTCATTTACCACCGAAGACCAAATTAGGCATTATATCCAAAGCCGCGGATCACATTATAAAAAAAAAATGTATTTTATAAAAGTCGCACATAATGAAATTTGTACATACAAAATACAAACTTAAAAAACGCTAAATTCCAAAGCTCCTCATGAGAATTTTTTTTTTTTTTTTAAGCATCGGAAAACGTTAACATAAATATTTATTAAGTAATTGACATCCATTTTAACACTTCCAAATATTCAAAATTGAAAATACAAGAATTTTATATAAACGTGTACTGCCAAATGTAAATAAAAATACGTTTAGATTTTTAAAAAAATTAAATACATGGTTGTTCACATGGATGCTTATACACTGGTGTCCAAAATTAAGGACAAATCACAAAATGCCAATTTTCAAATACGCGAATTCTCAAAAGAAAATAATGTAATTCGAATAATTACTATCTCTAAAGCACAGCTAGTCCATATAACATCTCATTCATGTCACACATGGTCACAAGAGTTACAGTCACTACGGTGAAGCAAAAAAAGGAAATTCCATACATCTCATTATGAGTCGCAAATGATCACTATATGTGACTTCATGGTGACGTCACCGTGACTGCTGCTTTCTGACGAGTCACCATGTGACTTTACAATGTAGTTACACTGTGACTATCATGTGACTGTGATATGTAGGCTCAATTTCAAAGTCATCGTGAACGCTGCATTGTGACAAGTTACCAAATAATGTCACATTAAAGTCACATGATGACTTTCAAGTGTCAGAGATACTACTCTGAAGTCACCATTGTGCTCTTTTGTGAAAAGTCACCATGTGACTATAATGTGATATTTGGTGACTTATCATAATGCAACGTTCATGATGACTTTGAAATTGAGTCTAAAAATGACAGTCACATGAGAGTCACAATGTAACTACATTGTAAAGTCACCTGGTGACTCGTCACAAAGCAGTAGTCACATTGACGTCACAGTGGAGTCACATATAGTGATCATTTGATACTTATAATGAGACGTGTGGAATTTCCTATTTTTTGTTTCATCGTAGTGACTGTGACACTTGTGACCATGTATGACATGAATGAGATGCTATATAGACTAGCTGCGCTGTATGGATAGTAATTATTTGAATTATATTATTTCCTTTTGAGTATTCGCTTACTTAAAAATTAGCATTTTGTGACTGGTCCTTAATTTTGGACACCAGTGTATATTACCTACAAATTAAAAACGCATTTTTCGCATTCATAAATTTTAATCCCAACGAAAATTATACAAAAAATGCATTAAGTTCGATCTTTGCATCTTTCTTTCTATTTTGAAATTGCTCCTTTTTATAAAACCCAGTGGGGCCAACTTATATGGACCCTTGGGCAGTGAGCCCAACCAGTAATTTGATTTCTCAGTCCACCTATTTTCAATTGATTTATTTCGTTATTTATCTATTTTATCACTCAAATGAAATTTGGTTTTATTGACTTTCTCAAAATAACATCTTCAAAAACGAAGGTAAAATAACACTGCGAATACACATTCACTGATTTTGCACAAACAAAAAGACACCATAGATGACACCATGAGCACCATGATGCCCTTTTCCTGAAATTGATACTTTAAGGGGTTTTTAGGTTCACAAATAAGGATCTGAAATTAATAACACCCTTAAAATATCGATTTAATTATTGATAACCTAAATTACGGATTAACAAATTGAAGGCCTTAACCCGTTTGAGACCATGGGTGCATATATACACCCTCATAAAGTGCTTAAAACGCTTGAGTTTGATACCAGTAAAAAAGAAAAGTAAAATTGATTTTATTTAATTACGACATATTTCTGATTTACAAAGTTAATTCAAATAATTAATGAAAAGTGGTGCCAAACGAATAAAATTCGTGTAAAAGATGCCGGTCTTGAACGGGTTAATTGAATGATCTACAAATCCTCAAATTTTTTTATTGTAAAGCGTTTAAGTTAATTATGAAAATTTCTTACTTTCTTGGACACACTGTCTGGAATGCATTTTGCAAACTCAGATGAAAACAACACTCATTTTATGAGGAAATAAGTATCATTGCTGCCATTTATTGGCTTTGATCCAAAGCCGAAAGCATTCAGATATATAGAATTAAAGTAAAAATTTAAAAAAATCAAATAGTTTTGTTCATATCCTCCTCGTTTCGGAAGTATCGCATGTGATACTCCCGAACCCAGGAGGATAATGTTCGAAAAATAATCAACAATAAGACTTACAAGAGCACTAAAAGGTCCTTTAGTGAACCTATACTTAAATTTTTCTCAAAAACAAAATTTTCTGCATATTTTGCCATCGGTTTTAATGTCTTGAATTGATAAAGCAATAAGGTGACTAAAATGCATGTTTTTCTTGACATTTAGTTTTTTGCACTTTCTATAGTAAGCACGTTTTATGTTATTTATAATAAATATTAATGTATTTATAACTAAGAACTTATGGGAATGATAACTTAATAAGATTATTTGTTAAATTATCATAATTTTGTTTTGCTTGGAAAAAAAATTTAACTTCAAATTATCATCTTTAGTCATTTGCTCTTCCCCGCCTCTCTCGCCAACGGAAAAACATTGTATGTGTCGTTTTACTCCAAACTTTTTGAGCCCTCCCAAGAGAGTAAAACCTTCCTAAAGCGACCACGTTCCGTTTCAATAAAAATTGATCGCTCCGAGAGGTGGTCTCTTAATGAAGGTCATGTTTAGATCCAGATTTTAATTGTTGAAAAAAGGTAACAATGTTACTAAAATTTATTTTTCATATTGGGAAAAAATATGAAAATTTAAGTATCAAAACAAAAGTTAACTACATAAGTTAATTACTGTATAGTTAAAAAAATGAATACATTGATGTTTGCTTTGATTTTATGGTTTTATCTTTTTTATAACTTTTATTTCCAAGTCCTTTCGAAGTTCTGCAAATTAATAAAAAAATTTTTTGGACGGGAACAAATAATGACAATTTCATTAATTTATTTATCTATCTATATGAGTTTCCTGACAGAATAGGGCAGGGGAGTTTATTGACCGTCATTCTCAATTTGTCATTAGATTTAAATTCATTGCCTAAAATAGCACAAAGGGGTTTAAACAACCGGAAAAAAGTTACCGGAAAAAAGAAAAATTCTAAACTTAGAAGTTTGATGAATAATGCGCTCTCCGGAATTATTTTTCTAAAACACCTTCAAGTGACCAGGAAAAAACGGAACTCGTTTCTTTTTCTTCAAAGAAATGGGTCGCTCATGTAGGGAATTCAACTGGGATGGTCTCTGAATGGATGTAAAATTAGTATTAAGCTTATGGGAATAAATTTCGTTCCAAGAAAAATGGTCATTAAGAGAGGTGGTCTCTTAATGGAGGTGGTCGCATAGGGAGGTTTCACTGAATTTTTCAAAAGTTGGCGCTACTGAAAAACCAATCGTTGCAGGAGCACTATTATTTTCAATAGAAACTTACTTTTTAAACGATAAATTTTATTCAGTCAAAACTTCCATAATAAAGTCAAAAATATCAGTTATGGGGGTTGTACTGAGCATACGAATAATTTTCAGAAAATCATCGCTTGTTCTGTAGTATATTTTAGTATTTTCTAGTTATGCAAATGAATACTGCAAACGGAGTGGAATTTCGTGCATTTGTATTTTCGTGAATTACAATGTAATAGGCAACAAATATTGAAATTATCGATTTCATTTGATTAGTTAAATTTCTATCCATATCATGAATTTTTCTAGAAATGACACTAATATATTTTAGCTTATATTATTTTGAAATTTCTTTTTTCTACCCCAAATATAATTTCGTTTTCTTTCGTAGTCAATGATTTTGACTTGCGTGCAATTAAATGTTTTTTTGGATTTTTTTTTTTTTTTAAGTAGATGCATTATTTTTAATGTGCATCATAATGCACCTTTTTTAATGAAGTATCAGCTTCAAATTCAACAATTTATCTATCCGGAGTTTTATTAGATGTTTGTTGGCACATTCTTTGCTAACTCCAAAACCGTTCCTACATATTAAACCTAAAATTTCATTTTTTATTTGAACATAAAAGTATTGTAAATTGATATTTGTCATTCTTATGTTCATCTTCAATTAATCGTGCTTATTCACACTGGTAAAGAGCTTAACCCATTTTCGTATAAAGGTGGGCAAACGCACCATTTCAATAAATATTGTTTTATTATCGAATATTTTTCACTAATTTTATTTTTCTGTTATTTTTAAAGGTTTTAAAAACATCTATAAGATATCAGTAATTCAATTGGAGTGAACAATTTCTGTTGAATTTTTTTCAAAATACGCTAGTCTTTTAAAATTGAAACGCTTATTGACAAATTTGACTTTTTGAAAATGTATAATTATTTAACTTGACATTAATCACATGTTTTTATAATGGATTAAAGTTGCAAATTCTGTAAAAAAAAAAAGTTAGAAAAAGTTAAATATTATTTCAAATTTAATGGTGCATTAGAGTACCATTGACCGAATGCATGAAAATGCAGAATGCATTTTATTTCTCAAATAAAATATTCTTCATGCACGAAACTTTTTTTTGTGTCTTAATGAATGTAATTTAAGCATATTGCAATGAAAATAATACCACATTTTATAAAATTTCTATGCTTGGACTAGCGAAAATCTTAAATGTATGCGAGTATGAATGTCTAAAAAGGAAATAAAAAGTAGAAAAAGTCCTTCCGGCCAGTGCCGGAAGGAAGAGGTAGCTTTCATATTCCTTATTTTAAAAAAGCCAACTTAAATTATTCAAACACACGAAGCTCAATTAAGTGGAAACCGAATGTAGGAGATTCAATACTAATTTTTATCAATACTAAATCATTATGAATGAGAATTTCGCGAAATTAGTCAGCTGTATCCAAGCTGCTTTTATTTAAAGTAACTTATATTTGGCTGCCAAATTCGGCGATTTCTTAAAGTGCCTGCCATTTTAAGACAACATGGTGGATGAGGCTAACCAGTGAACTTGGTCGAGACCTTAGTAATTGCTGTGCACATGCTCACTCACATCGGAATCGGTTGATATATACGAGTGCTGTCGCAGGCAAAAAATCAGATTTTTCAAAATGTCACCCACGTTAGAACTTGAAACTGCTATATCTTAGCCATTTTTTAAGATAAAGACAAACAAAAAATGCTCCTGAATCCTTATATCAAGGTCAAATACTTAAGAAAGAAACCTTTTTCAATTTCTAATTTTTTTGCATCTCACTTTAAATATATTCTTTTTTATTTAATGGCCGCCATTTTGAAACAAGATGGCTGATGAAGCTGGCCAGCGAACTTGGTCGAGATATTGATGTATACAATCCACATGCCTTCTTCCATCGAAATAGGCGAATACGTGTGGTATCGCGTGACAAATACAAGATCGTTTCAAAGTGTTAGCCATGATAGAAATTCAAAGTGCTATAATTCACTTTGAATTTAGCACATTCACATTTAACTTTTTAAGATATAAACAAAAGAACAAATTTTCAGAAACAAAAACTGCTCCAGAATCTTTGTATCAAGGCCAAACACATAAAAAAAATCTTTTTCATTTTCCAATTTTTTAATACCTCATTTTAAATTTTAAATTACATTTTTTTTAAAAATGGCAACCCTTTTGAAACAAAATGGCGAATGAAGCTGGCCAACGAACTCGGTCGAGACATTGGTATGTACTATATACAGACCAAGTTACATTCAAATCGGTTCATAAATACGCCTGTTATCGCGTGACAAAAATCAGGTCTTTTTAAAATGTCAGCCACAATAGAAATTCAAAATGTTATAACTCAGCCATTTTTTTAGATGTAGACAAAACAAAACCTGTTCCGGAATCTTCGTATTAAGGTCAAACACATACGAAAAAAATCTTTTTCATTTTCCAATTTTTTAGTATCTCATTTTAAATTTAAATTTAAAATTTTTTTTTTAAATGGCCGCCATTTTGAAACAAGATGGCGGATGAAGCTGGCCAACGAATTCGGTTGAGTTATTTGTATGTACTATGTACACACCAAGGTACATCCAGATCGGTTCATAAATACGTCTGTTATCACGTGGCAAAAATCAGGACGTTTCAAAATATCAGCCACGCTAGAAATTCAAAATGCTATAACTCAGCCATTTTTTAAGATATAGACTAAACAAAAACTGCTCCCGAATCTTTTTATCAAGGTCAAACACATAAGAAAAAAATATTTTTTCAATTTTCAATTTTTTGGTACCACATTTCAAATTAAAATGTTTCTTAAAATTTTAAATGGCCGCCATTTTTAAACAAGATGGCGGATGAAGCTGGCCAACGAACTCGATCGAGACATTGGTTTGTACTATGTATAAACGAAGTTACATCCAAATCGGTTCATAAATACACTTTTTATCGCGTGACAAATTTCAGGACGTTTCTAAATGTCAGCTTCGCTAGAAATTCAAAATGCTATAACTCAGCCATTTTTTAAGATATAGACGAAACAAAAACTGCTACGGAGTCTTTGTATAATGGTCAAATACATAAGAAAAAAATATTTTTCCATTTTCAATTTTTTGGTACCACATTTCAAATTTTAAATTTTTTAAAATTTTTTAAATGGCCGCCATTTTGAAACAAAATGGCGGATGAAGCTGGCCAACGAACTCTCGAGACATTGGTATGTACTATGTACACACCGAATTACATCCAAATCGGTTCATAAATACGAGAGTTACAGTTTGACATAGGTCAAATATATATATATATATATATATATATATATATAAAACCAATAATTAAACATAACCTACCACCATCAAAAACCGTAATATTATGAATTAAAGACGTAACTAGAAAATTAAATAACATTAAATAAAGCAATGCAATGATAGGAATGAAAAAATTAATGGAATCCTTAAAAAAGGTATCAGATAACTACATAGTAGAAATCATATTGATAATACACATAGACAGTGCGCTATTGCAGCAATTATCTAAGCGTATAATATTTAAAATATATATATATATATATATATATATCAATTTTGAACGGAGGGTGGTTTTGGGGTCTGGGGGTCATGATCGATGAAAATATACCAAAATTTTTTGAAATCGCTTTCCTCCGAACAGCTGCAATAGGTAGCTTTTTGTAAAGAAAGCTACCTAAAAGATCACATATGGCTTATAAACAATTCCAGGTTTAGTAATCTAGATAATGAAAATTAATCAGTTCAAATCCTGTATCTTCGTGTTCGACTACGTATGCCCCTGTGTATGCTAGGGTAAGATTTTTTTCATTCAGGAAAACAGTATGAGAATTTGTGTCACCTTCAAAACAACTCATTTAAAAACTATTTTATTTTTGCTTTTAAGGTGCGTTCGTAATTGTATAAATATGTAGCACCTACAATCGTCGTCCGCTCCGTCCGTCTATCTGTCAGCATATACTAGGGCAAAAACAACCCAACTGCATGATTTGAAATTTAATATACAATCGTTTCAGAATTTTGTCGTGCCATTTCAAATTTTATAAAGATCGAATCAAAACTTACAGATAAGTTTTTTTCATTCTAATAAATCCTGTCATACGTAATTAATTCAGTGATGTCTCATGACAGGTAATGATTCTATATTGCCATGCTGATTACGTCCTATTTAAGATGGAGTACTATTTCCGTATTACTGAATTTGATATATATAATCGTAATCAATTTTGTATTCGTGCATTTTTGTATAAGAGTGCAACAGATATTGCATCAATATCTTAATATTTATAAAACTAGTTATAGTACGAACGCACCACGTTTGTCACATTTGACGTACAATTTCCGATTTGTTAAATTTTTAATTATTGTTAAGTCATTCTAATAACTAATCCGCATTTTATTAGCTTCTTTATACATTTTTTTTAACATCTGATAAAAACTGTGCATTATTTTATAATATGATGTAAATCGAAATGAACAAAATATAGCCAATGTTTGAACATAAAACACATTATAAGCATAGATTAAACTTTGTGCGAATTTTAATAAAAAAGCTCAAATCTTTAACGACGATTTTACGCACAAATAACGTACAGAATGACAAAAAATTCCTATACGATCGTTTCGAGGATCCCTGGATTCCCTTCCTCGGTGAGAGAGGAAAAAAAATTAAAATGGGTTCGAAGAATCCCTCGGTTATAGCCCCGAGTACTTGCTTATGGACTCATTGAAAAGGCGAAAACAAGAGTTTATATATCTTAAAGAAATGACGTAATGGACCAGATATAACTGAAAAAGAGTCACTGCGCAGGATCATTCCACACTGACGAAAAAAGGGGCTGCTGGTCATATTCACTAAGGAAGAAGTATGTTTATGAATATAGTGAGCTTCGTAAAAGCCTAGATCAAAAAACAGTTACATTTTTGAATAATTTTAGCCTCTGGATAATTAAACAGGTGGTTGGAATTCCAACAAAGTTTCGCTATTTTAGATTTTTTAAATTCCTGGTTTCTAACTTAATTCTGTTCTTTCAGTCTAATACTAAGTGTACGCTTCGTCTTCCTAATGTAAGAGGCCGCACTCCCAAAAAATTCTGTACATGCCCTAGGTATTATGGTCGCCAGCAGGATATTTAAGATTGGAGAAAGAAATTTTATTGGTTTTAGAGAAAACAACTTTAAAACTAAACCTATTGGGAATACGAGAAATATTGTGGGCTAATTTTAGGAAAATAAGGTAAGACAATAACAATTTTAAAGTCTTTATTTGCTGAAACAGAATCGGTGATTATCGGAGGTTTAGATAAAATACGGTTAGTGATATTCAAACTAAATCCGCGATCGATGGCAACTGCTTTTATATAGTTAATTTCACTATTAAATAAACTCGCTATTAAATTTGAACTAATTTTACGAGCACGGAAAATAAGAGTATTGAAAGCTGCAAGTTTTTGATGTGAGGAATGACTGGACTTATAATGAGGGGATAATCTTACAGCAAAAGGTTTACGGTAAACTGTCGTCAAAACTCACAATCATTACGAATTACCAGGACATTTTAATTTCAAAAGTAAACTGTATGCATGGATCAATTGAATTAAATAAATCAAGAACAGCATTAATATTATGTTTATACAAATCAAGTAAAGCAAAGGAATCATCTACGTAACGTGCATAAAATGGAAATTGTATTAATTTAAATAATTTAACTTCAAAACAAAGCATATAAATATCATTCAAAACTGGCTTAAAGGGTTACCCATAGCTAAGCCTTCAGATATTTTATAAAACTTCCCTTGAAACACAAAAGTATTTTGAGACAAACGCTGGCTAAAGAAATCTGGTTCTCAATTTCATATTGTAAATACTGAAACTCATTTAATCTTTTTCTCGAACAATCTAAAACACCTTGTACAGGAACATTTGTAAAAAGAGATTCGACATCGAACGAAACCATAGTATAGCCTGTTGGATTAAAGTTACGAATTCTGTTAGCAAATTAAACTGAGTTTTTTTTATGTATAAATATTGTTAACCATGAGGGTGGGAAACTTGGAAACTAAATGTTTTGGAAGCTTATAGGAGGCAGTACCATTATTGGAAACGCTGGGACGAAATGGAATATCAGGTTTATGAACCTTATGTAAAGCATATAAACGACCACAGTTACCACAGAAGGTAAGAGAGTATTTGCTAGAATCAGTAATAATGGGGGAGGAATTCACCGCAGATTTTATGTTTTTAAGTTCAGAGGTAGATGAATCTTTTTAAATATTGATATAAAGGCCCCTCATTTATTAATTTCATAACATTTTGAACATAGTTTTATTTAGTGCTACAATTTGGCCTCCGTTTTCTGCTTTAGTTATAATGATATCTGGATTAGATATAAGAGTTTTGAGGGAATTTTTCAAATTAGACTGATCCAGTTCTCCATTGAAATCAACATTATTTTTAATAAGATGCCTAATGGAATGTTTTTGCATAGGAGATAAAGCACCGAACTTCAAAGCCCTTTCATTGGCAGCAATTATTTTTGGAATCTCATGATTTTTATTAACTGCAAAATTGTTGTTTAGTTTTAAAGCATTAATATGATATTCATTCAATCCATAATCAGACAAATTAACCACAGTTTGATTGTTTACTATAGGTAACTTTTCTGGGATCCTAGGAGTAAAACGTTCAGATAATTTTGCAAATTTCTTTTCCAGACTTATTTGAGCAGACTTACTTGAGCAGACGACCATGTTCTGTTCCAAGAAAATTTATCAAAAGATGAAAAATCATAATAATCAGCTGTAGAAAGATGTAGTCTGTACAATTCCTTTTCAATATTGTCTAAACGTGTGCGCGTATCCTGAATAAGTGCTCTTAAAAGAGAAACGAGAATTAAAGCCCTACTGATTCTTTTTGACTAAATTTTTTTTAATAAAACACATTGTATTTTTTTTTCTAACTATAACAGTTTTTATAAATCTTCCTTAAATTTGCTGCTTCCTTACCGATAATTTTTGTACTCAATCTCTTGCAGCTGAAATTTTAATGAGAGTTAGATCTGACCGCATATACAGGGTGCAATATGTTATCTATCGCCGGCCTTTAATTTCTCAACCGTTCGTCCTAGACATATAGTTCCAGTTACAAAAGCGTTTCAAATGAGGTAAATATTCATGCTGCGGCATTATTTAAAGTAAAAGATCAATTTTATAAAAATTATGAAATTAACTTTTTATACGGTCCCCCAGTCCCTATAGTTATATTTAGTAAATGTTTACACATATCATAACAGATATAACACAAAAAGTTTGACATCGGTACTACAAAAATTGACAGAGTTATTAAATTTGAAAGTCTGAGATTTTTGCACATGATTTTGTCTTTCATTGAGGAATCAGTTAAAAGATGAATTAAAGTAATTCGAGATCAAAATCAGGGTGCAATGTCCTTTTTACGGCAAAACCACCTTTAGCCGGTATCGCCAAACCGGGATATTACCAAAGAGGGTTATTTCATCTAAAAATTTGAGCTGACTTTTAGGGGTCGTATAGAAAGCGAAGAATGAAATATTTGTTGCATGCACATAATGCGCATCCATACCATCCGACACTGGTGCAAGCATTGATGCTGGGTGACCACGCACGACGATTTGATTATTGTAATTTCATGCTCAACACCTTAGAGGAAAATCCGTAGTTCCTTTGTGACATTCTGTGGACAGATGAGTCAATGTTTACACGGGATGGCATTTTGAACATGTACAATGTGCATTACTGGTCTCTGGAAAACCTCCACATCACCTACACAGTACGACACATGTGGTGCGGAATATGGGGAACCCAGATTGCTGGACCTATCTGCTACGATGGTACCTAAATGGACTATCGTTACCTGGATCTGCTACAAAATACGGTACGTGGCTAGCATGAAGAGCTGCCTCTCCGACATGCATGCCGGGTGTGGTTTCAACATTATGGGATCCTCTTCGCATATTACATCAAACGTCCGGGCGTATCTGGCCACCATTCTTGGATATGGTGAACCGGTAGAGTGGCCACCGCTTTCACCGGACTTGAGTCCCATGGACTCCTATCTCTGGGATTACATCAAGGCATAGGTATATGCGACTGAGACCACTTCTGTGGTTTATCTGAAGCAGCGCATCATCCTTGATTTTCGCACAGTTTGCACACCTGTTATGCTCTAACGTGTCCAGGACTCAGTAATGTCAAGCATTCAATTGTGAATTGCCACCAATGTAGAACACTTTGAGTAGTATCTCTAGAAGATTCCGGCGTTTAATTTATTCATTTTTTATAGTGGACCTTTTTCTGATATTATAATAAATTGATATTTTTCTGTTTAATTTCAATATTTCATTCTTCGCTTTGTATACGACCCCTGAAAGTCAGCTCAAATTTTTGGATGAAATAACCCTCTTTGGTGATACCCCGATTTGACGATACCGGCTAAAGGTTGTTTCGCCATTAAAAGAACATTGCACCCTGATTTTGGTCTCGAATTACTTTAATTCATCTTTTAACTGATCCCTCAATGAAAGACAAAATCATGTGCAAAAATCTCAAACTTTGAAATTTAATAACTGGGTCAATTTTTGTAGCACGGATGTCAAACTAATTGTGTTATATCTATTATGATATGTGTAAACTTTTACTAAATATAACTATAGGACTGGGGGGACCGTATAAAAAGTTAGATTTCGTAATTTTTATAAAATTGATATTTTACTTTAAATAATGCCACAACATGAATATTTACCTCATTTGAAACGTTTCTGTAATTGGAACTATATGTCTAGGACCAACGGTTGAGAAATTAAAGGTCGGCCATAGATAACATATTGCACCCTGTATATACTATATTTTCTGAAGTTTGCTAACGCCACGAACACGTTGCCAGATGTTAATTTTTTAAATTCAAAATAGCTACACCTTTTATGACTTGGAATCTTCACTTTATTTAATCACGAAATGTATGGCATTGAATAAAGCAAAGATTACTATTCTGAAATAATGGTAGATATTAATAAAAAATTCCTCAGCTGTTGCTATGTCATCCAACATGGCAACATTTGGGTCATGATTAGTGCAGTTTGTGCAAAGTGTATATTTGCATCAAATATTGACTGAAATAAACATGGTGAGAGTTCCAAAAGCTTAGAGGGCCACAAATAAGTTATCGGACCCAGTGCGGCCCGCGAGCTCCGTCTAAGGCAACACATATAATGTAACATTAGTTTTTTTTATATTTTATTAAAGGCCTACTTAATAGAAAGTTGTAGCATTAACTGTTAAAACATTATTTTAGTGCTTATGTAAAATTTTCTATAACAATTTTTTGCAATAAGATATCAATGTATATTTTGGAGAATATGTTCTAAAATATGCCTTAATACAGAAAGGAATTTACTTTTTTTTTTTTTAACCTTTCCGTTACTCTACTAATTTGAAAGCAGACAGTCATTTAGTGCTGAATAAATAAATATAACATTCGATAAGCATCTACTAGAGATTCCCATTTTAGAAGACAGTGTTTTGGTGCTGCCATCTAACATTAAATAAAATAAATATAACTTTTCTTTTCATCTCTAGTTTGAATAATTTAAATTAATCCGCAATTTACAAATAATGTAAGTGTTTAACATTTGTTACCTTTCAATACACATAAATTTCTATAGTACATTTACAATATTCATGAAAAAAAGATATTGTTAATAAATTCAATCGCAAAAGTACATAACTAAATGTACATCAAGTTTAGAAAATAAATATACTATAAATTGTAAGAAAAATAGCAAGTATTTTTTTAATGTACTTAATTTAATAACTTTCATTCACATGCCTTTATTAATTTTCCTGTTAATTACATTTTAAAGGCTCAAATCCTAAATGACTATTTTCTGACACATTCCTTTAAAATTCTTTTTTTTTTTTGGGGGGGGGGGGGGGGGGGGAACGAATGAGTTGAGAATGAATTCTTGCAAATGAATCGGATTTCAAAGAAACATTGCAAAACTTTTCAATTAATCTGTAAATATCCAAGATTTTATAGGAAATACTGTCAAATTTGGCGCATTGAACGAAATTTTCAGACGTGAGAGCGCAGGAAAGTAAAAATTGCTGCCCTGGGACAATCGTTTATAATTAAAATTTTAACTAATTTATCGGAAAATGAAACATATCTGTTCTATTAGAAATTGCTTCAATAATAGTGCCTGGGAGTATCTTGCTCTTATGTTTAAAAATGACTTGGAAAATGGTATTAGAAAGTTTCTCGTTGTTAAGAGGTGGTGTTTTTTTCTGAAAACCGCCCTGAAACACACGAGCATGACTATTTTTAGCTCTTAGGCTATCAAAACCCGAGAGCCAATGTGCTCGCAAAGTTCTGTATGCATGTACGTAACGCGATAACTCTTGATAGAAATATCCGATTTGCTTCAAATTTTGGATATAGGTTTATTCTGATTAGGCGCTTCCCTGTTTAGTTTATTGGGGTTAATTGGTTAAGTACAAAGGGAGAAACGGCGGGCTAATCCCCCCTTAATTTAAATAAATGGGTTTTTCATGCAGAATTATCCGATTTGTTTCAAATTTGATACACCGGTCTAATCTGGTAAGGTGCTTCTCTGATTACACTTGGAGGTTCATTGATTAAGTATAAAGGGGGAAGGGGATTAGGGGATCTAATTTCCTCCCTCCGCCTTCATTTAGCTAAATGGGTTTTTTGTCGATTTCTTTATTTTTCGAGGGGCATTATTCTTTTAAATAAGAGCATAACATACAATTAGTGTAAATAGCCTGGAAAGCTCAATGTCATCAGTTTAACTGGGCACTTTCTTTTTACTTTTACTTGACATTTCAATTTTTTTTTTTTTTTTTTTTTTGGTAAAGGTGAATTTTGGATAGTCTTACCCTTTGACAGATGCTTAGCAAGAAAAGCCCACTTACATATGATATTGAAATTAAAACCGGAATAGTTTCTTTTTATTAATTTTCTTTTAATATTTTTAGAATATCTTGATAATTTATTCTTAAGAAATGTCCAAAATGTAATAATGTTCCGTAAACTATTCCGTGACAAGCAATTGTAAAACCTTTATTATAGATATGGTGCTGCCATCTACTAAGCATTAATATGATGAAAATATTTTAAACATTTTATTAATTTTTAGTTTACTTGAGACAAAAATAAAATAAAAATAAAACTAATGAAATAAAATGTCTAAGTTAAAAATTATAACAAAATTAATGCATTGCAATTTCTTTTTCAATATATAATCTACATTAATCTGTATAAATATGCTAAAAACTATATCAAAACTTTATTTTTTCCGACAACTACAATACAATCTTAATAAGAAATTGAAAAGATTGAAGTGAGATCAGATAAATAAGTTGAAAAGTGTCCAGTTAAACTGGTGCACTGAGCTCTCGGGCTATTCATACTAATTGTATATTATACTCTTATTTCAAAGAACAATGAGTTCGAAAAATAAAGGGGGATTAGCTCCCACCCCTCTGTTTCCCATCTTTATACTTAACAAATGAGCCTCCAAATCTCATCACGGAAGCGCCTTATGAGAAAACCGGTACTAAATTTCAAGCAAATCGGACAGAAAAACCCATTTATCTAAATTAAGGGGGGGGGGGGGGGGATTAGCCCTCCGATCATTCCTTTATACTTAACCAATGAACCCCCAAAATTAGTAAAATTACCTTATCGGAATGAAACTATTTGCAAAATTTGAGGCAAATCGTATAATTCTGCCGAAAAAACCCATTTATCTAAATTAAGAGGCGATTAGCCCCCGAACCCCCTTTTATACTTAACCAATAAACTCCCATAAGTAATCAGGGAACAGCCTTAGAATTAACCTATTTACAAATTTTGATCAAATCCGATAATTCTGCATGAAAAACCCATTTATCTAAATTAAGGGGGCTTAGTCCCCCGTTCCCCCTTTATACTTAACCAATGACCCCCCCCCCTCCAAAAAAAAAGTAATCAAAGAGCCTTATCCGAATGAACCTATTTACAAAATTTGATGCAAATCGGAAAATTCTGCCTGAAAAACCAACTTATCTAAATTAAGGGGGGTAGCCCCCCCCTTTATATTTAACCAATGAACCCCCCCCCCAAAGTATTCGGAGAAGCACCTTATGAGAATGAACCTATACAAAATTTGATGCAAATCTGAAAATTCGGCCTGAAAAACCCATTTATCCAAATTAAGATGGTATTTGCCCCTCGCCCCCCCCCCTTTATACTTAACTAATGAATCCATAGAACTAATCAGGGAAGCGCCTTATCAAAATGAACCTAGAAAAAAAAAATTTTTTGAAGCAAATCTGATATTTCTATCATGAAATATCGCGTTACGTACATACATACGAACAGAACCTGCGGGTACATTAGCTCTTAGCCTTTGATAGCCTGCGAGCTAAAAAGTTATTCCTACATTTTCCCTTTTTATTTGAAGCTAAAGAATATCGTATCCGATTTTATAAAATTCATGCATACTTATACTATAAAAATGTCTGGATAATATAAAAACTAAGAGCATTTTTCATAAATAGACGCCATATACTATGCATAATTAATGTTTCTTAGAGATCAAATGAAGCCCAGTGGCGTAGTGGGCAGAGCGTCTGACTACCACGCAAGATGTCCAGAATTAGTCTCCTGGCTGTGCAAGGTTTTCTGAACCTTTCATCTCTTCATGGTCAATAAAATGAGTACTAAGCTTGCTTGGGAACTGAACACTGAGGGTTCCGCATTAGACCAACCACCTAATCGGTTCATGCGCTGTATAGCACACCAGGGTCCTTTGTTAAGGCAACAGGGTTAGAGCACTATAGGCCCTGATTCTTAATGTATGGTAACGCCAAAGATCTAGTTTAATTTTCAGAGGTTAACTAATATTTGGATATTACTAAAAGAAAATGTCTTATTTCCACACTCAAAATACACGCCATTATAGTCTAATTTTAAAATTCTTTATTTTAAATAGCTATCAAAATTCTCTGAGTTAAAAAAGTAGGTGTGGGTAAAAGTAGACACCAAAATTTTCATTCTAGTTGCAATGTTTATTTTGTAATCGTGCGCGTAAAGCTGTTATACCAATTTTCTGCTCGTGAAATACCTGACGGTTTGGAGCCCCTGAAAATGCTTATTCTGCATCTTGCAATTTTTTAAATACATAAAATAAGATAACTTAAATCTTTCATTTCAATAAAAATTGTGTTCTAAATTTTAAGATATTAAATGTTGGAAATGGTCTCTTTTTTCACTTTTAAGAGTCCCGAGACGCCTTAAAGTTGTGACTATCTTTGTTGAGATACCAACAAAGATACTAATCATGTTTTTTTTATCTGTATACAGATATGAATAGTATCTGGTATAAAATTATATATATATACACACACAAAATGCATTAAGTTTAGTACTAGTCACTTCTGCATAATTCACGAACAGTTCTAAGAATAGATTGTAAGGGACACTAAGAATGATTCTTACCCCTGGGCCCTACGTAGTCTAAGTTGGGCTCTGGTAGTAGTTGAAATTTCACGCTAACATGTATACCTTTGTCAGTTATATTTAGATCAATTGTATGACTTTTTACGGTTTGCGTAAAAATTGTTGCCGTAACTCTTATAACCAAAAGCTATTTAAATATGCTGAACACACTAAAATCTTCCTCTTAAAATTATCGAACTAATCTTTAAATAAAGTTTTCACCTTTCCAAATGTTTTTCATGATTGTGTTTCTATACATGCAATAGAAACGCCACCCAATTAGAAATAGATAAATTTCCGTAATCCTAAGCAGAATAATAATTTTTTTTTAAATGTTATAATTATTGTTTCTTAGAATAAACTGGAAGTTATCTTAAATGGCACATTATCAAGCTATTGCAAGTAATGAGCAACGCAACTCTGTTCGCTTAGGAAGGGATCCAATAGGAATCTTTTATTTTTATGCAAACACATTATAATACCCGTGAGTTAATATTATTTGAAGGCTTAAAAAATAATTCACTTATTTTGAATATAGTCACGAGAAACTATTTTTTTCAAAAGGGGGGGATGAACAAAAATTCTAAATTTAGCATACAAATTCAGAAATAAAGTAATTTTATTACTGAAACACTTTTTCCATGTTGTTTATTTTCTCCAAAAGGATCGAACAAATTTAAAAGATAGAAAAAGAATTTTATAAGAAAACATGTTAGTATTAAAATTTGGCGATTGATGGCAGCTATAAATATCGTCGAAAGGATAGAAAGATTCCAGTCAAATGTTATACAATTAAAGATGCTTTTGATTTTAAAGTTTCTTTCTGAAACAAGATATGATAGACTTTATAATAATCTATATCTTTTTTTTTGGGGGGGGGGGGGGGATAGAATAGGATAGCCGAAGTCTATCTCTAAACAGGCCCTTTTTTACTTTTTAAATTTCATTTTTTTATGGGGATACTTTCGGATCAGATTCTGAAATATAGAGTGACTTCGGAAAAAAAAAATCTTAACTAAAACCGACCTCAGGCTATTCCAAAAAAAAAAAAAAAATGAATTAAATTTGTTTAAAACTACCGAAATTCCAACTGGAAATTTGGAATAAAAAAACCGCTCCGATGGGTCTAACATTAACTTGAGAGTATCTTCGAATGACTAGCGTATGCTCTTAAGCATTCTTTTTCAAGGTTTCAGAAAAAAAAAAAGTTTAAATTCGACCTGTTTGAATACACAGATTTAATGCATGCTGAAACATACTAAAACCATGCATACATTCGTGGCTAACAGGAAGGGAGGGCCATTGGCTTTCCTGTGATTTTGAAAAAAAAAAAAAAAAAAAACATTCCTTCTAAGCAACAAAAAAAATATACCAAAAGATTTAAAAAAGATTGTCACCCCCGCCCTTCCTCCTCGGAGTCACAGAAGTCCTTCCCGGAGAAATGTGCCTGAATTCACAATGGTTCTGAATAAAACTGGAAGTGCCCAACGTTCTTTTACTAAACCCTTTTATTTCCCGCTTCATATAAAAACTGCTTTATTTTTATTGTACTACAAATAAAACCTAAATTACAGCGATTTAAAACTACATTTGATAGCTGTGATTAAAACCGGAAGTGCGAACCTGTTTCTTTTCTTTTCCAGCTTCATACAAAAACTGCCTTCTACAAATAAAAGGCTCAGGACTAAAAAGACCATGATTTATAAATGCAGCAAATTTCAAATGCACATAGTTGTAAATAATTTTATTAAACATAAATGTAAATTTTAAATGAGTTTTGTGGAAAATGCACACTGTAAACAATATTGTAGATTTGCCAGCACAAACTGCTGGCGTCCGAATTTCCAGCACATTGTGCTGTTAATTTTACGCAACTACTGTATTTTTCATGTTTATATAGTCAAGAAACCAAAGAAAGCTACAGTACATTCGACTGTGATCGAGTTTGAGAGCGAGATGAACAGTGCTTTGTACTGTCGGGTTTTTTCAGTGCACTTTTATTACACCATAGCACTAGTTTATTGCCTTCACCATTGTCATACAAACTATGTGTAGACAGAAACTTCATATATATGCGATAGAATTTCCAGCAGTGCGTTTTACGTATTGGGTTAAATTCCACCATAAATTCCCCAATTTAACAAAAAGTAATCAATGTATGGACTTTTGCTTTTCTTCATGGTTTCGATTCAAAATCTTCCTAAAAATAAAGTTTAAACTAAAATTAAATAGCTTTTTTTAAAAGTTTCTCCGCACTTAAGTCAGATAGCCAAAGGGGGTCCGGTGGTCAAACTTCTCATTATTATTATTGCGAATAAAATACTACAAAGTTAAATAAACTAAATAAAGAGTATTTCTACGATAATTGCATAAAACGACACAGAAAATTTTGTGTTGTATTAACAGTTCTGCCCTGCTCTTAACTAATTCTACGTTTATTTCAAGTTATCTCAGAATGCATTTTTTCATAATTTGCCTATTTTAAAAAGATAAACTTTCTTTCAAGATGCATGTACAAAATTTTGTCAACATTTTATGTTTTTAATATATTGTCTTTGGGATTTATATGCGAAAATTTTTAAAATAAATGCTTCAAAGTAAAATAATAATAATCTTTAATTTTTAATACTTTAATTTTGCAAGTAATTGTTTTATAATTTCTGAAGACAAATTAACAAAAAATCTTTTCTGCACAGACGTCTGGCAAGTGTTTCATGAGTTATATCAAAAACGATATAAATTTAAAAATTAACAAAATTTCAATGTTTCCAGAAATTTATCTGAAAGTAATCTTTATAGAAATGTAAAGTAAAAAAAATCATTAAAAATTCCTATAAAGAAAAAAATTTTGACCTCCGTGCCCCGTCAAAATTTTCTTCCAGATACTTGTTACTCACGTTTATACTGCCAATGATTTTAATTTTTTTCGTGAAATTTTTCTTAAGTAAACAAGCATAAATATTTATAAAATTTTTATTTAAAAATCCTTAATATTACATACGTTTTATTGATAAGTAATTACAACTATTCTCAACTTTATACAGAACTGAGAACTTTGCAACTCTTAAAAACAGTTTCTTCTGAATATTAAATAATTTAGTAGTGACAATGATTAAATTAAAAGAAGTTCAAAGTTTAGGCCAAGATTAACTAAACTGATTAAATTTATTAAAAATTAAAAAGAAAGTTATGCATGCATATATCAACAAAGTGCAATTAAAAATTCTAAGCGTCAGTCTTTACGAATATTATATTTAGAATACATTTTAATGTTATAAAAGAACTGGATTATATAATAAAAATGATATAGATAATATAACAAATGTATAATAAAACAGTGAACTTTTAACAACTAAATCATGATCGATGCAAATGAAAAACATGAGAAAATGTATTATTTTAAATCCTCGTTAACTTTACTATGATAAAAAGATAACACTATTTCAAAAAGCTTCTTTTAAAATCGTTTACATTCTTTAAAAATTTTTTTAATGTAGAATATACTTCGATAACCGCTTCAGGGTTATACTCAGCTAATCTCTTCTAGTCTAGAATCACAAAGAGACCTCGATTCGCAAGGAATCGGGAATTGCAGGAGGATAATTGCATGTTCAACAAAGAATTCCGAAGACTTCCACTACTTATTACCCAGTTTATTTAATGGGCATGCTGATCACGCAAACTAAAAATTCATATTTTTAACTATGACATGAATAATGTAATAAAGTTATGAAAAAACAACAAAAATTAACACAATATTTTTCTTTGATTGTTCGCTAATAACAGAAAAATATTTCAGAGAAAACTTGATTTACCTTTTTTGACATTTTTCAAAAGTTTAAAATATACTTGGATGGCCACATCATGATTATTCTCTGCAAAATTATTCCATTCTCGTGTTACAAGAAGAGCCGAATCTGCAAGATAATCTTCTATCCATTGTTGCAGAGAGATATCTGCATGTTTATAAGCTATGAAAAGAATTTTGCAGGCATCCGCCACTCTGCTACCCAATTCATCTCTTGGACAGGACGCACACAAGTAAGACTTAAAAAAGATTTTACATCTTTCTTTCAGAGGTATTATACAATATTTGTCCGCTTCCGCATAAACGTCGCTGGCAAAATCTAAATCTTCGAATTTTATTTCTGTTGTGTAAATATAACGAATTATCTTTTCGAAGATACGAAAAGGCGTGCCGCGAATGACAACTTTTCCTTCGAGTGCTTCTTTCGTGTTGCTTCGAAACATCCCTTCAAACACTCCAGATCGGCAAGCTAGAACACTTTTATGGGCTTTGATTATTTCATTCTCGCACTCTAAAATCACATCATGATGCAAAGCATGCCTGAGTAGATACTCGAAGTCTGTGGCTAAGTCATCTGTGCATGGAAGAGATGTGGAAGAACTGGCAGTTGCTGTAATAGACAAAATTTTATTTTCATAAAGAAGAAATATTTATATATAATTACGATTAGGTTGACTGTACCAGTGGTTCGTCAATTAACCTTTAACTGATGTTACCGGTCTCGCAGACCGCTGATTTTTTAAAATTTTTTAGTTCATCTTGTAACTTTCAGTTTAACTACAAACACTACCAAAATTTTGTTTTGTTTAGAGCATTAGTACTATCACCAGAGACTTTTGAATAAGTTAATTTTAATTATAACAGTCCTATTCCAAAAACTTTAGTAAAAAACATCAAATAAGTTAATGGCGTCTTTTATTCATCTTTCAATGAATCCGTCTTCACAGACCGCTTCACAGTAGTTACGTGACAATCAGTCACATCAGTTAAAAGCTAATTCTAGAGAATTCAAGCCGAGCTTCCCGAATTAAAAAAACAAAAGTGAAAATAATTTTCTTCAAATTGAAACCAAGTCTTTACATTTATATATATATTTTTTAGATTGTTCGCTAATACCAAAAAGCATTTTTTCACAAAAATATAAATAACGTATTCCAATAAAGTTTTGAAATTTATAAAAAGTGATATTTTCATATTAGTTGCCTGCCTGGATTAATAGCTAAAGAAATTGTCAAAGATTTCGATACTTACAGCAGCATTTAATTCTGATAATTTCAGTAGCTTAACCTTTTATGTCCCAAATTATGAATTCATAAAAATTTCATCTTCTAAAGCATTTTTGTGAATTTTTGGAACTACATTAGGAGATACACAATTATTTAAAAAAAAATTAGAAGGATTTTGCCATTTAAAATAATTAAATTTGAATTTATAGGGATTTTGTGCAATATTTATAACTCCACTGAAATCTTTTATTTAAAATATTTTTAGTATTTTGTAGAACTAGGAAATGTGCAAATACAGTGTTCTTACAATAGAAATATAGAATTATTTCGAACCCCTCCCCCCCCCCCAAACTTTCAACGTCAAGAAAGATGAAAACATGCAAAGATTCTTTAAAAAATATTTTTGTATTGTGCAGCCAATAATGCTTTTGGAAAAAGATAAAGTAAAGTATCTATAACTCATTCTAAACTGTATTACTACTAATCGATGTATTAAATAAATTTTATAACAAGTTATTTTACTGGTACTTTAAGTACCGTCGGAGCATAAAGGGTTAAGCACAAACTGTACATGTATAACGTTATCACTTTAGGAGGAGGGTGTAGTCTTTCACTTGATATCATAAAATATCTCTGGGGGAGGCGGGGAATTGTCTTGATATCGTTATCATTTTTCATCCAACCAAAGATTTCTTTTCGTAACTTTTTTTACATCAATATAGTCTTAGCCCCTACCCTATTTTTTTTTAAGTCTAATATTTTTGTAAATATACAATGTTATTAAAACCATTAAAATGATTATAAAATAGTTTCATTCTAAAATATTTAACATCCCAACATTCGCCATCCCTATTGTTCAACCGTATGCGCGTATAAGTCGTAGTTAAAGTAATCAGTTACGAAAATATACTTGTCACGTTTACTAGTAAAACTAGTTGGGTGTGCCAATCTTAAAACTTTCTTCTATCTTATACATCTTAGTATTTCAAAAACTAGTTACACATGTTAATACTTCAGTATTATTAGTCAAATACTATACCAAATTTGATTTTCATCTTAAATTTCTGCTTCAGTCAATTAAACGGACTAAAAACGAGTTAATCTATATTATGATATTTGTTAAAATTAACAGTTTTCCCTTATTCTGTTATCAGCTGTTTGCGAATGCCGGCTTAGCAGGAAAAGAGTTCCCGCCGCTGCACGAACCACCGATGGACAATAGAACTACGAAAAATCAAGAAAAGTATACAAAAATCGCTATCACAGAGCCCTTTTACCGCGCAATATTTCCAAATTCAAGCAGGACCTATTGGCCAAAGCCAAAAACATGCACAAAAAATTTGGTTCAATAATGAAAATGGCACAGACATCGCAATTAAATAGCGCCCCCTTCTGGAGGAAGTTTTTCAAGTTCAGGGAGAATCCCTACTGACCAAACATACCTTACACATACAAAAAATTTGGTTAGATTCTATGCATAATTTTATACAGTTTTCGAAGGTACAATAATGAAAATGGCACAGACATCGCTATTACAGCGCCCCCTTCCGGCAGATTTTTTCTCAAATTCAGGGAGGACCTGCTTGCCATAGCCAAAATCATACACAAAAAAATTGGTTCAATTCTATGCATAACTTCATACACTTGGATAAATTCATACACACGATGGTGCAATATTCAAAATGGCACAAAAATCACACTAAAGTCGGTATTGTGACCCCCAAAATTTTGCAAAAATCCGACATTCGAATACTCAAATCAATACTTGGAAATGGCACACATAAGCAAGCCTTAACGGTTGCTTTATCAAAAAATATATTTGAAATTTTCTGAAAGGAGGTTCAATAGTAACCTATAATGTTTTTTAACAGAAATAGACTTCTGAAATCTTCAAATATGGAAATCCAAAATGGAAACTCACTACGCCCCAAGTAGTGTTACGCTTAAAAAATACCCAGTGTGCAATCTGTTTTCAATTATTACAAATGAACTACCGCCCTAGGCTGGTGTTTGCGGTCTCACAGACCACAGATTTATTCAGTTTTCAAAGTAACTTTTTTCACTTTGACTCTAGATACTAGTGAAATTTAGTTCCACTTGTAGAGCTAGTACTATCGATAGACTTTTGAATAGGTGAATCGTAATCATAATAACCTTGTACATAAAGTTTAGTACAGAAGGAAATCTAATTTTCTATCCGGACTTCGATCAAGTAGTCTTAAAGATCACTCATAGTAGTTATTCGACAATTTTTGGTCACACCTGTTAAGGATTAACATTGAGAGCTCTAAAATTTAAAACTTCATAATAGTTAAACTACTCGTCCGAATGATTTCCCGTTTGGAATCTTAAGTTAAATAGAGATTAAATTAAGTTAAATAAGAGTCTATAATACGATGTTAAAATTAAGTGTTTGAATTGAAAATTTCAGAGTTTGGTTCAATATAAGTATGAAAACAACCTCCTAAACTTTAAAAACTTAATTTGAAAAAATACAATTTCCAGACAAATGACTATTTCCGATTTTTCTAGTACAATTTGACGGGGTCTTTTTCCTTTGCTGACTGTATGGTCAACATAACTTCGCTATCTTATTTCTTCCATATTTATGAAATGTCAAAAGTTGCATATAATTATTATTCTCTATGTATATTATGTTTGCCATAATTAAAGTAGAAGTTCCACTAATTATAGAAAGTATCTGTTGACCAAACCTTAAACCAAAAGTTTTTATACCAAGGTTGAAAAACTAAACAAAGTTTAGTAAAATTTTTCTATAACCGTTTTAAAATTAGGGATTAAAGTAGTGTTTCCGCGTTAGACAGTGGCCGCTGTCTAAAATTTCAATTACCTACGTACATAGAAAACTTTCATTTCTATTATTTTGCAACAGAGACCTTTTTTGCATTGCTAAGTGAAATATCATAAAAGAAAATGCAATAGTGAAATTTTTTTTTAACCATTAACATATGTAGGATAATTGCACCATAAAATAAAATAAGAATTATACGTTAAAACAAACTTTCTCAATGTACACATAAAGAAGAACATTAATAAACTTGTACAAATAAAATTAACGATAAAACAATATTATGCTTTATCGTCAATTTTATTTGTACAAGTTCATATTAAAGTTCTTGTTTATGTGTACCATTGAGAAAATTTATGTGCTTTAACGTATATATATATATATATATATATATTTTTTTTTTTTTGGCCATGTTATGCAAAAGTTATGTAGATTCTATAAAAGAAAAAGTTCATTTCATACAAAGACCATTTTAAATGAAAGTAATAAAAAAATAACCTTCGTTGGTCAATGTAACTCTAAAAAAGGTACTTTAAACTACAGTTACCTTAATACTATTCAGATTAATTTTAAGTTTCCAAATAATTTGAAAATTAAAGCTTATTCATGTAAGCAGAGAAATGTAGGGCCATCCCTAAGACTTTATTGGGGGAGGGGGGGAGAGAACCTTAAATTGCTAAGTGAAATTTCAGTATTTGCCAACAATTTTTATAATTTTGCCAAGTTACAATAATTAGAAATTTTAATATTCGCAATTAGATTTTTAACTTTTGCCAAGTCTATCTGAAATAGAAAGTGTATTATAGTTTATTAAAATTTTTAAACGAATTTGCCGATTAAGATTGTAAATTTGCCAAGTCTAACAGTATTCGTGAACATTTTCGTGAGGTCCCATTTGCGAGGGCCTAAAAAAAATCTAATAAAAATAAAACTACGTCACAATATTTTTTTAACTAAACATACTAATAGGGAAGGACGGGGGGAATGGCGACACCTTAAGGGAATTTAAATTTTTTCACCTCAAAAAAATGTTTTTTAATAGTAAAAATTCTAAAGCTGAATCGTTATAATTAGTATCTGTATAAATTTAACCGTAATCATAATTAAAGTAAGCACACATAAAAAAAATTTCTTTCAACCTCTGTACAGTGGCGAGATTACCCAGGACACTGGGGTAATTCCGCCACTGTATTGGGGTAAGACGCAACTCTTTAATGACCTAGTAAATACATAAAATGGATACTAGGAGACGCATAACCTACTGAAAATATTTAGAATGCAATAATTTAGCAAAATAATGAATAATTACCATGTTCCTTAAACTAGATTTATTAATGTGTTAAGCTTACTATTTAACTCAAATTGAAAAAGTCGCTATTTGCCATGGTGGCGGCATTACCCCCAGAGGACAATATAGCGGAAATCCCCCAGCAAAGCTAAAAGAAGAACCGAACTTGTTCAACAAATTGTATCAAAATGTCGGCGAATGTATGAACAAAACGGGTAATATTAAGTACCTAATGTCACAATAAAAGATATTACCTCTACTCATTTGAAGCTCCAAAATAAGAAGCAACTAGATAAACACTAATTTTTCACTAGAAAAAACGACGACGTAGAACAAAATCACTCTCTCTAGGCACTGTTTCTATTGTTGGCCGCTATAGTGCAGGCGCATTCACTATCTCAAACTGCCGTTAGTTTTTAAACTAGGCGGGATAATCCCGAGTGGCGCCATTCCCCCGGTCTCCCCTACGTGAACACTAAACATAACGTCATTTTCACTTTCGCGAAATCTCCGTACGTATTTCTTGTATTCTAGGCCATTTCTCATTAAGGAACACACGCGTCGTAATACGTTGACCACCGAAAATAGTCCCCCCACCCCCCTTAGACGTTGGTTTTCGATATTTATACAGCCTGTTTATAATTTCCAATCGCGGAAATGTTTGTTAATTTTATATTTTTTATTCTAAATTTTTTTTTTTTTTTTTACACGTTGAAAGCTAAATTGAAGGGACTACGAGCATACTTGCCAACTACCGACTTAATTTCCGTAATATGAGAGTTACTTTAAACATGTTTCGAACCCGATTTTTTTTTTTTTTTTTTTTAAGAAATGAAGTCAAACAAGTTCCACGTAGAAACAAATAGCTAATGATACATCTAAAATATTTTCCGGTTAGATACCTGTTTAACCTGGTTTAAATTAACTCACATCTTACGAAAGTTAAGTCTGAAGTTGGCAAGTATGTACGAGGTTATTTTTTTAAATACATGGTAATCAATTATCAATAGTAGTGTTAGCAATAAATTCTCTAAAAAGAAAATATTGATATCACAGGCATTCGTGCGCAGTATGGCGTCCCGGGAAATGTTGCTGGGCATGCTGGTACATATTTGTGTGCTATTTAACGGTATTTTAGTGTGTTAACGGTATTTTAAAATACAATGGGTTAATAGTTTACATTTTTACATCCTTCCAAATTCACGTCACTTTTGCCGGCGAAAAAATAGCATTCGAATTAATATTCTATTGCAGTGGTTCCCAACCTTTAATGTTACGCGACCCTTCTTTAACCAAAAAGAATTTTTGCAACCCATGTAATATGAGGGTGTATCCAATACACTGGTCAACAAATTTGAACTTTTTCTCTGTCCTAAAACAGAAATTAGTTGTTTTTTTATGCGGTTTTCTGTGCTGATTCCGAATCTAGTTTTACTCCAGCACGTAAAGTTCGAGAGATATTTGCATATTTCAATTTATGCAAATTTGGTAAATTTTACACAATTATTTGCAAATTTAAGGTATAAACCTTTATCAGACAGGGTTTTTTGTTATGATTACTACCTAATTTACTTCACAAAAACGATGTTTCTGAGATTAGACTGATATGTGACAGTGAAATATTGTACCTAATTTGCATATTTTTCATGTTTTTCTAATGTTTCTTGACGTTCAAATATTTCTGCCGCACGAGTACGCCAATATGTTTCTAAACCAGTTTTTTGAGCTGATTTCAAATCTTGTATCTGTTTTCTTCTATCACGCCTAGTTTTTGAAAAACAGTGAAATTTTAGTTTTCGGTCAAAGAAGCCAGAAATAGCTTTTTATGATACTTTGTATGATAAACTTCAACTAGTTAGGATAGATTCTACTAATTATTTTTTTTTATTATATAATTTGTTTATGTCTCCGATATGAATCTGACCCTGTTCACCTTGTCAATGAATTACATACCCCTAAAAAGCACCTTATATCAAACCTGTGTTAATGCCGTGCAAAACTAGACATGACATAAGAAAACAGACTGCACATTTGAAATCAGCATAAAAATCTAGTCTAGAAAAACATTACGTCAATTTTGTGGCAACTATTTTAAAGTTGATAGTGATGTAAACATTACACCATTCAAAAATATGCAAATTAGGCTTAATAACTGATAAATGTTAAGAATATGCAAATCGTGACATTATCTGAAGCAAATAATCGAATAGTCATTATCTAGAAAACAAATACATGTGACATATTGTATCCAAAATTTGCATAAAATAGCACAAAGCTTAAATTTGCATGAATTTAAATATGCAAAGTTCTCAAAACCTGGCCCACCTAGAGATAAACTGAAAGCATATTCGGAATGAGCGCTAAAAACTGATCTAGAATCAACTAATTTTAGTTCTAGGACAAAAGCACTGTTGTACAGTGATATCAGTATGGAAATTATTGTATGACCTCTATAAGCTAACGGCTATCCTATCCTACGAAAAAGGCAAGTTTCGTACACTTAATAAGATCAAGAATCGTAACCCCAATGTGTGTAAAGTGGAATAATAAACAACACACATATTACAAAGATAATGTAAAATACGTTTAATTATCAAAACAACTTTACAATCGGCGAGATTTCTAGCACTGGTGTTAACCGATGAGGGCAGCTATATCAGGATTAAAGATAGTTAATTTTAACCTTAAGTCACTTTCTACACGCAGTTTATTTCTTGTTTTTCAAAAACAGAAAAGTCGAAAAAGCACGTTTACAAAAGTATGTTGTGCTAAACACCACCAAGAGCCTTAAACTCTTCAGATCAAGCTAAAATACAAATACTTATTCATTTGTTTGTTTTTTTTCAGGCAAAATGACATTGTAAATGACAGAAAAAATATCTTTTCTGAAATTCATCCTTTAGGCGCTTAGTAATTTAGGTTCAAAAATAGAGATCTAAAACTACAAAACCACTTCAAACATCAATTTAATAACCATTAACCTAAATTAACGCAATCACAAATTTAAGAGCTTTAAACAAGTAAATAATCTACAAATCAAAATTTTTTTATTGAAAAAGATTTAAGTTAAATACTTATGAAAATTTTTCACTTTCTTGGTTATGCTGTCTTTTGGGCATTTTTAGGCATTTTGCAAACTCAGATGAAAATAACATTTATGTGGGAATCAAATTAGATGCTGCCGTTCATTCGTTTGCTTTGAACACAAAAAACATTCAGCTATTAAGAAGTGATGTGAAAATGTAAAAAAAAAAAAAATCTGAAATTTTAGTTTTTATAAGGAAAAGAACAGAGGTCCCCGTTTGGGGACCCAGGGACCGAAGAGGTTAAAGCTGATCTCGGCTAGAAAAAGAATTTATAGCCTATGTACAAGCGATCAAACGTATTGAAAGCGGCGTGATGAACAGGCTCAAAAATCCGATGATGCTACTCAAAAAGGTAGACAAGACATCCTAATCGCCCGTGAAAAAGGCAGAGAAGAAAGAGAAATTTAAGTTGCCAAAAACCTATTTAAGGCTGTTTCCATTGATATAATCTCAAACGACAGGTCTTCCTGAAGATGAAATTGTACAACTCAAAGAAGAAATACAGTGATATCTTTGTTCAATATAATCTTTGTAGCTGTTTGTTCCAAATTCATTTTGAAAACGGGTTATATCTTATCACAGACAGCTTCCCTAAGCACCCAGTGAAAAAAAATTGATTGCGGTATTTTTCTGCTCCATACTACTTGATATTAAAACCAAGTTTGTTTTTTTTTTACATTTTAAGTTGGAGCCTTATAACCAGTGTTTTGCTTCTTTTGTAAAATTTCCAAAAATAGAGATGGCCCCTTTTCAAAATGACCGATTCAATTGAATGAGTCATTTATAAAACTACTCACGTAACGAGTTAATTTTTCTAAGAATCAAAAAAGTTGTGCTACTCACAAATTCTAAATGTTTTTTTAAAGAACTTTTTATGTGCTCATATTTCTGGCGTCATTAAATTAGTACGTCATTTATCAATTACTTCATAAAATCTTAAATTCATAAAACGAAAAACTTTTCGGACATGTTTTGGCTAGAAATTAGATTTAGTAACTTACGACTGATGTAAAAGAGATAATTATTTGTCTATTTTATCAAATAGCCAATAAAAATATAGATTAACACCTTGCACCTTAAGGTTTACATTACGGCACATAGTCATATTCATTATCGTATTTGATCGCATTTTCTTGTTGATATCTTTTTGGCTATTGAAATATATCGTGGACATTGACTAGTATATTTTTTGCAATTAAAGATAATCTTTTTGTGCCTTTTGAGTGGCAACGAATAAATAAACCTATGAGTAAAATTTACATATGTGAGCTAGCTATGTTTGCAACAAAATGTGTATTTCTAAACAAAGCTGACCTCGTGTAGTTTTTGAAATGACAGATTAAATTTAAATGAAAGATGTAAAAATATACATACTTATTTCTTTATCGCACAAGATCTGACATTCTTCCCAATTTGATCCTGGTTCAATTGTGCAAACAAACCACAGTGTATTTTTGTGTATTAAATTTTCATCTAAAAGCAGTCTTATATTTGCTCCCCATACACAACACATCAGTAAATTTTCAGTAGTGGTTATCTGAGACTGTTCAAACCTATGTGTACCAAAAACATCCCTTATACAACATTGTACAAAAAAGCGCACATCAAAGTAAACTTCTGGATTTTCAGGCATAATGTAAATCTTATATTCCTGCCATTCTTCATCTATTTCAATTACAAATTTCCAGCGAGACTTTAAAATGTTTACAGATTGGCAATAGTATCGCGAAACGGAACTCAGGTTGGAAAGATCAACTTTCCAAATAACATGAGGACAAATTACTGTACCGCTCATTTCGTTTAACTAATTCAGAAACAACCGTCTATTGCATCGGCACCAACTATGCACAGTAAGTGTATCGTTGGTTAGTTGATTGCACAATGGTATGTGTGTTACCATCATGTGTTGCCAGATGATCGTTTTATTTTATTCCGATATCTTGATTGCTACCACTTTTTTGAAATAGTAATACTTGCCTTACAAAGGCCGAGATACAGATAGATTTTTCGCTGTGAGCGAAACGAGACTGACCAATCAGAAACCTGCATTTTTGAGAACTTTTCGCTGTTTGCAAAAATGCAGGTTTCTGATTGGTCGATCTCGTTTCGCTAAGAGCGAAAAATCTATCTGGATCTCGGCCATAATGTATCATTAAATATGGAGAATATTACTATTTTAAAACAGTAGTAGTAATTAAGCAATATAGATTTAAACAAAAACCACCAAACCTGCAAAACTTCGTGTTGCTCTACAAAAGACAGCTTTTGGACCTGCTCATGTCAGAGTGTTTCTGTTTGCGCGGCTTACGAAAAAGACACGCTACCACTGTGCATCTCACGTGTCTTTTTTTACAGACCGCTAGTACAGCGTCTAGAATACCTAGTGTGGAAATATGCTATCCAAACAACGCTAAAAATTTGTATCCCTTAAATGTGTGACAATACTGCTAAAATCCCAAGTGTCGATCGCAGCGACATCTGCGGGATTTTCGTATTACTAGTATTACATTGTATAGACTAGCAATACCTAGCAATACCTTGCAGTTGTAGAAAATATCCTGCAGATGTCGCTGCGATCTGTATATTTCAGCAGCATCGTTGCACATTAACGGATACAATATTTTAGCACTTTTTTAAGTATTACAGGGATATCCAATTTCTATACTATATATTCTAGGCGCTATACCGCTAGAGTCAAGTTATGCTCTTTCCGCGAACCTTCATTGGTTCATTCGAGCATCACGTGACTCCAGCTGTCTGTAAAAAAGAATGCGTGGAATGCACCGCGGTACCTGTCTTTATTATTAGCCTCGTTCTGTATGAGAATGAGGACGTACGAGGCTCAGACTGCGCTTAGACGTACGCGTTTGTCCAATCTATGCCAAACCTACGATTTTCAGTTCCAGAACTTGGCGATACTCGCATGAAAGAGTTCGATTATGCGAGTGAGACAAGTTAACAAGCATTAATTTGGCGATAACGTCAAGATACTTGGCGATTCACTTTTGTCCAGAATCTTGTCAACCAATCAAATCTTATACTCCGTATATCGCCTCTCTCATATTTAGACTCCCTAGCTCGTCTTTCATTTCGTTAAGCCGGGAACCCACATGCGGAAAAATACGACGGAATTGGACAGCGGAACGGCAAATTGACCCCATATTTGCCGCGTACAAATTCGAAAACGCAGCGGAATTGTAGTTAAACATGTTTTAACTTTTTCCGTTTTCCTCGACGGCATCTGTAGAAATCAACCAATAAGAACGCTTCTCACTATTTCGTTGGAAGCGCGCGCCAGCGAAAAACGCAAGTGCGATTCTCATTTCCAAGTCGGAAATTTGGCGTAGCAGAAAATTTGCCGCTGCAGATTTCCGTCTATATTTTTCCGCATGTCGGTTCCCTGCTTTATGTTTTCCATATCGTAAAAGACGCCCGCATGGCGTATTGAAATGTTATAAAAGACACATACTCCACTTTGCTCTGGCTTTCGTTACTTCCAGATAGAGTTTTTGCTACAGCGACTAGAACATATAGTGTGGAAATCGACTATCCCTGTAATACTTAAAAAAAGCGCTTGAATATTGTATCCCTTAAATGTGCAAAGATGCTGCTGAAATATACAGATCGCAGCGACATCTGCAGGATATTTTCTAAAACTGCAAATTATTTCTAGTCTATACAATGTAATACGAAAATCCTGCAGATGTCGCTGCGATCGACTCTTTGGACTTCAGCAGTATCGTTAAACATTTAAGGGATACAAATTTTTAGCATTGTTTGGATAGCATATTTCCACACAATGTATTCTATACGCTGTAGTTTTCTCTGTTTTGAAAACGATATTGGCGAATCAGAATATTGTATTTTGCGAAAGTTTCGGTGAAAGTGAAAATTACGTAAAAATTTAGGGCGGGATCCAGATAGATTTTGCTCTGTTAGAGAAATGAGATTGACCAATCCGAACCCTGCATTTTTGCGAACTTTGCGCTGTTTTGAAGGAGCAACTTTTCTGATTGGTCAATCTCGTTCCGCTAACAGAGCGAAATTACAGTGTCTAGAATACATAGTGTGAAAATCGGCTATCCCAGTAATACTTAAAAAAGTGCTAAAAAGTTGTATCCCTTAAATGTGCAACGAAGCTGAAATCCAATAAGTCGATCACACTGACATCTGCAGGATATTTTCTAAATCTCGAAGGACGATTTGGTCTAGACGCTGTAATAATACGATGTTTTCTTTGAAATTTGAAAATATATCGCAGATGTCGCCGCGATCGGCTCCCTCGATTTCAGCATCATTGCACATTTAAGGGATACAACTTTTTAGCGCTGTTTGGATAGCAGATTTCCACTCTATGTATTCTAGACGCGGTAACAAAATTTATCTGGATCCCGGCCTTTAAAGTTATGATCGGTCAATCTTAGTTTCAAAATAGCGAAAAATCTAACTGAATTCCTGCAGTTTATGTTCATGTGACATGCCATGACGAAAACATAACGTCATGAAAAGAGTAAACGATTTGTGGAATCTCTTTGGAACACTCCAAAAAACGTTTTCTTTATGTAAATTTTCGAAGACTCTAATTTTGAACACTGTCGTTATATCTCGATACCGTAGAAACCCGTTGGATTTTAAGGGTTCAATTTTGAATGCTTTCGTTATACATTTCAATTTCGAAGGTTTTTGTTTCCGTGGCAACATAACTTTTCACAATGGAGGATATTCCATCTCCGTTTTGATCACGTGGTCAAGGTAAAAACTTCTAGCGTAAAGAAGGGAAGGCTCCGTAGACATGTAATGTAAATCCCCGCTAGCCAATGAAACAGTTCATGAGGCAAAGCAGTAGTATCTTCCCTTCTTATCAGTTAGAAGTTCTTTGGGTAAATTACCAGTATCACGTGACTTTTTTCAGCCTCGAACCCATACTTGGAATATCCTCCATTATTAAATCCGACATCATGGTTATCAAAACAGTTCAGTAGCGCTAAGGATCGATCTCTAAGACTGTTCTCAACTGCTCTGCTCAACAAGCGCAAAACGTTTTGACACATTTACAAATTCCTTTTTTTAACGGAAAGATATAAAATTGGAAAGCCTGGCCATGGAAGCGATTTGGAATCGAACTGTTTTTTGCATGTTTTGATCAATAAATTACCTATCGAGTTATAAGTGATTTTGATCACGTGACATGGCATTTTTCTACACTTCCTGACTGGATTTTCTTGTTTCGTTCGGAACTTCGGTTCAAAACGCCAACTTTGACAGTATTTTCTGAAAGATCTATTGTGTTGACAAGAAAACGAAAAAAAAAACAGTTCGATGACATAGTTTCTGAATAACAACACATTCTAGTTTCATGCGTTTCCGAACAAAAATGAATTAAAATTTATGTCAGAAAGTTGACCCTTTAGATTTGAGAACAGCCTTAAGGCAAGTGTCAAAGCGCAACCAAGGGTTCAGCGTCTAGAATACCTGGTGTGGAAATATGCTAACCAAACAATGCTAAACATTTGAATCCCTTAAATGTGCGACGATACTGCTAAAATCCCAAGTGTCGATCGCAGTCACATCTGCAGGATTTTCGTATTACATTGTATGGACTAGCAATATCTTGCAGTTGTAGAAAGGATCCTGCAGATGTCGCTGCGATCTTTATATTTCAGCAGCATCGTTTCACATTTAAGTGATGCAATATTTTAGCGTTTTTTAAGTATTACGGGATAGCCGATTTCCACACTATACATTCTAGGTGCTATACCAAGGACATTCGAGGACAGTTTACGTCTTTTAAAACGTTACACTGAATGGATCATCTTTACACGGCGATTTACAAAAAACGATCTGCGCGCCCCTTTGTACCAATCACTTGTAAAGATGATCTACTCCACGTGACGTTTTAAACGTCATGAACTGTCCTTTCATGTCGTTAATCGCGACGAAAGTCATTAAGACAGACTTCAAAAGAATTGATACAGTGGTGTCGAAATGACAATTTTTTCATTGTCTTTTCCTCCCGCTATTCTATGTTCAGGACTCGTGTGGGGCTGAGGTCGTACACTGTTAAAATTTTGTAGCTTCTGCTGCATAGTCGCTCCACCGCTTTTATAGAAAATGATTACTTGACGATATTGTGGAGCATTCTCATTGATCAGAATAGAGATATTCTATAAAAGCGGTGGAGTGACCAAATGTTGCAGATTTTTAACAGTGAACACACAGAACAGAAAAACTGTAAAGAAGTATGCCATTTTAATGCAATTATTTTTGTTTGGCTTCATGATTGAAAACGGAATTTTATGACGTCATTCTTCAATAGTGGAAGCACTCAGCCGTCTGAATTTAGGTAAGGTCCCTGATATAAACAATTTTATTTTTGTGGATAAACAAGAATGGACCTGTATGACCGAATGATTAAATGCTTATTCTCCGTTTACATTATGGCGTAACCATGAGCTTCACAATTGAACGGAGAGAGCTAACTCCCTAATCTGTTACATTAAATCCAGCTGTCCGCTCATGAATACAATGCCTTAGAATTTGAGAGGAAACATACGGCAAAATAGACTCCCCCCCTCCCCCCCCCCCCATAGAGTAATATGGGATCGATATTGTCATATTCAATTTTCTTTTTTTATAATTTGACGAAGATTCTACAATTTTCACTTAATTACATTTTTTATTTAAAAAAACTTCAGATTTTATTTAATTTTAGAAAAAATATTAATGTTATATATAAAATCTCATGTAAGGTTAACATGAAATGTAAAAAAAATGACGAATATTGTTCATAAAAATATGAAAAAGATTTTAAAATAACCAAATGTGATTGAAAATAAGCCTCTAATATTAACCTTTAACTGATGTGACTAAAATTTGTCACACAACTGATGTGATCCGGTCTCTCAGACCCCTCGAAAAAATGAATAAAAAAAAATAACTCAAATGGTTGAATTTACTTAAATTTTGTCATAACAATATCGTTGTACTTCTCTTAGGAGCATGTGAATTAAATTGCATGAAAAAAGTATTTTATTCATATTATTTAACTTCAGTACAGAAAAGTAAAAAGCTGTAAAGGTGTTTACAGCTTGGAATCGCGGGGTCTGGGAGACCGCGTGACATCAGTTAAAGGTTAAGTTGGTTGGTTGGTTGATTTTGTGACGGCCGATTATCTACACTAGGGATATAGGCCCGAGGGGGAGTGCCCTTCGTGGGGGTCTTTCTAAAGGAACCTAACCCGTATTAACGCATGGAAATCATGGTTCGAAGAAAACCACGAAAACTCCGAACGATTAGGCCGACGGGCGCGATTGGGATCGAACCCAGCACTTCCCGTCTACCAGTTTCGAGAGCAGAACCTCTCAGCCACTGGTGGGGCTGTTAAAGGTTAAGAAAAGCGACTCTAACGAAAAAGGTAGGCTTCCGCGATGCGTTATATATTTCAGCTTTTTTCAGCCCGTTGGAGTCACGTGATGCACGAATGCAGTTGCACGAAAATAGCATTACGTAACTACAGAGGTCTAACGCGAATAGATTGTGCGGCATTCCGTCTTTTTCGTTAGACTCGAAGAAAAGTTCGGTCTTTGTGATGCGATCACAGCAGAAGGTGGACCAGTGAGTTAGCGCTTCGTTTTATTATGAATCTCAATGAGCATAACCAACGCCACACCTATAGACAATGCCAACTAGCTCGATTTCGACGTCACGACAGATTGGCCATCAGCGAATAAGTCTTCGCACACTATTTTTGTAATTTTACATCACAAGAATAGGGTCAAATGATTGATCGGCTAATGGGCGATCTGCCATGACTTCGAAATCGTCGGCATTGTCTATAGGCGGCGTTGGTATAACCGTCTCCATGGAACTACGAGCCACAAGTTTGCTAATCAATCAGCATATCCATTGATTGTTTACGCTGCCACTGATTGCACTGTTAAAAATCTACAGCTTTAGCTGCATAGTCACTCCACTGACTTTATAGGAAATGGTTACTTCCTATATTGTGGAGCATTCTATTGGTCAATATAGACATTCTATAAAATATCAATTCAAAAGCAACCGAGGACGGTACACTAAACGCTATCGAAACTAGTCTGCTGAATGTTTGCTTATTCTGTCGTTTTTAACGTTGCTTTTGAATTTATATAATTCTGTGCCAAGTAGCATCTTAATTATATCCTATAAAAGCCGTGGAATGACTATGCAGCTCAAGCTGCAGATTTTTAACAGCTTTAAAATTTTAATTTTGTGTTTGGATCTTATGATTTAACACCTGAAAATCTAACGCCTGGTACGATAACATTATACTGTAAAAGGGCCTTTAAAATATAGGCTTCTAGTTGGTTATTTATGTTTCACAAAATAATCTATTTGGATCACTCTTTTTTCTCATCTCATAAATAAGAATGAATATGAAACGGTTTTGTTGTTACAGAGTGATCGTATGTGTCGCAACTCGAAAAATATATTCTTAGCTTGAGACATCTCGCAAAATAACCATATCTCAGCATAACACAAATGTGCAAGTGTGATCGAAGATTGCGCAAAGGGTTTCGTTTAATATTCGTTTCAAAATTTAATCTTAAATTAATAAATCCAAATCACTAGTTTATAATTATTAAATTCTTACAAAAATGACAGCACCATTACATTTAATTTTAAAATTATTAGAAAAGGAAGATTTTTTTTTTTTTTTTGGGCGGGGGGGGGGGGGCAAACTAAACATGTTCAAGTCCTATTATTTAAATAAAATTCAAAATTCCGTAAATTCACAAATTTAGCAGAGGTTTAAATAAAACTTAAGAATTTCTAAAAACAAAAAAAGAATGTTCATTTAAATTTAAAATTCTGAAAATTCTCTAATTTCGTGGATGTTGAAGCATAATAAGTTTCAGATTTATCAAAATAAAACTAATTGTTTAAATGAAATTTAAATTTCAGAAATTTCTAAAATTTAGTGGAAGTTAAAAAAAAATTAAATATCATAATTTCTCAAGAAGAGAATTTATTAACTAAGACAATACCTTGTTGAAATATTTTTCTGCAACTTTGTCTTAAAATTGAAAAAAAAGTAAATAAAATTCAATCTATTAGATAAAATATATTCCGGCGGACAATTTCTAAAGTCCAACTTCCAGCATGGAACCGGGTACCTCTTAAATACCAGGTAAATCCGTTACCACGGACAGGGTTCTCGCTGGCTTTTTACGAACATTAGCAATTTGGCTAATCAGAAGTAAAAAACATTCGCCAAATGAAAAAATTAATAGAAAACTAAATTCGTCGTGAAACATCGAAAATTCGATCTTTAAGGGTGTATTCCAATCCAAACTGCTTATTTTCCGATTTATTTTTTAATTCATTTTTGCTCTCAAATGCATAAAACTGGCAACTTCTCTTATTTAGAAACTACATAATCTGCCGTGCTTGTCAATTTTTTGATAAATGCAAAAATATTGCAAAAAATGCCGTCAAAGTTGGCGTTTTGAACCGAATTTTCTTAAGAGAGAGATCTGGGAATGAAAAAAAAATCATATTGAGAAAATAATTGTTTAAAAATCAAATCCTAATTAATTGAGCGAAAAATAAAATCACACAGCCTCTTGCGCATCTCTTCAAAAATCACCTCAGCAACTTTCATGTTTTTACTTTTAAAAATGAGTCTGAAAATGTCTCAAACTTTCGAGCTGTTGAGGGTGGAAAAATATTTTTTCGGAACACTCTTAACCCCTTAATGTATCATTTTTTTTCAATGTGTTCTAAAACAACCCAAGTTTTTGTAACTGGTTATAGATCAGTTATTCATCTAAATGTAATTATCCGCTACAGAAACTAAAAAAAAATAACTATATTCTAAATGTCTTGCGCAATCAAAAAAAAAAATTAAAATCTTATTTAACTTAATAAAATGTCATAAAATAAAACTTCCAGTACCAGTTAACTTAGAATTTTAATTTATTATATTCAATGAATTCTAAAAAAATTCAAAATATAAACAGTAAAATGTGTCAAAAACTATTTTTCTAGATTTCTTCGGATTTTCATTGAAACCCATAATTTCAAAGGCAATTTCGAAATAGTACTGTTGCCTATTGGGCACATTAACATATACTGAAATTATACTAATAAAGTAAATGACACTAAATGTAAATGGTACGGTACGATTGAGAATAAGAAAGTGATATCAGTTGTAAATAATGTATATGAATGTAATGAATGTAAATAAGAGTTTCGCCTGTACTGATACACACACACACACACAAAATATGAGCAAAAATTGAGCATTCGCAATATGGCGAATTTATCATCAGTTTATTTGCCAAATTAAACATTTTGTCGTGATTTGACGCAATGGCGAGCGCCAGCGACAACCTTGCATCTAACCCACGTGGAAAATACTGAAATTAAGGTTCCGTTATATAATCTAAATCGCAGAAACGGTCGATGTCATTAAGTTAATTCATTTAATTAAAATAATATCAAACTTTTTCAAACTTTCATGATTTGTCGCTTGATCGGAGGCATTCAGCTATAAGTAAGCAAAATTTCAAGTCTTCTAACTCATACAATTTTCGAGAATGAACTCTGCGACGGATGAATAGACATATAGGCGAATAGAGTTTCGTCAGAGTACGAAACCCTAAAGATAAATATGTGAAATTTTCATTGTGTAATCAAATTCCTTACTTCGATCTCTCAGGGGGTAACTAATATACATTCGGAGTCTGCACAAAATTGAGCTTAGCGAGTTAATTTGCAAGCAGTCATTTGATCTCGTTAAGCAGACACACCATTGATCAACCGTACTGGCACATGAGGTAGAATCCCTTAGTCAAAGCCTCACAAATTCGAAATGATGTAGATACTCAGCGCGGTTTTCACCGTAAGCTTTTAACGCTAAGTCACCGCCCCCTGAATACTAGGCCTGCGCGCTAACACAAAAATGGTGGCTGCCGAAGGCGGGTTTTTTTAACGTGGGTACGGTCCCTTAAATCTAGACATCAGTATTCTATAAAAGATTTCTGACTTGTTTAATCACAGAAAAATAAAGCGGAATAAACTTTACAAAATTATTGGTACGAATATTTAAGGTATCGTACACACGCTGGAAAAAATCAGTCTTCGGCAACCGCCATTTTTGTGTCAGCGCTCGGGCATTGTATTCAGGGAGAGTTGGTTAAGTCGATAGCGCTTAGGATATATATAATTATTCCTAGAGGATACGAATTCTACCATCCCGTCAGCACACGCGCCTCTTTTCATTACGTTACTACACGCTTGGGATAAATCTTACTCCATTTTGTCTTCCATTATATTTTCTGCTAAATGCGTTTTAAAAACAAATCTACTGCTCTATATTGTAAAATGCATCCGTACTACTTATTTTAGGGGAAAATCATGCTTTTCATGTTTATTTTCAGATTCTGTTGCAATTTCTGTAAAAATCACTTTTTTCTTTTATGCAAACGATTTGTTTTACACCTCAATAGGGGAATTATTTCACAAAATTGATATTAATTACATTTAATTAAAATTATTTTAGTATGTGTTATCCTGTAAGAAATGAACGTATCGAAATGAAACGTTTCTACACGCGGGGGATTTTTTTGATCCCAAGAGGTATATTTCTTCCTTCCTAACAAACAAAGAAAAGACTTTGCTTTACCCACCCCTTCTCGACCTTGACAAGTCAGATCAGAAGAGTCTTCAAAAAATGCATCTTTTTTTTTTTTTTTTTTTTTTTTTTTTATAAGAAAAAATGTGATTGGGGTAGATTTTATCCAAGCGCGTGAGCTGACAGATTATATTGTTTCTAGGCTAATGATGCCAGACATAGCAGCTGTCACTGTACTCAAGTTGATGGTCATCGGGCATAGAGTTCAAGAGGAGCTCCAAAGAAAAAGAAAGGAAAGACAAAGAAACCAATGCAGTGGACGCATAAGAGCTCCCTTCGCTTTATTAATTTAATTTTAGATTTTTAATAAAAATGCGTTTTTATTAAATCATCTAAAATAACCGAGCATCCCTTTTGATGATGGTGTTTGCCAACAACCTAATTTTTTTATTTTTAAAAAATCCATGAACTTATTGATTTGGTTTAGTTACATTAGTCAAAATGGGATTTAGAGTTATCATTACCACCAGCATTTTCATAATTTTTCTCTGAATACCTAATTTAGTACTTTTTATTTAATCTCGTTCTGAATAATTTTCGATTGCGTTAATCCATATGCTTCCATAAGTTGTACTTCATCACATGAATCCAGCCTCTTTAAATTATTCTCCACAATCCAGAAATATCATGGGTACTAAAGTGCACTTCTAACATCATATGTACACTTCTAAATGAAAGTAGTGGTCACCCTATTTTCTTCTTTAGCTACTTATTCTAAAATTTTCAATTGCTCATATTATTTCACTTTACAAATAAATTTGTAACAAGTAATATAAAAAAAATAATTAAAGTCAATTCCTACTTAGGTCAACAAAGAAAAATTTTATTAACGATTGAAAATTTGAATAAGAGAATTTTTATTTTCGCCATATAAAACTAAAATTAATTTAATTAATGAATTAATATTTGAAAAAAACTGTATTAACATCAAGTGTCATCCACTACAAGTTTTAAAAAATGTATTTGAAGTTGAGTGGAGGAATAATAAGTATTTTATTAACGATTGAAAATTTGAATAAGAGAAAAAATTTTCTCCCATATAAAACTAAAATTAATTAAATTTAATTAATGAATTAATAATTGAAAAACTGTATTAACATCAACTGTCGAACTAATAGTAGGAATAAAAAAAGGGCATTTTTTCTTCATTGTTTCTGTTTGGATACGTACTTTTGCGATTTGATTTACATTATTCTCATTCGAAATATTAACATTTTTATTTTTTGGGGATTTTAAAATAAAATTGAAATTCTCGGTTATTGAAGTATTTTATTTTTAATGCAATAAGATCGTAAGTTTCTTGAAATTAAATCATCACAATTGTTCTACATAGTAATTAGCATACTTCAAATAATAGCAATCTCGGACGTGGACACGAAAGAAATTTAAAAACTTTGCTTCCATTGCCTTGAAAACTGGAAAAATGTATCTATTTAGGCTGCATACTAGCTATGCTTGATAATGGATACATGAGCATGGACATAGGGCAGAGCAGAATTTTTCGAAATTCCTCTTCGCTACCTCCTTCACAGTAAGTGTAATTTTCTAAACATTTCGAACTATCAGCAGTCCCATCGCTAAGACTTTTTATTGGTGGGGAGAGAACCTTAAATTGCCAAGTCAAATTTCAATATTTGCCAACTTAACACAGTTAGAAAATGTAATATAGTTCTTATTTGTTAAAAGTTTAATAATATTTTCAATTGGTTTTGTAATTTTTGCCAAGCCTATCAGAAATAGAAAATATAGTTTTTATTAAAGTTTTAAACAAATTTGCCAATTAAGTTTGTAAATTTGCCAATTGTCATAAATTCGCAAATGCTTTGGGGGGGAGGCCGTCCCCCCCTTTAGCGAGGCCCTGACTATCAGAGGGGGAAAAAACTATGGCATAGTGGGTTTCACGAATTGGACACGAAATTAATACATTTTTTAATATTATCTTTGCTTCTTTCTGCAGCCGTAAACCGATCTAAAACTGCCGCTGCAAAATACAAATTTCAGAGTATTTTTGCCATCAAAACTTACGTTGGGGGAAATTATAGTTTTCAGAAACAGACCTTTCCGTACTCAAAATTGCTAATTTCCTTAAGGGGTCTCAGGACTCTTAAAGCTCTAAAATTTTCGAAAATTTAATTTTTTTAGATGTTAAACTTCTATGTTTTCTGAACATTTTGATATAATTGTTATCTTTAAATTTCCATTAAAACAGAAGTTATGTCATTTAGAATTATACTCGCTCAATAGATGAAGTGGGGTTTCCAAATCTTTGAAGTCATTTTTCTCCAAATGGCGTTTTTGGGCATAACGCGCACGATATCTCAAAAACTTCTGAATGTTTTTTCATGAAATTTTCAAAAGATATGTCTCATGTTAGTCTGTATAAACTGAACCTAAAATTTCCCTTTTATTGTAAAAAGAAAATATTTTGGGGGTGTTTATATTGTTGAAATTTTCTAAATTTTGCATTAACTAAATACAACTTTTTATTAAAAATATAAAAATGCTTTAAATGCAAATTTATTTAGGTTCAGTGTAATTACTATAATCAGAGGTATAAGTAGGCACCAAAATTTTCATTCTAGTTGCTAAATTTATTTTGTAATCGTACGCATAAGCTGCTATGCTGATTTTCTGCTCGTCAAATGTTTGACAGTTTGGAGCCCCCTGTAAATGCTAATTCTGCATCTTGCAATTATTCAAATATCTGAATTGAAAGAACATACTTGTATCTTTCATTCTCATTTAAAATTGTGTCTTAATATCAAATACATTTTATGATATTAAATGTTGAAAATGGTCCTTTTTTTTCATTTTTTCTAATGTTAAGAGTCCTGAGACCCCTTAAGAGCATAAAATTTTAAGAACAATATGAAAAAGTGTAAAAATATTCTCCCTTCGCGATGAAGCGTCCTTTATAGAATTTTTAATCTTTTATCACCGGTTTTAAGGCTTACATTTAATATTTCCATAACTTGCATTACATAGGAATAACATTCTGTCTTAGTTAATTTCCAGATATGCAACCAAAAAGGAGAGGCCGTGATAGCTTTCGAATCTCTTGAACAAAGTATTCTACCCCCGCCCCCCTTTTTTTAAACCATTCGTGACGGGCATCCTTTACAGAATTTTTAATCTTTTGTCACCGGTTTTAACAAATACATTTTGGGCTAATTAAATTCCAGAAAGGCTACACAACAGGAGAGGTCGCAATAGCTTCCAAATTTCTCAAACCTCTCCTTAAAAATCCTACTCTATTCGCAATGAAACCCTAATACATAAAGTCTATTCTTAATCTCTCTAATCGTGAGTTATGACTCATTGATGTGGGGTTTCATATGCAATTTTAGAATGGAAAGCATGCCTAAAATTTATAATAGAAATTTAAGAACCACCAGGAATGATTTCAGATACTTCCGTAATAGCACTATCATACGTGATTTAAAAAATTGCTATTTTATTTAAAGGGTAAAACTTAGTTAAGTTTTTATAAATTTTTTTTACAATAATCCCAATGAAATTATTGCTCAACTGCCAGACTACGATGTCTCATACCTCAACAATAAGAAAAGACCACATTATTTAACACTAAATGAAGATAATAAATGATTTTCTTCTTGTTTTTTTCTTCGTTTATTTAACTCTTTATGTGCCAAATTATGAAATCAAGAATATTTCATCTTCTAAAGCCTTTTTCGTGAATTTTTGAAACTACATTAGAAGATTTACACAATCATTTCATAAATTTTAGAAGGAGTCTGCCAATTAAAATTAATTAAACTTGAATTTATAAAGATTTTGTGTAATATTTATAATTCCACTCAAACCCCGAACTGAAACTTTCCCCCTCAATCTTTCAATGTCAAAAAAGCTGAAAACATGCAAATGAAAAAGAAATAATCCTTTTAAAAATATTTTTGTTTTTTGCAAACAATAATGCTTTTGGAACAAGGTAAAGTAAAGTATCTATAACTCATTCTTAACTGTATTACTACTAAACGATGTATTAAATGAATTTTATAATAAGTTGTTTTACTGCTACTTTAATATACTGTCGGGCATAAAGGGTTAACATGCATTTAATAAACACACACACACACATGTACAAATATGAATTTAACTCTGATGACAAATTAAGAATGTCAGTCAAACTACCCTGCCCTATTCTGTCAAGAAACTCTCAAAGAAATAGATAAATTAATGAAATCGTCATTATTTGTTCCCGTCCAAAAAAAATTACATTTATTTAGTGCACTTCGAAACGACTTGGAAATAAAAGTTATAAAAGAAAAAACCATAAAATCAAAGCAAACGTCAATGTATTCATTTTTTAAACTCTGCAGTAATTACTAACTTATGTAATTAACTTTTGTTTTGATACTTAAATTTTTATATTTTTCCTAATGTGAAAAATAAATTTTAATAGCATTGTTATCTTTTTTCAACAATTAAAATCTAGATTTAAGCATGACCTTTATTAAGAGACCACCTCTCGGAGCGACCAATTTTTATTGGAACGGAACATGGTCGCTTTAGGGAGGTTTTACTATACATATAACACAAATATGCAAAATTATAAATATTTTCTCTTTTATAATTATACTATTAATAGTAACAAAATATATGTTTAGTTATCATTGAAAAGTACGCTATTGACCTTTTTCTCCTTAATCTCGACTGTATTGAAAAATTGAACATTTTAGTTTCCACTTTTTAAAAAAAATTAATATATTTGTTATTTCAAATATAATTATATTTCTCATTTTCAAACCTTTCCTTAACGCTTCTGTCTTTAATTATATTCACTCTTTTGCAGTTTAGACTTCTCTCTTTTACGGCTCCAAAGTTTCAGAAATACAGCTCCTTTTAAACAAGGTGTAAAATTTGCATCGACTAGAATGTCCAAGAAATTTCCAGCCATACTCAACCTGCGGGCCGCATATGGCCCGGCTATTTTTTATTTGCTGCCCGAGACACTTAAAACATGAATTCAGTATAAAATGTTTTTAAAAACTTCGCTTTTGTTTGTTACATTTTCATGGGAAGACAAAATCTGTCCTATTTATGATTAATTTAAAATTGTATTAAAACATCTTAAATGCCCTTTTCTTAGTCAATAGTTCTTTTTACATGCTATCTTATTTGTGCTACAGTGTTGAATGCATTCCTTAAACTTAAAATTAATTAAATTTTATTCTGATTTATAAAATTTGCACTATATATTTCTACAATTAAATATGAAAATAAAGTTTTTGCATCGAGCAAAAAACTGATTATTTAGACAAAATCTCCTGATTATTCTCTTTAGAACTTAGAAATTCTTCATTTTTATATTATAAAGATTTATACTTATTATATAACTATTACGGCGTTTTCGGGGTGAACATTTCTCGCGAAAAAAATTGCACATAAAATATTTACACTGCTATTTCTATACAACAAACTTCGATGCCTATTTATAGAACATTTGCAATAGAAATCTATCACGAAGTTTATTGTTTGGTAATAGGGGTGTTAAAACTTTTTAGTAGCGTTTCTTTCGGGACAAACGTTCAACTCTACTTAAATTTACTTTGTTATATTGCTTTGTTTACTACTTTTGCTATTTTACTTTTATAATTACATTTTTCAAAGTGTGTTGCGGCCCGCTTAACATTGCAAACATATGTTTGCGGCCCGCGAAAAAAAAAAGGTCGAGTATGGCTGGTCTAAACTGTTCAGATTTCATTAATTAATGTTAAAATTTGAATTAAAAATTACTGGTAGGTATAACTAAAGATTCTGAGCACATTTTGTGTCACGTATATGTGAAGTTCATCGCAAAGGGCTTAAATAAAAGTAAGAATAATGAAGATCAGCACGAGCTGTGCCTGAATTAATAAGCCGTTTTAACAGATAAGTCGTGCAATTTTTTGCATTTACTAATTCGCTTCACCAATTTAGTAGAGTATATATCTTTTTAATTTAAATAATTTGCATTTCCTCAATGTTATGAAAATTATAAATTGAATAAATAGAACATTGTAAGAAGTGGTACTGAAATACTCTCCAAGAAAGAATGTTTAAATAATACAAGATGTATGAGCTTCCATAGTGTAAGTCATATTGCTGATAACTGTTATGCTTGTTGGCCACCGTTAGTTTCGAAAAGTTTGCTCGGCCTTATTCAATTATTGGGATATCTCTAATAAAATAAGTCAAATTTTTCCGATCTAAAATATTGGTAGAAAAAAATCGTAGCATGTGACTTACATTACAAGTGCTCATGAAAATAGCCACATATAAAGTCTCAATTAAGTTTTCAATAATTTGTTTTAAAAACATTTTTATAGTCTTAAAACAGCTTTACATGCTTTGTCCCATTTTATACACGTAGAACAATTAAAACGTTTCTCAATAAAATCATTATGATCCTACTCTAAATGATTACAAAATTATTCATGTAATAAAAATCCTTCAAGTAAAAGTATCAAATTTACAAACTTGCTGGAAATTCTCTACTATTCAGCCTTTCTGTAAATATTTTAAACACATCAAAAGCTAGCGCCTGATTTGTCTCAGAAAAATTCTTCCATTCGTCACTGCTCAAAATGTTTAATTTGCAGGCGATATAAGAGGACGCAGCCCATTTCATATGATCATCATTGTGATCGTTGGCGAATTGCAAGACTTCTATTGCATCAATATTGGATAAATGTTCTATCATAAACTTGGTACACTTTTACTTCAGTGAATCGATTGAATATTCATGGGCTGCTTCGTAAATTTTGATTGCTAATTCATTTGTTAAATCTGGCAATGTAGCGATATTTTTTTAAAAACAATTTTATAGTCTTAAAACAGCTTTGCATGCTTTGTCCCATTTTATATATGTAGAACAATTAAAACGTTTTTTTGAAAAATCATTATGATCCTACTCTAAATGATTACAAAATTATTCATATAATGAAAAACCTTAAAGTATCAAATTTACAAACTTGCTGGAGATTCTCTACTATTCAGCCTTTCTGTAAATATTTTAAACACATCAACAGCCAGCGCCTGATTAGTCTCAGAAAATTTCTTCCATTCATCACTGTTCAAAATGTTTAATTTGCTGGCGACATAAGAGGACACGGCCCATTTCATATGATCATCATTGTGATCGTTGGCGAATTGCAAGACTTCTATTGCATCAAAATTGGATAAATGTTCTATCATAAACTTCGTACACTTTTTCTTCAGTGACTCGATTGAATATTCATGGGCTGCTTCGTAAATTTTCCTTGCCAATTCATTTATTAAATCTGGGAATGTAGCGATAATTTGTTTTAAAAACAATTTTATAGTCTTAAAACAGCTTTACATGCTTTTGCCATTTTATATACGTAGAATAATTAAAACATTTTTCAGTAAAATCATTATGATCCTACTCTCAATGATTACAAAATTATTCATATAGTAAAAAACAAAGTATCAAATTTACAAACTTGCTGGAGATTCTCTGCTATTCAGCCTTTCTGTAAATATTTTAAACACATCAACAGCCAGCGCTTGATTAGTCTCAGAAAAATTCTTCCATTCGTCACTGTTCAAAATGTTTAATTTGCTGGCGATATAAGAGGACATAGCCCATTTCATATGACCATCATTGTGATCGTTTGACGAATTGCAAGACTTCTATTGCATCAAAATTGGATAAATGTTGTATCATAAACTTCGTACACTTCTGCAGTGAATCGATTGAATATTCATGGGCTGCTTCGTAAATTTTTATTGCCAATTCATTTGTTAAATCTGGAAATGCAGCGGTAATTTGTTTTAAAAACAATTTTATAGTCTTAAAACAGCTTTACATGCTTTGTCCCATTTTGTATATGTAGAACAATTAAAAGGTTTTTCAGTAAAATCATTTTTATCCTACTCTCAATAATTACAAAATTATTCACATAATAAAAAACCTTAAAGTATCAAATTTACAAACTTGCTGGAGATTCTTTGCTATTCAGCCTTTCTGTAAATATTTTAAACACATCAACAGCCAGCGCTTGATTAGTCTCAGAAAAATTCTTCCATTCGTCACTGTTCAAAATGTTTAATTTGCTGGCGATATAAGAGGACGCAGCCCATTTCATATGATCATCATTGTGATCATTGGCGAATTGCAAGACGTCTATTGCATCAATATTGGATAAATGTTCTATTATAAACTTGGTACACTTTTTCTTCAGCGAATCGATTGAATATTCATGGGCTGCTTCGTAAATTTTCCTTGCCAATTCATTTGTTAAATCTGGTAGTGTAGCGGTATAAATGTAGCGAATTAAGATTACGAATACAATTGCATCCATGAATGGTAAGGAAAGGTTTTCCAAATTTTCCGCGGGCATCTTTTCGAGGTTGTTTTTCACTTCTATCATATCCGTGAACTTTTTCGAGCGAAAGCAGAGCACGTCTTTATGCGCTTTAATTTCCGTGTTGCCACATCTCAGAATAATATCAGCGTTTCTTGAATATGTCATGAGCTTCTCAAAATCGCAACTCAGTTCTTGTAAACAAGATATATCATAATCTGTAAATAAAAAGTTAATTATTTTTAATTCTACAGTGTAAAAAATTGCTGAAAATTTTTAATATAAAATAACAACCAAAACACCATTACATTTTAATACATTTTAGTAAAGACAACATTTTCATATACATAGGAAAAGGAACAAAAAATTCCGCAACTTTTTGTACTAAAACCAGTATAAAATGAATTTAAGGGAAGGCGGTCTTTAACCCCTTGCCTGCGAAATATATTTGAGAATAAGTAAAAATTAAATTTAAAAAATGAAAAAACCCGACTACGTAAAAAGCGAACTAATTAATTATTTCTGATCAATGTGAAACTATTTTTTATATTACTTACTTTTTTTATTTACTTGTATTGATGACTTTTAAGTTGTGTTTAATTGTTAGTTCCTATCTATAAACACTGTTTTGATGGGGCCTATAGATGTCTATAAAGGTTAGAGTTGCAGTAAAGCTAGAGATCCTACCTACACAATTTCCAGGTTGCGTAATATTTAAACGGAGTTTCTGACTGTAAAATAGCCTAGGAAACACAGGCTTCATTTTAAAAGACCTATTCAATGATATGCCACACAGGGTGCGTAAAAATTCTTTTCGCCTCTACCGCCATTTTGAATTTATAAAAAAAAAACTTAGCCTGTAACCATCGGACGTTTAAGACGAATCGATAGAGACCTCATTCCAAAATTAGCGCATTAACGTTGCCCGAACTGAGTTCGGGCGCCATAGGTAAGGGGTTAAAATATTGCCATTATTTATATTATTCAAAGAAGAAATTCATCAAACAAATGTCATGTAACAAAAATTCAATAAGAATTTGGAACATTTAAAAATATTTTATAAAATATTAATAGCTTTAATTTTTTTTTCTTCAGTAAATTGGATTTTGTTCCCATGTGTTACATTTTAGGAAATAACTATTTCTCCATTTGTTATTTAAAAGATCTTTATTAAATATTTGTGCATCATAATTTTTTATCAAACAGAATTATTAAAAAAGGACGAAAAATCATACATAGATTATGAAAACCTTTTCGGCACTAACAGAATTTTATTAAGAAATTTCTTTTTTTCGTGCAATGAAACGATCACAGCTAAGTCCTGCAATTCTTTTGTGCTCTCTGTAAATGAGCTATAAATGCTACGCACTCCATAAACTTTACACAATTTTTGCAGCGCATCTAAGTGATCCTTTTTTATTTCGTTAGGTTTGAAGTATCACAACATTACTAAAATTTTCGACTGTGGGTCAGTCAGTCTGTCTGTCTGTCCGTGTGCTAACTCTCAAAAATATGCTTGAATTGCCGTATACTTTCATTTTAGTACAGACAGTTTGGTACATAGAATCTAGTAAATAACGTGTACAGCATTTATAGTTCATTTACATGAACACACAAAAGAATATCGTTATGTTATGGTCTATGGCCAAAAATCGTTTACTGCACTTTATTGAATTTACGATATTTCAAACATAATGAAATTGATATGGATCACTGAGGTGGACTAAAAATGTTTTCTCCAGAGTATATAGAATAAGTAGCTTTTAATAAATCTATATAATTCTTGGAAATCGTTCTGTAGAATATGTTCTCTTTTCTGTTTGCCCTAGAGTCGGTGGCTCACAGGGAAATCCACCATCTTGTGCTGCGTTTGCAGCCTTATCAGCATATGAGTCGTTCAGTGCGCAATTCGATTAACTCCACTTTTGAAAACTCTTAAATTTTAAGTGTCAAAGCACTTGATATAATCATAACTTTTTATATTTGTAATGACTTTCCTGAATAATAAAAATTAACACCAATAAATGACAAATTTTTTTGCCATTGAATAATAAATAATTTATTTCAGAGGCCATTTTGATTAACTCCATACTCTAATGTAAATCGTTGTAATAAAGCAACTCAAATGCACTAGCAAGCGTTTAATGATAACGGTAACTTTTTTAGTGTCGAGTTATCAGAATTAAAGTAAAATAAATTGGTTTTAAATACGCTGGATAAAGTTAGAAAGGTGCAAACCCCACCTCATACAGTTCAAATATGATTATAATGAAGATTCAGAATTTAATGCCATTAATATAAGGAAATCTGAAGCAGGTAGACCACAAATTTTGAAGAATGCAGATTAGCTTTTATTATATCCTAAAGGTAGAACTGTGACAAAGAAAAAAAAGAGAGACATGGACCTGCTAAAATTCATTCCTCCTGTTAAACATGATTACTATGAAAACTTGACAACAAATCGAAAAGACGAGTCGTCACATACACCTGATGAAGAAGACATTTATATTGCTGATGAATCAATCGCAAATAATATTTTATAACAGAACTGTCAGCATTCATTTTTATGGAAAATCTGTAATAAAAATATATAATAACTAACTTTTCTGCAATAAAAAACTTAAAAATTTAAACACTGAATTTAACTTTATTACTTTTTTTAGTTGCCAAATCGATTAACTCCACCGTCACATAAAAATTGTAAAATTACTAACGATTTTTTTTTTGGGGGGGGGGGCGGCTATTCTTTTTATTAATTTTATATACGGTTAGATGAAGAAAGTTATATCTGTATTTATGCATTCTACAATATATTTTTAATTTTTATTATAAAGGGATTTTTAAAAAGAGTATACATCATTTCATCACATTTCCCAACTTTTTGTATTATGGAGTTAATCGATTTGTGCACTGAACAGCTCATATGATAGTAAGAAGTGCCAGGCTGGATATCGTTCCAAGTGATTCAGTTGGTAGAACGCCAATGACCCGGGTTCGAGTGCCGACTTGGGCACCTTTTCCCTCTCTTAGCTGTACGCTTTTTAAGGGGACCGGAAAAGTCCTATCTCCGCCATGTTAAATTCACCAACTTTATGTACCTTTTTTCTCAGAAATGGTGAAAGATAGAGTTCTAGATTTTTTATAGTAGTTAAAATAATATGATTTATGAATTTTAACAGACCATATTTTTTTTCTAAGTGAAATTCAAAATTAATTCGTCTACTATGGTTGTGAACCCCTCATTTGTGCTTTCCTGTAAACGAACTATAAATGCTACATCCATCATTGTCAATACCGAAAGTTCTTTAGTCAACTTCAATAATAGATGAAAATTACATGGCAATCCGATTACGATTGCAAGAGTAAATCACGGACAGACAGAATTCATAAAGACTTTTCAACTTTGTTGGAAAGTGTTAAAAAGAAAGTGGAATTCGTATTAAAAATTTGCATGTTTTATTTTATTACTGATTTTAGCACATTAATAAACCAATATTTCAAAACACATGCAGATTTCTATGTTTAAAGTCTCTCAGAAATATTAAGAATTGAAAATTAAAATGCATCAAGTCATTTAAAAATAGATTGCGAGAAAATTCTTTAAGAAAAAGACAGAATTACATTGATATAATTTTCTTTGCTTACTCTTAAAAAGTATGAAAACTCACTTCCTGCAAAGTATATGACAATATATTGATATTCTACCTGCAGCAAGAACTTTGATCACGAAAACAAATATTTGGTACCTCTTAAAAATAGTATCTACAGTGTTTGTGCATGCATAACGGCTATACATATATAACGTTATCAACATTTTGCTAATTTTGGACCCCTCCCCTCCCCGTTACGATATCATACGTTATCATTCGTCGACCCCCCCCCCCCCCACCCACACACACACTCGATGATATCGTTATCAATGTCTAAAAATTCTTTTATTTTTAGATTCTTTTCCTTTCTTTTTATAGGCTTGTATTGATATACAATGACTATACATTTATTAGTCGCACACTTTCGGATTCAAGAAGTCAATAAAATATCAATAAATTGAGTAAATGCATATCGAATAACATTTAAAAGAGTTAGTTACTATTTAAAAGTATTTAATTGCTAAAGTAGCTTAAAAGTAGCTTATTGTTGCATAATCCATTCAAAAGTAATATTGTCCTCCCCTACTTGCTCCCTGCCCGGGGAGGTTAAATGCAGAAATTATCAACAAAACAGTGCACAGCATTCTTTGTCTTTCTTTACCGCTAAATGCAAGTATCATTTCCTAAATATTATGCTCCTGATTTCTCTAACAACGAAGATAACTTATGCGCATATGGAAGAAGAACAGGAATGCCAAAAGTTGGGGTATTCCAAATTTTGGAATGAAATGATTTTATAAACAGTTAATAGCTTTCTATTTTCATAAAACCATATAATAATAATAAAGGTAACAGACTATTTGGATGTAAAGAAAAAGTTACGGAATAAAGGAAAAGTCTGGTTGGATCAAAAATGATAACGTTACCAAAAAGCAACCCCCTCCCTTTCCCTAGAGATATCTTACGATACCAAGGTCCTGACCCCTCCTACACCCTAGAGTTATAACGTTATATATGCGCATTGCGCAACCCTTAAGCCTTTTATTACTATCATGTTTGTTATTAATTATTTCAGTTATTGTAAGTATCGTTTTATCATCTCGTAATTTTACACCAACAGTACCAACATATTTTAACTTAAGTTCCATCTTATGATCACAGTTTCATTTTACTTTGAATCGAATCTCTATCGATCATTTTAATAGGAAAACTGAAAATTGGTAGTAATAAACGTACAGCTATGGGGGGGGGGGGGGGGAAGTAAAAACCCTCTACTAACTCTGAAAGTAATTATAGTAGAAGAAAGTTACCGGTACCAAACGACTGGAAATAAAGTCTACTTTTAAATCATGTATATAAAATTTCCTTAAGGGGCCATCTACAAATTCAAACCAAAATTTGTTTTTTTCAATGGCAACACTTAATTTCGACATTTTAAATTTTTGGTTCAAACTATATCTAGAAGCTAAAATTCAAGTCTTGGATGAAAAGTTTTTAAAATATAAACATTCAAAATTTAGACCTTTCAATGTTAAATTATATTTTCATATTCTTATTAATATCTCCTGAAATTATAATCCTAATGTGATAGTGTTTTGTGCGATTCTAAAACTAAAAAATCCAAACATAAATGCGATAAATTTGTAATTTTAAAAATTTTGCAATATAAATTATAAATTATGAAATTAATATTCGAAAAAATATTAATTGCAACCTACAATATTTTTTTTTAATAAATTTATATTATTCCTCTCTTTATGCAGATTCTCAATTTCAAAGTTTTCTTCCAAGTAGTTTTCGAATTATGCTTATAAAAAGTCAAAATGATTGTTTAAGCCTATGATGTGCAGTAAAGCATAATTTGAAAAAAATATACGGTAGATGTGCTAGTAATGGACACCCCTTGATATTTTTGGCTCATGAAATAATTACTAATATTTATTTAGCTTTAATTATTTTTTTAATTCCCTCTTGCATGTTTTATAAAACTGAGTTATTTTTGACATTTTTAATCAAACCAATCAGGAAGCAGAAAATAATCTTTCAAAGTTTCGCTGTTTTTCCGTGAAAATCAATGAAGAGGCTAAGAGCTGGCTTCGTTTAATTAATTTATATATTACTTATTTTCTTGCAAAATTTTAATGTTTTTGAGTAACAATAGAAAACTTAGAATTTTATATACTAATAGCCATTTACAAAATTTCATTTATTTTTAAGGTCTTAAGAGGTTTTTAAGGTTTCATTACTAGGATGGTTAATTCGTCATTTTATAGTAATGGACACCCCATATAGACATTGCTAAAAATGCAATTTCAGTAATGTTTATAGTGCATAAAATATTTTGACTTAACTGCAAACCTAAATAATCAAATTAAATTTTTAAATTATACATACCAAAATATAACACCAAAACTTTTATAAACAGCTGCTTTTAAGTTATTTTATGTGATTAATAAAATTTCAATATTTTATTCTTTTTTATGTTATGTACCTTGCATATTTTATATTAATCTGTGGCAGGAAGCAGAAAATATTGTTTAAGAGCGCAGACAAAGAGGGACTCATAGGGCTAAATCTCTCTCCGTTTAAATAAAAACAATTAAGTTACAGAAGCTATTAAAAATCTATTTTCTGTCTTAAATGTTTCCTTATCCACGTCTGACAAAAGAACAGTAATAGTAGTGAAAGTTATAGGTAATATTCATGAAACTAGTAAATCTGCAAATCATTGGCCTCAAACATCAGTTCTGCATTTTTATTTTGAAATTATTTTATTTAGTATTTAAAATATTCAACTCACAATATCATTTCTTTCATATTTGTAACATTAATTATTATAAATGATGTATCAAGTAGTATCTGGAAGATTAATTGTTAAAAAATAGTGAGGCAAAACTAAACGCTAACATTCCAAAACATTTTTTTAATTACCTTTTAAATCCCCCACTATTTCAATAATTCGATAGCTGTAGTTTCCTGATATTTAGTATTTTAAACTATCCATCTAAATTAAAATAGCAATTAAAGCCTTTGTGCAGGAATATTACAAAGCAGTAAACCAACGTTTAAAATGCACAAATAATGCGTGAAAAGCAGCAAACAGCTGTTTCGAATCTCGCTGTAGATTCGAAACAGCTGTTTGCTGCTTTTCACGCATTATTTGTGCATTTTAAACGTTGGTTTACTGTTTTTTAATATCCATCTCAAATAATTAAAACATCGATCTTCCGATAATTACAATACTTGATGCAAACAGTAAATGATTATCACAAATATTTTCTTAATTACTGGTATCCTAATTGCGAAATTTATTTGAAAATAACTATTTTGTTTCATTATTATGTATTCCTTAAATTCTGGTTCTAAATACAGTCATAAAAACAATTATATTTGTTACTTTTTATGGGGTGTCCATTACTGGAACAGATGGTGTCCATTATTGGGCTTTTGGGTGTTTTGATATACTTCTGTTATTTAAAATTAAATTTCGATTCATATCAGGAAATGAGACTATAATAATGGTTAAATATTGTTTATAGGTTAATATAATATTGAAAAAACTGGAATATAATAACTATTAATAAAAAAAATTTAAAAGAAATTCCTTAAGGGTGTCCATTACTGACACACCTACCCTATATTTTACTCATTTTATTGAAACATTTGGGCTGGCAATAGTCTAAACATATTAGGAATCTGAAAGGGTCATATTGGCAAGAAATAATACATTAATAAAAGTGACAGTCATTCTGTGGTATTTCAACAATTGAGTACTGAACTTAATTTTCATACAACCCCTAAAATAGGCTTATTTTAAAATAATTTCTCTGAAACTAATCATACAAATTTCATAAAAATTTATGTTAAAGCTAATTGAGGAGTTAAGAATTTATTTATCGTATCAAACTTGGGTATTGCTATTGAAAAAAATAAGTTTAGGTTCGTTTTGATATGTAGGCGGCCCAACTAATTCTTATAAAGTTAAATTAAAAATTTCGAAAACATTACATTTGATCTAATATATCGTACTGAAGCAATGTCACTTCTATATGGACACAGAAATTTGAATATTTACTAAGGTTCTGAGTTGATTAATTATTGGAATATCAAATTCAATGGACTTGCATTAACACTGACAACAACCCAAGCACAAAAATGTGGAATTAAAAAAAAAAGGAATATATTTATAGATATGTTTGAAATACTTTTAAGGATACGTCTCAGATGCAGTGGAGGTTCACAACATGGCTTTTTTATGGGCACTAAATGCATACCTGTGAAATTTATTCTTCTATTACTACTAATTTCTATAAAAGAAATATTTGACATATTTTTTGGCAGAATTTTACACTATTAAAGAAGCTAAAGATTACTTTTTAAAAATTACGTTAATAAAAAAATAAAATTGTCTACCATGCTTTTTGTTTCCCAAAATATGGCATTCACGATTCCCCATAATCATAAGCATATTAGGTTGTTTCAATCATTATAGTAATAGGGAATATTATCAACATCAGATAATAATAACAGCCTTTCTTCGAAAAAAAATGAGATAAAGTTTTCAATTTCTTACTTTCATTTTCCTCATTTAATACACAATCCATAAATTCGAGGTGATCAAGTGGTTCTAACGTCAGACTAAAAGCACATCCGTTATTTTCAACTACATCATGTCCTAAAATATAATATTTTGATTTCTTCCATACACACCAAGAAACTTCAGGCGATATTTCATGATTCGAAATTCTTACTGCATGGTGTTCTCCATCAGAGTCTCTTATCGAAGCTATTGTGGAAAATCTTGTTAGAGAACAAGCTGGTGAACTTGTAAGCCGTCTTAAATGTATCGAAATTATTTCTTCTGGCATGTCGTTGTCATCTTTTGAATTTACTAAATACTCCCAACGCCAATCACAACGGAAGAATTCGAATGATTCTGTAAAACAATTATTTAACGTGTTGAACGGGGCGATTTTCCAGACAACATGTGGACATGTTAAAGCCATTTCTTGAAGTTTCCTCAAACAAATATACGTTATTAAGTTGTTATTAAAATTTCTAAGCGATTATAATTAAGCAAAATTAAAATCAACTCATAGAAAAAGCTAAAACAATTTATGGAAATACAGTTACAGTTAAAGATTGAATAATATTCAAATTTTCATGAGTTAAGCATAGGATTCATGTATTTGATCGCGACCAATGGCATACAAGGCTAGTTCATAACTTTTAAAACGTCACACGGAGTGGATCATCTTTACGTGAGACTGGCACAAAACGACGGGGGAGCCGCTTTGCACCAATCACCGTGTAAAGATTATACATTCCGTGTGACGTTTTAAATGTATACGTTGGTTGCGATTTGATAGTAGCAACTTTCGCACAGCATCTAGAAGATAAAGGCCGATATATTTTTCCAGATATATTTTTCGATGTTAGCGAGACAAGATTGACCAATCAGAAGCCTACATTTTTGCGAGATATTCGCTGTTTGAAGTAAACACCGAAAAGGCTGCATAAATGCAAGCTTCTGATTTATCAATCTCGTTTCTATAATTTTTGAAAACAAAGTGTTTGTATTGAAAAGAGTTACGAGATGGCGCTCGTATCAGCATATTGCCGCTGAGCATTGTTGGAGATTTATGAGATACAAGTTTTTAGCACTTTTTAAAGCATTATAGGAATAGCCGTTTTCCACACTGTATCTTCTAGGCGCTGTAACAGTACGCTGTGAAAAACCTGTAGCTTTTGCTGCATAACTACTCCACCGATTTATAGACTATCTCTATACTGACCAATGAGAATGTCCAATAATATAGTCAAGTAAGCACTTTCAATAAAAGCGGTGGAGTGACTATGCAGCAAAAGCTGTAGATTTTTACAGTTTAGCGATTTAAAAAGTACTAAAAATTGATTCCCATAAATCTTGAACGATGCTTAATGACAAATGTAGATTGTAGATCGCAACGATATCTGCTTCAGTGGCCTAAACGCTTTCTCAATAGAATCCTTATATAATGTTTACATTTGAACTACCAGATGTCGCTGCGATCGACATTTTTCGTTCAGCATCGTTCAACCTTTGTGGGATAAAATTTCTTAGCACTGTTTGATTGGCCGATTGCCACACATGGCCGGGATCCAAATAGATTTTGCGCTGTTAGCGAAACGAGTTCGACCAATCAGAAGCCAGCATTTTTGCAAGCTTTTCGCTGTTTTAAGTAAGCAAACTTTCTGATTGGCCAATAACGTTCCGCTAACAGCGCAAAAGCTATCTGGATCTCGGCCTATATTTCTAGACACTGTATTCAGACTGTACTCACACAGACGTTTTTGTCGAAACCATGGCAAACCTAGATTTCAGAACTTGTCGCTACTCGCCTGTATGCATTATATCGGGCGAGTGAAACTAGGGTGCCCCGATATGAGAGTGGCGACATACGGGATATAAAATTTTCGTGGTTGAGACGATTCTGAACAAGAGCTAATCGCCAGCCCTCTTGGCAGGCTTACCATTATCGCCAATCTAATACTTATTAACTTGTCTAGCTCAAATCAAATGGAGGATATTCCATCGAGGTCACGATCATGTGGTCAAGGTAAAGATCTTCTAGAATAAAGAAGGAAAGACTCCATAGACATAATATAAATCTCCGTCAGTCAATGAAACAGCTCATGGGGTAAAGCAGTAGTAGCTTCCTTTCTTATCAGTTTGAACTTTTTTGGGTAAATTACCGGTACCACGTGACTAAATTTAGCCTCGAACCCAGATTTGGAATATAGTGAATTAGTCCAAACGCGACCAACGACATAAAAGGCAGTTCATGATTTTAATATCTTACACTGAGTGGATCATCTTTACACGGTGATTGGTACAAAGCGGCGCGATCATTGTTTTGAGACAATCGCTGGGTGAAGGTGATTCACTCTGAGCGCGTTCACGGACCGCACCCTGGGTTCCCCAGGTTTACCACGGGTAACCCGAAGCGTTCAGAGACCGACATCACGTGACTTTTTCCGCGTTCCCCGTAGCGTTCAGAGCCGGAGATTAAAAAGATTTCGGGGAACCCACATTACCTGAAAAATTTTGTTGGGTAAAGTGATCACGTGGTTGGGAAATCTGATTTGTTTACCATTTTATAGCTTAACTGTGACTGTTAATCGGAATAGCACTGTTTTGATCAGTTTTATCGCACATTGTTACTGTTTTTTCATATTACAAAAATAATAATAAAAACATATCTGGTCTAAGTTTAACTTTTAGATAAGTTAGAAGATAAATGTAAATTTTGCATATGACAAATCAGTTCACGCTTGGAAGCCTAAAATGGCTAGCAAAACCTGCACTGTTAAAAATATCGTGAAAGATTACCTCTGTTTTTAAAGGCTATCAATTTTCTGACCAATGAGAAAGCTACATAAACGCCTATAAAGCGCTCTCATTGGTCAGAAACTAGATAGCCTTTAAAAACAGAAGTAATTTTTCACGATATTTTTAACAGTGTGTGATACATATTTGTTGCGATAGTATTTCCCATAAAAATTAACTTTTGGAACAGTTTCCCATCTAAAAAAAAGTGATAATTGAATCTATTTGCACTGTCGAAAGTGCAGATGCCGCCATGTTTGTAAATGTAAATAAAAAAATCACGCAACTTTACCCGAAAGCGTTCAGAGCCGTTTTTACCCAACCTTATACCGAGAAACCAGTATGACGTCATTCCCCAATTTTCCGAGTTACCCGTGTTTCGGTCTCTGAACGCGCTCTCTGTGTCACGTTTTAAAAATCATGAACTGCCCTTGTATGTCGTTGGTCGCGGTCCCACCGAGTATCTCTAAATCCTGAAATGTACACTGTTAAAAATCTGTATCATTTGCTGCATCGTCACTCCACCACTTTTATGGAATATCTCTATTCTGACCAATGAGAATGCTCCATGATACAGTGAAGTAGCCACTTTCTATAAAAGCGTTGGAGTGACGAGACAGCAAATGGTACAGATTTTTAACGGTGTAGTTTTACTTTTTTGGGGGACCAAATGAGTAATTTTTTGGGGTTAGGCTACACCGTCTAGAATATATAGTGTGGAAATCGGCTACCCCAGTAATACTTAAAAAAGTGCTAAAATATTGCATCTCTTAAATATCAAACGATGCTGAAATCCAATGAATCGATCACAGCGACATCTACAGGATATTTCCTAAAACTACAAGATGATTTGGTCTAGACAAGACTCTGTAATAATACGTTGTTTACTTTGAAATTTGAAAATATATCGCAGATGTCGCTGCGATCAGCTCCCTGCATTTCAGCATCATTGCACATTTAAGGGATACAATTGTTTAGGGCTGTTTGGATAGCAGATTTCCACACTGTAGACGCTGTAGTTAGACAGTAATTTTTTGGGGCTACAGCGCCTAGAAGATACAGTGTGGAAAACGGCTATTCCTATAATGCTTTAAAAAGTGCTAAAAGCTTGTATCCCATAAATCTCCAACAATGCTCAGCGGCAATATGCTGATACGAGCGCCATCTCGTAACTCTTTTCAATATAAACACTGTATTTTCAAAAATTATAGAATGTTAAATGTCGGAAACTATAAATATAAGATATTTTGGTCTGTTATAAGCTAATTTAGTTAAGGAATGACGTGAAATAGGTTAAAGAGTCTCTTTTAGAATGACTATCGTTTTTAAATCACTACGATGACGCTACGATCGACATATTGTTATTCAGCATCATTGTACATTTATGGGATTCAATTTTTTAGCACTATTTTGTAGCCGTTTTCCACACTGTATCTTCTAGGCGCTGTATTTGGGGCTGTAAAGAACAGTAAATGCTTCCTGCAAAGTATGTTATAGAGGTAATTTTATCGTACACCACAATAACCTTTACCAAACTCATTGTGCTACATAGCATCGATGAAACGCACTTTAAAATGTTTCTGCGAAGAGACAGTAACATTACAGGATTTTTTGTGTGTTTCTGTAAATGAAGGATTAACGATACGCTCGCTATTTCTATAGGAAAACTACTGCAGTGCACATCAATATGGCTTATAATTTTCTTAATCTTTCATACACTATAGCAGAACTAATGGGTACTTGAAAATAATATCGTCAGTCGGATTGTAAATGATACACACTTCTTATTTAATGTGTGCTATTCTATGATAGACCTTACTATCATGTACATATTTCATTTCAATCCAAGTATATTTATGAACGTTAGAGCATAAACAAGCAGAAAAATAGTCACACAGAGAGTCAGTCAAACATACTAACATACGATCCGACCAACTACATTACTTTAAACTAAGCTTCATAGTTTTATCAACCTTCTCGGAAATTGTTAAAAAGGAGGTATATTTTTGAAATAAATCTGTTGGTACTCTGTTAAAAATATCGTCAAAAATTACGTCTGTTTTTAAAGGCTATCTATGTTCTGACCAATGAGAACGCGACATAAACTCCTATGAAGCGTTCTCATTGGTCAGAAAATAGATAGCCTTTAAAAACAGAGGTAATCTTTCACGATACTTTTAACAGTGAAGGCTTAAGATCCTCAGGCAGGAATAAAAGTGGTCTGAAAAGTGATAGGCTGCGAGCTGGAAGACCAAAATTCCAAAACGTACACATTTTTAGCTTTAATATGTCACCAATTTTATTGTAAGCTCGATGAGCTAATTGGAATCCTAAAAGTTACCACCAAAATTTGATCTGGCATGACTGGCGAGAAAACTTCCTACATGCTAATCGAGTTGCGTTTAATGAAGAAATTTCATGAGCAAACTAATGAGGGGTGGGAACTTCCACCCGGAGCAATGACATGCCCCCCACCGGAAAATTTGAGATTTTACGTTTTCATTGCTCAAAAAGTTCAACCCCACACCCCCCCCCCCCCCGGAACTATATAATATCCCCCCAGAGTTATAGAAATCCCTCCGAGATAAAAGTGTCTGAATTCAACACTGTTTATAAATGAGCCTGAGATGGTATTGAAAATACCCCCTATTCAAAAGATGTACCAAAATACGGGTTGGCTGACCAACAATTCAATCCGTAAAATTCCAAAAGTTTTGATAATCGACTATTACTTCTAAATTACAATTGCCCTAAACTCGATGAGTTCATGTATCTACAGTAACCATGCGGTCTAATACATCAGACATTATGTTATTAAAATTTTCAATTTCGTTCGACTACTGGTGGTATGCAGTAAAACCTCAGTTAACCGAACTCCAGTTATACGTATTGCCAAATATCTAATAAAGCAATATCGAAAAAAAATTTCATTAAGAAACATATTGATATGTGAAGTGTATCCATTTGTTCATAAAAGTATAATTTGTTTGATATAAAATATAATTTTTTTGAAATTTTTATGTAAAGCAACGTTAGATTTTGATTTATTGAAATTTTCTCTTTATTTAAAACATTTTACGTCGGCATTCCACAATTTCAGAGATACTGTATTTCTTTACTCTCCTATTCTACGAAAATACGAAGAATTAGCTTGTATTCTAGAAGTTTGTAACTGTAAGTAAAAAGTAGCGTAGTAAACTGCCATAAGCAGTTTTAAGGAATTTTAAATTTCAGAACATATTTTTTTTTTTTTTAAGAACGTATTTGCTGTCATTATATCCGGATTTCATCAAGATTGCAGTAGTCCACGAGTATACCACGAGATTTTGTGGTATATTTTATTTATCTTGATAAGATACAAAAAAAAAAAATAACGATTTTTTAAAAAATGTTCTGGTAAATGTATATTGGCAGTTGGCATATTACAGTCAGGCGCATTCCCTTGAGATTTCTATTCTAAGGAAGAGAACACATTTAATAATATGATTAAGACGTTAGAAATGAATATCCTCGTAAATCAATTTTCTTTTTTCGCAGTTGCTGTCTTTACTAGCAGCTGTACTTGTCTATATAAAAAATCATGCAGTCTTACACATTTCAAGCTGATTTTTCTTTAATCGTATTCTTGAAGAGTATTTCCAATAGGTATGTTCGAAAACTTAAATGTGTATATTGTACTTGTGTTAATAAATAACTTTTAATTAATGTCTTCACGCCTTTGGCATCATATATTGGCGTTTGGTTTTTTATAATTATAATTAAAGTCAATAATAAAAAGAACAAAAATTTGATAATAACTTATTTACTACAGAATCTCTCAACAAGAGAAGTAAAAATTTTATGGTTTGACAGCATCGATGTAAAATTAGAGACACAAAAAGAGGCGTAAGGTATTTTTTCTGCAGTCAGTGTTGTTGGATTATTTGAACAAATCGTTAATATTAGATAAAAATAATATCAGTTATATTAAATATACTATTTTTTAATAATTTGTAGAAATGTAAGAAAGAAATTTACTGTTAGTTTTTTTATTTTATAAGAAATCATTTCACTCATAAATTACCATTAACGTTCAGCGGCCACAAATATGGACATTATTTATTAATATTTCAAATGAAAATCAAATTTCAAATTAATTGCTTAAAAGGCGCTAAGGCTAAGATAGGAAACAAGATTCCATGCCGGGGCTTGAATCCGGGCCATCAGTATAGAGCACTGACATTCTACTGACTAAACCACATGGAACGATACCCAGCCTGGAAAATTTCTCACTATTATATGTTGGCAAGGCTACAAACGCAGCACAAGATGGAACATTTATCGCGAGCAATTAATTTGAAATATTCTATGCAAGGCGAATGTTTATCTCTGAAAAAATTTCCAAGTATTAATATAGTTTCAATCGATGCTGGATTTAATTATGTTTCGTGTTTGCCCCATGTCGGTGGCTTACGATAAATATTCCATCTCGTGCTGAGTTTGTAGCCTTTCCAACATGTAATAGTGAGAAATTTTCCAGGCTGGGTATCGCTCCATGTGGTTTTGTCGGTAGAATGTCAGTGCACTATACTGATGGCCCGGGTTCGAGTCCCTGCATGGAATCTTTTTTATTATGTTGCCTTTGCGCCTTTTATGCAATTAATTTGAAAGTTGATTTTCATTTGAAATATTGTATGCAAGGCGAATGTTTCTCTCTGGAAAATTTCCCAGGTATTGATTATTTATTAATTTATTTTTTGTGAATTTTCATTTCTTTTTCCTTTTTCTTTGCTTTATTTATTATTATTTTATTTTATTATTTTTTGTCTTTTGAATTCCTATTAATAGAAAATGAATAAATCTAAAAAAAATGTATTTTTTCTCACCATAAAAGAATCATTCCTGAAAAGGTTAACATATTGCATATCATTATTAAGATAACAGCTCTTTTCTATAATATACATTTACTTTAATTCGTTTTGTTAGACATGGGTTAATTATTTTCGGTTACAACCATTATTTTTTACAATTATAAATGTAAACTGAAAATTCAGGCTGAAACGATGGAATAAATTGGATAATGTGGGAATAAATCTGATATAAATCTATTTTTTGTAACCTAGTGTGAGGGGGAGGGGACAGTAGACGTTCAAAGCCATTTTTTTTTTTTCATTTATCACTACTAATTGTACGGAAATGTTGCACACATAATAATTCACATATTTTCTAAATATATTAATGATTTCTAAAAAAATGTGTGTAATTACTTAAATTATTGATTAAAATATGTTAATTAATAACGCTCCATGCGTATAAATTTGTCTTTAGGAACCTGGTGTTTCGTTAAATGGTAGATTTATAATATTGCAACAAAAGTTGGTAAGCATTTAAAAATTATACTAATATATTAAGTAATAAAATAAAAAGGAAAGTGGCCAGTTAAACTGATGACATTGAGCTCACAAGCTTTCCACACTAAATGTATAGTATACTCTTATTTCAAAGATAATAAATAAATTAAGGGGAGGATTATCTCCTTTACCATTTCACATCTTTATACTTAACCAATCAGCCTCCAAATCTCATCAGGGAAGCACCTTATCAGAATAAATCGGTATACCAAATTTGAAGCAAATAGGATAGAAAAACCCATTTATCTAAATTAAGGGGAGAGTATTAGCCCCCCGTTCCCCCCCTTTATACTTAAACAATGAACCTCCAAATCTAATGAGGAAAGTGCCTTATCAGAATTAACCGGTATACCAAATTTGAAGCAAACTGATAATTCTGCATGAAAAACCCATTTATCTAAGTTAAGGGGGATTTAGCCCCCGTACCCCCCTTTATACTTAACCAATGACACCCCGCAAACTAATCAGGGAAACGGCTTATCAGAATGACCCTAGAATTTTTTTTTTTGAAGCAAATTGGATATTTCTATCAAGAGTTATAGCGTTACGTATAAACAGAACCTGCATGCACATTAGTTCTCAGGCTTTGATAAGCTATGAGCTAAAAACTTCCAATATTTACACTTTTTCTTGAAATTTCACAGGAAAAAAGTTTTATATAACTACCAAATTGTCCTTTTATGTACATTAATGCATGCATAGTAATACTAAGTTTTGGAATATAGCATATTAAAAACAATAACACTTAATGTTATGAAAACTGGATAAAAAAATAAGACGCATGGAACATTTTGAATACACTCTAACCCGACGAAAATTCTCATTTTTAGAAAACGCGATTTAAGCTTTCACCTTTAATTGTAACTCAACTACGGTGTACAAATTTGAAATGCTTGTAACTTCCCTAGGAATCGATAACATTGCTTGCGGTTTTTTGAAAATGATGCAATTAAGATTGAAGTACATTAATAAACGAAAAAAGAAAAAACTATTTTTTAGTCGATATTTTCCAAACTGAAGGTTCACGGTCCCCTTAATATATCAGTTAACATATTATTCTATTAATTTTCAGTCTCTTGAGTCTTTTCTTTTTTTGGTTTCTACTTAAATATTTCCTATTAGTATATAAATACTTTCTAGTTTTTTCAAGAATTTGTTTTGGGGATTTTTTCAACTTTCGTTGCTTGATTTCAGATTTTTTATATATTTTTTTTCAAATTTATTGATTATCATTTCATAGAAAAATCGCATTAATAGGATTGACGTTTTCCCAAGGTAGGGGGAATTAGGCCCACTTTTTGACAGTTTGTACTTTGACAATTAACTGCCAGAGATTGAAATGGACTACATACTAATGTTACGTATAATTTTACTCAGTAGCTAATTGTCTCTTGAAATGTGTAAAGAATTATTTTCAATGCACCATGTTACCTGGTACAAGTGCCTTTTTCAAGAAATACCTCTTTGATTCCAATTACCCCATTTCATAGAGTAACTGGGATTAGTGGAATATTCTCTCATGCCTTAGAAGATACACAGTCATAAGTGAATGGGATTAAAATATCTCGGCTTTAGAGCAAGATATTTTTGGTGTTACAACTACAACTTTTCTCAAAGATACAATATTGGAAAAATAAGTACGCTGGAAAAAATGTTTAAGTAATTTTCAATATTCATATGTTTTACATTCTGCCTACAAAACAAAATCAAATGCAAAATTTTCTATTGGAAAGTAATAGCTTTGTTGAATTACTAAAGAACTAATTTTTATAGCCTAAAAAAATACATTTTTTTTTCAAAATAACATGAAATGCAAGCAACGAAGGAAAAAAAAGGTCAGTCAAAGCTCATATGTTGTGAAGGAGAAAATTTTATTTGCATCGAAAGTGTTGAAGCCTAATTAATTAAGTCTAAAACAAGCAGCCAACGCTAAAATTTGGAATAAATGAAAAATAAAATTGTAAAATAAATGTTTTGCCAACACAAAATGTGCAGTAATGTAAACCAAACTAGGGGTATACCACAGCATCTGAAAACTGAAAGATTAAAAAATGTATTCTAAACCACAATTTGATTGAAATAGAAAATAAAATTTGCGACCCTATTTTCCCGAAAATGCTATTTCTGGGGTAATTAGGATCATGCAGATTATTAACATTATGCTTCGTCTGTTTCAAAACGTAACCATTTCCTCTTAAAAACTACCTTTTTCTAAATTTAAATCCATAGCTATATTTCAATATTCTTACAATTTTTTACACAGGAACTTTTTACCCTACTGCTAAGAAGGGTTATGTGATGTTTCACGCGTATCTGGGTATGTGGATTTCTTAATACCCTCGAAACATCCCAACGGCTATTTGGATTTTTATGAATTAGGTCTCTATCGATGCGTCTTAACCACCCGATGGTTATAGGCTAGGTTTTGTTTTTACAAATTCAAAATGGCGGCCGTAAAATATAAAATAGCGGTAGAGACGAAAGAAAATTTTTACGCACCATATTCAGTGACGTATCATTGGATAGGTCTTTCAAAATGAAGACTATGTTTCATTGACCATTTTAGAGTGAGAAGCTCCGTTTAAATATTACACAACCTGGAAGTTGTGTAGGTAGGGTCCCTAGCTTTACTGTAATTCTAACCATCATATACATCTATAGGCCTCATCAAAACAGTGTTTATATATAGGACTAACAATTAAGCACAACTTAAAAGTCGTCAATACAACTAAATAAAAAAAAAAAAAAAAAAAAAAGGTAAGTAATATAAAAAGTAGTTTCACATTGTTAAGAAATAATTATTTAGTTCGCTTTTTGCGCAGTCGGGTTTTTTGATTTTTTAAATTTAATTTTTACTTGTTAACTAAAACATTCTCACTTTGACAGACAACGTTTTTCTTCGTGTTCTGAGAAAACAGTGATTACTTCTAGTGGAACATACATTTTCACTCCAAAAAAAATGCACATGTAGAATGGTAGCAGATTTCATAATTACCATGGTTAGTTTTTAGCTCACAGGCTATCAAAGCCTGCGAGCTAATGTGCCCGCCCGTTCTGTATGTATGTATGTATGTATGTACGTATGTACGTAACGCGATAACTCTTGATAGAGACATCCGATTTGCTTCAAAATTTTTTCCTAGGTTCATTGTGATCAGGCGCTTCCCTGATTAGTTTTGGGAGTTCATTGGTTAAGGATAAAGGGGGAAAAACGGGGTTAGTCCATCCCCCCCCCCCTTAATTCAGAAAAATGGGTTTTTCATGCAAAATCATTCGATTTGCTCCGAATCAGGTATACCGGTTTATTATGCTAAGGAACATCCCTGATTAGTTTTGGGGGTTCATTGGTTAAGGATAAAGGGGGAAAAACGGGGTTAGTCCACCCCCCCTTAATTCAGAAAAATGGGTTTTTCATGCAGAATCATTCTATTTGCTCCGAATTTGGTATACCGGTTTATTATGTTAAGGAACATCCCTGATTAGTTTTGGGGGTTCATTGGTTAAGGATAAAGGAGGAAAAACGGGGTTAGTCCACCCCCCCTTAATTCAGAAAAATGGGTTTTTCATGCAGAATCATTCTATTTGCTCCGAATTTGTTATACCGGTTTATTATGTTAAGGAACATCCCTGATTAGTTTTGGGGGTTCATTGGTTAAGGATAAAGGGGGAAAAACGGGGTTAGTCCACCCCCCCTTAATTCAGAAAAATGGGTTTTTTATGCAGAATCATTCTATTTGCTCCGAATTTGGTATACCGGTTTATTATGTTAAGGAACATCCCTGATTAGTTTTGGGGGTTCATTGGTTAAGGATAAAGGAGGAAAAACGGGGTTAGTCCACCCCCCCTTAATTCAGAAAAATGGGTTTTTCATGCAGAATCATTCTATTTGCTCCGAATTTGGTATACCGGTTTATTATGTTAAGGAACATCCCTGATTAGTTTTGGGGGTTCATTGGTTAAGGATAAAGGGGGAAAAGGGGGGTTAGTCCCCCCCCCTTAATTCAGAAAAATGGGTTTTTCATGCAGAATCATTTAATTTGCTCCGAATTTGGTATACCGGTTTATTATGTTAAGGAACATCCCTGATTAGTTTTGGGAGTTCATTGGTTAAGGATAAAGGGGAAAAGGGGGGTTAGTCCCCCCCCCTTAATTCAGAAAAATGGGTTTTTCATGCAGAATCATTTAATTTGCTCCGAATTTGGTATACCGGTTTATTATGTTAAGGAACATCCCTGATTAGTTTTGGGGGTTCATTGGTTAAGGATAAAGGGGGAAAAGGGGGTTTAGTCCCCCCTTAATTCAGAAAAATGGGTTTTTCATGCAGAATCATTCGATTTGCTCCGAATTTGGTATACCGGTTTATTATGTTAAGGAACATCCCTGATTAGTTTTGGGGGTTCATTGGTTAAGGATAAAGGGGGAAAAGGGGGGTTAGTCCCCCCCCCTTAATTCAGAAAAATGGGTTTTTCTTGCAGAATCATTCGATTTGCTCCGAATTAGGTATACCGGTTTATTATGTTAAGGAACATCCCTGATTAGTTTTGGGGGTTCATTGGTTAAGGATAAAGGGGGAAAAATGGGGTTAGTCCACCCCCCTTTAATTCAGAAAAATGGGTTTTTCATGCAGATTCATTTAATTTGCTCCGAATTTGGTATACGGGTTTATTATGTTAAGGAACATCCCTGATTAGTTTTGGGAGTTCATTGGTTAAGGATAAAAGGGGAAAAACGGGGTTAGTCCCCCCCCCCTTAATTCAGAAAAATGGGTTTTTCATGCAGAATCATTCGATTAGCTCCGAATTTGGTATACCGGTTTATTATGTTAAGGAACATCCCTGATTAGTTTTGGGGGTTCATTGGTTAAGGATAAAGGGGGAAAAACGGGGTTAGTCCACCCCCCCTTAATTCAGAAAAATGGGTTTTTCATGCAGAATCATTCTATTTGCTCCGAATTTGGTATACCGGTTTATTATGTTAAGGAACATCCCTGATTAGTTTTGGGGGTTCATTGGTTAAGGATAAAGGAGGAAAAACGGGGTTAGTCCACCCCCCCTTAATTCAGAAAAATGGGTTTTTCATGCAGAATCATTCTATTTGCTCCGAATTTGTTATACCGGTTTATTATGTTAAGGAACATCCCTGATTAGTTTTGGGGGTTCATTGGTTAAGGATAAAGGGGGAAAAACGGGGTTAGTCCACCCCCCCTTAATTCAGAAAAATGGGTTTTTTATGCAGAATCATTCTATTTGCTCCGAATTTGGTATACCGGTTTATTATGTTAAGGAACATCCCTGATTAGTTTTGGGGGTTCATTGGTTAAGGATAAAGGAGGAAAAACGGGGTTAGTCCACCCCCCCTTAATTCAGAAAAATGGGTTTTTCATGCAGAATCATTCTATTTGCTCCGAATTTGGTATACCGGTTTATTATGTTAAGGAACATCCCTGATTAGTTTTGGGGGTTCATTGGTTAAGGATAAAGGGGGAAAAGGGGGGTTAGTCCCCCCCCCCCTTAATTCAGAAAAATGGGTTTTTCATGCAGAATCATTTAATTTGCTCCGAATTTGGTATACCGGTTTATTATGTTAAGGAACATCCCTGATTAGTTTTGGGAGTTCATTGGTTAAGGATAAAGGGGGAAAAGGGGGGTTAGTCCCCCCCCTTAATTCAGAAAAATGGGTTTTTCATGCAGAATCATTTAATTTGCTCCGAATTTGGTATACCGGTTTATTATGTTAAGGAACATCCCTGATTAGTTTTGGGGGTTCATTGGTTAAGGATAAAGGGGGAAAAGGGGGTTTAGTCCCCCCTTAATTCAGAAAAATGGGTTTTTCATGCAGAATCATTCGATTTGCTCCGAATTTGGTATACCGGTTTATTATGTTAAGGAACATCCCTGATTAGTTTTGGGGGTTCATTGGTTAAGGATAAAGGGGGAAAAGGGGGGTTAGTCCCCCCCCCCCCCCTTAATTCAGAAAAATGGGTTTTTCTTGCAGAATCATTCGATTTGCTCCGAATTAGGTATACCGGTTTATTATGTTAAGGAACATCCCTGATTAGTTTTGGGGGTTCATTGGTTAAGGATAAAGGGGGAAAAATGGGGTTAGTCCACCCCCCTTTAATTCAGAAAAATGGGTTTTTCATGCAGAATCATTCGATTTGCTCCGAATTTGGTATACAGGTTTATTATGTTAAGGAACATCCCTGATTAGTTTGGGGGGTTCATTGGTTAAGGATAAAGGGGGAAAAGGGGGGTTAGTCCCCCTCTTAATTCAGAAAAATGGGTTTTTCATGCAGAATCATTTAATTTGCTCCGAATTTGGTATACCGGTTTATTATGTTAAGGAACATCCCTGATTAGTTTTGGGAGTTCATTGGTTAAGGATAAAGGGGGAAAAACGGGGTTAGTCCACCCCCCCCCCTTAATTCAGAATAATTGGTTTTTCATGCAGAATCATTCGATTTGCTCCGAATTTGGTATACCGGTTTATTATGTTAAGGAACATCCCTGATTAGTTTTGGAGGTTCATTAGTTAAGAATAAAGGGGGGAAAGGAGGCTAGTGCACCTCCTTAATTCAGATAATTGGGTTTTTCATGCAGAATGATTCGATTTGCTCCGAAGTTGGTATACCGGTTTATTATGTTAATGAACTTCCCTGTTTAATTTTGGGAGTTCATTGGTTAAGAATAAAGGGGGAAAAGGGGGCTAGCCCACCTCCTTAATTCAGATAATTGGGTTTTTCATGCAGAATGATTCGATTTGCTCCGAAGTTGGTATACCCGTTTATTATGTTAAGGAACTTCCTTGATTAGTTTTGGGGGTTTATTGTTTAAAGATAAAGGGGGAAGGGGGGCTAGGCCACCCCCCTTAATTTATATAAACGGGTTTTTCATGCAGAATTATTCGCTTTGCTCCAAATTTGGTATACCGGTTTATTATGTTAAGGAGCTTCCCTGATTTGTTTTGGCGATTCATTGGTTAAAGATAAAGGGGGGACTAGTCCACCCCCTTAATTTAGATAAATGTTCTTTTTGCAGGATTATTCGATTTGCTCCAAATTTGGTATACCGGTTTATTATGATAAGGGGCTTCCCTGATTAGATTTGGAGGTTCACTGGTTAAGTATAAAGGGGGAAACGGGGGTTAATTCCCCTTCACTTAGTTTTTTGAGGGGCATTATTCTTTAAAATAAGTGTATAATATACAATTAGTGTGAATAGCCTGTGAGCTCAATGCCATCAGTTTAGCTGGGCACTTTTCTTTTTTATTTTTAATCTGTTACAGATTGCCCCTGATCCCAATTATTCCTGATCCTAATTAACCCTAACTCCCCTAACACATCAGAAACATTAATATATTTAACTGTAGACGTTGCTAAGCTTAACCTTATTCAAATATCAAATGACACACAGACATCGGCAGTTCTATAGGTAAAATGTGTGCAATTCATATTTCTAAATAAAGAGTGTAAGATAGTATGAGTTGATATAAAACGCTCGACATAAACACCTTCGTACTTATTTTTATATATGTGTATAATAAAATAAATCATATGCAAAAATGATGATGGTGTTTTGAGCGTTTCATATTGAAAACAAATATGTACCATTGAAATACATTAAAATTTGGCAACTAAACCTATGATTCTAATCTTGTTTAACACATCAAAATATTCTTCAAACGAAAAGTAATTAGAAAAGTAGAAAAATTTATCCTAAATTATATTAAAATAATCAAACTAATTTAGAAACAATTCAGAAACAATTCGAAAGTTGTACATCAAACGTGGCAAGTGAGATGCGTTCGTACTATAATTCAGATCTTGGTGCAATAGCTGTTGCATTCTTATGCAAAAAGACATCAATACAAAATTTATAACTATTATGTATAGTAAATTCAGTAGTAACAAAATAATAGGACTCCATCTTAAATAGGACGTAATCGGCATGGTAACCTAGAATCATTACTTGTCATGGATATCATTGAATTAATTAGGTATGATAGGATTTAATAGAATATTCACCACGGTAACCTAGAATCATTAACTATCATAGGATATCATTCAATTAATTGCATATAATAGGGTTTAATAGAATAAAGAAAACTTTTATAATATCTTTTTAAGTTTTCATTCGATTTTCATAAAATTTGATATAACTCGACAAAATTCTGCAACGATTGCATAAATTAAATTTCAAATCATTCGGTTGGGTAATTTCTGCGCTGTTATATGCAGGCAGGTGGACAGACAGACAGACGAAGGACCAAACGACGTGTATAGATGCTTCATGTTTATATAATTACGAACGCACTTAGACAGATCCTTTCCGTGGAAAGAAAGGAGGGAGGGATAAATGCTTATTTACATACCGTCTTTATGAAGTCATTTACTTGAATTATTTTTCTGCTGTATGAGCTGACATAATGTATAAAATGTGGATTTCTAAATGTGTCCCATCACGAAAAACGTATTACTTATCATTTCATGAAAAGAGTTGATCCCTTCTAAAAATATACATTTGAAGTTTAAGGCAATTTAAATACGTGATTTTCATGCAAAAACAAATATAATCTTGGTCAAGAAAACTATTGTTTTAAAGATATCTGAAAAAAAATTTTATATGTACTGTACATTGTTTATAATTAAAGAAATGTTTTGCAGATTATAATTACTGAAGCTCAATTTATTTCTTTTCAGGTGATTATCTAACCATAAATATGAGATATTTTTTCGCCGTATTTCTTTTATTAATTGTTGTTTCTCATACAGTCTTTGCAAGTGCAATAGGTAATACTATTTTCTTATTCACGTTAATATGTTGTTTAGAGTAAAATAATCTAAAAAATATATTTTTTATTTAATGATTTTTAATTATTTAAAATAATTTTATTTTTTAAGTTTCTTTATAAAAGAGATGCCAGAACATGCCTATATACCGGGTGTCCAAAAAATGACTGATGAATTTTAAAATTCAATAACTTGCAAACGGTGACAAATATTAAAAAAATTCTTGCAGGAGTGTTATGTAAGATGTCAGGAGTTTTTATGCTGCGGTTCTTAGTTTTAGTTACAAATAGCATCGATAGATGGCGCCGCAAGGCCGCTAAATCCAGGCTCAATTTTTCGGCCTCTCTTCTTCCATGCGAAAAAAGGAGATTAAAATATATTGAATGGATTCCGAAGTACCAAAAATCGGGTCTGGACTGAGCGCCTATTGCTCTCAGCGCCATCTATTGCTTAAAATTAGAACTAAAATCAAGAATCACAGTACAAAAACTCCTGACATCATACATAACCCTCCTGCAAGAATTTTTTTTATATCTGTCACCGCTTGGAAGTTATTGAATTTTAAAATTCATCAGTTATTTTTGGGACACCCGGTATATAGCAATGAAGTTTAGTTCTTGTTGTTCTCATACGCTCATAAAATTACAGAAAAATGAAAATAACAAGATAACGGCTCTTTTTTTTTTTAAGCTTGCTAGTTGATCCTCCCAGCGTTGCCCGGGCCTTTGATAATAACTTTAAATATACCTAAAATCAGCTTTGGATGGTTCAATGTATTTCAATGAAAATCTTTCTAAATAAATCAAATGGTGGATGCCCCCACGGCCTTCAACAGTTGGGTAAGGTGCCCTATTATCGTCCCCTAGTCACTTTTAGGCCCTTGGAAGTTGTAATTTTCAGTGAAAATCTACCAAAGTTGGATTTTACATAGACTAACTACGCACGCACATACAAACATCGACAAATATCTTTAAAAAAATTTTAACGATGCGGAAAATTGTTGTTTCAAAAGTACGAGTATCTAAAAAATGCAAAAGAAAAAAAAATAGTCCCAATTTCGTCCCCCCAAAAAATCTAATACGCCGAGGCTTAACTTATAACTAAATCAAAATTTATTTCTAAATGAGTAAGTAATTTACATTAAAGTAAGGCACAAAGAAATGTACTAATTATCAGTAGAAGTATAACATAACGAAACATAGTTGGTAACCTCCCGATTTTTTTTTCATACCAATATATTTATGCAGAAATACTTGCTTTATACAATCGCAGTTTTAACGTAATTAGATAAAGAAAACATTTTTGTAATATTTTACTGGAATCCAAAAAATTGGGAGATTGGCAACTATGCATTAGCCATCCAAACATGAGGAAAACATTGAAAAAAAAGTCATGAAAAAGCATTCCTAATTTCGTCCCCGGTACGAAAATAAGAACTGCAAGGGGGACGAAATTGGAGCTACGCTACTTTCCAAATTACGGATCTTCAGTTTCCGTAAGATGAACTCAGCGTCCTAAAACTCACTGTATGATACTGTCAGTATCTTACCAACTAAAATACATGCAAAGAATAAGAAATAAATACTTACAGTACAGTAAATAACGTTCTACAAACGACGTAATAAGAACTCAGGTCTTCTAAAAATAGGAAAATCGCCGTCTTTAATTTATGTATGCGTCTTGGCGACCGAAACTTTCAACACTGACCCCTTTTACATTTTGCCCCCTGTATCTTGCGTCATAAGTGGCGCCTCTTTCGCAGAAGCGGAGAAGTTAAGGGGGGCGAAATTAGGAGTGGGGACGAAATACGGGCACTTTACCCTATACACCCTCGAATATCTATGATTTTATGTTTTTAATAGATAATCTATCCAAACGAACCTGAAGTTGTGGGTTCCGCTCTCTGAGGAAAAGCACATCTGAGGTGCTACGCGCACTCCGATCTGCTTCGATTTTACATTTTTAAAAGAAAGACTGGCGCGGCGTGGCCGGGGCCCATGACAATATCCATAAATATACCTATAATCAGTGTTAAATGAATTTATAGATTTAAACGAATATCTTTCCAAACGATCTTAATGTTGGGCGAACCACTGCTTTCGGCAGCGCAAACCCTCGAATTTGCATGATTTTATATTTTAAATGAAAATCTATCCAAACGAACGAAGGTACCCTCGTTAAAGTGATTCCCAATTTAATGTCTGACGCTTAGATATGTTAAACTTTCAATCACCAAAAGCTCTCGAGAAAACCTGATTACAGTGAAAACTATCTGTGCCACCACCTACCATTTTTTCATGGAACGAAATTTATTCGCATAGGCTCAATACTAATTTTACCTTTATTCAGAGACTATCCCAGATGAACTCCCTCCATCACCGACCAATTTCTTTGAAAAAAATTCCGTTTTTTCCTGGTCGCCTGAAGAAGGTTTTATTAGAAAAATAAGTCCGGGGAGCGCATTATTCATCAAACTTCTAAACTAAGTTTAGATTTTTATTTTATCCAGATAACTTTTAAGTGTTTAAACTCCTTTGTGTCTTTTTAGGCAATGAATTTAACTCTGATGACAAATTAAGAATGACGGTCAATAAATTCCCCTTTCCTATTCTGTCGGGAACTCTCAAAGAAATAGATAAATTAATGAAATCGTAATTATTTTTTCCCGTCCAAAAAAAATTGCATTTATTTACTGAAATTCAAAAGAATTGGGAAATAAAAGTTATAAAAGATAAAACCGTAAAATCAAAGCAAACGTCAATGTATTTATTTTTTAAACTCTGCAGTAATTAACTTATGTAATTAACTTTTGTTTGGGTACTTAAATTTTTATATTTTTTCCTAATGAGAAAAATAAATTTTAGAAACATTAATTGTTACCTTTTTTCAACAGTTAAAATCTAGATTTAAACATGACCTGCATTAAGAGACCACCTCTCGGAACGACCAATTTTTATTAGAACGGAACGTGGTCGCTTTAGGGAGGTTTTACTGTAATATAAAACGCTTATCCCCTTCCTTTTTTTAAACTTATATAAAACCTCTCCTCAGTTGAAAATCTTGGTTTCCCAGCGCATGTGCAGAAACGAAAATGTTCTAAAGAAGAATTAAAATGGGAAACTTATCTAAAAAAGATTTTTTTTTTTTTTTTTTTTTTTTTTTTTGAAAGAGTTAATATTTTTTTAATCGAAGGCGTCATTTTAAAGGTAAATGGACACTGGTTAAGTGAATCTTTTTTATTATTATTATAAACTAGCGAATTTTTAACGATTGCAATAAACACCGAAATTCGTGAACTTGGGTTTCGGAAAGAAAAAAAATTAAATGGTTAATATTAATTTTTTTAAACCAAAACCTTGGTTTTAAAGGAAAATGTACGTAAATAATATGGTTTTGTATTTTTTGCTATTTCGTATTATTATTTCCAAATCCGATGCAGATTTTTAAACATTTGAAAAAAAAAAAAGAAAGCGAAAATTGTTCAAGTGAGTTTCGGATACGAATATGGAGCATTCTCACAATCTTTTGACTTTCATGTCCTTGAATAATAATTTTTATTTTAATACACTTTTTGTGTTTTTTCTTATTTTATATACTGGGGAACATCCCATTGCATCATTGCACAACAATATTAATGACATAAATAAGTTTTGGACGATATTGGGGGTCCAAACACCTGGAAAACTCCTATACCATCCCGTGTCCCTGATTCTGATTTTTAAATTTGGAGCTGTCTGGATAAAATTGTTTCAATGAAAATAATTCGATGTAATTTTTTTCTGAAACTAAAACTATTGTTTTATATAAATATATCGCTAAAAATTAACCTGCACACATTTTTAGGGTTATTATTTTTTAAACTCTGTCCCTGGGTTTTAGATTCCTTACCATCCCTCTTCTAAAATTATATAGAAAATCATTTCAGATGCAGCCACAGAATTTTTTTCACGTTTTTTCTTATGCAGAAGTATGCTAGAGAAATGATGTCTAAAATTCTTTGGCAGGAAATTTACTGTAGAATTTAAATCAGCATTTAAATATCAATTTCAAGCATCGTGGCTTTATTGGTAGTCTCACCGTCCCCAAGGTTTATTCCTGCACTTTTCGAGGTAAATTAAAAAAAATAATAATTAATTTAATCCAATGTTAACAACTGTTTCTAAAAATCAATGAACATTGTGGCTATCACTTAGTCTTAACATGATTTTCCTAAAAATAGATGGTAATTTTCCTTACCCTCCCTTTTTTCCAATACCATCCCCTTTTTTACCTTACCGTCCCTTCTTTAACACCCCTTTAAGACAATGTTACACAAAAATTCTGTATTAAAAGTGCTACATTGTTATTATTTCTTATTTGAATGTCCTGTGGGAACTATGCAAATTCATTATAAGTAAAAATTTAGAAGAAAATAAAAAGTTATAGGGGTAAAATGGTAAGGAAAATTAAAATTGCAGATTTTCATTTCCAAAGCTAATGCATATTCTTAAAGATCGGGAGAAAGAAAAAAAAAAAAATTGCTGAAGCGAGTTTTCAAAACGAAGGTTTTTAAAACGTTCAATAATTTTTAAAACCATAGACGTCGTTTTAAAGTAAATGAACGTAGATATAGTTTAGCAGCAATTTTTTTTTCTTATTTTGATTTCCGAATCGATACAGAATTTTAAACAGCGCAGTAAAAAAGAAAGTCGCAACAGTAAGTCTCGTAAGCGATTTTTTTAAAGGGTTAATATTAATAATTCATAAGACGAATACCACCTTTGGAAAGTAAATTGTGCGTAGATATGGTCTGGTATATTCTTCTTTTCTTATTTTTATCAGAAGCACTGTAGTAGATTTTAAAAAATTGCTGTAAAAACGAAAATCTTTAAAATGGCTGTCAGAAAGGAACTTTTTGAAAGCGTTAATATTAATATTTTTATAATGAATTGCGGCGTTTTAAAGGCTGTGGTGCCTTCTAATAGTGGACATTTTTCTTTATCTGTAGTTTAATCGATGCATCTTCAAAAAACGCATGAGAAAAAAAAAACAAGTCGTTTCGAAAAAAAATTAAAAGGGTTAATATTAATACCTTTTTTAAAGGATGACACCGTTAGAAAGTAAAAAGTACGATAATGAAGCGGGTAGTTTACGCTTTTTTGTATTTTGTTAAGAAATGTCCATCGGGACTTCGGAAGACGAGAAACAATGAACTATTTTTTATATAACTTTTATTATATATTGGTTAATTAACAAAAAAAATGAAAAAACTGAGCCTTGGGTGTATTAGGACCTGCCTTGAAACATCATCATCTAAATTTTCGGTCTTTATTTCGCTTGCCATTGCAGACAGACGTACACATACGGACAACCCTTTTTTTTGTAGTAGAAATGGAGAAATTCTATAAAATCTTCCTACTTTTAATTTCTAAAAACATTCGCAAATTACTTTTCTCTGCGACATAATCACTATCAAAATATTGACGTCATCATCTCCATTGCAAGGCAAAAACTTTTTTTTTTTTTTTTTTTTTTTTTTTTAACCATGCCATTGCATTTTCTAAGAAACAATTATAAATAACGCTTTTAATGGTTATATATTTTTTTAACTTGCAGAAATCCAAGTATCAGAATTTTATTTTTTGTTGCATAACGCCTATAAAATTCGCCTTCCTTTTCTTTATATGCTCTTTAGATAAAGATATTTTTAAGGGTTTTAAAGTACGTTAATTAACTATTGAAAAAAAAAATCTCAAAATTTTCAATTAAAGTCTTAGTTGGTGGTAGGAAGATTTCTAAGAATTTTACTAGCAGCGTCTTGTCTTAATCAAGATGGATATTAATTCTAATTTTAAAGTAATTTGTATAAAACGTTTTTGCTGATTACTTTGAGATTTCTAACATTTCAACAACAAACAAAATATCTAGAAAATAGAATTAATCGTAATGTCGTGATATCAAAAATCTACGACTCATTGACGTGTTTTATAAACAAAGGTTAAATTTTAAATAAGTTCAGATCGCGAATTATCATTTGCTAATGATAATTTGCACAATCATTTGTCCCAATGTCATTGTAAAAGTTCCTATTTCCAACAAAGTGACGGAATTTTAAAAATTTCTCTTTGTGACATTCCAGACATAATAAAAACTTTCAATTGAAAAATATTTAATAGAAAAGTTTATAAAATACGTCAATTGTATAAAACTGTATGGAAATTTACCTTATGTGGGTGGGGAGGGTGGCGTCATGTTAAAAAAAAATGACAAAATTTCCAATTAAAATCATAGATGGTGATAGGATATTTCTAAGAATTTTACAAGTAGCGTCTTGTCTTAGACAAGATGGATATTAATTCTAATTATAAAGTAATTTGTATAAATATTTTTTGCTGGTTATTTGGAGATTTCTAATTATTCTAATTATTGTAAAAGTTCCTATTTCCAACAAAGTGGCGACATTTTTAAGACTTCTCTTTGTGACATTCGAGACATAATAAAAACGTTTTATTTATTTTTTTTAATAGAAAGGTTTATAAAATACGTCAATTGTATAAACATTTATGGAAATATACCTTATGGAGTGTCGTCATGTTAAAAAAAAAAAAAAAAAAAAAAAAAAAAAAAAAAAATCATAAAATTTCCAACTAAAATCATAGATGGGAGTAGGAAGATTTCTAAGAATTTTACTAGTAGCGTCTTATCTTAATCAAGATTGATATTAATTCTAATTATAAAATAATTTGTATAAAACTTTTTTGTTGGTTATCTTGAGACTTCTAAACTTTCAACGATTAATATATATATATATATAGAGAATATGGAATTAATCGTAATGTCGTAATATCCCAAAATCTACGACTCATTGACGTCTTTTGTAAACAAGGGTTAAATTTTAAATTAATTCAGCTTTCGAGTTGTCCTTTGCAAATGATAATTTGTATAATCATTTGTCCCAATGTCATTGTTAAAGTTCCTATTTCCAATAAAGTGGCGAAATTTAAAAAACTTCTATTTGTTACATTCCAGACATAATAAAAACTTTCCATTATTTTTTTTTTTCATAGAAAGGTTTATGTAATACGTCAATTGCATAACAATTTATGAAAATACACCTTATGGGGGGGGGGAGGGTCTTCATGTTAAATATTATCACTTTTATTGACAAAGAAGATTTTAGAAGCTTTGAAAATTTGTCTTATAATCTAAGGATTAACTAATATGCCTTATAATCCGTAAGCAGAAACTGATAAACAAGTTAAGAAATCCATATTGAATATTGTTGTTTTGTCTCAACTTAATAAAATTTCATTCCGAAAATATATTTTAATAAAATACAAAAATTTAATAAGCATACATCGTTAAAATTAAAACTAATATATCATCCTAAAATTTGTTTATTTGTTGAAATACTTTTATTTTGAAATGATTTACTATTATATGTGTTACTTTTAGATGCTGCTTTTGAAAAAGTAGACGAAGTTGATAATGTACAATCTAGAACAGCGTAAGATAATTTCATTTCTTCTTATTATTATTATTATGAAGGTAGACTGAAAAGAAGTACACACATGCTTGTAGAACACGAATAAAAACAAATAAGAAGATCGGCAACAAGTACATTAACGTACAATTCTTAAGCTTCAAAACCATGTAGTTATAGTTCAACAAAGTCACCGTTAAGGCTAGCAAATTTCTCCCAATGTGTAACAATTTTTTTTTATATTCCGTCACTGAAAATTTCTCCCGGCTTTTCTCGAATCCAGAACTTCACAGCTGCCTTCACCTGATTGTCTGAGGTGTAATGATTATCCGTTGAGGTCTCTCTTGAGTAGAGGAAAAAAATAAAAATAGCAAGGCGCAAGATCGGGGAAGTAAGGAGGGTGAGGAATCGGTTCAAACTTCAGATTTCGCAGAGCCTCTGCAGTTGCGGATTTTACGGTATCCCATTTGTTCCATAATTAAGACGAAACGTTCATTGGATATTCCAATATGGTTTGCGATACACTTTAGAGTGATTCGCCGGTCATTTCGAGATTGCGATGTTTATCGTTTGATCTGTGATCGGACGTTAGCTGCGTTTTTCATCAACAATTATGGCTTTTTCAAGCTTGCAATCACAAAATTTTACTGCAAATTGATTTACAGTAGACTTGTCAACAGCATCGTTATCTTTAAACAACGATGAATATCAGCATGAGTCACTTTTTCAGCAGTTAAAAATTCAATAACAGTATGCTGTTTAACTCGCATTGACGTAGCACTAGAACACGTCTCCATACTTCGGCTTCTCAAAACACACTGGATGAATTCAGCGACTTCAAATCTACACATGCGTATAGAAAGGGAATTTTACTTCGACATGCCACCGGGCACGTTTCCGAAGGTAATTTCGTTCGCGCTCTACGAGTATGTGTGCATTACTTATCAACCTAACTCGTATTTTTATTTTTGCTTGTCTTTTGGGACACTATAAAATTTACAAGTTTTAAAATTAAATCAAACTGGGCTATTATGAATGCACTATAAAAAAAAAAACGTTCAAGATTAAACCATATAATGGTGCAGTAAAACCAGCAGCACGAAAGCATATGTTATTTAAATTTTCAAAGATCCTGATTACGGTGATATTTCAGTAAAGGTTAAAATTTTTCATCATTCTATTGCAATATGTAACAGTAAAATTGTCGCATACCTACTATGAGCGGTATCTGTGACCGCTTGATCGAAAAATGAATAAAAGGCCTAATTCATTGATAGGATAACTTTTCTGTACCAATATGTATGTACAGCATCATATTAAATCAGGATTCCAAATGATCTGAAAACCACAAATTTATTACAGTTTATTTCGCCACCTTTAATCGCTACCATTAGATAAAGCGAAGAAAATTACTTAAAAATACTGGTGTCCAGAGTGTTTGGAAGCCCGATATGTGCGGGACACCTGGCAAACTAGCTTCAAACCAAATAATATTTCACTAGCATCTATAATTAAATTGAAAGTTATGTTAACCTGTGAAGACTGAAAGCAGGGGTGGGGTGCTTAAAGAAGGACCCTAGGGTCCCAGTAAAAATATGAGGATGTTGGTTCGGGGAGAGGAGTCCAAGACTCAACTTTAAAATTATTGATTCAGAAGGCGAGAAAATTAGGGGTTGAAAAATGCATGGCGCACAAAAAATTCAAGGGGTTCCTTACCGGACCCTATGGGACACCAGGATCTTAAGTGGAATGTAGAAAAGGGAGAGTAACTAAATGGAAAAAGGGTTCCAAAAATGAAGATCGGATTAAGAGAGGGCAATTTATTAACAATTTATGGGGCAAAAACTTCAAGGGCCCCTGTACAGGTCCCTATAATATACTTCAGTACTTTAAATTATTTGCAGATCTATATTCATGACCAGGTTCTTTTTAAATGCATTCGCTGGAGCTTATAAATAGCTCTATAGGCTGTGATCATCATAGAAATAAATGCTTTTAAATTGCTTTTTACGAAATCTATTTATTTAAAGTAGAAATATATAACGAAGCATTCCATACAGAAATGGATAGGGATGGTGCCTGGGAACATTTCAAGAAAATGCTTTTTCACATGACTGGTTGGTTGGTTGGTTGATTTTGTGACGGCCGATTATCTACACTAGGGATATAGGCCCGAGGGAGAGTGCCCTTCGTGGGGGTCTTTCTAAGGGAACCTAACCCGTATTAACGCATGGAAATCCATGGTTCGAAGAAAACCACGAAAACTCCGAACGATTAGGCCGACGGGCGCGATTGGGATCGAACCCAGCACTTCCCGTCTACCAGTTTCGAGAGCAGAACCTCTCAGCCACTGGTGGGGCTTTTTCACATGACTGAGTTCATCAAACGAGAGTCAGCAATTGAATTAATCATTCTGTAATACACACATTGGCATCACACAATTGGCGAAAAGAGCACATGAAAAATGAATGATATCATATGAACACAAATTATCTATTAGGCTTTGGACAATTAGGAGAATTTTGAATTACGTGGCAGGGTAATCAGCAAAGCAGGCCTAAAAAGTGAGCCAGAAAGAATTCGAACGCCAAGTTGTACGTTAGAAGCAAAGTTTTGGGAACCTACCGTGAAAGACGAAACAGACCGCATGTACTGAAATGGTTATGATTTTAACGAGGACGTTAAACTAAAAAATTAAGCAGAAAGCAAAGAGTTATTTCTACTGATCGAAATCAAAGTCGATCTTTATTCTTTTTTTTTTTTTTTTTTATCTAGTCAGCGTGAATAATCATCCAAATGAATTCTATTTATGTGAGAGCCGATTTAGTGATAAATGCATGTTAAATTTCTTTTCTTTCTTTTCTTTTGGAGGGAAAATATAATGGGAACTGAAATAAAAGTTAGGATAAAATGAATAAGTAATGAGAGATTAGTTTTAATTGAAATTTAGAGAAAAGGAGTAATTTAAAAAATATATATATGTGATTCGACATCACAGGCCCCAGAGGTACAGTGCCTTAACTGGGATGCAGTTGGGTATAAAGGTACTTTTTAGTAGTTTTTAAAGTAATCGGAGGACGCTAGAACTATCTTAAAGAAAATTGCAAGCTACTCGAATCATTTTTAAAGAAGCTTCTCCAAGGTCCCCAAGAGAGCGATTAATATTCAAAATTAATGGTGGCTGAGGTCTGAGAAGTTTTGTGTAGTTCATGTACTAACTGGAGTACTTAAGAAGTTGTTAGGAAAAAAGCTAGTGAATCGGACCATTTTTAAGGGAGCTATAACAGGGGATAGGGATATTGCCCACTCTGGGGACCCGCTGTGGCATATGGTCAGGGCAAGCCCCCAAGCCCAGAGCAGGAAAAATTTCCACCATCTGCCAAACCACAACGTGGAAAGCAGACTCAGAACCCTCAGCTACTGCAAAGATGACCCCCCCCCCCCCCCCACGGACCCGCCGACTCCCCAAAGAGAGCACGGGAGGCAAGTGAGAGGCCCCGGACCGTCAGCGATGTTTTATTACTGAAGAAGATTGTTAGTTATTTACAAGTCCAATCACAAGTGGCTGCCCTGTTTATTCAGGGCGAGCCGAGATATTCATTACAATAATTGTGATTTATAAATTGGTATGAGATATTAATTATGATGTAAAGATACAATATTGTGAGAATCATTTGTATACTACCTTTTACAGTTGTTACTAGTTTTAACACAATAAGTATATTATAAGAGATATAAAATTTCTAAGATACAACAATTACAATACTATAAATTATCTCTATGTTCAAAATTATACCAAATATAATGTGCTTCTAAATTAGCATAATTTACAATTTACAAATAAACAGAAAAAGAGAATACTATAAGTAGCTATTTACAAACAATAATTATACTCATCACGCAGCCCAAAAGGGACCAACTGATAGTCGAGAGCAGGGCCCTAACATGAAGACATGTTAAAATGTCTTAGTACTTAGCGCTTTAGATCTTCAGCTAATCAAAATTAAGCGTAGGGTATGAATTATTCAGAATAGTATAGAATTATATAGAGTAATATTTTAAAGAAATACGCAAAAAAATGGGTAAATGCTTAAAAAAGGGAAAGGACCCTAGAAATCCAATAAAAATATGAGGGTGTTGGTTCGGGGAGAAGAGTCCAAGACTCGACTTTAAAATTACACACTGAGAAGGGGAAAAAATTAGGAGGTGAAAAATTCATGGCGCACAGAATGTTAAAGGGGCTCTGAACCGGGATCCTAAGGGACCCCAGAGTCTTAACTGGAATGTAAAAACGGGAGAATAAGTAAATGGAAAAAGAATCCCAAAAATGAAGATCTGATTAAAAGAAAGCAATTTATTAATGATTTAGGGCACAAAAACTTCAAGGGGGGCCTGTTCCGGGACTCAGAGAACCAGGGTCTTAACTGGAATGTTGAAATAATGGAGTAACTAAATGGAAAGTACCAAAAACGAAAAAGATCGGATAAAAAGGGGTCAAGTTATTAGCAATTTAGCGCATAAAAACTTAAAGGGACCCAAGGACCCCGACCCTTAAAAAATAAAAATCTGAGCTTCAGGTGCATCAGGACCTGTCTTAAACTATCTCGCCTAAATTTTCAAACTCCTAGGCGCGGTAGATTTCGCTAGCCATCGCAGACACACACACACACAGACAGACAGAGCGAAACATTCTTTTATTAGTATAGATGAAAACTATTGAGCTAAAAACATTGTAAATGCTATATATTGAATGACTTTAGCTTGGTTTTAGAATGGAAGAACACACTTAAACTGTTAACTTAAAAAAAAAAATTAGATCACTATATCTACGGCGAGAGTATAAAAATCCATGTATGAAATTTTTAATACTAAATATACGCAACAACCGATCATTTGGCCGGTACCAAATGAAAATATTTCAATTTGAACCTAAAAATATTTCATAAAAAAAATAAAATATTAATCACTGAGCAATAAATTAAAAAAAATTAAATAGTTTAAAATGATTATGTGAAATATTTTTATTAAACTTGATTTCTGGTACGTTTAGTGTTAACAAATGAAAGTATTTCATTGAATGTTTCTATAACGTAGGAAAATTCATAATCATTGTTCATACCTATTTTTGAAGAGTATAAAATTGATACTGTGACGTGTAAACCATTTGAATGAAGAAAAAGTTAACTTTTTAGAATAAATTGAATGGTTTAGGATTGTTCTGTTTCATGCAATTCTAATTATTGCATTTTGAAAAATCATTTTAATTGATTAATTCAATTTCACCAATCATCTTCACTGTTCAAATAAAATATTACACACTTTATAATTGCATCTTTTTTATATTAATTAAAAATATGTAAGCCCGTACAGTGGCGCACACAAGGGGGAAAACCGGACTATCACTATTTCTTTATAGAAATTTTCGCATTAACAGACTTTTGACTGCACAAGGTCAATTACATAAGGCGGCAAAACTTTCTATAAAAAATAGTGGTAACCAAGAACCCTCCTCCCCCCCCCCCCCTATGTGTGAACTTCACTGACCACGTGAGTACATGCTGAATAATGATTTGCATTGAATTTTAGCTAAGCATTCATTTAATTTCTAATAAACATAAATAAGCGTAAAACTAATAATTATAAATAGTACAAAATTGCATAAAACATTGTGCATTTAATACTAACGATCTTCAAAGGCTCCTGGAAGTGTTTGTTATCAACAGATGTATATGAAATTTAAGTCAATAAGTGCAAAGTGGATTAAACAAGGTGCTTGCATTTTCTTGTTTCTGTCACACAAGCAATGGGTTTTTGGCGCATATTTGAAGAGTGAAAACATTTATCTGGTATTTTACTTTTAATATAATCCTGATTTACGCTTCAAATATCCACCGAATATATTAATCGTGTGAAAGACAAAAGTGTGCAAAAATGTGGGTTAGTCCTCTGTATGTGCTATTCAAATAAAGTGAAAGAGATCGAGGAAAAGAAGAAGAAAGCATTCTAAATTTTAGGGTCTGTGCATATATAACGTTAACACTTTAAAGGGGGTGGTTGTCTGGCACTTGATATCGTAGGATATCTCTGGAAGGAGAGATGTTGTCTTCTGATATCGTTATCATTTTTGACACAACCAAAAATGTTTTATTTTGATAACTTTTTTTTACATCAATGTACTCTGTTATCTTTCTCTTTTTTTTATTTGGTCTGTTATTATTTTTTTTAGTATGTTATCTGTTTTTATGAAAGTACACAGTTAGTATTAAAACCATTAAATTATTATAAAATCATTTGATTCCAAAATATTGAATATCCCAACGTTTTCCATTCCTATTCTTCCCCCATATGCGCGTATAATTCGTTGTTAAAGGAACCAAGTATTTCTTTAAAGGGTTATTTCATTAAAGTATTTCATTTATTACAGTAATATTTTACTTACTTCTTCTTTTCATTTAAATTAGTAAAACATGCAAATAATAAATGTATGACCGTACTTGTATATTATTGTAAACGTGTAAAAATAAAAAGAATTTTTAGATACTGATAGCGATATCATTAGCGGAGGAGGGGGGAGGGTTCGAGGCATGATAACGTATGATATCGAAGGAGGGAGGGCGTCCAAAATCGTCAAAAAGTTGATAACTTTATATATGTATGTACAGTCCTTTACTACTACGTTGAAATCTTCAACATTTTGTATTGCGATTTGAACCTATGGACTACAAAGAAGACTCCCAAATTGTTCACATGTCTTTGTAATTTTCATTTTTCTTCTTGAAATATTTTTTTTTATATAATTTCACATGTTCTTCTCATCGTTTCTGTACTACATTCACATAAATTGGTAAATTTTTAAATTACACAGGTCAACGAATTGGAACTTGTGCTCTGTCAAAAACATAAATTAGTAGTTGTTTTGTATGCGGTTTTTGGGCTGATTCCGAATCTAGTTCTAGATTTACTCAATCAGGTCTTATTTTGCGATATTTGCGTAATTCGATTTATGCTAATTTAGTAAATTTTATACAATTATATGCAAATTTAAGGTATAAAACAATATCAGAGTGGCTTTTTTGTTTTATGATATGGTTTCTGACTAATTTATTTCACAAAAAAGTTTGTTTTTGAGATTGTACCGATATGTGACTGTGAAATATTGTGCCCAATTTGAATATTTTTCATGTTTTCCTAATAAAGTTTCTTGACGTTCCAATATTTTTAACACACGAGTATGGTAATATTTTTCTAAACCAGTTTTTTGCGTTGATTTCAAATCTGGTATCTGTTTTCGTCTATCACGTCTAGTTGTTGAAAAAAGAGAAATTTTAGTTTTTGGTAAAAAAAGACAGAAATCGTTTTTCTATCTACTTTTTGATGTATTATTTCAACTAGTTAGGATAGATTCTACTACGTTTTAGAATTTTTTCCCCATTATATAAGTTGTTGTGTATTTGTGTATGTCCCACCCCCTTGACAATGAGGTACATATCGCTAAAAAGCATCTTATATCAAACTTGTGTTTAATGCTGTTTAAAAATAGAAATTCATTTTACTCAAAAATTAAATGTGATATAAAAAAAACAAAAAAAAAACAGATTGCAGATTCGAAATAAGGATAAAAATTTAGTCTAGAAAAACATTGCGTCAGTTCTATGGCAGTTACATTAAATTTCATAGTAATATAAACATTAGGGGAGAGTAGGGGAATGACGCTCACTTAAGGGAAAACATGAATAGTTAGTCAAATTTATACAAAAAATCAATTATTAATGAAGTATAACTCCAAAGCATAAAGAACAGTTTGCAATCAACTAATCTGCATAAAAGTTTTAGAAATTTTTTTATCGTTTTATTTAATTAACAATGGATTGAGCGGTAATGCCCGATATGGTAGGGCAATTGCGCTCAAAATTTGAATACAACATTTGAGTTGGAGTTATTTATAGTTGGCGTAACAGAGCACTACCAAAATAAATAAAAGATTGGACGTACAGCTAAATGTATATATATATTTTTAGAAATAATAATTAACATTTGAAAATAAGAGTGTACACTTACCTTCAAGTTATATGTTCTAGAATTTTATTCTGAAACAACTTTAAACTAATAACGTGAGGACACAAAATACTTTTCTCCCGACGGGCACTATAACCCTACTGGGAACTTAAGATGAAGTTCGCTAGATGCCGGTACCGATCGCACGTTTTCAATTCTATCCTATTTAGAAATATTTGGGTGAGCGGGATTGCCCGCTGAGCGTCATTACCCTACTTTCCCCTACACCATTGAAAAATATGCAAATTAGGCTTAATAACTGGCAGATAAATATTAGGACTATGCAGATGGTGAAATTTATCTGAAGCAAATAGATCATTAGTCATTATCTAGAAAAAGTAATTCAATGTGATATTTATTGTATCTAAAATTTGCATAAAATAGTACAAAAAAGCTTAAATTTGCATGAACTTAAATATGAAAATTTCTCAATAACTGGACTACTTGGAGAACAAGTTGGAAATTGTACGTCAAACGTGGCAAATGATGTGCGTTCTACTGTATCTAGTTACCTGACTAAAAAGAAGGGTTATGTGTTTCACGCGTATCTGTGTATGTGGATTTCTTTATACCCTCGAAACATCCCAACGGCTGGATGGATTTTAATGAATGAGGTCTCTATCAATTCGTCTTAACGGCCCGATGGTTGTGGCTAGTTTTTGTTTTTATAAATTCAAAATGGCGGCCGTAAAATACAAAAGGGCGGTTAGAGACGAAAAAAACTTTTTACGCACCCTATTGAGTAGCATATCATTGGATAGGTCTTTCAAAATGAAGATGGTGTTTAATTGACTATTTTACAGTCAGGAGCTCCATTTAAATATTATACAACCTGGAAGTTGCGTAGGTAGGATCTCTAGCTTTACTGCAACTCTAACCATCATAGACATCTATAGACCTCATCAAAACAGTGTTTAGAGATAGGAACTTACAATTAAACACAACTTATAAAGTCATAAATACAAGTAAATAAAGAAAATATGTAAGTAATATAAAGAAGTAATAAAAAAAAAATCAAGTCAATTCCTACGTAGGTCAATAAGAGAATTTTTTTTCCCTCCATTCTTCTTTTCTTTTGAGTGGCGCTTAAAATGCTTTGATCAAGAAGAGGGCTCTCTCGATTATTGAAAATTAATTAATTTAATTTAATTAATGAATTAATATTTGAAAAAAACTGGATTAACATCAAGTGTTATCCACTACAAGTTAAAAAAAATTTATTTGAGCTTGATTGGATGAATAATAAGTATTTTATTAACGATTGAAAATTTGAACAAGATATATATAGCTGGAGTGTGAGCTAATAGTAGGAATTGAAAAAAATATTTTCACATTGATGAGAAATAATTAATTAGTTCGCTTTTTACGCAGTCGGGCTTTTTGATTTTTTAAATTTAATTGTTTATTTTATAAATATTTTTTGCTCCGCATATTGTGCTGAATGTATATTTTAGTGCATTTCATAAGTGCATATCAATTTCATTCTGTTCGAAAGGCTGTAACATCATTAAAATGCACTTGAAATATTTTTTCCCCATTCGACGTAATGTAACGGAAAACTTTTGACTGTCCCTGTAATTAAACTATACATCCGATTTTCATAAAATTTGAAATGACTCGACAAAATTTTGCAACAATTATATATTTAAAATTTCAGACCATTCGGTTTGGTAAATTTTGCTCTGTTACATGCCGACGGACGGACAAAACGACGACTATAGGTGCTACGTATTTATGTAATTACGAACGCACTTAAAAACGTAATGTATATTCAAAATCAGTGCATAAAACTGATATAGAATCAACTAATTTCACTTCTGAGACAAAAACATTGTTGTACAGTGTATTCTTTTCCCCCCAATTCGTTCTGCATCATTGTAATAATACGCGTCTTCAGAAGACCCTGAATGCTTCAATATAAATCCAAATGCTCTACATTACTTTATAGCCTTATTGAAAGTAGTTTATGTAACTGTTTTCTACAACAACATTATCGTTACAAAATTTAGTTATAAGAATTTTTTTTTTTTTTTTTTTTAGAAACTGCGCAAGAGGTGGAGAACTCTGTGAATATAGAGAATGCTGTGAGGGAACCAGATGTCGCTATACAGGCAGATATGGGAGGCTGTTTATGTGTATCTAAAAATGGTCTTAATGTTTCTCGTACCTGACAATATGTTAAATGTAAAATAAAATATACATAAATGAAATAAACAAGAATTTAAAAAATATATGTTTGTTTCCTTTTAACCCTTTAATTACTGACGGTACTTATAAGTACCATTAAAATAACTTGTTATAAAATTCATTTAATACGTCGATTAGTTGTAATACAATTTAGAAGGAGTTATAGATACATTACTTTATTTTGTTCCAAAAGCATTATGGGTTACACAAAACAAAAATATTTTTAAAAGGATGATTTATTTTGCCTTTGCATCTTTTCAGCTTTCTTGACGTTGGGAGGTGGGGGGGGGGGGGAAGGTTCAATTCAGAAATATTTCTGTATTTCTATTCTATGAACATCATATTTGTGTATTTATTAATTTTACAAAATACTTAGAAAATTATTTAAAATAAAAGTTTTGAGTGGGGTTATAAATATTACACTAAATCCCTATAAATTTAAATTTAATTAATCCATCTAAATCCTTCAATCCTTCTAAAATCCTTCTAAAAATTGTTAAATGATTATGTAAATCTTCTAATGTAGTTTAAACAATTCATGGAAAACGCCTTAGAAGATGAAATTTTCATGAATTCATAACTCAGTACATAAAGGATTAGTCGAATCCCACGAAAATTCAAAATACGCATCCACATGTGCTCGCATGGATCAAAAAGAGAAAAAAAAAGACAGAAGCCTATGGATAGCAGCTACTTTTTTTTTTTTTTTTTTTTTTTTTTTTACTAATTAAAGCTATTTAGCACTGAAGTTACTTATTTATGCTTTTCTATATTTTTGTTACACTTCTGTGTCTTAAAGAACTGCCTTTTCTTTTTTTCCCCAATATGCTATTTCTTTCAGACAACAATTAAAGAGTCGTCACTAAAAAATAACATTACGCCTAACTATAAGGCTAATGTCAGACGAACGCTTTTTGCACGCTTTTTTCTCTGCATATCATCCCTACACAATGCTAATGGCAGCCTAAGCCGCCCGTAAAACGAAGCAGGTGAATCATTGTACGGTTTAATACTCATATCTACTGCAATTTTTTAAGCTTCTAAACATCGCACCTTTTCAATTTTAAAGGGAAAAAGGTACTTTTAAGTGCAATTTGTTTTATAACTGCATCGCAATTTATTTTTGAGATAATTTATTTTTGTAGTTTTTAATGCCATTTCTGTAATGGTGGCAAATGAAGAACTCCATTTCTGTAGAAAGTAAAGGGAAAATAGTTAGTAGATTACCATATCTTTTTGTTGCTATTTTCTCATAACAACTGAAAAAAAAATTTAATTAAAATACGTGCTATGAAAAGAATATAGTCTGCTATAAAAACGTATTTTAAAAAATATTTCTGTAACAATTTTATTAATCCATGCGTAATAAAATTTTCCGAATTTTTAAAAAATACACATGAATGATTTCTGATAAAACATGGAGCTATTATAAACTACATTTAATTTTAAGTATCCATATTAAAGTTATAAACAAATGAAAGCATATGAATTTTTAGATACCCGAATTTTTTGTCCAGTTTCTAAATGACGGCATCGCTTTTTTGCTGGGTTTGTGTATTATTCCGCGATAGTGACGTCATATGCATATTTTTCTATAGCTGTTATTTAAGACTGGATCGTAAATTTGGAATTCTTCAGCGGATGCAAACGACGTCAATTTATGTAAAATAAAAGCGTGTATTTTAAGTCTTAAAACGAAAATATGTGTTGTACTATCTATTTATCTATCTATATAATATATATATATGCATTTTTTTCCCTCAGAAGCGGCACTAAATTCTGAAAAACCAGAATTTCTGTTATATATTTTATTTATTTATTTATTTTCGGGGGGGGGGGGGGGGGCTTTAAAACTCTCATTACAAACTGATTTTTATTTCTTTATTTTATTCAATTTATCATGCCTCATTTACCAAAATATAAATTTCGAAAATTAGATCGTGAAACTTATTTTAAATACATTTTGTTAAAATACATTTTGGAACACAATTAATACTGAGAAACATACTTTAAAGATTGAATGAAAATGTGCATATTAGCATTAATATAAAAAAATAACAATTATTTGTTATTGGGCGGCAATATGTTTATCTGGAACCCATAAATATAAAAAAAAAATTATTTATGTATAGTAAGCATGAAATGACAGAAAACATGTTTTCAAGTTTAATTTAATATACATAAATTAAATGTTACCATTTCTGTAATATGTGCTTTATGTTTATCATTTTTATCATTATGCATTTTTAAAAATTCTGCCGTAAATAAAAAAGATTCATATACACATAACATATACATATCTGACGCTCCCTGTGTTGCCCAAGCACAAGACACAGTCTTGCTTAATGGTACACAAAACACGAACTTTAATAAGCCAAAAGTTAAATTCTACGTTTCAAGCTGTTTCTACAGCCGTCTTCAGGAAAAATATGATGGTTAAATGGCTAAAAAAACTCAGAGATGAAGGTTTCCTGTGCGAGAGATAATTTGTCGACTGAATAAAGATATGAAAACAAAAATGTAGTGGTGCCATCCAGTGAAAATAAATACTCATTAATGAAATGAGTCCAAATAAATCAAAAGTTCGAATGAAGAAACCACGAGTGTCGTTATCTACACATGAAGGCCAGAACCTCATTCAACAATGTTTTCATTCAAGATTTTGGTTTTATCATGCCGATATAGACTTTTTCAACATTATTAGATAAAGTGATAGGGATTTCATATATACCAGATTTTTGATCCATTGGGATCCTATCGATCTTATCACTGACGATATCAATAAGGTAAGGAGGTGGAGTAGCGACCAACTTTATATTATATGAAATATGTCTAAAATATATGTTGAATTCAGACGTTTTTCTCCGGGATGGATTTAGTGCTGGGGATGCCATTGCTTCCGCTGTCTTAGAACTTGTATAATATTGTACAGGGTGCCCCAAAAAGATCCGTGCAACTTCAAAATTGTATTTTTAAGAAAAAATAAGAAGCCTACAGCGAAACTAGTTATAACAATAGATAGAATAACTCAAAAAGTTTTGCAGTGTTGTCTGGTTATAGATGGCGCACAAATTTATGACAACGGGAAGAGTGAATGATAAAAAAGGATATGGTCGCCCTAGCACTAGTGAAGAATGTGTGGAACGAATACGTGAAACATTTAATAGGAGCCCTACAAAATCAATTCATGGAATTGAAACAAAAGATCCAAACAGCTTTAGCTACTGTTGATGTTAGCATGCTAAAACGTTCCTAGATTGAACTGGAATATTGTCTTCTTGCGAAGAAAGGATCTCATGTTCAAGTTTACTAAGTAAGTAGAAAAAAAACTTTTTGAGATATTATATCTATTGCTGTAACCAGTTTTGCCGTAGGCCTATTTATTTATTTTATAGTAAAATTTTGAAGTTGTACGGACCTTTTTGGGACACCTTGTTTTATTTTAAACGAAAGTCTATAAAAACTATCCTAAAATTAATGGCTTACTAATTGTCTTTGGCACTCTACATGCTCGAATTAGTATGATTTAATATTTTTGAACGAAAGTTTTTCAAACAAAGACAAAGTGTATTTTTACAATAAAAAAAACTGCTGAAACGTTCGTGATTTTTGTTGTTACTTCTTCTGTAACTCTATGGGTATCAGGTGACTGCGATTTCAAAATGCATAGAACGTGGAACATATTCCCTTTAGTTAGCTTGAAAAATCGAGACTGTTAATGTAGACCCCAGGCATATACGGAAACTAACACTGGAGAACTGCCAGTAGGAGTCGTTCAGTAGGGATTTTAATTCATATTTCGGCTAATTTTCATAAAACGAAACATCCGAGTACCAGGTGTATTTGGACATGTTTTCGTCTACTTTATTCCAAATTTTCAGGCCTCTACTGCGATATATTTCCCTAGTCGTCATCACCAATGAACAAACACACGCAGAAAGAGGGATATAAAGAAACTCTTTTATTATGTGAAAATATTTCTAGAAGTACAACCAAATATATATTCCGAAGCACTTTATAAAGGGCAATATTCCACAATGTAAGCACACTGTTAGAAAAATTGTCTTTATACACTAAATTATTCGTCATTTTTAAACAAATAATTTCCATAATCCGAAAAAACATGCTTTTTCCGTTAATTTTTCCCCGAGGTCTGAAAAAGAAGGGAAAATTCCGTTTATTCCTTGCATTCCTGCGTATTGGTTGTATTAATACCAAAGCTCGATTTTTTTTCTTTATGAAAAATTGAAAATTTAATAGATTAAAATTTTATTTATTTAAAAACAAACAAACAAAAAATATGCTTTCGAATTTAAAAAAATAGCCAGTTTCTCCTCCATTTAAACTTATTCGCAATTTATTTTTTAGAGTATTACAAAAATATATTCGCATGTAAAATATATTCTAAACGAACACTTTTAATAAAAATATAGTTGTTCAATCAAGTTAAAAAAAATCGATTTTATTCAAAAAAGCAAACACTTCTTCTCGAACTTAATTCAAAATATAATATTCATATTTTACATCTAACAGTCAAATTATGTCTTACTAGCTAAAGTAACCGGCGTTGCCCGGAATTTTAAGAACGTTTGTTTTGTAAAACCAATTTTGGAAAATCTACGACTGCGTGTTAATTTACGTAATTTTCACTCTTTTTTTTCATTTAATCCGGACGACAGATTACCTACTTATACTTAGTAAATATAATCTGGGATCTGGATTGAGACCGAGATTAAAACATTTTGATGAAAAGTTGTTTTCGAGTATTTTGTTATTTAAATAATTTTTTCATGACTAAGGAAAAATGTGAAGTACAAAATTCTATGAATTTTATTTTAAAAAAATCTGAAATCTTTATTTCTGTTTTTCGCTAAGGATAAACTCTAGAGACCTAAACCTTTGTGGAAATTCTAAATACATCACATACATCACGCGTATAGTATACGGAATGTGTTTAAAAATGGCGAAAACAAATTCAGAGAACCTCAAAATATTAAAAGATGCCAATATTTCCATAATGGGGTTTTTAACATGTTTCAATACGATTTTTCAAATTCATATGACGCTATATTCGCTATATTCACTTGCTGACGTCCATTATATTTCCAATATGACATAATATTCACTATTTTTTAAATTCGTCAAACTACTTATTTCATTTTCATTTTTCACGCGGAAATAGGGCAATAAAAAAACAATTGCTGTGATAAGAATGTTATTATGGATTTTTAATTTTTGGAAACTGCTATAAGGAAAAATGTTTAAATTTGATATCAAATTACTGTTAAATTGATGGTTTTTTATTAATTAAAAATTGACTGTAAATTATTTCGATTCCGCATTACTTTAGTTGGCTCGGCCATGTTTTAATACACATGTATATAACATTTCACTATTCTGGTTTCCAAACTGTGGATTTGTGCAGAATTACGAACAGACAGACAAATTTTCATTTGTATATATTACATAAAAAATATGTCTAATATGCAATACATTTTATCCTCTATTATTTTATAAGCGTTAAAACACCAACCATTTTTTCAATTAAGTTTAAATTTCCAAGCTTTCTGAACAAAAAATTTAACAAGCCTTACCAATCCCATTTTTGACGTTATTCGGATCGACCCAGTTTTTACGGAAGATTTATGAAAAATTAAAAAAATTCTACCAATAAGGTTTTCTGAGCGAAATATGCTGGCTGGATGTTGGCCCAGTTAGCTTAAACGGAAAAGCATTAACCTTGTAAGCCAAGGATCTGGGTTCGATTCCCAGCCTGGGCATTTTTTCGCTCAGTTGGAAATATTCAAATTCGTAAAAATTAAAAAGTATGAAAACATACCCCTGAAAATATTATATATACTATATATATATATAAATAAATATATATATATATGTAGTCAAACTTTTTGTAATTATAAACCATTTTAACAAATGAAAAATTGACCATAAAAAGGAAATCATTTATGATGCCATAAAATTTGATTATCGAAAATGCTGCATATTAAAGTGCAATAATTGAAAATGTATTAGGAAAAATTACAAAAGCAATGTCCAAAACATGAATAAAAATTTAAACTTGTATTGTGAAATTCACGCCTGGGGAATTATTTCACAATATAAGTAAAGTACAGATTTCTGATACAGTAAAGTATTGATTTCTGATTGAGAATTGCAAACTATAGCTTTGATAGCTAATTCTCAGAATGCTCTATCAAAGTAACCAGAAGGTTAAGATATAAACAAAACATATAGATCTGAAATGTAATAAACCATAAAAGTCAATAACTAAAATTTACATATATATATACAGGGTAAATAAGCAGATAGGTAGAGATAACTAAGCAAATTTGGGTACGGAAATGCAGTGTTGAGGCAGTAAAGGACGCTGTTGAGTGTGACGGATAAAAGTGCTTCGCTGACTTAAATCGTCATTACCCGCATTGATTTTCAGCAACATTCATTATTATACCAATGCGGAGGTTGCCGACATGCATTTCATGTGTGGGGTTGCGCAAGGAAATGGGTTGGCTCCTCAAATGATTTACAAGGAACGACTCTCGGGTAGGATTCTGCCGGATACTCGAACATTTGAGTGTCTTCATTGGGGGTTGTACGCGAGTGGATCGTTTTATGCTTCCACGCGTGATACGCAGCACTGTGAGATATCGCAGAATTCATGCAGTGGAAGAAGCAGTATTACGCACAGTACAAGATAGTCCTTCGACAAGCTCGAGAGTTGTTGGATATGCGTTGGGTGTGAGCCATTTCCTTCCTTAGACACATGCATGAAATGCATGTCGGCAAGCTTCGAATTTTTGTAACGATACATGTTGCTCGAAATCCGTGAGGAATGACGAGTTAAGCCAGCGAAACGCTTTCATCCAACGAATTTAACAGCGCCCTCTACTGCCTCAACGCTGCACTTCTGCACCTACATTTCCATACTAAATCTGCTTATTTAGGTCCCCTCTATCTGCCTTTACATTTCTGACAGGTAGTTTTGAAACACCTTGTATATATATGTTATATAAAAATTTTACTTTGCAATATTCATTTAAAAGTTTCCGCATATTCATTTTTTCCCTATTTCTTAATAATATCTGTTATTTATTCATGTCTAATTTCCTTTTAATTTAAAACGCGTACATTAATAATTATCATATTCAAAATCTGAATCTAAAACTTTTAGTCCCTACGTAATTTTTTATCAACTATCCAAGCTATAATATTCTGAGAGAAACTAGTGTTTATTTTCGAATGTTTTTAAAAACCATTTTATTATTTTTAATCTTAAATCCACGAATATAGGTTTTTCGCGCCCTATAGACGCTAGACTTTGTACCTCGAAATCCCTACGTTACCAGGTATAAGATTCATTCTCCTATGCCACTCCCTCCGCTCGTCATTCGTTTAGCTGAAGTGTGCCCCCCATCCGTATAAACGTATATGTACTATTCTTTAAAGATAATTTTAATTGTGAAATAATGGTAACTTAAAAATATATGTATTTTAGGCCAAACTGGTGCCGGGACTTCGCCGGATTTTTGAAAATTCCAGATTTCTGAAAGAATATCAAATGTACTTCTTACATTCTTAATGATGCATTTATTCATAAATAATTCAAAGCCAAGTGATATTTATGTGAAAAAAAATCTGTAAATTCTTCCTCTCCTAAATTTTATGATAACCTATCATCTCATTCTTTGGTACTCCAGCACACAATTTGTTATATGGAACATATTTTGCAACTATCGGCGGCGGTGAAATGGGGAAGATAGGGAGACAGTATCCCACTCCTCATCAAGTAAATTTTATTATACGGGGGGTGACGGCAATACTACTTTGCACAGGCACCGGAGCGGTAGTTGGGATCAATAAAAGCACGTCAAATTGCATTGGCCTACGATAAACTAGATCGGCTCAGGATAAACTAGAAAGTTGGCACCGTTGCGGTCTTTGGGATGAATAAAATCACGCCAAATTGAATTGGCCTAGGATAAACTAGATCGGCCTAGGACAAACTAGTTCAAACCAATGAATAGCAGGCTAAACTAGTTTATCCTATGAGCGTTAGGCCAAGCTAGTTTGGCCTAGGACAAACTAGTTTATCCTATGGGCGTTAGGATAAACTAGTTTCGCCTAGGAAAAACTAGTTTATCCTATGGGCGTTAGGATAAACTAGTTTGGCCTAGGAAAAACTAGTTTATCCGATGCGCGTTAGGATAAACTAGTTTGGCCGAGGCCAATCTAGTTTGGCCTAAAATCGGGTTTGGCCGGTAACATATATAAATATTTTAAAGAATTCTGTTTTAACTTCAACTGTGCTAATTCAACCTTGAAGAGAATTCTGTTTTGTTAAATTTACACATTTTAAATATTAAATTAGTTAAATTATTTTAATATTGTGATATTATGAAATACATTTCTGTGACTGTCCCTTCTAAGAAAGATAAAATTATGCCTTTTGGGGCAGATTCTGAATTCTCTGGAGACGTTAATGTAAGTAATAAATTAAAAAAAGTAATTTTTCAAATACGTAATGTGCCCACGCAGATTGACAAATCGTGTCCATATAATGACCGTAGACTAACATGTATCACATACCGGGTGTGTGAACTTTATTTAAAACTCTCTTTTTTTGCATGATAAGATATGCTATTTATTTTTAATTCATTTCTTTGTAAAGCTAATCTCATGTTCAATTAAAAAAAGTGGCATATTTTTTATTTGTAGTTTCATTTGATAAATAGTTACTATCATAAAATATTGAGCCATGTCCATGAACAGAAAATTAATAGTTATTAAATAGCTCAAAAAATTGCAGAAAAAAATTTAGTATGAAAGAGAAATTTGTTTATCGTTTGAAATGTAGCGATGTGTTGCAAGTGTTATCTTTGTGCAATGTTTACTTCTGTCTTAAACGCGTTGAATGCCAAGTCTATTTTGTCTCTCTTTCCGTTTAGGCCACGAAATAAGACTCCTGTTATAGAATCTATAAGTGTCAGTCATCGATGACTTACACGGACTAAACGGAAAGATCAGTGACAGTCGCCGGTGACTGACGTGGCATTCAACGTGTTAAATAAGTGTTAGAAAATCATGAATGTCAAGATCACGTGACCAAATCCGTGGACATATCCCGAAATAAATATAGATTAATATGATAAAATGGTGTAATTAAATAGAATAACATCAAAATCAATTATATGAAACCTAATTCAGCAGTACCTTCAATTCAGTCTAATATTGAATGTGTTAGAAATAAATATTTAATGATTAAAATGACAAGTCTATGAATATCATGCACGTGGAAATCATGGTTACGAACATAGCATCTACGATATGTAAAAATGCATATTTAACAAAATATTTTACGAAATCTGGTAAAATAGTGACATCATGCTAGATGAGTGTAAAACATAATAAAAACTTTTTTTAATTCGTAATTGAAAAACAAAACTCAAAAAACTACCATTGGAAATGTACGTTTCTGGTAGATAAACCTAGTTAATTGAATTGACAACCTGGACGGAAATCCTGTTACAATTCTTTTCCGATATCATATCTGATTATATCCGGTTCTGAGTAAAACAAATTGTTACTAAAACATTGATCATGTTTTCGAAGACGTTTCCCTTTTCGCATAAACTTTATGCTGGATTTCGGATTTATCAACGAACACAAATAAATATTCCTAATATTCTAAGATCTGGAAAAGCGAATTTTTGCTAGTTATTTTGACAATAATCGGTAAGATATTTACTTTTCATTATACATGCATAGAAGATGGAGTATATTTATTTACATATTTATTTATTTATATATTTATTTATTGCTGAATGTTAAAAAAGGCCTTACTTTTACCTCAAGACAATCCCCCATCCCCCTAAATCAGAATGAATCAATGCCTTAATTTACTCTTTATACCAGTATAACTCAACTTACATTAATATGAGAGGTATTCGTTTAAATTTTAGTCCATAGCGTTTCATTTCTTTTCAGCATATAAACAATAGTTTCAAAAACTAAGAATAAAAAATATTTACTGCATAGTATATACTCTTAATTATTTCATTCCTACATGCGAAAAAAAACGAATCTTGATATTCCTATTTAAATATTTGTTTCCTTACAATCGGGATACATTTTAATATTACAGCCGATTTTTACTTGAAGACCACATTTCCGTGATGATTTATCATGTCTCGAAAATCGGAAAAACAATCAATTTTAATAATACAGGCGAACCCGGTTAAGACGCTCACGGTTAATACGCGATCCCGTTTAATGCGCGGTTTTTTTTTCTGGTCCCTTGAGCATCGCCCATAAGGCTAATGTAAAAATATCATGTTTAATACTCAAACGGTTACTACGCGATCCCGCTTAATAAGCGATAAATTTTCGATCCATTTAGGGAAAAATCACGTTTAAGGCGCGAATTCATTGATTAAGATGCGAATTTCTTCTCTCTTCACGAGTGTTGCATATTTAGCGGATTATTTTTATTCAGATAAAAAAACTGTTTCCGAATGTTGTTAAAGGCGGGAATAGTGACAGATATATAAATAAAACAAGACCCCGCTAAATTAGCAGAATTGCAATTCTTCTTTGATCACGCCTCCTAACATTCTTTGTCTCTCGCTTCGTGTATATTTTTACTGTAATAGAGATATATAGACGAATTCAGGAAACTCAGATACGTCATAAAAAATATTATGATTAGAGATGATCCTACCCGTTGTTATTGAGGTTTTAAATGTACATTATAGCTCTGAATTTATATTATAGGCAACAGAAAATGAAACTCGTAAAGATGAAAAAAATAAGACTGCGGTTCGATACTACTATTATGTTTTCTTTACTTTTTGCTGTGCTAACAATACACGAAGATTAATAAGGATTTTTACATAAAGTTTAATAAAGATAGTTTTTTCTTATATTGGAAAGAAGGTGAGATTGTAATGGTACTCATTATTACAAGTATTAAATATGATTTTAAAACTGGGTTGGTTTGCAAAGATTTAATTTTTTTTTTTTTTCTATTTAAAAAGAAATTGTCTATTAGGAAAATTATTTTTATTGTTTTATTTTTGGTTGCAACGTATTAATCGACAATAAAGTCATGTTGGAATCCATGTTGTTTATTTTTCGATATTATTCCAGTCGGTCCTATAAAACGAAACGAGTTAAAGTGGAAAATAATTCAATTTTACTCTAAATTTTCATAAAAGACACAATTTTCGACCATAAACACATAAATAAAAGCTCTAAAGTTCATTTAGATGATTAGATGTGCAAATAAGCCTAATTCCTACAATGTTATACAAATCACGTTTAATACGCGATCCCGCTTAATACGCGACTTTTGCCCACACCCTTGATTCGCGTCTTAACCGGGTTCGACTGTATTTTCTGAAAAATACGTTATTTCTAAAAGAAGAGAAAATCCATTGTTCAATTCGTAATAGCTTAAGGCGGTTCTCTCAAATAAATAATCTTCCCAGTTCAAAAAGGCGAAACTTTTTAACACATTTCAGGATACATTTTTAAACCTAAAATTGTGTGTCGTGACTATTATAGTAATTTTATATAGAGTGAGTTTTTTTCATTTTCATGCATTAAAATTTACAATTGTTAGGCATGTAAATTGAAGTGATCTGGTATCGAATAGTGTTTTTCAGGTTTCTATAAATATATTAATCTTGAGTGATAAGCAACTGCTGTTTCGTGACTAACTTTCTAGGGCTGTTGCGTTTGGAAATTCGGGCAATTTCCATTTCAATAAATTATTTATTAAATCCTTCACCTTTATCGGGAAATAAATAACACAGTACGATTTCATAATGTTTGAATAAGAATTCCTGTCCTTTTTATGTGTCTACGAATAAAAATGAATTTAATAATGTGTCAGAAAAACTAGTGAGTCAGAACTGGAAAATAGCGTTAATATAACTGTTATGTTTTTAAACAATTTGTTGCATAATAGGCGACAGCTCATCAAGTTCACGAAAATTTTGTAGTTATAGTTGACGACGCAAAGATACGAAATATGATGGTCTGTCAACACTTATCTTGGTGCGTTTTGTGTACGGGGTGTAATTTAATACCCTCTCAGGCTCAACTATAAGCACATTAGTTGACGGTTGAAATTCTTGCGAGTTCTATTAATAGATCTTGGTTAGCATATCACTGTGGAACTGGTCTGTCATATTATTTCTTGGTAGGTATCTCGGCTAGACCAAATTTTACTACGTTGGCTTTTAATGCTCCCATCACTTCATGCAGTTCAAGGTCCGATTTAGAATCAAACTAAAGCTTCAAATGTGAACTTTTAAAATTTTGCGGTCTGCAGCTCGCAGACTGCTAATTTCGTGTCAAACACATCATTTTCATTCATGTTTGATGAATCTTACTTTGACCACTAACTTATTTTAAGCATACATCTCATTTTTAACACTTTCCGACACATTTTGTAAAACTTTCCAACGAAATTGAAAGTATATATCAGCTCTGTTCGTATGCCAATCTATTTACAATAGCCCTTCTCTTAACCGGCACTCCGCTTTAACCGGCCAATTTTTTCCCAACATCAGGCAAAATTCAGAAAGGAAAATTTCGGTTCTCCTTTCTTTATGGTTAATTAACTCAAATTTACATTATGTAGAATAATTTCAACTTTTTATAAAGGTATGTAACAAGATTTTCAACAATTTAATTTGTATTAAATATTGTTCATTATTTGTTATTAGTGATAATTTTTATTTCAATTCAGTTAATTACGACTAGTATTCATTTCACAAAACATAGAAAATATGTACTTTTTTAAAAGTATGCAAATTAAAAAACTAAATGCATCCTACGCATTTAATTAATTAAATATGCAATTAGTTATTTAATTTTTGTTACTTCTCCGGTTTAATCGATTTTTCGCTTAGTTGGATAACCCTCGGTCCCGTTTAGACCGGTTAAGAGGGAAGCTACTGTATTTCATTGTCATTTCGTCTGTCTGTCCATTGTCTGACATTCGTAACTATATTTGAATTGCCACGAAATCCATATATGGTACTGAGTTCTAACATAGAAGGGATTCTATTGAAGATGGAGTGTGCAGCATTTGCCATTTGTTTACAGGGGCACTCAAAAGATTTCAGATACGTTATTATGTATTGACGATTATAGTTTCAAGTGCATATTGATGATGCTACAGCATTATTCAAGCATTGCTTAAGAAATTAATATTCAGGTGTTCTTCATTAGTTTTCTTACAATAAAATCAAGCATATCTTTAATCGTTGTTTTACAAAGACCCCACAAAAATATCCTGTTACTTTACGGTGAATAAATGGTTTGACGTGCAGTGCTGTACAGTGACGAATCAGTGCTGTACAAAATGGTGAGTTTAATATATGTTATTGGCGTGTATGATAATATCTCTGTAATATATTTTGCACGTAGCATTTGATGTTCTTTTCACGGCAGCACAAAAGAATTGGCGTCTATGTCGAAATTTGGCACAAGTGCGTTTTTATTTGTGTTATGCCATTTCCAGCTCAATAAAATTTTGTGTATTATGCTGACTGAATAAAATGAGATTACCAATACGTTCGCTTTTCGACACAAAAACTACTGCAGTGCACATCAATATGGGTTATCCTTTTCGTAATCTTTGATGCACTATAACTATACTTGAAACTGATGTCGTCAATAGAATTGTAAATGCTACATACTTTTTATTTAATATGCGCTATACAAAGAGCTTAGTATCATATACTAATTTCATGTCAATCCAAGTATATTTATGGACGTTAGACAATGGACAATCAGACGAATAGTCACACGACAGTCAGGCAAACATACTGACATACGTTTTGAAAAGATACATACTTTAAACTATGTTGCAGAGTTTTATGGACCATGTCGGAAATTGTTAAAATGTAGAAATGCTTGAAATACATCTATTGATAGTGAAAGTGTGATCCTCAAGCAGGAATAAAAGTTGTCAATAAGTGCCTATGTCTTACAGAGATAGGTTGAGAGCTGGCAGACGAAAATTCCAAAACATACACATTTTAGCTTTAATTTGACACCAATTTTATCTGTGAGCTTGGTGAGCTGATTGTAACTCTAAAACTCTGGCAGAAGTACCCACCAAGATATAACGTAACAGACCAAATGCCTTCCTATATGCTAATCGAGTTCTGTTTAATGAAGAAATTTCCTCCACGAATTAATGAGTTCATAATTGAGCCTGCAATGGTACAGGAAATACCACCTATACAAAAAATGTTCCAAAATATGGGTTGTCTGACCAACAATTCAATCCGTAAAATTCCAAAAGTTTGCGTCATCAACTATTACTGCAAAAATACAATTATCGTGAACTCTATGAGCTGATGATGTGTACAATCACCGCCCAATCTAATTGATCCGACATTATGTTATTGAAATTTTCACTTTCGTTCGTCTACTGGTGGCATGCAAGAGGACCTAACTTAACCGAACCCTAGTCATACGGATCACCAAATATCCAGAATAATATCAAGAAACGTTTTTCATTAAGATGCTTATTGATATGTGAACTGTATCTATTTTTTCATAAAAGTATAATTTTCTTGAAATTGCTATGTAAACCAACCTTAAATTTCATGATTTATTGAAATTTTCATATTCTTTATTTAAATACTTTCATGTCGGCATTACATCATTTCAGACATAACACTGTATTTCTTTATTCTCCTATTCTAAGAAATTCCTAAGAATTCGCTTGTATTCTAGAAGTTGCAACTGACTTAAGGGATCTCGAGACTCTTAAAATTGGGAAAAATGAAACAAACAAAAAAAAAGACCATTTTCAACATTTAATATCTTAAAATGCATATGATTTTGAAACACAATTCTAATTGGGATGAAAGATGTTTGTATTTTCTTTCATTTCATGTATTTTATAAATTGCAAGATGCAGAATTAGCATTTACAGGGGGCTCCAAACGTCAGACATTTGTAGAACAGAAAATTGGCAAAACAGCTTACGCGCAGGATTACAACAAACAATTTTGGAACTAGAATGAAATTTTTTTGCCTAATTATACTAAAAAAAAAAGGGATTTGCTGTTTTTATTTAAATATCAACATATCCGGATAGTATCAAGATTTCAGTGGAACGTATAAATAGATTTTCGTGTTATATTTTACTTATTTCAATAAGAGACAAAAAAGAAATAATAAAGATTTTTCAAAAATGTTCTGGTAATATTTTTTTGGCAGTTGGCAGATTACAGTCTAATGCATTATCTTAAGTTTTCTATTTTTGAAAAAGTACACATTTAATAATATGATTAAGACGTTTGAAATGAATATCGTTGTAACTCAATCTTTTTTCGCAACTGCTGTCTTTACTAGCAGCTGTGCTTGTCTCTATATAAAATCATGCAGTCTTATGTATTTCATACTGACAAGAGTTTACTTTCATTCTATTTCTAGAAGAATATTTCCAGTAGGTATGTTCGAAAACTTAAATGTGCATATTGTACTTAGATTGAGAAGTGTAACTTTTAATCGACATATTATATATTATTATTAGGATAACAGCTTTTTCATAACAGACATAAATTTTAATTCTTTTCGTAAGATATAGTGTTGTTATTTTTGCTTACAAACATTATCATTTACAATTAGAATTGCAAAATGTGAAATTGCGGTTGAGACTGTGGAATAAATTGTATATTTTAAGAGTAAATCTGTGATTGAGTTTTTTTATAACTCGGTTTAATATGACATCAATGAACTAATATTCTAATAATTTCCAGTCTTCCAAACCACTTTCTTTGGTTTTTACTTTTAAATTTTCTATTGGTATAATAAATATTTTCTAGTTTTTTTTCCAATCATTTAATTATGAGTTTTTTTTCGTTGCTTGTTTTCAGAATTTGAATATATTTTTTACCAAAGTCATTAATTTGTCATTTCATAAAAAAATCGAATTAATAGGATTACAATTTTTTCTGAAGAAGTAACTCGAAGACATTAATATCTCGAACCGTTGGCAGTGCTAAATTTAACCTTATTCAAATATCAAATGGCACATAACCATGAACCAGCTCTATAGGTAAAATACGTGCTCTTCATAATTGTAAATAAATCGTGTTATAAGGTATAAAGTTATAATTAATATTTTTTTTTTTCAAGAAAGAGCTTTTAATATGCCAAACACATTGGTAAAAGCCAAATAAATTTGGTTCTGATATTACCCAAGCTCTGAGAAGTGTAATTTGCATATTTATCCTTTGTAAATTTAATAGGTTAAATCGGTTGACTCTTTTATAATTTATCAGTTAACTAGTTCAGTATCTAAGCATTATCAATATGATAGCTGATAAATTATATAAGGCACGACGCACAGTGGAGTATTTGACCCAAAAACCTGGCCAAAAATGCAAAAATTAAAATTTCGTCAACAATTGTAAAAATTATATTTTTTAATAGCTAACTAATTGGTGCATCGATCTATGTCTATTTTAAGAACCTGAGTTATATCCGCTGGCTCCTGGCCTCAGCTGAAGAAGAAGTTTCTTTCTGAGAAGACGTGTTTTTTTTTCTGTTTTTTGACATTGTTGTTATGTTTAAATATAATTTTTTTGTGGCTCAATGAATTGTTGAATTGAAACTAAACAGGGCTTACGTGTTTAACAAAGGTCAGAGCTTAGTGTTAAACTGGGTGTTAATTTAAATAGTTTCGTTTTTAATGTAATAAAAAAACATTAAATGTGTAAAAGGGTTATTTTTAAAGCGTTTTTGGCTGTAATTTATACATATCGAAAGCTTTTTAAATATGTGCCGCGCTTTGCCCAGCCATGTTTGAATTATAATCGTATTAGTTATAGTCTTGAGTGTCAATTTCTGCAAAAAAATCTTCCGCATATTGTTGCCATTTTTTTATAATTTTTTTTTTTCGAGATGACTATTTAAATGCTCTGTTTTGCGGCCACCGAATTGAAGAGATAAAAACTATATATTTACTATCGTATTGCAGGTTTTGAGCTCACAGGATAACCGGAGAGCTTTTGAACCTACATATTTTGTCTGTCGGTATGTACGTGCGTACATATATACGTATGTAGGTACGTACATACGCACGCAACTCGATATCCTTTGATAGAAATATCCGATCGCCTTCAATTTGTATATACTTCTTTATTAAAAAATCGTTCCCTAATTAGTTCTTGGGGCTCATGTGTGTAACATAAGGACAGAAAGGAGAGAATTAACCCTTTCGAGGGTGGTGTCCCTAAAAAAGGACACCTAATTTTAATTCCAAAACTGGCAAACATCGCCAAGAAAATTTAATAAACATTTTCCTTTTATAATATACGTGAAAATAAGCAACTTCATATTTTATAATAACTCCGTTTATCAACTAAAAAGAGAACCCATACAGTAGCGAGACCTTACAACTTCTTCTTCCAGCAAGGTCCGATGGTAGTCCCGATAAAAGCCAAGAAGAGAGTGATGAAGAAGATGAAGAAGAGTTCTGAAGAATCATTTTGAAACTGGTAATATATTAAATACATTAAAAAACTAGCAATCTATACTATATAGATTTCACTTTACTGAACCTACTATTAAATATAACACTATTAAGCATAAATTAAGTGCAATAATTATTATTAAATGTAATTTAAATATAAATAATAAGTTTTACATATATTAAAATTAAATACATTTAATTAAATATTAATAGTGAATAAGACAAACCAATCAACAATTACTTTCCTCTTAAAAACAGAAAATAGTTAAGGTTACAAGTCGCTCAACTTCCAAACTGCCTTCGGTAATATTAAGTCAACGGACATGTGATTTATTCGTATTTTTAAAATATATACTTAGTAAATTAATATTTTAACTTCTTTTTTCTTTGTGCTCTTCTTAAATGATGACTCTTTTTTTTTTCTTAATTGTCAAAATATTTATAAAATGTATATTTATTATTATGTGAAATGTTAAAATCTTACTTACACTTTTAAGATATAAAATATTAAACTAAGCTATGGATTTGTATGTATACTTCATAGTATATTAAATATTAGCTCAGTAAAACGCATAGCATAGTTAAAAATGTCCATTCAGCCATTTCCGTGAATAACCGGAAATGTACTTGAGAACTTTTGTGCAGCCCTGTATATGATCTATAGAATATATCTACACCAAGTAATATTTTTAAATATATTGTCCTATTTTAAAACGCCTATCACAACTACAAACATACTTCCAGAAATTATTGGTCATAGACTTCAATAGTTAAATTTATTCTTTAGCCATATTCTTTTGTGTGTCCCTCTAAATGAACGATATATTCTATGCACACCATATTCTACAATAAGTGCCTTAGTACACCTTAGTGATGTATATAAATTTCAGTACGTTTAAAAGTGTGATATCATTAAAATACAGAGAAAACAATTTTCCCCCATAGACCATAATGTAAGGGAATTCTTTTGGGTGTCTCTGTAAATGAACCGTAAAGGCTACATACTTCATTTACAATTCCATTCATGCCATAGTGATACCCAATAACATCTAAGAATTTCAAGATAATCGGACTATATTTACATCGAAAAATATTTTTGACCAGGATTTCGGGTCAAATACTCCACTGTGCGACGTCGTGATATCTGAATGGCTTCTCATACATCTGACAAAGAGATCTAATATATGACACAGTTTAATTTTTTAGACTATTCAAACATTGGAAACAGTTATTTGCATTTTGATTATTTGTAAATTAAATAAGATCCGATTAATTAATTTATATTTTTCATTCAGATATTTTAGTATCATTAAAATATCTTAGTAATGATATGAGGACGTGAGTTTCAAAACTCGCCTTATCCAAAATTTAAAAAATCGTGTTTTCTCTATCAATCTCTTTTATTGGAAAACCTGCACCGAAAAAACACAACAATCTGTAAAAAAAATAGTTGTATCCTGTATTTCTGAACTTGTAAAATCTTGGTTTACAATGAAAACCAATGGACGCAGCTAGAGGTTTTTCGGGATTTAACATAATTTGAGATTTTGGATTTAAAACTCACATACTCATACATATTATATAGTATAAATACCTTAATAATGATATCAGAAATGATATTATGATATTTAAATGGTATTCTATGTGATAAAGTGACTTAAAATTGTTTTTCTTGGAATACCAAACACTGCAAATCGTAAACTTTAATCTTTTATAAATTTAATGTGTGTTAATTGTTTTCTAATGGTTTACTATTTACATAGCTCGATGTCATTTAAAATGATATCTGTTACATATACGATAAAGGATATTTTATGGTATGTAACGACATTTAACACATATCTGAGATATATGTGATAAAGAGATGATTTTCCTCAGTGTATTCAAACATCGGAAATTGACATTTCTATCTTAATGTTTTGGGGAAATTAATGTGTTACACCAAATAACTCTTTTAAAGTTTGACATTTAAATAGTTCAATATGATTAAAAATTACATCTTGATTGACATTTTACACTTTAAAATATTTTATATATACTCTAATCAGTCAACAAGTTTGAGGCCCTCATATTGCAATCTTTGAAGGTATTTGCTGACACGTTTATTCATTCATATTGAATGAACTGCAGCTTTTAATCAAGCAGCTTATTTGAATGAACTTTGAGCATACTAAATCAAAAACCTTTCGTATGATACTCCAATCATCGTTGTGCGCTTTGTATGAACAAAAAAAAAGGGATATTAGCATCAGAAATATCTATATATCTATTTCTCTTTCTTGGCGTGAAAATGAGGCTGCATTTATAGCTTGCCATTTGGCAACAACCACAGCGACGATTCTCAGTGGTTAATTTACGGTCACATGACCCGACCCATACAGTAAATCAAAATTCACAGGGAATCTCTTTTTAAAGACAGATCGTTTCATGTATGTATGAATAGCAATGAAATTGGTTCACTTTACGATAATGTGTGAATTCAGCGAATCAGCTTTCCGTTAAAGATTGTATTTTAGGCACAGCAGAATTCGTTTTGTTTACATTTCGCTAGCGTGTCCGTGGTGTTTTTAAAAGAGTTTTAAATGACTTTAAGCCGTGCTGTGCAATATTATAGGTGAAAATGCATTTTTATTCGCATTTGCAACGAAGTTTTCAATTACTTTTTTATGCATTAAAAATACTTGTAAATTTCATATGTTAAAATAATTTATGATAATATTGTTTCTGGCTAGAGTTGATGCATACAGTCGCTGTCCCAATGTGAATTGCATTGCAATTCATGGGGGTTTACGAGCGTTAGCGAGCAGACCCCCTAGTTATATAAGAATGGTAATAATTTTAATTTAAGTAATTGGACGATTGCACCATGAACTATATAAAATCACTGTATTTAAAATAAAATACACTTTGCTAAATGGTACACACATTAAAAATATACAATAAAAACAACGTTTCGTTCCGCTTCTGCGGGCGTCTTCAGGCTGACACACAAGTCTCTGGGGTAATAATTTTAGTTTATTATTAAAAGCTCATTTGATATGAGAAGATTTTTTTTATAAATTATATGTAAATGTTAATTCAATAATCAGTGCTCAACTAGATGAAGTTTTTTAAACCAAGTTTTAATTTTAGTATTATTTCTACAAGATCAGAGATAAAAGTTTATTTAACAAATGTTAATGCATGTCAATTATATCAATTTGGCCTTTTTTCTTCAATTTAAAGCGCTTGTAACACCATCGTAATTTGTTTATATGTGTGTATAATAAAGTAAATCAAATGCAAAAAACGACGTTGGTGTTTTGAACCCTTCATATCGAAAACAAATCAAACATATATAATGGAAATGCATTAAAATAGGGTAAATATGTCCGTGTTTCCAAATTTGATAGGTGCGTTCGTAATCATATAAATACGTAGTCTTAGTCTAGTCCGTTCGTCTGTCCGCATATAACAGCGTAAAAGCTACCCAACTGAATGGTTTGAAAATTAATATATAGGGGAGAGTGGGGTACAGTGGACCTAAATACACAGTGGACCACCCTTTATATTTTACTTATTTTTAAATTTTTAAAGATTTTCCTTTAGACTAATTGATAACAGCACTGGATTGATTAGTTATAGCCTTCAGAACATATCGTTAGCTCAGAATGAACCCTTTTATCCTGACTGGTTGTTTTGAGCTCCTAAAAGTAAAATTTTTCATCATCATACTTTTCTTTATTAATTAATTAAAGTTTATGGATAAATAAGATAAAACAACTTATCTGAAAAGGTAAGACACTGGTCTTTATTTAATTTAAAAGTTTATATGCTTAAAAGAAAACTTTAAATAATATTTTTATGAGTATGTATTGAACTTCAACATAGGGCACAGTGGATCGCCCATTACTGGGGTACAGTGATCCGCAATGTATTTTCAAAATATTTAATAATTGCTTATTCTCTATAAAGAAATATTGTTTTAAAATAGTTATTTAACTATAAAATAAAGTAAAAAAAGAAAAATGACAATTTATTTGACCCTAGAATGCATATAGTAGCCATTTGGCACACTTTAAATTTCATGTTATATGTTGTTCAGATTATAATGTAGCTATCTGACACTTTAGTTTTCTCCTAAATTATGGATTACAGTTCACGTGTGATTTAAAATATAAGTTTTATTGTTCAATATAGCAATTTTTTGTTGTTGTTGTTTGTTTGTTTGTTTTTTTTTGGGGGGGGGTGGGGGGGAGAGAAGGAGAGAAATTAAAATCATGTATTGTAGAGTTAACATGGTAAGAAATATTTTGTTTTGTATTTACTACCTTTGAAAAATATAACTGTAGCCTTATAAGCAGGGGTGAGGAATTTTCAGAAAATCTTACCAGCCAAGGATTTATTTTACCCGCCAGCAAAATGCAATGTACAGTTGAAAATTGTCATAATAAAACTTAGGCGATTGCAAAAATAGTTGATTACTATTGCTACAATACATTTTCACATATATATTTTTTCCCCTGTAAAATTAAGAAAAATATACACAAGAGAGAAAAGTTTAATAAAGAATAGAACTTACAAGGAACCACTTTTGATGCTGCTCGCACCTAGCATCGAGACCTGGTGCGTTTTGTAGTCCTATACATAAAAGTTAGAGAACCGACAAAATTTCTCTGTTAAACTCATATTTTATATACTTTTTTATACTTTTAATTTTTTATTATTACATTTTTATTTGTTTATTTCACGCCAAAAGTGAGTTAAGTCGCCAAATATGCCGCTACAATTTTTCCGCCCGCTTTATCCAAAGAGTAAATGTACGGTACACATTACTAGAATTATATCAGATTGGGATTTGTTTGATAATAATTGATAGCATAAGAAACAAGAATTTGGTTTTTTCTTTCTCTTTTTTTTCTTTGCAGATGATAAATATATAAATTGTATATATATTTCAATAAAAGCTTTCAAGATCATTGAAAACTATTTTTTAATGAAATACAAAATAAGCAAACTATTTCCTTTTGAAATCAAATAAATGGAATAAAGTTTCGAATGTTTAAAATGAAATGTTGCTGTATTAAATGGTCCTTAGGTAAAAGTAATCGTAAAGTAAATTAATATTTTTACACAATTTAGAAAAATTACTGTGGCTAATGAGGTCGGATATTACAATTTCTATTGAAGTTCCTCTCCTTACACAAGGCAAACATGCATGACATTTGGCTAGGGTTGCCGGGAAGCTCTACGTATGAAAAAAAAGCGCCAACCTTTTCCCCTCCAAAAATGTTAATATAATGTTGAAAATTTTCAAAACCAAATTCGTGGGTTTTTGAAGGAAATTTTAAACTTTTTTCAATATTTTATAGTTATTATTAACTCATTTTTATTTTTTAATGCTTTTCTTTAAAAAACTTCAGTTTTAATAGTCCGATAAGTGGGGCCGAAAATTGCATTTTCAGAAAGTTATGCTGCTGTAAAATCGAGAAATATTATTTTAATAAAAATTTTTTATCGATTCTCAAACTTCTTAATACAGGGCTTTAAAATGCACCAGGTCTCAATGCTAGGTGCGAGCAGCACCAAATGTTGTTTGATTGTTAGTACCGAGTTTACATCGCAGTAATTTGGAAAGTTGTAAAATATAGCTAACTAGTAAAAAAAATTAAGTTCTTGGCATATCTTTTGGCATGGAGTTTTTTAAATACTGCCTACAAATTCACTCGCCCTGTCAGAAAATCCACTCACCAGTGGCGAGTAAAATGGTGTATTTCCCCACCCCTGCTAATAAGTAATAGATGACCTCACTGGATTGGTTACTTATAGCTTCAAAGCACACGGTTAGCTCATAATGAACTATTTTATCCTGACTATTTTGAGCTTCTAATAAATTTGTCATCATCATATTTCTCTTAATGATTGCTGATTTTTTTGTACTTAATTAATAACTTATTTGGAATCACTCCTGTATCTTATATTGTTATTTTTAAAATATAATAAATTTTTTGATAATTCTTTAGTTTTATGCTTTTTGTTTCAAAATACTACTTGCAAATTTGTATTATTGTATTATTTTGGAGGTAAAGGGAAAATAAGAAAGAATTATATTAATTATAAATACATTTCTATTGTATTTTAGACAATAACTAATAGTGGACCACTGTGTCCCGGTGAGTGGACCAGTGTACATCGCTTCCGGGGCACACTGGTCCCCTTTACGGGTGTATAAAATTTTATTTTTTTTTTTTTAATGTATTTGGAACTATGTTCTGCGAAAATTATGAGGCATATAGAAAGGTTTAAAGAATATTCAAAAATATTTTCAGGTAGATTGGTCTCTCCGTTAAAGAGAAAAAAATGTTAACTGCAAAAGTGGTCCACTGTACCCTGGTCTCCCCTACAGTGTGTCCACGCATAACCTGACCGACCTTTATTTTCGCAGCCATTGGTCCTAGATGCATACTTCCAGTAACAAAAATTGGTTAAATAAAGTAAAGAATTGCTTTTAAAGCGATTTTGGTCAAGAAAAACATTTATTAAAGAATTACTAATTTTAAATTTTTATACGGTCCCCCAGTTCTATAAGTGATATTTAGTAAAAATTTACTGTGACACTAACAAGTAAGACAAAAAAAGTCCCATTCATTTAACATTAAAATTGACCGAGTTATGAAACTTTGAAATGCTTTGAAATGCATACCACTTTTTTGCATCTCAAAACAGATGATTTCGACTACGCTTTCAGGGCGCGTATATAAAGTACTTAAATTTATTTCAAGGTATCTGCGCTTTGAAAGAAATCGTACAACTATTACGATTGAGTTATCTTTTATTAATTAAAATAATTGTATTTTAACATATGTTTTATTTTGTAGGAATTTGAGGCTATGATTTATTTTAGCGAAAATGGTGTCATTTTCATAAGTTTTTATTTAACTTGCAACGATCGTCTTTCCAGTTTAAAATTTGTACTCGAACTTTAACTCACTTTTAAATGCCCGATCGAAGTTAAATTTTACATACTGACTTAAATCCGGTGACAATGTAATATTATTATTATTTTCGACTCTTACCATCTTATACATATTTATACTAGAGGTTAACACAAAAAAATTCCGAATAGATTACCATCAACAAGTTTAAGAAAGAGTTTTAGATTAGATAAAATAAACTTGTGATGGTTGTGTTTTTTAACTTTTACAATTACGTTTTATGTATTTTTAATCGCTGAATAAAAAAATTGCCTTCACTTTTAACCATCATGTCAGGCTTTTTCGCGAATCGTTAATTTCAAGGTTAAAAAATAGATGTAAGACTTTTTTGTTCAGTTTAATTTTATTTAATTCAATAATTTACTAGATTTTTTGGCTTATACTGGGTTTTTCATAGCCTAACAGCTCGGGGGTCCGATGAGGTTGGGAGGGGAGGGGGGATCAATTTTAACTTTGAGCTTTTTAACTTTGAAATTTACGATTTGAGAAAAATCCTGACTTGATGGTTTAAAATGAAGGTCATTTTCGAATTCAGCGTTAAAAAATACATAAGAATCAATTTTCAAAAGTAAAAACACAACCATCACATCTATTTTATAGTATCAAATGTTCGCTTTTTTTTTTTTTTTTTTTTTTTTTTTTTTTTTTTTACTTTACGATTTGCAAAAAATTTTTACGTGATGATAAAAAATAAAGGTCAATTTCGGATTCAGAGGTACAGAATACATAGGAATCAATTATCAAAAGCTAAAAAACATAACATAACTCACCTTTTGCATGCTAGTGTAATCTAATAACATTTTAAAATATGTATCTTTTTGTAAAGAATTGAGGCTGTTAATTTTCATCCTTCTATTTAACATAAATTCTGTTTTTTTCTTCTTTTTATATGTTTATTACAAATTGTATATTTTGCATTTATATGTCAGAATGATTAAAGATTTCAAATTTATATTGCAATGTTAATTTTACTCTCAACCATTTTTTAATACATTTGACGAAATTATATTTCTATTAAGGCTGTTCTCAAATCAAAAAGGGCAACTTCCTGACATAAGTTTTAATTTATTTTTGTTCGAAAATGCATGAAACTAGCCGGTGTTGTTGTTCAGAAACTATGTCATCGAGCTGTTTTTTCCATTTTTTGGCAAACCCGATAGATCTTTCAGAAAACAGTGTCAAAATGGACGTTTTAAACCGAATTTCCGCGCGAAAGTAGAAAAATCACTCAAGAGCGGGCGAAAAACGAGTTTATCACGTGATCGAAATTGCTTATAACTCAATGGGTAATTGATTGATCAAAAAATGGAAAAAACAGTCCAATTCGAAATCGCTTTCATGGCCAGACTTTCCAATTTTATATCTTTCCATTAAAAAATGAATTTGTAAATGTGTCAGAACGTTTTGCGCTCGTTGAGCAGAGCAGTTAAGAACAGCCTTAAATTTGTGAATGACCCCTAATTTGAAACAAAAAAATATGCTCCAACTTTAAACAGCTATTACTCGGTCAATTTTAATCGTACAATAACTGGACTTTTTTTGTCATACTTGTCAGTGTAGCAGGAAATTTTACTAAATGTAACTTATAGGACCGGGGTCCGTATAAAAATTTTAATTTCGTAATTTTTTAAGAAATGTTTTTCTTCACCCAAATAGCTTTTAAAATAATTCTTTACCTCATTTAAACCATTTTTGTAATTGGAAGTATGCATCTAGGACCAACGGTTTCGAAAATAAAGGTAGGTCAGGTTATACGTGGACACACTGTATAATCGTTGCAGAATTTTGTCGAATCATTTCAAATTTTATGAAAATCGAATCAAAAGCAGTGTTGCCAGTGGGCTACTTTTTTTAAATTCATATTTCATGATTTGCACCACTTTTTTGAAACAGTAAAATTTGCCTTATTTAATGACATATTAGTTATGGCGAAAGCAAGAGGAATTTTACCATTTCAAAGAAGTGTTGCCAATCAAGAAAGCTGAATTTTAAAAAAGTAGCCCACTGGCAACACTGATCAAAATTGAAAAAGATATTAATAAAAGTTTTCTTCATTCTATTAAATCCTATAATACGCAATTGATTCAATGATATCTCATGATAGGTAATTATTCTAGGTTGCCATGGTGATTATGTCCTATTTAAGATGGAGTCATATTATTTCCGTATTATTGAATTTAATACGTATAATCATAATTAATTTTGTATTCAGAATTTTTGCATAAGTGTGCAAGAATGAATATTTATATAAATAATTATAGTACGAACGTACTTCATTTGCCACTTTTGGAGAACAATTTCCGACTTGTTTAAGATATTAAAACATTCTTCAAACAAAAATCCATTAAGGCCGTGGAAATTTATGCTAAATTTGATAAAAAGAATAAAAGCACTTTAGAATAACTATTAAATTTAAAAAATCAAAAAACCCGACTGCGTAAAAAGCGAACCAATTAATTATTTCTCAGCAATGTTAAACTATTTTTTATATTACTTACCTATTTTTTTTTTTTTTTTTTTTTTTTTTTTTTTTACTTGCATTGATGACTTTTGAGTTGTGTTTAATTGTTAGTTCCTATCTATAAACACTGTTCTGATGAGGCCTATAGGTGTTTATGATGGTTAGAGCTGCAGTAAAGCTAGAGATCCTACCTACACAAGTTCCATGTTGTGTAATATTTAAACGGAGCGTCTGACTGTAAAATAGTCAATGAAACATCGTCTTCATTTTGAAAGACCTATCCAATGATATGCCACTCAATAGGTTGCGTATTTTTTTTCGTATCTACCTCCATTTTGTATTTTACTGCCTCCATTTTGAATTTATAAAAACAAAAACAAGCCTATAACCATCGGACGGTTAAGACGAATCGATAGAGACCTCATTCATCAAAATCCATCCAGCCGTTGGGATGTTTCGAGGGTTTAAATAAATCCACATACCCAGATAGGCGTGAAACACAGAACCCTTCTTGGCAGTCAGGTAAAAAGAATGAAAACAATTGGACCTAAAAGAAGGGGATGACAAAATTTAACCTTTTTAAAGGGCGGTGATCACACGGCGTGACTACCTAATCTTAATTCCAAAACTGACAAACGGACCAAAAATATTTTAATAAAATTGTGAATAAAAGTAAATTTTTTTTCTGAAAAATTCGTTTGTAAATTTTGATGTCAGTCAGTTATATTCAGAATTTTTCTGCCCCTGAAAAGGGTAATGCTTATTTATCCACCTTTTTATGAAATTATATATCTAAATTATTTCATTACTCTTTATAGGATGTAGTATCACTTTATTTGTTTGACCTATTAAAAGAAAGTATTATTTATCATTCTATAAAAGAAGTTATTCCTATCTAAGTATATATATTTCAAGTTTAAGACAATTTAAATATATGATATTCATACAAAAGCAAAGATATTCTTGAGCAAGGAAATTGTTTTTTAAAAAAGTGTGAAAATAATTTACATACAGTACAATTAAAGAAATGTTTTGTAGATTATAATTAATGAAGTTCAATTGAATTTTTTTTCCAGGTGAGTATCTAACCAGAAATATGAGATACTTTTCCACCGTATTTCTTTTATTAATTGTTGCTGCACATACCGTCCTTGCAGGAGTAATAGGTAGTATTTTCCTTACCACGTTAATATATTTTAAAGATTAAAATATTCTAAAAAATATTTTTTTAATTGCTTAAAATACTAAATACTTTTATTTTGTAAGTTTCTTTATAAATTTTTTGAAATGAACCGATATATCGCTCACCCACAAGAAGAGTGACACTTCTCGCAAAAATTCCTTTTTGCGTTTTATTCCATTAATAGATCTGTCATAGGTGCGTCTTGCTACACAAAAATTTCATGTGTAGTTATAAGGAAAATCACTTTATTTCGCTCCACACTTTATTACGTGACCACAGAAGAGGAGTGGATTGTGTAGGGAGGTAAAATTACCCAACCCTCCAAACCTTATCATACGTCTTCATTTTAAGGGTTTTATGCTTTTATGCACGTTTTTATTCCTGCATGCAGAGCTAAGTGCTACAACTTCATGTTACAGCAAAATCATGCAAATTTTCTTTTGCCTCTCCTGTGAAATTTACTTTTGTCGAGATATGTCACTTTTCATGCGAGTGAGCGATATATACAAATACATATATATCTATATATATGGCAAAGAAGTTTAGTTCATTTTGTTCTATTAAGCTAATAAAGTTACAGAAAAATAAAAATAAATGCAAAGGTAACGGAAATTTTTACTAAGCTTACTCGCTGAGGCATCCAGCGTTGGCCGGGAAGGTGATAATAATTTTAAATATACCTAAAATTAGTGTTGGATGATTTAATATATTTAAGCGAAAAGCTTTCCAAACAATACCATTGTTCGGGGTCTCCATTGCCTTCAGCTGCGTACACCCTCGAATTTGCATAATTTCATATTTTTAAATGAAAATCTATCCAAATGAACGTAGAGTTGGGGGTTCTGCTGTCTGCGGAAACGTTCACCAGGGATGCTGCGCTCGATCTGTCTTGATTTTATATTTTTAAATAAAAGACCGGGATAGCGCGGCCCATGGTTAGAACCTTAAATGTACCTAAAATTAGTTTTGAATTAATCTATTTATTTAAACGACAATCTTTTCAATCGAAACTAATGCTGGAAAACCTTCGGTAGCGTACATCCTCATATTTGCATGATTTTATATTTTAAATGGAAATTTGCCGAAACGTACAAAGGGGCTTTTTTTTTTTTTTTCATTTCTAACAAGAAAAGGAAGAGTGATTTTTAAAAATTGCAAAAACAACGAAATACGCGAACGTGGGTTTTTGTAGGGAAAAAAATTGAAAGTTTGATGTTAATATTTTTTAACCATAACGTCGTTTTAAAGAAAAATGTACGTAGATATGGTTTGGTACGTTTGTTTTTTCGTATTTTCATTTCCAAAGTCGATGCAATTATTTAAACATCGGGGGAAAAAAGATGCAGAAATGACTTTTGAAAACGAAGATTTTAAAAAAGTTTAATATGAATAATTTTTAAAACCGAAGGCCTCGTTTTAAAGGAAAATAGACGTATATATGGTTTGGTATATATGGTTTATACTATTTATTATTATTATTATTATTATTATTTGATTTCCGAACCGATACAGAATTTTAAACATCGCATATAAAAAGAAAGTCGCAAAAGTGAGTCTCGGATGAAAATTTTTTTAAAAGGGCTAATATTAATTTTTTTAAAACTACTTTTGATACTAACTTTCGAAAGTAAAATGAACGTAGATATGTTCTGGCTTTTTCTTCTTTTCATATTTTTCAGCAGATGCAGATTTTTTTAAATTGCAGAAAAAACGAAATTCGTTAAATGACTCTCCGATAAAAACATCTTTGTAAGCGTTTATATTATTATTTTTTTCGAACGGGTTGCGACGTTTTAAAGGCAATGGTGCCTTCTAAAACTGGGTACTTTTTAACTTTTCTGTAGCTTAGTCGATGCGAGCTTCGAAAGACGCGAGAGGAAAAAAATGCGGAAAATAGGCTTCGAAAATAATCTTTTGAAAGGGTTAATATTAATATTTTTATCGGATGAATCCATTAGAAAGTATAAAGTACGATAATGAAGTGGAAGGTTTCCGTTGTTTCATATTTTATTAATAAAAGCCGATCAGGGCTTCGGAAGACGCTAAAAGAATGAACAATTTGTGAACATCAAAACTTCTATGCTTCTCCATCTTCGGAGGCGGTAAAAAAGTTTTGGAGCGGCGAACGCATGCCATTTTACAATGTTCAGTGTAACTTTTTATTACTAACTCGGTTAGCTAACAAAAAATAAAAAATTGAGCGTCAGGCGCATTAGGACCATTCTCATCAAAATTTTCAGATCTATACGGTCTAGGTTTAACTAGCCATTCGCAAATACACGAACACACATACAAAGGAAAACTCTTTTCTTTTATTAGCATAGATATAGAAATTCTATAAATCTTCCTACTTTTAATTTCTAGAAAATGCGCAAATTTACTTTTTCTGGCCCTTATTAATATTAATGTATTGACGTCATCATCACTATTTCAGGGCACCAACTCCTTTCTTTCATGCTATTGAATTTTGTAAAAAATAATTATAAAGAATGCTTTTAAAATGATTATATATTTTTTTAACTCACAGAAATCCAAGTACCAAAATTTTATTATTTGTCTGCAATAAAAAAAAATGTGCTTTTATTTCCTCTAAAAGGTCTTTAGATAAAGATATTTTTAAGTGTTTTGAAATACGTTAATTTATTATAAAAAAAAGTAGTAAAACTTCATAATTTCCAATTAAAATCATAAATGGTGGAAGGAAGATTTCTAAAAATATTACTATATAGTAGCATCTTGTCTTAATCAAGATGGATATTAATTGTATTTACAACAATTATATAATACGTTTTTGCAGGTTATTTGGAGGTTTCTAACATTTGAATGATTTAAAAATATATATATAATACCTTTGATTGAAAATTTAACATAAAATTTCAATATATATATATATACAATACAGTGACAGTTGACTATGGAATTAATCGTAATATTGATTAAACTATAGTGACTTGCAAAATTTACTACTCATTTATTAGGAATTTAGGAACAAGTAAAACAAGAGAAAAGTTAAATTTAAAATGAGTTCAGCTTTCGAACTGTCATTTATTAATGATAAATTGCATAATCATTTGTCCCATTACCATTGTACAAATGCCTATTTCCAACAAAGTGAGGAAATTTTAAAAACTTCCGCTTTGGTTATTCTAGAAGTAATAAAAATGTTCCATTTCGAATTTTTTTTTAATGGAAACATTTACAAAATACGTCGATTGTAGGACAATTTATGGAAATACACTTGATGGGGAGGAGGTCGTTATGTTAAGTTTTATCACTTTCACTGAACAAGAATATTTTAGAGGTTTTGAAAATTTGTCCTGCTATTTTCTTTAAGTCAGAAAATAGAAATTAATAAACATGTCAAGAATTCCATTTTTAATATTAATGTTTTGACTGAAGTTATGAAAATTCCATTTCCGAAAATGCTTTTAAATAAAATGTGAAAATTTAATAAATAAACATATTGTTAAAATCAAAACTATTATTTATTCATGAAATTTGCATATTTGTCCAAATGCATTTATTTTGAAATGATTTACTAATACATGTGTTGCTTCTAGGGGATTCTTTTGAAAATGTAGAAGAAGTTGAGAAAGCACAATCTAGAACAGAGTAAGACAATTTCATTTCTTGCCAATTTTTTCTGCTTGATTTTTTTTCTTTTGTGTTATTTGTTTAATATAACATTTACAAACTTTAAAATTAAATCGAATTTGTCAGTTATGACACTGTTAAAAAATTCCGTTCAACGTATTTGATGGTGCAAAAAAAAGCAGAAGCACGAAAACATAGTACTTATTTTTTCAAAACGTCTGACTGTTGTTAAACTTCAACAATGCTTAGATTTTTCACCATCTCTATTACAGGGCCGTAGCTAGGGGGGTGCTAGGGGAGGCTCATGCCCCCCCCCCCCCCCCTGAAAAGTCTTGAGCCTCCCCTCTGAGAATAATTCGAAGGTCACCAAATGAAACTGTATTTTAAAAATCCAAATGAAACTTTGTTCAAAAACTGAACTTAGTTTTGGGGCCATTTATACTTTTGCACAAACATTAAATTGTAGTATTTGTATAAAAACAGCAAAAAAGGTGTTTCAACACGCGCGCATCCTATCTTCATATATCAAGCTGTTCAATTGTTTGGAAGTGCTAGTATTAACTATAACTAGATTTAGAATTGGCAATTTTTTCCTAATGCAAATGTGCAAACATTAACGTCATATCACAACACATGATGGGAATATTCAGAAAATAAATTTAAAGGTTGTAACTGTTTTGAAATAGGTGAAACGTGTTGACATCCCACTTACTATTTCACTAATATAATTATGCACTAGTTATACTCTGGAAATTTTCATTCTGCAGCCTTTTTTTCCTTAGCATAAAATTAACTTATTATAAATAGCTTTATTAAACTATTGTCCCTTCAATATTAATATACACTAATCTTTTTCTACTTTATATTTCTACATAATAGTTTAATCATATATATCTATGAGTGTTTGTGTGTGTATGCATGTGTATGCATGTGTCTGATAGAGAAAAAAAAGTATCAGCCTCCCCTACATTTTCTTGAGCACCTCCTATTATCTTCTAGTTACAGCCCTGCTCTATTATAATATGTAACAACCAATCTGAATAAATTGCACATGCATTCTCAATATACTGCTTTAGAACACAGTTATATTCGTCTGTTTGTCCAGTGGTTAGGAAAATTGTCTGCAGGTTAAATGAAGTCAGAGTAGAATTTTAGTTCAAGTTCCGTAATGTGTCGACTTCTGCTTTAACAGCTATTTTTACAAAAAATTTCGCATAGCTACTATGAAAGTTTCGAGCGGCTATTATCTAAAGCCGCTTTATCGAAAAATGAATAAAAGGTACTATTAACAGATAGGATACTCTTTTCGTACCAATATTTATTTACAGGAATTTTTATAAATAATTAATTTGTTCAGAAGTCTTTAGCGATTGTACTGGGGTTCCAAACAAACAATATTTCACTAGTATTTATAGCTAATCTGAAAGTTATGTTAACCTATGAAGTAAAAAAAAAAACAGCGGTTTGTGAGGGCACCAGCAGCAGTTAAAAGTTTTAAACTGAGTTGCTAAGTAGCCAGTCTTTCCAAAGAACTAAAGCCACATTATTGTTCAACATTTTACTAGTTCTCGGTTCATCATTTCATCAAGTCATGTTTCAACACATTTTAACAGGTCGTGGTCAACGTTTTACCAAGGTCATGATCGAGATTTTACCTGATCGTGGTTCAACATTTTTCCAAGTTATAGTTCAACATTTTACCAGTTTATTCTTAAACGTTTTACGAGTTTTCTATTCCATCTTTTACCAGCTCAAGGTTAAACATTTTACTAGTTCATGGTTCAAGCTACACAAGTTCTGTTACAGCCGAAGCACTAAATGTTAGGACAAACTTTCATTATCCTATTGTGCAAATGTTTTGACAACATTTTTTGGCGAAATGTTGAACCAAATTTTCAACTGTGTAATTAAAATATTAAAATAATTTTACATCATTTTATAGGCAGAACTCCTTATAAATTTCAAATGAGCAGTACATGTACTACACGAATAAGGGGTTAAAAATATTATAACTGATATGCATTGAATGACTTTCGCTTGCTTTTAGAAAAATACAACACAATTTAAACTGTTATCTTTAAAATAATGAAATCACTATACCTACGGCGAACTAAACATTTTTGTCATAAAATAATTAAAATAAATCACATAGCAATAAATTAAATAAAAAAGTTAAATAAACTTTCTCGTATAAAATATTTTTATAAAACTTGAGTAAAATTCCTGGTATATTTAAATGTTAACAAACGAAAGTATATTTCATTGAATATTCTTATAACGTATGAAAATGCAAAATCATTGTTAAAATGAATGAATGTTATGAAAATTCAAAATCATAACTATTTGAAAGAGTATAAAACTGCAACTTCGAAGTTATTCATTCCTTCTAAAATTTTATTTATGGTTAAGTTGTAAACATTTTGAATAAAGAAAAAGTCCCCTTTTTAAATAAATTGAATGGTTCAGGATCGTACGGTTTTATGCAATTTTAATTGCTGCATTTTGCAAAATCTTTGTTTACGTTATGTCTTTACTGCGTAAATAAAACATCACACACTTTACACTTGTAACTTTTTACATTAATTAAAAATACGTCATCCCATGCAGTGATGCACTCAAAGAAGAAAGCCAGACTACCACTGTTCCTTTAAAGAAATTTTCTGCCTTATTCAAAAGCAGAATTTTGATTACATAAGGTCGATTGTATAAGGCAAAACTTTCTATAAAAAATTTGTAGAAAACCGAGACCTCCCATATGTATAAACTCCAGTTACCACGCGGATATACGTTGAGTAACGGTTTGCACTGAATTGTATCTTAGCATTCATTTAAGTTCTACTAATCATAGATAACTACTGGGGCTCTATTCGACCCCTACATCTTGTAATAAACGTAAAGGAACATTTTGCGTAATTTTAGTATATGAAGTTACAATTATATTTATATAAAATTTAGTAATGAACTCATGATTGTAACAGTTCAATTTTTAGTAAATATAATAAAGGATCTAAGCAGGAATAATTATTATTCAATTATAAATATTATATGTGTATTTTATTTTAATGATTTTTTGTTCAAATATATATTTTTTACGCGTAAGTAAGTTTGGAACCCAGAGTATAGCAACAGCTAAGTTCTAGGTAGACTGGCTGACGTCTTTAAATGACAACAAAGACAATGTAATATTTATTACAGGATGTCGTTAAGTCATAAAGGAGGGACCACCGTGTGTTTATGACTCTTCACCTCTGACCTAAAGAGTAGACAGAATTTGCATAATTTTATGTGTGTGAATGTCGCTGACACAAATTACTGGGCAGCAAGTGGCCCTCCTTAAGAATACGCCATCCAATAAGAATGCATCTAAAATTTTAAACAGGCCCACACAGGAGTAGGAGTTTTGAGAAGATTTTAGTGTAGGAAGACAGAATAAAAAATGGTTCCGAGATGGAATGACCTAAAAAAGGAAGGTGTACAAGATACTATGATGAGAAGATGCCAATTCTGATGGACTCAGCGATCTGAACCAGAAAAATTAACAGCTCCTAATCAAGGGATGAGTGCACCAACGAAGGCCTCAAAGACTGACCGAGCGCGACACATCATCAAGCCGCTGCGAAAAAATGACAACCCGGTTGAAACCAGCGACCCATCCCCTATGACTCTAGACTACGAAAATCAAGTCCCTGAACTGTTATGACTCTTCTTAACCAAAGGTACAAATTTCTCGTTTTACCACAAAATTCTTATGCTTTGATTCGTTTGAATACCTATGCATTAATCGGTAAAAAAAAATGACCGATGAGATCCAAAGCAGCGCATTAAAGATTCTAATTCAAGGAAAAATGTTATTCTAAGAATTATAACAAAATCCTGAATTTACTAGTAAAATAACTATAGTGAAGTTATTCTAGATAAAATACAAATAATAAAAAATGTAATTAAAAATGGGTATTGAGTTAAAAGGACAATTTCTGGTGTTAAGAAAATTATGAGAAACAGCTCCTAAAAATCTGTTTACATTATTTTCTAACGTTAAAAAAATTTTGTAAATAATTGTTGCATAAATTCATGCAAATAAAAATAATTAGTCAAGAGATGAGTCTCTTCTTTATATTAACATTGTCCAATGAGTGTCATTTATTTTCAATTCAGTACTCTTTTAGGTTTATTCTATTATTTTCCAGGAGCAATTTTTTTCACATTTAATCAGAAATTAATATTAAAATTATCAAACTGTTATTCAAAAATAAATATTTTAGTATAGTCTTTATTCAAAAATTCATAAGTGAAAGGGATCACGTAAATAATTCACAACGCATACTTATTTATTATTTAATCCAATTAATAAATTTTGATTAGCGCGTGTTTTATCTATGTATTTTTAAATCACGCGTTACCCTTTTACTAGAATTTTCTTTAATTACGATCACTTTCTTTTTTGATTAAGGTATATTAATTTATACCATCTTACTGTCTTGGTCATGATGTTTGGCAGTGTGGATCAGATATATAATTATAAAAATATTACCAGTTAATTAAAGAATTGTAAATATCTGCCCAGCAATAAGCACAAAACTTTTAAATAACTTATAAATAGTACCAATTTGCATTTTAATACTGATGGTGCTCAACGGCTCCTGGAAGTGTTTGTTATGAACATATTCATGTGAAACTTAAGTCAATAAGAACAAAGTAGACTAACCAAAATGTTTACATTTTCCTGCTTCTGTTACACAATTAATTTATTTTCGGCACATATTTGAAGAGCGGATAACGTATCTGGCATTTTACTTTTATTATTCTCAATAATCTTAATTTTCTCTTCAAATATGAACTGAATACATTAATAGTGCGAAAAAAATTGCAAAAATATAGGTTAGTCCACTTTTGCTCTCATTGCCTCGTTTCATGTACGTTCTACTCAAATAAAGTGAAAGATATTGAGGGAAAAAGGAAAGAAAACATTCTAAAACTCACCACTATGGAGAAATGTTCAACATTATTATGATTTCTCATGTTTGATTTAAACGTATTGACTACATACAGCTCATATTCAGAATATTAGAATAATTACTTTTTTTTACAAATTGAAAATATCGTTTGGTAATTTAATGTCTTTTAATGCCAATATGCAAGCGATATTTTTTTAAGAACTTATTGTTGATTAAACTTATTTATTATCTTAAAATTAATATCATTTTTGAAAAGATTAATTGAAAGAAAGATTGCTTTGAAAAGCCAAAATATTAGAATATTTTTTCAAGTGGTTCAAAATATTAGAGTATTTCATATTAATTCTCCTTTAATTATCACCAATTCATAACAGGTGGCATCATTGATTAAATTCAGACGATTTTATTTAAAATCAGTATTCTTTTTGCATTTTGTTTGCTTTTTCGTCTTAAAATGGGTCGTGTGAGTGATATTCCTGAATCTATTAAACTTCGTATGGTTGATTTGTATCGGCACGGTAAAAATCAATGTTATATAGCAAATTACTTACATTGTTCGCAATCAAGCATTAGTAAAATACTAATACAATATTCAAAAAATGGAAAATTTCAAAGTTTGCGGCCGCCGAAATGGCGACCGACAACCAAAAGCATCTGCTAGAGATGACAGGAAACTAAAGCGTATAGTTAAGAAAACCGTTTTAAAAGTGTGCGATTCTTGCACTAAAAATGGAAAGAAGAAGGAATTTAAGTTTCTACATCAGCAACAGTAAGACGTCTCTATAAATTTAAGTTTGAATCTCGTGTACCGAAAACAAAACCCTTCATGACTGCAAAACAAAAGCGCATAAGATTGAATTGGTGTAAATCAAGACGTTTATGGAGCGAAGAAGATTGGAAAAATATATTATTTAGTGATGAAAGTATGTTTTGTGTATCATATGTTAATCAAGGTATTCGAGTTTGGAGAATGAAGCAAGAAGCATTTGATAAAGAATGCCTTAAACGTTCCGTAAAATTTGCTGCTAGTGTCATGGTTTGGGGTTGCATGAGTGCAGAAGGACCTGGAAAGTTATGCATCGTCTACGAAAAGGTTCACTCTCAGATATATCAAGAAATTTTGGAATATTACATTATCCCATCATCAGAAGTTCTATTTGAAGATGATTTCATCTTTCAACAAAATTTAGCGTCACCGCATACCTCGGTGTCAACTAAGAACTGGTTCCGCTAACGCTACATTAAGGTACTTCCTTGGCTACAAAATTCACCAGACCTTAATCCCATCGAAATCTTATGGTGTATAATGAAGAAAAAACTCGAAGAAAATCCTCCTTCAAGTAAAACTGAGTTAGTGGTACGTATAAATTCTATTAGCTAATATTGATAGAAATGTTTGTAAACACCTTGTATATAATATGCAAGATCGATGGTACGCTGTTATGAAAGCTAAAGGGGATGCTACAAAATATTAACTACTATTTAATTCATATTCATAAGGTAATATTGTTACGAAAAAAAAATATTCTAATATTTTGAACCAATCTAAATTTTATTCTAATATTTTGGTGTGTTTCAAAAAGCTGTATACCTAATTTATTGTACTGTATTTTACATTTTGTAAATGTTAAAATCTTATCTAAACATTCCAGATTTAATTTATAAGAAATTTAATTGCATTTACTTAGTATCAAAAATAAATAAATGAAAAATATTTTTTTCTTATTACTTTTTCTGAACTATTCTAATATTTTGAATATGAGCTGTAGAAGTCTCATATACAGTGAAACCCCGATTTTACGTTTCTCAAGAGACTGAGTAAAAAAACGTAAAATGCGGGAAAAACGTAAAATACGGGAAATGCATAGAAGGCAAAAAATCGTAGAAAAAAAAACAAAGGTAGTAAAGATGATTTTCTCAAAAGGTATTACAATCTATATTTTACGAAAAAAACATTATTATACATACCATTTTAAGATCATTTTACTAACACATTTAATTGCGAATCCTGGCGTTTAGGTTGAAAATAGTCCGTAATAGTGGATTGATTTTTAGTCATTGAGTTCAAAGTGAATGCAGCATCTTCCAGGATTGAAATACTTTGCAAGTTTTTTCCTGGTCTTTATGAGAAAGAAAATAGTATTTCATTGTTTGTAAGCTCTTCAATGCAATATTGAAAGAAGGGACAGGCTGTGCTTCTGTTTCTTCTTCTTCATCTTCATCGGTGGACGAAAAGTCCTTAACGTCGGCTACGGATGGAGCAGCAGCTCTTTCAGCTTCACATGTTGCTAAATTTTTCGGGTTGTAATCGTCGAAATCATAGATAACTGTTTCGTTATCATTCTCCGAGTCTACCGCAGCTGATTCCTCATATGTTCTCCGAATCCGCTTTCTTCAAAACAATGGGAAATGCACAGTTGTGTAACGTTTCTCCACGACGCAGAAATAAAATGCATAGACTCTAGAGCACTTAACTTTAACTTGCAGGCGTCATTCAGATTTCCATTTTCTATTTCAGCTACAGCTTTCCGGGCAAGTTGCTTTCTATAAAAAACCTTGAAAGATCGAATAATGCCGCGATCACAAAGCTGCAATTTGCCGAAAAAAACTCGGCATGCACATTAGACAGCTGCAAAACCGGATGTGCACTGCATTGATCAATGAACAAAATTATTTTACGATTTTGCAACTCCATTTTTTTTTGTTTAATTTGCGCAAAAAATCTTCGAAAAGGGGTTTGGTTATCCACGCATTTTTGTTTGCTTCGTACTTTGTCGGATAACTTCTCACGTTTTTTGAAGCATCGTGGGTTGCGCGACTTTCCAACAACAAGAGGCGTCAGCTTCTCACTTTCATCAGAATTACAGCACAGTAAAACCGTAAGACGCAATTTAGACATCTTTCCTCCATGGCAGGAGTCTCCTTTAGCAACATAACTTTTATCCGGTAGGAGGTTAAGGAAAAGTCCGGTTTCATCCCGAAAGCGATCTATGCGCAAGATTATGTCTTTTTTTCATTCGGTCAATCCAGCCATTTGAAGCTGAAAAATCTTTCAAACCACCAAGCCTATCGGCGATTTCTAGAGCTTTTTCTCTTATAATCGTGCCATTTACAGGTACATTCGCTTCTTTAAACCACTTTAATAAGATACCTTCCAGCTCGTCGCACGGCGATTTTTTCAATGTTCTCCGTTTCTTGGCATCTTTTTCTCCCACTTTCTCGATGTCTTCTTCAATGCATTCTTTTTCCTGCAGCATGGATTGCAGAGTTGTCACAGGAATTCCTTGCAATTGAGCGAACGCTACTTTGGTTCCGTAGAATTCATCAAATTGTTTAACAATTTTGGCTTTCTCCGCAACAGAAAAGTTTTTGCGTTTTTTACTCGTCATTTTGGCACAAAAAGGTTAGAAATGCGACCACCGCGTGCTAAACAGCAACTGAATTTGAAAACGCGAAGAAGGGTAAGGACCCCTTTCCCTAACCCGGCGAAAGAAATGAGCCGCCCCCATCTGATTGGTAACAAGAGTGTCTCTTCCCCTGCCCATCTCACTCCTACACCAATAAAGTGTGTTGTTTCTTTACTTTTTTTACTTTTCTTTACCCGCCAGCTATCCGGGGGGGGGGGGGGGAAGGAAGCAGTCCGCGACAGCAGGTGTTCAACAAAGGAGGTGGGGAAACCAGTTGCAGAAGATCTTTAGAATGCGTTTCTGGTTTCATACATTGCATAATTTTCAACAACGTGGATTAACTTAAAAAAAACACAAAAGGAAAAATTCGTATTGCTTATTTTAGAGCATTTTTTTCTTTTTTTACTTTCCAGAGAAAACGTAAAATGCGGGAAATTCCATAAATAACAAACTTACGATCCGGGTTAAATTAATATTACAATTATATGGAAAAACTGGGACCTGATGAAAAAAACGTATAATGCGGGAAAAACGTAGATTCTGGGGACGTAAAATCGGGGTTTCACTGTATTGTTCACATGACCTTGTAAATATCATTTTTTGCTTCTTCAAATACATTTTAGTCATTTCATATGTTCTTTTCATCATTACCGTATTACATTTAAACCACTTGGTAAAGTTACCAGAAATGCCGTTGACGACTATTTTTTAATTCTATTTCCCACAAATTTTTCAAAGCAAAAATATTTCACCACGCTTTGACAACATTCGCAAACGAAATATACCACAAAATGTATTTTTTAAAACTAGTGGTGGTGCGAACAGAATATAAAAATATTCGCCTGTGGCAGGCCTGAAATTCCCCTATCGCAAACTCCTTCAGCATCATTTCAATAACACACACATGCAAAATTTAGACTACATTTGTTGATTACAACTGCCTTTAGCAGCCTCTGCATACTCTCGTTACCTTATATTTCAAATAAAATCCAAATGTTCTGTATTACTGTATAGCATTACAGCAAATAATTTACAAAAAATGTTTACTACAATAACATTTTCATTAACAGTAACATTTTTATTCAAATTTAGCTCTAAAGTTTCTTTCTTTCTCTTTTTCTTTCTTTTTTCTTTTTTTAGAAACTGCGCAAGAGGTGGAGCTCTCTGTGAGGACATAAAATGTTGTGAAGGATCCAGATGCCGCTACACAGGTAGAGTTGGCAGGCTGTGGAGGTGTATCTGAAAATGGTTTTAATCTTTATTGTACCTATTACCATCTTTAATGTAAAATAAAATAAATATGAATTAATATATTTTTTTTTTACTCCCTTTTAAACGCATTCAATGAAAATTGAAAATACGCGCACACACGTGCTCGTGTGCATATGAAAAGAGGGAGAAAAAATGCAAAGACAAGAAAAAAGACAGCAGCTTATCGAAAGCAACTACATTTTTTATGCATATACTGCAGAAGTGCAGATTAAATTTATTTAGTACTCAAGTTACTTATTCTTCTGTTGTCTTAACTTAAAGGCACTTCTGTTGTCTTAAAGAACTACATACTTATTTATTTTCGTTTGAGCTTTAAAACTTTCATTACGAGCTGATTGTTATTTTGTTTTTATTATTTATACAACTTATCATGCCACATTTACTCAAAATATAAACTTTCATAATTATATCATTAAACTCATTTTAAACAAGAGTTAAAATATGTTTTGGAACACTATAAATATTGAGAAATATACTTTGAAGATAGGATGAAAATGTGCATATTAACATTAATGTATGGATATAATAGTAATTTCTTATTCAGACAGAAAACAGTTTTTCCACTTTAATATAATATGCATATTTAAAATATAACCATGTTCGTCATATTTGCGTTATTGTTATCATTTTTATAATTATACTTATCTAAAAAGCCTTCCATAAATAAAAAAATATCCATGTATATGTACTATCTGACCCGCTCGGTGTTGCAGACTCAAGATAATAACCTTAAATATGCCTAAAATATATTTTGAATTCAGACATTTTTTTCGAGATGGATTTAGTTCTGGGGGCCCATTTCCTTCAGCAGCGTACGCTCTCAAATTTGTATAATATTATATTTTAAACGAAAATCTACCCAAACGAACCTAGAGTTCGGGGCCTATTGTCTTCGGCAATGTACATCCTCGGACTTATAGGATTTTATATTTTTAACCGAAAGTTTTTTCAAAGGAATTAAGAGAATCTTGTTATAGTAATTGACGATTAATTTCTGACATTTAGCGAAACACATTTCATAGCATTACACAATTTCAATTCTGACAGAAAGTGTAGAATCAAAATCCTGTGTAAAACCTAAATTTAAAGGAAGTCGCTCCATATAGGCACTAGGATTAGGGATTTTCATGTGGCATATCTTGTTAATTTCCTCAGGACATGGAACACTGTGGACGCCACGTGAAAAAACAAACATAATAAAACAAATGTTTTGTAAAGAACAGACTAAAAAATGGATTATACGTAATATAACATTTTTAATATATAACATTACGCATATAATCAAGTGTTTTTTTTACAAGATCAACCTTCATATTTTATTTAATAGTAAATATTAATACTTTTTTAAACAAAAGTACTGTTGGATCCGGGAAAGTACCATAAAAAATGAGAATTTTTTTTTTTTCAATCTGGAAACCGGATTGGCATTTTAAAACGGCAGAAAAAAAATGGAAAATAAGAAAACGAACCTGAAATCAATCTACAGAAATTATTTTTTAATAGTAAATATTAATATTTTTTAACAAAAAATACTCTAAGACCGGGAAAGTGTCTTAAATAAGAGAGCTTTTTTCTGTTTTGTATTTCCATCCGGGACATGAGGATAGTTATTTTGTAGTTTAAATTGCAGAAAAAATACCAAAGCAAACTAATACGAAATTGTGCATCAGAAAAAATGCTGTTTGAAAAAGTAAATATTATTATTATTTTTTTTTAAATCACATACCTTGACAATTGGAAAGGTATTGCAAAAACTTTATTTATATAACTCTATAGGTACTATTAGGAGATTTCGATTTCAAAAGGCAGAGAACATGGAACATGTTCCCATTAGTGAGACATTAGTGAGAAATCCTCCGACACATGCGAAAGCCTTGGCGAAAACACTGGCGAACTGTCTAAAATTGGAACTCGTTCAGTAGGGTTTTAATTAATATTTCATAAAATTATCATAAAATTAAACATCTGAGCGTCAGGTACTGGGCATGCCATGCAAATTCGTAGGCCTCTACATGTGATAGATTTCCTTCACTATCGCCAATGAACACACACACACACACAGAGAGAGAAACATCTTTCTTCTATTAATATATGTGTGTGTGTTACAAGCTTTGTACAATCATTTGTAACTTAATTTTACGGCTTTGTGATTATCATAACAACTTTCTATCCTTGTACCTCATTACGAAGACTCCACTCAAGACCATTTCCTTATTCCATACCAAGCATTCAGTAGGTATTTAGTAGTGTAACTTACATACGACGATTCATAGGCCAGTGAACATTCCATAAAATAGAAGTCCTTTCTAGTCAAAATCTTTTACAAACACATTATTATGTAAATCTGAGGTCGCCACTATTAAATTTAGCACACGATCAAATATTTTAGGTTTTTCCCAGTAAAAAGATTCTGACACAATTATCCATAATGAGAACATGTTTATTATATCAATCGAGCACTTCATGTAAGGAGATAATTCCTAGCGCTGGGAGTCGTCATTTCTAAGACACAGCCGCAAAATTAACCCCTTAAGGGGACCGGATAAGCTCTATCTCCGCCATGTTAAAATACACCAACTTTATGTACAGTCGTGGAAAAAAAAAATAACCCCCCCCCCCACACACACACACACACTAACTCCTCAACAAATTATCGTAGAAGAAAGTTACTGGTACCGAACGATTGGAAATAAAGTCTACTTATAAATGATGTATATAAAAAAAATTTTATGGGGCCATCTACATATTAAAACAAACCATAACTTTGTTTTTTCTTTTCAATAGCAGTACACAATACTGACAGCATAAATGAACACTACCCCTTCAATTAGTCTAAAAACAAATTTTTATGCAATTCGTACCATAAGTTTCCGAGAAATTAATTATTTTGAAAACGAGCGTATTTTAAGGGCTGTATCCAAATTGAAGTTCGATACTCGATTGTTAACCGAGAGAGCTCCCTTTTTGATCAAGGCACCTTAAGCAGTCAATTAAGCCTGTTAGATTACAGGATAGTATAAGGAATTTCAAAATATTTAGTCACTTCTATCATAGATGGCTCCTTAAACCATCATTTTGCCGTCATTTAAGCATAATTTGAAAACTACATGGAAGAAAAATGTAAAATTTTGGATTTCCATAAAGCAGGACTTAATAAATTTGAATCCATCAAAAAATTTTTAGGTTGCAATTCATAATTTTTTTAATATTAATTTCATAATTCATAATTCCTATCAGAAAATTATAAAAATTGCAAATTCAACGTATTTATGTTTGGGTATATTAGTATTATTGCAACACAAAAAATTAGAAAATTAGGATCATAATTTCAGAAGTTATAAATAAAAATATGAAAATATAATTTAACATTAGAAGCACTAAATTTGGAATGTTCATAATTCAAAAACTTATCATTCAAATAACTTGAAATTTGGTGTCTAGGCATAGTTTGAACCAAAGATTTGAAATATCTCGTTAAAATTGGGTATTGCCATTGAAAAAAGTGAAGTTTGGATTCGTTTTAATATGTAGATGGCCCCCTAAGAAAATTTTATATACGTCATTTGAAAGTAGACTTTATTTCCAATCGTTCGGTACCAGTAACTTTCGTCTACGATAATTTGTTGAGGAGTTAGTAGGGGGTGTTTACTTTTTTTTTTCCACGACTGTACCTTTTTCTCAGAAATGGTGAAATAGAAAGGTTTAGAATTTGTAGAGTAGTTTGAGTAACATGCTTTACATATTTTAACACACCATTTTCTTTCTAAGTGAACCTGAAAATTAATTATTAATCATTTATTGAAAGCCATTTTTAAATGAGCATTTTTGGTAAGATTTTACTGCATAAAATAAATAATTCTCAACAAATCCTTAAATTCCAGTGTTAGAGTATACAATATAACATAATAAAAGTATTTAAAAAAATTTAGTTCTTAAGTTCAATAGATATTGAAAAAAAGGAACACAGACATGAAAAATCCAAGTTTTGAGAAAAAGGCAATTAAAGATTTAAATGGCCATTAACCTGTGAAGTACTCTTAGAAAGAATGAATAATTCCAACTCTTCTTTTTTTAATATATAAACATGTATGACACATCGTTGGAAAGATAAAAGTTTAAACTATTTAATGATATAAAAAAGTAAAAATCGATTCTTTTCCCAAATTTCGCTTACCTGGTCCCCTTAATTCTCGTTCCTGTGATAGTCACAGGCTGTGGCTTTTATTCAGACCGTTTGAGTCTCACCAGTTTTATAAAATAGTGTAATTGGCTTTATTATGGTATCTTTTACTTGTCATTAAATAAGGTGAATATTTCTTTTTCAAAAAAAGTTGTGCCTATGAGCAATTTGGAATTTTAAATCATCATTTAATGCGACCGTTAAAGGACTAATCTGAAAATCAGAAAATACGCAGGTTTGAAACAAATGGCGCCATCTATGATCGAAATTTGGAACTAATTATTTTCAACCGCTTGAAGAAAACTTTTCATCCTGAGAAGCATTTTAGTCCAAACTGCACTCCTGTGCGACATTAATTTGATTTCGGACACACTGTATTATAAGTATGACATAGTCTCACTCATGCAATGTGGGATAAGAACTGCTATATCTCTTCTACATATAGGTTCACATTTTTCAAAACGGCATCAAGAGCACATTTATAAAATATCAGAAAATACAAGGAGAGAAAAATGTATTGAAGTCAAAAACTGCCATGCCCTATTAAACTAAAATTATAAATATTTATTAACCCTAAGACATTCTGCGCATCTAATATCTCTGTATCGGCAGGGAGCGATTTACGAATTTGGGGGCCCTGGGCACAGATGCTTACGGGTCCCCTAGCACAGATACTTACAAGGGGATTGCGTAGGGGGGAAAATGAAAAAAGGTACTTACTAAAATAACAGTTATTGACTTTAGTAATTACTTTAAAATATCCATTAAAAAATTAAATATGATAATCATTAATTTACCTTTAAATAATTATTTCGCAATATGAAATTTAAATGAGTAGACATTATATAATAAATTGTGTGGTGTTGATTATCTTTTCTTATACAAGTCTATATATCTGGAAGGATAAACTATGCAACAACTAATAATAAATTCCCGACAACACCAAGCTACAATTATTTAAAATATTAGGGGGCTCTACTGCCTGCAAGCTACCCTCACCAATCCCCCAAATAATCTGACGAGAACAGGAACAGGATCAAATAAGAATTAAAAATACAATGCATTTTTAAAGTGATAAAGGAAAATATTCACTATAATGAATTAATTATAAATGGATGTTTCAAACAAAATATACGGTATTATAAAAATACAATATGAACACAACAGAATGTAGAATGAAATGTAAAATTCCATTAGATATTAAAACTACATCAGATTTTGGACAATAACTGAAAACCCTTCAGCAGCATTTGGGGCCCCAGAAAATCAGGGGCCCGTGCCCTGAATGCCCTACCGTATATCAGGCACTGTAGTATCTGTACAGTTAAATAGACCAAACATTTAGGACCTTATTGGATCTTCTTTTCTAGTGCCAAAACTATGTTCTTCATAAATTTTCGTGAATGGGCATCAGTTGTTACTGTAAAAACCTATTTTATCTGCATAAAGTATGTATAATTTTCGATTTTGTGTTCATAAAAACTGTCGTAACTTTATAAAAAAAAAACCGTATCGACTTGCGGAGGAATTAATTTGATTCAGAAGTAAAGAATACGTAAGAAACGATACCACACTTGACCTACTTAGAAAAATTTTACCCTCCCCCCCCCCCACCTCTGGGTTAAAAATGCCGCCCCCCTCCATTTGCCTCCCAAACATGGTAATACAACTTTATTTTGGGAGGACTCGTCGGATCTTTATTTCTAGCGCCAAAACGAAGTTTTCCCAAATTTTGGTTAATAGGGATATGCTTATAAAAAAAATTAAACACGTGAACATTTTGCTTAAAGATTTTCATTTATTTATTTATTTATTTATTTTATGCATGTTCTGTTATAAGGCTGTTCTGAAATACAAACTGGCTACCTTCTAAGACATTTTTTTATTTATTTTTGTTTACAAACGTACGAAATTTGCAGGTGCACTTATCCCATTGAAGGGCACATAATTTTAATCCCTATTTGCCACATTGGCACCCGAATTTTTTAATGAAAATTTCACTTTTATTAAGTACGCTAAAGTATACTTTTACTTGTGTACAAATAAATTTTCTTGTAAATACTGGTGTCAGTCAATTATTTTAACATTTTACGAATTACAAGTACTTTGCCCCTGAAAGGCTTATTCAGAAACTTATATAACAAGTATAATAACGTTATACAACAAATTTTCATTTTTCGATAAAAATAAAAGATCTTTCAGAAAAGCTATCAGAGTTGGCATTTTAAACTGAATTTCCGGACGCAACAATGCGGAGGAGGACTAAACTGTTGTCACGAGACAACAATTGCTTATAACTCAAGATGTAATTAATTTAACGAAAATACAGTAAACTCTGTCTAAAGCGGAATCGGTCGGGACCGAGAAAATTTTCCGTGGTAGACAATATTCCGGCTTATGCAAAAGAACGCGATTTATTGGAATGAAGCATACGTCAGTCGAATAACGTTTTATGTTTTCGATAAAAAGGATCTTGAGTTATAATGAATTGCTCGCGATCTTTCATTCGATCTTTCATCACGATCTTTCATTGATTGTCCTGGCTCGAAAATCTGTCGAAAATTGAAATTCTGGAAGATCCTTTGTCTTTATAAATAAATGAGAAACGTTATTGAATTTCTTAGTACCGCTGTAATAGCTACAAATTTGAAGTTTATACACAAAAATAATAATAATAATAACTTCGGGAATGAGACAGAAAGTCATCACTTTGATTTTGAGTACAACCTTAAAGCATAATATATGGTAGACAATACATATTTTCATAAATGTGCACTCAACTAGTAAATAATAACTCTTAAATGCATATTTATATAGGAAAAAATGGCATAAGCAAGAATTCCTTAAAATTTAAACAGTTTCTGTTCCTTTGAATTAGCTTTTTTAAAGTATTACGGAATTTAATTTTTATGCTCAACATTGAGTATTTGACGTATATATATATCAGTTTTAAAGTTTCATAAACGAAATGCCTTTCATTTTTAAAATATCCTATTTTCCGCCTTATGCAAAATTTTGTTCTCGGTGGGATCTTAAAACTCTTTCCGTTTCCGCGTTAGGCAGATTCCGGCTTATGCACCAAGAATGAATGTTATTTACTATGGGTTCGCCGGGACTTTAAAAATTTTCCGCGGTAGACAGATTTCCGGCTTACACAGAGCCCGCCTTAGACAGAATTTACTGTAACTGTTCGCTTACAAATCTCTTCAAAAATATCTCCCGTAAATCCCATGGTTTTACGCTTAAAAACGAGTTGTGTCAGAAGGTGAAGATAGAAAGTTTGGCGTTTTTGAGCAGAGAAAAGTATTTTTTAGATATGTAACTTTATATAAGTTTATAACTCTAGCTAGATAGATCCTTATAACTTTAGAAAAGTACTTCTAAAACCTGCCAAAAGATGTCAGCACTAACATAGCGAATTTAAAATATTTGCATTCCTTTTTATAAAAATTTTAGACTAGGCCTAAATTTAACAATATTAAAAAAGGGGCAGAATTTCTTATGTTCTAGACATTTAAATTTTTTCTGTGATCGGAGTATTTTTTGAAAGTTAAAACATTAGTGACCAGACAGAGAGGAGATATTTACAAAAATAACTCAAATACAATTACCATATTGACGTTTCGTCGTTTAAAAGTAGTATAACCTAAAGATAAAAATTAACGACTTACAGATAGCAATTTATTTGAAATTCATGTAGAAACTTCTTTAAAAAAGAAATATATTCAGATTTTTTTGTATGGATGAGTGTTAAAAAAAGTGTGACCTTTTTGTATGGATGAGTGTTCAATTTGCAGTTCTGGACTGTAATAGTTTGACGGAATTGTTTTTAAAATAAACCGACAGGTGGCAGCACTACAAATAATTACTTATCATTTAATTACGTTAGAATTGAGAGAATTATCAGAGTTATCACGAGCGTTTTCAATAGATAGTGCATTTTAGTTGACTTCAGCAACATTTTTCACTATATCGTGATTGAATTCATCAATATTTTGTATTTTTAAGCTATCAAAGCATTAATTAGAGTACATGCATATTGATAAATAAATCAAAATCACAAACGCTGTTCACCTGTTTTAGAAGATGTAGAAAACAAGACAGAATACAATTTTCATTCTAAAATGACATTTTTGAAGACAAACTAATAAAAAATTAGTACTTTCAGTTTTTCTGAAAACTTCGTTTGAATTTTCTTCACAAGATTAGAAGCATTTAATTATGAGTAAATTCAAATGGCAATTCTAGTTCTGCGCCGTTATAGCTTGAAGAAATTGTTTTAAAAAAAAACGATAGATGTCAGCACTAAAAGAATTATTTCTCATTTTAACTGTATTGGAATTTTGAGCGAACTTTTTCACCATGCCACATTTTACACAGTTTTGAATTTCAAAATTTAACAATTCATCTGTATGATAATGAATCGTAATAATTTATCCTACTGATTTTTCGAATATGGAAGCATTGTTAATAACTAATATTAAAATGATTGTTTTACGATACAAATGTTTATCTTTAAATTAATCCTTATAAATAAGTTAGAGCAAAGATTAACATTTTTTTTTTTTAGCAGCATTATATAGTAGCTTTATATGTAGCTTTATATAAAGCTACAACAAGGATGCAGGTGCTAAGCCGAATAGATACTTTATTTGTAGGATCAGTTATCACCAGTTGTGAATCTTAATTAGTGTGAACGAATTTGAAGAGATTGTATGAAATATTTGTTATTCACAGATACTGTTATTGTTGGTTGGTTTATTTTTGACGGCCGATTATCTACTCTTGGGATATAGGCCCTGGGGGGAGTGCCCTTCGTGGGGGTCGATACTGTTATTGTGTCTTTAGAAAATTAATAACCTCGTTGTGAAATTCGAACATTTTGTTAACAGTGTGATTCATATAGCGTGTAAGGTGTAGTTTGGTCTCCTATTTTATTTAGAAATTCCGAAATCTTACCAGAAATTACGAATAGTCAATTTTGACACACATATTGTAATAACTTAAAGTTAAAATTCTTCTTTCCGAATTTCCGGTATGAATTCGAAATTCAGAATTTAAAAAAAAAAAGTTAAATTGGCAACTTGCTATATAGATATATTTCAGAGAAATTTTATTAAGGAAGGAAATTTGTGAAAGGTTTTAAGGAAATGCTCAGAAAGTTTAATCGCACGTTGAATAAAGGAGTATATATTTTTAAATCAAGTCTGACAATAGAATTACATGCTGTCGATCATCAGAACCTTTTTAAGCTTTTCCGATGTATTAGTTGAAAAATGTGTATGAATTCGGTTTGTCTATGGTCATCTGTTTATCTGTCCGTCTGCCCGCACTCTAACTCTTTTAAATATAAACGGATTGCATTGTATAAGTGGTATGTATTATTGATACTTACCATGGCATGTTCAGTATTGATAATGAAGTGTATAGCATTTATAGTTCGTTTACAAAGGAACTCAAAATAATTTCGTTAGATTGTGGTCAATGGGGAAAAATCGTTATCAGTGTATTTTAATAATGTTGCACTATTTAAAACATATTGCAAATGATATACATCACTGCGATGTACTACAAGATGCTGACTATAGAATATGCTATTCAAAGTGATTATCGTGCATTTTCAGAGACACACAAAATAATTAAGTTACAGTATTGTCAATGATCAATAATTACTGGGCGTGCGTTTTCAACTGTGATTATCGTTTTTACATGTAACTAATTCTTTGCATAGTACTCGATGCGTATAAATTCTATAGATCATGTGTAGGGTTGCACAAAAAAATTCGAGTACATTTCTGCCTATTGACGTAAATTGCTCAAGGGGAATTTTCAATTGTGCTATCTGTTTCTTAATTGTAATAAATCTTTGCATACTATGTAATAGATATAGAAATCTATATATACCATATACAGGTCTGCACAAAAAAATACTGCTAATTTTTCGACTGTCAGGTCTGCACAAAAGAATACTGATAATTTTTCGACTATAGATGGGAATTGCGGAAATTGTGTTTTCAGATATTCCATATATCTTTTCTAAATCGTTTATTTACACATCATCGTTTACCGTATTAAATGGCGAAGTTTTGTTATAGTATTTTGTATGCTTTGGGAAGGGTTTCATAAAGTATGATGCTCCATGCGTGATTTTTCTGTCTTATTTATTTAAAAGAATCTCGGGGTTGGGAAATATGAAAAAAGCACTTTGCTTAATAAATCTGGTAAAGGAAGAGCTTTCCATATTAAAAAATAATATGTAAATTTATGCTGATCGCATCAGAACGAATGTCAACTGTATTTTGATGAATTTGGCGCTAGTACCACCTTCTTGAAAAAAAATATATTTCTCATTATACACATAATATTTATGTTAAAAATTATCATTAACTAAATTACGAGATAAGCAGCAAGTAAATAAAAAAGAACAGTGCCCAGTTAAGCTGATGGCATATAGCTCACAGGCTATTCACAGTAATTGTATATTATACTCTTATTTCAAATAATAATGCCCCTCGAAAAATAAATTAAGGCCGGGGATTGCCCCCTCCCGTTTCCCCTCTTTATACTTAACAAATGAGCCTCCAAACGTCATCAGGGAAGCGCCTTATCGAAATAAACCGGTATCTAAATTTGAAGCAAGTCTGATATAAAGCCCATTTATCTAATTTAAGAGTGGTATTAGCCCCCCTTCCCCCCTTTATATTTAACCAATGAACTTCCTAATCTAATCAGGGAAGCGCCTTATCAGAATAAACCGCTATACCAAATTTGAAGCAAATCGGATAGAAAAAATCCCTGCTGGCTCAGCCTACAGGAGCAGGTAGATTTCAAAGTTATGTACTAATTTCACCAACAAAAACTATATGAAGAAAATATAAACTCAGTTTAACAATTTTACCTGGCCGCTTTTGACAAGATTTTAATTTCATTTTTCTGTAAAAGCTGGTTTTTGTTGCATTAAAATATCTCAATTTGTTGATTTTCTGTAAGAAAGCAAACCCTATTGGTTTACAATGGAAGTCTACGGGAATTTGGGGAAATATTGGAGATATCGACAAGTTGGCGTCACTTTTGGCGACTCATTTTGGTCACCAAATTTGGCGATATATCGCAAAGTTGGCAACAAACTTTGCAGCATTCGGTGACAGAACAGGGTCCCTCCTATGGTAACCTCCCTTATGTGTATGGAGATACGATAGCGTAATATATATATGGATTTTTATTTTTCACGTGGAAATCTTGCAATAGAAAAATAATTGTTGTGGTAATAATTTTATTGTGGTTTTTTTTTTATTATTGGCAACTGCTATAGCGATTTTTGTTTTTAATTTTCCTGTATTTGTTCTGCCAGAGCTGGTTTTATCAGAATCATGTTAAGGCGGCATTCAAATTTTTTAATCCTCCCCCATTGCTACTGCCTTGGACCGATTTTTCTCATTTGCAATCACCGCCGAGATATTAGCTATCTCAATGTGCTTGGCGAGTTTGAAGACTATCCGTACATAACTGTGACTTTTATCGTGCGGACAAAATTTAGTACATGCATACACTTTTAGGTATTTTATTTAAACTTTTATAAACTTTTAGGTTGAGGTGGTTTTGAGTTCCTGGGGTCATATAATGAAAAGCTATGAAGGAATTTTTCAAAAGTCGTACCATGGTAGCAACTGCAATAGGCACTGTTTCTTACAAAATCTACCTAAAACCCAGTTATCTAAATTAAGGGTTATTAGCCCCCCGTTCCCCCCAAAGCGATATAAGTAAGCGTGCAAACTTAATACTGGAATCGGGCGTAAATTAACACAGTTGTGCCATCTTGTGGACTGGGTGATAATCCATATACGCGGTCTTTTAGTGTGACGTCACATATGACAGGATATCTACCATCTGCTCATATTTTCTAAATCTTTAGTCACTCAATTTTGTTCACCACATTTATTGCAAAATAGTGGCGTAGCGAGAGGGGCGTTCAGATGCACTTGACACCACGAAGTTTTCTTCGCCTTGTCAGAGACATTTCAGCTATTAATCAAGGTGAAGAAAACTTTACAATTTTAGTGGTAGCGTAAGAAAACAGTTAGGCATTTTCCTGTAGTTTAACCCCGTCCGCTACGTGGCGTGTGACCTTGATTGATGTGACCTCGCTTTAATCTTGCGGTTACCTCTCCCATTTAACATAGGACGCTTACTTATATCGCTTTGCGTCCCCCCCTTTAGACTTAAATAATGAACCTTCAAATGAAATCAGGAAATCGCCTTATCAGAATTAACTAGTATACCAAATTTGAAGAAAAATCTGATAATTTTGCATGAAAAATGCATTTATCTAAATTAAGGGGGGTAATCCCCGTTCCCCCTTTTATACTTAACCAATGAACCCCCAAAACTAATCAGGGACGCACCTTATCAGAATGAACCTAGAAAAAATAATTGAAGCAAATCGGATATTTCTATCAAGAGTTATCGCGTTATGTATATACGTACGTTAGGGTGGAACTTAAGTATAGGGTAAAAAAAAAAACTTTTTTATTTTAATGTGTAATAGTGAAAACTGTTTTCCTTTTTGGATGTCTAAACTTTTGGCTGAAAAGGTTTTTTTAAATTAAGTTGTTTTCCGGTTCCTCAAGGAGGTCAAAGTTTTGAAATTTCAGTATAAAGTAACTGAAAGTAAACAACGTAGCTGTTAGCTCATATCTACTGTTATTCAGCAAATACTATCCAGAAGTCACCACGAGGAGGTGGTTAAATATCGACTTCCACCATCCTTAACTCCCTTTGTTATGAATTAATTAAATTGGATATTCAACCTACTGTCTTTTTAGGCAAACTTTGTCATTACATTGTGGGAATTCAACTTTCCCAAGATTAAGCCGTCTTTTGCTTAATATTTAAAAACGGTTGACGCAGCTCGCGGGACAATTTTGACACACGTTTCCACTGTTTGAGTATGACAAGGAAAATCTAAAATTCAGGTGTATCCCCTGTTTGTACTTTTTTTAAGTTCTTCATCCGATCAGACCGTCAAGATAGGATCAATGTTTTTATAGTCTATAATTTCAATATGTTCGCATTTTTTCAAGTCGCTTTCCTACTGGTCCAGAAAATCCTTTTGTACCCGTAGTTTTTCAGCAAGATGTTGCAATAAGTATCTAAGAAAAAAGTTCATTTGCATGTAATAATCAAATTATCCATTATAAAGTTTTTAGGGTATTGCTTCCGATGTTTTAACAACTCCAGATTTGCATCCTGCATTAAAGGCGTTTCTGTTTCACCTAATAACTCTCAAACTCTAAATGTCTGTATTATTATTTTGAAAATACACCAAAATTGCAGTGGCTATATTAATATAAGAAGATGATGTCAATGAAATATGACCAATATATTTCTATCCTGGTTTTTTAACTGAGACCAGATGTTCGTCTTTAATGATTCTTTATACTTCTTTCCCTCTGCTTCAGTTATCATAGCGTTATCCTTTCTGCCATAAAAATACCAACCTTCTAAAATAACTCATTTCGTCTTTCCTGTTCTTTCAAATTCTTCCTTTTCTTTTCTCTTTGTCGTCTTCAAGTCCTTCTTTCAGTTACTTTTTCTTTATTATCATCAGAAATACCCATATCTTCTAAGGTGCCATTTGCAATAATGTTTGCAGTTCTGTCTAATACTTCGGTTCTTTCACCGTGTCGATTATCAAATTCAGGTTTAGAAAAACAACCGATTGAACTATTTCCTTCCGAACTGTTTTTTACACTTGACGATCATTCAATCAAAACATCATTTTTTTTTTGTTTTAAAATAACTTTTTCCCTTGATATTTCCATTTCCAGTCTTTCTACACATTTTTTTGTAGTTTTTATATCTATTGATTCTATTGTCATCACCCCATCTCTCTTTGGTCTTTGAGAAAGTGACGTTCTTGTTCTGATACACGATAATATTTAGTGCTTTTACACAAAGAAATGTCTTTTACAGGATTACCTAACATTTTGCAATTTTATATTGGATGTGGGATTATTCTTTCTAATCTTAATATTTTTCTTCATATTTTGACATTTCTCGCACTAGTCTTTAATATTTTTTTTATGATTTGTGTATCAGAAACCGTTGGAATTGAAGGTCTCAGCAATACACTTTTAATTGTATCATCAACGGTTTTAGATATGTTAGAAAAAGTGTGTACCAGGTTGCAGCTGTCAGATTTTAAGTTAAATTGAACCCAAAAATAATGTTTCATAACTTCTTCATATGTTCGTCAAAGATGACAGTCTAATGTTAATTGTTTTGGTTCACGAAATACAGGACACTTCAACAATTATCTAGACTTAGGTACGTTAACAGACTTTGTCACTTTTGACACCGAATGTTTATCGAAAAATAATTAAAGAAACTGTTAACACCCGTTAAATCGGACTAACTTCTTATGTGTCGCAGCCAAATAAATCAGAGACAATGAAAGCCGACGCCCACGACGCTGGCTTCTACAAAAGTCAAATAAAGTAGGGCTAACTTTTCTAAGGCACTCAAACTAAATTATTCTCTTTGTTATAGGACATTAACACTTAATTAATTTAATTTTGCAAATTATAAATTTAACAATAAGCTTAAAAAACTTTTCATGCAATTATTGGCTTTTTTCGTTTTTTAGGGAAAATCAGGCACTTTGAGGAACCGGAAAATATCATTTTAAAATTAAAAGAAAAATATTTTCTTTTTATGGAGTTAAAAAGGAAAAAAATAATCACTATTAGAATATAAAATTCGAAACTTCGTTTTTTAGTTCCACCCTAACGTACGTACATACTACAGAACCGGCGGGCACATTAGCTCTCTCAGGCTTTGATAGCCTGTGAGCTAAAAATATAATTTATGCAACAAATTAAAATAGTATTAAATATTCAATAGTGATTACGCATAGTCATATAAATCTACTTGCAAAATATTTTACATTCTTTCGCCATTTACTCACTTATTAAGCTCAGAGCTGAATAACTCTAGATACCGGACGCAGAGATATTTATCTTGTTGGCACAAGCGAATTGACAGTTTATCTAATTGCGGTATCATCTGCACAAGAAAGTCAATTAACCTTGATGACTGCAGATGATTTAAAGGACCGCTGAGGCCCGAAACACAAGCGTGCGCGTATGATAAAAAATAATCACTGTTGGACTCACAAGTGAGGCCTACTACAGCTGTGTAGGAAACAGCTCGCGTTTTCTTTAGATGAGGGGTCAAGGCGAAGATGAGACCAATTTGTACTCACATACCTCACTTTATTAAAGTATATCAGCTGACTTTTTGATTTAGGAAATGGAAGATGAAGGACAACGACCCCTTTACGATATGATATGATCTCAAAAATGTGATGAGAAAGTTGGTATTAGTAGATCATTATAAGTGGAAAGCTTTGATTTTCAAAATAATGTTTTGCTAATTTTAAACAATTATATTAAACTTTCAAAGGTATGTTTTTTTTTTTTTTTTCTAATATAAATTACTGTTCTCAGCAATAAAAAATTGCACATTATTTTTTCTTTAAGTAGTTCTTAACCCTTTATGTACTGAATTATGAATACATGAAAATTTTATCTTCTAAAGGATTTATCATGAATTTTTGAAACTACATTAGAAAATTAACATAATCATTTAATAAATTTTAGAAAGATTTTAGAAGGATTGGAGAATTTAAAAGGATTAATTAAATTTGAATTTATAGGGATTTTGGGCAATATTTATAACCCCAGTCAAATCTTTTATTTTAAATATTTTTCTTAGTATTTTGTACAATTAGGAAATGTAAAAATATAATGTTCTTACAATAGAAATATAAAAATATTTCCGAATTGAAAAATACCCCCACCCCCTTCTTAACGCCAAGAAAGCTCAAAAGATGCAAAGGCAAAAGAAATCATCGTTTTAAAAATATTTCTGTATTGTGTAACCAATAATGTTTTTGGGAACAAGATAAAGTAATGCATCTATAACTCATTCTAAACTGTATTACTACCAATCGATGCATTAAATGAATTTTATAACAAGTTATTTTAATTACAAGTTTTTTTATAACAACTTATCAGTACCTTCACTAGATAAAGGGTTAAACCTGCCCCAAGAAAATTCATATATTAGTTAAAATACATTGTCCTTTCTGTATCTTATTTTTTCTAAATCTTACTGCTTGCTGTGCATTTTCTTAAAAAATCTGGAACTTCGAAATTAGACCTCTGTTTTAGGTAAGTATAGCTGATCTGTTTTTGTTTTTTAATTGCGCGTCAAGTATACTAATGTAAGAACGAATGTCTTCAGGTCCAATATCCTAAATAGCTTTACAGGTATATCATAAAAGCGGAACGTCGGCTTTTAATTCGGGACTTATAAATAATTTTCTGTCATCTGATTAAATTTATGTTAACTAAACAATTTCTAAGGGGATATAGCATGAAATTGTAACAACAATATTTATCTTTGGAATAATTGACAACATTTGCAGGAGAATCAGTATTCATAAATAAAACTTAAAAAATATTACATATAGGAGCATATCCTATTAATAATATAATAAAAATTGTTACCCATACATTCATTGGCAAATGTTTTATTAATTAACATTATAATAAAAGAAACTAAATAGTCTTACATTAATTTGAAATAATAAAACGATTCTGATATGACCCCGTTTTACTTATTTTAGCCACAAATTACTCATGTGTTTCTTTGTAAAAATGTCCACAGTCTTGATAATATATATAGATATGGTTTAAATTTAGAAGTAGTTATAACGATATTAACTTTTAACCGTTAACTATTATACATTTTCAATATTCTAACGGTGTTTATCATCTTAAACCGTATATATATCTTTGTTGCAGGTGTAAGTTTTTTTAAGGTTCATCCAATGATTTTCTAGGGGGTAAGTTTAATTATTTTAACAAGTATTTTAAAATAACTTTCTTAGTACTTTCAATGTGATTCTTATTTTACATTGTTTTTACCCGACTGTCAAGAAGGGTTATGTGTTTCACGCATATCTGGGTATGTGGATTTATTTATACCGTCGAAACATCCCAACGACTGGATGGATTTTAGTGAATGAGATCTCTATCGATTCGTCTTAACCGTCCGATAGTTATAGGCTAGATTTTGTTTTTATAAATTCAAAATGGCGGCCGTAAAATACAAAATGGCGGTAGAGACGAAAAAAACTTTTACGCACCCTATTGAGTGGCATATCATTGGATAGGTCTTTCAAAATGAAGACAATGTTTCACTGACTATTTTACAGTCAGAAGCTCCGTTTAAATATTACACAATCTGGAAGTTGTGTAGGTAGGATCACTAGCTTTACTGCAACTCTAACCTTCATAGACATCCATAGTTCTCATCAAAACAGTGTTTAAAGATAGGAACTAACAATTAAACAGAACTTAAAAGTCATCAATACAAGTAAATCAAAAAATAGGTAAGTAATATAAAAAACATTTTTACGTTGAATGGAAATAATTAATTAGTTCACTTTTTACGCAGTCGGAATTTTTAATTTTTTTAATTTAATTTTTATACTTCTTAGTTTACAGTCGATTGGGTACATAAAAGAATTAATTTTTCAGCTTATAGCTATAGCTTGATTCTTTTACAGAAATTGACTGTGTATTGCTTATATTTGTATTTCATGTACCCCTGAAGAAGTGAAATGTACTATAAGCTTCCTTCTACATCCATCCAATTGATCTTTCATTTGTTTTTCATACGTCATTTAATAGTTCTACGTTATTTAACTGGGTTTTTTTTTTATCTTTTGTCTGTAACTGGTTATTGCATCAATTTTGGTCAATTTTCATGTGTTTAAATGGTTTAATTGTGCAGAAAGGTTGTATATATATATATAACCATTAAAGAAACATTACCGAACACCAACAAAAACTGAAATTATGAATAAAATGACATAACATATATATATATATATATATATATATATATATATATATATGACCATTAAAAATCAATACAAATTACCATCAAACATAATAAATAAATAAATAAAATGAGCAGAAAAAGAAAAATGGATATTTGTAGAACTTAGACAGAATCTTCAGGTCCCAAATGCCTAGAGTTCCACAAATAAAGTGTGTGGTTTCATCTTCATATTAGCCATAAAAAAGCTAAAGAATATGAATTTGGGACTACTACACACAGAAAACCGGGAAATAAACCATTGAACACAAATTAAGTTCAAAATGAAACAAAATTAAAAAGGATTGAGGAAAAAAAATTACCAAATCAAAATCCATATTGTCATAGCATTAGGTATAACAAATACACTCATTTTGCATTTTATTCTCATTTAAGAACGTATACTATTAGAAATTAATATGACTGTCCTGAGTAGGCTAAAAATTAAATACGAGTTAATCGTTAACTTCATTAAATATTAATGAATATGAATTAATTTAATATGAATTGATAAATAGATAAATATAACTACACCATTATACATATAAAAGTATCGAATCAACATCCATTATAAAATGTTTATTAGCAACGTAGTTATAAGTCAAATGCCCCATTTTATATATATATATATATCATAACTCCACAACAAAACTATGTGAATCAAGTTTATAAACGAAAAATTCTCATTTTTTATCTTAAACTTAACAGTCTTTCAAGAATTTTGAGAACAACATCAATTTGTAAAAAATCAAGACAATATTATTAATTTGTCTCATAAAATACAACTTTAAACCTATTACTTAAAAATTAGCCAGTAGCTTTGCCAATAAACGTTACTACTTGTTTAATAAAAGAAACTTCCGAAATCTCTTACGAATATGGAGTACGAACACTACGTCTAGAGGAAAAAAAATCTAAGGGATGGTCCCCTGTTTTTTTTTAAGTTTTTCTCTCGATTATACCTGAAATAAAAACAAAAAGGTAAAATATGAAAATAATTATTATAATATATTCCAATCCATAAAAGTTTATAATATTTTTTTGTTATAGCATGAAAAAAATTTTCTTTTTGTTTATTTTTGAGATATAGTTATAGAGAATTTAATTTCTTTCATTTAAAGAAAAAAGAAACATGTAAAGATGTTACTTGTTGAAAAGTTTTTGCGGGAAAACCGCTGAAAAATATTGTTTTCAGATAATTTAGTTTAAAGTTTTGGTATCGCCGGTCTGAGCGGCTGCACGTTTATATGATTTGATAGCCTAAGAGTGACTGCTCAGACGAGGAAACCAAGTCCGTAGAGCATAATGTCCCTCCCGGATTCCTTTATTAAGGACTTAAAAAAACTCGATCGACCATAGTTTATAAATCTTCCTATCGACAGTGCAAAAACTGTGGGTGGGGGCTAAGGGGGCGTGTGCCTCGGGCGCCAGAGCGAAATGCGAAAGGGGCGCCAAATGAAGATTATGTTTGTCTTTTGCTACAAAAAATATATATATGTATATATATATGAAATTTGGATAAAAATGTAGACGGAAAACCAAAATGGAAAACTAACCGAAAGTAAAAGTAACGTAAAAGAATCTGAAACCAAAATCGAAAAAGTAAACACCAACTGGTTAGAATTCAACCTCAGCTATTCTGAGCAAAAAAAAAAAAAAAAAAATAAATAAATAAATAAATAAATAAAAAATCATTTAAAACTAGTAAAATGCAAGCGAGAAAACTTTTAAAGAATATTTCCATAGCTTTAACATTAGCGTTCCAGTTTATTCGCGTAACTAGTGTAATATATTAAGTCTTAGTCAAGTCTCACGCGAAAGCACTCGCACGCTAATGTTAATACCTATGTCACCTATTTGACCCTTCTTTTCAGAATTATTGCTTGAATTTTAATAATTTAATTTTTTTTAAATAATACCTGAGGTTGATATATAACGTTGTACGTTTTTACTTTTTCGGTTACGATTGCGTTCTTTTTTTTTTTTTTTTTTTTTTTTTTTTTTTTTTTTTATGGGGATACTTTAAATTTCAGAACCAGTTTCAGACAGCTTTCCAAAAATTAAAGTGTGAGAATATTAAAAAATATATAACCAAACACGAAAAAGTACAAAAGTACGACATTAGATATCGACCTCAGGTATACCATGAAAGAAAAAAATATTTAAAAGTAAAAAAAGGCAAGCGAGATATTTGTCAAGACTACTCCCATATGTTTAATATAAGCTTGCGAATGTCTTCGCGTGTCTAATGTAGACTCTTAATTTATATCACTGTATTTTAAACGGCTCAATTGTAATACTACAACTACCATAAAATGTGTGAAAATGAAAGCGGTCTATAACGGAATCTGGTCATAAATTAATAAAATCATTTATTTTCAACAGAAAGAATGTCAACAATTATACATGCTAAGATGGAAACCTGTATAAAAAGGAATATTTTTCTGTTTTTTTCGACACCGTTTTCAAGGTTTTAATGAATCAATATATTTGATAAAGTTTATTACGTAGTTCAGTATTATGTGTTTTATGATTACATATTTTAAAATAAGTCGGCTATTAGAAACTTAGTAAGATTATCTTTGTAAATTTTCTTTGCATAGGAGTGAAGGGGGGAAGGACAAAATCCATGTTTGCCCCAGGCGCAAATAAGGCTAATTTCGGTTAATTCTGTATGCTATTCTTAAAGTCTCAAACAGTAAAAAAAATAATTGTAATAATACTAAATACATCTTTTTTCGTTATTTCAAAGCTCTTTGATCCCCTTAAGGTTGTATTCCAATCCAAACTGCTTATTTCCTGATTTATTTTTAAATTAATTTTTGCTCTCAAAAGAATCAAACTGGCAAATTCTGTTATTTAGAAACTACATATTGTGCTGTACTTGTCGATTTTTTTTATAGATGCAGAGAATATTGCAAAAAATGCTGTCAAAGTTGGCGTTTTGAACAGAATTTTTCGAAGCGGGAGATCTGAGAATTAAAAAAAAAATATCATACTGAGAAAATAATTGTTTAAAAATCAAATTCTAATTAATTGAGAGAAAATGAAATGACACGGCCTCTTATAAATCTCTTCAAAAATCACCTCCGCAAGTTTCAGGTTTTTACTTTTAAAAATGAGTCTGAAAATGTCTCAGAAAATTTCGAGCTGTTGAGGGTGGAAAAATATTTTTTCGAATACACGCTTAAATAAATTTTATAACAAGATCCATTTATGTCTAACGACTTACATTTAAGACGCTTCGAATATCAATAAATTTATGCATACTGTTTTTCGCTGTAACATGAAAAATGTATGAAATAATTATCTTATAAATCCCTTTATCTGTTAGCGAGAGATGAGAGCTCAAGATGGATATTTATTTGCTTAAATAACGACATTTTTTCGATGTTCATAGATTTTTTATTCTTCAAGATGGCGAAATGTAAAAATTAATTTCATCTTTATTTTTTTCTATCATAGATCCAGATGAATTATGTTATAATCTTAGCTTGTAAACTTCTTTGAAATATGTATTTTTTGAATAGTCAAATTATTTGTTTTATCCTATTTTTATGCATGTATGTAACGTCCCAAAAAAAGAACGCTAGGAACAAAAAAAGTACCTATTTTTATTTGCCAGTTAGGAGAGAGTTTTTTGTGTAAATTCCTTTCCAATATGATTCTGAAATAAATTGTTTTTAACGCCTAAATTTGATAATTATTAGTTTAATACTAATTACTATTATTATTATATTATTCGTCTCTACAGATAAATAAATATTTTTTTAGTAGTAATACTAATTATAGTACATAATATACAATTTAAAAGATTATTTTATACAAATATGGACAGAACATATAATTATGTATATTATACTATTATAAATATTATACATACTCCCATATTCAGGACGTTTACATTTCACCAAATAGATAGAGAAGTATGGAAATTATTAGAAAAATTGTGAAATTTACATTAAATCTTGTTATATGAAAGAAATAATACGTTATTTAAAAAAATATTGACACATTTAGTATTTAGTGTGCATCCGCTTATTTTTTATTAAAGATTCGATACGTCTTGGCATACTTTGTATGAGATTTTGTTTTTGGCAATTAATTTGTATTTAGACTATTCTTGTTTGTGGTGTTGCATTTCTTTAATTTTTAATTAAATAAAACACTTCCATGGCCTGAAAACAGTCCAGATATGAAGTCCATAGAGAATCTTTGGGCCATTGTAAAGAAAAAATTAAAGAAATGCAGCATCACAAACAAGAATGGTCTGATAGAAAGACTCATCCAAATTTGGCACCATGACAACGAAATACAAATTAATTGCCAAAAACTCATACAAAGTATGCCAGGACTATCGAATCTTTAATAAAAAACAAGGGGATTCACATTAAATATTAAATTTATCAATTTTTTTTAAATAATGTATTATTATTTTTAATATAACAAGATTTAACAATATTGTTAACATTTAATGTAACATTATTGTAAATTTCTCAATTATTCTAATAATTTTTACACCTCTGTACACTTTTTAGCATAATTCTTTTTAGTATTTTTTCAATTCATTTTTCAACATTTTAAAGGGATTTTACCAGAAAATTTGCGAAAACTAAAAGTCAGGAATGAATGGGTCAATAATTTTTACTGTATTACAGGAATTGTATCTTCATTTTTCTGTTCCACACTGAGAAATACTTGAATGTTTTCCTACCATAACCATTCTCTCACAGAAGGGTTTTCGAATTTACTCAGTCATTTTTATCATCATCATTACTATTTACTTTTCTAATCCACTGCTCCAATAAAATTATGCAGCTGTCACATTGATGAACGTAATTTCTCAAAGCGGACAGAGGGAAATGGCATATCATATTCCTTATGAACACAGCAAAAGAATCTATAATGATAATTTTTTTCCCTTTCATTTTGTATTCTTGATGCATTATTTATAAGGCATGAGGATCTTTCTTCTTTTACCTGGACTAAAAGATGCATTCTAAATGTTTGTCAGTTGAGTCTTCTTTTTATTTTATTTTTAAAACGTAACTTTCTATGCTATTTATAATAAGAATAGTGAATTTTATGCAGTTTAAATACTTTATATTGCTATTTTTTGTAATAAATAGAAGGTTTAATTTTAGGCTGTTGTTCTCAACTGCTCCGCTCAACAAGCGTAAAACGCTTTGACACATTTACAAATTCATTTTTTAACGGAAATATATAAAATTGGAAGTCCTGATCATGGAAGCGATTTGGAATCGCACTGTGTTTTCCATTTTTGGATCATTTTATTGTTTATTTCACGTATTGTCTAAACATTTTTTATCTTCTCTTCCTAACGTTTTTTCATCTTTTTCCTTCAAGTTACCAGACTGGGCGGGCGCCGTCCTCTTATTTTCGTACGTTCTACTCTGTATATGCGTTTTTCTGTTCAGTTAGTTTGAACTCTTATCATGTAAGCTTTTTATAACCGTTTTATAGTAATTTATCATGTGCTTTACCTTATATTTTTTCTTGTAAATATGTAAATATTTTTATACTTTTTTCTAAATTGTTCGCACTGTGTTTAACATTTTATATTATGATAAACTTTAATGTATGGTCTCTGAAAAGAGTCTTTTTTTTTTATTCTGGGGCTTCCTTTGTTAGCTTTTCGTCTGTTCTCGGACTGTCAATTTGATAGGATCATATGGAACTTTTTTTTTTCTCATTTTGTTATACTAGCAATTTTATTCTAAGTTGTCCAACTCCTTAATTTCTTTTTTTGTGGCCACCAGCCGCGTTTAAACATTCTTTTATGGCTCCCATTGCATTGAAAAACACACTACCTTTAAACAGGATGTGCAGTTGCAAGGCAACTAGGAAATCCGAAAACCAGCTCACATTGTTCCATTGTTTAAGGCGTTTTACTAAGTCTATGGACAACACCTTTAATAGTGTGGTTATTATTATTTACTTTTCTAATCTACTGCTACAATAAAATTAGGCAGCAGTCAAATTGATGAACGTAATTTCTCAAAGTGGGCAGAGTGAAATGGCATATCATATTCATTATGAACACAGCAAAAGAATCTATAATGATGATTTTTTACCCTTTCATTTTGTATTCTTGATGCATTATTTATAAGGTCTCTTTTCTTTTACCTGGACTAAAAGATGCATTCTAAATGTTTGTCAGTTGAGTCTTCTTTTTATTTATTTGTGAAACGTAAGCTTCTGTGCTATTTACAATAAGAATAGTGAATTTTATATAAGTTTATATATTTTATATTTCTATTTTTTGTAATAAATGGAAGGTTTAACTTAAGTCAATAATGCATTGACTTTGGAATCAAAACTGGGCGATAAGAAGTCAGTATTTGTACATTTTGCCAGAAAAATAATTGAGAACGTGAGTTTGAAAACTTGCCTTATCCAAAAAATCAAGCTTTGGGAAATCACGAGAAACTTCTAATTGCATCCATTGGTTTTCATTGTAAACCAAGATTTTACAATGGCAGAAAGACAGGATAAAACTAGTTTTTCTTGCAAATTGCTGTGTTTTCTCCGTGCAGGTTTACCAATAAAAAAAACTATATAGAGAAAACATTTTTTTTTTTTGGGGGGGGGGGTGATAATGCCAGTTTTGAAACTCAGATTCTCAATTAGAAAAAGTAATGACTAATAAACTAAAATTTCTACACTGTAATAATCAACAGACATATTCTTGGAATCGTATAAAATTTGTTATCAGAACAGGTTACTACAGTGGTGGTCAAAATTGTGGACATTTTTTTTAAATTTTCATGTTTTATAAATTTGTGTGCTTATAGAATATATTAATTTTCACTTAAATACAAATGTTTATACATAAAATTCAAGCTCATTTAACGTAGAATTTAATACAAAAACTGAATTGAAATATCTGCATTACAAAAAAAAGTTACGCTTACTTTAGTCTAAAATACAAACACAATTAGTCATGAATGCTGGAGTGCGTTGTAATAAAAGCTTCCTAGCCAATCACAATGACTGTTCTGAGAACCAATCAAATGTCAGTAACTAAACTGTGGTATATTTTAATTTGTAAAAGCGGTATTATGCTGGAATGAATTTTGTAGAAGGGTGAATACTAGTGTAACTAAATAGAATAATGTTTTATTTTTTAATATTTTTATTTTTTTCTTAATGCAAATAATTTAAAACAATGTCATCAACAACAAGAACTGATTGGACATCTACAAAAAGAAGCAGAATTGTCATATTGGGAGAAAATAGTCTCTCTTACGTTAAAATTGCAAGATAGGTTGATGGATTAGTCACTTTATCTGGCGTACGAAAGTTGTACTTACGATATGAAGAAACTAAATCAGCGATAAATAAGGCAAGACCAGGCCGAAAAAAATGCACAAGTGCTTCTGACGATATAAAGATAAAAAGGATATGCCTCAAAGATTCATCAGAAGAATTTCATCAAATGTTGTTAGATGTGAAATGAATGCAATGGGTATTTCAGTTAGTTCAAGAACGATAAGGAGAATATTACCAAGTTTTGGAGTTAAAGGTAGAATTCTGAGGAAAAAACCATTTTTAAACCTTCAGCAACATAACAAACGAGTTCAGTGGACAAAAGAAGACATTAATTGGTCAGAAAATCAGTGGAAGCAAATAATCTGGAGTAAAATATCGCTCTTTGGTAGTAATGGGCGAAAATATGTGAGACGTAGAATAGGGGAAGAGCTGCACCTTGATTGCATCACAGCAACTACAAAGAACCCAAGAAATGTCATGATTTGGGCCTGCATGTATGCAGATGGTTTAAGCCGCATTCAAGTGATTAATAGCATTCTGAATGAAAATAAAACAAACATCGAAACTGTCCTGGAACCAAAATTGAAACCTTCCATCAGGGATCTCTTCCCCAATAAAGCACCATTTATCTTTCAGCAGGATTCAGCTCCATGCCATACGGCAAAAATATGCAAAGAATGGTTTAAAAATAAAAACATACAATTATTACCCTGACCAGGAAATAGCCTTGATCTGAATCCTGTAGAAAATTTGTGGCGACGTTTGAAAATCCTTGTACAAAAAAAGCGTCTATCTAATAAAACGCAACGTATTGAAGCTATAATTAATTCTTGGCATAATGCGATAAAAAAGGGGGAACTCCACATACTAGACTTTTTTTGTAATGCAGATATTTTAATTATTTTTTTTTATTAAATTCTACATTAAATTTCCTTGAATTTGATATATAAACATTTGTATTTAAGGGAACTTTATTATATTCTTAAAGCACACAAAATTATAAAACTTGAAAATTTCACAAAATGTCTACCATTTTGATCACCACTGTATATAAAAAAAGATCCAATAATAGATCCCATAAAGATCCAATAAAGATCCCCATAAAGATCCAATGATTATAAATATGTGAAAATGGTCTTTTACTGCATCTATTGCCCTTTAAAAGTATCAGAGTGTGTAATGTATGTGAAATCGATTATAATAAAGAGAGAAGTTTCTTTCTTTCTGTCTCTGTGTGTGTGTGCTGTATATTTAATATTTTATGCTTTAAAAGCTGATGAACTGCGAGTAAAGTTTTAACACTTCACATGAAAATAAGTATATACCTTAGAAATATTTTGAGAATAAGGAAAAAAGATACATCCTTTAAGAAGAGTACACAGAAAAAAGAATTTAAAAACGTTAATTTCCTGAGGGGATATTTTAAATATGCGAAAGTATTCTACGCTATAGGCTTAAGATTCGCGAGCTGAATTTGAAAATTGATTGAGTAACAGTCTTAAGTGAAAGATATTTTGTACGAAATGTTACGTTCTTGAAATTTAATTAATTACAATATAGATTTTTCAAGTTATTTTAAGTACAGATTAATGAGAGAAAATCTTAATATTTAAAGATAAAGTAAAAAATTAAAATGATTATTATTTCCCTCCTTTTTAAACTTTTCCCATCATAGTTGAAGAGGTTGTTTATGACTTTGGTTCGTCTGCCGAACTCTCGTAAATTTGCTTCAATTTTACATGAAATTATTATATCTTATTGAGATTTTTCTTCGCATTTTCCTTATTGAAAATGAAGCGTGTAGCATGTGTAGTTCATTTACAAGGACTCTCGAAAGATTTCCAATATATTATGGTCAATGGACGGAAATCGTTTAAAGTATATTTTAATGACGTTACAATGCTTCAAACATTACAAAATTGATATAAAATGTTGACAACAGCACTCACAACTTGTTTTCAATACAAAATGTTGTACGTAGTATTTTCTGAACATATGCAGAGAGACACACAAAGGATTTGATGACTTTACTGTCAGTAGTAATCGAACGAATCACATTTCAAACAGTAGACATTGATTGTTTGGAATGTTCTTTGTGAAATTCGTATATTTTATTGAGATGCACCGTAACATTTACCACATGCTTTATCGAAAATGTAACATTTAATGTTCTTTTACGGGGCCGCATAAAATAATCAGTACCGTAATCGTCTATGACCAATAACTGTAAGTGCAGTTTCAGCTATGCTATGCTTTTTTCAAGCTAAACTGAATTTTAGTATATTATGTAGTGTCCATAAATTCTATAGAAAATATAATGGTTACCCAAAAGAATTAAAATTAAATATCTGTATAGGCAGAATTTCCTGAAAACGCGTTTCCAAGTGTGTTATTCGTTTCGCAAATGAATAATTTTTTTATACTATGTGGCGTTCGTATAATATAAAAACATATATAAGGTTGTACAAAAAGATAGGTATACGTTGCCGTCAATAGATGGTAATTGTCAGAGAAGCGTTTTTACTTAGTTTATAAGTTTTCTAGCTGATTTAAATTATAGTTTCACTTTTTGGCATGTATAAAAAGCTGAAACCTTGCCGTGGTGGAGGGGCTTGTGTGCACCAGTGACCCGGAGAGCTATGCCTGCGGTAGCGTAGCTACTGGTAGGGTCTTCCAAGCCGAATTGGTCGAAGGGTAGGTGTTAGACGAAATCAGACACCCTGGTCCTCCAGGTTGGGGTTTATGACAATAGGCCTGCTCCCTATTTCATGTACAAAACCTCTCCTTGAAAAAAGAACCTAAAAGAATAATAAACCTGATGCTTCTAAAAGACAACGACTAAGGCTGCGGAAAAGGACTATGATTATGGATAAATGGAATATACAGGGTATTAGATCAAAATGGATTGATGTAATGAGAGAGATTAATGCGATGAAAATTGATTTGATTATATTCAATATTTTATATATTCAGGAGTTCCAAAGGAAGAAAGAGCAAAACGAGGAGTATCAGTTTTAATGAAAAGAAAATTTAAGAGACATCTCAAGAATTTTTATGCTGTGGATGAAAGAATTCTAAAGATTAATATGAATATTTTGGGGAGAAAAAATACTATTTTAGGAATCTACGCTCCGAATAATGATAAAATTAATGAAGTTAAAGATATGTTTTATCAAAAACTGCAAAAATTACTGATGAAATTGGAGGAACAAGAGAAATTATAACGATGGGTGATTTCAATGGAAGAACTGGATGCAGGAAGAGAGATGATATTGTTGGTGAGTTCGGAGAGGATGTAGTCAATGATAATGGAGAAAGACTTATAGAATTTTGCAACACTAACGACCTAAGGATTACAAATGGCTTTTATAAACACAAGGATATTCATAAATATACATGGTATCAGCATACTAGACAACTAAAAACGATTATTGACTATATAATTACTAAGCAAAGGACCCACTTAAAACTATTATATGTTAGAGTCTAAAAAGGAGCGGAATGTGGCTCAGATCATTTTATGGTGAGAGCAAGACTTGCATTTCTTTACTCGACTAAGCTAATTAGTGAGGAAAGTAATTATACATAGATGGAAGATATTGATGTCCGAGAATATATGTTGGAAGGATTGACGGAGCAAAGTACAAAAAGACTATTTCAAGTAAGATTAGATGAAAAATTAGAGGAAAGAAATTATACTAATACAGCTGAATTATACCAACATATTAAATTAGCTTTACACTAGACTGCAAATGAAGCATTGGGACAAAAAAGAAAGGGAAGAACTTCCCCAAAAAATTGGTATGACGAAGACATTGAAAATACTATAAAACAGAAAAAAGAAGCCTATATTAGGTGGATGAGTTCGAAAAAGGAAGAGGATAGATAGCTTTATAGAACTATTAGAAAAGATATTAAGAAATTAGTACTAGAGAAAAAAAGAACATCATGGGGAAAAAATGCAGAGAAATTGAGACATATATAGGAGAAAGACGGTGCAAAGAGGCATGGAAGTTTTAAAGAATATTAGAAAAGCAAGCAATAATTCATGACAAGAAATATCTCTGAAGGAATGAGAAGAATATTATAAGACTTTGCTTGTGGAAACTAGAGGTGAATTTCAAATAAATAATCCTGGTATTGACTTTGTGAGACAACCTTTGCTGTTGGAGCTTGAGAGAGTTAAAAGAGCAATTAAAAAATTAAAAAATCAAAGAGCAAGTGGTTCCGGTGGAATATCGGCAGAACTGATCAAAAATGGAAGTGATAAATTGTTCAGATTAATTACACAACTATTCGAAAAATGCTTAAACCGAGAGGAAACACCAGAAGAATGGAGGACTGAATATTTAACATCAATATTTAAGAAAGGATACCGACAAAAATGTGAGAATTACCGTGGAATTACTGTAACAGCAACGTTTAGTAGATTATATGGACGAATTTTAAAAGATTTCATTGAAGAAGAAATAAGAATGAAGGAAAGTGAAGAGCAAAGTGGATTTAGAGCAGGAAGATCATGAATGGATAATATATTTTATCTTAAACAAACTGTTGAAAAGGAAATGGCAGTAGGAAATCAAATTCATCTTCTATTTATAGATCTTAGAAAAGCATATGGTAATGTTCCAATCGCAAAATTATGGAATGTATTAAATGAAATGGCCATAAATACAAGTATTATTAGAGAAATTCAAGAATTTTACAGACAATCGAAAACAAAGATTAAAATAGGCCAAAGATTTTCAAGAGGTTTTATAACAGATAAAGGACTCATACAGGGATGTTGTATCCCAACAACACTTTTTAAAATTTAAATTGAAAAAGCATTGAAAATGGGGAAGGGGAAATGCAGAGGAATGGGACTTAATATGAATGGAACGTCAATTTTTACTCTACAATTCGCAGATGATAAAGTTATAATTGCAAAAAGTAAAAATGATTTAGAGGAAATGACGATGAAAATTAAGTAAGAATACGAGAAATAGGGACTTCACATGAACGTCAGCAAGACCAATTACCTATGTATAGGAGGAAATGAGACAGACCTAAATCTAAATAATAACATAAAAATAGAAAGCTGTAAGCATTATCTATATTTAGGTGTAGACATTGATAGAGAAAGAAGAGACTCACAGGAAATTAAATACAGAATTTGTCAGGGGAGAAAGGCTGTAAAACTATTAAATTCTATTTGGTGAAGTAAGGAGATCTCTAGGAAAAGAAAGTATAATATATACAACTCTATTGTAAAGAGCATATTGCTATATGGAACAGAAGGATGGAGAATTATGGAGACAGAAAGAAAGAAATTAGCGGCAGTAGAAATGGACGCCCTAAGAAGATCATGCAGGTAATCAAGAATAGAAAGAATAAGAAATTACAGAATCAAGGAAATGATGAAAATAAAGGGAACCATATTATATGATATTCAAAAAAAAGCAATTAATCTGGTATGGTCATGTCAAAAGAATGAATGATGAAAGACTATCCAAAATCACATTCAATTATGAAACAAACAAAAAAAGGAAACGGGGAAGACCACGAAAGAACTGGATGGATGATATTTCAAAGGCAATGAGGGATAGAGGTCTGGAAGAGGAATGGACCCTTGACCGGAAAAAAAGGAAAAAGACTCTTGTAGATTCTTCGGATGGCGGCATCTGACGCCATAAACCGAGTTTATATATATATATAAAGCTGAATAAAATTTAAGTTTCTCTATGCAGAGTATGTACAGGATTACACAAAAGAATTCGCATAATTTAGTGCATGTGGATTGCTGAAAATTAGTTTAAACTACGTTATGCGTTATCTAAATTGTTTATTTAGATATCTCCTTTCATTGTATGAAAAGAAATGAAGTTTTGTTACAATATTCTGTTAGTGTGGGAAAGTGTTTCATAATCTTTTCGTTATTGATGATTTTTCGTTCTCGACATTCTTGATCCATTATTTATAAAATGTGTTAGTGTCCTTTCTTTAACTGAAGTGAAAGATGCACTCTGAATGTTCGTCATTTGAATCTTCCTTCGATTTTAGTTGCAAAACATTTCCAAAATACACAGAATGTTGAAGGTGTTTGAATATGAAACTGAAACTTCATTATGAAAAGTACTTCGTACGTTACTGTATAAGTCACGAACATCAGACGATTTACTAACGAAGTTAGCAGAGTTTATGTCCCCTAATCACGAAACATAATTATTGTCAACACGATTTCTGTAAGCATTTACTCTATAACGTTATGTTTTCAACTCTAAATGAAATAATACGCAAATTAAGGTAATCAATAACTTTATATAACATAATTATATTATCCAGTGCATGTTCAAAAGGAAATGTATTTTCATTCGTTTTCCAATATAAAAATTGTATGTTCAGATTCTAGAATATCTAATCATTATACTCCGGTTTAATATATTTATCAATCAATTACCTTAACACAATTTATACTGCTATTTAACGCTTACTGGATCTGATATTCCGGCCATCATTGAAGTGTTTTTTTAAAAAAGAACTATTATCATAATGGCAACGGGCAGAGTACAGGCGTTAAAAAACAACAAGGAGTGGAATATACGTACAATAAAAAAAATATTTGTTTTGACACGTAATATAATAATAAAAACTACTTTAATTGCTCTTTTCTTTTTGAAATCTGATTGCATTGGTTTTATCTTAAGGATTTACGAATTTTCGGAGAAAGCTACTACAGAATTAGAAAATTCATATTTCCTTACGTATATTTATGGAAAAATAAGACCTATCTGAATACAGTCGAATTAACCCTTTCGGACCTGAATTTTTTTTCAGATTGGGGGTAAAAATCCTTTTACGCTAATAAAGTTAAAAGTTACTAACCAAATCACAGAAGTTAGGTTTTACTGAAATTTAACGAATATGTTTGTTTCTGAAACCTAACGAATGTAGTTATTTCGCGTTCTTTGCATATGACAATAGTCGAAGGAAGAATTTTTGAAGACGTTTGGAAAATGTCGTGTTACAACAAGATTTAACAGCAGACATAAAAGCATACTAGTATTTTTTATTGTTTATCAGAAATTTATTCGTTTGGAAAAGTAGTCCCTAATTTAAGGTTAAACCTTTTCGGCTTTGACTTTTTTCTTAAAGTCCAAAAAAATTAAAACTTTTGTCAACTTTTTTGTTTTTTTTTTGGTATTTCAAAGCTAGATGGCGCTACTTGTTCACTAAAAAGTCAAAATATAGAAGGCACATATATGATTATAAGGTTTTTACGTATCAGCAAGGCGTTGTTTATAGTTTAAGGCTGTTCTCAACTGTTCTGCTCAACAAGCGTAAAATATTTTGACTCATTTACATATTCATTTTTGGATGGAAAAATGTAAAATTTGAAAGTCTGACTATAGAAGAGATTTGGAATCGAAGTGTGTTTTCCATTTTTTGATAAATAAATTACCGATTGAGTTATAAGCGATTTTTATCACGTGTCAAAGACGTTTACCTCCCTTTCTTGAGTGGTTATTCTTCTTTCGCGCGGAAATTCGGTTCAACAATATTTTCCCACTTTGACAATATTTTCTGAAAAATCTATTGGGTTTGAAAAAAAACCCCAGAAAAAACAGTTTTTGAACAACAACGCCTGCTAGTTTCATGCATTTCCGAACAAAAATAAACTAGAACTTAAGTCATAAAGTTGCCCTTTTGGATTTCAGAACAGCCTTAAAGCATTTTAAAAGTAAGGAACACATATGTGACCGCCAGTGCCGAAAGGCTTATGAAATAACTTTTTAAGAATAGGCACGTGTAAAAATTATTCTTTTCCTTTATGTTTGAACATTTAGTAGTAATATAGAATGGGAGAAAAAATGTCCACACTTTCAAAATGATAGACCATCTTTGCGCCTAATGAAGAAATACATATTGCATATTTCAAAACATATTGCATATTTCTAATTTTCATAGTATGATTTTTTTCCTTTATATTGCTTACTACACATCTCTTATAGCGTTTTATTTATTGTACGATGACACGCCCATTTTTTTAAATATCGAATTCTGATATATCTTTACCTAATTTTCCAGCAATAAAAAATTGCTTAAAATTTGCAATCAGCTGAGCTCTTTTTGAGGACTAAATTTCTTCATAGATTACGGGGAGTTTAATAATTATTAACATTAGCTCGATTAAAAGTTTGGTATTTATATATATATATATTTATTTATTAAAGTATACTTTTGCAGTTAATGTCTACCTCTCACAAGAAGACATCTGACCTGAAAAGCGTTCTCGATGTTGCGATAAAAGAATATGGCTAATGTGACAGAGTTGGTGAAAAAGAAGTATTACAATGAATATTTGTGTTTTCTTTGTAACCTTATTGAACGAATAGCTTCTTCTAAAGTCACATGAATCACATGCCTATTACCTGCGATTCAGTTGTACGGTTTTTTTATTATTATTATTATTATTATCAAATGTTGGAGCTTCAGTTTAGATAAAAACATTACGCAGTTATGAAATGAGATTGCCTAATTATTGCGCTATTTAAAAAAAAATACTGAAAAAAGGATATTTTTTTTATTCTGAATGTTTTATATCTATGTACAAAATTTTACAGAGTTAAAAACATTTAAATTTATTTAGAGTAAAAAATTAAAAGAAGGTTATCTAATTTCCGGAGCACGGTACCGATATCTTAAATAGCAAAAGAACAATCGAACCAGAAAAATTATTTGAAAAATATCTTCGTGTTTCTTAGCGTTTGTTATTCCCATGCTGGGAGTCGTCATTTCTGTGTCGCACAGTCAAAATTAATCTGAAAAAAAAGGCATGCATGTTTGAATACAAACATACGGACAAGTGGCTCCATCTATGATCGAAATTTGGAACTAATTATTTTCATTCACTTAAAGAAAACTTTTCATCCTAAGAAGCATTTTAGTACAAACCGCACTCTTGTACGACAAGTATTTGATTTTATATTGAATTTTAAAATGTGTTCAGGAATTTGCAGACACCCTGTAGAAATAAATATTATCTACAGTATTCTACTTTCTCTTATAAGAAAATTGTTTTTTACTGAACAAGAATTAGGAAAAAATGCTTGTCAAAAAGGGCTGAAAGTAAAATGTATTCAATGAATAAATATACATTATATTGACAAAAAGTATTTAAAAAAAGATACAATATTCATTCTCATATATATTCTAAAAGCAGAAAGTAATAATAAAAGTGTCTTAACTAAATCAAAATTCTAATAGGAAACAAAAAAATACGACTGATAATAACAAGTATTTTTTGCGTGTAAGTGGATAATATAAAGGTAAATCCACATGGTTTATTTTTAAATAATAATATGTCATAAATATTCATGGAAATATTATAATACAGTTGAAATTTCATAGTCATCTTTATTGCAAGATCTTTTATGTTATAAATATATTTTTCTTTAAAGGTTATTAACTTTTTTTTATTAATTCTAATGTTCTTTACTTTTACTTCGTTATTTATTATCTTTTCTTTGTTTGACACAAATAAACTGCATTGAGATCTTAAAAGATTAATTTGATCTTAGGAAAGATAATCAAGTTTCTTCTTTTTTTGTTTCTATTCAAACACTTGATATTTATTGAATATAAAACATTTAATCAATGTCTTTCAATCTTCGATGTATCTATCTCTCTGCATCTCTCTATCTTACTCTATTTCCATTTAAATATCTATATTTTGCATTTTTATTATGTTAACCCTTTATCTACTGACGGTACTTATAAGTACCATTAAAATAACTTGTTATAAAATCCCTTTAATACGTCGATTAGTTGTAATACAGTTTAGAATGAGTTATAGATGCATTATTTTATCTTGTTCCAAAAGCATTATGGGCTACACAAAACAAAAATATTTTTAAAAGTATGATATCTTTTGCCTTTGCATCTTTTAAGATTTCTTTGCGTTGGGAAGGGGGGGGGGATTTTTTAATTCGGAAATATTTCTATATTTCTATTGTAGGAACATTATATTTGTGCATTTCCTAATTCTAAAAAATACTAAGAAATATATTTAAAATAAAAGATTTGGGTGGGGTTATAAATATTGCACAAAATCCTTATAAATTCAGATTTAATTAATCCTTCTAAATCCTTCAATCCTTCTAAAAATCCTTCTAAAATTTATTAAATGATTATGTAAATCTTCTAAAGTAGTTTAAACAATTCACGAAAAAAGCTTTAGAAGATAAAATTTTCCTGAATTGATAATTCAGTACATAAAGGGTTAAAACATTAAATATATTTATTAACCCTGTGTATCGACATGTTGCATTTCTACAACGTACCCGAAAGGAATTGAACAGACGATTGCATTTATTATCTCTCAATATAAATTGAGTTATTGCTAGTTACATGGGTTTTTGTGGTGAAAGTCACATAGCTGATAACTCTATGCTTTTTGACCACCCTTATTTTCAATAAGTTTTCTTTTCCTTATTCAATTAATGAGATATCTCTGATAAAATAAGTCACACTTTTCCGTTCCAAATACTGGTAGTGAAACATCGTAGCAATTTGCACCTACGTAACTTACACGAAAGTACGCATGGAAGTTTATATAAATTGTTCATAGAACTCTCTATAGACGGCGATTTAATTTTTCATGCCAAAGTTTTATTTATTTATCAATTTTAAATCGGTATTGCTAAAATGAACTTTGTATTTTTTTTAATTAAAAAAGCTGGAGGTGTTCAAAAACAGATTTTTATGGGAATTGTTTAATTTTCTGTTTATTGCAGATTCGGAAAATTTATCTGTTAGTCAATAAATTTTTATTTTTCTGTTTTAAATCTTTTATATTTTTTTTACATGTTTAAATTGTGCATTCTATTCTAACATCTGAGTAAATATTTTTTCTCAAATCGAAGTTGTTGAGTAACGATGGGTTAGTTGGTGATCTCTTAGCCTTCAAAAAACAAATAATACGCACAGAGGATTTTTGTTTAACTCAACTCTTTGTTAAAACCCCTCAGTACTCAAACAAAAATTTTACTAAATAATCGGTCAATTACGTACAATAAATATTGGGTCGATTGGAAAGTCGCGTCGTGTTGGAGAAATCGATTCGTACCGGAAAATTCTATCATTTAATTATTAGACATTGTTTCCGATATCAAATGTCTAATAATTAACCGGCAGAATTTTCCGGTACGAATTGATTTTCTCAACACGACACGACTTTCCGATCGAACCAATATATGAATTAGTAACTGGACATTGCATTACACAAAAAAATCTTTAAAAGTTGTTATACAGGCTTTAAAAGCTGATGGCGCGTAGAGTAAGCCGACCGTGTCTTTATGTACGTCCAAACCGTCCGTGTCTTTAAAGGATAATATCTCGGTTAATTGCCAACAAGTTTTTTCGAAAATCATTATCAACAGTCCTTTTATACTTCTGCGACGATAGGTACCTCCAGCGCTCCTCAACGCCTTTGCTGAGCGCCCGTTGATCAAAATTTGTGTGTAAAGGAAAAATGCGATTTTCTCTAAAACTATGTGACCTAGTGTAATCGCTATAGTTTTTCTGCAAGGCTTATATTAACTTCTACTACCCCTAATTTTTTTTGTAATTTTAGTTTCAAAAAATTTGGAAATAGCGGATTCTCTGAAAATATAATACCTAAAATTAAAAGAAATTCATTTTTGAGCTCGACGTTACGAAACCTTTCACACGATATATAAAGAAATTTTTTTTTCTTCAATTACCTTAATTGGCCCCTCTACATTAGTCCTAAATATATTTGTTAATGGTTAATAATCTATAAATATGTGGGTGAATTTATACTTCAGCCTATTTGAACTTTCCACCTTCCATAGTTTACGAGTAAAACGGCTGTGACAGATTGACAGACAGAGGAGTGATCTTATAATGGTTCTGTTTTTACTTTTTAAGTACGGGACCCTAAAAAAACGTAAAATTTGTCAAGAATTGTTTACTAGACACCAGCACAAGTATTCTCTATTATATATTGATGTAGCAAATACAGATGGGTGACAAAATAATATGAACACCCATGGAAAAGGCATGGTCCATTTTAAAGAAGCAGAATGCGCATGTCACTTTGCACTCAATTCTGCCACCTAGTGGTTATGAAAAGTAAGGTATCAGTCGCTCAACATCAGTCATAGGTGTTGCATGTGCTTACCACACGCTCTGGAAAACTCAATAATGACTGACCTGTCAGAGTTCGAAAAAGGAATGATTGTTGGAATGCAATGAGCTGCTTGCTTCGTGACGGAAACAGCCAATTATTTGGGCTGTAGAAGGAGTACTGTGTCAGTTATTATGACAGCGTACACGAAATGCGGTAAAGTGTCGTCTGCGATGTACAACAGTGGACGGAATAGAAAGCTTTCTGAGAGGAATAAAAGAGAGTTGACCAGCATAGCGGTCCGAAAGTGCAGGCAATCTTTATCCCAATTAATGCCAAAGATAAATAGTCATCTCCAGAATCCCACTTCAGCAATAACTGTCCAAAGGAACCTTCATGCTTCGACCAATTATGGAAGAGTTGCAATTCGTAAGCTATTGGTGACATCACGCCATGATTTTCAGCGACCCCCAATGGTGAAAAACACACAAAAACTGGACGCCTCAACAGTAGCAACAAGTCATTTAGTCTGATGTATCAATCTTCACCATATTTCAGACAAGTGGACGCATTTATGTGTAGAGAAAGACCGCAAAAGCATTTTCTTCTGACTGTCTCAGTGAAGCATGGAGGTGGTTCCCTTATGGTATGGGGTGCGATATCTTGGCGTGGAACTGGGCCGCTTGTTACTCTGCATGGGAAGGTTACAGCTGCTCACTATGGTGATATTCTGTGGGATCAGGTGCATCCTTTTGTCCAGACTTTATTTGCAGGAGAATGCCCACTTTATCAAGACGACAATGCTCCTATCAACACTGCTAAAATCGTCCAAAATGGTTTGAAGAGCATGAGGAGGAAATAGGATATCTTGCTTGGCCCCCTCAGCCTCCTGACTTGAACATTTGTGGGGATTTTTTAGAGTCAAAACTCCGTGCTCTATTTACTTCACCATCTACGCTTTTGGAATTAGAGACAGTGAAGAATGGCTTCATATTTCTTTACATGTTGTTCATGACCTCTATGAATCCATCCCACACCGCATGCAATCTGTAATTAAGTCAAAGGGTGGTCAGACCCCCAATTAATAAAGCTTTTCGCTTATTTCATAGGTGTTCGTATTATTTTGTCACCCATCTGTATGTCCAGTAGTTTAATATAAAGAACTATTATTGCAAAGTAAACATATTTAGTGGCTCCAAAAATTGAGGATACACTACTCACGCTCTTTTTTAAGGGCATAAAATAATAATAATTTGTTTTTAACATTTACAGGAATGAAAATATGCACATATAGAAGAATAGCTTTGTTTTCCAAGTTAATTGTTAAAATTGTGGAGGAGATATTTTATTTATTTATATTGGTCTTGATAAAGTCACCGATAGTACATACGAGACATGTAGCTATGTTTATTAGAAGGTATTTATAAGCTTTTAAATGTATTTTCCCCTTTTAGCATGTTATAACTTTAGTTTAATGGTAATAAGTGATTTTCTTGCATAATATTTTACAAGGTATTCTATTAAAATTTTGAAACTGATAAAAGTGCTTTTAAAATGCGGAACATTTTTTTTTTTTTTTTAAGAATAATATCTGGTCAGCTTAAGGGGTCTCAGGACTATTAAAGCTTCAAAATTTTCGAAATTTTATTATTATTTTTTTTAGATGTGAAACCCCTATCTTTTCTGAATTTTTTGATATAATTATTTCCTTTAAATTCCCGTTAGAACAGAAGTTATGGCTTTTAGAATTATACCAATAGCTGAAGCGGCGCGCATTTCTGAAACTCTGAAGTCATTTTCCTCCAAATGACGTTTTTGGACGTAACGTGCACGATATCTCAAAAACTTCTGAATAATTTTTCATGAAATTTTCAAACCATATGTTTTATGTTAGTCTGTATGAATTGAACCTAAAATTTCCTTTTTATTGTTAAAAAAAATATTTTTTTAGGTGATTATACAGTTGAAAATTTCAAAATTTTGCATTAGCTAAATACAACTTTGTATTAAAAATGTAAAAATGCTTAAAATACAAATTTATTTAGGTTCAGGTTAATTATTACAATCTGAAAAAAAAGTAGGCACCAAAATTTTCATTCTAGTTGCAATTTTCTATTTATTTATTTATTTGTAATCCAGCACGTAAGCTGTTGTACCAATTTTCTGCTCGTAAAATGGCTGACAGTTAGAACACCTTTATAAATGCTAATTCAGCATCTTGCAGTTTTTTAAATACATGAAATTAAATAACATACTTATACCTTTCATCTCAATAAAAATTGTGTTTTAAAATCATACACTTATTAAGATATTAAATATTGAAAATGGTCTTTTCTTTTCATTTTTTCCAATTTTAAGAGTCCTGACACCTTTTAATTAAATATAAAATAACTTGTTTCATTTTTATGTGTGAAGGAATAGTATGAAACGAGTTAATATACCATTCATGGTAAGAACCAATGTAATAAAATTTCGATTGTACATGCAAATGAAATTTATCCGAATTTTAATCGCAAAATTATCTGTTTCATGGTATTAAAATAACAAACTTTTAACAAATATGTATTTTTAATCTATTTTTACTGTACTTTCTTTTTGGTAATGACCATTTGAAAAGTTTTTTTTTCTTGTTTTGTTCTTCTTCCTTCCTTAAAAGTCATGCTCGCTGGAACTATTTTACGGCTGCTAACATGACTAAAACTTTGAGCAATTAACTTTATCATCTTTTCGTTTTATTTTTTCTAGAAAATTTACTGTGATTTTCTTGGCGAAACTAATCGAACATATATATTTATTTTAAGAAAAAGTCAGTTAAGTATAGATTAAGGCTGTTCTCAACTGCTCTCCTCAACAACCGTAAAACGTTTTGACACATGTGCGAATTCATTTTTTAACGGAAAGATATAAAATTGGAAAGAACTGACCATGGAAGCGATTTGGAATCGAACTGTGTTTTCAATTTTTCGATAAATAAATTACCTGATTTAAAAGCGATTTTGATCACGTGACAAGGACATTTTTCTCCCTTTACTGACTGGTTTTTCTTCTTCTGTCTGGAAATTCGGTTCAAAACGTCCACTTTGACACTATTTTCTGGAAGATCTATTGCGTTTGAAAAAAAAAAAAAAGAAAGAAAAAGAAAGAAAAAACAGCTCGATTACATAGTTTCTGAACAACAACACCCGAAAGTTTCATGAATTTCCGAACAAAAATAAATTAAAACTTACGTCATAAAGTTGCCGTTTTGGATTTGAGAACAGCCTTAAATATGAAGAATATACAGGGTGTCCAAAAGCTCCTGACACATTTTAAAATTCAATACAAAATCAAGTAACTGTCGTAAAGGAGTGCAGTTTGAACTAAAATGCTTCCCATGAAGTTTTTATCAAGAGAAGGAAAATAATTAGTTTCAAACTTCTGTGATAGATGGCGCTACTTGTCCGTATGTTTGGTTTCAAACATGCGTTTTTTTCTGATTTTCAGATTAGTTTCGATTTGGTTTCGAAGTACCAACCTACGCAATTAGCTTTTCCGCTGGGAGTCGTTAATACTGTGTCACAGTGTCAAAACTAATCTGAAGATCAGAAAAAATGCATGTTTGAAACAAAACATACGGACAAGTGGCACCATCTATGATCGAAGTTTGGAACTAATTTTTGTATTCGCTTGAAAAAAACTTTTCATCCTGAGAAGCATTTTAGTCCAAACCGCACTCCTGTATGACAATTACTAAATTTTATATTGAATTTTAAAATGCGTCAGGAACTTTTGGGACACCCTGTATAATATAAGGTAGGAGTTCTAAAAGCATACTGTGCGTTTCTTCAGTCATATTTAACGAGCAATAAAAAAATAAAATTAAAATAACCCTTTATAATACCGCATTGTATATCTGCAACATACCCCAAAATCAATGTTCCTTATACAGCGGGCTTTAACTCTTTATATACTGAATTATGAGCGCATGAAAATTTTATCTTCTAGCTAGTGAATTTTTGAAACTACATTAGAATATTTACACAATCTTTTAATAAATTTTAGAAGGATTAATTAAATTTAAATTTATAGAGATTTTGTGCAATATTTATAACCCACTGAAATCTTTTATCTAAGATATTTTTCTTGGTATTTTGTAGAATTAGGAAATGTACAAATATAATGTTTTTACAAGAAATATAGAAATATTTCTGAATTGAAAAATCCCTCCACGCCCCACCCCAAAGTCAAGAAAGCTGAAAAGATGCAAAGGCAAAAGAAATCATCCTTTAAAAAAAATTTTGTTTTGTGTAACCAATAATGCTTTTGGAACAAGATAAAGTAATGCATCAATAATTCCTTCTAAATTGTATTACTACTACTCGATATACTAAATTAATTTTAAAACAAGTTATTTTAATGGTATACTTATAAGTACCGTCAGTAGATATAGGGTTAAAAGACAATTTTATTTATTGCTGCTACTGCGCAACACAGCAATTAATATAAATTGATTAAAATTTCTCAACAGACGGTGATATTAACGTATTTTTTCATTCCAAAATTTTATTTATCATTTGAGCGGTTTTGCATCGTTATTGTTAAAATGAACTTCGTAAATTTGGTAAAATTAAAAGGATTGCAGATGTCTGAAAATAGATTCGTTTACAAAGGTAATTTCGTATACTTTACAATTTTCTGTTAGAAACTTGACAATATTTGGGAGAAGTGTGTAATTTTCTGTTTATTATAGCTATGGAAAAGTACCAATTGGTCAAAAAAAAAATTATATTTATGTTCTACATTTTTTTTTTTTTTTTTTTTTTTTTTTTTTTTTTTTTTTACTATTTTTTGCATGCTTAAAATGGTGTATTTTAACATTTGGGTAAATGGTTTTCAAATCGGAATTTTTTGGGTCATAAAGGTTTAAAGAGAAGCAGCATCAGTCTTTACATGATATCAAACTCAATTATGTGTGTAAGGTCTTCATTATACATGAATGTTGATCTTAGAACCGATATTAAGAGATCCATTGACGCTCTTTTAATTTTTTAGTTTAATCTGGTGAAATAGCGCCTGCATTTCGATAAAATAGCTGAGGATTACAGTTTTATTTGAATCGTTAATAACCTTCAAAACGATGAATTTTTCATTATATTAGGAGCTGTGCATATATAACGTCATCACTTTACGGGGGAGGGGGCTCTGACACATGATATCGTAAGATATCTCTAGAGGAAGAGGGGATTTTCTTTTGATATCGTTACCATTTATGATCCAATCAAAATTTTCTCTTTTATTTGCAATTCCTTCATTACATCAAAAAGTCCTGTCTATTTTATGAAAATAAAAAGTTATTACTAAAATCATTAAATGATTATAAAAGTATTTCATTCCAAATTATGGAATTGCCCAAAGTTTGGTATACCTATTCTTCTGTTCTATGTGTATTGATAAATAATCCACTGTTCGAAAAACCTGATGCGAAGTATGTTTGAAACGATACTTATTACGCTTACTAGTAAAGGAAAGAGAAAGAATGTTATACGCCTGTTTTGTTGATAAGAATTTCTCCCCCCCCCCCCTCTTCCGTACGGGGCCAAGTGAAAGACGACATTATTACTGTTGAATGCATTATGTAACAAAAAGCTGTTATTAAATACTTTTAACTAGGAAGTATTTCTTTTAAATGTTATTTGATTTAAAGTTATTTCATATATAATAGTGATATTTTATAGGCCTCTCTTTATTTTAATCAATAAAGTATGCGAATAATAAACGTATAACCATGTCTGTATATCACTGGCAAAAAATGCAAAAATCAAAATGACATTGATAACGATAACGAAGGGGAGGCGGGGGGGGGGGGGGGTCCAGTGATGATAACGTATGTTATCGTTATCGGGGGCGAGAGTGCAAAATTACCAAAAAAAGTTGATTACAGTATATATGTACAGCCCCTTACATTAAAGGGGAAAATGTAGCTTTTAGTTATAATTTTGACAAATAAACCTAACCAGCAGAGTGAGATGGAATAATGGAATATTTCTTTTTTATCAACTGGAATTAATATCAACATATACGTATAATCCTGGTGGAGAAGAATAATATCTCCATATCATGCTATTTTATCACTAAATTGTCGCAGAAAGTCCAAGAATACGAGAAATATCACTCAACTGGGAATCGCGTCTACTTTTTGGATATTAAAGATATTTTTGAAGTAAAGTTCGCGTACACATTAAAAATTATACCAAATGTGAATTTTCAAAAATTAACACCGTCGCAGAATTCGCAGAACGCGGTGGTTCTCTCTAGTTGAAGCCAGGAAGAAAAGAAGAACATTGAAAAATTAAAACCAGACAAATTTAAAAGGGAAACTGATTAAATAAAAGACATCAAAAAGCTAAGAGGTTGGGTTCGGGGCCCTGAAGCTATCAGACGACCTTTGCGGCTTCGAGCTTAATCGTCAAACACAATAGTTGAATTCCTTGGAACAAAGGCAGCCTGGAAAAGGCATAGTTTTTATTACCTTTCGTAGAAATATATAAAATGTGCACTTAAAATAAATTCGCATTGCATAAATGAAAGTTCTGTAAAATTTTAAGGTTTCAACGTATGTCAACGAGACCAGTGGTACACACCAAAATTTCTCTAATAGCCAAAATCTGATAGAAAAAGGGGTTCGAAGGCAGCACTTACATTTTGTCAGTCATATGTCTATATATTATAACGAACTAGCATTATATACTAGATATTATTACATACATATTAATTTTAAACAATTTAATATTAACTGTGTGATTGATAAGATCCTTCAGCTGATAGGAGATGTTCCTGGCGGCGAGGTGAATTGCAATAGAAAAAACGATTGCAATATTCTACTACAGAACAGAGTTGAACATATTTGCAATCTCAATTATCCGCAATGTAATTACAAGTTAATTGCATGTAATTAATAATAGTTAAACATATTTAAACACGAGATTTCATAAAATAATGGGATGAGGACCGTCAAAGCTACAGTGCTGCAAGAATTTTTCGCGGCATGTAATTTTAACTATAATTAATTACATACGATTAAATTGTATTCACATTGCAGATAATTGCAATTACAAATTTGCCCAACTCTAGTGCAGCATTCAGATTGACGTTGATGTTTTCTTTTTATATGCATGGGGTGTTCCAAAATTCGACCGACAAGTTAAGAGGGGTGATAGTATACATCAAGAGGAGGGAAACTTACTATAGAACACGGGGTCGCAAACCACTTATTTAATCCCAAATACAGAGTTAGAACTTTTCATTATACGCGCCAGCAGTATGCACTTGATGCTCCACATTTTGGATTATGATTATCCATTCATACGGTAACATCGATTGCTTGAGCACATTGTTTTTCCAGAATTTTTTGTGATGTTATCCCATTTTATACAAAACGAGGTGCATATCGTACAATTTTATTGCAATGTTTTTGTTTTTCGCAAAATTATTACCGTCAAGCCGGCTACAGTTAGGGCTAAACACCCTCCTGTATTTGTAACTAAATAAGTAGTTTGCGATGCCATGTTCTATGGCAATTTTTCACCCTATTGACCCTTCTATCAATTTGTCGGTCGAATTTTGGAACTGTATATAGAAAGCGTTATGTTTATTTTTATTCTACCAAATTTTTAAAAAATCTCAAGATCTTTAAAAAATACATTTTATCACAGAGTGTTTATCTTCCTTTCTTGTCTTTTAATTTCTTATTCTGTATCAGAGGGGGCTTTTTGTTCTTTATGTGTCTTCATAATACTTTGATTAAAACTGTTACATTACCAGCTCATGGATTGATTTAAGAAGGTGCTTAACTTCTTTTACCTATTCCTTACAATTTTTTTACACGTCGTTTTGTCATCAGAGATTCTCAGCATCAGCGTAAAAAGTATAATATAGGGTGTCCCAAATGTACTTGACAAAGTGCTTTTCACAATGAAAAGTTTCCTTCAAGCAAATGAAAAATATTAGTTCCAAACTCCGATCATAGATGGTGCCACTTGTCCGTATGTTTATTTTCAAACATGCGTTTTTCTGATTTTCAGATTAGTTTTGACGCTCTGACACAGAAATAACTTCTGAGAAAGAGAACAGGAATAGCAGTCTTCATTTCTGTATTACAGCATCAAAGCTAATCTGAAAATCAGAAAAAATGCATGTTTAAAACCAAACATATAGACAAGTTGCGCCATCTATGATCAGAGTTTAGAACTAATTATTTTTATTCGCTTGAAGAAAATTACTCATCGTGGGAAGCATTTTAGTACAAACCGAATTTTGGTACTACAATTATTTGATTTTATATTGAATTTTAAAATATGCAGGTACTTTTGCGATACCCTGTAGAATTTCGCTCAGTTTGAAAAGAAAAATACGCTGTCTAATTAACAATCCAAATAATAATGATACAATCCAAATAATAATGATACAATCCAAATAATAATTATGTCTAAATTGTTTAACAGTTACGGAAAATTAAGTACTGTTACAAGCGCCATATTCACTTATAATCTATCTTAAGATCCCATTTAAATATCGTTCAATCCTTATAAGTATTTTTAACCATGCTAAAATGCAGACTCTTAAGACATAAAAACAAACAAACCTAATTCATGGGTATTTCTTAATTATATTTTGAAAATTATAAATAATTTGAAACATTGCAAGAATAAATTTACTTTCAATTTATTTTTCGTTTATGAAATTTGATATTCATCAAATTAATTTTATGATTTAATTGTATTCTGTCTGTTAATTTAACAATCCATTAATTTTATTTTATTTTAATTAAAAATAAAATGTTTTATTTCTGGGAAAAGTCCGCATAGGGACTTAACAAGAACTAAAAGGAAAATAATTGTTCATTAAATGAGTTTTAATTGTTGTAAGTTGAGAATTATAGAATTATTAATTTTAAAACTTTGCTTCGATTAAACAGATTTTATTTGTTATTTAGTCTCCTTTACACCGCGAAAAGGTTATTCTCTATATCTAAAGAATCTAAAACAAAATTCTGATATGAAAGAATGAAATTGTGTTCTTAGATCGAACGATTAACACGATTTAGGGCTCGACTAAATTCAAAAATATGCTAAATAAAATATGCGGCTGCGAATTATATTTAGTTCAAAAATGCTGACATATTTGGCGAATGGAATGAGATTTGATTACGTTTGATGACTGATTTTCAAAAATGCTTTAGAGGTCAAATCATCAAATTATAAAAGGAAATCAAATCATCTCTTAGCATAAAATTTCTTTTCATTTCGTTTGGCCTTCAATGATCTTTTGATAAATATTATGAAGCATGATTGTTCGAATTTTCTTTGATTTCAATGAACAGAACTTTCTTTCGCAGTTTAATTTTTGTTAAAATGACTGAATCGTTACGAAATATTTATTTTTTACGCAAGTAAATTATACCTCGGCTTTATGTTAAATTTTCAAAGTAGCAAGAATTTTTGAAACCATTATTTTCTATTTTAAGTAGAATGCATTACTATCTAAGGGTCTTATTACTTAACTTTTTTGTAAGCTGATTAGATCTTCTCAAAATCTCCTCAATTCGACATTAATAAATTATAACATATATTGTATATAAAATTCTCATATTTGTTAAATCTTTTCTGAAATGCTTGAATTAAAAAGAAAAATGGAATGTGTTACCATCTACAGGTTTTATGAATTAATATTTGTAAGAATGATTGAAGTCTCGAAATTTTCATATATTTTATTTAGATGAATTATAGTATGTGCTGTATGTCATATGCTAATAGTAGCAAAAAATGTAAATGATTAAATAATAATAATAAAAGATTGCAATGGAATACGTTAAGTATGGGTTTTATCCCTAATTTTTTTTTTTTTTTTTTTTTTGTAAAATGATTAGATCTTCTCTAAATAAATATTTGACACTAATAAATTATAGCATATATTGCATATAAAATTCTCATATTAGTAAAATCTTTTCTTAAACGCTTAAATTAAAAGAAAATGGAATGTGTTATCATTTACAGGTTCTATTAGTTAATATTTGCAAGAATGGTTGAATTCTCGAAATTTTTATAAACCGTCAACCGGAGTATTTTTATATACCATCATATAACTTTGGTCCATCCCATAAAAAATGATTTTATTATTTTTATTGAACAAACATTACAAGATAATTTGGAGTTTTTGCCCTTGAAAAAAATTTAAACCCTACTATAGGGTATTTGAATAGTTAGGGGGTAATTTAATTTTTTTTAGTGGCAACACATCCAGTGTTTGTAAACAACTGTTTTCGTGTGTAAATTTTAAGTCTCCAAACTTTCTATAGTGAAACAATCTGGATAAGAGCTACAAATAAGGTAAATGTCAAAATATTACCTTTAGTAACCTGTAATCCATGTGTGATCATAGTTTTTCCTTTAACTTTTTTTATTTTGACAGGAAATTTTTACGTTTTCATAAAGCTAACATGAAAACTAGTATTTCGGGGCTACTTTGTGCCAGGCCTTTTTTGGTCCGAAAATAGCCCAATTACTTAGAAATGCCTTTTATACAACTAAATCTTTTAAAACATGTTTTAAGTAACATTTTATTTTCAAATGTTACTGTAGCAAAATGTTACACTAATTGTTTTTGTTCCAGTTGCTGAGGATAACATGACGAAAACTGTTTCTCGTTTCTTCAAAATTTACGATTGGTTTATTGTGTTTAAATGTTAATTAAAAAAAAAAAAAAAAAAAAAAAAAAAACATTTGTTTATCGAAGTTTGCAGTGTTAATTTATTTGCAAATGCTATTGCAAGGGAGTTTCAGTAAAAAAGTATTCATTTACATATGAAATGTATTCATTTTATATAAAATTAAGTGAATGGACCAAAGAAGCCCCAGCAGGGCTACTTTGTTCCAAAACTTTAAAAATAGTTAAAAAATAAAAAAATAGGAAATTTCCTCTTTAAAACCATACATTTTGCTTCATTGTTTCATGTTAATTGTTTACAACTCCATTTCGACGTTGAAACATCACATATAATATTTTTTAATAATGGAAATGTGAGTAGAACCAGGAAAAAGTGGTCCAAAGTCAGTGCTGTAGTTGGGTGGAAACGCGTGGGAACGCCGTTCCCAGAAATATTCTGTTTGTTACCGTATAATAGACAAACAAAAAAAAAATATTGCGAACGAGCGTATTTTTTCTTTTTTTTTTAAAGCGAGACTTTAATTTATGAAGGTTTTAAAAAGATATGCTTCACTTATATTCATAAGCCGCTTGAAATAGCCATTATAAATGAAGTGTTAGGTGAAGATGAAAGAGCAGTCGTCACTTTTTGCTATTGCTCTTTCATCTTCACCTAACACTTCATTTATAATGGCTGTTTCATAATAATAGAAGCCATCAACCCGTCAGAAAAAATGATCCATTCCAAAGGTATAACATCTATTGAAAAAAAACAAACTATTTAATACTTTGAGCAGAAAGAGGAGGCTACACCTACAATTTTTATGACACTAACAGAATCACGTAGCTACCAATTTGTACGGTTTTTTACATCTAATATTTAATACAAATTTTTGCCATATGTAATCATTGGCGATTGAATTAGACAAAATTCACTAGTAAGTTTTAGTGGTAAGAAAAATCTTAGAAATTGGTAGCTATGCAGTAGCGTAATACTACAGCAAAATTGACATTCAACAAACAAAAATCTATCAAGGATTTTTTCAAATAAACAATTTCATTCCCCGTTTTTCTTAAAAGTAACGGGAATGTACATCAATGAAATGTTACTAGCATAATAAATATGAATGAGTAAAGTGAAAATTTATATTTCATCTCCTTAGTTTGTGACTATTTTTGTAAATCCGGTTTATCCGAGTTTTTTGCTTATCCGAGTTGAGCTTGGTCCATATTAACTCGGATAATCGAGAGTCTACTGTAGGGGAAAGTAGGGTAATGACGCTCAGAAGGGTAATCCCGCTCACCCAATATCTCTAAACAGAATAGAATTGTAAGCGTGCGATCGATACCGGCACCTAGCGAACTTCATCGTAATTTCCCAGTAAGAATATAGTGACCGTCGGAAGGAAAGTATTTTTGTGTCCTCACGTTATTAGTTTGCAGTTGTTTTATTATAAAATTCTACAACATCTAACTTGAAGGTAAGTGTACTCTCTTATTTTCAAATATTAATTTACTCATTATGTCTTCAAAATATATACATTTATCTGTACTTTCATGCTTTTATTTATTTTTTAGTGCGTTGTTACGCCAATTATAATGCATTAAAACACAACATGGTGATAACGGGTAATGGCGCTCGCATGGAATTCCAGAAGTGTTGCCAGTGGGCAACTTTTTTAAAATTCAAATTAATTGTTTAACACCACTTTTTTGAAATGGTAAATTTCCCCTGTTTTCACCTTAATTAATATGTCATTAAACAAGGAGAATTTTACGATTTCAAAAAAGTGGTGAAAATCAAAAAACCTAAATTAAAAAAAAAAATTGCCCACTATATGTGTGACACAATGTGTGTAAAGTGGTCGCAAAAATTCTGCAGTGGTGTGAATAGCCCGCACAACTACATATGTGACTTTTGTCTTACTTAAACGTTGTATTCAAACTCTGAGCGCAAGTACCCTACCATGTCGGGCATTACCGCTCAATCGATGGTTATTTAAATAAAATGATAAAAAAAAATCCTTAAACTTTTATGCAAATTAGTTGATTGCAAACTGTTCCTTATGCTTTGGAGTTATACTTCGTTTATAAATTATTGATTTTTTTTTTTTGTCTAAATTTGACTAGTTATTCATGTTTTCCCTTAAGTGAGCGCCATTCCCCTACTTTCCCCTAATAATTATAACTGTTAATTGAAAAAAGTTGGCTTTTGGCTAAATGCTTTAAATTGGATTTTGGCTTAGCAAAAATTCGGTCGCATCAACATCTACTCTATGAAAAGGTGAGTTCCCATAAATATTTTTTCCCAACTACAGCACTGTCCAAAGTAAATCTTAAACTGCATAAAGTCAGAAGATGAAGTTGAGCAAGATACAGTTAAGAAAAATATGTATAAAGATAACCAATCATGATAGTGAGGAATATTAGGAAAACAATATAAACGAAATAATAAACGAATAAAGTACATATTAAGGTAAAATATTTCGCTTGTAGCTTTTCCTGGAGTGTTCAATTTGTGGACAATCTCATTTGATGCTTCAACAATAGTCAGTCATCATATGTTCATCCCATCTGCCTTGATACCGTTCTTCCATGAGCTTCAAATTTAGGTGAAATCGCTCACCCTGCTCATCACTGATTGCACCAAGATTTCCCGGGAATTCATGATGATGGCTATGCAGAAGATAAAGTTTGATGCATGTTGCAACCGAGCCTTTTGAAGCTCTCTAAAAGTTGCTGGACAATTTCGGTGTAATTTTCTACTCGCGTATTTCCAAGAAAGTCTTTGACAAGGTTTTTGAATGCCAACTAAGCTTCTTTTGGAGTTCTGCCATTGCTTCGATGCAATATTCATCTCTGAAGAGCTGACGAATCTGTAGGCCGTCAAATATGCTTGCCTTTATTTTTTCAAAAGCAGGGTTTGGAAATTTCGAAATGAAATACATGAAACAGTCTCCTTCAATCGACAAAGCGTTCAATAACTGCTTCATTACATGCAGTTTTATATGCAGAGGTGGAAATGTGATATTCTTTCTGTCGGCAAGTGGTTTATGCAAAATATTTGAATCTCCAGGTATGAGGTGAGATCTTGGAGGCCAATTCGACTGGAACCAATGCTTTTCATGAGCTCTGCTGTCCCAAATACACAAAAAACACGGATACTTGGTATATCTACGTCGCTGATCAAGAAGGAAGCACACAATTTTGAGGTCAACACAGGTGATCCACCCGTGAATGTGACAGTGCAATAAATCAATGGCTCTCTTCATGTCCTCATATTCTTCGCGCAAATAAACTGAATGGCTTACTGGGACTGCTCCAAATAAATTTCCGTTGTGAAGGAGTACGCACTTCAAGCTCCTCTTTGAGCTATCGGTGTACAGTCGCCATTCAGTTGAGTATAGGAAGAAATTCCCAACTCCTTCATTAAACCATGTACGCTATGGCAAAAAAACAAATCTACCGTTATTTCGAAAGTATTGAAGAAATTAACTTTCTCTTGATCGAAAGTAGGATACATTAGCTCCATTTTCAAGCAAAAATTTCTTGTGCAGTCTTGATATTAAGAGTTCTGAAGCTTTTTTCTTCCTATGACTCACGCCCGATTCAACGTAGAGTGGTCACATTAATGTAAGCTGTAGAGAAAAAACTTGACGGGATAGAAGAAAATTAATTACAGTTTTGAAATCAGAACGCATTTTTGACTTAAAAACAGCTGAAAAATCGAAGTCAACAGAAATTGAGTTAAAAATTGTTCCCCAGTGTTATTATCCGTAGGTTTTATCACTTTAAATTTCTTAAACTAATGGGACCTTCATAAAATATTTATAAAACAATATAAAAAATTGCAAATATATTTAAAAAAATGTAAATGCAGGAAGATTTAAGTAAATGTATTACTTTAAATTTATTGTCTGTTTTGTTTTTTAATCATGTATATTACAGGTGCAGATTCACTTTTGCCTGTTGCCACGTGGCGACCAAATGTTTTGCTGTGTCCACTAACTTTTGGTGTCTAAGTCGCCATGTTTTTTTTTTATATATATATACGTATAATTTTTCTTATAAAAAAACAAATCTTTAAAGTGAATTTTGATTTTTATAGCGCAAAATAATCTCACAAATTCACCATTTTTTTTAAATATGTGCTTTTATATGACAAAATCAAAACAAGAAATATTGTTTTCCTAATATTCCTCCCTATCATGATTGGTTATCTTTATACATATTTTTTTTAACTGTATCTTGCTCAACTTCATCTTCTGACTGTACGCAATTAAGATTTATATTATTCTAAATTAATATTCAAATTTCAAGAATTTCATAGTTAAATTAAATATACACATAATTCTTCTGTTTTATTGAACATGTGTACATATTAAATAAATCATTTTTCCCTTTGAATTCCTGAGCGTTTTGTTTAGTTTCCTCCCCCCCCCCCCATATAAATACTGTTGTTTTTATACACTTATTTCACAATGTGGCCACTGGACTTTTTGGGTTTAGGAGCCGCTGTCTCCTTTCAGATTTTGGGAATCTGCACCTATAATGTATATTTATGATTTGTGGGTTTAAAATTAATGAAATTAAAAGTTTTTTTCTTTGCTTTTTTCTGATGATTTGTAAACGAAAAAAAATAGTAATAAAAATTTGTCATATCACAGATTTAAGTTAGAGGAGATATGGTAAAATCTCCTTTAAAAAGCACCGCCGAATAAGAGACTATCTATCATCGAATAAGAGACAATCTATTCAAGGACAATGATATGTATAAGGGACTAAATAAAGGATCCAAAGATGCTTGTTCCAATAAACAAATGAAATAAAAAACTAAATTTTTGTAATTTGTTTCACGGAAATTTTTATTTAAAAATTGTTCAAATTTTTTTTCATAAGCCATTATTTTTAATTCTGTAACGAAACTATCATCAGTCAGTGCAATAGGTAGATAATCTCTTTTAAAAGTATGCGAAATCTTCTTCAAATTCCCTATATTTAAAGTCTAGATGTAGTAAAGTATTAAATTTAGTTAGTGAACTTAATATGCTTATACATACAAAAAAAATATATCAAATGAAATTTACAAAAGAATATTTTTATGTATTTAATATTCTAACCCGTTGACTGTCGACAGTACACGTGTGTGCCAATATACTTTTTGATGGCGACTATATTTTATTATTTTGTTTATTAATACTTTCAAAAAATAATCCTTGTTGTATCGTAAAAACTATCTTTTGAAAGTAGACAAAATAATAAAAATAAATAGTCGTCTGAGGCAACCTTGGACAATCCGGTGGAATAGAAAATAGTGTTCTGTGTATTAAATAAAACGGTGTAAGTACCCATATTTTTATTTATTGTTTGAAATATTTTAATAATAAATTACTTATTGTACTAAACTAATAATAATTACTCATTTTAAATAAATACGAGGGCATATCAATAAGTTTTTGCCCTCACATAGAAATAATTGAATGAAATTTATGAAATTGCTACATTGTATGAATCTTTTTCTATATGGTCACCGTGCACAGTAACGCATTAGTGCAACCGGTATTTCAAAGAGAGGGGGGAGCATGTATTCCGGGAGACGCGATAGTAGACGCAAAGGGGGTCATTTTTCTAACTTTTGCCGACCCCCACATGCGACATATTGTTGGAAAGGCCTGTGACCACTTATTTTTGCTATGCACCTCCAGAGTCCCTAACTTCAAATTTGACTCCGGGGGCATGAATGACGTCCACAAAATATAGAAAAGTGCCCCCTCGAAGCGCAAATTTGGGGGGAGAGGCTCGGGAGGTGTATAGCATGACACTAATATGACAAGCAATTGACACTAATATTCAGTAATGGTTACGGATTCTTTTGTGACGCTACGTCTTAGAGAATTTATATAAACCACGCAAAAATTTAGTTAAACTTAAATACGCATACTATACTTGAAAACGCTCCAGCAATTACTGCTAATAGACACTATTTCGGATACTGTACTGTATCCGAAATATTTTGTGTGTCCCTGTAAATGAACAATAAATGCCATGCACATCATTTTTCACAACAAATATCTTACAGTAAAGTGCAGTACTACAGTAGACGCTCGATTTTATGAACCTCTTTTTTACGAATTCTCCGTTTTTACGAACTGATGTACTGGTCCTGACCAGCATCCCATTGAACTAATGTTATTCCTATTTACGAACACATTATATGAGTCCACTCGAGTTCGTAAAATCGAGCGTCTACTGTATCTTGTAGTCCTCAGAAGTGCGTATCAATTTCACTACATTTGAAATAGTGTAATATAATAAAAATATTTTGCAAACAATTTTCCCTCATGCACCATTATGTCATCGAATTCTTTTGAGTGGCCCTGTAAACGAACGATAAATGCTTTACACTCCATAATATGCAGAAAATATTTTTTAGTGCAGTTCAGAAATTCATATCAATTTTTTTATGTTTGCAATAGAATTGCAACATGTTTGTTTGAATGATTAAAATACACCAGAAAGAATTCTCCCCCATATACCAAAGCAAAATGGTGTAGGGAAAATTATCCCATAATGACATACAGAGGTAAAATGACATACCTTATGTTTTTTAATAATTGTTGCTACAGGCCAGCACTTAACGATACGTAGTTATATTGTGAAATCGATCGGAAATGATAAGTATTTAATGACGAAGGTTTAAAGTTTGTATTTTTCATTGCTTACAAAAAAAAACTATTTACAACTTTGTCAGAAAATTCTTAGGACTATTTTTTGCACTAATTCATGACTGTTTCTTTCAGTGATTACATATCTGAAGTATTAGGTGGGTAGTTATTTCTTTTTAAATTATTTTCTGTATATGCAAAAATATACATTTTTCTGTATATGCATGTGTTCTACAATTGCTGCCGCTGTATTTATGATTTGGTGATTGTACGTATGCCATTTTTTGAAAAATTGAATCTAATCCATGAACACAGACATTTATAAATTTTTGCATATACCGAAAATAATTTTAAAATAAATAACTACCCATCTAATACTTCAGATATGTAATCACTGAAAGAAACAGGCGTACATTAGTGCAAAAAATAGTCCCAAGAAATTTCTGACAAAGTTGTAAATAGTTTTTTTTGTAAGCAATGAAAAATACAAACTTTAAACCTTCGTCATTAAATGCTTATCATTTCCGATCGATTGTAGGTATGCCAGTTTTTGAAAAATTGAATCTAATCCATGAACACAGACATCTTTCCCGATCATGTTTTCTTGCTTCAGTTGTGACAGAAAGTCCACTAGAAAATAAGGAAAGCAACGTCAGCAACACAAATTCTACAGATAACAGCCTATCTAGACCCAATCTGCCAAATTTCACAGTCTTCTTTCATAATTTTCAATTTTCACAGTTACCTTCTCCATTTTCAGTATCGACAACATCTGTTTCCGATACTCCGAAGAGGTGTACATCTTTTCAACAGGAAGAATCTTCAAGTTTATCATCTTTATTTATCAGACCACGTGCTGTATCATGCAAATTGAATATTTCCAACTGAGCAAAAAATTGCCCGGTCTGGGAATCGAACCCAGATCCTTGGCTTACAAGGGCAATGCTTTACCGTTTTAGCTAACTGGGCCGACAACCAACCAGCATATTTCGCTCAGATAACCTTATTGGTAGTAACATCTGGTCTGTCATGTAGACAGCTCAACATAATAAACCGCAGGTAAAGGAACTCCATATAAACGGATAAACTAATTATATTAGCTTAAACGGTAAAGCATTGGATTTGTAAGCCAAGGATCTGGGTTCGATTCCCAGCCTGGGCATTTTTTCGCTCAGTTGGAAATATTCAATTCGTCTGATAACTTTACCAATCAGTTTGATTGTGTTAAAATAATAGTTCACTTGATGTATCTCCACTTCCTTGTGCACCTCATATTAAATAATTGTCTAAAAAGAGGAAGCATGAAAGTGCAAAAGTTTTGACTGGCATTCCTAATATTGCCGAAGCGAAGGCAAAAGCTGCTGAGAAACATAATTCACAATCAGGAAGTGCTGCCCTACAAGTTAGGAAGAAAATTCACTTTGTTACATCCAGTGATCACGACAAAGGCAGAAATTTTTCTGTCGATGATGATGATGAAGCTTGTCTTTATTGCAATGATTTATTCAGTCTCAAAACTGAGGGAGAAGTGGATAAAATGTGCTAAGTGTTCAAAGTGGTTACATAGTGAATGTGCCGGTGTTTCATCGTGTGCAAAAAAATATTTGTGATGCATGAAAGTTAAATTAATAGCAACTTATGGGTGTGTCATTTTAGGCCAGCACTGTACATAAAATGACATAGTGCAGCATTTTATATAAATCGTTATTCTGGCGTTGTGACGTTATTTGTTACTTTTTTGTAAAAAAATAAAGATCACGAGAAAATATTTTTATGAATAGCAACATTTTTTCCTTAGGGTATGTCATTTTAGGACAGTTTCCACTACTTTTGAGTGCTTCTGTAAACGAACTATAAGTGTTACATATACCATATCTATAGCAGAGTTGGGAAAATTTGTAATCTCAATTATCCGTAATTACAGGTTGATTGCATGTAATTGATTATAGTTACACACATTCAAAAACAAAATTTTGTCAAGTAATGGGATGAGGGCGGTTCCGGTTACAGTGCTACAAGAATTTTTTTTTACACCATCTAATTTTAACTATAATTAATTACATACAATTAAACTGTAATTACATTGCATATAATTGGAATTACAAATTTTGCCAACACTGATCTATAGTAGGCTTCTTTAGTGGACCTAAGTTATGTATATTAATTTCAATCCGTTTGAAATAGGGCAACATCATTAAAATTCACTGCAAACGGCGTTCCTTCGAGTGCCCCTGTAAACAGTCTTTAAATGCTACACATTCGTTTCAATACCGTACGTGCCATCATAAATATCAATAACGTAGGGGAGACTAGGGAGGGTTGACCATACGGGAGGCTTGACCCACCTATCAGTTTTCATATTTAAAAGAATTTCAGAGTTTTATCAATAGGTATCAACCAAAGCTACTGGGATGCTCAAACAACTGTCTCTGTTTCATACTGGTAATCGAAATAGTTGTGTAAAAAATCAATTCTGAAGAGTTATTCAACCTAAAAGTTGTGTTTTTTAGAAATATTTTGTAAGCTTTTTTCAGCTAAAATATAACATAGAAATTTAAGTGAGTTGTTTTTAAGCAATGCAGAAATATCGAGCTTTCATTCCAGGCATAAAGATTATACAGTAAGTTTGGCTTAACATAATAATGTGCTATTCTTTAGAAAAGGGCTATGTAGGGAGCCTTGACCCAGTCGAAGTGAGAGAGGGTTGACCAGATGTTCAAGGCTCCGGTAACACATTCACGACGGGAAACGAGAATTCTCGTTTTCATTCAAACATCATTGACTAAGGCTTGTTGCCTAGTCAAGTAAGGCTTGTAAGGCTTGTTGTAATATCAACTTAGTAAGGCTTGTTGCCATTGACCAAGGCTGTAAGGCTTCTACCTTACAGAAAATGCATTTATATCATGTTGTCCATATTTTTTAGATTGTAAGACATTTTATATTAAATCCGTACATTGAACGATATTTGCAGATGCATGAACTTGGGAAACCTTTCTAGAACACCAATTTACAAAAGACTTTCAGAACAAGGAAAAGCTTCTGTTGTGTTAAAATTCAGATTTGCTAAAAACTGCCCGTCGGCAATAAGTTAATTATGTGGGTTTGGAAATATTTTTATTATACACTGTTCATAATGAAAGATTAATGGTTATATATAAAAATAAATGTATATTTATTCAGTAAAACTACAGTAAAATGGTGTGATGGAAAAGAAAACGTTTTAAACTGATTAAAGAAAGATGTAAAAAATTGCTATAGTATCCACTGCACGAAAAATATTAATGACATATAAATGGGAATGTTGATAGGAACTTTTTCCCATATAAATATTACTTACAATAGGTAAGTAGAAACAGAGGATAAGACAAGAAAGTATGAAAGCAGCAGTCTTAACCGTTTCAGGGGCAGTGGTATGTTTATGAAACCACTTAATTTTAATTCCCAAACGCCTCAGGGGCACCAGAATTTTGCTAAAATCGTGCCAGTCATTTATTTCAACATTTTAGTACTGACACTACTTTGCCCCTGAAAGGGCTAAAAGATGTTAATATTAAGTGAAGTACTCAGGCAGCTGGAAAAGAACATAGTATTGATCTAAAAAATTTAGGAAGGTATGTAGACAAATTTCACCAGCATGAATACAGTGAGATGAAGCCAAACTATATGACAACCAGAGTTGTCGGATCGAATGTCACAAAAAGTAGGGCAAGTAGACAAAAAAAAAAAAAAAAATAAAGTGGGACAGTGGCTACTAAATGCATGAAACTCTATGAAAACGGAACCTGACTCTAGCGGAATACTGTCTTAAATGTTAAAGTTTCATTTTCCCTGCTGTACATTTATATCTGCTCACACAAAATCCTATTTAAAGCAAAAATTTTCTCCTCTGACTTGCGATTGCATCTAAACAGGTTTGTTTAAGCATCGTATTTTCAAAAAAATATTTTTATAATAATTAAAGCATGTAGCATACAGTTATTTAGCATTTTTTAAACTGATTTCATTTCTCTTCGCTAACATTTCAATATATAAAACAAAATGGGTCAAGCCTCCCATATAGTGGATAAACCCTCCCATATGTGGGGAGCCTTGACCCATTATTTTCTCATGATTAAAATCAAACATTTTTCAAATTTTTTATATATTACACTTATGTAGCAATTTTATTTTGATAAATGATTGTATAACGAATAAAATAATATATAAAACTTTATTCTACGTTCAATATTTAAAAAAATAAAAAATCATTTTGTAAAAAGTGGGTCAACCCTCCCTAGTCTCCCCTATAAGAATTACATTTCAATCCGAGCTTATTTGAGCCAGTTAGAGCACAGACAGACAGGCGGCCAGACAAACCGAATGGTTGCTGGAATAAAATAATTTTAAACTACGTTGGAAAGAGTTAAAAAACGTCTGTACGTGTACCTGAAAACAAAGCAATAGAAAGTGTCAAAAGTAAAGAGAATGTAGCTTATGCAGCTTAAATTCAGAATCCGAAAAATTCAGTTAAAATTCAGAATCCGAAAAGTTCAGCTTAAATTCAGAATCCGAAAAGTTCAGCTTAAATTCAGAATCCGAAGACACGAGAATTCCATCTTCATAGTCCAGTTCGAACTATTTATTGAAAAAAAAAAAGAAAAAAATAAAAAATAAATAAAAAAACAGAGAGACATAAAGAAAACTGTTTGTGTTATTTAGGCATAATGAAAATCGAAAACATTTTATATGAATGAACCTGTTGAATAGAAATGAAATGCTAAGATTCTTGAAGCCTTTTTCAAAAATCGATTGTTATATACTGACTGCGAGTCTTGTGTTTTAAAGGCATGTATGTAATCTTCATACACGTTACCAACTCTAAAACCACTTCATCATTGTCTTTTTTGCTCAGAATCCGTAGATAAATGTTATAAATATATTTTTAATTTTATAAATTTATTGAATGAATAAATTTGTTGAATAGATATTAATCTTCATTTAAAAATTTATGTATTTTTAAACAAAGCATCAAGATTCATAAATTGGCCGCATAAGATTTACGCGTCGGATAAAAAAAAATATCCAAAATTTACAATGTGGTAGTTAAATGCTAAGATTCTTGAAGTCTTTTTCAAGAATCGATTAATAGATATTGACCGCAAGTCTTTTATATAGATGTTTTAACGGCATATATGTAATCTTCATACATGTTACAAACTCTAAAACCGCTTCATCATTCTCTTTTTTGCTCAGAATTCTTAGATAAATGTTATAATTATATTTTAAAATTTATAAATTTATTTTATGAATAAATCTGTTGAATAGAAATTAATCTTCATTTAAAAATTTATATATTTTTAAACAAAGCATCAAGACTCATAAAATGGCTGCATAAGATTTACGCGCCGGATAAAAAAAATTATCCATAATTTACAGTGTGATAGTTAAATGCTAAGATTCTTGAAATCTTTTTCAAGAATCGATTGATAGATATTGAACGCAAGTCTTTTATATAGATGTTTCAAGGGCATATGTGTAATCTTCATGCATGTTACAAACTCTAATACCGCTTCATCATTGTCTTTTTTGCTCAGAATCCTTAGATAAATGTTGTAATTATATTTTAAATTTTATAAATTTATTGAATGAATAAATTTGTTGAATAGAAATTAATTTTCATTTAAAAATTTATATATCTTTAAAGAAAGCATCAAGATTCATTAAATGGCTGCATAAGACTTACGCGCCGGATAAAAAGAAGTATCCATAATTTACAGTGTGGTAGTTAAATGCTAAGATTCTTGAAGTATTTTTCAAGAATCGATTAATTGATATTGACCGCAAGACTTTTATATAGATGTTTTAACGGGATATATGTAATCTTCATACATGTTACAAACTCTATAACCGCTTCTACATTCTCTTTTTTGCTCATAATCCTTAGATGAATGTTATAATTATATTTTAAGATTTATAAATTTATTTAATGAACCTGTTGAATAGAAATCAATCTTCATTTAAAAATTTATATATTTTTAAACAAAGCATCAAGATTCATTAAATGGCTGCATAATATTTACGTGCCGGATAAAAAAAAGTATCCATAATTTACAGTGTGGTAGTTAAATGCTAAGATTCTTGAAGTATTTTTTCAAGAATCGATTAACTGATATTGACCGCAAGACTTTTATATAGATGTTTTAACGGTATATATGTAATCTTCATACATGTTACAAACTCTAAAACCGCTTCATCATTCTCTTTTTTGCTCAGAATCCTTAGATGAATGTTATAATTATATTTTAAAATTTATATATTTATTTTATGAACCTGTTGAATAGAAATCAATCTTCATTTAAAAATTTATATATTTTTAAACAAAGCATCCAGACTCATAAAATGGCTGCATGAGATTTATACGCCGGATAAAAAAAAATGATCCATAATTTACAGTGTGGTAGTTAAAGGCTACGATTCTTGAAGTCTTTTTAAAGCATCGATTGATAGATATTGACCGCGAGTCTTTATATAGGCGTTTTAACGACATATACAGGGTGTCCAGCGAATAAGACCTTGATTTCAAAATTAAATATCTCAAAAACAAAGATCAATAGAATTATGCAGTAAACGGTTTGTTTATTAGCTAAGCTGTAAAAATGTTTTACAGAAGTTTCAAAAATTAGTTGCAAAAACCGCTAACAGATGGCGCTGTAATCGCAATGCCTATAAATTGTGTTTTGAAGTCGAGAGCCCTAGCGTCTCATTCCTAGATTGCTTCCTATGGAAGAACGAAAATTGGGAAAGACCGCTTTTTCGTTGGGGTGATGTGCAGAAGTGGAGGCATCTGGTCACAGAATTATTGCATCAATGCTTCAATTTTAAAGAATTTCAATTAATAGAATTTTCAATAAAACGTTTAGCAATCATTATATAAGAACTTAAAAAATATTTTATTTGGGTAATGTGCAGAAGTGGAGCCATGTGTTGACAGAATTGAGATTTGTTTCAAATTTTGTTATAAGCTACTTCGGTCCGTATACCAATATCGCTGTGGTATGTCTTTTCTCTCCTAATTGGTAGATCGTTGAATCGAATCCAAGTAGAGGAGGATTTGAAAAAAATGGAAATCTTTACTTTTTAATATTTATTTAAACTGTGAAAAAAGTTTGAATAAAAAAATCCAAAGTTTCTGGTTTTAAAATTTAATTAAGCTAAAAGAAACCCCTTTTTTAAAAATCATTGAGCATTTATAATAATGATTCATAAATCATTTTTTTTTATTGTAAAGAATGGTTTGAATGAAAAAATGCAAAGTTTCTATTTTAAAAAATTTAATTAAGTTAAAAAAAATAATTTTAATTTTAGAAACTCGTCTTCATTTTTTTTATCATTGAGCACAGAAATATGGTGCAGCTCCTAGCGATAGGATCTGAAGTGTTCGAAAGGAAAACAGCATCCAAAATACTTTTGCTTTGACGTTGATGATATCAGGGTTCGTACGGGTGCTTGAATTTCATGACTAAGAAATTCTTAGGTACAAGTATTTTCTTATGGAAAATCTCTCCTGAAATAAGGCGGAGTTTCGTCCGTTTAAACAAGGTTTACTTTTCTGTAAAAAAATTCTGATATTGCTCCTTGAAAATAACGGTATCCGTACGAACCCTGTGATATGACTTATCATCAATTCCTTTTAAAAAAGAAATAATTTAATGCATAATTTCTGTCTCTAAAGCTTTGTTTACAAAGAAAAGAAATATATATGTTGTGCTAAAACCAAAGTATTATGCCGTGATTTAAAAATAAATTAAAAGTGAAAAATTACTCTTTATTTGTAATAATTCAGGTATAAACAATAATACCAAAATATTATGCCGTGATTTAAAAATATAAAAAATAAATAAAAAGTACCAAATTATTTTTCTAAATATATGCATTTTGATTTAAATAACTATATGGCATTAAAGATTGAATTTAATAAAATATTTAAAAAATCCTTATAATGATTTCAAAACTTTTTATTGAAAATTCTATTAATTGAAATTTTCTAAAATTAAAGCTGATGCAATAATTCTGTGACCAGATGTCTCCACTTCTGCACACCACCCCAATGAAAAAATGGACTTTCCCAATTTTCGTTCTTCCGTAGGAAGCCATCTAGGAATGAGACGCCAGTGCTCTGGATTTCGAAGCAGTTTGCAAGTATTGCGATTATCTGTTAACGGTTTTTACAACTAAATTTTGAAACTTTTGTATAACATTTTTACAGCTTAGCTAATAAACAAACCATTTACCGCATAATTCTATTAATCTTATTTTTAATATATTTAATTTTGAAATCAGGGTCTTATTCGCTGGACACCCTGTATGTAATCTTCATACACGTTACCAACTCTAAAACCGCTGCATCATTGTCTTTTTTGTTCAGAATCCTTAGATAAATGCTATAATTATATTTTAAAATTTATAAATTTATTGAATGAACCTGTTGAATAGAAATTAATCTTTACTTAGAAATTTATATATTTTGAAACAAAATATCAAGACTCATAAAATGGCTGCATAAGATTTACGCGCCGGATTAAAAAAAAATGATCCATAATTTACAGTGTGGTAGTTAAATGCTAAGATTCTTGAAGTCTTTTTCAAGCATCGATTGACAGATATTGACCGCGTGTCTTTTATATGGGTGTTTTAACGGCATATATGTAATCTTCATACACGTTACCAACTCTAAAACCGCTTCATTATTGTCTTTTTTGCTCAGAATCCTTAGATAAATGCCATAATTATATTTTAAAATTTATAAATTTATTGAATGAACCTGTTGAATAGAAATTAATATTCATTTAAAAATTTATATTATTTTAAACAAAGCATCAAGACTCATAAAATGGCTACATAAGATTTAAACACCATATTAAAAAAATGTTCCATAATTTACAGTGTGGTAGATAAATGCTAAGACTCTTGAAGCCTTTTTAAAGAATCGATTGATAGATATTGACCATGAATCTTCTATATAGGCGTTTTAATGTAATCTTAATTAGATGTTATCAGCTCTAAAACCGCTTCATCATTGTCTTTTTTGTTCAGATTCCGTAGATAAATGTTATAATTATATTTTAACTTTATAAATTTATTGAATGAACCCAGGTGAATAGAAATTAACCTTCATTTAAAAATTTATATATTTTTAAACAAGACATCAAGACTCATAAAATGGCTGCATCAGATTTACGCGCTGGATAAATAAATGATTCATAATTTACAGCATGGTAGATAAATACTAAGATTCTCTTTTTCAAAAATCGATTGATAGATAATGACCGCAAGTCTTTTATATAGGTGTTTTAACGGCATATGTATAATCTTCATACATTTTACTAACTCTAAAACCGCTTCATCATTGTCTTTTTTGCTCAGAATCTATAGATAAACGTTATAATTATATTTTAAAATTTATAAATTTATTATTTGAAATTGGATGAGATAATTTTATTGAACTAAGAATACAGAATAAAAATGCAATGAACAAGAATTCTGTTTTTTTTTTTTTTTTTTGTTTTTTTTTTTTTGTTTTTTTCGTTTTTGACTTCCTTCTTACGCTTTTTACAAAACGTTTTGTTTTACCGGTGATCTTGTATAAATTCTATTAGTATCTGATCATAACAATTTCCTTTGTCATTCTGTCGGTCTCTGTCTTGCAAAATTGCAGATCAATTGGTGCCAAAAATAAAGCATATTGTTTTCAGCAATATTTTCTCTTTTGGAAAAGATAATTTTTTACTTTCTTCTATCTTAACAAGAAGAAAGTATTGGATTCAAGACAATTTTCGAATTCCGGTTTTCGACGGATTTACACGTGTCAGGGGTCACAGAACCCTAAAAACATGTTTTAAAAAAATGTCTGTCGTGAGTGTCTGACTTTCTGTCTGTCTGTATGTGATACAAATTTTATGGGCGCTCTATCTCAAGAACTAATGAACGGAATTTTATAAAAATTTATATTTGGTTAGTACCTGATATAAATTTGTGCTGATTAGTTTTTGGTGTAAATCGCTCAACAGGTGGCGCTGCTATGCAGCGTTTTCACGATTTCCATAATAGCCCAATCTCCAAAGCTAATGCACGGATTTTCATAAAACTTCAGATTCAGTTAGTACTTGACATGAATAGACGTTTTGTTCATTTTGATGTAAATCACTCAACAGGTGGCGCTGCTATGCTGCATTTTGCAAGATTTACGTGATTTCCGCAATAGCTCTATCTCAAGAACTAATGCACGGATTTTCATCAAACTTCAGATTCAGTTAGTAGTTGATATGACTTGGTTGCTGAATACGTGTTGGTGTAAATCGCCCAACAGATGGCGCTGCTATTCTGCATTTTTCACGATTCCCACAATAGTTCTATCTCAAGAACTAATGCACGAATTTTCATCTAACTTCAGATTTAATTAGGCATTGACACAAGTTGTTGCTGATTAGGTTTTGGTGTTACTCGCCCAATAGGTGGTGCTGCTACGCTGAAATTTTCACGATCTTTGCAATAGCTCTATCTCAAAAACTAATGCACGGATTTTCCACAAACTTCAGATTCAGTGAGACGTTGACGTAAGTTGTTGCTTGGTGGTTTTGGTGTAACGTAGGTTTTGGTGTAAAGCACCAAATAGGTGGCACTGCTAGGCAGCATTTTGCTGGATGTACACGATTTCAGCGGTAGTCATATCTCAAGAACTAATGCACGGAATTTCATATCTTCAGAATTCTCATGATGGGCATAGATTGCCATTTAATTTTGGCAGTGTGATAGCGAATTTTGAAGTATAGAAGAAAGTTTTGGGATTGGTACATCCGGCTAGTTTTTGTTTGTTTTTGTTTTTTAAGTAAATACATTTCTTCGTTGGAATACGCATAAGAAATTCGAACATATTCAAACGATCCGATCCAAAAATTCGAATGTTCTAAAATTTTGTTGGTATTCAGAATGTTTCGAATCAATGATACATTATTTGAAATTGAAACACTTAATTGAATGTAAAAGATGTTTGAAATATAGGTTAATTTTTTTAAGTATTTTTATTAAATATTTTTTGTAACCGTTGTTTAAAAACACAGGAAAAATACGGTTACATTTGTGGTAAAAGTCGCCTGATCATAGAAAGGAATCCTGGTCGTTTTCTTCTTTTTTTTAGCAACAGAATAAATTTTAATTTCATTTGTTGAAAAGACATTGAAACGAAAATTTATAATACACTCTGATTATGGGTGGTCTCTCAGTTTTAATGCATATTTATCAAGGTTTTGTTGATTTTTTTTTTATTATTACTTGAAATTGAAACACATGTAATTGAGTATAAAAGATGTTTAACACTCTCATGCTCATGATAACATATATGCTACCACAAGAGCTTCCAATTTAATGGATATTTTAATTCAGATATTCCAAATTCAAACTAGAGATTTAAAATAGCAATGTTTGCTTTATTTAATAGTAGACATTCCGTCGTTAAATAAAGCTAAATTTATTATTGAAATTTTCTGGTGTGAATTCAGATTATCTTAATTAAGTATTTCCTAGAACATATTCTACCATGGGAATTAGAGGGTTAAAATAGGTTAATTTTTTTAAGTACGTTTATTAAATATTTTTATTATCCGTTGTTCACAAACACCAGAAAAATGCGATTAAATCTGTGGTAAAAGCTTCCTGATTGTAGAAAGGAACTGTGGTCGTTTTGTTCAATTTTTTCGTTTTCTTTCTTTCTTTTTTTTTTTTTTTTTTTAGCAAAAGAATAACTTTTAGTTTTATCATCATTTGTTAAAAAGACATTGAAACGAAAATTTACAATGCTTTCTAATTATGGGACGTCTCTCAGTTTTAACGCATATTTATCAAGGTTTAGTTGTTTTGTTTTTTATATTTATTTATTTATTAACTAATCTATGAGCAAAGTTCTAAAATTTTGAGTAAAATGTGTGATTTTATTTAAAATATTTTATACTTTTCTTGTACGTATGTAATAATGATTTTTTTTTAAAGATATTCTTTTCATGTTCTTTCATAATATGGACAGGAGCCTTGAATATGGAGAAATGGAAAGGCATTCTGGTTGTGGAAAAGAAGCAGAAAAACGTGCAAATATATATTCTGTTCAAAAAATTTAAAATCTGTCTCATTTATTTAAAATCTATCTCAGATTTTTTTACGCCGGAGGCAATGTGGGAAGTAAAATACATCAGCGCGTACGTTATATGACACGTTCTGTGGAACAAGAGAAAAGCATGATATATTCAAATGAGCAATGCAACGGAAAGTGTTAAAAATTATGTGACATAATAAGTTATCTTTTTTTTTCCAAAGCATGAGTATATACGCATAGCAGATTTTTTCCAATAAAATTAACGATAGAATTGATGGATAAATTAGTTTAAAATGCGCATAAACTTACTTTAAAATTTTGTTAACGTAGGAAAAGAAAAAAGATGATATAATTGAATGAATGATATAACGAGGCAGAATATAATGAGGAGCTACTATTTATTCTTTTAAAAAGTTTAAAGTAATTAATATTCTTAGCTCACTTTGGCATATATTATATCTTATATAATCTGAACATTTTTCCCACTTATTTACGTAATAATGCAGTCGAGAAGAAAAATGGAAAATAACTACCAAAAATCACAGTCTAGCTACCTTAACTTATCCAGAACGTAAACATTGATAAAATTGTTACATTATTCATACCTAGCTTTGATCTGCACTAAGCTGGACTCATGTTTATATTGACCGAATCATGAAATATTTCTAGAAAGGAAAAAAAAAGCTCTTCTAACTTAATAAAAAGACAGGCCTTTACAGGAATCGTAATATCGCTTGCCTGGCTGATAGTGAGCAGCATTTCTTTTCGAGAGAAAAGGGGGGCGCGAAACTTAAGGAGGCACGCGCCTTGCGTTCGAATAAGAACGCCATCGAACCCTCCCCGCCAATTGGATCCCGTGGACTCCAACCTCAAAATGACGTCATTTATCCGGCAATAAATGCTTCGTTTATGAGAGAAAATAATAACGCCGGTGAATAGATCGGAAGGCTGAAGTTCAGAGCTGTTCACTCCCGCTCTTATGACCCGATATTTTGATTTAATGTGCGAGGAATTAAAGTTTACCCACTTGTTGACTTAGTTGTAGTATCGTCTTCCGACATTTATTTGTTTAGCCAATAAGGGAATTTGCGTTAGTGATTCAGGAAATTTAATAAAGGTAAGCGTTGAATTTAATGAAAGATTTAAATGAATTAAAATTGTGTGTGGATTTTTCTTTGAGGAAAGAAAATAATAATAATGTGTGTTTTGCGTTAAAGAAATAATATAATATAGTATAATATAATATAATATAATATAATATAATATAATATAATATAATATAATAAAACTGTGCATTTGTTGAGTTAATTGTAGTATCGTCTTCAGACATTTATTTCTTTAGCCTGTAGCCTGTAGGGAGATTCACGTTAGCAGGAAATTTAATAAAGGTAATCGTTGAATTTAATGAAAAATTTTAATGAATTAAAATTGTGTGTGGATGTTTAGCAGAAAAAAATATTTTTTATGCGTTAGATATATAATATAATATAATATAATATAATTATCAATTATTAATTAATAACTTTTTAAAATACTGAATAATTTATGATTAATTGTTAGTTCATAAATTTATTTATATACAATATATGTAAATAAACTTTTGAAATTAATATGATAAATAACACAATTTAAAAATATCTTTATCGTTTCTCTAAACGCGTATTTTATTTTATTTTTATTTTATTAGTACAGATATATATTTTTTAATTTATTTGATAACACATTTTTAAAATATCTTTATATTTTCTCTAAATGTGAATTTTATTTTATATTATGGCTATATTATTATTATTATTATTATTATTATTATTATTATTTTCAAAGTTTCTGATTGGAGAAAAATGAAACTCAGTTAACGCTTAAGGATTCTATCCATTTATATTGTTTTTATTTGATTATCTTTTATTTTTTATTTAAAAAAAAAATTAAGTCTTAGAGATATCTATAAGTTTGCCAAAATGGTTTAAATTTAACATTTGTTAAAAATCTTCTAGTGTAAAACTAACATTGAGCATTTTATAGCAAATTTATTTTAGAACTCGAAAAGAACTAGTGTATTGGCGTTTGGTTATTTTTTTATACTCTAACTCTAATGTATTTAAAATTGTATTTGATTTTTTTTTTCTTTTCACAATATTTTTTTACTTTTATAATTTTTAGTTTTAATGCATTCAATTACATAACTTTTGTTTAATTTCGCGTTAGCTTGACTATTAATTTTTAAATAAAATAAACTTTGTATTATAAGTTGAAGTAAAGAACGTTTTTATTGAAGACATAATATATTACGACTGAGTTATTCCAAATGCCTTTAATCTCCAAGGGAATTTCCGTTAAGGATTCCGGAAATTTAATAAAGGTAGGCGATGGAATTGTTTTAGAAAAGTTACATTTTAAAGAATTAAAAATATGTATAATTTTCAGACAAAACATTTAAAATAATTGTTTAGAGGTTAAAGAAATAAAATAATGTAAAATAATAAATTTTCAGTAATTATTATAATTATTAAATTATTAAATTATGTAAATATTATTTAATACTAATTCTGCTTTTTTTCCCCTTAAGGCTGTTCTTAACTGCTCCGCTGAACAAGCGCAAAACGTTCTGACGCATTGACAAATTCATTTTTTAACGGAAAGATATAAAATTGGAAAGCCTGGCCATGGAAGCGATTTGGAATTGAACTGTTTTTTTTTTCATTTTTGGATCAATCAATTACCCATTGAGTTATAAGCTGTATCGATCACGTGACAAACCCGTTTTTCGCCCGCTCTTGAGTGATTTTTCTATTTTCGCGCAGAAATTCGATTCAAAAGGCCCACTTTGACATTATTTTCTGAAAGATCTTTTGCGTTTGCAAAAAAAAAAAAAAAAAAAAAAAAAAAATTGGAAAAAACAACTTGATGACCTTCTGAACACCACCACCAGCTAGTTTCATGCATTTTCGAACAAAAATAAATTCAAATTTATGTCAGAATGTTGCCCTTTTGGATTTGAGAACAGCCTTAAGAAAAAATGCATTTATATATGTATGATTTTGAAAATTATTTCCATTACTTTTAATTTAAGTCTCTTTTTTTTTTGTGTGTGTGTGTGTGTATGTGCAGTATTTGTCTATTTTCTGAAGAAAAAAAAAAGACGAAAAATACCCTAATTACTGTCTCATTTTTAATATAAAAGTGGAAGTTCAAATCGTACAGAAATCTAAAATTGATTTTTAAAAAAATATCCCATTTCTCTTTCCCTCTCTTTTTTTCTGAGAAGCTTGTAATACAAATATTGTAGATTTAAAAAAAACTTATTTTAGAATCCGAAATTACAATTTGTAACGCGCGTCACCCGTTTTAAAACAAATAGACTCTACCGGCAGTCACGTGACCGTTTTCCGTGAGCTTTACCGAATGAGATATGCTGTGAGTTCGTTGTAGTTGTGTTCTGTTTTGAGTTGTGCTAACATGTAGAAAGTTATTCGCGCTTTTATTATTTTGTGTCTATGTGTTGTGTGCCGTTCTACTTGTGATGTGCCGTCTTATCAAGATTAAATAAAAAATATTTAAAAAGCTACCCCGAGAAATTATTATCTTGAAATTATGTGAAATTTCTGTGAGATTTGAAACTGAGCTAGCCTGACAAATTGATATTTATTCATTTTTAGCCTATATCAGTAGTTACATTTATAATTACATTTAATCTTTTTTTATCACATTCATTTGCATTGTATTTAATTACAAATTTTTTCTTAGTATCCTGCTAGTACGACTACTAATTTTTAAATTAACTTATAGTTTATATTGCAATTTACAGTAAAAGACGTTTTTGTTTAAGTGTTGATATAATAAAACAGATGATATAATAATTACTTTACAATGCCTCTAACCTCCGAGAGAATTTGCGCTAATGATTCTGGAAATTTAATAAAGGTAATCGATGAATGTATTTTGGAAAAGATTAACTATAAAGGAATTTAAAATGCATGCCGATTTTTATCAATATAATTTAAAAAATGCTTTCGTGTTAAATAAATTAATATAAAATAATATACTTGCAATTATTTATTAAGTTTTAAATCATTAAATTATTTAAATAGTCATTAATATTAATTTTGAATTATATTCTTGAGAGAAAGTTCATTTATACATGTATATAATTTCGAAAACTTTATTCTATTAATATTTTATTCTTGCTTTAAGCTATTATTTTATTTTGTGTGCTATTTGACTATTATTTGCCAATTTAAAAAATAAATAAATAAATAAAGGCAGAAAAAATTAGTTTTGATTTTTATATAAAAATAAAAGTTCAAATTCGTAGAATAATATAAAAATATTCAAAATATTACATCTCTCTCTATCTCTCTTGATAATCTTATAATGTAATACTAATATTGAACTTAAAAAAAAAAAAAAATACAAAATACAATGTTTTTTATGTTTAATTAGTTTTTAGATGTTATTTTTAGTCAGTTTAAATTATAATCCATTTTATTATATTTTTTTCAACATTTAATTTATTATTTTAAAAAATTATCTTCAGTGTACTTAATTTTATAATATCGTGATAGTAAGACTGTCGATTTTTAAGTTAGTAAAGGTTTTATATTACAATTTATAGGAAAAGATATTTTTGCTAAAGTGGTAATATATTGATTTAATTATTCTACAATGTATTTAATTTGTAAGAGTATATGATTCCCCAAATTTTAATGAAGGTAAGTGATAAATTTGTTTCAATTACATAACTAATTAATATCGCATAATACGACTTTTTTTTCAGAAAACGGTTATCTAAAAATTCATTGAAAAGAATATTTTTGCTGATGTCATAATACATTAAAATTGAATTATTCCACAATACCTTTAAATACCCAAGTAAATTTGTATTAATGATTCAGAAATTTTAATAAACGATTAATTTAGTTTTAGGTGTAATATTTAAAAGATTAAAAAGTAGGAAAAAGATAATAATGAAAGAAACTTTTTTTTTCCTTTTTCTCCCTTTCTGTTGTTGTTAAAGTAATAAATTAACTTTTAACGATATATTATTAATTATTAATTTAATTTAATTAATTATTATTATTCATTAAATTTAATCAATTATTAAATTCCAGGGGTCCGTGTTCGATTCCCGGCTTGGATATTTTCTACTCTGTTGGTTTGCACTTAGTTAGGAAAGTGATAATTCACGTCTTTAATATTCAATAATTTCAAGCGTAATTTCACTGCTGTGAAGTAGTTGAAGAATTAATTAAATTTGTATATTCACCGATGCTGGGTTCATTTGCGTCCATGTTACGTCGCAAGATTGTGTGCTCATGAAGACTATTCCATCTAATAGCTGCGATAGCAGACTTACCGACTTATGTGTGGGAGAGATGCCAAGCTGGGCGTCGTTCTTGTGGCTTAAATGGTAGCGCACTGGGGCGCAATTCCAGGGGTTCGGATACGATTCCCGGCTTGGACGTTTTTCACTCCGTTAGTTTACGCTTAGTTAGCAAAGTGATAATTCACGTCTTTAATATTTATTAATATTCATTTTGAATTCATAAAAAATTATTAAAACATGAATTTACAAGCTACAGCTTTGAAAAATACAGTGTTGGTCTAAATGATTCATCGGGTTTCGAAACACTGTGTATTGAGAGGTGTACGACCTAAAAAGACAGGTGAGACATGACAAGATACATACACTCACCAACTTTTAAAGCTCGCTTCGTGGTTCGCGTGCAGGAACGCATCACTGCTGCTGTGACAGACATTGACATAAACATGCTATTGAACATATGGATGGAACTGGATTACCGTTGGAATGTGTGCCGGTGAGTAAGGGTGCACACATTGAACATTTGTAGTATGTCTGAAACTTGGTGACTGTATGTATCTTTTCATGTATCACCCGTCTTTATACGCCGTATACTTGTAAATAAACAGACTTTTGAAACCCGATGAATCATTTACGCAAACCCTGTAGGGTAAAGTGCCCATATTTCGCCCCCTTCACTAATTTCGTCCGCCTTTACTTCTCCGCTCCTGCGACAGTGGCACCACTTATGACGCAAGGCACAGGGAACGGAAGGCAAAAGGGGTCAGTATTGAAAGCTTCGTTTGCCAAGACACATATATAAATTAAAGACGCCGAATTTCTTATTTTTAGAAGACCTGAGTTCTTATTACGTCGTTTGTAGAACGTTATTTACTGTACTGTAAGTATTTATTTGTTATTTATTGCATGTATTTTACGTAGGTAAGTTGCTGACAGTAGCATACAGTGAGTTTTAGGACGCTCAGTTCATCTTACAGGGACTGAAGCTACGCCATATTGGGAAGTAGCGTTGTCCCAATTTCGTCCTTCTCGCAGTTCTTATTTTCGTCCCGGGGAGCTTTTTCAAGAAGGCTCACGTTTTGAACACCTTATCGCCAGAGTAACAATTGGCGCGGAGATGAATTCAAAACTACGCACCCTTTCTTGTTCGTGACGTCATACGCGTATGAACAGCAGCCCTCCATTTTTTTGCTGAAAGCAAATAGTTTTTTTTTTCATTTGTTTTTTCGCAAATGTAAAACGCTATAAAGCAGAGAATAAAGTATGACGAAATGTTATTTCACCGTGGTTTACAATTAAAACCTTGACAAAACAACAAAGAGCTTTTTCGGATTGAAATGCTTTTAATTTCACAATATATATAATTCAAACATAAGTTATTTTTTTCAGTTCAATAATATTCATTTATTTGATTAATTCGCTATGTTCGAAGAAATTGAGAACGTATTTTATTTTTTAGGGAAAAAAAAAACACACGTAAAGATTTTCTTGTAATAAATATAACTCTATTCATGTTTTTATGACACAATTGAACTTAGTTTTATTAGCATTACTACTGAATTAATTTAGTTTATTATTATTATTAAGGGGCATAATTGTGTGACGTGTTTATAGCATTAATAAAACAATTTTACTGAAATAATTCATTTAAAATTAATTGTTTTTAATTTAATTGCGATTAGAAGTTAATAGGAAGTTGAAACTAAAATCAATTCGATTATAACTTGATTGAACGATAAATCAAATTATTTAGCTGTATTCTGCAGTTAAATCAATCAGCTAAAATAATTGCAAGTTGATGCATGCAATTAAATCAATTACTATTATATTTTAATACTGTTAAATTTTTACCATTATTTGAGTTTTTACGTTTGGTCTGCCCCTAATGCACAAAATTAAAAATCTTTAAAACTCTTTAGTTTATTTTTAAATGTTTGCCATATTTTTAAATATTATTTCATCCAAGTTGTTTTGTTTGCTATTTTAAAATAGTAATTCGTCATATTTGAATAAATCATCTAAATTCGTCTCTCGAATGAAATTCCCCCCCCCCCACACACACACACACACCCACACACTCCCTTTTTTTCGTCATCTGCACACATATTGCACTTTTCATTAAGTTGAAATGGCAATAAAATAATGATAAATCGTCTGAGGTAACCTCCCATTTCGAATTTTCTCTTCTCCCCCCCCCCTCTCCTCCAGCACACTATTTTTTGACCATTTAAAATTCATTGTTGCCTTGCAGAAAAGATCAGTTAAAATTGTGTCTGAAATGTTAACTATCCCTTCGCTTATCGCTTATCCATAACAGTGCATAAAGTTTATTGTTTTGCTCTATCTGTTGATTTTCAAATGACAAATAAATAATTTACCATTAAAAAAAGAAAAGGAAAGAAATAGAATGAAAGTTAAGGAAAAAAAAATCAGGATTAACCTGTTGTGTACACGCAATTCTTTACATTAAAATAAATTTAGGTTCTATTTATTACTTTGAAGTAACTATAAGTAAAGGACCAAATATTCAAATTCTACCCCCTCCCCCCCCCTCGAAAAAAAAGAAAAGCTTGTTTTTGTTTCATCCCCACAAAAGTTTAATTTTTTGGTTTGTTTCTTTTATATTTGTTAATTGATAAATTTAACTATTTAAATCTACAGCCCTCACTATCATACACAGTTTGAAAATTTCTCTAGTGATTTTATTTGTTACTTTGAAGTAACAAAAGATAGTCATTCAATATTCCTTCTCCCCAACCTCCTCTTAAGAATTTCATCTCGCATTAAAAAGGCAATTTCTAAACATCCTGGTTGGGGGTGTAATAGGTTTTTTTTTTTTTTTTTTTTTTTCTTCTTCCTCTGGTTTGGCCTATTTTCATTCGACTTTGGGGACTGTTTCTGCAGAATGATTTGGTATTAAATTAATTATATAAGTTCATGGCAGAGAATATAGTAATTTTCTGCCACAGGTATTTTTTAAAATCTGTGTTTATATACATCAAAATACACTGAAACTGCTTTAATTCATCATCCCCATAAATTCATCTTTATATGTAATCAAATATCTAGATTTATGAAGGTAAAGAGTTTTGTTTAACAGGTATGTAATTAATAATACTTAATTAAATGAAAATGTAGATTTTTGAGGGAATCAAATAATCAAAATTTTAGTCTATATCATCAAAAATAATAAAGACCTTTGATAAAACACACTATAAGAGTTCGTAATACAATTTCTTTTGAAAATATTTCTTTTCATTTAGAACACATAATTGAAAATATTTCTTTAATTTAGGTAGGACTTATTCTAAAATACGCTAGTTTGTCTTTCGCCATTTCGGTTCAAAACGAAACACAAGACTACGTTTGGCGTTAGAGCTGGCTGAACGTTCTCGCTTTCGCCAACTCGCCAAGGCTGGTGCTGAAAACGTGAGCTTTCCTGAAAAAGCTCCCGGGGACGAAATTAGGAATGTTTTCTCATGACAATTTTTTGAATTTTTTCCTCATGTTTGGATGGCTAATGTTTCGTTATGTTATTCTCCCACTGTTAATTAGTACATTTCTTTGTGCCTTTATGTAATGTAAATTAAATTACTTACTCATTTAGAAATAAATTTTGATTTAGTTATAAGTTAAGCCTCGGCGTATTGGATGTTTTGGGTAACGAAATTGGGACCATTTTTTTTTCTTTTGCGTTTCTTAGATACTTTTGAAAGAACAATTTTTCGCATTTTTAATTTTTTTTTTTTTTTTTTTTTTTTTGTTCGATATTTGCCTATGTTTCTGTGTGCGTGAGTAGTTAGTCTATGTAAAATCCAAATTTGGTAGGTCTTCACTGAAAATTAAAACTTCCAAGGGCCTAAAAGTGACTGTTGGACGAAAATAGGTCACCTTACTCTATTTTATGTATCTTAGCTTTAAACTTATTATTTTATTTTCAACTTATTTATTTTGTTTTTTATCTGTCTTTTGTTGCAGATAAGAAAATAGCCAACTTACTCTTTTTCTTTAATTTTTTGAAATGTATAAAAAATAACTCGTAATCTGAAATTTGATTGAAATTTTCAATTTATTTTTTTTTGTGTGCGTGCATGTGTAATATTAATTTTGAATGTTTTATAACAAATTATTAATTGAGATTAAAATGGGAAAAGAAAAGGAAGATCTGAGTGGCCTACAACCTGAATTTTATATATTTCCCAAATATTCGCTTTTATGATATTCTATATGACGCTTCCAGCACACCAAAGCCATTTCATTTATACGATTTTTGTTTATTCATTTCTGTGCTAAGGTTCCTATTTATTCTACTTTTTTTAATGGCAAAATATCTTTTCTATATGACATATATAATATACTGTATGACGCTTCCAGTACACCAAAGCCATTTCATTTGTACGATTTTGTTTATTCATTCCTGAGCTGAGGTTCCGATTCATTCTACTTTTTTTAATGGTAAAATATCTTGTTTGTATGACATAAGTAAATTCTTAATTTTATTCATACATGTTCTCTCGGGGAAAAAAAAAGGTGAGCTTGGCAGTAACTTACCCAACAATAAAAATATTCGTACCCACTCGCACTCTCTGCTAGAGATCTTTACGGGCCGGCAGAATGAAGCCAAAATTTCTAACGGGCCGTGCCGGCAGATTAAAGATATTTTTTTAACAGGCCGGACGGGGCCTAAGTAAAAAATAAACGGACCATGCCGAAATAAAAATTACTGGCCCGGCCTGTTTATTTTTTTCTTTGGCCCCGATCTGGGCCGGTAAAATTATTAAATGGGCCAACCGACCAGATATAGAAATTTAAAAGTATCAAACTAAGCCGATAAAATACTAACAATTTTCAATGGACGTGACCGGGGCGAGGATAAGTATAAATGTGCTACACGATCCGATGCTAGATTGGCAACATCGATACAAAAAACATGTCCAGCGTAGAGATCGGCATCGAGCAGTTAGGCGTCTGAAACAGGGCTTAAGTTTTTCAGTGGGCTCGGGTCGGGCCGGGATCAAGCGTACCTTTTTTTCTACATACAAGTTTCAGTTATAATTGAGAGACAACATAATAACTAATGTAGACAGAAAATAACGATTTAAAAAATGGAAGCAAAACTAGCTTTGCAAGATTAATTTTACCGTGTAGTATTAAAACTTTCGTTATTGTTTTTGTTACAATTTAACAAATATATTTTATTCCTATAAAACATAAATAAATAAATCCTAAAATAAGAATTAGTCTAAATTACAGGCACCAGGCATTTTTTTGTAATTTGAACTCTTTCTGATCGCTTTAAATTTATTCATGTATGTAAAGAAGGATTTTTGTAATAAACTTTTACTGGTAATTGACTTTTGAATTGCTTGAATTTTTATCCAGATTACTTATAATGATTGAACCAATAGAGCGAAAAAGAAACTAGGCAAGGATTCGAACCTGGGCCATTGGCATTACACACCGATGGTCTAACAACTGAGCTACTCGGACGATGGCAAATAGAATGCCAATGGCCCAAGCTAGATTTCTGGCTTGACACTTTTTAGCTCTGTTGGTTTCACACCTTATAAGAAAAAAAAATTCAAACAGTTAAAAATTGTATTACTATTTCTCAGGGCATATGCTATTTCTACACTTATATTTATATATATTCATTTCGTCAACTTTTCTTACTTTTTTTCCCTATAAATGTCACCTCAAGAATAGTTTGATAATAATTTTTAAAAATTATTAAATGATTTAAAACAGTATTAAAGATAATTATTATTTTCCTTACTTGAACTAATGAAAGTTTCATTAAAAATAACTTTATCAGTATTGAAAGATATACTCAAAAATTCCGTTCGCATTATAGTGGAATCAGTACTTCCTCATGCACTATGCATAAATATCACACTGAAAAAAAATTGTAAATAGTAACTGAAAAAAAAACTGCATATTTTGAAATATAGAACTTTAAGCACAATGCGAAAACCTATAATGCACATGATTTCAAAGTTATGTGACAAACATATGAGCGACACGTAGCACTAATGATTTTAGAAACAAACAAACAACGAAAACATTAATGTACTCTTTTATTAAAGCAGGTCACGCATAAAAATATCTGGTATATATTACATTTTCTCGACACCTGTTTTTTCGCTTTTCTTGGACTTTCCTTTTTTATATTTTCGCAACGTCCTAAGCAATGTTTTCTTATCCTTTGATTCTATTAATAAGGTTTTTTTTTTTTTTTTTTTTTTTTTTTTTGAGTGCACTTTAGTTTTTTATGGTAAGCAAGTTTAATATTGATATATTTACAAAGTGGTTAATGGTTATAAATGAATATCACAACCGTACAGGACCATTAAAATAATAATAATACTCTGTTGTTAATTGGAAATGAAAAATATCAGTTGAAAGTTTAAATTCAACACAGTTATAAGTGTTCAGTGTGAGCCCTTCTAGAAACACGAACGATGTCGAGGTGGTACGGTAACTCATCAGACATTTTTTTTTTTTTTTTTTTTTTTTTTTTTTTTTTTTTTTTTTTTTTTTAGCTTGTCCGGTGTGACTCTGAGATACGCATGTCCTAAGTTCGTCAACGACAGCTGGGAGCAGACAAACAAACACACAATCTTTGATAAGACCCCGGAAAAAAAATCATGCTGAGAAAAGTGTAGGATGAGTTACCGTACCCAGTGCCTGATTTACGGCTGGGCATTCAGGGCACGGGCCCACGGCCCCTGATTTTCAGGGGTCAGGGGCGAAGCTACTGGGGGAGGGCGTAGGGGGGCGTCTTGCCCCCCCCCCCCCAATGTCGGCAACTTTGATCACAGTCGGCAAATTCTAGGTAGTCAGTATCGTTTGATAGAACTCTGAAACAATTGAATTTTTTTCCATTTTTTTACCTTTTTTCTTAAAAATACAATAAAAAACACCAAACCTTAGAATTTGTCTTAATTTCTTTCAAAAATCCGAAGTTTGGCTCTCCTTTCTTCGATTTCGCGGGACTGGTGAAAATAAATTGAGAAAGAACCAGGAGAAGACTAGTTCCTCAATATTTAAAGGGATCTTTCTGAGAGAACGCGGCGAATTAGGTTTTGAACATCTAGATGATCGACTAGCACTGAAGATGATGACGTCTTCGGTGAAGAGCATTCATATTACTTGTGGTGTGTTTAATTGTGCTCGACAATTGAATCATTTAGTCGATTGTTTAAATGATTGCAAGCCGATTATTGAAAAATTGACCCCATCTGGTGAATTAAGTGTTTTCTTGTTCCTTAAGGAGACCACAGATATTGAAAGGGAAAAATAAAATTGTTTGTCTGTGTCAAATATTCATAGTAAGATCGAGAAGAACCGTGGAGAGGCATTATGGAAAGTGGGAACGATTCCATCATTGTACATGACCCAGGAAAAATGTCTAAAATGAAGTCACACAATCAGAGGCATATTTGATGATCAGTTTAGGTCCGTATTAGCCAAATCTTGGCGTCTATCCGATAAATGGTTCCATCCCGAGGGATAAACAGCGACATTTCAACAGCACTTGGTACAAAAGAGGATCCGATTTTAGAATACAGCAGAGGACTTAATGCTTTTTTTTTTTTTTTTTTTTTTTTTTTTTTTTTTTTTTTTGCGTGTTTCATGAAGGACCTGGGAGAGAAAAAATACGAAATGCTTCAGTTGAGATTGGTGTAAACATAGGACACAAAATGAAGCGCTTAAGGAAAAGAAAAGAACAGAAAGTTCGCACAACATTTTTCTTCCAACTTTTACCAAATTTGCTGTTTCCTATTTTTTCAGTTCATGATGACGCATAATCACTTACTCGACGAGAGCAAGCGCAAACAGATTATTCTGGAAGAGCAACAGCAGTATTTTGCATTCAGCACAGAAACTTTAGAAATTTTAATGGACATTACGCGAACGCTGATTAGACAAGGTCTGGTTTGTGGAAGTGACAAAGACGAAAATGGATGAAAAATTCTGAAATTAATTTCCAGACATAACCCACAACTGTGAAAATGTTTGTTGACACACGTTTCAGCCCATACCGTATAACTAACCTTTCCGCTTCATCCCAAAACGAGATGATTGATTCTTTTGCTACAGCAGTGTGCAAAACGATAGTCAGGGATATTCAAAAGCATAATTTTATGGAATTATGGTAGATACGACACCAGATGCTTCGCACCATGATCGATCAGCTGTTGTGTTGAAATATGTCGGCAAAGATGGAAAAACTCCGATCGGCATTTGGAAGTTTTAAAAGAAGTCGTCAAAACCAATGTCGACCTTGAATGCTAGATATTGCACATCCTTACAAAGAATCAGCTCGAAATAGAACAGGTAGTTTTCCAGTCATACGATTTTACAAGCAGCATGCCTGGAGAATTCAGTGGTACTCAGGAGACTTTTTCAGAAATCGTGGGTCGAATTGTGCCCGATATTCCTTGTCAATGTCACAGACTCAACACTTTCGTTTCGCATATTTGCAATGCCAGCAGTGTTATAGCTTCGACGTGCTGGAAGATGTTTGTGTTTTTCACAGCAAGTACTAAACGAAAGAAGCCATTAGTAAACAAGCTCAAAGAAATAGAAAATGCTCTTCTGCTGTGGAATCATTCTAAGGCGAGATGGACTGCTCGAGCGGAATCATTGAAAGTGGTTTGGACCTCATATGAACGTATACTACAAACTTTGAAAAAGTTGATTCTCTACTTCTGTAAGCAAAACAATGATTAAGCCACGAGTTGTAAGAAAGAAAATGTATCGCTCGACTTCATTGCTGCATTATGATGTTTATCAAGAACGTTCAGTATACAAGTGCAAGTTAGTTACTGAAAAAATGAAGTCGAAGACTCTTAAAATAGACGCTACGAAAATACGGAAGACTTGTATCAAATCATTGGAAAGAATCAACAATGACGATAAAAATGTGAATAGGGAAATATAGAGTGCGGTTCTCTTTTAAACCAAGTAAGGAGTTGATCCGTTAAATGAATTTGCTATGCAGTATCGACGAAGATTGCACCACAGAAGTTAGACGGCAATTGAAACAATCTCTTTGATCCCGAACTTCTAATGTTCTAACGCATGGAGTTTCAGAAGGTACTTGGTGATAGCTGAAAGTCTTAATTTTTGCATCAACATAATCTCACTACTGGATAAAATAATGTATCCTCCCATTACAAGAAAGAAATAAACACTAAATCTGGTTAAGAAAACGGTAAATGTCTTTCGTGAAACATTGGCAATTCCTGATATGGGAGCACTACACATAAAACTGAAAGTTTTGTCAGATTTCTGCTCAGAGGCTGGAAGAATGGACGATATGTACATGAAAACAGAACCTTTGAGATACATTCTGCCACTTGCGAGCCATGTCAGTCGTCCGGCTCTAACTTCTCCAGTCACAGTTGCCTCGAATGAAAGATGCGAAAGAAAGAGATTAAATATATGGAATGCTTCTCAGTCGCCAATGCAATTTTGTTCTTAGGGGCCGACTGCATAAACTCCTTCTTTCGCATCAATATTGAGAAAAGAGAGGCCAAAAACCGGGCCCTGATTTAGCGCCTATTTTTATTTTCACGTATTCAATAGATTTTACTGTTTTTAGATAATTTTTATCGACAGAATTTTTTTTTGTAATGCTCATATTATACTTATATAGTATACTATATCATATTTTCACGCATTATTACTATAGTAGAGAGCTATCACAGTATAAACATTTTTTTCATTAAGTTATTAAAAAAATGACACATTATATTTTCATTCAAAAAATTCCTTATATTGTTAGTATACATTTACATTAAAAACAATTTTTATAAAAACTATTTCGTTATTTTTTATAAAAAAAACATTTACTCTAACAGTTTTAAAGTATGCTATATATCAATATTATATAGTACCTGGCATATTATGTACAATGCAACGTCTATACTGCCTAGTTCAATTTCAAAAAACATTTTCGCCATCTTCACCGGAGGTTTTCTTAGTTTGAAATAATGATGTTGACGCTGCATTGTAACATAATTTGCCAGGTACTATATAATATTGATATGTAGTGAACTTTAAATCTGTTAGAGTATATGTTTTTCAAGAAAAATAACGAAATATGTTTTATAAAAATTGTTTTTAATGTAAAAGTATACAAACAATATAAGGAATTATTTGAATGAAAAAATAATGTGTCATGTTTTTAATAACTTGAATAATAGAGTAAAGTACCCATATTTCGTCCCCTCTCCTAATTTCGTTCCCCTTAACTTCTCCGCTTCTTAGAAAATGGCGCCACTTACAACGCAAGGCACAGGGGACGGAAGGTAAAAGGGGTCAGTGTTGAAAATTTCGTTCGCCAAGACGCATACATAAATTAAAAACCGCGAATTTCCTATTTTTAGAAGACCTGAGTCCTTATTACGTCGTTTGTAGAACGTTATTTACTGTACTGTAAGTATTTATTTCATATTCATTGCATGTGTTTTACATTAGTAAGATGCTAAGAGTGGCATGCAGTGAGCTTTAGGACGCTCAGTTCATTTTACGGGAACTGAAGATTCGTCATATTGGGAAGTAGCGTGGTCTCAATTTCGTTCCCCTTGCAGTTCTTATTTTTGTCCCGGGGACGAAATTAGGAATGCTTTTTCATGACATTCTTTTCAATTTTTTCCTCATGTTTGGATGGCTAATCCAAATGTTTAAATTAATAATGGTTAAATTAATGTTTCGTTATCTTATTCTTCCACTGATAATTATTACATTTCTTTGTGCCTTACTTTAATGTAAATTAAAATACTTACTCATTTAGAAATAAATTTTGATTTAGTATAAGTTAAGCCTCGACGTATTGGATTTTTTTGGGGGGGGGTGGGGGGGGGACGAAATTGGGACCATTTTTTTTCTTTTGCATTTTTTAGATACTTTTGAAAAAACAATTTTTCGCATTGTTAAAAATTTTTCGTACGATATTTGCCTATGTTTCTAGTGCTGGGGTAGTTACTCTATGTAAAATCTAAATTTGGTTGTTTTTCACTGAAAATTTCAACTTCCAAGGGCCTAAAAGAGCTTGGGGGACGATAATAGGACACCTTACCCTATACAATTAAAAAAATGTCTATACTGTGCAGCTCTCTACTATAGTAATAATGCCTGAAAATATCGTATAGTATAATACAGATTTTACTGATTTGAAGATTTCCCAGATTGATATCAATTCCTTACATGAGATTGCTTCATCGTTTTCACAGAACAATTTGTTTCAATAAATGTAATACTGAAAATGAGTTGGGGTACTCTGATTGCGTTTGCTCATAATTATGGGATGTTTTCCAAAGAATCTATTTTAATTCTCATATTTAAAGTTAATATGTAAAAAGAAAGATAATTAACTTACTCCTCTAATACATAGATGTAAGAAATTATATTTAGAGCTAGTTGAATGCAACGTTATGTAAAAACAAATATTTTAAAGCAATATCAGCATCAAATACATTTAATGAGTGAAAACAGCCTAGGCTCTTAGTAAAGAGCCGGATTTCCCAATTAGCCTACGACGTAAACATTGAATACTTATTAAAAACATTTTGGGGGTTGGAGGAGGGGGGTAACTATTTTTACACTTAATTCATTAAAACTCGTGTTTCATGTAAAGTTTTCTTCGATTCCGTTCTATATTTCTATATCGTCTTATTCAACATTTAAACAAAAAAAGAAACATTTTCCAAACAAATATTTTAAGGCAATACCAGCATCAAATACATTTAATGAATCCAAACAGTCTAGGCTCTTTGCAAAGAGCCGAATTCCTCAATTAGCCTGCGACGTAAACATTGATTACTCACTTTTTTTTTTTTTGGGGGGGGGGGGGGGAGGCGTATTTCCTACTTTTACTTTTATACTTAATTCATTAAAACTCATGTTTCATGTAAAGTTTTCTTCGATTCCGTTCTGTATTTCTGTATCGTCTTATTCAAAATTAAAAAAAAAAAAAAAAAAAAAAAAAGAAAACTCTCTAAACAAATATTTTAAAGCAATATCAGCATCGAATACATTTAATGAATGCAAAGAGCCAATTTCTCAATTAGCCCACGACATAAACTTTAAATACTCATAAGAAAGTGTTTTTTGTTTGTCTGTTTGTTTTTCGGGGGGAGGGGGGGTAACTATTTTTACTTTTATACATAATTAAACTCATGTTTCACGTAAAGTTTTCTTCGAATCCGTTCTGTATTTCTATATCGTCTTATTAAAAAAAACAAAAAATACTCTCCAAACAAATATTTTAAAAGCAATATCAGCATCAAATACATATAATGATTGCTAACAGCCTATGCTCTTTGCAAGTAGCCGAATTTCTTAATTAGCCTACGACATAAACATTGGACGCTCATAAAAAGTGTTTATTTATTTGGGGGGGAGGAACTACTTTTATTTTTATGCTTAATTTATTAAAACTCATGTTTCATGTAAAGTTTTCTTCTAATGGTTCTGTATTTCTATATCGTTTTACTCAAAAAAAAAAAAAAATAATAAAGAATAAATAAAGAAAAACTCTCCAAACAAATATTTTAAAGCAATATCAGCATCAAATACATTTAATGAATGCAAATAGCCGAGACTCTTTGCAAAGAGCGGGAATTCTCAATTAGCCTACGACATAACCATTGAATACTCATAAAAAAGTGTTTTGTTGTTGTTTTCTTTGGGGGTGGGGGATATGTTAACGAATTTTACTTTTATACTTAATTCATTAAAATTTCTGTTTCAAGTAAAAAAAAAAAAAAATCTATTGCGTTCTGTATTTCTATATCGTCTTCTTCAAAATAAATAAAAAGAAAGAAAGAAAAACGAAAAACTCTGCAAATAAATTTTAAAGAAATGAGAATGTAATTGATATCCTGCGGATCGGGGAAGAGAAAAATAGTTTGATGGGAAAGATACTTTCTGAGCTCATATTGCATCGTTCAAAGAAAAGGATAATAAGATTGACCGACATTATCATAAGCAAGCAGGCCGCTCATTCAAATACTCTGTAAACAGAAATCTTATTTAATCCTTAAAGTGAGAAACCAAGCCGGGAATTTCAACAGAAGAGAATTTTATTATCTATTCAGCAGAGTAACTCGTGGCAGAAGGTATTAAGAACAGCGTTTAAAAATTACTTTCGGTAAATTCATTTATCAGTAATTAGAAAAATATTAATATGCATTTGTTACGTAAAGTTACTAAAATATTTGAAATATTGTGTACGATCGCAGTAGTATAAAAGGGAACAACATTAAATATTATTGAGGAAATTTTCTAATATAATTTTTAGCTAATTTTTTAAGTGGTCTCAAAACTCTAACAGGGAAAATGAAAAAAAAAAAAAGAGACCATTTTCAGCATTTAATATCTTAAAATGTACCGTATTTTACGGAAGAAACGCTGCACTCTTCAAACTGACCTGAATAAACTTAAAAATATCGTAATCTCCGCACCCGTTGTAAACGCCGCATCCATCGGAACGCTACTTTTGTCGACAGCGTCACATTGACCTAACTTTAATCAAAGTTTTCTGAGCAGTGTAGGATGCTTTGTTTTTGATATCTTAAGATGTCTGAAGTTTTATTTAAAATATTTAAATCCGATTTTAAATATTTTTATGAATTTTTAAATTAAGGAAACTCAGTTGGTATTTAAAAAAATCGAACGCCGCACTTGAAAAAAAATTAACTTTTAAACTCGTAAACGACGCGGCATTTCTTCCATAAAATACGGTATATGATTTTAAAGCATAATTTTTACTGAGAATAAAAGATATAAGTATGTTCTTTAATTTCTTGTATTTTAAAAATAGCAAGATGTAGAATTATAGCATTTATAGGCAGCTCCAAAGTGTTAGACATTTGGCAAGCAGAAAATTGGTATAACATTTTACGCGCATGATTACAAAATAAATTTTCAATGTCGAAAGGAAATTTTGTTGCTGCTTATACTTTAGACTATAATAATTACCCTGAAACTAAATAAATTTGTGTTTAAAGAATTTTTATATTTTTGATACAAAGTTGTAATTACCTAATACAAAATTTTGAAATTTTTAGTAGTGTAATCACCTAAAACAAATATTGTTTTGAGCAATAAAAGGGAAATATTTTGTCCAGTTTATACAGGCCAACATGAAACATTTGTTTTGAAAATTTCATGAAAAAATATTCAGAAGTTCTTGAGATATCGCGTGCGCGTTAGGCCCAGAAACGTCATTTGGAGAAAAATGATTTCAAAGTTTCAGAAACGCCGCTTCAGCTGCTGGGCGGGTATAATTCTAAAAGCCATAACTTCTGTTCTAATGGGAACTTCAAGGAAACAATGATATCAAACTGTTCAGAAAGATAGGAGTTTAACATCCAAAAATTAAAATTTCGAAAATTTTGAAGCTTTAAAAGTCTTTAGACCCCTTAATTAAGTTGTGACTTATTAGTCGTATTTTTTTTTTTTTTTTCGATGCACCCACAACAGCATCGTAGATTTTACATCTATTTATTTTACTTTATTTGTCAGATGTTACGTTAGAACTACGATGTTGTCTTCATATTGAAAGAAATACGAAATTGTAACAATTAAAATTCATTAAAATTTTCTATATAATTGTATGTTTCTGGTCTTTTATATTACATTTAAACAATTTTCAAACAAGCATAAAGGGAGGTGGTGGGGAACCAAACCGTAGCTCCACGTTGTAAGCCTGATGGAGTGTTTTCCTACACTGTAAAAGAAAAAAACCGGGCTAAAAAACGGAGATTCTACGGGCAATCTGGTATATATATTTACTTTTTATTAATTTTAAATTTATTAATTTTAAGTACATGAATATTTCATGAACAACACGTGGGATAGCACTAACATTATTTAGTCGCACGAATTAGCATTTTTTAGCTCGACGGCTATCAAACACTGTAAAAAAAGCGGGCTAGAAAACGGAGATTCTACTGGCAATCTAGACGCCAGCACTATTTCCGTTTTTTTTACGGAAATTTTCCCCCATAAATTACAGAAAAATTTCCGCTTTTAATCAGAAAAACGGAAATTTTCTGTAATTTATGGGGAAAAATTTCCGTAAAAATACGGAAATAGTGCTGGCGTTTATATTGCCAGTAGAATCTCCGTTTTTTAGTCCTTTTTTTTTTTTTATACAGTGTACGGACGGCCGAAACCCATTTTTTAGTCCCTCCTTTTGACAGCTTTTAAAAAACTTTTTAAAAGCTGTTTAAAAAAGCTGCAAAAAGTTAAAAAAAAAGTTTTTAAAAAGATTGGTCAATGTTTATATTTATGCTTTAGTAACTCAAAAAGACTGTAAGATTCTCAATATAACTGCCTGGTTCAAAACATGACGATTTATAATAAATGCAAAATATTAGTAACAAAAGCACTACAGACAGGTAGTAAATACAGATACTAAATTACATTTTAAAAACCAAAACGTCTTAGGAAAAAAAAAATAAATAACTTGTAGAGTAGGTTTCCATTTATGTTTTTAAACCTTCACTGCACGATTTTTTCTATTTGTATGAAAAAATTTATTTGAATTCTATATGTCGTTCTAATAATGGAAAAATAGTAAAAAAATTTAAATTTCAAATTTTCAGCTAAAATTTGATATTTGATGGCGTGTACGCTATGTACACAATTAGGGTTTTAAAATATTGTATTGCTATATTTTACAACTAAATGAGCTTAAATTAATTAATTTTATCTGCTTAACACTCTGCAACTTTGTTTACATTAATATTTTTAAGTAATCACTAAAAATAATGAAAGTAAATTTTACCTTAATAGCTTGATCGAATTTTTTTTTTTTTTTTGTTTCTGAAGAACAAATTCTAATTTTTTGTCAAATGCAGCCATCTGACATAGACAAAATAAGTGTTATTCCATTCTTTGTACTGTTCTTAATCAGGGATAGAGATCATATTGACCAAATTCATGGCACATAATAAGAATTAAAGTGTTTTTATGTATGTGCCAGATGTGGCACGTCGTGCAGTGAAGGGTTAAAGTCTATTCTATGGCACTATAATTGTTCCTATGATGTATAACTGTTCCTCAAGTACACGATTAGTATCGCTTATTTTTTCTGACAACCATCCAAGCCAAGGCAGCTACCCTAAACGGCTAATTTATCCCCGTACAAATAGTTTTATTTAGAACCTGATCAATCACCGCGAATCTGAAATCTGATATTCATCAGCCGAAAAGTTTAGAATTAGTAGCGTCACAAGACGAAAGAACGAAAAAAATAAAAAAAAACTTAGCTCGCCCAACTTAACAAAACAAAAACTAAAACTTTAAACAAAGTTTAATTCATTTGTCTATAATTTATACAAAGATTTTTTCGATTTTTCTAACACACATATTTCTTTTTTATCTTCCACTTTAAGTACTTTCAGTAAATGAAGATACTTTCTATTTTTTTTTTTATCTTATTTAGCCATTTATGAATATGAATCAATGCAGTAAAACTAAGTATCTTATTGCAATGTATTAAGTAGGAATCGCAAATCCTTTTGACTAATCCTGTTGATGTGACCGATTTTGAGGTTGTTAGGCATAAGCAGATACTTGACAAATTATGTGGCCACTTATCTCTAATACACAAGGCAGGAGAGATCCTTAATCCTAATTTAATGTCTTAGCGTAACTAGCAAATAAATCGGAAATTAAATCAATAGGAAACTACTTTTATTTATTTCTGCCTAATAAGCTTACATTTTCTTTAGGAACATTTAATCCACAAATATTTATACCTGCGAAAATAATTATTAATTAATTAAAAAAATTCATAAATATAAATTAATGATACGGTGCAACTAATTATCTATTTATAGCAATTATACACATTTTAGCTGAAGAGTAGCAAAATTGATTACTAATCACAATGCAACGTAATGCTAAATTAATATTAGAAATCTTTAAATATTAAATATGGTGATAAACTTTGTAAAAAAATAACTTTGTATTTGTATTTTTTATCACTGAAAAAGATCTATAATTCCATTTTCACAATACAGTAGAGCGCCGATTATCCGAACAAGTCGGGACCGACCCTAGTTCGGATAAGCAAAAGTTCAGATAAATGGACAGACAATTTAAGGGATGTTTCTGACTACACTTAAATCTTCACACGTTATCTAAGGACTGACAGCACCAGTTAATGCTGGCGTGTTTAAAAAAATTGTATTTTTATTATTTTTTTATTATTTATTTATTTATTTATTATTATTTTTTTATATTTATTTTTTATTTATTTATTTATTTTTTTTACATTTTTATCATAATTTTTTTTTCTCATTTTATCATTTCCTGAACTCCAGAGATTATAATTTAAGCAAAAAAGCTTTTGATTGTTGCTTGCTTCAACGAAGACATTTTTTTAAATGATGCTCCATCTCTAATTCTTCTTAAATACGTTAGTTGAATAGGATCAACGTTCTTCTGGCTTTTGAGCCATTTCATAGCTGTTTTAAAACATTCAAAGGCATCGTTATGTGATGTACCTGGGTTATTTTCACAGCATTCATTTTCATTTTCTTCAATTTCTTTTTAATCATGAATCTCACCCACAATCTCAGCATCATTTTAAATCTGATATCCAGGGTCATGTACTTCACTATTTAATCACTCGTTAATTTCCTTTTCTTCATAGCTTAGGATTCTTACCATCTTCTTTATTGTTTTATATTCCTTTTTTTCTGATCCACTATTAGATTTTTCTTTATTCAAAATTTTATTCCAAGACAATGGATAATTGGGAGTTCGGTTAAAAAATTTTTGGGGAGAAATAGGCTGTTCGGATAACTGGAATTTCGATTAAAATATATTTTGAGAGAAATACTTTGTTCGGATAATTGTAAGTTCGGTTATTTGGAGTTCCGATAATTGGCGCTCTACTGTAATAGCAAACAATTTCATAATAAACTTTGCAAGACTGTATTTAAATCACAGCCCGCTCGTCTCATAGAAATAATACCAGAATTTTGCTAAAATGATATTTGCCCTATTTAATTAATTCTCTGATGGATAATTCCATGAAAACTTGTCATGTCTCTCATACAGCTGAAAATCGCTATGCTTGTTGGCCACCGTTATTTTCGAATAGTTTGCTTCGCGTTATTCAATTGATGAAATATCTCCGATAAAATAAGTCACATTTTTCCGTTTTAAAATACTGGTAGCCAACAAGTATAGCGATTTCCAGCTGTGTGACAGACGTGACAAGCTTTCAGGGAATTAACCTGATTAGATATGGCGACCATCACTGGTATTCAAAAATTCTGGTATTCAAACTCTTTAAATACTCCGAATCCCTTTAGGCTTACGAGCACTGTAAAATGTTGTATTGAAATGTATATTTTTAATTTAAAACAGACAATATCATTTTATACAAATACTAAAAACGTCATACCGGGTGTAGAGGTCTGCACGGGCCCGGGCTTGGCCCGAGGCCCGTACCCGTCCCGGCAGAATTAGAGCAATTTTTTCAACGGGCCGGGTCGGGCCGGGCCGACAGACAAAATAAACGGGACGGGCCGGCAAAAAAATTAATCGGGCCTATCGGCCCGATATAAAAATTTAAAAGAAGCAGTTAAATTACGAACCATTTTTAATGAATATGATTTGCTCGAGAAGTATAAATGTGCGTCACAAGCCGATGTGAGTTTAACAGCATCAATACAGAAATGTAACAGGTCCATCGTAGAGATCGGCATCGTACGGTTGCAAGATATCTGATTCCGAGTTTAATTTTTTTTCAGCAGACTCGTGCCGGGACAGAACTGGTCTTAATCGATCTCAGGCTGTGTATAACAGTCATTGTGTTTTGTAGTATTAATAGTGGTAATGAACTTCTCTTAACAGTATCTTTGGAAATATAAAGGTGGTTCTCTCATATTCACTGCTCAACAATGCGAAGCTTTCAGATACATTTTTTGACAAAATTTTTAACTATAAAGGCATAAAATTGACAGGCCTGCCTATTGAAGGCCTTTGGAAACGAATAGCTTTTTCCATATTTGATAAATTACTTACAGAGATAACAGAGATTCCTGTCACGTGACTGTACGTTTTTCTCCTTTCCTGTGCCATCGCTTCCGGAAATTCGATTAAAAACTCTAACTTTGACAGTATTTTCAGAAAGATATGTTGCTTTTATCTATGAAAAAAAAGCGACATTTACATAGCTTCTGAATAAGAATACCTGCCAATCTTACGCGTTTCAGAAAAGAAAAGAATTCATAAATGTGTCAAAATGTAGATCCTTTGGATTTGAGAAATGCCTTAAAAATGAAAGAAATATTTTCACAAATCTACTTTTTATTATACAGCTTCAAAAGTTATCATGTTTTTAATCCTTTATTCTGATGAACTACATTAATCTTTTAGTGAATCCTTATTTCCATTTTGAAATGTCTGTAGACACGATGACTAAAACACTGTAAGTAATCGTTAGTGTTTACTACTGTGTGTTTTCTGTTTTGCGAACATCATAGTAATGTAAAATATACTGCAAAATGCTCCCATAAATATGTATGTAGTATTCATTAAAAGAATCGTAATTGTATGTTGAGAAAAAACGGATTTTTTTTTTTTTTTTTTTTTTTTTTTTTTTTTTGTAGAAATTGTGTTGGGCCGGGCCGGGCCTGTTTTCACTGATTTTTGTACGGGCCGGGCCGAGAACTGTAAAAATGCAAACGGGCCGGGCCGAGCCCGGGACTGGAAATTCCGGCCCGTGCAGACCTCTAACTGGGTGTGCCAAAAATGACTGATGGATTTTAAAATTTAATAACTTCCAAACGGTGACAGATGTTTAAAAAATTCTTGCAGGAGGGTTATGTATGATGTCAGGAGTTTTTGTACTGTGATTCTTGAATTTAGTTCGAATTTCGAGCAATAGATGGCGCTGAGAGCAATAGGCGCTCAGTCCAAACCCGATTTTTGGTACACCGGGATCCATTCAGTACATTTTAATCTCCTTTTTTCGCATGGAAGAAGTTATAGCCCGAAAAATCGAGCCTGGATTTAGCGATTATTGCTTGCAGCGCCATCTATCGATGCTATTTGTAACTAAAACTGAGAATCGCAGCATAAAAACTCCTGACATCTTACATAACACTCCTGCAAGAATTTTTTTAATATCTGTCACCGTTTGTAAGTTATGGAATTTTAAAATCCATCCGTCATTTTTGGGACACCCGGTATATACATAATATTTAAGACGGGTTCACTAAAAACAATGAATATTAGATTGATCCTTCTCAATACGGAATGTGTTATAGCCTACGTCAGCCATACTCAACTTTTTTCTCGCGGGCCTCAAACGTATGTTTGCGACGTTCTGCGGGCCGCAACCCACTTCTAAAATGGTAAAAAAAAAAAAAAAAAAAGAGTAATTAAATTACTAAGATAACATAAGTAGTATATCAAAGCAATATAACAAAGTTAATATTTTCGGGAGGGACATTATGCTCTAATGGACTTGGTTTCCTCGTCTGAGCAATCCCTTTTAGGCTATCAAATCAAATCAAATCAAATCAAAGTTGATATTAACAGAACGTTGTTGCGAAACAAATTTTAGCAAAAAATAAAAAAAATAATAATAAACTATTTTTAAACAATAAATTTTGTCTAATCCAAATGACGTAAAAATATGCTGCGAAGTTTGTTGTTTGAAAATAGTGTGTAAAACATTTTGGTGGCAATATTTTCCGAGACAAACGTTCAACTCTGAAAAGCAGCATTAGCTACATAATAATCATAAAACGTAATAATATAACAATGCATAATTGCCAAGTTCTAAAGAAAAAAAATCAAGAGATTTTCTCTGATAATCTTTTTCTCAGTGCAAAACTTTTTTTATCTTTTTTTTTTTTAATTGTAGAAATGTAGTACAAATTTAATTAAATTTTAATAATATTTTTTAAAGTATTGAAGATTAAGAATTTATTACAGGACTGTAGCGCAAATAGGAGTACATGTGAAAAGAACTTTTAACTAAAAACACACATCTGAGATGCTTTAAGGGATCTCAGGACTCTTAAAGCTTCAAAATTTTCGAAATTTTAATTTTTTTAGATGTTAAACTCCTATCTTATCTGAACATTTTGATATAATTGTTTCCTTGAAAATCCTATTAGAACAGAAGTTATGGATTTTAGAATTATATCCACTCAATTGCTAAAGCGGCGTATCCTAATTTTGAGGTCATTTTTCTCCAAATGACGTTTTTAGGCACAACGCGCATGATATCTCAAAAATTCGTACGATCTATAATTTCAGTTCTAATTCTTGCAAGAACAGTCATTTTAATTCACATAAATTCTTTATAATTGTAAGAGGTTTATTTTGTCATATTGAGTCATCTACCTATTAAACATTTTAGAAAATTTCGTTTTCCAAATGGTAACACCCACTTTTGACCCTCAATTTTCATGAAAATGTAACTAACCCCTTTCACGAAATCGTGCGCGTAAGTTGTAAAACATACATAAATTTACTTTTCCAAATGGTAACACCCACTTTTGACACTCAATTTTCATGAAAATATAACTAACCACTTTCACGAAATCGTGCACGTAAGTTGTAAAACAGGCGTAAATTTATTTTTCCAAATGTTAACAACCACTTTTGACACCCATTTTTCATGAAAATATAACTAACCACTTTCACGAAATCGTGCACGTAAGTTGTAAAACAGGCGTAAATTTATTTTTCCAAATGTTAACAACCACTTTTGACACTCATTTTTCATGAAAATATAACTAACCGCTTTCACGAAATCGTGCGTGTAAGTTGTAAAACAGACATAAATTTCTTTTTCCAAATGGTAACATCCCCTTTTGACACTCAATTTTCATGAAAATATAATTAACCACTTTCACGAAATCATGGACGTAAGTTGTAAAAAACAGATATAAATTTCTTTTTCCAAATGATAACGCCTACTTTTGACTCTCATTTTTCATGAACATACAACTACCACTTTCACGAAATCGTACGAGTAAGTTGTAAAACAGATATTTAGAATAAAATGATTATAGGGCTCGCTCTATGCAAGCCTGCTCAAATTGAATCAAACTGAGTTGTTTGGTTTTCACCCAACTACACTGTTTTACTCTATACTTTCCTTTATGTGGTTAGATTACATTTAATTTAATTCCTTTTTTATTTGTTTAATGAAATAAGCGAAAAATTTATTAAATAGATGGACAGAAACGCTAGATATTTTTCTTTTAAACAGGGGAAAAAAGAAAAAAATCGATACAAATTTTTTCAAAGTGAGATGAACATTCCTTATGTTGTTTATAGGAAGAGCTGGAGATATTTTTTAAAATCTTTCTTCCAAAATAACATTTTGAATGCATTTTTTTTTTAATATTTCAAATATACTAAATTTTAAGTTTATATAAATATTATAAACTATATATGAAAATCACTTCAAAACATCAGAGTAACTTTAATATATTTTTTTAAATATTTCAAATGTACTAAATATTAAGTTGATATAAATATTATAAACTATATATGAAAATCCCTTCAAAACATCAAAATAACTTCAATATATATATTTTTAAATATTTCAAATGTACTACATTTTAAGTTGATATAAACATTATAAACTATATATAAAAATCACTTCAAAACATCAAAGTAAATTAATATTTGCTATAAGTGAAAAAAAAAACTTTTTTTAAGGCAAAAAATACCTTTATTTATTCACATTTTCATTGCTCTGACGGCAACATCCTCAAGAATGAAAATGATACAAATATTTTTGCAAAAATAATTTTAAGTTGAAAACTAGTAAATAAAAATCACAAGCATAATGAACTTAACTGCAAATTTAAAAATGGATATTTGTGAACGTCAGACTTCGTGTAGTTTCCTAAAATTTGGAAAGAGATGCTCTAGAGAATAATGAAACAATAATATAAAATAATTCACGCTCATAAATTTCCATTTTTAGATAGATTTCGTATGAAATACTACCTATTGCGATCTCCCCTATGTTGGAATTTCTGAAAATGTTTTGCAGATCTACACCGATCAGGGCCCCTAGAACCCAAAACCACCCTCAGTAAAAAACTTTATATATCTAGAAAATCTCGGTTAAGTTCTTTAATGGGCAAAATCGGACCAAGGGGGTGGAAATAGGGAGAGATTTTGTGAAAAACAAAAGACTCCCATAACTTCTTAATTTTTATACACATCAAATCAGTTTAAAGTCATTATTACTTCTAAGACAAGGGCCAAAAATTTATTTATCACAGATTTTTGATCAAATTAAAAACGGGACAAAAAATAGGGTTTTAGGGGGGGAAACAATTCATAACTTCGTCAATTCTCAAGATTCTCAGAGTCACTTAAACTTATTATAAATCTTCTTAATATTATCTACAATTTTTATATTGACAAGGTTTTGATAGGACCAACTCTTACTGCAAAAAAAAAAAAAAAATAAATAAAATAAAATAAAATAAAATAAATAAAAACGAATATAATAGGGGGTTGAAAAAGAAAAAAAATCATAACTTCGTCAATTCACAAGATATCCAATCCGCTTAAATTTATTATACGTCTTCTCAGTATTATCTACAACTTTCATATTGACAAGTTTTTGATAGAATCAACTCTTGTAGCAAAAAAAATAAAATAAAATAAAATAAAATAAAATAAAAAAAATAATAATAATCAAAAATAGGGGTTGACGAAAAAATGATCGTATTAAGGGCGTCCTCAAATCCAAACAGCTTATTTTCTGACTTTTTTTTAAATTAATTTATTTTCGGCCTCAAACGCATCCAATTGGCAGGTTCTCTTATTCAGAAACTATATAATGTGCTCTATTGGTCGATTTTTTATATATATATATATATATATATATATATAAAGGCAGAATATATTTCAAAAATGCTGTCAAAGTGGGTATTTTTAACCCAATTTCCCGAAGCGATAGTGCTGGAAACGAAAAAAAAAAAAAAAAGGCCATACTGAGAAAATAATTGTAAATCAAGTTCTAATAAATTGAACGAAAAATAAAAACACAGGTCGCTTATAAATATATTCTAAAAAATCACGTCGGCAAGTTTTATGATTTTACTTTTAAAAATGAGTCTGAAAATGTGTCAGAAATTTTAGAGTTGTTGAGCGGGAAAAACTATTTTTTTTTAACATCGACTTAATAGGATTCTGATAAAACGAGCCCTCACAGAAAAATGAAATTAAAAATTCGTCAAAAGCGACCAGATAAAATTGTTAAACTGGGTTTATCTCTAATCTTGAATTAGTTTTTGTTGGTGAAATTAGTACTTAACTTCGAAATCTGCCTCCGCCTGTAGGCCGAGGCGGCAGGGATTTTTTAATATTGCAGTTAATTCCATTATGCTAGTGTTCGCGTGATTTTTGTTTACTAGTTTCCAATTTAAAATTTTTTTGCGAAAATATTTGTATCATTTTAATTCTTGAGAATGTTACCGTCAGAGCAATGAAACATGTCGAATGTGAATAAATAAAGGTATTTTTTGCCTTTTAAGGGGTCTCAGGACTCTTAAAGCTTCAAAATTTTCGAAATTTAATTTTTTTAGATGTTAAAGTCCTATCTTTTCTGAACATTTTGATGTAATTGATTCCTTGAAATTCCCATTGTAACAGAAGTTATGGTTTTTAGAATTATACCCGCTCAATAGCTGAAGCGGCGTTTCTGAAACTTTGTAGTAATTTTTCTCCAAATGACGTTTTTGGGCACAACGCACAGGATATCTCAAAAGCTTCTGAATATTTTTTTCATGAAATTTTCAAAACATATGTCTCATGTTTTTTTGCATAAACTGAACTTAATTTTTATTATTATTATTGTACCAAAAAATATTTCTTTGTTCCAAAAAATATTTCTATACTGTTGAAATTTTCAAAATTTTGTATTAGCTAAATACAACTTTGTATGAAAAATATAAAAATGCTTTCAATGCAAATTTATTTAGTTTTGGGGTAATTACAACAGTCTGAAGTATAATTAAGCACGAAAAATTTCATTCAATATGCAAAATTTATTTTGTAATCCTGCGCGTAAGCAATTATGCCGATTTTCTGCTGGTCGAATGTCTGACAGTTTGGAGGCCGCTGCAAATACTAATTCTGCATCTTGCAATTTTTTAAATACATGAAATAAAAGCACATACCTATATATTTCATCCCAACAAAAATTGTGTTTATAAATCATATACATTTTAAGATATTAAATGTTGAGAATGGTCTTTTTCTTTTTCAATTTTAAGAGCCCTGGGACCACTTAAGAGAACCGTGGATCCTTATTTGAGCAGATGCGATTATTTTTTATAAAGTTACAAGCATTTGAATTTTGTATTCAAACATTTTCTCGGCCCATAAATGTACCTTAAATCTGTTTTTCTCAAAATTGATTTTTAAACGTTTTTAGATTTTTAAAATGTTCCAGACGTCATAATTTTTTTATGAAAATTCATGAAATTGATTAGAAAGAATCCTGATATTACTTACAAAGGAACTAAGCATGCATTTTGAAATTCGGCTTCCTTAAGATAATTAAATTTGATTTTTAACGTATTAAAAGGCAAAATTTTGACGAAAATCGGTATGAAATTCAGAAAAGAAACTCTAAAAAATTAACTATACTAGAGGTTAAAAAATCGATGATTAGATTTGTTTGTGATAGAGTTTTAAGTGATTAAAATGCAAAAGCAAGGACACATCTGAAAAATTATGACGTCCGGAGCATTTTAAAATTTTGATTTTTTTTTAATCTTAAAATTATAATAAGATTGGAAATTTCTTTTAAGGTGTTTTATGTACTTATGATGACATGTATATATGCACAAAATTTTATATTTCTATGATGAAAATTTAAAAAAAAAAAAAATTTAACGTCCACCGACCCCTTAAATGTCTTTTATCACTAATAGCAAATATTAAGTTACTTTGATAGAAATAGATAAAAAATCCTTAGGTCGATTCAAAGGTATTTGATCCCTTAAAATTGCGTTATTTTTAAAGAAAAGGAAAACCGCAAAAATCGATGCATTGTTACTAACGATAGTATTAAGCGTACATTAAAAGTATTTTTGTTGTTGTTGTTGCTATTATTATTTTATTTTAAAGCTTTTTTTTTCTTTTTTGAAGTTGATTAAAAATCAAAGAAAAGAAAACAATGAATTTCCAAAAAGAAAGGAAATGCATTAAATGCTTTAATGATACACGATGCTGTTTGCGATGATAATTAAAGAGCTGAAAAAATTTAAAGAAAAGTATGTAAAAAACTTTATAAGACTTAATAATAAGCTGTTTACTCGTAAACATAAATCAAAAGAAAAGTGTAATTATTACTTTTTGGAATACATTTTTACTTAATTCCAAAGCATTTTGTATTCCTGTAATTGAAACGTTTCAACCTTTAATGATTACGTCCGATTCTTTCATCTTTAAAGATTACTTTCAACAGATGAAAAGAATAATAAAGACAACCAGCTAATTGATCAAGAAGAAAAGTTCAAAAAAGTTTCCGAAATTATTAAAGAGGTTTTATGAATAAAGCCATCTATTTTTACTTCAATACGAAGCGGAAGCTTACGTTTTAGGTATTATTTTTAAAAGTAATAAAGAAAAATTCTACTACGAGGTCAGCTACCTTTGAATCGACCAAAAAACTATTTTTTAAAATTTATAAATAATAAAATTGAATTAATTTTTAATACTTTAAACAAAGCTTAATTTAATCTTTTACGTTAGAACAAAGGTTATGGTTATGGTAGCAAAAAACTTTACCTGTCGCTATTATTATGATATGTTCTTTTATTATTTTTAAAAAGTTTACGAATTTCCTAACATGTGATATTATTTATTCTCCTTCATTTGACTTCAAAGCGTATTGTTAGAAATTTTTAGTGCAGATTAAGCGGCCCACTTTATCTCAAAATTGAACAAAAAATCGATTTTTCTTTTTAAATATTAAATGAAAGCCTGTTTAAGTGCGAATATTTTGACACATCATTTTTACCCATACGGCAATTATATCGCGAGATAGTGTAAAGTTTGTTAATAAACCCATCGCAATTACCCACCCAAATTAAAATTTCAAATGCCTTTTTCTCCATGTTCATATTTTTTTCCCTTTCATGTTTTAAAAATGCTTAATCTTTTTATGTATTTAAGTTAAAGACCTTTTTGTACATGTTCTTTATTATATACAGTCGGACCTCATTATCCCGACGCCCGGTTTTCACGTCAGTTTTTCAAAGTCCCGATTTTCTACATATGATTTTAATGTAAATAAACTCCATATTTTACATCGTTGAATAATTTTCAACTCCGGATATCTCGACAGTTTAGGAAAATTGTCCATTTTTCATAATCCATCTTATAAACACAGAAATTAAGTGGTAAAAAATGTCTTAGCCAAACTTTTCACAAAAGTGTCTACCAATGAGATAAATGAGAAATTTTATTCCAATTCTCTATCTGAATAAATAAACCCACATACTATGAATGACCCACTCAAGCTCCAGATAGGTGTATCAGTCTACTCGCGGTCTTTTTGTTCTGGTCAGGTGGCGCTTTCTTGTGGTCACACGGCGTTTTTCCGTTTTTCATTCGACTAAAACCGAAGCATTGCATTGCATTGAAACGATCAGAAAATATCTAACATCCAATCCTAAAACAACAAATATTGATTACAAATCATTGTGTAATATCGAAAAAAGCAATGCAGGAAACAAAAGCACATCTAGGGATAAGCAAACCTTACTTCATCAATATTTCATGTAACAATAACAGAACAAGTCATCATGAATCTAATTTTTATTCTTTTCAAATTCTTTTTGTGTTTATTTTGTATAATGATAATGTTTTATTGCCTAAAACTGCAAGAACAGTTATGAATTTAAAATTGTCTTAAATTAATTAAAAATACAGCTTTTTGTAAGCATATTTTTTTCCAACTCCGGTTACCGCGACACTCCGCTTATGACGACTCATTTTCCTGGTCATTAGAGTATCGGGATAACAAGGTTCGACTGTATGTGATAAATCTGCACTTTCATTAATTAGCTTTTAGGTTTTTTGGTATATATTTTTTAAAAAATAAAAGTATATGCAGGTATGTTAGATTGTGTTCACTATATGTATCGGTAAAATAGTTATAATAAATGTAATATTAGATGTATCTAAAAATGTATGCGCAGCCTTGTGTAATACACATTTGAAAATCTTTAAGAAAATGGATAAAAATATCAATTTAAAAAAGTAGTAGGGATTTTAAAAAATTCAAAATTTTTAAAACCTTTATAAAATTTGAATTAAATATGCAGTTAATTTTTTTTTCAAAATATACTTTTAGTTGAACACTGAAATGCAATAAGTTCACCATTTGAACAAAAAAAAAAAAAAAAAAAAATGTTGAAAAGATAAACTGCCCCTTAAACAAAGCATAAGTACACGGAGAACCGGCCCCGAATTTTAGGTTGGGGAGGATGGAGGAAAATCACATCTATTGATAAAGTTTTTAAAAAGACAATCAAGTTGCACAATTTTATGTTGAACAAGATTTGTATGAACAAGATTTGTTGAACACGATGTGAGTAGTAGATCACGAAAACCACTTTTTTTTCTCCAACCTTGCCAAGTGTGGAACTGAAATGCATTTGCTTCGGTTTCATAGTTATTTATGAGCATGTTGTTACTACGTACTTGTAATCATATATAAATCTTGCATTCGAATATTTTTTAAACAAACATTCCTGATATTTTTTTACTGAGAATGAAAAGGCTAAATTAAATATATTTTCATAACATGAGCACAATAATTTAGTTTTGAGTTAGTTTTTGATGAAAATTCTGATTTTGATTGCACTTAATAGTTATATAAGAGATACATGCCTGAAAATTATTTCACTTTACTACATAGTACATTTATGGAGGTTGTACTTTTATGAAGTTTGTGCCCAGGGCTCTCGAAAATCCTAGTCGAGCCTGAAAATTTCCCAAGGCAAATTTTAAAAAGTTTAATCCTGGCGCTCGAAAAACGTATGTTAAATTGCGCAGAACATGTGTTTGATATACGTTTCATTCTTTAAAGTATACCTTTTACTGTTTAAAACATATGTTTGACTGAAAACTTCCGTTCGCTTTTGTCTCTCTCGTCAGGAAGTAATCATAGTTACAAACTTCCGATCAACGTTTCTTCGCCAGCATTGGTGTTACTTTAAAGTTTCTACTTCATTGATTTGTGGACGCTTTTAAATTTTTACTCTCTCTTGTTAAATATTTAAATTACAGTAGAAAGCCAATCTAACATTGCCTCCCATATATTCAAACATGTAAACAACCGAAATATTCTGCATTCAGTTCAATAAAGATATGGTTTAAAATAAAGTTTGCATTGTATGATACTGAAGAGTGAATAAAAGAAATAACAGTTTTACCTTCATTTTTATTGTTTCTGTATAATCAATTTACAAACGGCATTAAATTATAAAAAGTGTTTTTTTTTCCAAACAGTCAAAGCGTCGTTACTAAAAAATATATAGAAAACTAACTCGTATGCCGTCATAATCTGCCTGTAATCTCTTAATTTTTTTTTTTTTAATTGTCTATTGAAAACATCAAAATGTTCCTAACCTCAAATTTTATTTACGGACAAGAAAACAAAATAAGAATTTATTTATTTTCTTTTGACTATAAATTTAACCCTTAACGAATGGTAGCTTTAAATACATTTCTATTTTTATATTTTATTCGCACCACCATATTTTAAAAGTAAATTGTTTAGTAAATTCCTCTTGCATATGTCATCAAATTACAAGTAAAACTGCTTCTTGCATAAAAATGGAGCAAAGCGAAAAACATTTGGTGAAGGGTGCCAGTGCCGCTAATATGGCGGCATCGGTCCGTTAAGGGTTAATTTAAAAAAAAAAAACAGTAATTTTTAATTTTTAATTTCTGAATGTGTTTTAGATACTGAAAGAAAAAACTTAAATTAAAACAAAAAATTGCGATGTTTGTAGATTTTATTTGAGATTTTATTTACAGAGTTATAAAAATATAAAATTTGTACAATAAGACCTACTAAGCTAAATTCTTAACGGATCTGAAAAAAAAATCCTTTTTTGACAAATTTCCGTCTTTTCAGATATAAATGAATTGTATCCCTTGACCGGGAAATTTTCCAACATAATATTCCGTTATAAACTGATTCCGTTTTGGCATATTTTACTGTATTTTTTTATATTCAACCTTAACGAACTCTCATGCGGGAGTAATATATGCTAATAAAGTAGCTTTGCTTTGGGATTTTTTATTCTTTATGCATCACGAATTTATACACGAGTAATTCTTAGGAATTTTTTTCATATAATTTTCTTTTATCATTTACATACATGGATATATATTCTTATATGTTTTTGTTTGTAACACCTTTAGTCTCAGCTCAAGAGCTTAAAAATTCTAATATACACAACAAATTTTCATTGAAATTAATTCTAATAAACTAAATTGTACAAGAGAATACTTTTCTTAAGCTTTCTTCTCTACTAACAGACCTTCAAAATTTGAATCCACACTACACATTTTCAGTGAAATTAATTCTAAAAAATTAAATTGTACAAGAGAATACATTTCTCAAGCTTTCTTTACTACTACAAGAGCTTAAAAATTTTAATCCACACAATAACTTTTCAGTGAAATTACTTCTAACAAGTTAAATTCTACAAGAGAATATATTACGTGAGTTTTTTTTTACTACTTACAAGATATTCGAAATTTCAATCTACACAACAAATTTTCAGTGGAATTAATTCTAAAAAATTAAATTGTACAAGAGAATACATTTCTTAAGCTTTCTTTTCTCTACAAGACCTTCAAAACTGGAATCCACACAACAAATTTTCAGTGAAATTAATTCTAACAAATAAAATTGTACAAGAGAATACATTACTTAAGTTTTCTTTACTACTTACAAGACATTCAAAATTTCAATCTACACAACAAATTTTCAGTGGAATTAATTCTAAAAAATTAAATTTTAAAAGAGAATGCATTTCATAAACTTTCTTTACTACTACACTGTAAAAAAAATCTGTGAAGTTACTAAAGTTTTTCTAGGAAACTGGGATTCCTAGAACTTTTCATGTAACAGCAACAACAAAATTTCATGTAACAGACACACTTTTGCGCCGAAAATCAAAAAATCTGTAAGGTTACTAAGAATTTTTTTTGGAAACTGGGATTCCGAGAACTTTTCATGTAACTGCAGCCAGGGTTACAAATAAAAGTTTAGTAAGATTACTGAAATTTTAGCAGATTCATTTGTAAAGTTACAGATTTTTGTAGCTTTACAAAAACTAGTTTTGTAGATTTGCAGCTTTTTTCGTACAGTTACAGTTTAAAGTTTAGTAAGCATGTAACTTTGCATCTGTAGAACTACAGATTTTTTTTTACAGTGTACAAGACCTTAAAATTTTTAATCCACACAACACATCTTCATTTAAATTACTTCTAACAAATTAAATTCTACAAGAGAATACATTACGTGAGTTTTTTTTACTACTTACAAGATATTCGAAATTTCAATCTACACAACAAATTTTCAGTGGAATTAATTCTAAAAATTAAATTTTAAAAGAGAATACATTTCATAAACTTTCTTTACTACTACAAGATCTTAAAAAATTTAATCCACACAACACATTTTCATTGAAATTAATTCTAACAAATTAAATTGTACAAGAGCTACAAGTTTCTTAAGCTTTCTTTTCTCTACAAGACCTTCAAAATTGGAATCCACACAACAAATTTTCAGTGAAATTAATTCTAACAAATAAAATTGTACAAGAGAATACATTACTTAAGTTTTCTTTACTACTTACAAGACATTCAAAATTTCAATCTACACAACAAATTTTCAGTGGAATTAATTCAAAAAAATTAAATTTTAAAAGAGAATGCATTTCATAAACTTTCTTTACTACTACAAGTCCTTAAAATTTTTAATCCACACAACACATCTTCATTGAAATTCATTCTAACAAATTAAATTGTACAAGAGAATACATTTCTTAAGCTTTCTCTACTACTACAAGGCCTTAAAATTTTTAATCCATACAACAAATTTTCAGAGCAATTAATAATTAAATTTTTTAAGAGAATGTATTTCCTAAGCTTTCTTTAACACTTTTTTTAAAATTATTATTTGAACAATCAATCATTTTTCGCTTACAGTAGCATTCGTCAATGTAGTTTTTGTACTTTTCAAGTACAGCATATGGTCACCGGTAGGCAGATGCGCCATTGCTAGCAGATGTAAGCAGAAAATTATACTTGTCACAACTTAGAGGCTACATCTGGGGTTTTAGTTTCCTCTTTTTATTCTATCAGTTTTTTTTATCCATTTTTCTTGTTCTCAGGCCTATTGTCTTAAGTTGGCGACAATATTGCCTTTGGCAGTAACCATTAACTTCCAAAACTATATAAGGAAGGTTTCGCCAAACTTTTTTTTTTTAAGTCGTTTGCAACCACAAATTTCGTTTTTATTTATTTTAATTTTTGGGGGGGAATTAAACAGGATTTTTCACACAAATCGACCAAAGTAAACATTTTAGAACGTAGTTAGAATTTGTCAAAAAATATATTTTTATAAATTTCTTTAGAAAACCAAAACTTTTATTCAATCTTATTTTTAATAATAACTACGAGATTCAACCCGTGCTTCCTAAGTTACAGAACATAGGTGAAATCCATCTTATTTTAATTGAAAACTCTAATACATTTTTTTACATTTAACCCTTAACGCACCAACGCCGCCATATAAGCGGTATTGGCATTCTTAACCAAATTTATTCCCTTGGCACCACTTCTTTTTTAAGAAACACTTTTACTTGTAATTTGACAACATGTGCAAGAGATATTTACTAAAAAATTACTTTTAAAATATAGTGGTAAGATTATATACAGTATGTAAAGTTATAAGCATTTTGCTAATTCTGAACCAGTGTCTTCAGGCGTTGCCGCCATCAATATGTCGCCAGTGTTACTCACAGATATGTTTTTGCTTTTTATAGATTGATATTTATGATATACGGATTTTCAGAATAAATAGAAATCATAATAATTAAGGAAATCTAGAAATTTTTCATACTTTATTATAATAAGTTAAAAGCTCTATGAAGTATATTTAAGTATTTTAGATTAAAATACATTTTGCCTCCATCTAATTGAGAATTTTTACGTGAATAAAGGAATGAATTGTCTGAGAAACGAACTAAAATTATAAATGTTTTACATAGCTGCCAATATTTTTTTATTTTTTTTTTATTTTTATTTATTTTATTTTTTTTTTTGTGAGTCAAATAAATACTTTCTAACCAGAAATTTTGTTTAATAAATACAATTAAATAAATACTTCCTGATAACAAAGTTCTTGTTCTAATTATTATTTTTTTTTTTTTTTTTACTCCGAAAGTTTGACAACTACGATTTTATCCCTAATTTTTAATATTTCCAGAAGAAATATTCATATAAATTTATTTTTATTTATTTATTTATTTATTTATTTATTTTTACTTAAGAGGAAGATTTTTTTAATGTCACCTTCGGATTTTTGCCTTAAATTCTTTGACATTTTAATTACATATTTAATTTTTTATGTAAAAAACAATGAATATTAAGTCTTGTATAACTGCCGATGCGTGCCTTGAAACGGCCGACTGTTTTTCGTCAGTCACAAATATCTCAAACAAATTGGGTTACCATATTATGAAAGGGCATTAAATTCAGGAGTTTATATTAACATTTACTTTAAATAGGTTGATTTTTGGAAAATTGGCAGTTATTTGAACAAAAAAGGTCACTTTTTCGCCTTTTGAGGGTTTCGTACTTAAAAAGTAAAAACGGAACCATTATAAGATCACTTCTGTGTCTGTCTGTCTGTCACAGCCATTTTAGTCGTAAACTATGGAACGTGGAAAGTTCAAATTGGGGGAAGTAAAAAATACTATTAACCCACATATTTACAGATTATTAAACATTCACAAATAAATTTTGGGAAAATGTAGAGGGGCTAATTAAGTTACTTGAAAAAAAAAATCTTTTCTTTGTATATCGTGTGAAAGCTTTCGTAACGCTGAACTCCAAAATACATTTCTTTTAATTTTAGGTATTATATTTTCAGAGATATCGTCGAAAATGTAGTGCAAAAATATGTCCCTCCCACCCATCTGTTTCCGAATCTACTGAAACTAAAATTATGAAAAAATTAGAGGTAGTAGACGTTAAGTTAAACCTTGCAGGAAAATTATAGCGATTACCAAAGGTCACATAAATTTTGAGAAAAGCGCATTTTCCGTTACACACAAATTTCGATTTGTAGGCACTCAGCAAAGGTGTTCAGGAGCGCTTGAGGTACCTATCGTAGCAAAAGTATAAAATCATTGTTGATAATGATTTTCGAAAAAAATCGTCTGTAATTAGCTGGGATATTAACCCTTAAAGACACGGGTGGTTTGGACATACGTAATGACAGGGCGGCGTATTCTATGCACCATCTTTTAAAGCCCAGATAACAACTTTTAATAATATATTTATGTAATGCAATGCCCAGTAGCAGTATAAAGCAATAAACGTCAAATTGTTAAAAACAGAGTAATTTAATTAGAATTAACCACATAAATACTATGAGATTTGCGATTAGTTTGTATTGAGCGGATCTCTCAATACGCCTCCCGTGTCTTAAACAGTTAATTAAAAACCTATCTGGAAAAACGCGGCACGGACCAGGCCGCCGTTGCAACTTTGCGACCTCCTTTCGAAGCGCGCTTAGCACTATGCCAAGTTTAAACTTTGAACAAGGGTTTTGTTTTAGCTAAACTGTAAAAGGAAAATATCATTACAACGCTGAATTTAGTTTTATGAAATGCCAAATGAAGTTTAATTTCTTGCGCTCTATGACCTACGCTGCGTACGTCATGATGTATGGCTGATTTTTTAATTAGACATTCCGAATCCTCACGAGAAAGCTTTAACTCTTATTTTTGCTGTAAAAAGATGATTGATTTTCCATAAATAAACTAAAAGAAAATTACCAATTAAATTTTTGTGGTGTGAATTCAAAATTTCTAAAAGAAAAAAAAAAAGAAAAATCTACCATATGCTAGTGACATACATCCGCTAATACCGCCAGAACGCAAGGGGTTAAATATGAACTACTTTTATTGTAAGTACCGAATTAAGTTCATCATAAACAGATTAGGATAATATAAAAAAAGAGTTATACAGAATAGTAATATTTGATATTAATTAGACTTCATATCTCTTTGAACTTTTATGGTATACCCATTCATATTTTTCCAGTATATACAGCTATACCCAACCCTACGTTGTATAGTTTCTAACAAAGTCTTATTATTCTTTTAGAAATGATTTTCTTTTAATAATCCAGTTAATATTTCATATATATTTATTGTACTCTCTGTGTACTCTCTGTACTCTCTTATTGTACCCTCTGTGCGCGAGTTATACTCGCACTTGACCTTTTTTTTTTTTTTTTTTTTTTTTTTTTTTACTTTCGCGTGCTCTAAAAGTATTTAATGAAAATTACACTTTTAAGTGGTATATGTTCCATAAATAACGATTAGCTCTCTTTTAAATTAAAATTGAAGGAAATCGGCCCGATAGTTTTCGAGAAAAGTAGTCACACAGTTTGAAAAACAGAGTTAGACTAAAACTAAAATAGCATTACGTTCAACCAGCGTCGTTCAATGAGCATTCTATGAGCAAAAAATACTGTAAGGAATTGAAATACCAGGAAAGCGCTTTAAAAAGCAACAATCTACAGACTTGAGGGATGCGAAAATGCAATAAATAAATAAATAAATAAATAAATAAATAAATAAAATCGAAAATTTTGACTGAAAGAAGTTGAACCTTCCATTAATATTCATATTAATATTATTAATTGTATTACAAGATTGTTGAAGATTAAAATGAAATTAAATAATGATCCACATTCATTCTATAAAAGTTACTCAAAGACGAAAAATTTTCTTCCCAAACTTCTAGAACTATCCGACGCAATAATTTTCACTACTTGATTCATTTTTGCTTGTACCGTAATTAATATTATTAGTAGGAAAACAAATTACGATATCCGGAAATTTTTATGTGCACGTTTTACATGTAGTTTTGTGTCTTTTTTGTGCAAGATTATTGTATATCAACATAAAGATAATTACACATAGTGGTGATTTACGTATCTTCTTTTTTGAGGATGTTAGAGTTGTTCAGGTAATTATTGTAACTTTCGTCCGACAAAGAATTAAATCATTTATTTTCATGGCTGTATTTATTATGTTTGAACCTTCATATTAATAAATGGTAGATCGTGCAATATGTTATTTGCACTACAAAAATAGGGAAGATTTCCTTTCGTGTTACTGTAATTCACTACAACAAGTAACTTTCTTTAAACAGTTTTTGGCAACACTATGTAATTAAGCAGACTTGTAGTTTGCAAACTGCACTTCCCATAATTTGCAGATAGCTTTTATTGGAGATTTATAATTTCTCTGCAGTATATTAAAGTAATTACACTTTTTTAGGGTTTCGTTCATCTGACGAAACCCTATTCGTCTCGCTCCTCTGTCTGTCTGTCCGTCCGTCTGTCCGTCACAGAGCCCGTTCTCAGAAACTATACATGTTGGAGACTTGAAATTTTGCATACTTATAGATGAACACCATACATCATACAACAAATCATAAAATTTTGAAAAAATCGTACATTTAACCCTTTGGACTCCCACATGTGTATTTTAAACAATTCTTTCTAAGTGAGTCCCTAATTAGGTTGCAGGCGTGAAATTTTGCGTACTTATAGATGGACACCTCACATCAAACGACAAATCCAAAAATTTTGAAAAAGTCGTACATTTAACCCTTTGGGCTCCCACATGTGTATTTTAAACAATTCTTTCTTTGTGAACCTGTAATTAGATTGGAGGCGTGAAATTTTGCATACTTATAGCTGAATACCTCACATCAAACGACAAATCATAAAATTTTCAAAAAGTCGTACATTTAACTCTTTGGGCTCCCACATGTGTATTTTAAACAATTCTTTCTAAGTGAGCCCCTATTTAGCTTGGAGGTGTGAAATTTTGCATAATTATAGGTGAACACCTCACATCAAACGACAAATCCAAAAATTTTGAAAAAGTCGTACATTTAACCCTTTGAGCTCCCACATGTGTATTTTAAACAATTCTTTCTAAGTGAGCCTCTATTTAGGTTGGAGGTGTGAAATTTTGCATACTTATAGCTGAACACCTCACATCAAATGAAAAATCATAAAATTTTGAAAAAGTCGTACATTTAACCCCTTGGGCTCCCACATGTATATTTTAAACAATTCTTTCTAAGTAAGCCCCTATTTAGTTTGAAGGCGTGAAATTTTGCCTACTTATAGATGGACACCTCAGATCAAACGATAAATCATAAAATTTTGAAAAAGTCGTACATTTAACCCTTTGGGCTCCCTTATGTGTATTTTAAGCAATTCTTTCTATGTGAACCTGTAATTAGATTGGAGGCGTGAAATTTTGCATACTTATAGCTGAGCACCTCATATCAAACGGCAAATCATAAAATTTTGAAAAAGTCGTACATTTAACCTTTTGGGCTCCTAAATGTGTATTTTAAACAATTCTTTCTAAGTGATACCCTATTTAGGTTGGAGGCGTGAAATTTTGCATACTTATAGCTGAACAGCATCATGCGACAAATCATAAAAATTTTAAAAAGTCGTACATTTTACCCTTTGGGCTCCCACATGCGTATTTTAAGCAATTCTTTCTAATTGAGCCCCTTATTAAATTGGAGATTTGAAATTTTGCATACTTATAGCAGAACACCTGGGGCCAGGCGACAAATCATAAAATCTTGAAAAAGTCTTACGTTTAACCCTTTGAGCTACCACATATGTATTTTAAGCAATTTTTTCTAAGAGAGCCCCTAATTAAGTTGGAGACATGAATTTTTGCATACGTATAGCTGAATACCTCAGATCACACGACAAATCATAAAATTTTCAAAATGTTATATTATTTACGCCTCCGGGTTCTAACTTGTATATTTTAAGCAATTTTTCTAATCTCCGCCCTTTTCACCCGGGGAGCACTTTTCCAACTTTTGTCGACACCCCTTTGACCGTTCTTTCATATTATGCACCATAGCCTTACATATTTTAGTTCCACTTTTTACCGCCAGGGGCGTCTACTTATCTTGGTTCCGATGGGCCCAATCCCTTCGAGTAATATATATACGGATAGTATCTAAAACGGAGTTTCGTTCGGAAAGAGGTTTGTTTAGAGTAGAGTGCGCCCCTGGTTGCGAAATGTGGAACTAACAGATTTTTCAAAAGAATAAAGTGTTTTGAAAGGAATATTAAACGAAACCCTCTGTGCGATCTGTGATCAGACTTACCCACTTGTTTTTATCTAACTCAACCTGGTATTTGAATGTAAAAATGGAATTTCGTAATCAATTTTTAACCTGGTTTTTGAATATAAAGGTGAAATTTCATAATCGATTTTTAACCTGTTTTTTTAATGTAAAGATGGAATTTCGTAATCGATTTTTAACCTGGTTTTTTAATATAAAGGTGGAATTTCATAATCGATTTTTAACCTGGTTTTTTAATATAAAGTTGGAATTAAATAATCGATTTTTAACGTGTTTTTTGAATGTAAAGATGGAATTTCGTAATCGATTTTTAACCTGGTTTTTGAATATAAAGGTGGAATTTCATAATCGATTTTTAACCTGTTTTTTGAATGTAAAGATGGAATTTCGTAATCGATTTTTAACCTGGTTTTTGAATGTAAAGATGAAATTTCATAATCGATTTTTAACCTGGTTTTTGAATGTAAAGATGAAATTTCATAATCTATTTTTAACCTGGTTTTTGAATGTAACGATAAAATTTCATAATCTAATTTTAACCTGTTTTTTGAATGTAAAGATGGAATTTCGTAATCGATTTTGAACCTGGTTTTTGAATGTAAAGTTAAAATTTCATAATCTAATTTTAACCTGGTTTTTGAATGTAAAGATGGAATTTCGTAATCGATTTTTAACCGGGTTTTTGAATGTAAAAATGGAATTTCAATGGATTTTTAACAGGGTTTTTGAATGTAACGATGAAATTTCGTAATCGTCTTTTAACTCACTTCCTGATAGACTAGAATTATAAAAATTACGTTTACATGTTTGTTACCGAGGACAATGCAACATTTTAATAATTTTAAAACTTAACTATAAATTAGCACATTAGTTATAAGGCATTATTTCATTATGCCGCCACTTATGATAAATAGCCAAATATTCTATGCAACTCTTATAATTGTATACGAGTTGAGACAGCAATATATTACAGTCTTAATTATGCGCCTATAAAAGCTCGCCAAACTGTGCCAAGTGACTGTGAAACTGCAAAAACGATACATTTTAAACACTAAAAAGTTGAAAATAAATGATAAAGAAAAAATGACAAGTGTAATATTAAAAAAGTACGCTTTTATCAATTAATAGTTTAATATTAATTCATTTGCGATTGTACGCCTTATCTTAAAAAAGAAACAGAACAAAAATCATATATCATCATCATAATCATCAACCGTTTTCAATCCACTGCTGGATGTAGGTCTCCCCTAGATTTTTCCCATATTGCATGTCTAGTGCTTTAACCATCCAATTAACACCGGCCACTTTTCTGATTCCGTCACTCCATCCTACTTGAGGTCATCTACTTGGTCGTTTTACATCTCTGGGGTACCACTGTAGGGTATTTGTGCTCCATCTATTGTCATGTCTTCTTGCCATTTCCATTTCAGCCGTTTAATTCTTTCAATGATGTGAAAAACTTTCATCTGACTTCTTATCCAAGTTATTTTCTTTCTTTCTCTTCTAGTTATGCCTAGCATACATCTTTCCATATAAAATTATATGTATTTTAATAAATTCGCTTGCATGTACTTTCTACCAAGCACAAAACAAACAGTGAATTTTGGACTATTGAGTTCATTGTCCATTCCAAATTAATGTATTTTAACGGAATTTTTTTTTGGGAAAAAAAAACACGAATTGCGCTGGAAAAATTGGCGTGATTTTCAAGGTGAAATATTGAATGCTTATAAAAGAGAGTAAAAAAGAAAAATATTTCGTTTCTTTCTTCCCGATAGATCATTTAATAGACGTGTTTCTAAACAGTATATCTAATTAGAGGAAAACTTTAATTGTAGAGGAGAGTTCAAAAATACTTGTTGACGACATGTTTTTCATAAATTGCTTCAAAATATAAAACATTGTATTGCTGCTTCATTTATTTTTAGCATATATAAACTAATTTCAATAATAATGCTAAAGAGATATCATTTTTATTATAATTAACGAAATTTTAAGAAATTTTATTATTCTAATAAAGTAGAAAAAGGATTAGGTGACGGAACGCCATTTTGTGTTAAAATACAGCCTCCCATTTACCTTATGGCATAAATCAGCTGGATGCGATATTTCACTCTTTATATCTTGACGGTACTTTTATGTAACATTAAAGTAAATCCAGCATAAAATGTATTCGTAATGTAATTCGTAAATGTAATTCGTCTACTAATAAAAGTAGATTACACTTTTCACACAAAATAATTTGATAAATCCTATTTATAGAAACCACAGTAGAAACAATTGAAGCTCAATATTTTTTAATGTGGTTATTTACTCAACCATTTACCGAGGGGTAGCTTTTATCTAATTAAAAAATTTTAAACGAAAAATTTGCAACTACAATACACTGCTCTGTTATAGATAGGATCACAATACATTTTACACTGTTCTTATAAGAATTGTCAGATTTCCATAACAGTATTTTTTGTTCATTAATCTAATTAATCTTGCAAATATTTTCTAAATAGCTCTAACAACCGATTTATTAAAGTAGTTTTAATTAAAAAAAAGTATCGAAAAATCAAATTATTATTAAACAATGTTGTTTCGGTTGTCTTAGACATTAACATAAATAATTATTAACGTGAAGCAATTTTTTTATTCAAAATTCAGGATATAAAGCGTTAAATTGAGAATCCATAATTGTTATTCTAATTTTGAGGAATTTCAATATCTCTAATAGAAAGAAGTAGGATTTTCAGGTGAGATGATGCCATAATTACACGAAATTACAGCAGTCCTTATTTAGTTATTAGCAGATTAGTATCTGCCAAAGATTCACAGCGTAACTAAATGCACTGGTTACTCTGGGAATCTATGACGTTTATTCAATTATTGGCAATTTAACAAAAATTAGAAGTTCGAAATTTTTTTTGAAACAGACGTCATAACTACGTTAATTTCTCATCCATCATCCACTTACATTATTTAATCTTGAAAAAAAAAAAAAAAAAAAAAAAACGATGCTTTTAAACAAACTTACTAAGATTATATTTTTGAAATCCGAAAACAGCATTTATTTACTCAAAATAAGTGAAAACCGAAAGGTTTTTTGGCTAATACCTGTATTATACAAAGGATTTATATATTGCCATTTTTTTATCAGGTATTATCTCATTAAAAATGTGGTCTTTTATACATGTCTGTGTTATTTAACAACTGCTAAAGATAGTTATTAAAAAAAATGTTTTAATTCATCATATAAAAATACACTTTCAGTTGCTTTTCAAAAAAAAAAAAAAAAAAAAAAAAAAATTCTTCCACACTTTATGTTGTTTTTACAGAACTGATTTTACAGATAAATTGTTCAAGAATTTTTTTTATTTTATTTTTTTTTTTGAAAAGCAACTGAAAGTGTATTTTTATATGATGAATTAAAACGTTTTTTTAATAACTATCTTTAGCAGTTGCAAATAACACAGACATGTATAAAAGACCCCATTTTTAATGATATAATACCTGATGAAAATTGGTAATATATAAATGTATAGCATTTATTTATCTTATTTTATATAAGGACAGGGGGATGTCTGCGAGATCTGAAATTGAAAATAAATTGTACAATTTTCACAATGATTATAAAGTTTTAAGTTATAAAATTTTACTGCATCTGACTGCAAGCGTGGGCAATAAATATTGTTGTTTTCATACAACAAACATAGCCTTACGCTGAGAAAAAAAAAAAGAAAAAAAAATTATTAGGCGGGGAACATTTATTTATTTATTTATTTTTATTTATTTATTTATTTTTATTTATTTATTTATTTATTTATTTATTTTGGTTTGGAATAGCTCTTCAACAGATTTTAAAATTTTGTTTACAGTTTCTATAGCTTAAAGATTTTAGGATATTTCTTTGGAAGATTGGATTTTCTTTTAAAACATGAGATGCGACTTCTAGCTATAATAAACGATGAACATACCTTTTTGAATATGCATTTTATATATTTTTTCCAGTTAAATCTAAACTTTGACGTACCTATAGTCGTCGTCTGGTCCATCCGCCTGCCTGTCTGTCTGTCTGTCCGTCTGTCCGCACGTAACTACGAAAAAATTCCCAACAAAATGGTTTGAAATTTAATATATGTAATCGATGCAGAATTTTGTGGAGTCATTTCAAATTTTATGAAAATCGAATCAAAACTTAAAAAAGAAATTAATAAAAGTTTTCTTCATTCTGTTAAATCCTATCAGATGTAATTAATTCAGTGATATCCTATGATAAGTCATGATTTTGGTTGACATGGTGATTACGTCGTATTTAAGATAGAATCAAATTCAGAGTTCTCGCTGCCGCTCGCCATTATGCCAAATCGCGACAAAATGTTTCATTTGGCGAGTAAACTAACAATCAGACTCGCCAAATTGCGAGTCCTCAATTTCTGCTCTGTTTGTGTGTGTGCGAATACACTCGAGACTTATCCGCTTTTCTGAACGATTGATGTAGCTTTACATGCTCAATCGCACCGTGCTATTTACATTGCTCTATTTACAGAGATAGAGACTCAATATTAATTCAGTTTAGCAACAGCCAAAGACACAAAAAGGATTATTCGATAGGTTTTTGTCAGTTAAGGGGCCAGGTAACCTTTGTAGCATCCAAAAATCGGATTTTTTTTTTTAAATAGCTTATAATTAAGTATGATTCTTTGGGAACATTTAAAATCAAACCCCATACAAAAATTCGCATTAGAAGAGAAGTTATGTCTAAAACACTTTGAGCTTTTGCTATATGATCAACGGGTTTTTCAATCTTTAACGCCAATTTTCTCAAAACAGCGATTTTGATCATTGCGCGCACGATTTCTGAAAAACGGTTGCCTAGAATTTCTCGAAATTTTTGGTGGATGTATTAAACGTACAGAAGCACAAAATGACCTATTATTATGTTTGTCAAGTAAGAAGTTTAGAATTCACGGCTACTTTTGTATAAAAAAAATCTCGATATTTCGAATTACTCTAAAAAAAATTTTTTTTCTCGAGATCTACAAATTTTATTTTTTTCATTGCAGGTCATTTTGCAAACACTTTATATCTGTACTCTTTAAAAAAATTTTGGCTTGTTTCAGCCATTCAAATGGGAAAAATCATGCGCGCAATGCATGCAAGAATAATTCTTTCGTAAAAATTGTATTATCTTTAAAAATAAATTAAAAAAACTATATATATGTATACCTTTTCTAACAACTTTGATTGATAAAATAAATCGTTCCTAATACATGTTTTCAATTTTATAATTAAAAGTTAATTAGTTAAAGAATGACTGCAATTCTTACAGAGGTCACTTTTCCATGCACTTTATTGGTTCAAAGGTTACTTGACCCCTTAACACATTCACGCCGGCGCGGTGGGTCACACTCGACTGTCTCAGACCTGCCAAGTGTCCGGCTTTTTGGATACCAGTATTTTAATACAGAAAATGTTGTTTTATTTAATTAGAACAGTTAGGCGATTTAAAGGAACAACATTTTCTCTAAAATAACAGTGGTGTGCAAAAAGCCGGAGACTTGACAACTCTGAGACAGTCGAGTGTGACCCGCCGCGCCGGCGTGAATGTGTTAATCACTGTCTATGCACCGGGTCACTCTGGTAAAAACATCAACAAAATTACTCGTAAGAATTGCCAAATATTGAAAAGTTTTGCTGGAATGTGGTGTTGAAATTAACCATACTATTTATTAGTTGTACGTAAAGGATCATTGGATGGTCAATTTTTTCTGTCGGTAGAAATCTCATAGCAATTTGTAGTGGATATTTTCTCAACGGTAAATCAAAGATAGCTGTTTTTAACTTTTTATTCAGACTGCTAAAAGAATGTCTGAAACGTTTACACATTTAGGAGGCGTTTAGAATGTATTTATCTTTAATAGTTTCTGTAGCGGATAGTTGAATTTCTATTTTTTGAGCAATTACACAAAATTAGGTTATTTTAGAACATATTCGAGAAATGGATACAATAAAGGGTTAAAAATAGATTTTTCAGCTTTTCACTCCGAATCTATTTTGCTAACATTTATTTCCATTTGGCTACTGTTTTTTATTTCTTATTCGCCAAATCGCTAATGTTGGTCAAAAGCCAGCGAGAACGCTGGTCATATTATTTCCGAATTTCTGAATTTAATATATATAATCGTAATAAATTTTGTATTCGTTCATTTTTGAATAAGAGTGATAGAGCTATTGGCCCAAGAACTGAATATTTAAAAGTTATAGTAGAAACGCATCTCATTTGCCACTTTTGACGTACAAAAATATTTCCGTCTTGTTATTTTCCAGCGGTATTATAAAGCAAAAAATATTTTTAACTATTTAGACTAATTAAACTTTATTCTGAATTGATGCTATATATTTTTTTTTCATTTCAATTTAAATCATATAGAAAATCAAAACAATCACAAAAAATGTGTGAGCACCTTCTGTATTTTTCTATGGTGCTTCCGAAATCTAAAATACCATTTATGAATTATTTATCCGTCTTTTAACGGTATAAACTGTTCGCATCACAATACAATGTTTATAAATAATATAAAATATTACTGGATATATCCTTTGAAAATATTTATATTGGAATATTTCTATTTTACTCATCAAAATACTACATTTTTCTACCAAAAAGTAAAAAAATGCAACTGCGAAATTTCAATAAACGACAAAGCAATAACAGTTAACTAAATATGCGAGTTAGCTTTAGCTACAAAAAAAAAAAAAAAAAAAAAAAGACGTCAATTTATTGTATTGGAATTTATGTTCATATTATTATTAAAGTAAGAGTAAACAACAACGACAAAAAAAAAACTCATAGAAAAGTAACGATGATAAAATTTACTTTTACAAATTTAAATTCAGATAGTGAAGCTTACGAATCATCCATTTCCCAAATAACATGCTTAGTTTTATGCAAAGACGATTTTATAACTATATCAACGATATTCATAAAAAAAAATATCTCAAATAAAATGTTCGACATTTTTGAAAAGATATTATGAAATTTAGAAACTAATTTACGAATTCTAGCGTCTTGGGGATCACAATAGTCAGAAATGTGTTCGAATTTCTTGGCGATAAGAGAATTAAACTTTAGCTGTATAATCGGATATTCTGGTTTCTCTGGAATACTCGTTAAACAGCTTACCTTATTATACACAGATTTTCTTCACCTTAGTATTGTTTCTAAATATAAGTGGTAAAGAATTTCACTCGGGAGTTCTAAATAAATTGTTAAATAAATGATTTATACAATGCATATTGCAATATTTGCATTATTGGGTTGTGTCATATTGCTTTGCTTTTGATAATTGATTCTTACGTATTTTGCAGCGCTGAATCTGAAAATGGCCTTCATTTTTTAACATCATGTGAGGATTTTTTACAAAATTTTTACTTTTTAACTTTGAAATTGACGATTTGCGAAAAAGTCTGATGTGATGGTTAGAAATGAAAGTTATTTTCAGATTTAATGCTAAAAAGTACATAAAAATCAATTATCAAAATTTAAAAAACATAATCATCACATCTATTTTATGGTATCAGAATTTTGCTAATTTTTTACTTTGAAATTTACGATTTGCAAAACATCCTGACTTGATGGTTAAAAATGAAGGTCATTTTCGAATTCAGCGCTAAAAAATATATAAAAATCTGTTATCAAAATTTAAGAAACACAACCATTTCCTGTATCTTTCAGTATCAGATGTTCTCTATTTTTTAACTATTTGCCTCTGAAATTTATGATTTGCAAAAAATTCTAACGTGATGGTTAAAAATGAAGTTCATTTTCGGATTCAGCGCTAAAAAATACATAGAAATCAATTATAAAAAGTTTATCAAAAAACATCGCGGGCTTGTGTTATAATAGTTAGGATTTTAATGGTGGAATAAATATAATACTGTAAATAGGAGACGCACCTTCTTTATTTTATTTATTTATTTATTTTTTTTTTTACCAACGTCTTTATTGAATACATATAGTTAATCTTTTTAATACTTTCAGACACAGTTGGAAATTCTTTATGAGTTCGATTTGTCTGTCTATTACACCGGGTAAAAAATAACTTACATTGACGTTTATTGGTGATACGATATTTCAATTATAATAACACATATGCATCACAGAGGGAACTACAACATGGTTGCTCAGGAGTATTTTTTCATAGTATGAAGTAAGGAAATTTCCTAATAATATTTTGTTACTGTAGGAAAGCGTTTCATAATTTATGACTGATGCATGATTTTTCGTTCTCTTTTTTTTATTTTTATGAAAAGTATACGGGGCCAACAGATTTGATATTTCATGTGATAATCTGTAGTTTCTAACAGAAAAATCCCTGTAAACTTCCTTTTCGGTATTTTTCCTGAAAAAAGAAATTTTACTAAATATGAAGATCTACCGTAAATCCTCAATAAAAATTATTGGAACGAAATGATACCATTTTCAAAATGCACTAATTGACGCCATTAACTGCTACTAATTGAACTCTATAGTTTAACTAATTGACTATGTTAAAAAGGAATTTCTATGGAATAACTGTAAAGCACTAACGAAGCGGAAAATTGACGGCAAATCTGTTGGTACCGGCTCTTTTCTTGTAAATTCACGTTTGATTGGTTAATTGGTTAATTTTTGGCCGTGCAGTTATTCTATTGTTTAAATTACTAATTCTTACTAATTAACACACAGAGACTACTTTTAATGGAATGTCTTAATAGGAAGGGGAACTTTAAAAAGAGCAAAAAATAACCAATAATAGAATTTTTTTCTTCGCAAAGGAGTTTCTATAAGACAATAAAGACATCTTTTCCTGCGGCAGGAAGAGATGTAAGCTTGTTAACTGTATCCAAATGTTTAAAGCAAGGAATTTGGATTGTCTTCGTGAATAGCAAATGATCTTCAATATTATCATAAATATTGAGTGGTCTTAAATTTTTGTTAATGACTGTATGTGGGGCATTCTCACAATCTTTTGACTTTTATGTCCCTGAATAATATTTTTTTATTTAATACACTTTTTTGTGTTTTTTTTTATTTCATATACTGGGGAACATCCCATTGCATGATTGCATAACAATATTAACGAGATAAATAAGTTTGGGACGATGTTGGGGGTCCACCAGGAAAACTCATCTACCGTCCCGTGTCCCTGATGCTGATTTTTAAGTTTGGAGCTGTCTGTATAAAATTTTTTCAATAAAAATAATTCGATGTAATTTTTTTCTGAAACAGGAACTATTGTTTTATATAAATATGTAGCTAAAAATTAACCTGCACACATTTTTAGGGTTGTTATTATATTTTAAACTCTGTCCCTGGGTTTTAGATTCCTTACCATCCCCCTTGTAAAATTATACAGAAAATCATTTCAGATGCAGCCACAGAATTTTTTTCAAGTTTTTTCTTATGCAGAAGTGTGCTAGAGAAATAATGTCTAAAATTCTTTGGCAGGAAATTTACTGTAGAATTTAAATCAGCATTTAAATATCAATTACAAGCATCGTGGCTTTATTGGTTGTCTCACTGTCCCCAAGGTTCATTCCTGCACTTTTCGAGGTAAATTTAAAAAAAATAATTAATTTAATCCAATGTTAACAACTGTTTCTAAAAATCAATGAACATTGTGGCTATCACTTAGTCTTATCATGATTTTCCTAAAAATAGGTGGTAATTTCCCTTACCGTTCCATCCTTACCGTCCCTTTTTTTACCATTCCGACCCTTTTTTCCAATACCATCCCCTTTTTTTAACCTTACCGTCCCTTCTTTAACACCCCTTTAAGACAATGTTATACAAAAATTCTGTATTAAAAGTACTACATTGTTATCATTTCTTATTTGAATGTCCTGTGGGTACTATGCAAATTCATTATAAGTAAAAATTTAAACGAAAATAAAAAGTTATAGGGGTAAAACGGTAAGGAAAATTAAACTCGCAAGTTTAACATAAACCTCGGTTAAATGAAAAAATTTTCGCTGCCGACCATTTTTTCTTTATTTTGAATGATTAAGGCATTCGTCTATCAGATTAAAATGCTATTTTAGCAAGTTTAATTTCGCCAGATTTTTTCCCCCAAAAGTCAAAAGATTGTGAGAATGCCCCATGTATCTGACATAGCCGCAAAACGCCAGATTCATACGATTTTAATTTTTCAGTACCACTATTTTCAAATTTTAATCTGTGACTTATTTAATCGCAAATTTGTGTTATTAAATTATCTCTTTTTAATATTATTTAACGCAAATTATTTATAAATTTAAATTGTCATAAATATTTAAATAATTCTTATCGAAAGTTAATAGTTCTTCCTGTTATGGTTTTGCAAAGAGCCTTATTAAGGCTAACTTCTGCGCGCATCCTGGGAAACTTCGTCTGTTGGAAGCTACTAGTATAAAAAAAAATTCATGCTTGAAAATTACTTTAAGGGGGTCCGGGACACAAAAATCTTCAAATTTTGCAAAAACATTTTACTTCATTAAAAATGTCTCTGTTTTTTCCTGCTTAAAATGACATCTAAATCATATTTCTATCTGAATTAGAACAAAACATATTAATTTTTTCGTTTTGGTTAGTTTTCAAAATCCAGCTTTCAAGCAATGGCTGTCAGGGAAATAACTTCTTGTAAAAATACGTTTTTCTTCATGATAAGTTTTTTCACCATTTCTCGTATTTAAATTCTTATAACTCGAGAACCGTTAAAGATAAGGGGTTCAAACTTGGAACATATCTTTTTCAATTGTTATACTTTAATTTTGATTCAGCATATTTTAAAAAAATATTTACTTTTGAAAATATGATTTTTTTTTTTAAAATGTTGCTCCACTTTTTTTTTTAATTTTTTCGTTAAACATTTTTAATTTTTTTATAAATTAATATTTTTAAAAATGCTGAATTAAAATTAAAACTTATATATTTCTGTTTATTTAAATGAAACAAAATTGAAATTCTATAAATAATATTTCGAGTTATAACGATTTTAAATTACCCTAATTTTTCAATAAATTTTAAATTTAAAATATTTAAAAAAAAATTGTGAGAAGTTTTATCATGTATTTTGTTTACAAATGATAAGTTTGACCATCACAAAAAAAATTCAGAATTTTAATTCAATAAATAAAAATTATTTTAAAATGTGTCCCGTATCCCCTTAAAAACAATAAAAATTGTGTAAATTGCGATACAGTTTTCAAACAAATTGCGACACTTTTCAAAAACAATTTTCATTTGAAAGTACAGTAGAACCTCTTTTGTCCGAAACTCTCGGTTAACCAAAATCCATTTTAAAAACTTTTTTTTTTTAATATCATATTTCTTGTGTGCAAGCATTCCTTTCCGAGCCACGACAACAGATAAATATTTCGGATCCCGTTTCTTAGATTTCTTTTGAAATTAACTTGAGCTCCAGTAAACTGCTTGAGTGAACTGGAACACAGTAAGAGGAGGGACAACCGGAATGTGTGAATGTGGTCTAGCAGGCGAAGAAAACGAACACATTAGCAATTCTGTAGCTTTTGAATGTTTTGCAAAAAGTTTGGCATTGCTGGAGCAACAGAAAGACTGTGATACTGGTGAATTAATAGTATTAAAAATAAACTTCGCGTGATAGAGATGTAAAGAAAAGCGAAAAACAAAACTTTGTTTCAAACCCTTGTGAAATATGTAAAAGGTACTTAAGGTATAAGAACACCTTTAAAACATAATTGTTGATCAAAATATCGATTTTTCATTTTTGCAATAATATTAAAATTGAACCTTTTATCTATCAAAATCTGCTTAAATATTGCCTGTATCTAAAATAGAATCCGAGTTACAGCCGTTTAAAGCTACAGCTATTAGAACTTTTGAATTGTGTTTAAAAGTTATTTTTAGCTTTTTCTCAAAATGAAGTTTTTCAGATTTTTACTATACGCAAAGCATCCTAAAACAAAAAATTATGCATGAAATGCCACGCAATTTTCTGTACTTCTTTTATAAATGTCTTTTGAGGGAATAGACTACACTTATGATAATATATTAAATAGTTTTATATTTACACTCTTATAAAGGACAAACTTGCGACAAATTTTGCGAATTTTTCATTACATTAGTACTTTAACTATCATACCACCTGAGATAGGGATGCGATTATAATGTGTGTAATTTAAGTCCTAGAGAACGTTATTCTGTTTATTATGGAATTTACAAAATGTCAATACATTGTTTTATTTTTGAGTTATCACGTTTTACGGAAATGTCAATTTTTGACATAATTTCGACTATTTTTCTCTTTAAAAAATTATTTCTGGGTAATTGTTAAAATTTTTATATTTTTTTGCAAAGTTATAAAGTAAATGTCATTATAAAAATAAATAACAAAAAAAAATTTCAAAAATTTCAAAAAATGACTTCCGAAGGTGGATACCTTAATTTCAAAATAAAAATTCGGATAATTAATTCTTGTTTCTATTTTGCTATTGCTTTATTTTTTATTAAGCACTTGTTATCATAGTAAGAAAGACTGCATATATTTGTCGTTAATCTTAAAATTGGAGCATTCTCGATTATCCGAAAATTTCGATTTTCTGAAAGATCATCGGTCCCAATTACTTCCGATACTCGAGGTTCTACTGTACATTTTTTTTTTTCTATTCGAAGAGTAAAAATCGAAAATTTTGAAGTTTAAAAAATTTGAATAAAAGTTAATAAAAGTAAAATCAGGTTCCTCCTGAAAGCACCTAGAAGTCGTTGATATTAAATAACACAAATATTTTATTTTGAAAATAGCTTTGGGAATGCTGAAAATACGTGTTGAAAGAAAATCCTACCAAGCTGATAAAATGTGTTAAGGGGGTAGGATACCTTTGAACACGTCGAAAAAGTAAAAAATATCACTATGTTCCAAGCTTTAAAACTTGTGTAATAAGTCAAAAGCAAAATTCAATCTTCATTTAAATATAAAGCTCAAAATTTATATTTAAAAAAATATAAATACTTATAAATTATTAAATAAATATTAAAATAACATTAAAATATATGATAATAAGAGAAAAAAAAACTTGCGCGGATGGTATAATCTGAAAATATGCATATAAAGAGGAAATATTGGTGAAAATAAATACATAATACTGTTAACTTTATACTAAAACCAGGATATTTGAAAAAAAATATTGACTAAATAAAAAAAATGACAGAAAATTAAAAATTTTCACTTTTTAGAAAATATTTTCAAAGTAAAAAAACAAAAATAAAAATAAAGTATTACCTTTTTCTGGTTTTAAGTTGTAGATAATACAGAAATGAATATGTTTTGAAAATTTCTTTTGATTGCCATGCATAATTTTTTAATAACACTGCGCGCAGTATCAAAATTCATCATTTTGAATAAACGCAACGCAAAGTTTAATTATCCTAGACGTAATATATAGTCTTAATAAAACTGCTATAATTAGTAAAATAATGGGAAATTTTTAATGCGGTTTCTTGCATATTGTTCAGAAATGATTACGGAATCAAAATATGTATTAAAACAAAATTCGAAAATTTTGTAGGTTTAAAGGTATCCTACTCCCTTAAGGTCTTCAAATAAGTAATTTGTTATATACCGGGAGTCGGCAACACAGGCACTCACCTCATCGAATTCATGGCTGAAATTCCAGAATTAGGTAAAATTCGATTCGCATATTGAAACGCAATCGGTCTGCCAAGTCATATCTTGGTGGACAACACCTGAAAACCCGATTTTAGCGATTGACTCGTAGGTTTATCATTATGTTTTCGTGCACCCAAATGTATGAAAACATGGAGGACTGGGAGCAGGAAAATACATTGGTAAACCTACGAATCAACCGCTAAAATCGGGTTTTCAAGTGTTTTCCACCAAGTTATGATTTGGCAGACCGATTGCGTTTTAATATGCGAATCGAGTTTTAACTATTTCTGGAATTTCAGCCGTTAACTCGATGAGGTGATTGTCTGTACTGCCGTCTCCCGGTATATTAGCGTGTAAAATTTTATTGAAAATTCAAATTCGTAACAGTTTTTTTTATTATTATTATTATTTAATAGTCTGTAATACTTAAAAACTGACGCACAATTACTTTAATAAAGTCCATTTAAGTAATAAAGAAAATATTTTGAAAATTGGAATGTACTTGAAGCATTTTAAGTAAACTAACTAATAGTCGTAATTTTATTTTAATTTCATTGAATTGACAATTTATTTTCAAATATTTATTGAATAGATGGTACACAACACTTCTTTGCAGAAATTCTTGTTGATATAACATGCATAATAAAATGTTTTTTAAAGTCCACCATTGTCTTAAAAATCTCATGTAGAAGAAAAAGAAAAAAGTTTTTCACTTGAAAGGCAGACTGCATGAAAAAAAATTTCGTAGATTTGAAACGATTAAGTAATTATAAATATACAATCCTGAAATATAATTGAATTGTTATTGCCACAAAGCATGTCTAATTATATTATGATTGTCCTGTTGTAATTCCGGGTAACTCAATTAGAAAATCATTGACTATTGAAGCCAAAGTTCTGGGTTTGTTTCCCAGACACTTTTACACACAATCGGAAAACTAATGTATTTGATAGCTTTACCAATCAGTATAATTGTATTTAAAATAATAAAGTGTACCTGCCTTTCCATAGTTTAATTAAATTGCTTTATCGGAGTCTTATCTTGCTGAGCTGCCTACATTGCAGACCATATACTACTGCCTAAAAGATTGTCTGAGTGAATTATGTCGACCAGTTGTTCCTGGTTGCTCAAAAAGAAGAGTATTTCCAATTTAAGCGAAAAATCCACTGTTTGGTTCCCGGTCTAGATATCTTTTCCCTCAGTGGAAACTTTTCAACTTTTTCGGTATCATTACCAATCAGTATGATTGTATTAAAATAAAAGAGTACCTACGTTTCCATCGTTTAATGGAATTCCTTTACCTGACACTTATCCTGTTGAGCTGTCTACGTGGCAGACCATATTCTATTGAAGAAAAGGATGCCTGAATAAATTGTGTCGGCTGGTTGCCGTTCCAGGTAGCTCAAAAAGAAGAGCATTTCCAATTTAAGCGAAAAATCCTGTGTTTGGTTCCCGGTCTGGATACTTTTTCCCTCAGTGGAAACATTTTCAACTTTTTCGATATCATTACCAATCAGTATGATTGTCTTAAAATAAAAGTGTACCTACGTTTCCATCGTTTAATGGGATTCCTTTACCTGACACTTATCCTGTTGAGCTGTCTACGTGGCAGACCATATTCTATTGAAGAAAAGGATGCCTGAATAAATTGTGTCGGCTGGTTGTCGTTCCAGGTAGCTCAAAAAGAAGAGCATTTCCAATTTAAGCGAAAAATCCTGTGTTTGGTTCCCGGTCTGGATACTTTTTCCCTCAGTGGAAACATTTTCAACTTGTTCGATATCATTACCAATCAGTATGATTGTCTTAAAATAAAAGAGTATCTACGTTTCCATCGCTTAATGGGATTCCTTTACCTGACACTTATCCTGTTGAGCTGTCTACGTGGCAGACCATATTCTATTGAAGAAAAGGATGCCTGAATAAATTGTGTCGGCTGGTTGCCGTTCCAGGTAGCTCAAAAAGAAGAGCATTTCCAATTTAAGCGAAAAATCCTGTGTTTGGTTCCCGGTCTGGATACTTTTTCCCTCAGTGGAAACATTTTCAACTTTTTCGATATCATTACCAATCAGTATGATTGTCTTAAAATAAAAGTGTACCTACGTTTCCATCGTTTAATGGGATTCCTTTACCTGACACTTATCCTGTTGAGCTGTCTACGTGGCAGACCATATTCTATTGAAGAAAAGGATGCCTGAATAAATTGTGTCGGCTGGTTGTCGTTCCAGGTAGCTCAAAAAGAAGAGCATTTCCAATTTAAGCGAAAAATCCTGTGTTTGGTTCCCGGTCTGGATACTTTTTCCCTCAGTGGAAACATTTTCAACTTTTTCGATATCATTACCAATCAGTATGATTGTCTTAAAATAAAAGTGTACCTACGTTTCCATCGTTTAATGGGATTCCTTTACCTGACACTTATCCTGTTGAGCTGTCTACGTGGCAGACCATATTCTATTGAAGAAAAGGATGCCTGAATAAATTGTGTCGGCTGGTTGTCGTTCCAGGTAGCTCAAAAAGAAGAGCATTTCCAATTTAAGCGAAAAATCCTGTGTTTGGTTCCCGGTCTGGATACTTTTTCCCTCAGTGGAAACATTTTCAACTTGTTCGATATCATTACCAATCAGTATGATTGTCTTAAAATAAAAGAGTATCTACGTTTCCATCGCTTAATGGGATTCCTTTACCTGACACTTATCCTGTTGAGCTGTCTACGTGGCAGACCATATTCTATTGAAGAAAAGGATGCCTGAATAAATTGTGTCGGCTGGTTGCCGTTCCAGGTAGCTCAAAAAGAAGAGCATTTCCAATTTAAGCGAAAAATCCTGTGTTTGGTTCCCGGTCTGGATACTTTTTCCCTCAGTGGAAACATTTTCAACTTTTTCGATATCATTACCAATCAGTATGATTGTCTTAAAATAAAAGTGTACCTACGTTTCCATCGTTTAATGGGATTCCTTTACCTGACACTTATCCTGTTGAGCTGTCTACGTGGCAGACCATATTCTATTGAAGAAAAGGATGCCTGAATAAATTGTGTCGGCTGGTTGTCGTTCCAGGTAGCTCAAAAAGAAGAGCATTTCCAATTTAAGCGAAAAATCCTGTGTTTGGTTCCCGGTCTGGATACTTTTTCCCTCAGTGGAAACATTTTCAACTTTTTCGATATCATTACCAATCAGTATGATTGTATTAAAATAAAAGAGTACCTACGTTTCCATCGTTTAATGGAATTCCTTTACCTGACACTTATCCTGTTGAGCTGTCTACGTGGCAGACCATATTCTATTGAAGAAAAGGATGCCTGAATAAATTGTGTCGGCTGGTTGTCGTTCCAGGTAGCTCAAAAAGAAGAGCATTTCCAATTTAAGCGAAAAATCCTGTGTTTGGTTCCCGGTCTGGATACTTTTTCCCTCAGTGGAAACATTTTCAACTTGTTCGATATCATTACCAATCAGTATGATTATCTTAAAATAAAAGAGTATCTACGTTTCCATCGCTTAATGGGATTCCTTTACCTGACACTTATCCTGTTGAGCTGTCTACGTGGCAGACCATATGCTATTGATTAAAAGGATGCGTCGGCCGGTTGTCGTTCCATTGGCAAATGGAGAAAAAAGCCCTGGGTTTGATTCCTGGGCTGGTTAATTTTTCACTTAGCGGAAACACTTTCAATTTGTTGGATATCTCTACCAATCAGTATGTTTGTGTTAAAATTTTTAAACTGAATCTACGTCTTATCGTTTAATGGAATTGTTTTATCCAAGGATTATCCTATTGCGCTTTCTATACGACAGACCATATGCTATTGCCAAACAGATTGTCTGAATGAATTGGGTCGGTGGGCTATCGTTCCAGGTAGCCCAATAGAAAGAGCATTAAGCAATAAGCAAAAGGTCTTTCAGTCGATTCCCGATCACTTTTTCACTCGGTGGAAAATTTATCAGCTTGTTCGATATTTTTACCAATCAGTATGATTCTGTTAAACTAATAAAGTGCATAAGTCATAATTGTGTCTATTTTCATCAAAGTATTTCAGTTAGATTATTTACAAAATAAATAGAACTTATAAGCATAAATCAAACACTTTGTGCGAATTTTAATACATAAGATAAAATCTTTAACAGTGATTTAACGCACAAATACGTACAAACGCGACACAAAAAATTACATACGATCGTTTCGAGGATTCCCGGATCCCCTTCCTCAGTGCGAAAAAAAAAAGGTAAAATGGGTTCGAGGGTCCTATAACCGAGGGGTTCTTTGAACCCATTTTAATTCTTTTTTTTTCTCGCACTGAGGAAGGGGATCCGGGAATCCTCGAAACGATCGTATGTAATTTTTTGTGTCGTGTTTGTACGTATTTGTGCGTCAAATCGTTGTTAAAGATTTTAGCTTATGTATAAGCAGAGCTTATTAATTTATTATTGAGTTATTAATTAATATAATATTTTATTAATTATTATTATTATTATTAATTAATTAATATTTTAATAATTAATTGATTAATATTTTAATAATTAATTAATTAATATTTTAATAATTAATTAATTAATTTTAATAGTTAAATAATTAATGATTAATTTATTATTATGGTCTCATTATTTTTACAATAATACAATATGTAACTCATGGAAAGTTAACTACCGATATTTCATTTACCTTACAAAATTATATTTAAATAATGAAACTGTTGAATGATCCATTCCGAAATACCTATTTTTGCTGATTTGCTAACTAACAAAGATATTCACTATAAACAATCGCAGATAAAATTTTTGATAATTTCGTATATGCATATTTGATTAAATTTAGTAACTAATTTATTAATACTAGCATCTTGGGAATGAAAATAGTTAGTGATATGTTTGAATTTCTCTCGTCGATAAGCGCATTAAATTTTAGTTGTATCATCGGCTATTCTGTTTTCTCAGCAACACGCTTTGGACAGTTTATCTCATATGCTAATACTTTCTGCATAGTATTGTTGTCTCAAAATATATGTGATAAAGAGTCCCACTTCGAAGTTCTTGAGTACTTGAGTAAATAAATGAGTTATATAATTTATTTTGAAATGCATTTGTTATAATTGTTACTACTTTATTTGGCATTGGGGGAATAAATATATTATAGAACATAGTGCTGCTCCTTTTTTCAAACAATGTTGCGTAAACAATTTAAAAAGCTTTATGATTTTTATTCATTTATGAATAATATAATTAATATATTGTTTTTATAATTGCTCCTTGCTGCTTAATTCTAATTGATATAGTGAAAATTTGTGTCATCGGGAACAAGATTTGTTTAATCTTGTATATAAATTTGGATACCAATTTGGCTATAAATACAATTTTAAAAGCAATGTAAATTTCATTAAGAGGTACCTTTGACCAGTTCAAAATTTCGAAACAATTTTCTTGCTTAAAATATTCTAGAAACTTTGTAAATTTAAAATTGTAGAGAGGTTCGGACACAATTAATTTCTCGGTTCAATTCAATGCTTACAATGAGGGATGTTATCGTTGCACAGGTAAAATTTATGGCTACTTCAGTCAGGCAAAAACACCCGTTCGCTAATGTTAATCCAATGAGAGACATATTTTAAGATATCATGTTTGCATTTCAATATTTTTAAATGATTTTTTTTTTACATTGGAAACTAAGATCAATTTCTACATCGGCAGTTTTTTTACTTTTTCGTTTTTGTTTTCAGGGTTTTTTTTAATTAGAACGCTTTCATTTTCGGAGCCTGTTTCGAACGAGAAAACATCTTCATTAAAAAAATCTACAAAAAATATCGAAAAAGTAAAAAACGGCCTTTGTACAGATCGATCTCAGCTATCCAATGAAAAAAAAATCCTTTAAAAATATTGAAATTCAAAAGAGATATCTTAAAAAATTTCTCCCATAGGATTATCATTAGCGAGTGGGTCTTTTCGCGGGACTGAAGTAGGCCCTTAATACCGTATTTTTAGGTAGCTTTCTTTACAAAAAAGCTACCTATTGCAGCCGTTCGGAGGAAAGCGATTTCAAAAAATTTTGGTATATTTTCATCGATCATGACCCCCAGACCCCGAAACCACCCTCCGTTCAAAATTGATATATATATATATATATATATATATATATATATATATATATATATATATATATATATATATCTGACCTATGTCACACTGTAACTCCCGTAATTATGAACCGATTTCGATGTAATTCGGTGTGTACATAGTACATACCAATGTCTCGACCGAGTTCGTTGTCCAGCTTCATCCGCCGTTTTGTTTCAAAATGGCGGCCATTTAAAATTTTAAAAAAAATTTAAAACTTGAAATGTGGTACCAAAAATTTAAAAATGGAAAAATATTTTTTTCTTATGTATTTGACCTTTATACAAAGATTCCGGAGCAGTTTTTGTTTCGTCTATATCTTAAAAAATGGCTGAGTTATAGCATTTTGAATTTCTAGCGTGGCTGACATTTTGAAACGTCCTGAATTTTGTCACGCGATAAAAGGCGTATTTATGAACCGATTTGGATGTAATTTGGTGTGTACATAGTACATACCAATGTCTCGACCGAGTTCGTTGGCCAGCTTCATCCGCCATTTTGTTTCAAAATGGCGGCCATTTAAAATTTTTTTTAAAAATTTAAAATTTGAAATGTGGTACCAAAAAATTGAAAATGGAAAAATATTTTTTTCTTATGTATTTGACCTTTATACAAAGATTTCGGAGCAGTTTTTGTTTCGTCTATATCTTAAAAAATGGCTGAGTTATAGCATTTTGAATTTCTAGCGTGGCTGACATTTTGAAATGTCCTGAATTTTGTCACGCGATAAAAGGCGTATTTATGAACCGATTCGGATGTAACTTCGTTTATACATAGTACATACCAATGTCTGGACCGGGTTCGTTGGCCAGATTCACCCGCCATCTTGTTTAAAAATGGCGGCCATTTAAACTTTTAAGAAAAATTTAAATTTGAAATGTGGTACCAAAAATTGAAAATTGAAAAAATATTTTCTTCTTATGTGTCTGATCTTGATAAAAAGATTCGGGAGCAGTTTTTGTTTCGTCTATATCTTAAGAAATGGCTGAGTTATAGCATTTTGAATTTCTAGCGTGACTGACATTTTGAAACGTCCTGATTTTTCTCACGTAATAACAGGCGTATTTATGAACCGACTTGGATGTACCTTGGTGTGTACATAGTACATACAAATATCTCGACCGAATTCGTTGGCCAGCTTCATCCGCCATCTTGTTTCAAAATGGCGGCCATTTAAAAAATAAAAAAATAAAAAAATTTAAATGAGATACCAAAAAATTCGAAAATGAAAAAGATTTTTTTTGTATGTGTTTGACCTTAATACAAAGATTCCGGAACAGTTTTTCTTTCGTCTATATCTAAAAAAAAATGGCTGAGTAATAGCATTTTGAATTTCTCTTGTGGCTGACATTTTAAAACGACCTGATTTTTGTCACGCGATAACAGGCGTATTTATGAACCTATTTGGATGTAACTTGGTCTGTACATAGTACATACCAATGTCTCGACCGAGTTCGTTGGCCAGCTTCATTCGCCATCTTGTTTCAAAAGGGTTGCCATTTAAAAAAATTAAATTTTAAATTCAAAATGAGGTATTAAAAAATTGGAAAATGAAAAAGATTTTTTTTATGTGTTTGGCCTTGATACAAAGATTCCGGAGCAGTTTTTGTTCCTGAAAATTTGTTCTTTTGTTGATATCTTAAAAAATGGTTGATTTATAGCACTTTGAATTTCTAGCATGGCTAACATTTTGAAACGATCTTGTATTTGTCACGCGATAACACACGTATTCGCATATTTCGATGTAAGAAGGCATGTGGATAGTATACATCAACACCTCGACCAAGTTCGCTGGCCAGATTCATCAGCCATCTTGTTTTAAAATGGCGGCCATTAAATTAAAAAAAATATATATATTTAAAGTGAGGTGCAAAAAAATTAGAAATTGAAAAAGGTTTCTTTCTTAAGTATTTGATCTTGATATAAGGATTCAGGAGCATTTTTTGTTTGTCTTTACCTTAAAAAATGGCTCAGATATAGCAGTTTCAATTTCTGTTGTGGGTGACATTTTGAAAAATCTTATTTTTTGCATGCGACAGCACTCCTATATATTAACCGATTCCGATGTGAGTGAGCATGTGCACAGCAATTACTAAGGTCTCGACCAAGTTCACTGCTTAGCCTCATCCACTATGTTGTCTTAAAATGACAGGTACTTTAAGAAATTGCCGAATTTGGCAGCCAAATATAAGTTACTTTAAAGAAAAGCAGCTTGGATAAAGCTGACTAATTTCGCGAAATTATTATTCATTATATTGATAAAAATTAGTATTGAATCTCCTATATTCGGTTTCCACTAAATTGAGCTTCGTGTGTTTGCATGATATAACTTGGCTTTTTGTAAATAAGGATTACGAAAGCTACCTCTTCCTCCCGGCACTGGCCGGAAGGACTTTTTTTTCTTATAGAAGTCCTAAAAACTACAAGGACAAAACAAAAACTTTTCACGTGAAGACACAATGAAGACAAAATTTTGAGAAAATTCTCCGAGATTATTCGATAACGGTTTCCTAGGCGTGACTCATAATGATAGATAATCTAATAATGGGCAAAATTTCAAACATTGTTCTGTCTACTTCGAATTTGTTTATATTTTATCGACTATGTAGTTTAGTAGTTTGTGGAACATTTGTCAATTTAGAAGACTTCCATGGCAAGAATAAATCCAAATCCATTTGTCAGAATAAATTTTTCCTGTGTTACGATAACATCCCTCATTGTGAGCATTGAATTGAACCAAGAAGTTAATTGTGTCCGAACCTCTCTACAATTATAAATTTACAAATTTTCTAGAGTATTTTAAGTAACAAAAATTTTCGAAATTTTGAACTGGGCAAATGTACCTCTTAACGAAATTTGCATTACTTTTAAAATCCAATTTATAGCCAAGTTGGTATTGCAAATTTATATGCAAGATTAAACAAATATTGTTAACAACGACTCAAATTTTCACTATATCAATTAGAATTAAAGTAACACTGACTTCTGTTGTATAAACGATTTTTGTATATAATTCTAGATAAAATCAATTATGATATCTTATTTTATCAAGAATAAATAAATGAATTGATATTTTCAGCTAAGATGGTGTGTTTTATTTATCACCAAGAGAATACTTTTATGTAAAGCCTCTAAATAGCTGATACGTCGGGAGCGTGGAATTTGTCTGCTATTCAATGGTGCCCACTTTTCAGAGACAAAAACATACAAATACGTAAGGGGAACAAAAAATAAAAATATGCAAGCTCAGTAACTGAGCGGTCAGAGCATCGCTCTACCACGCTACAGGTTCAGAGTTCGTCCTTCGGGGTCATTAAAACGAACACCAAGCTTCCTTGGAAAGTAAATATTGAGACTTCCACGTTGAGTTGACCACCAGACCGGGATATATGATGTATAGCATTGCAGGACCCATGATCAAGTAAACAGGATTGAGACCTGGATGCCAATATACTTAATGGATGTTAGCGCCACACAGTTTACTTTAAATATAGGTGCCTACTATTCGGAGGAGTGCGTTATGGAGATTTTACCGATTTGTATCGCAAATTTAGTAATGAGATATGCTTCTAATTTTACAATTGTTAAACAAATTATACAATCATGAAAACTTAAACCTCCTTTTTTACTATATAATTAAAAAACAAAAACAATATTTTCGCAAAAAAAAAAAAAAATAAATAAATAAATAAATAAATAAATAAATAAAAATGCTATTACAGGTAAAAAAAAATTCAAAAATTTATCAAAATTTTATTATACATCTATTTTTAAATTACTCAGTAAAACTCAGTTTTATTTAACAATAATAATATAATAATTAAACTTGAAGATCATTTTGTAATTTTTTTCACACAATTATTTAATTTTTTAAGTCATGTCGGATAAAATAGCAAAAATCAGCCAAATTCAAAAATATAAATAATATAAAAATTTTATCAAATTGATCTTAAAATGATTACAAATGACACTTATCAATCTTGAAATATATTTCAGTAGAGTAGCAGAAATAATAAAATAGGATATTATTTTTGAAAATTAGGCATATCTGTGATCTATTACTTGTGAAAATTAGAAAAAAGGCGATATTACCTTTGAAAATTATTTAAATCTCTGCTGTTCTGTAAGCAGAATGATGGTAAAATTATAGGTTAAACAGACAGATCGTACATTGAAAAATCGATTAAAATTTGAGCCTTTTATATAATTTTCTTCGAGAATAATACGGCTTAGATTTTCTCTGAAATTCCGATTCTCGAATCAATCATTCCAGTTTAAGCTAGAATTCCAAAGAGTAGGTTTGCATTCAAATAACTGAGTCCAGATCCTATATTTTCTTTTAAATTTACTTTCGGAAAACTATCCGGGTGATCGCAATTCAGTTTGAACTGAAATTACCGTATTTATTCGCATATTTAAAACAAATTTTGTTTGTTTCTTCGGTGTCAGAAGTAGACGCTGGTCCCAAAAATACGAGACTTTTTCTTTTTACGTAGTTATTCATATTCATGTTTCACGGAAACAAAACTTTGAGCAATGAAGTAATACCAGTTCTGAAAATGATATAACATTTTCTTAAATAAATAACACGACAATTAACATTAATTAATCTTTATTATAGTTTTAATAGTTTTTAGATTGACATTGTAGAACAGGCTGAGAAACTTTATTAAAGTGTCTCTTTATTTAAGTTTCAGAAGTAATGAAAAAAATTCATGCAGCCCGCATAGATTATGAAACACTTTCCAATACTATAAGAACGTTGTCATCTTCTCAAACGATGAAAAGAGATTTCTAAATAAATTATGTAGAAAACGCATAACACCGCTGAAAAATGGCTTTCAGTAATTACTTTCAGTGTTCCCGCATCTAGCGTATTTTTTATTTAGAAATATTAAATTCAAACCAGAAAATTTTGAACAGCAATTTTATTTTATTTTATTCATGTTTCTTGATTTTTCAGAGAGAGAAAAAAAAAAGTTAGAGTTATTCCAACTTTTTTGCCTTTTTTTAGAAATTAAGTTTTTAATTTATTGTTAAGACTAAAAACACATATTATAATTTCAATAGTGAACATTCTATAGTAATCCTTAATAATAACTAACAACAAAGAAAAATCATGCGTTAATCCTACATTATCAAATACTTTCCAACATTTCCAGAATACTTTAACAAAACTTCGCCGTTTAATAAGAACTAAACATTTTAAAAAACGCATGACACATTTGAAAACGAGATTTCAACAACTGCGCCCATAGCCCTGAAGGTACTCCAATTCTTTTGTGCAGCACTGTATATGATACATATATTTGTACAGACTCCACATACTATGCTAAAATTTATTTTTGTAAGAAAATGCAGAAAACAGTTGAAAACTCATCCTCAGCAATTTCTACCAATAAACGGAAACATACTTGAATTCTTTTGTACAGCCCTGTATATTACATAAGGATTTTTATACACGTCACATATTAAGCTGAAATTTAATTCAGGCAAAAACATGCTTAAAATTACTGAAATCACACTTGCAGGAATTACTTTCCATAGGCGGCCATGTATCTTGTTTCTGCATAGCACAGTATATGATTTTATTTAAATGCTATAAACATCTCTTAGTATACTAAATATAGCTGAGCTCGAAAATGGATAACCCAAATTAAAAAGACATCTTTAAGCAATTCATGCTCATTTTCAGTAATGGTTACGAATTACTTTCTGTAGCCCTGTATATGGTCATGTGACTAAAATATGATTATGGTCTATAAAATTTACGCATACGACGTAATATGCAAAAATTTAGTTAAACTTAAAAACGCATTCTATAACTGAAAACGTACTTTCAGCAATCTTCTCTAATAGACAACACGTCGGCTACAGTATTGTATCAAAATATCTTATATGCGTCCCTGTAAATGAACGATAAATGCAATGCAAATCATATGCAAGCATCTTGTAGTAAATGTCAGTAATGCATATCTATTTCGACGTGTTTGAAATAGTGCAACATAATTAAAATATGCTACAAACTGTTTCTCCCCGTAGACCATTATATAACTGAACTCTTTTGCGTGCTCTGTAAATGATTGTTAAATGCTCATATTCTACAGAAAGTAGGATTAGGACACCTCAGAAATTCATATCAATTTCATTGTCTTTGTGACAGAGTAATATTACTAAAATATGCCGCGAAGGAGTTTTCTTCATAAGCTATAATATAACGGAATACTTTGGCGTTCCCCTATACGCGTACTGTAAGCGCTAAACATAACATATTCTGTAGTAAATATCTTCTAAGTCTAATTAATAATGTACATAAATTTCATTATGTTTAAGAGGCCTCAGGACTCCTAAAATTGGAGAGAGAAAAAGAGAAAAAAAAAGACCATTTTCAACATTTAATATCTTAAAATGTATATGATTTAAAAACACAATTTATATTGGGATGAAAGATACAAGTATGTTCCTTCATTTTATGTATTTAAAAAATTGCCAGATGCAGATTTAATATTTATTGGGAGCTCCAAACTGTCAGATATTTGTCGAGCAGAAAATTGGTCTAACAACTTACGCGCAGGATTACAAAATAAATATTGGAACTAGAATGAAAATGTTGGTGCTATTTATACTTCAGATTATAATAACTACCCTGAACGTAAATAAATTTCTATTTAAAGCATTTTTATATTTTTATACAAAGTTGTATATAGCTAATAGAAAAAATTGAAAATTTCAAGAGTATAATCACCTAAAAAGTATTTTTTTTTCTTTTTTTTTTTTGTAGAATAAAAATGAAATTTTAGTTTCAGTTTATACAGATTAACATGAAATATATGTTTTGAAAATTTCATGAAAATATATTCATAAGTTTTTGAGATATCTTCCAAAAACGTCATTTCGAGAAAAATGACTTCAAAGTTTCGGAAACGCCGCTTCAGCTATTGAGCGATATAATTCTAAAAGCCATAACTTCTGTTTTAATAGGAATTTCAAGGAAACAATTGTATCAAAATGTTCGGAAAAAATAGGAGTTTATCATCTAAAAAAATTAAAATTTCGAAAATTTTTAAGCTTTGAGAGTCCTGAGACTCCTTAAGATTGTGTACCACTATTAAAATACACCCTAAATGATTTTTCCGCATAGACCATAATTTACACTGTAAAAAAAAAAAAAAAAAAAAAAAAAAAAAAATTCTATCTTACAATAAAAAGTGTTGGAATTCTGGATGCCAACATGGTTGGCTATAAAATTTGCAAGCTGATATCTTTAAGAATGTTGTAAAATTTCTCAAGTCTAGAGAAAATCGCCTTGTTATTGGCTGCGTTGAGCACGTGACAGAAAGGGTTCAATTTTTACTTCAACTGTTGCTTGAATTCGCTTTCACAACATCGGTGTTTGAAAAATAACAAAATAAAGTGCATGAAAAGTCACTATATTTTACAACAAAAAGTGCTGCCACCTCAGCTGCCAACACACTGCTGTAAAATTTACTAGCTGCTGTCTTAAAGAGTGCTGTAAAATTTCTCATGTCTAGGGAAAGTCGCGTTGCTATTGGCTGCGTGGTGCATGTGACAGAATTTTTTTTAATTTTACTTCAAATGTTGCTTGAATTTGATTTCACAGAATCGGTGCTTGAATTCCATTTCACAGCATCAGTGCTTGCAATATCACATCGTGAAGTACAGGAAAAATCACAACAATTTTTTACAGTGTAACGGAATACTTTTGAGTGCTTCTGTAAATGAACCATGAATAATATACACTTAATTTTGAATACCGAACATGCCATGATGATTCTCAATATTGTACATAAATTACATGGAAATCCGACTATATTTATGTGAGTTAGAGTTCAGACAGTCAAACCTAATTTCAAAGAAATTTTCAACTTTGTTGGAAAGTGTTAAAGTCACGTGGCAATCTGAGTATATTTACGAGGGTTAGTGCATGGCACCACGCCGGTGATAGAGACGACCAGACGCAGACAAACTGGAGCCATAAACACTTTGTTAGAAAGTTTTAAGGGGGCACAGGACCTTTAAACTTTCAAAAAATCAGTTTTTGGATTTTTGTTTTCTGATTTTTTAAAAATTTCTCAACAGTATGCAAAAAACCCCATTCAAAAATATGCATTTTTTCTTGAGTTATAATCATTTAAATTCGGTGAGTATAATTGAGATTCTGTTGATATTGAAAATTTAAAACGCGTTTTCTCAGATTAATAAATTTGGAGTTTGAGCGCACGGTTACTGTCAAACTATACAAGCTACAGCTTTAAAAAATTAACCAACTATGAGTTTCTTTATAGTCTTCATGCTAAAAAGAAAAAAAAATCACTTTTTTTTTTTGGGGGGGGGGGGGGGGGAGGTTTCACTTGAAAAACTTGAAAAAAATTTTAAGAATTTCTTTTTTTTTTTTTTTTGAGCTAAAATTAAATTTTAAACAATCTTTTTGTATATATTTTGGTTTTAATTTAGAAGTAGGTGTGTTATGGTTCTATTTTGTTCAAAACAAAATCTATATAAGGTTACGTGGGGCAACTGGGCCAGGATTTTACAATGTGACTCTGGAGATTCCGGCAATTCAGCTTCAAAAAGATAATGTTCATTTGAATTAAAGTCTGAACATTTGTAAATGTGTTCAGTTAGGTTCCCTCTATCAGACAGAAATGCTCAAAATTACATTTTAATATTTAATATATATATATATATATGCATATTTCATCTTTCTTTCCTCATGGGACCAGTTGCCCCAAATAAAATGGGGTAAGTGGATCAGGAGGGTCTATGTTCCACACGCGTTTTGTTTTTGTTTTTGTTTTGTTTTTTTCATATGAGATATCAGGTCCTGTTTGAAAAACTGTAAGCAACTTTAAAAAAATTATATTGGGCAGATCATATAAATTTATATCAACTAAAGAGCGTGTAAGGGAAACCTTTGCTGTCAATGTGTCTAAAAAAAGCACTAAATTGGAAAATATTAGATTTATTTATACCAAAAACATAAAAATTAAGTAAGTACTTGTATTTGTAAGTGTATTGTTTAGTACAGGTAATAAGTATAAAAGTTACATGGGTATTTTAAGGGAAAAAATAACAAGGTAAATCTATGAACAAACGGCTACGTAAGTACTTAAGTACTTCATCTGTATCGTACAATTTCAATGTTTGGCTATCTCGCTTTCAGGGGCAAGGTACTTGTATTAATGAAATGCTGAAATAATTTAATGACACCAGTATTTACAAGAGAATCTATTTGTAAATAAGTAAAAGTATATTTTCGCGTACTTAATAAAGGTGAAATTTTCATTATAAAATTCCGGGCAAATGTGGCCATTAGGGATTAAAATTATGTGATGCCATAACGGTATCGCCGACCTTCAAGTGGTTAAGAAATTTGGTTTGATACCACCCAATATAGTTTTTTTTTAATTTTATTACGTAATTTTAATAAGGTATTCTATAATTTTCTTTATTGTGAGCAAAAAAACAATGGAGAAATTTATTTCCCGTTGTAAGAGAAACCCCAAAAAATTATTTATTACTATTGGGGTAACTGGATCCAACAGGGTCCAGTTATCCCGGATACATGTCCATGTTACCCCATTCTTAGAAAATTTATGGGGTAACTGGGACACCGGGCTTACATTTTGAAACATGAAGTAAATGTGTATAGATACCTAATAATATTAATATACTTATATGCCCAGTCTTAAAAAAAAAAAAGATTGTTTAATAAAAGTACTTACCGTATTTTAATAAAAAGCCGAGGAAGTGCAACCATATTGACGTTGTTTAAAAAAAAAGAAACGTAAATTTTCGACAACCTATCACAGCAAAGAGAGAGTTATGATTGAATTGACACACGTTGTTTTAGGAAGTAGAGATTAAGGTGCATTGTTCACAGAGGTTAAAACTTAAAAAACATCAACAGTTTTTTATAAAATACTCTATGGACCAGTTACCTCGTGGGTCCAGTTACCCCAGCTAACCCTACATAATTTAGAGTTTTATCAAGCGCGCAGCACTTGATGATTTTAATCCACGCATTAGTGAGATGAATATTTAAATTAAAAATTTAAATATTATTTTTCTATATACTACATTTATTTTTCTGGATAGTATAGCTAAGAATATATACTTTAGGAAAAAGGGGGGAAATTCTTAATTGCATATTATTTGTACTTTAGTACTTTGAAAAGGCGGTGTTATTCATCGTTTCGACAAACTCAAAGGTCCTGTGGCCCCTTAAAAAGTAATTATTAGTTTTACCCACTCTGCCGCGTGAATAAAATCTATAAATAAAGCTTCTTATGGCTGTTTTTCATAAAAGAAGTTATCTTTAGAAAGCTGAAACTCAAAGGTTCTGGGGCCCCTTAAAAAGTAATTATTCGTTTTAACCACTCTGCCACGTAAATAAAATCTATAAATAAAGCTTCTTCTGGTTGTTTTTCATAAAAGAAGTTATTTTTAGAAAGCTGAATATTAAATAACTTCGAATTATTAAAATAAGAATAACAATGTGTAAATGCATGTCTAAAAGTTTAAATTTCATGTTTTTATGTTAAGATTTCGTTTACTTACATAAAAAAAACGGATTTATTTTCTTTTCATATCCTTAAACAGGATTCATGTTGCCTCGTGAACGCGCAGCAAAAATTTGTTATCTAACTACTTAATGAATGAATTTAAAGTTAAAAATACATTTGCTGCGCATAAAATATGGTGAATAACATCTATGAATCACAAACAGCACATCGTTTATAGTTACGAATTTTAAGTTAATGGAATTACTAACTACTATTCTTTGTTCTATAAATTTCACGGTCACAAAACAGCGCTATCAAATGAACTCTGCCGGAATTTCCAACGTAATAAGAGCAAAAAATATTCCCGTAATACCTAAAAATAAAACCATAATTCTCTTCCATGACAGAAGACATTTCATCATTGGTGACATGAATGGTTCATTTCTTTTCCAAGGTTACTTCCGTCAATAAATATATAATAAGTCCATAAGACAAACTATCCCAACCATTAAGAAAAAAGTTTAATTAAAATCTTATATTTTTCTAATGGAATACCTAGCGTTCTTTCATTCTATGTTCTACAATTTTTTCAGGCCTAGGTCATTTTTATCTATTGAAAATTTCTGGACCTATTCCTTGAAATAAGGAAAATTGTATTTTAAATGACGTGACGGTCTAGGACGTGTTTACTTGTGTTAACCCTTTGAGGGGCAAGCAATAATGTCTCTGTGATATAGAATTCTCAACGGAATAATCGAAAACATTTATTTTTAAATATGGAAAAGCAATTTTTCCACATTTTTTCTCCCAAATTTAAAAAAGTAAAATTAGTTAAAAGTTTCTGGTGCGAATCTTGCTGAAATTAGGTGGGATTGGGATATAATATATCCCTCCTCCCCTCAAGGGCCTTAATACTAGTGACGGACAGAATGAACCATTCGAGCATGCGCAAAAGCATAACTGACAACCTTTTTATTTTTATTTATTTATTCAATTTCTACCAGAAATATTATATAGATAAACAATTTTCTTATTTTAATTAGGATTAATTTGAGAAACCCATAAAATGCATAAATTCTTTATATTTTCGAAATTTCTTTATATATATGATTAAAGCAATTACGAGTGCTTAACAGTGTAGACAATTTGAGGAGCTTCCGGGTTGCCATCAACTTTTCGCCCAGTCTATAGATGATTGTCTTATAATAAATGAGCCATTGTGAGATAAAATTCTAGGTGTAGTATATAACCTACGTAATAAATTTTTATATTAAAATAAAAGTTAAATATTAAATAATTACTTTATAAAATAAGGCGGTATTACAGTGAGATAAATAAAGAGAGATAATTAAAATTACAAGTTTAGAAAAATAAAAAATAGATAAAGTAAATTAAAAATTTAATATAAAAAGTTAACACAAAATATGATAAAAAAAAGCAATTTAACAAATTACAACGACCATTTGGAAAATGATTTTTTCAAAGACTAAAATTTAAGACATAAAAAATCGCACGGAGTTGATCATACATTACGTACGCCATGAATTAAACATTAATAGTGTTATTTCACGTAAAAATTTCAAGCGACAAAAATCGCCTGCGACTCGTACGTATTATCCACCTGAAACTTACGGATTATCCAAGCATTTCATTGGCTGTTCGGGAAAAGGCGTTTCCATCGTCAGATTTCTTGGAAATCTGACGACACATTTTAAATGAAATTTGATTCTTAAACTTCTAAACATCCGACAATATTACTTTTTACACCGTCGGATAGAGAAAAAATGTACTTTTATATGCAATTTGTTTGAAAGCTGTATCTCAATTTGTTTCTGAGTTATTAATTTTTTTTTGTTGTTGTTTTAATTACTTTTTTGTCATAGTGGCAACAGAAGGTATCCATCGTTGTTGAAAGTAAAGGGAAATATGTATAGACTGTATAGACCAATCAGAAAACGAATAAAATGCGGATTAAACCAATAAAAACGTTCAGATATGCTTTTGATTTCCTACCCTGACAGAGAACAATAACCATTTTTCCAAATGGTTAATAAACTTCCAAAACAAAAACTACACGGTTAGCCAAAATTATTCATTGGGTTTCAAAACACTGTCTACTCAAAGGTATACGACCAACAAAGACGGGTGATACATGACAAGATACTTACACTCACCAAGTATAAAAGCTCACCTCGTGGCTCGCATGCCGGAACAATGGAGTTATGAATAAAGAGGGGAACACATATAGTGTACTGTCTATCACAGCGGTTCCCAACCCGTGGGCCGCGAGCACCGTGGTACTGGGCCGTAGAATCTTGGGGTCTAATATCGGTTTTTTGGAACAATTCAATACAGAAGCGCATATTTTTTGATCGCTGGGCTTACATTCGTCAGTCATCAAGGTCAACGCTCTCCTCCCTCCGGCATTCTTCACCCTTCTCCCCACCACGTCCGCATTCCGCACTTTTATTATTGACTCCTTTGTCAGTGGCTGTGGTTTTCTGTTAATGTATCATATCGTTATGTGTATTGTGAGCTAATATTACTTCACGTCAATATGGATGCTTGGTTTCGGACGGGATCTTGTCGTAAGACGAAGTTGGCAAGTGATGAAGGGACTTCTACATCTGTTTCTATAAATAGTGAGTTTGAAATGAAGACGAAATCCAGTCTAAGTTGTAAAAAAATAGCAAGGAAAACTAAAATATATTTTCGTAAATATAACCCTGATTTTTTAAAATGTGGATTTGTGTTTTCTGGTTCTGAGGAAGAGCCTATGCCTCAGTGTGTGATTTGTTTCGAAGTGCTATCCAACGAATGTATGAAATTTTCAAAACTTGAAAGACATCTATCAACTAAACATCCTGAATGTGTAGGAAAGTCTTTGGATTTCTTTGAAATAAAGAAAAGAAATTTTTGTATGTCTAAATCTATCATGGAAAAATCTTCAAAACAGAACAAACTAAGCACCAGAGTTTCTTATGAGCTTTCTTTGTTAATCGCAAAGAAGGGTTCAGTTCACACCGTGGGAGAGGAACTTATTATACGCTCAGTAAAAATAAATATAGAAATAAAATGAATGCCGAGAGTGATTTGAGACTAAAACTATCCAGTTTCAATCCAGATATTGACACTCTCGTCGAGGACAAACAGTGTCAAAAATCCCATTAAGGTTTTTTTTTAGTTTTTATATAATTGTGATAGCTAAGTGAATACAATAAATAAAGTTATTTTCTTTATAAAAAATATTTTTTACTTCATGTACAGCATCTTTTACTAGTTACTGACATAATATATATATATATATTGGTCATGTGTATATACTATAACTATATAGGTGTCTATTTGTCATATTTTTAACTTGTATATTAAGTAGTTAGTGGTCCTCAAAGTTATTTTTACAAAATTGGTGGTCCGCACAACTAAAAAGTTTGGGAAACGCTGGTCTATCAGTTCCAAGTGAAGTAAATGAGGAGGTTGTCACAAGATGGCGGCTATTTTTTTAAAAATTCTATCAACAGTTTCTTATTACCGCCGGGGCAAACTTCCCACCAGTAAAATTGAATAGAATATTTCGTCTTATTTAAGCGATTATTTCAATATTTTCTCACAAATATCGTAAAAATTGATCTTTGTTTTTACTGGTGTAAATTTGCCGAGATATTATAATATTTTTCACTTTCACTGACAGGTGGTCGTTTAGGTTGTCACAATATGACGAAAACGCTGTGCCTGGCCATCGCCAAAACAAACTTCCACCAGTAAAAATGGATACCTGTTTTTGCTATTATTTATAACTGAAATTTTGTATTAAAAAGGCATTTACATAAAGAGAAAATTTCTATTTAAATTGACTGGTGGAAGTTTCTCTGGCGGTGATCAACCACTAAAAAAGCGGTTACAGTTGAAGGTTCACTATTTTAAGGATATGTCAGTTCCTCTTTATAAATAGTTCCATGGCCGGAACGCATCACTGCTACTGTGAAGGACATTGACAGAAGCATCCTATTGAACCTATGGACGGAACTGGATTACCATGGGATGTGTGACGGGTAACTAAGGGCACATACATAGAACATTTGTAGTATGTACATGAAACTTGGTGAGTGTATGTATCTTTTCATGTATCACCCGTCTTTATACGATCGTATACTTGTAAATAAACAGTCTGTTGAAATCCGATGAATCATTTATTCTAATCCTGTATACATAAGGCACAATGGAGATACATTAATGACCGCTTCCTTTTCTTGTCTTGAACTAAGAATTTCAACCATCACCTGCTGGAGCACTGCTCAAATTATATTAGACTGAGATATTCGGTTTTTGTCTAATTTCGCAGTTTTAACTAACTTTTTCCTTCATTTAAAAGAGATTGCATGATACCCAATTAAAAGTTATTTTCATTTTCTCTTTGGGGATGATGTATTCACCAGGTCTTTTATCCTTCATCAAAAGACCCCAATCACAGGATCACAGATTTCTCGTTTGAACACGTTTATTTACATACAGTAAACTTCTTGGTATATTTCTATTGCAAAAGTCGTACAGACGAAGATATTTGTATTAAAAATGGTAATGTTCAAATTACGAACTAATGAGAGCATTGCGATCATGAAGAAAATATTGTTTGAGCGATTGTTTTGTTGTAGATTGCGATTATGGCTAATTCTTCATTATTCTAGTGTTACTTACATTTGTTGACAAAAAAAGGCTGTTATATCAATTGTAAATATTGAAAGTTGTTATATACGAATATTATGTATCTTTTAAGATGTATGCAAATATATAATATGGATGTAAGCGTGTGAGATGGATGCCAATTAGATTCCTGTACGGGTCGGGTTCGAACCGAACCGAACCCGAAATTTCTGATTAAAGTCAACCCAAAACCCGTCTTGAACCCGGCAAAAAATTTCTTCAATCCAAAACCCGATCCGAACCCGTTACATTTCAACCCGAACCCCAAATAAAAGAAAATTCATCCATATTTGAATACAGTTATGAAAAATAGTCTGCAATTACATCTCTAATATCTATTCTATTTTTTTTTAATGATCAATTAGGCACTTATTAATATTTAAATACAGTACAAAGTATAAAGTTCGGACACCCAAAGTTCGGACTTTCCAGCGGCAATATTCAAGAAAGTAGGGAAAAAGCGAAATTGTTGAAACATACAAACAAACAAAAAAGGTGTAAAGCAAAGAAGCTTTATTACTGAATCAAAACTCATGTCTATGTACAGTATGAAAGAAAAACTTCTTAACCCCTTGTGGGGCGGTGGGATATATTTTATCCCACCTACGATTAATGAAGGTTTGCACCAGAAAAAAATTATTAAATTTTACTTTTCCAACTTTGGTGGGAAAAAGTTGCAAAATTGCTTTTCGTTATTTTGCAATAAAAATTTTTTAAGATTCCGGTATGAATTTGACATTACAGAAACACAATTACTTGCCCCTGAAAGGGTTGATGAGAATCTTAAGTTAATAAAACAGCACACATTAGCTGAAATGTTCAATAGTTACGTAAGTCACAATTTGTTCTTAAATTGTATGTTCCCTTAAATAAATGTTTTTGTTTAACTTTTTATTTTGTTTCGATTTATTGAATGGAAATGGTTGTTAATTTAGTATTAATTTAGCTTTTATATGCAATTTTTAATATATGAACGTCATATTTTGTATTTTTAAGTAGTAAAATTTATTTTTCTTTTTATTAGAAAAGCAATATTTATGATGACACAAAATTCAGAAAAATCCAAAGTTCGGACTTCGTAAAGTCCCGTGATTCCGGACTTTAGACTTTGTACTGTATATGTTTTCTTGTTTTAAAAAATATCCATTATCCAAGGCTTTTTCTTTTTAAAAAGAAGACGAACCGAACCCGTTTCAAAAGATTCAAAACCTAAACCGGAATCACTTATTGGTCATTTACATCGGCCTCAAACTTATCTCTAATTCTAGAGATTGTAAGTCGCGTATAAGGGAATCTGTTTGGAACTCCTTCTTAAGCTGCCTCTGCACTTCTAGACAAATTTCTTATCCCTAAAGCTTAGTCTGTTTTCATTACTTCAAGTTAGTTAAATCTGAAAGGAAAAAAAAAAACATGCCAGTTATTAGCGAATTAGTTTTTTAGACTGTTTTTGAAACACATAGTATAAAACAATACAAATAAGAAAGGGGTGTATGGCATCGCAATATATTTTAATAAATGTGGATTATACAACATGACGATCATTTAAAAATAAAGAGCAGTTATTAATTTTAACCACTTTCGCGTATATATAATATCTGCGAATAAGACTTTTGATATTTTTTTAAAGGGGGCGGGTGCGATTTTACACGAATTTTTCATAAAGAAAGATATTTTTAACAAGTTGAATATTAAGAAATTTTGAATTATTAAAATAATAACATTATAGAAATCATAGAAAATGTATAAATTCGTATTTTGTGTCTTGTAGAGAAATATAGAATATACAGAATAAAAAGCAGAATACTATTTCCATTATATTAAAAGCAAATATTTCCTAGTAATGCCTAAAAATGAAATCATAATTCTCTTTTATGGCAGATGTCATTTTATCATTGGTGATAGGAATGTAATGGTTCATTTATTTTCCAGGGTTATTTTGCTTTCGTCAATGAATAAGTAAAAAGATTCTGTGACAAACTATCTCAGGTAGTAATAAATAAAGAAAAATAATTATTCGACTAAAATAGTATATTATGTTAATGAGCTATATAATGCGCTTCCTTTCTAAGTTTTGATTTTTTCTCATATATACTGTCCAGAAAAAAAGTAAACATTCCTTACTTATTTCGAAGCAAATAATAATACAAGGCCATTCAAAAAAGATTTGACAATCGTTAATCCTTTATGCCTCAAATTGTGAATTCATGAAAATTTCATCGTGAGCATTTTTCGTGAATTTTTTAAACAATATTTGAAGATTTACACAATCATTTAATAAATTTTAGAAGGATATTGCCAATTAAAATTAATTAATGAAATTTAAATTTATAGGGATTTTGTGAAATATTTATAACCCCACTCAAATCTTTTATTTAAAATATTTCTTTTTTCTTACTATTTTGTGGAATTAGGAAATGTACAAATACAATGTTCTTACAATAGAAATATAGAAATATTTCCAAGATGAAACTTCCACCCCTCAATCTTTCAACGTCAAGAAAGCTGAAAAGATGCAAAGGCAAAAGAAATCACCCTTTTAAAAATATTTATTTTTTGCGCAACCCATAATGCTTTTGGAACTAGATAAAATAAAGTATCTATAACTCATTCTAAACTGTACTACTACTAATCAATGTAATAAATGAATTTTTAACAAGGTATTTTAATGGTATTTTAAGTACCTTTGGGGCATAAAGCGTTAAGGCGACAGTGGACGTTCAAAATTGCAAAAAACATTAAAAAAGTCAATTTTTTGTTTGGGGGGGGGAAATGTTCTGGCAATCTACCACTTTCAAATATAAAAAAAAAATATTCAAATTCGATAATTTTTTGCAGAAATACAGCTGTTTTTCTAACGTAAATAATCGTTAATCTACACTTAAAATAAAAGTAAATCCAGTTTTCTCAAAATGAGAATTTTCGCCGGCTGAGTAAGTTCAAAATGTTCCATGCGTCTTAATTTTATACAAATTTTCATAATACTTGGTAACATTGTTGTTGATATACTTTATTAGAAAACTTGCTATTAATATGTGTACAGTATTTCATATAAAGGTAAAAAAGTAATATTTAATCATTAAATTTTATCCAAAATTATGAATATTATATATCTATAATTTTTTCCTGCCAAGTTTCGTAGTATAATTTTAAAATGTATACCAGTTTTTTATATTGTAACGGAGCCGATGTCGTAACGTGGTGTGGTAGCGGACAACTTCAACGGCCTGGTCTTATCAATATAGAAAAAATATTTTATTGTATCACAAACAATTAAATAAGAATTTCTTGATTAAATAATTCATAATTACAACATTTTTCATATAAGGGTTCGAGTTCAGCTGTCAATAATATATTTATAGAATCAAGTCCAGTCCTCGAATAATAGATCGCTTTCAGTGTAGTCAGTCTCTTATTTATTCAATGTCCACTATTTTCGAAGATAGAGTTCGAGATGCGCGCCCGGAATGTCGCACTTTTTGTAGATGTTTAACCGAAGTTTAGGAACCTCCGATCCTCAACTCTGTGATGGGGATATCTTAACATCCACACCTGGCTTTCGCTTTTCTGTGCTTCGGAATATGTCCCGAAGCCGTCGACCCGTGAGAGATTTCCACGATGCACGGCCAGAAACACCTTGAAGTCTCAACTTCAACAGAAGGGAAAATTAAGCTCTCGAGAATGCTCTTGCATCCTCTTTTATCAGTTTCGTTTTTCCGTCTAGGACCAAAGCCACTCCCATTAGCCACTCACCATCCGTGGCCCATGATCTCATAGACCAGCCCTTTTCTCTATAGGCTGCAGTCAGGAGCCTTGGAGTCCGGTTTAATATCTGGTTTCACTTTCTACTTTCCCACGGGAACGAGACCCTCGTAAACATCAAAAGAATATTTCTCTCGCTAGATAAAAGAGTTCCTTTCACCCTAGTGTCCTATGCAAAGATTGATTGAAATTGATATATTTGTTTCATCTTTAGCGACATTTTCTGGGACTCTGAAGAAATTTGGAGGCTAGGTGAAAATACATTAGTTTCCCTATGCTGGCTTTTGCCTTGTAAATTGAGAGTTTCAATGTGAGATATCGTCGAATTCTCACAACACCCCTCCCTCAAATCATATTTCGGCTACCAGACGTAATATGCTGTAAGGGAAGTGGTTAGCTCATACATTTCAAGTGGCCAATATTTAATTATGTCAATTCCTAAAAAAACCTTTTCTTGCATTTTATACTTAGCTTGCAAATGCTGGACACATTTGGTTACGAAATTTCTCTTTAACAGACAAAACACATTTATATTTTACACGATTACATTTTACACATAATAAAATGAATATTAATATATACATATAGTCGGGTTTAACGACCGACTTACTCTACTCGGCTCAAGTAATCCACGTGAGGTATATCTTTGTCTGGTCGATGAGTAATTGCATAATGATAAGGCTGCAGTGTCAGTGCCCACCTGAGTAGTCTGGGATTGTTGCCTGCATTGTTTTTCAAGAATATTAATGGGTTGTGGTCCGTTTCTATGAAAAACGTTTGCTCATCAATATAGTGCCTAAGCTTCTTTATTGCGAAAATTATAGCGGCACATTCACGCTCGGAGGCACTGAAACTCCGCTCTGGTTCTGTGAATTTTCGGCTAAGAAAAATTATTGGGTGTTCTTCTGAGCCCTTCCTATGCGCCAAAATAACCCCAATACCCACTTCAGACGCATCGGTTTGTATTACGAATTCTGAATCGTAATCAGGGGTATACAAAATGGGTTCTTCGGTGAGTTTGGTTTTTAAGAGTTTGAACGCCTTTTCCATTTCGTCGCTCCAATCTACTTTTCCCTTTTTGTTTTTTCCTTTTAAAGGGCGCGTGAGTGGTTCTACTATGGTTGCGTAATTTTTTATATATCTCGAATAATAACCCGCCATACCCAAACATCTTCTAATTTCCGTCTTGTTTTTGGGCGCCGGCAACTCAGCGATGACCTTGATTTTCGCCTCCGACGGTTTGCGTTGACCTTCCCCCACTACGTGCCCTAGATACTTATCAGTTTTTTGCGCAGATTTGCATTTTGCGATTTTGACTTTTAATTTAGCCTCTTTGATTCTGGTTAACACTATCTTTATATGCTCAAGATGGTCCTCCCAGCTATTCGAGAAAATGGCCATGTCGTCTAGGTATGGTAGACAAAATTCTTCTACCTCACTGAGTAATCTAGCCATTAATTTGGAAAATCTGTAAGAAGCGTTGACCAAACCGAAAGGCATTGTCAGGGGTAAATAACTCCCGAAACTAGTCACGAAAGCGGCCGATTTTTGAGCTATGGGGTCATCGGAATCTGCCAGTACCCCTTAGTGAAATCCAATACCGTGATATATTGGGCGGCGGCAACTCTTTCAACTCTATCCTCGATATTAGGAAGTGGGGAAAATTCAGCCCTAGTAATGGAGTTCAGTTTTCGGTAATCAATGCAAGATCGGGCTTCCTTACCCGGGGCCTCCACTAAAATCATGGGAGAGTTATAATCCGATTCCCCCTCCTTTATGATTTTTAAATCAAGCATACGCTTGATTTCTTTTTTCAAAATTTCATTTTGCCTGACTGATGTTCTATAAGGACTTATCCTCACTGGTTTGTTTTCGACAAGCTCAATGTCATGCTCTGCTAGATCTGTTAGTCCTGGGTCGTTCGAAAAGACTTCCCTATACGTGTTTAATAAATTTTCTAACTCCCGCAGCTGTTCAGCCGTGCACCGGTCCCTCAAGTCACTTTCCTCCACTACTTGCCTGAAATCATAACTGTTAGAGTCGGCCGAAGGGTAAATTATCTCTAAATCTTGCATCGCGTCTAGGTCGTGAAATTCATGAGTCAAAATGTTGATTTTCTCCACGCGTTTCACATAAGGTTTTAATAAATTCACGTGGTAAATTTGGGATTTTTCGCGTCTACCTGGAACATTTACAATATAATTCGTAGCGGAAATGTTAGATTCGATTACGCCTGGCCAAATCCATTTTACCGACATTTTATTTGGTTTACTAGTGGCCAAAACCAGTACCTCGTCTCTTGGCTCGAAAGTCCTTTCGGTCGCGTTTTTATCGTACCAGAGTTTTCTCTTATCTCTGCTAGTAGTCATGTTTTTGACGGCCAGCTCTTGGCAACGTTTTAACCGATTCATCAGTTTGAAAACGTATTCAGTGACTAATACATGTTCTTGACTCTCTCCCGTCCATTGTTCAAACAACAATGTTTCCGGCGTTCTCAAATTTCTCCTGAAAACTAACTCAGCGGGACTGAATCCCGTCGATTCGTGGGTCATCGTTCTTAAAGCTAACTGTGCATGGGGTACGTTTGCCTCCCAATCACTCCCATTTTCGACACACATCGCCTTCAATAGTCTCTTAACTGACCTGTGAAATCGCTCGATTAAATTCGAGGAAGGGTGACACACGCTCGAATGTCTTACTCTTACACCGAATTTCTTCAGAAAAGCAGTAGTTAAATTTGAAGTAAAGCTACGCCCCAAATCTGTCTGGATTTCCGACGCGTAACCTACACGGCTGAAAATAGTTGTCAAAGCTTCAATTACCGTTTCCGAAAGCATATCTGCAATTGGAATCGCTTCTGTGTATCGGCTATACACACATATGGCGGTCAACATGTATTTATTTCCCTTTTTGGATTCTGGCAAGGGGCCAACTAAATCTATTGATAGTTTTGAAAATACCTCTGAAATAATCGGTACAAGTGTCAAAGGGGCCTTTTTCTGCTCCCCCGATCTTCCTACGCGCTGACACGCGTCGCATGATTTTACAAAATTTTCAGACTCCCTTATTACATTGGGCCAAAAAAGTATCTCAACAATTTGTCTTTCGTTTTCTTCTCTCCCAGATGAGCCGAAATGCCCTCATGGCACGCGATTAAAAGACCCTGTCTAAACTTCAGGGATATGACTAATTTTATCCTTTCATTTCCCCGGTGGTCGTACGTTTTCCGTACTATTAACGAGTCCTTATACTCGTAATGCGACTTCTTTAACTCTGCCCTTTTTCTAACTTCGCTTAAAGAGTCATCCGTTTCTTGTTCTCTTTTAAATTCCTTCTTCCCCACCTGGCTTAATCCTATGCTCAAGTCCTCCACTAGATCGGGTAACAATAAATCCTCTTCGTCTTCCCCCAAATCCCCATTCATTTCCTTTGAACTGGTTTCGACTTCTATAGGTTTTTCCCATGTATCCGCGCCTGTCTCTTTCGACTGGGGACTTCTCTTTTTTGCGTCCTTCCCCTTCGTCGGATCGGACTTCAATTCTTCTGGTTTTGGTTTCGCCTGACTCCGTGTTATCACGGCGTTTAAAATCTGGGCATTATCGCTCTTAATTTTATTGATCAATTTTTGAGTTTCGTTCCCCAGTATGTAATAAGGCATGTCTGATTCTACGCATGCTACTATGGCCTTTGTTTTTATGCTCCCCAATCCGTCCAATTCTAACGTTACATCAGCCGTCGGCAAACAGCGTAAATCGTTCATTAGCGGTTGTCTAACCCACACAACCATACCATCTAATTGCTCCGGCTTAATGAATTTGCCTGAGACCACATCGGAACAACTTCCACTGTCCCTTAATACAGTGAATTTCTCTCCATTAATTAAGGCATGGCTTAAGTAGGGTTTGAAACCTTCCTCGAGATCAATATTTCCGCTAACGTGATGAACTTTAGCAACGGTTTTTTCGGTCCTTTTGTTTTCGGGACAATTGGCCCTCAAGTGCCCAGTTTTGGAACAAATTAAGCACTTACTCCAATTTTTACGTTCGAAGAATTTTCCCTTTCTTTATTTGTTTTCCGCTCACGTCAGTTGAGTTTACTTTCAGAATTCCTATCGCGCGATTTATCTTCATACTTAGGCCTTTCAGGTTTCCTATCAAACGTGGGTCTCGTGTTCCACATTTTTTGGACACTCCTTTTATCGCCTCGTATTCGTCTAGTGCCGTAGCGAGCACCAAGGGATCTTTATAATTCGCCCACGAATCAATAAAATGTTCTTTTAATTCGACCGGCGCGCGTCGTTTGATCTGATCAGTGATCAACAAGTCTTTTAATTCAGAAAATTGCGTAATCCCCAAACCGTTAATCCATCCTTCAAGAAAACTATTCAATTCGAGTATGAGATCTCCCCACGGGTTTCCTGGATTACGTGTATGTTTATTCAATTTTTTACGGTACGCCTCCGCACTCAGCCTGTACCGGGCTAATAAAAGCGATTTAACATGTTGGAAATTGTCAATTTTTTGAGCTGGTTCGCGTAAGATCAATTCTGCAATTTCCACCGGCAATAATGCTAACAAGTGTGTGACGTATTCATCTTGCTCTATTCCGGACCTATTCGCCTATCGCTCGAACAAATTCAGGAATAATGTTATGTCGGATCGTTCAGGATCAAAACGATGCATAATAGTTTTAAGAGGTAATTTAACGGATCTTTCGGAACCGCTGCTAGCCGTAGAATTTCACCTTTCTGATCTCTGCGTTAATTTTAGCTGTTCTAAAGTAAACGCCCTTTCTTTTTCTTTCTCTCTCTCTTCTCTCTCCTCTCTCTCTCTCTCTCTCTCTCTCTCTCTCTCTCTCTCTTTTTTTTACCTCTCTTTCTCTTTTTCTGCCGCGATTCGGTCTTCCCTATCTTTCACGATAAACCCTGCCTGCACTAAAGTTAGTTCCTCGTCGTATTTTTCTGCTGCTTCAATTTTTTTCGATTATCGTTGCCATATTGTCTTGTTCATATATTTCCACATCTAAAACTTCCGCGAGATTCTGTAAATCCGCTTTCCTGCAGTACTTCAGTGAATTTAACTTCGACATGACTACGGTATGTTGAAATAATACAAACGGAAACTATTCATTTTGTTTATCAATTTAAAAGTATATGAACCTTACACCTCACAAGACATATTTTACCCCTAAGCACACAATATAAATAAACATTTCAAATGCATAACCAATATGTAAAAATAATTTTATGATTTTTCAAAAGATTTTCAGAATTTCTATATTTTTGTGCCAAACGTAAAGCAAAAAGTAAAATTCAAAATTTTAAAGCTGTAGAGTCCCTATACACACAATATGAAAACAATAAGTAATTTTTCAAATACTATAGGCAAACTACATTCCCAGTATTTCTCAAGAATTGAACACTCTCTGCAACCTTTATCAAAATGCATCTATACTATTTAGGGTAAAAGTTTAATTTACTCTGTTAGTCATTTAGCAATCCAGCATGCATCAAAATTTCTCTTTATACAATCACTCATCAAAATACATTTCTTACACAAGTGATATAAAAAAAAATTTTTTTACTGGGCATTTTTTTGAGTAGTTATGAATTTAGCATGAATATTATTGAATGAATATTATTTTATGAATTTATCTAATCCCTTCTGAATTCCAAACATTAAAAATAATGATAAAGATAACATAACATATAAATTTGCATTAATCGTTAGATTTCCATTAACTACACATTATTGATTTATCATAATCTTAATATTTTCATTTACCTCAAAAAGTTTCTCATATTTTTATTTAAACAACATTTTAATGTCCTATCAGTATGCTAAATAATAGTTTAAGAGCCACTCAAAATGAAATGAGCTTACCTGTTGCAGTTGTTGCTGGAAGTATCTTATCTGGGGAACGGTCCGTTATGACACTCCGCGGGTGTCGTCCACTGTAGCTCAAGGGCTCGTATCGGGTGTGTTGCGTCCCACTGTTTGTCGTCCAAGGTTCACCTTGCACTGTCTCGAAGCACTGTCTAGTTGATCTAGCTAAACTGTCTCATGGGCAATGTCTAGATGGGCTGTCCGTCTGTCTTCCTCGGAACTGTCGTTTCGATTCTTTCGGCTGCCTCTCGAGTTGTTGTCAGAAACTCCGGGTGTTCGCCGTCTGTTTCCTCCTGGGCTTTCCTCTAATAACAATTATTCTTGCTGAAAATCTTCTAGCTGCCACCAAGTTGTAACGAAGCCGATGTCGTAAGGTGGTGTGGTAGCGGACAACTTCAACGGCCTGATCTTATCAATATCGAAAAAATATTTTATTGTATCACAAACAATTAAATAAGAATTTCTTGATTAAATAATTCATAATTACAACATTTTTCATATAAGGGTTTGAGTTCAGCTGTCAATAATATATTTATAGAATCAAGTCCAGTCCTCGCATAATAGACCGCTTTCAGTGTAGTCAGTCTCTTATTTATTCAATGTCCACTATTTTCGAAGATAGAGTTCGAGATGCTCGCCCGGAATGTCGCACTTTTTGTAGATGTTTAACCGAGGTTTAGGAACCTCCGATCCTCAACTCCGTGATGGAGATATCTTAACAGCCACACCTGGCTTTCGCTTTTCTGTGCTTCGGGATATGTCCCGAAGCCATCGACCCGTGAGAGATTTCCACTCTGCACGGCCAGAAACACCTTGAAGTCTCAACTTCAACAGAAGGGAAAATTAAGCTCTCGAGAATGCTCTTGCATCCTCTTTTATCAGTTTCGTTTTTCCGTCTAGGACCAAAGCCACTCCCATTAGCCACTCACCATCCGTGGCCCATGATCTCATAGACCAGCCCTTTTCTATATAGGCTGCAGTCAGGAACCTTGGAGTCCGGTTTAATATCTGGTTTCACTTTCTACTTTACCACGGGAGCGAGACCCTCGTGAACATCAAAAGAATATTTCTCTCGCTAGATAAAAGAGTTCCTTTCACCCTAGTGTCCTCTGCAAAGATTGATTGAAATTGATATATTTGTTTCATCTTTAGTGACATTTTCTGGGACTCTGAAGAAATTTGGAGGCTAGGTGAAAATACATTAGTTTCCCTATGCTGGCTTTTGCCTTGTAAATTGAGAGTTTCAATGTGAGATATCGTCGAATTCTCACAATATAATATCATAAAGCTATATTTAAAAAAAAAATTACAAATTTCTGAAACAAAATTTAATGCGCATGGTGCATTTTTAATTTGTGTCACTAATTAGCCTATTATTAATTAATTACTCATTTGCATATTAATATTTTTTAATGAAATTAATAAATATTCTTAATTATTGCACAAATTATATGTGTATTAAATTTCAAAACAATTGAGTAAAAACTGCAGAAAATGTTTTTGAACGTCCGCTGTAGCCTTAAGCTAAGGTAGCTCATATCAAAAAAAAAAAAAAAAAAAAAAAAAAACGTAATATAAGAAACGAGTGTTGTACTTTATTTATTTTTTTACTCAAAAACACAAGGCTTCTGACTCTTATCGAAACATAGGTAACTATTGATGATAATTTCAAATAAAAATATTTAAAAGCAATTTTCAACACATATACCTTTCTATGTGTAAAATGCAATGATAGCATGAAAAGTAGTTGCTTTGGTATAAGAACTGTCGATTACGTTCCGAAGTATTAGGCGTCTAGTTCAGCGCTATTTGGAGAAAAGGTTGGTTTCTACTTCTATCATTGCGCGTTATATACCCTTGCATTTCAGACATAGAAAGGTCAATTGAATTCTAATTTCGTTTAACCCCTTAATTCTCGCTCCCGTTAATATTACGGGCTGAGGTGTCGTTTGTAATTTCTCGTGCCCGTCATATTTCCGGGCTGGAGATTTGTTGCTGGAAAAAACTTCTGAAACCAGAAAAAATTAACTGGCATTTCGGTGTGAAGTCTTTGAATATTATCTGTTGGGTTTGGTTTTTGGCGCTGATTGTGATATTGGACTTTGTATTGCATATTTCGAAATATATCACCCTCAAAAAAATTATTAATAATCAAAATTTAATGTATATTATATTATTTCATATATTATTTGTAAAAATGTGTTTGATGATGATAGATAAAGATATAAAATGTGAAAAAAAGGTCATATTCGCATTAATTGGTATGGTGTAAAACAAACATTAAAACACAGAATTCTCGCATGATGGCTTTTCCAAAAATGTAAATTTGTTCTATAACATCTCTCTCTCTCTCTTTTTTTTTTTTTTTTTTTTTTTTTTTTTGCCTTAAAAAAAAAAAAAAACTAATTGCATATTTTATACAGAAACCTTATAATTATTCAATTTCTGTAATAAAAAAATAGGTACTTTTTTTATGGTTTTTCCAAATATTAAGCGACCGTTAAGGGGTTAAATAATACCCATTATTGTTAAAGTTATGATGAAAAATCCTCATTCAGATTGAAGTGGTACACCGTGTATTTTTGACTAAATAAAAGGGCTGTATCTATATGTCTTCACGAGCCAAAATTTCCATGCACGGGCCCGGTGTAAACACTGAAAGTTTAACCGGCACTTCCCGTGCAAAAATCAATAAAATCAAGAAATCTGAATGCAAAAATCAGTGAAATCAGGCCCGGCACGAATAAATTTCCACAAAAAAATCCATTTTTGTTAAATATACAATTAAGATTTTTTAAAAGATTATTGCGTTCATATTTATGCGAAAATTTTTCAATAGTAAAGTACAAAACATAAATTTTAAAATCTGGAACAGTAATGATCACTTACAATCTTAGACTATTACTTCAGATATAGACTAATTAAAAGAAATTATTTAGTTTAGCATAAAAGAAAAATGTGGTTAAAAATATCATAACTTTTGAAGTTAAATATTTTTAAAAAGTAAATTTTTAAAAATAGTTCTCTATAATTTAGTAAAGGATATTTTCAAAGATTCCGGCAACAAAAGTTTATTATCGTTATCATTTTTACGATAAAAATTGCCTGCTCGACACTTCCTTGGAAAAATTAAATCCTGGCTCGGTCCGAGTATGTAGAAAAAAATGTAAGCCGAAGCCCGGCACGAAATCTCATCTTCAAGCATGATGTTACTGTCCGTTTCAGATCCCTATGCCAGACATGTTAAATTTCAGCATTGATGTTGTCAAGCCAGCATTGTCTCATGCATAACATTTATTGCTTGTTCTCGACTCAGCAAGGTCCATCGAAAGTTGTTCATATTTTGTCGTATTTGTACGAGCTTTCAATTTTTTTTTATATCGGGATAGTAGGCCACGCTCAATCTTTATGGACCGGCAGACCGGTTTAATTTTTTTATCAGCCCGGCCCAGTCCATTTATTTATTTATTTTTTATCGGACCAACATGATGCGGTTAAAAATATTGTTTTTATTCTGCCGGCCCGTTTTAAAGCTTGCCTTTATTTTGTTTGCCTGGCCCGCGGGCTAGCCTGGGTACGGGACCTCGGGCCATCCCAGCGCTGTTCAAGGCTCTAATTATATCTCTAGTTTCTTATACAAAAAAAATGATTTTTTGTGGTGGGTACCACCGCCTGGTAATCTGGTTTAATGGTCTGGATTACGAATTTTTATTTCTATGGGAAATTACCCCGGTATGAACGCTATTTTCCGTCTTTTTAAATAATGTTTATAGAACTCCGAGTATTATAAACGGCTTTATAGTCACAAGAATTGCAAGCTTTTCCCTCTTTCTCTATTGATTGCCTGTTGATTGATGTATGGTGAAAGATTTGATTTACTGAAATTTGGACAATCAATTCGGTATGACATTTCTAGCCAGAATACTTAGTTTATTATAAATCATCTGAAATTAATTCCCGCGTTTCAGCTTTAACTACAGATTGCTCAAAAACTTTGTAACGAAAATAAGCGAAATTCGGATGGTTCAAAGTCTGATTTAGCCCTTGAACCTAAAACCTCAAAAACAAATTATAATTGAAGCAAGTTCAGATTCAGATGTAGCGAAATAGACATTATGAGGTTTGATGGGGAAGGATATTTATAAAATTATTTTGAAACAACTGAAAAAGCCATGTCACTGCCTACATTTAAAGAAAAGCAAAGCAATTATCAATATGTTTTTTTCAAACTCAAAAATGCATATTTAATGTGTCAAAATAGAAATATAATTAAATACTGGTGATAAGTAATTTTTGAAAGGTTAATAGCCAACATTTGTGCAGTTTTAATTCATTTAATGTATTCTCTGATTTAACCTGTTAAGTGCCACGGTGACTGCATCTGAAGCTTAAAAATGTGTAATATTTTAAGTAATTTTTAAGAAAGTATAATTCTGTAATAAATAAAAGGTAAGTAAATTTTAAATAAGATTTTTAGTAATTACTTAAAACAATTTATATATTTTTAGTTTTATATCATATTTTAGACCGTCAGTCATCGGGGAATGGCGCTTTTTAAACGGAAAGTCCAGTGTCAGTCACTAGTGACTGACGTGGCGCTTAACGTGCTAATGATGATTTACAAAGCTCTTTTACAATCGTTAAACTGAGATGTGACTGTTATTATATTATAATGATAACGTATGATAATGATATATTATAATGATAACGTAAAACTCTGACAGAAATTCTCTGAGTATCTTCGTGGCACACGTAAAATCCACGCTAGTGTGCCGCGGCACACCCGTTTAAAACCACTCAAGTAGATGAAATGTATTCAGTAACTTTAGTATTATTGATGACTTTTTCGCTTTTCCAGGATTTTCCCTTTCACGTCAGTTACTATGATGACGAGACAGGTGAATGTATCTTTCACTTCGTGACTTTATTAGACATTTTTAAATTTTTTTGTCTCACGAACACTACTTTCTTAAAGGGCTTCTATCCCAAACTTTTTTTTTCCCCAAGAAGCCTTTAGTGTAGGCTTATTTCGCTTCGCGGATCTCACATCTAGAAAAATCAATTGGTAGTAAGATTTGAACAGTAAAAATTTAGCAAGCGCTTATACTATATTTTAAAGGTTAACACCACTTTGAAGGACTAAAATGAAAGCTTTTAGGAAGGATATTTTTTTTTTCCTTTTTAAGAAATGAGAAAGGTCAATAAAAATCCATTTAAATTAAATCATTATACATATATTAAAGTAAAAAATTATATTTTATTTTTGTTGATACATTAATAAATGGCAACTTGTCAGCTGATGAACATATGTACTTCACAAAAAAGCGGGTCATGCGCAGGTACGATAAACTATCGTACACTTGATTAGAAAGAAAAATAAAGTAAAACAAGAAAATATTTGAATTAAATTAGAAATAATATTTACATTTTAGTACTTTGAAAGTTTATTAAAACCGGCACCAATATGTTATGAAATGTTTAATACATAAAAGTTGTAAGCACGTATTTTTTTATTTATTTATTTATTTATTTTTTTGTGATTAGGTTTTTTTGCTTTTTAGCAGGGTACGGAGGGGGGGGGGGAGGTACGTCATTGTGTGGAATGAATGATCATAGAATCCAAATGCCAACCAACTAGTATTTATAAGGTGGAACAAAAAAACATTAGTCAGACCCTGAAGGTTTTCCAGATGTTATACTCACTTTTGTATTTTTAAAAGAGAAAATATACATGGCATTTTTCTTTTTAGGTGCGTTCGTAATTATATAAATACATACCACCTACAGTGGTCATCCGATCCGTCCGTCTGTCTCTCCGCAAAAAACAGCGCAAACACCACCCAATCGAATGGTTTGAAATTTAATATATATAATCGTTGCAAAACTTTGCCGATTCATTTCAAATTTTGTGAAAATCGAATCAAAACTTAAAAAGATATTAATAAAAGTTTTCTTCATTCTATTAAATCTGATAACACGTAATTTATTCATTGATATCCCATGATGGGTAATGATTCTAGGTTGTCATGGTTCTTACATCATATTTCATATGAAGTACTACTATTTCTGTATTACTGAATATAATATATATAATCATAATAAATTTTATATTCATGCATTTTTGCATAAGCGTGCAACAGCTATTGCACCAAAATTTAAATATGTATGAAACTAGTTATAGTACGAACGCACCTCATTTGCCACGTTTGACATACAACCTCCGACTTGTTATTTTCTTGCGACATTTTAACCCCTAAAACCAATCTACTATCTAACCGTACATCTTACCGCTAAAATGTTAAAATGAATGATTAATACCAGAATTTACAAACAAAATTTTCTGAAAAAAAGTAAAATGTTTTTTTTTTCTTCGCGTACATTATAAAAACAGATATTTTGCTTCAAAATCCTGGTGTCAATATGGCATTTGAGAATTAAAATTTAGTGGGATATATTATATCTCACCGCCCTTCAAGGTGATAAAGGGTGAATATCACGAAATGTGCAATTTTGAAAACAAAATTTTTTGAAAATTTAAATCGTTTCAAAGCTTCTGATTCTTTTTAAAATGTTTTTGAGCAGCTGAATAAAGGAATTTACACGTAAAATTGTTAAAGTTTGATGAGCTTAAGTTCATTTTTAAGTAACTATATGTCATTTTCTTGCCATATGTATGCCAGGATAATGACAATTTCATTCTAAAACATTTTTCACATTCTTGTTTTTTTTTTTTTTTTAATTTTAGATCTAACATTTCAATTTCGTTTAAAGGAACATGTTTTCTCTATAGTACCTCAAATTCAGTGTAATGTTCAGTTTTATTTGTAAATTATTGAAGCCAGGATAATGACATAATAAAAGTCTACTCATATTTTACAAAGCGGTTAAATACATTATTTTCAAAGAAATATCTAAAAGATCTTGATGGTATCAATGATTTTGCTACTTCTTGCTTGAACTATGTCAAGAACAAGAAGAATTACTCAGCAGCGCCATTTTATACCTCATAAAGAACTAAAATGAGCAGGCCAGGAAAATGAAATTCATTTTCAGTGACAATCATATTTTAACTATGGAAAATTATTTCTAAAATACAGATTTTGTCACCTTCCTCATATATGGTTGGTATAAGGAATAATTAATAATTATAAATAAAAAAAAACTAGAAAAAGATACTTGTACAGTATAGCAGAAAGCCTTTTACTTTGCACACACCACAGTGTGACATGCTAGGAAAATGACAATCTGAAAGTTTAAGTCTTTTAATTGCTTTATTTTTGTGTTATTATGAATATAATATCTCTTGAAAATACTTCTAAGAATATTTTTTATTAGAATGTAAAAAAGAAAATTGCATTATCTAACATTTAATAGACATTTTATTGTGCGGACTGCAATTTTCGTATTTAGTGATATTGTCTCTAAAACACATGATAAGGTTAACAGTAATTTTTCGGAATTAAAAAATGAAATGCAATATAAAAAATCTGAGAAAAAAATACTGAAAAATAAAATATGCAAATGTAAAATATGCAACAGCTCCACTATTTTACTCGCTCAAGGCAAGAATTATTTAAGCTTATGTAATCATTTCTATCAGACTTTCAAAGCAAATCGAAAATTCATTTTCTCCTTTTCAAAAGTCTGCAATTCTCAAGAGACAAAACACATTCCTATTCACATTTAGATGCATTTCCCATTTCACATCCCATTGTCTTTCAGTAAAATTACGTAAGAGATTAAAATGGTCTCATATGCATCTTTGAGAGGATGTTAGACTTTGAAATAGGCGAAAGTCGACTAAAAATGCGAATTTTCGTATTTCTATTAAAACTTGTTAGAATTTAAAAGTATCAATATTTTGACGCCTACAACGCTTGAAATTTAAGGCCTTTTTGGGAAATTTTTTTTAACCCTTTTGCCTTCACGGTACACGAAGTACCATTAAAATAACTTGTTATAAAATCCATTTAATAAATCGATTAGTAGTAATACATTTTAGAATGAGTCATAGATACTTTGTAACGCTATGACAGACTTTCACAGAAATTGAAGAGATTTTGTGTAAGCACAAAATAGCTTTTATTTTAGGACTCCACGAACATATATATGTACACATAGACGACACGACACGAATATATAACTAGAAGTTTCACATATTTAAATATAACTAGCACCCAGGTTGCATGAATTCCATTTTATTCCGGTCAACGGATGTGACACAGTATGCACCTTTGCTAGCTCATAACTGCGTGTTAAAGTTATAAAATTATTCCGTGCGCAAGGAACCATGCCCTTAGCACCCTCTGGACATGTGGAGAAGCTGCCAAAAAGATACGTTAAAACTTTACTTTATCTTATTCAAAAAGCATTATTGGTTGAACAAAACAAAAATATTTTAAAAAGATTTTTCATTTTCCTTTCTCTGCATTTTCATTTCTTTGCATTTTCATTTCTTTCACATCTCTTCATTTTCATCTCTTCAGCTTTTTTCACGTTGAAAGATTGCAGTGACAAGTTTCAGTTCGGAATTATTCCTATTTTTCTATTGTAAAAGCATTATTATATTTGTACATTTTCTAATTCTATAAAACACTAAAAAAGAATTTAAAATAAAAGATTTGAGTGAAGTTATAAATTATGTACAAAACCGCTATAAATGCAAATTTAATTAATTGATTTTAATTGGCAAAATCCTCTTCTAAACTCTATTAAATGATTGTGTATGTCTTCTAATGTAGTTTCAAAAATTCACGAAAAATGCTTTAGAAATTGAAATTTGCATGAATTCGTAATTTGGGATATAAAGGGCTTAAGAAATTCGAAGTGCATATAAAAATCCATTTACTCGCATGTATCTTTAAGAGTATGTTAGACAAAAGTGGACTAAAAATACGATTTTTTGTATGTCTAATTAAAACTTGTTAGAATTTAAAAGTATCAATATTTTGACGCCTATGGCACCTGAAATTTAGGGCGTTGTTTGGAACTTTTTTAAGAAATACGAAGTGCTAATAAAAACCCATTTACTCATATGCATCTTTGAGACGGTGTTAGACTTTTAACCCTTTATCTTCTGACTGTATTTATAAGCACCATTAAAATAACTTGTTATAAAATTCATTTAATACATCGATTAGTAGTAATACAGTTTAGAATGAGTTATAGGTGTAATACTTTATCTTGTTCCAAAAGCATTATTGGTTACAGAAAACAAAAATATTTTTAAAAGGATGATTTCTTTTGCCTTTAGCATCTTTTCAACTTTCTTGGCGTTAGGGGGGGGGGGGGGTTTCAATTCGGAAATTTTTCTATATTCCTATTGTAAGAACATTATATTTGTGCATTTTCTAATTCTACAAAATACTAAGAAAAGTATTTAAAGTAAAAGATTTGAGTGGTGTTATAAATATTGCACTATCTCCCTATAAATTCAAATTTGATTGATCCTTCTAAATCCTTCAATCCTTTTAAAATTCTTCTAAAATTCATTAAAAGATTATGTACATCTACTAATGTAGTTTCAAAAATTCACGAAAAATGCGTTAGAAGATAAAATTTTCATGAATTCATAATTCAGTACATAAAGGGTTAAATAAGCAAAAGTCTACTAAAAATACCAATTTTTGTAATTCCATTGAAACTTATTAGAATTTTAAAATATCAATATTTTGACGACTATGACGCCTGAAATTTTAAATGCTTTTTCGAGAATTTTTAAAAAGAAATGCAAAGTGCTTATAAAAATCCATTTACTCACATGCATCTTTGAAAAAACGTTAGACTTTGAAAGAGGCGAATGTATACTAAAATTACGAATTTTTGTAATTTTGTTAAAACTTGTTACAATTTAAAATTTTTAATATTTTGACGCCTATAACGACTGAAATGTAAGACTTTTATGGGATTTTGTTTTTTAAAGAAATGCGAAATGTTTATAAAAATCCATTTACATTAAATTATTATACATATATTAAAGTTGAAGCTTTCATTTTATTTAGTTGACCTTGATATATTTAACAAGAACGAAAACTCATGCATCAAGCATAGATAGCGAAACGCTTTCCAGCAGTTACAGAATATTTTAACAAAATTTCATTGTTTAATAAGGTGAAAGATGAAATGTATGCAAACAATTTTGAAAATGCATAACCCATTTGAAAATACAATTTTGGGAGTTACCATTAACGGTCGGGAAAAAATCAGAATTTTTTTGTGCATCTCTGTATGTGTTGTATATGAAAGGATAAAGGATAATAACCCTTTTTAAATTCAAAATTAAAATTAAAATTAAAATCCGAAGTCTCTTTCTTCTAACTTTAAATCTCATTCTAAAACCAGTTTTTCACCTTGTAACTTTGTTTTCAAACAACACAGCTTATTACCTTTCAGAAGCCATTTTCGGACGATCTTTAAGATTTAAAATAGCTGAGTTACAAACTTTGCAGCAGTTTGTAGTTAGCTCATCCCCGGGCGAACAAAAGCCAGTTCTGGCATCTGACCCGGACAGTGGCGTAGCTACATATTCAGCGCCCTGGAGCAAGCAAAGTTTGTGCGCCCTATTGTCTCTCAAAAAAGTTCTGAGTAATTTTGTTGGAAGTTACACACACACACACACATATATATATGTGTGTGTGTGTGTGTGTGTGTAACTAGCTGACCTGCCCGGCGTTGCCTGGGCCCGTTATAATAACGTAAACAAAAATCAAGTTTGTATGATTTTATATATTCATAAGTAATTCAAATGAACATGGTTTTAGGGGTGTCCCACTGCCTTCGGTAGCGTCTAGTGTGTTCCCGACACACCTCTTTCAGAACGAAACTGTGGCCTGGGTCCCCGCTACCAAAGGCAGTGTATGCCAGGAGTATTCCGTACGCGACGGAGACAATCGAAAATTGAATGAGTAAACCCTGTAGTAATCGAGCCTATAGAACCCGAGATAAGAATGCGAATCCTGGCGGTGGAACTATAATCTTTAAAACAATCGTAAGCAAAGTTGAATGGACCGATTTCCGTTGAATTAGAGCCCATAACAGCCGAGAAAAGAATGCGCCGTTAATGTTCGAAAATGGTGGTAACAGAAGTCTAAGATAAACTTTCACACTGGAGAAAGTAGCTGAATAGTAAGCTAAGCTTAATTATCCATTTACCGTTGAAATCGGAGATACTGAACCCGAGAAAAGAATGCACCATTAATGTTCGAAAATGTTAGTAAATGAAGTCTAAGACAAATTTTCATAATACGAAGCTGAATCGTAATCTAGGTTGAATTAACCAATTCCCGTTGAAATCGGCTCCTAGAATTCGAGGAAAGAATGCACCCCGAAGTAGTGGAAGGTGCTTGTTGCCCCCACCCCCTGTAAATTTAACGAATTACCTTTAACATTAACGTGATATTTAATTTACGCAGGAAATCCCACCCTTCTATTAAGTGAACAACTTACCTTTAACAGTAGCGCGAATTTTAATTCACGGCTGTAGTGAGTAAACGTAAGTTGACGCCGTAAAAGAAGATTAATATTCGAAAAAAGTGGTAGCTGGAGTAAAAGAAATTTTTTAGTGGTTTCCAAAGTAGCCAGAGGACCCTAGAACTATGCTAAAGAAAATTGCAATACTATCAGATAATTTTTAATGAAACTGCACCAAGGACCCTAAGAAAGCGATTAATATTCAAAATTGGTGGTAGCTGAAGTGTGAGTAATTTTTTTGTTATTCATGTAGTAGCTGGGGCACCTAAGAAATAGTTAGGGAAAAAATCCTAGTGAATCGGACCATTTTTATAGGGGACCAAAAGGAGCTTATTGATAATTGAGAGCAAGGCCTAAGATGAAAACACGATAAAAGGTCCTAGTACTTAGCGCTTTAGATTTCCAATTAGTCGAAATTAAGTATAGGGTATAAGTATTAATCATTAGAAAAAAATTTCAAAGAAATGCTTTGAAAAAGAGCTCTAGAATCCCAATAAAAATATGAAGGTGTTGGCTCGGGGAGAGAAGGCCAAGACTCAATTTTGAAGTTATGCAATGAGAATGTAACAGAATTAGTGGGTGAAAAATGCATGGCGCACAAAAAGTTACCCTAGGGGGCTAGTGTCTGAACTGAAATGTAGAAACGAAAAAAAAAAGCCAAATGGAAAAAGAGCCCCAAAACCGAAGGACGGATTAAAAGGGGCGATTTATTAACAATTTAGGGCACAAAAACTTAAAGTGGCCTTGTACCAAGCGCCATGGTTCCAGGGTCTCAACTGGAATGTAGCTGGGCAAGTGCCCCCAAGAAGGCGATCAATTTTAAAATTTGGTGGTAGCTGAAGTCTGAAAATTTTTTATGTTGTTCGCATAGTAACTGGATTTCCTATCATGTTGTTACAAAAAAAAAGTTAGTGAATCAGACCATTTTTAAGGGAGATATAATAGGAGGTCCAAAAGGGGCCAACTGTTAGTTGAGAGAAGGGCCCTAAGATGGAAACATGTTAAAAGGTTCTAGTACTTAGCCCTTTTGATCTCAATAAGTCGAAATTAAGCATAGGGTATTTATTATTCATTCGAATAAAATCTTAAAGAAGCGCGAAAAAAAATGGGGGGAATTCTTAAAAAAGGGCACTAAGTGTCCAATAAAAATATGAGGGTGCTGGCCCAGGGAGAGGAGTCCAAGTCTCAATTTTAAAGTTATGCATTGATTTTGATTGGTTGACAATATTAGGGTGTGGAAAATGCATGGCGCAGAAAAATGTCAAGGGGTCCAGTGTCTTAACTGGAATTAGAAACGGAGAATAATTAAATGGGAAAGAGGCCCCCAAAACGAAGAAGATCGGATAAAAAGGAGCAAGTTCTGAGCAATTCAGGGCATACAAACTGAAAGGTGCTAAGGGGGTCATAAAAAATTAAAAATCTGAGCTCCAGGTGTATCAAGACCTGTCTTTGGACTACCCTCATCCAAATTTTCAGATTTCTACGTGTAATATATTTCACTAGCCACCACACACAGAGCGAAACTTCCTTGTATTAGTATAGACTAGCTGACCTACCCGGTGTTGCCCGGGCCCGTGATATTATTCTTAAATGAACCTGAAATTTTTATGATTTTATTTCTTAAGGCTGTTCTTAAATCCAAAGAGGCAATTTTATGACATGCATTTTAATTAATTTTTGCTCGAGAACTGGCATGTCTTGTTATTCAGAAACTTTGTAATCGAAAGACGTTTTCCGGATTTTTTGTAAACACAATAGATCTTACTGAAAACATTGTCAAAGATGGCGTTTTCAACGGAATTTCCCGACGAAAGTAGAAAAAACAGTCAATGAAGGGGAAAAAAAAAGTCTTGTCATATATCTTTAACACGATTTTGTCTGAAATACGAGCTCGATGACTGCGTGAAAAATCGATTTAAAAAAAAAAAAAAAAAAAAAAAAAACAGTCCTGTTCTAACGTATATACAAAATAGCTGACCGCCGTTCTGATTATCACTTTTATAGACAATATTGAAACAGTCCCGTTTTCATATTAAAATGTAATTTTTCATAAAAAAGAATGTTTGAATTACATTTTCTTCACCGAAAATATTCTTGATAAATACTTTTGCACATCAAGCGGAAAAATCAATATAATACACACATATATATAGGGGAAATTACAATCACAGCAGTGTACAAATACACGAAGCCTACACATTTCAAACAAATACTTGATAAATGATTTTACAAAAAATTAAATAAAATAAAATACGTATATATATATTTAAAGAGAGGCCGCGCTGTTTGGTACCAGACAGGCTGAGAATTCTTGGGGCAGACCATGTCGCTATTGGTCACAAAGAAAATTACAGAACATATACATTAGGTTTTAAAAGATTTAAATGGTCCTCTGAAGCAAAGAAACTTTCAAGAAAAAAAATAAATTCTTCTGCCTTGCAAAGAGAAATAAAAATCATCAATAAAAAATGATTCAAAAAAGTGATTTAAAAAAAAAATTATTAAATGATTTAAGACTTTTCATATGTAATGCGTATAGCAAATTTTAAAACTATTAGCTTCACCTAAGGAAGGAAGCAGCTTTACTTTGTTTAGGGCGCACAGACCTGCAGGTCGGTGGCCCGGCGGGCCAGTCAGCCTTATTTAATCCTAAAATTATGCAATTAAATAAGGTTTAATGCGGAAAAATACTGTTACCAAAAAGTGGTGTAATTTTGCATAGGCTATAATCAGGCCCTAAGGAACACTGAATTGAGTATTTAACTTTTTCTCTCTTTTTGAAGCTTATCGATTCTGCAACATTTGCAATATTTTCAAAATCTCAAAAACAATACTCACAAAATTTAAGTTGCTGCTTCCCCTTACCCGCATCCCCCCCCCTCCCGTCTAAATTTTGTCGCCGTGAGCTGATGTAGAATATGTTTAAATCCAGCTCTTATTATTGTTTTGTAATCTGTATTAATGCATGTTTAGTTTCCACAAAACAAACAAAAAAAATAACTTCAAAATTTTCGTTTTCTTGGAATTCGTCTGTAAAATGGTCAATAATTTTCTTCAAATTGTCAGGCTATTTTTTTCCAAATCGTAAAATAATTATCGTAAATTACTACTGTTACATCGTACATATAGGTTTCTCAGCGGTGAATTCTTTGGCACCATTATTTCCGCACAGTAATCATCCTGATAAATTTCTAAAACATTTTTAATAGAAATGTACCAGAAAGATTATTTTTTGGAAATAATAGTAGCCAGTAAAGTGACCGATGAGAGTCCTGTGAAATAAGTTTTGATTACTTTAAGATCCGAAAATCTTCAATGCAATATGGTGGTATGAATTAAAATTAAAACTTCCTGAATACAAGTCATTTCTTTCAACTGTGTATGAAAACATATTTTAAATCGAAATAGTTGAGATTAAACTCAAGGTAAAATATCATAGGAATACGCTGATTGTAACAAGATTCATCTATAATGTCTGATTAATAATGAAAAAAAAAAAATACAAATATTTTAAGACATCTTTATTTCGCTTTTTCTAATTTTGCGCCCTTAGGATTCGTGCGCCTGGAGCAGTCTGCTCCAACTGCTCCACGGTAGCTACGCCCCTGGACCCGGACAATCAATCTAAAACTAATCAACCAATTAAAGAAATGTTCCTCCCAAGTTTACAACTGTGCCCTCTGCTGGAAAATATGACAAGCCCCAAGATATTAGCTTGTACCCGCGCCAAAAAAGAGAGACCTTGCAGATTTGAGAAGTCTGTAAAATCTACGCCCATGTAACTCCTGTAAATCGACGTAAATGGATCTCGGGACCTCTGATCGGACTCACGAATCGGCTGTAAGATGGATCGGTGAAATAAATGAGTTCGAGCCACCAAGAGGTTTCCGTGTCAAATCAGTATCCACAAATTATGACATCCCAAGGTGTCCTTACATATTAAAACCGGCTGTACGGTCACCTGCCGGGAAGAAAAATGGTTGCGATGCCTTACAGGTCCGGGACACGATTTATAATATATTTATGCTACATAGTATACCAAAATTTAGTTCAGTTACGAGAAACATAGAATATTTGTAAATTACTCTTCGTCAGTTTTCATCATTAAACGAAAATGTAGTCGAAATCTTTGTTCTGTTCTGTATATAATCTATAGAATTTATACAAACCATGTAATAGGCGAACAATTAGTTTAATTTTAAACACCTATCACAACTTTAAATATACTTCTAGCAATTATTGTTCTTAGGCAGTATTGCAACGGGATACTTTTGTATGTCTCTGTAAATGAACTATGCACACCTTGTTCTACTACAGTAAGCCTCCTGTAGTGCACTTCAGTAATATAAATCAAATTAAACATATTTGATTTAGTATGATTTTACATGCTAATTGCTTTACATGCTTTTTGTATAGAATAGCTGAGCTGAATCTTTAATATGACTGTTTTTTACTTTTTCGATTTTGGTTGCAGATTTTTTTTTAATGGTACTTTCAGTTTCGAAACCGGTTCCGAAAGTGAAAGTACCTGTATTAAAAAAATCTGCAACCGAAATCGAAAAAGTAAAAAATTGCCATATTAAAGATCGACCTCAACTATTGTATGCAAAAAAAAAAAAAAAAAAAAAAAAAAAAAAAAAAAAAAAAAAAATGTTTAAAAATATTCAGTTTTAAACTAGAAATTCGAAAAGAACAAGCCATTGGTTTAACATTACGGAGTGTGTGCTTTCAAGTGAGTGAAGAGTCCCCAAGAGTGAAGAGGACAGAACACGCAAATAAGTTTTTCAGTCCTCATAGTGAAATACCTAGAAATTAAAAAATATATATTTGCATTTTTAGTGAAATTGCATCATTTCAAAATTAAATGCAAATTTTCAACCGAACATTTCATTGCTTAATGTTACACAGAGAAGCAAGGTAATAATATTTCGATAATATCCAATATATTTCACTAAAAGAACGAGATTTTTAATTTCCATAATGATCAAATTGATTGTTTAAAAATTCACGGAGCTACAGCGTCCACCGATTTTGAAAATGCTGTTCAAAAAATAATAATAATAAAATAAAATAAAAGAAAAAATACAAGAAAGAAAAAATCATGCGTCAAGCATAGATTATGAAACACTTTCCAACGCATTCAGAATAATGCAACAAAACTGCACAGTTTTATAAGTTAAAATATTATGTCTAATTCAATCATATGGAAACGCATAACACACTTGAAATCCCAATTTCGGCTGTTCCCATCTACAATCCAAAAAAATTATCCGAATTCTTTGAGCAGCCCTGTATATGATATATAGATTTGTATCTATTGGCTGCTTGCATGCAAAAATTTAGTTCAGTTAGGAAATACATACCTCAGTTGAAAATTTCTCTTCAGCAATTTCCGCTAATAATGAGAATAGTACGTGAATTCTTTTGTGCAGCCCCGTATGCGAGGTATAAAATCTATACACAAAGTGTAACATGCAAAAAATTAGTTAAATTTAAATACGCATACCGAATTTTTAAAAGCACTTCCAGCAGTTATTGCTAAAGACATTACTGTAACCGATTTCTTTTGTGTGTCCCTGTAAATGAAAGACAAATGTTATGAATGCCCCATTCTATCGTAATCATCTCGTAGTGAATTCAGTGATTTATATCAGTTTCAGTACATTTGAAACAGAGTAATGTCATTAAAATACTCTGCAAACGATTTTTCCATCATATACCATAATGTAATGGAATGCTTTTGAGTGTCCCTGTAAATGAACTATTGATTCTACAGACTTCACATACAATACCGAACATGCCATGGAAATCGTCATTAACATATTTCAATTTACAGTACATATACATTTAACGTCTGAATTTAAAAACCATTAAAACACCAAATAAAATAAACTAAGACAGACTTGAGCACAGTTAAAAAATAAAATTTATAAAGACAATAGAAAACAATTAAAAATACAATATGTAAACGTTTCATTTTTGTGCTGATGATGCCTTGCGTGTCGCTTGGCGAAACGTTTACATATTGTATTTTTAATTGTTTTTATTGTCTTTATAAATTTTATTTTTTAACTGTGCTCGAGTCTGTCTTAGTTTATTTTACTTGGTGTTTTAATATTTCAATTTCATGAAAATCCGAGCCTATTTACGTCAGTTAGAGCGCGGACAGACGGGCAGACAAAACGAATGCATAAACGCTTTTCAACTTTGTTGGAAAGTATTAAAAACGCGTTTAAATTTTTTTTACTATTTACTAATGTTCGGTGGTGTGCTTCAAAGTCATCCTTTCACTTTCGTTATTGATTTCTAACTATTAAAACACGTTTTTGTGCTTATAAAGAGCATTTTAAGCGAAAAAAAAATGTTTTTCGAATCAAAGTGACCTTATCCTTTAAGCTTATGCAATCGATTCTATCAGACTTTCAATGAAAATTAGAAAATTCATTTTCACTTTTTAAAAGTTTGCATTTCTCGAGAGGCAAAACTGACCTCTATTCCCATTTAGATACATTTTTCATTTGACATCCTAACTAATAAAACATGTTTTTGTGCTTATAAAGAGCACTTTAAGGGATTTGATTTGATTTGAAATCCGTCGAAGTGGAGATTGCTTTGAGGCCTACAGCAACAACTTTAAGGGATAAAATTGTTTTTTGAATCATAGTGATCTTACCCCTTGAGGCGGTGTAGCGATCTCATCTCACATGATCAGTATAAAGCGAGTTACTAGCTTAAAGAAACTTCTTGGCCTTTTGCTCGATGCTGACGTTCTCGCCTCCTGATCATGAGATCCCTGGTTCGTATCCTAGCGGCGCCAATTCAATCACTCTCTAAAGCGGTATTAAAAAATATATTTTTCCACGCTCAAAAACTCGAAATTTTCTAACACATTTTTAGAATCAGTTTTAAAAGTAAAAACATGATACTTGTTGACGTGATTTTTAAAAAGATTTATAAGCGACTTGTGCTTTTATTTTTCGTTCAATTAATTAGAACTTGATTTATAAACGATTATTTTCTCAGTACGACCATTCTTTTTTCACTTCCCGCACTATCGCTTCACGAAATTCGGTTTAAAATGTGCACTTTGACTGCATTTATTTTTTTTTTTATATATTCTGCTTTTATCAAAAAATCTACCCATACGGCACATTATAAAGTTTCCGAATAAGAGAAACTGCCGATTGGATACGTTTGAGAGCAAAAATGAATTTAAAAATGAGTCAGAAAATAAGCAATTAGGATTCGAGTGCACCCTTAACCCATTTGTGCCTGAATTTTGGTTTTCTCAAATGTTTTGGTAAAATCACTTTAAAATATTGCAAAATGAACTGGAAAAATACTAAAAAAATTTACGCTTAAATTTTTTTGTATTTATTTAATAAAATGTAAAAAAACTACATATGAGTATTTCTAGTAGAATAATATGCATAATTATATTTTTTGCCTATATTTATATTTAAAAAGTTTTTAAATTATATATTATGTACGATAATTAGTATTTTTATGAACTACAAAAAATGTATATTTATTTCTTTAGAAAGACTAATAACTTTATAACTATTGTTAATAATAAAATAAGAATAATCGTATTGCTGACTTAAAAACAATTTATTTCATAAAGATCTTCAAAAGGAGATTACATAAATAACTGTTTCCTAAATGTTCAACAAAAATATGTGCCCATTTATGCCTAGAAGCCTAAATTTTGTACGTTACAAAACGGCATAAAAAATGGGCTTGAATATTTAATTTCGCAATTTAAAAAAATACGTATTTGAAAAAAGTCTACAACTTAAGTTTATGACTTGCGTTTTTGGATTCTTGATAGAAAAAATACAAATAAACTTACTTTTTACATTTCGCCATCTTGAAAAATTAAAAATTTATAAACACCGAAAAAAGCCTACATTTAAACAAATAAATATCCACCTTATGCTGTCATCTCTCGTTTATAGATAAACATATTTATAGACAATTACTTCATACAATTTTCATGTTATAAAGGAGAAGAAAAATATACTTATTCATTAAAATTTGAAACGTCCCAAAAATGGGACGCTAGGCACAAATGGGTTAAGCTTATGCAATCATTTCTATCAGACTTTCAATGCAAATCGAAAATTCATTTTCACCTTTTCAAAAGTTTGTATTTCTCGAGAGGCAAAACTCACTTTATTTGCCATTTAGATGCATTTCTCGTTTGATATCCTATTATATTTCTGTTAAATTTCCTAACAGATTAAAAGGATAACATATACCTCTCTCTTTAAGATTATATAACGCATAACACATATATTTATACAAAATAAGTAAATTTAAAAGAACGAAAAGTCATGCGTACAGCATAGATTATGAAACACTTTCCATCACATTCAGAATGCTACAGTAAAACTTCCCTAAAGTGACCATGTTCCGTTCCAATAAAAATTGGTCGCTCTGAGGGGTGGTCTCATAATGGTGATCATGTTTAAATCTAGATTTTAATTATTGAAAAAAGGTAACAATATTACTAAAATTTATTTTTCACATCAGGAAAAAATGTAAAAATTTCAGTATCAAAACAAAAGTTAATTACATAAGTTAATTATGGAAGAGTTTAAAAAATGAATACGTTGACCTTTCCTTTGATTTTACAGTTTTATCTTTTATAACTTTCATTTCCCAGTCCTGTCGATTTTAAATAAGTACACTGCAAATAGAAGCATCTTAAATTTAGACACATATGTGACTGAAAAAGAATTTTAGACACTTAAGTGTCTTAATCTGAAAATTAAGACACTATAGATGTCTTAATTTAAGATACATAAGCGTCTTACTATGACCATGGTGTAAACGAACTGAGAATAATGTCTAAAATATCCGCAAACGTCTTATTTTAAGACACTTCATTGCTTTAAACGTGTCTTAATTTAAGACGTTTTGATTCTTCCGACGCAATAACCACCAGGGGACACTAGCACTCCCAGTTGCGCATGCGTTTTAGATGTCTTCGTTCGAAGTGGTATACGTTGTAATTCAAACAAAGTTTGTTTTTATGTACGCGTGTATTTTAATTCGTTTTTTGCGAAATGTGAAGTACTGTGATTTTAATTCGTATTAACTTGTATTATTTATTTATTGAATACATACATCTGACGTGTGTGCTCGACATCAAATGTCTCTTAGAAGCTGTCGTCGATACAAGGGCGGGATAGACACAGAACAGAAGTAGACGACGGTTGAAGATTACACCCGGAAATTCTACAAAGCGTGTGCAATGGGCTTAGTGTTAACTCGTATCAATTTATATCAATAATATTGTGTTATTCATCTTCGTCCTGTCGAAACTGGCAAAAAAAAAGAAACTTTTGTCTGGCGGGTCCTGTTTTTAGGATGAAACATCTCATTCTTTAAATATGGCTAGTCGGATGTATTATGGGATTACCTTTTAAACTGATGAAAGTCTTTCTCCCTCACTGTGGTTGTGGTAGTTTTTAAAATTTCAAATCGAGGAATATTTCTTACCTCTTGCAGCAACTCAAGTAAGTTTCTTTATAGTAGTAAAATTAGTGTATTTTATGATTTTATTTATTGTACTAAACAAAATCCTGCATGAAATTTAATTAGTTTTGAATCTGTTCGCAAAAAACCCCACTAATTCTAGAAGTATATATTTTTAAACTTATGACGTTCTTTTTTATTACGAATTATATATTCAATGTCAGTTCTTAGTTTCAATAAATAATTTTTATCTCGCAGTAAATGACGGCCACAAGGAAGTAAAGAAAAAAAAAAAAACTTTGAAAGATGACGTAATGCTTTCTTACTTCCTGGCATAAAACCGCAGATTAAAAAAAGATAAATAAAGTAAATGAGACTGGTCTATTATATGAAGCTGCCTGTAAAAATATACATATGTATTTGATTTGCAATCAACTCTAATACTGATTTTTTTATTATTTTTAATAAAAAAGTAATTTGAAATTTATAATGGGAAAAAGTAAAAACCTCTAACTAGATTTCGTATTTAAAATTGTGGTAACTTTATTTATATGCACTTATACGAAAAATACAAAAATGACAGATGTTACTGTATATATTTAAGACGAAAGAAGTTTGGAAATCATAAGTTATTTTTTCCTCATGTTTTTAATATAGAATATGTACTTATTTGTTTTTATTGATAGTTGAATAGCTTTTGTGAGTACCCTCTGATCTACATAAAAACTTGCCCATGTGGAAATATAAATTTTTTAAAAACATAATTTTTAAATAAGTATTTTCCTTTTTTTGGGGGGGGAGGGGGGGATTTTGCATGAATTTTTGTAAAGCTGATATCTTAAATCTTGCACTGATTATAATGAAAGTTTTGAACTTTTAGAGTAGGACAAGTTTAAAAACGCAAATATATTTAACAAAATACCAAAGTCATTTTTTCCCCAATGTTATTAAAGTAGAATATTTATTTATTTATTTTCATTATTCATAGTTAAATGGCTGTTGTGATTATCAAGTGATGTATATGTAAAATTGCCTATGTGGCAATATATTTTTTTATATTTTCATTTTTTTTTTGGGGGGGGGGGGGGGGATTTTTGCAATTTTCGTACATCTGATATTTTAAATCTTTTTCCACATTCAACCGAGTATAATAAATATTTTGAACTTTTAGAGTAGGACAAGATTATAAAATATATATATATATTTATCTATGTACCTTAAAAGCCCTTAATAGCGAACACTTCGGGACCGCGGAATTTGTCCGATAATTGGAGATGTCTACTTTTTTGAGGTAAAAATATACAAATATGTATGTCTGCTGATTAAAAAAGTATTCGTTAAATAGAGGTGTTCGCTATTCGAGAATGTTCATTCACCTCCACAACGGATACTCCCGAACACCGGACATCTCAATTTAGACAACTATAATGCAGGGTTGCGTTTTCTGCAAAAGTACTTCTTGATTAAAGGAAGGGCAAAGTGGGAAGTGCCCCGTCCCCCTACGACTGTAGTGCCCCCAAATTTGATGTGCAATATTTGTAAAGCTTATATTTTAAATCTGTTTCGAAATTGTACGGATTATAATCAATATTTTGAACTTTTAAAGTAAAATAAGGTTAAAAACAAAATAAATTTAAAAAAATCTAATATTTAGATAAATATTTTTTGTTTTTTAATCTTGTTCTACTCCTGAAGTTCAAGATATTGATTATAATCAGTGCAATGTCGTAAAAGATTTAAATTATCAACGTAACGAAAATTGTATACCAAAACTGAGAGCACCAAAAAAATCAGGCTGTATTGGGGAGGGGGGGGAGGGGCAGGACCACAGCCAAATATTTTTCCAGGATTCAACGTGGTCAAACATGACTACGTGTGATGCTTACAAAAAAAATGGATGCGATTCAGACGTTTGAAGTGTCTGAAATTCAGACGCAAAAAGTGTCTGAAAAAATTCAGACATTTTAAAATGTCTGAAAATTGAACACTTCATTTCAGACACTTAAGTGTCTGAATTTCAGACATTTTAATTTAGTGTGTAAATGCAATTTTTTTGGACGGGAACAAATAATGTCGATTTCATTACTTTATCTATTTCTTTGAGAGTTTTCCGACAGAATAGGGAGGAGAGTTTATTGACCATCATTTTTAATTTGTCATCTGAGTTAAATTCATTGCCTAAAAATGCACGAAGGGGTTTAAACACTTAAAAGTTACCAGGATAAAAAAAAATCTAAACTTAATTTAGAAGTTTGATGAATAATGCACTCTCCGGAATTATTTTTCTAATAAAACCTTCTTCAAGCGAGCAGGAAAAAACGGAATTTTCTTCAAAGAAATTGGTCGCTCATGGAGGGAGTTCAACTTTGATGGTCTCTGAATGGAGGTAAAATTAGTACTGCGCCTATGAGAATAAATTTCGTTCCATGAAAAAATGGTCGTTCAGGGAGGTGGTCGCATAGGGAGGTTTCACTGTATAACAAAACCTTACAGTTTAATAAGGTGAAAGATGACGTCTAAATAAAAAATTTGGAAAACGAATAACGCGCTTGAAAACCCGATTTCTGCTATTACCACGAATAGTCGTTAAAATAAGCGATATTTTATGCAACCCTGATTATGATCTGCAGATATGTATGCATACTAAATAGCATGCTAATAGATAGTTCAGTTAAACGCATAACAGAGTTGAAAATTTCCATTCAAGAAATTCAACCGATAAACGGATGTTTTTGAGAACTTTTGTGCGACCCTGTATATGATCTATAGAATTTATACACATCACATAACATTAAAGAAATAATTACATTTAAAAACGCATACCACAACTGAAAATGAACTTCGAGCAATTATTGTTCGTAGGCTTGAGCAGTTCAATTATTGCTCATTTTGTTCTATAGCCAAATTCTTTTGTGGGTCCCTGTAAATGAACGAAGACGGAAGACAAACCGAATTCATAAACACTTTTCAACTACGCTGGAGAAACAACTTAAAGAAGGTCCATTTTACAGTATAGATCTTATTAATATTTGGAATCCTTGGCCTAGCTTAAAGGTTGTTCAGGATTAGCGCTGAAAATGCAATTCCGCAAAGTTCCTTTTAGTTTTTTTTTCTTTCTTTAATTTAGATAGACGGACAAACACCCAGACTAATGAATAAGTCAGCATAAAACCCTAATACAATTCATACGGAGCTATTTTCCCAAATTAACATTTTCAAACTAAAAAAAATCATTGATTTTAGCGCTCTAAAAATAAAAGTAAAAATGTATGCCAATAAAATCCAACAGTATCTTTAAATAACGGAGACGCATTATTTAAAGAATAAACGGTCAAGTGCGAGCATTACTCGCGCACAGGGGGTTCCGTAGAATAAATATATGAATTTGTAATTGTATTATATATAAAAAAAAAAAAAAACGTTGCTAAAAGAATACTAAGACTTTGTAAAAAACTATACAATGTAGGGTTGGGTATAACTGTATATATTAGAAAAGTGTAAATGGGTATACCATGAAAGTTCAAAGATATATGGAACCTAAATAATATCAAATATAGCTATTCGTATAACTCTTTTTTTAATATTATCCTAATCTGTTTATGATGAACTTAATTCGGTACTGACAATAAAAGCAGTGCATAGTTAAAATTCATTTGGCATTTCATGAAACTAAATTCAGCGTAGTAATAACCTTTATTTCTACAGTGTAGCTAAAACAAAACCTTTGTTCAAAGTTTAAATTTGGCATTGTGTTAAACGCGCTTCGAATTGAGGTCTCAAAGTTGCAACGCCGCCTTGGTCAGTGCCGCGTTTTTCCAGATAGGGATTTAATTAACTTTTAAAGTCTCTCGAGGCGTATGGAGAGATACAATCAATGCAAACTGTCGCGAATCCCACAGTATTTATGCGATTCACTCTAATTAAATCTTTCGAGGGCGATGCCCTTAAAAAACGGACACCTAATTTTAATTCCAAAACCGAAAAACGGCACCAAGAATATTTAATTAAAATTTTTCTTTTATCATGTACGTGAAAATAAGCAAGTTCGCGTTTTCTAATAAATTCGTTTATAAATTCTGGTGTCAGTTCCTTATTTCATAAGTTTATAAATAGAATTACTCCGTGCCGGAAAGGATTAAGTGGTCGCAGGACACTTAAAGCTTCAAAATTTAAGAAATTTTATCTTTTTTAGATGTTAAACTCCTATCTTTCCTGAATATTTTGATATAATTGTTTCCTTGAAATTCCCATTACAACAGAAGTTTTGGCTTTTAGAATTATACCCGCTCAATAGCTGAAGCGAGGTTTCCGAAACTTTAAAGTCATTATTTTCCAAATGGCGTTTTTTGGGCATAACGCGCAGGATACCTCAAAAACTTCTGAATATTTTTTCACGAAATTTTCAAAACATATATTTCATGTTAGTCTGTATAAACTGAACCTAAAATTTCCTTTTTATTGTTCAAAAAAAAAAAAAAAAAAAAAAAAAAAAATTATGTGATTTTACTGTTGAAATTTTCAAAATTTTGTATTATTTCAAAATTTTGTATAACACTGCATTAAAAATATAAAAATGCTTTAAATACAAATTTATTTAAGTTCAGGGAAATTATTACAATCTGAAGTATAAGTAAGCACCAAAATTTTCATTCTAGTTGCAATATTTATTTTGTAATCCTGCGCGTAAAGTGTTATGCCAATTTTTTTGTTCGACAAATGTTTAACAGTTTCGAGCCCCCTATAAATACTAATTCTTAATCTTGCAATTTTTTAAATACATGAAACGGAAGAACATACTTATATCTTTCACCCCACTTAAAATTGTGTTTTAAAATCATATACCTTTTAACACATAAATGTTGAAAATGGTCTTTTTTTCATTTTTTCCACTTTTTAGAGTCCCGAGACCCTTAAATTAGTATGTTTTTAACAATTTGACGTTTATTGCTTTTATACTGTTAGTGGACATTACATTACACATATATATCATTAAAAGTTGTTAACGAGGCATAGAGTACGCCGGCCCTGTCCTTCAGTATGTCCAAACTGACCGTACCTTTAAGGGTTAATATCTCGGCTAATTACCGATGATTTTTTTCGAAAATCATTATCAACAATGCTTTTATTCTTCTGCAACGATAGGTATATTCAGCTATGCCCAGCAATTTTTCTGAATGGCCGTAAACCGAAATTTGTGTATAACAGAAAAATGCTAATTATTCAAAAGCTATGTGACCTAGGGTAATCGCTATAATTTTCCGGCAAGATTTATATTAACGTCTACTACCTCTATTTTTTTCATAATTTTAGTTTCTGTAGATTCGGAATTAGATGGAGGGGGAACATATTTTTGCGCTACGTTTTCAACAATATCTTTTAAAATATAATACCTAAAATTAAAAGGAATGTATTTTTGAGTTCAGCGTTACAAAAGCTTTCACAGGATACCCCACATGATATACAAAGAAAAGATTTTTTTTTTCAAGTAGCGTAATTAACCCTTCTACTGTTTTACTAAATATATTTATGAATGTTTATTAATCGGAAAATATGTCGGTCAATGGTCTTTATTACTTCCCCGAATTTGAACTTTCCACGTTCCATAGTTTACGAGTAAAATGGCTGTGACAGACAGACAGACAGACGGACAGACACAGGAGTGATCTTATAACGGTTCCGTTTTTACTTTTTAAGTACGGAACTCTAAAAACAGTAACATGTCTAAAAATTATTTCAATCAGTTTGAAAATGAAAGGGTGTTTTTTTTTTTTTTTATTCCTTTTTATGAATCAAAACCTCGTGTCAGTTTTGTAATTGTGTGATGAAGTATCAAACTGACAGACTTTAATGGAAAAACAACTTAAGGAAAGTCCATTTCATAGTATAGGTCTTATTAATATTTGGAATCCTTGGCCTAGCCTAAAGGATGTTAAGGATTAGCATTGAAAACGCAATTCCGCAAAGTTTCTTTTTCTTTCTTTAATTTAGATAAACATATAAACACCCAGATTAATGAATAAGTAAGCATAAAACTCTAATACAAATCATACGGAGCTATTTTCCTAAATTAACCTTTTCAAACATTAAAAAAAATTATTAATTCTAGCGCTCTAAAATTAAAAATAAAAATGTATGCCAATAAAATCCACCAGTATCTTTAAATAACGGAGACACGTTATTTAAAGAAAAGCAGTAACATGTCTAAGAATTATTTCAATCAGTATGAAAATGAAAGGCTGATTTTTTTTATTTTTACAAATCAAAACCTCGTGTCATTTTTGTAATTATGTAATGAAGTATCATACTGACAGACTTTGATGTAGAGACAACTTAAGGAAACTCCATTTCACTGTATAGGTCATATTAATATTTGAAATCTTTTGCCTAGCCAAAAGGATATTAAGGATTAGGGTTGAAGATGTAATTCCGAGACGTTTCTGTTAGATTTTGATTTTTCTTTAGTTTAGATGGACGGTTAAACACACAGGCTAATGAATGTGTCAGCATTAAACTGTAATACAATTCATTTTTCCAGATGAATCCTTTCAAACATAAAGAAATTCATTAATTCTAGCTCTCTAAAAATAAAAGTAAAAATGTATGTCAATAAAATGTAGTCGTAATCTTTAATTAACGAGATGTATTATTTAAAGAAAAAAAGTAACATATCTAAAAATTATTTCAATTAGTATGAAAATGAAAGGGTGATTTTTTTTTCTTTTTATGGATCAAAACCTAGTGTCATTTTTGTAGTTATGTGCTGAAGTATCAAACTGACAGACATTAATGGAGAAACAACTTAAGGAAAGTTCATTTCACGGTATCGGTCTTATTAATATTTGGAATCCTTGGCCTAGCCTAAAGGATGTTAAGGATTAGTGTTGAAGATGTAATTCCGAGAAGTTTCTAGCTTTTTTTTCTTTGTTCTTTTCTTTACTGCTATCATTTCTTGGCTCGAGTTACTTTTTTAACATTGTTTCATTTCTTTTCTTTTTGTTCACTGAAAGGAAGGGAAATCACGGGACTGTAACTGAATAACGCTTTATTTTGAAGATATAATTAGTATTAGAAATTAAATGTATCACAAGAATCTAATTAAAAAATTTTAATAACATGCGGGAAAAAAAGATTTTTTTTTTAAAATAACGTTGGTAGAAGAAAATTTGATGCGAAATACCATCTGGCTCAGAGGGCCGGAAATAGTACATCGTCTTAATCAAAGAATCTCTATTGGAAAAATCGGAATTACTATATATATACAGAGTGCATATTAAAAGTCCTAATCACCTCCCATTAATTTTAATGGGTATAATCATGAAATAAATCTTTAATCCAGTTGACCGCCATGTATAAACTCATTTTAAATTTTAAAATGTATATGTCATATTCATAAGTAGGCTAATTGAGAAATCAGGCTCTTTGCAAATAATTGGAGAATCATCTCTCTTTTTCCAATTAGCCTGATATTTTTCAGGCTTATTGCAAAGAGCCTAGACACAGTTAGGCTAATTGAAAAATCACCACTTATTTCCTAATCAGTTTGATTTTTTTAGGCTTATTTCCCCATAACCTAACCCGAACCCGAAAAATAAATTACAATAGACCGTTCCCCGATCCGAGCAAGATAAAATAATTTCAGTCTACACGCAACCCGTCAAGAACCTAAAAATTCCATTTGAAAAAAAACCGGGAATCTGAACCGTAGCAAATCTGAACCCGACAAAAATATCCCAAGGAACCATAACCGATCCGAGTAAGACAAAAAATTTCTGAGGACATGCAACCCAACCAGAACCTAAAAATTCCATTTGAAGCCAACCTGAAACGTGATTCGAACCAAATCTTAACCCGACAAAAATATTCCAAACAACCATAAACCGATCCGAGCAAGACAAAATAATTTCAGTCTACATGCAACCCGAACCGAACCTAAAAATTCCATTTGAAAAAAACCCGGAATCTAAACCGAACCAAATTTGAACCCGACAAAAATATCCCAATGAACCATAACTGATCCGAGCAAGACAAATTAATTTCTGAGGACATGCAACCCAACCAAAACCTAAAAATTCAATTTGAAAAAGAAGCCGAAATCTGACGCGAACCAAATCTGAATCTGGCAAAATTGTTCCAAAGAACCATAACCGGATCCGAGCAACAGACAATAATTTCCGTGGACATGTTACCCGACACGAACCTAAAAATTCCATCTGGAAAAAACCCGAAAACTGACCCGAACCAAATCTGAACCCGCCAAAAATATTCCATTGAACCGTAACCCGATCCGAGCCAGACGAAATAATTTCCGTGGACACGCACCCCAACCCAAACCGAGATTTCATTTAAAAAAACCGATTTTGAACCCGACAAAATATCCTAAAGATCGATAATCTGATATGAGCAAGACAAAATAATTTCCGTGGACATGCAAACCGACCCCAACCTGAAAATTCCATTCGAAAAAACCCGAACCAAATCTGAACCTGACAAAGATGTTCCAAAGAACCATAAACGGATCTGAGCAAGAGAAATTAATTTCCATGGATAACCCGACAAAAATATTCTAAAGAACCATAACCCGATCCGAGCAAGACAAAATAATTTCCGTGGACACGCAACCCGACTCGAACCTAAAATTTTCATTTGAAAAAAACCCAGTATCTGAACCCGACAAAAATATTCCAAAGAACCATAACACGATACGAGCAAGACAAAATAATTTCCTTCGACGAGCAACCCGATCCAAACCTGAAAGTTCTAGTTGAACTCAATCCTAAATTCCATCCGAACCCGGGTTATGGAAGGTTTTCGGTTTGACTTCAAATGGAACTTTGAAATTCGAATCCGGTTGCATGTCGACGGGAATTATTTTGTCTTACTCGGACCGAGTTACGGTTCTTTGAAATATTTTTATCGTTTTCAGATCGAGTTCGGGTCGGGTTTCAGATTGACTTCAAATGGAAATTTCAGATTCTGGTCGTACTGCGTGAACACGGAAATTAATTTGCATTGCTCGGATCGGGGTAAGGACTGATGTATTTTTATTTCGGGTTCTGGTCGGGTTTCGGGTTAACTTCAAGTAGAACGTTCAGGTTCGGATCGGGTTGCATGCCGATGGAAATTATTTTGTCTTTCTCGGATCCGGTTAATGTTCTTTGGAATATTTTTGTCGGGTTCAGATTTGATTCTTGTCAGATTTCGAGTTTTTTCTATATTGCAATTTTAGGTTCGGGTCGTGTTGCGTGTCCACGGAAAATATTTTTTCTTGCTCGGATCTGGTTGTGGTTTTTGGGGATATTTTTGTCGGATTCAGATTTGGTTCGGGTCAGATTTCAGGTTCTTTGAAATGGAATTTTTAGGTTCGGGTCGGGTTACGTATCCACGGAAATTTACTTTGTCTTTCTGGATCAGGTTATGGTTTTTTAGAATATTTTTGTCGGTTATCATATTTGTGTCGGGTCATATTTCGAGTTTTTTTCAAACAAAATTTTTAGTTTCGAATCGAGTTGTGTGTCCATGGAAATTATTTTCTTTTTCTCGGATCGGATTATGGTTCTTTGCAATATTTTTGTCGGGTTCAGATTTGGTTCGTGCCAGATTTCGTGTTTTTTCTAATGAAATTTTAAGGTTCGGGTCGAGTTACGTGTTCACAGAAATTAATTTGTCTTGCTCGGATCCGGTTATGGTTCTTTGGAATATTTTTGGCGGGTTCAGATTTGGTTCCGTTTTTTTTAAACAAAATTTTTAGGTTCGATTTGGGTTGCATGTCTTCAAAAATTATTTTGTCTTGCTCGGATCGGTTATGGTTCATTGGAATATTTTTGTCGGATTCAGATTCCGGGTTTTTTTTTCAAATAGAATTTTAAGGTTCGGGTCGGGTTGCATGTCCTCAGAATTAAATCGGATCGATTGTGGTTTATTAGAATATTTATGTCGGGTTCATATTTGGTTCGGTTGGGATTCCGGGTTTTTTTTTTTTTCAAATGAAATTTTTAGGTTCGGGTCGAGTTGCGTGTAGACTGAAATTATTTTGTCTTGCTCAGATCGGGGTATGGTCCGTTGCAATTTATTTTTCGGGTTCGGGTCGGGCTATGGTTAATAAGCCTAAAAAACCATCCTCATCGGGAAATAAGTGGTCATTTTTCAATTAGCATGACGGTGTTTAGCCTCTTTGCAATAAGCCTGAAAAATATCAGGCTAATTGGAAAAAGAGAGATGATTCTCCAATTATCCCGGCTCTTTTCAAACAGCCTAGGATCTTTGCAAAGCGCCTGATTTCTCATTTAGCCTACGACATATATATTGTGTATGAGATCCGCACCAGAATCATAGGAAATTTACTTTTGACCTATTTCCTTCTGTGATGCCTATTTGAAAATTTACTAATTTTATAAAGTTAGCAATATCTTGTTTAGACATTTCAAATATTATTTGGGTTAAATGTGTTCAGGACAGTTTCAGATGTTGTTTTAAGTAGTTTCGCGTATAAAGGTTTCTAAAAAACTTAGAACTTGAAATGATAAATTACAGGGGCCGAAGCCCCGACACCTACAGTAGAATAATAGTCGTAGAACATTTCACAGAAAAACTGCAAGACTCAGAAAGGTAAAGTCAAAGCGTTATAAGTAAGCGAACAAACTTAATGCTGGAATCAGGCGTAAATTAACACAGTTGCGCCACCTTGTGGATGGAGTGATAATTCACATACGCGGGCTTTTAGTGCGGCGCGTATTTTCTAAATCTTTAGTCACTCATGGAAATGAATTTTGTTTGCCACACTTATTGTAAAATAATGGCGTAGCGAGAGGGGGGGCATCCAGATGCACTTGACACCACGCAGTTTTCTTCGCCTTATCAGAAGTACTTCAGTTATTAATCAAGGTGAAAAAAACTTTACAATTTTAGTGGTGTAGGTAAGAAAACAGTTAGGTATCTACCTGTAGTTCACACTCCTTCCGCTACGTGGAGCATGACCTTGATTGGTGTGACCTCGCTCTTAATCTTGCGGTTACTTCTACCATTTAAGATAGGACGCGTAAAGTTATGCTACTTCCCATAGGTTTCTAAATACAAAACTTTTCTTTAAATATCACAAAAATATTTCATGCAATTATTCCGGTTAGGGTGTATTTTTAACTTCTGAAATGTACATTTTGAAAATAAAATATATAACTATATCTAAAATTATTATACTGGGTTTATCTCTAATCTTCATTCAGTTTTTGCTGATGAAATTAGTACTTAACTTCGAAATCTACCTATAGGCCAAGCCGGCAAGTATTTGTGGGCTATCGTTCGAAATATCTCGTAACACCGAACTCAAAAATTCATTTGTTTTACTTTCAAGTATTCATAGATATCGTCGAAAATATACTGTAAAAATGTGATTTACATAAAATTTTGTCTACAATGAGATGCACAAGATCGCAAGATAAGCAAATAACGCAAATAAGATCGCAAATATATGCACGGTTTAAACAAGCCAGTCCTCAGATGCATAGTCACGAAACAAACGATTTTAAAGCTTACAATATAGCTTTTAACACTTTCCAGCATAGTTGAACAGAGATTATGAATTCGGTTTGTCTGGCCGTCTGACTATCTGCGTTTTAACTCTCATTTTTATGCAATTGGTATATGGTAATGATGTTTACCGTAGCATGCTCGGTATTGAATATGAAGAGTGTAGAATTACCAATTCATTTACAGGGCCACTCAAAAGAATTCATTTACATTATTGTCAATGGAGAAAAATCGTTTGCAGTGTATTTTAATTACATGATGCTATTTCAAATGTATTGAAATTGAAATAATTCACTCAATTTCACTATAACATGATAACAATAGAATAGGTCATTCATAGCATCTGCCGTTTATTTACAGGAACGCACAAAAGAAATCAGTCATAGTACTGTATTTGAGAAATAATTGCTGGAAGTGCGTTTTCACTTTCGGTATATGCTTTTAAACTTACCGTATGTTTCCGTGTATAAGACGAGAATTGTTGGGCATTTTTAAGCCCCAAAGTGGGGGGATTGGCTCATACACGGGCCTAAGATATTTTCCTAAATTGATATTCCAAAATAAAGGATATGGGATATATAACAAACATAAAAATTTACAAATTTCAAAAAATACTGAGATACTCAACTCTTTTAAAAGGCAAAAGTCACCAATCATCATTCAATATCGATGTTATTATGGCAGTTTTACAGCAACTCTTTAAAATCGCTTTCTTACATTGGTTCATCGGGTTGAATACCGTTAGTGATTAATTCATAATCATCATTAACGCCATCTTCTTCAAAAGAAGACATCGTTGCGCCCACGTGCAGCTTTCATTAGTTTGATTTATTTCAAATTTCGCCCCCTTTTTTTCCATTTTCGCATTTCTTTTTCACTGACTGTAAAATGACGTGTAGCCACTAAGTTATTCCACTGATCAGCTAAATTAATGACTTTTAATTGAAAACTCGCATTATAAGCCGTAAGCTTTTGTCCAGCCATCTTTCCTTAAGCCAAAGTAACAGTTAGCAGTCCACACTGTTAAAAATATCGTGAAAAATTACCTCTGTTTTTAAAGGCTATCTATTTTCTGACCAATGAGAACGCTCCATAGGTATTTATGTAGCGTTCTCATAGGTCAGAAAATAGATAGCCCTTAAAAACAGAGGTAATTTTTAACGATATTTTTAACAGTGCATGTAAAGTACAGAAAGATTTTCCCATTTACAAAAATAGGAAGTTTGGCTTTTATGAACGACCAAGTCATAACAGTATGAGCAGAACCTAATTAAACAGATTTGGCAGCGCGCTAAGACAGAATAGGAAAGATTAATAATTTCAGAGAGCGCATTTTTTCTGTTAGCTATACACAAAATAGCTCATGTACTGTACATGGGTGAACAAAATAATTAACGTACACTTCTCGTTATTAGCGGAAGTTGCTGAAGGGGAATTTTCAACTGTGATATCTATTTCTTCCTAACTGAACTAAATTTCTGCATACATGTAGTTTATAGATACAATTATATATATAATGTACAGGGCTACTCAAAGAATTCAGATAATTTTCTGGTTGTAGATGGGAATTGTTTAAATGGGGTTTTCATATGTTAAGCGTTTCCAAATGGTTCAATTAGACATCATATTTCACCTTATTAAACAGAGAAATTTTGCTGCATTAAGTATTGCAAAGTGTTTCAGAATCTATACTTGACGCATGACTTTTTATTTCCTGTTTTATTTTTAAATTTTCTGTTCTTATAAGGAAAGTACTAAAGAGGGGGGGGGGTATTTTTTCGAAAACCGCCTTAAATGATTCAGAGTTGTAACCTTTATATTCATTTTTCTCAGTTGTGACAGCTCCATCAGGGCCGCCACGTTGTAAAATAGAAAGTCAAATTTAAAGTTTAAAAGACTGTTCATTTAAATCAAAAAAGAAAGATCGACTGCAATGGAGCTTCTCAATTTAGCCTACACTACTTTGAATTAAAAGCACTCTAATCTTTAAATCTCTCAATACTATGGAAACCCCAAAAAATTGCTAAGTCGAAAGCTAACTTGTGTATAGAAGGCTGCTGCTTAAACGATATCCAAAATGGCTTTCGGTGTCGAACACTAATGCGGCTAAAAGTAATTTTATTAGCTTACAAATTCAATAATCTATGTAAATGTCATTAAATACTAGCAACTCGTGGTGTCCGCAGAGCTTTATCGAATTATGACGAAAATCTTTTCTTACCAAAAATAGCCGCTTCTCTCAGCCAATTATATATTTCAGAATTCGCACAGCACGTGGGACGCTGTCAATCTCAAAAGATAGGGGCAGTAGTCTTTCTTTCATCATTGAAGCAGGTCTCGACCCCAAGATCAGCCGATAACAAATTTCAATCTCATTTTTATACCCTGAAGATTAATCAGCATGTCCTAATTAGCATGAAACTTTAGTGAAAACCATGAAGAGCCGCAGATTCCAAGAGCTACAAACTCACTTGTGAAAATTAAAGAAAAACGAAGGATAGCGGTCGCTTTCCCGCACGCAGGTTTCTCACTCATAAAACTAGAGTCCCTTTATAAGAGAGTATTTAGTTCTCTACTCAGTTTGTGTTTTTTTAATATATCAGTGTGATCAAAATACTAAAACTTCAACTTACTTTAACTCAGTCCATAATTTTTAATTGACTCTCTGTTTTTTTTCTTCTGTGGACGATACTTAGCGTGTATTTCATAAAATTAGGGATCAGATTTTAAGTAATGTAATTTATAAAAATAAAAATGTTAAGTAATTGGTCAATTTACTGTACTTTTAGATATGTCAGGATATTTAATTCATTCTTTCTTAAACTAATTAACTTTTCGGAAATCTCATCCCTGCCTTTATCAAATATACTTCAAAGAAAAGTGTGAAAAAAATAATATGGGTATTTATTTTTATAGGGTCTTAGCGGTTACAAAAAAAAAAAAAAAAAAAAAAAAAAAAAAAAAAAAAAAATCTTGGCATAATTTAAGTTTCAGAAAATGAGATTTATTATTAAACGACATAAACAGTTATGAAATCAAACCTGATATATATATGTTACCGGCCAAACCCGATTTTAGGCCAAACTAGTTTATCCTAACGCGCATAGGATAAACTAGTTATTCCTGGGCCAAACTAGTTTATCCTAACGCCTATAGGATAAACTATTTTTTCCTAGGCCAAACTGGTTTATCCTAACGCACATAGGATAAACTAGTTTTTCCTAGGCCAAACTAGTTTTTCCTAGGCCAAACTAGTTTGGCCTATCGCTCATAGGATAAACTACTTTAGCCTGCTATTCATTGGTCCGAACTAGTTTATCCTAGGCCGATTTAGTTAATCCTATGTCAATTCAATTTGGCGTGATTTTATTGATCCCGAAAACGGCCCCGGCGCCAACCTTCTAGTTTATCTTAGGCCAATGCAATTTGCCGTGCTTTTATTGATCCCAACTACTGCTCCGGCGCCAACCTTGTGCAAAGTAGTATTGCCGTCACCCCTGTATAATATATTTTATTCGATGGGGAGTGGGATAACGTCCACCTATCTTCCCCATTTTACCGCCGCCGTTATTTAAAAATATGTTCCATATGGCAAATTGTGTGCTGGAGAACCAAAGAATGTGATAAGAGGTTATCACAAAATTTAGGTGAGAAAGAATTTCGAGATATTTATTTTTTTTTCTCACATAAATATTACTAGGATTTGAATTATTTATGAGTAAATGCACCATTAAGAATATCAGAAGAACATTTGATATTCTTTCAGAAATTTGGAATTTCACAAAAATCCGGCGAAGTTCCGGTCCCAGTTTGTCCTCAAATAAATATATTTTTAAGCTACCTTTATTCCACAATTAAAATTCTCTAAATAATAGTGCTTATACATTTATACACTGTAAATTTGCCAGAACAAACTGGATCACAGTGAATGCGCTGTATCTTTCTTTGGTTTCCTGACTATATTAACATGGAAAATACAGTAGTTGCGTAAAATTAACAGCACAATGTACTGGCAATTTGGACGCATTTTTTTACAGCACAAACTACTGGAGTTCAAATTGCCAGCACATTGTGCTGTTAATTTTACGCAACTAGTGTATTTTCCATCGTAATATAGTCAGGAAACCAAGGAAAGATACAGCACATTCACTGTGATCGAGTTTGTGCTCGAGATGAACAGTACTTTGTACTGTAAAAATGTCGTTTTTTTTTTGTTTGTTTGTTTGTTTGTTTTTTTTTGTTTGTTTTTTTTTTTTTTTACAGTGTAAGGATGGGGATACAGTACTGTAAAACCTATTAGAAGAAACTGTGTATAACGACATCCTGTTTTAAACGGAAAATGTTTTTTAATCGGTGCAAATTGGATATAATAATCCGTTCGAAAAAAACATAATACATTTTCTAGGTACGACGGACCTGCTAAAAAAGGAACTTAACTATAACGAAGTTTTTTCTCTCCTATGTGATTCCGTCTTAGAAGGTTTTTCTAAATAATGTTTTCAGATTTTCAAGTCTCCAAGCCGTATAAAAAAATTATTGCTATTAGTAATTATTTAGATATTTACATACAAAGAAAAATTCATTACAAAATCAATATAGTTTAAAATAGAATCAATAATATCGTTAATCCACATTCTATGGCTTGGAGATTTAAAAATTTGAAAAATTCTATACAATAAATCTTCTAAGACGGAATACCATAAGAAAAAAGAAACATCCTTTATAGGCAGATTCCTTTATCAGAAGGTTCATCTTGTGTTGTAAATGCATTATATTCTTTTTACAAGTACTAATATCCTCATTTTACATAATTCAACATATTTTCTTTTTGTTCAACACGGGATTCTGCCATAGGCAGGTTATGTTCTCAAGTTTTACCTTACTTTAAGTTTATTACCTAAAAATGCATCTACTCATCTTAAAACTAGTCGGATGTACCAATCCCAAAACTTTCTTTTATCTCAAATATGTTAATATTTCAAAATTCGCTACCATAATGAAAAATTAAATGGCAATCTATGCACATTGTAAGGATTCTAAAGATATGAAATTTCGTGCATTAGTTCTTGAGATATGACTATCGCTGAAATCGTGTAAATCCAGCAAAATGCAGCATAGCAGGGCTTTCTGTTGAATTATTTACACCAAAACGTAATCAGAAACAACTTATGTCAACGCCTAATTGAATACGAAGTTTGGTGAAAATCCGTGCATTAGTTTTTGAGATACAGCTACTTTGAAAATTTTGGAAAATCCAGCGTAGCAGCGTCACCTGTTAAGAGATTTTCACCAAAACATAATCAGCAGCAATATTAATCAAGGTATACTTGAATCTGAAGTTAGTTATTGAGATTGAGCTATTGAGGAAATCGTGAAAAATGCAGCACAGCAGAGCCACCTATTAGGCTATTTATCCCAACACCTAATCAGCATCAATTCATATCAAGGACTAACTGAATCTGAAGCTCGTTGAAAATCTGCACGTTAGTTCTTGAGATGGAGCTATTACGAAAATCGTCAAAATCCTGCTAAATTTAGCATAGCAGCGCCACCTGTTGGGCGATTTACACCAAAAACTAATCAGCACCAATTTATATCAGAGACTACCTGAATATATTTTTTTATTAAATTCCGTACATTAGACGGCCCACAAAATTGTGCTACATACATGCAGACAGACAGACTCACAGACAGACATTTTGTAAAAACATGTTTTTCGGGATCTCTGACTCCTGAAACGTGTAAATCCGTCGAAAACCGGAAGTCGAAAATTTTCACGAATCCAATACTTTCTTCTTGTAAAGATAGAAGAAAGTAAAAATTAAGAAAAATAATAAATATATAAATTTCAATTGTGGAATAATAGCGATTTAAAAACGCGTGCATTAAAAAAAAGCTGGGCCGGGTCAAACGTTACTGATATTTTTACTGACCAGACCAGAGATCCTGCCGGTCCAAATGATTTTCATATGAGCTGGGTTGGAAACTGTACTGAAAATTTTTGCGCAGACCTCAAGAATAATGCACTATAGTCCCTGATGGATTTATAACTCTCTCAGATATGGACAGTAAACTACTTTCGAAATATTAAACAAGCAATAATTTTCAAGGACACAAAAACATTGATACTTAAATGAACTTATTTAGTAGCAGTAAATCAATTCGTAATCATCTCAGATATCATTAACTGATTTCAAAACAGGAAACCATTCAAGAATACAAACATTTGAACACGTAAATAAATACATTAAGTAATAATAAATCATTCCGTAATAAACAAACTTTTCTATTTTAGCTAAATTATCCTACTCAGGTTATACAATTACAAATAAATAATGATATTAATATGTGAAATATGTTTGTGAAATTTGTTCATATATCAACCCACGCATGATGCAGCTGTGTGACGTCAACATCATCGTCATCAAATAGAACTCTAAATGACTCAAGAAAAACTTTTTTATTATTAAATTGGTTGCTCTGTTTATCTCAATCAAAAGGGATGTAATATTAAAATTGTTGCTGCAAAAAGCAGCGTTATGTAAAGTGTTAACCAAAATGTAAACTTAAAGTTATACTAATATAATTTCTTAAACCAAAAAAAAAGGTGTCAAGAGTGGAATCATTTATAAATAAGATAAAATATTAAACATCCACTTTTGTTTCCACTTTTCTACACTATAGGATTTCGTGCAATATGGATAATTCGTGTCCACCGCATTTAAAATGTGTGTCAAGCTGCGATAAGAGGATTGCTGCTGCTGAAGAAAGATAAAGGTAAGAAATTACCTATATTATTATTTTTTTTAAATGTATTTTCATGGCCAGAAACAAAATAATATTTATTTATTTATCTAAGTATTAGCGCGCGTAACTTACTGTGCAGAGCAGAGGCGGCTTTTTTGCCAACAATTTGATTCCGAGACTGAAAAAGTCTGTATTTCAGTAGATAAATAATATTTGTGAAAAAAAAAACTACAGGCCATAGAGGTATGCACATTAAAAAGAAATTGTTGAAAATTATTGAAAGATATAGTTCACCAGTTATTTGATGATAAAATAAATATTGTGCATTGTTTTTGTTGATATATATGAAATGTTAAACAATTGAAGAAAACTAGATATATATAAGAAGTTTTATATAAAATAATAAAACAGCAATTCATCTTTACCAACAAAACCAAAATAACTAGTAAAATGGCCGCATCACGTGAGATACAGCTTGTAAAAAAACTTAACGCTAGTAACTACAGCAATTGGAAATTTAAAACTGAGATGTTACTGATTAAAGAAGACTTGTTCAACGTAATTAGCGAAGATAGGTCCACGCCAGTCACAACCGATTGGGAGAAAAAGGACAGGAAGGCCAGAGCCATAATTAACCTGTCAATTGAAGATTCTCAAATCGTCCATGTAAAAGGGCTTAACACAGCCAGAGACACTTGGAACGCACTTTAAACGATACACGAACGGGCGAACCTCTCTAGTAAATTATTTTTGCTAAGAAAGCTTTATGGAGCCAAGCTCCAAGAAAACAGGAAGCTAATCAAACACATAGCATACATTCTAGAACTAATAGACAAACTCTCAGCGATCGGGGAAACAATTAGCGACTCCCATCTTTAAGCTTTATTGCTGTGTTCGCTACCCCCTAGTTATAATACTTTAATTACTGCACTTGAATCACGGAATGAGGACGAGCTTACACCACAATTTATTAGAAGTAAATTAACAGATGAGTACAACAGAAGGGTCGAAAACACAGACCAGGATGAAAATTCAACAAAAGCGTTTAAAACGCAAAAGAGATATCCAAATGATAATTTTAAAAAAGATAAACAGTTCACATATTTCAAATTAAGAAATCACACGTACAGAGAATGTTGGCATTTGAAAAATCGAAACAATCACCCAAATACACAAAAAAACAACAAACATACAAAAACAAACATTACTCATCATCGTTGTGTTATCAACAATCGGATAACCACATAGGAAACACTGACCGCGAATCAGTAGACAAGAGAAATTATAGAACGGAAACAAAACCAGATCAAAGCAGCGACGCAGCCTTTCTAATAGACAAAGCAGGAAAACAAACCTGGATTATTGATTCTGGTTCATCTTCACATATCCTAAACGATAAAGATGACTTTACTAAATTAAATGACACCGAAAAAACAACGGTCATAATTGCCAACGGCAAAACTCTAAATTCGCTAGGTACCGGAGAGACTACATTCACGACGAAAACATCCGATGGACGCATAAATAAAATTACGTTGAAAGAAGTGTTGTATGTACCGGAGCTAGAATCTAATTTAATTTCAGTAAGTAAAGACACAAAGAATGGGTATAAATTATTATTTGATAAAAATCGATGCACGCTGTCCCGAAATGGGAAAATCTACTTGGAGGCAAAAATGAAAAATAACCTATACGAAGTTGAATTATTAGAAAATACAAGTAGGAATATAGTAAACAAGGCACATGAATGCAAAAATAAAGATTGCCTGGAACTTTGGCACAAACGGGCATAGAAATTATAATTCCATAAAGGAAATGGTTAAAGACGACTTAGCCTATGGCATAAAACTAAATAATTGCAATCATGGAACAACATGCGAAACGTGCATACAAACAAAAACAAGCGATGCTCCCTATCCCAAAACAGTGTATAGAAACAAAACAGGCAGAGTACTCGATCTAGTGCACACGGACGTATGCACAGCGATAGGAACCCCCACAATAGGTGGTAAAACAATGTTTGTAACTTTCATTGACGACTACTCTAGATTTACTGTAATATACTTATTAAAACATAAAGATGAAGTACAGGATAAACTAATCGACTATATAGCTATGGTTCGAAACCAGTTCGGGATATATCCGAAAGCAATAAGATCGGATAACGGGGGAGAGTACATAAATAGAGGGATAGAGGATTACCTAAGGAAAAGGGGCATTAAACATCAATTAACCGTGCCGTATTGCCCGAGCCAAAATGGCATTGCGGAGAGAAAAAATAGGTCGCTATTAGACATGACTAGAAGCCTACTCAGAGAAGCAGATCTGCCACAAAGATTTTGGGGAGAAGCAATTAACACCGCGAATCATTTACAAAATCGCTTACCAACAAGATCGACAAATAAAACCCCATTTGAGCTATAGTTTAATCGCAAACTGAATTTACACTGTTTGCGAACATTCGGATGCAAAGCTTACGTATACATGAATAAACGACATCTATGAAAATTGGACGACAGGGCTCAGGAAGGGATTTTTGTAGGATACGATAACAACTCAAAAGGATATCGCGTATACACTAAAGAAAATAAAATTGTAATTGGCAGAACAGTGAAATTCATAGAAAATAGCAAAATTAACCTAAAAAAAGTAAAGAGACAGAAAACTCATATGACGACAAAAATTACATTGAAACGGAGATAAACAACACAACCGAAGAACCAACCGCGTCCAAACAACCGACCAATGAACCAAGAAGTTCCGAAAGATCGAACAGGGAGGTACCACCAGACAGATATGCCTGTTATGTAAAAAATGATAATATTACAGAACCCACTAGTTGGAATGAAATACTGGAAATAAATAATCCCAGAGAAAAGGAAAATTGGCTTAAAGCCACACAAGCGGAAATCAATTCGCTGAGAAAACACAACACATGGGAATTAGTGGATCCTCCACCTAACAAAAAGGTTATAGGTTGCAAACGGACATTCAAAAGGAAATTAGACAGTCACGGGAACACTCACAAAGCACAAAGCACATTTAGTTGCCAAAGGGTTTAGTCAAAAATATGGGGAAAACTATGACGAGACTTTTGCCCCAGTAGTGTCACAAACAACCATCAGAACATTTTTGGCAGCAGCCGCATATAAGAAGTTGAACGTGAGGCACATAGACATAGACACAGCTTTTCTCTACGGTGAGCTAGAAGATGAAGTGTACATGAAACAACCTGAGGGTTACATTGAGAAAAACTCAGAAAACAAAGTCTGTAAACTGAAAAAATCCATCTACGGACTCAATCAGGCAGCCAGAACCTGGAATAAAAAAATCGCACAATCTTTAGAAAATTTAAACTTTCAACAAAGCACCGTGGACACATGTCTATATACACGAAAAGAGAACAAAATTTCAACTTACTTAATAGTCTATGTTGACGACATTTTGATAGGCGGTGAAAATGAAACAATTGAAAAAATAATAAAAGCTTTAAAGGAAGGATTTGAATTAAAGGACCTTGGGGAAGTATCTCACTATTTAGGCATGGAAATAAACAAATCAGAAAACGGGTATAAACTGAATCAAAGATTAAAAATAGAAGAACTCGCAAGAAAATTTAATTTAGAACACGCAAAACCTGTAAGCACTCCCATGGATGCCGGTTTTCACAAATTAGAAGACGAAGAAAATTTATTGCCTAACAATACGAAATTCAGACAAGCGATAGGATCGTTGTTATATATAGGAACCACTACGCGTCCAGATATATCAGCCGCTGTTAACATACTCAGCAGAAGATGTAAAACTCTCCGCCTAAAAGACTGGAACGGTGTGAAACGCGTAATAAGTTACCTGAACATTACAAAAACTTTAAATTTGACATTGAACACGAATAACGAACCAAAGTTAATCGGATTTTCTGACGCTAATTGGGCAGGGGACACAAGAACGAGAAAATCGACTACTGGAAACCTATTCATGTTGAGAAATAGTCCCATACAATGGTTTACCAAAAGGCAAAATTGCATTGCCTATTCATCGGCAGAAGCTGAATTCTTTGCTGCAGCTAATGCAGAACAGGGAATTGCCTGGCTGACAAAATTATTAGCAGAATTGGACTTAATACAAAATTTATCAGTAATACTGTATGAAGACAACCAGAGCGTCATCAAGATGGTGGAGAACGAAAAATTCTCAAAGCGAACCAAACATATCGATGTTCGCTATCACGCGATAAAAGAGATGAAAGAAGAAGGTATACTAGATCTTCGTTATTGTCCAAAGCAAGATATGATAGCGGATTGTTTGACCAAACCACTGGCCAAACCTCAATTCCTGAAACATTGAGAATCCATGCAACTATTACCGGATGCATCTGAGATGGTTAAGGAAGGGTGATGGATTTATAAACCTCTCAGATATGGACAGTAACTACTTTCGAAACATTAAACAAGCAATAATTTTCAAGGACACAAAAACATTGATACTTAAATGAACTTATTTAGTAGCAGTAAATCAATTCGTAATCATCTCAGATATCATTAACTGATTTCAAAACAAGAAACCATTCAAGAATACAAACATTTGAACACGTAAATAAATACATTAAGTAATAATAAATCATTCCGTAATAAACAAACTTTTCTATTTTAGCTAAATTATCCTACTCAAGTTATACAATTACAAATAAATAATGATATTAATATGTGAAATATGTTTGTGAAATTTGTTCATATATCAACCCACGCATGATGCAGCTGTGTGACGTCAACATCATCGTCATCAAATAGAACTCTAAATGACTCAAGAAAAACTTTTTTATTATTAAGTTGGTTGCTCTGTTTATCTCAATCAAAAGGGGTGTAATATTAAAATTGTTGCTGCAAAAAGCAGCGTTATGTAAAGTGTTAACCAAAATGTAAACTTAAAGTTATACTAATATAATTTCTTAAACCAAAGAAAAGGTGTCAAGAGTGGAATCATTTATAAATAAGATAAAATATTAAAAATCCACTTTTCTTTCCACTTTTCTACACTATAGCATTTCGTGCAATATGGATAATTCGTGCCCACCGCATTTAAAATGTGTGTCAAGCTGCGATAAGAGGATTGCTGCTGCTGAAGAAAGATAAAGGTAAGAAATTACCTATATTATTATTATATTTAAATGTATTTTCATAGCCAGAAACAAAATAATATTTATTTATTTATCTAAGTATTAGCGCGCGTAACTTACTGTGCAGAGCAGAGGCGGCTTTTTTGCCAACAGTCCCGACTTAAGCCGAAAAAAAAAATTGAGTCCCGGTCCATCTCGGTCCGAACCTCTCGAAAAATGTAATCCCCAAACAAAGCCCGGATCGATTGTCGGGACTGAAAATGGGGCAGGCCCATAAAGACCCTTACATCGAATAACAAAAGTCTAGCTCACAAATTTTTGTAAATTTGGACGTTGAACTTCTATTATATTTAAGAAAATAAAAATTAAAAAACGAGTTTTTAGTGAACTTTGCTCACTTCCATAGATGTGTTTGAGTTGATCTAATTTGTTTGAAAAATTTTGAATTTGAACTTGAACTTGACTTTCTTTTGAGAAATTGAATTTGAGTTTAAATTAGTACTTTTTTTCCCCCTTGGCGCGCTTAGTGCAAGTTGGCATCAATTAAGCACGTCAAATTGAACTGGCCTAGGATAAACTAGATTTGACTAGGATAAACCAGAAGATTGGCGCAGAAGTGGTCTTTGGGATCAATAAAAGCACGTCAAATGAAATTTGTACAGGATAAAGTAGATCGGCCTAGGATAAACTAGTTCAGACCAATGAATAGCAGGCTAAACTAGTTTATCCTATGAGCGTTAGGCTAAACTCGTTTTGTCTAGGGAAAACTAGTTTATCCTATGGGCGTCAGGACAAACTAGTTTGGACTAGGAAAAACTAGTTTATCCTATGGGCTTTAGGATAAACTAGTTTGGCCTAGGAAAAACTAGTTTATCCGATGCGCGTTAGGATAAACTATTTTGGCCTAGGCCAATCTAGTTTGGCCTAAAATCGGGTTTGGCCGGTAACATATATATATATAAGATGCCATTATTAATAAGGAAATAGTTCAAAATGAATTGTTGACATTCAAAGTGAAAAGATATAATATAAAAACATCAGAAAGGACTTACATTCATAATTACATGCGTAAATGCAGCATAATATTTTGAATGCTAATATATAACCATTAAATAAACATTACCGACCACCAACAAAAACTGTGAAATTATGAATAAAATGAGATTAAAAAATTGACAAAAATACAGTTATACCGGGTGTCCGGTATCCTAAACCGTTAGTCATAGACATATAGTTCCAATTACAAAACTGTTTAAGATCAGGTAAAGAAATATTTTAAAAGCGATTTGGGTCAATAAAAATACTTGTTAAAAAATTACGAAATTTAAATTTTTATACGGTCCCCCGGTCCTATAAGTTATGTTTAGTAAAACTTTCCTTTTACACTGACAAGTAATAGACAAAAAGTCCCATTATTCTACGATTAAAATTGACCGAGTAATAGATGTTTAAAGTTGGAGCCTATTTTTTATTGCAAATTGGGGATCATTCACAAATGCAGTCGAAATATAATTTCGTCAGATATATTGAAAAATGGTTGAGAGTAAAATTAACATTGCAATATAAATTTGAAATATTTAATAATTCGGACATATTAATGCAAAATATACAATTTGTAATAAATATTTAAGAAGAAAGAAAAAAACAGATTTTTTTTTAAATAAAGTGATGCTAAATTAACAGCCTCAATTCTTTATAAAATGATACGTATTTTAGAATATTATTAGATTACACTAGCCTTCAAAAGTTAGGTCATGTCATGTTTTTTAGCTTTTGATAATTGATTCTTATGTATTCTATACCGCTGAATCTGAAATTGACCTTTATTTTTAACCATCACATCAGGATTTTTCGCAAATTTCAAAGTTAAAACGTTCAAAGTTAAAATTGAATCTCCTCCCTCAACTCATCGGACCACTCAACTATTTAGCTGTAAGAATCCCAGGATAAGCAAAAATATCGAATAAATTGTTGAATAAAATAAAATAAAATAAAACGAAAAAAGTTTTTCATATGTTTTATAGTATGAGATTTTCGCTAAATTTTAACTTACACATTTACGATTTGCAAAAAAATTCTGACGTGATGGTTAAAAAAGAAGGTCATTTTCAAATTCAGTGCTAAAAAGTACGTAAAAATCAATTATCAAAAGTTAAAAAAACATAACCGTTTCCTCTACTTTATAGTATCCGATTTTTGTTATTCTTTAAATTCGACAATTTATGATTTGCGAAATATCCTGACATGATGGTTAAAAATTAATGTAATTTTCGGATTCAGTGCTAAAAAATACATAAAAGTTAAAAAAAACAACAATCGCAGTCTTGTATTATCTAATCTAAAACTTTTTCTTAAACTTCTTGGCGGTAATCTATCCGAAATTTTTTGTGTTATCCTGTAAAATAAGTATAAATGGTAAACGCCGAAAATCACAGTAATATTAGATTGTTATAGGATTTAAAAGTATGTAAAATGTAATCTCGATCGGATATTTAAAAGTGAGTTAAAGTTCGAGTACAAATTTTGAGCTAGAAATACGTACATACGATCGTTAAAGTAACATAAAAACTTATAAAAATAACATAATTTTTGTTAAAAGAAATCATAAAAGAAACAGTTTCAAATCCTGACAAAATAAAACATATGTTATTTTAGCCAATCTGAAACTTAATAAATGTTAACTTAATTGTAATACTTGTACGATTCTTTTCAAAGCGCAGATACATATGAAATAAGATCTTCGAATACTTTAAGCACTTGGGATGTGACCCCTCAAAGCCAAGCCGAACATTTGTTTCCAGAGCAGAAAAGTGACATAAGTCATGCATTTTTAAAGTTTCATAAATCGCTCAATTTTAGCGTTATATGAATGGGACTTTTTTTGTCTTACTTGTCAGTGTAATAGGAAAATTTTACTAAATATAACTTATAGGACCGGGGGACCGTATAAAAATTTAACTGTCGTAATTTTTTAAGAAATGTTTTTATAGAGCCAGATCGCTTTTAAAATATTTCTTTACCTGATTTAAAACATTTTTGTAATTGGAACTGTATGTCTATGACTAACGGTTTAAGAATTAGCCATTGGACACCGTTGAGACCGGACACCCTGTATAACGAGATTGGTTAAATTCATTTATTGAATCTTTGCGATGATAAGAATTCAAAATTTAATGGAATTTCCTATGAAGAGTCATCAGATAACTACAGAGTAGAAATCAAATTGATAATACACTAAGATTATGAGCAATTGCAGCAGAGATCTATGCGTATAATATTTAAAAGATTAAAAGCATTTAGCTACCGCGGTTATATATTTAAATAAACGGTCAAGTGCGAGTATTACTCGCGCACAGAGAGTTCCGTGCAATAATATATGAATTAGTAAGTGTATTTTTAAAAAAATACCGTTTCTAAAAGAATACTAAGACTTTGTTAAAACTAAACAACGTAGGGTTTGGTATAGCTGTATAGTATACAGGGTGCAAAGGAAAGTCCCTTTATCCTGAAAATACTTGCGAACGGAGAAATCTACAGTGTGTAGTGTGGTACTACAAGTGAGGTAACAGTACAGTAAAGCGACTACGCCCGACCTTATGCAAACGACAGCAGCACCCCTAGTGGCGAAATTTGGAAGATAGCCATTGCAAATCGAAAACGAAAAGAGGTAGAGCAAATTTTCCAATTAGAAAGTTTTAGAGCATCAATTAATTAGTACGAAACGACATTTGGTTCACACGGATAAGATAAATCGTCGCCTGCATACCCAAAAATGTCCGAAATCGATGAGCGACGATTCTACTTTGCCTATTCACATTCAGGAAATGTAGCAGTGCACAATAGCAGATTGTGACGTTGTACTGTGCTGTAATGCCTGTAAAGATTTAATTTCCAATGCATTTAAAATTTTAGAATGACCCTTTCAGGGTCAGAAAAATTCTGTTCGTAAACTGATGAAATAATTGACTGACACCAGAATATTCAAGCGAATTTCTCAGAAAATAAAAATCCGCTAATTTGCACTTTTATAACAAAAGCAAAATTTTATTAAAATATTCTTGGTGCATTTGTCAGTTTTGGAATTAAAATTAGGTGGCTAGACCGTCTAGCCACCGCCCTTGAAAGGGTTAAATATATGTCGTCGTATTGAAGAGGCTTGGAGTAGACGTTCCATGTTGAGAAATGTGCATGCAGAATTACTGCACATTACTGAACATGCACATTTCTAATTAAATTAATCTGTCTTTAACAATTTGACGTTTATTGCTTTTATACTGCTACTGGGGCATTGCATTACATAAATATATCATTAAAAGTTGTTATCTGGGTTTTAAAAGATGGTGCATAGAATACGCCGCCCTGTCATTACGTATGTCCAAACCGTCCGTGTTTTTAAGGGTTAATATCTCCGCTAATTACCAACAATTTTTTTCGAAAATCATTATCAACAATCATTTTACACTTCTGCTACGATAGGTACCTCCAGCTCTGCTTAACACTTTTGCTGAAGCCCGTAAATCGAAATTTGAGTGTAACGGAAAAATGCGATTTTCTCAAAAACTATGTGGCCTAGGGTAATCGCTATAATTTTCCTGCAAGGTTTAAATTAATGTCTACTACCTCCAATTTTTTCATAATTTTAGTTTCAATAGATTTGGAATTAGATTGGGGGTAACATATTTTTGCACTACATTTTCCACCATAACTTGGAAAATATAATACCTAAAATTAAATGAAATATATTTTTGATTTCAGCGTAACGAAAGATTTCGAACGATACCCCACACGACATACAAAGAAAATATTTTTTTTCAAGTAATTTAATTAGCCCCTCTACATTTTTCCTAAATATATTTATGAATATTTATTAATCTGTAAATATGTGGGTCAATAGTCTCTATTACTTCCCCCAATGTGAACTTTCCACGTTGCATTGTTTACGAGTAAAAGGGCTGTGACAGACAGACAAACACAGGAGTGATCTTATAATGGTTCCATTTTTACTTTTTAAGTACGGAACCCTAAAAATATATAAGATACCATTATTAATAAAGAAATAGCTCAAAATGAATTATTGACATTCAAAATGAAAAGATATTATAATATAATATATATATATATATATATATTATATGTATGTATATGGGGGTATGTAAAGAATGTTATTATTCTTTTTTATGTTCAAATTACCTCTGCTTGTAGATAGAAATAGATAAATGTCTTATGTTAAATAAACTGTATAACTATTTAAAAAAATTGCTTGTGTGTATATAGATAGTGAATAGGTTGCCAGAAAATATGTATGAGAATTTTTCTACTTTTGCCAAGATAATTTTCTCTACCTCGCCCCTCATAACAAACAAGTACCAAAATGTGTTACAAAAAAGTTCAAAAGTGTAGGCATTGTAAAGCTTTAAAATAAAATAAAATAATAATATATAGGAAACATTTTCTTCAAATTTTCTCAAAAGAATCGTGTTTTTCTTTATTAAATAATCTTCCTTCACAAAAAACAATATTATTTCAATTTCTACTATAAAATAATTACATAAAAATGTTAACTCAAAATGTACCAAGTCCCCTTAAAGTTAAAAAAATATAAATAAAAATCACTCCCTGTTAACCACTTCCTAACTCGCATGCCTTACAAGTGTAAAAAACAAATAAAACATTTCTTTCAAATAGATAACTAAAAAATCTCCAAAATTGTAGCTTTATAACACATTTTTCAGCTGATATGTTGACACTTAAATCCTATTTTTCGATTGTCACATCTAATGTAATCTTCACTTTTACAATGTTTTGAAACCATACAAAAATTTGTCAGTAAAAATAGAGGATTTTTCGACGTAAATTCATAGGTCAGAGATAAGAAAAAATAAGAAAAATCTATTTCTTAAAAGTAGAAATATAAAAAGCAAAAATAGATGATTTCACGGCGTAAATGCATAGGTCAGAGATAAGAAAAATAAGAAGAATCTATTTCTCAAAATTTTAAATATTGGAAAAGTATGCCTAAGTTATTGCTGCATCATGATTTAAAACAAAGTGTTTAAAATATATCTAGATGCATAAGAAAAAATATGAAAACTGAAATTTTAAATTATAAAAAAATAAATAGTTTTGATTAACAAAGCTGTATTTTTTTTATTAACTACGCAATTAAACATTCTTCTAAAATACAGTTAAGAAATATTACTTTAAAAATTTTTAAACACATAAATATCAACTTTCACGATGTTGAAGCGATAGCATAAGCATTTTCTCCAAATTTTCTTAAGAAAAATGCCCTTCTTCATTTCTTTTTCAAGGAAACATTTTTCTTTCATTCAATTAAAAACAAGAAAGAAAAATCATGTGTCAAATATAGATTATTACACATTTTCCAATACATTCAGAAAAGTGTAACAAAACTTCACCATTTATAAGGTGAATGATGACATCTATGCAAACATTTTGGAAAATGCATAACACATTAATACTTGGAAATTTTTCCAGAGAGAAATATTCACCTTGCATACAATATTTCAAACAAAAATCAAATTTCAAATTAAATTGCTTAAAAGACGTAAATGCCAACCTAGTGAAAAAGATTCCATGCTGGGACTCCAACCCGGGCCATCAGTATAACGCACTGACATCTACAGACTAAACCACGTGGAAGGATGCCCAGACTGGAACTGATGGCCCGGGTTCGAGTCCCGGCATGGAATCTTTTTCACTAGGTTGACCTTTGCACCTTTTAAGCAATTTAATTTGAAATTTGATTTTCATTTGAAATATTATATGCAAGGCGAATGTTTCTCTCTGGAAAAAATTCCAAGTATTAATGTACTTTATGCTGGATTTAATTACGTTTCATATTTGCCACATGTCGGTGGCTCACGAAAAATATTCCATTTTGTGCTGCGTTTGTAGCCTTGCTAACATGTAATAGTGAGAAGTTCCACGATGGGTATCGTTCCATGTGGTTTAGTCGGTAGGATGTCAGTGCGCTATACTGTTGGCCCGGGTTCGAGTCCCGGCTTGGAGTATTTTTTACTAGGTTGTCCTTTGCGCCGTTTAAGCAATTTAATTTGATTAACACATTTTAACAAGTAAAAATTTAATTTAAAAAATCAAAAAAATCGACTGCGTAAAATGCGAACTAATTAATTATTTCTCATCAATGTGAAACTATTTTTTATATTACTTACCTTTTTTTTTTATTTATTTACTTGTATTGATGACTTTAAGTTCTGTTTAATTGTTAGTTCCTATCTATAAACACTGTTTTGAGGAGGCCTGTCGATATCTATGATGGTTAGAGTTGCAGTAAAGGTAGAGATCCTACCTACACAACTTCCAGGTTGTGTAATATTTAAACGGAGCTTTTGACTGTAAAATAGTCAATGAAACATCGTCTTCATTTCGAAAGACCTATCCAATGATATGCCACACAATAGGGTGCGTTTTCGTCTCTACAGCCATTTTGTATTTTAGGGCTCCCATTTTGAATTTATAAAAACAAAACATTGCCTATAACCATCGGACGGTTAAGACGAATCGATAGTGACCTCATTCATTAAAAGGAGGTAACATCATTATATCCAGCCGTTGGGATGTTTCGAGGGTATAGAGAAATCCACATACCCAGATACGCGTGAAACACATAACCCTTCTTGGCAGTCGGGTAAGAACACGATTTCAACAAATATCTTCACTAGTCAGGAAAATATAGTACACTAGTTGTTTAACCCGTTCTATGCACGGGAGTTCATGAATGTAATTCTAGAACCAAAATTAAAAGTAACTATTCGATTTAGTAAAATATTTTTCTACTACTGTGCCTTTTATTTTTTAATGAAATTTAATTTTTCATACTACAATGGCAGCGGACGATAAAACGATATCTTTGGAATAAGGTAATAAATAGAATAAAAAGTTTTGTTGATGTTTGTGATAAAATGTGTTTCTTTATTTTTAAAAATTTGTAATAATTAAGCGCAATTAAATAATCTCTAATTATTTCAAGTGAGGTAAAAGAATTATCGTAATACCCGCTACAGCTTTTTAGTATTATAGCTTGGCGTACGTAATATGCAACGCGTCTTTCAATAGAAAGGTAATTGTTGTGATAAGAACTTTATTGTGAATTTTTAATTGTTGACAGCTGCTATAACGGTTGCCTCGGCCGTGTTTTCATACACATGTACATAACATTTCACAATTCTGGCTTCCAAACTGTGGTTTTGTATAGCATTACAGACAGACAGACAAATTTTCATTTTTATATATTAGATTGTATGCTAATATTTAGTTCAATTAGGAAACCCATAACACAGTTGAAAATGCATATTCAATAATTTCGTCAACAAGAGGAAATGTAATCAAATTCTTTTGTGCAGCCCTGTATAAGGCCTATTAAATTTATACACACCAAATAGTACGCAAAAGATTGGTTAAATTTAAATACACATCGGGGAAGGAAGGATAAAGTGGCTACTCGAAGGTTTGATGAATTTTTGTACCTTTTATTCAGTAAAGTTCTAGAAACAAATACAATAGTAACTGTAATGACTGTAGTTTCAATTGCTGTTTTGCTTTTTTTATTATTATTATTATTTAAGATCTACACGTTAAGGGGACCTTCTACATTAGGAGACAAAAAAAAAAGCACTTTTTATGATTTTTTTGTAAGAAAACTGCATGATGGAGATGGATCTTTTTGAAATTTTAACTGTTTATTTTACATATCTTAAGGTATACACAAGAATTTTTTTTATTAGATTTTGTTGCTTCTACTCTAAGTTATAAACAAATATGTTCAACCACATTTTTTGACACGGTGGGCAAGATAAAAAAAATAAAAAAAAATAAAAAACTACTCAATGGATCATTTTGATTTTTTTAAAATTAAAGCTTATTTAATTGCTTTTGATATGAATTAAAGCTTTTACTAAAATTATTTTTAAAAAAGTTATTAACAAATAAGAACGAATTTTTTTAACAAAAAAAAAATTTTTTTTTAATCAGCCATTACATAACTTTTTTTAAATAAATTTATGGGCTCCTTTAATTTAACTAGAAGCTATAATCACGAAGTTTACGAAAAAAATTTGTTTTTGTGTTTCAGATAATTCTACAAAACGCTATCATGCCCACCGTCCGGACGAAATTTTCCAAACCAGTTGAACATATCTGTTTATAACTTAGAGTAGAAGCAACAAAATCTAATAAAAAAATTCTTGTGTATACCTTAAGATATGTACAATAAACTGTTAAAATTTCAAAAAGATCCATCATGCAATTTTCTTACAAAAAAAATCATAAAAAAGTGCTCATTTTGGTCTCCTAATGTAGAAGGTCCCCTTAATTAAAAAGAAAAATTACAAAATGGCCACTTTTCCCGCCTAGGCTGGCCAAAGTGGCCAGCATAGGTAAATGAACAAATCACATTGATTCAGGATTTATATTTAATGCACATTAAAAATAAGTATTATGTTTTGTAACATTTTAAGTATTAAATAGTTAAAACTTAAACTAAACAGTAATGAGTATCAATATGACGAATGGGGGAATACAAGTTCCCCAGCAGGAATGCAGATTGAAAATGTCGAGAGTAAGCCTTTCCTTAACCCTCCGACTGTCTTGGAAAAGGGCAAAATTGTAATGTTGTTTTCTCTGCATTTTGTTTTAAATGTTTAAAAAAATGATTCTTTGAACATTTAAAAAAAACCTTAATAACGAATATGAATGCAATCCTTGGAGGTATTAATCATTGTTCAATGTATTAAAAATACATTAAATCAATAGAATTATATTACTTTAAATATTGCTTGTATTGCAGTGAAACCTGGAGCTTAGTGAACGTATTAACACGGGCTTGTCAGTGAGGGGGTTCCTTAAAGAAGTTATTGCCCCGACCTGTTTTCTTTCTTTGAAAAAAAAATATTTTTGAACAGTATTTTGTTATGAACAATGAATAAAAAATCGATTCCTGGCAAAGTAGCCATCTGGCCATTTTGCCTGTTCTCTTTGTGACTACTTTGTCCGGAATGTCGTCATTACAAAATATGTGGCCTAGCATCTAATCTACATGAATTAGTGTTTTTAAACACGCAATCATTTAACCCTTTGAGGGGCAAGCAGTTACATTCCTCTAATGTTGATTTCACAACGGAAAATTCGAAAAAATTTGCTTCAAAATAAGAAAAAGCGATTTTCCAACTTTTTCCCCACCAAAGTTATAAAAGTAAAATTTTATTAAATTTTTCTGGTGCAGATCTTGTTAAAATTAGGTGGGATATAATATATACCACCGCCCCTCAAGGGGTTAAAAGGTTATTTTATACTGATTAAACAACATAAGAGCAAATAATTATAACTCTACATATTATTCAGTTATAATCAACAAATTGTACCACTTGCCTAATACGAACAAGTAAAAATTAAATTTAAAAAATCAAAAAACCCGACTGTGTAAAAAGCGAACTAATTAATTATTTTTCATCAATGTGAAACTATTTTTTTATATTACTTACCTAACCTATTTTTTTATTTTCTTGTACTGATGATTTTTAAGTTGTGTTTAATTGTTAGTTCCTATCTATAAACACAGTTTTGATGAGGCCTATAGATATCTATGAAGGTTAGAGTTGCAGTAAAGCTAGAGATCCTACCTACACAACTTCGAGGTCGTGTAATATTTAAACGGAGCTTTCGACTGTAAAATAGTCAATGAAACATCGTCTTCCTTTTGAAAGACCTATCCAATGATATGCCACTCAATATGGTGCGTAAATATTTTTTGTCGTCTCTACCACCATTTTGTATTTTAAGGCCGCCATTTTGAATTTATAAAAACAAAACCTAGCCTATAACCATCGGACGGTTAAAACGAATTGGTAGAGACCCCATTCATTAAAATCCATCCAGCCGTTGGGCTATTTCGAGGGTATAAAGAAATCCACTTACCCAGATACACGTCAAACACATAACCCTTCTTGGCAGTCGGGTAAAAACCAATAAAATGAGTTAAAAACTAGAAAAATATAGCCTTCCACTTCAAAATCGCAGGCAGTATTACCTGCATCTGTAACGACTGTTTCGCCGAGTTCCAACGTGGCGGGGCACTATACAGCGGAAAAAACTTTGCCCTGACTGGTCATTTTACCCTTTCTTCCCCTACTACAACTGATGTGCCCCATCAAACGAACGATAAATATTATGGGCACCACTTTCTACATTAAGCATCTTGTTGTGCATCTCAGTGCAGTTTATCAGCTGCTTAAAATACAATAACATCATTAAAATACTATACAAACGATTTTCCCCATAGACCATGCGAATTCTATATTCTTCCTTTATAGCTCTATTTTTTTTTTTTTTTTGTTTTAATCAAGGAATAAAATCTGTCTTATCAAATAGTCAGAATAAAGATGAAACTACCCTTGTTTCCAGAAAGAACTATGTCTTGCTGATTTTTTAATAAGCAGGAACTGCTTAGACTATAATTATATTTTCAAGGTTAAGAATTTATCGAGTGGCCTATAATCCCTGAACGTATGGTTCTTTTTATAAAGTAACAATACTCTTTGTTCCAAAATATTGAGTACATAACGATGCCTCAAATATAAGAGCATAAATATGGTGACTACTGATTCAGTATAGGACAATGTTATTAATAAGTTACTCTAATGTATAATATGAAGTGTGTATTAGAAATAAGACCGCTCGATTTTCATACAAGCCTGCGTGCTCTGACACAAATTGAAAATTTTATTTATTCACAACTTGAAAAAAAAAAAAAACAATAACTTGCTTTTTGAGAAACAATAAAGTTCCGAAATTAACAGAAACGACTTTTCTAAAATTTTCGAACAGCAACGGAGCATATTTCTTTTAAAATCATTTTTATTTTTATTTTTATTTTTTTTTACCCGACTGAAAAGAAGGGTTATGTGTTTCACGCGTATCTGGGTATGAGAATTTCTTTATACCCCCGAAACATCCCAACGGCTGGATCGATTTTAATGAATGAGGTCGCTATCAATTCGTCTTAATCATCCGATGGTTATAGGCTAGGTTTTGTTTTTATAAATTCAAAATGGCGGTAGAGACGAAAAAATTTACGCACCCTATTGAGTGGTATATCATTGGTTAGGTCTTTCAAAATGAAGACGATGTTTCATTGACTATTTTAAAGTCAGAAGCTCCGTTTAAATATTACACAACCTGGAATTTGTGTAGGTAAGATCTCTAGCTTTACTGCAATTCTAACCATCATAGACATCTATAGGCCTCATCAAAACAGTGTTTATACATAGGAACTAACAATTAAACGCAACTTAAAAGTCATCAATACAAGTAAATAAAAAAATAGGTGTGTAATATAAAAAAAATAGTTTCACATTGATGAGAAATAATTAATTAGTTCGCTTTTTACGCAGTCGGGTTTTTTGATTTTTTTTTATTTAATTTTTATTTAAGTGATCAATTTATCTTGTGGAGCCTATTTTTTCTCAAGTTTATACGATTGGCTTTTTCCAAAGGTCTATGCATATAACGAAAGAATTTCGTGATTTCAGTATAACGAAAAGTTTAAATTGGATTTTTTAAACGTTTCCCTTATATTACCGTAGCTTTTGCGAAATTTTCTTCCAGATAGTTTAAGACAGGTCCGTCTGTTAAATTTTCAATAGGGCGGGGTTAAGGGTTTCATTTTCTTTTTGGATTCTTATAAAATGTATTAACTAAAACTACACACTAATTTATATTAATTATGCATTAAGGTTATTATTCATTAAACTTGTTGTATATTAATGTACCTATTACATCTTAATTTACGCTACCAGCATACCACTGAAATATTTGTAACTTATATAAATTTTTTACAATTAGAAAAACACAGTTATTACTTAAACCTGTTATTCTAACTTTCAAGTACGTTATAAACCTGATACCTAGTACAAATTACAATGTGGTAATTTATCAAAATGAGTAAATTATGTGAAAGTGGTTGCTCACCTTTCTTTTAAAAATTGATTACAAAAAATGATTTTATAATCATTAGCCTCACGAAAAACAATAAAACAAAAGCTATATTAAAACTTGGTCAAAAAAATCAAAGCTATAACACCAATAATAGGTATTCCTCGAATGCAAAATGCAAAATAAAATAAAATTACCATTACAAATACTTTATTTTCCTGTCAAGTTCAGTCAGGCTCAAAATATTCTTGATAATGAAAATTTTATTTAATAAAAAACGGAAAAATAATCAAATGTTAGAGTTAAATCCCCAAAGCCATCACGTTCTACGTGGCCTTGGTTCTTGATGCTTCACAGTTTTCCATAATTTATGCGTAAAGTGGAATTTTAGTTCCGTATTGATCGTTCTTTGAATAAGAAGCAAACTCATTTAAACCAGCCTACTTCTAAATGATGTGCAGCTTAATAATTAGATATCTAGAATTAATTTTATAGTTGATAATAATCGATCGTAATTGAATTAATTACAAACTTTCGAGTGCGTTGTAAATAACGATGCATGATAAAAAATGATGCATGAATGATAACAAGTGATACAGTTTAACGCAAATTCAACCACTTTTATATCGCGCTTCAACTTCCGCCGGGACTTATGAGAGGTAGAAATATCTTGATACAAATTTGCAGCATTGCTTATCAATTTTCCTAATCTAACTTATTAATCAGTTGATTTTTAATTAATAAGCAATAAATTGATAGCGAAATACTTCGAGATAGTAACTAAAATTTTTGTATAAATAGTTTTTAGGGTTCCGTACTTAAAAAGTAAAAACGGAACCATTATAAGATCATGTGTCTGTTTGTTCGCCTGTCACAGCCATTTTACTCGTAAATTATGGAACGTTGAATGTTCAAATTGGCTGAAGTAATAAAGACTATAGACCCTTATATTTATAGATTATTAACCATTCAGAAACATATTTAGGAAAAATGTACAAGTTCTGATTAAGTTACTTGAAAAAAAAAATCCTTTCTTTGTATATCGTGTAGGATATCCTGTGAAAGCTTTTGTATAGCGCCGATTTGAAAAATACATTTCTTTTAATTTCAGGTATTATATTTTCAGCGATATCGTCGAAAATATAATGCAAAAATATGTCCCCCCCCCCCCACCTCAATTTCCGAATCTACTGAAACTAAAATTATGAAAAAATAGTAACAGTTAATTTAAACCTTGCAGAAAAACGATAGCGATTACCCTAGGTCACATAGTTTCTGTGAAAATCGCATTTTTCCGTTACACATGAATTTCGATTTGCGGGCGTTCGGCAAAGGAGTTGAGGAACGATGGAGGTACCTATAAAAAATCGCAGAAACATAGAAGGATTGTTGATAGTGATTTTCGAAAAAAATTGTCGGTAATTAGCTAAGATATTAACCTTTTAAGACACGGCCGGTCGGGGCATACATAAATACACGGGAGAAGTACCCTATGCGCCGTCGGCTTTTAAAGTCTAGATAATAACTTTTAATAATATATTTGTGTAATGCAATGTCCAGTTACTAAGTCATATATTTTTTGTACGGAACCCTCTGTACGCGAGTAATACTCGCACTTGACTGGTTTATTTTATAGAAGAATTAGATTAATTCTCGTCAAAGGTGGAAAGTTAACCCTTTGTATCACTGCTTTTTAAATCTGCACTATACCCAAAAGCAGGGTTCTCGCTGCTGTTCGCCATTGCGCCAAATCGCGACAAAATGTTTCATTTGGCGAGTAAACTAACGATCAGACTCGCCAAATTGCGAGTGCTCAATTTCTGCTCTGTTTGTGTGTGTGTGTGTGCCAATACACTAGAGACTTATTCGCATTTATGAACGATTGATGTAGCTTAAATGTTTAGTCACACCGTGCCATTTATATTGTTCTATTTATAGAGATACAGATTCAATATCAATTCAGTTTAGCAACAACCAAAGACTCAAAAAGGATTATGCGATAGGTTTTTGTCAGTTAATCACTGTCTATGAGCCGGCGTCGCTCTGGTAGAAACATAAACAAAATTACTCGCGACAAATGCCAAATATTGAAAAGTTTTGCTGAAATGTAGTGTTGAAATTAACCATACTATTTCTTAGTTGTATGTAAAATATCATTGGCCGGTCATTTTTTTCTATCGGTCGAAATCTCATAGCAATTTTCAGTATATATTTTCACAACGGTAAATCAAAGATAGCTGTTTTTAACTTTTATTCAAGCTGCTAAAGAATATCGGAAACATTTACACAGTTAGGAGGCATTTAAATGTATTTATTTTTAATAGATTCTGTAGCAGATAGTTGAATTTCTATTTTTGAGTAATTACAAAAAATTAGGTTATTTTAGAGCATATTGAAGAAAAAGTGATATAGTAAGGGGTTAAAGACAGACTTTTCAGTGTTCCCCGCCGAATCTATTTTGCTAACTTTTATTTTCATTTGGCTACTGTTTTTTATTTCTTATTCGCCAAATCGCTAATGTTGGTCAAAAGCCAGTGAGAACACTGCCCAAAAGTCAATGTTACTTCTACAGTGGGCTTTAAAAGAATATTTTACTTATTGTAGCTATGGCCCAAAACAGCAGTTAATATAAATTGTTCATAGAATTCTCATCAGGTGGCGCGTTAATCTTTCATGGCAAAAATGACCTTCGTAGAATTTGTAAAATTAAAAAGACTGGAAACGTCCAAAAATAGATTGTTTACAAAGGTGCATTCAAATACTTTACAATTTTGCATTAGGAAATTGGCAATATTTATGACAAGTATGTAATTTTCAGTTAATTTCAGATGTAAAAAGTGAATAATTTGTTATTTTTATGTTCTAAATTTTTTTATTACTTTTTACGCGCTTAAAATTATGTATTTTAGCCTCTGAGTAAACATTTTTTAAATCAGAGTTGTTGAAACAAAGCTGAAAAATGCTATAAAAGTGATACAATACCTTTATTTAGATTAACGCTCGTTTCAACGCACAAACGGCGACATTTTCAAAATCATTTGTGATCGAAATATTTTTGCAAACAAATTTTAAAAACAATAACTTGGTAAATAATGCCACGAGACTTGGTGCATATTTAAAATCCGTGCAAACATAAAATAAAATAAAATTGGATATTTGTGAGCGTGGATTAATTTTTAGTATTGTTACTAAAACAGCATAGTATCTCTTTCCAAATTTTAGGTAACTCAAGGGACACTGAATCATTTCAAATATTGTCGTTGCGTAAAAATATCTCTAGTGATTCCCGGATAATGGATGGTAGATAAAATCTTGATGGACAAATTATTCTGCTATTTTTAAAATTGATCTGTAGGGGTTCTTTGCTGCACAATCTGGCCAAAGATGTGGTTTTCCTGTTGTATTTGATGTCTGCTATATGTTCTTTGATTCTAGTTTTTGTAACTCATTTATTAACTTCATTAGTCATTTATAGCCATATTTATTAACTTAACTTGATTCTAAAGGCAGCATTTCACGACATGTCCCTGGCATTTCCCATAACACATTGCAATCAACTGTGGAACATGCTATCTAAAGATTCTAGATGGTATTTGAAAATGATGGCCGTCATGCGGGACATGTTTGGTTATAACAAAATTTGTTAAACTATCGTAAATGTATTCTAAATGTGTAATTCGTTAAAAAACGCCCTCTCAATTTTTTTTTTTTTTTGCTCAAACAAATTCCCATACCTTTATTATATCTTCCACAAAATTTCCGAAAATTCTGAAAAATAGTTTCGTCTTTAAAATGTCGTTTAATTATGGACACCCTGTAAATTAAATTTCTGAACTATCGCAATGCCAAATGTGTAATTTATTAAAAATCGCCCTCTGGTGGCGAAATTTTAAACTTTTTTTTTCGTTTTGCTTCAAAAAATTCCTATCCCTTTATTATGTCTTTCACAAAATTTCACAACTTTATGAACAATAGTTGTGTCTGTAAACAACTTTAAAGTAGGGTCGTTTAATTATGGGTAAACTGTATGAAGAGTTTATCGAAATAACGTTGCCACTGAAATAACGCAAATAAAACAAATTGTCGTAATTTAACTTAGATAAAACCCTTTCTACATTCGCAATTGGGAGTATTGTATTATAAATACCTGATAATAGTTATTCGAGGGTCACATTGAAATTTTTATGATACGGCTAAATGGTTCAAGTTAAACTTACCAACTCTTAGGAATGTTCAAAGTAGTTCCCTCCAAGATCAATGCACTTTTGTAGGCGAATTTTCAAAAGGTTAAATGCCTCAAGCAATCCATTTCTTGGAATAGATGAAAGATATTCTATTATAGCCTCATCAATCTCATATTCGGAAGGAAAACGATGCCCACGTAATTTTTTTCATATTAAAAAACAGTCAAAAGTCACATATATCAAGATCAGAAGAATAGGGCAGATGTTCTATCAGTTTGATTTTTTTTTTCAAGAACTGTAATCCTTGCTGAAGGAGAAGATGCATTTTCGTGCTGAAGAATGAGTCCTCTAACATTCACCTCTTGAAGAATGTCTAAAAGACACTTAGTGGTGTACCAGTTAAATGTAATTGTCTTCTATCCTTCTAGATTAATGGCTTTCACCAGACCTGTACTTTTGATGAACACGGTATACATTACTTTTTTCATTTCCCGATGCCTTTTCACCAGTGTTGGTTTGGGATCATCTTCAAAGACCCATACTTTGACGTGTTGTAACATCAAAAAATGGTTTGTACGTCTCAACACCAGTTGTGATTTTAGAATTAATGCGGTGACCACCATCATTAAGTAATTTTAGGGTTTCTTTACTGATTCTGACACGCTGAGATTTTTGGTGCTCTGTTAAATTATGGGGGATTCGACAACAAACTAATTTTTTCATATGCAGTTATTCATGAATAATTTTACGTATAGCTGCGGATTCAAGGTTAAGTTCCTTCTGTATCATCTGGTAGGTACAGCGATAATCATCGATTAACATTTTTCGTACGGCCGACACATTTTCTGGGACTACAGATGACAACGGTCTTCCTGTGTGTCCTTCATCCAAAAGAGAATTTCGACTTATTCTAAATTCCGTAAACTATCTTAATACGTGGAACGAGATGGAGCTTCATTTCCATATACTAATTGTACATATTGAAGGCATTCTTCTTGATTTAACACCACTTTTAAATTATAGAAAATCATAGCTCGATAATGCTGTCGCGTCGTCTCCATTTTATCTTCTTTCAAAATTCATTCAACGATAGCTAAATAGCAGTTGTTGCCACAAATTATCATCTGTAGACAAAAGAGTTCAAATTTACATATTAGACCAATATTTGTTTGGTGCATATTGCCTGCTCCTCTCTCAAAAATTTCAGAGTTATCCTAGTACAAAAAAATTTCCAAAACTACATTGATAATATGAAGTAAAAACTTGATATTATTATGTTATTCAGGATACTTATAATTTAATTAAAATCTTCATAAACATCAAAGAAGTCAGGTGTCTTTAAATATTTTAACCGCTGGAGTAACTTGTATCAAACAAACAGTAACAATTGAATTTAGATAAAAGCCTTTCTGCCTCAGAAATTTGCTCTTTTTGAACTGAAATAACAAGAAGAGATAAAACTCAATGAATACGGTTTTGATTAAAACGCGACGACTTGTGAATTGTGAGAAAGTCGTGAAGACCACAAAGAGGTGTGCTTACTCTTCCCAATAATCCGAATACGTTCCCAGAGGTTTTAATACTTTTTCAACCGTCACACTTGACGGGCTTTCACCTTATTACACAATAACTTACTAGCTCAAGAAATCACATATCACACAACATTGCGTAATCTGAATTTCCAGCTCATATTACAAAGGTTGAATCGTGCGTTATTAATTTCACGAAAAATGTTATTTGTCATTTATTTAACCTCTTCCCTGATTATCCCGAGTTATTTCGAATTCGTGTATGTTACAATTAATTAATATCCCGATAAAGCTCGGGCGTAGCATAAAGTGTCCCTTCGATTTGTTTTATCTTGTTTTTACTCGGCCTGAAGCTTAAAAAGAAAGAAAATTTTCTTATATAATATAATAAATTATATATAATTAAATTATATATAATATTTGGTAGGCAGTTTTGAAAGTTTTGTGAGGTGAAATGCAAATGATGAAATACAATGATGTGTTTGCAAAAAATGTGATGATTTTTTGCAGTTTATTTTCAAAAAAATTGGTAAGGTAAGCGGTTATTGTTTGCGTCCTTAACATAAAATATTTTATGTTTGTCTGCAAAATGTTATTCTACGTGCATAATATTTTTCGTAAAACTATCGATATAGAATACTGGTTAAGGTTTTAAGTTAATTTCCTTGTACTTTCTTCTATATTTACAAGAATAAAGTGTTGGATTTGCAATACATTTCGACTTTCTGCTTTCAACGGATTTATACGTTTTATAAGGTAATGGACACGATTTGGCTATTTTTAGAATATGCCTGTCAGTATGTCTGCCTGTCTATATTCGACACAAATTTTATGGACACTCTGTCTCGAGAACTAATGCACGGGATTTAATGAAACTACAGATTCAATTAGACCTTGACATAAATTGTTGCGTATTAGGTTTGTATGTATACCGCCTAATAGGCGGCGCGCTATACTACATTTTTTACAATTTTCGCTATATCTCAAGAACTAATCCATAACATTTTACCAAACTTCATATTTTCTTAGACCTTGAGATAAATAGATCCTAATTAGGTTTGGGTAATACCTCCAAACAGGTGTCGCTGCTATGCTCTATTTTTTACAATTTTTGCGTTAGCTACAATGCAGTTTTTTTTTTTTTTTTTTTTTTTTTCAGTTTAATACTGGCATTCCACAAGCCAGTATTATATCATAACATTAACAATAATAAACCGTAAAATAAGCAATAATATACCGTTAAATAGTAATATGTACATTACTGCAGTGTCTTTAATACGACGGTATACTAGTGTTTATTTGCGGTTTATTATTGTTAATTTTACGGTGTAATATTGGCAGCTGGGGTGCCAGTATTATACCGTAAAATCAACATTTTTTTTTCTTTTTTACAGTGTATATCTCAAGAACTAATCCGCGTAATTTTACGAAACTTCATATTTTCTTAGACCTTGACATAACTATATCCTAATTAGGTTAGGGAGTATACCGCCTAACAGGTGTCGCTGCTGTGTTCTATTTTTTATGATTTTCACGATAGTATATCTGAAGAACGAATAGATTGTCATTTAATTTTGATTGCAGACGATTTAAATTATATAAGAGAAAGTTTTGTAATGATCACAGCATACTGGTTTGTCGTTGTTGTTTTCCAAGATACATAACTAATTTTATAAGTATTTGGATCTTTATGTGCAATAGCCGATTATATATATTAATTCAGTAACACGGAAATAATCTGACTCTATCTTAAATAGAACGTAATTACCATGGCAACCTGGAATCATTACCTATCATAAGATATCATTGAATTAATTACATAGGATAGGATTAAATAGAATGAAAAAAAACTTTTATTAATATATTTTTAAGTTTTGATTCCATTTTCATAAAATTTGAAATGACTCGACAAAATTCTGCAACGATTATAAATATTAAATTTCAAACTATTCGGTTGGGTAATTTTTTCGCTGTTATATGCGGACAGACAATTGGATGGGCAAGACGACGACTATAGGTGCTACGTATTTATATAATTATGAACGCATCTAAAAAGAGCGATATAGTTGAATAAACGGTATAACAAGGAGCGGTATAATAAGAAGCTACTTTTTTATAATAGTTTTACATTAAAGTATTTCTCAACTACATTGATAATAGGAAGTAAAAAATATATATATATATATGTTTAAGCTTATAGCTGTACACGGTGCCCACTAAAGTCCAGACTTCAGAATACTGACAGTTATTGATATGTACCTAGTGTCCAGGTATAGTAAAGTGGCTTTGCACTGAGTGATGAGACGGCTTACATCACCATCTAGCGGAAAACTTTTGAGTCAGCGTAACTATATAAAAAAACTATGCGTGATATGAAGAAATACAAATGCAAACTTATACAGTGTCCTCGACTTAGTCTGAAACGGTGTATTACTTGTATAAATAACTTTATTAGAAGCGGCCGAAAAGCATCGTGAAGAAAATAGTGACCTCATTTTTTTCCGAAAGCGGCTGTATTGCCTCAGTACCTTTGGAAGAGTAGAAAACAGTTACTGTCAACTGGTTTACACAGATTTCTCTACCAGAGGTCATTAAAAAGTTGGAAGAAAAGCGACCAAAGACAGGAACAAGAGGCAATCTTTATCACCATGACATTGGTCAGCAGATTCTGCTTAAAAAACAAAGGACTTTTCAAAAGCAAATAAGATCTAGTTGGTTGGGCATCCATCATACAGCCCTGACCTTGCTCCATGGGACTTTTATTTGTTTCCCAAAGTCAAGGAAAGCCTCCGTGGTGCAAAATTTAGAAGTGTGGATGTTGCACTGGAGCACTATTTAACTCTCCTCGAGAAAATCAGCCTGGTTGAGTGGAAAAAAAAATTGAAATCTAGTGATAAAAAATGAATAATTGTATTGAGTATAAAGGTAATTATTTTGAAAAAAAAAATTATATATCGTACATTTTTAGTATTGCAAAAACTTTCAGAGTGATCCTCGTACGTGTGCGTCTGCCTTGTAATGCCAAATTTCTTAATGCAGTGAGTGATATATTTACGATGGTGATGAGATATAAAAAATTCAAATTCAGTACTATTTAATACATTTATTTTTCATTTTGTACCATATGGAGGATGAACTGCATGTTTGTAATTGACTTTTTTCTCGTATCTCGTTTTCGATATAAGAACTCTATCATCTCAATATACCGTTAGATAGAGCTGTAAGAGATCTTGTCGCGTACCACATGATTCATTTACTAATACTCAAACATTACGTTCATGATTATTTAGCTAGCTGTCATCGTTATGAAATTAAGGCAGTGGATATCATTTTAGTGGGAAGCCTGTATGTTATTAAAATTTTAATAATAAGTAATTACTATTTTTTTAGATAGTGCAGGAACTTCAAATAAACTTAACTTATAAAATATACAGGTACACTCACGAGTAAAACAAACGATCGAAATTTAATTTAGAAGAACATCCTTAGCCTTTAGATTTAAAAATAATCACCTTCCCATATAAGATTGTAATATGAATTAAAGAATTTCTATATCATATTGCAAATGGGAAATCATTTATTATTAACGTTACGAACAGTTACAAATGCTATTTTAAATTTTAAATGTTATTTCAATATACAGTAAAACCTCTATAACGGACACTCCCGAATAGCTGACACCTCTATTCATCGGAAACTTTTTCGATCACCAACACCTATGTATTTCTACATTTTCACCTCTTAACAGCGTACACCTCCAAATAGCGGACAAATTTCGTGCCCTTATGATGTTCGATATTCCAGAGATTTTACTGTATAATAGCTATATTATAACTGTTTTACATTAAAAGAATGTTAAATCTACACCGGGAATAAGTGAAAAAAATTCTTGATTTTAGTAAGCTTATAACTATGTATTATTAATGTTACATAACTCTTAATAACACTATTTTTAGATAATGAAGACGACTCGGGTAATTATTTAACAACTCAAATAATCGTGCATTCGCAAATGAAACAAACAGTCACAATTTAATATAGGTAATACTCTTTCTGAATTCGGAATTTGCTCCTTTTAACTTGAAATACAAGAGAAAAGGCTCAGTGAATGTGCTTTTAATTAAGGACTTGTGAGTTGTGAAGAAATCCTGGGAGATCTCAAACAGATATGTGCTAATCTCCAAATAACCCTAAAGTGTTTCTGGAATTTTAAATACATTTTCACCCATTAAACTTGACGGGGCTTTCACTGACGTTGGAAATCAGCCGGTTTATTCCCAGTTTTGTTTCCAAAACATCCGCTTTATTTCCAAAAGCCCAGATTTTATCAAAAAAAAATCTCGTTTTTATCAAGGTTTAAAGCAAGTAATTTCCGAATACTTGCCATTAGCTTTCATCTAATTTCTCAATAACTTACTAACTGAAAATAATTAAATTAAATTTAATAATAATACAGTGAAACCCCGATTTAACGTTATTCAAGGGACCATAAAGAAATAGCGCTAAATGCGGGAAAACGTTAAATCGGGGTGAGACGAAAACAAAATACTGGCCATGAAATAAAGGCTAATTTACGTTTCATTACTTGATTTACAATGCTTTAAACATCAGGTTTCTAAATTAAGTTTTAAAGACTTTTTTTATTTTACTTTGCGTCCTGTTTTTAGCAGCTACATCACAAATCGCTTTCTCAACGTATATGAATTTGTGTAATCTTTTCTCTTGGCCTTCAGTACTTCAAAAGAATGCTTTCAGTGTTATGAAAATTCTAATGGCTTCCAATTTTCAAATTCCTTAAACGGTGACGATTTCACGTTTTTTTTTTTTTTTTTTTTTAGCCTGTTTTTCCATTTTTTACAATTTTGCTCCATTAAATTTACTTACTGTAAAATTGTCAAAAATTTGAATACGGAATTCAAATTAAACATATTAATTGCAGTTTTGGGCTTTGGCGATAACTTCCAAATTTTCAAATAAAGAAAATAGCTTTCTTTTTCACGCCATACAATCTAAAGCTAGTGAAAAATAACGAACGCTATCAGCTCCGTTGTAGGTAACCTTGCGCTGTAGTTCAGAAAGCACAGTCGAATAAAATAAAAAGGTGCGGGCGAAAAAGAGGAGGGCTTTTGGATATTGCACCTGCAGTTGGTAAGAAAGGATGAAATAAAAAGATTCCGAATTTTGAACGTTTTAATAAGAAAGTTTTTTTTAAATCACAAATTCTGACTATTTTAGAAAAATTTCATTGAGATTTTACCGCTCAAAAAAACGTTAAATGCGGGAAATGATTCAAAATGATAACGTTAAATCCGGGATTTTTTAACATTAGAAGCATGGGAAATTAATTGGGACTTGCTAAAAATGACGTTATACGCGGGAAATCGTTAAATACGTCTTACGTTAAATCGGGGTTTCACTGTATAATTAAATATAATAGTTATAGTTAATTATATAACTTGCATGTGTAAGTGGTTTCGATAAATGCGCCTCTGCATTACAAATAGTCTTATAACGAGTGCCTCATACCGTCACAGTTCTGCATGCAATTTGTGGCGTATTTAAACTGAGGATGAGATATAAAAATTTTTAATTTCAGGGCTTCTAATAAAGTCATCTTTACATACAAGAATTATTTAATGTTAAATCAAGGACGCTTTAGAAGTTTGTAATTGGCTTTTTACCCCGTATCTCGTGTACCATTTTGGAGATACAAACGCTAACTTGCAATTTGCTGCTAGGTGAATTTGTAAACGGATTTTTTTATGTATTGCATACACTGTTAAAAATTTTGTAGTAGGTTGAACCAACTTTTGGTGCTCTAGTAGCTGCCAAAATAAGATGGTGAAATCTCACTCCAAGATTTGGAGCTTCGATTGAACCTTAGCTCCAAATGTTGGTTCAAAATTTCACCATCTTATGGTGGCAGCTACTGGAGCACCAAAAATTGGTTCAACATACCCCAAATTTTTAACAGTGTAGTCACTTTATTATACTTTTACGTAGAGATTAAGCTAGGCATAAGTAGCGTGGCGTGCTAATTTTTAAGTGCCCCGTGCTATTTTTTAAGTGCGCCTTGGAGCTTTTAGGTGTGTCGTGATGGGTTTTAAATTCGTTTGCAATTTTCTGAGAGCGACGGATGATTCTGTTCCGAAATTTCCTCAAATTTAAGGATTTCAGTTCCGAAAATTTAAAAAAATCTATCATCAGTCCAAAAATTCGGACATGAAAAAAATCCTCATTTTTTCTTAACATAAAACCCTCATAATAGATATTAACCCCGAGACAATCGTATTTCTGCGAATATTTACGTAACGAATTCACATCCACAGATGCAGGGGCGCCATTTTAAGAGGGGGTTTTGTGTGTGGGGAAGGGCAAAGTTTTGATTGAGATGCAGAGTTTGTAATAGTGTGCGGGATGTGAAAATCGCGCACAAAATAAGATAATCCAGTATAATAAAAAATGCTGTGTGCCATTTTCCACCCTTTAATTCGAGGAATTTAATTTTCGAGTAAGCCGTGATTTTATTTTATTTTTCGGAATATAGCAAAATCAATTCGTGACATTCTTCAAACGACGGGAAAATTCCGTGAATTCCATGAATACTGTGAATTTAAGATTCATAAAATATATCGTTAAATAGACGAAAAACATCGTTAAAATGAGGATCATATAATATAGATCGGAAATAAATAAATAAAGATTATTCTGGGCCGTAAGAATTTATCATTAAAAACTGAATTAATCGTTAAATCGAGTATCATTAAATGAAGGGAAAGCACCGTTAACACGGGGAGCATATAACGTGGATCGGATACATTTAAATAAAGATTAATCAGGGCCATAAGAATTTGTTGTTAAACTGAGGTAATCGTTAAATCGAGTACCGTTAAATCAGGGTTATACTGCATTTCGAAATAATTTAACAGCATCTGAAATAATCACACGCTCTCAAGTAAAACGAAAAGACGTAATTTAATCACTCGGAGTTTGCTCCTTTTCATCTCGAAGAACGAATAAAAATTTAAAAATGTATAACGTATGTTTTAATGTTTATAAAAAATATATATATTGAAATTATGTTTAAAATGTTTGAATTTCATAACAATATCATTAAAACTGGCAAAAGTATCCTTAAAAGGTTATCAAAGGGAAATAAATAATGGTGAATCCGGACCATAAATATTTATCTTTAAACTGAGGTAATCGTTAAATTAAATCTCGTTAAATCGGGGCCATACTGTATTTCAAAATGATTTAACAACATCTGAAATAATCGCATGCTAATAAGTAAAACAAACAGACGTAATTTAATTTAGATAAAACCCTTTCTTCACTCGGAATTTGCTCCTTTTCACCTCGGAGAACAAGAAGAGGAAAAGCTCAGTGAATACGGTTTTGATTAAAGCGCGACGACTTGTGAATTGTGAGGAAGTCGTGAGAGTCCCAAAGCGATGCGCTATACTCTTCCAATAACCCGAAAGTGTTCCGGTCCATTTGGGGCCGCAAGGAGTGAGTCTCACTCCATTGGCCACTTCAGTAGCGCGTAAAAATTGCGAAGCGACTCCCAATCCATCTCTTCTTCTGTCTCGTAACAAGGCCTCGCACATGAGATGATATTATTGTGTCGCACGGAAGGCGAGTTTCCAAGGCTCAAGTAGTTAAGTCCGCTGCCGCGATATCTTTTGTGTCTCTCTTTGTAAAAGGAACATTTGTTTCGGTGAGAAAGTACGTAAACTTATATTTAATGAGCTTTGTGTAGTGTGTATTTGTGTATTTGTCTTGATGTGATTATCAGGGCAAATAAAAATGCTAAAAACAAGGATTAATGTTGGGTAATTTTAATTATTTCAGAAAACTTTTTAATTAATTTTCGTTAAAACAGGAATAAATCGTTTTTATTTAATTCTGGGTCATTTTAATTATTTTAGTAAACTTTTTGATTAATTTGTCTTTTTTTTAATAAATAAATTTTATGTTATGTACTTCAGTAAATAATCAATCATTAATGCTGAACTCATTTTAATATTTAAGTAAAACTTTTAATTATTCTGGCTTATTTTTTATTTATAAATATATTTTTTTATGGAGTTCTTATGATTTATTGTCTTTCTTTTTAAAGGCACATTTGTTTCGGTGAGAAAGTAGGTAAACTTATATTGAATGAGCTTTGTGCAGTTTGTGTATTTGTCATGATATAATTATTAGGGCAAATAAAAATGCTGAAATATAGATTATTTTTTTTATTAATTTTGGGTAATTTTAATTATTTCAGTAAGCTTTTTAATTAATGTGCCTTCATTTTATTTCGTATGTTTAAGTAAATATTTAATTATTAATACTGAAATAACTTTAAATATTTCAGTAAACTTTTTAATTAGTTTGTCTTCATTTTTATTTTGTAAATATATTTCTTTTTCTATATTTGAGTAAATATTTAATTATTAATACTGAAATAATTGTGAATATTTCGGTAAACTTTTAAATGATTATGTCTTCATTTTTATTTTATAAATATATTTTAGTTTGTATATTTCACTTAATATTTAATTATTAATGCTGAAATAATTTTAAATATTTCAGTAAACATTTTAATTATTTGGTCTTTAGTTTGTAAATATATTATACTTTATATATTATACTTTATAAATTGTACTTTATATATTTCTTATGATTTATTTATACAAGTTCTACCGTGCTTATGATTAATTTTAATATTACTTATTAAAATTCTAGAATCAAGTACGTAAATTTATATTAAAAGTGTTTCGTGCAGTTTGGGTTAGTGCATTTGTCATGATATAGTTATCATGGCAAATAAAAGTGCTAAAATCAAGAATTAATCGTTTTTATTTCATTTTGGGTCATTTTAATTACTTCAGTAAACTTTGTTATCAATTTGCCTTTATTTTTATTTTTTTTTATATAGTTTTTTATATATATATTTCAGTAGATATTTAATTATTAAATATGTCAGTAATCTTTTTAAGTTTTTTGTCTTCATTTTTATTTTATAAATATATTTTATTTTATGTATTTCGGTAGATATTTAATTTTTAATACTAAAATAATTTTAAATATGTCATTGAACTTTTTAACTATTTTGTCTTCATTTTTATCATATATATTTTATATATTTCACTAAATATTTAATTATTAATACTGAAATAATTTTAAATAAGTCAGTAAGATTTTTAACTATTTTGTCTTCATTTTTATTTTATAAATATATTTTATTTTATACATTTCAGTAGGTCTTTAATTATTAATACTGAAATAATTTTAAATATGTCAGTAAGCTTTTTAACTATTTTATCTTCATATTTATTTTATATATTTCAGTAGGTATTTAATTATCCATATTGAAATAGTTTTAAATGTCTCAGTAAACTTTTTAACTATTTTGTCTTAATTTTTATTTTATAAATATATTTTATTTTATATATTTCACTAAATATTTAATTATTAATACAGAAATAATTTTAAATAAGTCAGTATTTTTTTTAAAACTATGTTATCTTCATTTTTATTTTATAAATGTAATTTATATTTTTCTTATGATTTATTTTTTATTAATTTTGCTGTGCCCATGATTGGTTTTGTAGGTGTTACTTTATAAAATTGTACTTTATATTTTAAGCAGCAATCGCGGAGATAGTACCAATAATCATTTTATTTTAATGTATGCAGTTTTAATTAGTTTAGCGATTTTATCATTTTTGTGCTTTGTAATTTTTTGTCATTATAAAAGGCTTTATATTTTAGATATGTTGCACGAAAATTTTTACAATCATTTAGAAGGAAAAAGGAGTAATTATTTTATTTTATTTTTCTGTAATTTTATTTAGTCCGGTGTATTTCTAAAGTTCAATGTATTTTTTAAAAAATCCAATATTTTTAAAGATTTAAATTTACAAAGTTGATTATATGTTTGTTAATTGATTTTGTATTTATTGCTTTTAAATTGTTCCGCATATTTTAATCAGCGACTCTGAGATTAAAAACAATAATTACTTTATTTTAATTTAGGTTTAATTAGTTTAATGATTTTTTTTATATAAATTTATTATTCTTTATGAATTCAGTTATACACATTAAATTAAACGAACATATTTTTAAATTGAAAAAGTATGTTAATTTATTTTGAATAAGTGTTTTGAAGTTTTTCTTAGTTATTAACTATGATTTTCATCATGCGTTTAATAATTGATTCTTGATATGTTACTCGTTATATGGTTTTATATAGGTTCAGAGGGAAATGGTTAATTTAAATTTTGTGTAATTTTAATTAGTTCGGTTCATTTATAAACAAATTTATTTTCATATTCCCTTTTATTTTATATTTTAAAAGATTATTCTATTGTATTTTATTTTATGTATTTGTTTAAAAAAATGTTTTATATCTGTTTTATTTAAAACAAATTTCATATATTTATAAAAAATATATCTCTCTAAAATTTTTTTTATTTAAAATGTTTCATTTTGTTTATTATACATATATTATTGAACTGCGATTCTTAAAGTAGATGCAATAATTATTTTATTTTATTTTATTTTATCATTTTAATTTTATGCTGCGATACTTTTTACATCTGAAAATAAAGGAACACTTCTTTAAACAGAAAAGGCGTACACTTATTTTGAATTAGTTTTGTGATGTTTTGTGTTAAGACATTTGTTAGGAATTTTATCATGCTTTTCTATAAATAATTTAAAATATTGTTTGTCGTAAATTTTTTCTAGATATATTCAACAAATGTTTTAAAGAGTGAAATATTAATTGTTTTGTTTTAATTACGATTAGTTTTAATTAGTTCAATATATATTTTATTTATTTTTGTTATTATTTTTTTCATTTTATGAATTTTATTTAATTGTATAATTATTTATTATTTATTTCTATAAATTCTGCTATTTTTCTTTCATTGAGAAAATATGTATACTTATTTTGAAGGAGTTTAGTGCAGTTTTTGTTTGTGCATCTGTTAAGAATTTCATCATACTTTTTATACATATTTTTTGACATATTCTTCTTAATTTTGCATAGATAATTTGAAAAATTGTTTTAAAGAGTCGACTTGTTTTTTTTTTTTTTTTAATTATTATTTGGGATAGTATTATATAGTTCAATGTAATTTAAATTTATTTTATATTCCCATTTATCAGTTAATTTTATTTTATTTTTACTTTATATACTTTTTTAAGATTTACTTTTTACAAACTTTTCTATTCTGCTTTCACTGTAAGAATATGTAAATTATTTTGAATACTTTGTGCTTTAGTTTGCATTTGTTATAAGGTTAAACATATGTTTAAAAATTAATTTTAGATATGTTACCGGTGAATTTTTTTTTAAACATAATTTTAGAAATTGTTTTCAAAAGGTGTGATCAATAGTTTCATTTTATTTTTACCACTTCATTGAATAGAAGAAAAAAAATCCTTTGCATTTTTTAATATATTTTTAGAAATTTAGCTATATGTTTGATAATTAATTTCACATCTCTTAAATTTTTTCGCACATAATTTAATTAATATTAATTGCTTAAAAGGCGTAGAGCCAACAGAGTGATAAAGGGTCCATGCCTGGTATTGAACCAGGGTGATTGACTATACGCGCCAATGCTCTGTCTCTATAAGCTGACTGAACGAAGCCTAACACTTCTCACTTTTACCTGTTGACAAAAATTTTCAAAACAATTAAATATTATTTTCAAAAGACAAGGATTGGTCGTTTTAATTTAATTTGGGGGGTAATTTTAATCAATTCAGTATATATTTTTTATTATTATTTTGCTTTAATAGATTTTTTTGGTTCCTTAAAAAAATATATTCTTGGATTGTTTTTGTATATGTTGCTGTTATACAATATTTTCACATTCTAAACAACGAATTCGAAGCTAGCGGCAATAATCATTTTATTTTAATTCAATGTCGTTTTAAATAAGTTAATGATCTTTTAAATGTTTTATGCTTTATAAAATTACTAGCCACCCTTGGCGACCAGTTTGGTCCCCCTTAAAATTTATGTTTGGGAAAGCATGCTAAGCATTGTATCATGTTACTTTTATTCATAATTTAATTTACTTGGACTCTCTTAAATATAATTAATATAATACCTTAAGTTAATATTAGTTTTGGTTGCATTAAAATATCTCAATTTGTTGATTATCTGTAAGCAAGTAAACCTTATTGGTTTACAATGGAAGTCTATGGGAATTTGGCGAAATATTAGAGATATCGCCAAGTTGGTGTCACTTCTGGTGAAAAAATTTGGTTGCCAAATTTGCTGATATATCGTCAAGTTGGTGACAAACTTGGCAACATTTGGCGACAGAATAGGGTCCCCCCTATGGTAACCTCCCCCTTATAGGTATGAAGATGCATTAAATGATGTTCAATACTAATGAGATGCGTTTCATTACAATAATAATCATTCAAATCATCATAATCATTCAAAAAATTAACAGATAATCGCGATTTCTGTGCCACGTACAGTAGCGTAACATATATATAGATTATTTTTTTTTATTGATTTTACGCTCTTTTTTTTTAATTAAAGGAACATTTGTTCTATTAAGAAAGTATGTAAACTTTAATTTGAATGAGTTTTGCGCATTTTCCTATAAATTTCATCCTCCATTTAATAGTTAATTTTAATATGTTAAATATATTACTAATTTTATATATGTTACTCTTAATATTGTTCTTTATAATTTGAACAATTGCTTTGCTTCAGACCTCTAATCGTTTCATTTCCATTTAATGTAATTTTAATTAGTTCTATGTACTTTTAAATTAATTTGCTTCCTTTTCTCTTTTATTTAAAAAAAAATTATTTTATTTTATTTTATATGTATTATTAAAAGAAGATTTTTTGAAGCTAATTCCAATAATCATTTGGATCCATTTTTCTTTCACTTAATTTAATATAATTTTAATTTATGCAGCAATATCTTTTGTATCTGAAAGTAAAGGAACTTTTGTTTCACTGAAGAAGCACGTAAATAATTTACAATGAGTTTTGTACTGTTTGTTTTATCGCAATTGCATTTCATCCTGCGTTGCATAATTAAATTTAAATGTGTTACTTGTAATTTTTTTATACATAATTTTAACAATTATGTTAAAGGGTTCGTTTTATTTACATTTTTGGCAATTTTATTAGTTCAGTATATTTCTAAATTAATTATTTTTCCTTTTTTAAATTTTATAAAATTATTTAATTTTATATTTTTGATACTCATCATATATATTATTTCTGTTGTCATAAGTCCTTTTTTCTCAACGAATATGTAGCGTAAAAAGATGAATGGGGTATCACTGAATATGATTTCTTGCTTATATCTAAGACCGTATATTAAATTTAACTAATATGTAACATACAACGATAAATGAGGTATCATAGGATAGGATTTTTTGACTACATCATCTGCATTGCATGCAGAATTTTCGTCACTTTTTACCCGACTGCCAAGAAGGGTTATGTGTTTGACGCGTATCTGAGTATGTGGATTTCTTTATAACCATCGAAACATCCCAACGGCTGGATGGATTTTAATGAATGAGGACTCTATCGATTCGTCTTAACCGTCCGATGGTTGTAGGCTAAGTTTTGTTTTTATAAATTAAAAAAGGCAGCCATAAAATACAAAATGGCGGTAGAGACGAATAAAAAAAATTCATGCACCCTATCTAGTTGCATATCAATGGATAGGTCTTTCAAAATGAAGACGATGTTTCATTGACTATTTTACACTCAGAAGCTCCGTTTAAATATTACACAACCTGGAAGTTGTGTAGAAAGGATCTCTAGCTTTACTGCAACTCTAACCTTCATAGACGTCTATAATCGTCATCAAAACAGTGTTTATAGATAGGAACTAACAATTAAACACAACTTAAAAGTCCTCAATACAAGTAAATTTAAAAAATATTTAAATAATATAAAAAATAGTTTCGCATTGATGAGAAATAATTAATTAGTTTGCTTTTTACGCTGTCGGTTTTTTTTATTTTTTAAATTTAATTTTTACTTGATTAGGTTAAGTTTCATCATACATATTATTTCTGATGTTAACATCCCTTTTTCCATGCAAAGTCAAACGCATGAAGATGAATGAGGTATTATGCGAAATGTTTTTGAATAACTTTTGACATAGTACACTCGTATTTCGTTACAACAAGTTGTTTTATTTCAAAAATTGCAGTTAATTATAAATTTCTGAAAAATGATTAGAAAATAAAGTCCAAATTGCAGTGCAGAAGGGTGTTTTTTTTTTTTTTTTTTTTTTTTTTTTTTTCTTTTATTGGTAAATACTTTATAATTAATTTTAGATATGTCATTCACATTTTTTATGCTTTTTTTACATAATTTAAATAATTATTTTCAAAGGATCAATACTTTTATGTTATTTTGGGATTTTAAATTAATTAATATTATTTTATTTTATTTGTTTACGTATTTAATGAATCATTTTTTATGATTTACATTTATCAATATTACTATTTGCTTTTTTATTGAGAGTAAATACTTTGCTCGTAAGTTCTTTCTACACAATTTTAACAAAAATTTTCAAAAATAAAGTTTAATAATTTTATTTTAATTTTGTGTCATTTTGAATTGTGAAATGTCCTGTTAGATTAATTTATTTTTCTTAAATAAATTAATCTTTTTAATAATATTTTATTAATTTATTAAAAAGTTTTCTTGTGCATATAAAAATTAATTGCAGATATGTAGTGTTTGTTAACTAGAACAAATAAATTGACGCGAGAAAAGAGGTTATTTTTATCGCAATTATTATTATTATTTCACAGTTTTAACATTAAATACTGTTTTCTATCGTTTTAGAAGTCTCTTTAGTTTAAAAAGTTATCTCTGTAAAACTTAGGAAATTTAAATTATTAAATGTTCTTTCGCTCATATACGTGATGTTTAGATAAACATATTCTATTCTTTAAGCAAAGAGGAGAAAAAGAAAAGAAAGAAAAAACATGCATCAAGCATAGATTATGAAACACTTTCCAAAATTAACAGAATATTAAAAATTAATAAGAAAATTGATTTTTTTCCTTATCTAAATAAGCAACTTAAACAGCACATAGCTAAGTAAAAATTCATTTTCAGGAATTTCTGTCTATATCCATTAATGTATGCGAATTCTTTTCGTGTATTCCTATATGTGATGTATAGAATTTATACACACTACTTAAGATATTTACGTTCGGAGGTCTTTTTTTTTAATGTACAATATTGAATGTGCATACATATTTTTAGTTCAATTCTAATACAGAATTTAAAAAAAAAAAAAAAAAAAAAAAACCCATAAAATCCTAACATTATCTTCATAACATTTTTTTTTAATTGGGGTTTTGGGGGGCATTTTTATCAAAATTTCATGCTTACGCTAGACAGCGCGCACTCAATTCAACTAAATATAATTCAATTTCCTATGTACTGCATACTACTATTACGCATACTACTATTACTCAAATAGGAGTTTTACAATATCTTCAAAATTAACTGAAATATTTAAAAATATATACATTTTTTAATAAAAAATTACCGTTTTTAAAAAAACATTTGAGCACCTATAAAATAATTACATTATCACATAGATCTTAGATTCTAGCTCAGAACGTAGTGAGTTGTAGGGTAAGCATTCTGGCAAAATTTCACTGAAATACACTGAAAAAAAAAAAAAATCCGACCAGTTTTCCTGTGGGAATCGGAAAAATAGTTGCCCTTATCGTATCAGAAAATTTTCCGACCCAGCTCGGGATAAAATCCGTAAAAAGAAGGAAATAGTGAATAAAACTGTATTTTACGGATTTTATTCCGAGCTAGGTCGGAAAATTTTCCGGTACGATAAGGGCAACTATTTTTCCGATTACTACACACTTAAAAATTTTGCAGTATTCTGGCAGGTCATTCGACCGTTTTTAGAAAAAACGGTTTCATAACCATAATTTAACTATATTCTGATCATAAAATGGCCAATAATATGGTCAGAATAGTGTTAAAATTACGGTTGTGTAACCGTTTTCGTAAAAAACGGTCAAATGACCCGCCAGAATGCTGCAAATTTTTAACAGTACACAGGAAAACTGGTCGTTTTTTTTTTGTTTTTTTTTTTTTGTTTTTTTTACAGTGTATGCTTAAACATTTTAAGTAGTGGAGTTTATTGAACGTGGAAATAACAGAGAAATAGATTTTCCAGAAATCGCATTTAAAGATTTCTTATCTATAAAATTGATCTAGAAGTGTCAATTAAGGGTAATTAGGGTTTTTATGTAAAAAGCGCAAGAAAATCGTGCATAGATATTTCTCCTGGCCTTCCTAGGCACACTTTGAGTAGTTGGCTTATAACTTTCTGTTTAATAAAATAGCCATAACCCTTGTTCTAGTAATCGTTGGATTAAAATTAAAACAGATTTGGAATAGAAAAGATGACTCTTTTAAATACAATAATAAAAAGCCTTTGGAAGTTTTTACTAAAACGGTAATTTTAATGTACTTAATACACTCAAAATTAGATTGTTAAAAAATGCATACCACAGCTGAAAATGCATTTCCAGCAATTATCGATCTTAGTCAGTCCTGTAACCGCATTCTTTAGTGTCTCTCTGTAAATGGACGATAAATAAAAAATAAATCTTAAATGCTTTCAATTTCAATGTATTCTCAAAAATAAAGATTTGAAAGATACTTATTGCATCAATGAAATGAAATATGTATATATTGGTTTTTGGTCGAAATTTTATAAATTTAATATTTTTAAATGTGCATTAAACAATTTTATTAATATTTTAAAACTGCATAGTCATGATCAAAAAAAAAAAAAATTCCACTTGTGAAAGAAGTTTATTTAAATCATTTTTTTTTTCTTTTTACATTAAAAATGTTTATTGGCTAGCAAGCTTCAAAGAACTGTATGTAATTTTTGAAAACAAAATGTTACTTCTTTGGTAAATTGTTTATAAAGATTTATCCCTTCCCCCTTCCTTTACTATAAGACAAAAATAAGCAATATTAATGCAGTGAAAAGCCTATCACAGACACAACATTGCTGTAACAGTATTCAAAAGTGCATTAAAATTAAGAGTTAACTGTAAAACAAAATTGCGACTCAGTTGTAAAAAAAGGAGGTTAAAATGTGTTAAAATATGCGGTTGTGCTGTAAAGCAGTAATACGATTCAGTTGTAAAAAAAATGACTAAAAATGCATTAAAATTTACGGTTGTGCTGTAAAATTAAAATGCATCACAGCTCTAAATAACCCTCTCAATAATCTATAGAAAACATGTCGTAGTGCATTTTTGGGATTTCATTATGTTTGTATCACAACATCATTTAAATGCACCGGAAACAATTTTTCCTCATAGATAATAATGTAATGGAATTATTTTGTTCGTCTCTGTAAACAAACTATAAATGTTACACCCTTCAATTTCAATACCGATCATTCTATAATAAACCTCAATAACATATAAAAAATCCATGTCAATCTGAGTATATTTACGAGAGTTAGAGCAAGGACAGACATTTAGACAAACAGAATTCGTAAACACTTTTCAAGTTTGTTGGAAAGTGTTAAAAACCATAAAATATTTTACGCTTGCATTTACTGTGGGGTTCAGACGTCCGATAAAGAGACAGGCCAAAAAAACCAAATTCAGACAGAAAACAAACCAAATTCAGACAGAAAACAAAGCAAATTCAGACAGAAAACAAAGCAAATTCAGTCAGAAAACAAACCAAATTCATACACACTTTTCAAATACATTGGAAACCGTTTAAGACCGAATCATCTTACAGTAGAACGCCGATTATCAGAACTCCAATTAACCGAACTTCCAATTATTCGAACAGCATATTTCTCTCAACAAAAATTGTTAACCGAACTTCCAATTATCCGAACAGCCTATTTCTCTCTCTCTCTCTCTCTCTCTCTCTTTTTTTTAACCTAACTTCCCATTGTCCAAACACTCTATTTCTCTCTCTCTCTCTCTCTTTTTTTTTTTTTTTTTTTTTTTTTTTTTTTTTTTTTTACCTTCATATTTAGCATGTGAAATCGAATTCCCGATTAGTGTTTTGTAGGGGGCAGTAACAAGAGAATAAAAGGCTTGGAGAAAGGGTGTGAAATCAAAATCAAAACACAAGAGTTCCTGTTTATATTACTTCCCCTTCGTCTGTAGTTTGTACATATCGTAGCATTGAAAAGAATGCCTTCTTTGAAACAAGCAACAATCGAAAGCTTTTTTGCTGAAATTATTATCTCTGGAGTTCAGAAAATTAAAAAAGAGAAAAAAGTTTAAATGATAAAAAAATAAACAAAAAAATTAAAAAGACAATTTTTTTTTCTTTTTTTAACATGCCAGCACTAACTGGTGCTGCCAGTCCTAAGCCGGGATAAAGTGTGAAGGTTTTAGTTTAGTCAGGAACATCCCTTAAATTGTCTGTCCATTTATCCGAACTTTTGCGTATCCGAACTAGGATCGGTCCCGACTAGCTCGGATAATCGGCGCTCTACTGCATTCTTTTAATTTTATGATTTTTCAGTGTTTTCTGTATCTTAAAACGCATCTTATCGTCTAAGCTTTGAGGAACTGTATACATATTTACATTTTGTAATAAGCATAACAGGCTTCAAATTTTACTAAATGACATAACCATCGGAGTTTTTATGGTACTCTAAACGATTTATTAGGTCATTAGAATTCTATTAGAATTGTGTTAAAAGTGCATATATGTATATTTGTTGCAATACAACGATGAACCAATAGTAGGAAAAACTTGAACTTTCAATAATTTTCGAATTATTCATGTTATTCTGCTAATACGAGCACATAAAAATTGATTTTTTTTTTTTTTTTTAACAATAAACTTTTTTTTTCATTTTCTCTTTCTAGTTTAAAATTAATAAGTATGTTACTATTTCTGTTTTTATTCTACTAATTAATTATCTCGTAATTGAACTCTAAATATGTTTAATTGGTCAAAATTTTATAAGAGTTATATGGAATTATTTTGTGCATGACGTCCATCTTATCTAATGAATCATCTTTAAATTTTGTAATGCTAGAACACTATTTATCTGCACCCTATATTCTTTTATAAAACAAGTAAACCCCATTTTGAACTCTTCTTAACAATTACGAAAGGAATATTTTACTTTTTTTTTTTTTACCCTCTCCGATGAACGTAAAGCTAAGAGGGCAAAATATTAAAGATAAAAATTATACGCTTTAAAGGCATCATTCAGTTTCTGTAACAGATTAGGAAGCCGCAAATATTTCAAAAAATGTGGAGCAAGCATATTTTTTAAAAGTTCGACACAATAATTTACATAGAAAATATACTTTCTTAAAATTAAAACGTAAAAAAAAAGAATGGTAAGTAACAGCAACTGGAACTACACTCATCTATTCGTAACATTCTGTAACATATTTTTAAACAATCTGCCCCTCTAAAGCGGAATACGTAATTATGATGGCCCCTAAAGAAAGTATTTTAACTTTGATTAATAATAGTTGGTTGGTTGAATATGGTTTAATGGCTGGAAAGGTCCCTTTAGAGTAGTGGTTCCCAACGTGGGGCGTACGCCCCACAACGGGGCAATACGACTTTTCAGGGAGTCAATTTCAGATTTTTTATTAACAAAATTTCTGTCTTTTTTTTTCTAATGAAAGTAGTGTCGTAGTCTAAAAATAGAACTAATAGATGGCAAAATTTAAAAAATAACTGAATAAAAATTAATTTTGAAAAATTCAAAAATACACTGACACCGGCATAATTGTGTGATTGTTTTTAAAGATATTTTGACACCCTTTTTATATATTAAAAAAATCCTTTTAATTTTTCTGGTTGTAATATTATTTTAGTAAAACACACCTCTTTTTTATACTTTTTTTTTTGTAACTTTTACATCTATTCATAGTGCAATGTACCCCATGAAGGAACTTTTACCTATGAAATTTTATAGAATATATTTAAAATTGACTATTTGGGCATATTAAACATAAAAAACGTTTTGAATTATCTAAATGAGGTACTACTTTTATGAAATTAATAAATCCCCGTGTGCATTACGGAAGGAAATTGATAGAAAGAAAACTTCTTATGGCTCTTCTGCAGACCACATACACAATATTTAAACATGTTTCATTACATATCCGTTTTAAAATTTAAAATCGGAGAAAACATTGTTGCCAAATAATAATAATGGGAAAATGAAAGCCCGCTATCAAAGAAGCATGTTTTGAGGGGAAAGGAAAATAATTACTTAAAATGGATAAGATTGTTGATTAATACTTGTGAATGTTACTTGTGAATTATGTTATCTAGACAGTCTCGGTGATAAGCAAATATCACTTGTTCTTAATGAAGTGCTACAATCCATTATAAAATGTATCAATTCTATCAGATGTAATACAAAATGTGAGAGATATTTCAAGAAATTTTACGAATATTACAATGTAGACTATTTATCACTTTTAAATTTGAGGTAAGATGCCAAATAAATAAAACATTTGTAGATGTAAAGACGAAGATCCATTACCTCATTGATTCATAGAGTTATGATAAAAACATACTTGCAATAAAAAAAATATGATTTTGATAAATTAAAGAATGAGAAATCACTTATCAGAGTTAATGCTATTTTTGAATTCTTCTGGGAAAATAGTTTTTTATGTAAAATTATGATTTACATGATAGAGAAGTGAAGGGGGGACATCATGATCTTACAGATCCTTAGGTGGGGCGCGGCCAAAAAAAAAAAAAAAGGTTGGGAACCACTGGGCATGCTGCTCAAAACCATAAAAATTATTTATTTTTAAGTTGCGTTAAAACGTTGCCATTAGAATAAGTTAAATTAAAAAAAAACTTAATGAGAAATGTTGTGAGAGACACAAGACCTTATATCAGTCATCACCTTTAAGGCTGCTAGTCACTTAGCTTCCGGATTCCCCTCCGAGTAATGATAAGTCTATGGGTGTTTGATGCATTCGTATATTTAAAATATCTCCACGGGAAATTAATATTTTTAACTACTTTTTTCTATGTACTCGTCTTAAAGGTTGTCTTTTTTTTTTCCTTAGCTCTCAAAATATTTCTAGAACATAGACTTAATTTTATATGAAGTGTTGAAATCTTACTCGCAATTCGTCAGCTTTTAACACATAAAATATTAAATTAAGCAGAGATTTTAGAAATATTTGAGAACTAAGGAAAAAAGAGACATCTTTTAAGGAGAGTACAATAATCCCTTAACATTCGCGAGTTTTGATTATTCGCGAAATAAAAAATAAGGAACAATTCAACATTCGCGAATATTTAACTTGGTTATTCGTGAATTTTGTTTTCTAAAGAATATTTTTTTTCAAAGTAAACTCGCTTTGTTTTACCAGTTTCATAAACTATTTGGCACTGGACAGCTGCAACGTACTGTATAGCCGAAGTATTGAGAATTTCAACCCTTGTATTGAGGCAAAATATAGATCGGTAATTCCAAGAAACCAGAAACGTGACTTGATGCTAAAAATAAAAAAATCCTAAATTTTCTAAAATTCAAAAATTTTTTTGGAAGTGAAAAATTTTTTGCAAAAGTTGTATGGGAAATTTTAAAGCTTCAAGAATAACTTGTTGAGAAAGCAATAGAATGTGATCTTTCACTATCGAAGAGTCTTAAATTTAAAAGAGAAATCGAAGCCGCAACTTTTCCTTATATGGAAATTCTTAAACGTTCTTCCAAACAATCGTATATCAATAACTTTTTTCAACCATCAACAAAACTTTGTATAATATGTTTATAATTATTCAAATTTATTTACAGCATGTGCTTTTTAATGCTTAATAAATATATTTTTGCGTTTCAATTGCTTTTATTCATTTAAAAAAATCGTAAAACCTAACCCCCTTTTATGCACGGAAATATAGTCCCAATATTCGCGATTTTGATATTCGCGGAGGTTTCCGCGATTTTGATATTCGCGGATGTTTCTGCGAATGTTAAGGGATTACTGTACAAAGAAAAACACAATTAAAACCATTAATTTCCTGAGGAGTTATTTTAAACTTGCGAATGCATCCCATTCCCATAAGCTTAGCATTAGTGAGGGGAATTCGGAAGCTGGATGACTAGGAGTCTTAACGAGATGACTAGTAAGTCACCGCCCACTTGATCCCTATAGTTATTGATAAATTCAGCTGACCAGCTGATTGATGCAAACAGGACCAATATGCACCTTCTGCTCCCGTCTAACTGAGGCAAAGGGCAAAGTAGTGTGTTGGTTTCCAATTACCAGGATCCCTCTATCCGAGGACACTGGTCGTCACACATGGCAAATACTTTTCCATAAGTCTATATAGACAGATTGATTTCGACTCATGGAGAATCGCCCTCATTTCTGAAGAGAAAACCATAATGAGAGTGAAGCAAATATTAAAGAATAGACAATAGAAAGGAGAGGAAAAAAAGAAATACAGATAGATAGCTCAGGAACCCGGATTCACGAAACCCGTGAATACCTAAAGAGGTCCCTGGGGGCATTAACTATACTTCGGTATGTTTTGGAAGTATAATAATATTTTTGTTTTATTTTCTTTCATTTTTTAGAGCATGGAGAATACTTTCATAAATATAACTTATAGAACACACGAACCGTATAAAAAATTTAATTTTATTAGTTTTAAGTAAGGATTAATTTACAAATATATATGTATATGAAATGAATCCGCTTTACTTCATTGTATGTGAGTGTAGTTGTGGTATTAACAGAGAAGCTGGGGCAGTTTTGTCCTGAACCTGACTTTATTTTCTTTCATATTACATGATCTCACATTAAGTCAGGCCCAGTGACTTGACAGTTGGTAGGGGCAAAAGCTCTCTAATTCATACCTGATATTCAACGGAGGATCACATCATAATCTGCCTGTCTTTTCCCCCTGCACTCTGCTTTTCATAGGCTAGGTTTTACTCTTTCCAGCAGAGGGCAGAAGTATTAAAGTGGGAGGCTTATTCTTTCATGATTGGTGCATTATCTTTTTTATAACTGTTTGTTTATGGAGACAAGAGTCTGGACTTATATGATTGCACCACAAAGAGCTAATTCTAATTTTAACGTTAAATATTATTTATGAGGTAATGATAGTATGAACTGTAAATCAAACAAAAGTTAATTATGATATATCTCTTATAATGTAATCATCAATATTTTACTTTGACACTAATTTAACTTTGTACTTTAAACCTATTTACTTTGATTTTGCTCTGAAATTAATCCTTTGTTGTTCATAATTCAGATTCTTAAATTATCTAGCATAGCCTGAAAAACTCAGTTTGTTTATGCTATAAATATAATGATGCTTTCTTCCTTGCTCATGAGAGATTTATTACTTTTATAAGGATTTTAAGATAATTTAATATTTTATGATGACTGTCGTATGTCAACGAAGGGTAATTTCTTTTCCAAATCTGTTTCATAAATACCAATTAGTGTCAAAGATTTTTATGATGAGTAAACTGTTTTTAATTATTTGATTTAAGAGTATATAAAAAATAAGATGGGTTTCCTGATCTAAAAGTTTAATTTAAATTTTGAATTTTAAAAAGGATTTACCTGTTAAAGAGGCATTTATTTTTAGTTATTTATTTTTATCCTTTCATACATATCTTTAATTATCGCAAAAGTAACTCTCTTGACGTAAATGACTTCTAAAAGTATGGAATATCGCTCACTGGAGAATCAGCATTTGAAACATTTTCGCAATTGGAAACATACATTTAAAATTACCGGTTTAGAAATTAGCTATTTGACAAGGTGCATCCTGTATATAACTGTATATACTATAATTAATTCTTACATCATGCATCAGAATTTGGAATAACCACTTAATTGCATTCTTTGCACAGATGCAATAAGCACTTCATTACATCACAAATCTATTATAATTAAATAGTTTTCATGTTTGATTTAAAAACCAAGTATTGTCATGTTTTGAAACAAAAAATAAATAATTAAGTAATAATCAAAATATAGTTTGCGACTTTTTCCTAATTTTAGACTATTACATGACTACTAACTTAAATCATAAAACACTTGCATAAAATTCTGCCCTAATAAATTCAGTTTTTATCAGGTAATTTCGTATAAATTTCACCTTAACTATATGTACATTGATATTTTCTACTAAAAATACCTGGATGACTGCCCAGTACTCTTCAGTGCCAAGTAATATATTATAAAAGAATTTTTCTAGGAAAAGTACTTGCGCATGCTTAATTTTGATATACATGGGCTTCAATTACTTCTTTTGAGTACAGTTTTCTAGTTCCGTTTAATTCGTTTTGAAGTGGGTTGGCTGGAGGAAATATTTTACTCCTTAGCTGCTTCTAAATAATCAATTTAATCCCAGCAAAAGTTATTAAATGCGCTTAACTTGCGTCATTATTAAAAACGTATGATACTTGAGAATATATTTATTTGTGACAAAAGTTTTCTAATATTATCGTTTTTCTAAATTCAAATCGCATGTCAACCATAATTAAACAAGATAGGGTGGATGAATTTTCTTCTTCCTCTTCTTCATATTATTATTTTGAATTACAGTAGAGTCTCGATTATTTGAGTTAATATGGACCAAGCTCACCTCGAATTAGCAAAAAACTCGGATAAACCGAATTTACAGAAATCGTCACCAACTAAGGAGATGAAATATAAATTTTAATTCATTCATTTTTATGGTACTAGCAATATTTTTTTTATCTACATTTCCGTTACTTTTATAAGAAAAACGGGGAATGAAAATCTTTATTTGAAAAGGCCCCTGATAGTTTTTTGTTTGTTGAATGTCAATTTTGCTACAGTTTTTTTTCCTGCAGTATTACGTTACTGCATAGCTATAAGTTTCTAAGATTTTTCTTCACCACTAAAACTAACTAGTAAATTTTACCTAATTCAATCGCCGAAATTTAGCAATTCTGAACGATTAAATATGGCAAAAATTTGTATTAAATTTTAGAGGTAACAAAACCGTACAAATTGGCAGCTATGTGATTCTATCAGTGTCATGAAAATTGCAGACCTAGCCTCTTCTTTCTGCTAAAAGTATTAAATAGTTTTTTCAATCGAACTTATACCTTTGGAATGGATCATTTTCTTCTGATGGGCTGATGGCTTCCATTATTATGAAACAGTCATAAAAAAGTTATGGCCAATTTTTTTCTCCCATTCCGACCAGAAAATCAGAGTTCTAACTTTTTTACGACTGCTCTTTCATCTTCACCAAAAACTTCATTTATAATGGCTGTTTCATAATAAGAGAAGCCGTCAGTCCATCAGAAAAAAATAACTCAGTTAAAGTGGAAACGCGGTTCAGATAATACGGACTCTACTGTATCTGTCTTTCAAGGGCGGTGGTCACGCGGCGTGACCACTTAATTTTAATTCCAAAACTGACAAACGGCATCAAGAATATTTTAATAAAATTTTCCTTTTATATTGAAAGTGTAGAAAAGCAAATTTCGTTTGTAAATTATGCTGTCAGTCAATTATTTCATCATTTTATGAACAAAATTTTCTCCCCCTGAAAGGGGTAACACTATGCATCATAATTCAAAAAGTGTTTCTGATTTCGGTTTGCCTGGCCGTTTGTTGATCGTTCTGTTGTTGCTCTAACTCACGTAAATATGCTCGAATTGCTATGTAATTGATATGTGTTAATTAGCCTTAGTATGACATACTTACTAAATGAATTTGAAAATGAAGTGAAAATCATTTATAGGGATACTCAACAGTTTTCCGTTACATTATAGTTTATGGTGGAAAATCGTTTGCGTTTTAATGAAATTACACTATTTCAAACACATTACAATTAATATGCATCACTCAGGCGCACTACAAGATGCTTGCTGTAGAATATGGTGTGTGTAGCATATATTGTTCATTTACAGAGACACAAGAAAATTCGTTTACAGTACGGTTTATTGGCGGTTATTCCTAGAAGTGCATTTTCAGTTCTGGTATGTCTTTTTAAATTTAGCAAATTTTTTGCTATGTTGTGTGCATATATTTTATAGGTCTTATACAGAGGTTCACAAAAGATATCGAAAGCGCAATTTTCTGCTAAATCAGAGTTAAAGATGCTTAAGGGGTCTCAGGACTCTTAAAGCTTCAAAATTTTCCATATTTTGATATTTTTTTTTTAGATGTTAAACTCCTATCTTTTCTAAACATTTTGATATAACTGTTTCCTTGAAATTCCCATTAGAGCAGAAGTTATGACTTTTAGAATTATACTCGCTCAATAGCTGAAGCGGCATTTCGGAAACTTTGAAGTCATTTGTCTCCAAATGATGTTTCGGGGCATAACGCGCAGAATATCTCAAAAACTTGTGAATATTTTTTCATGAATTTTTCAAAACATATGTTTCATGTTAATGTTAGTCTGTATAAACTGAACTTAAAATTTCTTTTTTAATGTTGAAAAAGATATTTTTTTGTGGTGATTATACTGTTGAAATTTTGCATTAACTAAATACAACTTTGTACTAAAAATATGAAAATGTTTTAGATACAAATTTATTTAGGTTCAGGATAATTATTACAATCATAAGTATATGTAGGCATGAAATTTTTCATTCTAGTAGCAATATTTATTTTGTAATCCTGCGCGTAAGCCGTTATACCAATTTTCTGCTTGGCAAATGTCTGACAGTTTGGAGCCCCCTACAAATGCTAATTCTGCATCTTGCAATTTTTTAAAAACATGAAATGAAAGAACATACTTATATATTCCACCCCAATAAAATTGTGTTTTAAAATCATATACATTTTAAGATATTAAATGTTGAAAATGGTCTTTTTTAATCATTTTTTCCAATTTTAAGAATCCTGAGACCCCTAGAAAATTGTAAAATCTTAAAAACATATAAATAGGGGTCGGAAACCTATGATACTCGGGTGTGTTTTCAGTCGCACGAAGACTGAAATTATCTATTTCTATTTTCTCTTTTACTAATAAGATTAGGTCCTTCCTTTTTTACTTTTTTAATCTCTTTACAAGAAAAAAAGTATTGTAACAAATATTTAAAGATTGCTACATTAGATGGCAGCACTAGACTATAGTCCCTAATTATAGTGGCTGCCAAATAGTTTTCTCCCATCACCCCCTACGGTTTAGTGTGTTCTGAGACGCACAATGAATAGGTTGTAAAATGCGCGCGGTCTTGCATTAGATTTTCTCGCAGGGTTCTTAAAGAGAGGCTGGAAATGATTAAATGTCTGCGAATCAAATGTTTTAACACGCGGATTTTTTTTTCGTTTTTTACTATACATAAGTATTGTACAGCCATCATGTAAATAACAATATGCCTTGTAGTACAGAGTTTTGTTAAACATTACTTTCTACTAAAGTGTGACGTGTCCATTTGAAGTGATGAGTATTATTAAAGATTGTGGCGCCTTCTCATGGAAAGTAAGAAGGTAGCTATACTATTGGATTCGTGAAAATTTTCGAATTAATGTTTTTGACGTATTTATACGTTTTAAGGGTCAGAGGCCCCGAAAAACATGTTTTTACGAAATGTCTGTCTGTGAGTCTGTCTTGTTCAGTTACTCCCTGATATAAATTGGTGCTGATTACTTTTTTGTTTTCTCAAATTTTTTGGTAAAATCACTTTAAAATGTCGCAAAAGGAACTGGAATAATACTAAAAAAAATTATGCTAAAATTTTTTTGTACTTATTTGATAAAATGTAAGCATACTAAATATAGGGATATGCATAATATTTATAAAAAGATAATATGCATGTCTTTTGTCTAGATTTATATAAAATATGCTTTTAAATTCAATATTATATACTATAATTAGCATTTCATGTATTATTAAAAGGTATATTTATTTCTTTACAGACACTAATGACATTATAAGTATTATTAATAATAATCGTATTTGAGGCTTAACAACAAATTATTTCATAATCATCTTGAAAAGGATTTACATAAATAACTGTACCCTAAATGGCTAATAAAAATATGTACCCATTCGTGCCTAGCTGCCCTATATTTTGTAAGTTACAAAAATGCATAAAAAATAGGCTTGAGCATATTATAATTTCACCAATATATATATATATATACGTATTTTAAAGAAATCTATAAGTTAAGATTATGACACATTTATTTGGATCCTTGATAAAAAAAAAAATACAAATACAAATAAACTCGCTTTTTACATTTCGCCATCTTCAAAAATGAAAAATCTATAAACACCGAAAAAAAGCCTTCATTTAAGCAAATAAATATCCATCTTATGCTGTCATCTCTTGGTAACAGATAAAAACATTTACAGATAATTATTTTGTACCATTTTCGTGTTATAACGAAGAAGAAAATTATACAATTTTTTTTTTAATTCGAAGCGTCAAAAAAATGAAACGCTAGGCATAAATGGGTTGAAAAGGGGGGGGGGGGGGATTATATTTTGTGTCAATATATTAAGAAAGAATAAACAACGTTACGTAGCCCAAATAAATGTATATAGAAACCGCATACAGCTGTTTCAAAGTCTCTGAAGCTTCATTATCTGTGCTAAAATTTAAAATAAAGATATAACAAAATTTAAAATGTAGATTAAAAGGGGGAGAGAGCCAGAGAGGCGCACCACTCTCCTGTGCGTTAGAGATGGACTCCATGATTGTTTCTCAACGCTGATCACTATTTCGCCCTTGTCAGCGATCTGTGAGGTGCACTTCTCTGGCTCTCCCCCCCCCCCCCTTCCTTTTAATCTACATTTTCAATTTAATTTTATCTTTATTTTAATATTTTTGCACTGATGATGAAGCCTCAGACGCTTTCGAACAGCTGTATGCGGTTTCTATATACCATTTATTTGTGCTATTTAACGTTGCTTATTCTTTCTTAAAATGGATATATTTAACCTTTAACTGAGGTCACAGAAATTGTCACATAACTACTGTGAAGCGGTCTGTTAGACCGCTACATCAAAAGATGAATAAAATGCGCGATTAACTCATAGGATGGTGTTTTTGTACTAAACTTTTTGTACAGGACTGTTATAATTAAAATTCACCTATTCAAAATTTTCTGGTAATAGTACTAATGTTCCAAACGAAACAAACTTTGGGTAGTGTTCGTAGTTAAACTGAAAGTTACAAGTTAAACTATAAAGTTGAAAAAAGCAGCGGTCTGTGAGACCGGTAACATCAGTTAAAGGTTAATGACTATTTTTTGTTAGGAGAATATTATTAACTTTAAGTGTAATTAAACTCATACTTAGTTTTTTCTTTATTTATTTCTAGGAAGATAGATTACTATATGCAAATTGACAACAGTAAGAACAATGACAAACAATTCAGGTGGAAGCTCTGATGTCCGTAGCAATGGATCGACCTTTCCAGGGAGCATCATCAGTTACTCTTGCAAGGTCCGGTTTATGGTACTTGTCTGTTTTGTTCTTTTAGCGACTGCCCTTGCACTCATCTATTTCCTTCTTGTAAAAACTACCACAACAAGCCAAGAACACATATTGGCATTGCCGAAGAAATTAAATTGGTTTCCACAATGTCCCAGTACTTTGTTGGAGCCAAGGGAACGTTTTGATTGTTATCCCGATACCCGACGGGTAAATAAAGAGGCTTGTGAAAACAGAGGATGTTGTTACCTAGGACCCTTAACTCCTGAACACAACGAAACATTTGAGGACAAAATCCCTATTTGCGTTTATCCTTCCAACTATGGATATGAAGCATCTAGTAAAGCGGCTGTGTCTTTGGACCATCTTGAAGTGCCATTACGAAGGATACCTGCACCGTCACGTTATGGTGACGATTTCCAAACCGTGTACATGAGAGTAGAAATGCAGACAAAGTACAGATTACGAATCAAGGTAAGATGTATTTCAAATGTTTTGTACTTAAACTTTTTCTTATAACAGTTAGTTATTACTTTCTTCTATATTTACAAGAAGAAAGTACTGGTTTCGTGAAAATTTTCGACTTCCGGTTTTCGATGGATTTATACGTTTTAGAAGGTCCTGAACGTGATTTGATGGTTTTTAGAAAATGTATGTCTGTGATTCTGTCTGTCACTCTGTCTGTGAGTCTGTGAATGTGTCTGTATGCGACAAAAATTTTGTGGGCGCTTTATCTTGACATGACATCGCGGTGCTTAAGGAGTGCCAACGCGGCGTGAAACGCCGCCGCGCGTAACCTCCAACTAAAAATGAGAAAGGGAACTAGAGATGAATTTCGAAACAATGCACGGCCTAAAAGTATAATTTGGATACTCTGGAGGAGTCCCGAGGGCCATTCCAGAGTTGGAAGCACGGGGTTAATATAACCACCAAAAGGGGGGCGCATAAGGCATCCAAATAATTTGGTTGCCCTACACTTCGATGTCATTTCACTTACTGGCGTAGGTAAAGATCGGAGAATGCAAAGACAGTAGGGTACCAACGAGCACAGAAAAATCATAGCATAAGGTAGCCAAGCCTAACTAACTCTAAAACCTATAAAAAAAAAGGCGGGCCATATAGCTCACTAATTTTGAGTGTCAGGCCTGGTGCGCATCACATTTCGTGGGTCTCCCAGCTGCAAACTCTTCAGCAGTTTCACTGACAGCCTAGTGCTAGCATCTCATCACGGTTCAAAACGCATTCCTCATGCACCAACGGTAAAGCCTTGAAAAAGGCCTGGATTTAGATCCCCGTGAGAGAATACTAACATTTCGGACAGCCAGTTCGGCTACGTCTGAGCAGGAGTGAAAAACACCGCTAGTGCAATTAACACTTCGGCACTGACAAAGGTCGAAAATGGGGACAAGTTAAAAATTTAAAAAGCTGAAAACAACTAATAAAAATATAACTATAAACTGGGAAATGAAATTTTGCGACCGGGTAAATTTTTTTTTTTTTTTTTTTTTTTTTTTTTCTAACTCCTGGTCGAAAAGTCCAAACATGGGGTAAAATGAATAAAATTGGCCGGGGTGCAGTGAGCAAACACCCCAAGGCCGGACGGAGCGAGGAAGGCAAGCCTAACCTCGCCCAAGATGGAGTATCGTAACATCACAAAGAAATAAAACTGAAATTTTGCAACAGGATAGTAAGCACCCAAGTACAGAAATGCATGAAGGAAGGGAAGTTCCAAAGTTATAATAAAATGATAAAATTAGAATAAAACAGAAAATTAGGGAAGTTGACATACGCGGCTGTTATCAATAAACAGTTTGCTGCATGACGTCAAAGGGGAAATGCCAATTCTAGATGAAAATTTCTTTCGATCTAGGGGAAATAAAATTTTTCCCGGGGAATCCTGCGTTTAAGTGACAGCAGAAGGATTTCTTCTGGAAGTTTTAGAGGGTGGGACGAAGTTATCGTCCCGAGTGAGAATAGCGAGAGGCCGTTTCCGGTTTCTCCCCACTCTTGCATCATAATGTTGAATGGCATTTAACGCAGGATTCCGCACAGCTGGGATTGACCTGTGAAACTTCATCGCAAGTTTTCTGATTTCAGCGAAAATAGGTTTAATTTTAAGGTCACGATGAATGACGTCATTCGCTTTATCTTAAGAACTAATGCATGGAATTTCACAAAACTTTAGATTTAGTTAGACCTTGATATAAACTGGTGTTAATTAAGTTTTGGTGTATATCAGCCAATAGGTGGCGCTGCTATGCTCAGTTTTTTACGATTTCCGCAATAGCACTATCTTAAAAACTAATGCACAGATTTTCACCAAACTTCAGATTCAGCTAGACGTTGACATAAGTTGTTGCTGATTAGGTTTTGGTGTAAATCACCCATCAGGTGGCGCTGCTATGCTGCATTTTGCACGATTTTAGCGATAGTCATACCTGAAGAACTATTGTACAGAATTTCATATCTTTAGAATCCTCATGATGGGCATAGGCTGCCATTTAATATTGGAGCTGTGCTAGCGAACTTTGAAGTATTAATATGTATGAGATGGAAGAAAGTTTAGGGATTGGCACATCCGACTAGTTTATTATTGTTGTTGGCAAGACGGTAATCCAACTATATCATTAAAAATTATCCATTACTCTACCTCTCGCCTTAAACATTAAAAATAATAAAGTAGCTACCTGTTATATTGCGCCTCTTTATGTAGCTCATTCGGATATATCGCTCTTTTTTCATGTCCTCACAAAAAAATAAATTTTGCACTTTTTAAGCAGCTTTGTATGGGTCGGTTTACAGTAAGTATAACTCTCTAGTGTTAATCTTATAGCAAGTAAAAATTAAATTTAAAAAATCAAAAAACCCGAATGCGTAAAAAGCGAACTATTAGGTTGAGCAAAAAGTTCTGGGAAATTTTTGATCTAATAGTTATGTATAACCAGACCTATAACCAGAATTTGTATCGTATATATGAGGACTAGTGGTATATCTATAGGAGTTCAGGATGTGGCTCCATCCAATTATGGCCTCTTTCGATCAATGCAACACTTTTTTCAAAGGCCGTCGATTTGAATCCTTTAATGAAGTTGAAGAAGCATGTCAAGAGTTTTTCGATTACAAGGAGACGCCAAGGTACTTCCAGCAAATCCGGAATCTGGCAGAACGATGGCAGAAAGTCGTGGACTATGATGGTCTCTACTTTGAAGAACAGTCCTTGTTGCTTTTGTTGTTAATTTGCGCATAACAACGCAACTTTCATAAATTTCCCAGAACTTTTTGCTCAACCTAGTAATTAATTATTTCTCATCAGTGTGAAACTATTTTTTATATTACTTACCTATTTTTTTATTTACTTGTATCGATGACTTTTAAGTTGTGTTTAATTGTTAGTTCCTACCTATAAACACTATTTTGATGAGGCCTATAGATGTCTATGAAGGTTAGAGTTGCAGTAAAGCTAGGGATCCTACCTACACAACTTCCAGGTTGTGTAATATTTAAACAGAGCTTCTGACTGTAAAATAGTCAATGAAACATCGTCTTCATTTTGAAAGACGTATCCAATGATATACCACTCAGTTTCGAGGGTATAAAGAATTCCACATACCCAGATACGCGTCAAACACATAACTCTTCTTTGCAGTCGGGTAAAAAAAAAATTAAATACGAATAATGCGCTTAATCAGTGGCGTATCTAGACTTATCATTTCGGTGGCGGCTGAGATATAGGAAAAGTTTCTAAGAGAGAATCACAAGAAATGACGAAAATTGCACTTTAAACAGGTTTTTATCATAACAGGTAACGCATCTGTTATACAATCAAACCTGCTAAGATGGAATCGCATAGAAGTGGGAAAAGTTTTGTTTTAGGCGGATTTTCGCCTTCACAAGTATATCTCCATGGTTGTAACACATTTTTGAAAACATAATACTGAAAATTATCTACTAAAATGTATCTCAATTGATAGTAAATAAAACCGAAATAAACAGCAAATTTAAAATTATTTAAGGGCGTTCTCACTCTACCCCCTCCCCTCCTTCAACACATTCTAGTACTCATTTTGGAGCATACATGTCTTTCCTTTTGAATTTCATCTTAGCAGGTTTCATTATATTTTGCTAAACTTTCGTAATTAAACTTGATATTTTCTACAAATTTTGGAAGGGCTGGTACCCCCCATCAGCCCACCCCCTGACTACGCCACTGCGCTTAATTGTAACCTTGAAAAGTATATCTTATGTGAAGACATTCTTTTCAAAAGACATAATAAAAATATAGGTTGGGTAAATACGAGGAATGCTGTAATACTTAACAATAAAATGCATTGGTTACAGCATCGTCAATGGGAAGAGGTTTTTTAACCCTTTGTATCACCGTGTTGTATATCTGAAACTTACCCCAAAATCAATGTTATTTCCAGAGTGAGCTTTAAAAGACGATTTTATTGATTGCTGTTATTTTCCGAAATTGCAGTTAATATAAATTGTTCGTAGAGTCCAAAGCAAATGGTGATACTGCGATGATTTTTATACCAAAGTTTAGTTTATCACTTGATATGTTTCACGTGGTTATTGCTAAAATAAAATTTATGAATTCAGTAAAATTAAAAAGGCTCTTCTTTTTTTTTTTTTTCTTTTTTTTTTGTATTTTTTACAGGCTTGAAATGATGTATTCCAACATCTGAGTAAAAAATAAATAAACCGGAGTTGTTGCGCTACAAAGTGTTAACATTGAACCTGCTAAATATTATTTACGTTCGGCTATTTCACCAGAACCTTTGAATTCACGACAAAAAAAAGGTGTAAATAAAAAAATGGATTAAAAAATGGGTAGTTTGGAGAGGGATTTTATTTAAATTAAGTGAAAAAAGTAATTGTTTAACTTTTCTTTAGAATTTCTACATATTTTAATTTTTAGGATACCTTTCCAAAATACTGAATATTATTTTTGTATATATTTTATAACTCAAACTATATTCTTACGTTGGCATAGATATACACCTCGAAAATCATTGAGCATAATATATAAAATTTGATATTCTTTTTTTTATTATTATTATTTCTTTTTTCCTGTAAATGCTCCATGCGTTTAATTTTTGAATGTGCTCTTCGCAATTACTATAGCCATCCATGCAAAGAGTAGAAGCTAAACTCTACTGAGAATTTTGCAAGAAGTCTTGTTTCTACTCCTGTAGTTTTACCATGTTTTTCGCCTAAGAAAAAAAGATTCATTCATTCGAAGCGCGTTGCCTTTTCTACAGCTCATTTAAGAAAGTATCATTGTATCCAGTTATCGTCATATCATCATGGATATCATTATATCCAGTTATAAAGTCTCAAAGTACTTAATTTTGCTGATTTCTGCAGAGAAGGATTTCATGATTGATTATTGTTTTTCAATTACGCTTCATTTATTTATCCTTAATTTTTGAACAAATGTATGTTGAAGTATAGTGCTTATCTCGGAATCAATCATACAAATGTTTACGGAATAAACGTCTCAAAGTAATTAGTTTTGCTGATTTCTGCAGAGAAGGATTTCATGATTGATTGTTGTTTTTCAACTGCACTTCATTTTTTTCTCCTTAATTTTTGAACAAATGTATATTGAAGTATACAGCTTTTTTTTTTTAATTAACCATACAAATGTTTACGGAATAAAAGTCTCAAAATCGCAAAATAATTGGTTTTGCTGATTTCTGCGGTGAAGGATTTCATAATTGATTATTGCTTTTCAGTTACACTTCATTTATTTATCCTTGATTTTTGAACAAATATATATGGTAGTACACAACTTGTCCGGAATTAACCGTACAAATGTTTAGGGAATAAACGTCTCAAAGTCTCAAACTAGTTAGTTTCGTTGATTTCTGCTTGAAGGATTTCATGATTGATTATTGTTTTTCAATTACACTTTATTTATTTATCCTTAATTTTTAACAAATGTATATTGAAAAAGTAGTTAGTTTTGCTAATTTCTGCTGTGAAAGATTTCATGATTGATTATTGTTTTTCAATTACACTTCATTTATTTATCCTTAATTTTTGAACAAATGTATATTGAAGTACATAACTTGTCTCGGAATTAACCATACAAATGTTTAGTGAATAAACGTCAATCCAATTTTTTTTTTTACGATGAACTACTAGAGTAGTAAGTACCTTATTTAGTCAAATATACAAGATATCGCACTTCGATCTGAAGACGAACTTTCGTTCATAAGTTTAACAGTATTAACCCTTTCGGGTGTAATGTTGTTGTTTTTTGGAACAGATTTGTTATAGATCAGCAGATTGAACTTGGCGATTTTTTCCCAAAACTCTCCAAAATGCCATTTTTGTAAATGATCGCCAATCTGAAACTCAAAGATAAACAAACCAACATGGAGATTACTATCAAAACTAAAATGACTTTATCGGCATTTTAAAAAAAATAATAAAAAATAAAGAAATATTCAAAATTACAAAAATAAGCTTTGATTTTAATAAATTTAGCATCTAAATATAGAAAATCGGATCATATAATTCAGTTGATAGTAACGGCGATTTTTTTTTTTTTTACTCTTGATAGTTGGAAAAATAGCTGTAGTTGCCATAAATCTGAGTTGTCACAAATAACACTTCATCGCCAATAATTTTGCCTTTTTTTTCGCCACGTTCAATCTGCGGAGTTCAAAAACATCTGTTCGTTATTTCCTTCTTTTTTTTTCTTAATTGTAGGAAAAAAATATATTTACGTTAATAATATTAAAAGAAGCTATTGAAAGCACAAAAGTTAATGTTTACTCAAATTTAAGAAATATTCCATATACTGAAATCTGACGTACATAGTTATTTTGCGTACTATTCATATGACAACAAGTCTAAGGAAAAATTTTTGAAGAAGTTTGGAAAATGCAGTATTACAACAGGAGCAAACAGACGTAACAATTTTTTTTTCATCGCAAGTTGTTCATTCGAGAAAAGTAGCCTCTATCATATATTATAATACCAGCAAATCTTATGCCTATGTGTGTGTATATGCAGATTTTATGTAAATAACAGCTCAAACGATTTTCACTAAATTTTGTATCCTGCCATTTTTAGGTACGAGAAGACCATCGGGCTAGGTTGCATGTTCGAGAAAATTCGATTAGTGGGTCATTTTGGGGTCACTACCGTTCAATGCATTTCAATGGGAATGAAGGTTGAAACAGTTATTAAGGTCTTGAACAATTGGCACTAAACGAAGTCACAAAGTTGGCAACATTTCGCCAAATTTGGCGATATATTGGTGACTTTTACGACAGAAATTTGGCGTAAAAATCCATTTTCAAGATTACCAATGCCAAAACACATGTTGTTCGGCGTCAAATAAAAGAATGTCGCCAAAGTTTGCGATATTTTGGCGGCATTTGGCGAAAAATTTGGCTTTCAGAATTTGAAGGAACTTTCAAGAAATTCCCAATAGGGGCCGAGATACATAATTCAAACAATCAGTCTTTCGTTTTAAATATGTGAGTAATGCAAAATTTAGAAATATGTACACAATTTTAATATTGGTTGTTTCTGTAAATAATACAAAATTGGCTTTCAGAATCTGAAGGAACTTTCTAGAAATTCCCAATAGGAGCCACGATTCATGATTCAAACAATCAGTCTTTCGTTTTAAATATGTGAGTAATGCAACATTTAGAAATATGTACATAGTTCTAATATTGGTTGTTTCTGTAAATAAAACAAAATTGGCTTTCAGAATCTGAAGGAACTTTCTAGAATTTCCCAATAGGAGCCAAGATACATGATTCACTCAATCAGTCATTCATTATAAATATGTAAGGCAAAATTTAGAAATATGTTCATAGTTTTAATATTGGTTGTTTCTGTAAATAATAGTGTTATAAAATAAAATGCTTTATAGGAATAATACAGGGCGAATTTATTGTTATACCGAGTTGAACAAAAAGCTAATTTTAACAGGGCACAGTTCAGCTTCTCCACTGGTGTTACATTGAAAGAGTTAGTCATATGTTTGAAATAAAAGAATCGCCAACGGTGTTATAAGAATTAAACAAACTTTTATTATTAGTAGTATTATTGACACTACTTAGTTATCCCGTTGACCAATTTCACCAAATTATATAAATCGCCAAACCACTCGCCAAATTATTCAAATTGACATCATTTTTATTTTAAATAACGAAATAACAAATAAATTAATATAACATTAATAAAAATACAAATAAAACGTCGAAATAAAAATCACTTGATGACGTAAACACGTGTAGCTTGCTTCAAGTCAAGTGAATGTGACATTTACGATCAACCATTGTTGTCATTTAATCTTATAGTTTGGCGATAGATTTTTAGTCGACGGGATAACTAAGTAGTGCCTTATTATTATTATTATTATTATTATTATTATTATTATTATTATTATTATTATTATTATTATTATTACAAGGTGCGGCCATTAATTTCCATGACCGATCTAATAACTCCAGAAAATATTATATGAAGTACATATCCATTTAATACGTTTCGAAGTAACTCCCAGCTGCCGTAATGCACTTCTGCGCTCGACTGTATAGGTTTCGGAAACAACTTTTAAAGTAATTTTTTGGAATGCTCTTTATTGTGGACGTTACCGTTTTCTTGATGGCATCCTCAAACTTTGTTCCTTTAGGTCTTGTGTCAAAATTTGCCAAATTACCTCCTCGGTCATTGGTCCTTCAGTTCATTGACGAGTACTCGAATAGTCAATCGGCGATCCGATATCATAAGCTCACGAATTTTCTCAATTGTTTCTGGCGTGTGCACGGAATGCGGCCGTCCAGTGTGCACGTCATCTACGACACTTTCGTGGCGCCCCAAGAAACGATTAAACCATTCAAAAGTGCGTATGCGGGATAAACCTTCTTCATACACTTGTTTCAACATTTCACGGGTTTCTGTAGTAGTTTTGTCCAATTTGAAGATAATTTAATGTTTACTCTCTGCTCCATATCGACTTCGACAACAAAAATTTAACAGCTACGTTTTTAATGCGTGTTTCAAGGTCCGCCACTTGCTTCTGAAGGACACCGACGTCATTGGACATGCGCAGATGAAAGACCTTTAAAATACAAGTATTACCTCGTTCTAATAAAAATAATTGTTAAAATAAAATAATACTCGATGAAAAGACATATCCTATTAATAACACTTTAGAATCTAAGCGGGTTTTTAGAGGAATTTTCAACTGACTTGCTTTACTTTGTGTCAGATGCCATGACACCATGGTAATTGCTGAAGTGGACTGTAATTTGGTCAACAGCACCATATGTAATATCAGCTACTCTCAAATTGTGGAGAGTTATTATCACATTTCACATACAGCAAAGGCAAGTCTGTTAAAAATATCAGTTCAGTATCTTCATTAGTGTAAATTTATGAACGCTTAATCTATATTTAATTTGTAGTAAGACACCCTGGTTTTTGACTGATTAATGTTTGTTTTGACTTGTATTATCGCCCCTAAAGGTTTCTTATAGTATTTTTGAGAACCCTCTATTATTAAATCTACTTAATAACAAACTTTGTTTAAAAATATAATTACTGTTAAAAAGCGGCGCTTTTATTTTGAAACGATGAAAAGCAATCACATGAGCATTTTACGAGATTTTAAGAAAAAGGTGCCCAACTTTGAAATAAGACACCCTGTATGTTTGACTGAATAAATAGGTTACCTATTTAAAACTTATTTGTTTTGACTTTTATTATCATCCTTAAACATCTGTTATAATAATTTTGACACACCGTGTATTGTTAAATTAATATGCTACAAAAAATATTTGTTATTGAAAAATTTAAACTATCGGAAACAAGTTTATAATTTCTTTTACTAGAGTTTCAGATAAAAGTATATAACATTTTATTTTTTAAATTCAAAGAATCAATTTCTGTAAAAACCGCGTCACATCATTAGTGGTAGGCCGATTTCTAGAACACACGATCTGATTCTAACAGTTCAAGTCTTTCTCTCTTCTGGTTGTTAGTGCTTGGTTTCTCGCTTCAGCTCCTTATCTCCCCTCTGTAACTGGGAAAAGTTGTGAAAATAAAATTGGAATTTTCTAAATCATTTTTCCTCTATAACTAGAATAAAAAAAACAGACAAAAGTAAGTTTAAAATAAAAATTGCTGAAGCGGGGAAAAACTGCAAATCTTTCAAATCCGAAAATATGAAATTATTTTTTAAAGATAAAAGATATGATGTCAGAGTAACATAAAATATAATTCCATCAAAAGAAAATTGTATAAAGTGTATTTCCTTTTTTTAACTCGGGAATTTGAAAGAAAACTGTTGCTCTCCGCACATTATGCAAGTTTAATGGTAAAAGATTTGTTAAAATTCAACTTATAGCTTAATGTATACCTGCTAAGTGACAACCCGATGTGATGTTCTGTGGCCTTGAGATTTTTCGAAGTTTGGTGAGTGTGGGGGAGGGGGAGTAGATATCTAATTTTATTAAAAATTAAGAAAAGGTTTCTCTTATAACAGTAATTTCGTTAAAATTGTTACGAAAAGTAGGAAATCATAGTTAGAATGTTAGTTAAATGAAAATTACTAATATTTCGGGATTTTGATGTAATTTTAATAAGACATTGTAATTATCTTATTACTAGCCGCCCTTGGTGACCAGTTTGGCCTCCCTTAAAATTTATGTTTGCGAAAGCATGCTAAGCATTGTATAATGTTACTTTTATTCATAATTTAATTTACTTGGACTCCCTTAAATATAATTAATATAATCCCTTAAGCTAATATTAGTTTTTATTGCATTAAAATGTCTCAATTTGTTGATTTTCTGTAAGCAAGTAAACCCTATTGGTTTACATTGGAAGTCTATGGGAATTTGGCGAAATATTAGAGACATCATCAAGTTGGCGTCTCTTTTGGCGAATAATTTTGGTCACCAAATTTGCTCCAAGATGCACCAAGTTGGCGACAAACTTGGCGGCATTTGGCGTCAGAACAGAGCCCCGTCTCCCCCTATGGTAACCTCACTTATAGGTATGGATATGCATTAAATGCTGTTCAATAACCAATGAGATGCGTTTCTTTCGTGCATTGCCATTAAACAATTAACAAATAATCGCAATTTTCTGTGCCACGTACGATAGCGTAATATATACAGAGATAAATGAAACGATGGTGATGAACAATATTTGGCGATTTATCATCTACGCTAAGTACCAAAATGGCTGCCCAGCATATAAAAAGCGAAGTGGTCAGCCCGGAACTGTTGATGACAGTCACGTGACTTAGACTATTATTATAGTGATGATGACATTCGTGAAAGCATTTTGTTTTTTGGCCTCTAATTCCGAATAATTGGACTGAAAAATCTGAAAATGACGTAATTTTATCAGAATTATAGATAAAAGCAGCCGACCCTTGCACTTCTTGCACTTTTGCACTGTAATATTTGAGATTATTTTCTGATACGTTTTTTCATTAATTTTTTAATTAACTGCTATTTTTAATCAAACAACGTGTTTTAACTAAATTTAAGTATTTAAGTGTCAAAAGCCTGTTCAAATACCTTTTCTCTGAAATGTCATTCATCGTTTTAGGTCTTGTGTGTACAAAGAAAAGGGTATGTTGACATGAGCAATAATGTACTAAGTCAAAACGAAAGCCTCAATTTCAAAGGTTTACTACGCAAAATGTAATGGATGTATTTATGCAAAATATACTTACATATAGAGATACAGGGTGTCCGGGCTTAAGTATCCAAAAGTTATTTCTTATTATTACGGAACTACACATTAGAATATAATAGACTTCACCTCCGTGGATTGGAAACCCCTCCGAGATTTTAAAACATTGAGCAAACCAAAAAAACTGAAACTGTGGATGAGTGGAAAAAGCGTATCATGGAAGCAATTTGTCTAATAACTCCTGATATGCTACGAAACATTTGGGAAGAACTAGACGTTTAAACGTTTGTCGAGCTACCAAAGATCCACACATCCAAGTCTATTAATGTTAAAACTTTGTGAGATGCTATTTTTATTAACCATTTGGAAAAATGGTTATTGTTCTCGTCAGGATGGGAAATCAAAAGCATATCTGGAGGTTTTTATAGGTTGAATCCGCATTTTATTCGTTTTCTGATGGGTCTATACAGTAATCTGTATTTCCCTTTACTTTCAACAGAGATGGATACTTTCCGTTGCCACTATGACAAAAAAGTAATAAAAACTACAAAAAAAAAAATTAATAACTCAGAAACAAATTGAGATACAGCTTTCAAACAAATTGCATTTAAAAGTACATTTTTTTCTCTATACGACGGTGTAAAGAGTAATAGTGTGGGATGTTTAGAAGTTTAAGAATGAAATTTCATTTAAAATGGGTTCCAGATTTTCAAGAAATCTGACGATGGAAAAGCCTTTTCCCGAACAGCCAATGAAATGCTTGGATAATACATAAGTTTCAGGTGGATAATACGTACGAGTCGCAGGCGATTTTTGTCGCTTGGAATTTTTCCGTGTAATAACACTATTAATGTTTAATTCATGGCGTACGTAATGTATGATCAACTCCGTGCGTTTTTTTATGTCTTAAATTTTAGTCTTCGAAAAAATAATTTTCCAAATGGTCGTTGTAATTTGATAAATTGCTTCTTTTTTATTTTTTAAATATTTTTTTTAAAAAAATCTATTGGGTAGTTTCCTAGAAATAAGCCATGACTTTTGGATACTTTTAGCCTGGACACCCTGTATTATAATCAAGTTTTGAATGTACTCCTGACAAAAGTTCAATATGCGCTCCTTTTATTATGCGGCATATATCAAGTCTGTAATGTAATTCTTACCAAACTGTGTGGAGCATACCTGTATCGATGCTGGCGATAGCAAGTGTGATACGGACTTTCAAATCAGCCATGGTCGTTGTAATTGGAGGCACAAACACGCTATCCTTTATCAACCCTCATAAAAAAATCGTATGGAGCGAGATCTGGAGATCGTGGTGGCAAAGGCAATAGTAATTTGTCTACGGCAGATACGCGACCAATCCACTGTAAATTATCCTATTTGTAACCTGTGTATTACCTTTGACAGTGTGTATATTTTGAATAAATACATTGATTACATTTTGCGTAATAAACCTTTGAAATTGGGGCATTCATTTTTACTTACCCTGTATATATGATATGTTGTTGTTTTTTTATTAGAATATATGGTTTCTTTTTTAAATTTTTCTAATTTCCAACCACAAAAATCTTTTAGTAAAGTCTTGAATTCTATTATAGAGTGAAACTGAAAATATTTTCACTTTCAAATTTTAATGTGAAATGGGATCAATAAATATCCTTATAGGCATCAATAAAGGTCCTTTGGAAAAAGAGATCCTTACAATCCATATTACTTACCTTATTCTCCTCTTTTTCCCCAAAAATAAAATAAGTTTCTTCTAATAATTTTTTATACCCTGTTTTGTTAAATTAATTTCATAAGATGTCTTGTTTCAAAAAATAATTGTTACCTAAAAACGAAAATTTTGATTTGAAACTATCTGATACAAATACACAAGTTCTATTATGAGACTTTTATATATATAAAAGTACATAACTTTTTATATTTACACTTATAAAATTAATTTCTGAAAAAAAACGCTTCACATCATTAGTGGTAGGTCGTTTTCTGTCACACATGATCTGATTCTAACGGTTCAAGGCTTTTCTCTCCCCTGGCTGTTAGTCCTTGGTTTTTCGCTTCAGCTCCTTATCTTTCCTCTGGAACTGGGAAAAGTATGTTACAATAAAATTGAAATTCTCTAAATCATTTTTTTCTGCTGTAACTAAAAAAAGGAGAGAAAAAAGATTTAAAATAAAGTTTTGTGAAACGGCAAAAAATTGTAAATCTTTCAAATCCGAAAAATATTAAATTATTTTCAAAGATAAAAGATATGATGTGAGTATAAAGGGTGTCCACTCTCAATGGTGTCCAGTGACTAAATTCTAAACCGTTAGTCATAGACATATAGTTCTAATTACAAAAATGTTTTTAATGAGGTAAAAAATTATTTTTAAAGTCGTTTTGATCAATAAAAAACATTTCTTAAAATGTTTCTAAATTTGAGTGTTTATAAAGGGTGTCCACTCTCAATGGTGTCCAGTGGCTAAATTCTAAACCGTTAGTCATAGACATATAGTTCTAATTACAAAAATGTTTTTAATGAGGTAAAAAATTATTTTTAAAGTCGTTTTGATCAATAAAAAACATTTCTTAAAATGTTTCTAAATTTGAGTGTTTATAAAGGGTGTCCACTCTCAATGGTGTCCAGTGGCTAAATTCTAAACCGTTAATCATAGACATATAGTTCCAATTACAAAAATGTCTTTAATAAGGTAAAAAATTATTTTAAAAGTCGTTTTGATCAATAAAAACATGTCTTAAAAAGTTACTAAATTTGAGTGTTTATACAGGGTGTCCACACTCAATCGTGTCCAGTGGGTAAATTCTAAACCGTTAGTCAAAGACAGATAGTTGCAATTACAAAAATTTTTAAATGAGATAAAAAATTAATTTAAAAGTCGTTTTGATCAATAAAAATATTTCTTAAAAAGTTGCTAAATTTGAGTGTTTATACAGAGTGTCCACTCTCAATGGTGTCCAGTGACTAAATTCTAAACTGTTAGTCATAGACATATAGTTCCAATTACAAAAATGTTATTAATGAGGTAAAAAATTATTTTTAAAGTCGTTTTGATCAATAAAAACATTTCTTAAAAAGTTGCTAAATTTGAGTGTTTATACAGAGTGTCCACTCTCAATGGTGTCCAGTGACTAAATTCTAAACCGTTAGTCATAGACATATAGTTCCAATTACAAAAATGTTTTTAATGAGGTAAAAAATTATTTTAAAAGTCATTTTGATCAATAAAAACATTTCTTAAAAAGTTACTAAATTTGAGTGTTTATACAGGGTGTCCACTCTCAATGGTGTCCAGTGGGTAAATTCTAAACCGTTAGTCATAGACATATAGTTCCTATTACAAAAATTTTTAAATGAGGTAAAAAATTAATTTAAAAGTCGTTTTGATCAATAAAAATATATCTTAAAAAGTTGCTAAATTTGAGTATTTATACAGGGTGCCCACTCTCAATGGTGTCCAGTGACTAACTTCTAAACCGTTAGTCATAGACATATAGTTCCAATTACAAAAATGTTTTTAATGAGGTAAAAAATTAATTTAAAAGTCGTTTTGATCAATAAAAACATTTCTTAAAAAGTTACTAAATTTAAATTTTTATACAGTCCCCCAGTCCTATAACTGACGTTTAGTAAAAATTTCTTATTACACTAACCTGTAAGACAAAAAGAGTCACATTCATCTAACACTCAAATTGGCCGAGATATGAAACTTTGAATTGCATGACTTATGCCAATTTTCTGCATTTGAACACAGATGAGTTGGGCCATGCTTAGAGGGATCTCAGACGAAGTGCTTAAAGTATTAGAAGGATTTATTTCGCATGTACGCTTCTGCATTGCAACCGAAGGGATTCACTTCGAGCAAATATTAAGATAACTTTAATTTTTATTGATTAAGTTTTAGATTAGATAATCTAATAGCATTTTAAAAAATATATAATTTTGTAAAGAATTGCGACTGTTGCTTTTCATCATTTCATTTAACAAACATTCTGTTATTTTTTTAACTTATATTTCCAGTACAAATTGTATATTTTTCTTTAAAATGTCAGAATGATAATAGATTTCAAATTTATATTGTAATGTTAATTTTACTCTCACCTATTATTTTTTTTAGTTCTGGCGATTATTTACATTTCTTGTAAATTCGTGAATGACACCTGTTTCACAGCAAAAAATACTCTTCAATTTTAAACAGCTATTACTCGGTCAGTTTTAATCGTAGACTAATGGGACTTTTTTTTTTTTTTTCCTTTTTAGGATAACACGATATTTTTACTAAATAAAACTTATAGGACCAGGGGACAATATAAAAATTTAAATTTGGTAATCTTTTAAGAAATGGTTTTATTGACCCCCTTTTTTTTCTAACCATTTGGGGAAATGGTTATTGTCCTCTGTCAGGGTAGGAAATCAAAAACATTTCTGAAGCGTTTTATTGGTTTAATCCGCATTTTATTCGTTTTCTGATTGGTCTATACAGTAAACTGTATTTTCCCTTTATTTTCAACAGAGATGGATACTTCTGTTGCTACTATGACAAAAAAGTAATAAAAACTACAAAAAAAATTAATAACTCAGAAACAAATTGAGATACAGCTTTCAAGGAAATTGCATTTAAAAGTACATTTTTTCTCTATACGACGGTGTAAAAGTAATATTGTGGGATGTTTAGAGGTTTAAGAATGAAACTTCATTTAAAATTGGTCGTCAGATTTCCAAGAAATCTGACGATGGAAAAGCCTTTTCCCGAACAGCCAATGAAAGGATTGGATAATACGTAAGTTTCGGGTGGATAATACGTAAGTTTCAGGAAATCTGACGAGTCGCAGGCGATTTTTGTCGCTTGTAATTTTTACGTATAATAACACTATTAATGCTTAATTCATAGCGTACGTAATGTATGATCAACTCCGTGAGATTTTTTATGTCTTAAATTTTAGTCTTTGAAAAAATCATTTTCCAAATGGTCGTTGTAATTTGTTAAATTGCTTTTTTTTTAATACTTCTTTAGCTCATTTAAAATATATTGTATTTGAACGTATATGTCTATGCTTAATGGTTTAGGAATTAGCCATTGGACACCGTTGAGAGTGTAATAACATCAAAAGAATATTCTACAAAGCTTTTTTCCTTTTCTAAATTTCTCTCCTTTATTTTTTAACACAGAAACATTCTCAAAATCTTCAGTCTGTATAAATTTAATTTAAATCAAGTTTAATGAAAACTAGTTAATTAGAATTCTAGTCCAGTTTTAAAATAAGCCAGCTAAGTGGAAACTATTGTATATATGCAAACTAAGACGTATTTGTATTGTAAGAGGTACTTACATTTTATAGGGTGTAAAAGATAATATCTGATTTTATTTTATATTTAGAAAAGATATATAACAGTAATTTTATTAATTTTATTTGTTAATATAAATAGGAAATTATATTTACAATGCTTGTTAAATAAAACTTGCAAAGTACATTTTGATATTTTCTTTTTTTTTATTTATTTATTTTTTTTTCCTTTTTTATGTATATATATTTTTTAATTAAGGTAAATACACCAGTAGTAGGCCACTTAAGGCTGTTCTGAAATCCAAAAGGGCAACTTTATGACATAAGTTTAAATTTATTTTTGGTCGAAAATGCATGAAACTATCAGGCGTTGTTGTTCAGGTTGGTTGGTTGGTTGATTTTTGACGACCTATTACCTACGCTAGGGGTATAGGCCCGAGAGGGGCGTGCCCTCCGTGGGGATCTTTCTAAGGGAACCTAACCCGTATTTACGCATAGAAATCCATGGCTCGAAAAAAACCGAGAAAACTCCGAACGATTAGGCCGACGGGCGCGATTGAGTTCGAACCCAGCACCTCCCGTCTACCAGCTTCGAGAGCAGAACCTCTCAGCCACTGGTGGGGTACGTTGTTGTTCAAAAACTATGTAATTGAACTGGATATTTCATTTTTTTTTCTTTTTTTGGGCAAACGCAATAGATTTTTCATAAAGTGGTGTCAAAGTGGACGTTTTGAACCGATTTTCCGCGCGAAAGAAGAATGACCACTGAAGAAAGAGTGAAAAACGTCTTTGTCAGGTGATCGAAATCTCTTATAACTCAATAGGTAATTTATTTATCAAAAAATAAAAAACACAGTTCGATTCCAAATCGCTTCCATAGTCAGGCCTTCCAGTTTCACATCTTTCCATTAAAAAATAATTTTTTAGTGTGTCAAAACGTTTGCGATTATTGAGCAGAGCAGCTGAGAATAGCCTTAAGGACATTTATCTATAAAAGTGTTATTATTATGAAAGCGTTAGTAAATAATTTTTTTTCCCTTTAGCCTTGTCCTAACCTTTATGTATCAGAATAAATATTCAAAGATTCAAAATATATTCTTCGGAAAAAATAAAAGATGTTACCTTCCTTTATGCTCCAGTAGTGGGCCTAGTAAATTTTTTATGCATGAATCTGTAAGTTTTCGACTGATCCAACAAATTATTTACAATTCAATAGAGTATAACAACAGTAGTTTAATTTAAAATAAAACATAATATTAAAGAAACAATGAAATAAAAATTTCAAATGTTTGAAATAAAAACTTATCTCTTAATGAAATCAGTAAGAATTTGCCAAAAATCCTATTTTTGAAGACACTGTAAGAAAATAAACAAATGTACCAAAAGCAAAAAAAAAATATATATTTCAAGCAGTTTAGAGTGTAGATAAACTTCACTCGAACATTCTTCTTATTGACCTGACTTATTGACTTCGACCACAAGTATTTTAGTATTTGCTTGGATTCTCACGTGGAAACATTAGGCGGAGAAATATTTTCATCAAATGAAGGAGTAAAAGAATTTTTGTACCATTGGCTTCATACACTTTCTAATTGCAATAATAAAAGAAAAAAATACCTGCCGGCTCGGCCTTCAGGCACATATATATTTTGAAGTTAAGTACTAATTACACTAGCAAAAACTAAATCAAGATTAGAGATAAGCCGAGTTAACAATTTTATCTGGCTGCTTTTGAAGAGTTTTTAATTTTATTTTTCTGTAAGAGTTGGTTTTATCATAATAATGTTAATATGATTCTTTTTTTTCACCCCCCCCTCTTCTTTTTTTTGTAAGAGTTGATCTTATCAAAAACTTGTCAATATAAAAGTTGTAGATAATAAGAAGATTTATTATAAATTTAAGCGGATTTGATATCCTATGAATTGACGAAGTTATGATTTTTTTCTTTTTCACCCCCCCCCCCTTTTTTTGTTGTTGCTTTTAATTTTTTGCTCTAAAAGTTGTTCTTATCACAAACTTGGCAATATAAAAGTTGCAGATAAGATTAAGAAGATGTATAATAAATTTAAGTGGATTTGATATCTTGTGAATTGACGAAGTTATGAATTTTTTTCTTCTTAAAACTCTATTTTTTTCACCCCTTGAACCCATTTTTAATATCAAAATTCTGGTATACATAAATTTTTGACCCTTTTCCTAAATGTAATAATAACTTTAAACTGATTCTATATGATTTATAATTAAGAAGCTAGGGTTTTTTTTTTCTGTTTTCATAAAAACCCTCCCTATTTCCGCCGCCTTGGTCCAATTTTGCACATTATCGAACCTGACCGAAATTTTCTGCTCCTTGATTTTATGTATCAGTTAGGAAGAGATTTGTACAGAATTATGGAAGTTTTCGTGCCCATAAAAAGTGATATAGAGATAGATAGATAGATATATAAAGTTTTGAACTGGGGTGGTTTTGGATTCTAGGGGTCATGATCGGCGGCGTAGATCTGCAAAAATTTTTCCGAAATTCCAACATAGGGGAGAATGTAATAGATAGTATTTCTAACGAAATCTACCTAAAAAACTGCCAATATATTGGAAAAGTATGTAGATATTTAAAATAAGCTATCTAGAGAAATAACATTAGTGGAATTTTGGTAAATAATATTTCAAAAATAATCTACGGAAAACTCCTGTTTGTATTTGATTCGCTCTTGTATCATGATTAAACTATTTTTGAAAAAAATGTAATTGAAATATTAGGCTATTTCATTTGCTTACAATAAATCACTTAGAATATAGAAAGTTAATTTTCCTCCTTCTGCTGTTACCAATTTGTTGACACAGACAATTTAATATGAACTCGCTTTTATATCACCACTAATTCGGAATAGTGATCTCTGCCTTATTAATCACATATTTATGTGATTAAAAAAGACAGAGAACATTATTCAAAGAAAAGGGTCCAGTTAAACTGATAGCATAGAGCTCGCAGGTTATTCACACTAATTGTATATTACACTTTTGTTTCAAAGAATAACGCCCCTCGAAAAATAAATTAAGGGGCGATTACCCCCGCCTAGTTTCCCTCTTTATACTTAACAAATGAACCTCCAAATCTAATCAGGGAAGCACCTTATCAGAATAAACCGGTATACCAAATTTGAAGCAAATCGGATAATTCTGTATAAAAAACTCATTTATCTAAATTAAGGTAGGGGGGATTAGCTCCTCCATTTCCCCCTTTATACTTAACCAATGAACCTCCAAATCCAATCAGAAATGTGCCTTATCAGAATAAATCAGTATGACAAATTTGAAACCAATCGGATAATTCTGCATGAAAACCCCATTTATTTAAATTGAGGGGGGATTAGCCCCTGTCCCCCCTCTACACTTAACCAATGAACCCCCAAAACTAATCAGGGAAGAGCCTATCAAAATGAACCTAGAAAAAAAATGATGGAAATCGGATATTTCTATCAAGAGTTACCGCGTTACGTACATACATACATACATACATACATATGTACGTACGTACAGAACCTGCAGTCACATTAGCTCTCAGGCTTTGATAGCCTGTGAGCTAAAAACAAATATAACGAAAATCATAAATTTGGCAGCTATGCATACACGAGTATGTTAAATATTTATTTTTCTACATTTTCAACTTCTGAAGAAAATTCAATTTCTTATTTTGTGTCTTCCCTTACAAAAAAACGTAAACAATAATAAATAAAAGAAGAAAATAATTAGAATTATGCTTATTTCATTTTAATGATGAGGGTATTTCATCAATACAAAACGTATGTTAAAAAGGGCGTTGCTTAAAGTAAGGTGGGAGTTGTTGTTTTACATTTGCAATGATAATGGTGCCGTTTCAGAGCAGGAAAAACAATTTTTCTTTGTGTTTGAATAATAAGTAGGGATTAAAACCCAAAAGCTATAGGATCCCGCAGCCGGCATAAAAAACTACCGAAATTTTCAAATAATAATCTTTGCTTCATTTAATCATGGAATGCCTCTGATTAAGTAAAAGCAAAACTTATTATTCGAAAATTCTGAAGTGTTCTTTATATATATATATATATATAAAAGTTTTTAATGGCCAACGTTGCGATTGATAAGCAAGTTTGCTTTCTTTTTTTTTTCTGTGTAGTTATGCAGTTATATATTCATTTACAAATTTAGAAAGCTATCTTCTGTATAATTGCATTTTATGCTTTTTTTATATACTTTGATGTTTACGGAATCAGTGATGAATTTCGGATTGGTGGGGGAGGGGGTGCCCCCTGAACAATAAAATTCCTCCACCTCCACGGAAGATTTGTCTTGAAGGAGAAATTTCTTTCTATCCCTCCCACTCCAAATGAACTTCATAATATCTCGACTGGAGCTTAAAAATCTATTATATGTCTGTAATATATGTCGTTGCCAGAACTTCTGAAAATTTTAAATTAAATATTGTCTACAAGTATTAGATAAATAGCATTTTCACAAGTACATTTTAGAAGTAATGTAATATTGAACATTACATGTAACTGAAAATATATCTCTGGATATTATTATTTTTTTTAATGTGGGATTTTAACTAAAGTGTATTTCCTTATCTCGCAATAAATATTTTTATGGCATTAATGAACTTTCATTCTACTGTATAAAAAATACTTTAAATATACATATCGTTACGTATAAAAGAAATGTTTCGTGCCGTACTGGTTACATGTTACGCATGCACGGTTGCCTGTTATCGGTTACGTGTCGCATTTACATTATCGTATTTGTCGTATTTACGTTATTACGCTATATTTATACGTTATATTACGTTACATATACGTTAAATATACGATATTATGGGCTATATATACGCTAAATATACCTTATATTACATTATATATGCGTTATTACGTTATATAAATTATTACGTTTATCTGTCGTATTTACGTGTCTTTTTTGTATCTACATAATCGTATTTACGTGTCGTTTACATTGGTTATGTGTCGCATTGGTTTTTTAAAATTTTCATCATTATTTGTTATCTACATTCCATTTTTTGTTCAAATTTATAATAAAGTTATATTAATTTGAATTAAGTACGTCAATGTTTTATATTGAAATTTTATTATAGGATTTTATTTAGTATGAAGTTTTGTATTTGTTTTCTCTGTGACAGTTAAGTAAAATATTACCACATGTCATCTCCAAATTGGTGTTTTGGTCATGTTGTTGTTCGAATTTGTGAGCGTTTTTTTATTTATTTAAATGTTTTCTATATATAAATTAACTACTTGTCATCTTTAAATTAGAGATTTGGTCAGATTTTGTTAAAAGAACCAATCTGTTGTCTTTTGATTTCAAAGATATTATATAGAGAGAGGAATTTTGGGTATTATGGAATAACATTTACATTTTTATTTGTAAGTCAACATAAGAAAAATAATTGAGATGCATTATATATATATATATATATATATATATAAACATTAAAAATATTTACAAATTACCACAAAGAAACATAGTAAAAAAAAAGAATGAAAGGAATAAAATGGAAATTTATAGAACCAGAGTAGAATCCCCAGGCTCCAAATACTTAGGTACTACAAATAAAGTGTGCGGTTTCATCTTCGTATTAGCCATTAAAAAAAAAAAAAAAAGCTAATTAATACGAATTTAGGGCTACCAACAAACACATAAAACCAGAAAAAAAAATGGGAAAAACAGTTATATGAAAAAATAAATACGGATGTAAATGGATTGGGAAAAAAAACATATAACCACATTGAGATCCTCTGTAACCAGCAATGAGGTATAATAAAAACAAGGGTTAGATTATATGCAACTGATGCCAAAAAAAAGTTTTTTAAAGGATAATGGACCAAGGCGCAATAATACGCAGTATAGTCAGGTACAATTTACGTGTCGTTTACACTGGTGTCGCATTGGTTTTTAAAATTTTCATCATTATTTGTTATCTACATTCCATTTTTTGTTCAAATTTATAATAAACTTATATTAATTTGAATTAAGTACGTCAATGTTTTATATTGAAATTTTATTGTAGGGTTTTATTTAGTATGAAGTTTTGTATTTCTTTTCTCTGTGACAGTTAAGTAAAATACACTGCTCAAAACAATTAAAGGATATTTGAAGTTTTATATAAAATAAAGATATAAACGAAATTTTTTTTGCCGAAAATAGAAGAAGAGAATCACAAATGCAAATTTTTCTGGTTTTCAAACTGTGGAGTATGCAAATTTTGAGTTCGACGTCAAAAACGTCGCTTCAGCGGCAGCGAATGAAATTTGACTTTCAACTGGATAAAAGAGAATGAAGACAAGGATGATAGGCATTCAGTGATTGCTTTGTTTCGATGAGTACGATGTCTCAGCGAAGTCATTTGACAGATTCAGAAGCTTTGAGAATTGTTGGTAGGTTAGAAGGGGGCCAAACTCAAGCCGAAGTAGCGCAAGCCATTGGAGTGTCACAAAGTGTCATTTCCAGGATCTGGAACCGTTTTTTGGAGAGTGGATGTGCAGGCCGAAGACCAGGGCAAGGTCGTAGACGGGCAACAACGCCCAATGAAGATCGGTATTTAGCGTTAACAGCTCGGAGACACCGAACCATGAACGCTACTCTTCTCCAACAACACCTTCGCTCGGCTACAGGCACCACGATTTCAACTCAGTCTGTCCGAAACCGGCTCCATGCTGTAGGTCTGCATGCTCGCCGACCGATGGTATGTGTTAGATTAACATCAAGGCATCGTCGCGATCGCAGGGAGTGGGCAACCGAGCATGTCAACTGGAGGAGAAATGAATGGAGCAATATTCTGTTTTCTGACGAGTCCCGTTTTTTCTGTGCATCCGGATAATAGGCGTATTTTTATCTGGAGGTCCAGTGGCAGTAGGAATAATCCTGCGTTCGTGCACGAAAGTGTCAGATTTGGCGGTGGAGGAGTGTTGGTGTATGGTGGCATCTCCATTGACGGGCGCACTGACCTCTACATCATTCCAGATGGAGCTCTGACTGGTCGCCGATATAGGGATGAGATCCTCAGACCTACTGTAGTCCCTTACGCTGCAGCAATCGGAGATAACTTCATTTTAATGGACGATAACTGCAGGCCACATCGTGCAAACCTGGTGGAGGATTTCCTTTTCGAGGAAGGAATCGTTCGAATGGAATGGCCAGCGTGTTCTCCAGACATGAATCCAATCGAGCACGTTTGGGACGCTCTAGGAAGACGAGTTTCTGGCCGCCAACAACCCCCACAAACTCTCCAAGAACTGGAAAGAGCTCTTCTGGAAGAGTGGAGCAGAATACCCCAACTCGTCATTAATAGCCTCATTGAGTCCATGCCTCAAAGGTGTTCAACGTTGCTGGCCGCCCGTGGAAACCATACCCCCTACTGAAAATGATTTTCTTTGAAGAAAACACCTTTTCTTATTCTTTTTTTCTCATATGCACAAATTGTGTTTTTTTCCTTTAGTACACAAATGCGCAATAAAATGCATTTTTTTCTGCCAAACATGTGTAATTTATTCTCATATAACCTACTATGTCTGTCGACCATGTATCAATCAGCTAAACAGTTTACCAGATACAAAATCCACCTAAAACTGCAATATCCTTTAATTGTTTTGAGCAGTGTATTACTACATGTCATCTCCAAATTGGTGTTTCGGTCATGTTGTTGTTCGAATTTGTGAGCATTTTTTTATTTATTTAAATGTTTTCTTTATATAAATTAATCACTTGTCATCTTTAAATTAGAGATTTGGTCAGATTTTGTTAAAAGAACCAATCTGTTGTCTTTTGATTTCAAAGGTATTATATAGAGAGAGGAATTTTGTGTATTATGGAATAACATTTACATATTTATTTGTAAGTCAACATAAGAAAAATAATTGAGATGCATTATATATATATATATATACATATATATATATATATATATATATATAAACATTAAAAATATTTACAAATTACCACAAAGAAACATAGTAAAAAAAACGAATGAAAGGAATAAAATGGAAATTTATAGAACCAGAGTAGAATCCCCATTCTCCAAATACCTAGGTACTACAAATAAAGTGTGCGGTTTCATCTTCGTATTAGCCATTTAAAAAAAAGTTAAATAATACGAATTTAGAAATACCAACAAACTAAAACCAGAAAAAAAGGGAAAAACAGTTATATGAAAAAATAAATACGGATGTAAATGGATTGGAAAAAAAAAAACATATAACCACATTGAGGTCCTCTGTAACCAGCAATGAGGTGTAATAAAAACAAGGGTTAGATTATATGCAACTGATGCCAAAAAAAAAGTTTTTTAAAGGATAATGGACCATGGAGCTAATACACAGTATAGTCAGGTACAAGCTGCAAAATATTGAACCAGCTCCGTGTATATCGAAAAATAAATTCCACTTTGTCCAAGGGATTATTGAGAATGCTGCCATCTATTGAGTTTATTATTAAAATAAATTGTTTTGGAATAAAAAATATGTAATTAATTAAATATTTATAACTATTATTTGATGATGCTTTAAAGTATATACTTTGTAGTGATATATAAATGATAATTAAAAATATTTTAATAAATTACTAACATTATAAGAAAAAATACATAAATGATTTTTTAAATATTAACAATATGTAAAATGTGACGTGAATGATTCATTAATTAATGTTTCACATGATTAAATGTAGCAGACTATAAAATATCAATATTTAAATCGCTGTTACATCATATCCTAATCAATAAAATAAATATATAAAATAATGATAATAAAATAAATAACCAAAATTATAATTCGCAAATATTGAAAATAAAAAAAAAGGATTTAAATTTTGAAATTATTTATACTTAATTTTCACAAACGTTCTTAAAATTTAATATAAATAATATAGTAGTAGAGGATAAAACCAAAAATAAAATTATAATTAATACATGCACTTTATACGCTTAGCGTATAATATACTATATACGAGATACTGTCCTCATTGGGCTAAAAGTTAAATACAAGTTCAAGTTCCAAATGTTTAATGAAAACTATTAAATAGATAAATAATGTAGGACAATATCATACAAATGTGGCATGAAAATAAATTTAACAAATACAATAATTAATATAACAAATAAAATAATTAATATTTGTTATGTGAAACTTTGAGAAGATAATATATTTATTTTTTTATTTTAATGTAATTTTTATATAATATATAAGTATATGCCATCTTTAAACAAGAGATTCGGTGATTTTTATTATACGAACTTGTTAATTAATTTTATGTATTATATATATACACACACACATATATATATATATATATATATATACGTAATTCTAATGAAATCGCGTGTGTTAAAATAACTCCAAAAATAAAAGGTAAAAAACTATAAACAAACACACAAAAAATATTTAAGTAGAATATTGAAAAAAATTGTTTATAATTTAATTGAGAAAAAGGACAAAAAAAACCATAAAAAATATAAAAAATGTAATTAGTACAAAATATAGTAATGAGTAAACAGGTTGAAAATATATCTTAGGCGATTTCATGAAAATATTTTATTTCTCAATTTCGTAAAGGAGAAGAAAGAAAATGACGAGAATTGTTTCTAGAGTTGAATTGTCGGTAAGATTAAAAATTGGAGAGAAATTGAAAAATCATTTAAATTACAGATTTCAAAATTAGTTGAACATTCAAATTCTATAATTTAATATTTCTTTTCTGAATAATAAAATCTAAAAACATTCTAGAAAAAACTGGCCGAAAAAAAATCCGACTTCTCAAAATCGATAAAATATCGTGGGGACCGCAATCAAAAAATGATTATCGCGTCAATGTATACAACGAGACTTGAATTTACAATGCTCAGAAGCAACTGGCGGAGTTTACGTGATAAAAAATGAATTAACTGCGTTAAATTTATCGCACAGTTTGCTCTTAACAAAGTGCATAAGTATTCCTTAGCAGTTGTACTATAAATATATGCACGGGTAAGGCTACAAATTGTGTTTAGTATTGAAAAAAAAATTGTAAGGGGCTGTATAGCTATTTTTATATTTGAACAATATAATAAAGGAACATACGATGAAATGAAAATGATGATTCGATTGAGATTCTTCGATCTGATGTTGTGGAGGCCTACTCAGTTCATCGATTGGCCTGTTAATTACTAATCTTAGAAGACCGATGATGAAATTCTCAGGTTCGATCCACGCGGCTAGGGGGGAGGGGGCCAGTGATTACGATTTTCCCTTGCATGAAAAATAGAATTTTCTATTCATGTGTCCAGACCTTGACCATCTACACAAAGAGCAAAATATTGATAAAAAAATGTTCTTTTGGACCATGTTTAACTCGAAAATTTTGTTGAGTTAACAATGTTCGAATAAAAATATTGTTGACTCAACAAAAAAATACTTGTCTCAACAAATTTTCTTGTATAAATACAGTTCAATAAAATTTCTGTTGAATTATTTTTTAAATAAATGCAAAAATAAAAGGCAAAAAAGTATAAACAAACACACAAAGCATATTTAAGTAGAATATTGACAAAAATCGTTTATAATTTAATCGAGCAAAATAACCAATAGACAAAATATGTAATTAGTACAAAATATATAGTAATGAGTGCACGGGTTGAAAATATATTTTGGAAGTTTTCATGAAAATATTTTATTTCTGAAATTTCATAAAGAAGAAGTAAAAGTGACAATAATTATTTCTAGTAGTAAATTGTCGGTAAGATTAAAAATTGGAGAAAAATTGAAAAATCATTTAAATTACAGGACAATTTTTATTTCAAATTTTCTATTTGTTCCATTTCCTTTCTCGTGTTCTACCTATACGCCAGTCTGGAAATAATCAGTTTTTTATTTCAACTAGTTGTTTTGGATGGATTAAGATTTGCTTCAAGATCAATCGGTCGATCTTGATCGAATTGTGAGGTATCCTTAATTTACTATAACAGACCACAATACAACATCCCACTAAATATTCTAAATTATAATAAACATAGTTGCCAATCGTCGGGTTTCCTTTCAAAGACCTGGCCCCACCAGTGGTCGAGAGGTTTTGCTCTCGAAGCTGGTAGACGGGAAGTGTTGGGTTCGATTCCAATTGCGCCTGTCGGCCTAATCGTTGGGAGTTTTCGTGGTTTTCTTCGAACCTTGGTTTTCCAAGCGTAAATACGGGTTAGGTTCCCTTAGAAAGACCCCCACGAGGGCACTCCCTCCCCTCCCCCTTAGGGCCTACATCCCTCGTGCTGATAATTGGCCGTCATAAACACAATCAACCTTTCAAAGACCAAAAAAAAAAAAAAAAAAAAAAAAAAAAAACATGTTTTAAACCAGAAAATTTATTTTTAAAACTGCAACTTGTTTTTATGTCTTACTTATTTTACTTCATTTGTTAAGTAAAATTTCTTGTTCAAAATATATTTAATTGACTTGAAAAAAGAATCGAAAGGTTCGCAGCTATGAAATATGCAAAAATTTGAGTTTATAAATGAACAAAAATAAAATTAAGTGAAACTTTATGGACTTTTTTAGATTACATTTATCTTAGTGTATCAATAGAAACTGTTGGTTTGTTTCAACTTAAACGTTATATTAATTTCGTTTATCTAATTCATTATTTAATCATTTCTAAAATTTATTTTTTTTAAATGTGCCTTGTTTTATGTCGTACTGATTTTCTCCACTTGTTGAGTAAAATTTTTTTGTTCAAAATATATTTAATTGACTTGAAAAAAAATCGAAATGCCAGCAGCTATGAAATATACGTAAATTTTAATTTATAAATGAACAAAAGTAAAATTATGGGAAAATTTATGGACTTTTTTAGATTACATTTTTCTTAGTGTAGCAATAAAAACTGTTGGTTTGTTTCAATGTAAATGTTATATTAGTTTCATTGATCTGATATCAATAAAATAATCTCTGATTTCTGAGTGTAATATCTTTGAAAAACTTTTAGAGTGATATCCTGTTCTATACTGTTTTAATATATCTAATACACCGTATGAGTAATGCTTTGAATTTATTTGTGATATTTCCAAGTTTTAAGTAAATACGCTTTACAATTGCAGATGTAGTTGATTATATTAAAATCTACCTCATTCAACGGAAGACTATCATATGCTTATCAGGTCCTAAATAAAACTTTTAATAAAATATCATGGGAACAGTGGAGGAGTTCTCTGTAATATGATTATTCAGGGAAAATTTTATTTACTTTCAACCATATTTCACGATTTGCTCATCATTTGCAATTTTAATTTCACTCCGCCTCCTCAAACAAAGTTTAAGTTTGTTATTCACGTATAATTGAGCGTATACTCTTTGAAAGGAAAGAATTAAGATTTCATCGATGAATCAAGTATAATTAAATTGTTATTTCATGCAGGTTCTTTTAAAATGATCTTTGAAATTATTCAGTTGTGTGAATTTAGTCATGGGTGTCGGCAGAATGAAAACTAAAGAGGGGCAAGATTTTGAAACGAAATGTCCCCGTGGTCCGTTAGTCTACGACTGATATAACTTAAAATTTTACTTTGACATGACACTGAAATGGGAGAAATTAACCTCTAATGCAAATGGTAATGCCAATGTTTCCAGTTTAGTGGATTTTTTAATTCAGATATTCCGAATTCATACCAGAAATTTAAAACAGCAATATTTGCTTTATTTAATAGCAGCCACTCTTCGCTAAGGGGTATATTCATATAACGTTATCAATATTTTGCTAATTTTGGAACCCCCCCCCCCTTACGATATCATACGTTATCATTTGCTGACATCCCCCCTCCCTCCGCTGATATCGTTATCAATGTCTAAAAAATCTTTGATTTTTAGATTCTTTTTATTTCTTTTTATACACTTGCAGTGATACAAACATATGATTATACATTTATTAGTCGCATACTTTACGGATTCAAGAAGCTCATAAAATATTAATACATGAAATAAATTTATAACAAAGTTAGTTACTATTTAAAAGTATTTAACAATAGCTTATTGTTACATAATGCATTCAAAAGTAATACTGTGTTCTTGCACTCACTTCCTGCCCGGGAAGGTCAAAAGCAAAACTTATCAACAAAACAGTGAACAACATTTTTTGTCTATCTTTACTGGTAAACACGAGTACCATTTCCTACATATTATGCTCCTGATTTCTCTAACAGCGAATTATGTGCGCATATCGCAGAAGAACAGGAATGCCAAACATTGAGGTATTCCAAATTTCGGAAAGAAATGATTTTATAAACATTTAATGACTTTAATAGCTTTATGTTTTCATAAAAACATATAATAATAATAATAATAATAATAATAATAATAATAATAATAATAATAATAATAATAATAATAATAAAGATAACAGGCTATTTGGATGTAAAGAAAAAGATACTGAAAAAAGAAAAGTTTGGTTACATCAAAAATGATAACGATATCAAAAGCAAACCCCCCTCCCCCCAAAGATATCTTACAATATCATGTGGCAAACCCCCGCCCTCCTAATATGATAACGTTACATATGCATAGCTCCTAAATAAAGCAAAATTTATTATTGAAATTTTCTTGTCTGAATTTTGATTATCTGAATTACGCAACTTCTAGAACGTATTCTACCACTGGAATTAGAGGGTTAACCTTTAACTGATGTTACCGGTCTCTCAGATCGCGGCTTTTTTCAATTTTTATACTTTAACTTGCAATTTTCAGTTTAACTAAAAACACTACCGATATTTTGTTCCGTTTGGAACTTTAGTACTATCACCAAATACTTTTGAATAAGTGAATTTTAATTATAACAGTCCTGCACAAAAACACCATCTTATGAGTTAATCGTGCCTTTTATTCATTTTTTCGATGGAGAGGTCTCACAGACCGCTTCACACTAGTTATGTGACAATTTCTGAGACATCAATTAAACGTTAAAGATGAAATAAGCTAAAATAAGCAGAATGCATCTTGCAAAACAATTTTCAAACATATCAATATAAAAAGCTTTACAAAACGATTAATAAATATTAAAGATTCAGAAGTACATTTCTGCCAACATTTTTTTAAATGTTGAAAGTGTTCATTGTTTTTGTTTCATCAGGATAGGGTTCCACTCTCCTTCAATACCCCCGTTTAAGACACATTTGAAGCACACCAATGTAAAATGCAAAACAGAATTTTAAATTATCTTTTATGTGAGGTTCAATGGAGCTCTGACTCCCTAATGAAAGATTCTTAGTTTCTCTTTCTTTTAGCGTTTAATTATTATATTTCGCTTGAGAAAAATAACTTTTGCTATTTTATTTTTCAAAATCATCAAGGATAAAGAAAATTTTTTAATTTTTTAAATCCAGGGAACATCAATGAACCTCCTTTGCCTCTCCTTATGCACTTTTAATTTAGCTGTGGTTTTTGATCTGCAGATACAGTAAAACCTCCCTAAAGCCACCACGAGCCGTTCCAATAAAAATTGGTCGCTCCGAGAGGTGGTCTCTTAATGGAGGTCATATTAAAATCTAGATTTTAATTGTTGAAGAAAGGTAACAATTAATGTTACTAAAATTTACTTTTCACATTAGGAAAAAATATGAAAATTTAAGTATCAAAACTAAAGATAATTACATAAATTACTGCAGAGTTTAAAAAATGAATACATTGACGTTTGCTTTGATTTTACGGCTTTATCTTTTATAACTTTTATTTCCAAGTCCTTTCGAAGTTCAGTAAATAAATGCAATTTTTTTTCGGACGGGAACAAATAATGGCGATTTCATTAATTTATCTATTTCTATGAGAGTTTCCTGACAGAATAGTGCAGGGGAGTTTATTGACCGACATTCTTAATTTCTCATCAGAGTTAATTCATTGCCTAAAAAAGCACAAAGGTGTTTAAACACTTAAAAGTTACCGGAATTAAAAAAAAAATCTAAACTTAGTTTAAAAGTTTGATGAATAATGCGCTCTTTGGAATTAAGTTTCTGCTTCTTCAAGCGACCAGGAAAAAACGGAATTTGTTTCATTTTCTTCAAAGAAATGGGTCGCTCATGGCGGGTTTTCTTCTGGCATGATCTCTGAATGGAGGTAAAATTAGTATCGACACTGTGCGAATCAATTTCGTTCTATGAAAAAAGAAGCGTTCTGGGAGGTGGTCGCACCAGTAGGATTCACTGTATAGGCATTTATTATAGCAATCGCAAGTAATTCCTCTGATATTTCTAACGATGTCGAAGGACTTTCGCACGGGATATTTTCGTAAACAATGATATCCGAGGATTTTCGTAATGGGGATACATACTGTTTAAAATATTTATAAAATCTGGAATACCCTGTGCCGCTCCAAAACCCAATCAAATTTCCGATTGATTGATATTATTGCATGATAATTTGAAGATGTTTCTTTTCCGATTTTGTTGCAGGCTTTGGACTGCCGAAGCATTTTCTCTGCTTTGACGGGTTAAAAAGTTGCAGATTTCGTAAAGTTCTTTTATTCTTTTTTTCTGTCGCATTTTATAGATTTACAGTATTTTAATTAAAATGCTGCATATTTTAAATTCTAAATTGTCGTTTGTATATAATGCCTATATTTTGTAACTCAAAATAACTGAAAGGGAAAATAAATAAAACATATGGGGGAAAGGTGAAAACAAAATTTATTAATACTACTTAAAAAATTTTAACTTTTACGTTCTTTAGAAATTACAGCATTTTGTGTTTTTATTTTTAATCTACCGTAAGGGTTCAACTTAACGTTTGTAGACTAGATTCGATAATAATATTTTTTTAAGAGGGAGAGAAGGGAGCTTGTGCGGAAAAAATACATGCAGATCACCCACGTAACCTTTCTGACATATGTGAGTCATTTTCAAAATCTGTCTATGTTTTGGAATAACAAAATCGAATTTTTAGAAATAATCAGAAAGTTTTAATTTTTTGTAAATAATTACTTTACCTCATTAATATACAAGCATCAGCAGAGACCAAATTACTAATTTAACATTTTTAAACTAATTTTTAAATTTTAATGAACTTGGTAACGACAAAATTGAGCACGGTAATGACATCTACGGTAATGACAAATTAAGCAAACTATTCTCCCCTTCCCCCAGGCATAAATGGCAGCCATTATATCTTCTGACCCATACAATGATTTTCTATTTCTTATATAATAAAAGCAGATTAAGAAATAAAAGTTCATTTAATTATCAATTTGAAGTGGGTACGGTAATGACGTAGAAAAAAATACTCAACAAAACATTCAAAGTCAGCTTGTTTTATTGAAACTATAAAACTATTTACTCTATTCACCTAAACGTAATAAGAAGTTGACTTTTAATTAGTATTTTTGCTTTGATAAAAATGCATGTGCTGCCCTCTAAAAAATTCCAGATTAGCTTTTTGTCAGAAGCATGGCAATGACACTCTTTCTTGGGACACGGTTTAAAATAATTATTAAGAATTATAGATAAGTTTAATTAATGAAAATAAATATTTTTTTAATTAGTAGCATCATAATAAATAAAAACGTTATAAAAAATTATAACCATCTGTTTTAAATAGAACTTACAAGGGAACCACTTTTGATGCTGCTCGCCCCTATCATCGAGACCTGGTGCATTTTGTAGCCCTATACATAAAAGTTAGAGAACCGATAAAATTTCTCTGTTAAAGCCATATTTTATATACTTTTTTATACTTTTAATTTTTTATGATTACATTTTTATTTGTTTATTTCACGCCAAAAGTCAGTTAAGTCGCCAAATATGGCGCTACAATTTTTCCGTCCGCTTTATCCTCGGAGTAAATAGGCAGTACATTAGAATTACATCAGATTGCGATTTGTTTGATAATTGATAGCATAAGAAACAGGAATTAGGTTTTTTCTTTTTTTTTTTCTATGCAGACGATAAATATATAAATAGTAAATATATTTCTATAAAAGCATTCAACACCATATAAAACTATTTTTTAGTGAAATACAAAATAAACAAACTATTTTCTTTTGGAATCGAGTGGAATAAAGTTTCGAATGTTTAAAATGAAATGTTGCTGTATTAAATGGTCCTTTGTTAACAATAATCATAAATAAATTAATATTTTTGCACAATTTAGAAAAATTACTGCGGCTAATTAGGTTTGAGTCCAAGCCAGTCCTCACGCAAGACAAATAGCTATGACATTTGGCTAGGGTTGCCGGAAAGCTCTACTTTCGAAAAAAACCGCCAACATTTCCCCCGCCAAAAATATGAATATAATATTGCAATTTTTCAAAATCAAATTCGTGTGTTTTTGAAGGAATTTTTTAACTTTTTTTCAACATTTTGTATTTATTATTAACTAATTTTTATTTTTAAATGCTTTTCTTTAAAAAACTTCAACGTTAACAGTCCGATAATTGGTCTCGAAAATTGCATTTTCAGAAAGTTATGCTGCTGTAAAATCAAGAAATATTATTTTAACAGAAAAATTTTATCGATTCTCAAACTTCGTAATATAGGACTTTAAAATGCACCAGGTCCCAATGCTAGGTGCGAGCAACACCAAAAGTGATTCCCTTGTTAGTCAAATCTTTACCTAATAAATTGCTTGTTGGGACAACCTAAGGTAATGACATTTTGACTACAAAAGAATATTTTTAATTTTTTTATAAAAAATAATATATCTGTAAATTATCATTAAAAACATGATAGTTAAAATGCAATAACTAAAATTATGATATTTAACTATTTTTCTGTGCAAATGTGAAAGGACAGACACTTTGTGAAAATTATCCATGTATGCTATTTCAATAGGATCGGCATGCTTCCATATATTTCAATCGTCTGAGCTATAATTTTGTGATCGTTACGAATTATACTATTTCATACTATCTGATATATAAAAATGGTAAAAATATATATTTTTTAAATATTCCTTCAAATTCCAGTAATTTTCTTTTAATTTTAAGTTCATAACATAGGTAGAATGCAAAGCATAGTTTACAGATTTGAAACAATGTGAGAAATGAGATACAGATCACAGTCTAATAATATCATATATTTATCTGATGCTATTTTATTTTCAAATGTTGAGTATTTATTAATTAAAATAAAGAATCTTAAAGCCGACTGTGCAGCAGTTATAAAAAAAAAAAAAAAAAGGCGGGGTGCTTAACCTTTTACAAGTTAACATTGCGCATTGAAAACATCGAATTGAAAATTCATTTAAAATCTAAATTTCACCAATGTTGACTTGTAAAATATTAGCAGATATGATAGAATGATGGCTTGATATATTTTTCAATTATTTTTATATTATATACATAATTCTTTAAAAGTAGAAACCACGTTTAAATCATACAAGGGGAAATGTGCAGAAAATTATAAAAAATGGTATCTTATATCATTTTTCACGAAACATTTTTCATTTAAATTTATAAATTTTCAACTTAACCCTTCACTGCACTACGTGCCATATCTGGCACATACCTAAAAACATTATAATTTCCTTTATGTACCATGAATTTGGCTAATACGATCGCTGTAACTGATCAAGAACATTCCAGAGAATGAAATAACACTTATTTTATCCATGTCAGATGGCTGCATTAGACAAAAAAAATAGAATTTGTTCTACGGAAACAAAAAAAAATTGATCAAGCTATTAAGGTAAGATTTACTTTCATTATTTTTACTGAATACTTAAAAATATTAATATAAAAAAAGTTGCAGAGTGTTAAGCAAGTAAAATTAATTAATTTAAGCTCATTTAGTTGCAAAATATAGCAATAGAATATTTTAAAATCCTAAATGTGTACGTATAGCACACACCATAAAATATGAAAATTTAGGTGAAAATTTTAAATTTAAATTTTTTTTAACTATTTTTCCAATTATTAGACCGATGAATAGATTTCAAAAATATTTTTTCGTAAAAATAGAAAATTTCGTGCAGTGAAGTGTTAATTCATGTCAATCTTTTAATTTAAAAATAAATCTTTCATTAGTCTCTACTTTGTTTTTTGTTTAGTCCCCTCATCACTGTATTCCGTTTTAAAATCCACTGTAAAATAATAGTCAAAAGTGGCCAATGGTTCCAATTAAGAACACCATAAAAATTATATAGAACTTTTTTTTTTAATTTAAATGACTAATATCTTTAAACCTAAGAAATAGAAGGTAAAATAATCAAAATAAAAATCAATTAAAAATATATAGTGAAACCTCCCTGTGCGACCACCTTCCTGAATGACCATTTTTTTCATGGAACGAAACTTATTCCCATAGGCTCAATACTAATTTTATCTCCATTCAGAGACCATTCCAGTTGAACTCCCTCCATCAGCGACCAATTTCTTTGAAGAAAATGAAACAAATTCAATTTTTTCCTGGTCGCTTGAAGACGGTTTTATTAGAAAAATAATTCCGGAGAGGGCATTATTCATCAAACTTCTAAATTAACAATAAGTTTAGAATTTTATTTTTATTCCGGTAACTTTTAACTGTTTAAACCCCTTTGTGTCTCTTTAGGCAATAAATTTAACTCTCATGACAAATTAAAAATGACGGTCAATAAACTCCCCTGCCCTATTCTGTCAGGAAACTCTTAAAGAATTAGATAAATTAAGGAAATCGTCATTATTTGTTCCGTCCAAAAAAAAAAAAAAAAAAAAAAAATTGCATTTATTTACTGAACTTTGAAAGGACTTGGAAATAAAAGTTATAAAAGATAAAACCGTAAAATCAAAGCAAACGTCAATGTATTCATTTTTTAAACTCTGCAGTCATTAACTTATGTAATTAACTTTTGTTTTGATACTTAAATTTTCATATTTTTTTCCTAATGTGAAAAATAAATTTTTGTAACATTAATTGTTATCTTTTTTTAACAATTAAAATCTAGATTTAAGCATGACTTCCATTAAGAGACCACCTCTCGGAGCGACCAATTTTTACTGTACAGAACGTGGTCGCTTTAAGGAGGTTTTACTGTACATGAATCTCAATTTGGCCTGTAAAGTTTAAATATCAGCTGATAATCAAACTCGTTTGAATCTAAATCGTCAGAATGCAATCATCTAAGCGTCGGCAGATACCGTTTGCTTCTAGGACAGCTTTAACGACCTCTAAGCACACCATTATTTTATACCTGACAATCTTCCGATTTTTTTTCTTTAATTCAAATAAAACCTAAAAAAATTTAAATAAAATGTTATTTCTATATGGACTTATTTCACTTCGTATACTAAGTTGAATTTCTATTTCAAATAACTTGTATTTGACTTGGATGTTCACAATTTCAAGGCTATCTTGTATACAAGATAACATTTGATTAGTGTGAAAAATCAGTGAATGTTATATTTAAGTTTGAACTTTCAATGATACATTTATATAAAATAATCTTTCTAATCATATCATTAGATTTGCTCGAAAAGGTAAAAATTAGAACTTGTTTTACGCACACGCAAATACGTAAGTAAAATGTAGTTGATGAATGAGTAAAGGAATTTCGGGAAAAAAAAAAAGAACTGATATTTTACAAATTGAAAGTTAAGCCCTATATATAATTCGCATACATAACATTTTTTTACACTGTCTATCCTTTCACTTTCGGAAACAGTTCTGAAAGTAAAAGTAACTTTATTTAAAAAAAAAAAAAAAAAAAAAAAGTCTACAACGAAAATTAAAAAAGTAAAAACTAACCTGGTTAAATATCAACCTCAGTTATCGTATTAAAATAAAAAAACATTAAAATATTAAAATACAAGTGAGACATTTTAAATCAACACTCCCCTAGGTTTAACATTAGTTGGCAAAGGAAGCTGAAGTATTTCTTCAATTGCTACTGATTTGAAATAATTTTTAAGCTTTATGGAAAAATATTTCCATCTGCAGAGTGAAATAAAGTGTAGCCCGTACTTAAACTTCAAATACCCCACTTAAAATTTTTTTAAGGGTGGGAAAATCCCACCAAATGTGTTTTCCCTAGGGATTTAACGAATTTTTCCTTTTAATAAACTTTTATTATATTCATATATACGTATTTTTAAAAGTATTTTATTCTTCGTTGTCTATCATTCATTTATTGCAATGAGGTGGGGAGGAAGCAGTTTTGTTTTAATATCACAGCGATCGTCTTCAATAGAATTTAATTTGACCGGGATGGAACAAAAACTTTTCTTCCTTCCTCTTTTCCTAACCACATAACTTCCAGAAATACGAAAAGACGACTTCTAACGAGATTGTCATCTATTCGGACGTGCTTGTAATGCCTGATAAAAATCTCTTATACGCTAAGAACAAATTCATCTAGCTTTGTCGTCCGCAGAATAAGAAATATTCCTAAGAGATTGCGGCCATCCTGTTATTAGTGACCTATCTGCCAATCGCTGCAATTGTATGCTAGTGAGTTATCCCCTTCGCTAGACCGAAGTACGCTCAGTAACCAGTGATCCATGTCTCAGTAACGGAATCCTCTCGTTTTTGTTGAATAATAAATTGCATTTTGAGGTGATTCTAAGTATATAACATGCTGAGAACTGTCAACTTTTTTTTAAGCAGCTAGAGGAAGCATTTTGCTAATGGATTTGTTCCAGGTTTCACGGTTCGCTCTCAAGAAGGAGTGTGAATGTCATTTCTATTTGTAACCTGGGGATGTTTTTGTTCTTCGATTTCCGGAAATTAAACTATTGAGAGAAAACAATTATACTTTTATTTGGGGCTGAATAATGTTTTATTTATTTATTTATGTGTTTGTTGTTCAAATGGATTTTAGTTTATGGCAAAGTATTTATTAGTATTGTACCAGTCATGTAATTTAACTTCTTCTTGATTTTAGGGCTACAAATTGCAGTATTTCAGCCGCTCGTTTCTCGTGTCGATTAATGAGAGGTTAAATAATAATAAGTTCTCTTGCGCTATGGTCTTGGATAGCTATTTTTGTAATGTTAACCTTTAACTGATGTCACAGAAATTGTCACATAACTAGTGTGAAGCGGTCTGTGAGACCTCTCCATTGAAAAATGAATAAAAGGCACGGTTAATTCATAGAACGGGGTTTTTGTACTAAACGTTTTGTGCAGGACTGTTATAATTAAAATTCACTTATTCAAAAGTATCTGGTAATGGTACTAAAGTTCCAAACGGAACAAAATATCGGTAGTGTTTGTAGTTAAACTGAAAATTGCAAGTTAAAGTATAAATATTGAAAAAAGCCGCGGTCTGAGAGACCGGTAAGATCAGTTAAAGGTTAATTTATGTTTGAAGTTTGTTTACAAAAAGAATTTTGACTCACTTTAGGTGTTTAAGCTTTTCAATATGGGTATGGGCCAAGAATGGCAACTATTTTAAAATTCAATCATACCACAATTTATAAAAATATTTTCTTTATGGTAGATATCTCTTGAAACAGTGTAAGGGTCAATATCTGAAAATTGGACAATTTACGTCCACTGCTAATAATATTTCATTAATTATACTAAAAACAAAAACTGAAATACGTAATATATTGTAAGATTTGTTATATCAGTTACCAACGATAAATGGACATATAATGATGCATAAATAATTAGTTTTAAGCTTTAAACAAGCGAAATCATCATTTCAGTCTCTGTCCCCAAGTACAAATACCCAATATCAAATGTATGCTGTAAACATTTCTATAAATATTATTAACTTTTGCTATTATATATTTAACCTATATATATAAAGTATGGGAAAATATAATTATCCTTTCTTAGTATAGATTGTATAGTAAAATATTGTAGTAAATATATTTGTTTCTGAGGCTGATCATCATCTCAGTCCCTCTAAACACAAATTTAGGTTAACAGATACTAGGTGACGCTGGCAGAATAATTTCCATTGCAACAGCAACTAAAGTTCAACTAGTCACCATGGATGAAGGTAAGTTGTTTTTCTCTTTGTTTCATATTTAGAAATATTTAGTTTTTGTTCCGAATAGGGATGAGTATTTTTTTATAGCATCATTCATGTCCCCCTATTTAACTTTTTATTTATAAACAAAAAGTTTGTTGCAACTTTATTTACGTAAAATAAAAATGTTACATGGCATATTTAATAATTTACATGTGGGCAAAATGATTCAGCAAAATGGCTGTGCAGCTTTTAAGACAAAAACATCACCTCAGTCCCCCTCAGTCCCAATTATTAGACACTGATTATTCTGTTAAGAGACACTTTCTTCCATAAAAGTTTATCCTACGCATAAAATATACATCCTTGATCTCAAAAGACTACAGTATTCAAATGACAAAACATGTATCATAGTATATAATTGTATTTGGAAGTTGGTACTTTAATTCAAAAAAATAAAAATTCTGGAGTGAAATTGTCCATTTTTCAGATATTGACCCGTAAGCAGCTTGATGGGTTTCCAATTGCCATCAACTTCGCACCCAATCAAAATAAACGGCCTTGATCAGAGATGTAGGGGAGGGTATACGAAGGTATATGTCGTAAACCTTCTGGATTTTACTAAGAAGCTTCGTATACCCTCTGTTTCTCAAATGAAACTATAGCGTATACGCTAGCCATGAACGGTCGTCACTCTGGCGTATACCCTCTGCCTATAGCGCACTCTGCTTTTTGTACGACTACAACGCTGGTCTTGATGACGTATTGAGTCCGTAGAAAGCGAAATAGTCGATCTGTAGAAACATTTATGCGTTTGAGTGGAAAAGTCAAACAGAGAAAGGCAGGCATATTCCGATTGGTCAATACCGTATAGACCCCTCCCTCTCAGATTTACTGATGAAAAAGATGAAAATAGCAGAGATAGTCTACTAATACTATTTCTACCAAGAGGTGTCAAAAGAACCTTTCAGATTTTAACTTAAAATTATTCTCTAAGTTTGTTCATTTCTCCAGAATTAATTTTTTGACTTTTCTTACAATATTTCTTAAATTTATGCAGCGATATCATTTTCCCCCAGTTCATCCTGGTTTTAAAAATGTGCATAGGGTATACCTATTTCTACCATGAGGTGTTTTTTGACACCTTAAGAATATTATAATTCCTAATTTCGGAGGATTAAATGATTTATAATTTTAAACCATTTTACATATAAATATCAACACCATTTTACAGCATCATATCAATTATAATCAGATTAGCCAATCCCGATTTCAGTTGTAACTGAAAATACAGGAGTTGATGCATAACTTTGATATTCGCTTGTATTCCGCCATGCTGCATTTTAGTATAGATCATTGCGGTGACTAGTTCTAAAAAAAATTAGTAACGCGTTTTCTTCTCCAATTCTGGTAGTGAGTTCAATGCATGAATTTTGTTTTCATTCCTGTAAAAACTGTGGTACTGAAAACCGAAAGAATTCTGTTACACTGGTTTTTTTATGATTAGGTTTTTGTTGTTGTTGTTGTTGTTGTTACAAAAATTGAATTTTTATAAACGAGACTAAATTTTTTAAAAGTTTTTTTAATATTAAAATGTTTGATTATTTTTCTCATAAAAAAAAGTTAAGAAGATAATATTTTTTAATTATTGTTCCTGTTGACGTAAAACATGTTTGATTACATTTATGTATATTTATATTTTGTAGATAGATGAATTAAGCTATAATTTACAACATGATTAAATAGTCTCTAATAAATACACCTCAATGTGTTAATAAATATATTGCTCAAATTATCTATATTTAACTGATAATTTGAAATCGCAACGATTTTGACACTTATTTGCATTCAAACGCAAAGCTGTCAAAAGACACCTTTTGATAGAAATAGGTATATACAAAATCATGGTAGAAATAGTGTTAAATTTAATTAAAAAGAATCAAAGAAGGTGAATTTTGGACTAAAAATGCAAAAGAGATACGAGTAAAAGAGACGAATAGCACTAGTTTAGCTGGAGATGGTGAAATAAAATCTAGAGAAATGATGACGCAAAAGCCACTGGAACAAAAAAATAAATACCAGTATAAATGTATGGCAGAGTTTATTTTTCAAAAAGTAGTACGAATAGAAGAAAAATATAGGCGCTAGGTCGTATGATGTTCCATCTCCGTAATCAGAAGCTTTATTTCACCTTTTGTTTATGATCCAAAAATAAAGTGATGTGTGAAACTAAAACACGTTAGAAAAACTCCTGGATCGTTTGAATTATATATATTTTTTTTAATAGCGATATTTTACGTATTCTAATTGCATTGAAAAATTTGCATACAATATTTCCTCTGCAAAAATGAACGTTTGATGTTAAATTTTAATTTCTCTTTATAGTTTTACATGAAAAAATTTCGAAAATGAAGCAAATCATTTCGATAATTCCTTAAACATCTAAATAATTCATTAAATAAAATCAATGGTCCGCTATTACATTTAAAAACATATTTTTACAATCGATTTGAATGAAATATCAATTTATATAAATTTTCATCATGTAAGAAGCTTTAAAATATTACATTACTAAACAAACCTATGCAATAAAAGCTAAACATATCTATTATCATATTATACATATAGATGATAGGTAGCCTATATATTCTATACTAAAAATAGCCTATATTCTTTACTAAAATTCTTCCTTGTCCCATTTCAAACGAAACTCTGAAGAACTATAAATATACGAACTAAAATTGTAGAACTAGGAAATTGTCGATAAAAGATTTACTTATAACTATTTATGAGCCAAAGGTATGCAAGTTAACATATAAGCTTATTGCTTTTTATTCATGCTTTAAAACTAAAAACAATACGAAATACTTTATGATTTCACTTTAGATTTTTTTTGGATTACTTATTTCTGTTTTGTCTATCATTATTTTTTACTAGCTGAAATTAGCTGCATATACTCCTAACTCGCTGTAAACTCGAAAATTATTAACCATTTGGAAAAATAGGTATTGTCCTCTGTCAGGGTAGGAAATCAAAAACATATCTGAAGCGTTTTATTAGTTGAATTCGCATTTTATTCGTTTTCTGATTGGTCTATACAATAATCTGTATTTTCCCTTTACTTTCGACAGAGATGGATACTTCTGTTGCCACTATGGCAAAAAAGTAATAAAAACTACAAAAAAAAATTAATAACTCAGAAACAAATTGAGATACAGCTTTCAAACAAATTGCATTTAAAAGTACATTTTTTTCTCTATACGACGGTATAAAAAGTAATATTGTGGGACGTTTAGATGATTAAGAATGAAATTTCATTTAAAATTGGTCCAGGAATATTAATGTTTAATCCATGGAGTACGTAATATATGACCAGCTCCGTAGAAGTTTAAAAATTTACATTACCGAAAAATGTAATCCATGGCGTACGTAATGTATGAAATTTCATTTAAAATTGGTCCAGGAATATTAATGTTTAATTCATGGCGTACGTAATGTATGACCAGCTCCGTAGAAGTTTAAAAATTTACAGTACCGAAAAATGTAATCCATGGCGTACGTAACGTATGAAATTTCATTTAAAATTGTTCCAGGAATGTCAATGTTTAATTCATGGCGTACGTAATGTATGATCAACTCCGTGCGATTTTTTATGTCTTAAATTTTAGCCTTTGAAAAAATCATTTTCCAAATGGTCGTTATTTATTTTTTTTTATTATTTATTTTAAATCTCTGATAAGCGGTATGTTTGAAGAAACACTGAAATGTCATTGAATTAGAAACAGACAGTGTCGTGGAATAACGATGGTTAGGTTGCCTCAGTTTTTACGCATGTGTGGACATATGATATATATAATTAGATGTATAGAGCTCTATACTCTAGCTCTATATATTACTTGACGTAAAAACTCGCGATTTAGATACTTTCTTTCGAAGACGAATAAAAGCTGCTTGCCACGTGGGTCTTTCAATTCCAGAAAAGCTCAACAACGCAGTTTATACGTTCCACAGTATCAAACGCAGGGCAAGATTAGACGATAGTAATTGGGTAAACTACAAAGGATAAACGACAAAATTGAAAGAACCTGACGTTCTGAGATTCCGCTGTATCTTATGCCGTCAGTAACAGCAACTCTTTGCTCAGGTGACCAACCAAATGAATGATGGGATTATACAGTTAGCTACAGACCGTTTGTGCAGTGCTCGCTCTACCAAATGGAATTAAAGAGCAGAAGATACGCGAGAGTATCCCTTCTCAATGCACGTTACAGCACTCAATGTCTTGCATGTATCAGAGAATAATTTGTGTAGACCATTGATAGTTATTGCCGTGCAGTATGGACTGATGGATCTGAAATTTGGCTGCGTCATGATGGGCTAAAAATTTGGCCTCAGGTTCGTGAAACTGTACGTCTAACATGCCAGATTATAAATACAGTCGAACCTCTATTTATCGAAGTCGCTAAATCCCGGAAAAAGTTCTTTATATGGAAAATTCGTTAAATAGAGATTCACTTTTTAAAATATTTTAAACTACATAAAACAGATTTTAAATTCATAAACACTAAATATTTTTACTAAAAGTAATTAAGCACATTCTTTTTAATAAATTTTATCGATTTGTTTTATTTATTTTACCCACCAATATCCATCAGCAGTTCATTTTTTCTATGTGTTTAAATATTTTAAATCTGCAAGGAAAACAAAACATTGCCCGGGAATACACTGTATTTTCTGTTTAAAGTAAATAGTTTTACATTAAAATTAACGAATTTTAATGACATTATCGTATTTATTATTATTATAACACATAATTTTAACCTTACATTAACATATGCGTCCTAAAATTTAATTTCTGAAAAACTCTGTTAATTTTGCCTGAGTTTTTTATTTTAAAAAGTGCTTTCTCTCATACTGCGTCTCGCATCTTTGCAATGCACCAAAAAACCCTTCATGCGTATTTTCTTCTAACTATAATTCTCATCGGATTGTTTCAAAGGATTTTAGCATTTCATCATACGAAATTTTATTAATTCCTGCATAATGACCATTTCCATCACCATCATATTCGTCTTATCGCAATTCATTGCTGTATTGTTTTTATTTTTCACACTGTCGAAAATATCCCATTCGGATAGTGTTTCCGAGGTCTCAGTTTCAGAATTAAGTGAAATAGAATCATCAATCAGCACATCATGGGTAATTTCTTCTTTTTTTCTCACTGTATCCACATTTTTTAAAGTTATTCTAAGGGATTATTGTCTTCGTCCTCTGTACTTACCGAATTCTCACTGCTGACAAAGAAGGCGCCTGGTAAAACCAATTCAAGGCCATTGAACATCATAAAATGTGGTTAAAGAAAGAATAAGTTTGAAATATCCAGAAATATTTTGAGAAATGGGGAGAAAAAAAATTTTTGATCACAAGAAAAAGTTCGTTAAATAGAGAATGCACTTCGCTATTTGGAGGTTATTTTTCGAAGAAATTCGCAAAATATTCTTGGTTCCAAGGAAAAGTTCGCAAAATAAATTCGCAAAATAGAGGTTCGTTAAATAGAGGTTCGACTGTATATACAAAGCCATGGTGGTTGAGAGATAATATAAAGCATCTTTTCTTGGCAATGTCTATGATACTTGTACAAAACCTCCTCTCTGCCTCTTATTCCGTAGATTGTAATCCAGGTTCATTGGGAGGGTACTTTAATTTTTTATGCTTTTCAGCCGCCCAGGTAGAAATTGAGTTTAAAGTAAAATAAGAGCACTTGCCTAAGTGTCTCTCTGTCAGTCATCTAATTCTAGAAAATTTCTACTGACGTCTCCTTACTGAATTGATTATCAACATTCTCGGATTTAAAATCCTTTCGACACCATTGGGGTACTCTTGAAAATGCTGCAGAGGCAAGTCATATCACACCAGTCCATTTAACTAATTTATGGGAATTTCTAGCATATATGAATGGCATGCCATACCTTCCAACCAATTTCGTAGACTTGTTGAAACAGCACTTCGTCATATGTCAGTCGTTATCAAGGCCAGAAGAGCAGCAACATGCTCCTAATAAAGTGTTTCAGATGCAATGGCTCTTAAGTGTGTATAGCCTTTTATTTCTGAAAGTATTACAAGTTATCCAAGATAATGTCCATAAAAATAGCATTAATCTACAAGTGTTATCATTATCTCGTAATATAATAAGGATGACGCTAGCGGCTATTTTATATTTATTTGTATCAAATATCATTTGCAAACAATTATCTTTTTGATACATTTCTACAATACGAGCAAGATGAACCTGTAAAGAAGTTTATTGCAAATAGTTGTACGAATAAAATATGTATTTTCCACAGAAGCATCTCACAGAACATATATAGAGAGCACCACAAAACATTTTAATACGTTTATATAAAAAGAAAAAGTTTATACAAAATTACAGTGAGTAAATTCCCCGATTAAAATAGAAAAAATTACATTCGGCATGTGTCTTGCTTTATGACATTTAATTAAGTACTTGAATGAAACAAAACTTTGTTAAAAAGAACTTGTCAGAACTATGTGAGCAATTCAAAGGGATATTAATGCATGGAAACTATTCCAGAGAGATTCGAAATTTGATTTTCATTTGAAATCAAAGGGATATATTACACAAACAAATCAAATCAAAATAATCTGATAGAAACATTTGTTTATTGTTATACAAGCGAACTTGCCCGGCGTTGCCCGGGTACGTCAAAAAACAGCAGGAATTACGAAAAATCTTTGAAAATCGCAATAAGATATCGCGAAAAAATTTTAAATCGATTCTCGAGTTTTGAAAAGAGAAAAAAAAATTATATATTGTGTTCGAGGATTGCAGGTTGATTCCTTTCACTAATGTGGAAAAATAGTAGCAAATCGCTAAAATACACTAAAAATCACATACAAAATTCCCGAAAAATTCGAAAATTACTATACGAAATCTGAATAAACTTTATTGAAATGAGGGCAGAATGTACTTTAGGTCAAAAATTTGCAGCAGATCGCGAAGGAATGTAAAAATCGCATTAAAAATCACGAAAAGTTCAAAAATCACGAAAGTCAAAATTTACTATAATTGGATAAAAGTTTCAAATCTAATTCCTTTGACATGCGGGCTCTCTTAAAATTTATGTTTTGGAAATCATGCTAAGACTTAGATCATGTTACTTTTATTCGTAATTAATTTACTTGGACTCCCTTAAATATAATTAATATAATCCTGTAAGTTAATATTAGTTTTTGTTGCATTAAAATATCTCAATTTGATGATTTTCTGTAAGCAAGTAAACCCTATTGTTTTACAGTGGAAGTCTATGGGAATTCGGCGAAATATTAGAGATATCGCCAAGTTGGCGATTAACTTGGCGTTATTTGGCGACAGAACTGGATTCCATTACGGTAACCCCCCTTATAGGTATGCAGATGCATTACATGCTGTTCAATAATCGCATAAAAAATCGCTACAAATTCAAAAATCGCTGTACGAATTCCGGATAATTTTTTTTTGAAAAGAGAACAAAATTTACTATATTGGGTTAAAAGAAAGAAACCGTATTCTTTTTCCTAATGTGGGAAAATCGAATTAATATAATCCTTTAAGTTAATATTAGTTTTTGTTGCATTAAAATATCTCAATTTGTTGGTTTTCTGTAATCAAGTAATCCATATAGGTTTACAATGGAAGTCTATGGGAATTCGGCGAAATATTAGAAATATCGCCAAGTTGGCGTCACTTTTAGCGACTCATTTTGGTCGCCAAATTTCGCGATATACCGGCAAGTTGGCGACAAACTTGGCGGCATTTGGCGACAGAACTGTGTCCCTCTACGGTAACCTCCTTATAGGTATGGAAATGCATTAAATGCTGTTCAATAATTGCATAAAAAATTCGCCAAAAATTCAAATATCGCTGCACGAATTTCGAATAAACTTTTTTGCAAAGAGAACAAAGTTTATTATATTGGTTAAAAGAAAGAAACCATATTCTTCTCACTTATATGGAAAAATCGCCTCAAAACTTAAAAAAGTGCTAAAAATCGCATAAAAATTCAAAAAGTCTAATCAAAAAATCAAAAATCGGGCTTCGAGGTGCAAAACTTCATATATAGACGTACCTTTTCCCCAAATTTTGTAGCTCTACGTGCGGTCGTCTCTTCAGAACACCGTCGACACATTCACTTACACACAAACTTCTTTCTTTATTATTATAGATAGATTATATTTTCGATTATGGAACACCATTGAAATAAAATTATGGCGCATTGTTGGTACGATCAGATAAATAACAAGACATATTAAAAACTTTATAAAATGCTGCTTTTAAAACATCACACTTTGTATCCAATTATGTCAGTTATTCAACACTTATGAGAAGTAATTTTCCAACAGGCCAAAAATCGTCCGGACCAGAATTCGAACCAGGGATCTCTTGGCTGAAGTTGCCAATGCTCTGCCAACTGAGCTATCCCGGACAAATCTGGAGCACTTAATTCACCCAGCTAACCTTTTTGATCATAGCATCTGGTCATAGCATGATAATATCATAGCATGCTGATCATAGCATATAAATCAGCTCGACAGAATAAATCGCAGGAAATGGAACTCTAGTAAGGCTGGATGCGCAATTACACTCGATTAATTTTAACACAATTATTCTAATTGCTAAATAAATCATATGGGATCTAATTTTCGAACTTCGCAAAAAAATTCCGGACAAGGATTCGAACGAGGGATCTCTTGCCATCATTTTTGGCCCAGTTGGAAAATTACATCTCATATGATTTATTTACTAGCTGGAATTATTGCGTTAAATTAATCTAGGTCAATCTATATAATGCTTGTTCATGGGTGTCAGTTAATCGATGGCTTACTGTGATGAAAAAAGTATTAGCCCTTTTATTTTTTAATTCCTACTTTTTGTTCACACTCTCCCTATATATATCTTGTTCAAATTTTCAATCGTTAATAAAATACTTATTATTCATTCAATCAAGTCCAAATAAATTTTTTTAAACTTGTAGTGGATGACACTTGATGATAATACAGTTTTTTCAAATATTAATTCCTTAATTAAATTTAATTAATTAATATTAGTTTTATATGGGAGACAAAATGGCGACCATTGGTTATTGAACAACATTTAATGCATCTTCATACCTATAAGGGGGTTACCATAGGAGGGAGCCTGCTCTGTCGCCAAATACCGCCAAGTTTATCGCCAAATTTGGCTACCAAAATGAATCGACAAAAGTGCCGCCAACTTGGCGATATCTCCAATATTTCACAAATTCTCATAGACTTTCATTGTAAACCAATAGGGTTTTAATGCAACAAAAACTAATATTAGCTTAAGGGATTATATTAAATTTTTCTTTGATGACCTAAGTAGGAAGTGACTTTAAAAAATAAATTTGTATATTACTTGTTTAATGTGTATTTAGCATATTAAATCAAGCACTTTCATTGTGATACGCTATAAATTACTTGTAATTCTTCATTGTTGAAAAAAAATTCGCTGAACTCCAAATGTCGTTGGCACTTTAAATTTTTTGGCTTACTTCAAAAAGAAATTTCTCTTGAATTTAATGTTAATGTCTTTGTAGATCTCGACTTCTAGAACAACCTTAAAAGCACCGCTTCAGTTTTTTTTTCCCACTAAATTTTTCATCAAAGCGCCGATAAAAGCTATTCTAAATTCGTGTCTCTAATTTCAGTAAGTGCACTTCGCCGCAAGATATTACTGAGTTTTCGCCGTCAAACTACTTTTTCATGACAAAAATTCTAATTTTGTGAAAAACAGTTTTCCTCGAAAAATAAAGTTTTAAACTGTTGCTAAGGCATTTATTTATTAATTAAATCACCAAGAAATATTAGAGACGTGAAAAATAAAACACAAAAGAAGGATATATGTGTCGGATAAATAAGATGTTAGAGAAAATTAAAAAAAAAAAAATTATGGAGTAGTTTAAAAGATTTAAAAAAATTAAAATAGTCCGGGAAATAAAGGATTTTTGTCGGATCAAATTCACATAAACTTTTTCGCCAGCACATAGTTATGGTTAAAAGGTGTATTCCAAAAGTAGTCCCCGCTCCTCCCTCGCCGTGCTTTGCCCCAGCCCCTCCCCCTTCCAATCAAAATTAGAAATTAGAATGTTCAGACATTTTATATAATCGCTTATTAATCAATTTCTAAGAGATTTAGTGACTCTTTTTTTTTAAGTTGTTTTTAAGAAAATTCTCTCAACTTTGCAACACTTTTCTAAAGTTAAGTACCGAAATACAATTTTTAGTTGTATTAGTATTTTCATTTTTTACAAGAAGTTGTTGATTTTTCTTTTCTTGTTATTAAAGCAGGAAAATTACTGTTCAGAAAATTCAATTGCAAAACACTCTTCTAAAGTTAAATAGTTTAGTCCGAAAAAATTACAATTCCTGAAATGTGATTTTTTTTTATTATTACTAGCTGACCCCCCCGGCGTCGCCTGGGCTCGTGATGAATGACCCTTAAATAAACCTCAAATTTGTACGATTTTATTATATCTTTAGCTTCATTTTGTCTCAATTTATAATTTTAAATGAAAAAATCGCGAAAGAATACTGAATTGAAGGTACATGCTATTTTGCGAAATTTGATTTTTGGAGTCAATGCGTACCGAAAGCGAGCAAAACCGCGACAAAGCACTCAGGTTTTTATTGATTTCGTGGACATTTTCAGACATTTTATTTAGTAAAAAATATTTCTACCCGTCCGAGCTTTTCAAAATTTTTTTAGGAGATGTAAATCTGGTCCATTTAGATGCTCCAAAAAGATTGCGTTAAAATAAGGACATTGACTAAAATAAGAAATTAAGAAATTTCCTTAAATTACAATTCGAAAATAGTCCTTAGTTCAACCTTACCCGACAAGAAGCGCAGTATGTTCTATACAAACATTTCACTATGAAACAGTGGTCAAAGGGCTGTTATAAATTATCTGAAAGTTTCAAATCGATCGGTTAGTTCGTTTTACGAATTTTAACAAATTCGCATTCATTCTGTATTCAAAAATGCCTTTCTTTTTCTTTTTAAAAATCGATTTTTTTTTTTTTTTAATATAAAGTAAAAGTTCTGAATCAATTTTTATTTTACATTTACATATTCTTAATTAGCGTCCAAAGATAAGCCTAGATGCATAAGTTTAAAATCTCTAAATGCTATATTTTTAAAAATTTGATACCGTGCAAAAGAATGTTAGGCGTTCATTCTCTATTTTTAAAAAAAGTTTCTTTTTCTTTTTAAAAATCAATTTTTTATACAATAAAAAGTTCTGAATCAATTTTGTTTTAATTTACATATTCTTAATTAGCGACCAAACATAGGCTTAGATGCATAAGTTCAACTTCTCTAAATGCTGTATTTTTAAAATTTTGATACCGTGCAAAAGAACGCTAATATAAAAAATATCTGTGATTTTTTATTTGGGTTCACATGTTACAAATACCTGCACTGTCTGTGAAATATTTCTACAAACTCTACATTTCTTTCGAAGGAAACAAAAGTAGTATTTATAAATAGATTTTTCGTGGATTTTTTGGCATTTTGTAACAATACAGATGTAATTAAAGTACTCAATAATTGCTACATGTGATAAACATAAATTTTAAAAGGCAAAATACCTTTATTTATTTGCATTTCGATATGTTTCATTGCATCAGATGGCAACATTCTCAAGAAAATAAAATGATAAAAATATTTTCACAAAAATTCAAATTAAAAAACTAGTAAACAAAAACAGAAATCACGCGAACACAAGCATAAGGAAATTAACTGCAACATTAATAATGGAAATTTGTGAACGTGAATTATTTTATATTATTGTTTCATTATTCTGTGTAGCATTTATTTCCAAATTTTAGGGAGCTCCATGGATGCTGAATCATTGCAAATATTCGCATTGCGTAAGATCTCTATCGATTCCCTGATGATGGATGGCAAATAAGATCTTGACAGATAAATCATTCTACTATTTTTAAAATCTATTTGTAAAGGTTCTCTGCTATATAGTCTGGCCAATGCTTTAGTTTTCTTGTTGTAATTGATGTCTGCTATATGTTCATTGATCCTAGTTTTTAGTTTTCTTTTTGTCATTCCTATATAAAATTGCACTGTTCCATCTTCTTTGATGAAAGGTAGGGTAAACGCACCGGTAGTGGGCCACGTACCTGTAATGGGCCACTAATTTTCAAAGTTTAAAAACAAGCTCACAATCCATTTCAGAAAAACGACAGAAAGAAATCTGATTAACTCGAGTCCTTAAATATTAACATTCCATAAATAGTTTGGAATAATTATTATTTTCCTGTAGTTATATTTGTTTATCTTCTAGAGTGTCTTCAAACACAGATTTTTTGGAAAATTCTTAGCGATTTCATTAAGAGATAAGGTTTTATTTAAAGCGTTGTTTCTTTAATATTATGTTCCATTTTGAATTAAACTGCCGTTGATATACTCGATTACATTGTAAATAATTTGTTAGATTAGCTGAAAACTTAAAAATTGAGTATTATATTGATTTCAAGGGGTGGCCCACTTCTGGATCACAATTTCTTAAATTGTACCAGTAGTGGGCATGGGGGCCCACTACTGGAGCATATGCCAAAAATAATTTTTATGTTTAATTTATTTTAATTAAGTACTTTTTGAGTTTCTAAGACTTTGTATATAATTTATTTAGCTTTTTGTTCACCAGAACCAGTAGTGGGCCAGGGGCCCACTATTGGACCACTAAACTTTCATTATTGAATGCTTATAGAGTTTTAAATAAGATAATTAAAAAAGTCTATACCTGTTAATTTACATTAAATTGTGGCTGCACTAAAATATTTTTTTCTCACTGAAATTTTGAATTTATTTTATTTATGGCCTAATCATATGCAAAAATTATCAGAATATTTAATAGTCAAAAGGGTAAATGTATCAGTAGTGGGCCACCAGTTTTTAAAGTTGAAAACAAAGTTTTCTAGTCAAACCTATGAGATAACAAACCAACTGATTGGCTAGATCCCTTGTCTGTTATGAGATCAAGCAACAACTTCATTAGGCTGAAAGTCTTAGAGTTTTGGAAGCGTGTTATTCTTTAAGTGTTAAAATACAAGGATTTTGAAGCGGATTCCTACTGCTTTCCTTTAAAGGTAAGTTTTCATTAAATATTTTTTTCCTTTTAAAGTATTTTGTATTAAAATGTCATATTTCTAGTACTCTATATAAATCAATACTCTATTCCTTGTGGTTAAAATGTATAAAACTAACAGATTATTAACTTTCGGGATCAATAACTTTGTGTTAGTGAAATTCTGCAAGTATAATAATATTTTATATTTTATCGACAGAGTTGAAAACCTGTAGTGTTATTTATGGATGGACATACTTCTCACATATCTTTGAATTTAAGCACCTTCTGTTCGGCTCATGGAATTGAAATGGATGCTTTACCGCCAAATTCGACATAGCTAATGCAACCAATGGGCGTTGCTGTTTTCCATACTTTTTAAAGTGCTTGGCGACACTTCAGACTAACCCATGAAGGCAAACAGATGCAAAAACATGACTTTTCACCAATCCTAAAATCAGCACTAGATCGTTTAACTCCTGCAACATTTGTCAATGGATTCAAAGCATGTGGACTAGTTCCATGGGATCCAAAGAAAGTAACTCTTGAAAAAGAAAGTGATAATATCACCAATAAAGGAGAGAGAAATGGCTTCTTTCTTGGAAGTTCTTGAAGATAAAATTGAAGAAGAAAAATTAAATCTTTCTTAGAAAATAAAGGCAAATGAAAAGGCCCTGTGGAGCAAAGAGATCTTTACTATTTATGATTCGAGCCGAAGGAGACTTTGAAAATGGAACCAATTTCCCAGGTAATCTATCGCAAAACAATTTGGGTATAAAGCCCTTTGTGTATATATTTTTAATATTTATTCCATTTTTTACATTTTACTTGTTATAGGGTACACAAGTCATATTTGTCATCCGGCATACACTGAAGAGTCTATTGACACTGTTGATACTGAGACTTTTGAGCAGGAGCAAAAAGAAATTATTGAAAAAGCGGAGGTGGACCTTTACATTCAAGAAGGATTAACTGAAACTGGCGGCCATTCAGCGCCTTCAAATGGTGGGCCATCGAAAAATGTACAATCTCCCTTCCAAAAAGTTATTTTTTGACCAGAAGGGGGAGATAACACAAAGTAAAAGAGAGAAATTTCCTGCAGTTGTGACTTCTCCCCAAATGCTTCAATATTATAAGAAAAGAGAAGGTCTTAAAAATGCTAAAGATGCAGAAAAAGAAAAACTGAAAGAGAAAAAAGAAAAGTAAAAAAAAAAAAAAAAAAAAAAATAGCCGATGGGGAAAAAATGAGAATCAGGAAATTAACGCCGAGTCTGATGCCTCTCTTTCATTGGAAGTTTCAATCTAAAGTATTCTTTGTCACAAATTGGCTGCAATCCCCTCTCACATTTTGAGATTGTTTTCATTTTTTGATAAATCATTTTGTTTTGCAGTCATTTCAGCTTTTAATTATCCTATTTATTATATTTTTCTTATTATTTATCACTACTGCGAAATAACAAATAGGTCAGATTTTTTTAAAGTATTTTTTATTTAGAGAGAGAAAAACTATGCATTTCGATAATAAAAAAAAAATAAGTTACTAAGTTGTTTATTATTATTGTTGATAAAAACTGATGATTTTTTTTCTACCATTTATATCATTCTGGTACAAAACACAAAAAATGCATTTTTAATGTCAAATATCGCTGAAAATTCACTGAATTCATTGTAGCACAATTCAGAAAGTTTTGATCTCAGAATATGGGAATATTTACTCTTTAACAAGTGAAAGCATATAAGTACATTTTCTAATACAGTACAGGGCCTATTATCCGGAATCCTCGGGACCGAAGGCTTTCCGGATTTCGGGTCCTCCCGAATTTCGCGTTTTTTCCGCGATCCTTTGACGAAATTAGAGTTTATTTTCAGATCCTTTGACGAAATTAACGTTTTTTTCGCGATCATTTGACGAAATTCGCGTTTTTTCCCGCGATTCTTTGAAAACATTTGCGCTTTCTTGCAATCCTTTGAAGAATTTTGCGGTTTTTTTTCGATCCTTTGACGAAATTCGCATTTTTCGCAATTCTTTGAAATAAATTCGCATTTTTTCGCGATTCTTTGATGAAATTAACGTTTTTTTTCTGCAATTTTTTGACGAAATTAGCGTTTATTTTTCATGATCCTTTGACAAAATTTGCGTTTTTTCGCAATCCTTTAAAGAAATTTGCGTTTTTTCGCAATCCTTTGAAGAAATTTGCGTTTTTTCGCGATCCTTTGATGAAATTTGCGTTTTTTCGAAAAAAATTCGCATTTTTTTCACGATTCTTTGACGAAAGTGGCGTTTTTTCGCGATTATTTGACAAAATTAGCGTTTTTTTTCGTCTGGAATTCATTGACAAAATTGCCGTTTTTTTTTCACGATCCTTCGACGAAATTAGCATTTTTTTCACGATCTTTTGACAAAATTAGCGTTTTTTCTGCGATCTTTTGACGAAATTAGCGTTTTTCCGAAATCCTTTGGCAAAATTAGTGATTTTTACTGCGAACAATTGACGTTTTTTTTTTTTTTTTTTTTTTTTTTTTTTTTTTTTAACGAATCGAAAATTTAATTTTACACTAAAATTTGAGAGAAAAAAATTTTTTTTCCTAATTTCAGGGGGGGGGGGTGGGGGTCTCCGTGTTCCCCCGCCGCTGAAGTAACATATTTTAGTGGTTACACACTGAAACACAACGGACTGAAAAAAAAATTAGAAAACTGGGAAGTTCGAAAATTTTTAGAAATTCCAAAATTTTAGTAAAAATTTACAAATTTAGAAAATTTTCAAATTTTTTTTCCGGATTTCGGGTCCTTCCGGATTTTGGAATTCCGGATAATGGGTCCTGTACTGTATAACTTATAGATCATAAGAACTGTACAAAAATTAAATTTCGTAACATTAAGAAAATGCAACTATTTTGATGGAAATATTTTTCACGTGATGAAAAGCATGTGAAATATTTCAGCAATTAAAATTATACCTCTAAAACTACCTTCTTGGGAATTAGCTATTTTTAAACGATAAGAAAGGACACCCTGTATATAATCTGAAAAAATTACTTTGCAGATTGTAGAAAATTAGCTTTTATGTAAAGTGATATAAAATTAAAATTGATTTACAGAACTAACATTCAGGCCCCTGATCTGCAGATTTACAAGCGAGAAAACTTTACGTAATCATCTAAACTTCTATGTATGATTTAATTATTGTGTATATTCAATTCTAGAACTGTAAAAAATAGTATAACTTCAGTATTTTCACACTAAACTTAATACTTCAGTGGTCCACTTTTGTGGGGTCCACTACTGGTACATCAAAAATTTACTATGTCCACTACTGGAGCATAGAGAAAGGTAACTTTTTTTATTTTTCATTTTTTCCAAAGAATATATTTTGAAACTTTTAATGTTTATTCCGATACATAAAGGTTAGGACTAGGTTAAAAAAATATATATCTTTTAGACTTCATTAATACTTTAATAACAATTAGATAAATGTCCTTAAGTGGCCCACTACCGGTGCGTTTACCCTATTTCATATACCCCTGATAATTGATTTGGTTTCATTGGGTGTATTTTCTTACATATTATTATTTTTTTTTATTTTGCAGATGGTTTTGCAACAATGGAGATATTGTATTTATTGAGTTTATATTTCAATCTTTCGAAAAAACCAGGAAAATATTGTAAAGAGGATAACTTGAAATTTTGTACTTTGAAATTGCCTTTCTTTTTATTCCCCAATCTCTTAATTAATTTGTTTATTGTGCTTTATTTATAGCCATTGTTTCTTGCGATGTCATATACTTATTTATTTTGTTGTCTAACTGTTCGGGGTACACACAGTGAAAGATCTTTTGTAGAATGACTAAATGTGGAAACTTTGTATGAAAACGGTTCTTGAGAGTTATGAGGTATAGTGGACTGATTTGGCTATGGATTTTCTGTAAACAGTACGTTATATTCCTTGGTGTGTTTTGATTAGTAATACATACAAATAAGGTAGTGTACCATTCTGCTCCATTTCCAATGTAAATTTAATTTTAGAATCAAAGCTATTAATCCGCGTTAAGAAGCTATTGATTAAGGCATCTGTATGTTACCATATGATAAAAATGTCATGTATGCATGTGATCCATGTATAATCCAATTTATTATATATATCTTTTTCTAGAAGTCGTAGTATAAATTCGGCTAAAAGTCCTGATATAGGAGAACCCATTGAAGCCCCATTATTTTGTTTATAGATTTCATTGTCAAAGGTGATATAATTATTATCTATACTAATATTATAAAGAAGTAAAGTTTGTTTGTTTGTCTATTTGTAGTAGGAGCTAATCTCTGAAACTACAGAACCGATTTCAAAAGTAATGATATCAAATTGATGGTGTTAGTCCACATTCAAACATAGGCTATATCTTATGTCCATGCCATTACCCCAAAGGGGGGTGCAGAAGCAAAACACGTTCTAAAAATGTGCTTTTTGTGTTACTAAATGACCTAGAAACATGAAATTTGGATGGCAGTTACTTATCTATATTAATAAAAGAACAAATCGCTCTGTGTGTGTGTGTGTCTGTCTGTCGGCGATGGCTAGCAAAATCTACCGCACATAGAAGTCTCAAAATTCAGGTGAGGTTAGTGCAAGACAGGTCCTGGTGCACCCGAGGCTCAGATTTTTAATTTTTTAAGGGCCGGGGCCCCTGGGCCTCTTGAAGTTTTTATACACTAAATTGTTAATAACTTGCCTCCTTTTTATCCAATTTTCTTCGTTTTGGGGGACCTTTCTCCATTTATCTATTCTCGCCTGTCTACTTTCCTTTTATGACCCTGAACACTTGGGCCCCTTACAGGGCCCTTTGAAGTTTTTGTGCAAATAAATTGTTAATAAATTGCTTTCGTTTAATCCAATCTTTATTTTTGATATCCTTTTTCCATTTAGTTATTCCCACGTTTCTACATTCCATATAAGACACTGGGCCCCCCTAGAGAACCGTAGGGCGCCATCCAGGGCCCCTTGAACACCTTTTGTGCGTCAAGCATTTTTCACCGCCTAATTTTCGCATCTTCTCAGGCCATAATTTTTAAGTTGAATCTTGGACTCTTCTTCTTGGAACAAAACCCTCATATTTTTACTGGGGCCCTAGGACCCTTTTTTAAACATTTACCTAATCTTTTGTGGATTTCTTTAAATTATTATTGTGACGAATAATTCATACTCTATGCTTAATTTTGACTAATTGTAGCTTTAAAGCTTTAAGTACTAAGACATTTTAACGTGTTTTCATGTTAGTGCCCTGTTTTTAACTGTCAGTTGGCCCCTTTCGGGCCCCCTATTACATCTCCCTTAAAAAAGGTCCGATTCACTAGCTTTAGCTTTTTTTTCTAACACCTTATTGGGTTCTCCAGCTACTACATGAACGAAAAAAAAATTTCAGACTTCAACTACCACCAATTTTAAATATTAATCGCCTTCTTGGGCCCTTGATGCATCCTTTTTAAAAATGATCCGAATTGTTTGCAATTTTCTTTAACATAGTTCCAGCGTCCTCTGATTACTTTAAAAACTACTGAAAAGTATCTTTTTACCAAACCACATGCCTCTTAGGTCCCTGACCCCTTGGGACCCGGCACAGGGCCCCTTGAAGATTTTGAACCAAAATTGTTAATAAATTGCCCCTCTTAAACCGATCTTCATTTTTGGAACCATTTTTCCATTTAGTTATTCTTCCGTCTCTATATTCCAGTTAAAATCCTGTGGCACCCTAGGGTCCTGTAGAGCCCGATCCGGGGCTCCTTGATCTTTTTGTTTGCCATGCATTTTTCATCCCTAATTTTCTTGCCTTCTCATTGCATAAATTTAAAATTGAGTCTTGGACTTTTTTCCCTAGACCAACACCCTCATATTTTTATTGGGGCATTCTTAAACATTTACTCCATTTTTTGCGCATTTCTTTAAAATAGTATTCTAATGATTCATTCATACCCTATGCTTAATTTCGATTAATTGAAGATCTAAAACGCTAAGTACTAAAACATTTAGACATGTTTTCATGTTAGGACCCTGCTCTCAACTATCAGTTGGACCCTTTTGGGCCCCCTATTATAGCTCCCTTAAAAATGGTCCGATTCACAAACATTTTATTTCTAACAACATCTTAGGTTTTCCAACTGCAACATGAACGACAAAAAAAAAAAAATCAGAGTTCTGATATTACCAGTTTTGAATATTAATCGCTTTCTTGGGGAATTTGTTTTATCTTCTTTGAAAACTATCCTATTCTGCTGCAATTTTCTTTAGCATAGCTTTAGCATCTTCCAGCTACTTCAAAACCACTAAAAAAATTTTCTTATACCCAACTACATTCCAGTTAGACCCGGCCCCCCACCCGGGGCCCGGTCTTTCTTCATACCTCAGCTACCACCATTTTCGAACATTAATCTCCTTTTTCGGCAAAAACTTACGTTTAGTCACCACAGCCGTAAATTAGAAATCACGTTACTTTAAAGGTAACTTTAGATAAGGGATTTTATCCGTTTATTAAATATCGTGTTAATGTTAAAAGTAATTTGGGAAATTTACAGGAGGGAGCACCTTCCACCACTTGGGGGCGCATTATTTCCTCACGTTCTAAGGGCCTAATTTCAATGGGATTTTTTTATTATTAAACTTAGATGACAATTCGGCTACTTTCTGTATTACAAAATTTTATCTTAGACTTTAGTTACCAACATTTTCGAATATTAATGGTGTGTTCTTTTTTCGGGTTCTATGGACTTGATTACTACGAGGGTTGTCTCACTCAACTTCGATTTTGATTGTCTCCGGCACGTGCGGAATACATCCGATGAATGTTGCTTTAGGTAGCGGAGACCCAGGTCCCAAGTTCGTTCGGAAAGACGTTTGTTGGGAACGCACTAGACACTGCGGAAGGCAATGGGGCCCCTGAAAGTAGGTTAATTTAAAAGATTTTCAAAAGATATAATATCATACAAATTTGAGTTTTGTTTAAGGTTATTATTTACAAACCCCGGGCAACGCAGGGCGGGTTTGCTAGTAAGATATAAAAAATTCGAAATTAAAAAGGAGTGAAAATGAGAAAAAAAAGTTCTAAAAAACGTTCTAAATGGCGATTGCTACGCAAACTAAAAAAGTACCTAAACTATTTCAAAAATAACAGTGTCAAAATGATAGTGACAGCCCTTGCTCCAACATAGGCTGTATTTTATGTCGGTGCCACTATCCCAAAAGGGGTGCAGGAGCAAAAAAAAGTTCTATAAATGCGACTTTTCTGTTACTGAAGGACCTAGAAACATGAAATTTGGCATGGTAGTTGCTTAATAGGTATAAATGATCTCTAAGAACATTTTTAAACATTTTTAAAAGAACATCATCTTTAAAAAATCGAAATTTAAAACGGGTGATAATGCGCAAAAAGTGTTCTAAAAAACTTTCTAATGGTGATTTCTACGCAATCTCAGGAAGTACTGAACCGATTTAAAAAATAATGGTATGAAAATGATGGTGACAACACTTGCTCCAAGATAGGCTCTATTTCATGCCGGTGTCACTACCATCTAGGGGTTGAGGTAGCAAAAAACGTTCTAACTTTAAATTTCTGTGATACTGTAGGGACTAGCAACTTGAAATTAGGTATGGTAGTTAATTCTAAGATATAAATGATCTATAAGAACATTTCGTAAAAAAAATCGAAAATGCAGAGGGGTGAAAATGCGCGAAATACGTTCTAAAAACGTTCTATTAAATAGCGATTTCTATACAACCTAAGAAAGTACCTAAACTATTTCAAAAATAACAGTGTTAAAATGATGGTGACAGCTCTTGCTCCAACATAGGCTGTATTTTATGTCGGTGCCACTTTCACAAAAGGGGTGCAGGAGCAAAAAAACGTTCTGTAAATGCGACTTTTGTGTTACTGAAGGACCTAAGCATGAAATTTGGTATGGTAGTTACTTAATAGGTATAAATGATCTCTAAGAACATTTCTTTAAAAAATCGAAATTTAAAACGGGTGATAATGCGCAAAAAGCATTCTAAAAAACGTTTTAAATGGCAATTTCTACGCAATCTCAGGAAGTATCAAACCGATTTCAAAAGTAATGATATCAAAATGATGGTGTTAGTCCCTGTTCCAACCTAGGCTATATCTTATGCCCATGCCACTACCCCAAAAGGGATGCAGGAGCAAAAAACGTTCTAAAAATGCGCTTTTTGTGTTACTGAAGGACCTAGAAACATGAAATTTGGCATGGTAGTTACTTAATAGATATAAATGATCTCTAAGAGCATTTCTTAAAAAAATCGAAATTTAAAAGTGGTGATAATGCGCAAAAAGCATTCTAAAAACATTCTAAATGGTGATTTCTACGCAATCTCAGGAAGTACCTAAACGATTTCAAAAATGATGGTGACAACACTTGCTCTAAGATAGGCTCTATTTCATGCCGGTGTTACTACCATCTAGGGGTTGAGGGAGCAAAAAACGTTCTAAATCTAGATTTTTGTGATTCTGTAGGGTTTAGCAACTTGAAATTAGGTATGGTAGTTAATACTAAGGTATAAATGATCTCTAAGAACATTTCCTAAAAAATTCGAAATTGTAGAGGTGTGAAAATACGCGAAAAGCGTTCTAAAAACGTTCTAAATTGCAATTTCTACGCAATCTCAGGAAATATCAAACTGATTTCAAAAGTAATAGTTGCAAATTGATGGTGACAGTCTCTGATCCAATATAGGCTATAATTTATTTTGTTATCACTACCACCTGGGGGTTGCAGGTGCAAAAAATGTTTTTAATTGCGTTTTTTGAAATGCTCAGGGGTCTAAAATTTTGAAATTTGGCATGGCTTAAAAGATGCAAGTGCTTTATAAGAATCGTCGAAAGAATATTCCAAATTTAAAAGGATGAAGAGAGCGAAAAGCGATCTAAAAACGTTCTAAATTACGATTTTTATGCAATCTTATAAAATACCAAACCGGTTTAAAAAATAATGGTTGCAAATTGGTGGTAATAAAACCTGCTCAAGCATAAGCTATATTTTATGTCGGTGCCACTAACACCAAAGGGTTGCAGGAGTAAAAAACGTTCTAAATTACGATTTCTGGGATACTGAAGAGGCTAAAAACTTTAAATATGGCATAGTAGTTACTTATAAAATTTAAATACCCTCTAAGAGCTGTCGAAAATAAATTCGAATTTTAAAAGGGGTGAAGCGAAGGGAAGGAGTGAAAAGCATTCTATAAAAGTCCTAAATAACTGTTTGTATGCAATCTCAGGAAATAATAAACCGATTGCAAAAGTAATGGTTGCGAATCAACGGAGACAATCTGTGATCCTACACAGGCTATATTTTATGCCGTTGCCACTACCATCTGGTTTTCGCAGGAACAACAATCGTTCTAAATAAGCCTTTAAAAACTTTCTAAATTATGTTTTCTATGAAATATTAGGAAATACCAAACCGATTTCAAAATGAATGTTGGCAAATTAATGGTGACAGTCTCTGTTTCAATATAGGTATTTTATGTTAGTGCCACTACCACCAGAGAGGTTCTAGATAGACAAGAATCTTGGAATTTGACATGATGGTTAATTTTAAGATGTAAATGCGTGCCCAGAATGGTTTCTAAAAAATTCAAAACTTCAAATGAATACTGAAATGAGTGTATGAAATGAGCATAAAAGCTTCAAAATACTTTCTTAATTATCATTTATTTAGAATTAATTTTAGTTCTTCTTTTTAATTTAAGTCTCATTTCTGCCTAGTGCAGTGTAATAATGAAGTTTAGTCAAACTGTGGCTTAATTAGTAATTTTTGAATTATTCCTAAAAGTATAATTTCTTCTAATGAAAGTTAGACATATAAATATCACTTGGCATATTTCAACTATTACGCGAGCAAAGCCGCGAGTTTTGCTAGTTAACTATAATAAGATTAAGAGCACTTTTTACTATAGTTTTCAGATATTCATTTATATTCTCCATTAGGTCAATGCTGCTACTTATTCTTATAACAGAGTTTTGTGTGTCATCAGATGGATATAAAGATATTACATTGAGACTGCCTATTAAATAATTCTGAGGTAAATTGGCATTATTCAAATATTGAATGAACTCATCATTTGAACTAATTGCATGATCAGAAATGGAAAAGATACTTTTCAATGAAACCACAAAAGCTTTTTCTATGTAATGTGGGGCTTGAGCATTTAGTTACTATTTGCCTCATTGGCATACCTATTTTATGGTCTTTGAGTCTACCCATAATTGTTGGGATTATTGCTAATTTATTAATTCTAGTTAGCACTTTCATATTATCAGGCCAACTTCCCTTATTGGCTAATTCATTAACTTTTTTTAATAATTATATTAAATGGATTCTTCTTGACTTCTACACAATCCATACTGTGTTGATGCATTATATTAATCAGTTTTTACAATCATCTATATTTAATATAACTATTTTATTAGATTTATGTGTCTGGATTAAAATGATTTCTGGATCCAATTTAAGGTTTTTCAAAGTATTAGTAATTTCAAAGTCTCTGTTATAAGAATAAATAGCTGCGTTGACCGAATGGAGAATAAAAACGAAAATATGAAAACTACATTAAAAAGTGCTCTTAACCTTAGAGTTAATAATAATTATTTCACTTTTGACAATAAAATCTACAAACAAAATAATGGGGCTCCAATGAAAACAGAAAACTCATAGCCAATCAGTCCACTATACCTCATAACGCTCAAGTACCGTTTTCATACAAAGTTTCTGCATTTAGGCATTCTGTCAAAAGAGCTTTCTCTTTTTGTACCCCGGAGCAATTAAGACAACGGAATAAATAAGATATATGACATCGCAAGAAACAATGGCTATAAAGAAAACACAAAAAACAAATTAATTAAGAGCTTGAGGAATAACAAGAAAGGTAATTTCAAAGTACAAAATTCCAAGTTATCCCCTTAACAATATTTTTCTGGGTTTTTTGAAAGATTGAAATATAAACTCAATAAATACAATATCTCCATTGTTGCAAAACCATCCGCAAAATTTAAAAAGATAATATGTAAGAAAACAGAACCAACAGAACCAAATCAATTATCAGGGTATGTGAAATACCTTTCACCGAAGAAGATGGAACAGTGTAATTTTATACAGGATTGACAAATAGAAAGCTCAAAACTAGGATCAAAGAACATATAGCAGACATCAAATACAACAAAAAAATACAGCTCTGGCCACACTATATAACAGAGAACCTTTACAAATAGATTTTAAAAATAGTAGAATGATTTATCCATCAAGATCTCATTTGCCATCCGTCATCAGAGAACCAATAAAGATCTTCTTAAGCAATGAGAATATTTCAACAGGGTTGTTTGATTTAAATCATTATTTAAATCCTTTTAAATATTTAAATACTTAAAAAAAAATCTTTGATTTAAATCAGTTTTTTTTTTTTTTTTTACATTGATATTTTCAGGTTAAATAAGAATCGAATTCATATTTATGTTATAAGAAAAGTCATCATTCATTTCAGACAAAACATTACCTTTTAATAACATTAAATAAAACTTTTATAAGTTCAAAATACTATTATTTCATGAAAGTAAATGCAATTATATTAAAAATATTATCAATTCATAGTGCATTCCTCAAAAATATTGATAAATGCTCTCTCTTTTTTAAATTATCAGTTCATTTTTGCAAGTTAAATGCTTAAGCTATAATTAAATCTATTTAAAATAATGTATATAATATAATAGTACTTTCAGCGCAGAGTAACTTTCTCTGAAGCAGATTACACGCAATTCACGAGTTTGTTTTATGCTTAGTTGCTTAGACTTTTAAATTACTGTATCCCATATGTTGGTGATTCAAATAATGATCAAATAATATGATCAATACTTGGACTGTAACATAGTAAATATTTCGAGTTTTTGTCTAACACAGAATTATAGAATTCCAATTTCATCTGTCTTCTATAACTGAATATACTTTAATAGCTGTGACTAATCCCTTTTTAAATTTCTTTTCTTAGAATTCATTGCTTACTTCAATTGAAAATATAAGGAATATTACTGTACCTTATTCATGGGTCTGTCCAGGATTTATGTGTCCTGTTTTCGTGAAGTTTTTTTTATTGAAAATCTAATCACGATTTTATGAATTTGAAAAAATCATTATATATAGGTTCTTGTTTGTGTTTTTAACAAGATCGTTTATTTATATATTTAAAAAAAAGAGTTTTGTGACAGGTTAAGTTAAATTTTATTTTGAAATAATTAATTTGCGAAAGTCTGGCGATAGAAAAGTTTAGGGAAAGGTCTATTTTAAAGAAAAAGAATTTTGTGAAGTTTTAAGATGAAAATTTACGTGAAGGGTCCTGTCTAAATATTTAAAAAATTGTGAAAGGCCCTTTAAAGGATCCAAATTTTTCCTAAACAAATCCCTGTTATTTCTAAGCTAAGCAGTCATTCTTACTGTCCAGTAAGCATGATTGATTGTTGAAATTGTCAGCAGCTGGGAGATAACACTCACAACTGATAGTTTTAGGCTTTCAGTTATGTGACAATTTTTCATCTGGTAACTATTTTGTCATTCATTAGATTAGCATAGTATAGTGGGAATCAAAAGTTGAAACAATAATGTCATTTACTAATACTAGGTACGGTTACAGAGAGCTTTTAGATTTGCTGATACATAAAAAAAAGGGTTCACAGAAAAAAAGATCCAATATGGCTTTATTTTACAGCAAAAAAATACTATTTTTGGAAAAGGTGTAATAGCAATATGCAAATAGTGTAGTAATAAAATGATGGGGATTATGACAAGAATATAAAACACAAAAAAAAATTGCAGTCTATGTGATAAAGATAACAATCGTGAATCTGAATCAGCAATGGAATACACATATACATTTAAAATTCTTTGTTGAATTTATTATGTGTTTATATATTACGTATATTATTAGAGTAATACATTAACGAAAAATAAATAACTTTAAATTAACTAGAAATTTATACCCAGAACATGCATAGATAAATGTATAAAAATTTAAATTTAATAGGAGAGTAATAAAAGTTTAAGTTTTAAGGGAACCTTTTAAATTTGCTTGTAACAATTTCTAATTTTTATTTAAAATATCTTGAATTCTTACCCAGGAAATGTAATTAAATTAATAGAAATGTGTAAATCTATACAGAAAAAATAAATAAATACATGCACGTACATAAATAAGTACACGAATAATATTAATCAAAAGAGTCTGATTTAATTTTTTTTAATCATAGATTTTAATCAAATAAATCGGATTTTTTTTTTTTAATTGTGATTTTCTACAACCCTGATTTACAATGATTCAGCAGCCATGGAGCTCCCTAAAATTGGTAAAGAAATGCTATACAGAATAATGAAACAATAATATAAAATAATTCACGTTCACAAATTTCCATTTTTAATATTGCAGTTAATTTCATTATGCCTGTGTTCGCGTGATTTTTGTAAATTTTTGTTTACATATGCCTACATCGAAAATACGACTACGTTATCATCTTCTGAAGTTCACTTACTAACAAGGAAGGTCTCCTTACTGGGCATACTCAGAATATTTTGAAAAAAATACCAGTTAAACTACTTATGTATGTAATAAAGGACCAGTCAAATTTAGCGGCGGAATTACAGTAGAAAGACCGTAAAAAAATAAAATCCTTTCGAGTATTTGGCGCGAAAAGACGAAAGAGTCACGCGATTTGGCGAGCAGTACTTTTCCACGCCAAAAGCAAACGATTTTAATGCACCTGAAAATTGTTTGTTAATTGATTTTTAGAATGCGTGTAAAGAGTATTTAATGAATTTAAACATAAACAATGAGAGAGTTTAATAAATACATTTTTCCGTATTACATGTTTATGTTGCTTCTTATTTAATTTTATTACTTTAAAAACAGTTTCATATATAAAAAATACTTTCATATATTTAAACGTATTCCAAAATAAAGGCAAGATTCATTTAGCAGTTATTTATTTCAATATCAAAGAATTCGTCGTTTCCATAGCAACAAAATGGAATCGACAGCGCTCAATTGGACTTAATTTTGAGAGATTGAGACAATTTTAATTTATTTTAATTTTGTTTTAATTCATAAAATTTCGTAGTTAACTATCATTATAAATATATATATATGACAAAACTATAGTTAAATCAAACTAAAACTGACAAAACTAAAGTTATTTACGTTAAATTTATTTAAACAAGTTCAATATGAAATCTTTTTATCTTAAAGAGTATTAGACATGAAAAAGTGTTTTTCGAAATTTCGTTTCATCGCCAACCGATGATAAATCGCCAAATAAACGAAATTTTCATTATTTTTTTATGAACGTTCTATCGAGGTTCCGCCAAAAAAAATTTTATAAACATATATATCCACATGAGAAGAACACTGTAATTTTTTCAGAATTTTCTGAATATGACCGTATGGAGACCTTCCTTGTAAGAAATATTTTAATATAAGGGAATTTGAAAATAACTCTTTCTTTTGAAAATAACTCTTTCGTTGTCCGCGTTTTTTTTTTTTTTGTTTTTTTTTTGTTTGTTTTTTTATCATAGAATAACTACAAGTAAAACTGAATCCATTATCGTTTAATGATGATTTTTGTTTAAATAATGTAATAAGCATCGTTAATTGAAATTTTAATCAATTCAAGATATTAAGATGTTAAGAGACGTTAAGATTAAAGACGTTAAGAGATCTTCACGTTCCAGTAGCTTATTGAATCGATACACTGATATCGCTAAATTCAATACCGCCCCCACACCCCACAAAAAGAAGAAAAAAAAATGTTTTTTTTCATATTTACATATTGTTTGAACTAATAGAAGTAAACAAAAAGTTCACAAAAATGTGAAACCTGCACACTTTTTTTTTTATTAGATCATGTAGTGTTAATGGATTTATCTATATTTTAAAATATATATGTATGCTTTAAAATATACTGAAATATTATTCAAAAAAGAAGTTTTTAAAAACTATAGCTCGTCCCCAATATTTGGAAAAACCATAAAAAAGTACTTATTTTTCTATTACAGAAATTGAATAATTATAAGGTTTCTATATAAAATATGCAATTAGTTTTATTTTAAGGCGAAAAAAAATATGTTATAGAACAAATTCATATTTGTGGAAAAGCCATCATGCGAGAATTCTGTGTTTTAATGTTTGTTTTACACCATACAAATTAATGCGAATTAGACCTTTATTTTTCACATCTTAGATCTTTATTTATCATCATCAAACAAATTTTTACAAATAATATAATATACATTAAATTTTGATTATTAATAATTTTTTTGAGTGTGATATATTTCGAAATATGCAACACAAAGTCCAATATGTCACAATCAGCGCCAAAAACCAAACCCAAACGCTAATATTCAAAGACTTCACACCAAAATGCCAGTTAAATTTTTCTGGTTTCAGAAGTTTTTTCCAGCAGTAAATCTCCAGCCCGGAAATATGACGGGCACAAGAAATAACGAACGACACTTCAGCCCGTAATACTGACGGGAGCGAGAATTAAAAGGTTAAATAAATTATAGGCTTAGTTAGTAAAAAGTACAATAATATCCACAAATATTTTCTAACTAAATCCAGAAAATTTATTCAGTAAAATGTTTCTTGTATCTAAATGTTACTTTTGTTTGTGTCTGAGAAAACGACTGAAAGAAATCTGATTGGCTAACATCCTTAAATGCTAACTTTCCATAAATTGTTTTTAATAATTGTTTTTTTTTTCTGATGGTGCATTTGTTTATTTTCTAGAATGTCTTCAAAAACAGATTTTTTGGCAAATTCTTAGAGATTTCATTAAGAGATACGTTTTTATTTCAAACATTGTTACTTTAATATTATGTTTTATTTAAAATTAAATTACTGTTGATATACTCTATTACAAAATAATTTAAAGCCGAAAACTTCAAGATTCATGAATCAGAAATGTACAAGGTCCACTACTGGAACATAGAGAAAGGTAACATTTTTTATTTTTCATTTTTTCCGAAGAATATATTTTGAAACTTTGAATGTTTATTCTGATACATGAAGGTTAGGACTAGGCTATATATATATATATAATTAATTTGAAATCATAAATATATGAAGAAATTGGTAAAGTTCTAAAGATGATTTAGAAATGAACATAGGAAACCAGTATGTAAAATAAGAAACTATGAATGACCCACAGATTCATCAGAGGAGCTTGTGAGTTCACTCATAGAACATGCGTTCTTTAATCCAATTTTATCAGAATTAAGCCTAAATTGACAAAATTTAGCTCCTTATAACGCATACATTACAGAAAATAGATAATAAAAATCTAAGCGATCTAAAGAAAGATACATTTCATACAGGATATTAAAAATTATTAGAGCACACACACACACACACACACACACACACACATATATATATATATATATTGGAATTCACTAACTCTTTAATAATAATTCGATAAATGTCCGTAGGTGGCACACTACTGATCTACTGATGCGTTTAACTTAGTAGAATTATTGAATATAATATATCAAAATATGAAATAGCTAACAAAGTATAAAATTATCCAATGAGATGATGAGATGATTGTAGTATGAATTGGTAAATGTTATAAATGTAGGTAACAAATAGCTACAAAAGTGGAAATCAAAGAAATAATGCACAGAAAATGCGCAAAAACTTATAAATGTTATGACTTAGTGCATAATATTTATAAGTTTGTCTTAGACTACAATGAGTCAGCTAAGAGCTTAATATGTATTGAATGTATTGAAAAATATATTAAATAATATATAAGGTACCAATTAAAAAGTTTAGCACAGTTTCAAAAAGAATCTATATGACAATTCGAAGTGAAATTATAAGAATATAATATATATTTATATATATAGATGTGCATTCATAGTTATAAGTGCAAATGCACTAAAATTGGTTGAATGCGTATGTAAAATCATTGTAAGATAACATAGAATTATTTCATACACAGATGTAGAAATAAAAATCAAAAACTAAAGAGAGACAGAGAGATAAATAGACAGATGAATGGAGAGTAACCCCATATAGTTATGTTGCTTAGAAACTTAAATTATAAAATTAATAATAGACAGTGCACCAAATTAGAAAGAATTTCTGCTAATAATTACTGCAACAATATCTGTAGTTATGCAAGTACTGCTGTATTTTAGCAAATAAATTGAAAAGAAAAAGAACATTTAGTTTCTTCCGTTTTAGATCATAAGAATTTTTTTTTTTCTTATTTCTTCAGAACAGTTTCTCTTTTGTGCTTACAAGTATTTTATCTATCCTAATAAGGACTTCTTTTATTTAAGCTTTTAAAGAATTTGCGAAAATAAAACAGGCATCGGAAAAACTTTGAAAGATACACTCAAAGAAGGTAGAGAAACGTAGAATTTCAGGGACTACAAGCAGCTAAAATTATATACAAACGATAAATAAACACATAAATAACTTACAATTTATTTCGTAAACATCATAAATACATTATTTTTATTTCGTTTAAATGAAACAAATCTTTATGCGTAATCGTATAAAAAGAGAATGAACTGCATTTATTATTTAAAGATCAAAAGTGAGGTAATAAAATTCCAAACAATTTTCTTTTTTTAAACCTCTTCTGCTTTTATACTTTTGAGTTCTTTGTATAATTTGATTGGAACATGCTTCAGTTTGAATTTTTAAGTGGACCATGAGAGTAGAAATATAATTTTGTAAGACTGGGAGAAGCACTTAAAGACATCTATTAAATCTTTTTAACATCCAGTATTTCACTCTTTCGTATTATTTTTAGTATTTTAAAAATCGCATTTAAATTTTAAAATCTTGAACTGTATTCAATACGCCCGGTTTAAACATATTCAATATTGTGCAATATCACTTTTGGTTACATGGTTTACCCAAACTTGTGTTTGTCGTGTTTCCATGGAATGAACGTATGAATTTAGAACCAAAATCTGCGTCGGCTATCATTAGCTGTTTGAACATGAATGTTTTTCAGGATTTTCCTTAATACGAATGGAGGCTATTAGCTATTTCTAAGCGAATTATTTTTGTAGACATTTTCTATTATTGCACTCTGAGCAACGCGAAGTTCTTTTGAGTCATCTCCAATGATATTTTTTTCCCTCTACTCCTCCTAAACTGTTCGAGTAATGAGAATCTAATTCAGCACAGTGATAGATGCCATGGCCGGCATAGTTTGCGTAAAAAAAATCTGACAAAAATCGTATCCGTGGAAATAATTATAGGTCATAAGCAGCTTTAAAATCGTGAAAAAAAATGCTGAGAAATATACGATATAGACAGAGTGTTTACGCTAAAGTCCTGAACGTTCAGGACTAAAACACACTGTAAAAAAAAAAATCTGTAGTGCTAATAGAAAATCTCTAGGCAACTGCGATTCCATGAACTTTACTAGTAACCAATACAGCTTCTTCTTAAGTAATATTACTGCATTTAACTTAGCAAACTGCACATAGAGAATCTTAGAGAACATACTAAAAAATCGTTAGTAGCCATTACAGGTACTTTTTTTTAGTATGTATACTAAGAAATGGTTTGTAGTATTACAGATACTTCTCTTGTATCTTCCCTAAGAAATTGTGTGAATTGTGTATAAAATGTGAAAAAAGACGCTGGAGAATTTTGGAGAATTTCTTAAACACCTATATTTAGTAGTAGGGGAGATTTATGTCGGGTTTTTTTTCCTATGCGGAGGACAGAACTCAATACCTGGGGTTTGGGAACCGAGCGTTCTGCATACCTTGCTACTGGGCCGTGTTTGCAAACGATTTTAAATGGGAGTAATAGATGATGAAGCTTATTCTTCTGTGTGTTGATACTTTTGTAGGACTGAGCGTAAAATTATTGATGCTATTATAATTCTTCCAAGTTTCAATTAATAAGCTTAATTTTTTATTAGGGTTTTTTCATGGTTAATGGATGATTAGAATATGGCATGATTAATAAAATTCTTTGCTGGAATTTTCTTTGCTTAATGAATGGTTTGAATATGTTCTGAATTATTTGTTGCAGAAAAATAAGCAATTTCGAAGTGCATTTTCGATAGAATAAATTTAATTTCAGGCAGGGGCTTAAGATTTTATGACAGATTTTAAGGACAGAGGAGGACTCATGCGCAATAAGCATTCAGTTACAGCTATTTTCTTTGTAATATTAATAGCAGTGATTGGTTACAGGTGATTTTCTTGTAACTGCTATGTAATGATACAAAGTATTTTTTAGTAATTTAATTTTAAACAAAAATATTTTAAAAATCGGAATAAATTATTCAGAATGCAGCTACATAGACACTACTTAAAATTTATACTGTATGTATAATGCTCATATATCAGTGATTATATTAAAGAAGTGCATTGGTTTTGTCCCTTTTGAAGATCTCTTTTAGCTGTCTCATTCAATTTCAATAATGGATCAAGAAGTGTAGTTTAGAAATTAAAATTTGAATGTTCAATGTGATATATTATATAAATGTATTGAATTATTTATTGGACGTGGGTTTTAAATGTTGAAAATGAGATATTAACAAGTTGGGAACGAGTAGTTTTGCACGGTGGCAGATCAATAAATATATTTTGAAACATAAATTTTATTTAATAACAGTGCTTAAAAGTATGTCGTACGGAAATAAATTACATTTCATCAATCACAATTTCTGGTGAAGTATATTTATATGATTCTGGGTCAAATCTCTCTGAAGTAGAGAGGTTTGTTCTAGTATACAGATGTAAAGAAATCATTATTTTTTAAACCATGTAGTGCATTTTTAGAATTATGATGCATTAAAAAACATACACAACATAATTGGTTATTTATATAATGCATAAGTGAAGGGCTATTGCATCGCAAACACATATTACCAGCCATAGGCGTAGCGTCGGGGTGGGGGTGGGGTGGGGGGGGGGGGCACGGGGGGCATGTGCCCCCCCAATCTTCTACAAATCGGGCGCCAGAACAGAAAGCGTAGGGGGCGCCAAAAGAAGATTTTTCTTTTGTCTTTACATGCAAAAATATGTATTATTTATATTGAATTTGCATAGAAATGTCTCACAGCCGGAAAATCCAAAAGGAAAACTGAACCAAATGCCTTAACATTTACAAATATATAAAAAGATTCATCCATAATAGAAGTCTGCAAATGAATTAGAAAAAAGAGCTGTTCTCTTAGGCTATTTTCTTTCTCCAATTCCAAATGTACCAAAATGTGAAGAGGGCGCCAAATGAAGATTTTCTTTGACTCCAACTTTTCTGATAAAAAGATTCCATGAAGGCTGTTCAGTTTTTTTTCTCTCTCTCCCTGAGAAGCGTTGAGCTTTTATTTTTCGCGTCTTAATATGGGTGAAGTCGGGTGGCTGCCCGGGGCAATAAAAACAAACGTGAGGAGGAGTCAGGGCCGAAACTAAAGGGGACGGAGGGGGCATGTGCCCTGGGCGCCACGCGAAGGGGGCGCCAGATGAAAATTTGGTTTGTCGTTTTATACAATATATATATGTGCGTGTGCAATTTGAGTAAAAAAAAAATTTTTAGCCGAAAAATCAAAAAGAAAAGCTGAGTAAAGAGCATTAAAATTGCCAAATAGATAAAAAGATTCGCCTACAACATACAAGACAGCAAATGAATAACCCCATTCTTTTTCTTATAATAACTTTTTTTTGCATGCATATCACCATATTTGGCCTTAGAGGGGGCGAGATCAGGTAACTGACGGGTACAATAAAAACGAAGTGGCTGAAAATTCACAAAATTTGCTTTGAGTCGCACATAAATTTGAAAATTAGCATTAGGTTGAGGAAAGTATGTAGACATAACAATCTATACATAAGAAGAATGGTATAAGTCACAATTCCCCAAAACTGGTGTAGATAGTACGGGGAGATATTTTACAATTCTGGAATTCATTTTTATGCCTACAGTAAATCCTGGTTTTTTAGTTCCTAAAACAATATGACTCATATCAGTATGACATTAAAGTACCTCATTTGTAATAATTTGTAATGCTACAACAACAGTAAAATCTGGAAAAATGAAATCTGTCTATAATGGAATCTTGTCTTCAATGAAAAAAAACTGCATGGTTCCAACAGAATGAATACCAACAGTTATATCTGCCAAGATGGAAACCTGTATAAAGCGGAAATATTTCCGATTCTTTTTGATTTTTTTCACACGTTTTAATGAATAAATATTTGACAAAGATGGTTATATATTTCAATATTACGTATTTTACTGTTACAGATTTAAAATTTTAAAATAAGCCCGCTAATAGAAACTTTCGCAAATTTCTCTTTGTAAATTTATTTTGCAGGGGAAGCAGCGGGGGTGGGGGGCGCCAAAAACCATGTTTGCCCCGGGTGAAAATATAGCTAGTTTCGGCCCTGGAAGGAGTGCACAAAGTAAAATCTTTAGTAAAACCCTTTAAAAGAAAAAAATGAGAATAGCATTTGCAGTGGTACAGTAAAAAATCTCCCACAGGGCGCCATGGATCATAAAGTCGCCCCTGCCTTTATCCCCTAAATGATTTTTTCTTTTCTTTTTGCCTCCTTGCTCTTGAACTTCCTCAGTCAGTCGACAAAAGAAAAGACGAATTTTGACAAAAGATCGTGGGAAAATATCGCAATTTCATCAAAAAATCTCTGACAAATACCGAATATCATTTTCGTCAATCGGTCGTAGAAAAATTCATGAAATTTGGCAAAGGATAGTGTAAAGAAAATCGTAAATTTCATGAAACGATCGGCAGAAAAAAAAATGCGAATTTTTGTAATTCATCGTCGAAGAAATCGCGAATCTCCTCAAAGGACCATGGAAAAATATCTTGAATTTTATCAAAGGTTCCGGAAACAAATGGCGATTTTCGTCATTCGGTTACGGAAAAATCATCGCAAATTTCGTCAAAAGAATGCACAAAATATAACGAATTTCGTTTAACGACCAAGAGAAAAAAAAATTGCAAATTTCGTCAAATGGTCGCGGACAAAAAGACAGCAGGTGTGATTCTGAGTAAGTAAAAAAAAAAAAAAAAAAAAAACAATTCTGAAATCCGCAGCAAATTTTCTGAAAGGTTACAGCAGAGGAGGGAAAGGGGGGGGGGATCTCCCGGCGCCAATTATGAGATTTTTCGTTAGTCCTTTGGCGAAATTCGCATTTTTCCGCGATCCTTCGACGAAATTTGCGTTTCTTTATCGCGATCCTTTGACGAAATTCGCGTTTTTCCGCAAACTTTTGACGAAATTTGCGCGGTGAAATGTGTGGTTTTTTTTTCGCGATCCCTGGACGAAGTTTGCTTTTTTTCGTGATCCCTTGTAGAAATTCGCATTTTTTTCCGCGATTCTTTAGAGAAATTCGTTTTTTCTGCGATCCTTTGAAGAAATTGGCGACTTTTTTCTGTGAACGATTGTCGAAACTGATTTTTTCGGCGACCGTTTGCCGAAATTCGCGATATTTTTTATGCCTGAATTTTCGGACCGATTTTTTAAAAGTTTCGGAACCAAATGCCTTAAATTTTCAGAAAATTCAGAACAGAATCACACCTGAAAAGACGCCAATTTGGTCAAATAATCGCGTAAGAAATCGAAAATCGCGCAATCACTTGTTTAATGATTGCGCGAATAATCAAGAATTTCGTAAGAACAGTTTTGAAAAGAAAATCACGAATTTCAACAAACTATCGTGGAAAAGAATCGCGAATTTCGTCAAAAGATATCTGAAACAAACAGCGAATACAATCAATCGGTCGCGGAAAAAATATATATCGCGAATTTCGACAAGTGGTGGTGGAGCAAAAAATTCACCAGTTTGTTGCATAAAAATTCGCGAATTTTGGCAAAGGATCACGGAAAGAAATCGTGAGTTCCGTGAAACGATAACAAAAATGCAAAATTTGGCAAAGGATCACGGAAAATAATGTGAGTTCCGCGAAACGGTCGCCCTCAAAAAAGCGGGAAATTTGGAATAGGTCATAGGAAAAATTGCGAAATCTCCTTCAACGATCGTAGCAAAAGATAGCGAAAAGAAATAACTATTTTCCTCAATCGATTGGGAAAAAAATCGCGAATTTTGCAATTTGTTGCGGAAAAAATCGCGATTCTCCTCAAACAACCGTAAAATATATCTTGAATTTTACCAAAGGTCGTGGAAACAAATGGCGATTTTTGTCATTCGGTCGCAGAAAACTCATCGCATAATTCGTCAAAAGAATGGGCAAAAATTGCAAATTTCGACAACGATCGCAAGAGTCGCAAATTTCATGAAATGGTGGCGGCCAAAAAACGCAAATTTGGTCCAGAAAAAAAAAAAGAAAAAAATGAGAATTTAATCAAATGATCGCGCAAAAAATTACGAATTTTGTAAGTCGGTCGTGAAAAAAAAATCACGAATTTTGACAACCGATCTGGAAAATAATCCGGAATTTCGTCAAAAGATCTCTGCAACAAATAGCAATTACCATCAATCGGTTGCGAATTTTTTTTATCGCGAATTTGGACAAGTGGTGGCGGAAAAAAAATCAATTTCGTCCATCTGTCGTAGAAAAAATTGCGAAATTTGGCAAAGGATCGCGGAAAAAATCGCAAAATCTCCTTCAACGATAGTATAAAAAGATCTCGGAAAGAAATATGTATTTTCGTCAATCGAGTGGGGGGAGGGGGGGGGGGCGAAATCGCAAATTTTGGAATTCGTCGCGGAAAAAATCACGAATCTCCTCAAACAACCGTTGAAAAAGTGCGTTTTGGAAGATAACTCTACAGGCGCTTTGAAGAAAAAGATCGAATATTTTCAGTAAAACTAGTCGGTGAAATCCGAAAAAAGTCGCCTGTTTTGCTTTTTAATGGTTTCCGGCCTAAAATAGTCGCCATAGCCGCCGGATGTTTAAAATAGTCGCTTTTAGTTGCATTTTAGTAGCAAATGGCAGCCCTGCAATTGTATGTTAAGAAAAATGGTAATTTTTTGAGAAATTGTGTCGAGACGAACTGGGCCTGATTTAATTGATTTTTTCACGGGTCGGGCTTGTTTTCATTGATTTTTGTACGAGTCGGGCCTGATCGTAAATTGTGAAAATATAAACGGGCCGGGCCCGGGAACTGCGGTCCGTGCAGACCTCTAGTGTGCTCTCCAGGGGCATACAAAGAAGGGGCGGGGTAAAGGAGCGGTCGTCCCGAAATTTATACTGGGAACCACGGTTTTATTTGTTTATTTATTCATTTTTTGGTCGCCGATTATTTTTCGGGGAATTTCTTTTTCTCTCTTGATCATTTTTTTCCCCTGTCGCAAAACATCATGAACTCGCTAACAAATAAGTGTAATTTTTTTTTATTAACCATTTGGAAAAATGGTTATTGTCCTCGTCAGGGTAGGAAATCAAAAGCATACCTGAAGGTTTTTATTGGATTAATCATGATTTTATTCGTTTTCTGATTGGTCTATACAGTAATCTGTATTTCCCTTTACTTTCAACAGAGATGGACAACAGAGTGTTGCCACTATGACAAAAAAGTAACAAAATCTACAAAAAAGTAACAAAATCTACAAAAAAAAATTAATAACTCAGAAACAAATTGAGATATAGCTTTCAAACAAATTGCATTTAAAAGTACATTTTTTTTCTCTATACGACGATTTAAAAAGTAATATTGTGGGATGTTTAGAAGTTTAAGAATGAAATTTCATTTAAAATGGGTCGTCAGATTTCTACGATGAAAAAGCCTTTTTCCGAACAGCCAATGAAATGCTTGGATTATACGTAAGTTTCAGGTGGATAATACGTACGAGTCGCAGGCGATTTCTATCGCTTGCAATTTTTACGTGTAATAACACTATTAATGTTTAATTCATGGCGTACGTAATGTATGATCAACTCCGTGCTAATTTTTGTTATTTAGTTGTTCTGAATTCCTAAATTAAAATTAAACCTTTTAAAGTTCCAAAATAAACAAGAAATTCTTATTCGATAGAATTTATTTATGTTTCTGCACTTTATCAGTTTTATTACACCCATCACGAAGAAAGAGATTTTTCTTTTTTTTTGGGGGGGGGGGGGGGCGCAAAATTGAAAATTTGCTCCGGGCGCCGTTTTTACTTCCTTCGGCCTTCGTGCCCCCCCCAAAATTTCTGGTCACGCTACGCCTATGTTACCAGCATTTTAGCAAAAAGTAGGTCAGGCATCCTATGTCTGCCTTGAATTCTTTTTTCTTTCTACTATAACATAATTCTTCTTTTACCTACATGATTTGAATTTCATTAACATTTTCACCAGAGTTAAGCAAATTTGTAATTACAATTATCTGCTTTGTAATTGCAATTTAATTGTACGTAATTAATTATAGTTAAAATCACGTGCCGTAAAAAAGTCTTTCATCACTGTATCCGGAACAGCCCCCATGCCATTACTTGAAAAAATTTCTGCTTTGAATGTGTGTAACTATCACCAATTACATGCAAAGTAACTTGTAATTACATTGCGGGTAATTGAGATTACAAATTTGCCCAAGTCTGATTTCTCGGTTCCTCTAAAATTTCGGCTAATTAAAATTTTACTGGAATATCTTTCAATTTCAAAAATTTCTCCTGCGCTTATTGCTTTATTATTTTATCCTATAAGTCTTATATTCTAAACCATAAAAAAAAAAAATGTCTTCTCTAAAATTTTTTCTAATATGTATCGCTGTAGTTTTCGTGAGCACTACTTAAATTTACTCTACTCGGTGTTGAATAAGAAAATTACATATATCCGTCATTTTTTGCCCTTTCTTCTTCCCGCATTTTCCGTCAACTGTATGTCCATACTGTAAACTTTATTCCTTTATAGTGTTAGTGCTAATGGGTTTTGACGTTTATAGGCATTTGACCTCTCTAAAATAAAAACTTGACACTTTCCCGACAAGACAGCTGTTTTAACAGAGCTTATAAAGTCAGAATATTTTGTGACTTTATAAGCTCTGTTGAAACAGCTGTCTTGTCGGAAAAGTGTCAAGTTTTTTTTTTTTTTTTTTTTTTTGCTTTATTTTATTCTTATCACTTATGAAGATACAGAACATTTCTTAACACCTTTAAATTTTAAGCTTCGTTGTAAAATTTATAACTGTATTAACTTGCAGTGTAGAGATAAAAGCCAATTAACATTAAAAAATGCATGTTTGTCAAAAAATTTTATCTAAAATAAGAATACTTGTTTCTTGCTTAACTTTGATGACCCAGTAAAATTTTAAAACATGAAATACAGAATTATAAGTTCCACGAAAATTTCCAAACTTATTACTAATAAAAGTATCATTTTTACTTTATGACAGAAATTCTATGATTAAATACGACAAAAATTGTTATTCAAAAAATTGTTCAACGTTCCGCATAATTTGTGGGGTCCTAGACATAGCAGAAACTGGCGTTGAGGTCGTTTTAAAGACCACTTAGTCGTACCAAGGGTTAATTAATAATAAGACTGTTAATCGTAGAAATCAAAAAAATATAGAGTCAAATACTCAAACTGTAGACTATTTTCTTTCTATCTAATTTTTTTCCAAATAATATTTGTAAATTATATACAGGGTGAAACAAAAGTCTTGCACTGATTATAATAATTCATTACAAATTAACTGTTTGTATAATAATGTAACTTGTTGTATCATTCGATAAGTCAGTTTAAGAAGTGTTTTTGTGCAATAAATGGCGCGATTTCTCCAATGGAGCGACTCAGGGAAGGAGGACTTTGTAAGGAAGTTATTTTCGGCCAAAATGGCGTCCATTCAAGAGTAAGCTCAATGTGTGCTTTGGTTTCACGAAACGAAATCGTCCATTAATGTTCTGCGAACATTTCGTCATTGTTATGGATGCAACCCTCCTAATGCAAAATCAATAATGCGATGGTATGACAGGTATAAAGAAAGAGGCAGCGTTGCTGATCTGCCGAGAAGTGGCATGCCTAGTGTAAGTGAAGCAATTGTTGAACGCGTTCGGCAATCATTTTTCCGGAATCCTACTCAATCAACTCGTTAACTTCAAATATCTGCTGCTGAAGCTACTGTGTGCACTCTAACATAAGACGTGTTAAGAACACTCGGCGGGAACAAGAATACCGCTTAGACAATCTCCGAGCTACCAAGGGGCACATGTTGGAATTTACTGAGGTACGTGATCTTATAAAAAAAATTTATAACAGTACTTACAATGTATCGAAACAAGCATATGTCTAATCATAATAGTTTGAGCACATTAAATATTTATAATCAGGGCAAGACTTTTGATTCACCCTGTATATTTATATCCAGACAAATGATTTTCAACTGCTAAGTCATGGCTGGATCTTAAGCATGACGCGAAATATTTCAAAGATCATTAATTAAATAATTTGATTAATCCTCGAAGTATTCAAGGTATTTTTATTAAAATTCAAAGACCGCTGTAAGAGATTACCTGTGAAATACCGAAGAATGTGCTGGCAATCATTTATCTTAAATTTTATATATATTTATACGGAACTGAAAAACAAAATTCTGTTCAAAAAGGGAGAGAGTGGGAGAAATTATTCTGTAAATTTACCGTATACTCAGTATATTACATACAGGGTATTCGAAAGTTCGACCGACAAATTAAGAGAGGGGATACAAGACATCAAGAGAATGAAAAATTGCCATAGAACAAGGGGTCTCAAACCTCTTATTTAGTCACAAATACAGGGTAACTATAGTCGGCAATAATTTTGCCAAAAATAAAAACATTGCAATAAAATTGTAACGACATGTATCTCGTTTTGTATGAAATGTGATGCCATCTCAAAAAGTTCAAGAAAAACAGTGTGCTCACGCTATCGATGTTACCGTATGAACTGATAATCACAGTCCAAAATGTGAAGCGTCAAGTGCATAACTTCTGGCGCGTATAATGGAAAGTTCTACCAATATTTTGCTGTTGTTATCATATTTACAACAAATTGAGCATGTCTATTAAAAGTTTTATTATCCTCTTAAGTTCCGAAGCTAAAATAATAATACAAATGCTCTTTGGTTTTTCCCAAACAAAATGACATCGTAAATGACAGAAAATATATCTTTTTTGAAATTGATCCTTTAGGCGCTTAGTAACTTAGGTTAAAAAATAGGGACCTAAAACTACAAAACCTCTTAAAAACATCAACTTAATAATCATTAACCTAAATGAACGCAGTCACAAATTTAAGAGCTTTAAACAAGTAAATAATCTACAAATCCTCAAAATGTTTTATTGAAAACATTTTAAGTTAAATACTTGTGAAAATTTCTCACTTTCTTAGTCATACTGTCTTTTGGGCATTTTGCAAACTCAGATGAAAATAACATTTATTTTATTTGGGAATCAGCTTAGATGCTGCCATTTATTCGTTTGCTTTGAACGCAAAAAACAATCAGCTATTAAGAAGTGATGTGAAAATGTAAAAAAATCGGACATTTTAGTTTTTATAAGGAAAAGAACAGAAGTCCCCGTATGGGGACCCAGGGACCGAAGAGGTTAAAATATACTTCAATTTTCTAAAAGATATTACCGTCAATAAAAGTTGGATTACGGTGGAACACCTGTATTTGTGATTAAATAAGTGGTTTGCGATCCCATGTTCTGTCGTAAGTTTTGATCCTCTTGATGGATTCTATCACCCCTCTTAATTTGTCGGTCGAACTTTGAAACACCCTGCATACATAAATACCCAATAACCTGTAAATTTACATGAATAAAAATACAGAAGACCTTGCAGTTTTGCATAAAAATAAACTTAAAAAACAGGAAGACGGTTTCTAGTTTTCTCGCTTATTGTCTGGAGAAATTATAGCACATTGTATGCGGTAGTTTCGTACCAGTGCATTCTAGCAAAGGCGAACAGCATTTCGAAAAATACAAAATACTGTATAAAAAAACTTTTTATACAGTATGAAAATAAAGAAATACAGTATCTTTGAAACTGGAGAAATAACGTTTTAGAATTATGCAAATATAGATTTTGAAAATTCGAACTAAACGTAAATTTTTGTGTTGGTTTATGTGAAATTTGAAAGAATCTTTTCGAACGAATGCATACACTTCGTATTTCAGTAAGCTTTACATTTTTGTTTATGTATAATTTATTTTCTGATATCAATTCATATATTTGACGATTCGAATGATTGGAGTTTGGTTAATTAGAATTTTACTTTAATTTGTTTATTTTTTCTGCTAAGTTGTTTTGGAATACTTGGTTTGTTGTAACGAGTAAATGCAAAACGTATACTGTTTTCATTGTTACTTCTTATCATCCCAATTGCAGCATGTTATGGTCGTTTAACTGTAAATTTAACCCCTTAAGGCTGTTCTTAACTGATCTGCCCAACAAACGCAAAACGTTCTGACACATTTACAAATTAATTTTTAACGGAAAGATATAAAATGTGATGAGTGGTTATTCTACTTTATCGCGGAAATTCGGTTCAAAACGCTCACTTTGCCACTATTTTCTGAAAGATCTATTGAGTTTGCAAAAAAACGGAAAAATAGCTCCATTATATAGCTTCTGAACAACAATACCTGCTAGTTTCATGCAATTTCGAACAAAAATAAATTAAAACTTATGTCATAAAGTTACCCTTTTGGATTTGAGAACATCCTTAACAGTTTCCTGCTTTTTTATGACACAATAAATTTAAAATACAGGTAGAACACAACTTTTTATGAAATAAAATATCTGATTTGCTTAATCGAAGAATTTCTGCCTTTGAATAAATTGAAGATTAGAATTAAATATTTGGTGTATCCAAAAGGTTTGAGTAACGGAGCAAGCAAACTCTTCTTGCACTTACAACTGAGCTACTACGCTTCCAGTATTTATTTTTTTTTTCAGGTCAAATAAATATATTACTAACCTGAAATATTTAGTGAGATTGATCTTTTCGAAATTGTGTTATTAATTAACTTTTTTTTTATTTAATAAAATTCCTGGTTTCATTTCATAAAAAAAACCCCGGAAATTTGGAAAGAATGGCATACGTTGTATAAGTGCAAAACTATTAAGAGCATAATTGTGCTAGAAATAAAAAAGATTGAAAAATATTGATCTAAACATTTTGATTAATATTCCTCTCGGTAGAATTCGAAGAAATAAAAATCTCGTTAGGGGGATTTTCAACGTCTATTGTCAGCCATACTGAACTTTTTCTGACGTCATAAAGCCAGCGGCACTCCGAGGAATTGATTTCATTTTTATGCACTTGGGACATTCGAATATCCGCGTACGAAAAAATAATAATAATAATAATAATAAACTTCGCTGTTTGTCAAAACCATAAGAAGTGCATTTTTGAATTTGTTGGCGGCACAGAGTAGCTTGTGCGAGCAACTTAAAATTAGAAAACAAATCTAATTAATTTAATTAAAATCAGCTTGCTTCATCCATATACGAGAGACAGTGTAAAAGTTCCCGGAATTGCGTTGTAACTCTTTATTACTACAATATACCGGGTGAGCCAAAAGTTTGTTACAACTTTAAAAACTCATAAAAAAGGAAGAAATTATGATAAAGTAGCGGTTTGCAAGAAAGGGCTCATAAGGTAGTCGGATTATTTTTAGCAGCAAAAAAATTTTAGTTAAAAAATCACATGTAGAGGGCGCTGACGACCCGAAACACAATGAACAGGACAACAGTTGTGTCATAGAATGTGTTATGGAGTTCATGTTGAACATTTGTTATTGGAAGAACAAATGAATGGAGCGTATTGTTGTATTGGGATTACAATTTCAGGAGATATTAATAAAACTATGAAAATGTAATTTAACATTAGAAGCTTTAAATTTTCAATGTTTATAATTCAAAAACTCATTATCCAAATAATTTGAAATTTCGTTTCTAGGCATAGTTTGAACTGAAAATTTAAAATATATTGTTAAAATTGGCTGTTTCTTTTGAAAAAAACAAGTTTGGTCTGGTTTTGATTTATAGATGGCCCCTGTGAAAATTTTATATGCATCATTTAAAAGTAGACTTTACTTCTAGTCGTTTGTTGCGAGTAACTTTCTTCTATTATAATTAGTTTCAGAATTAGTAGGGGTATTTACTTTTTTTTTTTTTTTTTTCACGACTGTACATTTCCCTTTGCCGTTCGCATTTAATTAAGATTTATGAGGATGGATTATTTGTCCCGAGTGTGTATAAAATATTTATACTGCAATGGTTGATGTGGAATATTGAAGCCTAATGTCTTACATGATTATATGCTCAATTTCAAAACCGTAGCTGCTATATTAAATTTTTTTTTTCGTTTTATGTGTGAGAGATGTCCCCTAGCTTGAAAGAGGGGAGTGGCGGAAAAGACTAATTTGGAGCTTATAGGGCCAGATCTGAAGCAGTTCTGTCATAGATTTGTGACAGTGGATGAGATGTGGCCACATCACTATTATCCCGAGTCGAAACGACAGTAGCCACGTTGCATTCACTGTCACCCGCCCCCTTACAAGCTAGGTGCAACCTCTCACGCCAAAACGAAAACAAATATGTTAATACAGAAGCTACAGTTCTGAAATTGAGCATATAGGCATCTAAGACATTAGGCTTCAATATTCCACATCAACGATCCGAGTACAAATATTTTATACACACTGGGGACAATAATTATTGAACCACCCTCATCAGTTTACACAGAAGTTTGTCTTACTTCAGCCTCTCCCTTTGTTGATAGGTCTTTTAGTGTCAGAGAGCCTTTTCCTTATATATATATATATATATATATATATATATATATATATACGAGGGCAGTTTGATAAGTCCGTGACTTTGAACTGAGAAAACCATTATACATACCAAACAGCATTTTGTTTTTCGACATAGTCTCCTTTCATAATAATACAACTTTTCCAGTGAAGTTCTAACGTTTTTAATCCTTCCAAAAATAAGATTTCTCAAACTCTTCAAAATAGGCATTTGTGGCATTAATGATCTCATAATTTGAAAAAAATCTCTTTTCACCAAGCCGTTTTTTTAAATTTGGAAAAAGAAAAAAGTCACTGGGAGCCAAGTCAGGAGAGTAGGGTGGATGTGGGAGCAATTCGTATCATAATTCAACTAATTTAGCGGCTGCAATTGCAGAAGAGTCCGCTGCCGCACTGTCTTGATGAAAAAGCATTTTTTTCTTGGACAAATGGGGCCAATTTTCTTTTTCAATTTTGCATTAAAACGGTATAATAAATCAGCATAATACTGTCCGGTGATCGTTTTTCCTTTTTCCAGATAGTCAATGAGGATTACGCCCTTTAAATCCGAGAAAACTGTGGCCATAATCTTTCTGGCCGATGGAACTGTTTTTGCCTTTTTTGGAGCACATTCATTAGAAGAAGTCCACTGTTTAGACTGTTCATTCATTTCTGGTGTGTAGTAATGTATCTATGTTTCATCAACTGTAACATAATGCCCCAAAAATTCGCTTGAATTGCGCTCGAACGTGTTCAAATATTGCTTTGAAATGGTTACACGAGTCCGCTTTTGATCCACTGTCAGCAATCGCGGCACCCATCTTGTTGATAACTTTTTCATGCAAGATATTGAATACATGTTCATTTGAAATGTTTACCTTCTTAGCTATCTCACGTGCTTTCTCACGGCGGTCTTTTCACACGATATAATGGATTTTGTTGACCATTTCTTCAGTCGTGATCTCAATTGGACGTCCAGAAAGTTCTGCATCTGTTGTGCTCGTACGGACACAGCGAAATTCCGTAAACCACTTGTGAACCATACCATGTGATGGGGCAGAATCCCCATAATATTTTTTCAACTTTTCCTTCAGTTTCGGTAATTGTTTTCCGCGCAAAAAATAGTGTTTTATCAAAAGACGAAATCCTTTTTTCTCCTTAATTAAGACAAACACGCCAATCGTTTGCTTTTAAATCCAATAGAACACAATGTATTTAAAATATCGCCTTCAAATTGCATGAATGCTGCCGCAAATAATAATAAATTGAAAACATAATAATAAGAGTTTAATCAGACCGCCACCTTTTTTAAAGTCACGGAGATATCAAACTGCCCTCGTATATATATATATGTAATGAAATGGGGTTATTGGAAATAATTCCGTCGATCTAGTAGAGGCGTAGATGAAGAAGACGAATGTAGCATAATCCTACCTTGCTTATATGTAACGATTTCTGTTACATTATTGATTCAGCCGTGTTAGATGTAACCTTTTGTTACATTATATGGTGTAGCATGGAGTTGGAGCATCGGTGTATGAAAATGTAGTAAGTGAAAATAGATCAACAACTTCACCTATTCAATTGAGCAGCTTAATCTTTGTAGAAGTTCATCGTTTCTCATTAAAGATGGGTTGCAATCGAGCGGCTAATTGTAAAAACAATGGATATGAAGATTGGAAATTTCTCCAGGAGACAAGTAAAGAAAGCATTTCTGCACACAGGTTTTTATTTAATAACATCGGACGGCAGTTCTCAAAAAAAAAAAAAAAAAAAAAAAAAAAAAAAAAAAAAAAAAAAAAAAAAATCCATGCAGTGCCATCGATAACTTCAATGTATTCAACATCTATAATCGTTAGTAATCCTTTTGATTACATAAAAAGGTAAATCTTTAAAACGAACGACATAGTGATAGACATACAGCCAGGGGCCAGTTTACACTTCGAAAACTCAGCAAATTCTGATGGAGAATCGTGCCGAGCCGCTTTTTACTTCCTAAGTGTAGGAATACAAAATTGACGTAGTACGTGCTTTAAACCAATTAAGACGTAAAGATATCACGCCATGAAATGAGAGCGGACAGAGCAGCGGATGAATAAGAAAGTAAAAAGGAAACCCCCAGAATTAAGCGCGGGAAAGGAAATTCTCGGCTGGGATAAAAATGGCTACCAAAGAACATTCTAAAACGTAAAAGATCGGAAATGGAACATTTAATTTAAGAATACTAAAAGTGTAATAATTAAGTGAATTAGACAAGTGAGACATTAAATTAAAGGGAATTTAACAGAATTAATGATAGAGATTATTTCAGAATAAGGATTTAGTGAATATAGAGTAGCAATTTAGAATAGTAGAGGGAAATCGCGGAGATAGATCTAATATTGTAACATATATTTTTTAATTAAAATAATCTTTGGCCTTCTTTACGGGAATATTCGACTACTTTAAAATGCATATTTTTCTTAATATTTTCCTTCATTTTAAACGGATACATGAAATTAGAATGCCGGTGGAGAAAATGGGCTAAACATATATAGGGTGTCTACTCTCAATGGTGTCCGGTGACTAATTCCTAAAAATTAGTTATACACATATAGTTCCAATTTCAAAAATGTTTTAAATGAGGTAAAGGAGTACTTTTAAAGTGATTTATGTCAATAAAAACATTTTATAAAAATTTTCGAAAATTAAAGTTTTATATGATCCTCCGGTCCTATAAGTTATACTTAGTAAAAATATCCTATTACTCTAAGAAGTAAGACAAAAAAAAAGTATTTATTTTTCTACGATTAAAATTGACCGAGTAATAGCTGTTTAAAATTGGAGCATTCTTTTTTTTTTTTTTTTTTTTATTTTTTACAAAATAGGAGTCGTTCACAAATTTACTAGAAATGTAAATGATCATCATATATATATATGTAAAAAAAATAATTGCTGAGAGTAAAATTAACATAACAATATAAATTTGAAATCTATTATCATTCTGACATATTAAAACAAAATATACAATTTGTACTGAAAATATAAGTTAAAAAATAAATTTTGTTAAATGAAATGATGAAAAGCAACAGTTGCAATTCTTTACAAAATAATACATATTTTAAAATGCTATTAGATTATCTAATCTAAAACTTAATTAATAAAAATTAAAGTTATCTTAAAACTTTCTCGAAGTGACTCCCTTCGGCTGCAGTGCAAATATTTACACGTGAAATAAATCATTCTAATACTTTAAGCTCTTTGTGTACGATCCCTTGAAGCATGGCACAACTCATATGTTCAGATGTTCAGAAAATTGGCATAAGTCATGCAGTTCGAAGTTTCATAACTCTGTCATTTTTGGTGTTAGATGAATGGGACTTTTTTTTGTCTTACTTTTTATGGTAATGGAAAATTTTTACGAAATATCGCTTATAGGACCGGGGGACCGTATAAAAATTTTTATTTGGTAACTTTCTAGGAAATGTTTTTATTCATTAAAAGAACTTTTAAAATATTTTTTTACCTCATTTAAAACATTTTTGTAGATGGAGCTATATGCTTATGATGACTAACGATTTAGAAATTAGTCATTGACACCGTTGAGAGTGGACACCCAGTACATGTGCATCATAACACCCTTAAATTCATATTGCTATAAAAATAAATTATATTTTCGCATGTTTTCAATCCTAAACTTGAAAACCATTAAATTGATGCAGACCTTAAATCTAGCATTAAACATAGTAGTTTAACCCATTTATGCCTAATCCCATTTTTGGGACTCTTACAATTTTAATAAATTTTTATAATTTTCTTCTTATTTTTAACATAAAAATCGTTCGAAATGATTATCTATAAATGTCTTTATCTGTTACCGAAAGATGGTAGCATAAGATGGATATTTATTTGCTTAAAATGAAGGGTTAAGTAAAATAATGCTAAAAAGTGATAAAATATCTTTATTAATATTGACGATCGTTTCGTCGCACCAACGGTGATATTTTCAAAATCATTTATGATAGAAAATATTTTCACAAAATTTAAAAACAATAAACATAGTAAACAATGTCACGAGACATGATGCATAATTAATTTTTAATTTTGCGAAAATATTTTCTATCATAAATGATTTTGAAAATGTCGCCGTTGGTGCGACGAAACGATCGTCAATCTTAATAAAGATATTTTATCACTTTTTAGCATTATTTTACTAAATCTGTTTATAAGTGATTTTTATACATGTTTTTATAAAATGAAGGGTTTTTTCGGAGTTTATAGATTTTTCATTTTCAAGATGGCGAAATGTAAAAAGTAAGATTATTTTTGTTTTTTCTATTAATAATTCAAATAAATAAGTCATAATCGTAGCTTGTAGACTTATTTGAAATATATATATATATATATATATATATATCAGTGGCGTGGCGTGAAAATTTTCGATGGTCATCGCAATTATTTAAGTTTATGGTGAAAAATTATTAACTCTAAAATTCAATGGTTGAATGTTCAAAAAAGAAACTTTAAATCTTACCTTCACTTATACATGAACTCCAAATGTTCTGCTAAAACTGGATCGTAGAGTTTTAAAAGCTTATTAAGAGTTTTAAAATATTGCTTGGTCATCGCCGCATCCAGCGATGACCGGACGCCACGCCACTGATATATATATATATATATATATATATATTTAATTATGCGTATTTTTATGCATTTTTGTAATGTACAAAATATAGCGCGCTAGGCACGAATGAGTACATATTCTTATTAGCCATTTAAGGGACAGTTATTTATGTAAAGTCCTTTTCAATATGATTAAGAAACAAATTGTTTTTAAGCTTCAAATACAATTATTCTTAGTTTATTATTACTAATACTTATAATGTTATTAGTCTCTGTAAAGAAATATCTATATTTTTTTAGTGATTCTTAAGAATACAAATTATAGTATATAATATACAATTTAAAAGTTTATTTTATATAAATACAGACAAAACGTATAATTATGCATATTACATTATTACAAATATTATGCATATTCCCATATTTAGTAAGTTTACATTTTATCAAATCAATACAAAAATTTTTTAGCGTAATTTTTTTTAGCATTTTTCCAGTTCAATTTGCAACATTTTAAAGTGATTTTACCAAAAAATTTGAAAAAATAAAATTTCAGGCACAAATGGGTTAATAATGTATTCTTTTCGTGCAATAAAAATGAAATGAGATGCTTCAAATTGTTCGAAGGCCACCAAATATCATAATATTGCATATATCGTGTGTTCACCCAAATATAAGAATTATAGATTTCGTGAGTATAATCTTTAACTATCCAAAGAGAAATTCGTCATCCGGCAACTTATTTAAGTAAATATATCTTCCTTTTTAAGAGAAGAAAAATGCGGCACAAATGCTGCTGCGATTATTTGTTGCTTCTGCTATACGTAAGCACGACAGAAATACCTCCAATTAATCTTATTTAACCAGTGGCACATTTATTTCTCGTTTATTCAGATTAATGTTCCCAAACAGTGTTTGCTCTCAGAATGCATACAACGTTACGCATTAGGAATAGCATTAATTAGGTCTTTTTTTATTGCATCTAGCAAATACAGCTATGTTATAACATAAATATAATTAATATAATTGAAATATAACAGAAAATGAATTAACTTGTTTCAAATCTACTTCTTCTTTTCTAATCTTTCATTTTCGATAGTCATTTGTTTGGATTGTAGATGATAATCAAATGAGAATAAACATTAAAGCATTTATTTTGCAAACATTTAAGCATTAGAAATTTATTTATTGTGTAACCGCTTCCCTGATTATCCCGTGTTATCTCAGGTTCGTATATACTACAATTAATTATTATCCCGAGAAAACTCGTACGTGGCATAACTTGTCGCTACGATTCGTTTTATCACATTTTTACTCGGCCAGAAGCTTAAAAAGAAAGAATGATATTTTTATATTATATAAAAAATTACAAATGTAAATAAGTGCGAGTAGTAAGTCAAAATTACGCCCATTTCTAATCATATCATAATATTAAAATATTTATTTGCTTAAAAGACGTTATAAAAACACATTAAAAGTAAATTAAAAACTCTTTATTTACATGTTTCAACTCATTTTCTGAGTCGTCGTCAGAATGTATAATAGAAAATTATAAATGCATAATGAAAAATGGAAAAAATCATCGAAAATAAACAAGTAATCATGTAACGCGCCCTATATTTTCGCGATTGCTCGTGTTCCCTCTATGTCGCGATGCCGTAATTTATCCAGCCATTCAACCCATAAATTCGGGATACGAAAAGATAATGTTTCGTTACAGACTCCTGAACCTCTTAAATAAATTTCAATGGACTCTCTTATGAATAATTGTAAATAAAAATTAGACCTGTAGATGATTTTGCTCTCGTTAAAAAGTATGTTAATGTTCTCTATTTGATTTAGCCGGGATAAAGCAGTATTACCTCTATTGTATTTTATGTCCGCTTTATGTTCTTTACATCTGATATTGAATTTTCGTTGGGTTATACCTATATAATGATTTTTGATTCCTCCCTCCCTAATAAATGGAATCATATAAACTCCTGAGAGGTCATCTCTATTAATCGGATCAATTTCAGTATTTAAAAGTATCTATTTCGGAGGCGGTTTCGCGATCAAACATAAGCCAAATTTTCTTAAATGATTTTTTATATGTTCAAAGAAACCCGGAAAATAATTTGCTACAACCCTTTTCATAGTAACTTCATTAATAGTTTTATTTTTATTAGTATCAAAGGAGCTCTGAATCAATTTGTTAATTAATTTTACCTGATATCCATTATCACTTGCAATACGTTTAATTTTCTCTAATTCATCACTTTTAACGAGAGCAAAATCATCTACAGGTCTAATTTTTATTTACAATTATTTATAAGAGAGTCCATTGAAATTTATTTAAGAGGTTCAGGAGTCTGCAACGATACATTATCTTTTCGTATCCCGAATTTATGGGTTGAATGGCTGGATAAATTACGGCATCGCGACATAGAGGGAACACGAGCAATCACGAAAATATAGGGCGCGTTACATGATTACTTGTTTATTTTCGATGATTTTTTCCATTTTTCATTATACATTTGTAATTTTCTGTTATACATTCTGACGACGACTCAGAAAATGAGTTGAAACATGTAAATAAAGAGTTTTTAATTTACTTTTAATGTGTTATTATAACGTCTTTTAAGCAAATAAATATTTTAATATTATGATATAAAAAATTACATATTATAAATTACGCAGGGTTTCCATAATTAAATAACTCTACTTTAAAGTTATCTACAGACAAAAACAATTGTTCATAAAGTTGTGAAATTTTGTGAAAGACATAATAAAGGAATGGGAATTTATTTAAGCAAAAAAAAATAAAAAAAGGTTCAAAATTTTGTCACAATAGGACGATTTTTAATATATTACACATTTAGCATTACAGTAGTTTAGAAATTTTATTTACAGGGTGTCCATAATTAAACGACCCTACTTTAAAGTTGTCTAACAGACAAAACTATTGTTCATAAAGTTGTGAAATTTTGTGAAAGACATAATAAAGAGATAGGAATTTATTTAAGCAAAAATAAATAAATAAATAAATAAATAAATAAATAAAAGGTTCAAAATTTTGTTACAATAGGACGATTTTTAATAAATTACACATTTAGCATTATGGTAGTTTAGAAATTTTATTTACAGGGTGTCCATAATTAAACGACCCTACTTTAAAGTTGTCTAACAGACAAAACTATTGTTCATAAAGTTGTGAAATTTTGTGAAAGACATAATAAAGAGATAGGAATTTATTTAAGCAAAATAAATAAATAAATAAATAAATAAATAAAAGGTTCAAAATTTTGTCACAATAGGACGATTTTTAATAAATTACACATTTAGCATTACGGTAGTTTAGAAATTTTATTTACAGGGTGTCCATAATTAAACGACCCTACTTTAAAGTTGTCTACAGACAAAACAATTGTTCAGAATGTTGTGAAATTTTGTGAAAGATATAATAAAGGGATAGGAATTTATTTAAGCAAAAAATAATAATAATAATAATAATAATAATAAATAAATAAAAGGTTCAAAATTCCGTCACAATAGGTCAATTTTTAATAAATTACACATTTAGCATTACGGTAGTTTAGAAATTTTATTTACAGGGTGTCCATAATTAAACGACCCTATTTTAAATTTGTCTACAGGCGAAACTATTGTTCAGAATGTTGTGAAATTTTGTGAAGGACATAATAAGAGTATGAGAATTTGTTTGAGCAAAAAAAAAAAAAAAAAAAACTAGGCGAAAGTTTTTTTAACGAATTACACATTTAGCATACATTTACGATAGTTTAACAAATTTTGTTATAACCAGACATATTCCACACGACGGTCATCATTTTCAGATACCACCTGGAATCGTAAAATAGCGTGTTCCACAGTTGGCCGCAGTGTGTTCTGGGAAATTCTAAGAACATGTCGTGAAATGCTGTCGTTAGAATCAGGTTAAGTTAATAAATAAAATTTCTAAATTATCGTAATGCTAAATGTGTAATTTATTAAAAATCGCCATTTGGTCGCGAAATTTTGAATCCTTTCCTATTTTTTTTTTTTTTTTAAGTATCTGATTACGTTGAAAATGCAATTTTTGACCAAAATTGTCAAGTTTATTTTATTTTATTTTATTAAAGACCAAATTTTTACCTTTCCAAAACTGTATTTGTTTTTATTGTACGAAAAATACACCCGGAGTTATAGCGATTTTAAAACTACTCAACAGCTGTCACTCAAACCGGAAGGTTTGAGTTTAAAGGGCTTTAAAATTTAAAATTTTTAAATTTTTAAATTGCTTTTAAAGGTTCGTATGTTTGGGGAAATTTCGCGGTTTTGGATGCATTTGTTTAATAATAAGAAATGTAAATAATATGCTCCATGAAATTTAGATGTATATTATTGTAAATTCTTGTAGTAAAACATAAATCTAAACTTTAAATGCATTTTTTGGAAAATGTAATTTTCGGTGAAAATTCCATACGCAAAACATGATTTCTTAAAAAGTTATTGGAATATCACTATGAAATTTAAAATATATGTTATTTATATTATTGTGAAGGCATTGAAGTAAAGATTTAAATTTAGAATAAATATTTTTTGTTTTATGGATGTTTTTGTGGAATGACATCGATGAAATTTATGAAAATTAACATGTAAACAGGTGCGATATGCTATAAGTTTTGAAATACTTAAAGAATCTCTTAGATTTTAGTTCATTGCCTTCACCAATGTCATAAATATGAAGTGTAAAAAGGAAATTAAGATACATACAGCAGAATTTCCTTTAGAGCGTTTTGCGTTACGGGCCAAATTTCACTAAATTTTACTATAAATTCCTCCATTTACCAAAATTTTATCAATAAATTAAATATTTTTTACTTTTTTTTCACATTTTCTAGTCCTAATCTTAGTAAAAATAAGTTTAAAAAATAATTAAATAGCTTTTTTGGAAAAAATTGCTCCGTACGTAGGCAGGCACCTTAAACAAATTCTCATCTCTTTATTATGTCTTACACAAAATTTCCTAACTTTATGAACAATAGTTTTGTCTGAAGACAACTTTAGAGTAGGGTCGTTTAATTATGGACACCATCTATATAACATCTGATTGGCAGTTTTTCAAGTTTTGTGATGTGAAATGCAAATGATGAATTGCAATGATGTGATTGTAAAAAATGTGATGATAATTTTGCAATTTTTTTCAAAAAATTTGGTAGAGGAAGCAGTTAAAACAGTTCTTAACATTAACATATAAGGGACAATTGCACCATAATATATAACGAATAAGATGTATCCGTTAAAAACACATAAGCTTGCTCAATGATACACACAGACAAGAGCCTTCATATGAACTTGTAGAAATAAAATTAATGATAACACTGAAAAAAATGAAGTACTCAAAAATGAGTAAATCGATGTACTCGAATTGAATATGTTTGGATCAAAAATGAACATATGTTTTCTCAATTTTGAAAGATCACATGATATCAAATGCAAACAAAACGATAATTTTTTACCCTGTAATGGTTTATTCATTTATGGTGGCATAAAAGATACTCATGATGATAAATATTAAATTATATACAGTATTTTAAAATAATTTAAAAGTAGTATGCTTACAAATAAAGCTCTTGTTATAAAAATATTCGATTTGGGTATCTTGTTAATAATCTTGCTATTTTTCTTAGTAAATAATCAATTTAACGTTTCTTGTTTATAATTTAGAACGGAAAATAAATGTTACTGCATTTTTATTTTTATTTGTAGGTTCAGGGGGGGGGGGGGCAGTACATAACGATTCCTATTTGAACACAATCATGCAATTAAAAATGAGTGCATGTGATTCTCAATTTTGAGTACATTTAGATCGGAGCTATTTTGAGTATGTCACGTATTTAATATTGAGTACTTTTTACTCAATTTTGAATACCCATTTTTTTTTTCAGCGAAAGCACAATTTCTACGTTTCGAACTGCTTCTGCGGTCGTCTTCAGGATAAATATGATGTTGAAATGTTTAAAAGCCTAGAGAAGAAAGCTTCTTGTCGAGTCTTGATCAATTATATGAATGGAAAACTGCAATTATTCTTAACCTTGCAGTGGTTCTTAATGTATTACCGGCCGTCTTTTTTTCTCTTTTTTAACAATAAATTTTGCCTGTGTTTGTTACACTTGCATGTTGCATAGTTATCTAACAAAAAGTTTTCTGTATTATTTTTCATATTGCAAATTGTTGTATATTGCAAATTGACATGTACAGGGTGAAGTCCCGTTACCATTACAAAACATTATAACTAACGAAGTATTTGCTGTAGATGATGGCTGTCTTTACTACACCTTCTAAAGTATCTAAGCTAAAATATGGTTTTTGAGTATGTAAAGTTTAAGGGTGAGGTGGAACAATCATGTTTATTCTGCCTCCCAGCTCACCAGATTTAACACCCTGGAAATGTTTTTGCCTGTGCACATACTCTAAAATTGGGACAAGTGAAAAATTCACTCTTTGAAAGAGTAACAAGCATTTTCACTCTTTTTGAGTGAATTTTATAAAAATACACTCTTTAAAGAGTGGAATTTTCCACTCCCTAAAAAGGAATAAAATATGTCACTTCCTTGTTGAGAGTGAAATATCTCAATCCGTTGACGAGAGTGAAAGCCTGGCATTATGCACTTTTTAAAAAAAAATTCCGTTCAACTTTGAACCAATATATGGAGTAAAATAATGAAAAGCACAAAAAAGCTACTTCTTAATTTTCAAAAACTCTATTTCATAATGTAACCTTGGAAATTACGCTGATTTGGTACTAAAACGCACTCCTTTTCAAGAGCGAATAGTCACTCCTCTGAAAGAGTGACTATTCACTCTAAGCAGGTGTGAGTATTACTCATCAGCTGACCAGAACAGACTTGTCTACAACGCTTTTTTAAGATAGAGAAAGACGTACGCCATTTCAGAATTAAAATATGCGGATATTATTGATTATTTGTGGAACTCTTTATTTTCATGTAAAATTAAATGTAATTAATTCATAAAGGATACAGAATGATAGAACATTTTCAAAGAGCATTCGAAACACTTCTGTGGTTTCAAACTAAAGTTTGTCTAGTACTGGTAAGTCTGTAGTTTTTACCTAGAGCGTGAAAAGTATCTTCAAAATAGAGTCATAAATGCATTGCTTATATTATAATTTTTATTCCCGTCTTGAGTCTGTCATGACTGATAATTATACACAGTGAAGTTCATAGTGTTAAATAAAGAGTGTCTCATTTACCGGGTAATAGTGAAAATTTAAGAAAAAAGAAGTGAGATTTCTGGAATGTAGATAGTTTCGGTAGGGCCGAATTTTTTGGCAGCATTTTCGACGAAAACGAATTTTCGGCGCAACTCAGATTTTGGGACGAAAACGAAACCGAATTTTCTGTCAATCTCTAATTGTACGTATTCGTATTACTCATCAGCTAATCAGAAAAGCAAGTCTACGACGCTTTTTTAACGATGAGGATTAACATTTTAGGATTAACATATATGGATATTATTAATGTTATTATTTATGGAACGTAAAGGTAAGTCTTATTTAGTTTAATGTTTTATTCCTGCATAGTTTGTATGTTATGATTATGAGTTAAATAGTTTTGTGTTAGATAGAAAAATATTGAGCTGGAATAGTTTTCCTTTGAGATTTGTTGAAAATGTGTTGAGATAGTGTGCTGTTGGATTTTTTTCGGTTTTTTTACTGTTTTCTGATTATAAACACTTACAGTATCTATCGTTATTATTGTTGTTGTTTAATAGTACAATTATAAAATACTAATTATTATTTTTAGTGTTTTTCATATTGGTATATTTATTTTTTAAGTTGTATGTAAGCATTTTTCTGCTGTTTATGATTTTAATCAAAACACTTAATTATAGACATTTTGAATCAGTTATTAAATTTTCTTCGAAACTCATTTTCTACGTTTATGATACACGTAATTATTAGCACTAAAAAATAAAACATGATATTTAAGCTTTGAAATAAAGTGTTTTTTATGCCTGATAGGAAGTTTATAGATAAAACAGCTTTAGTATATTTTTTAAATGTTCATAGTGTCACGTATATAATATAAAATTGAATATATTTTAAAATTTTGCATTTAAAAATGCATTTTATAAAATGCTTATTTATATTTGCATTTAAAAATGCATTTTATAAAATGCTTATTTATATATACATGTATACATAAATAAACAAGCAGAAAGTTTCATAGCTGTTTATACTATTCGGCAATAAATATAACTTTCTTAAGGCTGTTCTCAACTGCTCTGCTCAACAAGCGCAAAATGTTTTGACACATTTACAAATTCATTTTTTAACGGAAAGATACAAAATTGGAAAGTCTGACCATGGAAGCGATTTGGAATCGAACTGTTTTTCCATTTTTTGATCAATCAATTACCCATCGAGTTATAAGCGATTTTGATCACGTGACACGGCATTTTTCTACCCTTCCTGACTGGATTTTCTTCTTTCGTTCGGAAGTTTGGTTCAAAATGCCAACTTGACAGTATTTATTGAAAGATCTATTGTGCTGACAAGAAAACGGAAAAAACAGTTCGATGACGTAGTTGCTGAATAACAATACCTTCTAGTTTGATGCATTTCCGAACAAAAATGAATTAAAACTTATGTCAGAAAGTTAACCCTTTAGATTTGAGAACGACCTTAATGGCCTATTAGGTTTCCTCCACGCTTCCTTCGCTTTTTAAATAATACGAAGTGAAGAAATAGGTTTCACGGAGAAAATTCATCAAGCATGGCCAAGAAAAAAAAAAAAAAAAATCAGAACTACTGATCTAGTTAATCACTGTGTAGTATCTGATTGATGTAATTTTTGTAACTTGTGAACAAGAGTATAAACACGAAATAATAAAACATCCGGGAGGTTAAGAAGACAAAATTTGAAAATTTGCTGTTTCATTTTAATTGAAAAAATTTAAATATCTTTATTTCTTTAGTAAATTCTTTAAAAATATCTCTGATTCAGCTTTATTTTTTAAATATTTTCCCGCATTACAGGTCTATAAGTGCACAGAGTAGATTTAAAAAATCCGAATGATGACTAATATATAACTAATAATTAATAATGACTAATAATTTAATATAGAAGTTAATTATCCGATCACTTTACAAGTGTGTTACATACAAAGTACATTTAAGCTTATATTATTTCTGCTCTGCAACAAATATTTTTTATTTAGAAAAAGTGAATTTGTGTGTGGTGGCGGGGGGGGGGGGGACTAACTACCCCACATCCATAACAAGCTAGTATGTGGAATGGTTTGTGTTCCAACAGTATATCTAATTTGTGTTGGATCAGCATTTGTACAAGATCTTCTATTAACTATTTTGTAAAGTTTTATATAGGACTCTTTAAACCTTCTATTAAAAAAACGTGTCACAATTCCGTATCATTCTATAGTTCTTTTTATATTAAATTTTATGGATTTTTCTATAAATATTCTGTAGGTTTTTCTGTAAGATTCTATATGCATGTTCTATAGGAAAACGAGCCATAATTATATAGATTTGTATATAATTATATTCCATATTCTCATAAATATTGTCAGTTTTCTAATACAGAATAGTAAAGAATACGAAATTACCTTTGTAAAATATCTATTTTTGGATGTCTCTAGTTTTTTTCCCTTTGCAAAATTTACGAAATTCCTTTTAGCAACAACGTTGGAAAACTGTTTAAATGATAATTAAACTTCGGCATGAGAAATTAACTCAGCAATGCCGTCTATAAATAATTCTATTGGGAGATAGCAGTAATACATAAAATCGCCTTTTAAATCCTGCTGTATTAGTAACGTTGAGCTTTGGGTATGTTGCACGTATGTAACCTGGTGATACAAAGGGTTAATACAAGATGTAATTTCGTTAAAGAAAAGTAAGATTTTATAACTTTATATAAATATAAAGGAATAAAATTGTTTTATATAGAGCATTGTTTTTTTTTTCTGTTTTATAGTTTTATGATCCAGAAAACATCCGCTATGAAGTTCCAGTTCCGAAAATCTCAACTCTTACTTCAACTCAAGCTCCAATGGAAAATAATCGCGAAATTCCTCTCTATTCAATTACATACAATACTTTTATTTCGCCCTTTGCTGTAAAAGTAAGAAGATCAAATACCGACACGATTTTGTAAGTATAAATATACTTTAATTATTTTTCTTTTTCTTTAAAGTGAAATCGTTATTACATAATGTACTCGTTAAGTAATGCATTTTTTTTTTATTATTGGTACAACACAAATAATTTAAATTTTCGTTTATTATAGTATTATGGATTTATAGTACTAATATTATTATTATTATAAGGTTTTTTGTGTGTTAGTGTGTGTGTGTTTAATGCAAATTTACTTGGAGGATCTGGGTATATTATCTGGTAAGTGGGAGCATATAGAACAGCTTATACCATTTTACCGTTTTTTTTCGCTACTAAAAGTAAGAAACATCTAGAAAAATGCTTTTTTTTTTAGGAAAACAGAAACAAAGAGTAAAAAGGGAAATGGCTGACTTTAATATGAATATAACTATACAACATTTTAATAAATATTATTTCATATTATTTCTTTATAACTGAATTTAATATTTTAATATATATAATCATAATAAATTTTGTATTCTCTAATTTTTGCATAAGAGTGCAATAGCTATTGCACCTATATCTGAATATTTATAAAACTAGGTATAGTACGAACGCACCTCATTTGCCACGTTTGACGTACAATTTCCGCCTTGTTAAAACTGAATCAAGTACATTCCAATTTCAGCAAATGGCTGCAAACATGGCTTCTCACAGGCGAATTGAATATTGAATCCAATAAAAACTGCATTGTGTTTAAGCACTACTGCAAAACTAATGAAGAAACTTTTATACGTAAAATTACTTGTGGTTATATCTTAACTGAAAAAATATTTGAAATATCTAAACAAGGTACTACCAACTTTATAAAATTTATAAATCTTAAATGGCATCCGAATAGTAAATAGGTAAATTGTAAACATCTATGGGTCTAGTGCAGGCGCCCTAGACATTAAATAAAAGATGACATATGTATTTAAAATTACAAAATGAGATCATACATGGCAATGACTTAAGGATAACGATATTAAAAAAGGGACAGCAGATAAATGTATTTTGAGAAAGAACAATGTCTATTTAAAATTGATAAATACGAGAATACCTAACATTTTTTTATTGTGTTATACAAAAGAAAAAAATAATTAGTCTCCAGAGCTTTTCTGTCAACTCTTCATAAGTTACTAAAATGAATTACATAAAATCTCAATCAGTTTTAATGCTAAATGTGAGAGTCTCTTTAAGAATTTTGTGAAGATAATAATGCAAATTATGTAACAAATATGTTTAATACTGAGGTGAGTTCAGTGCTGCACTTGGGTGGGAACGTGTAGGAACGCCGTTCCCAGAAATATTTGGTTTGTTACTGTAAAAAATATATATATATTATATATATATTACGTACAAGCACGAATTTTTTTTTAAGTGAAACGATAATTTATGCTAGTTTTATGAAGATCCGTTTCAGTTATATTCATAAAGCGTGTAGGACCTCACTTAAAAATTTTTTGTCCTGAACCATATGTGAAATCTTGGTAGTGATCAGGAAGAAAATTAGCAGACGAGACAGCTTGTCGTAAATCAGAGAGCGCAGAAAACACCTCTCATCATCGTTCTTTTGGAAACTTCTAGGATAGATGTGCCAGTAAGTAATAGGCAGATTTATTTCTGTTATTTCAATTTATTTTAGTTCATAACGGAAAGTGTTATTATGTGATTAATTAAATATTGTTTAGATGGATGCTATACAAAAGCAATACTAGAAAAACTAGAATATAATAATTACAACTGTTAATTGAAAAAAGTTGGCTTTTAGCTAAACGCTTTAAACTGGATTTTGACTTAGCAAAAATCCGGTAGCAGCAATATCTACTCTATGAAAAGGTGAGTTCCCACAAATATTTTTCGCCAACTACAGCACTGGGTAAGCTGAAAAGGAACATTAAAACTCTTTTTATCAGAAAGGCGAAGATGTATAGCCTCTTCTATTTACAGAGTTATATTTAAGAAATATGGCAGAAAATTCACCTCTTTGATAAGTTAAAAAACGTGAAATGAATATGTATCGTTAAGGCTCTGTTATGCATCATCCATATGAACAGAGTTAACTTTTAAAATAATAGCATACATGTTATAGTGTGTATGTGTGTGTGCGGGGGGGGGGGGTGATTTTAGTAATGCTTCGGTGGGGCGTAGCCAATAAAAGGGTAGGAACCACCGCTCTAGATATCCTAGTAACTCTATTGTCCTAATGCAGGGGTTCTCAAACTATGATAAGCGTACCAGTACTGGTACGTGAAGCTCTGTTTACTGGTACATGAAAGTCCGATATTGGAACGTGAAATGAAATAAAAAATACAGCATGTGAAATTAAAATACAGCTTAATCCTCCCCTTTTCTCTTTTGATTTGCCAGTTCGCCGGCTCCATGGTGTCTGCTCTTTGTTATTACTTCTTTGACAGCGTTTTGTTTTCTCCTATGTTAATGGTAATTTAAATTAGAATTTTTAGATAAATAGAACTAATGCTCCAGTATATGTTGAGTTGACCTTTCATCCTCCTGAAAAACAGGAACTTTTTTCTTCTATTACTATATTGTATGTGTGTATATTACTTATTTCACCGAGCTTCGACCTCGTATTAATAAGAAATATATTTTCAGTAAGTATGTGAATTTCATATGTAGGTTATTCCCTTATTAAATTTTCTTAATAGTATTTTACTATTGATATAAACAGAGCATTCATATAACAAAAAATTGACGCCAATATGATATTAAGTATTGTAGATTTTTCTACTGAAACACTGTATATTGATAACGTATATTTTATTAAAGTGCAATGATGATACTACATTTTATTTCAATGTTAATATAAAGCAGTCAATCTAAGTACCAGTTTAACAACGTTATCATGCCATTAAATACAGTGAAATATGCTCAGACGGAAGCACAAAACATTGGAAAAAATATTTTGTTTTAGATATATACCGTTTACACAGGTTTTTCTACATTAGTTTTGAGTTTGTCACTTGTTGGTACGTGGAAGTATGAACTTCTATTTATTGGTACGTCGATCTAAAAGTTTAGGAATTCCTGTACTAGTGGTAGCCAGTTCAAGATCTCGAAAAAAGTCCTAAAGCTTATAATTCTAATTAGTATGTAAATGTAGTAAAATTATATTAATGTCTGCGCTCTTGAAAAGAAACTTTATCTCTTTAATAGATTTGACACATCTCCTGGAGCCCTTATTCTTTCCAATCAGTTTTTAGAAGTAACCTCGAAATTGCCATCCCTGAAGTTATTTGGTCTTGGGCTACAAAATATGAAAAACCAACAGAAATTTGACTGGAAAACATATCAACTATTTTCTTCCTTGACAGAGGTAATTCGTTTCTTTAAAATGTATCAGTATTATTTTATTTTTGCTTAGATAGATTATAACAAGACAAAATTCATGATTTAGCACATGAGTTGTCACTTCTTAATCATTTGTTGCAATAAGCTTCATTTACCTTTATGTATAGTTTTTTTCACATATTACTAGGAGTCTTTTCAGGTTTAGAAGTACAATATTATTTCAACATTCTTTAATTTAATTTTTTCCTTCTCTTAAGTTACATTAAGTAATATTTCTCCTCCGCTGAGAAAAATAAATTAAATGTAATTTTTGTCTAAAACAAAAGAGGCAAAATATTAAAGACTAATAAAACAATTTTTTTTTATGTACAACATAATTCTGAATTGTTACCTATGGAAAATATTTTCGAAATTTGTTTGTTCTGTCGGAGCCAAAAATGTCTCAGAACAAAATCCCTCCTTCCCTCTTTAATTGAAATTATTTGCGAGACTAGCATTTTTAACTGAAATTCTTCATAGAACTTAACTTTTTTATTATATTAACTCTTTAACCACCATACTGTGTGTGTGTACCATTCGACGCACTCGAAAGTATAAAACTCAAAACCTATAAAAGCATCTTTTTCAGTGTTGAATTCAAGGGGGTGTCCGGAAGGGGTGGGGAGGACATTCCCCACACTGGATCAATAAGATGTCAGATTTGAGATTTTGTGTTTTCAATTGTCAAAAAGTACAATACCCCCCCCCCCCCCCTTCCCGGAGAAAAGTGGCTGAATTCCACACTGATGTTTTTATCATATTTAATATTTAAACTGCTGTTTTTAGAAGGTTGATTCTTCACTAGATGGCAGCACTACAATTTCTGCACATAACGAATAAGAATTAGAAATAAAATAAACATTTGTAAAATAACTTTTTCCATAACATAACAAGAAATGTTTCTACGGCTATCTTTCTTTAATTTAAATTTCATTCAGAACTATCAAAATAAGAAATAACTTTATGACTTTTGTATTTTTCCTTTATGCTCCTTTATTTTTTGCACGCATTTCTAATTTAGTCTCAGATAATTTTTCGAATTCATATATCATGTCTTCAATTAAGGTTGTTCTCAAATCAAACTGCCTAATTTTTGACCCATTCTTTAATTCAATCTTGTTCGCAAACTACAGTAAAATCTCCCTAATGCGACCACGTTCCTTTCCAATAAAAATTGGTCGCTCCGAGAGATGGTCTCTTAATGGAGGTCATGTTTAAATCTCGATTTTAATTGCTGAAAAAAGGTAGCGATTAATGTTACTAAAATTTATTTTTCTCATTAGGAAAAAATAGGAAAATTTAAGTATCAAAACAAAAGTTAATTACATAAGTTAATTATTGCAGAGTTTAAAAAATGAATATATTGACGTTTGCTTTGATTTTGCGGTTTTAACTTTCATAACTTTTATTTCCAAGTCCTTTCGAAGTTCAGTAAATAAATGCAATATTTTTTTTTTTTTTTTTGGACGGGAATAAATAATCACGATTTCATTAATTTATCTATTTCTGTGAGAGTTTCCTGACAGAATAGGGCAGGGGAGTTTATTGACCGTCATCCTTAATTTGGCATCAGAGTTAAATTCATTGCCTAAAAAGGCACAAAGAGGTTTAAACACTTAGAAGTTACCGGAATAAATAAAAATTCTAAACTTAGTTTAGAAGTTTGATGAATAATGTCCTCTCCGGAATTATTATTCTAATAAAACCTTCTTCAAGCGACCAGGAAAAAACGGAATTTGTTTAATTTTCTTCAAGGAAATGGGTCGCTCATGGAGGGAGTTCAACTGGGGTGGTCTCTGAATAGAGGTAAAATTAGTATTGAGCCTATGGGAATAAATTTCGTTCCATGAAAAATTGGTCGTTCAAGGAGGTGATCGCTTGATGGAGGGGATCGCACAGGGAGGTTTCACTGTATAAAAATTCGCAGGCACTGTTATTGAGAAACTTCGTGATCAAACATTTTTTTTTTTTTTTTGGTAAACCCAGAAATTTTTGAGAAAAGGTTGTTAAAGTTAGCGTTTTGAAGATAAAAAACGGCCGTCCTGAGATAATAGTCACTTATAACTCAAAATGTAATTATTCATTTATCAGGTAAGAGGGGAAAAAATCACTTCAATAATCATGGCTGCAAGTATCAAACATTTGTGTTTAAACTTATCAGAAACTCTCGGATTGCTAAGTGGGTAAAAATATTTTTTTGATAATCGTCCTAAAGCCTAAGGACTAAGTTACTATAGTCAATTGTTTACATATGATATTTTGGTAAAAATTCTTCCAGATAAATGGGAAAAAGAAAATGGCCAGCATACATACATATATATATATATATATATATATATATACATATATATATATATATATATATATATATATATATATATATATATATATATATATATATATATATATATATATATATATATATATATAATTATTATTATTATTCAAAGGTATTTTATATACATAATATTCCATGGTATTCTGCCGCATTGCGCGAATATGTATGGAATGTATTTTATAAGTCTGTGAATTTTTTCATTGCATTTTGCATCTCATACTTTAATTTATAAGCCTTTAATTTATAATATAATATTATAAAATGATTTTGATTGGTTGAAAATACAGGATAAATGCGAATTTTATTATGTATTTAGTTAGTTGTATTTTATACAATAATATTATTGTTTTCTGTATCAGTGTAGCATATCACATTCCTTTGTAAATCCAAAATGCTTCTGTTGTACATCTTATTTCAAGTTCTTTTATTTTCTTAGAATTTTAAATTGTACCATTTTAATCATTTAAACATTTTAATTGTAAACATTTTAATTTTCAGAAACACGTTATGATGTATTTAGAGCAGGAGAAAAGTATTTCAATCAATATGTCATATTAAGGCACTTGACTTACGTATAGTAATTTGGTTATTGAAAAATGTTAAATAAATACAAGAATATAAGCTTCAAAATTTGATATTACATCATTTTTTTAGACACAACTTTAAACCGGTTTTCCTTTATTATTCTTTTTTTTTTTAAGCTTACGAGCTTTTTCTTTTTCTTTCTTTTTTTTTTTCTTTCTTTTTTTTTTTTTTTTTTTTTCACTTTTTAAAAGTTGTTTTTTGTAGATATTTAATTCGTGATGATAAAACAGTTATATCTTTATTTTCATACCATATGGGGCTGTGAAATCTCCCATCCTGAGCACTTTATAGATCTAAAATTACTAAAGAAAATACATAAGAAAACCTTTTATTTCAACTACCGCAAATATTGCAAAATACAGGTTTCTGATCGATCAATCTCATTTCGAAAATAACGAAAATTTATCTGGATCACTTTCTATGTTAAAAAATAGTCACGATTTTTTTAATGGCCGAAATCGCGTGGAGCTGGAAAAGAATCAAGTTTCTGTGAATTATCAATAAATAATGAAAAATAGCCTACTTGTTTCCCAAATAAATTGGGTCATGTGCAAATTCAGTGAAGGACGTTTTTTTCAAATGTTTTAGTAAAATGCTTTAGCAAATCAACGAAGAACACTTTTTTTTTTTTTTTTTCCGAATGCTGTGTACAGCTTTTCACCTTTTGCGAAAAATGTTTTTATAGCTTAGGGCCTCATTCTCAGCATTCAATACGATTTTGATATGATTGGTATCGGAAAGAACAATAGAAAATAATATTTTTGCTATAGAAACAACGACTTCTTCGATATCGGAATGTTGTCGGTAACAGAGTTCAGAACGTGGTCCTAAAACCTTGATACACCAAGAAAAGTTCTCTGACTTATTAGCAAAAATTCCCCTTCTGCAAATTTCCGCTTAAAACCTCAACAATGCCCTCTATCAGTAAATATCCGAACTATTTTGTTCTTTTGAGATACAAAATTCCATTACTTCAAGAATAGTCGGGCATGCTTTCCAAGTCTACTATTTTTAACGGGAGAAAAGGAATACATGGGACCTGAAAATTTATTTAATAAAATTATTTAATCACATGTCTTGTTTTTATGTAGTACTTATTTGATTTCCTTTATTAATTGAAATTTCGGGTTTGAAATATGATAATTTTAATCAAATAACCAGAATGTTGGCAAGTATAGTCAAGGGAAATTTTACACCATTAATAGTGAAATACCCACCGTTAGTTTTATAGTTATAACTTTTAAAATTGGCATTTTAATAATAATCAATCTGTATTTGGTGAACGACTATTTTGACAAAAATCGCTTTAGAAGTAGAAATCCAAAAATATCTTAATCCGTTGAAATTTATTAAACTATTTTTTATCGAAACATGGGAAAAGGGAAAATTCGCAATCGATCAAACTATAGTATGAAATATAATCTTAAAACACAATCTAGTGGCAGCTTGAGACTCCATTTATGATTATCAAAAATTTTAATCTTAACGATAAATCAAAATTTTTGGCTGTTGGTAATCATTACAGTGATGGAAACAGGTTAATTATTACATTTCTGTGATAGTATAATATGGTTCGAAAAGTATGATACTATTTTAGGTAAATTTAAAGCACTGTTCAATTATTTAGAATCTTAATAAAAAATATCTAAAATTTGTATGCATCGATGACAAAAAATTATTTCGCAAGTACTGCTGAATAATATTTTTTTCATTTTAGAATAGAATACACAATACTACTTTATCTAAGAAAATAAGTTAAAACTGGTGTGAATGACTAAGAACAAACAATCTTCTTGAAAAAAAGGGGAAGATCTTCTTACAAATTTTTGATGGTGTTTCAAGAAGATTGTTTGTTCTTACTACTTTATCTGTCATCATGGAAGATAATCTTACTCTTTATAACTTTTTAATTTTATATCATTCACAAAAAGACATCAAAGATTTGTAATCAGTAGATTCTTAAATTAATTTCACATATGCAAAATAATTCAAAGTTATGGTTTCATTGACTCATTGTTAAGAGTGACGTTAAGGCGGTGCTCAAATTTTCTGCTCGACGAATGCGAAATTTTCTGACACTTTTTGAGCGTAAAGTCATAAAATTGGCTGGCATGATTATTGAAATAATTTGAAATTGAATTGAGCTTCTCATTTTTTTTTATATATAAATAAATGGAGTTATATTGAGTTATAAGTTTAACAAAATTGCCAGGCCTGACTATTGAAGCGATTTGAAATGGAACTGCATTTTCCATTTTTTGATAAATAAATTGTTTATTGAGTTATAAACTATTGTTGTCACGTGAAGACAGATTTTTCTCCTTTGTCTCGCTGTCACGTCCGAAAACTTGGTTCAAAACGCCAACTTTAACAGTATTTTCTGAAAGATCTTTTGCGTTTACCAGAAAACGGAAAACGTCTTTCAATTACGTAGTTTCTGAATAACAACGCCTGCCACTTTCATACGTTTCCGAACAAAAATGAATTTAAAAATGTACCGGAAAGTAGCCCATTTGGATTTGAGAACAACCTTAAGTCTGTTCTCAACTGCTCTACTCAATAAGCGCAAAACGTTTTGACACATTTACAAATTTATTTTTAACGGAAAGATAAAAAAATTGGAAAGCCTGACCATGGAAGCGATTTGGAATAGAACTGTGTTTTCCATTTTTGGATAAATCAATTACCTATTGAGTTATAAGCGATTTTGATCGCGTGACACGACATTTTCTCCCCTTACTGACTGGATCAGTTCAAAATGCCAACTTTGACAGTATTTTTTGAAAGATCTATTGCGTTTACAAGAAAACGGAAGAAACAGTTCTATGACACAGTTTCTGAATAACATCTTCTAGTTCCATGCGTTTCCGAACAAAAATGATTTAAAACTTATGCCATAAAGTTGACCCTTTGGATTTGAGAACAGCCTTAAGCAAAATATTAAATTTGTGGTTTTTCTCCACTTTGCATCTTGTTTATATAATTATTTTTCTGTATTTGTATGGTTTGTTAAAATTTCAGGATGGTAATTTTGCTTCTAGTGTACACCCATTTTATTTATGTATTGAAGATGATGGGAATTCTCACGGTGTTTTACTACTTAACAGCAACGCAATGGGTAATTATTAACTTGTATTATATCAAATTTTGAAGTTTTCGATTAGTATGATATTATGAATTCTTTCTTACTTTCTGCAGAGGTACATCTCCATCCGTCCCCAGCTATAACGTACCGAACCATTGGTGGCATCCTTGATTTTTATTTGTTTCTTGGACCATCAGCTGAAGAAGTTGTGCAACAATACACTGAAGTAACATTTTTTTTTCTTAACTTATGTGTTCTTTTACTTTTGCTCTCTATAATAACCAAAATATGTTACAGTCGTGGAAAAAAAGTAAACAGCCCCAACTAACTATGCAACAAATTATTGTAGGGCCATTCCATGAGAAACGGACGCAATGTCCCACACGGGACGCTTACATAAATACCTATATTTATTAACTTAACCCATTTATGCCTAGCGTCCCATTTTTGGGACGTTTCAAATTTTAATGAATTTGTATAATTTTCTTCTCCTTTATAACATGAAAATGGCATGAAATCTTTATTTATAAATGTCTTTATCTGTAACCGAGAGAAGACAGCATAAGGTGGATATTTATTTGCTTAAATGAAGGCTTTTTACGGTGTTTATAGATTTTTAATTTTTCAAGATGGAAAAATGTAAAAAGTAAGTTTATTTGTATTTTTTCTATCAAGGTTGCAGAATCGCAAGTTATAATCTTAGCTTGTAGACTTTTTTGAAATACATATTTTTTTTAATTGCTAAATTAAATGTTCAAGCCTATTTTTTATGCATTTTTGTAATGTCCAAAATATACGGTTCTAGGCACAAATGGGCATATATTTTTGTTAGAAATTTAGGAGACAGTTATTTATGTAATCTTCTTTCGAAGATCTTTATGAAATAAATTGTTTTTAAGTCTGCAATACGATTATTCTTATTTTATTATTAATAATAGTTATAACGTTATTAGTCTCTGCAAAGAAATAAATATATATAAATTTTAGTTCATAAAAATACTAATTATAGTACATAATATACAATTAAAAAATATTTTAAATATAAATGTAGGTAAAATATATAATTATGTATATTATTCTACTAGAAATACTCATATTTAGTTCTTTTACATTTTATCAAATAAACGCAAAAAAAAATTTAAGCTTAATTTTTTTTAGTATTTTTCCAGCTCATTTTGCAACATTTTAAAGTGATTTTGCTAAAAAATTTGAGAAAACAAAAATTCAGGCACAAATGGGTTAAACTTATATTTTCATATTAGCGTGGTCGATTTAATTTGAGGATACAATAGCATTGTTAAAACAACAGTAGGGTAAGGTGCCCTATTATAGTCCCCCAGTCACTTTTAGGGCTTTGGAAGTTGTAATTTTCCGTGAAAATCTACCAAATTTGGATTTTACATAGACTAACTACCCACGCACATAGAAACATAGGCAAATGTCGTACAAAAAATTTTTAACAATGCGAAAAATCGTTTTTTCAAAAGTATCTAAAAAATGCAAAAGAAAAAAAATGGTCCCAATTTCGTCCTCCCAAAATATCCAATACGCCTAGGCTTAACTTATAACTCAATTAAAATTAATTTCTAAATGAATACGTAATTTAATTTACATTAAAGTAAGGCACAAAGAAACGTACTAATTATCAGTGGAAGAATAACATAACGAAACATTGGCATAGTTGCCAACCTCCTGATTTTTTTCATACCAATATTTTTATGCAGAAACACTTGCTTTATACAATCGCAGTTTTAACGCAATTAAATAAAGAAAAAAATTTTGTAAGATTTTACTGGTATCCAAAAAAAGAACTGGAAACTACACATTAGCCATCCAAACATGAGGAAAATTTTTTTTTTTTTAAATGTCATGAAAAAGCATTCCTAATTTCGTCCCCGGGACGAAAGTAAGAACTGCAAGGGAGGCGAAATTGGGACTACGCTACTTCCAAATATTACGGAACTTCGGTTCCCGTAATATGAACTGAGCGTTCTAAAACTCACTGTATGCTACTGTCAGCATCTTACCAACGTAAAATACATGCAATGAATAAGAAATAAATACTTACAGTACAGTAAATAACGTTCTACAAACGACGTAATAAGAACTCAGGTCTTCTAAAAATAGGAAATTCTCAGTCTTTAATTTATGTATGCGTCTTGCCGAACGAAACTTTCAACACTGACCCCTTTTACCTTCCGTCACCTGTGCCTTGCGTCATAAGTGGCACCACATTCGCAGAAGCGGACAAGTTAAGGAGGACGAATTTAGGTGAGGGGGCGAAATATGGGCATTTCACCCTAATATGTAGGAAAGCTGACCCACACGTGATATGGATGAGCCCTTTAATAGGTTTAAAAATCTCCACATTTTGAACCCTAGACCTTAGTAGTTCATCTACAGGGACAGTCAAAAGTATTCCGTTACATTACAGTCAATGGGAAAAAATCGTTTCAAATGATTTTTAATGATGTTACACGCTTTCAAACATAACAAAATGCATATGCATTTATGAAGTGCACTAAAATATGCATTCTGTAGAATATGTTTTGCAAAGTATAGTTATTATTCATTTACAGGGCCACGCAAAAGAATTTCATTACATAATGATAGGGGGGGGATGTATGCGGCGCATTTTAATTATGTTAAACTATTCCATATATAATGAAATTGATATACGTCGCTGAGATTTACTATAAGTTATTTCATGTATAATACGAAATGCATAGCATTTACAGGGACTCACAAAATATTTCAGATACTATATTGTATCCGAAGTGCTGTACGTTAGCGGTGATTGCTGGAAATGCATTTTCAATTATGATATGCACTTTTATGTTTCACTATATTTATGAATACCATATATGGTGTGTATAAATGCTATAATTTTTATACAGGCATAGCATTTACAGGGACTCACAAAATATTTCAGATACTATATTGTATCCGAAGTACTGTACGTTAGCGGTGATTGCTCGAAATGCATTTTCAAATATGATGTGCATTTTTATGTTTAACTATATTTATGAATACCATATATGGTGTGTATAAACGCTATAATTTTTATACAAGGCTACACAAAAGAATTCGAAAGGGTTACTGGGTATGAGCGCAAATTGCTTAAAGGTGGTTTTTAAATGAGTTATGCATTTTTACGTTGAACTGCATTTAGTTTATTAAGAAATGTTTGTAGAATATAAATAAAATGATATACAAGGTCACGCAAATAAATCGGTTACATGCCGTTTTTCGATGATAATTTCTGGAAATGTGATTTCAATAGTTTTAAGAGTGTTTTAGTTTGAATTAAAGTTTAGCTAAATAGAGACGCGTAACAAAGGTACTAGGTAAACTACAGGGCTGTACAAAAGTATTCAAGTATGTTTCCATATTTAGTATAAATTGCTGAAAGAGAAATTTCAACCTATTATGCGTTTTCTTGCTAAACTAAATGTTCCCATTATATAGTATATGTATCAACCTACAGATCAAATACAGGGCTGTTCAAAAGAATGGGAATACATATTTGGCTATGGACGGTAACTGCTGAAATCAGTTTTTCAAATGTTTCATGCGTTTTATAAAATGTTTACTTAGTTATCTTATTTACCTTATTTTCCTAAATAACGAACTTTTGTTAAAGCATTCAGAAAGTGTTGGAAAGTGTTTCATAATCTATGCTTGACGCATGATTTTTCTTTCTTGTTACATTTTAAAAGGAGCAGTTGCTAATTTTGTCGTTTCGTTCCTAATTTTACAGCAGCTCCTATTTTACATCCGTTAAAACTGGATTTACAGATCGGGATCTACAATACTATCCATGGTAAATTCTTTAGTTCTGTCTGATATCATTGATTTTATTGACTCAAACACCATTATGCAAATTTAACGCTTTGACTACTAACAGGACATATATGTCCCACTGGCCAGTTGCCATTTTGAAATGCAAAAACTGATGCTTTAATTCAAGAATTTAGTGAAAACTGAAAAATGTAGAAAGAAAAGCTACAAGAAATCACCTAGATAATGTGAACAATTCAAAGGAAGAGTATTAAGAGGATAAATATGGTCTATCACTTGCATCAATATGTATTTAATATATCGGGTGAGCCAAAAGTCCTTCAAAACTTTAAAAACTCATAAAAAGGGGGAAATTATCATAAAGGAGTGCAGTTTGCAAGAAAGGGCCCACGAGGTAGTCGGATTTTTTTTTTAGCAGCAATAAATTAAAAATAAAAAATAAGTAAAAAATCGACAAAAAGTTAGAAATACACCGGGTGAGCTCGGATTTTTTTTTTTTTTTTTTTTTTAGCAGCAAAAGAAAATTTTGTTAAAAAATCACATGTAGAGGGCACTGATAACCCGAAACACAGCGAACAGGATAACAATACGCCTCATTCATTAATTCTTCCAATAACAAATGTTCAACATGACCTCCACAACATTCTACAACTCAACTCTTGTCCTGTTCATTGTGTTTCGGGTCGTCAGTGCAACTCTACATGTGATGTTTTAACAAAATTTTCTTTTGCTGCAAAAAAAAAATCCGAGCTCACCCGGTGCATTTCTAACTATTGTGTCATTTTCATCTGTGAAAGCTTTTTGCAAACGTAAACGTTAGATACTTTTTATTGCAAACGAATGTGAAATTCATTCAAAACTTTGAATAATTACGTTTAATTGAAAAAAGACCTTGTTTTCAAAATATTTCATTCAATGTATAGCAGAAATTTTCAAATAAAGAGTATTTCTTTTATGTACTGAAATAACGATAATTTACTGTGAGGTCATATTGACCCAATCATGCAAATATTTTTATTTATAGATAAAAATGCAATTTTTTTTTTCTTTTTGAATGGCATCATTATATTCTGAGTTTTATAAGTGCTAATATATTTTTTCTATTAAATATGATCTCATATTCATTAGTGGAAGCATGCTTCTTATTGGGGGATTTTGATCGTTATTCAGAAGCATAAGAACAGAAATAAAAGCCCTTCACTGTATACATTGTTATGATTATCTATGTATTACTACAGGGCACTGAAAAATTTAAAAAACTTAACAGTTAAAAACAAATTAATCTTAATAGTGCATAAAATAATTATTACAAAATATCCCGTGTGATCAAATTTTGAGTAGGTTGGAATTTATTTTTTTTTAAATTGAAAATAAAATCCTTTTTTTAACAATTATGAATTACGTTTTTGAAATAAGGGATTCTCTTTTTATTTTTTATTTTTTTCCCTTTTTTTCTTTTTAATAGAAATGTTTTGTAATTAAAATAAAGATTTTAAGGTAGTGTTGAATCTTCGAATCTTCTATGCAGACGTCCAAATTTTATTGTTAAGCATGAAGTACATAATTTTAATATTTATTTTTTTTTATTATTTTTGTCAGATTCAAACATTATATGAATGATTGATTTTTCAAATGTAATAAACAATGATTTGTTTTTTCAGTGCTGGCAATTGATTCTTTTTTAAATTTTATTACAGGCTGTTGGAAGACCAGTGATTCCTCCATATTGGTCTTTGGGGTTTCATATTGGTTTCCCAACATATCAATCTACGGAGGAAATTCTATGGATTCTAGATGCTATACAAACAAAATATATGCCTATGGTAACTTGAAAATTTCAGCTTGATGGTAACTTGAATGAATGGTAACTTGAAAAATTGGCTGTTCTCAACTGCATTTCCAAACAAAAATAAATTAAAACTTATGTCATAAAGTTGTCCTTTTGGATTTGAGAGCAGCCTTAAATGTATGCTTGTATTATTATTCATTATTTTATCTTTTTAATCGTCTTATGTTGTTTCTGTAAAAGAACTTTTGGATTATGTTAATATTTTTCTGATTTTTCGTCAGACAAAATGTTGTAATTGAAATAATAAATTTTCTAGTATTTGCTTATTGTAGGCAAATATCTGAAACACCTATTTAGGGCAAAGAAAGTCAGGGAAATTTCAAAGAATTACCTGTCTTATTAAGTAAATTTAATTTTTTTAAATAAAAGGGCAACCAATAAATTGTGATATATAATACTGAAAAACACAGTGTGATACACACAGTCATATACAATATGAGCATTCATGTAACAGTCAGATCATTTTTATACTTTTTCATTAGCGGGCACCACTTTATGTCAAATGTTGTGCACAAAATCAAAAGCCCATTATGAAATTTAAAAAGTTATTTTCCTACTTTTTCCCCCTAAAACACAATTAAATAAAGAGAAAATACACTACCATCATATACAAATGAATGCTTACAGGTTTTTTTTATGTATGACCATGTATTTTATTTTTTTATATTCATGTTTGTGAAATTCTTGTACGTATTGTTAGTAAAATTCAAGAGTAATTTACGTTTTATATTTTTATTGAAATTGCTCTTAACGTTTTGCATGTGAAGTTGATGTTGATTAAAATAAAATGCAGATGTTTGGATAATAATAGGAATTCTAATATTGTTGATATTTGAAGTAAGTGTAATTACATTGCTTAAAAAAAAGAAAAAAAATTATGTTTTAAAAGATATACTCCCTCCGTCCCAAATTAGTTGCGACATTTAGGTCGAAAATTTTGTCCCAAATTAGTTGCTACATTTCAAGTGGGTGGAGTCATAAATAACTTCCGATGCAGTTTAGTAGATCGACACCATTTTGTAAGGACTCTACTACCAGTATACCATAAAGATTATTTTCTTCCTAAAGAATTAACGATTCATTAGCTAGAAGGTAGTTTTGTGCGATTACTGGTAGAGGAATCGTTACAAAATGGGGCGTGGCTTAAGAGCGTGCGAACCGTGGATTTTTAAAACTGACTTGGTACTTTTTTAAGGAGAGACGGAGGGACTGTTTGGTTATGTAAATGTTGTTGATTGATAGCATAGCACCCTGAAATCTCTGAAAAATGTTTTTAAAAAAATCACAAAATCATCAGTATCAATAATCAGTGCAAAAGTAATCAAATGTAGCAACTAATTTGGGACAGAGGGAGTACTATTTTTTGCGTGTTTGAAATAGAGAAAAAGTAGCAACGGAATTTCTTTTACTTATTCCCGTTCAAAGAACTGCTATTAAAAAAAAAAATGTTTTATTTTCTCTTAAATTAAAACGGATTCCTAACAGGAGCTCATGCCATGTCTTTTATCTTTGAAGTGCCGACTCTAAAAAATAAATAAATAAATAAAATGAATTTAAAAATCTTGCAAATACTGTTGCATCTAATTAAAATGTTTTGTCACGATAATAAGGAGAGTGCAGTGATTGAGTGGTCAGAATATTCACTGGAGTCGGCCGTTATAGGTTCAAAACTAGCACTCTACTATTTCCGTAAAATCAGTCAATCAAGACTAATAATAATAAACAATGAAGTTCATAGCAATAAATAAAGAATGTCTCATTTGGGCCGATACAACACTGTAAACTGAAATGTCTGAAATTCAGACACTTAAGTGTCTGAAACGCAGTGTTCAATTTTCAGACGTTTTAAAATGTCTGAAAATTATCAGACACTTCTTGTGTCTGAATTTCAGACACTTAAGTGTCTGAAACAAGAGTGTTCGTTTTTCAGACATTTTAAAATGTCTGAAAATTTTTAGACACTTCTTGCATCTGAATTTCAGACATTTCAAATGTCTTAATTGCGGCCATCTTTGAGTCAGTCTTTTTTCCCCCCACCAATATGAAGCCATCTTTGACCACTTTTCTTTCTAAGCCACATACGCAGCCATATTTGACCACATTGAAACATTTTTTTATAAATGGGAATAATTTGTTACCATAAAGCAGAGCTGATCGCAGCGCGCGAAAACTTTGAAGCATCTGCCCCCTGAGTTTAGGGTACGAAATTTTCATAAAGCTGATATTTTAAATCACTTTTGAACTTATGACGATTATAATCAGTTTTTTGTAGTTTTGGAACAGGATATTATATATATATATATATATATACAATCACCTAAAAATGTATTTATGTGATATCATATATGCGCGCATATAAAACGTTTATTACTTTCAGTGAGAATTTTAAATTAATTCTAGTCCAAAGATCTAGTATTCATTCGCCTCCCCTCCCCCCCGCCCTTCATATACTGTTACAAAAAAAATTAAGCCTATTCAGTGCCATTAAATACAAATACATATTTGGATAAATATTTCTTTTTCTTAACTTAATCATTTTCTAAAAGTGCAAAATATTTATTAAAATAAGTTTAAAATCAAAACAAATTTAAAATATCAGCTTTATAGAAATTTCATACCAAATGTAGAAGCACGTAAAGCTAAAGGCACAAAGAAACAGCCCAGTTTGTCCATGCTGCAATCAGCTCTGCTTTATGGTAACAAATTATTCCCATTTATAAAAAAAATAATTCACTCCTTCAGAAAGAATCTTATCCATGCTTTGGTGTTCAGTTTTTTTCCATTTAAATTAGATATTCCCAGTGACATTTTTATTTGTGTGTTAAATAAAATCTAACCCTAGATTATACAAAATTTTCGGTATATAAGATCCCAAAATTAAAAAAAAAAAAAAATATGAAATATGAAACTCTTACTTTTTTTTTGTTGTTGTTGTTATTATACTATTTATCATTAGCAAGAAATATTGAAACATTTGACAACAGCACATTAATCAGCATAATGTTGAAAGACATTCAAAATATCAGTTTTACAAAAATAGAATACCAAATTTGGGGCCACCAAAATACAAAGGGAAGGGGGCACCGCCCAATTTGCTAATGCTTTAATAAAATCCTGCGTCTGCAAAAAATCCAACCCAACGTTATGGTTCGTTAAATAGAAGTGACCAGAATTCGGAACTCGGAAGTGTCCGCTAATGAACATTCCCGAATACCAGAAATCTCTGTGTAACGAAAACCTTCTTAAATCATACTATATTACTCTAAACGTTCAAAATATTCATTATAATCAGCGTAATTTCAAAGGTATTCAAGATTGCAGATTTACGAAAATTCCCCCCCCCCCCCCAATAAAAAACAAAAAGGAGCAGGTACCCTTAGCCCATGTTTTAAGCAGAAGCCCTATGATTCGCTAAACAGACGTATCCCCTATTCAGGAATGTCCGTTACGCAGGTTTTACTGTGTGTATTTAAAGTAAAACCTCCATAACGGACATTGCCAAATAGCGGACACCTCTTTTTTTTTTTTTTTTTTTTTTTTTTTTTTATCCCCAACACCTTTAAATCTGTACGTCTTTACCTCTTTAAAGTAGACACCACCAAATAGCGGACTAATTCCGTGCTCTCGAGGTGTCCGCTATTCAGAGGTTTTGCTGTATATTCATTTATATGCACATTCTAAAGGGTAAAAAGTATTTATCTTTTTTGTGACAGTATAAGAAATATGTTCCAAATAAAGGCTAGGTCCAGTTGTTGATACTATTCAATAATATTCTACAAACTAAATTTAAAAGATAACGTGCGTTGATATTAACGTTGTCATTAACGAACACAGGCACACACACACACACACACCAAAAAAAAAAAAAAATAAATAAATAAATAAATAAAACTTAAAATCCTTTTTAATTTTTTTTTTTTTTTTATGAGTTTCTGTTTTATTATTATTTTCACGAATTCTTTTTAGCACCCAGATATGCTTTAAAAAAATTCTTTGAGTGTTGAAAAACACTTCTAAAAACATGTTTCTTCCCATAAACATCACAATAAAAATAATTTGTATTAAAAAATGTTATAATAATATGAAAATATATACATACTCGGAGCAAAAGTAATTATAAGGATAATTAATCTTCAAACCATGTTACTTTTTCAAAATATATTAAATATCAGCATAGTTACACTTTACCAATCAGTCAGAATTATTGGCAATACTTGTTTGAAATCTTGCATTAGAAGTGCGTTTTCACATGTTTATTTAGGTCTTAAATTTTATTACAAAAATGAAAAATATCTCCTACTGTCATGGGCGAGAATTCTTATACCCATCTTCTTCTTTTTTTTTTTTTTTTTTTTTTTTTTTTTCATACTATTGAAATTTTTTGCATGATGTTATTTAAATTGATTTTTTTAATATTTTCCGCACATATTTAATTAATTACGCCGATTTATAATTTGTTTATAATTACTTTCAAGATCGCTTCATGTTTTAAAATGTAAGTATGGTGTTGAGATGTAACGAAGGAAATACATACTAGGTATATTCCATCTTGAAATAAATTTTCATAAGGATTATTAAATATATATATATATAGTATCGGCGTGCAGTTGAATACAATAAGAGTGATTTATTTACAATAGGAAAAACTGCAAGTTTACAAATACTCCGAAATACACGATAACACAAACCCTTATACTTTCGAGATTTCTTTTCGTACTCTATATCAACCATATAAAACAAAAAGTTCATGGTTTCTCAAAGATAAATTTAAATTTGTTAATATAAAAAAAATCACTTCAATAATATACTCTGTAAGATAAATAAATGGCACTCTTCTCACTAAAAATGAAAATTTGTATGTAAAATTATATCACTAATATAAAATAAAGGAATTCGCAAGGAAAGAACTTACTTGTGCAAAGTTATATAAAAATTAGCTTTTTTTTTAAACTTATACTGAACATTTTTTTTAATATGTTGCTCAGATGATACGAGCTATTTAACAATCATTAACAAAATTATAAATTTTCTTTTTTAATAGCATGCAGGAAACATTAATTCTATAATTTCAAAACTTCTTTACATCTTACCAAATCTAATTGAAACTGTTGAATTTTTCACGTTATTATTCAAACAATAAATAGATTATTTACTACATGAAACTTTAATTTATAAAGTAAAGATCTAGATAAGAATTAAATATATTTATTAATACTGAAAATCATATGCACTCATTGAAAAGCATCAGAAATAAGCAAACAAATCTTTTCACACAAAATATATTTATTTGATAAAAAAGACAAAAATATTAAAAATGCAAATTAGTCTAATAAGAATAATTTAAATAATAAATAAATAATAATATATATGTAAGAACATTCTGTGAATTATCATTCCAAACCTGTGGAATACCTTACCTTGGCGTAAATATCCAAAACTGTAACAGCTAATCCAGTTTGATGGACATATTATTTTACGATATTGAACGCCATTTTAAAAATATATGCGTATTCATATTATTTTACCACTGTATTTTTGTAAATATCATGCTATTCTTTTGAATATTTGGTGAGTCTTGAATAAAAATTATCGTAGAAATATTGAAAATTTTATATTTCCATGAAAAATATAATTCCCAATTGATTTTTTTTTTCGATCTCTATTTACAAGCACGTACTGACAAACCATTCCAACAAACAGAACATAAATTTTCGTCTAGCATCTATAAAAGGAAGACACAAAGGTATAAAATACAGACATCGGATCACTATGCAAAAAAAAAAAAAAATTCTCTAACGACTAACACACCAGCGGATGTAGATGTAAATGTGCATACTATTTCACAAAAGAAAGTAAATACTGCGTCACTACTTTCTCTTCATTAATGATGATACACTCACTTTCTGACTCATCTTCGATTTACAAGTAAGAGAATTCAAAGTTCAAATCTTCAATCAGTGTAATGTTTTGGAAATAAAGCAGAAACTTTAAATGCGTTATAAGATTATAACGACGATTGACGATTCCATTTATTATGGGAATAACAAATGTCATTATAGAGATTTCGGACTGAGAAAATATATATCGTCACACTTTCAAATAATTTATCAAATGTTGATAAATTTAAAAGCAATTTTAACACTTCAGACAAATTTACTGCACTGAGATACTTTAATTCACTTTCGCCAATCCGTTGAATAAAAGCCGTTGCCCGCCGAAACAGCAATAATCAAATCCCGTCGCGTTCTTCTCGCGCACCGTTCATGCTTGCAACAACAAACAAACCTACTCACTTCAGTTCATTTTACTTGGTGAGTGGTTCAAATGGCTGAATTTCTGAAATGTCTAAAATTGCAAGTGTCTTAAATTCAGACATATAATCATAATTCTAACATTTTTCAGTTCATTTATGCCATGATCATAATAAGACGTTTATGTGTCTTAAATTTAGACATCTATCACGTCTGAAATTTTATTTTCAGACTAAACGTCTGAAGTGTCTTAATTGCTTTTTCAGTCACATATGTGTTTGAATTTAAGACGCCTCTATTTGCAGTGAACTCAAATCAATGAGTAAGTCAATGTTGAAAATTTCCGAAGGAAGAAATGGAACTTTCTGAATTCTGGTTTTGGAATACAGATAGTTTTTTTTTTTTTTTTTTGACTAAACTTAGATTTTGAGCCGAAAACGAAATCGAATTTTCGGTCGATCTTTAGTTCTATATGCAGTATTAGTCTGAAATTTTGTCATTATTTAGTCGAAAGTGTGTGGTATGTAATAAGAAAAAATCTTAAAAGTGAATTTTTACAAAATTTCGATATTGATATGGTGCCGACTCACCTTAAATAAATGTAATTGTATTTTCAAGATTTTTAAATATATTTCCTTCTTTATTTTTGCGAGTTGGCACATAATTACTTCAAAGCCAATTTCTAGCTTTGGTCTTCTACTAGCCTTTCTACTAACCTGCTTTGTATTAGGCAAATTGGTGACTCCCATTGTCTAGTGATATCTTTGTTCGCCAGAAGCTTTCTGATTTTTTATTATCTTTTATTAGATCTTCCTACCATAAATTGAAATTATTAAACTTTTAAAGGATACTTCATAATTTTTAAAACCTTCTCTATAAATTCTCTACATTGACTGTAAGATAATGACTATCAAAATGCATGCCAAAAGCATAATCTTTTAGTTTATATATTTTACGACAATAATAATAATAATAATAATAATAATAATAAATAAATAAATAAATAAAATCTAAATGTACATTGCGTACTCATCTTCACATAGTTTTATTAGAAAAAATCTTTTAGAAAACAGTAGCAATTGTTTAAAGTTTTCTTTGCCTGATATAAAGTTTTCTGCCACATATTCACAATCAGAATTTCCAATTTTCTTTTCTGAGTATTGATATATTTTATTTTATTTTATTTTAGGAATCCCTCATAGTTCATCAAGGCATCATTCAAAAGTATCTTTCTGGATATAAAGAATTTTGGAATTTTTCTAATGTGACAGAAAAATTAACCAACAAAAGTATCAAGTTGCAGATCCATTTTGAACCTGCTATTTTAAAGTCAGCTTTGTTGAGGAGAGATGAGATTTATAACGTTGGACCACTGAGCGAAGTTTTTGTTACGGATAAATGGGGATTGCATCCTGTTGTTGGAAAGGTGGAAAAGCATTATTGAATGAAAATTAAGAAAAAATTGCATATATATATTTTTAACTTTCTTTACTTTTCTTATATCTATATTATAAAGTAAAAACACGTCATATGATGAATACGTCATATTGGTGGTGGCAACGACCTAGAAAATCAAATTTGTTTTCATCACAAAATTACTAACTTCTAAACATCGCATAATTTATATTTTCCCTCCAACCAATAGGGAGAAAATGTGCATTCAGATACAGTTTGTTTCAAAACTGTACCTCATATTACTGATTTTTTAATGCTTTAAAGAAATTAAGTATGAATTTTTCAAAAATCTATATCTATTGCTTTCCATGATGGAAGATTAATCCATTTGCACTTAAAACAATATAAATAGTTCAGCGTTTGTTTACGGTTAATGTGCATAAATAAATTAACATTCCATCCATCAGTAAATAAATAAATAAATAAATAAAACACAAATTTAACAGATATGTAATCGAACTACGTGCTTAAACACTGAAATAATCAGAATGAAAACAGCTGCTGTAAGTAGCAAAATCTTTGCTATTGGTATCTGGCCTGCGGCTAATAGAAAAGTATCGCTTATAATAAATTTCCAAAATTTTATGTAAAAATTTAATTGATATTTTTCAAATAAAAATACTTTTTTGGTGTTACAATCTAAAAAAAAAGTTTATTAAGTGTAAAAAATCTGTTACAATTTTTAATTTTAAAAAATGTTCTTCATCTATGTTCTAGGCAGTAAGTTTTATAATCCAGGTTTATATTTTATAATAATGTTTTATAATCTATGGTTTCTTTAAAAGTTGGACATAGTCAACTCCCCCTTGACCGTGGCTTGATTGAGACATAGACCTTGGCACTATACAGAATGACCAGAATTTTATCATAAACCTAGTCTAGAAATTATTGTATTTCACTTTGAAAAAAAATTTAGTAATATTTTTTTAATGAAAATATTTAATTTGATAATTGATAAAATTTAATTACAGTAATCTACAGCATATATAAAAAAATTATAAACATTGCATGGGTAAGTACATACCAAACGTCTGGCACGACAGAAGAAAATTAACTCCAGTTTAGGATGGAATAGCTCTATTTTTTATTTCATAACACAAACATTTATACGCTGATTTTCTTTTTAATTAAATTCCATCATTAAAATACTTATCAACATAGTGCACTTCCGTGGAAAACTAAAGATGCATTATTCATTAAACCATCTTGTTAACGTGTATACATGCTGTAAAAGCTTTAAAAAAGCCCACCTACTTATTACCATTATTACTATCTATTTATCTATCTTATAAAGGACAAACGTATCTGTGCGTAACGCTGACGTCATTTTGCGAATGGCAACAGAAAACGATCAAATTTAACTTTTATTTACTTTTAATGATGCGGTTTTTTAAATTCCTAAATATCACACATTTTTAATTTTTACACCGTCGAATAAAGAAAAAAAATGTACTTTCAAATGCAATTTGTTTGAAAACTATATCGCAATTTTTTTTAAAACTGTATCGCAATTTACTCAATTTTTATTGTTTTTAAAATAATTTTCAAGCATGATTTTTTTTTAAATCTATTTTTGTCACTTGGAGACAGACAATTGCAAAACATAAATATGTCTGCTCTTAAATTAATATAAATAAAGTAGTTCAGCATTTGTTTCCGGCTTATATTCAATAAGGAAATTTAAAATTTATTAATCTATAAATTAAAAAATAATAATTATTATTATAAAACACAAATTTAAGACATGTAAACGAACCAAGCTTATAACACTGGAATTATCAGAATAGAAAAGACTAGTAATCTTTAACGAATTTTTCAAATGTTAATTCCTGGCACGATACTCATGCGAAAGTATCGCTTTTAATAAATTTCAAAATTTTATTTGAATACAAAGTGATTGTTGGTATTGTTAGTGAAGAATCTAAAAAACATATATTAAATGTAAAAAACTTATTAGAATTTTCAATTAAAAAAAGAAAACACATAGGGTGACCGAACAAGTAGTTGATCAAATAAGTTCGATACTACAGGGTTTTTATTGTATTTCCTTCCTTTTAAGTTTTAGAAGTAAACTAACATGATTGCTACAACCCTGAATGAATGCCCTATAATGGGCAAAAATGAAATCTGCTGAAATTAAATAGCAACGAAATTATAAGTAAATAGTTTTTTTAATTGTCATTTTCCCAGTAGTTGACCAATCGAAGAAATCAGTCGAAAATTCAAAAATTAACCTTTAAAATATCATGCTTAAGCTGTGATTAGCAATAATTCATATAAAACTAATATTTGAAATAAGCAAGATAGAAGTGGATTATTTTAACTTACCGTAATGGTCTCCAACAATCAAAAACTAAATTTTTACATTTTCTAATAAAAAAAAACTCATAAAATGGCTTCTCTTAGAGCAGGCAGCTAACATGGGGCAGCTAACAATGGGAAAACAGGGGCTCCTATATTCAAACAAAACTATTATGTCTAGTGTCGCGTGTAAAACTAATTTCCGTCTGAAATGGTGCAATATTTCAAAAATTTGATCAACTAGTGGAGTGTTATCAACTACTGGCGCGGTCATCCTATATTGTTTTCACCTGTATTACTAACCCCTGAAGCCTAGGTTGGAACTCCTTGTTATTTTAATGACTTAAAAATACACGATGAATGTTTAATTTTACAAATGCAATGCCTAAATGTATAGTTATTAGACAAATTTCCTGTTAATGTGATGTTAAATAACATTTCATGTCATAATATTTACGGGTCTTCCGATATTTATTCCACAAACTCAGACGGTTGCTAGCAGGCATCAAGAGGAACAAAAATTGCAATGGAACATGGTATCGCAAACCACCTATTTAATCAAAAATACAGGGTTCCCTGCAACTAATTTAATTTGAACTGACAGTAATAACTTTCAGAAAACTGAAAACTTTTAGCAGACATGCTCATCATTGTTGTAATTGTGATTACATAAAAAAAAATCTGTTGGAAGTTTTCATTATACGTGCCAGCAGTATCCGCTTGACGCTCCACATTTTTGACTGCGATTAACAGTTCACACAGTACCATCAAATGCGTGAGTACTCTGTTTTTCCAGAACCTTTCGTGATGTTGTCATGTTTCATACAAAACAAGGTACATATTGTTACATTTTCATTGCAATATTTTTATTTTTCGCAAAATTATTACCGTCAACCGGAGTTCAGTTAGGTTGAAACAACCTGTATTTGTGAATAAATTAGTGGCTTGCGTGCAATTACAATTTTTGTTCATCCTGGTGATCCCTAACTACACTCTGAGTTTGTTGGAGGAATATCTTAACACCCTATAATTATACGGTTTGTGATCGATTAGCGTGGTTAATTGATCACTCGCTATTGCCGCATTAATGGAAACCGCATTAAATGGAACGTACATTCAATGGTAAAAATCACAATAGATCCACATCTAACTTTTTTTAAACCCAATTATACATAAATAAATAATATGCTAATAATGATCTACGGTGTTGCTTTTGATATGTTGTTGTTAGAAAATAGATAATGCAACTTGATTTGAAACTTTTTAAATAAAATTTATTTGAATTGCATGAAATTTCCATCAACAGTAATGCGTGAGCTAATTTAATAAGCGACAATCAAGAAATATTAAAATTCGATTTGAAGTTAAATTCTGAATAACGCAGACGAAAAACGAATTAATATCAGTAAAATTGTGGTTATTTTGTCTCAAATGTATTTTTTACAAATGTACCTACTTTTAAACATTAGCTTATGATACTCTTTTAAAATAACTTTTTATTATTTATTTTCATTGCAATATGTTTTGTATCAAAACCATAATTTTATTATAATTTTTAGAGTAATTATTATTTTATTTTTTTTTTTAGAATGAAAATGAAGATGCTTTCTTTCCGGATTTTGGAAGTTCAACGGGACTTACTTGGTGGTCTAATGTCATTAACAAAATATCGTCTGCAGTAGATTTTCATGGTTTCTGGCTGGTAAGATTTTAAAAATCTTCTTTTCAGGATACAAATTTGGTTATTTAAAAAATGTTATTAAAAGTTTCTCCTTTTTTCCCCTCTGGATTGTAGTTTTTACTATAAGTTGTATTTAATGTTAATTATTATTATACAGATTTTATACTAATGAATTATTGACTGTAAATGTTTTTAATTAGAGTAGAATTTTTTTTCTTCTTATCCTGGTATATGCCGTAAAAAAGGTTTGAAATATGAAACAATTTATCGCTCAAATTTAACCGTCCCCAGTAGGCCCAAACAAAACAAGCATCTGGAACTGGGACCGAATTCTTTGATATCACCCGTGCATATATATATATATATATATATATATATATACACTGCTCAAAACAATTAAAGGATATTTGAAGTTTTATATGAAATAAAGATATAAACGAAATTTTTTTTGCCGAAAATAGAAGAAGAGAATCACAAATGCAAATTTTTCTGGTTTTCAAACTGTGGAGTATGCAAATTTTGAGTTCGACGTCAAAAACGTCGCTTCAGCGGCAGCGAATGAAATTTGACTTTCAACTGGATAAAAGAGAATGAAGACAACGATGATCGGCATTCAGTGATTGCTTTGTTTCGATGAGTACGATGTCTCAGCGAAGTCATTTGACAGATTCAGAAGCTTTGAGAATTGTTGGTAGATTAGAAGGGGGCCAAACTCAAGCCGAAGTAGCGCAAGCCATTGGAGTGTCACAAAGTGTCATTTCCAGGATCTGGAACCGTTTTTTGGAGAGTGGATGTGCAGGCCGAAGACCAGGGCAAAGTCATAGACGGGCAACAACGCCCAATGAAGATCGGTATTTAGCGTTAACAGCTCGGAGACACCGAACCATGAACGTTACTCTTCTCCAACAACACCTTCGCTCGGCTACAGGCACCACGATTTCAACTCAGACTGTCCGAAACCGGCTCCATGCTGTAGGTCTGTATGCTCGCCGACCGATGATATGTGTTAGATTAACATCAAGGCATCGTCGCGACCGCAGGAAGTGGGCAACCAAGCATGTCAACTGGAGGAGAAATGAATGGAGCAATATTCTGTTTTCTGACGAGTCCCGTTTTTCTGTGCATCCGGATAATAGGCGTATTTTCATCTGGAGGGACCGTGGCAGTAGGAATAATCCTGCGTTCGTGCACGAAAGTGTCAGATTTGGCGGTGGAGGAGTGTTGGTGTATGGTGGCATCTCCATTGACGGGCGCACTGACCTCTACATCATTCGAGATGGAGCTCTGACTGGTCGCCGATATAGGGATGAGATCCTCAGACCTATTGTAGTCCCTTACGCTGCAGCAATCGGAGATAACTTCATTTTAATGGACGATAACTGCAGGCCACATCGTGCAAACCTGGTGGAGGATTTCCTTTTCGAGGAAGGAATCGTTCGAATGGAATGGCCAGCGTGTTCTCCAGACATGAATCCAATCGAGCACGTTTGGGACGCTCTAGGAAGACGAGTTTCTGGCCGCCAACAACCCCCACAAACTCTCCAAGAACTGGAAAGAGCTCTTCTGGAAGAGTGGGGCAGAATACCCCAACTCGTCATTAATAGCCTCATTGAGTCCATGCCTCAAAGGTGTTCAACGTTGCTGGCTACCCGTGGAAACCATACCCCCTACTGAAAATGAGTTTCTTTGAAGAAAACACCTTTTCTTATTCTTTTTTTCTCATATGCACAAATTGTGTTTTTTTCCTTTAGTACACAAATGCGCAATAAAATGCATTTTTTTCTGCCAAACATGTGTAATTTATTCTCATATAACCTACTATGTCTGTCGACCATGTATCAATCAGCTAAACAGTTTACCAGATACAAAATCCACCTAAAACTGCAATATCCTTTAATTGTTTTGAGCAGTGTATATATATATATATATTTGTCTAAATGAAAGTTATTTGCTTATTTTTAAGAGTTCTAAAGCAGCATTCCATCGTATTATGAATTAAAAACTGTATTATTTAAAGTTTTCTTCTTCTTTTTCGTGAAAGAACGTGCTTGTGTTTGGGCCTATTGTAGCGGATTTTAGGGTTACATTTTTGGCGTCACCCCAGCCACTTTACTGCATCTTTCTCCATGTTCTTATCCCTTTTGTAAATTATTTCTTTTGAATATATAATTTCCACAAAAGGTTTTTATGATGTGTGGTGAACAATATTTCTAAAACATTGCATTGGATATATGAGATTTTCTTGTTCAGTAGTCAGGCAATGAGATTAAAAGACTATTTCTGAATAAAATAGTTTTAATATTTTGTATCTAAAACTTGGTTGCAGTCGCATAGAATTTAAGTAACGCTTTTTGTTAACCCTTTATGTCCCAATTTATGAATTCATGAAAATTTTATCTTCTAAAGTATTTTTCTTGAATTTTTTAAACTAAATTAGAAGATTTACACAATAATTTAATAAATTTTAGAAAAATTTTGCCAATTAAAATTAATTAATTAAATTTGTATCTGTAGGGATTTTGTGCAATATTTATAACTTCACTCAAACCTTTTAGCGCTCTTACGATAGAAATATAGGAATAATTCCGAATTGTAACTGTTCACATTCAAAAGTTGAAGAGATGCAAATGAAAAAGAAATAATCTTTTTAAAAATATATTTGTTTTGTTCAACCAATGATATTTTTAGAATAAGATAAAGCAAAGCATCTATAACTCATTCTAAACTGTATTACTACTAATCGATGTATTAAATGAAGAAGTTATTTTAATGGTACTTTGAAGAACCGTCGTGGCATAAAGGGTTGAAGCCATTTATTATCCATAATATTACAGGTTCTTTTGTTTCAAATGTAGGTGAATTGTAATTAGTATTGCATGAAAATATGTAATAGATGTTGGTATGTTCTTTGTATTGGAGTCTTAATTGTCGCTTACCTTGCACTTTAGTAGTCTTAAAAAAGTGAGGTTCGTTTCCAATTGATACAAACAGCTATAAAAATAAAACTGATGGTGAACCGTTATGATTCAAATATTTGATTGACTTGTGGACGAAGTATCTATCTATCTATATATATATATATATATATATTACGCTATCGTATGTAGCACAAAAATCGCGATATTTTATTAATTGTTTAATGGCAACGCCCGAATGAAACGCATCTCATTGATTGAACAGCATTTAATGCACCTCCATACCTATAAAGGGAGTTAACATAGGGGACCCTGTTCTGTCGCCAGATGACGCCAAGTTTGTCGCCTACTTGGCGATATATCACCAAATTTGGAGATTAAAATTAGTCGCCCAAAGTTACGCCAACTTGCGATATCTCTAATATTTCGCCAAATTCCCATGGACTTTCTTTGTAAACCAATAGGGTTTATTTGCTTACAGAAAATCAACAAATTGAGATGTTTTAATGCAACAAAAACTAATATTAGCTTAAGGGATCAATTATATTTAAGGGAGTCCAAGTAAATTAAATTATGAATAAAAGTACCATGATACAATACTTAGCATGCTTTCCCAAACATAAATTTTTAGAGAGACCCAAACTGGTCGCCAAGGGCTGCTAGTTAAAGTAATTTGACTCGGGACTTCGCTAACTAAACAAACTTCTATTCACAGTTTTAAGATACGGCCATAGAAAGCGAGTTCGGTCGATGTCACGGAGGCTCCGAGAACCGTATTAATTTAATTATTATATCGTCGGGAGCTCAGTAGAGCACCTCAAATCTAATAAGGTCCGTCATTTTCGTCAGGGTTTCTTTTTTTATTTATCACTTCAGCAAGAGCAAAGGGAGATGGCGTCATATTGGGGGGGATATCTTAACTTTTATTGGTTAATTAGCTTCTGATTGATGTCTGGATTTTTGTGACGAAACTAGATTTGGCAGAGACCTGGATGCCACTAATCGCAGATAAAGCAATTTATATCTTACAGTTACGTATATACTTGCGTATAAGTCGAGGAATTTCTAACGATATTGGGTAAGCAAATTTGTTTACATTGAAACTTCACAAGGCATCTTACCCCTAGATAGTTGCCCATCTTGCCCATAGGTATGGGTAAGATGCCGAATTGCAAGTGTTTATAAAAACAAAATTTTTGATGCTTTCTATAATATCTGTAAAATGAAATAAGGTTGTAAATGATACATAAGGGTTCAAACTTTAATAAGAAATCAATGAATAACAATTAAAAACAACAGGCGATTTTTAAAACAATAAAGTCAAAAACTACGGCATCTTCACCCAATTTACCCTATATAAAGTAATTCTGTTTATATGCAATAATAGACAAATGGTTTGTGCATATGTTTATCAAAAATAAATTGTATCCCTTTTGAATAAATTGTTGTGCGTATGAAATAGTGAATAGATTACCAAAAAGTATGCGAAAAAGTGATTTTTATCTTACCAAGGCCATTTTTTTTTCAATCCATTCCCTGATCCCATATAAGAGGAAATTATCAAAAAACTGTTCAATATTTTCGTAAGAAAAATTTTCGGTGATTATCACTAAATGAATGTAATTCCTATGTTTTATATATGAAGAACATTCCATACTAAATTGAGAGTTGCATTAAAAATCAAGAAATATGCCAAAAATATTTTCTGTTATGTCTTTAAGGGGTCTCAGGACTCTTAAAGCTCTAAAATTTTCGAAAATTTAATTTTTATATGTTAAACTTCTATGTTTTCTGAACATTTTGATATAATTGTTATCTTGAAATTCCCATTAGAACAGAAGTTATGGCATTTAGAAGTATACTCGCTCAATATCTGAAGCGGTGTTTCCAAAATTTTGAAGTCATTTTTCTCCAAATGACGTTTTTGGGCATAACGCGGACGATATCTCAAAAACTCCTGAATATTTTTTCATGAAATTTTCAAAACATATGTTTCATGTTAGTCTGTATAAACTGAACCTAAAATTTCCTTTTTATTGTAAAAAGAAAATATTTTTGTAGGGGTTTATATTGTTGAAATTTTCTAAATTTTGCATTAGCTAAATACAACTTTTTATTAAAAATATAAAAATGCTTTAAATATAAAATTATTTAAGTTCAGTGTAATTATTAAAATCTGAGGTATAAGTAGGCACCAAAATTTTCATTATAGTTGCAAAATTTATTTTATAATGGTGCGCATAATCTGTTATGCCGATTTTCTGGTCGTCAAATGTCTGCAGTTTTGACCCCCCTGTAAATGCTAATTCTGCATCTTGCAATTTTTCAAATATTTGAAATGAAAGAACATACTTGTATATTTCATTCCCATTTAAAATTGTGTCTTAATATCAAATACATTTTAAGATATTAAATGTTGAATATGATCCTTTTTTTTTTCATTTTTTCCAATTTTAAGAGTACGATGAGCATTAGTCCCATTGTTCAGTGTACTTTTAAAAGTAAGTAATGAAGCATTTTGGGGAAGCTACTTCACTGAACTCAGCACGATGGAATAAATGGAACCTTTGTGTTGATTTGTTTTTTCCATGAAACTTTCGTTTTAGCTCAGATGCTTCAGAAACAATTTTTTAACGAAACAAACTTACACGTGTTTTCGTAAATTGGAGATTTTTGGATGGTGTCTTGAAGGAGAATTTATTGCACATACATGCTTTATTCCAGCTATGTAGTCTTCAGTGAAGTGTCTTTTCTACACTACTTACTTTAAAAAATAGTTAAATGCCGTGGACAAAAAGGCCACTAGACATGTCATTTAACAAAACATGATTTGAAGAAAAAAAAATGTTGTACCTATATGTTTTTTTTTATATTTTTTATATTTCAATTTCAATAGAAAGTTTGTTATATACACACAACTTCATTTTTCAACACTTAAATTCGTAACATAAAGGTAGCTTTATGTTATGATTTTATGCTTTCAGTATATTTCAAAGTATACATTTTTTTATGAGTGAGTTTAGCTCGTTAAGCATTTTTTTATTATTGTTATAATTTGTGTATAATTTTTTCTCCTCCTTTTTTAGGCTAATAATGAACCCTTAAATGCAGTCAATGGTTCTATTAGTGGATGCTTGAGAGATGATTTGAATAATCCACCCTATCTTCCAAGTAAAGAGATATAAATATATCTGCTGTATTCTGCCTAATTTAAGAAATCTAATAATGCTTATTAACATTTTATTTTCTATTTTCCACTAGCAACCAAGCAGAATCTTTACGATAGCTCATTATGCATGGATTCTTTGCTGCATTGGAGAGATGATGTTATTTCTTTTTATGATTATCATAATTTGTACTGCCATTCCATGATTATGGCTACTGAACAGTTAGTAGCATTATTTTATGTATTTATATACCGGGTGTACCAAAAATTATGGGTTTATTTTTTAATTTTTTTTTTTTTTTTTAAATGGCGAGCAATATAAATGCATCGTTTTCTGCAGTGTACTTGGAAAAACCGTATGAGCAATACAATAATATTTACATAATATGATTTTAATACGAATTTAATATAAAAATTACATAAATAAAATAATATAAATTTTAAAATAAACCCGTAATTTTGGGGACACATGGTTATGAGTCTCAATGTACAATTTCTAAATATTTAATGAAATCCCATTGTTTAAAAATTGACTCCAAGCTTGAAAGTTTTTTTTTCAGTTGAAAGTCATAAAATGGTTTATGTAATACGTATCTGTAATACTGTATGAACACCCTAAAAAAAGATAAATGTTTCTGAACCTAGGAAAATATCATATTACCGCGAACGAAAATATGTACAGTCGTGGAAAAAGAAAAAAAGTAAACACCCCTACTAACTCCGCAACAAATAATCGTAGACGAAAGTTACTGGTACCTAACGATTGGAAATAAAGTCTAATTTTAAATGATGCATATAAAATTTTCTTAGGGGGACATCTACATATTAAAACGAGTCCAAACTTCATTTTTTTTCAATGGCAATACCCAATTTTAACGAGATATTTCAAATCTTCGGTTCAAACTATGTCTAGACACCAAATTTCAAGTCATTTGAATAAAAAGTTTTTGAATTATAAACATTCAAAATTTAGTGCTTCTAATGTTAAATTACATTTTTATATTTTATTTATATCTCCTGAAATTATGCTCCTAATGTGCTTTTTTTTTTTGTAGCAATAATACTAATATACCCAAACATAAATACGCTGAATTTGCAATTTTTATAATTTTATGATATGAATTATGAAATTAATATTCGGAAAAATTATGAATAGCAACCTACAATTTTTTTGATGGATTTAGATTTATTAAGTCCTGCTTTATGGAAATCTAAAATTTCACATTTTTCTTCCAAGTAATTTTCAAATTATGCTTAAAAAATGGCAAAATGATGGTTGAAGGGGCCGTCTATGATAGAAGTGAGCAGATATTTCGAAAATTATTCTGCTGTCCTCTAATATAACAGACTTCAGTGACTCCTTGAGTGGAACTTAAGGTGCCTTGATCAAGAAGTTGGCTCTCTCGGTTAACAATCGAGTACGAAACTTCAATTTGGATACAGCCCTTAAAATACTCTCGTTTTAAAATAATTAATTTCTCAGAAACGTATGGTACGAATCGCATAAAAATTTGTTTTTAGGCTACTTGAAGGGTGTAGAGTTCATTTATGCTGTCAGAATTATGTACTGCTATTGAAAAAAAACAAAGTTATGGTTCGTTTTAATATGTAGATGGCCCTCTAAGTAAATTTTATATACATTATTAAAAAGTAGACTTTATTTACAATCGTCTGGTACCAGTAACTTTCTTCTACGATAATTTGTTGAGGAGTTAGTAGGGGGGGTGTACTTTTTTTTCCACGACTGTACAATAATCTCCTTTGAGTTATTCCATGTTTCCGAAAAACGTTCTTATCTTTAGAAACTTCAGGTTTATGTAAGTATCGTCTGCAGCGAGCTAACGCTGCATGTTTTTTCAGTTTTGCCAAATCGTCGAAAGTCAATTTCCTTAAAATTTCGGAAATTTTCTCCAAATCCGAGTTTTTTTCCCGAAAAAGTCCCCACCGTAGTTTCTACTGAAAAAGGTAAATTTTCAATTTTCAATTTTCCAATATAAAAATTATTTAACTAATTTAAAATCAATTTTTCCCCAATTATAGCATTTTTTGAAAAAATTCCTCATTTATAAAAAATAAACTTTTAAACTCGGCAGAATTTCGCATGCATATTCGCGTCTAAACGAAAGAATGAGAGATACATTTTATACAACGACAAGCTCGTTTACACTTGTTTTTTTTTTTATTATTGCCAATGAATGATGCTTGCCTATCATTACATTAACTCCAACTACGTTTATACTAATATTTTTTCAAGGTTTAGACCATCTCTAATCAATTTGGGTTTGAATGAATCTGACATGGTGTTGGCATCGTCTGCTTCTATCTGACTTAACTTATAAAACTCAATAATTCAATTTTTCAATTTTTTGTCATCCCTACTGAAGTACCTAATCGCAATGCAAAGCACCTTCGTTGTATCAATCATTGTGCTTTCGTCAATAATAAAAGAAAAATTGCTGCTTTCCGCATCTTTAATTAAATCTTTTAAAAACATGGCAGAAGAACGTTTCGGATAAGTCCTGAAGATTTAGTAATATGATTTATGCCGTTTAAGACTGCAGAGTTTTCATTCAAGTTTCTTATAAGGAGTCATTTACTTGGATACAAACCATAAAAGTATGAAAAAATATAAAAACAAACTGAAAGAACACTTTTCAAATAAAAAGTATCTTTGTGGAATATGGGATTTATAAATTTAACATTGATGAATTAATTTATATCAATTTTGAATCTACACCAAACGAACAGCTCTGAAGCTGGAAGAAAAAATACATTCGTTCCGCTAACCTAAACTTTAAAATTAGGTTTCGTTATGGTTTAAATTCGGCTAACAAAATTGTAACGGTTAAACAGAGTTTTTGTTGTTCTTTTTAATCAGATTTGTGTTTGTTTTGTTAAAGATTTGATTGTATATCCCAATAAAAATATAACTATATCTAATATATGAAACTATATTATTGTTGTGGTTTTTATCTGCATATTTTACTTATGAAGCAATTATCAAAAGTATGCAAATGCGTATCAAACGCGCTATTGTGTTCATAAATGTAATTTTCGAGATTTCTTACATAAGTGCGAATTTACGTAAGTCGCGTATTACGTAAGTCGATGGATACCTGTATACTATCAAAAATAAACCATTTCAAAAAATCAGTACCAGAAACTTTGTTTTCGAAATACGTCTTCAAATCTCAAAAATATAATGGTTTCTGAGGTTTCTCCAGATAAAAAACGGAATCTTCGGTAACTTGGTAAAGGATATTATATTTTTTCGCTCGCAGCTATATTATATTTTATAAAAAAAAATAATAATAATAATAAAACTTTGTATGAAACACTATTAACACTATTTCTACCACGATTTTGTGTATACCTATTTCTACCAAAAAATGTCATTTGACACCTTTGCGTTCCAATGCAAATAAATGCGTTTCAATGCAAAATACTGTTGGAATTTAAAATTATCAGTTAAATATAGATAATTCGAGCAATATATTTATTCATTGAAGCGTATTTACTAGAGATTATTTAATTAATATTTAAATTTAAATTTATTGCAGGTTATGAATTCTAGCTTAATTCAACAATTTACAAAATACAAATATACATAAATGTAATGAAACATTTTTTACGTCAACAAAGAGAACAATTACAAAATATTATTTTCTTCATTGTTTTTAATTTTATTAGAAAATTAAGCATTTTAATATTACTAACTTAACAAACTTTCAGTCTCATATTCAATCTTTGTAACATACATAATTTAATCTTTGTAACTTAGGGATGCAACGGATATCCGGTAAATATCCGATATCCGGCATATCCGGCTGATTTTTCAATATCCGAAATATCATCGGATATCCGAATTACAATCACCGGATATCCGACTTCTCTGCCCGATATCCGGCAGAGAGCAGCAAAGCGTATATATAAGGATAAGAGAAATCGTTTGACCCAAACAATGCAAACAACTTTGTTTATAATGCAAAATATGAAAGTAAGTTCACTATACATGAGTAAAAGGTAATTCTCAAAAGTTTAAAGAATTGCCAGCTTTCCTAACATTGATGTTTGAACTCTTTATAATAAATTTAAGAAGTTACGTTTACATCTTTTGGAAAATTGTACCTTTACTTTCAGAATGTAAAACAAAATTGGAAGTTGTTTATTAAAGTATGACTTTTAATTTTCTTCTTTCTTTTAAGTTTAACAATTAAATAGGCCTATTTTTACTTTCTTCTATCTTCACTAGAAGAAAGTATTGTAATTGAAATTTTTTCGATTTCCGGTTTTCGACGGATTTAGACGTTTTAGGGGTCAGAGATCCCAAAACATGTCTGTGTCCGTGTGTCGCCGTCTTACCATCAAAAAGTGTATGAAATTATGCATAGAATTGAACCACATTTTTTGTGAATGTTTTTGGCTATAGCCAGCAGTTTCTCCTTGAATTTGGAAATATTCCACCATAAGGTGGTACTCACTGTAACAGCGCTTTTTGTAAAATTTTCTCGATATTTCGCAGTTGTTTTTTTTTTTTTTTGTACTGTATATTGGCGGCTCGTGAAGTGAAGGGAACTTCGCATCCTACTAAGCTGGCTATTCACAAACAGCTAGAATAACGAAAAAATTATTTATTTTAATAAATATCATGATCGAGATTAACTTATTCTTATTCTGATTAATTGACTGGACCAAAAATTTTCAGATCAAAATCAAAGTTGGTATAATATTGAACTAATAATATGGAAGTATTAACATTTGGAACTACTTTTTGAAATATTAAGAGGTATGAGATAGAAGAAAGTTTTGGGATTGGCACATCCAATTAGTTATTTTTGTAACTTCATTATAAATATTTAAAATTAAAAGTAATTTTCTTTTTACTTATAAATATCAAAGTAATTTAACTTAAAATAAAACTAAATGTGACTTAAAGTAAAACAGTATTAAATAATTGAAACAGAAAATCGGCATCAACTAAACCTATGTTTGGAGAAAACTCTTTAATCATGGGTATATTAGTACATATTTTATGTTTAAATTATAAAACGAAAGTATGTATTTCTTTGTGAAAATACTCTACAATTATATACATATTAATTGGTTTAAATTTGTTATACAAATTTTCAGCCTTTCATTGTACAAATTAGTTATTAGCAATTATCAATATAGTCAATCCCGTATCCACATCCAATAATAATTATCAGCATTTCATTGTACAAATAAACAGAATATTTTAATGCTTAAACTACATTTTTTATATAACATTATTAATACTAGGGGATCGTACCCGGGCTTCCCGGGTTAAAGAATATAGGTGAAAACATTTTTTTTTTTTTTTTTTTTTTTTTATTGAAAACTAATATTTTTTTATATACAATAAATTTTTTAGATTGCCCACTTACATTAAAAAACCATTTTTCGTATGGATAATACGAATTATACAATCAAATAAATTTTTGAAATTTATCAAAAGCTATATTTTTTTATTAGCCGAATGCTAAGAGTTATTTGACAAAGGTTTTGCTACTTATGGCATCCTTTTATATTCTGATAATTTCAGAGCTTATACATGTCTGTTAAATTTGTGTTTTATTTATTGATAGAGAAGTTTTTTTTAATGGATATTAGTCGTAAGAAAATTATCAACTCTTTATTTTGTTTTAAGGACAAACGGATTAATCTTTCGTTATCGAGCTCCGCGAGATATAGATGAATTAAAAAATATTTCATGCTTTAAAATTGTTTTTAAAACCACTGACAATCAGTAAACAGAGATAAATTTTGCAAACAAATTCCATTTGAAAAACAAAATCCTATTTGGTGATTTAAAAATTTAAATTGTACGATTATAAATATGTTAGATTTGTGTTTTTTCAATATTATTCTTTTATTTGTTTATAAAAGAAGTATTAATTTTGTTAATTTGTATTTTGTTTGATCATTTAAAATCATTTTAACTCAAAATTTGAAGCTACGATTGTCAGCAATATCTTTTATGTGAACAGACACACTCTTTACTTGAGATCCTAATCTCAATTCCAGAGAGTAAAAATTTCCGTAATTTATGTTTTTTAGACGCATTTGTGTTAAAATGTTTAGTTTTATCTAGGAAAATGATCATTTTATTTTAAATATGACTTCATTTTCACTTAAATAAGCATTTCGCCTAATGTCTGAAACCTAGTATCAGTACACATGCAGAAGGAAAAACAATATAGAAAATTTATGAGGAAAAATGCGTGTTTTCAAAAGCACTGTAAAAAAAAAATAATGCCAGTTTTCCGGTAGGAATCGGAAAAATAGTTGCCCTTATCGTACCGGAATAATTTCCAACCCAGCTCGGAATAAAATTCGTAAAATCGGAATAAAATCCGTAAAATACCGTTTTACTGACTATTTCCTTATTTTTACGGGTTTTTTTCCGAGTTGGGTCGGAAATTATTCCGGTTCGATAAGGGCAACTATTTTTCCGATTCCTACCGGAAAACTGGCAGTATTTTTTTTTTTTTTTACAGTGTATGTCATTTTCCGTTATTATGTCTTTAATATAATATTCTGCTCATAATGGGATTTTGCGACACTAAACCCTATACAACAATTTTGAATTTTTATCAGAAAATAGCATGGATAAAGATAAAAATACCTCATTATTTTTCTCTTGTCTGCAATAATGAAAGCTATCTAATTTTCACCATTTTGAAGAAATTTCATAAAATGCTTTTAAAATTAAAATATAAAAGTGAAGATATATAAAAAAAAAAAAACCGATAGTGCGATCGCATTTACAAATGAAGAGCTTTCAGTTAAAAAAAAAAAACAAAAAAAAAATTAGTAAAATTGGTTCAGCAGAAAGATCGGGGCAGATGACTAAAAAACACACTTGTGTTTTAAATACATAGATTTTATAAAATTAGGAAAAATTAAATTAAGCAAATTATGTTATGTTGATAAAATTATAGTAGAATGTCCTAAAGAATAGCATTAAAATTTTATTATTCGAGAGAATTTTGGACAAAAATTTCAGGAACATAATATTATTTTAAACCACGAATTATTTATTTGCTCGTCTAACTCGGCGAAGCCAATCCATCCAGTAGAGAATCATCAATTTCTGTAATATAAATCGCTATTATTTGCATGTCACCTCTCTTTTATACACTCTAAATTTTTGTAAAACATTGCGTTTAATCAGTGTGTGATTTCGATTACATTATTTTCAAAAGTGAAGCATTTTAACCTGTGAAGAATTTCGAAGCAACTGGGCTGTGAAAATGATGCACTTCTACAAAAAATAATTCAGGTTTAAGAATTAAAATACACGCTTTTTTATAAAATGACGTCATTTGCATCCGCTAAAGCAATCCACTTTTACAATCCAGTTTTAACTTCGTCTGTAGAAAAGTATGCATATGACGTCATTATCACGGAATAACAGACACTATTCTTGACATGGCCCATATTTTAATTTCAACTTTTTTTTTTTCAGGTTTTATGAGAAAATGGCAACAAAATGATATAGTATCGCCTATTTCTGACTATTTTCCGTTTACTTTCAATGACTTTCAATAGAAATGGGGTACTTTTGCTGCCACAATAAGAAAAATGTTATTAAAAACTACAAAAAAATTAATATCTCAAAAATAAATTGAGATACAGCTTTCAAACAAAAAGCATTTAAAAGAGCATTTTTTTCCTCATATAACGGTGCAAAAATTTAAAATGTGCGATATTTATAAGTTTAAAAATTTGCAGTAGAGAAAATTGCAAAACCAAAATTTCATTTCAAATTTCAAAGTGTTGCCATTCGCAAAATGACGTATGCGTTACGCACAGATATGTTTGTCCTTTATAATATAGATACATTACGGGGCTTGATTTCCGAGATGGCAGGATTCGTGGCTTATAGAATATTGGGGCGGGAGGATCCGGTTTCTAAAAAATCATTTTCCGAAAATGTTTCTTTGTTAAACGACGATTAAGTCTCAGGACCGACTGACAAATTTCGTGATATTTTCCGCTATTGATTGGCAGATTTCATAGTTTATTCTTACAACAAATTGACAAAATTCATGTTTGTTTTTCTGCATCTGACCAAAAAATTTTGTGATTTTTCTCCACGACTGACTGATGAATTTCACGATTTTTTCTGGAGATCAATCGGTGAATTTCATAGATTTTTTTCTCGTGATCAACTGATAAGTTTGGCAGTTTTATTCTGTGACCGATTAGCAAATTTCCCTGTTTATTCTTGCGACATACTGATGAAAGTGACGATTGTTTTTCTGCATCCGATTGAAATATTTTGCGTTTTTTTTCTCTGCGACCACCTGAGGAATTTCAAGATATTTGCTCGTGACGTACTGGCAAATTTTACGATGTTTTTCCGTGATCGATTGACGAATCCCGTGATATTTTCCCGCTGCCGATTTCCCAAGAACTTCAGTTTATTTCTCGCGACCACCTGTCGACAAATTTTTTAGGGTTTGGTTCATCTGACGAAACCCTATTCGTCTCGCTCCTCTGTCTGTCCGTCCGTCTGTCTGTCTGTCACAGAGCCCGTTCTCAGAAACTATACATGTTAGAGACTTGAAATTTTGCATACTTATAGATGAACACCACACATCATACGACAAATCATAAAATTTTGAAAAAGTCGTACATTTAACCCTTTGGGCTCCCACATGTGTATTTTAAACAATTCTTTCTAAGTGAACCCTAATTAGGTTGGAGGAGTGAAATTTTGCATGCTTATAGAAGAACACCACACATCATACGACAAATCATAAAATTTTGAAAAAGTCGTACATTTAACCCTTTGGGCTCCCACATGTGTATTTTAAACAATTCTTTCTAAGTGAGTCCTTAATTAGGTTGGATGCGTGAAACTTTGCATGCTTATAGCTGAATACCTCACATCAAATGACAAATCATAAAATTTTCAAAAAGTCGTACATTTAACCCTTTGGGCTCCCACATGTGTATTTTAAACAATTCTTTCTAAGTGACACCCTATTTAGGTTGGAGGTATGAAATTTTGCATACTTATAGCTGAACACCTCAGATCAAACCGCAAATCATAAAATTTTTAAAAAGTCGTACATTTAACCCTTTGGGCTCCCACATGTGTATTTTAAACAATTCTTTCTATGTGAACCTCTAATTAGGTTGGATGCGTGAAATTTTGCATGCTTATAGCTGAATACCTCACATCAAACGTCAAACTATAAAATTTTGAAAAAGTCCTACATTTAACCCTTTGGGCTCCCACATGTGTATTTTAAACAATTCTTTCTAAGTGAGCCCCTAATTAGGTTGGAGGAGTGAAATTTTGCATACTTATAGCTGAATACATCTTATCAAACGACAAATCATAAAATTTTGAAAAAGTACATTTAACCCTTTGGGCTCCCACATGTGTATTTTAAACAATTCTTTCTAAGTGAACCCTAATTAGGTTGGATGAGTGAAATTTTGCATACTTATAGCTGAACACCTCACATCAAATGACAAACCATAAAATTTTGAAAAAGTCGTACATTTAACCCTTTGGGCTCCCACATGTGTATTTTAAAGAATCCTTTCTAAGTGACACCCTATATAGGTTGAAGGCGTGAAATTTTGCATACTTATAGCTGAACACCATCATGCGACAAATCATAAAAATTTGAAAAAGTCATACATTTAACACTTTGGGCTCCCACATGCGTATTTTAAGCAATTCTTTTAACTGAGCTGGAGATTTGAAATTTTGCATACTTATAGCAGAACACCTGAGGCCAGGCGACAAATCATAAAATCTTGAAAAAGCCTTACGTTTAACCCTTTGAGCTACGACATATGTCTTTTAAGCAATTCTTTCTAAGAGAGCCCCTAATTAAGTTGGAGACATGAATTTTTGCATACGTATAGCTGAATACCTCAGACCACACGACAAATCATAAAATTTTCAAAAAGTCTTATATTATTTACTCCTCCGTGCTCTAACTTGTATATTTTAAGCAATTTTTCTAACCTCCACCCTTTTCAATCGGGGAGCACTTTTCCACTTTGATCATTCTTTCATATTATGTACCATAGCCAGTGACCCGGAGCCGAACAATTTTTGATGCTCCAGCTCCAGCTCCGCTCCTAGAGAAAATACCGTGGCTCCAGCTCCGGCTCCGGCTCCAACTCGGCTCCGACTTCGCACTTTTAAGTTGCAGATTTTAATTTACACGTTTAATTTTTTGCTCACAAATACTTTCTATCTTCATTAAAGATGTGACAAAATGCATTTTTCTTCTCATCAAACTTGAAATGCTTGTTCAGAAAATATGACATTTTTTAGCTTTTGCTTTTAAAATAGAAAGTTTGGTAGAATTTTAAACACAAAAATCTTAAATTTCTTCTACACTTTTCAAACAGCCAAAATTGTACGACTACACATGTAAACAACAGACGGCCATATTTGTTTTCAAATAGTGTTGTCACTTAGTTCAAGTAGAAAGTAGAAGTAAAGTAGTGTTGCCATTTTTTGAGAAGTTTTCCTTCCCTAATAATAATAATAATAATAATAATAATAATAACCTAAAAAATGATATAATTAAAATACTGAATAATGATGTAATTAAAATATTTTAAGCCTAGAAATTTAAAAGACTGAAAAAAAAAGATTTAAAAGAATATTAAAAACTAAAGGAGCCCTGGAGCTGGGGAAAATTTAGAGCTCCAGCTCCGGCTCCAGCTCCAGGAAAAACACAGCTCCGGAGCGCTCCGGCTCCGGGCTCCAGCTCCAGCTCCGGGTCCCTGACCATAGCCTTACATATTTTAGTTCCACTTTTTAGCGCTAGTGGCGCCTACTTATCTCGGGTGCTATGGGTCCAATCCCCTCGACTAATATATCTATGGATATTATGTAAAACGGAGTTTCGTTCGCATAGAGTTTTGTTTAGAATAGAGTGCGTACCTTTTTGCGAAATGTGGAACTAACAGATTTTTCAAAAGGATAGAGTGTTTTGAAAGGAATATTAAACGAAACCCTCTGTGCGATCTGTGATCACACTTACCCACTTGTTAATTTATTTTCACGAAATCAGTGATATTTTTTTCTACGACTGATTTCCGTATTTTGCAATGTTTTTTCTGTGTACCCAAAATAGGAAATAACTAAAAGGGCAGTAACGGCTATTGGAGACTGAGCTCTACCAAATTGGCCAATAGTCAGCACTAAACAAAATGAGATTACACCTGTGATGCACATGAAAAAAAAAAAATTGGTGAATTTAAAAAAAAAACATTTAGAAACAACAAACTAGATGATTCTCGCAGTTCACAGAAATTACAACATGGCTCTTTGAAATCAACTTTTCTCGTGTAATAGAAGGAATCAATTGACTATTCACTTTGGATATGGATTTAAAATTCCAATGCATAGAACATAGTTCAATTAATGAAAATACAGGGATTACAGTTCTGACATAATTCCATTAAGGATATAATAAAACAAGTTTGTTCAGAAGTGACATACAATCACCGTAGGTTATTGACAATACAATCACTAACCGATATGCATTATTTATGCAAGTAAGTTAAAAATGAATGCACATCAGATTTTGCAAAGTTTTCTAAAAAATTTTAAGAGAGCATAACCATCTGTTTCCAATAATTTCTAAAGTTATAAAAATTGCTCTGTGCTGTTTGTCAAAAGTATAATTTGTGAAAGAGGCTGAAATATGCAAAAAGGAATAAAATCTAAATTTAGAAATTCCTTTTGCAACCCAATTGTTAATTGCCCATAACATTAGGTGAAAGTTGAATAATAGACATGGTATATATAAAGTTTGATTCTGTTCCTTTGTTTTAATAAAATAAAAATTTTGGATAATTATCTTGAGTTGTTAATTTAAATTATTTCAATGGCATTTTGTCATGTCTGTATAAATGTAATTCTTTAAGTAGCACACAAAAAATAGCTGGATTTAAAGATTTTTTTTCTCCCTTTCTAACAGTTCAACTCCCCTGCATTTATAAATGTTGGGTAGGAAACTCCCCTCCTGGGAAAACTTGAATTTCAAGCCCTCAATATTAAAAGAGATATAGTTTTTGTAAATTATATTTCAATACATTTAAAAATTTTTAATGATGTGTGAAACATGTTTTTAATTTATTGTTCTGAGATGGCCTTATATAAAGAAATAATTCACCATATAACTAAAAGCATATCTAGTGCCGGATATCCGATCGGATATCCGGCCGGATATCCGAATCCGGCAGGCAAAGGAGCTTCGTATATCCGGTATCCGATATCCGGCAAAATCAATATCCGGTGCATCCCTAAACAACAGTAATCACAAATACAGCAGTGTAACAAAATTATTTCCTTGCTCAATACCACAGTTTTCACACGAATGAAAACAAATTCATGTGCAATGAACTCACTACGAGAACTGGAGAATAAAATGTGTTATTCAATTTTTAGAACTAGTCACTGCAATGATCTACAGTCTACACTAAAATGCAACATAGCGGAAAACAAGGGAATTAGAGTTTTGCAGTAACTCTTGTATTTCCCGTTACAACTGAAATCGAGATTCTCTAATCTCATTATAATTGATAGGATGCTGTAAAATAGTGTTTATATTTATGTGTAAAATTGTTTAAACTTAGAAATTATGAAATCCTTTGAAATTAGAAATTATGGAAATTCTAAGGTGTCAAAAGACATCCCATGGTAGAAATAGATATACCATATGCATATTTTTAGATCCAGGATGAGCTGGAGGAAAATGATATCGCTGAATTAATTTAACATCTATTGTACGAAAAGTCAAGAAAATAATTGGGGAGAAATAATTGAACTTAGACAGTAATTTTAAGTTCAAATCTGAAAGGTGTCTTTTGACACCTCTTGGTAGAAATAGTGTTAAATAAAAGAACACACAGGACGCGTTTTCGGTTGAAAATTTTAACAGCCGGTCATCAGTCAATGTAAACACATGTCCGTAAGGAGACAAGGTCACAAATGAACGGAAAGAGCAAAGAGGAGAGCTTACAAAGAATGTGACAGGTGGCGATAGCTGAAAATTTTTTCGATTATCTCTCACTGTTGTACTCTCTCACTGTCAGTCACTATTTCAATTTCTCCATGCCAGAATTATTTCTTCTCCTGTCTCTCCCACTCACTTGGATTTTCACGAAGCATTTTTTTATTTTTAAAAATTCGGATAAACTTGTCAGCGATCTTTCATCCTCTTCATTTCTCTCTCCAGCTTGGAAATTACTTTTGTAATTCTTTCTTTTCTTGTCTCTTTTGATTTTATTATACATAAAAAAATCGTTTATTTTGTTTTTGTTGCTTTTTTCTCTATTTTGTTTTATTTTTGAATTTACTCCTTTTGTTTTATTTAATCATTTTTTTTTTTTTTGTAATTTGTTTTTTCTTTACACTTTTCTTTTCTGTTAATTTTTTTTCTATCATTTTGGCAGTACTTTCCTCTTATGCATGTGCTCCTCTGTGATCGGTGTTTACCTTTCAGTTAGCGCTACCTGCAGCATTCTTTGTAAGCATTCCTCTCTGCCCTTTCTGTTCATTTGTGACTTTGTCCCCTTACGGACACGTGCTTACATTGACTGATTTGACTGCTAAAATTTTCAGTTCGAAACGCGTCGTGTGCTCTTTTGTTTAATGATGATTCATACGAAGCTTTATTATTTACTTGTAATTTGTCGCCAGTTTTTTTTTTTTTTTTTTTTTTTTTTTCCTTTTCGGAGCTGTTTCATCGATATTATATTTTCATAGATTAAGAAACATGTGCCTTTTTTACAGTCTAGTTAAATCCACTGTAGAACAGCTCTAAAATTACACTGAAACATAATAGTTCTCAATTATAAATTTTCCATTTTTTTCTGGATTTTAAAAATTTGTAATTTTACATACATTGAATTAATCAGAGAAATAAACAGGAAAAAACTTCCAATTTTCGCAAAATAGTGGATTGAAAATCGAAATTATATAATAATTTTTAACATTGTTTTCAAGGTTAATTTGAATAGAAACGCACTTCCGTTCGAATTATCAAAATTTGAATTAAACGGAGTCTCTGAAAAATAATTAATTTCTCGGAAACTAATTATACGAATTTCATGAAAATTTGAATTTGGGCTAATAGAAAAGTGTAGAATGTATTTATGGTGTCAAACTATTGAAAAAAAAACAGAGTTTGGGTTCGTTTTGTTATGTAGATGGCCCCCGAAGCAAATTTTATATGCAACAGTTAAAAGTAGACTTTATTTCCAATCGTTTGGTACCAGTAACTTTCTCCTGCAATATTTTGTTGCTGAGTTAGTATGGGGTGTTTACTTTTTTTCTCAAGACTATACATTTCGATCATATTTTTCAAGATTACTTTTCTCAAAACTCTTTTCAATTTTTTTATAATTTTTTAAGCCAATCTCATACAAAAAATTGCCTATTATGATGAAGCAGCTGATTTTTTTTATTTCTCTGATAGTTATTGCATGTACTTTTGATTGATTTCTTCTTCATATAAATAGGATTTTATACATTTGCAAAGATTTCTTTTGTGAGTTAAGGGTAGTATTGCAGGTAGACAAAGAATTATCTTTTTCATTGAATAATTATAAATACTCCCAAATTATACTGTATATATAGAAATATAAAAAATTTCTTGTATACCATTTTACGAATTGTTATAGAGTTTATAGACATTTTTATCTTTTTTTATTTATGTGTTTATTTGACAGATTTAATACAGTCTGATTATATTTTCAGAGCTTTTAATATGAATAATTCCAAGAAAAGACGACTTATTATGAGCGATTCTACTTTTGTTGGCAGCGGTCAGTATTCAGGTCACTGGATAAAAGGCTTGGAAAACAGTTGGGATGGATTACGTCATTCAATTTCAGCTGTTATTCAGCAAGGACTTTATGGATTAGCTTTTGTAAGTACCTAATAAGTGAGGTGTATCAAATTGAACTTTATAGAAAATATGATTTAGAACAGAGCTCTACGTCAAGATCTTTAAGTGTTGTTTCATTTAATTTATCCAAATTTTTAATAAAGATTTGTGTAAGGTAGTATTTATTAAATGCAGTTAATTTGCCCATATTTTTCATAAGGACTTATATACTGTTTTACTAATAAAATGTCATTAAAACACTTATCGAAAAAATTAACTTTAATAAAAGAGAAGTGTTTTTAGGTGCATTTGTAATTTTATAATTACATAGCACCTATATTTGTCGTCTGGCCCGTCCGTCTGTCCGCATATAACAGTTCAAAAACTACCCAGCCGAATGGTTTGAAATTTAATATATATAATCATTGCAGAATTTTGTCGAATCATTAAAAAATTTATGAAAACCGAATCAAAACTTAAAAGGATATTAATAACACGAGTTCGAACCCGTCGAAATTCGACGAATTAAAATGTTTAGAATGGAACTGTTAGATCGAATTTATAATAAACCTACAGAAAAAATTCATCTTGCATTCGTTATCTAACTCTTAAAATAAATAATGTTTTTAATCTAAAATTACCGAAATATTATTTCCAAAAATTTCAACTGCTTAAATTATTGAAAAATTAAACTGTATTAGAATACGTAATCAAGATGAGTAATTGTGTTGAAGTTATCGAGTGAGGCTCTTACGTTTGTTTTAACGGAATGAGAAATCAGTAAAAAGGATTTCGCTTTGTTACATCAAAAAAATTTCCCCCCATAAAATCTAAATTGTACGTTATTTTCATATTCCCAAAACTTACATACGCTCCACTCAAATTCACAATTTAAAAGTATTTTAACACGCAATACATTATTAAAATGAATGTATTTCCAAACTTAACGTCACGTTTGTTCGATAAAACTTTTCATGTAAACATTTGCATAAAATTTAAGTTCTAATCTCAGTACCCGCGAAAATTTACCATTCAGAAATTTGCCTTTAGTTGCCATAATATTGGCCATTTAGTATTGGTCAAATATTTAGTTTTATCAAAGAAAATGATCGTTTTGTTTTAAATATGACATCATTTTTACTCACTGAATCATATTACCTAGCGCCTGAAACTCAGTATCAGCATAATGTAAAAGTATTGAAATAGAATGCGTATTTTTGTTAATCGCTGGCGTCATTTTCTGTTCAAAAATTAGAAAAAAGTTACTTTTATTTGTAATGTGAAAATGGCATCAATAAGTATAAAATCAATAAAAATAAATAAACCATGACTATTTTCACTTTTAATAGAAATGGTTGCTTCAAATGGCTTCAGTTGCCACAATTACAAAATTAGTACTAAAAACTATAAAAAAAAAATTAATATCTCAAAAATAAATTGAGATAGAGCTTTCAAACAAATTGCATTTAAAAGTACATTTTTTTCCCTATACGACGGTGTAAAAATTGAAACTGCGCGATGTTTAGAAGTTTAAAAATTTGCAGTAGCGAAAATTGCAAAACCGAAATTTCATGTCAAATTTCAAAGTGTTGCCATTCGCAGAATGACGTATGCGATACGCACAGATATGTTTGCCCTTTATAATATAGATACGTAATTAATTCAGTGATATCCCGCGATAGGTAAAGATTCTAGGCTGCCGTGGTAATTACGTCCTATTTTAGATGGAGTCCTTTTATTTCCGTATTACTGAATTTAATGTACGTAATCGTAATAAAATTTGTATTCATGCATTTTTGCATAAGAGTGCAATAGCTATTGCACCAAGATCTGAATATTTATAAAACTAGTTATAGTACGAACGCACCTCATTTGCCACATTTGACGTACAATTTCCGACTTGTGTAATCTACGAACATATAATATAACCACGAACGAAAATATACAGGATGAGTACAAATAATGGACCGGATTTTAAAAAATCATATTTTCGAAACAACTGCACATATTACAATAAGTGATACACGAATTTAAAGAGAAACACACCAAGTTTTCTTCAGTTACAAATGTTCGACGTGCGACCTTGTTGTTACATGGCATACGTTCAAGTTGAAAATCTGTAATCCAGTTCGTTCCAAACATTTTGTAGTATCACTCTGTCAATGGTTCTGAATGCTGCACAAATGCGTTCTTAAAGTTCTGGCTGTGTTTTCGGTATTGGTGATATGTAAACAATGTCTTTGACGTAACCCCACAAAAGATATCACATGGTGTTAGGTCTGGGGATCTTGTTGGGCATGTGATTAAGGGTAAATCACCATCACCCGCAGCGCAGATTTTGTGTTTCAGCAGAATGGAGCCAAACCTCATTGGTCTTTGCAGGTAGCAGGTACGTAGTTACTTGAACGAGGAGCTTCCACGCCGGTGGATGGGCGTTTGGTGCTTGGAACGAAGTGTATTGTTGATTGGACGTATGCCGTGTAACAATTGGGTCACACATCGAACATTTGTAACTGAAAAAAAAATTGGTATATTTCTCTTTAAATTCATGTATCACTTATTGTTATATGTACAGAAGTTTCGAAAAAATGATTTTTTTAAAACCGGCATCCCTCATTTGTACTCACCCTATATAATAACGACTTCCAAATAACTCACGATCCAAAAAGCGTGCTACATCTCTAGAAATCGCAGAAAGCAATATATTTTCGAGGTTTAAAGAAGCATTTATAAAAACAAAATTTCTTTTGCTGCCTGATTTTCAGAAATGTTCTCCAGTAGTTTTTATAGCGTATTAATAAATTTTCTCAAACCGAAATAGCGTTTTTAACACTTTCCAACATAGTTGAAAAGTGTTTATGAATTCGGTTTGTCTGTCCGTCTGTCTGCCTCCGTGCTCTAACTCGCTTAAATATAGTCCGATTGTTATGAAATTGATATACGTTGCTGATTATCACTATGGCATGTTCGGTATTGAAGATGAAGTGCATAGCAATACTGGTTCATTTACAGGGCAACTCAAAAGAATTCCGTTACATTACGGTATATGGAGAAAAATCGTTTGCTGCATTTTAATAATGTTACAGTACTTTAAACCTACTGAAATTGATATACAGCACTGAAGTGTGCCACAGTATTCTTACTACAGACTATGGTGTGCATAGATCTTATCGTTCATTTACAGGGACACACAAAAGAATTTGGCTGTAGAAGAAAATGAGCAAAAATTAAACTATTGAAGAATACGGACAATAATTGCTGGAAATGAGTTTTGAGTTTTGGTATGCGTTTTTAAATTTAATTATTTTTTTTTTAAATATTACTTGGTGTGTGTAAATTGTTTAGATCTTGTACAGGGTCGTACAAAAGTCTCAACAACATCCGTTTATTGGCGGAATTTGCTGAAAGGAAATTTTCAACTGTGCTATGCGTTTAACTGAACTAACTTTTAGAATACTATGTAGTAGGAATACTTACCTGTAGATCATATACAGGGTTATACAAAAAATCGTATATTTTAATGACTATTCATGGTAATAGCAGAAATCGTGTTTTCAAATGCGTTTGCATTTTCGAAATTCATCATTTACACATCATTATTTGTCTTAGTAAACTGTGAAGTTTTGTTGAAGTATTCTAAATATGTTGGAAAGTGTTTCATAATCTATGCTGTACGCATGATTTTTCGTTCTTGTTTAGGATGCTATCAATTCTCAGTTAAATAGTTTTAGCTGCGTAACTGAATTTTAATATGCAAGACTAGCAAAAAAAATAATGTTAATGTTAATGCTGCTAATTTATCATGTTTGTTGAGCATAAAAATGTTTACTTGAGAATTCTTAGTATCCGAAAAAACAATGTTTCGTGTTAAAGAAAACTGTTTAATGCACTATAAAAATACATACTCGGAAGCGTTTCCGAAAACCTGTTTCTTTAAATCTTGAAAATACCGGGTGATCCAGAAGTTCCAGGAGTTTTGAAATGTTAATAATTAATAAACTATATACAATTGAAAGATGCGGTTTCCACAGAAAAGCTTAAAAACAGTTGATATCTGGGGGGGGGGGGGGGGGGTTATGAAAAAAAAATTATATTATATTAGTAACATTTTTGGCCAACAGGTGGCGCTGAAACTGATAATATAGTTTTGCTATGGTATATTACAGTTCACTAAAAAGAAAGAATCATTGTCCAAAGGTTACAACTTTTCAGTATGACGCCAATCACTTATAAGTACCGTCGTGAGACGATGTAAAACAGCCTGTTCAGCATTGAAGAGCAGTTCAGTGGGTACCTCTGAAACGTGATGGTGTATAGCATCTTTGAACAGGGTCAATGACATAGGCCCATCTCTGTACACATGTTGAAAAGAGCGACTCAGGACACGAGCATCTCCAAATGTAGTCCTCAGGATTGCCATGACAGGAGAAGCAATGTGGGGAGGCGCACCATCCTGCATGAATGTTACGAAATAGAGCACTTTTCTCTAATGCAAGTGAGGGATGACTTTATCCTTTAAAACCGCTGCATATCAGCCGCCTTTCACGGAAACTGTTTTCAATCTACCAACACAAATTTTTTCGAAGAAAAAAAGAGCCAGTGATGATACAAATTGTAAAGCCACGCCACACAATCACTTTTTGGTCATGAAGAGGTTTTTCCACTAATGCATGAAGTTTTTTTTTTTTTTTTTTTTTTTTTTTTACACATATGCGACAATTTTGCGTGTTCACGCTTCCACGTAGTGAAAAATATGCCTCGTCTGCCCACAAAACGTTTGAAAGCATGTCCGCATCATTCACCATTTTCACGAAAACCCAACTAGCAAATTCCTGTGACGTGTTACAAAATCAGTTGACTTATGTTCGTGCACAAATTTTATACGGAATTTTAATTGTATACGAACATCTTTTGAGAATGACTGCTAGAGATCGCCATACACATCCATAAGAAATTCCAGTTAGTCGTGAAATTGCACGTGCACTGTTTTCACCATGTGCTGACGATGTCGATTGAGTATCGGCATCGTGTTCTACCCCATTATTACACTAAAAAAAAAAATGTCCTCAAAATTGAGTAAAAAGTACTCAATTTTAAATACGTCACATAATCAAAATAGCTCCGATCCAAATGTATTCAAAACTGATAAACACATGTACTGATTTTTGATTCCATGGCTGTATTCAAATACGAATCGCTATGTACCACCCCCTAAACCTACAAATTAAAGTAAAAATTCACTGACATTTATTTTCCGCTCAAAATTATTAACAAGAGTCATTTAATTGATTATTTATTAAGAAAAATAGCAAAATTATTATTAAGGTACCGAAATCGAATATTTTTATGACAGGGATGACCGCCAGGGAACCCTGCTTTCGCTTTAGAGTATAAGTGCGATCCCGGGGAGGAGAATATTTTTATGACAAGAGCATTATTTGCAAGCATTTTTAAATTATTTTAAAATACTATGCATAATTTAATTTTTACATTAATAAACATTTTTTATGCCGCCATGAATGAAATAAATCATTACAGAGTACAAAATTATTGTTTTGTTTGGATTTGATAACATGTGATGTTTCAAAAATGAGAAAGCATTGATTCATTTTTGATCGAAACATATTCAATTCAATATGAGTATATCGATTTACTCATTTTTGAGTACTTCATTTTTTTCAGCGTACGACTGCAACAGACGTTTGGGGTCTCCTGCTTTTTGACGATCTTCCAACGAGCTCGTTTTCATATATATATATATATATATATATATATATATATATTATTATATATATATTATATATATTATTATTATTATTATATAAATATATTATTATTGTTATATATTATTATATTATTAATAATATATATATATATATATTATTATTATATAAATATATATATTGTATATATATATATATATATTGCTTATCGGGTTATAAGGTATTCTTGTCACGTGATAATAAGTTTTTCCACTTTCTCGCACTGCTTCATCAGGGATTCGGTTCGAACAGCCCACTTTCACAGTATTTTCTGAAAGATCTTCTACCTTTTCTGCAAAATGAAAAACGCCATTCGATTACATAGTTACTGCATAAAAACACCTGCCAATTTCATGTATTTCCAAACAGAAATGAATCTGGAAATGGCTCAGAAAGGATCCACTTTGGATTTGTGATAAAGGTTCTTTAAACTGGATAAAAGAATACTCAATTGTTAGTATACGGGCTAAAAATATGTTTTCCTGATATGAAAACTAGTTGGATGTACCAATCCTAAAACTTTCTTCTATGTCTCATACATTTTAATATTTCAAAAAGCAGTTACAAATGTTAATACTTTAATATTATTAGTTCAATCAGGGGTCGATGCAGGTTATTTTTCTTGGGGCCCATTTTTTTAAAAGTAAAAGTTATTTTTGTGAATTGTATTATATTGTTGTGAAAAATAACATTTTGTAACGAAAACTGAAATCCACTTACTCAAATTCTTACAAAGCATTTATTAACAAGAACTTCTTTAAATCCTCGTGCTAAAGTTTTTGTTTTTCGTGACCTGGTTTTATTTAGAAGCTAAACATTTTAAAACAATTTTTATGAAAAAGAATTTTACGAAGGGGCTTATTTTATTGAAAAGAATTTTGTGAAGGGACCTTTTTTTTATTAAGTTCCTTTTTGTAAAGGGGCCCATTTTATTAAATTTAATTTTGTGATGGGGCCCATTTTATTATTATTTTTTTTTAAAGAGCTTATTTTATTAAATAGATTTTTGCGAGAGGGCTTTAAATATGCCCCAAATTTTGCCTGGATCGACCCCTGTTAATATTATACGAACTTAATTATCAATCTTAAATTTCTGCTTCATTCAATTAATCGGAATAAAACGAGTTAATCTCTATCATGATATTTGTTGAGATCAATGGTTTTCCGTTATTCTGCTGTACAATGTGCATCAGCTGTTTGTGAAAAGCCGGGTTCGAAAGATACGATGTTTCCGTCCCTGCCCGGGCACAATATAAACCGATAGACTATAAAACTACGAAAAATCGGGAAATTTATACAAAAATTGCCATTATAACGCGCCCTTACGGCGGAATACATCGAAATTCAAGGAGGACCTGCTGGTCATAGCCAAAAACGTACCCAAAAAATTTGGTTCAATTCTATGCAAACTTCAAACACTTTTCGATGATACAATAATGAAAATGGCACAAAAATAGCTATTATAGCGCCTCCTTCCGGCGAAATATTTCCAAATTCGTGGGGGATCTGCTGGTCATAACCAAAAACATACACAAAAAATTTGGTTCAATTCTATGCAGAACTTCAAACACTTCTCAATGGTACAATAGCGACACAATTACACACCGACAGGGAGACATTTTGTATATACATGTTTTTTGTATCTCTGACCTCTAAAACGTGTAAATTCGTCAAAAACCGAAAGTCGAAAAAGAATTCGATTACAATACTTTTTTCTATTGAATATAGCAGAAAGTAATAAGAATTTACACCTATTTCCTTCTTTCCTACAAAAGCCTTGTTTAATTGTATTCAAAGCATGCTGAAATTTACCAGATGTTTAAATACATACACAACCAATCAGCGCAAAAGAAAAAAAAACTTTTATTATTATTATTATTGAATTTATTAATGCATTGTTGAAATTATTTTTAATTACAAAAAAATACTGCATAAGAATTGATTCTACTTATTGATCCTATAACTAACTTATTAATCTTATTTTCTAGGTAAATAAAAGTTGCAAATTATTAAATTGTAAATTATAGGTTTAAAAATTGATGATTTAAGAAATGTAGTTTTTTTATCCTCCTTCTCTCTCTAGGCTGGTTCCTATGTTTGTAATTGTACAGAAGAAAATCTGAGTTCTAATAAAGAATTATGCTTAAGATGGCTTCAGCTAGCTGTGTTTTATCCTTTTGTTCAATTTTACGGGGAAAATGCTGAATATGTAAGTTTTTATTATTCTTTACAAAATAAATTTCAGAGTATACTTACTTTGTATACTTAATTTTTTTAGTTTTCTTGTAAAATATCCTGATAAATTGAAATAATTTCAAATCGAATCAAATAATTTTTCGTGAAAGTCTGCTGGGTATCATTTAGTTTCCAAATCTCTAAGTTACTGTTGAATATTCTGCCAATTTCGAATTAAATGTTGATATTCGGCTAAAAAATGCTCTTTTATACATGTTCCAATATGTTCCTAAAGCACTAATTATTATTTCAATATAGCGTTTGTCAGAGCTATGCATACTCTACTACTAACTAGGATCATTTTCTAATTTTAACCCTCAACCCCTTGAAAGGTGGTGGCTCATTTTTTTAACCACTTAATTTTACTACCTAAATTTTCCATTGGCACCAGTTTTAAATGAGAATTTTCATTTTTAACAGTGCTTAACAGTGTTGTCAAGTTCCAAGCTGACGTCAAATTTACACCCAATCTATTGATGTTGCTTCGTTGATTGGAGGACTGTTTTAGCTGAATCGTCAATCAACGAAGCAACCAAGATTCCTGCTGATTATTTTATCCTACTTAGATCGTGATTTTAACTGTTTTTTCGTTTGCTGTGGCTCTTACTGTTTTGTGACTCTGCTCGTTTATTGATGAGAACTATGAAAATAGCCGAAACGTTTATGTGTATTTTTAATTATATTTTAATTGTTTTTAATAAAATTTTAGTGTGTCTATGTCAGTAGTTATGCAAATTGTGTTAATTAAGTTAAAAAGTTTAAGAGATATAAGAAAGAAGTACGGGAAGTAAAGCTTTTACGTATTTTCAAATAAATTTGTTTGTAAATTTTGGTGTCAATCAATCATTTCAGTATTTTACGAATAGAAGTCAGTGCCTGATTTACAGCAGAGCATTTGGCGGCATGCTGCTGAAAGTTTTTCAATTATTTTCCAAAATCTGATGCGGTTTAACATGTGATGCAATGTTGCATTTCATTCTACATTCTATTGTCGTATTGTAGTTTTATAAAACTGTATATTTTGTCTGAAACATGCATTTTTAATTACTTTATTATTGTGTGGTATTTTCTTTCATCTTTAACATTTGTAAAACATATTGTATTAACCCTATTCTTGTTCTGTCTCATCATATATATCAGTGGGTTTGTGAGCTTAGCTCATAGGTCGTAGGTCAGAACCCCTTAGTATTTTACATAATTATTGCTTGGTACTGCGGAAAATATGTTATTAGTTGTTGCATACTTTATCATTCCAGATATATGGAATTGCACAGGAAAGGACAATCAGTACCGCATAATTTATTATAAAACATCTATTCATTTAAATTTCATAATTATGAAATAATTATTTATAAGTATGATTATCAAATTTAATTTTTAATGGGTATTTTAATATAATTATTAAAAGTAATGGTTATTTTAGTAAGTACAGTTCTAAATAATATTTTTTTTCTATTCGAGCTACCTGTAAGCTTCGGTGTAATGACCCCTCCCCCTCCCGCCCCCCGAATCGTCTGGTCTCCATCGATTCATCTATCCTGTAAATAACAGTGTGTATCAATTTGAAATCTGTATGGGCAGCAATTCTCAGTCCCAGGTCCGGCCCGGTACAACAGCTGAAAGTTCGAACAAGACTGCTATTGGCCCGTACTAAAACTGTTATTCGCCCGACTCATTATAAAAGCAAACAGACCTTGCATTTCCCGTTATAAAAGCAAACGGACTGTGCCGTCCTGGTATGTCTGGTTTTTTAAAAACATTTTTAGCCCAAGCCGGCCGGTACAAAAATCAGTGAAATCTGGCCCGACACAATACAGTTCAATTACTGCGAACAATCGCAGATATTCTTAAATCTCCATTATTTTACATCTAAAAAATTTTTTTAAAGGATTTCGCATGCATTTCTATGCAAAAATTTAAACTACAGCCTTTTTGAGATTTTTATGCATTCAAGCCATGATATCTGGATTAACAATATTAATGATACACACGATACATACAAAAGCAGATTCAATAAAATAACAATGTAATTTTTAAAATATAAAATATGATTTAAAAATATAATAATTTAACAATCCAGAGGTAAGTACATCTTACGCGTTTCGGTAGATTTCCGTTTTTTTTTTTCTTTACTTTCTTTTTTTTTTTAAATATCTTTATCTATATATGAGGGCCTCACAACCATAGTAGACCAATTCCATTTTGAAAACTAGTCGGAAGTAGCAATCCCAAAATTTCTTCTATCTCATACATGTTAACATTTCCTGAAAAATAAAGCATATTAGTGCCACCGGTTCGGGGATTTACATCAAAATCTAATCAGCAAAAAACTTATGTCAAGTTTTAGTTGAATCTGAAGTTTGGTGAAAATCCGTGCATTAGTTTTTGAGGTAGAACTAATGCGGAAATCGTAAAAAAATATACATAGCAAAGCCACCTGTTAGTCGATTTACTCCAAAAACTAATCCGGACCAATTTATATGAGGGACTAACTGAATCTGAAGTTTGATGAAAATTCATGCATTAGTCCTTGAGATACAGTTTTTGCGGAAATCGTGATAAATGCAGCCCAGCAGTACCACCTGCTGGCCGATTTGCACTAAAAACTAAACAGCGCTAATTTATATCAGGGATTAACTGAATCTGAAGTTAGGTGAAAATTCGGGCATTAGTTCTTGAGATAGAGCTATTGCAACAATCATAAATAATGCCACATAGCAGCGCCACCTGTTGGACAATTTACACTAAAAAGTAATCAGCACCAAATTACATCAAGGACTAACGGAATCTGAAGTTTTATAAAATTAGTTCTTGAGATATAACTATTGTGGAAATCGTGAAAAATGCAGCATAGCAGCACCACCTGCTAGGCGATTTACACCAAAAAGTAATCAGCACCAGTTTATATCAGGGACTAACTGAATCTAAAGTTTTATTAAATTTCGTTCATTAGTTCTTGAGATAGAGCGCCCACAAAATTTGTATCGCACACACGCAGACGGAGAGACAGACAGACTCACATACATATTCACAGACAGACATTTTATAAAAACTTGTTTTTATGGTTTTCTGATACCTAAAACGTGTAAATCCGTCGAAAACCGGAATTCGAAACTTTACATGAATCCAATACTTTCTTCTTGTAAAGATAGAAGAAAGTAAAAAGTGAGATAGTCCAATTAGAAGGTGCATAAAACCTGTTTCATTCTCTCCCACAGTAAACCAAGTCTGTAACAGAAATAAACAGATGATATATATGATAAAGTGTATGTGAAAACAGACTTGTTTCACTGTGGGAGTGGATAATAAAGATTTAATGAACCTTCTAAATAAACTAGCTCATTTTTTTTTTTTTTTCAAAATGGACTTGGTCTACTATGTTGTGAGCCTCTCATATAAACTTATTATCACGATAACGCACAAAATTCTGAACTAATTCGAATCTTTATGGGACAGTATATTCAGTGGCGACAACTTGTATGGGCCCATGGGGTTCTAGCCCACCCAATAATTTGATTTCTCCGTCCACCCAATTTCAATTGATTTAATTCGTAATTTATTTTTTTTTTTATTTATTGAAATTAAATTCAGTTTTATTAACATTCACAAAATAATTTTGTTTGAAAATTAGTAAGGAAGGACATCAATTAGACTTACAGGAGCACTCAAAACCCCTTTAGCGTATGTATAGTTAAATTCCTCGCGGAAATAAATTTCCTGCCTATTTTGTCATATGTTTTGCCGTCTTGAATTGATAAAACACTTAGGTGACTAAAATGTATGCTTTTCTTGACATTTAGTGTTTTGCACTTTCAAAGTTAGCAATTCCAATGTTATTTAAAATAAATATTAATTTATTTATAGGGAAGAACTTATAAGAATATAATTTAATAAAAAAATTAATAATTTAATTATAATTTAATATAAAATAATTAAATTAATTTTTAAATTTGCTTAAAAAAACATAATTTAATTTCGAATTATCATCTTTACTCATTCGCTTCTCCCTCCCCTCTCTCTGCACACACATACACACTAAGGGAAAAAATTATGTGTTATTTTACACAAAACTTTTTGAGCCCACCCAGTATTTTTGGAAAAGTTGTCGCTACTGAGTGTATTAATAGTGCAAGTATCTCGGATGAGTTCGTAAATCAAGTACGTAATTTTTATAGTTCATTTACAGACACAAACTAGTATGTTGTGGCCATCACAAAACTTTCTTCTATCTCATACATGTCAATACTTCAAAATTCACTATCACAGTGCCAAATTAAATGGCAATCTGTGCTCATCATGAGAATACTAAAAAGATGAAATTCCGTGCATTAGTTCTCGAGGTATGACTGTCGCTGAAATCGTGTAAATCCAGCAAAAGGCAGCATAGCAGCGCCACCTATTGGGTTATTTACACCAGAATCTAATTATCATCAACTTGTGTCAACGTCTAACTGAATATGAAGTTTGGGGGAAATTCGTGCATTAGTTCTTGAGATAAAGCTATTGCGCAAATTATGACAAATGCAGCATAGCAGCGCCACCTTTTGAGCGATTTACACCAACACATAATTGGTAGCAATATTAATCAAGTTATACTTAAATCTGAAGTTTGATGAAAATTCGTGCATTAGTTCTTGAGATAGAGCTATTGCGGAAATAGTGCAAAATGAAGCATAGCAGCGCCACCTATTGGTAGATTTACACCAACACGTAGTCAGCATCATTTCATATAAAAGAGTAACTTAATCAGAAGTTTGATGAAAATGTGTCTTTTAGTTCTTGAGATAGAATTATTGCAGAAATCGTGTAAATCCTGCAAAATACAGCATAGCAGGGCCACCTGTTGGGAGATTTACACCAAAACGTAAACAGCATCCATTCATGTCAAGGCCTAACGTAATCTGAAGTTTTATACAAATCCGTGCATTAGTTCTTGAGATACAGCTATTGTGGAAATCGAGAAAAATGCAGCATAGCAGCGCCACCTGTTGAGCAATTTACACCAAAAACTAATCAGCACCCATTTATATCAGGGACTATCTGAATATAAAATTTTATTAAATTCCGTTCATTAGTTCTTGAGATAGAGCGCCCACAATATTTGTGTCACACACAGACAGACTCACAGACAGACATTTTGTAAAAACATGTTTTTCGGGTTCTCTGACCCCTAAAACGTGTAAATCCTTCGAAAACCGGAATTCGAAAATTTTCATGAATCCAATACTTTCTTCTTGTAAAGATAGAAGAAAGTAAAAAGGAAAAACGTGCAAAATGTGTTATCACGATAACGGCGAAATACTGAACCAATTCGAATCAAATTAGGGCAGTGGATTGATCTTGCAAATAGCTTGAATTAACTAGCATTTTAGATATCAATTGCATAATATCTATTTAGTTACATACGGTAAGGCTAATTTAAAATTTCCACCAAAATACATTTCGCCAATATAGCAAACTTTGAAGGAATGAGAACTTTGTTTTGCCTACCGTCCCATTTTTGGGATGCTTCGAATTTTAATAAATTTGTATAATTTTCTTCTTTATAACATAAAAATTGCATAAAATTATTATTTGTAAATGTCTTTATCTGTTACCGAGATATAAAAACATAAGAGGGATATTTATTTGCTTAAATGAAGGCATTTTTCGGTGTTTATAGATTTTTCATTTTTTAAGACGGCGAAATATAAAAAGTGAGTTTATTTGTATTTTTTCTATCAGAGATCCAAATAAATAAGTCATAATCTTAGCTTTTAGACTTCTTTGTAATGCGTATTTTTTTTTTTTTTTTTTTTGTGAAATTACATGTTCAAGCCAATTTTTTATGCATTTTTGTAACTTAAAAAATATAGGGCACTAGACACGAACAGGTGCATATTTTTATTAGCCATTTGGGGGACAGTTTATGTAAAGTCCTTTTCAAGATGATTATGACATAAATTTTTTTTAAGCCTCAAATACGATTATTCTTAGTTTATTATTAATAATACTTATAATGTTATTAGTCTCTGAAACGAAATAAATATATTTTTAGTAGTTCATAAAAATACTAAGTATAGTATATGATACACAATTTAAAAGCTTATTTTATATAAATTTAGACAAATCGTGTAATTATGCATATTATACTATTATAAATATTATGCATATTTCATATTTAGTACGCTTCCATTTTATGAAATAAATATAAAAACTTTTAAGCGTAATTTTTTTTAGTATTTTTCCAGTTCATTTTGAGACATTTTAAAGCGATTTTACTAACAAATTTGAGAAAACAATAATTCAGGCACAAATGGGTTAATTGGTATTAAATCTCATGTACGTACCTTAAAGTAAAAAATAAGTAAATAATCTTCTTTTCCGATTGAGCCGGAAGGACTTGTTTTTATTTTCTGCTCTATCTTTTACTTACCAATAATAAATAATTAATTATTTAAATCTTCTCATTTTCTTCTCTTTATTAACTAGTTTCAGCATTCGCTTTAGCTGGTTTCTCGAAAAACGATGAAGACAAAATATGACCGATTTTCTCTTTTAAAATTAAAAAACAAAACAAAAACTCATTTATCTAACTATTTAAAGTTTTCAGTCTGCTTAAACATCTGTCTTTAAATGTCCAAGATTTTACTCAGATGACATTCGATAAAACTTGAGTATTTGTAAGATTTCAAAAGAAAAATCAGTCATTCGCTGCACCCACGAGTTACAATTACTCCATTGTTATTGCAACTCGTATACAGTTGTAATCTCAAAAATAAATAAATAAAATAGACAACAGGAATTTTGCTTTTTCAGAATTTAGTTTCGCCTCCGATGAAAAAAAAATAATATAGATAGATAGATAGATAGTACAAAACGCATTTCACTTTGAAGACTTAAAATAGGCGCTTTTATTTTATATAAAAGGACGTTATTTGTATCAGCGGAAGAATCCCCCATTTACGATCCAGGCTTAAACAATATCCAAGAAGTGCTTAAAGTATGCTTATGTCGTCATAATCACAGAATAATACACAAAGCAAGCAAAAAGCGATGTCGCCATTCAAGAAACTCGACAAAAAAATCGGCTATCTAATTATTCATATACCTTCATTTGTTTGTAACATTAATATAGATACTTAAAATTAAATGTACAGTAAACTCTGAATTTTCCGTGGTAGACAATATCCCGCCTTAGACAAATTTTACTCTATGTCTATGGATTCGCAGGGATTTGAAAATCTTTCCGAGTTAGACAGATTTCCGTCTTACACGGAGTCCGCCTTACAGAGAGTTTACTGTAGTTTATAATAACTCCATGTTTTATCAGAAATCATTCATTTATATTTTTTCAGAATAACACATATTTTAATTACTATTTTTTTCATTTGTTATAGTAAAATGGCAACAAAAATACATAATATACTATTTTCCAACTATTTTTCCTTTACTTTCTACAAAAATGGAGTACTTCAGTTTCCAGCATTAAAAAAATGGCGTTGAAAACTGCAAAAAAATTAATGTTTCAAAAATAAATTGAGATGAAGTTTTCAAACAAATTTCATTTCAAAAGTACTTTTTACTTCCTATACAATGGTATAAAAATTGAAAATGTACGATGCTTAGAAGTTTAAAAAACTGCAGTAGGGATTTAACCGTACGATGATACATCTGCTTTGTTTTGCGGCTGTCTTATATAACAGAACGTTATTTTTTTAGAGACGACATTTTAATTGCTGCCGCGAAAAAAATAGCATACGAGGGCTAAAAAAAAAAAAAATCGCGTTTCATCACCTGCACCAGGCTAATAAAAATTTGTCTAAAAATCAATTTATAAATTTATAATTAAATTCTTAAAATATTAATATTTTGTACCATTAGAAGCACACATGTGTTCATATATTTCTTTTTAATTCTGCTATATCAGGTGAGCGAAAAGTCAATTAAATGTGTTAAGGCCTATCTCTTTGTGGTTGGAGGGGAGGGGGGGGGGATGTGGCATGTATCTGAAAAATATATGCCCTCCATGATAATACGGAGAAAATGCAATAAACTCAACTATATGGCATAGTATATAGTGAAATTCTATTTCGTAAGACTTTATCTTTAAATAAAAACTTACAATTTCATTTTTAAAACCGAAATCTGCAATGATTAAATGAAAATGACACCAGTTTCGAAAAACTTTCAGTCACGACTTCAGTTATGATGTTTTGTTTTAAAAGAGAAAGAACCAACCGACTCTAAAAAAATGTTGTTATGCTTCATTGCCTATTTAAAATTTCCAAGTTATTAAAACACTTAGCTATAACGTATAGATATAAGAATAAGAAACAAAATAGGAAATAAAACATAATTTTTTTTTCCTTTTTTAGAATCAGTTGGACGTCACATTAAAAATAAACGAAGCTAACGAAAAAGAAAGCCTGTCGCGGTGCTTTACGCATATCTTTTTTTACAGACCGCTGGAGTCACGTGATGCTCGAATGCACCAATGCAGATGTACGAAAATTTTGGTTGCTAAAATAAATTTATGTAAACACGTGTTATCATTTTTTTTAACCATTTGGAAAAATGGTTATTGTCCTCGTCAGGGTAGGAAATCTAAAGCATGTGTGAAGCTTTTGATTGGTTTAATCTGCATTTTATTCGTTTTCTGATTGGTATATACAGTAATTTGTATTTCACTTTATTTTCAACAGAGATTGATACCTTCTGTTGCCACTATGACAAAAAGTAATAAAAACTACAAAAAAAAATTAATAACTCAGAAACAAATTGCATTTAAAAGTACATTTTTTTCTCTATACGACAGTGTAAAAAGTAATATTGGGGGATGTTTAGAAGTTTAAGAATGAAATTTCATTTAAAATGGGTTCCAGATTTCCAAGAAATCTGACGATGGAAAAGACTTTTCCCGAACAGCCAATGAAATGCTTGGATAATAAATAAGTTTCAGTGGGATAATACGTACGAGTCGCAGGCGATTTTTGTCGCTTGGAATTTTTCCGTGTAATAACACTATTAATGTTTAATTCATGGCGTACGTAATGTATGATCAACTCCGTGCGATTTTTTATGTCTTAAATTTTAGTCTTCGAAAAAATCATTTTCCAAATGGTCGTTGTAATTTGTTAAATTGCTTTTTTTTTTTTTTAATTATTGTGCCGTTTTTAAGGCTGTGGCAACAGCAACAAAAAAAAAAAAAATAACTGCATTAGAAATGAAAAAAAAAATATATAGATTTTTTATAATGATAAACTATGCCAGGTGGTTGGAAGAAGGGAGTAAAGAGTGACCTGATATGTTTTTTAAGTTGACAGTGACTTTTTCTATTTTCTGAAATATGCCTATATCAAGTTTCGGGCAAATCGATCAAACGCTCAAGATTTGCATATGAAACATACACACAGAAAACGCCTTATATATGTATATATATATATAATATGCTAAAATTATATAAATATAGATAATATGCTAATAATATATACATATGTAGATAATATGCTAAAATTATATGTATATAGGCAATATGCTAAAATTTTGTTTATTATGAAAACGCATAATAGGTTTAAAATTCACCTTTAGCAATTTCTGTCAACAGAAGAAAACATAACCGAATTCATTTGTACAGCCCTGTATATTTCCAGCAGTTTAATAAACACGCCACATATTAAATTGAAAATTTAATTTAGGTAAAAATACGTGCAAAAATACTGAAATACACTTCCAGAAATTATCATCGATAAATGGCCATGTATCGACATCATCTTTTTTGCGTTGTCCTGTATTTATTTTATTTATATTCTACAAACATCTCTTAATATACTAAATGTATTTCAGCTTAAAAATCCATAGCGCAATAAAAAGCCACCTTTAAACAGTTATCAGCATTGCTTACGAATTCCTTTGTGTAGCCTTGCAGATGATCTATAGCATTTATACACATCGCGTAATAAGCAAAAATTTAATTATACTGAAGAACGCATAACTATAACTGGAAACGCATTTCCAGCAATTATCACTAATAGACAGTAATTCCGTATATAGCACTGCATCCGAGATCTTTGTGTGTCCCTGTAAAATAATGATAAATGATCACATTCAACGGCAAGTATCTTGTATAAACCTCAGTAATGTATATGAGTTTCATTTCATTTGAAATAGTGTAACGTAATTAAAATACGCTGCTTCTTTTATGTGGTCCTGTAAATGTTTTACATTTCATATTCTACAGAAAGCAAGTTATGGTGCACCTCAAAAATTAATATAAATTCCATTATGGTTGAAGTAGTATAACATAGTTAAAATACATCGTAAACGATTTCCGCCCCATATACCATAATAAAACGAAATTATTTTGTGTGCCTATGTATATGAACTATAAGTGCTACACATACCATATTTTATATCAAGCAAGTAATAGTAAACATCAGTGAGGTATATCAATTTCAATATGTTTTAAATAGTGTAACGTAATTAAAATACACTGCAAAGGATTATTCCCCGTAGACCGTAATGCAACAGCGTTGTTTAGAGTACCCCTGTAAATGAACCATAAATGCTACACACTTTATTTTCACTACCAAATGTGCCATAATAAACCTCAATTACATATATAAATTACATGGTAATCCGAGTATATTTACAGAGCAGAGATCGGCAGACAGACGGACAAATAAACCGAACATACATAAACACTTTTTAATTGTATTGGAATAAAAAACAAAATTGATATACCAATTAAGTTATTTAATATGTTAAAGCCAAATTCAAGAGATTACAGTAGAACTTTAAAAGATTACAATATTCTTTTAAAGTTTTCTACAGGTATGTCAAATAGTTTTAAAATAAAAAGCTATAAAACTCACATATTTTGCTAATTTTTAAATTTGAAGATACTTGGCCGTTATTTGACGTAAATTCACTCTGTGCATGAAAATATTACATTATATATTTGATAAATCAATAATTAAGTAAGAAATAAAAAAAAATATGCGCAAAAATTAGAAACTTTTAACTGAATAATACTCGGAAAACAATAATTTTTCTGCCACCGGTAAAATTATATTCTTACACTTATTAGATATTGGAAGTGTGCATTTTCTATTTGGTTAATTTAAAATATAATGATAAATCATGGCAATCGCTTCCTTCTGTGGGAAGAAGGTGTGATGTCAGTATTAAACAACAGTATCACTTTAGATAGGACTCGGCTGCGGAGGTAGGATGAGGATGTACTTGCGAAGTATCATTTTATTGTTTATTATTCAAAGCTACTGAATAAAATTAAATAAGCCTTCACAACGTGTTAAATATAGTTTTAATCTTATGAAAAGTTTTAATTTTTTAGACAAATTCTTCTATAGAATTTCGAAATAAATTAAATTTCATAATTTTTCTAGCAATTTAATACTTTGAAATCCAGTAATTGAAATATTTGCTTAGTATGAATTAAATTCACTTAAAGATTCTTTATGTATACAGGATCACAAAAAGGGAAAAATTGGATTTTTAAGACTATACCATTTAAATTTTATAATACTTTCTTCACATAAATCAGCCATATCATCTCAAGTAAATTTTTAGTAAGCATATGTTTGATATAATTGCAAAAAAATTATAATTAGTAAAAAGTTTGATTTATACAGGGTGTCCGGTCTCAACGGTGTCCAATGGCTAATTCCTAAACCGTTAGTCATAGACATATAGTTCCAATTACAAAAATGTTTTAAATCAGGTAAAGAAATATTTTAAAAGCGATTTGGGTCAATACAAACATTTCTTAAAAAATTACGAAATTTAAATTTTTATACGCTCCCCCGGTCCTATAAGTTATATTTAGTAAAATGTTCCTATTACACTGACAAGAAAAGTCCTATTCATATAACACTAAAATTGAGGTAGTTATGAAACTTTAAAAATGCATGACTTATGCCACTTTTCTTCTCTGAAAACAAATGAGTTCGGCTTTGCTTTGAGGGTCACATACCAAGTGCTTAAAGTATTCGAAGATCATATTTCATGTGTATCTGCGCTTTGACAAAAAATCGTACAAGTATTACGATTAAGTTAACATTTATCAAGTTTCAGATTAGCTAAAATAACATATGTTTTATTTTGTCAGGATTTGAGACTGTTTCTTTTATGATTTCTTTTCACAAAAATTATGTTATTGTTATAAGTTTTTATGTTACTTCAACCATCGTATGTATGTTTTTCCAGTTCAAAACTTGTACTCGAACTTTAACCCACTTTCAAATATCCCATCGAGATTATATTTTACATACTAGCGCAAATCCGATAACTATCTAATATTATTATGATTTTCGGTGGTTACCATTTATACTTATTTTACAGGATAACACAAAAAATTTCAGATAGTTACCGCGAAGAAGTTTAAGAAAAAGTTTTACATTAGATAATACAAGACTACGATTGGTGGGTTTTTTAACTTTTATGTATTTTTTAGCACTGAATCCGAAAATTACCTTAATTTTTAACCATCATGTCAAGATATTTCGCAAATCATAAATTGTCAAATTTAAAGAATAACAAAAATCGGATACTATAAAGTAGAGGAGATGTTGTGTTTTTTAAATTTTGATAATTGATTTTTACGTACTTTTTAGCACTGAATCTGAAAATGACCTTCATTTTTAACCATCACGTTAGAATTTTTTTGCAAATAGTAAATGTGTAAGTTAAAATGTAGCGAAAATCTCATACTATAAAACATATGTAAAACTTTTTTATTTTATTTTATTCAATAATTTATTCGATATTTTTGCTTATCCTGGGATTCTTACAGCTAAACAGCTGAGTGGTCCGATGAGACGGGGGAGGAGATTCCATTTTAACTTTGAACTTTTTAACTTTGAAATTTGCAATTTGCGGAAAATCCTGATGTGACGGTTAAAAATGAAGGTCAATTTCGGATTCAGCAGTATAGAATACATAAGACTCAATTATCAAAAGCTAAAAAACATGACATAACCCAACTTTTGCAGGCTAGAGCAATCTAATAATATTTTTAAATACGTATCATTTTGTAAAGAATTGAGGCTGTTAATTTAGCATCATTTTATTTAACAAAAATTCTGTTTTTTCTTTCTTCATAACTGTTTATTACAAATTGTATATTTTGCATTAATATGTCAGAATGATTAAAGATTTTGAAATTTATATTGCAATGTTAATTTTACTCTGAAACATTTTTTAATATATCTGACGAAATTATATTTCGACTAAATTTGTGAATGACCCCCAATTTGCAGCAAAAAATATGCTCTAACTTTAAACAGCTATTACTCGGTCAATTTTAAGCGTAGAATAACGGGACTTTTTTTGTATTACTTGTCAGTGTAAAAGGAAAATTTCACTAAATATAACTTATGGGACCGGGGGACCGTATAAAAATTTAAATTTCGTAATTTTTTAAGAAATGTTTTTATTGACCCAAATCGTGTTTAAAATATTTATCTGATTTAAAACATTTTTGTAATTGGAACTATATGTCTATGACTAACGGTTTAGGAATTAGCCATTGGACACCGTTGAGACCGGACACCCAAACTTTTTATTAAGCATAATTTTTTGCAATTATATCAATGTACTAAAAATATGCTGAATAAAAAACTATTTAAGATGGTATGGCTGAATTAGTTTTCAAAAAATCCCTGCCGGCTCGACCTACAGGCGCAGGTAGATTTCAAAGTTAAGTGCTAATTTCAACAACAAAAACTAAATCATGATTAGAGATAAACCCACTTTAGACGAGTTTTTATTTCATTTTTATATAAGATGTGCTTTTATCAGAATCATGTTAAGGTGGTATTTAAAAAAAAAAAAAACTTTCTATGCCCAACAATTCGAAATTTTCTGGGAAATTTTCAGATTCATTTTTAAAAGAAAAAATATTAAACTTGCTGACGTGATTTTTGAATAGATTTATAAGCGACCTGTGTTTTTATTTTTCGTTTAATTAATTAAAACTTGATTTATAAACAATTATTTTCTGAGTAGGAGAATATTTTTCGTTTCCAACACAATCGCTTCAGGAAATTCCGTTCAAAATGGCCACATTTGGCATCATTTTTTGAAATATATTCTGCCTCTATCAAAAAATCAACCATTACGGTACATTATATTGTTTCTTATAAGAGAATCTACCAATTGGATGCGTTTGAGAGCAAAAATGAATTTAAAAATGAGTCAGAAAATAAGCAGTTTGGATTAGACCCTTTGGATTACACGCTTAATACGAGGATATTTTTTCTTCAACCGCTATGTATTTTTAATTTGTTTTTGCTGCAAGAATTGGTCTTATCAAAAACTTATATTCATATAAATGTTGTAGATAACATTAAAAAGATATATAATAAATTCATGTGGATTTTATATCTTGTGAATTGACGAAGTTATGGATTTTTTTCTTCTTCAACCCCCACCCCTTTTTGTTTTATTTTTTATTTTATTTTTGCGGTACGAATTGGTCCTATCAAAAACCTGTCAGTATAAAAGTTGTAGATAATATTAAGAAGATTTATAATAAATTTAATTGGATTTGATATCTTGAGAATTGACGAAGTTATGACTTTTGTTTCTCTCTAAAACCCTGTTTTTTGCGCCCCTTGAGCCCATTTTTAATTTTATCAAAAATCTGTGATACATAAATTTCTGGCCCTTTTTATAGAAGTAATAAAAACTTTAAACTGATTTGATATGTATAAAAATTAAGAAGTTATGGGGTTTTTTCAGTTTTCACAAAATCCCTCCCTATTTCCAACCCCTTGGTCCGATTTTGTTCATTAACGAACTTGACCGAGATTTTATGCTCCTTGATTTTATGTATCAGTTTAGAAGAGACTTGTGCTGAATTATGGACGTTACCTTATCCATAGCAAAGTGATATATATATGTATATATAGTTTTTTACTGAGGGTGGTTTTGGGTTCTATCGGCGTGGATCTGCAAAAAAATTTCAGAAATTCCAACATAGGGGAGAATGTAATAGGTAGTATTTCATACGAAATCTACCTAAAAAATGTAAAAATTTTAAATGTATAGATCTTAAAAAACCAACAAAATATAAAAATATCCACAGTTTTTTCCCTTTTGTTAGCCTGTATAAATAAAATCATTAAATGAATTCAATTCTATTAAGCAAATATTTCTATTACTAGATTTTGAAATGTTAAATTGGTAAAAAAATTAATCAATGATATTTCATTTATTTCTAAATTCTATAGATGAATTTGTCTAATAAAAATCTGAAAATTTCCAAAAGATTAATAATTATTTCACAAAAACATTTAACATAATGAAATATTGTTATTAAAGAATAATCTTTATGAGTTTCAGGAGTTTCATGTTATTCTTAATTTAAATCAAGGTTGGGAGAGCTTAGTTATAGACTTCACGATTCATGTAAAATCACATTAAAATAATTAAGCATATTTCACAAGAAAATGGCGCAGGTGTTGTTCAGTACAAATCCAAGTCAAGCACAGGATGATTAAAAACTTTGTTAATTCTATATTTACACTTTTAAATATTTACAATATATATACAACGAAAACATTTTATATAATTATTTGGATAATATTTGTTAAATAAATTCCACACTGGAAATTCAAGATGATCATATTAAAATTTCAGCAATTATGTTCTTCTAAAAAGAAGCCCAGAAAATAGCATGATTTAATATTCGAAAATAAATTTTCCTTTTCAAAATTAAACATCATTTCTTCTAATAGAAGACCACGAAAAACCTATACGCAGCTTATTACCTGCTGCGTTCAAGATTCACATTCACAACAAAACTAAACTAAAAAAAAAAGAGTAAAAAAAAATGTTTTCAAATATCAATTCTCTCGAAGGTCACGTGATCCTTCGCGGCGCCTAAGCAGTCTGGCTGACTGCTCGAGAGAGGGTTGCAAAATATTCCACTAACTCCCCCCCGATGAACAAGGGTTCATCAAATGGGATTCAAACAATTAAAGTAGAAATAAAAATTATTCTAAAAAATCATCAGTTACACTATGCATAAATACAATACAAAATCAAAATATATACTTACATACTGGACTTCAATAAAATAAAATAATTTAAAAAATTTGCGAACAATTTTCTGCTACTAAAAATAGAACAGTTTAAATCTATATAACTTTTTCTAGAATATTCAACACAAAAAAAATTTAAACTGAAAATTAGAAATATTATCAAACAAGAAACATTTTTTTTTTTTTTTTAAGTGAAAAAAAATAAAAAGCTTTTTAAAGTCAATAGCAAAGACAATTCAAGATTTGTTTTAAAAGTCAAATGTCAATGAGAGTTTTTGAGTCTCTAATAATATCAAAGTTTTTTTTTTTTCAGTTCTAAATTAGGCAAAAAAATTAATAGGTCTTTTAATGATGGGATTATTTGTCTTCAGTTCATAAGACCCCTTTTTTTTTTTTTTAAATCTCTGTCCACAAATACTCAACTTCCAGAAAGTTCTTGATACATGTTCATATGCATAAGAATCACATCATATATTTCAAAGTCAGAAGTCTTATTCTGGTCCGTGTAGTGAGCAGATTGTAAGTTGAGAAGGCACTTATTTTTCAAGCGCTTCCAAAAATGATTCAGAAGAGTCTCGCGCAAACGGAAGCGTTTCACTAAGGATTCCTTGGTTCCAGGTAAACACAAGATATGCTTTACTGTTGCTATAACTAGTTGACCAGGGCGAACGCTAAATTACTTGGAGATTGCACGTTTGTTCAGGACTGATTTTATGCACTGTCTGGATCTTAAAATCCAAAACTTTTCACGAGTTTTTACCAATGTACTGGACACTCCTGAATGAAAAACTTTTTCATGTGCATCGTTCACGCTTATTTCAGTAAGTTTATACTTTGTAGGAATCTCAACAGGATGTTTTTCATAAAATGGAGAATCAGACTTTTGTAACCGTCCTCGTACCAACAGCAAACCTTCATCTGACAACATAGGATTTAATTGTAGAAGATTTAATTCTTTAGGGATACTCTTGTTACATTTCAAGGATTTTATAACTTCAGGGAAACTTTCTTCCTGCACTAGCTTTAACCAAAAATTTTCAGCATGTAACATTTTCTCAGCTGATAATTCTGAAAAATCTCTTTTTTCTACCTTCAATTTTATATTAGAAATAAATCTAAATAGCCAATAGTAAACTCGATACAATTTCTTTAGGGAGCTATACTTTTCAAGATTAAAAATGGGGATTTCATCAGATTTATTTGTTTGAACAGCACAAGAAATGGTTGCTGCTTTTCGAGACTTTTCTTCAGAAACACCAGGTAATTGTGTTGCAGCAATTTTAACACTAGACCACTGATCTTCGGGCAAGGAAAGAAATTCAGGAACATACACATTAGGGTTAGCATCAGGAAAAATATGTAATTGGAGATGCTCCTTTTCCATGATCGGGTTTCTAAAATACTGCCAAGGAATTTTCAAGTGTGCGAGATACGGGATTTCTGAAAGCCAATTTTGCCAATTATTTTCTAGTTTACCACAAAAACTTTCATCCCATAATATTCTCATTATCCATAAATATTGTAAGAGGCATTTGATGCTAATAACAAAAGGGGAAATAAATCCGGCTGAATCAAAGAACGTAGCTGCAATTTTCGAAACGTTCCGTTTTGTGCAAGAATCATTGCTTAAATTTTCTAACAATGGTCGTAATTCTAGTCCTAATTTATCTTCTGTATTGTTCCAGATCAATCCTAAAATTTTCAAGAAAGTATTTGGGGGTTCGGGACTAGAAACAGGAAAGTTTTCGTCAACCCATTTTTTCCTAAGTTCCTGAGAATTGCTTTCAAAATTTTCTTAACTTCATCCCCCCTTCTTTCAAAATATCAACAGCTTCTTTAGTTAAATTAAAGGCTTTTAGAACACCGTTTTCTCCTGAAAACAAATCATCAACATAAAAAGAAGAATTTAGGATTTCAAATGTTTTATTATGAGAGCTTTTATATTTATTAATATGGTGCTTAATAGTACAAGCAAGGATAAAGGGACTGCAGGTGACACCAAAAGTAGCTCTGGTCATTCTATAGGGTACTATGTTTTTATTCTTATCAAAATCTTCATAATATAAGAATCTAAGATAAACGCGATTTTCCTCGGCTACAGATATTTGCAGAAAAGCTTTTTCAATATCAGCCGAAAAGGCAATTTTATGTAAACGGAATTTCAAAATTATGTCTAAAACATTAGGATTTAAGTTAGGGCCGTGATTCAAACATTCGTTTAATGATAGAGAATCACCATATTTGGAAGAAGCATCATAGACTATGCGCATTTTTGTTGTAGTTTTGTCGTCACGGATAACAGGTCTGTGTGGCATGTAATAGGAATTATTAGAATGTTTCTCGGTGCACAATTCTATTACACCCTCATTGAACTGCTCTAGCAAAATGGAGTTATATTCTTTAAATAAAGAATCGTTTTTCAAGAATTTATTTTCTAAACTAGAAAACCGCTTTTTTGCTACTTCAAGATTATTTCTAAGCAATTCACGAGAATTTTTCCACAATAATTTTGCTTCATAACGCCCACTTACGAATATTAAATTTTCTTTAAATTCTTTTATTACCTCATGATCGGTAATGTTATTTCCATTGCTTTCAGCAATGCCAATTGCTTCAAGATCACAAAATGCTTTCAGCTGAGTATTTATATTTTCAACTGAAACACGCAAACAAGCTACTTCTTTTTTATTTGACTCTATCTGCCCTTGCACCGTATGACCGAAAATAGTTTCTGCAACGTATAATTCTTTTGTCAAGTTTCCCTCGATTCCCTTTAATATTTTCCATAAAAAGTCAGACCCTAGCAAAATATTTATTTCCTGTTCAAGACCTGTATCAGCAGGCTTAAAGCCTCTTGTTCTCATTATGTCTAAAAGTTCTGGTTCTAGGGTTTTCACAGAAGCTCCAGTTATATTATCAACCACAAGTGCTTCGATATTTACCGAGTTAATAGGTTGCACAACACTGGATAATTCAAGAGCAACTACTTCATAACAAGATTCATAAGGGCGTCTCCGCCCAAAAGGATAAACTAATAAATTTTCTCTTCGCAATGGCTTCAATTTTAATTTTTGTACTAGAGATCTCTTCACGAAGCATTTTTCTGAACCACTATCACATAAAACGCGAGCCAACAAGCATTCCTTACCAGCAGACACAGAAACTGTACAAGTCTGCAATAATGTTGCTTTATTTTGTTTATATTTTTGTTCCGACATCATAGATACAATTGCACCTTTCTTTTCTTTTTCAGGATTTTCTTTTGCTGTTTCTTTAAAACAAAACAAATCACTATGGGTTTTGTTACCACATTTGGAACAAGGATTAATTTTTTTGCTACAATTTGCAGATAAATGCGACCTATAACAGCATCTGTAACAGCGACCTTCTTTCTTTAATTTATATCGTTTTGTTCATCAGTGAATTCTGAACAATTTAGTCCTACATGATCAGAAGACTTGCAAAATATGCAAAACTGTTTTGTAGATGTGTTTAAAGCAGCAGCGGAAGGTATATTTTTCTTTTGAGGAAAATTTTGATATTTACTTGAAGGATTTTCATATTTGGTTTTAAAATTTTCATAAGCCTTGCTTTGGGAATTATTTACTAAATTAGTAGCTTCCCGGCATCTTAGTTCCGTATTAATAAAATTTATTAAATAGGTGACTTCACAGTCCTTATCGGGGTCACGTTTTCGATGGAAATCTAGTATCAAATTTTCTGGTAATAACCTTAATATAATGGGTAGTAATAAATAGCCGTAAGAGCCTGATGTTACTCCTAACGCATCAAGATTTCTCATACTAGTTTCAATATTATCGTACAGCTTCCTTAAAGAAGTAACATTGTTAGTGGATTTCACTGGTTCAAGATTTAGAATTTTGTTCATGTAACAGTTTATGATATTTTCCCGCTTACCATACCTCTCTTCTAACAACTTCAAACACGTTGAATAATTTTGATCTGTCAGTTCAAAACCAGCTACAATATTATATGCAGAACCAGACAACAAAGATTTCAGATATTGGAATTTTTCAATTTTTGATAACGATTCGTTTGAATCAATCGCACTAGTAAATAAATTAAAAAAATTCTAAGAACTGGCTTGCATCACCAGAAAAATTTTTCTATGTTAAGTTTAGGAAGCTTCACTGCCGAAACTGGTTTACTTCCGATTTTTGAACCGTTACTTGATTCTAGTAAAACTTTTGGTTCAGTTTCGATTTTACATTTTTTAAGCCTCATCTTAATTTTAAATTTCAAACTTGATATTTTTTCAGAATATTCTTCTACCGATTTTAGTTCTTTTTCATATTCAGTTTTTTCCTGAATTAGCTCATCTATTTCGGAATCTAATTCCTTTAGTTGAGCTTCCTTTTCATTTACGAGCTCTAATGATTCCATTAAAGAATCGCAATCAGTTTTATCAATATCAACAGATAACAATGTATCACATTTTGAGATTAATTTTGTAACTGCCGCGCGAACGGTAGCTCTTTTACTTGTAAGCTTATCAGGCTTATCCATGTTTAAAATTTATTTCAATTTTCAAAATAAATTATCATGAGAAAACGTTATTTTCAATAAATCAAGAGTCAATAGTCATGCAGAATAATAAAGGTATTTCTTACCTTTTTTCCCGGTTGTTGAGGCACCAAAAAAAATAAAGAATAATCTTCATGTATTCCACGAAATTTCACGTTATCACAATTCAAGATATTTTTATTGGGAGAGCATAGTTGTAGAATTTACGATTCGTTTTAAATCATATTTGGGAGAGCTTATTAGATGAAAAACTTTACGATTCATGTAAAATCACATTAAAATAATTAAGCATATTTCACAAGAAAATGGCGCAGGTGTTGTTCAGTACAAATCCAAGTCAAGCACAGGATGATTAAAAACTTTGTTAATTCTATATTTACACTTTTAAATATTTACAATATATATACAACGAAAACATTTGGATAATATTTGTTAAATAAATTCCACACTGGAATTCAAGATGATCATATTAAAATTTCAGCAATTATGTTCTTCTAAAAAGAAGCCCAGAAAATAGCATGATTTAATATTCGAAAATAAATTTTCCTTTTCAAAATTAAACATCATTTCTTCTAATAGAAGACCACGAAAAAACCTGTACGCAGCTTATTACCTGCTGCGTTCAAGATTCACATTCACAACAAAACTAAACTAAAAAAAAGAGTAAAAAAAAATGTTTTCAAATATCAATTCTCTCGAAGGTCACGTGATCCTTCGCGGCGCCGAAGCAGTCTGGCTGACTGCTCGAGAGAGGGTTGCAAAATATTCCACAGTTATAAAATATTCTTCTTAAGTTATCAGGTTTCTGTTAAAATATCTACAAAACAAAAAACAAAAATTAATTATTTTATTATGGTTTTGTTCAGTGTTGAATTCAGGGGGTAGCCCGGGGGTACATTCCCACCGGAGCAATACCCCCCCCCCCCCAGGAAGATTTGAGATTTTGTGTTTTCAATGATAAAAACGTGCAATCTCCTCCCCCTTCGGAGCAACAGAAATCCCTCCCGGAGAAAAGTGTCTGAATTTAACACTGGCTTTGTTTGTAATTGATAACAAAAAAAAAAAAAAAAAAAAAAAAAATTCCTCCCCCACCCGAAATTGACATTTCCTCGTCCCTCCCCTTCCTTCATCTTATCAAGTCCATAAAATTCAAGCCTTTAAAAGTCTTGATTTATTATTTTTGATTTATCTATTTCGCGCCGTTTCAGTCTTCGAGCAGACGAAAAGCAAGTGCGCTGAAATTTTGTGATTCCCAGTTGCTGCAACAATCGTTACCCAAGTTAAAGCAAAAATAATAAACTAAGAAGTTTTAAAGACTTTAAATTTTATGGGTTTGGTAGGAGGGGGGGGGGGTATTTTGTTATCAATTACAAAAACATTAGTGAGAAATAAAGCATAAATCTGTTTAGAAAAAAAGTTTTTAAACTTTGGGTATTGTAAAGGAAAGAGGAGAAAAAAAGGGAAGTTAAATTTTAGAAGAGGGAGAATTTCGATGAAATTTTAATAAAATGAATGTGAATTATTAATGAAATTTATGATTGACTATTTATTGTTACTAAAAATAAAAAATAGAGCAGAAAAAGTTTAAAAAAGGGGGGGGGGATTTTAAAGGAGTTTAACTTTGGTGCTGTGTGTGTGTTTCGGGGAGGGGGAGGGGTGAAGAGAAATTTCGGAAGAAGGGGGGGGGGTGAAGAAGAATTTATTGAGATGATTTTTTAAAAAAATTCAGAACTTCAAACAAACACACAAGAGTTTCAACCCTGATCAAGAAATAATAAAAAAATTAAATTAAGGACTTTTTGCAGATTTTGTATAAAACTAAGTACTTTTAAAAACAAAAAAATTACTTTTGAAAAATTTAAGGACTTTCAAGGACCGTACAAACTCTGTAGTAAAATGTACCATATTTTAGTAATTGTAATTCATTTTATCATTTTTAGATGCGTTCGTAATTATATAAATACGTAGCACCTATAGTCGTCGTTCAGTCCGTCTGTCCGTCCGCATATAACAGAGCAAAAGCTACCTAACCGAATGGTCTGAAATTTTAAATTATAATTGTTGCAAAATTTTATTGAGTCATTTCAAATTTTATTAAAATTGGATGTATAGTTTACATACAGGGATAGTCAAAAGTTTCCCGTTACATTACGGTCAATGGGAAAAAATGATTTCGAGTGCATTTTAATGATGTTACAACCTTTCGAACAGAATGTAATTGATATGCACTTATGAATGCACAAAAATAAACATTCAGTGCAATATACGGTACAAAAAATATTTATAAAATTAATTATAGTACGAACGCACCTCATTTGCCACGTTTGACGTGCAATTTCCAACTTATTTGTTCTATTTGCAAATTTATTTTTTATTTCTGAATTCATATTTTGGAGAATCTAAATTTTGATAAGTTTATTATTGTTACAATTGTGACTGACGTGATACTCATGAATTACCATTATCTAATATTTTGTTATTGTTAATGTGGAATCCTTATATAATAAAATTTACTGTTATAGAAACTGGAATGTGGGGTAGATGTGCCAGTAATGGACACCCTTCACTGTTTTTGGTTTGTGAAAAAATAACCAATAAAAATTTAGCTTTTTTTTTTTATATATATAATTCCCCGTTGCATATTTTATAATATAGGTTATTGTTGACACTCTTAATGTAACCAATCAGGAAGGGTTGAGTTGATTTTTGACGGCCAATTATCTACTCGAGGGATATAGGCCCAGGAAGGTGCCCTTCGTAGGGGTCTTTCTAAGGGAACCTAACCCGTATTTACGCATGGAAATCCATGGTTCGAAGAAAACCACGAAAACTCCGAACGATTAGGCCGACGAGCATGATTGGGTTCGAATTCAGCGCCTCCCGTCTACCAGCTTCGAGAGCAGAACCTCTCGGCCACTGGTAGGGCCCAATCAGGAAGGAGAAAATAATGCTTCGAAGTTTCACTATTTTCACTGGAAATCTTAATGAACATGCTAAGATAATACATGCATTTAATAAGTTTATGTATTCTTTTTTTGTAAAATTTACATATTTTTGTTTTAGCAGTAATAGAAAACTTTGAATTTTATATACTATTGGTCATTTTAAAAATACTATTGGTCATTATTAATTTTTTTTAAGGTTTTAAGACTCGTGTCCATTATTAGAATGCTGAATTAATCAATTTCCAGCAATGGACACCCCATGTATACATTGCTAAAAAATGCAATTTCTGTATTTTTCATAATGCATAAAATATTTTGATTTTTAACTGAAATCCCAAGTAATCAAATTTAATTTTTAAATTGCACTTACCAGAATGTAATAACACCAAAATTTTTATAAACTGCTGCTTTTAATTAATTTCGTGTGCCAAATAAATTTTTCGTTCTTTTCTTTTCTTTTTCTTTTTTCTTTTTTTTTTTTTTTTTTTTTTTTTTTTTGTAACTCTGCCATGCATATTTAAAAAACTGGAAACCAATAAAACAAAACAGGAAACACAATATTGTTTAAGGGAAGAGGGAAAAGAGGGCTCATGGGGCTCATTCTTTCCCTCTTAAATAAAAACAATTAAGTTACAGAAGTTGTTAAAAATCTATTATTGTTCTGTTTTAAATGTTTACCTATTCGTATCTGAAAAAAGAATTGTAATATTAATTAAATTTATAGCTAGTAATGAAGCTAGTAAATCTGCAGATCAGTGACCTCAAACGTCAGTTCTACAGTTGCATTTTGAAATTATTTTATTTAGTATTTAAAACATTCAACACGCAGTATTGTTTCATTGATATTTGTAACATTAATTAGTACAAGTAATATATCAAGTATTTTCGGGGAGTTTAACTATTAAAAATAGTACAAAATATGCGAATCTGCGCACTAATATTCCAAAAAAAAATTTTTTCAGATTTTTTTCATTATTATTACCTTTTTAAACCCCCTGCTATTTCAATAATTTAATAACTATAATTCGCTGACATTTAATATTTTAAACCACTTATCTAAAATAATTAAAATATTGATCTTGTGATTATCACAATAATTAATTTAAATTGACTAATTCTCACAAATATTATATTAATTATTGATATCCTAATTATTAAATTTATTTGAAAATAATTATTTTGTTTCATTAGCATGCTTTCATTAATTCTGGTTCTATATGCAGTCATAAAAACAATTATATTAATATTTTTTGGGGGGGAAGAGGAAGGGGGATCCGTTATAGGAATTTGGGCTGTTTTGATATATTTCTGTTATTTACAATAAAACTTTGATTAATATTGGGAAATGAGGCTATAAAAATGTTTAAATATTGTTGATAGATTACTATAATATTGAAAAAATTTTTGAATATAATAATTACAACTATTAAAAAAAATATTTTTTAAAGAAATTCTTTAAGGGTGACCATTATTGGCACATCTAACTTACATAACATGATTTAGTTTAAAACATATATAAATTTTGCTGGTTTTTAAACAGTATTAATCATTAAAATAATCTTCACCTATATCCAAATTAATTTTATTATAATTTTATATTACAAGTATATATATTTATAATTTTCATATGTGCTTCACATTAATTACATTAACTCATCAATACAAGTAAATAAAATTAATTAAACACAACTAAAAATTCTTCAATAAAAAATTAAATAAGAAAATATAAAAAAAAATTCCGACTACGTATAATGCGAACTGAAAAGAGGGAAAAAGATGACGTAGGAAAATAGTAGAGCGTGTAATGGAAATCCTCTTTTTTTACTTAAGTAATTCAGTCGGAGGCAAACATGTAGGTAGAAGAAGCCGCAGTAAATAGTAAAGGGGAAATGTACATTTTACCTTGCAAAAGGTCGGGTAAAAGATTCTTTTTTTCTAAATTGTTTATAATGATGCCAACATGGAAAAACCAAGTTTTCTAACAAAATTTCTTAAGGCTAAATTTTCTGTGGCCGAAAAACAACAAAATTTTTGGACATTTTTTGATTTTTTGGAAATATCTCGAGACTTGTTGCCGTAGCATATTACTTGTCAATTACAACATTAAAGAGGATAAAATTCGCTACAACTTTCATACCTACAACTTTTATATACACTCAATAGCAAGTGCAGTACACTATTTCAAAAATGGGACAATTTTTCAATTTTCTTAAAAACCGTGAAAAACGTAGTTTTGCCGCGATTATTCAAATGTTCCCCGCAGATTTGATTGTGTATGTCGACTTCTAAAAATTGGTAGCAGTAAATTATCTATTATTTACATACTCACGTCTTTATTTTCATCTCAACAGACATTTTATATGAATAGGTGGGTCATTTTCAAAATCTGTCCATGTTTTGGAATAACAAAATCAAATTTTTGGAAATAATCAGAAAGTTTTAATTGTTTGTAAATAATTACCTTACTTCATAAACATTAATATACAAGCATCATCAGAGACCAAATTACTAATTTAACATTTTAAAAGTAATTTTTAAATTTTAATGCACTTGGTATAATGACATAAGTGAGCACGGTAATGACAAATTAAGCAAAATATTTTTATTTTTCCCCAGGCATAAATGACAGTCATTATATCTTCTGGCCCATACAGTGATTTTCTATTTCTCACATAATGAAAGCAGATTAAGAAATAAAAGTTCATTTAATTATCAATTAGAATTGGGTACGGTAATGACTTACAAAAGAATACTCACCAAAACATTCAAAGTCTTTGCTTGTTTTATTGAAACTATAAAACTATTTACTCTATTCAACTAAACCTGATAACAAGTTGACTTTTAAGGAGTACTTTTGCCTTGATAAAAAGGCATGTGCTGTCCTCTAAAAATATCCGGAGGAACTTTTTGTCAGAAGCATGGCAATGACACTCTTTCTTGGGACACAGTTTAAAAAAATTATTAAAAATTATAAATAACTTTAATTAATGAAAATAAATATTTTTTTAATTAGTAGCATCTTAATAAATAAAAATGTATAAAAAAATTATAACCATCTGTTTTAAATAGAACTTTGTCAAATCTTTACCTAATAAATTGCTTGTTGGGACAACCTACGGTAATGATATTTTGACTACAAAAGAATATATTTCTTATTTTTATTTTTTTTATAAATAATAATATATCTGTAAATTATCGTTAAAAAAAGCATGATAGTTAAAATGCAATAATTAAAATTATGATATTTAACTATTTTTCTGTGCAAATCTGAAAGGACAGTAAAACATGAGACTTTTTTTGAAAATCACCCAGGTATGAAAATTTGCGAGAAACATATTTTATCCCCCCCTACAATCGTACATTTTATTTACCAATTATTGATAACATATGTTTTAATATTTTACTGTTCTAAAGATAGCAAACATTGAATTGTAGTTCCATATAAAAAGGGGGGGGGGGGGGACTCAAAAGATAAATATCTTTTATGAAAGAAATACTTTTGCCTTATAAAATAGCTACAATAAAAGTGACACCAGATTATTTCACTAACTAATGTTATGCATTTATATCTTGTAAAATTTATTAATTCTGTTAATAAAATATTTGAGATCACTAGTTTTATAAAAAAAATATTTAAAATATTAGTTTTAAAATATATCGTCAATTTTCCCCCTTATATCAATAAATATAACAAGAGATTATATCATTTTAGCATGCAAAAACATGTAAAACTTTAATATTATCTATTAATTGCTTAAAGCTCAAGCAGGATACTTTAAATTTCAGAACGGGTTCCAAACAGTTTTCCAAAAATGAAAGTGTCCGAATATATTAAAAAAAAAAAAGCAACCAAACCCGAAAAAGTATATATGATATTGATCTCAGGTATCCCATGAAAAAAGAAAAAAAAAAGAAAAATATTTAAAAGTAACAAAATGCGAGCGAGATATTTGTCAAGAACGCTCCCATAGGTTTAATGTTACCTTGCGAATGTCTTCGTGTGCCTAATTTAATCCTATAATTCATATAACTGTGACTTTGAACGCCTCAATACGACAACTACTGTAAAATCTTTGAAAATGAAATCTGTATATGCGGAATTCGGTCTTTAAAGGAAAGTATATATTTTTTAAGAATATGAACGATTATACCTGCTAAGATGGAAAACTGTTTAAAGCGGAATATATTTCGGTTCCTTTTGGTACGGTTTTCAAGGTTTTAATGAATCACTATTTGAGAAAGTTGATTACGTAGTTGATTTACACATTACGTATTTAATGCTTACACACTTAAAATTTTCAAAATCCGGCTATTAGAGATTTATAAAAATTCCCATGGTAAATTTTCTTTTTAAAAGAGGGAGGAGGTGGAGGGGGCACCAAAATCCATGTTTGGCACGGGTGCAAAAAAGACTAGTTTTAGCCCTGAAACACATAATTTAGTGCTACTAATATATAGAACCATTGCTCATTTGACACCACACCGTTAAAAATATCGTGAAAAATTACCTCTGTTTTTAAAGGCTATCTATTTTCTGACCAATGAGAACGATCTAAAAACGCCTGTGGAACATTCTCATTGGTCAGAAAATAGACAGCCTTTAAAATCAGAGGTAATTTTTCACGATATTTTTAACAGTGCACGCGTAACACTCTCATGTGCTCTGAAGGTCTCAATTCAGTAATATAGTATTATATAAGGACGTGAGTTTCAAAACTCGCCCTATCCAAAAAGTCAAATGTTGGGAAATCGCGAAAATCTTCTGACTGCGTGCCCATTGGTTTTCATTGTAAACCAAGCTTTTACAATGCCATGAATACAAGGGTGTATCAATAAGTTTTTGCCCTCACATAGAAATAATTGAGTGAAATTTATGAAATTGCTACACTGTATTAGTCCTTTTCTATATAGTCACCGGGCACAGTAACACATTTGTGGAACCGGTATTTCAAAGAGAGGGGAGAGCATGTAGTCCAGGAGGCGCGATAGTAGACCCAAAGGTGTGCATTTTTCTAACTTTTACCGACCCCCACATGTGACATATTGTTGGAAAGGCCTGTAACCACTTATTCATACTATGCACTTTCAAATTTGCCCTCCGGGGAGCACTTTTCTAAATTTTGCGGACATCATCCATGAGAATTTTCATTTATTTATGGTAATCATTTAAAGAAAGGCCAAAGTTACAAAGCGGATCCATAATATTAAATATTTTACTTGTTCGCAATATATGTACTTAAACATGTTTATTATAATTATGCAGGAGATGATTATTGTAATGTATTTAGTACTTATGCTGACACTAGATGGCAGCATATGCTACGTATAAAACCTTAAATAAATACTTTAGTTTGGGAGAAGAGAAGTCAAAGTTATCATATATCCACATAAGATTAAATACTTCAGTTGTTCGTAATGTATATATATTATAATTATTCTAAAGATTGAAATAAGAATTTATTTTTTCGCATTCATATTCTTGCAAGTATTCTATAAACAAGAAATACGCTGACGTAGCTTCAGACTTTCACACGCGTCGAAGTTAATTTTCTCGCCAAAGATCTTGGTTACAGAGGTTGGCGTCAAGTATGCTGGGACATTGAGTGTTTGTGAATTTGCGACCGGCTCCGCATTGCCCGGGACCGTGATAATAACCGTAAATGAACCTCAAATTTGTATGATTTTATATCTTTCACTCTATTTTATCCTAATTTATATTTTTAAATGAAAAAATCGCGAAAAATATTGAATTGAAAGTATACTATTTGTTTTTTCTCTTTTTTGTCGAAATTTTCAGATATTTTATTTCGTAAAAAATATTATTAAAAATGTATGTAAGAAATACACGTGGCGAGAATGTATCAAATCGTTTACCCGAACTCAGTTCGGGCAAAATTGTTAAGTTGTTAAATGGAACTTATTGGTTTACAAACAAATTTAATGAGTATATTAAAAAACTTATAGAACAGATAGGGTAATGCAACTGTGATTGATATTCTTTATTCTGCAAACATATTTAATAATGTGCCTACTTATACTAATATGCTTCTTTTAATTTGTATTTAGTTGTATAATGCTGCTGCTTCTAGTAATGAATTTATTCATGCTGCTCGTCATGCAATATCAAGAAGGTATGAGCTTCTGCCGTACCTCTATACGCTATTTTATTTAGCTCATACCAATGGATCTACCATAATTAGACCACTGTTCCATGAGTAAGATATATTTCACACTAATTTATAATTTTGGATACTTACGTATTATACGGACCTGGTAGGTAGGTCGCCATAAAGGGTTGTCAATCGCTAATTTTGTTTATCGTTGTCAATTGTTCAAAATGGTAGCTGAATGTACATTTAATAAATACATAAATTGTTAAAAATGATAAGTAGTATAACAGCAAGCTAAAATTATACAAAATAGTAATTTAGTATATATTTATTACAGAGGGTGATTGAAAATAACGCGGCCAAAATGAAATGGCAAAGCAGGCATACAAAAATAATCAAAAATCACATAGGAACATGGGGTCACAGACGCTATAATATGCCGCTAGGCAGGGTTGCAAATTATATGTAATACAAGAAGAATAAACAAAAATCATTCTACATAATTTTATTTATACCGCACTTCCACACATGTTATACATTTGCGACCAATACTACGACAGCAAATGCTCAAAATTTTCGTCATACGCCTGGAGACACGCATTACGTCGACGCTGCATGGACTGGCGCACCTTCTCAAACATATCAGGTGTATCTCGAACACATCCTGCTGCCGCAACTATTCTTCCTACTAAGTCGACCTGCGATGAAACAAGTGTTTTGTAAGTAAGTAAGTCCTTTTAAAAAACCCATAAGGAAAAATCTGCTGGAGGCTAATCTGGTGATCGCGATGGCCATGCTATTGGTCCACCTCAACCATTCCAGCAGCTGGGAAAGGTGGCCTGCAGATCTATTCTGACTTGCCTGCTGAAATGTGTGGGAGCTTCGTCGTGCTGGAATTATACACGTCAAGTTGCTCGATTTGCTCATCTCGTGTTTTCAAAGAAACACCCTCTCGCGGCCCGGGATGGCGTTTGCGACTCCAAGTTCCTATATGATTTTTTATTCTTTCTGTATGCCTGTTTTGCTCTTTCATTTTGGCCACGTTATTTTGAATCACCCTGTATACATGATATCAATTTAAACAGCTTTGAGCAATGAGCAATATTAGTTTTATTACCAGAGGTTTGTTATGCAAACCAGAATGAATATAATATAAATATTACGTAATGTAAATATACTGTATATCAATTAATTTAGTATGGCAACTATATAATATCAACTATGCAGTTAAAATGTCAAAAGAAAAAAAGTGTGGGGAGGGTACTGTAAATAATTATTTCGGCGCCATTGTTGGCGCAGTGAATATGACCTGGTGCGGATTATACGTAAGTACCTAATTTTGTTTAGTACATTTATTTTTTTAAACAATAAGCTGTTTGCATTTTATTTGCATAGAAAGATTTATTGATTATAATTTAATATATTTACAGATTTTCTGATGATAATGAAACTTATTCCATCGATTCTCAATTTCTATGGGGTTCTTCACTTCTAATATCCCCCATACTAGAGCAGGTAACATTAATTGTCTTTATTTTAGAGTTGTTTCATTTATTTTTAGAATGTTGGATTTTTAATACATTTTTTTGTAAACTATTGTGGAAGCATTTTTAAATGTTCTAACAGCTGTTTGTTTATTTGTTTTTGCCTTTGTTGTTTTATAATATAAAATCTTCTAAATTGTTTACGTTTTCTTTTTAATGTGTAAACAGTGTGTTAATTAAAGAGTGATTTTATTTTTAATTTTTCGTAAACTTTTCATGTGATTTTTAGAGGGTTTTTTTGCGTTCTGAAGGGATTTTTCCATATTCGTAAAAGAAATCCTGTTTTATTATTTTAGTCCAATGTAATATTTCTGTCGCTCTACGATTTTTGATATTTCAATATTTTTTCGCGATTCGCTGCGATTTTTCCGCTAATTTTTGACGCGGTCGGGTTCAGGTAGTTACTAATATTTCGAAATAATATTACTAAAAAACAAATTACCAATTGAAAAATATATTTTAATGTGAATATAAAAAAAGTAAAACTTTAAAATAATTTGATTGTTACGTGTGAATAATAATGAAATAATATAATGACATTTAATATTATTACATTAATACATTTAATGTAATAATATTAATACATTTAATAATGAAAATTACGTTATATTTAAAAGCCCCAAAAATAATACTTCCAAAAATTTTGCAATAAAAAAATATATTTACACTTGAATGTAAAAAAATAAAGAAAACGTTAAAATAATTAAATTATTACACTAAAAGCATTAAATAGTGGTAAATTGCTTCATTTTTAAAACAACATATTGAAATGATTTTCTTTTAGCGTCTAAAAGAAAACTATTCTTCTAGACGTTATTGTAAAAGTACACTGAGAAAAATGACACTTTCAAATCTGAGCAAATCGATGTTTTCATTTTGTTATGAAACTTTTTGTTTCAAATATGACGACTCAATGCTTTCAATTCTGAAATACCGGAATACTCAGTTTTAAACAAATTACTTTTTATTCGTTAAATGTAATAAATTTCACCTGTGTAGTTGAATTTATTCATATTATTTCATTTGTAATGATTTCGAATGAAACGCTCCTTTCAATAATATTTTATTAGATGAAATGTGGTGAACTACATTTTTATCTTAATCGCGGAAGAACACATAAAAGCCTTCGTAATGTGATCGTAGAAGTGTAGCGTTTGTTTTTCAGCTTTCGAAATCGAAGAATGGGTGAATTCGTAAAAGAAAGACTTCGCAAGATTTCATTGAAAAATTAGAAGGTAATTTCATTAATTTTGTTGTCTCGAAGTATTTATCCCTATTTTTATTGTATGCGCACTTAATTTCTATAAGTTATCTTATGATTAGGGTTAGCTATGCACCATGTTGCGTACACTCTAAAAACGGCATTTTCAAAACGGAGGAAAAAATACTCAAATCTGAGTATGTTGCATAGTTAAAATGGCTCCGAATCAAAATTACTCAAGTTTGAAACATACATATACGCATTTCTGAAAACATGCACACACTCAAGTATAAAGCATCATGCGCTCATATTTGAGTATGTCCGTGTTTTCAGAAATGAGTATATGCATGTTTCAAACTTGAGTAATTTTGATTCGGAGTGATTTTGACTATGCGACATACTCAGATTTCAGTATTTTTTTGCTCAGTTTTGAAAATGTCGTTTTTAGAGTGTATAACGACATTTTTTACTTAACCATTTTAGACATGCTGGTTTTCAAATATGGGAGATTTTACTTAATCAATCATGAACTAAGATGTCAACTGTTGTGGCAGTGAAAGATGCGGCCATAGGAACCAAAAAATCCCACAGTCAAAGGGAAATGAATGGCAATCCGATTACAAAATACAGCTGCTCGTTATTATAATATCATTCAAACTTCCGTAATCGGGTAATCTTTTTAAAACTGAGCAAATTAACGATTTTTTAGAGCCTGAGGGATTTGGATGGCTATTTGCGAGCGTACACTCTAAAAACGAGATTTTCAAAACTGAGCAAAAAATACTCAAATCTGAGTATGTCGCATAGTCAAAATGGCTCCAAATCAAAATTACTCAAGTTTGAAAATCGGATATACTCATTTCTGAAAACACGGACATACTCAAATATGAGCACATAATGTGCTGTAAACACAATTCTTGAGTGTGTGCATGTTTTCAGAAATGAGTATATGCATGTTTCAAACTGGAGTAATTTTGTTTCGGAGCCATTTCGACTATGCGACATACTCACATTTGAGTATTTTTTGCTCCGTTTTGAAAATGCCGTTTTTAGAGCGTACGTACGCAACATGGTGCATAGCTAACCCTAATCATAAGATAACTTATAGAAATTAAGTGTGCATACAATAAAAATAGGGATAAATATTTCGAGACAACAAAATTAAGGAAGTTGCCTTCTAATTTTTCAATGAAATCTTGCGAAGTTTTTCTTTTACGAATTCATCCATTCTTCGATTTCGAAAGCTGAAAAACAAACGCTACGCTTCTACGATCACATTACGAAGGCTTTTAAGTGTTCTTCCGCGATTACGATAAAAATGTAGTTCGCCACATTTCGTCTAATAAAATATTATTTAAAGGAGCGTTTCGTTCGAAATCGTTACAAAGGAAATAATATGAATAAATTCAACTACACAGGTGAAATTTACTACATTTAGCAAATAAAAAGTATTTTTTTTTTCTTAAACTGAGTATTTCCGGTATTTCAGAATTGAAAGCATTGAGTCGTCATATTTAAAACAAAATGAAAACATCGATTTGCTCAGATTTGAAAGTGTCATTTTTTTCAGTGTGACTTTGTGATTTTGGAGGATCGTCATTTTTCTGCATTTTAATAGAGTTTTTTTTTTATATAAAACACTTAAAAATTACTTTTATGCTGTTATTTATTCAAAAAATTAAAATTAGCGTTTTTTAAAGGGATAGAGGTAATTTAAGAGGGATTTTTTTCTGATCAAAATTTTTTTAGGCATTTTGATATGATTTTTTCTTTAAATCAACAAATTCACTTCCACTCCTTTCGACACCACCTACGGGAAATTTGATAATAACTCAAATAGCAGTATTTTTATTTTTGTATTCTCTGACGAAGACTATGTATGTAGTTGAAAGTACTAAGAAGTATTAAAGTAATTTAACACCTTTTTAAAATTTTGTCACTTTTTAACTAATTTGCACATAAACTAATTTCCACTAATTTTAAGTATTTTTTCTTTATTCCGCGATTGCAATTTTCTTTATTTCATTAAGGGTGTATTCGAAAAAATGTTTTTCCACCCTCAACAGCTCGAAATTTTCTGAGACATTTTCAGACTCATTTTTAAAAGTAAATACATGAAACTTGCTGAGGTGACTTTTGAAGAGATGTATAAGAGGCCGTGTGATTTCATTTTTCGCTCAATTAATTAGAATTTGATTTTTAAACAACTATTTTCTCAGTATGACCATATTTTTCATTCCCAGATCGCCCGCTTCTGAAAATTCGGTTCAAAACGCCAACTTTGACAGCATTTTTTGCAATATTTTCTGCATTTATGAAAAAATTGACGAACACGGCACATTATGTAGTTTCTAAATAAGAGAATTTGTCAGTTTGATGCGTTTGAGAGCAAAAAGGAATTTAAAAATAAATCAGAAAATCAGCAGTTTGGATTGGAATACACCCTTAAGGCTGTTCTCAAATCCAAGCTGGCTACTTTCTGAATCATTTTTTAATCCATCTTTGTCTGTACGGTTTATCAAATTAGCTTGTTCTTTTATTCATAAACATTGTAATCAAACTGTTTTCCTGATTTTTTGGTAAAGGCAAAAGATTTTTCAAAAAACTGTCAAAGTTGCCGTTTTGAACCGAATTTCCGGGCGCGGCAGCGCATGAAAGGAAAAAACTACCATCTTAAGACAATAATCGCTTACTCCAGATCTAATTCATTTATCAGAAAAGGAAAAACTGTTCGATTACAAATTCCTTCATTATCACACCTGCAAATGTCATGATTTTATGTTTAAAAATGAGTCAGAAGATGTATCAGAAAGTTTCGCGTTCTTCAGCGGGGGGAAATATATTTTTGAGAACCGCCTTATATCTTAAGGCTCCTGTAGCCCCCCCCCCCCCCCCCTGGCGAAGGCACTCACGAGCTAATGATATTCCTATGGGGAGGGATTTATCTAATGTCTCGTTTGCATTTCGACATTTTTAATTTTTTTTTTTTGGCATTGGATAGCCGAGATTCGTCTCTACATCGCACCTTTTTTACTTTTTCGATTTTAGTTGCAGGTATTTTTTAGAATGACACTTTCATTTTCAGAACCGGTTTTGAAAGTGGAAATAACTTTATAAAAAATATCTGCGACCAAAATCGAAAAAGTAAAAAAAGTGTAATTTAGAGACGGACCTCGGCTATCTAATGCAAAAAAAAAAAAAAAAAAAAAAAAAAAAAAATTATTTAAAAATGCCGAAATGCAAACGAGATATTAGATAAATTCCCCTCCATAAGATTAGCATTAACTCGTGAATGTCTTTGCCGTCAGAGATAGGAGCCTTGATATATGATTTCATGATATATCTTATCTGCCTATCTGTATGTATACTGTCTAAGAGGAGTTACCAAATCAAGTGGAATTCGAAGTACTTGTTGAAGTAGAGGGATTTACGTAGAATTAACTCTGTTTATAATGCATACGTGGCCTGTCTGAAAAGTAACCGAGCTCTGCCCGAAAAAAAATATATAAGTTACCTGATTGCATCGCGACCTTACTCCCACTCAAAGTAGGCCCCTTACGTCCCACACACTTAGGCCATCGTTCCTTCCACTGCCAAAAACTCTTCTGGAAGTCTGCTTTTGGGATGATATTCACTTCTGCCGTCGCATTCTGCATATATTATCTCTACTCTCGAAACAGGATACTTTCAATGGCGCCTTCAATTTTGGAAACAACCAGAAGTCGCAAGGAGCTATGTCTGGAGAGAAGGGAGTTTGGCGAATGACTGGAATTCCACATTTCGCCAAGAAACACTGAATCAGGTGCGATGAATGAGCTGTAGTATTGATGAAACTTACGATACCTGATGAATCTTATGAATTGTTTCGCTTTAGGAATCGCCAATCTTTAAGAAAATTTGATGCAGTAACTTTGCTCAACTCATTCAGTCATCTTGAGGGAAATCAAAATCCGGCGAACACGTATGACAGCACCTCACGCGGCGGCGAGCAGGCAACGACTGGCTCACAAGAAAGCAAGGAAAAAATTCAAGCATGCGCATTAAGTTGTCTCCTTCCAATGTGCACAGTGGCGCCGCCTTAGAATCACTACACTGTAAAAAAAAAAAAAAAAAAAAAACGGACTAAAAAACGGAAATACTACTGGCAATCTAGACGCCAGTACTATTTCCTTTTTTTACGGGAAATTTACCCATAAATTACAAAAAAATTTCCGTTTTTAATCAGAAAAACGGAAAATTTTCTGTAATTTATGGGTAAAAATTCCCGTAAAATAACGGAAATAATACTGGCGTCTAGATTGCCAGTAGTATTTCCGTTTTTTAGTCCGTATTTTTTTACAGTGTACTGCGTCCGGTAAAAATCAAAGTCGGATAGTTATCAGACTGACCTTGTGTATGTAGGCATCACCCATGCATTAAAATGTTTAAGATTCTCAATATATTGAGATTTCTCAGTGGGTTCTATTTCTACTAAGTTTTACATAAATATTTATTTTACTATAACAATTAATGAATAGTATTATGATAGATAATAGCTTCGCTTCGGTGCGTAATTGCACAAAGACAAAGGTATATTTAATTATCTCAATATATCCTCTTCTCAAACTGATGATTTTGGACTTAATAGTTTCTGTGTAATAATTTGCATAAAAATTATATGTCATATACAGAGTCACAAAATTAAAGATAAGACTTGTTCTATAATTTTTAATTATTTTTTTCTTTTTCAGATCATTGAAATTTCTTTTGCATAAAAGTTAATAAATAATGTTGATAATCATGCTTTTTTTAATTCTTCATTAAAATTACATCACGTTGGAAATTTTTATACTCTTCATCTTACCTGCTGAAAAACTAATCAATATTCATTTTTGAGTTCTTGATTGTTCTTCAGATGTAAACATTATGCATTAAAAAAGATACTTTCAGAAAAATGTTTTTTATAACCAATTTCATTTCAGGGATCCAGAAAACTTAACTTTTATCTACCCAGTGGACTTTGGTATGATTTTTATCAGGTAAGCAATTATTATGCATCGTAGTTTAGATCTATGATGATTGTCAATTTTATATCAGCGAACCTTTCTTTCAAAAATACTTAATTTTTGTTTTTGATATTTAATCTTTAAAGGGTACTTCTATCGTTAGTTCTGGGGAGTGGTTTGTGGAAACAGGCGGACCATTTGACGATACCAAACAACCTGCAGTTATACACATTAGAGCTGGATCTATGATAGTGTTGCAAAAACCTGCTGAAACAACCTATCTAAGGTTTTATTTTTCATTTCATTAAATGTTATTTTTATTTATTATTACAGTAGAACCTCGAATATCCGAAGTAATTGGGACAGACCCACTTTCGGAAAATCGAAATTTTCGGATAATCGAGAATGCTTCAATTTTAAGATTAAGGACAAATATATGCGCTATTTTTTATTATGGTTAGTGCTTAATAAGAATAAAGCAATAGCAAAATAGAAACAAGAATATAAATTAGTGGAATTTTAATTTTGAAATTAAGTACCTTTTACATATTTCACAAGAGTTTGGAAAAAAATTTCGTTTGCCACAATTTCGATTGCCTTTGTTTTGAAGCTCTGACACGAAGTTTTTTATTTAATACTATTAGTTCACCAGTATCACAGTCTTTCTGCTGCTCCAGCCGTGCCAAACGTTGTTCAAACCATTCAAAAGCTTCAGAATTGCTAATTTGTTCGTTTTCTTCGCCCACATCGTTGTCCTCTTCTTCGCTTTGATCAGTATTATAGTAAAGAAAAAGCTTTAAAAATGGAGGGAGCAATAGCACAAGGAATTCAATAGTTTTAAAAAAAAGGGGGGGGGGTGGAAGCAAGCTTTAAAAATGGATTTCGGTTAACGGAGAGTTTCGGTTAAAAGAATTTCGGATAAAAGAGGTTTTACTGTAATTGATATTTGTTATGTATCGTGTTCATGATATCATTGTTTCTAATAACAATTGGTTAGGTAATGTTGACTACTTAAGAAAACTATATCGAAACTACTATCGAAAAAAAAAGGGGGGGGGGATTCTTCGTTCAAGAACGCGAAACTTTCTGACAAATTTTATGCCTATTTTTTTAAACGTAAAATCTTGAGACTTATAGGTATGATTATTGTAATGATTTGTAATCGAATAGTTTTTCTATTTTCCTTTAATTTCATCATAACATCTTGACATAACATCTTATGTTATAAGGAATTGTTGTGTCGTGACATTTTTTTCTTTCTCCTGTAATGTCGCGGCCGGAAATTTGGTTCAAAATGTTTAATTTGGCATTGCATTTTATTTATTTATTTTTACATTTTCTGAAAAATCTGCTGTTACTGAAAAATGGAAAAAACAATTCGATTACAAAGTTTCTGAATAAAAGCAACTGCTGATTTCATGCGTTTTCGAGAAAAAATGAAAGAAGAAATGTGTCAGAAAGTAGCCAGTTTGGATTTGTGAACAGCCTTAAGTTCAACAATGAACATAGAATTATTAAACGGTGGGCATAAGTATTTGAGTCTCAGGAGAATGATCTAACGTAAGAGGTTTTTATCCTGAAAGTTAGTGAAACCTCAAATTAACTTATGCGGAAGTTTGAAGACAGGATTATTCATTATATATTACAATTTTCAAAATTCGGTTTTCATCATTAGACTGTTGTATTAGATGATAATATTTTTCACTCATGTCTACTTATTTAAATTATACATATTAGCAGAGAAAGCTTATCCTCAATTTATTGATACTCAGAATTTCTACAATACAAATTTTTTGAATTAATTATACACCATTTAAAGGAAAAAAAGGATACAAAATGTATTTCTAGACAGTAGTACTGACAACTATTGTCATGCATTGTAGCTACAAAGTATCTGTTAAGGGGCTACTTCAGTCACTTGAAAAGATTCGCTCGCTAATGCTAATCCTATGGAAGAAATCTTTTAAGATATATCGCACCCAACATCTGCCTTTTTTTACTTTTTCTATTTTGTTTGCAGATTTTTTTCAAGACGATGTTTTCACTTTCGAAACCGGTACCGAAAAGGAAAGTGCCCTAATTAAAAACGCCTGTAAAAAATTAAAAAATTAAAAAACGACCTTTGTACAGATCGATCATAGCTAGCCAATGCAAAAAGAATTGTTTAAAAATATTAAAATGCAAATGAGATATCGTTTTAAAATTTCTTCCGTAGGATTAGCATTAGCGAGCTAGTCTTTCCAAGTGACTGAAGTAGCCCAAAGCGATATAAGTAAGCGTCTTATCTTAAATAGTAGAAATAACCGCAAGATTAAAAGCGAGGTCACATCAATCAAGGTCATGCGCGCCACATAGCGGATGGAGTGTGAACTACAGGTAGATACCTAACTGTTTTCTTACTCACACCACTAAAATTGTAAAGTTTTTTCACCTTGATTAATAACTGAAGTGCCTTTGATAAGGCGAAGAAAACTTCGTAATGTCAAGGGCATCTGGAAGCCCCTCTCGCTATGCCATTATTTTGCAATAAATGTGGCAAACAAAATTCATTTCCATGAGTGACTAAAGATTTAGAAAATACGCGCCGCACTAAAAGCCCGAGTATGTGAATTATCACTCCGTCCACAAGGTGGCACAACTGTGTTAATTTACGGCAGATTCCAGCTTTAAGTTTGTTCGCTTACCTATAACGCTTTGGAAGTAGCCTCTTAACTCATTAGTAATATTCATTCAGTCACCAAATAATGAAATCATGGATTCTCAATTTCATTTATTCTAAGAGCCTAAGAAAGTTATTTTACAAGGATGGATCCGAAAAATGGTTACAAGGGTGATAAATCTCCAAATCCATTTAGGCATTTATCTGAACGCAGAACAAAATTATTTAACCCGATATGGCAGAAATCACGTCCCTGCTCATTTAGCCAATTCTCAGCAGCTGCTTTCAGTCCACTGTCTGGAGCGAACCTTGTTCCAGATATGTGTTTCCTTCAATTTCGGAAACAGTAATAACTGGGTGCCAAATCTGGACTGTATGGAGGTGGCGCCAGGCTTCCCACTTAAGGGGACTCTTCACTCACTTGAAAACACCCGCTTCGTAATCTTAAACCTAAGGGCAGGTTATTTTCGAATTTCTCGTTTAAATTTGGATATTTTTAAACAGTTTATTTTGCATAGGATAGTCTAGCTTGATCTTTAATATGACTGTTTTTTTATTTTTTCGATTTCGGTTGCAGATATTTTTAATAAAGGTACTTTCAGTTTCGAAATAGGTTCCGAAAGTGAAAGTACCTTTATTAAAAAAATCTGCAACTGAAATCGAAAAAGTAAATCAAAAGTGAAAGTATCTTTATTAAATAAATTTGCAACCGAAATCGAAAAAGTAAAAAACAGTCATATTAAAGATCGAGCTCAGCTATCCTATGCAAAATAAATCGTTTATTTATTTTTTTTTTTTTTTCAAATTTAAACGAGAAATTCGAAAACAACCTGCACATTGGTTTAACATTGGGTGTTTTCAAGTGAGTGAAAAGTCCCCTTAAACTTGTGTAGCAATTCTTGAATTCGACGAGAAGTATGGGGATGGTATGGTCATGCAGGAGGATGACACCATCACTTAACATGCCGGGTGGTTTCGTTCGATGGCTTCACGTAACTTTGTCAAAGTGGCGCAAGCAAGACCACTTTTCTAAGCATCTTGCCATTTCAATCGCTCTGATGCGTCTGTGAGCTTACACCACTTACCCGCACAACCGCTATAAGACAACTAGCGCCATCTGCCTCCACTCTGGAAAAAAATATTTACTCCACAATAATTACTTTTCAAATGCTGCGGCTTGTAACTTTTTTTTTCGATCCATCCTCCTAGCATTTTAGTTTATGTGGATTTTCTAAGAATGTTTCCTTTTATTTTCACAGTCGACAAAATTCTATGAGTTTATTGGTGGCTTTGGATACAGCTTCAGAAGCTACTGGACTTTTATTCTGGGACGATGGAGAAACAAAAAGTTAGTGCGTTTTTAACTGAGTATAATAGTTTGCTTTATTTTATTTATTTTTTTACTTTTGTAATAAACTAGTAGTTTTGCTAGTAAATTTATTTTAAAGAACATTCCATTTTTCTGGTTACAGAATAAAATATTAGATAATTTTTTCAATGTAGCTGATCTATAATACTTGGATTTTGTAGTTAAAATTATTATTATTATTATTTTAGTTTGATAACTTTATAGGGTACAACTTTAGAAATTGATATAAATTGAAATATTTTATCGGTTAATATTTAATAGGTACAGCTTTACAAATTTAATGTAAATTGAAATATTTTATCGTTAACATTTAAAACTGTACTAGATTTGCTAAACGAGACTAGTGTTACTTTGCATTATTTATATCATGCTCTTTTTTTTTTTTTTTTCTCTATACATAATTTCGTATATATTATTTTTGTACAGATTCCCACATTCTTGGTGAATATATTCTAGTTGATTTTGTAGCGTCAGGGGTAAGTTTATTTTGATAATATCGTCTAAGTATTTATTAGACATTTTATGTAGCATATTGAGTTGTTGTAGGCTCTGGTGAATTTATTGTTGATTTAATGTACACCTCTCATTTTGTTACTTTGATGCCAAAATGTGCCTAATGTGCTGTCTCTGACAGGTAATCGAATGCCTAAGACTGTTTGATGGTCTAATTAAAGATAACAAGTTTAAAACATGAGCAACATTGTTCACACCAGAGTGAAAGTCAACAATCAGTCATGCTGTCTGACAATTTATTATCATTATATTTTCATTATTTTATTACTATTGTTATTTTATTATTGTTATTATGTTATTTTATTATTATTATTGTCAATTTATTATCATTATATTATTTTTTGTAGTTAAATATTTATTTTAAAAAGTTCATAAATATACATTTTTATTAATACTCAAAATTAAGGTCGGAAGGGGGTGGGGGTAGTCTCTTCATGATGAATCTGGATCAATCTCCGTAGTCAAGCAAGAATAATCTGGAGCCAATTATGAACTCAGTGAGCCAAGTATGAATTGTCTTATGGACCGTCATCTTTTAAAAACATGTGATGCGGAATGTAACATTTATTGCATTATTCATATTAGACATTTTCTCGTAATAGTTTAAAATGACAAAAAAAAAAAAGCATAACATAAGATGCTTTAACAATGAAAAAACAATGTTTCGCTGTATTTGATATTTTTGAAAAATGCATTCACTTCGTGTTTCCTATGTTATGTAACTAAAACTCATTAAACGCAAGAGATAATTATACACAATGTCCTGCTTGAAAATATTGAAACGCTATAAAGGAACCACGTGAGTATGCTGAAATTGACAGCAAGTGCAAATTAGTGTGTTCATTTCAAATTATTAGAATTTTGGAGCCATCGTGCATACGTAGGCTGAAGTGCGCCCTCAACTGCTGATTTAGCCGGATAAACATAGAAAGCTGTAGCGAGAAATGGAAAATAGTCTATAGTCGTCTATTTCTGGTAAACGTCTCATCAGAAATCACAATACCTCGGCGACGACAGAAATAAGCCAAATGAATAAGGTAAGGAGTTTGAACGGGACGAATGGTAGGCCTTTGTGAAGGGTTTTATCTTATCGTGCAATAGCAACTCGTATGGAACACAATGCCATGAAAGTAATGGGAATGTGGTAGCAATGGTGTGAAGAGAACCGGACGAATCGGAAATCTTGGAGTGGACGATGAACAGTTACGTCCGCACAAGATGATAGACACATCATCCGCATGGCAGTGGCTGTCCGTACAGCTTCATCTTAAAAGTTAGAAAAATGTTGGAGCACTACTGCATGTGTGTCATTGTCTTATCCAACAGTTCGTCGACGTCTGCTGCACCGAAAACTACGCGCAATAGTTCCTTTGAGCGGGATTTTCCTCACGTAAAACCAACACTAACGGTACTTGTGGCTACAATGAGCTCGTCGACAGAGGCACTGGCATTCCGATTTGCGACAAGATATCTTTTCCGATTAATCCTGTTTTAATTTGTGATACAGTGGTGGCCGCATCCGCGTTAGACGCATGGCCAGTTACTCAACGTCGACAACATCAAGCGTAATGGTTTCAGGCGCCATTGAGTATCATGGTGATCACAGCTCATATGAATTTTGGGTAATATTAACAGAAAACAGTACATAAAAGGAGTTTGGGAGATCTAAGTCTTACCCTTCCTTCAATGCGTCCCTGAATTTATATTTCAACAGGGATATTCTCGTCCACATATGGCCATTAATATTGAAGCCTTCTTTTCAGCACAACAGATATAGCTTCATCCTTGGCTTGCCTATTCGCTATTTATGTCGCCCATTTAACAAGTCTGGGATTTCTTCAGTCAGCATCTCGATCGTTCCGTAGTTGCTTATACAGGGTGACCCAAAAACGTCTGATAGATTTTAAAATTGAATAACTTGCTAACGGTGACAGATATCTCAAAAATTTTTGCAGAAGGATTATGTAAGACGTCAGGAGTTTTTATAATGCGATTCCCAGTTTTAGTTACATATAGCAGCGATAGATGGCTCTGCAAGCAATAGGCACTAAATTCAGGCTCGATTTTCGGCCTCTCTCTTCTCCCATACGAAAAAAGGAGATAAAAATGCTTTTAATGGATCCAGAAGTACCAAAAATCGGGTCTGAATTGGCACCTATTTCTCGCAGCGCCGTCTATTGTTTGAAATTCGAACTAAAATCAAGAATCACAGTAAGAAAACTCCTGATATCATACATAACCCTCCTGCAAGATTTTTTTTATATCTGTCACCGTTTGCAAGTTATTTAATTTTAAAATCCATCAGTCATTTTTTGGGACACCCGGTACATGAATTTTGGGTTCCGGTAGAAGCAATCTGAAATGCTCTTCCTCAGATAGAGATTCAAAATCTGATTCCATAGAAAAGCGCTAATTGCAGTGCGTGTTGGCTTCACCAAATACTGATTTTTGGCATGTATGATTTTTTTTTTTTTTTTTTTTTTTTTGGTTTTGTTAGTTTAATTGTTTATATGTATCAATACAGGTCTATTGTGGAATAAATTCCATTTAATTCTGATGATTTCTTTATGGTGTTAATTTTTTTACAAACACGACTTTATTTTATAAAATTTGATTTACTTATAAAACATCGTAAAATTAGTCTAATAATTTTAAGTAGTTGAGCATTTTTATTCATTTGTTAATTTTATTTTTAATGTATTTTCACCCCTTTTTACTTTTTTTTTTCTTTTTGGTGGTGCCTTATCTTTCTTATGTTTGGAGACTCCGTTAAGTCCAATTTTACTGTGCTTTACATTAAAAAAAAAAAAAAAAAAAAAAGTGTTCCGTGGAATTTTTAAATCTTCAGCGTAGCTTTTAAAATGGAAGAGAACATTAATTGTATTAGTGAATGTTAATGACTGAGTATTTGTTACTTAATCGATTTTTGATTAATAGCTTTGGTTTTGCATATCTATTTATAATATGCTATTTGTTTTGATTTTAAAAGCAAGCAGGTAATCTAGTTCGATATATGTTTAGCAGTTTTTCATTTAATAATTATTTATATCTATATTTCACAGTTGATATTTTTCAGTGCTTCATCGGAACGTATTTTATATTGTAACTATATTAATTAATCGAATAATGTTCAGTGTACTTTTTAAAACTTTTTCTTATCTCCTAAAATTGAAGAAAATAATAATTAAATTATTCAATATTATTGACTGAATCTTACCCTTATATAATTAAGTATTATCACTTATTTGCAGATTTTACTTACTAATTGCTTATTTATCTTTTTAAACTTTTATTTAGTCATCATTTGTGGTAACTGGCAACTTTGGTAAAAAGGCTGTTATGTCCAGTTTTTATAGAGCAATAATTCAGCAAGTTCGTATAATGGGGCTACCCAAACCGCCTAAAAGAATCATCATTGATGGAGGCTATATTCTTTCTAACAAACAGTATTATTGGAATTATGATACAAAAGTAAGAATAATTTTCAAATAATAATGATAAAAATTTAATGATATTTTCAGAAATTTTGTTTATTTCATGTTATTTGTAAGATTTTGTTTGTATGGACTGGCAACATTCATGTGCAGAGTGATTTGTTAGCACGCATACTACAAATTTCTGGGAGGTATAAGTTATACAAAGACGAATCAGAATCACACAGCAATGTAGGATCGGAGATGACAATCGGTTTTTAGGTGCGTTCGTAATTATATAAATACGTAGCACCTACACACCTACAGTCGTCGTTCAGTCCGTCCGCATATAACAGAGCAAAAACAACTCAATCGAATGGGCTGAAATTTTAAATATATAATTGTTGTAATATTTTGTCGAGTCATTTCAACTTTTATGGAAATCGGATGCATAGTTTAATTACAGGGACAGTCAAAAGTTTTCTGTTACATTACGGCCAATGGGGAAAAATTATTTCAAGCGCATTTTAATGATGTTACAACCTTTCGAACAGATTGAAATGGATATGCACTTATTGAAGTGCACTAAAATATACATTCAGTACAGTATATGGTGCAAAAAATATTTATAAAAATATTTATAGTTCGAACGCACCTCATTTGCCACGTTTGACGAGCAATTTCCAAATCCGTTGTTCCCAAAAAGAAACAAAAAGATGAGGTGTTGTATCAAATATCTGTTGATTAGTACCAAGATAGCGTACAAGATATTGCACGTACTATATTTGGATACAACCCTTCGTCTTTTTGCTTCCTTTTGGGAACAACGGATTTCGAGCTTATTCTATCGACGATAAGTTTCAGAATTTTCAAGCTATGATTTTGAGACTTTCACAAAAGTTTTTCTATATACTTAGCTAATACATTATGCACATTATATTTTGATTGCATTCGCGCATGCGCAGTGAAACATTTTTTAGTATACCTACTCATTTTTCATCCAATTTTTATTATTTTTTAATTCTGATTGCAAAGTATTGTGTACAATGTTGTTTGTCATAGTTTCTGAAAAAACTTTTTTTTATATATTAAGAACTGCAAATTATAAGCAAAAAACGTGGCGAAATTTGGGACTGTTTTTATAAAAATCTTAATTTCTCTACGAGTATGCATGCTATCCTCATAAAAATGAACACAGTATATTACGATGAGCTAAGCTCGAGTTTGAACGCTTTTGCTACATTAGTTTTTACAGGGTTATCCAAAATATATTCGTTCTTTTTCAATTTGTTGACGGTCCCCTAAGGGGTTTCGGGAAAAAATCTTCGTGGAAATATATGACCTATACTATACTGTTTACACACCTGTAGTTTCAGGTTAATTCCTCATGTATTTACCTTTGGCCATATAGGGTATTAATTATCGAAACAAATATAAATTATAGTAACTCATAAATATTTTAAAGAAATAGATTTCTAGAAGCTTCACTAAATAATTATACCTCAGTATGTCAAGTAGGTTTGGAGTTATACCTAAACAATTACCCCCTTTGTGTAATCTAGTTTGCAACGATTGAAATTGAATTTAACATTAAATGTTCCAAACTTTAAACCTTTTTAATTTCTAAACTATTTGATCGGATCACTTTCCATTTGATATCTGAAGGTAAAAATTATCAAAAAACCCACATATTATGTCAAAATTAGGTCTAATATTATTAAAGTTCGTGCAATTTTCATATGTAGATGACCCACAAGCAAAATTTCAGTGTTGCATTAATTAGTATTTGTCATTACGAATCGACGATGGTGATATCAGTCAAATTTTTATGGAAAGTTAAATTCAGTTCCATAATTTCGAGTAAAGTTGACCACCTCCTCGAAACAAAATCTTTGAAACTTTACCGGTGCAACCTCAAACTGGTTAAATAAGAGCAGGAGACACTAATTTAGAAAATATGGTTATGGTCTGTTTTATAATTAACTGGTAAAATTATAATAGTATAATTGCATTTCACGAAGTTTAAAATTCATATAAATATGTTATTTGTGTAAAACAATCATGAAAGTTATTCTTTCTAAACTTTAATTAATACTGCTTCCTTTTTGTCAAACAATGTATTCATTAAAATTTGTATATTACGGTAACCCCTCTATCTATATCACATTTTTTTTTTCTTTGTCTTCCGAAATAAAACAAGTTTTTTTATAATATCAATTTTTAAGTAATTTTATCTATGCATGGATTGCATATGTGTCTCTATTATTATTTTTCCTGACATAATTGTATTATACTTATAGTGTTTTGGCAACAGATATTGAATACTTACTTGCATGTTAACATTTTTCTTAAAATTTCCAGTCTCTAATTTTACATCGTAAGCCAAGAATTCATAATATTACTAAGAGGTGCTGTATTTAGATATGTTGTGCAACACTGCTCATGAAAAAAAAAAAAAAAAAAAAAAAAAAAAAAAAAAAAAAAATCATTTTCACAATTTGCTACTGCTAAATGATGATAGCCTTGCAATATTTGTATACATCAGTAGGAAATTAACCAGTTTCTTATTGTAAAATAATGCAGATTTTTTTTAACATAATGTGTATGTTTACCCACATACATGAACGTGTGCAAAAGTTTCCTTAGGACTGGGCAGTTAAAAGTACTTATGCTTAAAAAAAATCACTTAGGGGGGAAAAGTATTCAATAATATTTTTAAAGTATTACTTAATTTTATAAAGTACTGTTTTTACCCCCTTACTTTTTTTTAAAGACTTGAGGAGGGTCATAGCCACTTTCTCCTGCGTAAGCCTATGTCCACATACAAGCTAATTTTGTTAAATGACGACCGGTTTTCATCCTTTCTTTCGCTCTCGCGGTTCAAAATTTTGTTCAAAACGCCGACTTTGACAGCGTTTTCTGAAAGATCTTTAGCGTTTACCAAAAAGTGGAAAACGTCTTTAGATTACATAGTTTTTGAATAAAATCACCTTCCAATTTCATTAGTTTCCGAAAAAAAAAAAATGAATTTAAAAAGGCGTCAGAAAATAGAACCTTTGGATTTGAAAACAGCCTTAACCAAATTTTTGGTGAAACATCGACTCTTATTTTTAACAGTATAGGAATTTTGTTTTTCTTCAATATAACACAATCGTACAAAAATGATTTTTTTTTTTCATTTGTAGCCTGATATCACATATCTATACGTTAGTCAGAGTTTACCCTAGGCAGTTTCGGAGGGGTGCTGCGCCCTTTCTGCCCTTTAATTTACAAAATAGCAACCTTCTCGCCCCTAATTCAAAAAATTAGTCCTTACTCTTTTCTGTTTTAAAAAATTTGCTTACATAGTAAAAACTTCCTCATTATTGTCCTGAAAATAGTCCCCTGAATTTTAAATACTGAAAGTAGCTTTAAAAAATGCCTAAAAAAACAAAAAGTGCATTTTAAAATCTAAAAAATGCTCTTAGAAATAACAAAATGCCCTTAGGAATAAAAAAGTGCCCTTAAGTATAAAAAGTGCCCTTTTTTCCACCACCAGCACCCTGCCCCTTTTTAAACCTGGGGGAAACTCTGGTTAGTAATGTGTAAAACTGAATCCATCTTATAATAAAACTAAATTATTGACCATACTTTTGTAAAATTGTCTAAATATTTCATCATAGTTTATTAAATATTTTGTTTTTGTATCTATTCTAGGTTTTGGATCTAAAACACATTCTCATACCATTAGCCAGACGGACAGAAGTGCATTGGTATTTTTAATCATTTACATACAACTGGGCCTGCTGGCAGGCTCTGTTTTATTTCATCTGTGGTGTATATTTTTTTGCGCTGAAATGTAAAAGGAAGTCATGCTCATCAAATATTTGTTATTCTTCATGTAAAAAAGAAAAATACTTAAATGTGCCAAAATGTACCTTCACGCTAAAGATGACCTGAATTAAAAGCCTGTCTATTAATGTCTGTTTTATTTTATTAGAATCTTCCTGTTGTGTTTTACTCCAGGCATGAAAGTGGGAAAAAAGATGGAAATTTCTTTCCATCTATACAATAAGGCCAAACTTGAATAATTTAGATGCATTTCAACAGTTATTCATACAATAAAATGAATTATAACTGTATACATATAACTTTTTTTTTTGTAACTTAGAAAGTATTAAAGAAAAAAAAATAACAATAAATGTATAAATTTATTAAATCAAAAAAGAAAATATAAAACAGTTTGCTAAAAGTTTAAATCCATCCAAATGTATCTAATGAACTTATGTGAAGTACAGAGATTAATTTTTCAAAATAAATGCATTATACTGAATGATTTGAATGTTTAAAACTTTACTTAAAAGAAAAAAAAAATCTCTATGTCAATTCAAACAATTTTTTTATGATTTGTACTCCGACCGACAGGGATTTGGGTGATACTTTGTGTGCATACTAATTGTATCTTGATATGAATCCATCAGAAATTTTTCTTTCCTCGACCTCATAGTTTGTGAGATATGGAGGGTCCAATTTTCGGAATTTTCTCAAATCGCGCATTTCTGAGTCTGTATTTTCAGACTGCAGTTCCATCGTCAAAAGATTGTTTCTCTGGATCTAAAATGTGAATTATCTTAAAAATATCATTGTAAGTACATCCAAAAATGCAGATTTAAATAAACGAAAATTTAAAAATTTAATTTTAATATTTAGGGCCAAAACATTAAACCAAAGTTGAAAGTTATGGTTATTTTTCCAAATTTTTGTGACTTTACGAAAAAGGCTCTACACAAAAAGGCAAATAAAATTTCCAATTTATTTTTGTTTTAAATAACAGTCTACACTTTGGACTTTCTAGTTATGAAATAAAAATGATGTCTTTCTCATGGATTATGCAAAAATTTTGCCCTGTTTTGGGAAGGTGCATCAATCAAGAAAAAAAAAAATTCTAATTTTAGCTGTGGTACTTTAATAATTACTGTGGTTTCTATGACTTGAATATATTACTTTCTTTTTCTTTTTTCTTTGCAAAGTAAAGTTTTTGCTTTATTTTTTTTCTTCTGAGTAAAATTGAAAAAAAAAGAGGTCTATGACCGCAGTCTATCCCCCTCCATTAAATTTTGTCCATAATCGTTATGTTTCATTTATTTATTTAATCACGTATTTTCTTTTATTATAAGCATTTTTTTTTTAATTTAAACAATATCTTAATTCTGTTTTTGCAATATGATTCTAAACAGAAAATTTGTTGTTGGTATAGAATATAAGAAAATAAAAGAATGACTTTTTACCAATCACATTTTCAATATATTTTTGTATGTGTGTGTGTGTGTTTGAATTAAATACTTTATTTGTATTTAATTTTTTTTAACTTTCTATTTTAATATCTTGGATAATTCTAATCATTTTAAATATGTTTTTTATAGTTGAAATACCTTATATTTAACAAAGCTAAGTTCATTTCTGCAGGATGAAACATATTTCTACACCTGGCTTGTGTAAACACATTCTGACAAATGCAGAATAAAGTTTTTTAGTAAAGGCAGGTTTTCTCGAACCTGTTAATCAAATTATTGTTAGTCTGCTGTTTCTCATAATAGAAGGGTAGTTTAATTTTCCTTGTGCTCCAAAAGAAAATAATAGATGAATTTGAAAGTAACTGATTATGCTACAAGACAGTCAAGACAACTTCTGAGAGAAAAGAGAATCTTGTCAAAGACAGAAATAAGAAAAGTTAAAGCCATAGCCACAGGTCCAGAAACAATTGAACTAATTCTAATGAATATTGAAGAATCATGGCTGAAAAATAAATAAATCAGTCTGACTTTAAAGGCTCATTTTAGCAAATAAATCAAAATGATTAATAAATTTAAAATGTGCAGAAATTATTTAGATACCATAAGCAAAGAGATATTTTTGTCTCTTGGTAGGTACAGCATCCCAAAATAAGTCAAAATTTTTGCATAAGCCATGAGAAAGACATAATTTTTATTTCATAAATAAAAAGCCCTAAATCTCGTTGTGCCAGTGCCATTTGGAATATTTTTTTATGAACGATCAGAAAATTTCTTATGCAGTATCGAACTATTTATCATGAATCCAGTTAACCAGAAAACCAGTTATCCATAATATTCCCAAATTGACTAATTTCAGAAAAAATGAGATATACAGTGGCAGTTTGATCTGTATATCGCTTTAAACATTACAGCATGCATGATATAAACTTGATTCCAACAAGTAATATTTGAAATGAAAGCATATTTAGTGTATATGAACTAAATATGCTTAATATTATATATTGGACATTTTGATTTTTACACAGAGGAAACAGGGGAGTTTTTGTTTCCAAGGTATTTCTATAAATTGCCTTATTTTAAATTTTGATTAATGTCTGATCTTGTCTGGATCTGATTTTTCCTGAGTAGTCTAATTTGAGATCAAAAAACTGTCATAGTCGCATATATTCTACAAATCTGATCAAATAGATCTTGCTTTAATGCTCAACCAGTTATCCAGAAAAACCGGTTATTGGAAAACGTTTTTCAATTTATAGTTTCTGAATAAGAATACCTGCTAATTTCATGCATTTCCGAACAAAAATGAATTCAGAAATGTGTCAGAAAGGAGCTCCTTTGAATTTGAGAACAGCCTTAAGAATCGAATCAAAATAAGATCAAAGATTAATGAGATTTTGAAAGAAGGCAATTAATGTGAATCTCTTGGGAAAAAAAATTCCTCTGTTTCTTCCATATGAAAATCAAAACGTCCAATATCTAACTAAGTTGCTTCAATAGGTTTTAAATATTGGCATGAAGTTATACTGCACAGGTTGCAACGTTTCAAGCAATGCCCATATCAAATAGGCCTGTATGGTACTTTTTTTCTGAAATCAGTCAGTTGAAAATATCATTCTAGATAACTGGTTTTCTGGTTTCTGAATAAACAGTTCCATACTGTATTGTGTAAAACCTGTGTTTTGAAAATGATTTTCTAATTATTCATAAAATTGTAAAGAGAATTTTAACATGTGATAAACTTTTTGCATATCTGATTAAACTCTTCTAAAATGATGCTCTGCAAAGTATAAGTATGTAGATTGATATTTTAATACCTTATATATTTATCTATCTTGGTTATACAATAGGAAAAAATTCAACATGAAATTTAAAATTTTTCCAGCACCAGTATTTTTATTTGTCAGCTCAATAACAGAAAAAGATAGACTTAAAAACAAAAAAAAAAGCAACTAATAGACTAAAGACAAGAGCTGTAGAGGTAGTAACTAGTTATAGAACAAAGATAGAACATATTTTAGAAAAAAAGAAAGATAGGTCAAACGTTTACAGGATTAACAAAAAGAGAACATATTACATAAAAAAATAGCCAAATGTTTTTAGCATTAAAAAGCAAAAGACAGGAACATATTTTAGAAAATTGTGCAAACAATGAAAAAGCATCTCTGCTGTTAAACAACCCCTTTCCAATATCAAAAATAAGTTGTAATTTCTTTAATAAATTCTGAGCATTTTTACTATATATTCACATAATCAATATACTATTGTATTTGGAAAATATCTGAAAATGTTTAAGGATTATATCAACACTTGCAAATATGCATGAATAATATTTATCTTTCATGAGTAATGTGTGTAATCATCTGAGTATATTATTCCAAAAACCAATATTTTGAGTTGTAATCGTCAGAAGAGCATTATAGAAAAACTTCCAATTAGTTTTTATCAAGCTTTGAAAAATAAAAAAGCATCTCTACTGCTAAACAATCCCCCTTTCTAATATCAAAAATAAGTTGTAATTTTCTTAACAAATTGTGAACATTTTTAATATATATTCACATAATTAATATACTAATGTAATTGGAAAATATCACAAACTTTTTAAGGATTATATCAAAACCTGCAAATATGCATAAATAACATTTATCTTTCATGAGTTAGTTATCTTTTATGAATTAATGAATAATATTTATCTTTCATGAGTAAGGTGTGTAATCATTTGAGTATGTTATTTCAAAAACCAATATTTTGAGTTGTAATGCTAGAAGAGCATTATAGAAGAATTTCCAATTAGTTTTTATCAAGCTTTGAACAATGAAAAGGCATCTCTACTGCTAAACAATCCTCCTTTCAATATGAAAAATAAGTTGTAGTTTTCTTAATAAATAGTGAACATTTTTAATACATATTCACATAATTAGTATACTATTGTAATTAGAAAATATCTCAAAATTTTTAAGGATTATATCAAAACTTGCAAGAATAATTTTTATCTTGCATAGTTATCTTTCATGAATTAATAAATAATATTTATCTTTCATGCATAAGGTGTGTTATCATTTGATTATGTCACTTGAAAAACCAATATTTTAAGTTGTGATGTCAGAAAAGCATTATAGAAGAAATTCCAATTAGTTTTTATCAAGCTTTTATTAAAATACAGTTAACTTGATCAACAAGTATTTTATACCAACATTTTAAACAAAAATTCATAATAAATATACATAAATATCTCAATAATATTTCACATCTAGTCTTTGTACAATATATAAGTATGACACTGCAACCAGATATCTCCAGAAGCTGAGGATTCTTAAGACAAAGTACGTATAGGGCATTTTTTTTTTTATGCAGTAGCAGTGAGATTATCACAGTTTTGCCCTTTATATAAATGCAACTTGCACAGACAATTTTTACAAAGATAAACAGCCATAAAATAATTAATATTTTTTACAATAAAGTTGGATCTGAATCAAAGATAGTTGGGATATTTATTTATGTACAAACTACAGCGCCTAGAATACCTAGTGTGGAAATATGCTATCCAAACAGTGCTAAAAATTTGTATGCCTTAAATGTGTGACGATACTGCTAAAATTTCAAGTGTCGATAGCGGCGACATCTGCGGGATTTTCGTATTACTAGTATTGCATTGTATAGGCTAGCAATTTCTTGCAGTTGTAGAAAATATCCTGCAGATGTCACTGCGATCTGCATATTGCAGCAGTATCATTGCACATTTAAGGGATACAATATTTTAGCGCTTTTTTAAGTATTACAGGGATAGCCCATTTCCACACAATATATTCTAGGCACTATAGTACAAACTGGTTAACAGAAAATCCGTTTAAAGGCTTTTGACATCAAGTTTTTATTAGTATTACACAGGATTGTCGGTATTGCATGAAATATTTAGAAAATTCTTCTGCTTTAATATAAAATAAGTTAATTTACACAAAGTTTTTTTTTTTTTTTTTTTAAATGTGTACAACTTTTGTACAGTTTTCAAACATTTAAACTTTTAATATAAAATGCCTAGCATCTTTTACAATGTTTTATTTATATAACGATAACTTATTTTATAAAACTAGACTAGCAGTATTTTTTGCATTTAAGTGCAGTAACTGGAATCATAAAATAAAAAATTTGTTTATGATAAGTATTAATACAAGATTTTATATTTTTATGTCAAATAAAATTAAAAAAAGAAAAACATCATCATCTTGCAATAAGGGGGGGGGAGAGAGAGAATCCAAATGCTATCTATATCTGCTTCATAGCTGCTATACTGTCATTTTAACATGTTAAAGATGTATATTATAGAACAATTTAATGGTTACTTTTTTTTTGTTGCATATTTAAATTATAAACAAATGCTGATTTTAAATTACAGTCGGACCTCTATTTAACGAACCTCTATTTAGCGAATTTCTCTATTATGCGAACTTTTACTTGGAATGAAGAACATTTTTCAAATTTCTTCGTAAAATAACCTCCAAATGTGCATTCTCTATTTAACGAACTTTTTCTTGGGATCTAAATTTTTTTTTCTCCTTATTTTGCAAAATATTACTGGACATTTCAAACTTATTCTTTCTTTTAACACATTTTATGATGATCAATTACCAAGACCAGGTCTTACAAGGCACCTAACTCACCGAGAACAGTAAAATCGCTGCGATTCTTTGCTTTTCATCCAAAAAGTGCAAACTTTCAATATCCCCTTTTAACCCTCAACGGAGCTGCCCGTGTTTTTAGAGTCTCTTGTTTTCTGGATTGTTGATCATGATCAGTAGTGTTGGTAATTTCGGTTCTTGTAGCTCCAAAATGTCAAAGCGAAAGTGCTTGAGCATCAAAGAAAGAAAATACTCTTGATCAGGTGGATAAAGGCGTGAAGAAAAAGAATACTGCTTTAAAATTTGGTATTTCTCCAAACAGCTTATCAACCATAATAAAAAATCGTGATTTTAATGTAAGATCATTTTTTTAACTGAAAATACAATGTATTTCCAGACAATGTTTTGTTTCATTCTTATTTCCCTTACAGATTTCTTTTTGATGGGTAAAATAAATAAAACAAATAGATATAATTTATTAAAAAAAATGTGTAGTTAATTACTTTTTTAAATTATATTTAGTGTTTATGGACATGTTTTATGTAGTTTAAAGTGTTCTAAAAGGTAACTCTCTATTTAACGAATTTTCCGTATAACGAACTTTTTTTCGGGATTTAGCGACTTCGTTAAATAGAGGTCCGACTGTAGTTCTCAAATACCCTACTCAACAATGCGAAACTTTGTGACACAGGTTCTGACTCATTTTTAAATGTAAAGGCATAAAATTTGCAGGTCCGACTATTAAAGTGATTTGGAATCGAAATGAGTTTTCCATTTTTTTATAAATAAATTATTTATCAAGTTATAAGGAATTGTGGTCATGTGATGATCTGCTTTTCTCCTGTCTTCTGATGTTGTGTGCGGAAATTCACTTTGACAGTATTTTCTGAAAGATCTTTTGTATTAACCAAAACAAATCGAAAACATCCTTCGATTACATAATTTCTGAATTCATGCATTTCTGAACAAAAATTAATGATAAAATGTGTCAAAAAGTAGCTAGCTCCTTTGGATTTGAGAACAGACTTTAAAAAAAATTAAAGATCAAAGAACTACTTTTCCCATTTATTACTTAACATCGCCAATATTTAAAATTCAAGCTTTAAGAGATTTTTTTTTTCTTGTCTAGCTCTTTTACTAATATTTTTATTATTATTTAAATGTAATAAAATACCATTCTGAAAAAATGAATTACCCTATTAAATTGCGTGTACAAATATACATATGTAATTATGTATATGTTAATGTAACATATGCAATTTGTAATACATATTACAAATTGCTAGTAAATGAAATGAATAATTTTTTAAATAGTTCTTTTTTTTTTTTTTTTGAGGATTTATATATATTTTATGAAAGTATTTTTTTTTAATTTATTTTTAACTATTTAAAAAAAAAAAAAAAAAAAAAAAAAAATCTTTTTCAACCCAATTTGACAATCCTGTGTAAGAATTCTATTTATTTTATTTATTTATTTCACCACATTAAACTTACAAGTGACAAAAAAAAAGTATGCATATATGCATTTATATTTATAAATAAAATGACTTCTGGTGAATGCATGTTGATTTAAAAAAAAAAAAAAATTGCATTGCAAGTTTCCCATGGCATTTAAATTAGGGAAGGAAATAGAAATTGTATGAAAAGATCAATATTTTCTATCACATTTAGACTTTCACAAGATTATAAATTCTCTCATTCTCATATAATTTCTAGCTTGCCTTTAAACTATTCTGAAATATTCCCTTCTTCCTAATTTCATGCAATCTCACATATTGTCTTTCCATAAGTTTCAAATAGAAACACATTTAGCATGCAAACAATAATCGCTATTCAGATAATGTACAAGAGAAACAAAATAATCACATACAAAATAACAAGTCGACTAGATGGTACAAAATGAAGCATGCACCTTTTTTTAAGCCTCAGCCACAAGGCAATAATTTCAGACATGAGCAAGATTTGTTTAAAAAAGGAAAAAAAAGAAAAAAAACAATTATGCACTCCATATGATAAATATACAAAAGTTTAGTCTTGGGTTTATCACATTATTAAAAAATTTACACTCAACATGAATATATATTATATTGGTCTTAACTTCGGTATGCCCAAGTACATTATAAACTCTTGAAATTAAAATATAAATATTGTAAGTAATAATAATTGAGGACTTTACATTGTAATATCTAAAACTAAACAAAATAGATGTTGCTATCCAATGTACAATTTATTCATAAATTAAAAGATGACATAAAATAAACGTTTCGGTTTACTCTTTAAAACCATTATCAGGAGAAAAATTTCCTAAAATATAAATCGGCAGGAAATAATCAATATGCTACATCTTTAAAAATTAAATTCAAACTGGGAAAAAATCAACAGAAACAAAAATCCTTTAAAAACAACTCAGTGGCGCCATCTCTTATTCAAAGAAAAAAGAATGAAAGGCTGGAAAAACATGGAAGGTTCATAGTTCTTTCAAAATACTAAGCCAGATTTCCGGTTTGAGAAAAGAAACATTATCGTTACAAATTTCTTGGTTCCTTAAACGAATTTCCAGAGATTCACAAATCACAGCTTTAAAACGGAACATCTTGTTCCGATATAATCCTAGCTTAGCTTTTAACCAGTGTTGATTTCAGGGGGTGGCCCGGGGGGGACATCCCCAACCCCCGGAAGATTTGAGATTTTGGGTTTTCAACGGTCAAAAAGTGCAATTTCCCCCCCGGAACTCTATAATGTCCTCCCCCCCCCGGAGCCACAGAAATCCCTCCCGGAGAAAAGTGTCTGAATTCAACACTGCTTTTAACTTATTAATAAAGTGCACAAATTGGGTAGCAACGTCTATTTTGTTTAGTTTTATTGTAAGTAATATTAGCAATCTATGGAAATTTCATAATCAAATGAAAAAAATTCTACTTTAATTAAAATTGTGATGCATTTGCTATTAAGTGTCTATTAAATGTATATGTGTTGTTTATCATTACCAGTGCAATATAGAAATATTTGAAATAAGCATCCAATAAACAGAGAAGCTCTGCAATTTTTAACAATAGACTTCTCAGTTTAGTTTTCTATATACAAAACCTTATTATGAATATCACAATTTAAAAGGCAGTGTAATCAGTTTAATATGAGTTAATAAAAATATTTTCATAGCAAAAAGTGTCATTTGTGTTTGTGTGCTTCTAATTTTAATATTATAAAAAAGAAGAACTAAAATCAAGGATAACCTCAAATGATTTGAACCTATGTAGGTTTAATATAAAGTACTATCTGTCAAACTAGTTTTACAAAAGGCAATCCATCAAAAATTACTGCATGGTAATTTTCCTAATTTAATCCATCACTGATGATGATTATGAAGCTATATTCTATTATATCCTATTTGTATGCTAGTTCTTAATCTTTAGCAGTTTTATTTCTACATTGCAGATAGTCTTTATTTCAATGCAGTAAAGTATTAGGTTGAGCAAAAAGTTCTGGGAAATTTTTGATCTAATAGTTACCAGAATTTTTATCGTATATGATGGTCGTGCCATCAATGTCGAGCTCTATTGCCAGTAGATGGATCGCGACAAATTGGTGCAGAAGTATGCAAGATTGGTCCGCCGAAAGCGCGTTTTGTTTCAGCAGGACAATGCCAAACGGCACGTGGCCCAGACGCCGAAGGACAAGTTTGTACAGTTGGACAGCATCGAAATTCTCCCATACCCGCCTATATTTCAGATGTGGCTCCATCTGATTATGGCCCCTTTCGATCAATGTACATTTTTTCAAGGGCCATCAATTTGCATCTTTTAATGAAGTTGAAAAAGAATGTCAAGAGTTTTTGGATTCCAGGAAGCCGCCATAGTACTTCCAGCAAACCAGAATCTAGCAGAATGATGGCAGTAAGTTGTGGACTATGATGGTCTCTACTTTGAAAAATAGTCCTTGTTGCTTTTGTTGTTAATTTGCGCATAACAAAGCAACTTCCACAAATTTCCCAGAACTTTTTGCTCAACCTAGTAATATCTTTATGAGCCATTGTCCCACCCCCAGATTTTGAAATTTAAATAAATTTTCTTTATTTATGATTGTTAAAAGAAAAAAGTGATAAAAATCATTCTCTCCAAGTGACTTTAGATTAATTAAACATTAATGCTCATATTCACCACCTACCTCAAGCTAGAGCACATGGGTCAAATGCTCAAATTGTATTCATCGTTATTCTGATTGGAGGCCAGTCACAATCAGACTAATAGGGAATTTCATTTGGACATTCGACCAATGTTTCATAGGTTGAGGTAGATGGTAAATACGAACATAAGAGACAGAGAAAGAGATTTATCAAGCCCCTCTGAACCTTCCAATTGTAAAAAAAAAAATGTGTATTGTATGGAATTCATTAAAATGTATGTAATATCATTCAAGACAACAGCCTTCATTGCTACAGGTCTCATATCAACTACCCAACTTAAAACTGCAATTGCAATCTGATTAACAATTTTATCAGTAATATAACATAAACAGATTCCTCTGATACAAATGGAAACAAGCTTCAGATTTTGTAGAAAAGAAACCCTAATGATTATGAAAAATCATAACAACTGGCATCTCTGACTTGATCATAGTGTTTTTACAGAAATGGTGATGATTATAGAACCGATAGTGCATGAGAAAAATTAAACTATTTAAATTGAAGTGACTAATAATACTAAAAAGTTTAGAGTATAAATCCCTTAAGCTCTTTGAAAGCATTAAGAAAGGCAATATGTTGAACATATTTCAGAAATGAATAGTTAAAAATAATATTCATTGCATGAAAATCTATTGATGCAGCATACTCATTGCATAAACATTTTCACAGTTTAACATGCATAAAACTGCATCAGTAGTGTTCAGGATTGTTCTTACTTGCTCATGTCTTAGTAAAAATAATAAGTGGCAGTGAAGGCATTTGGAAAATGTTCAATGAACTTTAAATGAAACGTCCAAGAGCAGCAAAAAAATCTTGTAAACCTCCAATAAGATGATTCACCGAGGGTCTTTCTTCTGGTATTGACTCCCAACAAAAAGTCATCAATGCATATCTATAAAAACAAAAAGAATGCTTAGAAAATATTTAACATGAATTAAATGTTTCAATAAAATGGGATTTTCTGGCACTAAAAACTCATTTTTCCATTCTTAGTGACATTTGTTTCTAAGTAATGGAAGTTTCACTGATTTATTTCTTAGAGAATGAAGAAAGTTTTTCGAAAAACAACTCGCAAGATCCAGGGACTGTATAAAAATTTTAATTTCTTAATTTTAAAAAAAAAAGTTTTTTGGCATAAATAAAATGAAGAAAACCTTGATAAGTTTTCACAGTTCTGTTGTATGTTGACTGCTCGTGCAGCGGCGGGCACTTCGGAACCAGCTAACCTAGTGATTCTCAAACAGAACAGACATACAACAGAATGATGAAAAATATTGATTTTATTAGTTTTTCTTGAATTTTTAAAAAAATACTGGACCAATTTTGACGAAATTTATTTGGGGCCAATTCCAGAGTATCCTCTTTCAATTAGCCCTTTATTCCCCAATGTTACTTTAAAGTACCATTAAAATAACTTGTTATAAAATTCATTTAATGCATCGATTAGTTTAGAAGGAGTTATAGATACTTTACTTTATCTTGTTCCAAAAGCATTATTGGTTGCACAAAACAGAAATATCTTTAAAAGGATGATTTCTTTTGCCTTTGCATCTTTTCAGCTATCTTGACATTGAAAGATTAGGTGGGAAAAGTTTCAGTTCGGAAATATTCCTATATTTCTACAAAATACTAAAAAAAAAAGATTTTAAATAAAAGATTTGAATTAAGTTATAAATATCGCACAAACTCCCTATAAATTCAATTTTAATTAATTCATTTTAATTGACAAAATCCTTCTAAAATTTATTAAAGGATTGTGTAAACAGTCTAATGTAGTTTCAAAAATTCACGAAAAATGCTTTAGAAGATGAAATTTTCACGAATTCATAATTTTGGACATAAAGGGTTAAAAAGATCACAGGAATCGATCGCGTAATTCCGTAGTAATCGGTGAACATACTGCATAAAAAAAAAAAAAAATAATAAATACATACATTTGCGTCGAATTGATAACCTCCTCCTTTTTTTTTTTTTTGAAGTCAGTTAAAAATTTAGTCTCCTTTTTAAGATACGCATAGCAATTGAAAATCAAGATTTTATGAAACAGCAAAATAAATAAACACAGAATTTTGAAATGTTTAATAAACATTTTCAAAATCATCTCATTCATGGAAGAAATAAGTGCAAAATACAGGGTGTCCAAAAATCCTGGACACATTTTAAAATTCAATATAAAATCAAGTAACTGTCGTGCAGGAGTGGCTAAAATGCTTCTCAGGATGAAAAGTTATCTTCAAGCAAATGAAAATAATTAGTTCCAAATTTCGATCATAGATGGCGCCACTTGTCAGCATGGAGTATGTTTGCTTTCAAACATGCAAAGGTTTTTTTTTTTTTTTTTTTTTTTTTTTTTTTTTTTTTTTTCAGATTAATTTTGGTATTGTGGTGCTGGGAGTCGTCATTTCTGAGTCACAACGTCAAAATTAATCTGATAATCAGAAAAAAAAAAAACTGCATGTTTGAAAGCAAACTTACGGGCAAATGATCGAAATAGGGAACTAATTATTTTCATTCACTTGAAGAAAATTTTTCCTCCTAAGAAGCATTTTAGTCCAAGCCTGACTCCTATACGACAATTACTTGATTTTATATTGAATTTTAAAATGTGTCAAGGAATTTTTGGACCCCCTGTATAATTATAATAAAAGTAAAATGAAATCAACTTACAATTCTTCTGGGCAATTTGTGGGTGCATTCAGCCGGTATCCATCTCTTAAATATAGGTGCATTTCAAAAGGATCAATTTCCATGTATGGTTGTTGTCCCAAAGTTAAAAGCTCCCATAACGTGACACCAAAAGCCCACTGTAAAAAACAAAAAATATATTCATTTTTATGACTTCATAAAAATATGTGTGAAATTTAATTATTTTATTCAAAGCTGTTCTCAATTCCAAAGGAGCTACTTTCTGACGCATTTTTTAATTCATTTTTTTCGGAACCGCAAGAAATTGCCACAGGTTTTTGGTTCAACATCTATGTAATTGAAAGACATTTTCCATTTTTTGGTAAAAGCAGAATATCTTTCAGAAAATACTGTCAAAGTTGGAGTTTTGAACTGAATTTCCAAACGCAGTACCACGAGAAAGAAGAAGCATCGGTGGTCATGTGACTGCAATTGCTTATTGGTCTATAAGTATTTGAAAACTCATTTCAATTCGAAATCACTTCATGAGCATGGATTTACGTTTAAAAATGAGTCAGAAAACGCGTCAGAAAATTTTGCGTTGTTGAGAAGGGGATTTGAGAACCACCTTAAAATAATAATACACCGCAACCCAAAAGTTTAGACAATCAATAAAATATGCATTAACATAAAAAGTAATAGGGTATAATTAAAATTCGTGAGATCGGTAATAAATAAAAGCAGTTTTGCTGATATACATATATAAATTATGATCAAAGGTTTGAAATTATAAAATATACATTAAATTACATAAAAATGTGCTGTTCCAAAAGTATAGACACCTATAATATTTTCTTTGGTTTTACATTTATAAAAGTAACAAAGAAACTTATTTTTAATATTTAATTGTATTGCCATGACACTTTATAACATAAAATACACGTTGTTCCATAGAATTAACTAATGACTTAAAAATTGCAATTGACAAAGCGTGGTATGAAATACCTCCTTCTGTAATGCAATTGCATTATACACATTGTTCAATAGAATTAACTAAACATTAATGCTTAGTTAATTCTATGGAACAACATGTATTTGATGTTATAATGTGTCGTGGCAATGTAATTAAATATTAAAAGTAAGTTTTTAGTTACTTTTATAAATGTAAAACCAAAAAAAATTTACAGGTGCCTATACTTTTGGGACAGCACATTTTTATATAATTTAATGTATATTTTATAATTTCAAACCTTTGATCATAATTTATATGTGTATATCAGAAAAACTGCTTTTATTTATTACATATCTCACGGATTTTAATTGCATCTTATTTCTTTTTACGTTAATGCAAATTTTATTGATTGTCTAAACTTTTGGGACGCAGTGTAGCACGTGGTACATTAATGCAAAACTGGTACAAAAAACCAAAAAAATATAAATTTTTCTAGTATTTTAAGAATTTTTCGCATTTTATAGTTGAAAATAAAATTTACATATACAATAGAGGGTGTCCCTTCTTATCGCTGCACGTTAATGCGAAATTGAAACAAAAAACAAATACAAATGTTTTTTAAGTTGCATTTTAAGAATTTTTCACATTTTATATCTGAAAATAAAATTTACATATGCAATAGAGGAGAGGGTGTCCCTTCTTATCGCTGCACATTGATGCAAAACTGGTACAAAAAGAAATGCAAAATCTTTTATGGTGTACACAACATAATCTTTTAAAACACATTCTGAATATAAATTTTAATGACCTGAATATTTCCTGTAAGAAATAAATGAAAGCAGAAAGTTTATTAAGATTTATTAATATTTATAAAAAATAAATACAAATAACTCTGAAGTTCGCAGTTATACAGAGAATTGCATTTATAGAAATGCATTTTAAAGATTTTCTAATGTATGTACTCATCTAATGTATACAGGTTCATAGCTAAATCTAAATCACAAGGTGTTTTAATTTCAACTTACCACATCACTAGCCCAAGAGAATTCTTTTTTAAGCAGACTTTCAATGGCCAGCCATTTGATGGGTCTGTTTTCATTGTCCCCTAAGCAGTGGTAATCCATTGGAAACAAGTCTCTCGATAATGTATTATCTGTAAGTTTTACCTGTAATGCATCATCAACCCTGAAAAAGAAAATAATAGTAATTAATTCAGAATATATCATATTTAACCTCTAGAGACCTGAGATACACAAATTTAACTCCTATTCTTTTCCTCATAAAAACTAAACTCTCACATATTTTTTACATTTTGTCCCCCCTCACTTCTATATAGCTGAATGTTTTTGGTTTTGAAACAAAACCAATAAATGGCAGCACTGGTGGTTATTTTCACATGAAATAAAAGTAAATGCTTTGAAGGCAGTGTGGCCAAGAAAGTAAGTAATTTTCATAATGGACCAATGGAGGAATGAAGACTAAAGGAGGCGACATAAATGACATCACTTGAAGCTGTTCCTACCCCTCTGCTTCCGCCATACTTGACCGCGGTGAGTTGCGCTGTGAACCAGTTCTCCTTGCTGCGCAAATCAACTACGGAAAAGTTGAATATGGCGGACGCTGGAGAGGGGGGAAAGAACCCGTCTTTTAGCTTCCACACTCTCCACGGGGCTAGATTGATATGTCGTCTCCTTTTAATATTTATAGCTCCATGAATGGACTTTATGCACGCGACCTGAGGTCGAGGCTAAAATTCGTTTGCTGGCGGTATTTAGCATAGCAGTCTATGGAGTGCGAGTTATTAAGGCTTGTTTGTTATCGGAAAATAATTCTTTGTTGTAGCAGCATATACTTAATATATTGTAATATAAATTCAAAATGTTGTTCTGTATGCGAGGAAATTCCACAAGTTTGCAAATTTTCAGTTAAAATGTATGCACTCAACCTGGGTCAAGTTTAAAGTCATCTGCTAGCGGTGTTTGTGCCTGCGCATACTGGCATTCTGGCGGTGCAGTGGCTAGAATAACAGATCATCATGCCGCCAGCTTGCCGTCTGACGTCACCTGCATGAGGTCTATTATTTAACTTAAACCAGGGATCTGTTTAGGAAGAAATTGGATCCTTTAAAGGACCCTTCACAAAATTTTTCATTTCAAAACAGAACCCTTCACAAAAATTTTCATCTCAATAAAGGACCCTTCACAAACTTTTCACGTTAAAACAAGACCTTTCACAAAATTCCTGGTTTTAAAAAATAGGCCTTTTGCCAAAACTTTTCCTTTTATAAACTGATCCTTTCACAAATTTAATCGTTTAAAAGTAAAATCTGACCAGCATCGTTTACATATTTGATGAAAATATGTGTATTTTACATACATATATCTTCGAAGAAACGTATAAACAAGAACCTGAATATAACGATCATTTTAAATTCACAAAATTATGACTAGACTTTTCAAAAATGTAAAAAGCTGTTCACATTTTCACAAAAACAGGTCCCTGGGTAAAATGGCTGGATAGATTTTTGAGGATTTGTAGTTATTCACTTGTTTAAAACCCTTAAATTTGCTATTGCGTGAAATTAGATTATTGTTAATTAAATTGATATTTTAACCCTTTATGTACTAAAGAGTTAAAATCTTACTCACAGTTCGCCCACTTTTAACACATAAAATATTAAATTCGGCATAGATTTTAGAAATATGTTGAAAAGTAAGAAAAAAAGAGACATTTTTTAAGAAGAGTACACAGAAAAAAGATGTTAAAAATATGAATTTCCCAAGGAGATATTTTAAATAAACGAATGCATCAAAAGTCCACAGACTTAACATTACGGAGGAGAATTCAAAAGTTGAGTGACCAGCACCCTTAAGATTGTAAACAAAGCAATGACCAGAAATCCACAAAATTCTAATACCTGCACGTCTGGTTCCAAGCTGTGCGGATTTGTGGGAGCCTACTGTATTAGTTTAACTCAAGAGGTTATAGGTAAAAATTAAAATTCGGTAAAATAATGCAAATTTTAAAACGCTGATGTCTAAATCCCTAAGCTTATCAGCCTAAAATGCCGCATTTGTAATATATTAGTGACATTATTGAACTAAAATTAAATATAAATTACTTTTTTTTTTAAGGAAGTCAAATATAATACGTCATTTTTATACACATATAAGAAGCAATATTATGTACTTACACACAGTTTCTTGCAGCAATGTCCCGATGAATAATTTTTTTCTTATGAAGAAACGCTACTGCTTGTGCTATTTGTATAGCCATTCCCACTAAATTTTGTGTTGATAAAGCCTAGAAGACAAATTTATATTTAGAAACTTATAAAAAGAAAAAATCAAAATTTAAAAATAATATAAAGCATAAGAACAACCCTACAATGCATGATTTTTACCCCCCCCCCCCCCCTTCAACTACCCCACCAAAAAAAAAAAAAAAAATGCAAGAACTGTATATTGCATAAGAAAAATATTTAAAATATCACATATCAACTTTTTGGAGAAAACTAACGTGTGTCAGATGGCTGCATTATAATCTAAACAACATAAAACATGAAATTTAAAGTGTTGCCAAATGGCTACATTATGCATTGTAGTGTTAAAAACACACAAGTACACAACCACTACATTTTTTACTCATCTGACTTATCCTTGTAAGAAGAGAGAGAAAAAATGGGCATCCAAAACAACCAACCAACATTATAACAGGTTTTATTATTTCCCCTCATTTCATATGCATTCCATGATGCGCATATCAAGATAATAGTGTAGTTTATTACCATGATAAGAGGTGACATAATTTATTAATCCACAAAACTTTTGTGATGTAGTCCTTTTAAAAGTTGAATGATGGAAATGCTTAACATTTGTTTTGCGTTTTTTTTTTAATTTTCTTGTGATAACTTTGTAAGCTATGTGTTTTCCTTTCTTCCCCACGTCCCAATATTATATGTCAGTCTTCTAGTGTGAGAACTTTTGAAAAGATAAATAAATAAATAAAAAAAATAAAAATGATTGGGCTCAATTTCTTGAAAAAAAAAAAGAAACCAGGAACCATCTATTTTCTAATTTTTTTTTTTTTTTTTTTTTTTTTTTTTTTTTTTTTTTTTGTGTGTGTGTGTGTGTAGAGGGGGGGGGGGGGGGGGAGATTCTATTATTCACGTAAAATATTGAAAACAAAAAAGAGCTACTACTAATTTTTTGCAACTCAGTATTTCAATTGTACAAAATATTATTTTGAATTCTAAACGAGCTTAAAAATTCGTTTCTTTTAACAAAATCATTTTTCTTTTCTTTTTTTGAGGAACTACAACAATTTTTTTAATTAAAAAATGTACTAAACTTCCAAATTGAATTAGCTATTGAAAAAGTCTAGTGCTGCCATCTGTGGACATTAATGTAAAGCAAAAGGAAAAACAAAGAGCCAGCTTTATCTAGATTGGGAACTTTCATGAAAAGAGAATGTTTTAAAACCTTAATCCAATCATTTAAAATTATTAATAAATTGACAGAATTTTAAAAACGTGTGTTTACGCAAGTGGTGTAGCCAATGTGGAGGGCAATATGTTTAGGATACCACTAATTTCTATTTCTTACAATTGTTTTCTCATAATCAAATTGATGGATTTAGTTGTTGAAGACTTGTAGTGCTGCCATCTGTGATCGTTAGTGAAAAGTAAAGAAAACAAATTACAGATTTACCGGAATCTAAACATTCGTTAAAAGAGAAAGTTTTAAAACATATTAATTCAGTCTTAAAATTTTTGAGGTAAGATTAACAGAATTAAAAAAAAAATTGTCTTTACGTTACTTTAAATTACTGTTTTTGTTACGATTTAACAATACTCCGCAATTTCGGAAAGGAACAAAATGCTTCAGCAAGTGAAAAATAACGTAGTATTTAACAAGTGAGCATTATGGTTTATAAAACTTAAATATTACACTACAAATTCATCTAAATGAAATTTTAGACTTTTTACTCTGCTGGTACTGAGATTAGAATGTCAGGGTGCTCAAGAAATTCCAAAACCATCTTGTACATAAAATTAATTAGGGCAAACATAAAATCAATTTTTGCTGGAAATATATTTATTAAGAGGCTACTTCAGTCAAATGAAAAGACACATTCGCTAATGCTAATCCTATGGAAGAAATTTATAAAGATATCTCGGTCGCATTTCAACATTTTTATATGATTTCCTTTGCATTGAATAGTTGAGATCGATCTGTATGCAGGCCGTTTTTTACTTTTTCGATTTTGACTGCAGATATTTTTCATGAGGATGCTTTTACTTTCGAAACCGGTTTCGAAAATGAAAGTGTTCTCATAAGAAATACCTGCAAACAAAATCGAAAAAGTAAAAAATGGCCTTTGTACAGATCAATCTCAACTATTCAATACAAAAGAAATCATTTAAAAATATTGAAATGCGACCGAGATATCTTTATAAATTTTTTCCATAGGATTAGCATTAGCGAACGGGTCTTTTCCTTCGACTGAAGTAGCCTCTTAATAACTTACTGCGCGTTGTAATATACATGTATCAGAAATATGAAAAATTTGCGCCGATGAAAAGGTTCTTATAATAAGCTTGGTATTTATTTTTTCAATTTACTGCAATTACAAGGATTAGATCATTAATGCTTTTTTTTTTTTTTTTTTTTTCAATAATACGAAAAGTTAACATTAATAGAAATAGTATGATAGTAAATATACTTTACTATTTATTTGGATTTTATTGGATTATTGAAATTTATAGTTTACTATGTGTAGGGCTGCCATCTATAGATTTTAATTTGAAGTAAAAGAAGGGACAGATTTACCGGGAATCGGATATTCATAGAAAGCGGAAGTTCTAAAACATATTAAATCAGTTTGTATAATGTTTCAGGTACGAGATTGATAGATTTTTTTTTTTTTTTAAGTGTCTTTACGTTATACTACATTACTGTTTTCGTTATGTTTTAACGTTACTCCGTTATTTCGGAAAGAAATGAAATGCTGTGAAAAATAACATATTATTTAACATTAAACGAGCATTTTCGTTGATAAAAGGGAAATATTTGTATACAAATGCGTTTAAATGACGCAAATTTTGGACTTAATAATTTGCTGGTAATGAGATATTAAGGTGCTCACGAAGTGGAAAAATTATTTCGTATGCAAAATTCACTATACAATATTATAATTGCTTTTAGAGTAATCTTGGCGAGGTAAGATTGATTTTATATTAAAATTATTTTTACAGCTTTATTATCAGTTCATTAACAGATTATTATTATTATTATTACTATTATTATTTATTCCGTCCATTCCGAGGAGTGACACTTCGTTATTTATTTAAATATTCTAACTTAATATTGTTCGAAATAACTTCTCTCTTTCTTTTCTTTTCTTAATTCGTAAAGTCGCAAAATATAGACTAATGCCCATAAACCTGCCTTCTTTTCGGCTTCTACTACTAAGTGATTTATTTCCATGTTACGATTATTATTACTATTTATCAAAATCGTCAGAAATTGTACTAAACAGGTACATATGTAAAACCCTAGGACAAAGAAAAAGACACTAGTCCAGCGACGGAGAACCTATGCGCATCTGCGAGTCAAATGTTTTCGCAAAATACTGTACGTGACCATGACGTGCCAAACACAAGAACAACAAAATTAAATAATATATGAAGTAAAAATAAAATGACTCGAAATTTTGTACAAGGATTTAAAAAAATGTATAGATTACATGCTGTAGGAGTTATATTTTAGAAAGTAATAATAATAATAATAATAATAAATAATAACTTTATTTTTGTTGTTGCACCTTAAATGCCAAGTAATTGATATCAAGTTCATACTTTAATAGAATGCAAGCTGAACTATAATAATTTGACAAGCAGTTTATACTTGAATTTTTCACATTATTTATTTCCAAAAATAAAGACTCGCAGGCATAGATAAAGGACTAATCAACATGACAAACACCAGATTCTTTAAACAGTGCTATAAAGATCGTGACTATGCAAGTAAATTGCTTTTACGTGTCTGAAATTTATATTCCAAGTTAAAACAGTTTCATCATTCATATTTTTTGTTTAAAATGCCTGATAATCTTTCGCATTCGATAGCCTCCAAATTTTCTTTTAATTTAACCCTTTAACGCCCTCGTGTTGCTCTAAAGTTTGAATTTAAGCGATATTTTGGTACCTTTAGAAGGTAAAGAAATAACAATTTATGAAGATTTGTCTGATATTACCAACAAAAACACTTCTTATATCCACTATGTTCAGTGCATCAAATTGATAAGAAATCAAATTTATGATTTAGTTCTTCTGTTTGTTAATAGATGGCAGCACTATGCATTCAGCGCTGTGTTGTAAAGTCATAATCATGACATCATTAGTTAGTTGGTTTTTGGTTTCTGAAAGTGTCAGGGATACATAGAAGGTGCACCTGATGTTGCATTTTTTTTTTTATTATGTTTAATTTATCTGCACCCAGTATAGGCAAGGGATATATTTTATAATGTAATTTAAAATTTTCCTGTGACGAAAGTATATTAATTAGAATGTTATTTTTAACTAGTGAAGTTAGATTCTGAAACCAGAGCTTTTGCAACAGTATATCATTGTGTTTGTAAATCTGAAAATCTGTGTTTTTGTGACTGTTCTAAAAAATAAGAAAAATATCAAGAAGGATTCATTTCTGTAAAATTTCTCTACGCACTATAAAGAAGAAGCTAATACAACGCGTTTCGAAAAAATAATCGTGTTCATCAAGCACAAAAAGATGTCCTGCCGGTACGAGAGCAGAAGGAGGGAAATCTTCCTTTTGTTCTCGCGGCGGATAAAGAATGCTACAGATAGTATGTACTAGAGTACATCGGGTCGGGTTATCCGCTTTTACCCGCACACGACCAGAACCGCCGTTCGGGTCAGGTTGGCGCTATATTTTTTCGTTGCGGGTCGGTTTGATTTCCACTTTTTTACTGCGTGTCAGGTTGACTTTAATTGTTTCGGTTTTGATTTTGACTCTTGCCGGTCAGGTTCGGGTTGACAAGAATTTCCAAAATATTTTTTCAGGTTAAAAAACTACATTTAATAAGACCTCCAAATTGGCTTTTCTCCTGAAAAGCGGACACCTGTTTAGCGAACACTTTTTCAATTCCTAGCATTTATATATTTAAACGCTTATACCTCCCTCAATCTACACAAACGTAAACTTAACATCTGTATGTGCGCATGAACTATCACAAATACGATACATGTGTTTTTGTGTGCATCGAAAACGAAAGGTTGATAACATTTTTTCACATTTCGAAAGAAGAAAAAATAGTTCTTAAATAATCTGATTAAAATTCTTATATACATTTTATTTCTCATTCATATTCAAATACGTATTTATTTTCAACTGAATCATTGTTGGGCTCAAAGTTTTTCTGAAAATCCCAACAACCTCACTTGCAAAAAGCTAAATATGACCCACAAAAATTCTTTGAGTGTGAAGCCGACCCGCAGAAAGAAAATTAGATTCATTCCGAGAAGAAAAAAGAAAATTCGGTACAACTGACCGTATGTTTGACTCTATTCAATGATCCCGAGGTGTCCGCTATTCAGAGGTTTTTACTACACTTGAATATTAGAGAATACAGATTTGTTCTTTATTCTATGTAAAAAATAAAAATGATATTAGAAGTTTAATTTTAGATTATTTTTCATAATGGCATTATGATTTGCTTCCCTGTCACTGTGGGTTCGGGTCGGGTTGCGGGTTGAAACATTACACGTTCGGGTCGGGTTGCAGGTTGAAACATTACACGTTCGGGTCGGGTTGCAGGTTGAAACATTACACGTTTGGGTCGGGTTGCGGATCGCCGAAAATTATTTTTGCGGATTCGGGGTCGAAGAATTCTTTTTTTTTTTTTTTTGGTCGGGTTTGGGTCGAGTTGCGGGTTGACTTCAAATGGAATTTTAGGGTTCGGGTCAGGTACATCCCGACCCGCGCAAGACTAGCAACACATCGACAGCAGCACTGTTTAGGAGGGAAATTAACGATCTACATCAGAGACAGAGAAAATGGCACTTCTGTACATAAGTAGCAGATATAAAATTAGGCTGTACCGGTTCCCAGCAGTGCGTAAAATGCTGGGATTCACACATGTCTCACAAGGGCAATGACGGGAAACTATTATCCCAAAGTGTTAATAAATGTTTGAGCTCTTATGGTACTAGATTAGAATGAAATAGATTGCATTTCATTTTCCTCAATTTCTAATCAATTGAACGGACAAACAATAGGCAAGATAAACTAGTCTAAATCCATGTATTTTCACTGTATTTTGATTTAGAACCTGGATGAACATCGTGCTTAAAATATTCTGCCGTGTGCCGTCTTAGGGGCGCGTGCCATAGTTTGGTCGTCCCTGCCCTATAGTAGGCACGAAACTAAAAACGCATCTTTATACCAGCACGGAAGCACAGTGGAATTCATATACAACTCACAACATGAACAGAAAGAACTACAGTACAGAAAACCCCGAATTCGAGTAGCTTTATATATATATATATATATATATATATATATATATAGGAAACACGCGGGGAGTAGAAAATCAAAACTGTTCTCGGTATTAGATCGTAAGAAGCAACAGGCATAGTAAAATACCTTTTGTAAACGAATTTGTATCCATTGCGTGCACATAGTGATGGAGAAGGAACGACACGTTACATTGGAATTTATGAGATAGGACGTATCGCAGTACATCGAAACGAGTAAGATCTCATAAGACAGTGGTGCATGTACTAAAAACGCGTACTCGGGAATGGTGATTATAATTCTGACCGGGAACACCTCAGTATTTTGCAGGTAATAGGAGTCATCACTATTTTAGGTTTGCGAAATCCTTTAGAATGCCGTCAAGTCACATGCTGCGGCATATCCAAATAATAATAATACTAATAACAAATAAATTAAATAAATAAATATATGCGTACTTTGTAATTGGAGTGTCCAATGATTATTTTAATATGAATATAATATGCATACTTACTCTACAATGTCCTTCCGCAGCAAGCATACACCTATGAAGGAACTTTTTTAAATTGCCTTGGTTCATATATGGGTAGACCAGCATTGGATGGTGCAAATCATCTGTACAAAGACCAATCAAGGGTAGAATGTTCTTGTGGTGCATACCTAGCATCATCATACCTTCAGCTGTTAGAAGGGAAACTTGGATTGGCGATGCTTGATCTGGAAAATATAACATTTCGAATGCATAAAAAACAACATAATTTATATTAGTGTGCAAATTTAATTTAATATTATGAGCTCGGTTGGTCTGGGTTTTTTTTTTTTTTTTTTTTTTTTTTTTTACGGACATCGAATTAAACGAATGTGGGGCAAAAGCCTTCATCATAGAGGTCTGCAAGAGCCGGAATTTCCAGGCCCGAGCCCGGACCAGCCGAATGAAAGCTATCTTGGTCCGGCCGGGATCGTCCCATTTATATTTTCACAGATCACGGCCCGGCCCGTACAAAAATCACTAAATATAGGCCTGGCCCGTGCAAAAATCAACTAAATCAGGCCCGGTCCGGCTCGACCCGACTCAATGTCTACAAAAAAAAATTCCGATTTTTCTTGACATACAATTAACACTCTTTTAAAGAATACTGTCTATATTTAAAGGAAAATTTTTCAGTATATTTTAGATTACTATATGTTCTCAAGACAGAAAATACACAACAGCAACATTACTTAGACTCTTTGAACATTCACATAAAGATGCATTAAAAAAATTAATGTACCGTATTTTATGGAAGAAACGCCGCGGCGTTTACGAGATTGAAAGTTTTTTTTTTTTTTTTTTTTTTTTGTCAAGTGCGGCGTTTACGATTTTTTTTTTTTTCCCGAGCGCATAAAATTGGGATAAAGTAAAAATTCTTTAAGACTATTCTCAGTCCCCTGCTCAACAACGCGAAACTTTCTGACTTGCCGATAATGAAAACTGCGACATTTCCGATAATGATACCAAATCATACAGGTGGACAAAGAAAATTTACAACTCTTCCACTCAGAGTTTGAGGCCTTCGAACAGAAACGAAAAATATCCCTGCCGGCTCGGGCATACAGGCGGAGGTAGATTTCGATACTAAATTCACCAACAAAACTTAAATCAAGATTAGAGATAAACCCAGTTCCTTCACTAAGAATGAGCTCTAGGTAGCTAAACATTTTGTGAAAATTCTAATATACATGAATACACACACGCATGTATATGGAATAGGTTTAAAAAATAGCTAAAGCAAATTCAGAGAACCTCAAAGTGTTAAAATAAGTTAATATCTCCATAGTCGGGTTTTTATCATGTTTTAATACGTTTCTTCAAACTCACATGACGTTACATATTCACCTGCTGAGGTCCATTTTATGTCCAATATGACGCAATATTTTATTTTTTTTAATTCGTCAAATTATTTATTTCATTTTGAGTTTTCATGCGGAAATCTTGCTCTAGAAAATTTCTGACGTAATATTCAATTTGTTTTCAATTCGTCAAACTATTTATTTAATTTAACTTTTCACGTGAAAATCTTGCAATAGAAAAGCAATTGTTGTGGTGAGAATTTTATTGCTTTTTTTTTAATTGTTGGCAACTGCTATAACGAAAAATATTTATTTTTTCCAGTCATAGTTGTGCAAGAGCTGGTTTTATCAGAATCATGTTAAGACGGTATTCAAAAATTTGAACCCTCCCCATTTTCCATTTCCTTGGGCCGATTTTGTCCCTTTTCAATCCCCGCCGAGTTATTAGCCATCTCAAAGTTGTTGGCGAGTTTGAAAACGATCCGTGCATAATTGCGACTTTTATCGTACGTACAAAATTTAGTACATACATATATAAACCTTTTTAGGTGGGGGTGGTTTTGTGTTCCTGGGGTCCTATAATGAAAAGTTATGAAGGAATTTTTCAAAAGTCGCACCATGGCAATGACTGCAATAGTTAGTATTTCTTTCGAAGTCTACCTAAAAGGATTAAAGTGAATGCGACGTATAAAGCGTCGTAAAAAAAAGTGCTAAGTTGTGCCGACAATTATAAAAATGTGGAGCGCCTGAGGAGAGCGGTCCGCGTTCCGCGCTCTGGAAGAATTTAATTCCAATTAACGTCTCCTTAATTTAAAAATTAAATAAAAATATTTAAAACCTGGTTTAAATATTTAAATAAAATTTTATAATCTTAAGTTATTAAAAATGAGGCACCTTACACTATTCAGAACACTTTGATTAACGTTAGGTCAATGAGACATTGTCGGCAAAAGTAGCGTTCCGACAGGTGCGGCGTTTACGACGGATGCGATGTTTCTTCCATAAAATACGGTAGTTCAGAATAAAAGAAAATAAATAGGGTTAAAAGCTATCGATATTTTAAAGCTTACTTAGACTAATTTTGAGAAGTGCGGCGCTTACGACGGATGCGGCGTTTCTTCAATAAAATACGGTAGTTCAGAATAAAAGAAAAAAATAGGGTTAAAAGCTATCGAATTAAAAATAGATTTTTGAAAATATTTCTCTATAATTTATTAAGGTATATCCGTAAACAGATGTTCCTTATCGCTATTAGTATTTTTAGAAAACATATTGTCTTCATGACGAGTCCTGGGAACAATTAAGTCCAGTTCCGGCACAGGCTCGACTATGTAGAAAAATTATAAGCCCGCGCAGACCTCTATTTCATCATCGTACACTCGTGCAGGCTACACCTGCTCTGACCTCGAATCAAGCGAACCTTTAATTATTGCGACTGTTGTTTATTCGACACACATTAAATTCAAATTTTTAACATCGTCGTTCATGGTACTGTAGGGACCATTTTGTAATCTTCCAACTTGAATTTAATAACGGCAGTCGCAAAATGCACCGGGGAGTTTTTATCGTTTGGTTTTAGAAAAAAAGGTAAAATAATTACCGTGAAATGCGAAAATGCGCAAAAAATCGCATAACAAATTTTGAGAAAAATTAAAAAATTGAGGAAGACGAAATTTACTATATTGGATTAAAATAATGAAACCGGATTTTTTTTTACGAAGGTCAAAGAATCGCTACAAAACCCGAAAGTGTCAAAGATCGCATGAAAAATTCGCGAAAAATTTAAAAATCGCAGGACAAAATTTACCATATTGAACTAAAAAAACTAAACGATTTTTTTTCTTTTTTGCGAATTACAAACATTTGCCGCAAAATGTGAGAAAACGTTAAAAACAGCATAAAAAATCGCTAAATTTAAGAAACTTTCAAGATAAAATTTATTGTACTGGGCTTCTGGATTCCTTTTACAAATCTCTCTATCCTTAAAAAAAAAAAAAAAAAAAAAAAAAAAGGGGGGGGGGGTGTTAACGTTGTCACTGCAGCCGTAATTTTTTTTTTTTTTTTTTTTTGCGACTGGAATTCTTTCTTAGCTAATATTAAACCTTTATATACTGCAGGGCTGCGGAGTCGGTGGGAAAGAAAGAATGGACGACTCCGACTCCGACTCTTTCGCTCAAAAAGGGGCCCGACTCCACGACTCCGAGTGCCTAGCCCTGATATCCTGACGGTACTTTAAAGTACCATTAAATAAAATTGAATGTAAAATGTATTTAATTTGTCTTTTAATAAAAGTAGATTGCACATTTCATACAAAATAATTTGATCTACTCTATTCTATCAAAATATCTAATCGAAATTCGAAATATCGAAACATGTAATCGAAATTCTATTGAGAAAGCACAGTGAAACAGTCGAAGCTAAGTATTTTTTAATGTGGTTATTTTCCCAACCATTTACCTAGTGTCGGGATAACACCGCCATATCACAAGTGTGCTTAAAAAGAAGGAAAGAGACACAAAAACAATATAGGAATTGGACCACCTTCTTTGAGATGCAAGCATATCGTGGGAGGTCGCTAGTGCGATGGAATTTCTAGAATGAGCGGGTGTTTTTACAGGACCAGAGGATTCAGTGGAAAATACTCGGTTAGGCAATAAAAGGGATTGAACTTTTTGAACTTCTGGTGAGTCTGTCAACAGTAAATTTTAGTGAGCAGCTCTAAAAATGTCCCATGTTAGGAACACGAGTTTTAGATTACGCCATAAAAAGGGATTAAGGTATTAAGGGCTTAGTTTGAGACCACATGTCGCGTTAGCGTTACTATAATATTATAATGTTATACAAGCGTCAGTGGTTTGGTTAAGAAAAATCTCGCCCCTTAGAAATTTTGATAGGATGAGATGATTTTTAGGAGGGGTTTAAGCTTACAAAAAAATAAGGAAGATAGGAATTGAGAGATGAGAGAAGAGAGGGAGTTTAGATTTGGCAGAGAAAAGATCCCTTTTTCTTTAAGATGCTTTGAGAAGGGAGAATTAGGTATTCTCTGGGCTCAGAATAGGAATGCGGGTTTTGCTTCTGTGCAGCCGCATATCGAGAGTTAATAAATTGTTGTACAGTGGAGCATACTTTAAATGACAGTGCCATGAACTGGATTACCAGACTTAACTTGGATGATACACTTAGATGATTCTGACCAAGGAAATAAGAGGTGAGTGGGAACAGAACACTTTATCAATAAATCGGGCAACCAATAATTCAGTAAACGAATGAAAGTTAGGCATCCTTAGAGTCCCTGTGAAGGTTCAAACTATAATTTATACCAATGTTCTATGTATTGCTTATTATTAATATTTATATACCTAGGGAAAATTTACTCTAAGCATGATGTTAATGCTTTATCATTTGATTTATTAATAAATTAGTGTTTCATATTTAATGTTTCCAGAACCTATTTATTTATACATCCGACTCTCGAACATGGGAAATAAAGTAAAAAGTAAACTAAGAACCACACGAGTAGTCGGACACTAGGTGCAGCTTTTATCCCATTAAAAAATGTTATACGAAAAATTTTCAACTACAAAACACTTTTCTGTTAGAGATACGATCACAATACATTTAGTTACACTGCTCTTATAAGAATAGTGAGATTTACATAACAGTATTTTTTGTGAATTAATCTAATTATTTATGCAAATATTTTTCAAAAAATAGCTCTAAGTACAGATTTATTAAATCAGTTTTAATTAAAAAAATCATCTAAAAATCAAATTATTATTATATATGTTATTCTGGACATAACGTAAATAATTATTCCGGTGAAGCAATTTTTGTATTCAAAATTCAAGATAGAAAGAGTTAAGAAAACTTTTGCATACAAAAATATCAAAATTGGTATTATTATACACAAATGATTGATAAACACGCTGCTCGAAAAAAAAAAAAAAAAAAAAAAAGCATACCTTTTACTGTTTTTACAAATGCATGCAATCCATAGGTTGATATCACATCATTATCTGTAACTATGGCATGGTAAACCTGACCAAAAGTACCTGGAAAGAAGAAAAAAAAGAAGACAACTATAATACACGTATACTAAAAAAATATTCTCGTTTTCATAACAACGAAGATATTCATTATTAAACTAGTGCAACAGGTTTCTTATTCTACACTGCAGTGGCAAGGAGGGGTAAGATGTACATCAAAATCTCAAGTATTTTCTTCATCTTAAGTAATTGGGTATTTAATGGTATCACTATTTCAAAAAATGAATAGATAGAAAAGATAAATAATCGGAATGTAGATAGGCGAACTCTTCTGTGCGGAAGTATCTGTTCATGCTGTTGGTAATCTATCACAGTATTCATGTTGTAATAAAATTACAAAAATAAGGTACATGTTCTTTCACACTGAGTACTGCACGGGTCGAGTTCTGCTTAACCGTAGAATGACACACTAGAGCCTCAGAAACCCCCAGAAGTTTTTATTTTGTCAATTCCTAGAATGACACACTGGGGTCTCACAAACCCCAAGTTTTTATTCAGTCAATTCCTACAATGACACACTGGGATCCCACAAACCCCGAGTTTTTATTTAGTCAATTCGTAGAATGACACACTGGGGTCTCACAAATTCCAAGTTTTTATTTAGCTAATTCCTAGAATGACACACTGGGGTCTCACAAATCCCAAGTTTTGATTTAACCAATTCCCTAGAATGACACGGTGTCTCACAAAGACCACGAGTTTTTATTTTGTCAACTCCTAGAATGACACACTAGAGTCTCACAAACCTCCCAGTTTTTATTTTGTCAATTCCTAGAATGACACACTGGAGTCACAAACCCCAGGAGTTTTATTTTGTCAATTCCTAGAATGACACACTGGAGTCTCACAAACCCCATGAGTTTTTATTTGTCAATTCATAGAATGACACACACTGAGTTCTCACAAACCGCAGGAATTTTTGTCAACTCCTACAATGACACACTAGGATCTCACAAACCCCAGGAGAACTTTTATTTTGTCAATTCCTAGAATGACACAATGGGGTCTCACAAAACCCACGAGTTTTTATTTTCTCAATTCCTAGAAATGACACACTGGGATCTCAAAAACCCTGGGTTTTTATTCAGTCAGTTCCAAGAATGACACACTGGGGTCTCACAATTGGAATCGCTGCGAACTTTCAGATAGCTGGATGCGGAGAGTTGGAGAATGCAAGAACTTGCTAATTAATGGAGTTTCTAACTTCGTGTTTTTTTTTTGTTTTTTTTTTCTTTTATCCTACCGTTTAGTGCATATAAAACTAGCACAATTATATTATGAATAAAGAAAAAAAAAATAGCCAAAAACCTTTTGGGTTTTGTAGACCCCAATGTATCAGATTTGTTCGAAAAATATATGCGTGTCATTCTAGGGTTAATAAACATTTTTTTTTTTTGGTCAAATATACTTTTTTGGCCCGTTTTTGTTTTATCATCCTTTTTTTTTAAATATCGTTTAGTCTATATAAAAATAACAAAAATATGTTTTTATCATTAAAAAAAAAATACTTTTTTAAAAAATCAAAAACGTTTTGGGGCTTTGTAGACCCCAGTGAGTTAGATTCTTTCGAAAAATATATGCAACAATACAAGCTACACTCACCTTCTTGCAGCTTCTCTTGAAGCATTATTTTATGCCTTTCTATCCTTATGTCAGCTATGTGCTCTGCCATATCCATCCTCTTCGGCTGTTCATTCACTTGAACTGATGTGGTGGTTGTGGTGATTGGAGTTAACCTCTTAAAGCTGGAATAACCTATAATAGGTGAAATTTTATTAAAACGAATGCGTTACGTCTCTAATAGAATTGTAGAATCAATTGATCAAACATTTCATTTTATAAAATACCAACTTATAATTACTCAAATTTTGTAATAGTTTTTCTTCAAGCAGTTTTATATATATTTAAAAAATGTTTAATTTTGTGACAATTCCCCCAACCCCCTCTTTCTCTCTAATGCCAAAATCAATGTCATAAGAAATAAATACACTTCAAAGTTGAGCTAGAACTTTGAAATGACGTAGCTTGAAAGATTGCACCGTTGTTGTAAACTTGAGATTGTATTTAAAGTTTTGCTTCACGCTAATAATCGTTTTACTGATTGCGTAAAATTGAGATTTATTTTCTGGAATCAATTATCTTTCATGTATATGATTTGCAATTTAGAGTACTAAATCTTCAGCTAATGGAATTGATGGTAGTATATCTACAAATAAATTATTGCTTAAGACATAATGAATTTTTCAAAATTAAATATATCGTAAGTTAAAAAGATATTTTAAATCATGGTCACGTTTGCACCATCAACCTAAAACAATTTACCCTGTATATCTCAGATCCGGTAGATCCGAATATTCAGTGCCATATATACACATGTTTATAACTATAACTATAAATTGCATTATCCGATAAAATAAATGTTTAATTTCGCAAAGCATGCAATCCTTGAAACATACAAGTCATGTGAACATTTCGAACCCGGCTGTGTACATCATGTGTGAAATTATGTGGACAATTCAAGCTAATATTTAATTGATTGTGTAAAATTATACTTTTTTTTCAATCTGTTTACAGTTTTCACAGGTTAAATAGTAATTTTCAGTTTAAGTACAAATTCTAGTAATATTTTGTTTCGTTTAGAATTCTAGTAATTATATAATTGTTTGTATGATATTAGACATTTCTTTCAATTAATTCTCCTGTTATGTAAAAGGTTTGTAACTTAAAGAACTGGATCTTTAGCTAGTAGACCCACGAAGGGCACTCCCGCCCTTAGGGCCTATATCCCTCGTGTTGATAATTGGTCGTCATAAACACAACCAACCAACTTTAGCTAGTGGAATCTATAATATATTTGTACGGATAATTTATTGAACAAAACATACATACCATGCAATAAAAAGATATTTCAAGACCTTGCCTGCTTACTTCATCAACCCAAAACAAATTACTCTGTATCTCAGATGAGATGCATCTGATTGTTCAATCGCATATATAAACAAGAGATTCTAATCATAAATTGCATTATCTGAAAGGTTTTGACCCAGGCAATTCACATCATATGAGAAATTTGGTGGGAAATTTAGGTTAATAACAAAATTGGTAACATAAAATTAGATATTTCTTTTGATTGAATTTTCTGCCACATAAAATATTTGTAAATTGAAGAACTCGATCTTCAACTGGTACAATTAATTATTTACAGATAATTTATTAGACATTATAAACATTCTAGAAACAAATATTTCATACATTGAAATGACATTTTAAGTCACGGGCACACTTACGCCGTCAACATAAACAAATTACTTTGTATATCTCAGATCAGATACATCTGATTGTTCAATCGCATATATAAAGAAGAGATTTTAATAATAAAAACTGCATTATCTGAAAGATTTCGACCCAGGCAGTGCACGTCATATGAGAAATTTGGTCGGAAATTTAGGTTAATAACTAAATTGGTTACATAAAATTACATTTTAAGTCGCGGGCACACTTACGCCGTCAACATGAAACGAATTACTCTGCATATCTCAGATCCGATAACAGCTGATTGTCAGTTGCATATATACACAAGAGATCCTAATCATAAATTGCATTATCTGAAAGATTTCCATCTAGGCAGTGCACATCATATGAGAAATCGGGTGAGAAATTCTTATTAATAACTATATAATTGATTGCATGAAATTAAACATTTCTTTCAATTAATTTTCCTGTCATGTTTGAAGAACTTGAATTTTCAGCTAGTAGAATTGGTTATTTACGGATAATTTATTAGACATTATGAACTTTCTAAAAACAAATATTTCATACATTGAAATGTCATTTTAAGTCACGGCCACGCTTACGCCATCAACATAAAACAAATTACTCTGTCTATCTCTCAGATCCGGTACATCTGATTGTTCAGTCGCATATATAAACAAGAGATCCTAATCATAAATTGCATTATCCGATAAAATTAATGTTTCATTTCGAAAAGCATGTACAACCCTTGCAACATTGCTCGTCATGATGAGTGAAAAAAAAAAAAAAAAAAAAAAAGGGAAAGGATTTGATCCAGGCCGTGCACATCATATGAGAAATTAGGTGGGCAGTCACGTCTATAACGCTATAATTACAATTACTAAAGATAAGTGGGAAGTATCCCTAGTGCAAATAAAATTTAAAAAGAAATCATCACAAATGAGAGATTAAAAGAAGAAAAGTTGAGAAGAATGGTATCTGTCAACTTACTGCAGGCACTGCTTGCTTGGTTGGGCGTGTCTGGCCTCAGGAAGGTATGGCCCTGGGTCGCCGTAGAGAGAGCCGGGGAACTGCCTCCATAACTGAAAAGAAATTAAACAAACAGAAAATTAAAAAAAGTGAATGAAGTGAAGAGAATAGAAATCGTGACAGGCTCATCAGAATTCGGGGTTGAAAAGAAGTTTTCATCAGTGCCATAAATTATCGGAGGAGTGCATAAGAAGTGGAGTGGTGGGTAGTTAAAAAAGATGAAGTTTAAAGAAGTTTGTATTATGAGCATTATTTTTTTCGCAGTAAAAAAAATACTTATATTTGTTATATCGTACTTATTTTTGTTAATGCATACAGACATACGAGTTATTGGTAGGACTTAAATCCATATGTGATAAAAGTAGTAATGAACAACAATAGATAAATTTGTGGATCAAGCAACTAATTTCAAATAAATATTCCTGCATTACCTGTATAAGGATTTCTCAAAGTGGGGTACGTGCACAGGCTGCGTACGTGCCGAGTATAAGTTGGCAATATACAGCGATGGAGTGCAGCTAATGTAATGCAGTGTCCAAGTCTAATTGTGTACAACAGCCATGCACGTGTTGGGTCGAACTCAAAATTTCTATTTACAGTCAACCGGAAACCGACATACTTTAACCGAAACACGAAATGAAATTAATACACTATGGAGAAATATTCTACAATCACACTTCTAACATTGATTTTATCTTACGATGATAAATAAAGATGTATGTAACATTTTACTATATACTTTTTCCATCTAATCTATAATCTGGACTTTCTTTTGAAAAATTGTGAAACCGACCCGTAAGAGTCAAAACATGACCCAAAACCGACACGCAAAGATTAAAAATTTAACCCTTAACTACTGTGACAAAAATTGTCGCATAACACCGTGAGCGGTCTGTGTGACCGCCTAGTCTAAAAATGAATAAAGGGCTACATTAATTCATAAAATACTATTTCTGTACTAAACTTTGTGTACAGGATTATTATACTTGAAATTCATCTATTCAGAAGTCTCTAGCGATAGTAATAGGGTATAAAAGAAACAAGATTTAACCAGGATCTATAATTAAACTGAAAATTACAAGTTAAGAGGCTACTTCAGTCAAGTGAAAAGACCCGTTCGCTAATGCTAATCCTATGGAAGACATTTATAAAGATATCTCGGTTTCATTTCAATATTTTTTGAATGCTTTTTTTTTTTTTTTTTTTTTTTTTTTTTTTTTTTTTTTGCAATGGATAGCTGAGATCGATCTGTACGAAGGCCGTTTTTTAATTTTTCAATTTTGTTTACAGATATTTTTAAGAGGACACTTTGAATTTCCGAACCGGTTTCGAAATTGAAAGCATCTTCATAAAAAAAATCTGCAATCGAAATCGAAAAAGTGAAAAACGGCCTTTGTACAGATCGATCCTGGCTATCCAATGCAAAAAAAAATTATTTAAAAATATTGAAATGCAACCGAGATATCTTTATAAATTTCTTCCATGGGATTAGCATTAGCGAACGGGTCTTTTCACTTGACTAAAGTAGCCTCTTAAATTGGGAAAATTGAAAGAAGCAGCGGTCTGTAAGACCGCTGGGTTTTTTTAAAAAAAAGATAGCCGACCTGCGGATAAAATCGGATTACCCGATGTAGGACATTACTCTGTATGACTCTTAAAGTCGAAACAACGCGTAGGTTACCAACTTGCATCATAATAGCCCAGGAGGCAGGGATATTTTTTAGTAAACTATTTCACACAATCTGATCTTCACATATATAATTGATATTACTTAATAAATCACCCAAACAGACATTAACCAACAACAGACATTAGACAACACATTCCCGAAACCGCATCCACCGCAATCGGGACAGCTAATGTCTGTTTTGGTGATTTATTAAGTAATATCAATTATATATGTGAAGATCAGATTGTGTGAAATAGTTTACTAAAAAATATCCCTGCCTCTCGGGCTATTATGATGCAAGTTGGTAACCTACGCATTGTTTCGACTTTAAGAGTCATACAGAGTAACGTCCTACATCGGGTAATCTGTTCTTCAGACACTACATACGCCATAGTAGTGTCTAAAGAACGGCATTTAATTTTTTTTTTATTGCAAAAATCATATTTTCAGGCCATTTTTAAACGAAATATTTATAAAAAATAATCCCAGATCAAAAATAAAGATGATCTATGTAAATATAACCTTATGAGCAAAATTGTCAACTAGATTAAAATATACAGTATAAACAAAAATGTAAGCCTAGAGAATACTGTGCCCGTACATAGCACGGGCAAATCACGCTGGGCGAAAATACGCTGCTCGTATGAGAAACAGGCAAAACTGGTAAGCGGTTAAATGTGTTCAGCATAACCTATAGCTACCACCTTCCCTGTTTTTCCACTAGGCAATTAAACATACTTTGAACCAAAAAAATTAAGAAAACGACCCATTTCTATTGTAATATGTATACTTATTTTATAACACTATTTAGTAAAATTTCAGTTTTAAAATATATTTGACTTTTGACTTGAAAAAAACTCCGGATTGGAAACTATCCATAATTAAGGATAAAGTTAGCAGCAATAAATTTTATTAAACTTCATATATTTTAATTAAAAATAGCTGTACCGTACGAATAGCGAAACACCATTTTTTGTTATCACCTTCATTTAAAATTGAATAAATCAATAAATAAATAAACCTCTATTCAATTATCCATCAAACTCATTTGAACAGCTGACACTTCTGTCAAAGCAATTTGCCACAAAATAATCTTCGGCAAGCCTCGGTCTCTTCTTCAACGTGACAACTCTGGAACTTCATATTCTAAGAGAAAGATAAACAATCTTCGGTATCTCTCTCTTCGAAATAAAACTCCTACTTAATTAAGATCCAGACACGCGATAAATAAAGATTGCAATATGCAGAGAAAATATTTATTGATTTTTCTGACGAGAAAACAGCGTGGGCGTGCATATGACGGTGCAGCCCATCTTGTTTGAAGTATGTCTTTTTCTTACCTGGGGAACAACCTGTTTGATTTATAACGAGAAAACACTCACCATTCGAAACCGGTTCGAACGCAGAAGGAGTCATCGCCAGAGAAAATTTTGCAACAGGGAAGGTGTAGGTGTCAGCTATAGGGATATAACTTTACAGTTTTAAATAAGCATAGGCGCCGGCGAAGGAAGGGCGCAGAGCCATTGTCCATCCCTGGATTTTGAAATTTAAGGAGGGTCTTAAATTACCTGTTCAACAAACGTGAAAATTTCCAGGAGTCGATGCAGGATTTTTTTCTTGGGCCTATTTTGTGAAAAGTAAAAGTTATTTTTGTGAATTATTTTTATATTTTTGTGAGGGTTTTTTTTTTTTTTTTTTTTTTTTTTTTGTGAAAAATACATTTTATAACGAAAGATGAAATCCAGTTACTCAGATTTTGAGCCAAGTATTAATTAATAACAACTTCTTTAAATCCCTAAATTAAAAAACTTATTTTTGTGAATAATTTCTTTCCACAAACTAATACTCTTTAACACACAACACCGTAACACTTATCCATAACACTTATTCACAAATCACTTCTTAAATTCCTGATTTTGAATTTTAAGGAGATTCTAAAGTTCCCTTTTCAACAAACGCGAAACTTTCCAGGGATGCAGAATTTTTTTTCTTGGGGCCCATTTTGTGAAAAGTAAAAGTTATTTTTGTGAAGTATTTTTATATTTTTATGAAAAATACATTTTATAACCAAAGATGAAATCCAGTTACTCAAATGTGAACTAAGTATTAATTAATAACTTCTTTAAATCCCTAAATTAAAAAAGTTATTTTTGTGAATAATTTTTTTTTATAAATTGATACTCCTTAACACACAACATTGTAACACATATTCACAAATTGCTCCTTAAATTCATGATTTTGAAATTTAAGGAGGTTCTCAAGTTCCCGGTTCAACAAACTCAAAACTTTCCAGGGGTCGATGCAGGACTTTTTTCTTGGGGCCCATTTTGTGAAAAGTAAAAGTTATTTTTGTAAATTATATTTATATTTTTGTGGGTTTTTTTTTTAGATTTTTGGGAAAAATACATAAAGATGAAATCCAAAAATACATTTTATAACGAAAGATGAAATCCAGTTACTCAACTTTGATCCAAGTATTATTTAATAACAACTTCTTTAAATCCTCCTGCTAAAGTTTTTGCTTTCTGGTGCACTTGTTTTGTTTACAAAATACACATTTTAAAATCTAACAAAATAAAAATAATTAATGAAGAGCATGTTTTTATCAAATGGAATTTTGTGAAGAGTCCTTTTTTATTAAGAGAAATTTTGTGAAGGGGCCTATTTTATTAAAAATAATTTTGTGAAGGGCTGGTTTTATTACACTGAATTTTGTGAAAAGACCTGCTTTATTAAATTTAATTTTAAGGGGCCCAAAATGGCCCGAAATTTTGCTTGGATCTACTCCTGTTTCTGACACATTTTCTCACCCATTTTTAAACGCAAAAGCACAAAATTGGCAGGAGCGATTTGAAACGATTTGAAATCGAAATGAGTTTTCATCTTTTTTTAATTAAAAAAATAATTAGTTATTGAGTTGCAAACTATTTTTTCCCTGTGACGACAATTTATCTCCTTTCCAGCACTGTCGCGACCGGAAATTCGGTTCAAAGCGCCCAGTATTATCTGAAAGATCTTTTGTCTTTACCAAAAAATGGAAAACGCCATTCGATTATATAGTTTCTGAATAAGAACACCTGGCAATTTTATGCGTTTCCGAACAAAAATGCGTCAAAAAGTAGCTCCTTTGGATTTCACAACAAAAATAATTAAACACTAAGGGAAAGGAACAGTAAAGATTTTTTTCGTCAGGAGGACTTTTCCCGCCCTCCCACTCAAAGTCAATTATTAATTGTTTTTTTTTTCTTTTCACGTTCACGTGTTTCGAATTTATATTACACGGGGCACCTCTGCTGACATCGGCTAAGAAGACTACCCCAGGCGACTATTTTTATATTCCATTCGCACCAGTATTTTAACAGAATAAATTTTATAGTATATTTCTCTTTCAGATGCTGTCAAAGTGTAAGTGAAAATCATTTGTTTTATAAAAGTGGTGTGAGATAGAAATAAAAAATAGTCGCCTGTGGCAGCCCTGCATCGTAGGGGAGTACCACGTCCCTGATGAAAGAATAAATTTCTATTTCAATTGTCCTTTAAAAAAAAAAAAAATGCTGGTAAAAACTGATTTCCAAATACCATATTTTATGGAAGAAACGCCGCGGCGTTTACGAGTTTAAAAGTTGTTTTTTTTTCCAAGTGCGGCGTTTACACCATGTGCAGCGTTTACAATATTTTTTAAATACCAACTGAGTTTCCTTAATTTAAAAATTCATAAAAATATTTAAAATCGGATTTAAATATTTTAAATAAAACTTCAGATATATTAAGATATTAAAAACGAGGCATCCTACACTGCTCAGAAAACTTTGATTAAAGTTAGGTGAATGTGACTCTGTGGACAAAAGTAGCGATCCGATAGATGCGGCGTTTACAACGGGTGCGGCGATTACGATATTTTTAAGCTTATTCAGGCCAATTTGAGGAGTGCGGCGTTTCTCCCATAAAATACGGAACTTAGTATTTCTCAATTATTACATTTCTGTGTTGCTTTTGTATTAATATGTTCTGAAAATTATTTTGTTCTGATCAAATAAAAAATAAAATAAATGCTCAAAAAATTATCTTGTGTTCTGACAAAAAATTATTTTGATGCAGCCCTGCATCGGAGAAGAGTACCACGTCCCTCATGAAAGAATAAATTCCTATTTCAATTGTCCTTTTTAAAAAAATGCTGGTAAAAACTGATATCTAAATACTTCGTATTTCTGAAGTATTACATTTCTATGTTGCTTTTGTATTAATATGTTCTGAAAATTATTTTGTTCTAATCAAATAAAAAATAAAATAAATGCTCAAAAAATTATCTTGTGTTCTGATAAAAAAATTCTTAGTATATATTATGTCATTTTAAAAACACGTGCAAGGCTGTGGATTCCAGGCTCATCTGTTTCAAAAGCATGCCCTTCCCTGGATTTCGTTCTGCCAGCGCATCAGATAAATCGGGGCAAAGTTTGCGCCACATGGAACCTTAATATTTTATATACTAAATAATTCTGAGATTCTAAGGATATTTTTAAATAAAAATTGCCTGTAAATGCATGACTAATTATTACTACTTTTAATATAAAATACATCTAATTATTTTGACGCATTGCCTCCCGATAACAATAATAATAACAACAATATTCAAATTACAGTAGAGCGCCGATTATCCGAACAAGTCGGGACCGACCCTAGTTCGGATAAATGAACAGACAATTTAAAGGATATTCCTGACTATACTAAAACCTTCACTCTTTATCCAGCTTTGGACTGCCAGCATTAGTTGTTGCTGTCGTGTTTATTTATTTTTTAATTTATTTTTTTTATTTATTTTTTTTTTTGTCTTTTCATTCCCCCCCCACCCCCCCACTTTTTTATCACTTAATTTTTTCCCCCTTTTTATCATTTTCTGAACTCCAGAGATTATAATTTAAGCAAAAAAACTTTCGATTGATGCTTGACATTTTTATTGCTGCCATATACCGGAATTCTTCTTAAATACGTTAGTTGAATAGAATCAGCGTTCTTCTGCCGTTCGAGCCATTTCATAGCTGTTTCCAAACATTTAAAGGTTTCGTTATGGACCTGGACCTGATGGACCTGGGTCATTTTCAGAGCATTCATTTTCATTTTCTTCAGTTTCTTTCATCCACAATCTCATCATCATTTAAAATCCGATATCTAGGGCCATGTACGTCACTATTTAACCACCCGTTAATTTCATTTTCTTCATAGGTCAGGATTCTGTCCATCTCTTTTACTGTTTTAATTCCTCATTTTCTGATCTACTATCAGTTTTTTCTTTATTTAAAATTTTATTCCAAGCCTTTTTTAATGTTGAGGATTTTTCTAGATCCTAGGAATCGGCAGCCATTATTCAACAATCTTTCAAATCAATTTTTATGGTATCTTAGAAATCAGGCTCTTCTGTTTCTTCTGATAAAAGGAGCATTCTTAACGCTTGCTTTCTATAAAGTCATTTGAATGTCTCTATCGCCCTTTCATCCAGAGGTTGTTTTACAGATGTAACATTAGGTGGAAAGAACTTTACCCGAAAAATGAAAAAAAAAAAAAAAAAAAAAAAAAAAGTGTCTGGATAATTAAAAGTTCGGTTAATTTTTTTTTTTTTTTTTTTTTTTTTTGAGAGAAATAGGCTGTTCGGATAATTGGGAAGTTCGGTTAAAAAGATTTTTTGAGAGAAATTTACTGTTCGGATAATTGGAAGATCGTTTAATTGGAGTTCGGATAACCGGCGCTCTACTGTATATTCAATTGTATTGTTACATTTTCTTAATATTAATATTTTAACAGTTTTTATATATATTCTTCTCAAGCGAGAATTTTAATAGCTGTTAGAAACAAGCATAATTTAAAATTCATAAGGAAATATTTCTTTTTCTTTTTATTCGAACTCCCATTTTAAAGTATAAATAACTTTGCGTTCCTTTGAAAGGGGAAAATTTTAAACTATTGGTCGAAATTATAACGATAGATGGCAGCACGTTGTTAAAAAAATTGCTGTTTGCGAAGGTTCATCGAGCACAGACAAATAGCTCCTGTTTCCAGATCCAGACTTTCAATTGGGTGCACACGGACATGGTATGACATACAGTGGGCGAGTACGATTTTTATATTTGTCAACACTATTTTACAAAAAAATAATCTACCACTTATTTTATAGCAGAATTTGTAACAATTGTTTATCATTTTTGGGGGGATTATATTAATGAGAACAAGTGGTGCACGTAATTTAATGTAAATCGTTTCAATACACACAAAATAATAATCATGCAAAACGGTAAAAAATATGTGATAAGTTTTGAGTGAAATCGGGGATTAATTAAAGCAATGGGGAAATTGCACGTTTTTCAATTTAACTTGCATTTTATAGAGTACAAAAGCACGAGCATTTTGATACCATTTTTACGTTTTTCTGAAACTCGGAAAATCCATTAAATCAACTTTAAAAATGCAGTTTTCGTCTTGGCGGGAAAAAGCCGCGTCACGTGACAAAAGCGGTTTTGACGTCACTGCACATGTAAACAAATCTTTGCTGTATTTTCCCCTGTACTTTTCTATGAGGATAGGCTTGGGTTACGCTGAATGATTTCTTTCTTTTCTTAAAAATGATTAGTAGAACAAACTAAAAGCATTGTAAATTGTTGTAATGAATAAATAATATTGTGAATTTGAGTGAGATTTTTTTTCCCTCGTTTTTCTAAGGATTTTCATTTCGAGATCTTGATGTAGAAATAAAATATCGGTACAAGTTTATACTACAATTTTATTTTATAGAATAATGTACTTTTCTTTTTCATATTAATGTTCCACAATAATTGATTTCACAAACTGGTTCAAATAGTATTTCTTTCATTACCGACGGGGGGGGGGGGGGGGGGAACTTATAAAAAAGTTTTCTTATTTATTTTATATTTGAAATAAGAACTTTTAAATAAGAATTTGCCCATCAAAATAAGAATTTGCCCTGTTTTCGTTAAATGTTTTATCTCTCCAGTTGTTAAATAAGCCACTTTTCAATCAAAAAACAGATAAACTAAGAAAGAGAGCAATTTGCTGAGGTAACTTTAAGATAGCCTTGCAGAATTTTTATATAAATATACCCAAAAATTTTAACAACTCTTCAAAAATGTTTCACATGGGCAAAAAATAACAAGTTGTTATTTTAAATACTATCAGTTTTGTGAACTTCATCAGACCTTGGGATTGAAAATTTTACGTTTTATAAACTGCAGATTACAACCCACTGTTTAGTTTATGAATTCTATTTTTTTATTTTTTTTTTTATAAATTAACAGTATTTCAACGGAAGTTAAAAGGGCCAAAAGAGAAATTCAGGCAGCCCCCCCCCCCCCGACTTACCTAAGCTATGTGTTCTGTAAACTTTTACGTAACTTGAATTTTATATAAGTCGAATTTGTAAATTACTTAAAAATAATTTTGTAAAAAAGTACAATATTTATTATATATATAATATTTACACAGTAATATTTTGTAAATGAAGAATAATACAGCAGTGCTTACTCGGATATAAAGTAATATGAAAAAAATATATATATAAGCAAACTGAAAGGACACTTTTCAAATAACAAATATTTTGTGGATTACGGAATTAAAATACATATAAGTAATAAAATAATAAATATTATAAAATTATAAACTTTTATAAAACATGCTCGTATGTTCTCAATTCTAATGTTTGAGATTTATTACATATTTTCGAATCTACATATGTCGCATAATACGTAAGTCGGGGGATGCATCAGATTGAAAGAATGATAATATGTTTGAATTTTTATACATAATCAATAAACGCTTTCTTTATTCTTTGGCTTTATGTTAATTTTTTATTGATAAATTAATACTCAATCCATACCTTCCAAATAATTAAAAAAAAATAATAATCATGCAAATTCATGTCTTATTTGTGAATTGAATTTAGAAATCCCTGTGATATTATAGCAAAGTATTACCATCTCTTAACGTTGCCCTTATGATACTAATGCATTATCCAAACAAAGAATTAATCTTGAATGATAATATATGCTAAATTATTTATATGTCACTATAAAAAGTTTATGTATAATGAGATGTCTGCTTTCAAAAGTGAAAAGAGTGTCCTCCACCTGAACAACATATTCAAATTTTGCACTTTTCTATAGTATGATGCTTATTTTCAAAATGAAAATACTGCTTTCTTTAACAAGATATTGAAATCATTTTCATTATTATTATTATATTTATTTATTTTTTTTTTATTTTTATTTTTATTTATTTTTTTACGAAAGTTAGAGCATTGAGGAAAAGACTGATATAACATGTTTAGAACGTGATAAATATTAAGTAGAACATTCTGAGAAACTACATTTTAAACAAACCACTCAAAAAAACAAAAAGAACGACATGCATTCAAAACTTATTCGTAAGCAAATAATACTAAAACGGTAATTAAATTATTTTTACACTTTTTTTATTTAACTTAATTTGTTTTTTGCATGTAAGGATAGGATTTTCTATTCGATCTTTCACTCACTTTCAGATAAATTAAGAAATATAAAAGTTATGCACAAAGGTATGCTTCCAGTGACAATGCAACATTTTAATATTTTTAGAAGTTAATTATAAATTAATACATTAATTTTAACAAGTTTTCTGTTAGCCCATCACAGGTGATAAATCGTCGAATACTCTTTGTCGTTACAATTTGTAACAACAGTGGATTTATTATGCTACAGTCGTCCAAAAAAGGTCAAATGGCTATGAAGCTGCAATTAGTTTATAAAGTAAAAAGGTAGAAAATATAAGTAGAAAATAAAGAGTGTAATATATTTAAGAAAAATGATTGAATAAATCAACACTTTCATATTAATTAAACAATGATTATACGTTGAAAATCAATTTAGAAATTCTAAATGATAGTTTATATAATGCTTTTCTTTTCTTTCCTCTTTCCATATATTAAAACAGAAATAGAGCAAAGATTACAATTTTTTTTCAAAATAAATTCACGAGTTTACATTTTCTACCAAATGTAAAAAAAAAAACAGTGAATTTTACGTAATCGAGTTCGATAGCCATGCCAAATTATCGTATTATATTGGACATTTCATGGGAAAATCATGAATTGCATTCATAAAATGAAGTGTGATTATTAAGATAAACATTGGATACTTATAAAAGAGTGTATTTGTTTTAAGTTTTTGCTTTAATACTTATTTTTAAAAGCACATAAAATAATAAATAAAAGGCAATACTTATAAATTTACTCACGTATGTTGTAGTAATTTATTTCTGATCTATGGATACGCATTTATTACCGACAGTTGTTAATTTAAAATTTTTATTCCATAAGTCAGTATTAAACATAGAATTTTTTCTTGTTTTCTGCGTTATTGCTAAAAATTTCATTTTCTCATAGTAAATTCGAGTTAATTTTGTATCTGTAATATAACCTGCATTACACGAAATTTTATTCATAACAAAAAAAAATTATTAAGCATTACAATGAATTAAGGAAACATTACATTTCAAGAACTTGATAAAGCCGATTTTACTTTACTTACGATTTATTTTTTAATAAAAATATCATTCTTTATTCTTCTAAGTAAATCAGAGTAAGTTAAAAATAAATGTGCCTTTTAGCTTTAGCTTCTTGTATCTTTACCTACATGAAATGCATTTTTTATGCCCTTAAAATAAATTTGAGGGGGAAAAAAACTAAATCTAGAAGGTATAATTTCATATTTTTCGAATCCAACCAACTGCAGCACTTTTCTAAATGAAAATTAATACAAATGCATAAATTAATTGTACATAATATTTGGATATGTTAAAATAATCTTTTGACTCTAATTTGATTTTGTGTAAATGAGTCTTTAAAAGATGTTTATAGTAGATAACAAACGGAAAGCAATGGAAAACAGACTGCATGCACAATGCAGACCGCTACGGAGAATTCGCGTTTCATGTGTAGTGACGTCAAACCAATCCCGTCCCGTTTTCGGATCACGTGGTTTTGTTTTGCTTTTAACGGAGTTTAAAACTGCAATAACTAGTTATTTTAAATTATTTTTACAATTTCGAGTTGAGTTTCGTGGAATGTAAGATCGTCTTCATCAGTTAAACATAAAAAAAGCACAATTTAGAGTGAGTGCAACTTCCCCATTGGTCCAACTGGGCAGTGGTCTGAGTTTTCTGGTTCCCTACCCCCTCCAATTTGGCTTACAATTTTTAAAAAACAGATATTTTAGTTCCATTTTGAACTTGTACTGATTATTATCAATGCATTGTACTTTTATAATAGGGTAAAATAAAAATAAAAAATGTATTTACTTAAACATATATTTAAATATGCTCTCTAAGGTATCGAAAGTGTTTAATTTTTTGCAGATTAAGGAAGGGGTAGGGGGTGATGACGAATTACCGTGTTTACTCGCGTAATAGTCGCACCCCCCGTTTTGAAGCAGAAAAAATCGTCAAAATTAACTTTAAGGCTGTTCTTAACTGCTCCGCTGAACAAGTACAAAACGTTCTGACACATTTATAAATTCATTTTTTAACGTAAAGATATAAAATTGGAAAGCCTGGCCATGGAAGCGATTTTGAATTGAACTGTTTTTTCCATTTTTTGATCAATCAATTACCCATTGAGTTATAAACGATATCGATCACGTGACAACCCCGTTTTTCGCCCGCTCTTGAGTGATTTCTCTACTTTCGCGCGGAAATTCAGTTCAAAAGGTCCATTTTGACATTATTTTCTGAAAGATCTATTGCGTTTGCAAAAAAATGGAAAAAACAGCTCGATGATATAGTTTCTGAACAACAACACCAGCTAGTTTCATGCATTTTCGAACAAAAATAAATTAAAACTTATGTCAGGAAGTTGCCCTTTTGGATTTGAGAACAGCCTTAATAGCAAGCAATATAATTTCAAAATGTTTTAAGAAGACAAGTATCTCCAACGTTTGGACGGAAGCGAAGATGACATTTTATGGAATGACGGAGATTCTTCAGACACCGATTCACATTACAATAGCGATACTTATACCTTCAGTGAATGTGATTTATTATGAGAATTTTTTGTCAAAATTTTCACAAAGACCTTTTGTAAATTTTATGTCTATAAAAATATTACCATAGAAAGAAAAATGATATTTAATAAATAGCACATAATCTGGAAACTAATTACTAATTTTAGTTATTAATTTTATTATAAGTTACTAATTTTATTATAATATGTTTTTTTTTTTAATACCGGTATAATGTTTTAGCATTATAGTGTACAATATTGTGTAGTAGATTTCCCCGCATAACAGTCGCACCTAGACTTTCACAATGAAAAATTGGCAAAAAAAAAAAAAAAAGTACCACTATTACGCGAGTAAACACGGTAATACAAAGCCGTGAGCCTCTTTCTGGTTTTCTACAAATGCCGGTAAAAATTACATTTTTCATGAAGAAAGCCGTTTTTATAATAACTATAAGAATTTTCTTGTATCAACCAATAAAAAGGAGCACCTATTTTTTTTTCCCGGTCTGTACAGATTTGTTTTAGATTACCGACTATACTTTCTCAAATTCCCTGCTCAACAAAACGAAACTTTTTGGTACATTTTCAGACTCATTTTTAAACTTTAAAAGGCGTAAAATTTGCAGACTTGACTATTAAGGCTGTTCTTAAGGGTGCATTCGAAAAAATATTTTTCCACCCTCAACTGCTCGAAATTTTCTGAGACATTTTCAGACTCATTTTTAAAAGTAAAAACATGAAACTTGCTGGGGTGATTTCTGAAGACATGTTTAACATGCCGTGTGATTTCATTTTCAGCTCAATTAATTAGAATTTGATTTTTAAACACTTATTTTCTCAGTAAGACCATTTTTTTCATCCCCAGATCGCCCGCTTCGGAAAATTCGGTTCAAAACGCCAACTTTGACAGTGTTTTTTACAGTATTTTCTGCATTTATCGAAAAATTAAGAAGCACGGCATCACATTATATAGTTTCTAAATAAGAGAATTTCCCAGTTTAATGCGTTTGAGAGCAAAAATGAATTTTAAAATTAATCTGAAAATAAGCAGTTTGGATCGGAATACATCCTTAACTGCTCTGCTCAACAAGCGCAAAACGTTCTGACACATTTACAAATTCATTTTTTAACGGAAAGATATAAAATTGGAACGCCTGGCCATGGAAGCGATTTGGAATTAAACTGTTTTTTTCCATTTTTTGATTAATCAATTACCCATTGAGTTATAAGTGATTTCGATCACGTGACAAACCCGTTTTTCGTCCGCTCTTGAGTGATTTTTCTACTTTCGCGCGGAAATACCGTTCAAAACGTCCACTTTGACACGTTTTCCTGAAAGATCTATTGCGTTTACAAAAAAAATGGAAAAAACAGCTCGATGACACAGTTTCTGAACCACAACACCAGCTAGTATCATGCATTTTCGAACAAAAATAAATTAAAACTTATGTCAGGAAGCTGCCCTTTTGGATTTGAGAACAGCCTTAAAGCAACTTTGAACCAAAATATATATATATATTTTTTAAATAAATAAGTAAATTACTTATCGAGTTATAAGCAATTGTGATCACGTGACTACCAGTTTTGCACCTTTCTCGCGGTGTCGCGTTCGCAAATTCGGTTCAAAACGCCAACTTTGACAATGATTTCTGAAATATTTTCTGCCTTTACTAAAAAATGGAAAACGTCTTACTATTACATAGCTTCTGAATAGGAACACCTCCCAATTTCATGCATTTCCGAGCAAATATGTATTTGAAAAAATGTTTCAGAAAGTATCTCGTTTGGATTTGAGAACAGCTTTAATTGTTTCGGGAGGAGAGCGAAATTTCATAATTTCTAACCGGTCCCGCGTATCACTCCGTTTATTAAAGAGAAGACAAACGAGCGGGACCAAGTGATAAGCTGAACGGCGGGGTGCCCCACAAAAACATTTTGGCTCTAAACGAAAAACACAGCGGGGTATTGAAAAAGAAGCGCATGGCCACGGCTTTTGCAACTTTCCCGTTTATATATATATATATATATATATATATATATATATATATACTTTATTTTTCTTTTAGGATATGGCAACGGGATACTGCACTGACGGCGAAAGAGAATCGGACGGATAGAATGGCGGTCACGTGCTGAGGAGATAAAAAGAATAAAGAAAATCTTCGAGAGGAAAAAAAAGGAGGCAAAGGTAATACAATATATTAAAAAGAAAGACGATATAAAGTTCGGAGGAAAAGGCAAAGAAGCCCCTGGGCATCGCGATCTTCGAGTTAGGAGAATCCACAGACTGACAGCCGCATCCATTTTACAAATGAAGATGTGCCGGGAATTGTAATGGAACAACCGCAATTTCATGCAATGCTGCAGTTGGTATTTACACATATTCACTTACAGACATATACCATCAGATGCAGCTATTTTATTTAAAAAGATTTATTTTTTTTTTCTCTTTCGAGAGGAATAAAAGAGAAAAAATACATAATTTCTTCTTGCGGGAGCGTATAGCAAATAATGTAAATTATTTTCAGTTTTGTCAGCGAGATTACACACACTCTAAAATTGGGAGGAGTGAAAAATTCACTCTTTTTGGAGTGAATTTTATAAAAATACACTCCTTAACCCTTAAATGCTCGATTTTTTATTTTGTTTCGAAATATATATATATATATATGATTCTCTGAAAGGTTTGTTACACAGGAAAAATAATGAAAAAAAAATCAGAGATACATTTTTTCATATAATATGTCAGTCTTTTCTTCTGTTGCACATCTGCAATACAAGTAAAAACTACTGTCGTGTGGCTGTTTTACGCTAAAATATTGTAAATTAATAAATATTTTAATAAGTATGTCTCCAAATATCTTATTTTGTATAATTATTTATTTTATAAAACCTAACTTTTAACCCTTTAATTCTCATTATAGAATACGTTCTAGAAATTACGTATTTCAGAGAATCTGACTATACACCAGAAAGTTTCAATAGTTAATTTCGCTTTATTTAAATACGGACTGTCTGTTATTTATTAAAGTAAATATTGCTATTTTAATTTTCTGGTGTGAATTAGGTATATACTAATTAAAAAAAAATATTTAATTCAAAACACGGTTGTTTGCATGTATGCAAAGCTGCGCACTAAAGGGTTAAAGAGTAGAAATTTTCCACTCCCTAGAAAGGAATGAAATATTTCACTTCATTCAAGAGGGAAATTTGTCACTCCGTTGTCGAGAGTGATATATCTCATTCCGCTGACGAGAGTTAAAGACTGGCATTATACACTTTTAAAAATTTCCGATCAACTTTGAACCAATATATATGGAGTAAAATAACGAAAAGCACCAAAATGTGCCACTTCACAATTTTCAAAAATTCCATTTCTTAATATAACTTCGTTAATTACGCTGATTTGGTACTAAAACGCACTCCTTTTCAAGAGCGAATACTCACTCCTTCTTAGAGTGACTATTCACTCCTGCTTAGAGTGCATAGTCTCTCTAAGTAGGCGGGGTCAGTATCGTAGTACTGCTATTACGCATCAGCCAATCAGAACAACAAGTCCTACAACGCTTTTTTTAAGATAAGAAAAAGACGTCCGCGATTTTAGGATTAAAAAATACCCCCCCCCCCCCCCCCTGAATAATACCCCCTGAAAAATACTGAAAATGACCTCCATTTTTGTCCAGAAAATCACTGAAGTATAGACACTCCATAATTTGGCATACAACAGACAGTGGATACAGTGCCACCTACCGAATAACAGTGCAGTTCCATCATATGTCAGTAAATGGCGGTAAAACATCCTTTTAAATATGCCATAGTTTTAAAATATTACCTCATCTCATTTAACCATATTTAATGGACGACATTAATTAGTAATTAGTTTTGTTTATTTAAATGATTTTCCTCCCATCGGCGTTAACGGGTTAAGGAGCGTGAAGTAATTTCTCATGAAAATAATGAGTAAAATATAATCTTTGTGTTGTTAAACAATAAAGCAGGTTGAATGCAATAAATTTCAGTACATAAATTAAGCTTAATTCTTTATGCCTTGCCCCGTGAATTATCGATTATTTTTCTGTTTTGAGTTAAGGTTGCGTTCAAAGTAATTAATCTTGAAGACTTCTAACACAAGATTTATTACTAAATTTTATCGCGTGACCGTAAGATATCACGAATGAGAAATTAACAGCTTTCAAACAGTCAAAAGATGCATATAAATATACTAAGCACATTATCCAAAAATCCCTGTTTATGAAAAATATCCTAGTTCAGAATTTCAGTTTGATGATAAATGCAGAAGATTGGACTAGTTATTATATTTAATGAATGTGCTGTTGGTTGAAAAAAAAAAAAAAACCCGCACTAGAACACGCTATTCTAAGCATAGCATAGTAAGGCAAAAATCGAGCCAGAGAATAAGATTTAAATACAAAAGATGCTATATGTTTGCAGCTGTACTATATCGTACTTGTAGTACGAATTTAATTTTTAGAATTCTGTCACCAACATCTGTTTAGAACTTTTATTTGCTGTATGACAGACATAAAATAACAAATAAATATTCCAGTAGCTAACTATAGATATTGATACACACATATTAAAAATTTAATGAACAGATCACGTTCTGAACCACGATCGCTCAAGAAATTTTTTGCTTATAAATTGAGCTCTAGACCTGAAAGGGGCTAAAATTACAAGTCTCCGCATAACAATGGTGCTTAGAAATGCTCATATTTTTTATTATTGTATTATTAAATTTTAATATAAAATTTTGCATAAAAGAATATGAGGAAGATTTTAGCTTTAAAATGTTTTTGTGCTTTTTGATTTACAATTTTAAAGGAATTTGGCTTTAAAGGAATAACTACAGACTACATAATTGAAATCTCTCTCTCTCTTTTTTTTTTTTTTTTTTTTTTATATACCGATAGAAGCTAGTGTTAAAAATTTTTATTAAGATTTATTGTAATTATTTTCAACAATGCGGTGTTATTGATAGAATTACAGTGCAACTTCTTGTAATGCCGTTACATTTCACACAAAGCAAAGTTACTTTGTTGGAAGTTTCCTTAAAATATATCTATTATTGTTACAGTTATGGATGAAATAGGGTACAACGTAATGTGCGCACCCAATATATTTGATTGAATAAGTGGACAGTGTTTTCCCATACCAAAACTACTTCTTTTGAAATGTATTTTCTATAAACGTCCGTACAAATAATTTTGAGACAATCTGTATAATGTGCTGTTGTAAACCTTGCATTTTTTAGCAATAGATTACCCATGCAATGTAACAATTTCTATTTAATTATTGTTTGAAAATCATCAGTAGCCTTTTTACGTCTCATTATACGGCCAATACAGGAAATCATAAGAAATAATTTCTAGCAGCGAACAACTATGCAGCAGAATAAAAAGTTGGAATTTTAGGTTTAAGCATCTGATTTCCAATTTCAGTAAAACTTTATAAATATTTTTAATAATACGGCAAACATTTTTCTGAACAAGAAAGTGTTGCATCCTCAAACATTACAGTTGCATAAAAAAAATCGTTCGATAAGCCTAGTTTCCAAAAATGAAAATTAATGGTAATGCACTAGAAATGAAATATGCTTACTCTGCACGATAAAATAAATGTATTTGATAACAGCTTATTAATTTTACGGCCTACTTCTAAAAATCTGGTTTAACTAGAGAAATGTAATTTCCCGGAGTTTGCAATTTACATCCTCAAAATAAAAATTTTGATACTTTCTGTTTTGAAATGTATTTTCTATAAACGTCCGTACTAATAATTTTGAAATATTCTGTATAATGTGCTGTTGTAAACTTTGCATTTGACAATAAATTACTCATGCAATGCAACAATTTCTATTTAATTATTGTTTGAAAATCATCAGAAGCTTTTACGTCTCATTTTACGGCCAATGCAGGACATCATAAAAAATAATTTCTAGCAGCGAATTCGGTAACAACTATGCAACAGATTTAAAAGTTGGAATTTTAGATTTATGCATTTAATTTCCAATTTCAGTAAAAACTTCATAAATATTTTCAATAATACGACAAACATTATGTGAACAAAAAAGTGTTGCACATCCTTAAACGTTACAGTTGCATAAAAAAATCATTCGATAAGCGCAGTTTCCAAAAATGAAAATTAATGCACTAGAAATGAAATACGCTTACTCTGCACGATAAAATAAATGTATTTGATAACAGATTATTAATTTTACGGTTTACTTCTAAAAATCTGGTTTAACTAGGGAAATGTAATTTCACGAAGCTTGTAATTTACATCCTCAAAATAACATTTTTTATACTTCTTGTTTTGAAATGTATTTTCTATAAACGTCCGTACTAATAATTTTGAACCATTCTGTATAATGTGCTGTTGTAAATCTTGCATTTGGCAATAAATTAACCATGAAATGCAACAATTTCTATTTAATTATTGATTGAAAATCATATAAAGCATTTACGACTCCTGAAACGACCAATACAGGGCATCTCAAAAAATAATTTTCAGCAGTGAATTCGGTAACAACTATGCAACAGAATTGAAGGGTGGAATTTTAGATTTACGCATCTAATTTCCAATTTCAGTTACGACAAACGTTATGTGAACAAGAAAGTTTTGCATCCTTAAACGTTGCAGTTATATTAAAAAAAAATCGTTCCAGAAGCGTATTTTCCAAAAATGAAAATTAATGCACTAGAAATGAAACACGCTTATTCTGCACGATAAAATAAATGTATTTGATAACAGGTTATTAATTTTACGGCCTACTTCTAAAACTCTGGTTCAACTAGGGAAATGAAATTTCACGGAGCTTCCAATTTACATCTTTAAAATAAAATTTCTGAAACTGATATTGAGCAACTTTAAGTTTTATAAAGTCCTTAACAGAGAAGTAAAAATTTCTCAGTAAAACTACTGTAGACAGAGCTATAAAAGTTTCATGAACGCGGTAACGTGAGAATCACCAGATTACTGTTTCAGAGATTTTTCGTGTATCTGGCAAAGAATCCTTTCTTGGGTCGGGTAGCACGAATAGTGTTCGAGTAAAACCGGTACCCGAGTCGGGTGAACCCTTTCCGCAATTCTGGTAGAATCGTGTTGATACTAATTTTTTTTTTTTTTTTTTTTTTCGTTGCGGATCAGGTTGACTTAAGTTGCTTGGGCTTCGGGTCGATTTAGGTTTGGGATTAAACTCTTGCGGGTCGGGGTCCATATCTTAAATGTGTATGCATATGTGGATTAAAATAGTTTTGCAGTAGTTTGGGATAAGGTATGAAAACAAACAAAATGTAGTCAATATTTAGCCCCTTGTGATAAAAAATGTTGAAGAATTAAAATAATATGTCTAATTAAGAAAAAATAATAAAAGAAAAACTCTCTTTTATTCTTTAGAATGTGAATGAATGCACACCATTTGTTCTGCATATGATGCTTCATGCATGTGATAAAAATTTTGATGCAAGTGGGTATCAAAAATGATTTTGCAATTGTGTTCTGCCAAAGAGCTGCCATTTCGAAAAGAGGAAAAATAAAAATTTTAAAACAGCTTTATAAAAATATTATATCGACATTTATTGGTTCTATTATTCAAGAACTGTTTAATTCCGCCCATCTCTGACAATGTATCAACTCCCTCGCTCGATACTTTGTTTGAATAAAAAATTCAACAGGTGAGGCAAAATTGTTCTCATAAAAGAGGTCGCTGCAAAACCGCGTTCAAAAACAAACAGATGTCAAGAAGGGGGAGGGAAATGTTGATCTACAGGTGGCCCGGGGGGGGGGGGGCTAACAAGAGTTAGATGGATGGTCCTTAAAGTGGAAAGGTTGGAGGGGTGTGGCAGCACCGTTTCGCCACCTCCAAAACCTGTTCTGAAGATCGTTTTCAGAAGAGAACGAAAGCGCCTCCGCAAAGGTATACCAACAAGGTAAGCAAAGCAAAGTTTGAAAAGGCTTTGGACTGTTTGAGGTTCGTTCAACAGTAGCAGGATGGAATGATTTGCTTATACAGTGAAAACTCGATTTCGATTTTATGCTTCTGTCAGACGATGCAAGGGAAATAGTAACTGAACAACAAAATTTGTGAAGAAATACAAAGGAAGATAAATTTGCATGCTGTAGATGTTATATAAAATCGCTTATAGAATAGGCAAGGTCTTTAAAAAAAAAAAAAAAAAAAAAAAAAAAAAAAAAACGAACTCTAAGATATATTGATTAGCCACTTTTAAGGTTGCATTCCAATCCAAACTGCTTATTTTCTGATTTATTTTTTAAATTCATTTTTGTTCTCAAGCGCATCAAACTGGGAAATTCTCTTATTTAGAAACTAATAATACATAATGTGCCGTGCTTGTCGATTTTTTGATAAATGCAGAAAATATTGTAAAAAATGCTGTCAAAGTCGGCGTTTTGAACCTAATTTTCCGAAGCGTGAGATCTAGAAATGAAAAAAATGGTCATACTGAGAAAATAAGTGTTTAAAAATCAAATTCTAATTAATTGAGCGAAAAATGAAATCACGCAGCCTCTTATACATCTCTTCAAGAATCCCCTCAGCAAGTTTCTTGTTTTTACTTTTAAAAATGAGTCTGAAAATGTCTCAGAAAATTTCGAGCTGTTGAGGGTGAAAAAATATTTTTTCGAGTACAATTCGGAAAATTTTGCCGGCAGAGAATACTTACTATATCTCGCTTTAGCCTCAGACGAATAAATGTTACATTAATACTTATTATAGACCATATGTAGAGACATCAGTACAATCCATTTAGCACTATTATGCCTTGTATGCTTTATTTTACGAAAAACATAGAAATGTAAACAAGTCACTTATGGGAATATTTATTTATTTTTTTAAATAGATATGCTAAGATGTAATTTAATTTTTACTGTCTTCTATCTTCAATAGAAGAAAGTATTGTAATCGAAATTTTTTTCGACTTCCGGTTTTCGACCGATTTACACGTTTTAGGGGTCAGAGATCCCCCCCCCCCCCCAAAAAAAAAACATGTTTATAAAAAATGTCTACCTGTTCGCCACTGTACCATCAAAAAGTGTATGAAGTTATGCATAGAATTGAACCAAATTTTTTGTGTATGTTTTCGTCCATGGCAAGAAGGTCAAGAATTTGGAAATATTCCGCCAAACGGAGTCACTATAATAGGGATTTTTCTGTAATTATCTTCATTTTTAGTAGTTCTATTTTACATTGGCGGCTCGTGAAGCGACGGGAACTTCCCATCCTGATAAGCCGACTATTCGCGAACACAGACCTGCCAACCTTTGAAAAGGAGAAATCGTAGCACACAAAATTGAAATTCATTTGTTGGTTGGTTGGTTGGTTTTTCGTGTTTCACAGCCATCTTTTGACATTCGTAAAAGGAATAAGGTTTCCGTCTTTCAACTCAACATTGTAAATTTTTTCCTCTGAAAATTTTTATACGATTTTTTGGGTTTATTTCGTTCCGCAGCGTTTTTCTTTTACATATGTAAAAGGAGCCTGGTTCCAATTTTTTAGCCCATTGCAGTAATTTTGACGGAATTCGCGATTTTTTTCCCTCCATCATTTCAGGATATTCGCAATTTTTCCCCCACAATCGTAATTCACATTTTCCTATCACGATTCTTTGTTGAAATCCGCACTTTTTACCGTGAACTTTTGACGAAATTTGCATTTTTTACTCGATCCTTTGACGAATTTTGCGTTTCTTTTCCCACGATCCTTTGACTAAATTAGTGGTTTTTTTTGCGATCTTTCGGTGAAATTTGCGTTTTCTTACTAATCTTTCGATGAAATTTGCATTATCTTACTGATCTTTTGACAAAATTTACGTTTTTACCACGATCCTTTAACGAAATTTATTTTCATCTGCGACCAATTGACGAAACTGATTTTTTTTTACACGGTCATTTGTCGAAATTCGGGATAGTTTATCGCAAATCGTGCGATTTTGCACACTATTTCAAACCTTGCCCCTCAAGGAACCCCCTCCAGAAATTCTTAAAATGGCACCCTTGTTTCTAAGGAAGGGAATTCCTGTATAAATATTTACAAAAACACGATTAGAGTGATTTATGTTAAGTTTTTTTTTTTGCAGCCCAGAATTTTTTTTTTTCTCATGAGCATTTTTTAATGTCCGAATTTTCGGACTAATGGCCAATTTTTTAAAACTTTCGGAAATGAATACTTGGAAATTTCGGAACAGAATCCCTCCTGAAAAACATGCTGCGCGGGATAAAAATCGCAACTAGAAACAAAAAATGCTTTTGTGTTTTTTGCAAAAAATCGTAGTTTAAGGCCGATTTTCGTAGCATCGTAGTTCATAGGTCCAAATCGTAGCAACTACGATTTTTTCGTAGCAGTTGGCAGGCCTGCAACAGCTGATATACAGTCGTGGCCATAAGTTTAGGACCACCACTAAAATTTAAGATCCAGACAATAAATTGCATCTGCGACATTTATTACTCAAAGTTCAAAAGAAAAGCGAATACAGTAACTCCACTGTCAGACGGAATGACGCCATCTGACGAAAATCCATTTGATTTATGACGTTATCAGTGGTTTCAATTTTAAAAACGCTAGTTTGTGCACAGTGGTCCTAAACTTTTGGCCACGACTGTAATACAACAGAATAACGGAAACTATTGATTTTAATAAGTATCGTGATCGAGATTAACTCGTCTTTACTCCGATTAATTGACTGAAACAGAAATTTAAGATGAAAGTCAAAGTTGATATAGTATTGAACTAATAAAAATGAAATATTGACATTTGTAACAACATTTTGAAATTTTTAAATATATGAGATAGAAGAAGGTTTTGGGATTGGCCAGACCTGCCAACTGCTACGAAAAAATCGTAGTTGCTACGATTTGAACCTATAAACTACGATGCCACGAAAATCGGTCTTAAGCTACGATTTTTTGCAAAAAACACAAACGCATTTTTTGTTTCTAGTTGCGATTTTTATCCCGCACAGCATATTTTTCAGGACTGATGCTGTTGCGAAATTTCCAAAATTTCACAGTATTCATTTCCGAAAGTTTTAAAAAATTGGCCATTAGTCCGAAAATTCGGACATTAAAAAATGCTCTTGAGAAAAAAAATCTGGGCTGCAAAACAAACTTCTTAACATAAAACACTCTCTTTATGTATATTAACCACGAATGAATCGTGTTTCTGTAAATATTTACACAGGGATTCGCTTCCTTAGAAACGAGGTGCCATTTTAAGGATTTCTGAAAAGGAGGGGCGGAGGAGGGGGGGGGTGGTCTTTGAGGGACAAGGTTTGAAATAGTGTGCAAAATCACACGATTTACTATAAACTACCGCGAATTTCGACTAATGACGTTATAAAAAAAAAAATCAATTTCGTCAACTGGTCGCAGAACAAAATAAATTTCGTCAAAGGATCGTGGTAAAAACGTGAATTTTGTCAAAATATCGCTGAAAGAAAACGCGAATTTGTCAAAAGATCTGTAAGAAAATGCAAATTTCATCGAAAGATCAGTAAGAAAACGCAAATTTTCACCGAAAGATCGCAGAAAGAAAACACTAATTTCGTCAAAAGGATCGCGGAAAAAAATGCAAAATTCGACAAAAGATCGTGGTAAAAAATGCGAATTTCATCAAAAGTTCATGGTAAAAAGTGCGGATTTCAACAAAGAATCGTGATAGAAAAATGTGAATTACGATTATGGAAAAACTGTGAATATCCTGAAATGATCGCAGGAAAAAAATCGGGAATTTCGTCAAAATTTACTGCACTGGGGTAAAAAAATGGAACCAGGCTCCCTCTACAAATCTAAAAAAAAAAAAAAAAAAAAAAAAAAAAAAAAAAAAAAAAAACGCTGCGAAACAAAAAGAAACTCTAAAAATCGTATAAAAATTTTCAGAGGAAAAAATTTACTATATTGAGTTGAAAGACTGAAACCTTATTCCTTTTTTGAATGTCAAAAGATGGCTGTTTAACACGAAAAACCAACCAACCAACCAACCAACCAACCTCCAGATTAATTTAAAATTTGTGTGCTACGATTTCTCATTTTCAAAGGTTGGCAGGTTTGGGATTGTCACATCCAACCAGTTTTGTGCTGTATGTGTTCTATAGATTTGCATATACACTACAGTAGAGTCTCTCGTTACAACGAATGCTAGTTTAACGAATATTATTTTGATTGCTAAAAATTCCTATTATCCTATTTCATTATAAAAATATTCACTTTACCGAATTTTTTTTAAGTACAGCGCATTAAACGAGTGCTCCCCAATTCTTTTCAGTCCTCCATTAATCTCCTTCATTAATCAGTCCTCCTTAATCTTTTGTATCGCCGCGTTGCATATCTGTAACATACCCAAAAATCAATGTTACTTACACAGTGGGCTATAAAAAACTATTTTATTCGTATATACTTTCAAATTTTGTATTAGAAAATTGACAATATTTATGAGAAATATATAACTTTCTGTTTATTGCAGATGTGAAAAAATACAATTTAGCCAATAATCTTTTATTTTTGTGTTCTAAATTAAAAAAATTATTCTTTTACGTTTTTAAAATGATGCATTCTAACATCTGAGTAAATATTTTTTGAAATCGGAGTTGCCAAGTCATACAGTGTTAACCCTTTATGTACTGAATTATGAATTCATGATAATTTTATCTTCTAAAACATTTTTCGTGAATTGTTTAAACTACATTAGAGGATCTGCATAATCATTTAATAAATTTTAGAATGATTGAAAGATTTAGCAGGATTCATTAAATTTGAATTTATAGGGATTTTGTGCAATATTTATAACCCACTCAATTTTTTTTTAAATATTTTTCTTAGTATTCTGTAGAATTAGGAAATGTACAAATATAATGTTCTTACAACAGAAATATAGAAATATTTCCGAATTGATAATTCCCCCCCCCCCCCCCCAACGCCAAGAAAGTTGAAAAGATGCAAAGACAAAAGAAATCCCCCTTTTAAATAATTTTTGTTTTGTGTAACTCATAGTGCTTTAGGAACAAGATAAAATAATGTATCTATAACTCATTCTAAACTGTATTACAACTAATCGATGTATTAAATGAATTTTATAGCAAGCTATTTTAATGGTAGTACTTATAAGTACCGTCAGTAGATAAAGGGTTAATAGGATCCAAATACTTCCTAAACTGATGAAAAACAAGATTTTTTGTAATTAATTTTTTTTTTTTTTTTTTACCCTATCCGGGGGTCAAAATTGAATGCTTATCTACCACCTCTTTTCGCAAATCCATAAGTAACGATATAGAAAACGCCCTTTTACTTGAAGCCACAAATAGTGTCTGCGGCAGATGAATTACAGGTAGAAAACTGATACCGGAATAAGAAGACTTCGTATTCCATAGCCCAGTTTCATCATCAGATCGATACAGAAGAGTGAAGATTTCAACAGCCGAGCACAGTTTTCTCCATGCTACTTCAGAACCCAGGAATCCACAGGTGGAAAGCGAGGACACGTGACATCTCAGAAGAAACTTATATCGATTCTTCAGCGAAAAATTTTTCAATTAGAAAGGAAGTCGAGATATTAGATGATATTTCTACTCTGCAAACTAGAGGACATATTTGAGTCAAATTTTCGCGTTATTTTACTTTAAAACTGTAATCTAACCATTATTCTTCCTTCGACGAAACATGAATATGAATATTAACATAAGTTATAAAATAATGCTGTGTTTTCACAAAGTCACAACTGAAGTGCTCAGTGAAAAATGTTACAAAACAAAAAGTTAATTTCCTTACTGTAAGTTTTGTTTGTTTATTTTTTTTTCTTTTTAGCATACTAAACTCTCTCTCCTCAAAAGGAATAAAATTTAATTTTTCTACATTAAAAATTATTAATATTATTTAAATTATTAAATATTAAAATATTAATAAATAACGTCTCAGATTTTCAAGATTTAATAAAATTTTAATATTTTAACTTTATTTTATAAAAAAAATACCTCGTAAATGTTTCACCTACAGAAAATATATGCGTGGACCTACACTGTAAAAAAACTGTAATTCTACATATGTAAAGTTAGAAAAATCTGTATGCTTACTAAAATTATATCTGTACACTGTATAAAGAAATATATAAATCTACAAAACTAGTTTTGTAAAGCTTAGAAATCTGTAGCTTTACAAAAGAATCTACTAAAATTACAGCAAATCTTACTAAAATTTTATCTGTAAGCCGGGTTGCAGTTATATAAAAAGTTCTAGGAATCCCAGTTTCCTAAAAGATCCTTAGTAACCTTACAGATTTTTTTGAGTTACGGTGCAAAAGTGCATTTGTTACATGAATTTTTGTTGTTGCTGTTACATAAAAAGGTTCAAGGAATCCGAGTTTCGTAGAAAAAATTTAATAACTTTACAGATTTTTTTTTTTTTTTTTTTTTTTTTTTTTTACAGTGTACATTAAAAGGAAAAAGAACATACAAAAAAATGTGTATCCTCCTTTAATGGAAGTCGGTAAAACAGACGAAATGAAAAATAAACAGTTGTGTGCTTAAAACATTGTTTTTAAGGCTGTTCTCAAATCCAAAAGGTACTACGTTCAAGCACATTTTTTAATTCATTTTTGTTCCGAAATGCATGAAATTGGCAGGCGTTGTTATTCAGAAACTATGTAATCGAAAGACGATTTCCATTTTTCGGCAAGCGCAAAAGACATTTCAGAAAATACTGCTAAAGTGGTTGTTTTAAAACGAATTTCCAGACGTGACAGCGAGAGAAAAAAGAAAAAACAGTCGTCACGTGATAAAAATCAGTTATAAGTAATTTATCAAAAAACAGAAAAAAGAGTTCAATTCCAAATCGCTTCAATAGTCAGGTCTGCCAATTCTTGTACATTTACGTCTAAAAATGAGGCGGAAAATGTGTCAGAAAATTTTATTTTTGTTGAGCAGGAAATTTGAGAAATTTTTAAAACTTTTTAAAGGCTGTTTTCAACAAGCGCAAAACGTTTCGACACATTTACAAATTCATTTTTTAACGGAAAGATATAAAACTGGAAGGCCTGTCTATGGAAGCGATTTGAAATCGAACTGTGTTTTCGATTTTTTGATTAATAAATTACCTGTTGAGTTATAAACGATTTTGATCACGTGACAAAGACGTTTTTCAGTCTTCCTTGAGTAGTTATTCTCCTTTGCTGCGAAAATTCGGTTCAAAATGCCCACTTTGACACTATTTTCTAAAAGATCTATTGCGTTTGAAAAAAAAAACGGAAAAACAGTTCGATTATATAGTTTCTGAACAACAACACCTGCTAGTTTCTTGCATTTCCGAACAAAAATAAATTAAAAATGTCATAAAGAAATGAAAGAAACTTTTGGATTTGAGAACAGCTTTAGGGCTGTTCTCAAATCCAAAGGGTCAACTTTCTGACATAAGTTTTAATTCGTTTTGGTTCGGAAACGTATGAAACTAGAAGGTGTTGTTATTCAGAAACTATGTCATGGAACTGTTTTTTGCGTTTTCTTGTAAACGCAATAGATCTTTTAGAAAATACTGTCAAATTTGACATTTTGAACTGAACTTCCGAGCGAAAGCAGAAAATCCAGTCAGTAAGGAGAGAAAAATGCCGTGTCATGTGATCAAAGTCGCTTATAACTCAATAAGTAATTTATTGATTAAAAAAAAAAAAAAAAAAAAAAAAAAAAAAAAGGAAAAATCTGTTCGATTCCAAATCGCTTCCAAGGTCAGGCTTTCCTATTTTATATCTTTCCGTTAAAAAATGAATTTGTAAATGTGTCAAAATGTTTTGCGCTTGTTGAGCAGAGCAGTTGAGAACAGCCTTAAGTTAATCAATTGGCATAAAAACTGAAAGAAAAAGAATCCTTATAAGATGCACATTTTTTCTAATCCAAAGAAAAAGAATTACTTTTACTGGAATCGCTCTCTTTTTCTAGTTTTCTAAGGGGTTTGGGGAACTAGCGAAGATCAGGAGATATGGCTTCTCCGAAGTCCGTTTATCTCCAATCGTGATCTCAAAAGCAAGGGTAAAGGCGAAGCTTCAAAATCTCAGTCAAGGTTTTCCCTACTTATGCAGGGCGTTGAACTTTCTTTTCATTCTTTTCTTTTTTGGAAAAACGATATTTGACCAAAATAAGCTCATTTTAATAACATGCTTTGCTAAGTTAAGACGTCATATAGATATAAATTGTTATAAATTAGCAAAAATTTTAAACAATTTATCATAAAACAGGGGTCGAAACAAAGGCAAAAATGGGGGGCTTTAAGGACCATTAAAAATTCCATTTAATAAAAGAGGTCCCTTCACAAAATTCATTTTGATAAAAGAGGCCCCTTCAATAATTTTCTTTTAATAAAAAGGCTCTTCACAAAATTCGATTTAATGATAATAATAATAATAAAAACTTTACAAAATTTTATTAAATAAAAGCATTCACCTTGCGAAATTTCTTTAAATAAAAGAGGGCCCTTTAGAAAGTTCCTTTAAATAAAAGAGGACCCCTTCACAAAATTCCATTCCATGAAAGAAATTTTTTCATTAATGACTGATTTTGTTAGGATTTCAAATTTTTAATTTCAAACAAAACATTTTTATAAGAAAAAAAAAACTTTAGCAGAAGGACTTAAAAAAGATAATTATGAATATTTGGTTTGAATTCGAGTAAGAAGATTTGATCTTTTATTACACCGTTTTTTTTTTTTTTTTTTCTCCCCACAAAAAAAAAAAAAAAAAAAAAAAAAAAAAAAAAAAATATATATATATATATATATATATATATATATTAATACGTTTCCCCTCCCACACACAAAATGAGGATTCAAGGACAGGGTAGGGAAAGGTGCATCTATACATGTAAAAATATTTGGATAAATTTGTACAAAACTTTCAAGAAATATAAAAGAAAAACTTACTCTTTTGACTTTTACTTTGCAAAAAATTAAATGAATTTAAATGTTATTAATTTTCCGTTACACATGGATGTATATTTTCTAAAGAACTCATAAACAATGAAATGTTTCTGTATAACTGACAAAATTTTGCACATTTTCTACAAAAATAATTACTATGTTTATGTATATTATTGTTTTATTTATACACCTGGTTACAATTTATAATAAACATTAGTTTTATCTTTTCAAAAATAAAGGAAATATCTATGATAAACGTCTGAACTTCTTCCAATAAATTCTAAAAGCTGTATTTTTATTTTTACTTAACAAAGATTTATTATTTTTGGATCATAATGTAATCAGCTTTAAAAGTGGACTGAATTTAGATGAAATGAAATAGAACGAAAATGACAGAACAATGTAATACTTGCACTGAACGTATCTTGAACGTTATTGTTTAAATGCAATTTGTGTCAATTGAACTTAATAATATCAGACTGTTTCAATTCAAGAGTAAAATCTTAGAAAAAAAAAATTAACAAACATTCTTCTTTTCACAAAGGGCTAAAACTGTTTTTTGAACAATGCCTTTGTTATATTAGAGTATTAAAAAGAAACTTACTGAATGACGTCTGTTCTTCGTGCTTTCATAGTCTTCATGTAAACAATGAGTGCTCCGATGCCAATAGCAACAACAATTGTCACTGCACATCCAACGGCTACATACAGAGACCCACCGGTAGCAACCATCGCGTCTGCTGCAACATAAGAAAGTTTTAAAGAACACGACAAAAACATATGGTTGAAGTTTTATCCTAACTTTGCAATCATAAAATCATTCAGACTAAGTAACAGAACTACCGTATTTTATGGAAGAAACGCCGCACCTGTCGTAAGCACCGCACTCCTCAAAATTGGTCTAAATAAGCGTAAAAATATCGTAAACGCAGCACCTGTTGGAAGGCTACTTTTGTCGACAGTGTCTCATTGACCTAACTTTAATCAAAATTTTCTGATCAGTGTAGGGCACCTCATTTTTAATAATTTGGAATTCTAAAATTTTATTTCAAATATTTAAATCAAGTTTTAAATATTTTTATGTATTTTTTTTTAATTAAGGAGACGTCAATTGGCATTAAAACCATCCAGAGCGTGGGACGCGGATTCTCTCCTTAGGCACGCCCCATTTTTAAAAGTTTTTTTAAGCAACTTAGCACGCTTTTTACGTCGCATGCACTCCCTTTTTTAGCTTCTACTCGAAACCCTCAAACTCTGAGTTGTCAATAACTGAGTGGAAGAGTAGTAAATTTTCTTTGTTCATCTCTATGGTCCAGTATCATCATCCGAAATGTTACAATTTTCATAATCGGTAAAGTCAGAAAGTTTCGCGTTGTTGAGTAGGGGGCTTGAGAACAGTCTTATAATAATATATATTCATGGGATTCATGAATCTTTATTTTATCCCAATTTTACGCGCGCGCGCAAAAAAAAAAAAAAAAAAAAAAAAAAAAAAAAAAAATCGTAAACCTCTCACTTGACAAAAAAATAACTTTCAAACTCGTAAACGCCGCGGCGTTTCTTCCATAAAATACGGTAGAAAAAATTATGTACAGTCGTGGAAAAAAAAAAAAAAGTAAACACTCCTACTAACTTTGCAACTAATTATAATAGAAGAATGATAGTGGTACCAATCGATTGGAAACAAAATCTACTTTTAAATGATGTATATAACATTTGCTTAGGGTGCCATATACAAATCAAAACCAGACAAAACTTTTTTTTTTCCAATATCAACACCTAATTTTAAAAATATATTTTAAATCTTCGGTGAAACGAAATTACGAAAACGAACTAGGAACGAAATTTTTAGTCATTTGAAGGATAAGTTTTTGAATTATAAAGCATTTAAAATTTACAGCTTGTAATGTTAAATTGCATTTTCATATTTTTATTAATATCTGCTGAAATTAAAATCCCAAAGTGCGTGGTTATAATACTATAAAACCCAAACATAAATACCTTGAATTTGCAATTTAAAAAGTTTTATAATATGAATTATGAAATTAATATTAGAAAAAAAAATATGAATTGCAACCTACATTTTTTTTTTGATAGATTTATATTTAAATGTGTCCTACTTTATGCGAATTCTCAATTTCAAAATTTTCCGTCAAGTAGTTTTCGAATTATCAATAAAAAACGTCAAAATGATGGTTTAAGGGCATTTGATGGTCTTTGATGTGCAGAAAAGCATAACTTGAAAAAATATATTTTACTCATTTTATTGAAATATTTGGGCTCACAATAGTAGAAACATATTAAGCGAGTGAAATGGTCATATTCGCAAGAAATAATACATTAATAGAAGTGACATAGTCATTCAGTAGCATTTCACTATATAGAGTACCCAACTTGAATTTGGATACAGTTCCTAAAATAGACTCATCTTAAAATAATTAATTTCTCGGAAACTAATCGTACGAATTTCACGAAAATTTGGATTTAGGCAAATTGCAGGGTGTAAAACTTAATTATGGTGTCAAACTTGGTTATTGCTATTGAAAAAAAAAAAAAAAAAAAAAAAAAAAAAAAAAAGTAGGGTTCATTTTTATATGTAAATGCCCCCCCCCCCCCCCAAGCAAATTTTATATACATCATCTAAAAGTAAACTTTATTTCCAATAGTTGGGCCCCTGTAACTTTCTTCCAAATTAATTTGTTGCAGAGTTAGCAGGGGGTGTTTACTTTTTTTCCCATTTTAAAAATTTTTTACTTATGTATTATTCGATCCAGGTCATATTCACTGCGCCAACAATGACGTCGAGTATATTAATTACACTAACACTTTTATTTATTTCTTTACTTTTATTTTTTTGCTATATAGGGGAGAGTGGTAATGAATGGGCCAATTTTTGGTTTTTAATTTTTGTAATTTTTTCTAATAATTATTTTTGCATCAGAATTGGCTCTTCAGTTACTTTACTTATTTGGTTATATAAAAAAGCCATAAAAATTGGATTAGAAAATGTCTATAATGAATGATAATAGAAAATAAAAATATAGAAATTTGGCCCATTCATCCCCACCGATGGGGCTGAATGGGCCACTAAATGAATTCAATGAAAAAATGTGGAATTAATCTTATATTCACCAAATATTACAAAATGAATGGTATTTGACACGATATGATCAAAGCATACTGAAATAGTAAGTAATACACAATGCTTATCAAAATTTATGAACATCGAAAGTGATATTATTAAATCACATAATTGTAGCAGAAAAATGACAAAATAATGATATTATAAGAAAGAAAGAACATAAAATATACATAAAAATAATAGATAATACACATTATGATTTAACGAAATTTATATCTTTCCAAAATTAATATTAAACGACATGGTTGTAACAGGATTGGAATTGCCTATTAATTGGCTATTTAGTGTAAAATTTTGGTATTATTTATTCTACCCATCAGATCCAGAATATAAACAATTATTCTAGTTTTATATCAAATGGAAAAATACTGGTAGGTGTGGTCAACAACTGGACAGTTCACCTTAATCATTTATACAATTTAACTTATGTTTCTAATAAATAACTGGTATTTCTTAGGGTGAAAATGTGCAAATTATTTTTTAGACATCACTATAAACCTATTCTAACTAGACAGTAATTTAATCTAAATCCATTACAGTCAGTTGTGTTTCATATTAAAGAGAAAATCAGAAAAAAAAAAAAAAAAAAAGAAAAACCATATTTTCATGATCAGGGCAAAGGTGGCCCATTCATGACCATGATATAGTGGCCCATTCAGCCCCACCTATACTTCTGAAATATATTCAGGTTTTTTTAATACATTAAATTCAAATAACATCTAAATACAGCCTAAAATTAGTTTACAGATATGCAAAGACTTGCTAATACACATATCTGCAATGAAATAATAGATACTTTTTAGCTTATTTTACTGAAAACGGAAAAAAATTACTTTTCAATCAGATTCTTGACCATCCTACTCTAGTGGGAAAATGACTTCTCCCAAACAACGGAAAATTTGATGAATTTGGTAGAACAAATAGCTTCATCTATTGGTGGCATCTAAAATAATTTTATGCAAATACTTTTTCATATTTTGTTAATGGTCCATTTATCCCCATGTCCCATTCATTACCACCCTCCCCAACATTTTAAGTGCATAACTATATAATATGATATAGTATAGGTATAATATATTCATAGAAACTGTGTTATACATATAAGTAGCAGAATTTTGTATTACATAGTATTTATATTATATTCATTCTGGTTGCCGTAACTAACCGGTGGAGGTAAAATTACCATAGTTAAGATCATTTATTGATAAAAACTGTCAATTTGATATTACGCATTTAATAAATGTAAATTAAATTACTGTTTTGTTTTATTTTAGTTTTCTTTTATATTATTTATATTCTTTAACGATTTTATGAATTTATTAAATGTACATTAAATTATTGTTTTGAACACTATTGGTGTCTGGCAACGGTAAGCAAAATTGCCGACTGGCAACCATTTTTGGTCAATTATCCACGTGGATCGGATAATACGTAAGTACCAAAAAATGCATCATAATTTAAATTATAAAGAGTAGCACGCAGGTAAAATGCTAAGGTAGGGAACATAGTACATGGTTCGTACGGATACCGTTATTTCTCCAGGAAAACTAACTACTAGTATCTTTTTATACAAAAAGAAATCTAAGTTAAATGCGCGAAGTTTTGCTTTCTTTTAAGAAAAGATTTTCTATAAGATAATACTGCTGCCGAAAAATATTCTGGTCTGCAAAATTCAAGGAGGCGTACGAACCAAAAACAATGTTGGGACAATATTGTTTGCATAAGTTGTACCTTTGCAAACATTTGCAATTTTCATGTAAAATATTGCACAAAACATTGGGGTGTTAATAGTTCGTCAACATTGCACCAAAATTATCAAAAAATGGACTATATTTTCAATGTAAAGCCATAATTTAACCGATACTAATATTTCATGTTTAAACATTATAAATTAAATTTAAACAATATAAATTAATCAATTTTTTAAAAGCATTATAAATAATGTTTTAAAAAACTGTAATAATGATGTAACTATAATAATGCAATGGTTACCAATTTAGTACTAAACTTATTCTCCTGACAAAATTCTGTAAAAATTTTTCGCCATTTGGTTTTTTAGTAGTATACAACGTAAATAAAATGAATTCATAAAAAATGACGAAACCAGTGATTATTTCTTTTTTTCCCGGCTCTCTTTCTGTCAGATTTCGATTTTGCAGAATAAGAATAAATTGTTGAACAAGAATGAATCTAAGGATTTAAACTGAGCGTGAATCCCTGCAAAGATAAAAGCATATTTATGGATTCCATTATCCAAGATTCAAATCCATACATTTTCCATGTTGTAGTCAATCTGTTTAGATTTCAAATCAAAAATTTCCAAAAATCAGTGAATAATAAAATAGTGTTATTTTATTAACATGGTGTTTCAAAACCAAATCCAACACTTCAGAAACTAAGTAAGTAGTCAGTTTTTATCAGTTCATTTTATTCGTTAAGACACATATTTAAATGAAACAGGAATATGATACTATACATATCTAAAATTCGTAAATAAAATGGGACACATAACTTTTGTTAATGAAAGGTCCAAAATGAAAACTCATGTATTTTGTTGGACGTGATGATTGCATAAGATTTTAACAGTCAGTGACAAATGCTTGAATATTGCATTCACTGGAAGTGCTCTCAATAAAATATCAATATTGGCTAAATATAATACGTATATTGGAAATAATTGCAACGAAATACCAATATTACAGAAATATTGACAAAACAAATATTCGTTATGCAAAAAACTCCAATGTTGGAGCAATTTTTGATACCGATATTGACTAAAGATATATAGTCAAGATCGAATACAAATATTATTGGTCTAATATTGCTTTGCTACTATGGGATAAACTGAGATCACACATACTTCAGTGAAATACGATTATTAATATCATTTTATATTTTACGATAATGCAACATTGCGGTTTACAAAGATCCATTGTTTGATATTTTATACGGCGGAGAAATTCAGCAATTTTAAATGAAATATAAATAAGTGAAAATTTCAGGTAAGATATTAGGCCTTAGCATTGTTATCTAAAAATACGCCATTAATTAGGATGCTGATAATAAGTTGCTTCAGTTTAAGTAAGAAAACATTACTTGATATAAACATACTTACAATGTTCAGGGATTCTTAATACAAAAAAGGCTTAGAGATGGCTAGTTTATATTTAATTTTAGAAAAAAAAAAAAAAAAAAAAAGGTGGGGTGGCGGGGTCATTATGGTAACAATAATTCGTAAGATCCTGTTCGAATTGTTTTGGCGGGTGAGGTGAGAGGGGAATAATTCCAATGATTTCTAAACATAATAAAACCAACACCAAACCACAAACAGCAAACATGCTCCGAAAGCAATAAACATTTGAAAATTTAAATGTTAAGGAAAATCTACATACATGCATGGAAGTAAAGAAAATTAGGTTAAAAACCAAGAAAATTAGAAAGGTAATAATTCTACAAAGAGGTACCAAAGTATAAAAGAGTCAGAACATTAACTAAGTAACTGCAACAGCAACACAGAAATGCTATAGAAAAAAGATACTCACCAATCATCAGGGAATCATTGTTCCCTTCATCTGAAACAGAAAAATATTCATCAAAAATGATGTTTCTGAACAGAATCACTGCATTAAGTAATCAGATAAGAGATAAAAGAGACAGAGAATAGTAATAATAGAATAGTTATTTAAGGTTGATTTTTAGTGGGAAATCGGTGATTAGTATAAAAAAGGAAATATTAAATTGTTTAAGTTAGGTATATTCAATGATGAATTATCTAATGTTAGACAGAAAATCATAACAAATACAGTTACCGTGGACCTTTAGTTGAAAGAAAATCGATCCCAAAATCGACATTTCTTTTTGTGTGTATTATTATTCTACGTCATTCGTGGAAAACCGCATGCAGATGCAATTGTTTTACACAAAGTTACATGTTTTTTTAATTTTGTTCACAAACAAGTTTTTGCCCTTTTAATATACCTTAAATCTGTTTTCCTCAATTCTTATGTTTCAGCTTTTTTTTTTTTAATTTTTGAAATGCTCTTTGCTACTTAATTTTTGATCAAAATTCATGGAACTGATAAGGATGAATCCTGATATTGCTTAAAAAGGAACTGTGTGTGCATTTTAAAATTCGACTTCATTAAGACAATTAAATTTGATTTTTAACTTATTATAAGGCAGAATTTTGATGAACAGCGATGTGGAATTAAGAAAAATATCTCTAAATAATTAACTATTAAAGGGATTAAAAAATCGATAAACAAATTTGTTTGCAATACAGTTTACGTGATTAAAAATTCAAAATCGAGGAAATATCTAAAAAATTAAGACGCAAGGAGCATTTTAAAATTTCGTTTTAAAATTTCAAATTTCTTAAACTTATAGTAAGATTGGAAATTTCTTTTAAGGTGGTCTATATATTTATGGTGAAATGTATATTTGCACAAAATTTTAAATCTCTATTATGAAAATCAAAAGAAATTTTTTTAATCGTCCACCGTCCTGTTCAAGAACTTTATGTTTTTTTTTTTTTTTTTTTTTTTTTTTTTTTTTTTTTTTTTCCATGTCATGGCAAACAGACTATTTAAATTCCTACAGAGTTCATGACCTCAGAAATAATATGTCTGAGGTATACAGAGAAAAGGATTACAATCCTTTTCTTTCTCCGTATTCTTGTCTGTTTTGTTAATTTTAACCAAGAAAAAACAAATATATTGTAATCGATTTAATTGCTAGTTAATCTCATGGCCATCCCGAGATTTGATCTTTCAGGAATGAAATATTTTAAGTGGCTGAAAAATAGATTTTGCACTTAAAATAGATTTTAACTGAACAAACAACGTTGAATTTTTCAAAATCTTACATTTATCACAAAATTATAAAACTACACTGATATGTGACTATAATAAATGCTAAAAAATATAACACAAAACATTATTTATAGTTTTATTTATAATTCATCTATGATTTAAAAAAAAAAAAAAAATTGCGTACATAAAGAAGCACTATCAATATAAATTACATTTCTAATTAGTAAATATGCAGATCAGGGGCCTCAACATCTGCTGTGCGAGGTTTTTTTTTCTTTTATTTTTCTCTGTTGATTATTTCAAATTTTCCAGTCACAATTTCATTTCTTCCATATTACGTTTATTGTAAGTAAGATTTCAAACAGTTTCAGATATTTAACTCTTATGGGTAGTATATAGAAACACTATAATATGCACTAATATTACGGTAATATCCGCAACCTTTGAAAAGCTTTTTTTTTTTACTATATGAGGGGAGCACTGTCCCGTTCAACCCTCGTTGTCTCATAATTTCATAATCACATAACTCTCTACAATTTTCAGTAACTTGAACTGTCTAAATGAATTAAAATACCGATTTCGTGATAGTGTTGTTAATAGTTAGCTTTAAAGATTAATTTTTATCATAACTGTTTAATTAATTAATGATTATAATAATTATTCGAAAAAAGAAAACGAGTTTTTGAGCCTCTCCCACAATTTTTCAATTGCTACGTCATAGAATCCCAGTAGATAACTGCCGATTCTTATGCTTTTTTGTACCACAAAAATCTAACAGTAAGTTTTACCTTCTTAAGAGGCCGCACTAGTCACTCAAAAAGACCCGGATGATAATGTTAATCCTATGGGGAAGTTATTTTCAAATTTCTCGAATGGGTTTTAATATTTTTGATTTTTTTTTTTTTTTTTTTTTTGCATAGGATAGATGAGGACGACCTACATCCAGCTAGTTTTTACTTTTTCGATTTTGCTTTCCGATTTCTTAAAAAAAAAAAAAAATACTTTCACTTTCGGAACCGGTTCTGAAATTGAAAATATCCTAATATAAAAAATCTATAACCAAAATGAAAAAAGTAAAAACTAGCCCAGATGTAGATCGTCCTCATCTATCCTATGCAATATATATATATATATATATATATATATATATATATATATATATATATATATATATATATATATATATATATTCAAAAATATTAAAACTCATTCGAGAAATTTGAAAATAACTTCCCCATAGGATTAACATGATCATCCGGGCCTTTTTAAGTGACTAATGTGGCTTCTTAAATCGTCGTAATATGCCGATTAAATAACGCAAAAATTTCTATTAATTTTTTGTGGTACAAAAAAGCGTAAGATTATATACTATGCCAGTATATATCGAAGAAAACAATCAATAGACTGGCCAGTTATTCATATTAAGCCACTTGAGGCACTCGTGTGACTTTAAGTTAGTTTATTTATAAAGAATAACAAAAGATAATCAACAAAAATCGAATTTAGAATTTCACCGATATCCCGAAAAACTTTTTATTCGAAACAAATGACAGCCGTTACAGTTTGGTGAGGGGTTGATACAATCGATTAATCGATCTATCGATAACTGCGTTCGCTTTAAACGACGGGATGCATTATTAAAACCAGCGAAAAGACAATGAAGAAAAACATTTTCCTTTTCTCTTATACGCTGTTTACAATAGTCACAGTTAAAATTAAATCGCTTGCCCTGAAATGCATTTTAGGCACGACAAAATGATTTTCAATAGTCGTCCTAGAAAGTACAGTTTCTTTTTTTCTTTCTTCAATTCGGCTTTTTTTTATTATTATTATTGGGACAAACTAGTGAAAGTGAAATAGCAGTATTTGTCTGTCGTAATTGCCAATTTATATTTCTCTATTGAATCATCTGTGAGTTATATTTACATAAGTTGTGAGTATTTAAATGTAAAAATACCTTTCACGTCCATTACTATTACATTTTCTTCCCCTAACAATTTCTTTTTTCTTTTTTTTTTATTCAACAACTGGTGAAAGTCAGACAGCTATTGCATAATTTGAAGGTATATTTAAAATTCAAAAATACTTTTTTCGTCCATTATTATTGCATTTTCCCCCTTAACAATTACATTTCTTTTCTTTGTCTTTTTTAAAAATTGAACTGGTAAAAGCGAGACAGTACCATTTGTTTATCAGCTATATTTGCATAATTTGACGGTAAAAATACTTTTTCGTCCATTATTATTGCATTTCCCCCCTTAGAAATTACAATTATTTTCTTTCTCTCTCTCTTTTTTTTAATTGAACTGGTGAAAGTGAGACAGCATCATTTGTCTGTCATTTATATTTGCATAATTTGGAAGTATTTGCATTTCCCCTCTAAACAATTACATTTCTTTTCTTTCTCTCTCTTAAAAAAAAAAAAAAAAAAAAAAAAAAAAAAAAAAAAAAAAAATTGAACTGGTGAAAGTGAGGCAGCATTATTTGTCTGTCAGTTATATTTGCATAATTTGAGGGTATTTAAAATGTAAAAAGACCTTTTTTCGTACATTACTATTGCATTCCGCTTCTCTTACCAATCACATCTCTCATTTTTCTTCTTTTCTTTGCTTTAGTTGAGCTGGTGAAAGTGAGGCAGCATTATTTGTCTGTCGTAATTGCCAATTAATATTTCTCCATTACCGTATTTTATGGAAGAAACGCCGCGGTGTTTACGCGTTTAAAAGTTAATTTTTCTCCAAGTGCGGCGTTTACGATTTTTTTTTAAATACCAACTGAGTTTCCTTAATTTAAAAATTCGTAAAAATATTTAAAATCGGATTTAAATATTTTAAATAAAACTTTAGACATCTTAAGATATTAAAAACGCGGCATCCTACACTGCTCAGAAAACTTTGATTAAAGCTAGGTCAATGTGACGCTGTCGACAAAAGTAGCGTTCCGATGGATGCGGCTTTTACAACGGGTGCGGCGTTTACGAAATTTTTAAGCTTACTCAGGCCAATTTGAGGAGTGCGGCGTTTCTTCCATAAAATACGGTAAATTATTTGTAAGTCATATGTATATGTACCTAATGTGCGAGTATTTAAAATGTAAAAACATTTTTTTAGTCTATTACTAATACTTTCTTTCCACTCTACACTGTAAAAAACGGAAATAGTTCTGGCAATCTAGACGCCAGTACTATTTCCGTTTTCTTACGGGAATTTTTACCCATAAATTACAGAAAATTTTCCGTTTTTCTTGCCAGTAATAATTTTGTTTTTTAGTCTTTTTTTTTTTTTTTTTTACAGTGTACAATTCGATATTTTTTAATTCAAAAAAGTGAGACAGCACTATTTACATGTCGTAATTGGCTATTAATGTTTCTCTATTAAATTATCTGTCAGTTGTATTTACAAAGTTTGTGGGTATTTAAAATATCTAAAAATATTTTCTTTCGTCCGTTACCATTGCTTTTTTTTTTCTGCATGTGTGTTGCAGCCCCACCCCCCCTTTCATTTAACTCAAGAATTGGTAAAAGTGAGACGGCACTATCTGTCTGTCGTAATTGACAATTTATATTTCGCTATTGAATCATCTTTCAGCTATATTTGCATAATTTGAGGGTATTTAAAATGTAAAAATACGTTTTTGTTCATTCAAGCATGATAGTAGTTTGAAGAAATAATGATTAAACACATTTTCCAGGCGATATAATGATAACAAATTCGGGTAATTTTGTTATAACTTTCATCTAATTTGAAATCAGATTTTCCTCTTCTGTTATAGTGATTTTGTTTTCCTATAAAACTTATTTTATTCAAGAATTTTTCATCCATTCATTCATTTTTTAATTTGTCCATAAAAATTTCGTGAAAATGGATGCATATTAGAATAGTATAACTTGAAAGTTTAGATACATTAATTAGTAATCTTCATCTTTTAAGCTAAAACTAATGAGTTTTTAAGGCTCTTTAAATTAGTAATGCTATGATAAAATAATTCTACAGTTATAAATAAAGATTTCTTTCTTTTGCGTTAAGAAAGAAAAAAAAAAAAGAGATTTGAAATTTAAATAGCTCACGATGAAAGAATTGACTTAATATTCCACAGCGAAAAATTTATTTTATTCAAGAATTTTTTATCCGTTCATTTATTTATTTTTTATTTGCTGATAAAAATTTGGTGAAAACGGATGCACATTAGAATATTATAACTCAAAACTTAGATACATTAGTTAATTATCTTCATCTTTTAAAGTAAAACTAATGAATTTTCCATTTTAATATATTCGGAGAAACTTTGGTGGAGTTAGCGGACCTTAACAAAATTTTCATTTCGAGAAAATTAGAAGAAGAGAAAGCACTGACTGTCGAGCTTTTAATGGCCGGGCAGATAGAGTTTAAAATCAAAGTTTCAAGATATTATATATTCTTAAATTTTAATAAATGCAGTTTCTAAGACAGTTCAGCTAAGGTTCTCATCAAAATTCCAAAACTTTGATATATCTTGCTTTAAGCTGATCTTCTTGTAGCATCTGAGGGACTAAACATTTTTGTCATAACATGCATGTCTGAAATTTTAGAAATAAATTTAACTAACAAATCTGTCATACAAGAATGCAACGTTTTTGGAGAAAAAAAAAATTATTAACAGGAATTTCAATTATTAATATTTGTCAAAAGAATCTTGCAGGAAAAACACTAAAAAATGTATATAAAAATGTCAGGGCTCTGTCAGCATAAGTTTGGAGAAGTTAGCGGATCTTAACATAATTTTTATTTCGAGAAAATTAGAAGAAGAGAATCCACTGACTGTCGAGCGTTTAATGGCCAGGCAGATAGAGTTTAAAATCAAAGTTTCAAGATATTATATATTCTTAAATTTTAATAAATGCAGTTTCTAAGACATTTTCAGCTAAGGTTCTCATCAAAATTCCAAAACTTTGATATATCTTGCTTTAAGCTGATCTTGTTGTAGCATCTGAGGGACTAAACATTTTTGTCATAACATGCATGTCTGAAATTTTAGAAATAAATTTAACTAACAAGTCTGTCATACCAGAATTTAACGTTTTTTGAGAAAAAAAAAATTAACAGGAATTTCGATTATTAACATTTGTCAAAAGAATCTTGCAGGAAAAACAGTAAAAAATGTATATAAGAATGTCAGGTCTCTGCCGTTAATGAGATGTGTGCTTAATGTAAATTAAGGATAAGTTTGGAGGAGTTAGGAGACCTTAACATAATTTTCATTTCGAGAAAATTAGAGGAAGAGAATCCACTGATTGTCCAGCTTTTAATGGCCGGGCAGAGTTTAAAATCAAAGTTTCAAGACATTACATTAGTAGTCTTAATTTTTAATAAATGCACGTTCTAACACATTTAAGCTAAGGTTTTCATCAAAATTCTAAAACTTTGATCTATTTGATTTAAGCTGAACCGATTTTGATTCAAGCAGCATCTGAGGGATGAAACATTTTTGTCATAACATGCATTAATTTTAAAAATAAATTTTACTGACAAGTCAGTCGTACAAAAATTTCACGCTATTTTTTAAGGGAAAAAATGTAAGGTCTTACTTAGTTATCCCGTCGACCAATTTCGCCAAATTATATAAATCGCCAGTTCACACGCCAAATTGTACGAATTCACATAATTTTTATTTTAAATAACGAAAGAACAAATGAATTAGTATAACATGAATAAAAATACAAATACAACGTCGAAATAAAAATCACTTGATGACATAAACAATTGTAATACTTGCTTAAAGTCAAGTGAATGTGACATTGACGATAAACCATTATTGGCATTTAATTTTATAGTTTGGCGATAGATTTTTGGTCGACGGGATAACTAATTTTTACCAAATGTAATTATTAACAGGAATTTCGTTTATTAACATTTGTCACAAGAATCTTGCAGGAACAACAGTTAAAAATAAATAAATAAAAATGTCAGATCTCTGACGTTAGTGAGACGTGTGCTTAATGTAAATTAAGCGCAAGTTTGGAGGAGTTAGCAAGTTATTTTTTAATAAGGGATACTGCCATTTTCCGAGCAGGTTCAAAAACTGAAAATATTAAAAAAAAAAAAAAACTGTAAACAAAACTGAAAAAGTATGAAATGGCTTTTGTTGAGATCGACCTTTATATAAAGCACCGGTTACAGGCCACAGGGCCACTAAATGAAAAAAGTAGCTACTAAAATATTGTCTGCCAGCAGCCACTTTATGGCTACCTTTCATGCCAGCAGAGAATAAAACTTTTCTTGCATTCCACAAATGGTTCTACTTTTACTGGTTGAAATATGTTAACAATAACACATTTATTTGGCCTATTTAAAGAACAATACTAATAGAAATTTTAACAAAAATTCTCTTACATAAAAAAGTAGCCACTTACAAAACATATACTACTACTGACCACTAAACAAATTTCGAAGTTTTGCCCTTTATACCTATAATCCCTGGAATTTTAAGAATATGGTGCTAATTTGGGAACAAATAAAAAAGGGCAACAAAAATTATAAAACTATTAACAGCAAAATACGCCTCATTGTTACCTTCGAAACAAAATACCCTATAGAGGTCTGCACGGGCCAGACGGATTAAAGACAACTTCATAAACGGGTCGGGCCGAGCCGATAGAAGATTCGGCCCGATATAAAATTTAAAAGGATCAAACTAAGCCAATAAAATGTGTTCAATGAATGAGACTGGGACGAGGATAAGTATAAATACTGCACGAGGCGATACTAAATTGACATCAGTACGGAAATATGACCAGCGTAGAGATTCGCATTGGCAGTTGCATCATGTCTAAACCAGCGTTTAATTATTTCAGCAGACTCTGTCCGGGCCAGGATCAGGCTTACATTTTCTTTCTACATACCGGGCCTGCATGGTGGGCCGGTACTGCGCTATTCTGCATTCTATGGCTTGCAAACATATAGTAATCCAAAACACATAGTAATCTATAATGTTGAATTTCTCCATTATACATATAGTATTCTAGAAAAAAAAATCTTCACTGTATGTTAAGAAAAATCGGTATTTTTTGTGAGAATTGGTCTGATTTCATTAATTTTTGTACGAGCCGGGCCTGTTTTCACTAATTTTAGCATAGGCAGGGCCGGGCCAGGGTCTGGAAATTCCGGTCCGTGCAAACATCTAAAATACCCCTGTGTAGGTTTTATTAAGAAATCAATTTAGATGAAATATGGAGGGGGGAAGGGGGGGAAAGCATGTTATACACATCTGAAAATCCACTTAAATAGAAGTTCATCAGTTTTATACAGTAGTTAACCAATACTAGAAATTATAAAGATATCTGGCATTCACATTTAGTAGAAAATAGATATTCCTTAAAATTTCCAAGTAATTAAAATTTAAACATTACATTCAATTTTAATAAAATAATGTAATTTAAAAAAGGAGAAAAATTATAATGGAAATTTTTTAATTGATTTTATAAATAATATATATAATAAGTTTAGTTAAGCTTTTCTTATTTAAATATTGCTTCTTTAATGACCTGAATTAAAGAGATGTTTCTAATGTCAACAACTTTGAGACGTAACTGTCTAAATGATGCATATTTATGGTAACGGCTTGCAGTCTGCTATGACAAGATAAAATTCACGAACTTTATATTTGCATATATTCATGAATTAAATGTTCTACATGCCAAAGTCATTTTTCATTAATTTGTTACGGGGATTATATTGGTCACAATCGCGAAATAATATTACTGTACAAAATAATATTTATGGGTATAAGCTTAAATGCTTGAAATATTCTAATCCTGATCCAATAAAAGCTGTTTGAGATGCACATTTTCAAGAATCTTCTACAATATCTTTACCTATAGTTCATTCATTATATTTTAAATGTTTTTGATGCTTAAATATTTAAAAAATAATAAAATTCAAACGTCAATTTGAAAAATGTTTTGTAAACTATATATACGACTATTAAAGGCAAATTAAGATTAGTTATTTATAATCTAAATTAGAATAGTAGAAATTCTGTAATGCTCAAAACAACTTTTCCAGAGGTCAATGTCAGTTTTTTTCCCTATTTTGTGAAATTTATTATATTTTTGTGAAAAATAACATTTTGTATAAAAAACGATGAAATCAAGTTATTTAAATTCGCATTTATTAATAATAACTTATGTATGTCCTGCTGTTAAAAAGTTTTCTTTTCTAGCGAACTTGTTTTGTTAACAAATTACACATTTTTAAACCTAACAAAATAAAAATAATAAATGAAGATGATGTTTTTATGTCTATGAAATTTTGCGAAGGGCCTGTTTTATTTAATTGACTTTTGAGCAGAGGACCTAAATAGGCCCCAAATTTAACCTGGATTGACCCCTTAATTTTCATAATTATTTATTTATTTTTAGGAAAGAAAAGGAGGAATAGGAACTATGATTGCTTATAAATTATTTCGATTTACATTATGAACATGACACGCACATTCTATGTTGTACATCAGAATAAGTAATTAGTTACGAATTTTATATAAAAAAAATAATAAATAAGTATAATAAAAATCTCACTATCATCACAAAATTTAAAAGATGTAATTTTGTAATACAAGGCTATTTTATTTGGCAACTATTACTAAGAATTTTGCTGATCAACCTCACCCAATATTTATCTTTCATCTAATTACAGCGTAACACTAAAGACCTTTTAATAAATGTCGAGTTTATCATATGAATATAATGAAATCAGTTTCCGGTAATAAAGAGGTATTAGGATAATTCCCAATGTATTTTCTCAAAAAGACTTCTGTCACTTATCGAGATTTAACGATGAACTCCACACTAATGTTAATTAGCAAAGACCAAAATTTAAAATGTCGGCTTTTTTTTTTTCTTTTAACACGCTTTTATTAATTTGAATTTTTCACTAACAAAATAAATATTTTGATAAAAATATCTATCACAATTCGATTCTTCATTAAATTTCGTATGGGAATCATGCTTTATATTTCATTATCACTACATTACAAACAAAATTATACTCAGTTGAAGTTACGGACTCCCAAATCATACTTGCGTGGAGTTCGCGGACCGAAGGGAGGAATCCAAATGTTAGAATTTTGAAATTGTTGAAATATGACCTTTATCATGCTCTTCTATGAATTTCGACAATTTTTATGATCAGAAAAATGACTTACTAATATTTTATTGTGTCTCTTATATCTGATCTAACAGTAATGTTTTGGAAAATAGATTATATGCTGTAAAGTTATTCATAGCCGTCCTTATATTATTTAGGCATTTTCTTTTGGTTTCATTTAATTTCGAAATTCCTTTTCATCATCTATGGAAGTTTGGTCCTTTATTTATCGTCATTCTTTTCTGATAAAAATCCGCACTAATATTTATTTTTATAACCCAGTTATTGAGGTCTCTTACTCTGTCGGAGGCCTTCTCACTTGAATTAACTTAGAATCTTAATTCTAAATAAATTTAGAAGAAAAACAGCCAGATTACTATTTCTAAAGAGAAACTTGAATTGGAACGCTACAAAATTGTGAATAGTCATTTTAAAATCCGATCTTGTTTTTTTCCTCGCAGAACTAAAGTTGCAAATCGAAAGCAAATAAACTTCTGTAAAATTAAATTATAAAACAAACCATTGCAAACAGAGAATAAATATCGCTGTGAGCTCCATTTGCAACCGATAAAATAATATTCTATGCCTGCATTACCAAAGATTTTTCATTTCATCTTAATGTTTTTAATCACCCTTCACTCATCTTATATCATTGTATATCACTTCACGATTCATTTGTCAAGCTGATGAGCAAGTATCTTCTGTATCATTGCGGTGCAAGGTGTTTTATCGTTTTCGGTGCATTATTTTGGTTATTTATGATTATATTTTTCCCGTATCCGACGCACTTTAAGGCTGTTTTCAAATCCAAAAGGGCAATTTTATGACATAAGTTTTAATTTATTTTTGTTAGGAAATGCATGAAAGTAGCAGGTGTTGTTGTTCAGAAACTATGTAATAAAAACTTTTTTCCGCTTTTTTGTAAATGCAATAAATCTTTCAGAAAATAGTGTCAAAGTGGGCATTTTGAACCGAATTTCCGCGCGAAAGAAGAATAACCTCTCAAGAAAGGATGAAAATGTGTTTGTCACGTGATCAAAATCGCTTATAACTCAATAGGTAAATTGTTGATCAAAAAATAGAAAACACAGTTCGATTCCAAATCGCTTTCATAGTCTGGCCTTCCAATTTTACATCTTTCCGTTAAAAATGAATTTGTAAATGTCTCAAAACGTTTTGCGCTTGTTGAGCAGAGCAGTTCCGAACAGCCTTAAACCGATCTTAACTCGAAATCCCGACTACAAACCGAAAAGAAAGAAAAATTATCGTTAATTATAGTTTTTAATGCAAATACGAAAAAAGAAAGTTTACAGCAATCATAATCCTAATACGAATTTGCTGTTTTACGTAGCAAAATGAATATATGTAAGGAATGAAAACATTTAATATTATTTGAACGCTTTACTAATCACCCCTTTTTTCTTGAAAATTTCAAAGCAAACAAACTTTCGTCAAATTAAATTTCAAAACAAACCGTTACAAACAAAGAATAAATGTCGCTGTGAGAGATCCATTTGTAAGCGTTTAAATAATATTCTACACCTGCTTTACGCGAGATTTTTCATTTCATCTTCCATTGAGATGAATGTTTGAAATCATCCTTCAACCCCAGTCCTTGTATTTCACCTCACGATTCATTTGTCAAGCTGATGAGCAAGTACCTTCTGTATCATTGTGGTGCAAGGTGTTTTATCTATTTCGGTGCTTTATTTTGGTTATTTATGATTATATTCGTCCCGGATTCGACGCACTTTAACCTGAAACCGATCTTCTTAACTCGAAATCCCGACTACAAACCGAAAAGAAGGAAAAATTATCCGTATGTTAATGCAAATACGAAAAAAAAAGTTTACAGCAATCATATTCCTAATACGAATTTGCTGTTTTACTTAAGAAAATGAATATATGTAAGGAATGAAAACCTTTAATATTATTTTAACGCTTTACTAATTACCCCATTTTCCTAGAAAATTTCAAAGCAAACAAACTTCCGCCAAATTAAATTCAAAAACAAACCGTTACAAACAAAGAATAAATGTCGCTGTGAGAGATCCATTTGTAAGCGTTTAAATAATATTCCACGCCTGCTTTACGCGAGATTTTTCATTTCATCTTCCATTGAGATGAATGTTTGAAATCATCCTTCAACCCCAGTCCTTGTATTTCACCTCACAATTCATTTGTCAAGCTGATGAGCAAGTATCTTCTGTATCATTGTGGTGCAAGGTGTTTTATCTATTTCGGTGCTTTATTTTGGTTATTTATGATTATATTCGTCCCGGATTCGACACACTTTAACCTGAAACCGATCTTCTTAACTCGAAATCCCGACTACAAACCGAAAAGAAGGAAAAATTATCCGTATGTTAATGCAAATACGAAAAAAAAAGTTTACAGCAATCATATTCCTAATACGAATTTGCTGTTTTACTTAAGAAAATGAATATATGTAAGGAATGAAAACCTTTAATATTATTTTAACGCTTTACTAATTACCTCTTTTTTCGTGAAAATTTCAAAGCAAACAAACTTCCGTCAAATTAAATTCCACAACAAACCGTTGCAAACAAAGAATAAATGTCGCTGTGAGATATCCATTTGTAAGCGATAAAATAATATTCCACGCCTGCTTTACGCGAGATTTTTCATTTCATCTTCCATTGAGATGAATGTTTGAAATCATCCTTCAACCCCAGTCATTGTATTTCACCTCACGATTCATTTGTCAAGCTGATGAGCAAGTATCTTCTGTATCATTATGGTGAAAGGTGTTTTATCTACTTCGGTGCATTATTTTGGTTATTTATGATTATATTTTTCCCGGATCCGACGCACTTTAACCTGAAATCGATCTTAACTCGAAATCCTGACTACAAACCGAAAAGAAAGAAAAATTATCCATATTTTAATGAAATTCGAAAAAAAAGTTTACAGCAATCATATTCCTTATACGAACTTTCTGTTTTACGTAGCAAAATGGATATATGTAAGGAATGAAAACCTTTAACATTATTTTAACGCTTTACTAATTACCCCCTTTTTTTCTTGAAAATTTCAAAGCAAACAAACTTCCGTCAAATTAAATTCCAAAACAAACCGTTACAAACAAAGAATAAATGTCGCTGTGAGAGGTTCATTTGTAAGCGATAAAATAATATTCCACGCCTGCTTTACGCGAGATTTTTCATTTCATCTTCCATTGAGATGAATGTTTGAAATCATCCTTCAACCCCAGTCATTGTATTTCACCTCACGATTCATTTGTCAAGCTGATGAGCAAGTATCTTCTGTATCATTGTGGTGCAAGGTGTTTTATCTATTTCGGTGCTTTATTTTGGTTATTTATGATTATATTCGTCCCGGATTCGACGCACTTTAACCTGAAACCGATCTTCTTAACTCGAAATCCCGACTACAAACCGAAAAGAAGGAAAAATTATCCGTATGTTAATGCAAATACGAAAAAAAAGTTTACAGCAATCATATTCTTAATACGAATTTGCTGTTTTACTAAAGAAAATGAATATATGTAAGGAATGAAAACCTTTAATATTTTTTAACGCTTTACTAATTACCCCTTTTTCCTTGAAAATTTCAAAGCAAACAAACTTCCGTCAAATTAAATTCCAAAACAAACCGTTACAAACAAAGAATAAATGTCGCTGTGAGAGATCCATTTGTAAGCGTTTAAATAATATTCCACGCCTGCTTTACGCGAGATTTTTCATTTCATCTTCCATTGAGATGAATGTTTGAAATCATCCTTTAACCCCAGTCATTGTATTTCACCTCACGATTCATTTGTCAAGCTGATGAGCAAGTATCTTCTGTATCATTGTGGTGCAAGGTGTTTTATCTATTTCGGTGCTTTATTTTGGTTATTTATGATTATATTCGTCCCGGATTCGACGCAGTTTAACATGAAACCGATCTTCTTAACTCGAAATCCCGACTACAAACCGAAAAGAAGGAAAAATTATCCGTATGTTAATGCAAATACGAAAAACAAAGTTTACAGCAATCATATTCCTAATACGAATTTGCTGTTTTACTAAAGAAAATGAATATATGTAAGGAATGAAAACCTTTAATATTATTTTAACGCTTTACTAATTACCCCTTTTTCCTTGAAAATTTCAAAGCAAACAAACTTCGTCAAATTAAATTCCAAAACAAACCGTTTCAAACAAAGAATAAATGTCGCTGTGAGAGATCCATTTGTAAGCGTTTAAATAATATTCCACGCCTGCTTTACGCGAGATTTTTCATTTCATCTTCCATTGAGATGAATGTTTGAAATCATCCTTCAACCCCAGTCATTGTATTTCACCTCACGATTCATTTGTCAAGCTGATGAGCAAGTATCTTCTGTATCATTATGGTGAAAGGTGTTTTATCTACTTCGGAGCATTATTTTGGTTATTTATGATTATATTTTTCCCGGATCCGACGCAGTTTAACCTGAAATCGATCTTAACTCGAAATCCCGACTACAAACCGAAAAGAAAGAAAAATTATCCGTATTTTAATGCAAATACGAAAAAAAAGTTTACAGCAGTCATATTCCTTATACGAATTTTCTGTTTTACGTAGCAAAATGGATATATGTAAAGAATGAAAACCTTTAATATTATTTTAACGCTTTACTAATTACCTCTTTTTTCTTGAAAATTTCAAAGCAAACAAACTTCCGTCAAATTAAATTCCACAACAAACCGTTGCAAACAAAGAATAAATGTCGCTGTGAGAGATCCATTTGTAAGCGATAAAATAATATTCCACGCCTGCTTTACGCAAGATTTTTCATTTCATCTTCCATTGAGATGAATGTTTGAAATCATCCTTCAACCCCAGTCATTGTATTTCACCTCACGATTCATTTGTCAAGCAGAAAAGCGGGCAATTTCTGTATCATTGTGGTGAAAGGTGCTTTTATCTGCTTTTGTGCGTTATTTTTCATCTTTCACCTTAATAGTTGTTACTGGGATTCGTAACGCACATATGCTCTTTTGTTAAAGTGTGTAAAAGTATACACACGCCCAAAGCTGTTAATTTTTTTCTCAGACTTGTTTGCTGCTGTAGGTTTGTTTAAATGTAGTTTTCAAACAAAAAAGAGGTGCATGGTGTGAAATTATCGCGTTAGTCTTTATTGTGATAACGTGTGAAAGATTTGCATTTATCGCGTTTATCTTTTGTGATAGGGAGTTTACTACCGCTGTTTAATTGTCTTTGATTAATGAAGTATGACGGTGTACAAGCCCGCTGAATTCAAATTTCCGCATTGAAACGGGAAAATTTCTATTTTCTTTACATTCAGCGCAATGATTTATAGTTTTAAGATATATTGTGCTTATTTGTTAAAGAAATTAGACGCTGTTTAACAATATTTCGATTAATTTTAATAGATATAATTCATTATAAATAATTACATCATAAAGTGAGAAGTAAAAATACGCGAATTTCATGATAATTTTTAAAAACTTTCTAGAAATATTTAATTTTTAGTTTAAGGTTGTTCTTAACTGCTCTGCTCAACAAGCACAAAACGTTTTGACACATTTACAAATTCATTTTTAACGGAAAGATATAAAATTGGAAAGCCTGGCCATGGAAGCGTTTGGAATTGAACTGTGTTTTCCCTTTTTTTATCAGTCCATTACCTATTGAGTTACAAGCGATTTTGATCACGTGAGAAACATGTTTTCCCCCCTTTCTTGACTGGTGTGGTTATTTTACTGTCGCGCGAAAATTAGTTTCAAAACACTCACTTTGACACTGTGAAAGTCGCCTATACTCCGTGGTCGAAAGACTTTAGGAAACTCGGAATGGCAACAGCCAGAAGAGAGAGAGACGAAGTAGTTCTTTGGATGTGTTCGAAAAGACGCTCGTGAGATATGTAATCGGGAAGCGTATTATCTAAATATATATATATTGTGTGTGTGTGCTGTAATTGTGTTCGTCTAATGTAAATATTAAATGTATTTAATTGGAGCATTTAATCTCTTCAATGTGTTCTTTCTTCACCAATATCGTGGAATACCGAACCCGGCCATGATAGACACTATTTTCTGAAAGGTCTATTACGTTTGCAGAAAGAACGAAAAAGAAAAACAAAAACAGCTCGATCACATAGTTTCTGGACAACAACACTGCAAATAGAGGCGTCTTAAATTTAGACACATATGTGACTGAAAAAGAATTTCAGTCACTTAAGTGTCTGAATCTGAAACTTCAGACATAACAGACGTCTAAATTTAAGACACATAAATGTCTTACTATGATCATGCTATAAACGAACCGAGAAACATGTGCAAATTATCCAACAACCGTCTGATTTTAAGACGGTACGCTCCAAGCGATAGTTAAACATCATCTTTGGTACTATTCTTAACAGCCAATCAGAACGCTGATTTCCGCGCGTGTCATCTACAGCACCTTCATGAGATAAGAACAGAAAGAATTAAATTTTCACCGCCGCCATTGCTTGGATTAAAAGGATATGTGTTAATCTGGGTATTTATAGAACGAACGAGTAAGTCATATTTAATTCTAATATTTTATTCCGATAGATTTCTACACCTTTGAATATGAGTGAAATCGTTTATAAAAATTTATCTCTTTTCTATAGTTTAATGCTAAATTTTTGATTTCACTAACGGTCGTCTGTTATATGCCTTCTTAATGTAACGGAATGAAATATAATTGTTTTGAAAATTAAATAGCAATGCTGTAATTCTATTTGCTTGACGTTTGTAAATAAACGAATGAGTGATAGTTTAATCTTCATTTTCGATAGGGTGATGTGAAATAATTATAATTTGTCTTTGCTCAAAAACAAAACTTGCAACATAGGTTTGAAAAGTTGAATGATTCATCGCTTCATTTATCAGAGATAAAAACATTAAATTGAAGCCATTTGTAACTGTGTTTATTCTATGTTTTTTACTGTTTACTGACTATAAACGCTTGTAGTATATGACATCAGGCATGTATTTTATTTTTTGTTATTATTATTATTTTGGAGCTAAATATGATGATTCATATTATTATGATATTAGGAAAAGTTTTCAGATTGAAAAAAAGCATTAATATTGTGAAATTTGACTGTATATATTGCAGTTTTTAATCACGGAAAGATTTATTCTTATTGATTTTTTAATTTATTATTGAAAATCGTAAATTTTGATATCCAATGTTTCAGATTTAACATTTACCAAATTTCTAAAAATAATATGAATTTTTTATATCATCCAGTAAAATTTTCGAAACATTAAACAAACGGAGAAACATTTTATTCATATTTTGCAGTTTACGTTGCTGTTTAGCAGTATAATTATAAAGTTTAATTAATATTTTTTGTGTTTTTTAAATTGGTATATTAATTTTTGTAATTTATATGCAAGCATTTTTTTGTGATATTTTGTTCATGATTTAAAATTTTTAAAATTGAGTAATGCGAGAAATAATTATTAAATTTCCTTTTACTGCAATCGAATTTGCAACGGTTCTGGTACAAGTAATTGTTGGCACTAAAAAAAATTACACATGATAATTTAGACATAAATAAAGAGTTGTTTATGCCTTGATATGAAGTTTATGTATAAAACTGCCTTATATTTTTAAAAGTTCGTATTTACTTATATGATACAGTATTAAATATATTTTTAAGCCATTTATTTAATAACTGCTTTTTTATGTTCAAAACGTTTTTCAAACAATTAAGAATAGTACGTATACTGTCTGATGTTTTTTTTTTTTTTACTTTCTATTTTCTTCTGTTTTTTGTTTTTTTTTTCTATTTCTTAGATCATTATTTTCTTATCAAATATATAAAATCTATTTAGCTCATATTCAAAGGATACAAATTTTACAGGAATAAAAAATAAAATAAATTAAATATGACTTATATCGTGTTGTTCCATAAAAAAGAATAATAATGATATACATTTTTAAGCAATAGCGGGTGAAAATTTTAAATTGAATACGGAATATGTTTAAAGAAAATTATATACATATTCCGAAGAATGATATATAAAATTAGATACCAAACTGGTGTTTACTTTTAACTAAGCATGACAAATTACCACATATTTAAAAAGAAAAAAAAAATATTACACATGTTTACTACTTAAAATGACTTAACTATTTTATTTATATGTACTTAAATGACAAATACAAAAATGGCTAAGTTTTGAAATTAGAAGTAATTTTTTTTTTCTCAATGCTATTAAAATAGAATATTTATTTACTATTTTATTATTTACTCATGGTTATATAGCTGTTGTGATTATCATCTGATGCATATGTAAAATTGCCTATGGGGCAAAATCTAATTTTTGAATTATATGAATTTTCCTTTTTTGGGGGGCGGGACGGGAGGGGGATTTTCTTGCCCATTTTCGCGTACACGGGATTTTTTAAATCTCTTTCGACATTCCACCGACTATGATAAATATTTTGAACTTTTAGAGTAGGACAAGATAAAAAAAAAAAAAAAAATATATATATATCCATATACCTTAAAAACCCTTAATAGCGGACACTTCGGGACCGCGAAATTTGTCGGATAATCGGAGATGCCTGCTTTTGTGAGGTAAAAATAATACAAATATGTATGCCTTGCGGATCAAAAAAGTATTCGCTAAATCGAAGTATCCGCTATTCGGGAATGTCCATTAACCTCCATAACGGATACTCCCGAATACCGGGCATCTGTATTTAGCTAACAATACTGCAGGGTTGCATTTTTTGCAAAAGGACTCCTTGATTAAAGCATGGGTAGTGCCCCGTTCTCTTACGATTTTAGTTCCCCCAAATTTCATGTGCAATATTTGCGAAGCTTATATTTTAAATCTGTTTCGAAATTGTACTGATTATAATCAATATTTTGAACTTTTAAAGTAAAGTAAGATTAAAAACAAAATTTTAAAAAATCTAATATTTAGATAAATATTTTCTCTTTTTAATCTTATTCTACTCCTGAAACAAAATACTCATTATAATTAGTACAATGTCGTAAAAGATTTAAATTATCAGCTTTATGAAAATTGCATACTAAAATTGGGAGCACCAGAAAATCAGGCGGTATGGGGGTAGAGGGGGCAGGACAACGGCCAGATATTTTCCCAGTATTCAGCGTGGTCAAACATGGCTACATAAAATGCTTACAAAAAATGTCTGCGATTCAGACGTTTCAAGTGTCTGAAATTCAGTCGCAAAAAGTGTCTGAAAAAATTCAGACATTTTAAAATGTCTGAAAATTGAACACTCCGTTTCAGACACTTAAGTGACTGAATTTCAGACATTTTAATTTACAGTGAATACCTGCTAGTTTCATGCATTTCCGAACAAAAATAAATTAAAACTCATATCAGAAAGTTGCCCTCTTGGATTTGAGAACAGCCTTAACCCTCACATCTGGCACATACCTAAAAACACTAATTCTTATTATGTGCCATGAATTTGGCCAATACGATCTCTATTCTTGGTCAAGAAAAGTCCAAAGAGTGGAATAACACTTATTTTGTCCATCTCAGATGGCTGCATTTGACAAAAAATTAGAATTTGTTCTTCGGAAACAAAACAAAAAATTCGATCAAGCAATTAAAGTAAAATTTACTTTTCATTATTTTTACTGAATACTTAAAAATATGAATATAAACAAAGTTCCAGAGTGTTAAGCAGATAAAAATAATTTAAGTTCATTTAGTTGTAAAATATGGCAATACAATATTTTAAAACCCTAATTGTATAAAACATCAAATTTTAGCTGAAAATTTAATATTTATTTTTTTTTTTACTATTTTTCTCATCAGTAATTTCAAATACATTTTTTTTTTCATAAAAATAGAAAAAAACCGTGCAGTGAAGGATTAATGCTATTAACTGCTCTGCTCAACAAGCGCGAAACGTTTTAACACATTTACAGATTCATTTTTTAACACAAAGATATAAAATTGGAAGGCCTGACTAGGGAAGCGATTTGGAATTGAACTGTGTTTCCCATTTTTTTTATCAATAAATTATCTATTGAGCTATAAGTGATTTTAATCATGTGACAAAGATGTTTTCTCCCTTCGCTGACCGGTTTCTCTGCTTTCTTCGGGAACTTCGGTTCAAAACGTCAACTTTGACACTATTTTCTGAAAGATATGTTGCGTTTACAAATAAATTGTAAAAACAGCTCAACTACATAGATTCTGAACAACAACACACGCTAGTTTCATGCATTTCAGACCAAAAATAAATTTAAACTTGTGTCAGGAAGTTGCCTTTTGGATTTGAGAACACCCTTAACGGGTTTATCATTTGATGTTTCCCGACATAAAGAGATGTCCGGTGTATAGTTATCGTGTTAGTCTATTGTGATACCATGTTTACTGCCGTCGTTTTGTACTATTTGATTGATGAAAAATGGCGAGGATACAAAGCTACTGAATTCAAATTTCATCATTTACACAGGAAAGTTTGTATCTTATTTAGTATCAGTACAGAAATGTTATTGTTTCAAGGATTATTATATTAACTTTCTTAATAAAATAAATGCTGTTGAAAAACACTTACATCAGTTACTAAATTTTGCCCTAATGTTATTAGAAATCTTTTATCACAGATAATTAACTTGAAACAAGAATTGAAATTATTAGAAAATTGTAACTATAGGTACGCGATTATTTTTCACATTCTTCTTCAAATACTTTTAGTTTAATCAGGTTTATCATTTGAAGTTCTTTATCGTAAAAACGTGTGGAAAATTTACGTTTATCTTAATTTGTTATCCTTTGTGATACTATGTTTACTATCGCGCTGTTTAATTGTCTTTGATTAATACGCTATGATGATACCATACAAGGCAAGTGAATTCAAATTTCTTAATTAAAAAAGGAAAATCTGCATTTTATTTACATTAAGTACAGGGTTTTTATTGTTTAAAACTGCATCATAGCCATTGGTTTAATATATTAAACGCTGTTGGAATAAAATTTTGCATTAGTTTCCAAAATTCGCAATAATAAATTTTACAGTGTGGTCGATGAACATGTTAAATGACAATTTAGTGAATCTGAAAAAATGAGCAGTAATGTAAGAGGAGATTTTAGCGATTTTTTGCACATAACATGTTCTTCACCTGTGCATCGAAAAACTTGTTTCTTGTTAGAGGAAGAACATGTTATGTACTGTCCTTGTCAAATAGGATACTGATACACATCTACTAATTCTGCTGAAAATCATTGTATTGAAATGCGACTGGTACAAAGCTGTAAGTAATAACATCTGAAAATTAATGGTATACATAAATTTTGTTTAGGGAGGTCTACAAATAGAGATTTATCAAACTGTAAAATTGTCAATATTAATATTAATTTTGACATCGTATTTGAATTCTTCGGTAAATTGCACTTTTTGATATCAAAATTACGTCATTCGGTCAACAATTCGGGAATTATGAAAGTTTAAAAATTCGAAACTCTTAATGTAAATGGCCTACACTAGCCGCGCGAAGGGACTCGCAAGCTAGTGTTAAACCTGTGGAGAGTCCATTTAAAATTTCTTTGCATCTTAATATCTTTAAATGACTTTTTTTTTTCTTTTGCCTATAGAATGCCCGAGAATATCTTACCGAGTTAGTTTTTACAATAGAGTCAAAACACTGTTTTAAACACTAGTGTCGTGAAGGAAATTTTCACCTTGTTATTAATAAACTTTATAATATACTTATAACTACTTAAAAGGTGACACAAACATATAAAAATATTATTTAATGCAACCCTGAGACCTTTCGAACACACACGCATTCATTTTCAAAGGGAAAAAGATGACTGACTGAATAGAAATACATTTTAAAAGCAAAAATAACAATTTAATAGCTAAACCTCCAAAAAAATTAAAATAATTGATTCTCAGTAAAATTGATCCTATTCCCGATTATGAAAAAGCAGGAGTTTACATCATCCCATTCAGCACAGAACAGCATAAAAGTTTATTTTATATTGGTATGACATCTCGAAAATTTAAGGAAAGATTAAAAGAGCACATTTCTGATATCAAGTTTAACAAACCAAATACAGCTTTATCCAGATTGCATCAAAAAGAAAATATTAAGATAAATTTCGAAAAAGCTAAAATGATCATTTCAACGTCTAACCATTACTCGTCAATAATCCGTGAATCCATTGAAATTTCACTTAGAAGTGATAATGTTTGTAACGATGTCCTTTCCTATAATATTCCCGCAATTTGGTACAATATTCTAAGTATTTCAAGACCTCCTGATAATATGAACTGATCTTTTCACCCCTCTGCAGAGAAATGGACTGAACTCCACTTGCGCATGCGTACTATTTTGTTTTTGTTTTTAAAATGTATTTCTATTCAGTGAGTCATCTTTTTCCCTTTGAAAATGAGCGCGTGTGTGTTCGAAAGGTCTCAGGGTTGCATTAAATAATATTTTTATATGTTTGTGTCACCTTTTAAGTAGTTATAAGTATATTATAAAGTTTATTAGTTTTTACAGTTTCGAATGCGGTTGCATATATATATATATATATATATATATATATATATATATACATAACTTTTTTTAAAAAATATATATAAAGTTATTTGCACTTCCAGAACCGGTTCCAAAAGTGAAAGTAACCTCATTTAAAAAAAACTGCAATTAAAATTGAGAAAGTACAAACTAACAACTTTAGAGATCGCTAGTTGTATAATTTAAAGTTATATAGTACCAATAAATATTTTAATAAGAACATATTTCAACCAGCAAAAGTAAAATCATTGATTGGATAGGAGAAAATTTTACCCTCTCTTGCAGGATAAGGTGACTGCAAGCAGTCAATTTTTTAATTGCCACTGTTTTCATTTAGTAGCCTCGAGGTCGGCACTAATTTTGTCCTATAATATCATTTCCTTCCCCACGACTATACAACACATTTTTGGCGCTGAAGTTCAATTTGAAGAAATAATAATAAGAAGAACAACAAAAATGTCACTGAACATGTTCACCTACTAAGCAATAATAAAAGTATTAAATATTAATGCAGATAATAAGCAAATAATAAGCAATGCAAATAATACAAATAATAAGCAATAATTAATGTAAAATAAAAGTTGAAATTACAAATAATTTACAATTGCACTCCCCCCTCCCCCCTTCAGCTTTCTTCGGATATTTTTAATTTACTGTTTTATAAGTCAAAGCTCAAGATTTATCAAAACGTTTTTCATGCTTGAAAATGTAAAATAATAGCGTTACCCATTTGTTTTAAGTAAATTAAGAATGGTTACATTTAGTGCAGAATATAAACTACTTTCAAAACTAACAGACAGCAGCATCGACATTTCCGAGCCTGACTTTTGCATACGAGAAAAACGTCTATTTTTGAATTCAATATTTTATTTAAAGAAGCAAAAGTTGTTATGTGTAAGTATTCAAAATTAGCAAGATCTATTATGATGAAAAGTTTCATGTTTTTGAGAAAGAAAAAATGGGGAACACACTCAACACATATCTCGGATTTTTTGTCATTAAATAAAGGGAATATTTCTATTCGAACAAAAAGTAATAAAAAAAAAAGTAAGACATGAGGATTGTCAGCTATACAATGGCCATATTTAATGGCAGTTCTTAATGGATTAAAACATGATTTCGTTATATGCAGGTTCAGGTTTTGTAGCTTTTACTGCATATCTTTTCTTTTCTTTTTTCGCTTTATCGGTAGGAAACCTTAGGCTGAGATTATTTTTTAATGTACTTTTAATCCGTTCCGCGACATTATACATTCCTTTACTGATAAACTCGGAATAAAAACGAAACTGGCTTAATGATTTTTGCGGCCTCTTGAGAACAATTTCAGTGAAAGATGAATCCCAACCACAAACATACATTCTATCTTCCTCTTTTACTTTTCGCTTATTTTCTGCGCCTGATTATTCTTCACAGAATCTTCTTAGAGGATGAAAAATTATCTGTAAATATAATACTCTTTCTCGATGGCGGCTTGGACAGAAGACAAAAGCGCAACATCGTCGATGTCATCATAAATATATCACTGTGACGTCATTCTGCCCACATCGCTCTGGTCCCGAAGGAGGTCGCGATCTGTTTCCACCCCCACCTTCTCTGGGTATAATTTACTTCGGATTCCTCCTCTGTACACAGCGGACAGATAAAAATGTCCCAGAGCAACAATAATAAAAGGAAGAAATATATCCACTCGCTCCGGCCTCAGTTCTGGGACATGAATTATTGGACGCGATAAATATTTTGGAGTGGAAATTCCTCGCACATTCAAATCTTAGAGGTCCCGCTGCGAACTCTGAATAGCCATGCATCACTCCCCCGTGCGTAGCAGCAACTGTTTTGAAATAGATAGAAAACGAGCAACTTTAAATAAAGTTTCAAAAGTGCTCCGATGGATGCTGCGAAAACATCCGTTTTGTCAACTACCTTCTAGAAAGAGAGGAGTAACGAAAACTTTCTATGCTATTTTCATTGGCGCATTTTATTTGTTTGATTCAAAGCCGAAGAACTTTGTATATGTAGGTACTGTTCTATATTCATGTTGTGCATTCCAAGTATTTTGAGCTGAGCACTTAATTAACGTCTGACTTTGTATATGTAGGTGTTCTATATTCAGGTTGTGTATTACAAGTATTTTGAGCTGAGCACTTAATTAACGTCTGACTTTGTATATGTAGGTGTTCTATATTCAGGTTGTGTATTACAAGTATTATGAGCTGAACACTTAATTAACGTAAGGTTTAAAAGCAAGTATTTTGAGATCATACAGAATAGGATCAAGGCCTGACTTTTGACAAGACCCGGGTCTTGGGCTAAAAAATTTCAGGATTTTGTATATATAGGTATTCTACAAACTGAGCATTTAATTAATATTAGGTATAAAAGCAAGTATTTTGTGATAATACAGAATAAGATCAAGGCCTGACTTTCGACAAGACCCGGGTCTTGGGCTTCAAAATTTCAGGACTTTATATATGTAGGAATTCTACAAACTGAGCACTTAGTATTAGGTTTAAAAGCAAGCATTTTGAGATAATACAGGATGAGATCAACGCCTGACTTTCGACAAGACACGGGTCTTGGGCTTCAAAATTTCAGGTGTCGAGAAATAATAATTTTGTGATTATGTGCACAGATTATCTGAAGACACCACATCAATAAAAAGACAAATTATATAACAGAAGATACGTATAGGAACCTGCAGGAGTTGCTATGCCTAGGACAATCAATTTGCTAAGTCAGGCCCTGTGTGAAATTATATAGGTACAAGCGGGTTAATTAAACGTATTAATCTTGCATCATATTTAAGGTTATTTTTCGTTTCGATTCGAAGTATATAAAGTTAGATCAATGCTGTCTAGAACAATATACAAAGAGAGATAATCTCACCTTTGAGACAGATTTTCTTCCTCTTGAGCACCAGATGAGTAACATTAGGTGAAAGCGTTATATTTATATTCATAAACACCTCCACCTCAGCATTTGCTCTACCCGTACACTGCAGCACTAGACGAAACACTAAAAAAAGAAGAAAACAGTTAATACATTAATAATACACATTTGAAAAGAAAAAAAAAATGTATACAGTAATGTTTAAAAAAAAAAAAAAATCAGTGTGTCTCGGCCATATATGAACAAGATTGAAAAGGAAACTTACGGTAGACGATGCCAATTAGCAACAGCTCCTGAATTTCTCCCAGACAGCTTCAGTAGGGTGCTGAACCAATGTGCGACCTACCTGCCCTTCGATTTAAAAAATAGCACCCTTTCTGCCCCCATCCAAAATAGTAGCACCCTTTTTGCCCCAGTAAAAAAATTTGTGCTCTTGCTGCTTTTTGTATCAAAAAATTTGCTTAGTGACGTATCTTGAAAAAAGAACCGTGGCTTTTAAATATTAAAACTGCCTTTAAAAAAACTACCGTAAGAATATAAAAATTGAGTTTAAAATGTGCCCATATGAATCTAAAATGTGACTTTACGAGTTTAAAGTGCCCTTTTCCCACAGCAGCACCCTGCCCTTTTTTAACCTGGGAGAAATTCTGCAACTACTACTGTACTAAATTTCTACGGTTGAGATTAGTTCAATTGATCGGAACAACCAACATTTTCAGTTTGTAGCTTAATTACTCGGCTGTTCACCCTCAATTTTGATCGTTATTGAAAAGACTGAATTTTCAGACTCCGAAACCCTCTTCAACCTTCCCATTTCCCAATGAAAGGACTGTACATACCACAGATTCTACGTGCACATTCGTAGAATACACACGATAGCCAACAGAACGCGGTATCTAAGATAGCAATTCTTCAAAATACTAACCTTCTTCTATGCTAATTTATATCCACGTGTGAGATTTGGGTCAGACAGAGAAAAATGCAGCAACACATGTCTCTCTCTCTCTGCTGAGTACTGATTGTATGGATGAGATTTCTGGAAAATCAAATACCGCCGCACTCCTATTCCAGATGTGATTGTCAAGAACACATCTTGACCTGTTCGCCTTCACTGTATCCACTACTGACTGATGGATTTTAAAATTCAATAACTTGCAAACGGTGACAGATATTAAAAATTTTTGCAGGAGGGTTATGTATGATGTCAGGAGTTATTTTACTCTGATTCTTGATCTTAGTTCGAATTTCAAGCAATAGATGGTGCTGATAGCAATAGGTGCTCAGTCCAGACCGGATTTTTGGTACTTCGGGATCCATTCAATACAATTTAATCTCCTTTTTTTGCTTGGAAGAAGAGAGAGACCGAAAAATCGAGCCTGAATTTAGCGGTTATTGCTTGCAACGCCATCTATCGACGCTATTTGTAACTAAAACTGAGAATCACTGCATAAAAACTCCTGACATCTTACATAACACTCCCGGAAGAATTTTTTTAATATCTGTCACCGTTTGCTGAGTTATTGAATTTTAAAATCTATCGGTCATTTTTGGGAAACCCGGTACATGCTGCATAAAGTTAATTCCACCCGCGAGCGAAAGGGTTACTTCATTTTGTTCAATACAGTACGGATTTAGATACAACCTGGGAGTCTTCGGAATTCAATTGTGGAACATTTAGCGATAGAAGCTTTGAGGTGCGTTTACATCGCGTTTTCAACAATCCGCGACAAAAAGTCAAATTATTACCCTGGCTTTTCTTTTCCAAAGGTTCCATACTCATCAACAACAACAAAAAAAGGTGGGTCTCAACAAAAGAAAGAGGCGGTATTAAACATGCCAGGGATCTCCTCTGCTAACCTCTATACGGTCTTCTGAAGACTGACCATATGAAAGAAAGCGACTGACCACATTAAAGGTTCCGCTGAGGCTGAACGCAGTCGGAATCGATCCTTGACGGTTTGCTACTCGCTTTTCATTTTGTTTATATCCTTAGCATTTCATGTATCCCATGTCGTTTTACAATTTTCACATTGATTTGTTTTCTTATTAGCTGTCATATTATAAGAAATTTTCCTTTCAAAAATACAAAAATGCTTTCCAAATTTTCATTTTAAATAATGTATACACAATTCTTCCAGACAAGGGGGAAAAAAATAGATAAATAAAACGGAAATAGTAATGCTGAATTATGAATAACCTGCAAACAATGAGACAATTATTGATTGTTGGGTAAGCAGCATTAATGTTTAATCTCCAATGATTTTAATTGAAGCTTTTAAAGTCTAGTCAGATTCAAAGATCTTATTTAAATCAACAGCTCGTAATACAAATAGAATGCGCTCGAATTTTCATTTCATTAATTTAAAAAATACTCTTGAATAAAACATTAAACAAATTATTTTACATTTCTTTCTTTTTGAAGGATAGTTTTATTTTCAAAAAATTAGAAACAAAAGTCTCCGAAGATAAGCACCGATGTTGACGAAAATAAAGATAAAAATAAAAAAAAACAAAACAAAACGAATCTTTTTTAATCCCCGAAAAAATATGAAATATTCTTAGGCATTTAAATTTATAATGCCTCTTTCAAAGTATAGTTGTTGTTTTTTACTAGCTTTGTTCTGTATAATCAGTCAGCTTATAAAAATTTATGTTTTTTTTTTTTTTTTTTTTCCTTAATGTTTGAAATTATTTAATCATTTTTTGAAAATCAAACTACAGTAGCACCCGTTATATTGCGCCTCGTTAGTCGTTATATAGCTCATAAAGATATATATCGCTTTTTTTTCGTGTCTCCCAAAATGAAAAAGTGGAATATTAACCGCGTTTTTTAAGGTTGTATTCTAATCCAAACTGCTTATTTTCTGATTAATTTTTAAGTCTATTTTTGCTCTCAAACGCATCAAAATAGGAAATCTTATTTAGAGACTACATAATGTGCCGTGCTTCTCGATTTTTAGTGTTCTAAATAATTTCGACAAGTCTTAAACCCAATATGCATTGGCATTGGACATTATGCATTTGGAAGAAAAAAAATATATTCTAGCGAATAAATTTAAGACCCTGTTATAAAAAGAATTCCCCTTATCACTCCTGGAACATTTAGATATCAGTTACAAATAATCCCTTGCCATAAAAAGTTGAAAAATCAGAAGCTTTGGAGGGCAAACGATGCACACTTATACGTGTTCTGGAATAGCAGCTGCTACTAGGAAAAAACACATAAAAGGAAAATGGCAGCCATCTTTCACAAAAATCTTGAATTCTCCAACTTTTATGCTAATCTACCGCCTATTACTTGTGGGAATAAAAATCATCTGGGACATAAAATTTATGGCGCGACGCATGCAAAAGAGTACAGAGAGAAATTGGGACATAAATCGGAACTTCAGAAAATTATTCGTGACACTAGAAAGGTAATGTCTGAATGAATTCCGAAATATGAAGGGTGTTTCAATTATATGGTTTTTAGGGGATTTTGAATTTTGAAATATTCCTAGCGTGTATGTGTCAGCCCAGTGATGTAGTCAGCAATTATGTACCCTATTTTATGGTAGAAACGTCGCGGCGTTTACGAGTTTAAGGTTAATTTTTTTCCAAGTGCGGCTTTTACGATTTTTCTTAAATACCAACTGAGTTTCCTTAATTTAAAAATTCATAAAAATATTTAAAATCGGATTTAAATATTTTAAATAAAACTTCAGACATCTTAAGATATTAAAAACGAGGCATCCTACACTGCTCAGAAAACTTTGATTAAAGTTAGGTCAGTGACGCTGTCGACAAAGGTAGCGTTCCGATGGATGCGGCGTTTACAACGGGTGCGGCGATTACTATATTTTAAAGCTTATTCAGGCCAATTTGAGGAGTGCGGCGTTTACGACAGGTGCGGCGTTTCTTCGATAAAATACGGTATATCTGTTTCTGAAACTGACAGAGATTCAAAACAGATCTTCTAGTATAGTACACGAAAGAAAATTTTTCGAAATAACATGTTCACTTTTTTAATTCTAACACAAAAAATAATGGATCAAGTGATGAAAGATTTGGTTTGTTTTGTCTTAACTATATGGTCTGCATTTTTACTTTCTTCTATCTTTACAAGAAGAAAGTATTGGATTCGTGAAAAATTTCAATTTCCGGTTTTTGACGGATTTATACGTTTTAGAATGGCCAGAACACGATTTGATGGTTTTTAGAAAATGTCCGTCTGTCTGTCTGTCACTCTGTGAGTCTGTATGTGACAAAAATTTTGTGGGCGCTCTATCTCAAGAACTAATGCACGGAATTTCACAAAACTTTATATTTAGTTAGACCTTGATATAAACTTGACCTGATTAGTTTTTGGTGAAAATCGCCCAACAGGTGGCGCTGCTATGCGGCATTTTCACGATTTTTGTAATAGCTATATCTCAAGAACTACTGCACGGATTTTCATAAAACTTCAGATTCAGTTAGTTCAGGATATAGTTTGGTGCTAATTACTTTTTTGTCAAAATCGCCCAACAGGTGGCGCTGCTATGCTGCATTATTCATGATTATCGCAATAGCTCTAACTCAAGAAAAAATGCACGAATTTTCATCAAACTTCAGATTTAGTTAGTCCCTGATATAAATTAGTGCTGTTTAATTTTTGGTGTAAATCGCCCAACAGGTGGCGCTGCTGTGCTGCATTTTCACGATTTTCGCAAGAGCTATTGCACGGATTTTCACCAAACTTCAGATTTAGTTAGTCCTTGGCATGAATTGACGTATAAATTAGTGCTGCTTAATTTTTGGTGTAAATCGCTCAACAGGTGGCGCTGCTATGCTGTATTTTATGCAATTTCCAGCTTTATCTCAAGAACTAACGCTTAGATTTTCAACAAACTTCAGATTCAGTTAGTCCAGGATATAGCTTATGGTGCTGATTACTTTTTTGTGAAAATCGCCCAACAGGTGGCGCTGCTATGCTGCATTATTCATGATTATCGCAATTGCTCTAACTCAAGAAAAAATGCATGAATTTTCGTCAAACTTCAGATTTAGTTAGTCCCTGATATAAATTAGTGCTGTTTAATTTTTGGTGTAAATTGCTATGCTGTATTTTGGCGATTTCCAGCTTTATCTCAAGAACCAACGCTTAGATTTTCAACAAACTTCAGATTCAGGTATACCTTGATATCATTAAGTGCTGTTTATTTTTGGTGTAAATCGCTCAACAGGTGGCGCTGCTATGCTACATTTGTCAGAATTTCTGCTATAGCTCTATCTCAAGAACTAATGCACGAATTTTCATCAAACTTCAAATTCAGATATGCTTTGATATGAATTGGTACTAAATTCATGTAATTTCTTGTACTATTTAAATGATTTAATTGACGTGATTTATATAGAAGAAAGTTTTGTGATGGCCACAACATACTAGTTGAAATTAACATCAGCTACAGATGACCTCACTCAATAAATACCCTTCAAAGTAGAAACATTGGGCTTCAAAATAGTGGTTAGAATATTTCTGGACTTCGTGGTAATGCAAGAAAAACCTACTAATCAGAATCGGCATAAACAACAAATGAAGCACGCTGATTGGTTGGGTTTTATGATTGAACTCGAGAAACTGAAAATCCCAAGACGATAATGCTATAATACTAATGTGGTTGAAGTATCTTCACCGCGTGCTTTTCTCAAGACATTTCCTGCCCGAAACATTGTACCTCCGCTTTGATTCTCAGGGAACCTACTTTAGAGAGTATTGAGTGTTAAGGCTGATCTTAACTGCTCTGCTCAACAAGCGCAAAACGTTCTGACACATTTACAAATTCATTTTTTAACGGAATATAATTAATATAATTGGAAATCCTGGCCATGGAAGCGATTTGGAATTGAACTGTTTTCTCCATTTTTTGATTTGATCAATTACCCATTGAGTTATATGCGATATCGATCACGTGACAAACCCGTTTTTCGCCCGTTCTTGAGGGATTTTTCTACCTTCGCGCGGAAATTCGGTTCAAAACGTCCACTTTGACATCATTTTCTGAAAGATCTATTGCGTTTGCAAAAAATGGAAAAAACAGCTCGATGACATAGTTTCTGAACAACAACACCAGCTAATTTCATGCATTTTCGAACAAAAATAAATAATTTATGTCAGGAAGTTGCCCTTTTGGATTTGAGAACAGCCTTAAGGGAAAAATAACTTTAAGAGTGAAGTTGTTGAGCGTGGATTTTTTTTTTTTTTTTTTTAAATACCGCCTTAATAACACCATAAAAAATAGAAAATGCGCAAGGGAACTTTATCTTTCTTCTTCAGGCGCAAAGAACAGGTGATACCACATGAAAGCTGGAGCAAAGCTGAAAAAAAGGAAGGGAAAGGCACAAGACCCTATATAAGCACATTTCTATTTTGTATGGTGTTATTAATAAGTTATTTTCCCCTCCTTAGCTTACATTAGTTTGTTCAATATTTTAATACTACACTGTTAAAAATAGCTGTTGCTTTACAGTACTTTACTGCATAATTTTACTGTAAATTACTGTATTGTAGCAAATATTGCGCTTGTCCGCTAAATATCAGTCACTGACAATATTAAGCTGTTATTGACCGTAACTGATCCTTTTTTCAGTATTAACCTCACTCTAACAGTCATATACGGTCGAGGGGATAATGTAACGCAGCCTTTAACGGCAGACCACGGGGTAGTCTAGTAAATTACTGTTACTCGCGATCGCTAACCGTGATCTAACGGTGGATTACGCTGGCACAGCGGCGCGCGCATTCTACCAATCTAAGACCACGTTTTTTTTTTTTTTTTTTTTTTTTTTTTTTTTTACCGAGAAATTCAATAGCAGTGTTGATGGCAGCCATCTTGCCTATAAGTGATTGTCCGTACGTAGGTGCTAGCAGATGCTACCTGTAAACAGTGATGGATAATACTCTAATTCTAGATGATTGCCAACCTTTCCATTTTAAAACAAAGTAAGTGGCAGATGTTTGTATACATATCATTTAAATATTCGCATACGTTTCCGTTATAATTTAAAGAAAATCATTGTACTAATATGTAATAAAATAGGAATAATAATATAATAACACATTATTTTATTATATATTGTTAATACATTATTATTGTGTTTTTAAACTATTATTATATTATGCCTTTATATTACTATAACGTTGTTATATTATTATTAAATTATTATTAAATTACATTATCAGTAATCTATTCCATCTCAGAAAAATGCACATTTCGCAACTGTAAAACCTTTTAATAAATTCAATTAAAATTGTCTTCCAAATTACACTCACCACCTTTCCTTTCCTCATCCTAAAATAATAATAATAATAATAATAATAATAAAATGGATAAATAAAAAATAGAAAAATTGATACGATTATCAAAAAATTTATATTGTCGTGAAACAAGAATTCAAATTAATAAAAGAGGTAGGCAATAGTTGTGAAAATATTTTATAATGTTGCCAATTATTATGTAATTTAATCTAATATTGTAAAAGTTTTTTTCTTATATTTCACACCAATTGCTGAAAAGGTATTAAATAAAAACTATAAAAATAGCTAAAGGGTTTTAATAGACTGTTTACATTTTCATTAGATACTCGTTCAATACATTTCTGTTAATACAATTAATAAAGTATCCTTAAAAAAAAAAAAAAAAAAATTCTGTGTAATAAATATGTGTGTTAGGGGGGGGGGGGGAGTGTTTGGAATTTTATTATTTATTAAGTTTTTTTAAACATCAGATTTTAGAGATATTAACTTTGTAGGGTGAAGAAAGGAAAAGCGGTTACTGAAATCTGGAAGATTATTTTAAATGAATTTATTTAAAAGTGGAAATCTAAGTTTTAAGTGTTGTGAAGGGTCCATTTCTCTGAGATTGAATTTTGTAAAAGACAGATTACTGATAATGTACAATAATGTAATATAATAATAATCCAGTAATAATTATATTATTATTTCTCGTTTATTACACATTACAATAACGTTCTTTTGATAGTTTTTAAATTAAAACGGAAACGTATGTGAATATATAAATGACATGTAAATACATGAAAAGCTGTCAATTATAATGTTTTAGAATGAGAAGGCTGATAATCAACTAAAATTAGAATATTATCTATCGCTGTTGCTAGCACTTACGTAAAATGCAGTTTCAATTCCCTAAAAGATAGAACACACAGAGAATTTATATCTCTTTAATTGAAATTGAAACAAAATAATTGATACTAACAAAAAAAAGGGGGGAAAAATCATAAACGGCCAAATACACTCCTATTACCGTGATTTACGGTCAGATACGTTCTTGAAAATTACTGTGGTTTACGGTCAGATACGGTCTTGAAAGTTACTGTGATTTACGGTCAGATATGTTCAAAAAGTTTACTATCAATTACGGCCTAGTACAGTCTAAATAGATAACGGTACATACTGTAATATTACGGGAAAATGCTGGAATCTGTGCTGCCAGGCTTTTCCCGTAATCCAACGGTGAAATTTTTATCAGTGTAAGTGTGTTTTAGTTTATTGTTACATTTGTCCAAGATTTAGTCTCATTATTTTTGAGAGACCCACAGACCGTGTACTTTGATCAAAGAGTAGAATAAAAGGAGAAGATTATGCTCCCTAGGAGCAAAATAAATTTTCAAGGCAAAGATCCTGGAAGTGATGTCCAGAGATACTGATGTTATAGAAAAACAGGAACACAAAATGGATAAACGTATGTATAGATACCATTACTCAACTAATATAGTGGTTCAACACCTTTCGTTCGCCAAGAACCTCACTGACTTCATACAACTTCAATTAGAAGGGGAAAATGAAATTATATAACAATATACTATTTATTTATAGAAGTTTTATATTGTTTTCATTCTTAATGCTGTTCTCAAATCCAAAGTTGTTACTTTCTGATACACTTTTTAATTCATTTTTGTTCGGAAACGCATCGAATGTGCAGGTGTTGCTATTCAGAAACACAAGTAATCAAAAAACTTTTTCCGTTCTTTGGTAAACGCTAACAATCTATCAGAAAATACTGTCTTGGTAAACGCTAACGATCTATCAGAAAATACTGTCAAAGTGGGCGTTCTGAACCGAATTTACGTAAGCGGCACCATGAAACAGGAAAACACGTGACCCGAATTGCTTATAACTTGATAAATAAATTATCTATCAAAAAATGGAAAACTCATTTCGATTCCAAATCGCCAATTTTACGCCTTTACGTTTAAAAATAAGTTTGAGAATGTGTATGAAAGTTTTGCGTTGTTGAGCAGTGGATTTGAAAGCCACATTAAACAACAACAATAAAGAAAAAAGTTTACTTTGAAAGAGTAAAAATATTAATTATAAAATTCCCTGCAATAAAATATTATACCACAAAATTCCTTTTGTTGCTTCCGGTTCATAACGAATGATTTCCCCACTTTTGTTCCTTTACCTAATAAAACCTTTTGAAATATCAGAAAATAGCAATAAAGAAAGAAAAAAAAATATTATTGCCTACTTTTTCATCTTTCTTCCTTTCTTTTAATAATAGTTTTATAGTGATTTTCCGACTTTTCAACCGCTTAGAAAGATAAACATAAGTTCCTGGACATTCAAGATTGAATATAAAGTACGGTACTAAATCGGAATGGGCTAAGAAAAAGAAAATCGGATACTGGTCATTTTTCAGATGTTCAATGATCGGTTAAGAAATTTCTTGGTGTATGGAAATGAAACGGCAGGAGGCGGCAAAGACAAATGACGTTACGATTTTGTGATACAGAGCATGATTTCGACGTCTTCAAGCGCACATTTATCTTAAAGATTTCTGCTCGACCGTAACATAACTTTTTTTTTTTTAGAATTATGCAATTATTCCTTGCTTTAGTTAAAAAACTAAGGAAGGTACATTAATTAATGTTTTTTTATTACTTTTAAAAACAAGAAGAATCTTAAGTAAAAACTAAAACTTTTCTTAACTATACGCAATTTTTAGGTGCGTTCGTAATTGAAGAGCTAAGTGGAAGAACATGTTAAATAACAAAAATTACATTTGAAGAAATTTGATTTGAAAGTTTTTGTTGTGAATTTTAATGATTTATTTCCTGTTTGATACCATGTGTTTAAAATATTAACGGGTGTGGTACTAACCTCTACCAAAAAAAAAGTTATTCATATTTAATTTTTAAATATTAAAAAATATTAATATTATTTGGATTATTAAATATTAAAATATTAAATATTAATGAATAATGTCTTAAATCTTCAAGGCTAAATAGAACTTTGGTATTTTAGCTTTACCATGTGATAGAATACCTGACACCTTCGTCCAAAAGATAAAATCCTTTTTAAGAAAATGTAGCATAACATGTTCTTCCACTCAGCTCTTCAATTATATAAATACGAAGCACCTATAGTCGTCGTTCAGTCCGTTTGTCTGTCTGTCCGCATATAACAGGGCAAAAGCTTACCCAACCGAATGGTCTGAAATTTTAAATATATAATTGTTGCAAAATTTTGTCGAGTCATTTCAATTTTTATGAAAAGCGGATGTATGGTTTAATTACAGGGACAATCAAAAGTTTTCCGTTGCATTGCGGCCAATGGGAAAAAAATTATTTAAAGTGCATTTTAATGATGTTACAGCCTTTCGAACAGAATGAAATTGATATGCACTTGTGAAGGGTAGTAAAGTATACATTCAGTGCGGTGCAAAAAATATTTATAAAACTAGTTATAGTACGAACGCACCTCATTTGCCACGTTTGAATTGCAATTTCAAATTTGTTTAAGGTAAGATTTAGAGACAAGAAAAATTATGTACTTTTGTAAATTTTTCTCAAGAAAAAAATGTACAGGATAGACATGATTTAGTTGGGCAAAAAGAAGGGCTTATTATGCGCAGTTAATATAGCATGTGAGATTACAAATGATTATAAAATAGTAAATCCCACAAAACTTACTTATCTTACATTCGTTACTATGCTAAAAACCCCTTTTGTAAATGAACTGCTGACATAAGTATGTTTTACGAGCATATTCACCTCAATCAAACAAGTGCAATGCTGGGTCATGATAACAATTACAGAAATGGATATTCCAAGCGGCGAACTGAAAACCTGAACTTTAATGACCCCATGACTGAAATCTATAGGTGAAAAGACTGGTGATCGTGGAGGCCATGGAAAAACATTTTCTCGATCAATCTAAATTGAAACTTCAACACTAAGTTAAGAAGAACACGCGCAAACTTTTGATACAATACCGTACTATTAATATGCATTTGAACCGGCACCTAATAATTAGTATATCGCAAATTATTCAGCTACAGAATTGCCCAAATAATTTGAGCACAACCTGGATTATTACAACCTCGGGCTACAGGACATACTGCCAGTTGTTCAGAACATTTGGGAAAAACATTTTTTATTGAAATGTCCATGTCGAATAGGATTTTTACACTTAATATATTTTTTTCAATTGTTGATCATCTACACCAAAAAAGCCATTTTATATGAAGAAATCAATTATGTATAAACTGCTTGTTTAATGTAATAAGCATCTTATATTCTAAACTCGTTTATAATTGATCTATAAAGTGTGTTCAGATAATATACCTACAAACTCAGAGGGTTGTTAGTGGAGATAAAGAGAAAGAAAAATTGTAATGGAACATTTGCAATCCACTTATTTTGTGCAAAAATACAGGGTGTTCAAAGCCTAACTGAACTCGGGTTTCCCTTAATAACTTTGAGAAAAATTAAGATATTGCAATGAAAAACTGTAGATACTCATCTCGTGTAGAGTGAAATGTGATAACATCAAGAAAAGGGCTGGAACAACAGTGTACTAATGTAATCAATGATATATGAACTGGTAATGGCAGTCTAGAGTACATGCTGTTGAAGCGTATATAATAAACCTTTAGCACATTTCTTGATGTCATCACATTTAGCAAGGGAAAAAACTGTTATCCTGAAAGTTTCATTACATATACTTTAGTTTTATTAAAATTATTAATGGAAACCCGAGTTTGGTTATAGAGGAACACCCTGTATCTTTTGTCTGAATAAGTGGTTTGTGGTGCCATGTTTCGTTGTAAATTCTGATCTTTTTTATGACTACTGAAGTTCTCGTATGATATTTGAACGCCCTGTATACAGAGTTGTATGAGTCAACTAAAATGGAATTTCAAACTAGAGAATATAATTAATGTACTTGCGGTAAGCCTATTTTTAAAAGAATTCCTGAGACAGGATTTTAGTTCGGGGATTTTCCAAATATTAATTTATTAAAAAGAGTTTTATGTCGGACATTAGCAGAAAATAAAAAATATTTAAATTAAGATGCAGAATATTATTTTTTTCATTGGGAGAAAACAGATGATTTAATAAATGAAAACAAAGTTTACTAATTGGTATGCGTTGTTAGTTTTAGAAAGTATGTTACGATAATGAATATAATCGTAATGACATTTTTAACATCAAATTTAATTTATTTAAATTTAAATGATAATTTATTTATCTAGAAAAAAATGCTCGTTATTTAATTTTATCAGGGTAATGTAAAATCTATCCCAGTTTTATAAAAATTATGATAATAGTGGGGACGATAAACTATTTAAATGATATTTTGCACTAAAACTTATTTAATATGCTTAAAAAATAAATTATGAACTTTCCGTCTCTTAAAAGTCTACAAAAATCTCGCTTTAGGAAATAAAAAACACCACCAAAACTTTATCTGATTTATCATCTGTTCAAACGATCAACTACGGTCATTTGGGTATTATATATCTCCGGAGAAAGAGTGACAGAAGAAATGTGTGCCTGCACACGAAAAGTCGCATAATTTCAACATAACAGCCAGGCATTTACTAGAAGAAAATGGTCTTTTCATTTCTCCAAAGAGGGGAACTTATATGCTAATCTGCCGCTTATTACTGAGCTAAAAATCACCCAAAGCACAGAATTTATGGGTAAGTGCATGCGCTACCATGGCCAGAATTCAGACATAAATTCCGTTGCTTGACAAATATGTCGCGACTGAGCGTGTAGTGGGAGAGGAGTTGAGAGGGTGGGGAATATTATAGAGGTAGATCTATTTGCATTCGCTTTGTTCAACCAGAGTTGTGTAAATTAATAGTGCAATTTGTCAGATATCAAACAGAGATAGTAGCTTGACTTGCCAGGTATGAAGCAAGAATGGCTGCATTTGGGAATATTAGATTATATAATTGCAGCATTGCAAAACTTATTTTTTAGGTGCATGCATGGTTTTATTGTATAAACGTGAGCATATAAAAACAATTGCGTCTACAATGATTAAAATATAATTTGAAATTAACAATAGTACCAATTAACTTTTTCTTAAACAAATTTTTGATTGTGAAGACTCGCGAATTTTATATATCGATTGCGTTTGTTTAAATTTTCTTTAATGCTGTTCTCACATCCAAAGAAGCTATTTCCTGATACATTTCTGAATTTATTTTATTTATTTTTTTTTTTTCGGAAAAGTATGAAATTGGAAAGTGTTTTTATTGAGAAACTATGTAATCGAACAGTGTTTTCATTTTTTTAGTAAAGGCAGAAAATCTTTTAAAAAAATACTGTCAAAGTTAGCATTTGTACCGAACTTTCGGACGCGACAAAAATCGCTTATAACCCTATAAAAAATTTAGCTATCAAACAATGGAAATATCGTTTCGATTCCAAATCGCTTCAATAAACAGGCATGCGAATTTTATGCCTTTGCGTATAAGTCAGAAAATGTGTCAAAGTTTCACGTTGTTCAGCAGGGAATTCGACAATCGGCCCAAAGGTTTAAAATTAAGTAGACATGTTAATAGGTTATTAAGTAAGATATTTAATTCATTGTTTAGTATAAATTTATTTAAGTATATAAAGAATATTAGCAAAATGAGATTTTTGTACTCTATTATTTATTAATTGGAGTCAGTGACAGAATAAAGTACATGCCTGTACATGAAAAGTGACATAACTTCACCATAGCAGCTTGCCATTTATCGGAAAAGAATTTTCATTTCATTTCACCAAAGAGCTATGTACAAACACTAGCTTGCAAAATTTGGGTTGTGTCATGTTTTTTAGCTTTTGATAATTGATTCTTATGTAGTTTGTAGCGCTGAATTCGAAAATGACCTTCATTTTTTACCATCACTTAAGGATTTTTCCAAATCCTAAATTTCAAAATTAAAAAGTAAAAATAGCGAAAATCTGATACTATAAAATAGATGTGATGGTTGAGTTTAACTTTTGATAACTAATTTTTATGTATTTTTTAGCACTCAATCTGAAAATGGTCTTCATTTTTAATCGTCACGTCAGAATGTTTCACAAATCATAAATTTCAAAATTAAAAAGTTCAAAATTAAAAGTGAAACCCCTTTCTTCCCCTGAGCTGTTTAGCTGTAAGAATCCCCAGCATAAGACAGACAATAAAATAAATAAATTTAATCATTACATAAATTTGTATACATTATTAAATTAATTTGAATAAGAAAAGTTTTACCCTTTTGTTTTACTTTTTACCTTTGAAATTTACGATTTCCGAAAAATCCTGACGTGATGATTAAAAATGAAAATCATTTTCAGATTCGGCGCTATAAAATACATAAAAATAAATTATTAAAAGTTAAAAAATACAACCATCGCGGGCTTGTTTAATCTGGTGCAATATTACAACTAAAAATCATCAAAAGCACAGAATTTATGAGTAAATGCATGCGTGACCATGGATAGAATTCAGACATAAATCCCGTCGATTGACAAATATGTCGCGACTGAGTGTACATTGGAAGAGGAATATAGAGAGGGTGGAGGTATCAAGAGGTACATCTATTTGCATTCGCTTTGTTCAAGCTTAGTCGAGTAAATTAATAGTGCAATTTGTCAGATATCAAGCAAAGACGGTAGCGTAGTTCGTCAGGTATGAAGGAAGAATGGCTAGGTTTCTGAATATCAGAATATATAATTATACAACTTTAAAAGTTATTTTTCTTAGATGCACGCATGGTTTTATCGTACAAATGTGAACGGACAAAAAATTTAATCTCGTTAGAAATGATTAAATTATATTCGGTAATTGTCGTTAGTATCGCAATTGACTATACTTTTTTTTGTTTTTAAATTCCTTTTATATCTTTTTTTTTTTTTTTTTTTTTCAATGAAATAAATGAATTCAGAAAAAACTGGTAGTTCAAAAGCTAAATTGTAATGCAAGCAAAAATAAGGTTAGATTCTTAAAATATAAAAATTTAATCATAAAGCTAACAATCACTTTTAAAATATTAGTTGCTAGTTACAATAAGGAGAAAAAAATAAATAAAAAATCTGTATTTACAATATTTACATGGCATAGCGGTATGGATTTTTATTTGTGAATTAGGATAAGATAAGGAATGAAATAATGATCATCATAATGCAAACACTACATGACAAAAAATGATGTGTGTATTAAATTTAGAGTACAAACTAACTTTGAATCAATATATATATATATAACCATTAATTAAACATTACCGATCATCATCCAAAACCGTAATACTGTGAATTGACAATAAAAATGGATACCACAAACCTATAATATAGAACTGTGTGTATAAAATAAAGTGTCTTATACATAATTACAAGAATTAATATGGAAGAAAAAAAGAAGAATATGGATACCGAAAAAAATTGAAAAACATATATTGAATTACGTTTTCAAGAGTACAGAATTCAATGATATAAGCAAATCGGTTGCTTTCTGTGAGAAAAAAGCTAAAAGCTGAATTTTTTTTTTCTCCTGTACCCAAACAACCAATATGATCAAGAGAAATAAAATCAGAACATTATCAAATGGCATGAAATGGAAAACACAATACAACCCCTTAAATATTTAATTTATAGCATAAAAAATAGAAATATTACACTACATACCGAATAAAAAACTAGTTGATTTTCAAAATATCCTCCCGCACATGATATCCAAGCATGATAAGATTAAGGTGAATAAAACAGTTAAGTTAACACAGAAATTAAAACGTATGGATTCAGTTAATTCATTTTGAAATACCGTGATAAAATCAATTAATATAATGTAAATAGAAAATAATTACATTATTTAAAATACCTAAAAAACACTTTTAAATTGTTTAATTTCAATTTTACAATATTGCCAATATTCAGCGTTTAATACCACCTGGTGTAAAAAATTAAAATTATTACTTTAATACAAGCTTTAAAAGACAAAATTTTTTAGTGCTGCCATCTATTATGTTATTTTAAAAACAATTATTATTCAAATGTCACACGAAGAAAATAATAAAAGCTAATGAAATTAAAATATATCATCTGCATTACCACACTAATCCTAATATATAAATAATAATCTACTATAAATCATTCAAAAAAAATTAAATTAAATGTTAATAAAATGCTTTCAATATATTCTATTACCAAACCCATTTAATCTACACTGAGAAAGTAAATAATTTTATAACAGTGATAATATATAGAATATAGCTATATGCTATAACATAAAATAAATTATATATAATATAAATATAAAAACTTTAAGAATTACTATTAAATTAAAAAAAATAATAAATTAATAAAATGAACAGAGGAAAAAAAAAAGGATGTTTATAGAAGATTGTCAGATTCTAAAATTCCCAATAGCCTAAAGATTACAAATATAGTGTGTGGATTATCTTCATATTAGCCCCCCCCCCCAAAAAAAAAAAAGCTAAAAAATATGATTGTGACAATCAAACACATTAAACCGATAATTAATCATGGAATACAAAGTTGAAAATAAAACAATATTAAAAAGTACAGAGGAATAATAATAAAAACCAATTACCCAATTTTAATACATACGGTATAACATTAGTTATATCAAATAAACTTATATGCATATTAATCACTATAAAGATGGCATACTATTATTAATTAATATGACATTGTCCTGAGTAGACTAAAAATTAAAAACAAGTTAATTTTCAATTTGATTAAATAAGCTAAATTTAATATGAATTGAAACAAAACAAAACAACAACAACAACAAAAAGAAATGTCACCATTTACATATAAAACATCAAATCAACATCCATATAAAATGCGTAATAGAAATGTAGTTATAATACAAAAGCCCCATCATTTTTTTTTAATTTTTTTAAATTTTTTTTTAAATTTTTTTAATTAACCATTGCGTATTATCCAGGCAACTCCACCCTCCTCCGTACTCTAACATCTACCCACCCAACCATCCTATAGTAATTGTTTATTATTATTTTACAATTTTTTATTTTTTATATAAATATATATTTTAATATTATAAATTTTTTTGTAAATTTGTTTACGCATGTGTTAATTTGTTTTTATAAAGATCATGTAAGTACTAATTGTATATTAATTAATATGATTTTTTTTTGGAAAACCATGATTTAATGCTTCATAAATTAGTTTTTTAATATTATTGTTAATTAGATGAGAAGAACACACACACACACACACATAAATCTTATACTTAGTATTAAATGCTTGATTATTAAAATGCCTAACAAAAATAAATTAAGTATATTAGATTAAAAAATAATTACCTTCTTCTTTTGTCGGAATCGTGCCCTTGCGAGAGATGTTGAGTTGAGGAGAACTGAGAGCTTCTGGATCACTCACAGTAAAGCTGATAGAATAAGGAATCTGTAAGACAAAAATTGTAGTCTTTAAAACATAAAATACAACTTAAAATAACAAATAAAAAATATACAAATTCAGTATCACTTATTTCACTTTGCATTTTTTTTAGAAAATTTCTATGAAATTTTATTAAACTTCGAACACCAGAACCATTTGAGAATCTGCATAAAGTTTGTTTTGAATAAAATATTCATTTAACAGACAGAATTGTTGGTCTAAATGGCCATTTTAAATGTAGAAATACGGCTTTGACTGTCAGAAATTGTACAAATAAATCATTTTATTATTGTCAAAATATACGTATCGCATAAAAGAATTTAATTTAAGCAGGATAACTCAACAATAGTTGGATAAACGAGTAAACACAAATGTTCAGTTGAATATGTAACCTGATAGTATGAAATAAAATATCAACATAGAATAACGTGTACAACAACGTAGCAAACAAATATCAATATTTCAAATATATATAAAGCATTACAGGAAAGGCAAAATAAATAGCTTTTTTTTTTTTTTTTTTTAGAAAATTGTCAACATAATCATAAAACGTGTTATTAAATTTGCTTATACACAAACTACTAATTAAAATGCAAAATCATTGTTTGAAATAAAATATTCCCCCCCCCCCCCCCCCCCAAAGGAGATGGCATCCATGATCCAAATGCTTATTTTAAACGTTAAAGAGCGGCTTTAACTCGGTTAGAAATTCTACAAATAAACCTTCCTGTCACCATTATCAGAACATATGTGTTACATAAAGGACTTAAATTTAAGCAGGATATCTAAATAATAGTCAGATAAAATAATAAAAACAAACATGTCATGAGATAGTGTGACCTGACAGTATGAAATAAAATACCTATGCTTTGATCAGTGTTTAAAATATGCGTATATCTTCCCATAAATTTGATACAAATTCGAATGTATCTGACCATTGCGTTAATAATTTAAAACATTGCTAACAAAATTATATAAAATGTGTTATTAAACTCTCTAGTAGAAGAACTATTTATAAATATGCAAAACCTTTATTTTGAATAAAAGAATTATTTTAGAAAAGGGAAGGAGGAGGTAAGATTGTTGCTCTAAATGGCATTTTTAAATGTCAAAATATTTAACATTAAATCATTGCAGAAATGCGATATCAATTCGAATGCATCTGACTTTTTCATTAATAATTTAAAACATAATTACAACATAATAAACAACAAAATTATATAAAACGTGTTATTAAACTTTCTAGTACAAGAGCTATTTATGAATATGCATAAGCTTTGTTTGAATAAATTAATTATTTTAGAAAAGAGAAGGAGGGAGGTAAGATTGTTGGTCTAAATCAATGACATTTTTAAATGTCGAAATATTTAAGTCATTAAATCATTTCAGAAATGATTGATGATAAATTCGAATGCATCTGAGCTTTTTGTATATAATTTAAAACATTGCCAACAAAATTATATAAAATGTGTTATTAAGCTTTCTACTTCAAGAACTATTTATGAACATGCAAAACCTTTGTTCTAAATAAAAGAATTATTTTAGAAAAGGGAAAAAGGGGATAAGATTGTTGGTCTAAATGACATTTTCAAATGCCTAAATACCGCTTTATTGCAGGAGAAATTTCGTGAATAAATATCTCTTTTATTATTGTCAAAATATACGTATTACACTAAGGCATTACATTTAAAGTAGCATAAATAAACAATAGTTGGAATAACGGTGTACTCGAATCCAAACTTCTTGTTTTCTGACTCATTTTTTAATTATTTTTTGTTCTGAAACGCTTCAAATTGGCAGATTCTTTTATTCAGAAACTATATAATGTGCCGTTTTTGTCGATATTTTGATAAAGGCAGAATATAGTGCAAAATACCATCAAAGTTGGCGTTTTGAACCGAATTTCCCGAAGCGAAAGAGCTGGAAACGAAAGAAATGGTCATACTGAGAAAATAATTGTTTATAAATCAGGTTCTAATTAATTGAGCGAAAAATGAAAACACACGGCCGCTTACCTCTTTAAAAAATCACGCCAGCAAGTTTCATGTTTTTACTTTTAAGAATAAGTTCGAAAATGTATCAGAAAATTTCGAGTTGAGCAGGGAAAAATATATATATATTTTTTAATACCGCCTTTTAAATAGTAAAAACAAACCTTACAATAAATAGTGTGACCTGATAATATGAAATAAAATCATCGTTTAATAGGGTTTAAAATATGAATAAAGAATTCCAGCAAAGTGACGTAAACTCGAATAAATCTGAATTTTTCATTATTTATTCAGAGAATTGTCAACAAAATGATACAGCACTTTGTTAAAGTTCCGAATATAAGAACCATTTAGGGAAAAGCTAAACAACTTCTTGGAATAAAAAATTCTTTTGGCAAATCGAGGGTATGAGTTGATGGCCTAAATGATTATTTTCGATGTTGGTATGCGGTTTAACTCGGATAGAAATTGTGCAAATAAATCTTTTGTCAAAACATTCGCGTTATATTAAGGCATTAAATTGAAGCCAGATAACTAAACAATAGTTGGACAAAAGGATAAAAATAAAGTTCCTGTCAGATAGCCTGACTTAATGGTATGAAATTAATATCAACATTTTAATCACTTCTTTGCCCTAGCTGTTCTCAGGGTTCGTAAATATCATATTTTCGAAAACATAAAAAATATCCGATATTTTGATATATCTCCGATATTTTTGATACACAGTTTCCCCTAGGTTTAAAAAAGAGCAGGGCGCTGCCGGTGAGAAAGGGCACTTTTTAAATTCTTAACCCTCCGTCGTCGGTTGCAATAAGCCTGACAGGCACAGCACAATTATTTTCGTTCTCTTCCCCGCCACGGAGCGCTCAGAGTTAGTTACTTTGAATGTAATAAACGAGGTTTTTCAATTTAAATTTGAAATGTTCTCTTTTTTACATCCTAATGAAGGTCACTGATCACTTTAAGAGCGTTAGAATTGCGTCAATAAATTGCTAATGGAGATTTTCTAACAGGCACCTGTCTGGCGCATTGCGCCCGAACTCGGCAGTCCCAGAGTTGCGTCCGACGGAGGGATAAGAGCACTTTTCAGATTTTTTTAATTTCTTACGGGCACTTTTTGGATTCTTAAGGGCACTTTTCACATTCTTAAAGGCACTTTTTTGATTTTTAAATTCATTCTTTTGATTTTTTAAAGCATTTCAAGACAGCGTTAAGTCAGTTTTTACTATTCAAGCAAAATTGTTAATGCAAAAAAGAAAGGGCACTTTTTTTTTTTTTTAACTGAGAGGTAAGAAAAGTGCAAACAGTTTGGATGAGGAGCAAGAATGTGCCAATTGTTTGCATGAGGAGCAAGAAGGTGCAAATTGCTTGGATGAGGAGCAAGAAGGTGCAAATTGTTTGGATGAGGAGCAAGAAGGTGCAAATTGTTTGGATGAAGGGCAAGAAGGGTGCTTAATTTTTTTAATGAGGGGCAAGAGGGTTGCCATTTTGGAAACCAAAGAGCAGGTGGGGTGCAGCACCACCCTGAAACTGCCTGGGGGAAACTGTGATACATATCCGATATTTTCAAAACAGTCAACTTATTGATGATTATAAATGTTTTCAGACCTAATATAATTTTAAAACTAAAACATATTGCACTTAGCATGAAAACTTATAAATTTTACCTTTTATAGAACACAATTTAAAATTCAAAACAGTTAGTTTTTATTAAAAAATTTGAACATAAATGTAAGCTTGTTTGCTTTTTCATTATCTAACCAGTCTGTGCCAGGTCTGCTGGATATAAAGATTCATCAGAAGCTAGATCATTTTTAAAAAGTCGGCTTTTTAAAAAATGAAAATTTTTTTAAGTGGGGTTTTAAAAAAAGATTTTCTTAATTGCAATTTTAATTGTATACACAATGAATATATTAATATAATAATTTTCGAATTATTTAATTTTTTTTCATTTACCTGAATCATGAGAACACATTAATTTTGATATGATCCTTAATTATGACTTTCTTGCAGATAAAATAGAATTTTTTTTTTTTTTTTTTTTTTTTTTTTTTTAACAAAATTAAAGTCTTATAAGACGGCTTTTTTAAAAGATATAATTTTTTAGAATCTGAATTAAATGATTAGAAACAAGAATTTTGATCTCAACAATGTTTTGATGTTTAAATTTGTAGTTTCAGATATTTATTTATTTATTTATTCTTGAGATATAACACATTAGTTTTGAATTGACATTTATTGATGAATTTCTTGCAAAATGTAAATAGATTTTTTCTATAAAAAGCCAATAAAAGCCGACTTTAAAAAAAAAAAAAGAAAAAAGGCCGGTCTTTTTTAATAAAAGCAACCGGTCTGGCTTTTTTTTTTTTTTTTTTTTAAGGTCAGCTTTTTTGCAGCCCTGGTTTGTCCAGTTTAAATTGAACAAAACCAAAACCAGAAGAGATCCTTTGCAATGAAGCTGTAAATAACTTATCTCAATTAGACAGTTTATCTTTCAGTATGTGTTCTAAGTAAATATAAGGAAAGGGCAGCTGACGTCACTGTTGGTCGAATTACTGTTGGTCAGCAAGAAAAACCTGTTCATTCATTATTACTCCTACTATACACATGAACTCCGGGAATTTGATTGGTCTTTAACAGATTGATTTAACAGATCTATGATATGATTGGCCTACGTCGCCAAGTTGGATTCCTGCAATGGTCGCTATGATAAAAATGCAATGGTAGATTGGTTGACGGAAGTGTTTGTAAACATGCCCTTTCCTTATTGTGCCACATAATTATTAGTTCTACATTTAAGTATTCACCTTCAAATATCAAGCTTGGAAAAGATTTTTGTCGGGGGGAGGTAGGCTAAAAAATGTCTGACAGAGCAAAAGCTCTTTATCTATATAGAACGACGCAGTCAATTAGATACTGTACTAACAGTTAAGAAATTCATTTACACTTGTTTTGATTTTGAAAATAAATATCAAATATATATGAAAATATCAAACTTCATGATATTTCGAGAATAAAAGCATAAAATTAATTAAAATTTTTTACTTAAAGACGTATATTACATATGTCACGAGGCGTCTTCTCGTGTAATGGTTCCCGATAGTTATTAGTACTGATGAGACCAATGAGTAATCATGCCTCTAAACAAAACAAAGAACATTTAATAATTAAGAAAAAAAAATATTTACAATTTCTAATACATCAATGGGCTAGGCTCATCGACCATCTCTCCCGTGGTTTCAGATCATTCAATAATAAACAAAATCGCAGTTTCTGCGACCAGCGGCCAAACATGTGTTCATCCTTCCAGGTCGAGGGCCTCTCTGCTCTCCCCGTCCAATGTTTATTTTCTCCAAACCCCCGCATCTCCCATCCGCGGAAAGTCCATTTCAAAATTCCAGAGATGCATTAGGGGTGCGAGGTTGTTAGAGTGTTCGGGGGCCACACGAATGTGACACCTCCCTTCCACTTTCTTTCATCTGTTTTCAACCGATGAACGGAAAGTCATTAAATAATCACTATCTGAGGTCATGGTGTCAGTCCATATCATGATATCAGTCCATAACACCAGTTTTTTTCCCCCTTTAATAAGTAAATATTGTTCTCAAGTGGAGGTTATCATTTAATTTCCCTTGTACCAGATCCATTTCCCCATGAGTGATAATAGGATCGAACCGCAAAAAACATAACACATTTGCATTAAAAACAATGGATAACACTTAGACTCACATGATACCCCCCTCGGACAATAACACATAAACTAAGGCATTCTCTTTCTTAGTTATAACACATTGTTCTAATTAACTCTAATTTACCTAACTTCCCAACATCTATCAGTGAACATTTAGTATATCATTCAAGTTTTTTTTTTCATTAAAAAAAAACAGATATACAAATAAAAACACAATTACTATTAAAGAAATCTTCAATTTCATTACTCTTACTCTGTTTTTACAACATCAAATCCACTTTGATAACACATTAAAATTTAATGCAACAATCCTGCTTATACCTAGAATCAGTGTATAATTCCCATAAGCTCACACAACTATGTGATCTGTTACATTCATTCTACCAAATTAGCATAATCCACCACATTATATTATATATTTAATCGTTGACTTACAATTTTAAAAATCATACAACAATTAAATTTAATATTCATTAAAGAAAATGAGATTCCCACTATTATCAATCTCAATCTACTCATCTTCATTACAATTTGGCTGCATAATTTCATTTCTACATGTTATACTTAATTATCATATTCACACAGACTTATCACTTATTAAATATTTTGCCCTCATAGAATATACAATTTAAAACACATTAAATACCATTATTAATAATACACACACACACAAAAAAAAAACACAATAATATTTCATAACCTAAATTACCATTCTTAAAAATATTCAACAAATTCCCACTTAAATTATTCCATAGGCACCAGACGCGAAAGCGCATCTGCATCCTTGTTTGTAGGTCCTGGTTTATAATTAATAACCGTGTCATAACGCTGAAGTGCCAATAACCATCTTTGTAATTTTGCATTCCTCGGTGCACTTTCCGTTAAATATTTTAATGGATTATGATCAGTATATACATATACTTTGGACCCAAATATCCATGTTTCAAATTTCTTTAAAGCTCAGATTAGCGCAAATGCCTCCCTCTCAATAGCTGACCACCTTGCCTGTGTCCCCGACAACTTTTGGCTGGCAAAAGTGATTGGCATTATTTTCCCCCTTTCATCATACTGGCCTAAAGAAGCCCCAATTCCCACTTCTGAGGCGTCGCACGCAATCACAAATGGTTTTTCTATATCTGGTGTATTTAACGCCACCGCTCTGCATAATTTCGATTTGAGATTTAGAAAAGCTTTCTCCTCCTTTTCAGTCCACGGTATCTCATTAGGGATGTTCTTTGTCAAAGCCGTTAACGGTATAGCAATCTGAGCAAAATTTTGGACATATTCTCGGTAATAATTAAATAATCCCAGGGCTGATTTTAACTGCTTTTTATTTTGGGGACTCTGGAGAGTTTCAATAACTCTTAACTTCTCGGGGTCCGGCCCATGCTCTCCAGATCCTACTATATGCCCTAAATACATAACTTTTTTTGTACAAAATGACATTTCATAACATTAGCCGTAAAATTAAGCTCACCCAGAGTACCCACCACTGCTTCTAAATGTTCTAAGTGCTCGTCCCACGTTTTTGAGAAGACAATTATATCGTCAATATAACTATCAGCATATTCTGAATGCTCAATTAACACCCTATTCATCGTTTTCTGAAATGTTCCAGCACTCCCATTCAACCCATATGGCATTACTAACCACTGATATTGTCCCTTTGGACCTATAAAAGATGTCAATTCTTTGCTCTCCTCCTCCATTGGAATAGTCCAATATCCTTTTAAAATATCTAGAGTTGTAATATATTTAGCGGCCCCAGCTTTATACCTTAATTCAGTGGCATTCTGCATTGGGAATGGGGTCGTTTTAGTCGCTGCGTTAAGGGCCCGGTAATCAACGCATAACCTGATACTCGCATCCTTTTTTGCTACACAAACTATCGGGTACCCTATCTCTGCTTGGGACGGTTCTATTAACCCTTTAGTTAGCAACTCCTGTATTTGTTCTTCCACTGCAGCTTTCAGTATTTCGGGCACCCTATAAATATGAGGTTGCTTCCTCTCAACATCAGGTTTTAATCTAATTACGTGACTTCCAACTTTTGCTCGCTTTACCTCCCCACTAAAAATTTTTTAATTCTTTTTTAAGATTCTCTCTAACTATTCCCTTTTCTCTTCCTCTAAGTGGTTTAATTTTTCTGCTATTATCTCCTGAAATTCCTTATCATTCTCAGCGACCTCTCCCCCCGGAGCATGTTGAATATCCCCAAACTCTTCATCTGCCTCATATACTAATCCTATCGTATTTACTGGATGGATATACGGTCTTAACTTATTTTGGTGTAAATTCTTAACACTTCCATCTGGCAATTCTACAAAAAATGAATGTTCATTTCTCTGATCCACAATGACTCCCGGACCGGTCCATCGTGAGTATAACTTATTGGTAGAATCGGGAATTAAAATTATTACTTTTTCCCCTACTGAAAATTTCCTAGACGATGATCTCAAGTTATACCGATTAGCATAATCGCTTTGCTTTCTTTTAGCCACATTAGATGCGAATTCTGCTGCTGATTTTAAATTATTTTTTAATTGCTCTAAATATTCGGTAAGATTATTTCCAACACCTTCAGGTATGACGGTTTCCCCTTCCCAGCCAGTCTTTAAAATTGACAACGGACCATTTGGTAACCTCCCATACATTAGTTGAAATGGTGAAACCCCCGTCGTTTCATTTGGGACTTCTCTCATAGCCCACAATAATAATGGCAGTATTTGATCCCAATTTTTGTCATGTTTTCTCACTGCATGGTGCAACATATTCTTTACTGAGCCATTAAAACGCTCCACAAGTCCATTGCTTAAAGGATACACCGGAGTGCTCAATCTGGGAGCCGCCCCCAGGTGTTTTAAAAACTCCGAAGTCAACTCAGCTGCAAAATTCCTTCCCTGATCCATCGCCACAACTTGGGGAATCCCTGTTCGCACAAAAATTTGAAAGAATGCTTGACATGTTGCCTTAGCATAAAGAGATCGTATTGGGATTGCTTCCGGCCATCTACTGTACTGATCTACTACCGATAGAACATATTTATGACCTCGGGCTGAATTTGGCTCAATAGGTCCAATTAAATCAGCATTAACCACTTGACACGGTAATTCAGGGCGGGCTACCGGTTGAATCGGTGACCTGTCACTCACTTTAATTCTCCGCCTCAACTGACAGTCCTCACAAGCTTCGCAATATTTCTTTACTTCCTTCCTCACACCTTCCCAAAAAAATGATAGCTGAATCCTTTCTAAGGTTTTTACTGACGCCAAATGACCCCCTGTTGAGTGATTATGCGCAAGTCTCAATATTTCTTTTCTTCTACACTGAGGAACCACTAACTGTTTAACGCTTTCATTAATAACTAGATTTTTTTTTATATAATAATCCATCCTCCACAAAGTAGTTATTCTTTCCACTTCTACCTTCCTCCCAGGCTCTTTGCAGTGTCGGACATCCCCTCTGTTGTTCTCTAAACAAATTTGATTGACCCCCATATTCTCTAGGTTTCCCTTCTTCCATATTAATCTCGGCATTCTCATTTGAGACCTTTTCTAATGACTGAGAATCTTCCTTTATTTCTCCCACAATTGATAATCCTTCTTCCTTATTAGTTGTTACCTCATCCGTTTCCTTAGCTTGGATATTATTCACATTTTCCTCCCTTCCCGTATTTTCTAGATTCTCTAATCCTACAGTGACGCTATAAAGTTTTGCCTGTTTTATCAACTCATCATAGACCGCCGGAGACCGCATAGAGTGCCGGACTGTTTAATTTTTCCGTCACCGCAGCGACTATATCAATTTCCGAAGAAATCGCCCGATTATCCTCCCATAATGCCACAGGTAATGTGATAAAGTCCCGCCCAATGTTTATTTTCTCCAAACTCCCGCATCTCCCATCCGCGGAAAGTCCATTTCAAAATTCCAGAGATGCATTAGGGGTGCGAGGTTGTTAGAGTGTTCGGGGGCCACACGAATGTGACAACATATAAACACTTTTAAAACATTAAATAAAAATTTTAAAAGTTTAAAAATCAACAAGTTTGGGCCATCCTGTGGCCTTCATCAGGGTCATATTTCAGTAAAGGAGAGAAAGAAACTTATAAGTCCGTAAAAGTAAAAAAAATAAACATACTTTGTTGAGCATGTCTCAAAACAGCATTACTCCAAAACATCTCTATAACTGCACCCAACCATCCAACCATAGAAGAGAAAAACTTGAAAAAACTAGATTATAAATGTCGTTAATGACGTCAAACTTCTTCAACTTTGAGTTAAATTCCGCCTCAGATAGTCCAACGACAACTTATGAATGCCATAAAAAAACATTGTTTCGAGACGTGCTCAACAAAGTATGTTTATTTTTTTATTTTTACGGACTTATAAGTTTCTTTCTCTCCTATACTGAAATATGACCCCGATGAAGGCCACAGGTTGGCCGAAACTTTATGGTTTTTAAATTTTTAAAATTTTTATTTACTGTTTTAAAAGTGTTTATATGTAATATACGTCTTTAAGTAAAATTTTTTAATTAATTGTATGCTTTTAGTTTCAAGACGTAATAGTCCTCCAATATATATATTTCGAGAATAAATATAGGATATATATCATGATATATATCACCGAACGCTGATCGTCCTATTAATAGGACATGTCTTTCATTGAGTATTATTTTATATTATCAATATATATATATGAGTATTATTTTATATTTCTGTTTATATATATATATATATATATGAGTATTATTTTATATTTCTGTTTATATATATATATATATATGAGTATTATTTTATATTTCTGTTTATATCAGCATCTAATGTTGATAGTATACGTCTATACATTTACTATTATGGCTTCATTTATGTTTCAGCATTTAATAATAATAATAGTAACAAAAGTTTTCTAAACTAGGGACTACTTTTTTGAACGAATAACTTATGATAAACAATACACACATATAACTACTTAAAAGGTGACTCAAACATATAAAAATATTATTTATTGCAACCCGAGATCTTTCGAACACACACGCGTTCATTTTCAAAGGGAAAAAGATGACTCACTGAAAAGAAATACATTTTGAAAACAAAAACAAAATAGTACGCATGCGCAAGCGGAGTTCAGTCCATTTCTCTGCAGAGGGGTGAAAAGATCAGTTCATATTATCAGGAGATCTTGAAATATTTAGGATATTATACCAAATTGCGGGAATATTATATAGGAAAGGACATCGTTACAAACATTAGCACTTCTAACTAAGTAAAATTTCAATGGATTCACGGATTATGGAAGAGTAATGGTCAGATGTTGAAATGATCCTTTTAGCTTTGTCGAAGTTTATCTTAATATTTTCTTTTTAATGCAATCTGGATAAAGCTGTACTTGGTTTGTTAAACTTAATATCAGAAAAGTGCTCTTTTAATCTTTCCTTAAATTTTCGAGATGTCATACCAATATAAAATAAATTCTTTTGTTGTTCTGTGCTGAATGGGATGATGTAAACTCCTGCTTTTTCATAATCGGGAATGGGATCAATTTTACTGTGAATCAATTCCTTCACGACACATAGTGTTTAATACAGTGTTCTGACTCTATTGAATAACTTATGATCAAACATAAAAAATAATAGTTTTTGTCTGTTGCTACTTTTAACAAGTTGATATTGTTGTATACAATACCTACGCCAATACAAGTTGTTTACGCCAATACAACTTGTATTGAAGTAAAAGTAACTTTTTCCCAAAGTTAAAACTAAATTCAGGGCCGAAAAGAGTTAAATATAGATTCCAGAAAGGCGTTTTAAATTGGAATAAATGCAACTTTTTCATAAATAATTGAGAACATTCCAACAAAATTGCAGAATTTTTTTTATATACAAGAACCATTTAGGAATAGGCAAAAAAAAGTGTTTGAAATAAAACATTATTTTTACAAATGAGTGTATGTGTGTGTGTGTGTGTGTGGGGGGGGGGGGGGGGTAAGTACTAATGGTCTAAATGACTATTTTAAATGTTAAAATGCTGCTACAACTCAGTTAGCGATTCAAATAATAAATCTTCCGTTTATCATTGTCAAAACATACGTGTTATATAAAGGCATTAAATTTCAGCACGATAGCCACACAATAATTGGATAAAACAAACCTCTCGTTAGACAGTATGTCTTGTCCTAGTAGAATGAAATGAATATCACCGTTTTAATTACTGTTTTAAATATAGATTCCACAAAGGCAATTTAAATTTGAAGAAATCTGATTTTGTCATACCTAATTTAAAACATTTCCACCGAAATGCTATAAAATGTTTCATACAAGAACCAGGAATATGCAAAAATCACTGTTTAAAAAAAAAATAATATTTTTGCAAATGGAGTGGGGGTGTTAGTACTAATGGTCTAAATGATTATTTTAAAGGTTAAAATGCCGCTACAGCCGAGTTAGAAATTCAAATAATAAATATTGCGATTTGTCAAAATATACGTGCTATATACACATTAAATTAAACCAAGATAACCGACAATAGCTGGATAAAAAGAGTAAAAACATGCTTCTCGTTAGATCATGTGTCCTAGTAAAATGAAGTGAATATCACCATTTAGTCGCTACTTTTTAAATATAGATTCCACAAAGGCAATTTAAATTTGAAGACATATGATTTTGTCATATCTAATTTAGAACATTTCCAAAGAAATGATATAAACTGTCACACAAGAACCACTTAGGAATATGAAAAAATCACTGTTTGAAATAACATAATATTTTTACAAATGAGGTGGGTGGGAATTAGTACTAACGATCTAAATGATTATTTTAAATCTTAATATGCCGCTACAACTAGGTTAGAAATTCGAATGATAAAGCTTCCGTTGACCATTGTCAAAACATACATTTTTTATGAAGGCATTAAATTTAAGCAAGAAAACTAAACACTAGTTGGATAAAAGGGTAAAAACAACCTCTCATTAGATAGTGTGTCCTAGTAGAATGAAGTGAATATCACCATTTTAATTACTGCTTTATAAGTATAGATTCCACAAAAGGAATTTAAATTTGAATAAGTCCGATTTTGCCGTATTTAATTTAGAACATTTCCAACGAAATGCTATAAAATGTGGCATACAAGAACCATTTAGGAATATGAAAAGAATCACTGTTTGAAATAACACACTGTTTTTACAAATGAGGTGGATGGGGATTAGTACTAACGATCTAAATGACTATTTTAAATGTTAAAATGCCGTTAAAACTAGGTTAGAAATTCGAAGGATAAATCTTCCGCTTACCATTGTCAAAACATGCATGTTATATGAAGGCATTAAATTTAAGCAAGATAACTAAACAACAGTTGGATAAAAGGGTAAAAACAAAGCCTTCCGTTATAGATAGTGTGACCTGGCAGAATGAAATAAAATGTCAACGCTTTAATCACTGCTTTAAATATAGATAATGCATTCCAGAAACGAGATTAATTCAGACTGGATCAAGTTTATTGATTTTTATCGACTCATCAGAAGGGTCTAGCTCATCTTAAATTATGTCATTTAATTAAAGCAGAACCGTAAATAGCATATTCATATTATTCAGTACTTCCTAAATGTTAATAGATTAAACTGGATGAGAACTTGTTTAATTGAGTTAATTGTAAGTTTATTTAATTGAGCTTACGTAAGTGATCCATTTTAATGCATAGATTAATATAAAATACTTAAAATAAGCACTTAATTTTTGTACTCGAGGTGTTGCTAAGTTGAAACTGAACATACTTAAGATATATATAAAATAGGTGATCAGCTGATTTTAATTCGCTTTGATTGTTAATTATTAATCCATTTGATATTGTCATATGGAAAATGATCATATATTATATTGGAAAATAAATGTAAGCATATAGATACATCAGTAAAAATGTAATGTGAATAAAATATAATAATTTATGTTTTATTTATATCATTTTATCTATTTATTTAATAATGAAGTGCTAATTTCGTAATGGAATACTAGCAGAAAATAAACTCTGAACTATTTATATTGTTTTAAGTGCGAACAGGTTAATCTTCCACAATGTAGTTTCCCGCGATAGATATAGATTTTTTTAAAATCATGCTCGAAGATTATTTTAAAAACCACAAAAAATCGGTTTTCAAACAAATTGAACATGAATACGGATTTTGTTCCCTACTTAAAATTTTACAATGTTTGAAAGTATAATTAAATTTGCGGGAGAAAAAAAGGAAATGAATTGCTAAGACCGTTGCCACCGTTCATATGACGACAGCGTTACTCAAGGACTTGATTTTGCTTTGTAATAGAAATATGATTTTTTAAATCTCATTTTTATTGATAAATGCTTTTAAAAGAAAAAACAAATCACGCTTTCTTATCCTGTCAGCGGCTGCATTTTCTTCAAAGATTGTTTACGGGCTCTTCAATAACTGCTTTTTACCCGACTGCCAAGAAGGGTTATGTGTGTCACGCGTATCTGGGTATGTGGATTTCTTTATACCCTCGAAACATCCCAACGGCTGGATCAATTTTAATGAATGAGGTCTCTATCGATTCGCCTTAACCGCCAAATGGTTATAGGATAGGTTTTGCTTTTATAAATTCAAAATGGCAGCCGTAAAATACAAAATGGCGGTAGAGGCGAAAAATTTCTTTTACGCACCCTATTGAGTGGCCTATCATTGGATAGGTCTTTCAAAATGAAGACGATGTTTCATTGACTATTTTACAGTTAGATGCTCAGTTTAAATATTAAACCACATGGAAGTTATGTAGGAAGGATCTCTAGCTTTACTGCAACTCTAATCATCATATACATCTATATAGGCCTTATAAAAACAGTGTTTATAGATAGGAACTAACAATTAAACACAACTTAAAAGTCATCAATACAAGTAAATAAGGAAACAGGTAAGTAATATAAAAAATAGTTTCGCATTGATGAGAAATAAGTAATTAGTTCGCTTTTTACGCAGTCGGGTTTTTTGATTTTTTAAATTTAATATAGTATTTTTAAAATCCTTTTTTAAAAAAATCCAAAATAGGATATCCTGTTTTATCCCAAGAAAATTCGGATCGGAAAGCAAGACGTAGGGAAATATATTCTCATTAAATACTTTACACATAATGATATAAAAAACCTCAGTAACTTCAAATGTGTCCATATATAATAATTTTGAAAAGTAGAAAAAACACCTTATAAATGCCAGTATGGAGATATCGCAATGACCATTTCACCTTCTGGCATAAAGTATTTGAACCATTATCCGTGCGTTCACTAAACATATTTTGCTCTGCTATTAGTTTTTCTTTCCCTCTTTCCCCCCCCCCCCCCCTCCTTCATTCCTGTTTTAAAATTCAATAAGGAAAGTTTTAGAGTAATTCGTTATCTCCAATTTCTTACGTAGTGAATATTAACACTATATACGTAAATTTATAATTAAAAAACTAATAAAATTCAAAATATTCGTGAGTTGACCATTCAAGGAAAAAATAACATTTAAAACAGACCGTTAAAAGATGACACATGTGTCTTTAGTTTCTAAAAGAATTATTTTCGATTGTTGACCAACATTAATTCTTCTTTTTATTTACATCATTCAAAAATTACGTTTCAATTAAAAATAATTTTAATACAGATTTTGCAATATCTGCATTTGTTACAAATTTAATACCATAAGTAAAATCTTCAAATTTAAAATCTTTCTCACTGCCTTGTAATTTGTGAATGAAAAATGATTAAAATTTGTATGAAATATTAAATATATGAAATACAAATAAAGTCCGAGAATAATATTAATAATTAAAGAATTTTAAAAAATGCTGAAATTAAAATTAAATTAAAAAATTTATACAGACAGTGTATTAATAGTTGCAAGACTTCGAACGTTACAAATTTTTCATTCATTAACAGACTTTCATTAATTAATTTTTAATACCATTAGGCATGTCTTTTTTTTTTTTAAGTTCTTTTATATATCGCGTTAAATTCTTATAAATATTATCTTAGCAGTTTATATATTCTGTTAAGTTCTTTTTTATATTCCATTAAAACAAAACAAAGAAAAGTTTAAGTTTTTAAATATCGGTCAAACAAAAATCACGCTGGGGAAGAGAAAAATAACCATATATTTTCCTCTTATTATTATTATTATTTTTTAAACATCTAAATGTAAAAAGGAAACAAGACTATTTTTTGAAAATAATAATAAAAGACATTTTCTCATAAGTTTACATAAGAATACGAAGACTCAAAGACGCGGAGTAAAATCCCCTTACGGGAATATAGTAGACGTCAAGTTGATCTGGAGCCATATTTCGCTTGCCTGTAAATGTATTTTTTCCTTTGTTATCGTGTTTATGCTACGAAATACGCAACTATTTTGAAAAATTTATTCTTCGGTGTTTTTTTGTTCAACTAAAGCTGAGAACAAAAATAATTCTAGAAAACCCAAAGCTTGCAATCTATTTACCATGCAGTTATATTAATGTAGATTATGATCCAAGTAAGGAATATATTCATCTGCCATAAAAGACTATTCACAGGCTGTCAATGGGAATATTTTGTTTTTCAATGGTTTTTTCTTTATTTTCCCTTTTTTCTTTACTTATGCTTGAAAATGCAGTTTAGAAATTTCTAGTAAAGTACATCTCTTACATTTTCTAAGTTAGAGGATTTCAATGATGTTATAGACATAAATTCAAAATAATAAAATGTCAATATATTCGTAAATAAATAATTCAAGCAAAAAACAACATTCTTTATAAGAAAATGTCAACATATTCGTAAATAGATTATTCAAGCAATAAACAACATTCTTTATAACAAAATGTCCCAAAATTACAACTGGATATTCAGTTTCTAAACGGAATAGCTTGAAATGTTAACCTAAATTATTACTTTTATTTTACATCGTCCAAAAATTATGTTTCAAGTAAAAATATTTTTAATACATAATTGCAAGTTTTAAGCCTTCATTATTTCTGTAATGAATTGTTAAACCCTTTCTTTTAGCCATAGAAATTTTGAGAATGAAAAATGATTAAGTTTTGTATTGCAGAATAAATATGTGGAAATACAAATAAAAACCAAAATTAATTATAATAGTGATAATAATAATGAGTAAAAGTACTTTAAAAAAAACCTAAAATAAAAATTCAATGAATTACAAATTTATACTGTTATTGTATTAGTTGATTTGCATCCGAAATGTGCATTTGAGGACTTTTTTCCAGAAAATTCCGAATTATATCAGAAATTCTAAATAGCAATTTTTGCTTTATCTAATGACAAATGCTTAGTAATGACCTAAAGTAAAACTTCTGCTTTCGAAATTTCCGGTATGGATTATAAATTTCTGAATAGAAAAGAAATGAACGCATATATGAGCTAGTGATGCAAAAAGAAAAAAATTTAACACTACAAGCCTACTAACATTATAAATCCTCAATTAATCTTTATTAATTAGTTTCTAACGTAATTACAAATGGCCAGTTTTTAATTTGTTTAATAGCAATACGAGTTCCTTTTAATCGTTATTCCTTTAAACCAAAGTAAAGTTTACAGTATGAAATATCTATCAAATGAAAATCATGGTGCGTTATTTTAGGTGAAAAAAAAAAATAATAAAAATTAAAAAGATAAATGTTTCATTTCTATATATAATTGTGCAAGAAACAAGACTTTTTTTTCTCATAAGTTTGCATAAGAATTCGAAGTCTGAAAGACGCGAAGCAAAAATCCCCTTGCGGGAATATGGTAGACGTCAAGTTGATCTGGAGTCATATTTTGCTTGCCTGTAAATGTACTTTTTTCTTTGTTATCGTATATATGCTGGAAAATGCGCAAACATTTTGAAAAAAATTATTCTTCGGTGTTTCTTGCGGAACTAAAGCTGAAAACAAAGAGAATTCTAGAAATGTCCAAGCTTGCAATTTATTTACCATGCAGTTATATTAATATAGATATAGATAAGGTGAAAAAATAGAATAAATTTTCTTTTTTTTAATATCTAATTGTACAAGAAGAAACAAGACATTTTTTCAAAAGTTTGAAAGACGCAGAGTAAAATTTCCTTGTGGAAATATGGTAGACGTCAAGTTGATCTGGAATCAAATTTCGCTTGCCTGTAAATGTGCTTTTTCCTTTGTTATAGAATATATGCTGGAAAATACGCAAGTATTTTGAAAAATTTATTCTTCGGTGTTTCTCGTTTTCTTGTGGAACTAAAGCTGAAAACAAAGACAATTCTAGAAATCCCATAGCTTTCAATTTATTTACCACGTAGTTATATTAACATAGATAGAGATAGGTGAAAATAATAATAAAAATTAAAAAGATAAATTTTCCTTTTTTTATATCTAATTGTACAAGAAACACGACATTTTATCATAAGTTTGCATAAGAATTCGAAGTCTGAAAGACTGAGTAAAAATCTCGTTGCGGGAATATGGTAGAAGTCAATTTGTTTTGAAAACATATTTCGCTTGCCTGTAAATGTACTTTTTCCTTTGTTATCGTGTTTATGCTGGGAAATATGCAACTGATTTGAAAAATTTATTCTTCAGTGTTTCTTGCTTTATTGTGGAACTAAAGCTGAAAACAAAGACAATTCTAGAAATCCCCAAGGTTGCAATTTATTTACCATGTAGTTATATTAATATAGATATAGATAGGTGAAAAAAATAATAAAAATTAAAAAGATAAATCTTCCTTTTTTATATCTAATTGTACACAAAACACGACATTTTATCATATGTTTACATAAAAATTCGAAGTCTGAAAGACGTGGAGTAAAAATCCCCTTGCGGGAATATGGTAGACAAGTTGATCTGGAGTCGTATTTAGCTTGCCTGTAAATGTACTTTTTCCTTTGTTATCGTATATATGCTCGGAAATACGCAACAATTTTGGTGTTTTTTCATTCTTGTGCAGCCAAAGCTGAGAGCAAAGACAATTTTAGAAATTCTCCCAAATTTACTATTAATTTACCATGCAGTTATAGTAACATACAGGGAGTTTTCCTAATTCCTTTTCCCATAAAATAATTGTTGATCAGAGTTAGCTACAGCCACGAACATGGTATCTATATAAGTATAGTAATAATCTAAAAAAAAAAAAAAAAAACCAGATGTCTTTTGTGATTTTTTATAGCGTTTACTCTGCAGATTATAAAGCATTTCCTTACAGAATTCTGCATGATTCATAACTGCTTTTGCTTAACAAAAATAATTATTTTATATTTCAATAAATTATTAGTTTATTTAAAAGTAATCAAGTTTATATTTTTTAAATGAAATTCAGGCGTAATTATTAATAGTATACCCATCTTTCTTTGTCCGTTGAACTTATTTTATAGAATTAAAATCGGTTAATCATTCCTAAAGCAGAGCAATTTTTAAAAAATAGTTCCGTTTTCGTCTATGTACTGATCTCTTGAACATCATTCAAGCGTCAAGTTTACAATGAAATCTCAGCACAGGTATATATACACACAAAAAAAATCGGCCCTCCATTGTGTCATATGGTTCTCCAAGTTTCCAATACACTTCAATATAAAAATCTCTAATAGAAACTTTAATTTTTGCCGTTTATAAACGTTTTAGGGATTGGTAGCTATTGTGCATAGATTTCGGATTCATCGAATTTTCACAAGTAATACTGCATTATTTTTTTTCTGCTCCGCTACTAAAATAGGTTTTAAGTTTGATAAGTGTAATCAAATTTAAGTTCAATTTTAATATCTTTGAATTTGGCTATTTTTCACTGTTTTATCTGACATGATTCTTTTTCCTATTTTTAAAGTTTAATCATGAGAAGTCATATACGACTAGATAAAAATAAATATTGCTGAGTAATTGAAAAATAAATGTACGCAATTTATAGTAGTTTAATATATGATCGTCCTGTATATAAAGAAGAGTTTGTATAAAGGAAACCATTAATTTTTTTAGAATTTTATGTTTATATTTGTTTTCTCATTCTAGCTGTTATGGAATTTCTTCACAAAATCCCCTCCCCCCTTTTATATGCATAATTTCAACATGATATTATTTTGGCATTGCTGGACAGATAATTACACCTGTTTATTTTATTTAATTTATATCCAAAATTGTTAATTGATCCAAATCATCCAAGCAACCTCATAGCAAATTGGTATATAATTTTATATACCTTAGATAAATTCAAATAACATAAGTGATCGTAATTACATAATTCTAGTAGAAGAGCAACGCGAAGCATTAATAAAATTAAATTAAAATTCGCGTCAAAATGTAATTATTAAATTTAAATAATTACGAATAAAATTAAGAGTTTGCGTTGTGAATTATTTAGACGAACTCTTCCACTTATGAATTAAACTAAAATTTAAGCTGTAAAAATAAATTGACACACCTTAAACATTATCAATTAAATAATTACAGAAACTTTAAAACTTGATTAAATATTTTATTTACATTGAACACAACTATATACAGAAAAAACATAATATTAATTCAAAAAAAAAGAAAGCAATACTTTTGTTTGCATCTCATTATTTTAAGTATATTTAATCTTTAAAAAAAAGACAATATTTTCATGTACTCTAATTATTATATTTTTTTTCTTTTTGCTAAAAGAATAATTCTCTTTCATTTTTAAATTACCTTAATTTTATTTAATTATCGGTTTTGTCGGATCTCAGATTACTCTCTACCATAAAATATCAGAAAAGTATATTTATAATTTTTCTTATGATTTTAAGTGGTAATAGAAAAAGTCTAAAGTAGTACCTTTTTTTTAATATACGGGATGGTGGCCTTTATACATCAAATTCAGAGTTGTCGCGTTGCTTAGGATCATATTCATATGTCATCCAGAATTCGCTTCGTATCAGAGCGGCAACATCGGGATGACAGGATGCATAGCTACGGACCTCTGTAGAATAATCCTCTTTATTTTAACATCAGGAAGACATCCTCAATTTGGCTTGCTTAGGCTCACTCCGATATGTACATCAGGAAGACATCCTCAATTAGGCTTGATTAGGCTCACTCCGATATGTACATCAGGAAGACATCCTCAATTAGGCTTGCTTAGGCTCTCTCCGATATGTACATCAGGAAGACATCCTCAATTAGGCTTGGTTAGGCTCACTCCGATATGTACATCTCGCCTGGGCATTACTAGGGCTTTCAGGATTCATTGCACGGGCTTTCAGGAGAGCTCCTGCGTCCTCTACATCTTTTTTCAGACTCTCTTTTTCACACCTTATTCTTCTTGCACACCAATTCCTGCAGTGGGTGGAACTATTTTTGTCTAGTCCACTGTTATTGGATGTGAGAAGATTTTTTATTATACTTCGATAGGCCTATTAGCTAACAGTCTGCAAATGGCCCCTTACATATACTTTAATATTATTATCTGCCTTAAAGTTTGGGTGGTCTGAAAAGCCATAAATTTATCCCAACACTTTTATTGAGGCCATAAATTTATTCCAACGTTTTTATTATTTTACGATTTCTAATTATACACCACTTTCCATTGGCTTGTCATAAAACGACACCATGGCGTCTGGCTATTGTTGTTGTCTGAGATCCGAACTCTATTCAACATTATACATTCATTTTACAATACAACAATTTTTTAAAAATATATATTTAATATTTAAAATCAACTTAATAATTTTTGTATGAACTTACACTCTTATTTTACTTAAATATATAAACATTATAATTTTACACTCATAATTATATTTTATAAAAAATATTTATACAAACAGAAATAAATTACGCAATTTTACTTTGATTTAACCAACATGGTGCGGGAACATATCATAGTTATATGTTGCCCAGCATCTCTCCCGGTGTCAGAAAAAAAAAAAAAAAAACTGATTGCTGGTTTTATTTTTTTTTGTAAAGCTTAAAGGAATGTACGTGTCCATATGACTGTGTATCTACACAGTTTTTGGACTAAGTCTGTAAAGTTCAATTATCAATGGTTCTGGTATATTTTATAAGAAGTTCTTCTATTTTTTCATAACAGAAAGTTCAACACATGATAGCATAGTTGTCTGTTGACATTCACATTTATAGAAGACCTCTGTACTGAAAATCTGACGTCTTTCTCGAAGCCTTTTTTCTTTACCACACACATGTTTACTAATTTTGTAACTTTACAGTTTAAGTGCCCAAAATACATTCAAAGCTATAATTTTGTCTGAAACTAATATGCCGAAATAAACCTAATTACAAGAAAAATAATGGCATACACATTTGACATATTATTTCCTCACATACAACCTTATGACACAGTGTTTCATTTAAAACACATTTTATACTGAATGAAAGTAAATACAATGCTTGTAATATGACATGTTATATTTTCACATAATTAATCTGATGTATTCAAATTATAATCAGAAAAATATTGTATACAAACTGGTTACATTATTTTATTTATTTATTTGTTACTTCTAACATGTATGATACGTCAACATATACAAGCTATTTCATCTCCTTTAATATATCATTACGCAATGCTTTCCAACTTTACCCGATACGAGAAAAAAAAAAAAAGAAGAAGGAGGAGAGGAGAATAAAACCAGTTATTGACCGTCCCCGATCCTTTCGAAAAGTGGGGGTTGGTCAAGCTACTAATCCCTTTCTGCGAGGTGATTTGTGCTGTGACAAAATTTTACGACTATCAAAAGTATGTATTTAAAACCATTTCATGCTTGTAATTACCTTATTAATTAGTATAATTTCTTGATATACTTTCTTCTTAACTCACTGTGCATGCCTGTATGTAATTTTAAACATAATCTATGCATAAACAGTGTATGTATTTGTATCGTATCTAATGTAAACCTTCTGCTTTTTTTTATTATTTTGCAGGGGAAAAATGGCGATTCTAGCATCTGAATTCTCCTGCCTCATACTGCGACTGAAGCGATCGTGGCTTTTTATGCTGTCAGGTTCAAATCTAAACCAAATTGCCTTTCAGGATTTAAGAAAAAATGCATATAATTTTCTTTAACTGATTACATTGTATATTTTTTAGACCTTTCTAACAAACACAAATTTTGATTCATGATATTACAATTAAAATGTAAACAACACGGAAATATGACTTCTACAGCCTCTCAAAATGCAAAATATGCATTACGCTGACCTTAAAAATGCACCTTCATTTAATACTATTAAATAGTGTTGTCAGAAAATGCCATTGACGAAGAAGAGAACAATTTTTGTGTTTTTAATTATTATTTATTTAGCCAACAATTCTATCTTAAAAGATTGTTAAATTTTCATATTTATTTATTTTTTACTGAATGAAATAAAAATTTATTTATTCAAAATTTTATTTATCATTAACATTCCGTATGTGAATTCTAATGTCTAAACTTTAATGATATGTTTAAAAAAAAAATAAAAGATAATAAATTATTATTATTAATCCAACATTAATAATTATTATTTAATTATAAAGAAATGTACTTAATACACTTGTATAATTTAAAAAAAATACAAAAGCAAATGATAATTACTACGTAAAATCGTATGTAGTAACCCATGAGTACTCGGCCGAACCAAAGAATTTCTGCCAGCAGAAAAGAATCTTTGTATACTCATAAATATCTACACCCAATTGTTACAGATTAAGTTTTTTAAAAATAATTACTGTATGTACTATAAAAAAATTAAGTAAATTAATTTATTAAGCCATACTACCTATTTTAATAAAATATAAGGCCAATATATATAAATATATTTATTTATTTATTTTGTTTCCTTATGTTAAATTGGCCAAATTATATATATAAAAAAAAAAATTTATGAACTCACACACTCAAATTTATCAATACTATGTATATTTATATGTGTTAAATTTAGAATTGCATTTAATTCTAAGGGAAAGTAAAGAGAAAAAAAAATGCTTAAATTCTAAAATAACATAAATTTATAAAATATTTTATTTAAAAAAAAATCTAATTTCTAGCTGATTTCAGCAAGATGTCATTTAATATTTATATTAAATAATTTTGGTAATACATTTTATTAATTATTAAATTTGCATATTTTTATATATACAATAAAAATATAATAGTCTTACATAAAATTTTACACTACAACAATGTTATTAATTAATTTAACTTGAATTTAAGCCTACTTTAATTCTAATTGAATACCGTTAATAAAAGTAAATTAGCTTATCAAGTTAAATATAATATAAACTATGTTTGTCTAATGTTAATTTTGCTGAAAATTCCATAAATTTTAACTGCAAATGCTAATTGCTATACCTTTTGTTATTTATTTTGAAAACAACACGAACTTATATTTTTATTTATTATTTTTTTTATTAAATCTAGGAACTATACACTGAGCTAGACACTCCATAAATGTGTAAAACCTAAAAATCAAAAGTTTTCCTAAATAAAACTCAAAATGCTGCTTTTTACAATATAATATTACTAATTTTATTGTTTCTGAGCATAACATCTAGTAATTATACCATACTTAATTTTTTCTTCGATTCCTTTTTCAGCCAAGAATCCTGAAGTTAATGCCTAAGTGATGACTATATATTGATGTATCTGCGAATAACTTTGATGAATTGATAAATTTTCTACAAAAATTTTGTTGGTGTTGGTGCATACCCAGCCGTAGGCCAAAACTGCACCCTATACAGAAAGCCATTGGTGAGAAAATTTTAATTTTACTTCGATTATTTATTTGTGTAATTTTTTTACAATAATTTTGTGTGCAATCATATTGAAATAACTTGCCTTGTCCATTGTTATACATATATATGTTTTTTTAAAAACCAATGTGCTACACCAAAATCCTTTTTTTAATTTATTTTTGTATAACACTTTTGTTCATAAAACTTATCCCTGCTGTCTAAATTCTAGACTTTAGCATATAAGTTGTAATTGAACTACCGGAATAAATCTTAATACTTTTTGCATATTTTATTATATTTAGGCTTATAGCTGACCGCTATCCTAATATAAAGTGCACTAATAATTTATTCCTTGTCAACCATATATTTATATAAGAAAATATATATATATATGAGTATGCTATAAAGCTGTTCTAACTACCCTGAACCTATAGCTTACACCTACTCATTTTAAAGAGTAATTCTGAAATTCTGTCATCTAAATTGTAAGGCTATTAGCAAAGGCTACCTTTATAGAAGACAGAAAAAATTCTCTCTCTTTTTTTTTTTTTTTTGAAAATTACTCCAACATTATTCACTATTAAATTAATTAAGTTTTAATGTTATTTGGCTTTGTTAAGATTTTATATTTTCTAATTCATATTCGAAAAAAAATATATATATAACTTTTGCCTGGAGAGAAATATTTCACTGCTCCAGTGAAGTTTTGTGAAGCACATTTCATAATTTTCTAAGTATGTTTTCGGGTGCGCCCTGCACATTTGCTCAATATTGTAACCCTGAGACAAATTGGCGTTCCCATGTTCCTATCCTTTCTTATTATTATTTTGAATTTTAAAAAGGCAAGTTATTAATTTTGTTTCAATTTTTTTTTACCTAAAAGAGAAAAATTTATTTTTAAATTTTGAAAATTTTTAAATTTTTAAATTCGATTAATTATGTATTTTGATTTATTTTTAATACCACTTCATATCCCATGGATAATATTGGGGAGGGGGAAAAGGGTAATGATCTTGTATAACATCCCCGTATAAGTTTGTATATGGTGTATAACCATATAACGACATATTTATATCATAATAATCCGTTTGATACTTTAAATATGGGTCTACATTCTCAGAATATTTATTATTTTTTTTATAATACTTTTTAGTCAGTTTGTCACCCTTTTGACTCGTATTTTTGTTCAATTTGAACCAACAATTTTCAGTTGCGCGTGATTTTCTTTGACAAATGTCACTTTTATTTTTGTAATTTTTATGACCCTTACTTTTTTTCTGAGACCCTTGTAAATTCGTAATTTCCGCCTCTGTATGACCTGTTGCATATTTCGGAGCGTACAGCTGATCCATATGTCGTTTGATCGGCTCTATTAATTTATCTGGAACATATTGTAATAAATAATTAAAGTTTCTAAACTTTTTAGTAACTTCGTAGGGTCCTTGAAATTTTGGCTCTAATGCGCCTGGTTTTCCAATACATTTTAAATATACTGTTTGACCCAAATTTAAATCCTTTACTTTTTCGTATGCCTCTTCATCTATATATTCTTGCATTATTTTCTCCTGGTTTGCAAGGGATTGAATTTTGATTTCCTTCATATGCTGTATTCTTTTTAGTTTTTTTTTGTAGCGAATAATTTAGAGAAATAATTTTATTTTTCTGTCCTCTGGTTTTAACTCCAGAGGTATTTAAATCTACACTTCTCCTTTTAAATTTTCGCTTATTGTTGGGCATAACCTTTTAACAGAATATTTCTGTTTATCATACTTTCTTTTCTATATTACAACATATGTATGAAAATATTCTAAATTGCATAAATACATAAAAACAACAACACTAAAATTTAAAAAAATTTCTTAGGAGATGAAGTTGTTTTGTAGATTATTCTTTTACACACATAAATACCCCTAAAATGTTTATAATACACGTATATATAAAAAACAACATAATTTCATTTAACAGAAAAATATCTGTCTTTTTCTACAGAAACAACAACCTTATTTTATTTATTTTTTTTTTTTGTAAATACTGTACTACTACTTCGTAGTACGACTCATAAATTTTCTTTCGTATCAAGGTGATACAATTTCAAAAATCCTGATCTATTGACATTTCAATTATTTTTATACCAGACATATTATCAAATTTTACTTATTATTATTATTATTATTATTTATACAGTATATAAAAAATTTATTTTTACAAATGTGTCATTTGTGATGTGAATGCCATTATTTCTCAATGGTAACTGAGATCCAACCAAAAGAGAAAAGAGAGAAAAAAAAAATTGTAATTCCTAAATTTACCTATTATAAATCCCAGAATTATTTTTTTCATTTCCTTTTTTTTTTTTTTTTTTTTTTTTTTTTTTTGCTAACATATATTATTCATTTTACTTATATAAAATTATTATATGTGTGTCATTATTGTCACAATAATAAAATTAATTTTAATAAAATTTTAATCAATTAAACTTAAATACCTACAATATCTTTAAAATTGTGACATTAAAATAATACTTAAATTTATTTTCCTTTATTATTATTATTATTATTATTATTTCTAATGACCTCAGATGAACGTTCCTGAGTCATAGCACCATTTTACTATGAAGGAGGGGATGCTGGACAGATAATTACACGTGTTTATTTTCTATTTAATTTATATCCAAAATTGTTAATTGATCCAAATCATCCAAGCAACCTCATAGCAAATTGGTATATAATTTTATATACCTTAGATAAATTCAAATAACATAAGTGATCGTAATTACATATTTCTAGTAGAAGAGCAACGCGAAGCATTAATAAAATTAAATTAAAATTCGCGTCAAAATGTAATTATTAAATTTAAATAATTACGAATAAAATTAAGAGTTTGCGTTGTGAATTATTTAGACGAACTCTTCCACTTATGAATTAAACTAAAATTTAAGCTGTAAAAATAAATTGACACACCTTAAACATTATCAATTAAATAATTACAGAAACTTTTTAAAACTTGATTAAATATTTTATTTACATTGAACACAACTATATACAGAAAAAACATAATATTAATTCAAAAAAAAGAAAGCAATAGGGGCATTCCACGTCAAATCAGGCAGTAAAATATCAATATGTAACCCACCATCACAGATTTTAATGAAACTGCGTGTGTTTGTTCTTACTATTAAGATATGATCACCAGTAATTTTTTTTGCTCCTTGGTGAAATAGTTTCTGAGAAAAAAATTGTCAAAATTTTGAAAAACTGCCGTCAGTTGGCATTCTTGATAGCTCGGTTTTCAAATGTAGCATGTCATATATATAATCATATTTCAATATCTACTCTACAAATCATCTTCAAATAATTTATGCACAATATTTAGGGTACGCAGCTTATGAAAAAAATATATTGTTACGCTTATAACATTTTAAGTGTGTCTAAAAAAATATTTAAACTTTGAAGTCGTGAATTTTTTATGAAAAATAATGCATTAACAAAAAAAGCATTATCAACAAAAGGCGGTATTTTTATTAAATTTATTTTGTATGGGAGATATACTTAAAGGTGTCCTTTACCTGATTCTGGAATAAAAATAGTGGGATTTTGGGTGTTTTTGGTAGTATTTCCTATTTAAAAATATTTTGAGGTGCATTTCATATCAAATCAAGCAGAGTCATTCCATGTCAGTTCCCCTAAGCCATTTAATCACTGTCACAAATTTCAATGAAATTGGGTTTGTATATAGCTTATTTTAAGACGTAATCACCTTTAATTTTCTTGATCCTAAGTAAAATATTTTTTAAGATAAAAAATATCAAAATTTTGAAAAATTGTTTTAAATTTTTTTAATGACAGTTCGATATTCAAAGACTACATAAAAAAAAAAAAAAAAAAAAAAAAAAAAGTCATTTCAATATAAAATCACTAAATAGGTTTCAAATAATGTATATGTGACAAATAATGTAGGCTGATTATTATTTCTTGTTTTTTATCATGTTTAAACACTAAGAGTGTCTTTTAAAATCAAGAATTTTGTCAAAAATAATGTGTTAATCAAAAATTTATTATTAACCGAAGGCAGGGTGTTATTGCTTTTTTTTAATTGTACGTAAAAATATCTTTTAAATGGTTATAAAATAAAAATAGTGAACATATGAGAAAAAATTATCAAAATTTTGGAAAAATGCTACGAGTTGCCATTAATGATTGTTCAATTTTCAAAGGCCTCATTTTATATATAAAATCATATTTCAATAACTAATAAAGAAATCTTCTTCGAATAATTTAAGCAAGGTAAATAAAGTATGTAGATAATGAAAAAAATATTGCTGTAATGTTAAAAAGTATTTAAATGTGTCTAAAAAATTGTATAATCTTTGAAATCAAAAATATTTTACAAAAAATAATGAAATTATTAAAAAATCTTTATCAATCAGAGGCGGAGTTTCTATGACTAATTTTTTAATTTTAAATTGTACATAATACTACATTATAACTGGATCTGAAATAAAAAATAGTGGGATTTTGGTTGGTTTTAGTAGTATTTAAATCATATTTAAAATTATCAATATTTTCAAATGTAAAATCTATCCAATGTATCATCCCTGGAAATATTTTTATTTATACATTTATTTTATTTTTCAAATTATCTTTTATGTTCGTTTCTTAAGGAAAAAAATAAAACAATATTGTTTTTTAGTAAAACTTCTAGGGCGAAGAGCAATTATACCTTTCCAAAAAAGAGAAAAATCACTAGCTCCTCACCGCCCAATAGAAATTTTCAAAATGACAGTCCTAATCTTTAAACTCATATTTGCTGTTAATATTGAAAATTTAGCATTGAGCTGCTAATATTGAAAAAAAAAAAACCAAATATCACTCTGTTGAAGAAAATTTTGACGTATTGTGCTTTAAATATATGCAAAAAATGCATAATCCATTATATTTATATCTTTCAAATAACTATATCTAAAAAAATATTTAAAACTTAATGAGTTGCACTTTTGTAACTTTATTCAGTTTCTAATGATATGTACCGTAATTTCGGGTGTATAGCCCGCAGATCAAACAATTCAGTTTGGACCCAGAAATTTTATTCAGTATTTGAAGACCAATATTTACTGTGTAAAAAGTTACATTTTATTTTTAAAAATTTCTGGGTCGAAACACGATTGTATGATCCGCGGGCTATACACCGGAAATTACGGTAATTTGATTCATTTCATCACAATATTGCTGAAAGATGGATTTTCAACATATATATGTGTGTATATATATCCCTGTTCTCAAACAAATTATTTAAAAATTATTCATTTATGTTTAATAAAGCATATATATATTGTTTATACACTTACAGAAAATACATATAGCAAATTTTATGATATTATGTCAATAATGTCTAAAAGTAAAGAACTTATCTAATAGTATGTAACGAAAAATTTAACATCTGGTGTAATGACAGCAAAATTTTATAATTGTTTTACTTAATTTGGATGAATGAAAAAAGCTTACATGTTTATATTTTATTGAAGTACAGGTGAAAATGTCACAAAGACATACCTCAACAACCACTGCGTATGTCACATTCACACTACAGATGATTTTTTTTTCTTTTGATCTTTCGGGTTTGATTTCAGATGGTAATGAATTAATTAGTTTTGTTAGAAGTGTCATTGCAGTCAGCATATTAGGCTCACTATTTTTTTTTTATATAATTTGTTTTGATTGACTCGATGAACAACAATATTTAAAGGGACCATTTCATGACTTTTCAATTAAAAGCTGATTTATAAATTCATCATGTTGTTTAGTTATTATTATCGTCTTAAGATAATAAGTTGACATTAAATTTTTTAAATGCAGTTTATTTATTATTTGAACAGTTGAAAGTATTTTTCAATAAGAGTGCGGGCTGTTGATTTTAAGTCGGCTGTTGAGCAATGTAGTGTTGGTAAAGGAACTGGTACTATTTAATTTAATTTTTATTGCTGTAAATAATATTTGTTATTTTATTATTGTATGTATTATATTTAAGCAAGAGTAGAAATACACGATATCGTAGTCATTTTAGTACATCGCATGAAAAGCTTCAATATTTATCATTAAACATTCACATTTTATGAAAATTTTGTTAAAATTGCTCATATTTTCACTATTTTTATTTTATAACTATTGAAAAGATATTTTTACGTACAATTAAAAAAAGTAATAACAGCCTGCCTTCGGTTAATAATAAATTTTTGATTAACACATTATTTTTCACAAAATTCTTGATTTTAAGAATTCACAAGATTAAATACACTCTTAGCATTTAAACATGACAAACAACAATAAATAATAATCTGCCTACATTATTTGTCACATATACATTATTTGAAACTTATTTAGTGATTTTATATTGAAATGACTTTTTTTTATGCAGTCTTTGAATATAGATCTGCCATTAAAAACATTTTTTAAAAAATTTCAAAATTTAGATATTTTTTTTTATCTTAAAAAATATTTTACTTGTAATCACCTTTAATTTCCTTGATCCTGTCTTAAAATGAGCTATAAACATACCCAGTTTCATTGAAATTTGTGACAGTGAATTAAATATCTTAGGCGAACTGACATGGAATGACTCTGCTTGATTTGATTTGAAATACGCCTCAAAATATTTTTAAATATGAAATACTACTAAAAACACGCAAAATCCCACTACTTTTATTTCAGAATCAGGTAAAGGACACCTTTAAGTATATCCCCCACAAAAAATAAATTTAATAAAAATACCGCCTTTTGTTAATAATGCTATTTTAGGTAATGCATTATTTTTCATAAAAAATCACGACTTCAAAGATTAAACATTTTTTTAGACACACTTAAAATGTTATATAAGCGTAACAGTATTTTTTCTCATAAAATACGTACCCTATATATTATGCATAAATTATTTGAAGATGATTTGTGGAACAGATATTGAAATATGTCCATATTTATGTCATGCTACATTTGAAAATCGAGCAGTCAAGAATGCCAACTGATGGCAGTTTTCAAAATTTTGACAATTTTTTTCTCAGAAACTATTTGACCAAGGAGTAAAAAAAAATACTGGGAATCATATCTTAATAAAAGGAACAAACACACGCAGTTTCATCAAAATCTGTGATGGTGGGTTACATGCCTGCCTGAACTGACATGGAATGACCCAATACTTTTGTTTGCATCTCATTATTTTAAGTATATTTAATCTTTAAAAAAAAAGACAATATTTTCATGTACTCTAATTATTATATTTTTTTCTTTTTGCTAAAAGAATAATTCTCTTTCATTTTTAAATTACCTTAATTTTATTTAATTATCGGTTTTGTCGGATCTCAGATTACTCTCTACCATAAAATATCAGAAAAGTATATTTATAATTTTTCTTATGATTTTAAGTGGTAATAGAAAAAGTCTAAAGTAGTACCTTTTTTTTAATATACGGGATGGTGGCCTTTATACATCAAATTCAGAGTTGTCGCGTTGCTTAGGATCATATTCATATGTCATCCAGAATTCGCTTCGTATCAGAGCGGCAACATCGGGATGACAGGATGCATAGCTACGGACCTCTGTAGAATAATCCTCTTTATTTTAACATCAGGAAGACATCCTCAATTTGGCTTGCTTAGGCTCACTCCGATATGTACATCAGGAAGACATCCTCAATTAGGCTTGATTAGGCTCACTCCGATATGTACATCAGGAAGACATCCTCAATTAGGCTTGCTTAGGCTCTCTCCGATATGTACATCAGGAAGACATCCTCAATTAGGCTTGGTTAGGCTCACTCCGATATGTACATCTCGCCTGGGCATTACTAGGGCTTTCAGGATTCATTGCACGGGCTTTCAGGAGAGCTCCTGCGTCCTCTACATCTTTTTTCAGACTCTCTTTTTCACACCTTATTCTTCTTGCACACCAATTCCTGCAGTGGGTGGAACTATTTTTGTCTAGTCCACTGTTATTGGATGTGAGAAGATTTTTTATTATACTTCGATAGGCCTATTAGCTAACAGTCTGCAAATGGCCCCTTACATATACTTTAATATTATTATCTGCCTTAAAGTTTGGGTGGTCTGAAAAGCCATAAATTTATCCCAACACTTTTATTGAGGCCATAAATTTATTCCAACGTTTTTATTATTTTACGATTTCTAATTATACACCACTTTCCATTGGCTTGTCATAAAACGACACCATGGCGTCTGGCTATTGTTGTTGTCTGAGATCCGAACTCTATTCAACATTATACATTCATTTTACAATACAACAATTTTTTAAAAATATATATTTAATATTTAAAATCAACTTAATAATTTTTGTATGAACTTACACTCTTATTTTACTTAAATATATAAACATTATAATTTTACACTCATAATATATTTTATAAAAAATATTTATACAAACAGAAATAACAAATTACGCAATTTTACTTTGATTTAACCAACATGGTGCGGGAACATATCACAGTTATATGTTGCCCAGCAGGCATCAAATAAGGACTAATTGATTTATGATTTTTTACAAAGTTTTATATTATATGAAGCGCCCGATCAAGCTGAAGTTGGGCCCAGGGCCTGTTAAAAAGTTTACCCCCCCCCCCCTCCCCAATTCCGGTGACACTTTCAGAAAAAAAGGAGGTTTATTTGATGAGTTGACAAAGTTGTTTGGGTGAAAGTTTCAAGTTTACAAAAAAAATTTAACTTACAAGAATAATCAAGAAAATGAATTACCGTCCACTTTCTCAAATAATCATTTGTATAATTCACAAACATCTATGATCCACAGTTTATGTTGCAGAATAAATGAAGACGTCTTTTTCAAAACTCGCCTTCTCCAAAATCATTAAAAATTGTATTTTTCCTAACAGTCTAGTAATCATTTTAAACTATAATTCTGACATTGTAAAATCCTCGTTTATATTGAAGCTAATAGACACAGTATGCAGTTTTCGACATTTTCCCCAAATTTGATTTTCTGGATACGGCAAGTTTTGAAAATTATCGGTTCTCTCAGATTGAAAAGGACTTTTACAGAAAAATTAAATATGGAGGTTTTTTATAACAGTAAAACTTTGTTTTTTCGTCAGGGACCAAAATATAAAATGCAAACAGTAGGAAAACTTAAATGCGAGAAAATACAAACAAATTTGCGGGCCCCTGAAATAGGTGGGCCCAGGGCTGAGGCCCCGGAGGCCCGTGCATTAATCAGGCCCTGATTATATGTATGAGTTTTAAGGTAAAAGGCAAAACTCGAAAATTTTCCTAGTGGCCTGCGGACATTCACTTTTTAACACAGTAAGTGAGTTTTATAAGTGACTATAACTTTTTTTTTATTTTAAAGTCTAAACAATAAACTTTTGTTAAAATTTCCATTAGTATTATTCTGCATTTAAATTACCCAAATAAATATGTTAATATTGCAACCAGCAAAACTGGAATCATCAATGGAGTGCCAGAAAAGTTTTTCTCACGTTGTAGGAAAGACGGCCTCTAGGTTGTTGCTGGCAGACAATTTTTAACGGTAACTTTTTTTTCATTTAGTGGCCCTGTGGCTGGTGGGTGGCACTAATTTTGCCTTTATGTTAAGGCTATTCTCTACTGCTCTGCTCAACAAGCGCAAAACGTTGACACATTTACAAATTCATTTTTTAACGGAAAGATATAAAATTGGAAGGCCTCACCATGGAAGCGATTTGGAATCGAACAGTGTTTTCCATTTTTTGATAAATAAAGTACCTATTGAGTTATAAGCGATTTTGATCACGTGACAAAGACTTTTTCAGCCTTCCTTGAGGGGTTATTCTTCTTTCGCGCGAAAATTCGGTTCAATATCAATCTGACAATATTTTCTTAAAAATCTATCGAATTTTGAAAAAAAAAAAAATAAATAAATAAATAAAAACAGTTCGATTGCATAGTTTCTGAACAATAACACCTGCTAGTTTCATGCATTTCCGAACAAAAATAAATTAAAAATTATGTCATAAAGTTGCTTTTTTGAATTTGAGAACAGCCTTAAGGAACTCATTTAAGGAAAAAGTTTTCCCTTTTCGCAGACCACGAAGCCCCATCTAATACTATTGTAATGAGAACAGATTGTAATGAGAGTAACTTTTTAAGCATAACTCAAAAACTAGTCGGCAGGATGAGCTGTAATTTTGGTTTCACATGACATATTTGTAGTTTCTGCCAATTGATATGTTACAACATTTATAGGTTATAATTAATTTTTTTTTCTTGAAAATTTATTTCGAAAATATATATTTTTCAAAGTTAATTTTGTAAATAGGAGAAAAAAATATGAAAGGATAATAATGAGTATTATTATTATTATTATTATTATTATTATTATTATTATTTTAAAATTTAGAATAAAATAAAAAAAAATGAGCTCTTAGTTAGTTTTAGGTAAAAAATATAATATCCTTCAGAATCGCTGATATGAGAAAATGAGCCTTAAAATAGGCAAATAAATAATTTTAAGTATTAAAAACATAACAGTCTAATTCCGCAAAAAATAATTATGGTACTTTTTTTATAGAGATGTTGGCGCTTAAAAAAAAAAAAAAAAAAAAAAAAAAAAGATTGGCGCAATTTGTCCTTGGCTGTTCTCAAATCTAAATGATCAACTTTCTGATATAAGTTTTAATTCATTTTTGTTCGGAAACGCATGAAACTAGAAGGTGTTATACAGAACTAATGTCATCGAACTGTTCTTTTCGTTTTCTTGTCAAAACAATAGATCTTTCAGAAAATACTGTCAGAGTTAACATTTTGAACTGAACTTCCGAACGGAAGAAAATCCAGTCAGGAAGGATAGAAAAATGCCGTGTCACTTGATCAAAATTGCTTATAACTCGACAGGTAATTTATTGATCAAAAAATGGAAAAAACAGTTCGATTCCAAATTGCTTCCATGGTCAGGCTTTCCAATTTTATATCTTTCCGTTAAAAATGAATTTGTAAATGTGTCAAAACGTTTTGCGCTTGTTGAGCAGAGCAGTTGAGAACAGCCTTAAGAAAGTTATATTTATTGCCAAATAGTATAAACAGCTATGAAACTTTCTGCTTGTTTATTTATGTATATATGTATATATAAATAAGCCTTTTATTTGTATACATATTATTATTGTTATATAAAAACTACTTCTGTTTGTATAAAAATATAGATAAGTGGTTTCTTTATGGTAAAAAAAAGAATAAATATTAAATCATTTATAATATAATACATTATCTAAAAATAATTCAGTACAGTATGAAAATGTTTAAATGAAATAAGTTGAACTTTCTAAGAAATCCCAGAAGATATTTATTTTCTTCCTTTTTACGATTCTATGGTAAATTGCTATTTTGCCTATGAAACTGCACAGCATAACAAAACGAAATTTCTGAAATACTGCAGCCATTAGGATATTGAAAGGAAAATAAACATCGCATATGCAATGGAACCATACAAAATCCACCTTGGGGCTCGAAAAATCTCATTCTATGCCTGCGGTAAATATCCTTACAACGCAAGAAGATATCAAAACAAACGGCACTCGGTCAACGGTTCGATATCATGGAAAACTATTTTTCAGCGAGCACGGCTAGTGAAATTTAAAACCATTTGTCATTCTTAAAAAAGGGTTATGGGATATGGGAAATAAAAATAAATCATTCTTTCTCCAAGAACATTTTCCTCCATCTCTGTGAAACATGTGCAGGATTTATTTGAAACAAACAAACAATAATAATAATAATAATAATTTTGACAATGCAGGGTTCCCAGCAAATCATGTCGGGAATATTTCCCTGACAAAATCTAAAAAAATTTCATGACCAAACGGGGATTCAACAAAATTCGTTATTTCCTTTAACAAAATTAGCGATTTTTTTCTGCGATCGCTCTTAGAGTTTCTCTGTTTTTTTTTTTTTTTTTTTTTTTTTTTTTTTTTTGTTTTTGTGTGTGTGTGTGTGAGAGAGAGACAAATTTCGCAATTTTTTTTCGAGATCATTTCATGAATTCGGCGTCATTTTTCTTTTCCATGATTTTAGAAAAAATGTTTGTAAATTCCCTGACTTTTACTATATATTTTATATTTTTCCTGACTCCTTTGAAATTCCCTGACTTCCCATGTCGCTGGGAACCCCGCAATGTATGAAAATATTTCCTTAAAAAAATACGATGCATATGAAACAGCAGAACATGATAAAAGAAAATATCTGAAAATTTTTAAATATTACAATAATGAAGCTAAAAATGACAACCACATACGCAATGGGCGTGTAAGAATTTTAGCCTGGAGGAAGCTCGAAAAATATACAATGTCCAGTAAATTACGCTCCGAAGCTTTTGCGATAATTTTTCTAAACGCCCACTAGCCCTGGCGATGTATATGAAAAATATCTCCAGGTATCTGTCCAGACTTTTCTCACAGGGTCCTGTTTTTGAAAAATTGTGATTTTTTTTTTTTTCTTATATGTGTGAAAACTCTAGTCCTAAATTTGTGAATTTGAAATGATCATTTTATTCAGGTTTATGTGTATCCATCCTTTATGTAGAGAAAAAGCTAAGTAATATGTTCTTTGATAAGTTCGGCTGTTTTGTGAGAGGACAATTTTTATTTTCAATTGATTACATTTGTCAGTTTGGAGGTGGAAAAGTTTTCTGAAGGGTCTACTTTTAACCCTTCACTGCACCACGTGCCATATCTGGCACATACCTAAAAATATTATAATTTTCATTATGTGCCAGGAATTTCGCCAATATGATCACTATAACTGATCGAGAACAATCCAAAGAATGGAATAACACTTATTTTGTCCATGTCAGAGGGCTGCATAAGACAAAAAAAATAGAATTTGTTCTTCGGAAGCAAAAAAATATTCGATCCTGCTATTAAAGTAAGATTTACTTTCATTATTTTTACTGAATACTTAATATATTAATATAAATAAAAAGTTGTACAGTGTTAAGCAGATAAAATTATTTAATTTAAGCTCATTTAGTTGCAAAATATAACAATGCAATATTTTAAAACCCTAATTGTACTTATGGTATACACCATAAAATATCAAATTTTAGCTGAAATTTTGAAATTTATTTATTTATTACTATTTTCCCTTTATTAAACCAATATAGAGATTTCAAATAATTTTTTTCATAAAAGCAGAAAAAATTGTGCAGTGAAGAGTTAAGACTAAAGATTTTCTGAAGGGTGTTATGATTTAAGATGAGAATTTTTGTGAAGGGTTGTGTTTTAATATGAAAAATTTTGTGAAAGATCCTGTTTAAGTGTGAAAGATTTTTTCGAAGAGTTTTGTTTTAAGATGAAAAAATTTGTGAAGGGTTTTTTAAAGGACCCAAACAATTCTGACCTGTAGGAGCCTGCTCAAGTTCCAACACAAGCGGTATTATGACAAAATTTATAAGCATTTCGCGTGGGAAAAGTTGCACTTTTTAGATTCTTAAGGAAACCTTTTTATATTTTAAACGCATTATTTAGAATTTTAAAGGTAATTTTAATTTTTAAAAGTCAGGGCACTTTTTTCGAGGCACAACGAGTTAGTTTTTACTATGTAAAAAAAAAAAAAAAAAAAAAAAAAAAAAAAAAATTCCGAGACAAAAGGCAGAAAGGAGACAATTTTTTTTTTTTAATTGAGGAGCAAGAAGGGTGCAATTTTTAGTGTGAGAGGAAGAAGGGTGCAATTTTTTAGTGTGAGAGGAAGAAGGGTGCAATTTTTTAGTGTGAGAGGCAAGAAGGAGGATGCTATTTTTTTAATCAAATGGCAGGCAGGGTGCAGCACCTTCCTGAAACCCGAGGTAATTTCTAGATCCTCTGTGTACCTTATACATGATTTGACTAAAAAAAACCTGACTTTCCTTTTACCATCAGAAACATGCCAACCGGCGTTTTCACCTGAAGGAGGAGTACCGGGGAAATTTTTCATTCAAAACTTATATTGTGCAATATTTTATTTTTATAGCGTTACTTTAAGATGAAAAACCTTTATATTTATGTAAACTTTAGCTGTAACATTATATGTTAGTACTTATAACTTGAAAACTAGATAAAATAGATTTCATTCATGCATTGGTGTATTCTCGGTTAAACATTACAATTTAAAACAACCCATACTTTGGGAAAGCCTGTTTTCATGGAATAAGAAAATATAGGAACAAAACTGTTCTCGGTCAAAGGTTCGATATCATGTAAAACTGTTTTTCATCGAGAATGGCAACGCGAAATTCGAAACCATCGAAGGGGTTATGGGAAACAAAAACAAATCATTCTTTTTCCCAGCATCACTTTTTCTTTTTTGCAGAACATCTGCAGGTTTTACCTGTAGTGAAATAAATTAATTTCGATGAAGGCTAAAAAAAAAGGTTCGAAACACGATTCTGTTTTCTGGTGGAGTATCAAATGGCACTTAAGAGGAAGTTAAGTAACATTTAAAAATTGACAGATGGCGAGTTTAATCCCCTAGTAACGTTATTTATTTATTTTATTTTATTTAAACCCATCCGTAATTTTAGAAGGTAGATAAGAGATTGGAGAGGAAATACCCTGCTAAATCAATTTCTACAACAAAAAATAATAGTACTGTAGACATTAACTCGCACGGTCACACCTGTCTTGGATTCTAATAAAAATTCTAAATTGTTTTTCAATGAAAGAAACTAATGCTACTAGAATTTCTCAGCACTTAACATTTTCAATAGAACACGTAAATACTATATGATGTTTTTTCTATGATGCAGGTAGTATACATATACTAATACATATACCTTTCATATTTAACATCATGATCCAACAGAACCAGTATTTTCTTGCAGAAATTGTTCTTAAGGCTGTTCTCAACTGCTCTGCTCAAAAAGCGCAAAACGTTTTGACACATTTACAAATATATTTTTCAAAGGAAAGATATAAAACTGGAAGGCCTGACTATGGGAGGGAGTTGGGATCTAATCGTGTTTTCCATTTTTGGATCAATAGGTTACCCAGTGAGTTATAAACGATTTTGATCACGTGACAAAGATCCGTCCCTTCCAAATTCCTGAGCGCTTATTCTTCTTTCGCGCGGAAATTCCGTTCAAAACGCCCACTTTGACACTATTTTCTGAAAGATCTATTGCGTTTGCAACGAAACGGAAAAACAGTTGGATGACATAGTTTCTGAACAACAACACCTGCTAGTTTAATGCATTTCCGAACAAAAATAAATTAAAACTTATGTCATAAAGTTTCCCTTTTGGAATTGAGAACAGCCTTAACCACTGAATTTCTGCGAAAACCCCTTAGATTTATGTAAACTAGGAAGATAAATATACATTGGAACTTAAACATACATTATACTTAGGTATACATTAACACTGGGACATAAATATACGCATGACACCGGTATTTTCTTACATATATTTTTGTCTAATGTAAAAAGTATGTAAGAAAATACTGGTGTCATATGTGTCGTAGTTGAACTACACTGTTTTATTGGATGAGGAGTAAAATTGTATTTATGATACATAACGTCAAATTAAATATAATGTACTAAAAGCGTAAAACCATGTAGCCTCTTGAAAAGCAGTTGATATACAGGGTCTTCATAATTAAAGTACAGTCTTTCCCACTTAATCGGGTAACGGATAATTGCATACCCCGCTTATATGCATAGAATGCCGTGGAACAGAAACGCTCCCCATAAGGTTAATGTTAAATATACTCGTTTTATCGCATAACAATCCGGGTCAATCCATTTCAAATGGTCCAGCACTGGTTGCTCGACCATTTTTAAAAAATCTGAAATTTTTTGTACAACAACCCTAACATGATGGAAGTTCAAAATGACTATTATTTTAATTTTATTAATTTTTGTTTGTGCATGGCGGCCATCTTTATTTCATCGTCTGCAGCAATTTTCTCGCAGGAAGGGTTTACGGAATTGTAAATAATTCATCGTTTATTTCCCCAATTCAAGTGCGGTTTACAGCAATTTGTACAGAATACATTGGGCTAAAAATTTGGTAATAGAGTAGTTTCCGAAACTAAATGCTTATTGGTGAAATTTAGGCATAAAGTTTCAGCTTTTTTCCAAAATTTGCCCGTTTACAAGAGGAATTTTTTCTAGCAAGGAAAACTGTCAACATGACATACTTTTTTTTACAAATAGGCTGAAAGTTCTTGTACTCACACGCCAAGTTCCAGATCTGGGACATTCTTTCTCTTCGTTAAAAAAATTCCCACATTTTTCAAAAATGTCAAACATCGCACTTTTGAAGCTTTGATATCTCTGGTGAGGCACGAGATAAAAATCTGAAATTCGTGTTGCTGAGAGTATTGTATGGTAGTGTCATGCATAAGAAATTTCAGGATGGAGATTTGACTACAAGCTGAGATATGTCAAGGGCAACATGCGAACAGTGTTGCCAGTGGGCTACTTTTTTTAAATTCAGATTTCTTGATTGGCACCATTTTTTTTAAAACGGTAAAATTCGCTTTGTTTTTGCCTTAATTAATACGCCATTAAATAAGGCTCATTTTGCCATTTCAAGAAAGTGGTGCCAATCAAGAATCTGATTTTTTTTTTTTAAAGTAGCCCATCTGGCAACACTGCGTGTGAAAACAATACTGCCAAACTATTGTTTTGTTGTAGTCATAGCTAAGTATTTATCTCAGAGTGTCATTTAAATTTATTTTTTTTATTATTATCTTTAAATATTAGTAACAGAAAATAAAGCCTTTTGCAAAGCTTAGAAATTAATTTAAAAAATAATTATGCCTAAGGCTTTGTATGGTTTCAGTAATTTTTCTTGTAATTTTAGCAACTAATAGAAATCTCGACACTTTTACATAAAGGAAAAAAAAATATTTTTATACAAGACCTAAGACAAAAACAGAATGAGGAAAGAGAAAAGATGTTAATTTTGTCATACTTGTTGATATATGATCAAACGTGTCAAAACATGTTCTTGCTTGTTGGTTTAAAAACCACAATTTTGATCTTTCTCAAAATTTTATTTGTAAGAACCAAGTCTTGTCATCTCTTAATAACTTGATTGAATTTCTTGGCCCTGCTGGCTCATAGAAATAAACTTTGAAATCACTATGTGCTAGTCTCACTTCATTAATAATTCCTAGGTTACTTCTTATGCAAAAATTTCATTTTTCTACAGTATGAATTTTGAAAGGGCTCTCAAAATTACTTGAGGCTGATGCATGGTAATATCGTATAATGTTTCATTTACAGGAACATACTTATTGTAGGACCATGTTTCAGGGACTGGCAAGCAGCTTTAAAATTGTGGTTTTTAAACCAACAAGCAGGAATGTGTTTTGACACGTTTGATCATGTCTCAACAAGTAGGTCAACATTAACAGATTTTCTCTTTCCCTATTCTGATTTTGTCTCAGGTCTTGTATAAAAATATGATTTTTCTTTATGTAACAGTGCTGAGGTTTCTTATAGTTACTAAAACTACAACAAAAATTACGGAAACCATAAAAAATGTATTACTTAGGAATAATTATTTTTTAAATTAATTGCTAAGCTTTGCAAAAGGGTTTATTTTCTGTTACTATTATTTAAAGATAATAAAAAAAAAAATTAAATGACACTCTGAGATAAATACTTAGCTGTGACTACAACAAAACAATAGTTTGGCAGTATTATTTTGACATGTTGCCCTTGTCATATCTCAGCTTGTAGTCAAATCTCCATCCTGAAATTTCTTGTGCATAACACTACCATACAATACTCTCAGCAACCCGAATTTCAGATTTTTATCTCGTGCCCCACACCAGAGATATCAAAGCCTCAAAAGTGCGATTTTTGACATTTTTGAAAAATTTGGGAATTTTTTTAGCGAAGAGAAAGAATGTCCCAGACCTGGAACTTGGCGTGTGAGTACAAGTACTTTCAGCCTATTTGTAAAAAAAAGTATGTCATGTTGACAGTTTTCCTTGCTAGAAAAATTTCCTCTTGCAAACGGACAAATTTTGGGAAAAAACTGAAACTTTATGCCTACATTTCGCCAATAAGCATTTAGTTTCGGAAACTACTCTATTACCAAATTTTTAGCCCAATGTATTCTGTACAAATTGCTGTAAACCGCACTTGAATTGGAGAAATAAACGATGAATTATTTACAATTCCGTAAACCCTTCCTGCGAGAAAATTACTGCAGACGATGAAACAAAGATGGCCGCCATGCACAAACAAAAATTAATAAAATTAAAATAATAGTCATTTTGAACTTCCATCATGTTAGGGTTGTTGTATAAAAAATTTCAGACTTTTTAAAAATGGTCGAGCAACAAATTAATGATTTTCTGGACCACTTGAAATGGACTGACCCATCCCCGGTTAATTGCATTAATATATCCAATCTAGTAATCCGCATTTTATGAATTCCTGTTATAGTAATGAATGGGAAGAAAATAACTTTTTTTGTTGTTGTTGTAACGATTGTTTGTTATATCTACGATCGAAGAACAGAAACCGCCGTGAAAGAAGACTTTATTATATTAATTCTAGGAAACGCATAGGAGTGATGAATTTGGACATTATGTTTTTCTTGTCTTTTAAAGCTTATCTTGCATACAGTGAATCAAGATGCTGGAGGTACTTTTTGGAAAATCCTGGAATCGGAGGAAAATACAATCGGGACGGTCAAGAGAATAAAGGAGAGATAGAATAAAGAGAATAAAGAGAATAAATAAATATTTAGCGCCGGAAATTGAGAAATGCAGTGTCCGAGGTAGGAAAAAAAATTTCCCTAAAGGATTTTTTGTGTAGGCAACAACAACAAAAAAAAAAAAGGGGGGGGGGATAAATTGACAAATAATTGAAAAATAAAATGAATTTATGCAGAATTTACTTATTGTCAAAGGTGATTTGAAAAAAAATTTTTTTTTTTTACATTCATTTTAATTTTACATAAATTATAATGAAAAATTAAACCATGTAACGTAAATAGTGTAATAATACATTATACCTTATTCCATACATTGTTATATATAGAGTAATAATAAATTATTTAAAATTAATAATTGAAATCTAAATTATTAAAATTATTAATATTTTATAAATTATTAGGTAAATAATGTCATTAATATTTATCATATCTGTGGTATATAATCAAATGATAACGTATACTGATAACATTAATTGCTGTCCTTGCTTAAACGCATCCCGCTTAAATGCATACAATTCAGTGGAACCGACTGTATGCAATTAAGCGGGGCCGACTGTATAAGGTTTTAAAGTTCATTTATGAAGAATGTACTAATGTAAACGCAACACCATTTCATGTATATTATTTAGATCAAGGAAAACAGACTTAAAGAAAAAATAGTTCATATTTTTCTCACCAGAGGCAAAAGGGGAGCTGCAGGCTCATTTTGGTCAGTGAAAGAGACAAAAATACTAAAATGTCACTAATTATTTAAATCAATCATTAAATGTTAGTAAATAACGTAATACGTTCCTTTTTTAATGCTAATTTTACTGCCCCAAATTCGCCTGCAGCGCCACTTTTCCACTGTTGGATAAAATGTAAACTATTTTTCCCTTATAAATCGATTCCTCATATGGTCAAGATCGTGTTTTTGTATACGAAATGGTGTTGTGTTCGCCCCAGTATATTCTTTACAATTGAGTTCAAAACAGCCGTACTTAATTATGGCAACCCTATATATACATTTATCTAGTTAAAATGACTCTCGCGGTTTTTGATACAACGAAAAAACGTAGTCTTGAAAATATTAAATTCGAGTGTTTATAAAAAGAAGAATAGTGGATATACGGATAACTTCTCTATATTGTGTGTGAAATTATAAAAATTAACTGTATCGCAATAAAATATGGGTTCATATTTTAAAACATTAAATAGTTATATTAAAAAAAAAAAAAACTTTTGTAAAAATACAGTGACGGATTAATATCAAATTATTTTATTTAATGCATATAACTTAATCAGCAATCTTTACGGTTTTTAAAGATCAATTACGACATTGCAAAATGATTTATTACTGCAAATTACAGAAAATAAAACAGAGCACAAAAATATTATTACAAAAGCAAAAGAAAAAAGTTCTAGATGTTGACAGCTCTGGTTAAAAGCCGTTTAAGAATCCGTAACAAACAACATTTCTGTATATACATGAGGCCGTGAATTTCAAAACTCGCCTTATCCAAAATTTAAAAAATCGCAGGGGTCGATGCAAGTTTTTATTCTTGGGGCCCATTTTGTGAAAAGTAAAAGTTATTTTTGTGAATCTTATAATATTTTTGTGAAAAATAACATTTTGTATCAAAAGTTGAAATTCATTTACTCAAATTCGAACCAAGAATTTATTAACAAAAGCTTCTTTAAATCTTCTTGCTAGTTTTTGTTTTTCGTGACCTGGTTTTATTTACAAATTACACATTTTAAAACAGTTTCTATGAAAAAGAACGTTACGAAAGGGGCCTATTTTATTAAAAGGAATTTTGTGAAGGGGGCTGTTTTATTAAGTTCATTTTTGTGAAAGGGTCCATTTTATTAAATTTATTTTTATGAAAGGGCTCATTTTATTAAATTTATTTTTGTCAAGGGGCCCATTTTATTAAATAGATTTTTGTGAAAGGGCCCTAAATAGACCCCAAATTTTGCCTGGATCGACTCCTGAATCGTGTTTTCTCTATCAATCTATTCTTATTAGTAAACCTGCACCGAAAAAACACTACAACCTGCAAAAAAATAAGTTTTATCCTGTATTTCTAGCATTGTAAAATCTTGGCTTACAATGAAAATCAATGGACGAAGTAAGAAGTTTATCGCGAATTCCCTAAATTTGATTTTCTGGATAAGGTGAGTTTTGAAACTCACGTCCTCATATCAAAATTGTAATAAAAATATCCAAGTTATCGAGTTAGTAGTAATATACTGTCCTCCTTCTCCAGGTCTCTCTGCATGTGTGTGTTTCATGCCATTTGTTCAAATGTGTATCGGAGAGAGGGGCGGGAATATATAAATTTAAAGAATGCAATTCATTAGATATACGCCTGCTGTGGGTTGGCACTGCTCCCCCACCGTATCTTTCTCTCATCAATTTTTATTCATTCGAAGATTTAGGACCTTCTCGAAAATAATCCGGTCTCTTTAATTTATTTAAAACAATGCTTATGCTTAGTTGATCCAAACATATCCTAAGCATTTTTTCGATTGAAAGTCATATTTTTTATTACGAAAATAATAAATTCATATTAGAAAAATTTTGACTTACATTAATTTTTGCATTAAAAGTATAGGTGTAGAAAACATTGCTATGGGTTTTCACAGATCATTCTACTTATTAGATTCGAATACTCTCAAAAGTATATAATGTTTTAATGTTTGAAAAATTACTCGTAATCTCGACACTGTCGGCCTTTTCAGGTATAGCGAGATGAACTGCATTTACTTACAGCACCGTGCGAAGAGAAAACTGCGGCCGGAGCAAAGTTTCAATTTGGCGCCCCTCACCCCTTACTTTTACTTTGTGATATGTGTTACAAAATTGAAAAGTGCAGTAACAGAAATAAATTCTATTGAATACATATTTCGCGTTTATTTTGGAACTTTATATTTAATTTTAATTCAGAAGCTCCAAACAACTAAATAACAGAAAATTCCACTTATATTTTGGCAAAGGGAATCTGGGAAGTGGGTGTAGAAAAAATGTTTCTAACAGTACAAGTATAGCAATTTACAACCCTTTTGTGTTCCCAGAAAGAAACCTCATGCTAATTTGAGAGTATATGTTTTTGTCACAAGCTCAGAAAGAAAATTACAGACTTCAAAAAAGAGAAGGTTAACGAAATAGACTAAGACAAAGACCTAAAACAAGTTTTGAAAAGACAGAAGTTCTTATTCATTAATTTGTATTTGGGTGAACACGGTATCAGGGTAAGGAACAGTGCAATAATTTTTAAACGAAAAATGAACGTACTTTTTTTGGAAAAATATTCCCAATATGTAAATATATAACTTTTTAACAAAAAAAAAAAAAAAAAAAAAAAAAAAAAGAAGAAGAAGAAGAAGAAGAAGAAAACGAGGTTTGCAGTATAAACTTGGCACCCCCTCAATTTCCGCGCCCGGGGCGACTACCCCCCTTCGCCCCCTGCTTTGCACGGCCCTGTTTACTTATGTTCATGTATTTGATAAATTAATTTTGGAACACACAATTGAATATGTTTGTTTCCATTTATCTCAGAATGAAGAGAAAAAAAGCAGTATAATGTAATTTTTAAAGGGTTGTAATTAATTATATGCAATTCTGCAAGAGATAAAAATTGCTTTTGTCTCATATAAATACTCGAAACTCCGGAAGAAAAAAAATTATGCCTGTACTTCAGTTGATGTTAAAACATTGTTTAAAAAAATTTTTTTGAAGCTTTTAAAGGGAAAAAAAAAAAGAAAAAATCAAAACGAAGATTAAATAGAAGAGAAGGGGTTGGAGAACTGTATTTTAACCCTCTCGCTGCAATTGTTTTATCAAAATAGCTTCAAAAATTGTGTATTTAACCCCTTTGCAAAGAGCGTTTTTTAAGAATTTTTATTCTTTTGTCACCGGTTTTTCAAAACAAAATTTTTTTGTCTAATTTAATCGAGAAAATGCTCCGATTAAATAAGGCAAAATTTACAATAAAAAAAATAACTGGTGGGAATAATCAAGGAGGGTTAATTAGACGGAAAAAATGCATCCCCGAGGAAATCTAAGGTTGCGCAGCGAGAGGGTTAAGAGCATGTCACTAACCGTCATGAAATAGGCTCACAACATGACGAAACGGCATTTTTTTCTCCCTTAGTTTACTATCAAGATCTTGCAAAAAAGAAAAAAAAAATAATAACTTTAATGGGCTTTCTATATTTAGTAATCATCAACGTGTGGAAACCACGCGATGGAAAAGCAATTTTCTTCGGCTTGGAAGAAATTCTTGTCGCTGATAATCCATTACTGACGGTTTCCTAGTAACAGAAAAATCAACAGAGGAAATCCACAAAAGTGTGTTCCTCCGTGATTGGCTAATTAGGAGTCGAGCAGCGTTCTGAAATCTCATAAATATATCGAATATCTCCAACAGTGCTTAATCCACGCGTTGGAAAGGCGCCAAACACTTTTTCAAAGTTTTGCTCTTTCCCGATCCCAGTTAGTTCACCTAAAATTATATATATATATTTTTTTTTCTACTAACAGGGAAAAAAAATTAAAGTAAATGTATACTTTTTGAAGGAAGGTAAAACTTTTTAGATATAAAACTGTAAAACGATAATTAAGCACGCTCAAAGCTAAACGAGAGCTTATTTTTTGCTGAATCATAATTATCTAAAAATAAAATTCTCATTCTGCACTCTAACATGAGTTCAGTGACCAGTTTTGCTAACAACACAGTTTCTACTATGCGGATTAAAATCAGCTGAAGTACAGTCATATTTTTTTCTTTTCGGAGTTTAAAGTATTTTTATCGGGCAAAAGCAACTGTTACCTCTTACAAAATTGCACATAAATACATTACAACTCTTTAAAAATTGCATTATACTGCCTTTTATTCGCTTCATTATGAGATAAATGGAAATAAACACACTCATTTGTGTGTTTCAAAATACACATCAAATATATGAACGTAAGTAAATGAAGCATACTTAAAAATGTCGAAAGTTTCTGATTACGAGTAATAAAAAAAAAAAAATAATAAATAAAGCATCGTATACATTTGAGATTATACGAATCCAGCGAATAGAATGAGCTGTAAAATCCACAGCCATGTTTTCTAAGCTTATTCTTTCCGTGTAAAAATTAGAGAAGACATAATTTTTTTTTCTAATATGAATTTATTATTTTCATAATAAAATATATGTTTTTAAATCAAAAAAAGTCCTTATATATGCATCCAATATGCAGCGTACACATTGTATCACATTAAAAGATATATTTCAAAAGGAATATTTTTGAGAAGATATGTACTAAAGATTTTCACGTGGATTTAAAATTTATATTCTCAAATTTCGATTTTGCTATTTCTGTTAAAAATAAATAAATAAATAAACTTTATAAACTGTATGTTTTTCCGAGCTCTTTTGAACCAAGAAACTCAATATGCATCCTCAAATTTTTATCCTTTCTATCAAGATTGAAAAAAAAAAAGTCTATAAACTTTTTTTTTTTTTTTTTTTCCAAGGCTGTTTTGAACCAAGAAACTTAAATCCTTAAATTTTGTCTTTTTCGAACTCCATAAAAATAAAACTCCAACAACGTCAAAAAAGCATATAAACTATCTTTTACCTGGGTCTTTGAACCAAGAAACCCAAACAGGCATCCTTAAATTTTGATCTCTTCTAACGCTATGAACATTAAAAAATGTCTATAAATTGCATTTTATTTAGGGGTTCTTTGAATCAAGAAACTTAAATAGGCATCCTCAAATTTTGATCCTTTCTATTCACAAGGGAAAATAAGTCTATAAACTATCTTTTTCCGGACTACTTTGAACCAAGAAACTTAAACAGACATCCTCAAATTTTGTCTTCTTCATACCCCATAAAAATCGAAACCCAACAACGACAAAAAAGTCTATAAACTGTATCTTTTCTCTGGCTGCATTGAACCAAGAAATTCACACAGGCATCCCCAAATTTTGATCCCTTCTAACTCTATGAAAATTAAAATGCCCTATAAACTGTATTTTATTTAGGGATTCTTTGAATCAAGAAACTGAAATAGGTATCCTCTAGTTTTGAAACCTTCTTTCTAACACTATGGGGGTAAAAAAAATGTAAACTTTTTATGGGGGTAAAAAAATGTAAACTTTTATCTTTTACCGGACTGCTTTTAACCAAGAATCTGAAATATGGGGTCGAAACGGGGTGTTACCATTTGAAAAAACAAAGGTGAAAATCCAAATATCTCAGATTTAAAAAATTGCATTCATATTTTCCAAGAAAGCATTTCCTCAGTACAGTGATTAATTTAAAAGATCTGCAAATAAAAGCGGGTTTACTTTCTTTCATTTTTTGAACACGGTAAGTTTCACAGGCATTTTCTAGATTTGGATGGATTCATGTAATCTTTAAACCGAAAATTTCTGAAACTGTATTTACAAAGTTTATGAGCAGTAAAAAAGAAAAATGCACATATTATTTATGCATAATATTTTAGGTAATGCGTTACGAAAAAAGCATGATGTAGAAACACGCATTAATAGGCATTCATTAATGATATCTGAGTTTTTAAATAAAAAATAAATATATTAATAGTTACAATCAGAGTTTCTTCCAGACAGTTTTAACCCATATTGGACCACTGTCCTATAAATAGGACAGCTAGTAAAACATTTTTAAAAATAAAATTGGTAAGGATTTTCTGTATGCATTTTGTTATGACGTCTTTAAAATACATACAACATAGACAGTATTTTTAAAGTAAAATAAAATATTTGCTAATAAAATTAGTTTTTGTATGCATTTTATATGTCCTTACCATGTGTCCTGCTAATATGTCCTGTTTATAGGACAGCTAGTTACTTAAAAAATAAAAAACTTTTTTTTCAAAATTTTGCTAGTATCTACTTAATTACACCATATCTATCTATTATATATATACTAGAAAGGTAGCCCGTCAAAAATGACGGAAATTTAGATATAAAGATATATACAACTCATGTGCAAGAATATGAGTTTTCTCGCTTGTTCCGCAGTGATAGATGAAAATAACACATTTAAAGAACGAAACACATTTATGAAAAGCTGTGCACAGTAGAAGACCACTAATCTACACAGTTTGGTTCCAAGTGTTATGCAGATTTGAGGCTTTTTGCGGTCATGTATGTTCAATCTTTGTTTACATTTTTTTAAATTGTTAAACCTTAAAAATAAATAAATTTTACACTTGAAGTAAGGTAAAAACTATTAAATTATCGTATACGATTTCATGAAATGGTATTATATGGTATTATATGTGTGTGCTTCACGATCTTGGTTACGACGTTGGCGAAATTGGCTGCAACTTGTCCTAATCCTAATAGTGTGGGCCGTTCTAACAAAAAAGTAACCAGTTTTTAGCAAAATTTCTGATATAAAGTAGTTTTCAAAACTTGTGTAAAATTGCAGGCCGTTCTTATGTTATGCCAGTCCTAAGAATAATATTTCTAACTCTGAAGAGTTTCCATGTATATATGAAATTTAGAAAAGCTTCTCCAAAAGAAAGGTCCTGAAATGACATTGTAATTCCTCTAACTTCAAAGTTTAATCGGGCCCTGATGTTGGTTACTGAAATCTAATAAATACAGTTATTTTGAATATTACAACAGAATTAAACAGTTAAACTTATTTAACTTAAACCCGGCGTTACTTCCCGATGTTATTTTTTACTATTAAGAAAGAAAATTATTTAAATTTTTCAAATCATGCATTTAAAATTTTTTTCCGTCTTTAATAACTAAATAATGAAAAAATATGCTTTTGTTCTGAGCTCATAAATATGACAATAAAAAAAATGTAACTAAGAGACATTGCAAAATTAAATCTTTGTGATTTCAAACCATAAACAAACGACACCGCCATAATTTTATCTACTATGATGTCATTAGAATATTGTCCATTGATTGTTGGAGAACTTACTTTGTGAATGATTACCTCAATGATTTAAATTTTTTTTAAGTTTCACGATGAATGAATCACTTGTGTTTGTTTAGGTTTATGGAATGAGATATTAAGCTGTGAACCTAATTTCAACTAAAACTATCCAAGGATATGTGTATTTTTAATTGAAATCAAAAACAATACTTTGATCTCGAAATAAAAAGTTTTAGTTTGTATAATTCGTTATTTCTGTTAATTATTTATTTAGGTATTTTTCCATTATAGCGCATTTTTAAAAAAAAGCTTGGCGCAATTCGGGCATCAGAAAGTGAGATATGTTGCCAAAATATATAAACAGCTATGAAAACAAATCTAATGAACTTTTATTTTTGTTTATATATGCACTTATATACATAAAAAAATCGTTTCTAAATATATATAATATTTTTTCATATACAAAATTACGGCACAGATTTCGGATATGAACCTGGATACCTAACTGGCGCCAAAATGGTGTTATTTTGCCTGCTATGGTAACCCGGCTATTGTTTTTTATTTATTAATAAATTGTTTATTTACTTTTATTTTCTGTTTTTAATTATATAAACAGTTTTGTTCTATAGCTATTATTCAAACTTTTATTTATTTATTGTTATTTCCTTTTCAAAATGATAGCAAATAATTTAAAAATATATAAGTAACTGGTATTCGAAAGCGAGATTTCTGCCAAATTGGCGTCAGAGAAAAATTACGCCAACCCCGATGCGTATATGACATCTGTGCAAAAATTACGGCACAGATGTTATATTCGCCCCATATTGGCACGATTTGTTTTTCTGACGCCAATGTCATATGCACACCGGGTACTTAACTCTCGCCAAAGTGTGGTTATTTTGCTTGATATGGTAACCCGGATGTTGTTGCTTATGCTGTTGATGTTTTCTCCAAATTGGGGTCGGAAAAAAATCGCGCCAATATGGGGCGAATATGACATCTGTGCCAAAATTACTTCTGTTAAAAAATGGGTAAAAAAATAATTAAAAAATGGGTAAATAGCTTTTTTTACATTAAATAAAGGAACTTGTTAGTTATCCCGTCGACCAAATTACTGTCGCCAAATTGTAAGATTAAATGCCAATAATGGTTGACATTAAACATGATCATGTGTTTCTTACGTCATCAAGTGATTTTTAATTCGACGTTATATTTGTATTTTTATTAATGTTTTGCTAATTTAATTGATCTTTCGTTGTTTAAAATAAAAATTATGTCAATTTGTATAATTTGGCGAGTGGTTTGGCTATTTATATAATTTGGTGAAACTGGTCGACGGGATAGCTAACAACTACCTAAATAAATTGCATACATATGGAAAAAATTGCTTGTGAGTAAATAGTTGAACAGTTGTTGTTTGTTGAGCAGTAAATAGGTTGTCAGAAAATACGTTGGCAAACTTCTTTCTCGCCAAGAAACTTTTCTCCGAAGTATTGTACATAAGCAATGATTGCTAGAATTGCATTTTTAATTATGATATGCGCTTTTATGTTTCACTACATTTATGCATACTATACTGTGTGTATAAATGCTACAGTTCATATGCAGGGCTACACAAAAGAATTCGTAAGGGTTACTGAGTATGAGAGTAAATTGCTTAAAGGTGGTTTTTAAAGGAGTTATGAGTTTTTACGCTGAACTGCATTTAGTTTACAAAGAAATGTTTGTAGAATATAGATAAAATGATATACAGGATCACGCAAAGAATAGGATACATAACCGTCTATGGATGATAATATCTGGAAATGTGGTTTCAGTAGTTTTAAGAGTAGTTTAAATTAAATTTTGGCTAAATAGTGGCATGTAATAACGATACTATTGGCTATGGGCGGTAACTGCTAAAATCAATTTTTAAAATTTTTTATGCGTCTTCTAAAATGTTTACTTAGTTATCTTATTTCCCCAAATAACGAAGTTTTGTTAAAGCATTCAGGATGTGTTGGAAAGTGTTTCATATTATATGCTTAACGCATGAATTTTCTTTCTTCTTTAGTCTTATTTTGAATTTATTTTATTCTTAATTTTTTAGTCTTATACTGCTTTATAGAAACTTTGGCACAGTTGTCATATACGCCAATTTGGCGAAAACATCAACAGCATAAACAACAACATCCGGGTTACCATATCAAGCAAAATAATGACACTTTGCCGCCAGTTAAATACCCGTTGAGTATATGACATTGGCGTCAGAAAAAAATCGCGCCAATATGGGGCGTATATGACATCTGTGCCGAAACTTTAATATTTAATTTTTAAACTCTTCGCTCCACACCCCTTACATATAGTACAAACTATAACACAGATAGCGCAAAATAATAGACAGTTTGGTACTTTTCCACTGTAGGAGCTTTGGCGTTTTTTTAAAAGAAAGCTTGGTGTAATTTGGGCATCAGAAAGTAAGATTTGGGTTTGTTTCCGTTATACGGATACTTTTGTCGCCAAGCGTAATAGATGGCGCAAAATGAAAATCACGTGAATTGAAGCATTTGAAAAATAAAAGAAAAAACATTGTGGATACTAAAGTGAGCATTTAAAAAATATAACATTTGAAAATTCCAGACTTTTACGAACTATTTCATTAAATCACAATTATATACTTAAAATAAGTGAACAAATAACTGCTATAAAATAAAGCAATAAAATAAAACTCATATTAAACTACTGGCATAAAATTAAAAATATCTTTTAGCATTTTGAAATAATTGGCGCATTAGCATACATTTTGGCATGGTGTCCTTATAACGGAAAAATATCGAGATTTGTTGTAAAATCATATAAAAAGCTATGAAAACAAACTTGATGAGCGTTTTTGTTTGTTTTATATGTTTATTTTATATGTATATTATTGATGTTTTTATGTACAAATCACATCTGTTTCTTTATAAAATTAGTGAAGCGTCTTTTTTATATTAAATAAATCGTATAAATATCGAAAAAAATGCGTGTGTATATAAAATGAAACAGTGGATAGGTTCCCGGAAAATATGTTGCCAAATTTCCTTTTTCGCCAAGGCACCTATACTGGAAAAGTACCTAAAGCACATTAAAATCGCGCAGTTAGGAGCTCACAGAGTACAGCGTCGTCTATTGGAGGTTATTTTATTAGTAGCATCGGGAGGAAGATGTAAAGATGTACTTTAAATTCTCACTCATAGATTTTGAAAAATATCTTAAAAGAGCGGAGTTTAAATTAAATTTCGATGACCTCCTTTATGAAAGATTAATGGTTTTAAATGGGAATTTCGCCAAATTAGCCAGCTATCACCAAGTTGGCTAACATTTGGCGCTACTGTGGTAACCCTGCATTAGTTTTTTTTTCAACAATTACTCATTTCAATGACGCGGTCCTACCGGAATCGTGAGGGACACACAGAGACTTGGATTTTATATAAATAGATAATCCAAACGGAAATTTCGTTCCGAACGCCGAGATTTCGAGTTCTACCGCATGGATTTTGACGAAACTTATACCGTTAGATAGGTATCGTTTCAGGGAAGGTTTTAAGCTATAACACATCATTGTACCTAGATTAGTTATAGAATTATGACGGAAAATTCTGTTATTTTGGACTTTGTTACTTCATATTTCCTTAAATATCTCGGCTCCTATTGATCGTAGAGCTTAGATCTCGCGCCAAAAGTAGCTCCAAAGCACCCAAGCAAACTTTTCCCCGCGATTATTTTGCCGTTTTCCGATTTCCTCTAACTCTATTAGGGACCCGCGTAGGGCCCCTTTAAAATATTTTTCGTAGTAATTTCAGCAATTATCTTAAATTATTGGTTAAGACCGCCACCCTCCCGATTCAAGTATCTACGGAAAGGTTGCATGAAGGAGTTTCGTTCAGATACGCTTTCGTTAAGAATAGAGTGCGCTCCCTGGTGGTGGAATGTGGAACTAACATAACGCGATATTGTTAAAATTAGGAAATCTAACAATGCGATCTGTTTTAAACTTTGAGATAGTTCATAACACATAATCTGTTATCTATTCTATCTATTATATATATAAAATCCAAACGGAAATTTCGTTCCGAACGTCGAGATTTCGAGTTCTACTGCATGGATTTTTACGAACTCATACCGTTAGATAAGTATCGTTTCAGGGAAGGTTTTAAGCTATAACACATCATTCTACCTAAATTAGTTGTAGAATTATGACGGAAAGTTCTGTTATTTTGCACAATAAGGTTACCATTTTATTTCTTGGCGAAATTTATAGTTGATAAAAAAATTGAAATGGATGTACAACTCGGAAAAAAAAAATTTACTAATTTTATTTAAAAGAAAAAAAAGTAAAAGAAGAGAAAAAGAAAAACAGTTTTGACGAATGGTATTATTATACAACGAAAATATCGAATTTAAACATGAAAGGGAGTGTTCGTAATGCTTAAAAATTTATTCAATATGAAAGATTGCAGTTTATAACTATATTTGGCAATTTATCTCTTGCGTCAGGTTAAGAAAATGCATCAGAAAATTTGATAAGGCGATACCTGTGACAATTTTATTTATTTTTTTATTTATTTATTTATTTTTATTTACTATTTATTTACTATTATTAACTCATCCATCATGCGATTTGCAGAAAAAACTACCAGATGTAATTATAAAAATAACGGTACTTATGTGTTACATATTGCTTTTTTACGATTTCATTTTACCGCCAAACAATTTAATTTTAAGCCAAAAATGCATAAGCGTGGCATCGGTTTGAGCGACCTTCACAATATTGGTTACTTTTCAAGTAGACGACTGCATTTTTGGAAAAATCTAATTCTACTTATTTATATGTATCTATAATTCAAATGGAAATTTCATTCCGGCTGCTTAGAACATGAGTTCTGCTGAACTTACACTGTTAGATCGATAAATTTTCGAAATAGGTTTTAGAACATAATACGCCGTTATAAGTTGCTTGGTATTTAATTATGGTTTAAAGTTCTTTAATGAGATGAACCTGATAATGAAAAATTAGACTTTTTAAAAGATTCTGCCGAATGTATTTCGATGGAGCTTGAACTGGTAATTAGATAATTTTCCAGGGAAGGTTTCAATATACAACATGTCCTTCTACGTTGATCAGCCATACAGTTTTGGGGAAAATTCTGTAATCTGCTGAACTCAATTATCGCATTAGACTTTTTAAAAAGGTATAATAAACGGTTTTTGATAGAATTTGCATTGTTAGTTTGGCAATTTTTCAGAGATAGTTTTAGCATATAATATATTGTTCGACACTGTTTAGTCATAGAGCAATGGGGTAATTTCTGTAATTTTCCAATATAGGCCCTGTGCGAGGTGGAAGAAATGGGCTTCGCGAAAGAAGGAAAGTTTTCATGCAAGTTTTCTGTTCAATAATTATATAATTTATTTACAATAAAGAAGACATTTATCACTTTTTTATATAAAAACAGAAGTATATTCTATGTAAATAACAAAAATATTAACATTCATATATAAAAAGTTTATATATAGGAATACGTATTTGAAAAAGCTTAAAGTTCATTTTATTTCTTTTTATAGCTGTTCATATCATTTTGCCCCAAATCTCACTTTCTGAAGACCGAATTGCGCCAAGCTTTTTAACGTATAGCATTACCCACTGATCTTAAAATAAGGAAAATTGGAAAGTAAATGTAGTTTGTAAATTATGCATTAATCAAGGAGATAAATTACGTAATCGAGACCACAGACAATTGGCATATTTGATACGGATAAGTTACATAATTGAGTCTACAGATAATTGGCGTATGTTAACGGGCATGAGTTGGCGCACAATTAATTTAGGAAAAGGTTTAAATTCCTTGTGTGTTTTTAAAGCGGACCTATTCTATAACCGAATTTACTCAGAATTGGCGTAATTTGAAAGAAAGTTTTTTGGAGACCGTTTTCTACTTTTACTAGGACTTCCCTCAGAGGGATTAGTCTGAGCGATATTACTGAGAACATAGATTTAATAATAACATGTGGAAGCAAAGAAAATGAGATGTTATCTTCAATTGTCCATATACTGCGATAAACTGAAATGATGAAAATAAACGAATCGTAGAATTACAAAATCTTATATATAAATTCGTATGCACTGTTTAAAAAAATGGAAAATGAAACCATTCAAGACAGCCATGCATGGATATAAAATTGAAAGTACGCAATATATTAAAAGTAAAATAGAAAATGAAACACTAAATTACTTATATCGGAATTTTAACTGTATTAAATGATGTCAAGAGCATAATCAGACGCTCCGCACCAATTTGAGTAACTTTAAATGACAAATATATGATTTTAAAAAGAATGGACTATACTTTATATGGTGTGTGCTCCCCCGGAATAGTTAATATTGTACAATATCTGTTTTCCACGGATGCAATGAGGTTGTCGATAACATTTAAGGAATTCTCTCCTCAAAATCTAATATAGTATCAAAGTACTGAATACATCAACAGTGGCATGCAATGCTTCGTTAGAGTGTGTTTTAGATATGCTCGATCGGATTTAAATGATGAGTGTATGCTGGCCACTACATACGCTGTATTGTTTTGTTTTCAAACATATTCTGCACAAGTTGAGCTGTATTTAGCATGTATTGAAATCGGCAATGATTACAACATAAAGTATGACACAAGATCTGAATATATCATCTGCATAACTTTTGAGCTGTCAAAGTGTCATTTGAAGTAATTTACAAATCCATACATATTTATTCAGGAAATCATGCAAGCTAACATACGCCAATATGAAACCGATTATAAAATTTCACCAGAATAAGTTAATATATAAAAAAGCTACTAATGATAATTGAGAATATGATCTTATGATAAAATGTCTAGAAAAATGAATCGGATAAAAATTTCATATCACATTTAAAACGGCACTTCCCTCTGTTAGTGGCCTTGGCGAGAGACAGAAAAGCCTAGAGAAGGAACACTTTAACAAGTACTTTCGGGCAACCTACTCACTGTTTCATACAGGTCTTTATTCAATATTTACACAATTTATTTAATGCTAGGTTGGTATCTATCAGTTTTGTTGCATTTAAATCGCATTTTTTGCGGAGGAAATGCAGCATTATGAAATATTTAAAGTTGCTGTACTTCATAATCCCAAATTAATGGTAATTGAGATCGCTTTCCGTTAATTTCATCTTTTTAAATTTCAAATTTTTTAGAAACCATTCATAGAGGCAATTGTATATTTTAAAACTAACCCGAAGCAAAATTTCAAGCGTTTGGGCTGTGAAGTAACACAGAAATAGACAATTTTTGAAAGTTTTTTGTTTTTGCGCTGTTTTAAATAGCGACATTTTTAGAAATTGTTCTATTGCGAGAATTTACGTCATGATAAATACAGCCATGTCAATTTTCATGTTTATATTCCTAACAATTCCATGTACTTCGTTACTTAGATCATCTTTAGATCTTTTTCCACTTTGTTTAGTCTTTCTATTTTTTAGAATTCGTTCTACAACGAGCATTTACATCTTAATAATTACTACCATGCCAAAGTTCTAGTTTCTAACCCCAATAATATCCCAAAAATTTCAGTATTCCAAATAAATCGTAGTTTAGAACCTTTCTAGAAATTTTTACATTTATCCGTCAAATTAAACCTTTTAGAGAGCGTTCATTACGAGTATTTACATCTTAAAAGTAACTACCGCACCCAATTTAAAGTTTCTAACCCAATCAATATCACAGAAACCTCAATTTTAGAACTTTTTTGCTCCTGCAGCGATGTAGGTTCTTGCACTGACATAAAATAGTCTTTTTTTCGGAGCAGAGATGGCCACCAACATTTTTTTAAGTTGGCTATGTAGTTTCAGAGATAACACCTCACAAACGTACAAGCATTAATAATATTATATACTTTATAATATTATAACGCTTTATAATATTAGCATTAGATGTACAGATACAAAAGACATTTATCTGTTACAAACTAAAGTGCCGGCGTTGCCTAGAATTTGAAGGATGTTTGTTCTGAAAAATCAATTTCAAAATTTAACATACAATACAAAATAAACATTATAAAAAAGCAGTCGAAACGTTGTATGAATGAATCATATGAAAACGCTATATAAAAATGTATAAATGTATATAAGAGACGCAAAAGAATACAGCTATAAATGAACTTATTTCAATTTATAATTGGAGCTATAATGTTAAAATAGGACAATATTTCCCTAATCGGGTTTTTATCATGCTTCAATACATTTTTCACACTCATATGACGTTATACTATATCCACCACGTCCTTTATATTTCCAATATGATGTAATATTTTCCTCTTTCACGTGGAAACCTTGAAATAGAAAAGTTATGAAGTTGTATTCACTTTCATTTAAATTTGTCAAACCATTTATTTCAGTTTCATATTTCACGTGAATATCTTGCAATAGAAAAGTTATGACGTAATATTCACCTTTTTTAAAAATTCGTCAAACTATTTATTTCATTTTCATTTTTCACGTGGAAATCTTGCAGTAGAAAATTAATTGTAGTAATAATTTTATTGTGCTTTTTAATTGTTGGCAACTGCTATAACGAAAAATGTTTAAATTTGATAAGAAATTGCTGTTAAATTGGTGGTTTTTATTAATTAAAAATTAACTATTAATTATTTCGATTCCGGTTTACTTTAGTTGCCTCGGCCATGTTTTAATACACATGTACGTATCTTTTCACAATTTTGGCTTCCAAATTGTGGATTTTTATTGAATTACAAGCAGACAGATAGACAAGTTTTCATTTTTATATATCTCTCTATTCTAAAAAAAGTAACTAACGCTGTCACCGCCGCCGCCGCCGGTTTTGAATTTTTTGTGACCGGAGGTCTTTTTTCGTTAATATTAAGAAAACTATTGCATACAAAAATATGAAAATCGGTGGTATTATAGCGAAATGTTTGATCAACAGCCTAATGCATACAGTTTTCAAATCGAAGAATTATTTTAAGAGATATTTAATGCTAAAATTGGACAAAATCGTTCCATTAAAAAAAATTTATAGGAGCAACAGCTATACATGGGAATTTAATCATTTTTAGATCATTTTATTCAATAGAAGATCCCGGTGTGCAGATTTCATTAATTTTTTTTTAATTTGCTTCATTTTTTGAGGTTTTATTTCTATTTTAAATTCAAATATTCAGCACCTTGACTGATATTTTTTACATATTTTAGAAAACTGTTGCCAACTGTATAAACAGCGCAAACAATAATGTTTGCTTCAAATAAAAAATATTATTTACACGTTACTATTGTAAACAGAAAAAAACCTTCAAATTAGAATTAAATAATTAGGTATAAAAAGCAGGCAGGCACTTATTGGAAATTACGCCATTAAAACTATATTTACATGTGAATTTTGAAAGAGAAAGGATATTGTATGCAAAATGAACAAAAAATAGTACTGCAAAAGAGTTTAAATTTAAAAATTGCGCGAGACAAAATATTAGAGGTTAAATATTAGATTTTTTCAAAATTTTATTATTTGTCGTTTGATGTGAGGTGTTCAGCTATAAGTATACAAAATTTCATGTCTCCAACTTAATTAGGGGCAGAGTTAGAAAAACTGCTTAAAATACACAAGTTAGAGCCCAGAGGGTTAAATATGACTTTTTCAAAATTTTATGATTTATCGTGTTATCGCAAGTGTTCAGCTATAAGTATGCAAACTTTCATGTCTCCAACTTAATTAGTGGCTGAGTTAGAAAAATTGCTTAAAATACACAAGTTAGAGCCCAGAGGGTTAAATATTAGACTTTTTCAAAATTTTATTATTTGTCGTTTGATGTGAGGTGTTCAGCTGTAAGTATGCAAAATGTCATGTCTCCAACTTAATTAGGGGCTGAGTAAGAAAAATTGCTTAAAATACAGAAGTTAGAGACCGGAAGGTTAAATATGACTTTTTCAAAATTTTATGATTTATCGTGTTATTGCAAGTGTTCAGCTATAAGTATGCAAACTTTCATGTCTCCAACTTAATTAGGGGCTCAGTTAGAAAAATTGCTTTAAATACACAAGTTAGAGCCCAGAGGGTTAAATATTAAACCTTTTTCAAAATTTTATTATTTGTCGTTTCATATGAGATGTTCAGCTATAAGTATGCAAAATTTCATGTCTCCAACTTAATTAAATTAGGGGCTGAGTTAGAAAAATTGCTTAAAATACACAAGTTAGAGCCCAGAGGGTTAAATATTAGACTTTTTCAAAATTTTATTATTTGCCGTTTGATGTGTGGTGTTCAGCTATAAGTATGCAAATTTTCAAGTCTCCGACATATATAGTTTTTGAGAACGGGCTCTGTGACAGACAGACAGACAAAGGAGTGAGACAGGTAGGGTTTCGTTAGATGAACGAAACTCTAAAAACATGCTGCGGATGATTGTAACAACATCCTAAAATTACATTACCATCAGCGATCTACCAATCCCGAATTTAGATTATATTCGTTTCATATATTTTTATTCTTTTGTGTGGCCCTGTAAAATAACTATCAATATTATATACAGTAAAACCTCTGAATAGCGGACACCCCGAGAATGCAGAATTTGTCCTCTATTTAGAGGTGACCGCTACTGAGAGTAAAACATGTACAGTTATTTAAGAGTTGGTAATCGAAAAAATGTCCGCTAAATAGAGGTATCCGCTAATCGGGTGTGTCCGCTATGGAGGTTTTATCAGTAAAACCTCTGAATAGCGAACACCTCGGGAGGGCAGAATTTGTCCTCTATTTGGAGGTGTCCGCTACTGAGAGTAAAAAATGTACAGTTATTTAAGTGTTGGTAATCGAAAAAATGCCCATTAAATAGAGGTGTCCACTAATCGGGTGTGTCCGTTATGGAGGTTTTACTGCATAATAATATCATCCTTTACAAGAAAATTGCATGCTGTAGATAGACAGACAGACATCCAGAGAAAGATAACCTCCCGGAGCAATAAACACTAAATTGTGTGTCATACAACAGGCCAGATTTTATACAACAGGCTAAAAACGGTCACCGTGGTACGGAGTACTGTATTATTATTTATTTGCCCACCAAAACTGGTTGCCACGGGTTGTTGCAAGGTTTGTGATCACGTGGTTGAAACTGATCTATTCAATATTAATGCGTGCGTATTTTTTTTTTATTTGCTCCATGTGTTCAAACCAGTTGTCTACGAAAACGTCAACCGGTGAAAGTGACGCACACCAAATTTCTGTGACGTATGCAGATAAATTGTGCTTTTTTATCAGTTTTTTCTATATAATTTTTAAACGGTTTGGAACTCATTTTTCATAGTAGGTGCATTCAGTAGGCGACCCTCATGGGTACCTTCTGATGCAATCAGAAACGAAATCCGACAAATATTTCTTGAGTTATGCTTGACGAAAGGTTTTTATTAGGCTTTTTTTAGTAGGACATGGCGTTAATATCCATCGTAGTAGTAATGTGTCCGGACAGTAATATTTCGCTGAGTATTAGCCTTCGCTTCGCTCAGACAATTATATACTAACACCAAACCAAAATGTACGCTATTGCGCCATTTATTTTAATCCTAAACGTGCAAAGATTTTTTTATACTTTTCCGATATAGGGATCTTGGCGAAATAGAGAAAATAGCCTTGGCGGAGCAGAATATTTGGAAACATATTTTCTGGCAACCTATTCACTTTTTCATTTCATATACACAAGCATTTTTTTTTCTATGTTTATACAATTTATTTAACATTTTAACTATTTATCTAATTTTATATAGAGACAGGAATAATTTGTATATAAAAAACATTAATAATATACATATATAAAGAAATAAAAAATTTCATCAAGTATGTTTTCTTAACCGTTTATATCAATTGGCAACAAATCTCATTTTCTGATGCCAGAATTGCGCCAAGCTGCTTAAAAAAAAAACGCCAAGGCGTCTATAGTGAAAAAGTACCAAATTTAATTTCAAACTGTGCCAAACATTCTAGCTTGCTATTTATTGAACGCCAATTTCTTTTGGCTTAAATTATTATTTAATCGTAACGCTGCAAAATATTTTAATTTACTTTTTTTTTAATTGAAAGTATTTTTATTATTAAGTAAAATTAGTTTATAACTTCAATTTTAGCTGATTAAAAAATGAAAATATTTACTGCAGTGCTAAGAGGTTCTTAGAATTTCATGTGCGTAGTTTAAATTGCGATTTTGAAAAAAAAAAATATTTTATAATATCGGAACCCACAGCAAATTGGCTCATTTTACCGAGAATGTTTTGGTACAAAATGAAATACATTTGTTTTAGACATAATCGTAAATCTCAATACTCGCCGATTGAAAAGTCTTTAAAATTATTCAGCAGAGACAACGAGAAATAACTTGCAGTTTCAAAATTTTTAAGAATCAATGTTCTTATCTATCTATTTACTTCTGCTTCTATATACGAGAGTAAAATGGAAATGGGAAATTCGTCCCGGCTGCATATAACTTGAGCTCACCTGAATGGATTTTGATGAGAATCGAAATGATAGTTAGATAATATTTCAGGGAAGATTTTAGCATATAACATACCTTTCTACGTTGATTATACATAAAATTATGTTTTAAAGTTATATAATCAGACGAACCCGATTACGAAAAATTAACCTTTTTAAAAGATTCAGCCAAGTTCATTTCGATTGAATTTTCACTGTTAGTTAGATAATTTTTCAGAAAATAATATACACTAAAAAGGGTATAGTATATACCCTTCTGCATTGTTTAATAATAGAGATGTGGTGGAAAGTTCTATAATCAGCTGAACCCGATTATGAAAGTTTAGCATTTTTAAAAAGTTCTACAGAACGGATTTTGATAGGAATTCCATTGTTTGTTAGAAACCTATTCAGCTATGATTTTAGTATTTTGCATATTGTTCTACATTGCTTTGTCATAAATTAATGGCGGAAAGTTCCATAATCATGTGAAACCGATTATGAAAGATTAGACATTTCAAAAAGTTCTAGATGGCGGATATTGATAATACTTGCTTTGTTGATTAGACAATGTTTGGGGAAGTTTTAGTTGATTGCGTATCATTCACCTTTGCTTAGTTATAGAATTATGGAGGAAAGTTCAATAATCAGATGGACCCCAATATGAAAGATCAGCCTTTAAAAAAAGTTTTACTGGATGTATTTTGTCAGTTTAATTGTTTGCATTATTAGTTAAATAATTCTTCAAGGTTTGTTTTATTATATTTCATATTGTACTATCATTCTTTACCAAATCCTACTGTGATTGATCAACCAAAATGGTTAAGACTGGTTAAGCTGAAAATTTGTCTGCACATTAGAAAATATATAAGCACAATGGCGTTCATTTCGTTTTCAGCAGTGCGAAAGGACATTCCAGGTACGGTTCTATATTTCTTTAAATCACAATGTCAAATTAACTGATACATTTAGTTTGATTCAAGGTTCGTTTGGATAAACAGACCAGCGTAGCGGGCATAGCCTGCTAGTTAATGATATAATCGAAGTTTTAAAAAATTTCAAAAATAATTAATCGGTGTGGTCCAATATGGTTAAAAGGGTGCTGCACCCTGCTTCCACTTAGATTTACAAAATATGACCCTTCTTGCCCCCAGTTGAAAAAAAAAAGTGTCTTTATTCTGTGTATTATGTCTTAAAAGGAGTTTCCTCACTTAAATATTAAAAGTAGTTTTAAAAAATCAAAAGAAGGTTTTTTTTTTTTTTTTTTTTTTTTTTTTAAGGTGTTTTTAAGAATCCAAATTTCCAAATTGTGCGCTTTGGAATCAAAAAGTGCCCTTTTCCCACAAGCAGCCCACTCTGCCCTTTTTTAAACCTGGAGGAAACTCTGTTTACATATTTTAACTAATTCCCCTAAATATGACAAAAAAAGATCGTTAAAGGTCAAAATTAATAAACTATTAGAAACAGGCAAAGCTCTTAAATTAAAATCCACCATCTAACTATGCAAAACAACTTATTCTCTCTAACGTTCCCGAAAAGAAATTAAATAACGAAAACCTCTTTTGTCGTTAAAACCCATCAATATAAAATAATCCGAATTAAATCGGACAGAAAGCGAAAGTTAAGCGCCGTTTCTCTTATCAGAAAAATTGATAGGAAACAGGATGTTCCAATAGCTTTTACCTTTCACACATTGGAGAAAATATTCCGCCGTACACTTTAATCGATATCATTTATGCTGAAAACCCGATTCTTTACCAATGACACTTGAAATACGTCAGGCCTTTCCGTGATAAAAGAGGAGAATCAATATCCTAATAGCATTAAAGACGAGGTGCGTTGCCATTAAAACTCCTAAGACCATAAATAGCATTTTCTACGTACTTAACACAATCAACTAATAATCTATTTGGCCCTAAATCTCTTCATATCAATTAGGAGGGCAATATTTATGATTCTGGAATCGTTAAGTGAAGGTGGTTTTTATGGCAGTGCTTAAGAGAGAAATCAGCTGAAGCTGCTTGACCGTCGATCATCTTTTTTCCCATCTTAGAGATGTGCTTAATCTATTTTTAAACATTTATATATTTTTTTTCATCCTACTATGCATTGTGATTATTTAAAAGAAATGCGATATCGGTAAAAAGTCGTTAAACATTACTGGATTATTTTCTTTTTTTATGTTTATGAACAACTCTTCTGTCTAAAAAAAGGAGAAGTGTTTTAAAAACTATTATTTTAAATTTTCAGTTTTTTTTTTTTTTTTTTTTTTTTTTTTTTTTTTGTTAAGACCCGACAAAATCATTCAAACTTATTTATTAAAAGTAATATGATATTGCTATAAAGTCGTTAAACTTTACTGGATTATTTTTTAAATGTTTATGAAAATATCTTCTGTCTAAAGAAGAAGTATTTTAAAAACTATATTTTAAGTTTTCAGTTAATTTTTTTTTTTTATTTAAGACCCGGTCAAATCGTTCAGACTGATTTATTAAAAGTAATGCGATATTGCTAGAAAGTCGTTAAACTTTACTAAGATTATTTTTTTAAATGTTTATGAAAAAATGCTTTGTCTAAAAAAGGAAAGGCGTATTAAAAACTATTACACTTTAATTTTTCATTTGTATATATTTTTTAATTTAAGACGCGACAAAATCGTTCAAACTTATTTATTAAAAGTAGCGTGTTAGATACAATACAGAATCCACTATAATAAACAAAAGAACACTTATTATAATCCTTATACTTAGGATGAAATGTTTTCTTCAACCGAATGAAAATAATTAGTTCCACATTTCGATCGTGGATGGCGCCACTTGTTCATATCTTTGCTTTCAAACATGTATTTTTTTTCTGATTTTCACATTAGTTTTATCACTGTTACACAGAAATGATGACTCCTAGCTCTAGGAATCGCCATTTCTTTGTCACAGCGCCAAAAATAATCTGAAAATCTGAAGAAAAAAAAACCGCACGTTTAAAAGCAAACATACGGATAAGTGGCGCCATCTATGACCGAAACTTAAAACAAATTATTTTCATTCCCTTGAAGAAAACAATTTCATCCTGAGAAGCATTTTACTCAAAACCGCACTCCTGTATGACAATTTACTTCCTTTTATATTGAATTTTAAAATGTGTCCATAAATTTTCGGACACACTGTATAATTATTAAAAGGAAATTACAAAGGTAAAAATAAATTGGAAAGGCATTTCAAAAAATGAACACAAGTAATTATAAATGTTAAAATTAAGGAACTATGAATAGCTTACGAATTTGCCAGAGGAGCTATGTAAGCTTAATTCACAGTAAATATACGTTATTTCGTCGAATATTGTACGGCATTAGGCCTAAAATGGCAATATTTAGATATCATTAAAATAAAATTGTGCGTGACCATAATACGAAAAAAAAAAAAAAAAAAAAATTAGGAGTTTAAAAGATATTGTTAAAATAATATTGGCTTTCTTCATAGTATTAATATCAGATTTTATTGTAGATTATCTTTCTGTAATCATTTTACCGGGTTGCAACAAAAATAATAAGCTCAAAGAGGCTATTTTCCCCTCCCCTTTTCTGCTGCAAACTTTCGGAAAATTTGCTGTAAATTTCAGTTTTTTTTTTTTTTTTAACTCAAAATTACACTATTTTCACGCCTGCTAGCCAGTGGATAAACATATCTTATTTTATTATTTATAGATATTAATTGACAAATAATTAAAAAAAAAGGGTACTTATGTAGTTAGCTACACAAGTACCTAAGCTTAGAAGGACTTATGTAGTTAGCTATATAAAAAACTTTGCTTGTTAACTAATTTTAAAATTTAAAATAGATTGGAAATTAGTATCAAGTTTATTCAAAGCAATATAAATTAAAATATTTTTATTTAGTACATAAATTACTTATTTATTGTAAACTCATTATATATATATATATTTTAATTAAATATTTAGTGGCATAAATATACTTACTGTCAACTAAAGAAATTATTATCACTAGTCAGTAACTGGCTACTAAGCAAAATTCCTTATTTTCATTTTTACTGTTTAGTTTCAAATGGCATTGTCGAGTTCGGGTAAGATGTTCGTTTTTATATGGTTTATACGGATACGAAGAGACTCCATGTAAAAATAAATTAAGAAAAATTTTGGAAAGTCAGCGATTCGGTATCGGTCTGATGGGAGATACTCGAGTCCTTTAAATCCACCCATTTAATAAATATCAAATTAGGATATATGGTCTGATGAATCAAGAAATTAAAGGTCTTGTTAAAATCTCATTACACGAAGCTTATTTCCTTTTGTACGAGTGTTCGATTTCTTTTAGTAAAAATCAACAATGTACTGGTTGGTTGGCGAAGAATGCTATTTACATTCTGATTTCCTCCCACTATATACGCTTCAGTGAAAACAATGTTACGTATGATGCTGATATTGGCAGCGTATATATGGCACTGATATGAGGCAAGCTTATGTCAAGCTGCTCTCGATTCCAAACTGGCTATTTTCTGACATTTTTTATATTCGTTTTTGTTCAAAAACATATCAAATTGGCAGGTTCTCTTATTCAGACACTATGTAATCGAACAGTTTTTTCCTGTTTTTCGTGAAAGACAGAAGAATTTTCAGAAAATGCTGTGAAAGTTCGCACTTTTGAACCGGATTGTGACAACAATTGTTTACATAACTAGAGATGTAAACTCATTTATCGGAAAAAGAAAAAACAAAAAACTATTTGATTACAAACCATTCCAAATATCAGTTTTTGATGATTAAAAATATGTTAGTTTTGCCTTGTTGAGCGGGGGAATAGTTTTTTTTTTTTTCCAGAATTGCCTAAGCGATTTTGTACTATGAGGAAGAAATCTTCACAAGGAATGCAATACTGATTAAACAGTCATACAAGTAAACTAAATAAAACGTAATGATAAAATTATTTGCATAAAAATTTTAGAAGTGCACAGGTTAACTCAAAATTTTTCTTGAACATCATTTTTAACTTAAAAAGAGTCAAAAAACTAAAAATTTAAATACTGTATCACACTTTCTCAGCTCATCGGCATTTTTACATATTCGCTGAATTTCCTTAATGAAAAGAATATACTACTAATACTAAATTATAAAAATCTATAGCTGTTTTTAAGGAATTGGAATATAAACATATAGTACGGAAGATTGGGATATAGCTTTTTAATCAACCTTGTTGCCCCACTTGCTTGAAATCTTGCAACAGATTTCTTTTTCTTTTTAATTTCTTTAAAGAAAGTACGATGGTTTTATTCAAATGATGCGGCAAATAATCCAAAAAAATTGATAAAACATTCTTCTGATTTCTTAATACAGCAGTATCTGGATAATACAATCCCGGTTATACCGAAGTATCGTATAAATCGGACTTTAAAATGAATAATTTCCAGCAGCCTTCAACTTCTCCACTAGAGATTCCAACTGTAATTAAGATCCCCCCCCCCCCCCTTGCCAGTTAATGAGTGTAAAAGTATTCTGTGCACCAAAGAATATACACTATTTCACAAAAACTTATGTAAAGAATAATACAACAAAACACACAAAATTGTGAAAACTAAGAAAATACATTGAAATTTCTGACAATAAGCCGACATGCCATAGAAATGAGGCAGCTGCCATGCTCTCTTTAAATAAACTATTATGAAACACCTGTTGGCATATATTTGTGATAGAAATAATAAATTAAAATTTACTAAAATTATAAAATGTATCACAAATGTTTATCACGTAAGAGCATGTATGTCTATCTTTAATGTATAAAAACTTTTATAATCAAAGCTAAGGCCCTGGTTTTGCCTAGACTCGCAACGCAAAGGGCTTTGGGGATACCTTGTGGTCTCCAAGTGGTCTTAGCTAATTTAAAACTATATCCTTAGTTATGATATAATATATATTTGCAAACTGGTGGTTTTAATAAACATTTAAATTGTTAATAATCATCCGTGTTAAATGCGTACGTAATACAATCAAATAGTACACTGTAAAAAAAAAAAAAAAACGTTAAAATATGGAAATTGTACTGGTAATCGAGACGACAGTACTATTTCCGTAATTTAAAGGAATTTTTTTCCTGTAAATTTTGTGAAAAAGCGGAATTTTTTCTGTAATTTAGGGGAAAAAATTGCTTTAAATTACGGAAACAGTACAGGCGTCTCGACTGCCAATACAATTTCCGTATTTTAACGGAATTTTCTTTTAAAATGTTTAAAAAAGGGGGGGGGGGCGTAACGGTAGACCCCGAAATTTATGATGTGCTCTGGGCCCTAAAGTGTGTAATTTGGATTTCGTCAAAGTTTATAGTTAATAATAAATGAAAAACAACCAAAATACTTCTATTATTATTATTTTTTTTAAACAGAAGTAAGATATCAAATTTTCAAAACTTATTTCTATTTTTTAAAACTAAGTATGGGCAAAAACTGTGCATAATGGCTACTGTACATTGAATAGTTCGTAATTAAACTTTGCACTTATTAAACTAGAAAAATCGAAAAGTATGCTTTAAATTTACTAATGTTGAAATGCAAAAATTCTGCATATAAATTAAATTAGTAATAGTGAATAAATTGCGAATCACGAATTTCAACAGCTAAAAGTGATTTATTTTTTAATCATCTACATGATAAATTAATATAATTTCATGCTGTGAAAAATAGAAAATTATATTTTATAAAGTTTCAAGAATATATTCAGATAATACTTACTGGTACAGGCGCAAGACTTTGCCATGTAAAATGCAAATCTGCTATGTGATCAGGCACCATGACTACAAATCCCAAGGCATAGTCGTTTACTGTACCATTTGTAACATAACGGACTTCAGCATTCAAACCTGGAGAAAAAAAGGGAATAATAATTAGCGACAATCAGAAAAAAAAATCTAAAGAACGTTAATTAAACGATCTTTAATTAATGAATATCAATAAAGAAAAATCAATAAAACATGAATATTTTCTTTTATAAAATATTTCATGTTTCGATAAAACATTTTTATCATTCTGCAGTAATAAAATTATCTGAAAAGATATTCTTTATAAAAGGAGAGAAATTGAAGAATAGAATTATTTCGTAACGAAATGTTAATATTAAAACTAATTGCTAATTAATTAGTGTTTAAAATAAATGCAGAAGCAGTTCTATAAGACATGTATTTGATAATTTGTTTTCCATAATTTTATTTTTTTTGCAATACTAATTTTATTTCGAAACGCTTGCTAGATTTTTTAAGACAAATTTTGATGCATCATCTTAAAAGTTCGCCTCTGGTTGTAAAATAATTTTGCAGGGTAGTTAGCATTATATTTTAAAAAAATTCTTTGCAAAGCAATGACTTTTCACGCAGTTTAATTCGCAGAAAGTAAAAGAAAGTAAAATGAAACGTTTAATTCATTATTTTAATGATTTATTCGAGGATGGACGTATAATTTATAATTATACGTTACCTTTATAATTTTTCTCTGTTTATAATTTTTTTAATTTCTACTAAAAATATGCTATATATAACCATTTCTGTAACTATCTTTATTTTATTGTGCATAAACAGGTGTCGATCCAGGAAAAATTTGGGGTCTATTTAGGACCCCTTTACAAAAATCCTTTTAATAAAACAGGCCCTTCAAAAAATTCCATTCTATAAAAACATGATCTTCGTTAATTATTTTTATTTTGTCAGATTTTAAACTGTGTAATTTGCAAACAAAACCAGCTCATCAGAAAGACTTGCAGAAATTAGTATTAATAAATGCTTGGTTCGAATTTGGGTAACTGAAAAATACTGATTACTGAACTAATAACTAAATAATACTGAAATAATATTACCGATATTACTGCGTAATCTTTCGTTAAAAAATGTTATTTTTCACCAAAAAGGTAATAAATTTCGCAAAAATAACTTTTACTTTTCACAAAATGGGCCACCAAGAAGAAAAAACCTGCATTGACACCTGCTAATTTATTTAACGTTTAAATGATGTTAATTATTTTTTACTTAGGTAAAATTTAATGCATTACTTTTTAAAGATATTAATTGGCATCATTGAAAATAATTTCTAATAAATCATTCAACCATGGGAAAGAATGGAGCGAGCGCGCAAATGCATACATGTGCAAGCAAAATAAAAACCTTTCGGTAATAAACGAAAGTAGATAACATTTAATTCATTATTTTAATGATTTATTCGAGGATGAACATATTTAGCCTTTATAAACTTTCTCTGTTTATTATTTTTTAAATTTCTACTAAAAATATGCTAGATATAACCATTTCTGTAACTATCTTTATTTTATTGTGCGTAAATAAGTGTCGATCCAGGAAAAATTTGGGACCTATTTAGGACCCCGTCACAAAAATCCATTTAAAAAAATCAGCCCCCTTTACAAAATTCCATTCTATATATATATTAAAAAAATGCTCTTCGTTAATTATTTATGTTTGTTAGATTTTAAATTCTGTAATTTGTAAACAAAACCAGTTCATCAGAAAGACAAAGAAATTAATATTAATAAATGCTTGGTTCGAATTTGAGTAACTGAAAAATACCGATTATTGATAAACTGATAACTGAATAATACTGAAATAATATTACCGACATTACTGAGTAATCTTTCGTTACAAAATGTAATTTTTCACTAAAAATTTAATAAATTTCGCAAAATTAACTTTTACTTTTCACAAAATGGGCCCCCAAGAAGAAAAATCCTGCATTGACACCTGGTAATTTATTTAACGTTTAAATGATGTTCATTATTTTTTGCTTAGACTGAATTTAACCCTTTTAGGGGCGGTGGGATAAAATATATCCCACCTCATTTAAACAAGATTCTCACCAGAAAATTTTAACTAAATTTTATATTTTTAACTTTGGAGGAAAATCATTGAAAAATTGCTTTTCCTTATTTAAAATTAAAAGTTTTCGATTATTCCGGTGAGAATTCAATATTTAGAGACATTTTTGCTTGCCCCTCAAGGGGTTAATGCATTACTTTTTAAGGATATTAATTAGCATTGCTTACAATAATTTCTACTAAATTATTTAAGTACTCAACCATGGGAAAGAATGGAGCCCGCGGGCAAATACATACATGCAAGCAAAATAAAAACCTTTCGATAATAAACGAAAGTAGATAACATTTATAACTGAAACACGTAAAAAGTAATTATTCCAATCCATTTTTTTTTTAAATATATAATATAAATAAAATTCCAATTTTAAAAAAATAATAATAGTAATAATTTGAGATCGACCGAAAATTCGGTTTTGTTTTCGGCCCAAAATCCGAGTTTCGCCAAAAACGAATTTTCAGTGAAAATGCTGCTGAAAATTCGGCTGGATCGAAACTATCTGTATTCCAAAAATCTCATTTCTTCCTTCGGAAATTTTCATCATTATTCATTGATTTGAGCTGCATCGGCTCAAACGAGATACTCTTTATTTATTGTTATGTATTTCACTGTTTATAATTATCAGTCATGACTGAGTCAAAACGTTAATGCAAATTATAAAGCAAGAAAGAAATGCATATATGACTAAATTTTCACGACGCTTCTCCCTTGCTCATTAAAAGCTTCACACTTAACCGTAATAGAAAAATTTTAGTTTGAAACAGCAGAAGTGTTTCGAATACTCTTTGACAAACTTCTAATATAACAGTGATCATTTACAAAAATCATTATAACAGATAAATCGATATATCTATATCAAAAACTCTCCTAGCAAGCAAAACTTTCCCTTCGAAATTCAGTTTTTGCAAGTCTGTTTAATTTGTAAATTACCATCATTCTACAATATACATTCTTCATCAGACATGAGGTAGTTTAACTGAGAAAAATCCATGCATTCACAGCAGGAGACTAGCCATAAAAATGCTATAATAAGTACCACCGTAGAACAAAACTAACAAAAGATTTCATGAAACATTCATGATACATTTTTAGAGTCGATTTGAAATGTAAAAGAGTGTTCTTTTATAATATGAAGTACACAATTACGCCACAGTAAAATGTATAACAGAAGTAGTAAAAAAGGAATGACTCTTGCTGCAAAATGCGAAACTCGCAAATACTTCTGACTAATAAAGATTCTTGATTAAATGTTATTTCAGTGGTATTTTGCATTAATGGTGCAATCAATCAAGAAAAGCAAGAAAATCAATCTATTATCTCTTTCAGTTTTCGACATTTATGAAAAAATAATGCTATTGATTTTTATTGCTTGATAATTTAAAATACATCTCTAAAATATATTTTTAAAAAGGAACAACTCTTTTTAAAAAGCTCTTTAAACACTTTTGCTCTCATTTTAAGGCGGTTCTGAAATCCCCTGCTCAGCAGCACGAAATTTGCTGACGCATTTTCTGAATACATGCATTTTAAACGCAGGCATAAAATTAGCAGGCCTGACTATTGAAGCGATTTGGGATCGAACATTTTCCATGAATTATTTATCGCGTTATAAATGATTGTGATCACGTGACGACCAATTTCCCCCCCCCCCCCCTGCGGTATCGCGTCCGGAAATTCAGTTCAAAACGCCGATTTTGACAGTATTTTTCTGAAAATTCTTCTACACTTACCAAAAAATAGAAAATGAGTTTTGATTGCACAGCCTCTGAATAAGAACACCTGCATATTTCATGCAAGTCAAAACACTTAGTAACGCATTTAAAAAAAAAGGGTTATATGAAAGTATAACAATGGTTAATTTACTATTTATAATATTTGCCTAAAGTCGATTTGTAACATTTAAGAGAACGGCGGAAAAATATTTAAATGGGTAAAATTACTCTTACAGTTATATATATATATATATATATATATATATATATATATATATATATATATATATATATATATATATTTCGCTTTTAGAGACAGGGGAATAAGTAAAATTAGTACGGTTCAAGTTGATAAGAAAATGTTGCATTAAAAGCATAAAAATTAATTTAACAAAAACGAATCAAGAAATGTATCAGAAAGCGGCACTTTTGGATTTGAGCCTTAATCGAAATTTATGAAAAAATGCTATCGATTTTTATTGCTTGACATTTATTTAAAATACATCCCTAAAATATATTTTTTTAAATAAACAACACTTTTTCAAAAGCACTTTTGTTCTCATTTTAAATTAGAAGAAAAGAAAAATTAAAAAAACATTCACTCTCTGTAATTACTTTATATTTGAGAGTACTTCTAAGGAAACAAAAACATATTGAGCTGCATATAAATTTCTGGAAAGAATCCAAGAAAAAGAAAAAAAAAAAAAAAAAAAAAAAAAAAGGTGGGGGTGTGGAGAAAAGGGGAAGTAAGAAAATATACCAAAAACGTATACTTAATAACTACATAAAGTGAATAAAAATATTTTCTTAAGCGTACGAAAAACATTATATGCGAAATTAACAATTTTTTTTTTTCACCTTCCACAAAACGCTTATGCACATCCTTCAACAAACATATTTCATTTTAATGTTTTACTAAGAAAATGTTGCATTAAGAGGCGAAAAAAATTCTTTAGTAATTCATAACACGTTTTATTTTTGGGCACAAAATTAAATTTTCATACATAGTGGTATTATTATTCCTCAAAATTTCGTAGTTTTATACTTCTTTCTTTTTAAAAATTTCTTTAGCAACAGCAAGGAGATTTCTTCCAATTCAAGTATCCCTTTTTACTTAAACTAATATTTCTTTTACATAAATTATCAAAAATTAATGGCGACTGCTTTATGCTTTTCTTTTCTTGTGGCTTAATTAGAATGTTCTCGAAAAGCTGGAGGTCAATTAAGTGCCATGGGAAAACTCTTGGTAGACGATTTAAAAAGAAGGGTCATATGATAATAATACAACGGTTAGCTTACTATTTACAATACAGTGAAACCTCCCTGTGCGACCACCTCCATTAAGCGACCAGCTCCCTGAACGACCATTTTTTCATGGAACGAAATTTATTACCACAGGCTCAATACTAATTTTACCTCTATTCAGAGACCATACCAGTTGAACTCCCTCCATGAGCGACCCATTTATTTGAAGAAAAAGAAAAATTCTTTTTTCCTGGTCGCTTGAAGAAAGTTTTATTAGAAAAATAATTCCGGAGAGCGCATTATTAATCAAACTTCTAAACTAAGTTCAGAATTTTTATTTATCCCGGTAACTTTTAAGTGTTTAAACCCCTTTGTTCCTTTTTAGGCATTGAAGTTATCTCTGATGACAAGTTAAGGATGACGGTCAATAAACTCCCCTGCCCTATTCTGTCAGGAAACTCTCAAAGAAATAGATAAATTAATGAAATCGTCATTATTTGTTCCCGTCCAAAAATATATATATATATGCATTCATTTACTGAACTTTGAAAGGACTTGGAAATAAAAGTTATAAAAGATAAAACCGTAAAATCAAAGCAAACGTCAATGTATTAATTTTTTAAACTCTGCAGTAATTAACTTATGTAATTAACTTTTGTTTTGATACTTAAATTTTCATATTTTTTCCTATTGTGAAAAATCAATTTTAATAACATTAATTTGTTACCTTTTTTCAACAATTACAATCTAGATTTAAACATGACCCCCATTAAGAGACCACCTCTCGGAGCGACCAATTTTTATTGGAACGGAAAGTGGTCGCTTTAGGGAGGTTTTACTGTATTTGCCTAAAGTAGATTTTTAACATGTTTCAGATCGTCTGGGCAAAATTGAAATATGAAAATAATCTTGAGCAGTTATTTAGATATTTCGCTTTTAGAGATAAGTGATTATGTGTAACTAGTAAATTTCACTTTGATGTTTTGATCAGAAACCATTGCATTAAAAGTATAAACAATCAGGGGTCGATGAGGTTTTTTATTCTTGGGGCTCAATTTTGTTAAAAGCAAAAGTTATTTTTGTGAATGTTATTATATTTTTGTGAAAAACAACATTTTGTAACGAAAGTTGAAATTCTGTTACTCAAATTCGAACTAAGAATTTTTTAACATAAACTTCTTAAAGTTTTTGTTTTTCGTGACCCGGTTTTAATTACAAATTACACATTTTAAAACAATTTTTATGAAAAATAATGTTACAAAGGAGGCCCATTTTATTTAAAGGAATTTTGTGAAGGGGCCTGTTTTATTAAATTCATTTTTGTGAAGGGGCCCATTTTATCAAATTTATTTTTGTGAAGGGGCCTATTTTATTAAATAGATTTTTGTTAAATGACCCTAAATAGGCCCCAATTTTTGCCTGGATCGACCCCTGACAATATATTTGTATAACAAATCATGAGACATTTAATTTTTGAATAAATAATAAAATTTGTTTAGTTGTATTATTGTTCCTTAAATTTATTCGGTGCAAGCATTCCTTTATAAATTTAATAAATTTTTTCAACTGATTAACAGCAGTGAAATTATGGAATAATCACGTATTATATAAGCATTCCTTTTCTCTTAAACTAGTATTTCCTTTGCATAAATTCCTAACAAATAATGGCAACAGTTCCGTACTTCACATTTCTTGGTGAGTTTGATTTGTTTGTTCTCCAAAATTTGGTGATGAATTAGATAGCATAGGAAATCTCTTAGTTAGCTAATTAATATTTAAAAATAAATGTATTAGAATGGGGGGGGGGGATGATAAAATAACTCAATGTTTAATTAATTGTTTTATAATATCTGTCTAAAATTGAATTTTGACATGTTCTAAAACGATAAGGCAGAAATGAAAAGGCATTTTTGCACAATTGTGCCTGTATTTCGGTTTTAGAGATAAAAGAAAAAGTGCAATTTTAAATATTCATGTTTCTATCGTTTTGAAACATACTGACGAAATTGAATTTTTTATCGAATTTAATTCTGGAAAATAATAACCAGCGTACAATCAACTACAATTAAAAGATTTATAGATTATAGAACAATAAAACGAAAATAATTATTTAATTCTTTGTTACCTGCTTTAGCATTGTTACCGCTTATAGAGATAAAAGACAAAGTGCAATTTAGAATATTTATGTTTCTATCTTTTGAAACATACTGCTAAAATTGAATTTTCTTTATTGAATTTAACTCTGAAAAATAATAACCAGCGTACAATCCACTACAATTAAAAGATCTGTAGATTATAGAACAATAAAATAAAAATAACTATTTAATTCTTTGTTGCTGCTTTGGTATATCTTTAAAAAAAAAATGCATGTGGGAATGTGATTAAGTACTCAAAACGGTTTCCAAGGGAAATAAAACGAAAAAATTTAAAGCAGCCTTTAAATGAAAAAAAAAAAAAATCTTTTATTAGTTCTCAAATACAAAGCAGTGCTGATTTATTTATCCAATAGACCGTCAGAATTCATAAAATTATTTACAAGCGAAAGATAACAAAGCACTCCAACCAGTAGAAATTCTTAATGCAGCATTCGATAACGGCATTTGAATCAAGGAGCAATTCATAAAACTTCATTTATTCATCTTCTTTTATTGCATTTTCTAATCTGATTATCACGAACTTAGAGAGAGGAGGAAAAAAAGCAACTCGGAAGGATTACGATATATATAACAATGCATGAACTCACGCGGCAAAACAAAACACACAAATAATGGATAAAGATTTAACCTCTAAGTAGATAAATTGCAACATTTGTCCGATTCAGCATCGTTATTTTCTACGATTAAGGCTATAAAAAGGGGCTTTTTTCAATACAATTATGAGGTGTTTATGTGATAATGAAGGAAGGAGGGAATAAGATTAGAATGCTTTCTCTCAAATTAAGTTTTCTAATTAGTCGGCGAAGATAGAATAAAAATTTAATAATTACTAAGGGAAGATTGCAGACTTTAATGAGATCAGAAAACAAACAGATATCAAAATGGGACCTCCATACTTTAAATGTATATCAGCGGAAGACAGGATGTAATAGGGGAAAAAAATATGTAACGTGCTGAACTGTAAATTGCAAATGCTAATTTACTAAATTCTAATTTAAATTATTTGATCCGCTGAAATTAGAAAACGTCTGAAGTAATATGATATAACTATCATATCGTACTTTGATTAACGCATATATTCAAGTTGATTTAAAAAGATGTCAGCACAATATTCGAAATAGAACATGTATTGCTATTTGTCAGTGTCTGCTTCTTTGAATAGAAAATATTGACAAATTTGCAATGCGATATTATTGTGAAAATTAAAGTGACCACATATCGTCGCTACCATGTCAAACTATCCAATGTGAAAAAATGCATTTTTCATATTTTGTGCCATTTTGTTGTATTGTGCATGATACGTACTAATCAAAATCGTCACGTCTCTAGCTTGCTTAGAAAGTTAGATAACGACTGCTTCAAAGTATTCAATATGCACTTTTTTCTAAAATTTACAATGTCAAGCTTTCCAATATGGCATACTCCATCGTTTGTCGCAAATGTTTGGATATTTTTATTTTTCTAAGCATCCGTATCACGTCAAACTATCCAATATGAAAATAGTCCTTTTATCAGAAAGACAAACACTCTTTCAGTTATGGATTGAAATTTAGCGCAATTGATATATGTTTTTGACGCTTACTATAGCATATGTTTTTTAATGTAGATGAAATGTGAAAAATTTTAGTTCATTTACAGGGACAGTCAAAAGAATCCCGTTACATGACACTCTATAGGAAAAAAGAGCGGTGTCTTTTAATGTTTTTATTATATTTAAAACATAATGAAATTAATATGGATTTATCAAGTATATTGAAACATGTTTTATGCAGATTATGGTGTGCAAGCCATTTATTATTATTTATAAGTTCATACTAAGAATTTCGTTGTATAATGGTTTATGGTAAAAGAAAAAAAAAGTTTGATGCATATTTTAATAATGTTAAAATATTCCAAACCAAATGAAATTGATTTACATTACAATTTGCTTACTGTAGAATAATGACATGTATGATAGTTATCGTTAATTTACAGGGACACATAAAAAACACACGGTTACACTGCTGTCTATTAGCGATAGTTGTTTGAAGTGCGCTTTAAATATTTGAATACTACGTGATGCGTATAAATTCTATAGATCATATACAGGGCTACAAAAAAGAAATTGTAAGCACTACATTGTATGGGCGGGAATTTCTTAAAGGAGGTTTTTAATTGAGTTAAGCAATTTTAAGTAGTAAGGTCTTTTATTTCATTTTACTATACTAAAATATGTTAGTAGAAATTCCTAATATGCAGGGCTACGCAAAGTACAGAAAACATTGCCGGCTATGACTGGTAATTTCCGGAAGTGTGTTTATAACATTTTTTTGCCTGAATTAAATTTTACCATATTACGTAACATGTATAAAAATCTGTAGATAATATACAGGGCTATACAAAAAGTTCCAGTATATTTCCATTTGTTGACGGAAATTTCTAAAGGTTGGAAATGTAAATTGCATTACGCGTTTTCTAATTAGACTAAATTGTCGCATACTATCTAGATCAGGATTGGCGAACCTATAGCACGCGTGCCGTAACTGTCACGCGGGAAGATATTTTTGGAACTCCGTTTATTGAAGTTCTAAATCAAAATTCAGTCAAATTCCCAAAATTCTGCACTTCTTTATTTATTTATTTATTTTTTTAATTAATACACGAGCTTCATTGAAAATAGCTTTTGTTTTCTATAATAGGTACTTGTGTACTTGTTATATCACTGAACTTCCCCCTTAGAAATATTTGACCCTTCCCAACTCCCCATTTCCTCGATTTCGTTATGATGGCACCTATGATTCGCATAGAAAGAGAGAAATCTAGCAAATCAAATTATTCTTTGCTGTAATATTTCTGCATAATTTAACGCGTTTTGACCTACCTGCACATGAGACTATATTTAACTTTTGCTAGAATTTGATAATTGATCTTTAATTTGTTAAAATGCAAAAGTATTAATAAAACTAATAAAGCATGACTTTTTTCATAAGTTTTGAAAAAAATAATAATTTGATTGCTAAAACATTTGTAAAATGAAATGAAAACTATTATTATATTTTTCTATGATTATTTCTATAATGCGTATGTTGGTATTACCCGCAGGTATGTTAGCTATTATAATAATCTAATAATGATAATAATAAATATAATTTTGACACGATTATTATTTATTATTAGAATTAAACTAACTTATAATTCGCTATTTTTTTTTGCGGGAATGACAGGTCGGGGATGCAAGGGGGGGTGGGGGAGGTGCGTTATTGGCACGCCATATTCAGTTGAAATGTTTTTGGAAAAATATGGACACGCGGATGTAAAAAGGTTCGCCGACCCTGATCTAGATTATATACAAATTTATAGATCATTTACAGGGCTTCACAAACTGATTCGAATAAATTTTCTGTCTGCGGACGGTAGTTGTTTTTTAGAGAATTATTTTGTGCAGCACTGTATACGAGGTATAAAAGTTGAAATGAAAAAAGATGAAAATGAAAAAAATAGTTGAATTTAAAAGCGCATACCGAAATTTAAAAACGCACTTCTGGCAATTGTTGCTCAAAGAGAGTACTGTAACACATTTCTTTTGTGTGACCCTGTAAATGAACGATAAATGCTATGAAGGCATACTTTAGTCTGTCGTATTCTTGTAATGAAATTCAGTGATTTATACCAGTTTTAACACATTCGAAATAGCGTAATGTCATTAAAATACTCTCCAAACGATTTTTCCCCATATACCATAATGTAATGGAAATATTTTGAGAGCCCCTGTAAATGAACTATGTTACACACATCATATGCAATACCGAACATGCCATTCTAAGCACCATTAATATTTTTCAATTGCATGAAAATCCGAGTATATTTACGAAAGTTAGAGCACGGTGAGACGACAGAAAAATAAACCAAAAGTAATAAAAACTTTTTAACGATCAAGAAAGCCTTGAAAAAAGGTATTAACAATTTATCATTTCCCACGTTCCTTGGGAGTTCACCACGTTCCTAGGGAGAACATTTGCAATTATTGTATTAAAAGATCCTATTATGAATTTCTTTCAAATTTTCTTCAAAGTCAAAAGTCATTAGTTCCAACTTTTTTTAATGGGGGATTAAATAAATCAAAGATTTCTATTCGAAAATAGTGGTAGAAAGCAGCCCATGAGTTCCTTGGAATAAAATAGCGCGAAGATTACTTTATAATTACGTGTATGAAGTGCCTGTTGTTGCCTGCCTCATTATTTGAGATATTTTTGTTTTGTTGTATTTTATAGAATTAACAGAATATTTAAAAATAAGCTTATTTCTTTATTAATTTACTATATATTCGTTGTTAAAATTATTAAAGAAATTCTTAAGAGTTTTATACTGAATATGTAAATACCAAATGTTTTACAAATTAAATTAGTAAATACGACACATGATTAATCTGGAAAAGCACAACATTTTTTCAAGTCAAACTATTTAACATGGCATATTCGCTACTATGGAATGGCAAACCTGGGAAAAACACAAAATTTTTACAAGTCAAACTATCCAATGTTGCAAATTGGATAGTTTGAAGCTGAAAAAGTTCAGCGAAGCTAAAAACGAACGAATAAGCATACCATATCAAACTATCCAATGTGATTTTTTGGCGAGTAAAATTATTTAAATGATTTATCTCAATAGCATGGTTAAATAGGATATAAAACAGCACCCGAAAAATATAATAAATGTTTACTGCTGCTTGGCGCTGATTTGGAATCCACAATTAAAACAGTTTTTTTACTTTTCTGAAAACTGGCTATTTTCACATTGGATAGTTTGACATAGTACCGACGATATCTCTGATTCTTTTAGAGCACAGTGCGAATTTTTAAAGACTTTTTTTTTTTTTACTTACAAGAAAACTCAGAAAAATCTGAAAAAAAAAAAAATTACAAAATGCTCTTCTCATGTGGATATACATAGGTATGTTTATAAAAAAAAAATTCTGGCTGAATCTCAACAAAGCGTCCGTGAAAAAAAAATATATATATATATATATATATTATTTTATGTCAAATTCCCTTTAGGGAAAAATGATGAACCTGTGTAAGTAAGTTTAAATTAAATAAATACACTTTTATAACTAATGAGACTCATATGTATTTCAGACCTGCCAACCTTTGAAAATGAGAAATCGTAGCATACAAAATTTAAATTAATCTGGAGGTTTGTTGGTTGGTTGGTTTTTCGTGTTACACAGCCATCTTTTGACATTCATAAAAAGAATAAGGTTTCAGTCTTTCAACTCAATATAGTAAATTTTTTCCTTTGAAAATTTTTATACGATTTTTAGAGCTTCTTTTCGTTTCGCAGCGGTTTTTTCTTTTATATTTGTAAAAGGAGCCTGGTTCCAATTTTTTAGCCAAGTGCAGTAAATTTTGACGAAATTAGGGATCTTTTTCCTGTGATCATTTCAGGATATTCACAATTTTTCCGCAATCGTAATTCACATTTTTCTATCACGATTCTTTGTTGAAATCCGCACCTTTTTACTGTGAACTTTTGACGAAATTCACATTTTTTAGCACGATACTTTGTCGAATTTTGCGTTTTTTCCCGTGATCCTTCGGTAAAAATTTGCGTATTGATCTTTCGAAGAAATTTGCATTTTCTTAATGATCTTTTGACGAAATTCGCGTTTTCTTTCTGCGATATTTAGACAAAATTCACACCATTGAAAACACAAAATCTCAAATCTTCTGGGGGGGGGGGGACATCCCCCCCCCCTGAAATCAACACTGCGTTTTTACCACGATCTTTTAACGAAATTCATTTTCTTCTGCGACCAATTGATGAAATTGATTATTTTTATACAGTCATTTGTCGAAATTCGCGGTAGTTTATCGCAAATCGTGCTACTTTGCACACTATTTCAAACCTTGCCCCTCAAAGAGCCCCCCACCCCCTCCTTTCGAGAAATTCTTAAAATGGCACCTTGTTTCTAAGGAAGCAAATTCCTGTATAAATATTTACAGAAACACGATTCACTCGTGGTTAATATAGATATAGAGAGTGTTTTATGTTAAGAAGTTTGTTTTGCAGCCAAGATTTTTTTTTTTCCATGAGAATTTTTTATGTCCGAATTCTCGGACTAATGGCCAATTTTTTAAAACTTTCGGAAATGAATACTTTGAAATTTTGGAAATTTCGCAACAGAGTCACTCCTGAAAAATATGCTGTGCGGGATAAAAATCGCAACTAGAAATAAAAAATGCGTTTGTGCTTTTTGCAAAAAATCGTAGTTTAAGACCGATTTTCGTAGCATCGTAATTTATAGGCCCAAATCGTAGCAACTACGATTTTTTCGTAGCAGTTGGCAGGTCTGGTATTTATATGTATCATGATGAAATCTAATGATCGCTTAACGACGGTTTAGAACAAAATTTAATGGGCTGAACATGCTTCAAATTCAAAATTAAGGTCCGTTCTGAGCACTGTCCATTTGAATTCGATAGAGTTTGTGTCGGAGACAACAAGAGAATAGAATTGTTGCCATGGAAACAGCGACTTATTTAATATCGAAATGTATAAAGAAATCTTTCTTGACCGGACAGTTACATTTAAAAAACACTTAAAACTTATTAAGCCAGCAAAACTGTGTGAAATTAAATAATTTCAGCAACACCTAACTAGTATACATTATATAAAGTTATAGAAAAAAATAATAAGCCTTTTCATTGTTTAAGTTTAAATTCATTAAGTAATGCACATTGAAAAACTCATTTAACTAGCAGTTTCAAAATGCATCAAAGTTGCTTGCATTTGATGGGAAATGTTGCTCACCAAATGCCATGACGCATTCGTCTTTTCGCGCCAAATATTCGAAAGTGTTTTTTTTTTTTTTTTACACACTTTCTACTGGAATTCCGCCGCTAAAATTGACTGATCCTTTATAACATACATAAGAATGTGCATTTTTAAACGTTGGTTTTCTGCTTTTTAATATTCGTGCACAAAGGCTTTAATTGCTATTTTAATACATAACTAGTTTCATTAGCATTTTTTTTTTAATTTTCTGAATATGCGCATGAAGGTGACCCCCCCCCGCCCCCCTGGTCAGTTTTGAAAACCTGTCATCAGAATACATTGGTTGAAATTAGGAGCCATCCCATCAAATATAAAGATGACACTAAGATACCTAAATCACTGAATAGCACACTGAAACTGATCCGTATAATGTAAATTTTAAAGTAAAATATATTTTATTTAATAATATTCAAAGCTATTATTGGTTAAATCTTAAAATTTTATGAGAACCAACATATTCTAATTCTAATCTGTAACATGGGTCACAAGCCATAATTGAGAAAAACATGCTATTTAATTCTTTTTTAATATTATAAACTAAACTAGTATAACAGTTGTTTTCTTTTTCTCCTTTTTTTTTATGGCATCTAAATCGGTTGAAACTATATGTATAATTATTCTTTTTTACTACAGATAAAATGACAATTGGTCTTTAAAACCAATTTTTTAATAAATAGATTTACAAATAGTCATAAAAAAAAAAAAAAAAAAAATTTGAATTCTTAAAAAAAAAAAATCTCAGAATTATTCAAAAGAAAATTAAGCTAGCCTGTATTTTTGATATGAAATACTTTTGCTGTACGTGCTTTTCAAGATGTTCGCTAGAAATAGATGAATTTGACAGAATCATACATAATACATGTACCATTTGTCCTATATTTATCGAGATGGATAATTGCAAGTTGTCATCACAGTTGGTGACGTCTTGTTCTACAAAACATACTGTTATTTCTAAATCTGAGTTGAAATGTTTGCTCTTTAACTTTTTTAAAAATCTCAAATTTGCAGATTTTTTTTTTTTTTTTTTAAACAACAAAATAGTATGCGGCGAAATTTTTAAATGCTTCTTTTCAAAAATAATCTTGAGGTAATTAAGACTTAGAGGTGAATCCCGAACCCGGCAACATGTAAAATAAATAGCATGCATCAAGCCCCTCCCTTCCACAATTAAATCTGAAATTCAATTTAGTAAATTAAACTTAATTTTTTTCTGATGTTTTTGAAAAAAAAAAAAAGAGTAAAATTTATTCTTCTTCACAATTGATTTAAAATAATTAAACACAAAGAGAATGAAGATTTAAGTAATTTTTGACTCTCCGCAGATGTCAGTTTTTAGTGCTCTTTTTCTTTTTAAATTCATGTGTTTAAAATTTTTTTAAACGGAGGATTCCAAAGCTTCCCTCACGAAAAATAAATCATCGTTTTATAATACATATATATGTATATTTTAAATAATAGAAATTTCTTTTTGAATATTTAATATTTTTTATTTGTTGCCTGGACTTTTTGGTCTTGGAATACTTTCTGTGCACATGCTTTTCCAGATGTTCACTGGATACATCGGACAGAATCATACATAATACACCATTTGTCCTGCATTTACAGGGCTGGCTTAATTGCTGGTTGTCATCACAATTGGTGACGTCTTGTTCTACAGAACGGACTTGCTGTTTTAAGCTGACGTACAGCAGATGTTGCGTCCTTGCATATGTCGTTGGGTGGGCCCCTCTGCCCCACAAATTATGGGGCACAAAAAGAGGGTTGGTCTTGAGAAATGGGATTAGTAATTGCCGGATAACTGAAATACATCGGTCATTACAGCAAGATTTATCTTCGATGAAAAGCAAATTGCTCTAAGCAGGTAGTGTTGTTGCATAGGAAATGAGTTAACAAAGGAGAAGGGAGGCGAAATATTTAGTATAAGTCAGTATAATGAGATTATCTTTAGGAAATCAGTCTTTCTGTTGTTTTATTCATTAACTAATAAATAAAACTGTGGATTACTCGATACAAGATGTCTGTTCTGAAACATTTGATATTTACATTAGCTCAGCTATTAGTCCAATCAAATGAGCCCGTTTTGGGGCAGTTTGCTGCAAAAAATGCTACAGAGATAAAAATTGGCACAGTTGCTCATTGATACCTACTAATGACTAGGAAAAAAGTCCTGATAGATGGGAAGTGAGCGGGGGGAGGGAGGGGCAAAAATAAATCCCCTCCCCCTCTTTTTTTAGGTTTTTTGAAAATATCTCAGAAACTATGGGTTTTCTTTAAAAAATTACTCCAGTATAAATTAAAGAGCATAAAATTCTCTACAAATAATATGTATACGCAGTGGAACCTCGGTTATCCGTCAGTCACGGGAACGGAGCCTTTAGTCCAATCAAATAAGCCCGCTTTGGGGCAGTTTGCCATAATAAATGCTACAGAGAAAAAATTTGGTACAGTTGCTCATTAATACCTACTAATGACTAGGTAAAAAGTCCTGATGAATAGGAAGTGAGCGGGGGGGGGGCAAAAATAAGTCCCCCCCCCTTTTTTAGTTTTTTGAAAATATCTCAGAAATTATGGGTTTTCTTTAAAAAATACTCTAGCATAAATTAAGGAGCATAAAATTCTCTACAAATGATAAGTATACGCAGTGGAACCTCGGTTATCCGTCAGTCACGGGACCGGAGCCTTTAGTGCAATCAAAAAAGCCCGTTTTGGGGCAGTTTGCCATAATAAATGCTACAGAGATAAAAATTGGGTACTTTTGTAATGACTAGGTAAAAAGTCCTGATGAATAGGAAGTGAGCGGGGGGGGGGGCAAAAATAAGTCCCCCCCCCTTTTTTTTTAGTTTTTTTGAAAATATCTCAGAAACTGTGCGTTTTCTTTAAAAAAAATTACTCCAGCATAAATAAAAGAGCATAAAATTCTCTACAAATAACATGTATACGCAGTGGAACTTCGGTTATCCGTCAGTCACAGGACCGGAGCCTTGACCGATTTTCCGCAAAAAAATCATTTTCTTTTCAAATTTATTTACTCAATGTCTAGCGAAATTTCTTAAATATTGTTACTAAAAAAGAAAGCAGAAAACAACTTAACTTCTGAGTACTTACAAACATGCTAAATCGACTGACGCGTGGTAAATAATCTCGCGGGAGCCAATGTTTACGATCAGTGGGAAGAGAAACTTACGTAAACAATAGCACGTGATTTTTGTATTGCAGGTGGCGTTTCCGAGGGGTCGGGGATTCCAATTCCACACCCTTTGTTTTTGTATCTGGTACCCTTTCGTTCATTCAGTTAGTTTCTATAACCCAGTAAGGGACGTGGATGTGTGTTCATAGTAGTTCTCATTTATAGTAGTTAACATCGAGTTTATAGTATTTAACAACTTTTGCGCACATCATGTCAATGGATAAGTGTTTCATTTGTGATACAGATGTTTATGAGTCAAGTGATGATGTTGTACGAGTGGGTGAAAAAGGGATCGAAAGTTTAAAAAAAGCAAGTATTGAAAGACAGGACCAAAAATTTCAGCAGTTGGAGAATATTACGTTTCTGAAAGTACACACTGCATGCCGTAAAAATTACACCAGACCTGATAGCATTAATGCAGCATTAAAAACGCTCAGAAATGAGCCTACACCATCAATCAGTCGAAAACCGGCTACTCTGCGGTCATCAGTACCCAAGTTTGATTTCAAAAACAGATGCTTCCTTTGTACTGATTTAATTGATGAACAGTTCAAAGAAAAAGAAAAAAAGAAACCAATTCCTTTGCGAAGAATATTTTATGAGGTGCGAGTCTTAAAAACAAACGGTCCCACCATGACACAAAGAGTCCTTGAAGCCGCAGAAATGAGAAATGATCAGTGGGGAGAAGAAGTTAAAATTCGCCTTAGTAATGTAGTTGATTTAATTGCTGCTGATGGAATTTACCATCATGATTGTTTACAGAAATTTTATCTCATGTCAAGAGGAGGTAAACGCGGACGGCCAGAAACAGATTATATTGTTGAAGCCATGGAAGAAATTTGCTCATTTCTTGAAAATAATGATGATTGCCAACATGCCTTGTCTGATTTGCTTTCCGTAGTAACTGGGCGTGTCCCAGATGAACGGACAGTGAAAGCTAAACTAAAACAGAGATATGGAGAGAGTATCATCATAACTAAAAATCCAAGAAAGATTCCTTCCGTTTGTTTTATTGACACAGGAATGAAAGTGCTATCAGATGCATGGTACGAAAACAAAAAAAAAGATTGTGCTGATGAACGACTAAGAATTGTGCAAACTGCAGCAGCAATAATTAGAGAGGATATCCAGTCAAAAGTATATGATTCTACGAGCTATCCTCCAAGTAATGACTTTTTCAAGGATGCCAAGAGTGATATTCCTAAATCTCTCAGCTGTTTTCTGGAGCATGTGCTCATGAAGAAGAAAAGCCAGCAGAACGATGTTGCTCGAGAAAGAAAATGCATTACAATAGGCCATGCCATTATATCAGCAGTACGTCCAGTGTCTTTTGTTTCCCCAATATTGACCGGCCTTGGTGTGCTCTTATACAGAAAGTATGGACACAAAAACTTAGTCGATCTCATTTCGAATTTGGGGTTTTGCTCATCCTATTATGAGTCCCGACTGCTTGAAATGTCTGCCATTCAACATGGTCAACCAGATTTACGAGGAATGTTTTGTCAGTTTGTTTACGATAACGCTGATTTTAATATTTCCACGCTGGATGGACTCAACACATTTCACTCCATGGTTGGCATAAAGTGCGTAACACCAGCACATATTGAAAGTGGATCGCCAATCATGAAAGTAACTAAAATGCCTACTGCTGAGGCTGTTGGGCAGTTGGGGGTTATTCCATTGAAGCCGTTTGAATTCACAGGTACAGCTTTTAAAAATGTGAAAATGGAGAATCTGGGAGAATTAGCAGAGGATATACCCCTGCCCAACATCTGTGACACTTTGTGGATGTATGCAAAGTGGATGAATCTTCCTGGAGTCCCTGAATGGAAAGGATTTATGCAATCAATAACAAAACATGAAAATTATGAAAAGACAAAAGTAATTCCGCTTCCTTTCATCAATGCACCACCATCTAATTATGACACTGTTTATACATCATTACAGTATGCAGCAGATGTATGTGTCAAAATTGATCAGAGATTGTTGTTCATAACGTTTGACCAGCCACTCTATCTAAAATGTAGAGAAATAGTTGCAGCATCTCCAACAGATTCCATGTTGTCAAAATGTGTCGTGAGACTTGGTGGCTTTCACCTTCTGATGTCATATTTAGGATGTATCGGTTTCATCATGAACGGAAGTGGTTTAAAAGAGCTGTTGGAGACAATATACGCTCCACTTTCAGTTGAGAAGATGTTGCAGGGACATGCGTACTCTAGAGCAGTCCGAGCTCATTTGTTAGTCCAAACAGCTTTAGCGAAAATAGTATTGCAGGAAGTTGAGAGTAGTGATGAAGAGCTGCAAGCTATCAATGAAGTCATGGGAGTATTTGCATTTGATCCTCCTTCTCTAGACTCAATAAATCAAAACACTAATCTACAAGCTGTTGCTATTAAACTGGGTAATAAGCTGATGGAGTTCAAGGGAAATGGCCGTACTGCAGCCCTTTGGATACAATACTTCAACATGGTCACGTTGATGAAAGAATACATTTCAGCTGAACGATCAGGCAATTGGAATGGCCATCTCAAATGTGTTCAGCAAATGATGCCGTTTTTCCACGCCTGTGGCCATTTCTCTTATGCCAAATCATGTCACTTATATCTACAGGATATGTTGAAACTACCGAGTATGATGACAGAAGAAGAGTTCAAAACATTTACAGAGGATGGCTACTTTACAATAAGGAGGACAGATTCGTTTTGGACTGGTGTTTGGTCAGACATGTGCATTGAGCAAACATTAATACGCAGTATGAAAAGCACAGGTGGCCTGACGAGAGGCAGGGGCATAACAGACAGCGTTTTGAGCAAGTTTGTATTGGGAGTGACAGCAACTCATGGCATTTGCGTATCTCTCGAAGAATTTAGTGGTGTTTTGTTTGCCGGTAGTGAGCAACACGTAGATTTTCGAAAATCCACCCAAGCTAGAGATGTCGCAGATGTTGAGAAACTCTCTTCGTGGTTTGAAAATCATCCACCATTCCCAATGGCAGCAGACATCATGTCTATAGCTAATGGGGTGGTAGGGGATGCAACTATTAACTGCTATGACGCTATAAATATAGGAAAACAGGCAATGGCGAAAGTGGTTGGGAAATGTTTTTCCGATGTAAAGTTGTCACGTAAGGACCGGGCCCTCCCTCTGGCCATCATGAACTGTTCTATTAAAATTCATGATGATATAGTTCCAGTCAACCCTTTGGTAATATTTCAACGGATCTCCATAGCTAAACAACATGATGAAGATTTGAAAAAATATTTAAAATTTGAGTTGGCTCCTTTTCCGCTAGCCCTTTTTGACGAAGGAGGCATGCGTAAGACGAAGAAAGCAGTCCTCTACGATTTCTTGAAACCATTGCAAGAGACTATTGATTTTCAAAAGTGTGATATTGTTGTGGATGGTGGTTTCCTCCTTCACAAAGTTCCGTGGTCAAGAGGTTCCACTTTTAATTCAATTTGTGAAGGCTACACCAAATATATCTCCACACATTATAAAGGTAAAAGCTGTACAGTGGTTTTTGATGGCTACTCCGACACTACCAATAGCACGAAATCAGCAGAACAAAACCGAAGATGTGCATTGAAGAAGTCCGTGGATATTAATTTCAACAAAGACACAGAGGTTACTGTTAAGCAAGAAAACTTCCTTTCAAATGAAAAGAACAAATCAAGATTAATTGCTATGAAATTGATTTGAAATATGAGTTGTTGATCCAAATTGAAGGATAATGGAATATCTTGTCGGCAGAGTACTGGTGATGCAGATACCCTAATCGTAACAACAGCCATTGAAAAATCTTCTTCCAGTGACATAGTGGCAATTGTTGGTGAGGATGTTGATCTTCTTGTCCTCCTAATCGCCCTAACTCCACTCGAACGAGAAATTTTTTTCGTTAAGCCGAGCCGTGGAAAAATTGAAAGAAAGATTTTTTCCTCACAACAGTTAGTTAAAGAAACGAGACTGAAAGACGTCATTCTAGCCCTTCATGCATTCACTGGATGTGATACGACGTCTGCAGCATACAAAAAAGGAAAAATCAAATTTTTCAAACTGTTTCAGCAATGTGAAGACATACATAAAATTGCTAATGTTTTCAATAACAGGGAATCCGACCATGATGCTGTTGCAAAAGCAGGAAACCAACTTTTTTTGAGATTGTATGGAGCACCCTCCACAGCTACATCTCTTAATACTTTCCGATACCACTCCTTCGCAAAATCTGTATCAAATGTTAAACCTGACATTTCATCCCTCCCACCAACAGAAGGAGCAGCCAGACAGCATTCTTTCCGGGTATACCACCAGGTACAACTGTGGCTTGGCCAGGAACAACAAGCCGAACTCTGGGGTTGGGAACGAAGACAGAATCGTCTTATTCCCATAACAACCAAGGATTCGATCGCACCTGAGGCTGTCTTAAATACCATCTTCTGCAAATGCACTACTGGCTGTGGAGCTAAGTGTGGATGCAGAAAAGCAGCCATTAATTGCACAATCATCTGCAACATCTGTCATGGTGACTGTCTGAATGCTACATCCAAATATGTAGATCAACATGATGAGGAAAAAGATGAGGAGGCGATTATGGATTCAATCCTGCTGAGAACACCTTCTAATGCACCATCCACTACAGCTGATGATGATGTGTCAAAGAAAAAAAAAAGAACATCACGACTTAGTAAGTACTATCTGCTTAGTGATAAATTAGTAGTTTTCATTGCTCTCTATTATGTTTTGTCGCACTCACAAAGTTTCGCATGACCTAAACATTTTCTTATTGATAAATATTTGTCTTCAGGGTCATGGGCAGATGAACAGGGCAAGAAAGAACTGGATCCTAATGACCCATGTACTTCCGCTGATGATGATATTGGAGAGAAAAACAAGCCAGAATGATAAAAAAAACTCCTTGTAAAGACTTTCATAATTATATAATATCTACTTAATTATAAATTAGTATGTATCTACTTTTAGTTTTCTCTATATATTATACTATACTATTACTATTACTATATATTATAATATACTATTTAGTTTTCTCTATATATGATTCTCTATATATTATTATACTTCACATTAATAAACAATTCATTAATGGTGAATATTTATCTTTCATTAACTAATTACCTGCCATTATCGCATGCAGTATTGGAGTGTTTTTTGTTTTATTTTATTTATTTTTTGTGACAATATTTAATAAATTTGAATAGAAATTAAATAAATTTGAAAAGAAAGTAATTTTTTTTGGTGAAAAATCCGTCAAGGTTCCGGTCCCGTGAATGACGGATAACCGGGGTTCCACTTTGTATACCTGTCATTTGTAGAGAATTTATGCTCTTTAATTTATGCCAGACCATTTTTTTCGTGAAAACCCGCAGTTTCTGAGATATTTCAAAAAACTAAAAAAATGTGGGGGGGGGGGGACTTTGACCCTCCCTCCCCCCGCTCACTTCCTATCCATCAGGACCTTTTTATCTAGGGATTAGTAACTATCAATGAACAACTGTACCAAATTTTATCAATGTAGCATTTATTATGGCAAACTTTCCTAATTTGACTTGACAAAATCCGACAAGGTTCTGGTCCCGTGAATGACGGATAACCGAGGTTCCAATTTGTATACCTGTCATTTGTAGAGAATTTATGCTCTTTAATTTATGCCAGAGCAATTTTTTCATGAAAACCCACAGTTTTTGAGATATTTAAAAAAAAACTAAAAAATGTGGGGGGGCAAAATTTATTTTTGCCCCTCCCTCCCCCCGCTCACTTCCTATCCATCAGGACTTTTTATCTAGTGATTAGTAGGTATCAATGAACAACTGTGCGAATTTTTATCTCTGTAGCATTTTTTGCAGCAAACTTTCCTAATTTGACTGGACTATATGTAAAATTCAAAGTTGAACCGATGCAGTGTCGCTTCAAGAACATTTGCTTTTCAGATGAATGGGAGTATAACAAGAACGAATGTCACAGCGAGTCTTGTTAATCTGAGATAAATTAATCTTACTGCTTATCAGATTTTTGCATATGAGGTAATCATGAATTTTTTTTTTCACAGTAGAACTGAAAATTACACGTATAACAAGTATCTAGCAGACAGTTTCGGCAAAATGCAAATGTTTCTGAAGAGATATCCGATTTTGATTTTATTTTATTTTTTACTTTCTATTTTCTATAATAGAAGAAAGTATTCAGGGGTCTGTCCAGACCTTTTTCTTAGTGTTCTCTTTTTGGGAAATTGCGAACAGCTTTTAACTTTTGTGAAACGTCTAGTCATAATTTTGTGAATTTAAAATGATCGTTATACTCGGGTTCTTGTTTATACATATTTAAGATGATATCCGTATGTAAAATTGTTTGTAAAAATAATACAAATTATGGTAGAACCGCACGAACCTGAAAGTCCGGAAAATTCGAATCGAAATGTATTTGAATTTTTAAAAAAATGAAAGGAGTCTTGATAAAGAAAACAAAATCATGACATTCATGAAAGGATACCATATAATCCCAGCTAAGACAGAGCCTGTATGAAATGGATTTTTTTTTTTTTCTGCTTCCTTGCAATTCTGTATTAGCAAGTTTTACTGCATTCCTGTAATGGTTTCATCGCCAATAAATCCAATGTCAAGTTAATATTGACATTGGAAAAACATGTAACACGCTAGATTTCAATAAAGAATCAATTATGTTTAAATTAATAAAGTAAATTTTGCATTACGTAGAATTTTTAGTTGAAGATTTTTTTCTTGAATCAAAGGATTTTTATTTAAAAGTTTTAAATTTAAATAACATTTTTTTTAATGTAAAATTTATTGTCAGAATAAGATTCCACAATAGAAATCGGATGCTTTACATGCTTCAACATTCTTTTTTTAGTATTCTATTTTTAATTATTTTTACAGCGTTTAACCTGGTAATTTTCTTTAGAATTTCAGCTTTTACTTTTTTTTTTTTTTTTTTTTTTTTTTTTGGTAGGAATGTCAGATGGAAGCAGGAGGGAGATTAGTCTTAATACTTTGATATAAAACTTACATCAAAACTTACAAATTAATATTATTTTGACATGCAAATTTTAATATGTTAGAAACTAAAAGTCTCTTCCGAAAACATTTGCATAAAAATTGGAAATTCTTAATTTTCCTAAAAAAAATTTCTCTTTTTAGGGAAAATCTTACTGACATTGTTTCGCAAAACAAAATACAAAATCGTTTTGCAAAACGTTGACACTTCACGTTTACAGTTCACAGCAATCGTTGACGGTTAGTTTTATACACTACTATTATTTTTTATAATTTTTTTCAGGGGAAAAAAATTATCAATAAAATCGCGTCATGTAACAAACAATTGATTTTTCTTTTCTTTTCCACGTAGCATATCATAAACTTCATTGCGTGAATTATTGCACTTATCTTGTTCCAAAAGCATTATTGGTTGCACAATTTTTTTTAAATTTTTTTTTTAGCTTTCTTGACGTTGAAAGATTGGGGGGGGGGGGGGGTCAGTTCGAAAATATTTCTATATTTTTATTGTAAAAACATTATTTGTACATTTCCTAATTATACAAAATACTAAAAAATATTTTACATAAAAGATTTGAGTGGGGGTTATAAATATTGCACAAAATCCTTATAAATTCAAATTTAATTGGTTTTAATTGACAAAATCCTAAAATTTATTAAATGATTGCGTAAATCTCCTAATGTAGTTTCAAAAATTCACGAAAAATGCTTTACAAGATGAAATTTTCATGAATTTATAATTTCGTACATAATGGGTTAAAGAGAAATCTCAAGAATTTTGGAATGAAATCAGGGGTCGATACAGACAAAATTTGGGGTCTATTTAGGGCCCTTTCACAAAAATCTTTTTAATAAAATGGGCCCCTTCACGAAAATAAATTTTACAAAATGGGCCCCTTCACAAAAATGAACTTAATAAAACAGGTCCCTTCACAAAATTCCTTTTAATAAAATAGGCCCCCTACGTAACATTCTTTTTCATAAAAACTGTTTTAAAATGTGTAATTTGTAAATAAAACCGGGTCACGAAAAACAAAAACTTTAGCAAGGGGATTTACAGAATGTTTTTGTTCATAAATTCATGGTTCGAATTTGAGTAACTGGATTTCAACTTTCGTTACAAAATGTTATTCTTCACAAAAATATAATAAAATTTACAAAAATAACTTCTACTTTTCACAAAATGGGCCCCAAGAATAAAAACCTACATCGACCCCTGGAAATATACAGCAGAGATTGTGAATCAAGTAATTTTTTATTATTAATTTTTTTTTCTAATAATCTATTTTAAAAAAGAAAGGAAGAAAATGGTTATAATATAAATTTCTCATGCTTATAACTTTTCTGTGCTCATTCCGACTGTCTTGAAACTGTCGCTATTTATATAGAGGCGTGCAAAGTAACGTCACAAACAAGTTTTCACTGCTGCTGTAGGACAGCTATAGGCACCTTTATCAGTGCTTTTTTTATTTGTGTATCCTACAACGACAGCATAATCAACGTTTTAGGGTAAAAGTCACGTGAGGTGAACTGCTCTATAACTTTTATTTGCAAGTTATGTACAAATTTCAAGGGGGTAAAACATAATAATTAGGAAACACGATTATTCACTTTTTCAGTTTTAGTGGATTGAAGAACTTTATTTTTAATCAGTAAATCCAAATATAAATACTATCTGAGATATTTTCGATATTTAGGGTTGTTCACAAATCTAAACTGGCTACTTAAACATACAAAATTGGCAGGTATTTTTATTAAGGAACTATGTTATCGAACTATTTCCGTTTTTCGGTAAATGCAGGAGATGTTTAAAAAAATACTTACATATTGGTGTTTTGAACAGAATTTCCAGACGCGAGAGCGCAGGAAAAGAACAAAATTGACGTAATGAGGCAACAATCGCTTATAACTCAGCAATTAATTTATTGGAACATGAAAAAAACTGTTCGATTATAAATCACTTCAATAATCATGCATATGCAAGTATCATGTTTTATCTTTAAAAATGAGTCAGAAAATATGTCAGAAAGTTTCGAGTTACTGAGCGCTGGAAAAATAATTTTTTGAGAACCACCTTAACATAATTCATTAATTTTGAGAAGAGAAAACTGTTGAATGTCACGACGTAGTTCCTACAGTCAAAATCTCTTATGCAAACCACTCCCTTATTTCAATCATCCATTCTTGACTTCAAGTTCATAACCACATAAAAAAATAACATTGTTAAGGAATCATTAGAAGAACGTGAAACATGCTAGATTTAAATATAATAAAAACGAAAAAGAAATTATTTTCGTGAAACAAGTCATAATTATGCGATTCTCATAAATCCAACAATTAAGCAGAACGTGAGTAATGAAGGTCGGAACTTTTCTTCGAAAAACGGTGTGTGGCAACATTCTATCGATTACATAGAGCAAGAGTTGTTCCCTAAATATGACGTATTCATGAAGTCATTTTCATCAAGAGGGAATGTTTGTTTTATAAGGTACTTACATAATTCCCCCCCCCCCTCTCTTTTATTGTACATTTCAGTTTTAGAAAAGAAGTGAACTAAAACAAAAAGCCATGTGCAACGCTCAGTTAGAATGGCCAAGCATTCCGCCCCAACAATTAAGGGCATGTCAGCAAGTCATAGATGTAGCCAGTTATTACACAGTCATCAGTCCGTCTAAAATGGACTTGATTATAGCTCACCTGCCCTACAATTTGCTAAGATGCCGTCCCTGCCTAAAGAATGATGAATAACAGGGTGGTGAAAGAAGGATATTAGCTATTTTCATCCCCCCCCCCCCTTCTCCCATCCAAAGTTAATCGTCCGAACGTCCTTGTTGTTAACTAGAATCGTGAGAATGATAGCCTGAAAGAAAAAAAAATGCATATACGTAGTAGTCCAGGCAAGAAAGTATCTTGGCTTGTTAATTCGTCATTAAGCATCGGCGTTTAGAGGTTTCGAAGACTAAAGAAAAGGTTAAGTAAATATCTCCTTTGGAGGTCTGACTTCGGGTAATTAATGTTGCACCGGTGAAGATCGTGAGCAGAAAAGCCAAAAAGGAACATCTCTATAAAAAATTCATCAAGACGTGGTCCAGAGACAGAGAGGGGTGCGGAGAATCACGAACACCACAGCAGAGCTTTCTGCAAATAGAACTATGAGAAATGGGCTACAAGAGAAAAACTACCTTGATGATTGCCCAGAGCAGCACGTTGTTATGCATTCGCAAAACAGATTGAATTAGGCAAGAGCCATTCATCTTGAAAGATAATGGCATACATAATAATTAATAAAATAATTAACGATTAAAATGTCTATTAACTGAAAGATCAGAAATTGCACACAAACGAAATCGTAAAAGAAAAAGAAAGAAGAGAAAAATCTTCAGGGGGTAACTAGTTTCTATAGGGTGGATGTCTAATTATAAAGAGGTTGGTTGGTTTCGGGTCACTGCGATCTTTCGTTTGCACATTTAAGGCTCCTGTCCCTGCCGGAGAAGACACTCACGAGCTAATGCTAATCCTATGGGGAGAGATTTTTCTAATATCTCGTTTGCATTTAGACATTTTTTATTTATTTATTTATTTATTTATTGCATTGGATAGCCGAGGTCCGTCTCGACAGCGCACCTTTTTTACTTTTTCGATTTGGGTCACAGATATTTTTTAGGATAACATTTTCAGAACCGGTTTTGAAAGTAAAAGTAACTTTATAAAAAATATGTGCGACCCAAATCAAAAAAGTAAAAAAGGTGCGTTTTAGAGACGGACCTCGGCTATCCAATGCAAAAAAAAAAAAAAAAATAAAATAAAATAAATAAAAAATAAATAAATAAATAAAAATAAAAATAAAAATTTAAAAATGTCGAAATGCAAACGAGATATTAGAAAAATCCCTCCCCATAGGATTAGCATTAGCTCGTGAGTGTCTTCGCCGGCAGGGACAGGACCCTTAAACAAACTTGGGTTTCCAGTTTAAGAGGATACTTAGCATTTCTTCTCTGGTAGCGAAATCATATGTTGATTTATGATAAATTTAATTGAATAAAATAACTGCTACCTACTCATTACTTAATACAGTTATTGAAATGAGTATATTCACCATTCAAAAGTTACGCCCATGCCAACATAGTGCGTTTTCAAAAAATATTTCTTTAAATTTTAAATTTTTTTTTTTTTTAATGTTAACATTTGAAAAATTTTCACAAGTAGAAATTTCAAAGTTTAAAGAACTTTTAAAATATTTAAAATTTAAGGAAACAATTAACACAATACGTCTGCATCGGACATCTGTTTTCTGACGTTAGAAAAGTATTTTTGTTAATTATATAATTACATTAGGTAGTCAGTAATCATTCACGTGTTTAAAATTTCCCATAGTTTAACATAAATTTTCGAGGTCGGCGTAAGGAAAATCGGCTTAAAAAGATATTAATAAAAGTTGTCTTCATTCTATTAAACCTTATACGTAATTAATTCAATGCTATCCCATGATTAAAGGTTGCCATGGTGATTACGTCCTATTCAAGATGGAGTCCTATATTTCCGTATTACTGAATTTAATATATATAATCGTAATAAATACTTTTGCATGAGAGTGCAACAGCTATTGCACCAAGATTTGAATATTTATAAATTAGCTATAGTATACGAACGCACCTCATTTGCCACGTGTGACGTACAATTTCAGACTTGTTTTTATTATAAACTTTTACATTTTAGGGGGGGGGGGGGAGTACGTTATGAACAAGCAACAACGTGCGAATATTCTACGAAAAACCCAAAACTTCGAGAACAAATCTCTAATGATAAATGACGTTTAAAATATAGTTTTCAAAACCATGCTATTATGTAAGCAGGTAGGAGAATATTTGCAATAAGCAACGGTCGCGTGCGCGCGTTCTTTCAAGGAAAATATTTTAACGAGGCGATAGACCTCCTACAATTCTCCACAGGTGTTATAACAACAAATAAACTATCCCGTGGATTTTTTTTTACAGGCTGCGTGACTCGAAGGAAGCCAGACTCGTATTGATATGAAGATTTTATTCAGAACTTGGTTATTCAGCCGAAAGGAAAAGCAAGGATATCTGATTTTCCGACACCTGGATATACAGCACACAAGATATAATATAAAGAATTGATCTTTGCGTACTTTCTTATTTCAGAAGCGGCACAGAATTTTGTCCTTATTTAAACTCTTCAGACCTGCGGGTATACAAATATGGATATCTATTCTTTTCTTGGGGGGGGGGAAAAAAAAAAACCCTAAAATGTTTTTTTTTTTTTTTTTTTTTTATACTTCTATATAGCTGAATGATTTTTGCTTTGGAAAAAACCAATAAATGGCAGAACTGATGCTTATTCAGACTTGTCAAGTTCTGAAAGTCAAAATTCAGGTCATCTTATTTTACATGTCAGGAGATTTTTCAGTGTGAAAACTTATTAATTTTTAAATGTAAACACATTTAGTACTTATAGGTTTAATTTTAAGCAGTGCTTGGTTATTATAGAAGATTAAAAAGAAGTATATCATTCTTGGTCAAATAAGAAAAATATATATACTTCTTAGATGTAGAATGGACTAGCATGCAATGTTTAGGATGTTAATTTTAAATTACTGATATATTACAGTGGGAAGTTTAGTTTCCCATAAACACATATAAAGACATAGTGAGTCTTAAGTCTTAATCGAGAGACATTATTGATGATGAAAATGATGTCTTCTATAGTAACAGTCGTAAAGTTTTAAGAATTAATCATTTATAATGAATCTGGATGTAGTTTATCATATAAAATATCACTGATCAATCATACTAAAGAGCAAGTACACTTGTATTGCACTTTTCATCACTGAATCGCAGTACATTGTGTAGTGAAGGGTATATGGTGGTATACGCCGTATACCTACTGGATTTTATAAAGAACAGCGTATACCCTCTGCTTCTCATAAAAACTGTAGCATATACTATCTAGGGTAGTGCACCCCATGCCTAGAGCGTATACCCTCTGCCTAATGCGTATAACCTTTTTTTTTTTTTTTACGATTATACCACTGCATTTGGGGCTAATGTAATCAGGAGTGTGGAAAAACACGTGAAAATCGGTAGTATCCTGCCAAAATAAGGAGACTTGGCAAGTCTGCATTATTTCATCAGAAAGTAAATGTTATTTTTCATCTGAGTTTGCAAAATGGCTTCAAGGCAGTGTGACCAAGAAAGTAATAGATTTCCATAATTATTTAACTTAAACCCTTTAAAATAAATAAATTTGAGGATTTGTAGGCCATTCACTCAAGCCCTTTAATTTGTAATTGCGTGAATTTAGGTTATTGATAATTAACCCTCCGACTGTCTTGGAAAAGGGCAAAATTGTAATGTTGTTTTCTCTGCATTTTGTTTAAATGCTAAAAAAATGATTCTTTGAACATTTTATTAAAAAACTTAATAACGAATATGAATGCAATCCTTGGAAGTATTAATCATTGTTCAATGTATTAAAAATACATTAAATCAATAGAATTATATTACTTTAAATATTGCTTGTATTGCAGTGAAACCTGGAGCTTAGTGAACGTATTAACACGGGCTTGTCAGTGAGGGGGTTTTAAATCAGGGCTAGCAGTAGGATTTTTCAAAATTTTAGGGAGGAATTTTAGGAATTTTTTCCCAAATTTTAGGAAAATTTTAGGGGCATTTGCGATATTTTTAACATTACAAGTATGTAATAACAGTATTTTTGTGCTAGTCAGGCACATGTGGTACACTGCCAAAGAATATTCCCATTATTCCAATGAATTCAGCCCTTGTTCCATGTGCTTGTGTTGTTTGTTGCGAATGAGGGCATTTAAATTTCAGCAATAAACGGGTGCATATTACAAACCGTTTTGACAGCCTTATGCTTACTGCAATTGTATTAATTAGAATTTTGAGTTCCCGCATCATTGGGCGAAACCAGAATGAATGAATTACTCTCCTTCTCTCTCTTTTGGATGTTCTCGGTGAACCTAGAGAACAAGAGGTAGGATGCAGGGGTGATTATGAAAAAAAAAAATTCTGAAGTTCAGAGAAAAACTTCTGAAAGGTATTTTTCACAATTCTTTGTTGAAATTTGGATTTTTTCCACGATACTTTCACTGAATTCACGATTTTTTTTCGCGATCTTTTGACGAAATCCGCGTTTTTTTTTTTTTTTTTTTTTTTTTTTTGCGATCTTTTGACGAAATCCGCGTTTTTTTTTCGCGATCTTTTGACGAAATCCGCGGTTTTTTTTCGCGATCTTTTGACGAAATCCGCGGTTTTTTTCGCGATCTTTTGACGAAATCCGCGTTTTTTTTCACGATCTTTCGACGAAATCCGCGTTTTTTTTTTCGCGATCTTTTGACGAAATCCGCGTTTTTTTTCGCGATCTTTTGACGAAATCCACGTTTTTTTCGCGATCTTTTGACGAAATCCGCGTTTTTTTCGCGATCTTTTGACGAAATCCGCGTTTTTTTCGCGATCTGTTGACGAAATTGACGGAATTCGCGTTTTTTCCGCGATCCTTTGACGAAATTCGCGTTTTTTCTGCAATCTTTTGACAAAATTTCTATTGTTGCGAGATCGTTTGACGAAATTAACCTTATATACACGATTGATTGACACAATTTCGATATCGATCAACGAAAGTGGCGTTTTTTTCACAATTTTTTGATGAAATTCGCGATTTTTTCGAGATTCTTAGACAAAATTATCTTTCTTCCTTGATTTTTTGATAAAATTTGACGGTTTTTTCACGATTTTTTATCGAAATTTGCGTTATTCCGCGATCTTTTGAAGAAATTCTAGTTTTTTTTTTTCCGAGATGTTTTGGAAAAAAAGTGGGATCCTTTGAAGAAGTTCGTGTTTGTCGCGATCCTTAGATGAACTTTGAGTTTTTTCCCCGATTCCTCGTCGAAATTCGCTTTTTCCCGATATCTTTTGACGAAATTTGCGGGTTTTTTTCACAATCTTTTGAAGAAATTTGCGTTATTTTAGCGATCTTTTGACGAAATACGCGTCTTTTTCGGCGACCATTTGTCGAAATTCGCGATATTTTGGCGATCTCGAATTTTTAGGAACAAGAAAAAAATTTTAGGAATTTTAGGGGGAATGAGAGCTTTGTTAAATTGATATGTGGTACTACTTGATTATCCCGTCGATCAAAAATCAATCTCCAAACAATAAGATTAGTGATGGGCGATTCTCGAGAATTCGACAATCGAGAAAAATCGTCATCGTAAGAAATCACAATCGATACAGCCATCGATTAATTCATAAAATCTACAATCGAGATGTTTTACAATCGATTATAACGAGAAAAGCTAAAAAACAGTTATTGGAAAACTTAGCTATTATTCTGGCCGACAATTTCATAGTAGTGATAGGGCTTAGTGATGGGCGATTCTCGAAAATTTACCAATCGAAAAAAAATCGTTATCGTAAAATACACAATCGATACAGTCATCGATTACTTTCGAGAATCTACAATGGAGATGTTCTAGAATCGATTATTGAAATCATTGTTTTTACATATATATAAGGCAGATTTTATTAAATATAGGGTAACTGAAAACAGATGGAATAAAAAAACAACAAACCAAAGGGAAACTATAAAGGAGCCATAAGACTGGAAAAGTCTTGTAAGGGTGCCCCCTGGTTGAAAAAAGCTGAAAAAACGCGAGTAGCTATGAAGCGGTAAGGGGAGTTTAAGTATCAAAAATTAGAATTTTTCGGCAATTAGTACCAAAATGGCCAAAGAAATAAGAATCAAAAGCACCCCCTAGTGGCAAAAATATGAACTAAAGGATGATAAAAGGGATCAAAAATTTTTATTGATTTTTCTACGTCATTTGAGATTGGATCTTTAATTTCCCCATTTTTATAAAGTCTTCGACTGGAATACATTAAACGAACTCCCGCGGGGAGCAAAGTAGGAGGGAGGGGCAAGGAAAGTGCATAATATGAATAAGTGGTCACAGGACTTTCCAACGATATGGCACATGAGGGGTGTCGGCTAAATTTAGTAAAGTGCCCCCGCTCGGGGGCAAAGTAAGGGGAGGGGCGCGGGCGATATATAAAATGAAATAGTAGTCACAGAGCTTTCCAATGATATATCACATGAGGGGTGTCAGCAAAAGATAGAAAAGAGTCCCAACTCCCAGGATTCCAATTATCGTGCCCCCCCCCCCCCCCGAAATATACCCTGCCCATTCTTCTCTTTGAAATTTTCATATATTAAAAATTATTTATCGGAGGGCTCCGTAAAAAAATCCGATCTAAAATGTTTAAAAACGCTACGATTTCAAAAAAGTTCTAAAAGTGCCTCTCTCGGGGCGCCAAACTTAGGAAGGAAGAAGAAAGGTTCATAATATGAAAGAGTAACTTTGCGATGATAACCGAAAACTTTCCGATGATAGATCAAATGACTGGTCCAAAAAAAGTTTGAAATCTACCCCTCCCACGTGGGTTCCCTCTTTTATCCTAGAATATACCCGGAAATCACGCAGCCCCACTTTTAAAATTTTATATTTAATAAATAATATTTATCGGAGAGCTCCATTAAAAAACCTCATTTAATGATATTTATTGTAGAAATCTCTACAATTAAAAAAAAAAGTCACCCCCGCACCGCTCCCCCCCCCCCGAACCCCTTCCGGAATTCAACTCTGGGAGGAGAAAGGTTCATAATATGAAAGAGTGGTGAAAGGACTTTCCGATGATATGTCAAGGAGAGGTTTGGTAAAAGTTTGAAAATTACCCCCCCCCCCCTCCCTTTGTGCACTCTCGCGCACCCCAGAATTCACTCACCTTCCTCTTTGAGCTTTTTATATTTAATAAATAGTATTTATCTGAGTCTCCAGGTATGGGGTAGCTTGGCAGAGCTAAAATAAGAGAAACATTGAAAATTCGTGACAAAATGACACTAAATTTAACAGTAAAGTTTGAAACTAGGACTATACAGAACTGAATACATAAACCACTATGCTTCATAACCCACATCGGTTAATAGCAATAAAATGATAAGTGCCAGTTAAACTGATGGCATTGAGCTCACAGGTTATTAACACTAACTGCATATTATACTCTTATTTCAAAGAATAATGTCCCTCAAAAAAAATAAATGAAGGGAAATATCCCCCGTTTGCCCCTTTTATACTTAACCAATGAACCTCCAAATCTAATCAGGGAAACTCCTTAACTATAATAAATCAGTATATCAAATTTGAAGCAAATCAGATAATTCTGCATGAAAAAAAGGAACATATCGCTAAATTAAGGGTGGTCTAACCCCTTTAACCCTTTTATACTTAACTAATGAACCTCCAAATCTAATCAGGAAAGCTCCTTATCAGAACAAACACAGAAAAAAAAATTAAAGTAAATTGAATAATTCTCCATGAAAATCCATTTATCTAAATTAAGGGGACTTGCCCCCTTTTCGCCCTTGTATACTTAACCAATGAACCTCCAAATCTAATGAAGGAAGCGCCATATCGGAATGAATCAGTATATTAAATTTGAAGCAAATCCAATAATTCTGCATGAAAAACCCTTTTATCTAAATTAAGGGGAGACTAGCCCCTCCCCTTTATACTTAACCCATAAACCTCCAAATCTAATCAAGGCAGCTTCTTAACATAATAAACCGGTATCCCAAATTTGGAGCAAATCGAATAATTCTGCATGAAAAACCCATTTATCTAAATTAAGGAGGGGGTCTATCCCCCTTTCCCCCCTTCATACTTAACTAATGAACCTCCAAGTTTAATCAGGGTAGCTCCTTAACATAATAAACCGGTATACGAAATTTGGAGCAAATCGAAGAATTCTGCATGAAAAACCTATTTATCTAAATGAAGGAGGGGGGGGGGACCAGCCCCCCTTCTCTCCCTTTATCCTTAACCAATGAACCGTCAAAACTAAACAGCGGAACGCCTTATCAGAATGAACATAAAAAAAATTGAAGCAAATCGTACATTTTAATCAAGAGTTATCGCGTTACGTACATACATACGTACGTACGTACGTACAGTACATGCATACACACAGAACCGACGGGTACATTAGCTCTCAGGCTTAGATAGCCTGTGAGCTAAAAAGAGATTGGATAAGCAGATGAACTCCTTTGAGAAATTATGACTTAAACCAGAAATGCGGTAAATTTGACTCTGAAAGCTTCATTTCCATCTCGCATTTCGGCAAATCTCATCTCGATGATTTTTCCAGCATTTCGACGCTTCCAGATGGCAAGCTGCTCGATGGTTGGTTCTCTCGCGGTTTTAAACCTTTCGGGATGGGAAGTCTCTCGAGATTTTCCTCTCGCCCTTTTCAACCTTTCCCGATGGGAAGCCTCTCGCTTGTTACTCTCGTCCTTTTCGAAATCTCCCAATGAAAAGCCTTTCGAGGATTTCTCTTGCGCTTTTCAACATTTCGCTATGAGAAGCTTTTCGAGGATTTCTCTCGTCCTCGGCAGAGAAGAAAAGTAAGAATATTTATCGAGAGTACCAAGGGACGAGATAGAGAAAAAGGCATGACAATGAGCTGTGAAATGAAGCTTTAATTTTCAAAGTTTCTCTTATTTCAGCCCAACCAAGATGTCACATACCTGGAACCCTCCGATAAAAATTATTTATTAAATATAAAATTTTCAAAGAAGAAGGTGGGTCGGGTGATTTCGAGGGAGGAGGACGTGAGAGTGGACTCATGGGGTGCAATTTTAAAAATTTTACCGAACCCTTCCTGTGGCATATAATCGAAAAGCCCTTTGACCACTCTTTCATACTATGAACCTTTCTTCGCTCAAAGGGGAGTGGGGAAGGGGCGAACAAATTTTTTAAACCGTAGCGGATTTCTATAATAAATTTAAATATCACTTTAAATATGGGTTTTTTATGCAGTCTTCCGGTAAATATTATTTATTGAACATAAAATTTTTTAAAGTGGCGGCTGTGTGAATTCCGGGGTGAAAGAGTGGGCCCACGGGGGGAGAGAGGGGGAGCAATTTTCAAACTTTTTTTGGACCAGTCATGTGATATGTCATCGGTAAGCTCTCGGATGACTCTTTTATATTATGAGACTTTCTTCCTCCCCTCCCTAATTTGGCCCCCACTGCGAGGGTAGTTTTTTCGCTTTTATCATTTTGGATCGAATTTTTTTATGGAGCCCTCCGCTAAACATTATTTATAATATATGAAATTTCAGGACACTTTTCCAAATTTAGCCAAGACCCCTCATGTGACATATCGTTAGAAAGGTTTGTGATTACTTATTAGTGCTATGCACTTCCGGTGGCCGCCCCCTCCACTTTGCCCCCCCCCCTCCCCGGAGGACACTTTTCCAAATTTAGTCAGTACCCCTCTTATGAGATATCGTTGAAAAGGTCTGTGACTACTTATTGATGTTATGCACTTCCGGTGACAGTCCCCCCCACTCTTTGCCCCCCCCCACTGGGGGACACTTTTTCAAATTTAGTCAAGACCCCCCGTGTGAGATATCGTTGGAAAGGTCTGTGACTACTTATTGATGTTATGTACCTACGGTGTCCCCACCACCACTTTGCCTCCCCCCCGGGGGCACTTTTCCAAATTTAGCCAACACCCCTCATGTGAGATATCGTTGGAAAGGTCTGTGACTATTTATTGATGTTATGCACCTCCGGTGACAGTCTCCCCCAATTTGCCCCTCCCGGGGGACACTTTTTCAAATTTAGCCAAGGCCCCTCATGTGAGATATCGTTGGAAAGGTCTGTGACTAGTTATTGATGTAATGCACCTCCGGTGACCGTCCCCCACTTTTCCCCCACGGGGGTGTTTTTCTAAATTTAGCCGAGACCCCTCATGTGACATATTGTTGGAAAGGCTTATGACCACTTACTCATGTTATCCACCTCCCGCACCCCTCCCCCCCTTTCCCCCCACGGGGAGGGCATTTTTATAAATTCAGATCCAGACTTCTCATGTGACATATGGTTGGAAAGGCCTAAAGACCTGTGACGACTTAATCATATTATGCAGCTGCTGTGCCCCTCCGCTCGCTTTGACACCTCCCCCAAGAGTTCTGGTCCGACGTTCATTCGTTTCGATATTATATTTTTTACAAGATTTTGTAGTGCGTGCACACCACACCCGCCTGCTATCATATATGAGTGCCGTATATAGCGGGTAACCTGTTCGTGATTTCATATTACAAGATTACGTATAAATTAGGGGCCCGATTAAAGGAGGGGCCCGCTAGCGGTCGAAGTCACCTAGTCTTTATTAACATCGACTCATTCCAGTTCACCCGCAGACGATTCTTGATAAATGTATGACGTATATAATGTATAATATATGATTATAAAAGAAATTTGCAAACTGTAGTCATCGAGAAAAAATTTATACAATCGAAAAATATCGAGATGTCCATACAATCGAGAAAATCGAGAAAAACATCTCGTTATCGCCCATCACTAAATAAGATTAAATGCCGAAAATGGATGATCGTAAATTCACATTCAATAACATTAAACACGATACACGTGTTTGTTACGTCATCAAGTGATTTTTAATTTGACTTTTTATCTATTTTTATGAATATTTTACTAATTTATTTGTTCTTTTGTTATTTAAAACAATAATTATGTCAATTTGTATCATTTGGCTAATAGTTTAGCAATATGTATAATTTGGCGAATCTGTTCGACGGGATAATCAAGTAGTACCTGATATTTTTATGAGGGCTTGTAATTTTTTATCCATATTTGAACCTAAATTACCAGTCTTCAAAAGTATCAATTTTAGAAAAAGGACTCCTTCTGGCACCTGTGGTGTCATTTCGTTTTCTATAAAGCTCTTAATATAAAGAAATGTTATGAAGGTGCAGTTGACGCAGTGAAATTAAAGGACCCCTATGTCAATGATAGTCAACCCCATTTGTTTAGAGTAATTATTTTGTTATGCAAAAAGAAAACAATATTTTTACTTTTTACGTAATATGTGATTAATGTAGGCGCAATGAAGTTAAAAGACCTTTACATCAATAATACTAAACCACATTTGTTAATTGAGTAATTATTTTGCTATGCAATAGAGACAATATGTGTATTTTTTACGTAATATGGGATAAATGTAGACACATTGAAGTTAAAAGACCTTTTCATCAGTAATACTGAACCACATTTGTTAATAGAGTAATTATTTTGCTATGCAATAGAAACAATGTATATTTTTACGTAATGTTTGATTAATGTAATGGTGACGTAATGAAGTTAAAGGAACCTGTATCAATAATACTGATGTACTGAACCACATTTGTTTAATGAGTAATCATTTTGTTACGCTATAAAAACAATAAGTATATTTTTTACGTAATGTTTGATTAATGTAATGCAACAATGTTAAAAGTAATATCCAGTACTTATTTTTAAAAAAAATAAAATAAATAATAATAATAACCTAAACTTTATAATATACTTATAACTACTTAAAAGATGTTTTTAAGTAGTTATAAGCATATTATAAAGTTTATTAATAACAAGGTGAAAATTTCCTTCACGATACTAGTGTTTAAAACAGTGTTTTGACTTTATTGAAGAATAACCTAAACAGAGCACGACGTAAAACGGTTAGTTAGTTAATTTTTAGTTATTTTATACGACAGTTCTGTATTCCTATCATGCACTTATTACAATTAGGTATACGCCAGTCAGACCATATTTTTGTTTTTGAATAAATAATCTCATATTAAATACCAATTAAATTAAATAACTTCCAATAATAAAATTACATTATAGTTTACATATACGGGAATCTCAATATTCCCAATTCTACAAACGAGATCTAATTGCGACCCGAAAACACGTAAGCCGGAGGTGCAATTTCTCCAATTCGTCAAACAAAGTATGTAATATAATAAGGCATCCACCGGGAATTCATCATCCTCAATCACAGTCCTTCTAATAGTAGCGCAATTTGCAGAAAAGCAAAACAAAACTCTATATACAGGGAGACGTTACGAGGGTGCAGTTGACGCAATGAAATTAAATGACCCCTATATCAATAATACTGAAACACATTTTTTTAGAGTAATTATTCTGTTACGCAATAAAAACTTTTTTTTTTTTTAAACGTAATATTTGATTGATATAATGTTGACGCAATGAAGGTAAAGTACCCCTATATCAACAATACTGAACCACATTTGTTTAGAGTAATTATTTTGTTACACGATAAAAACATGTGTATATTTTTTGCGTAATATTTGATTAATGTAATGCAACAATTTAAAAGTAATCTGTAATATTTATTTAACAAAAAAAAAAAAAAATCCCCCGGGGAAGAAAAACCCTCTGGAATTAAAAGACAAAAATTAAGTAACCGGACGAAAGTTCCAAAGTACGACCTAAACTCCCATTTTACACGGACAGTTCTGTATTTCTATCATGCATTTATCAAGATTAGGTATGCGCCAGTCAGAACCAGAACATACTTTTGTTTTTGAATAAGTAATCTCATATTAAATACCAATTAAATTAAATAACTTCCAATAGAATTACACTATAATTTACATATAGCCGAATCTCAATATTCCCAATTCTACAAACGATATCTAATTGCGACCCGAAAACACATAAGCCGGAGGTGCAATTTCTCCAATTCGTCAAAGTACGTAAAAAGCTCGATAAGGCATCCACCAAGAATTCATCTTCCTCAATCAGAGTCTTTCTAATAGCAGCTTAATTTGCAGGGAAGCAAAACAGAACTAAAACAAAACTCTATATACAGGGGGACGTTATGAGGGCGCAGTTGACGCAATGAAATTAAATGACCAATATATCAATAATACTGAACCACATTTATTTAGAGTAATTATTTTATTACTCAATAAAAACAATTTATTTTTATTTTTTACGTGATGTTTGATTAATATAATGTTGACGCAATGGAGGTAAAATACCCCTATACCAATAATACTGAACCACATTTGTTTAGAGTAATTATTTTGTTACGCAATAAAAACAATATATATACTTTTTGTGTAATATTTGAATAATGTAATGCAACAATTTAAAAGTAATCTATAATAATTATTTAAAAAAAAAATCCCCCAGGAAAGAAAAACCCGCTGGTATTAAAGGCAAAAATTAAGTAACCAGACAAAATTCCAAACAAAGCACGACGTAAACTCACATTTTACACGGACAGTTCTGTATTTCTATTATGCATTTATTACGATTAGGTATACGCCAGTCAGAACATACTTTTGTTTTTGAATAAATAATCTCATATTTAATTCCAGTTAAATTAAACAACTTCCAATAATAGAATTACACTATAGTTTGCATATAGCCGAATCTCAATATTCCCAATTCTACAAACAATATCTAATCGCGACTCGAAAATACATAAGCCGGAGGTGCAATTTCTCCAATTCGTCAAACAAAGTACGTAAGAAGCTCGATAAGGTATCCACCAGGAATTCATCTTCCTCAATCAGAGTCCTTCTAATAGCAGCGCAATTTGCAGAAAAGCAAAACAGAACTAAAACAAAACTCTATATACAGGGGGACGTTATGAGGGGGGAGTTGACGCAATGAAGTGAAAGGAGCCCCTAGTTTGTTTTTCATTCTAACCAGTCCATCATTTAGCTATCACCATTGAGAAACCCCGCAAATTACAGTGATAGAACGGTGGAAAATTGCACGAAGGAAGACTCGAGCTTTTGTGTACATAAGGAGAACATGAAAAATGGTTCTGATGGATGAAAAAAAAAAGGAAAATAATAAAAAAAAAGATTCAAGAGAGGAAAAAAGAATCAAGTCCAGTGGAACCTGATTGCTGTAGTAGATGGGTCCCGCCCCTCTAATGACTGACAGACCAACAGAGTCTGGTTTTTTGAACTCGTGGGTTTCTTTTTCAGCTCTGCTCTTCTTACGCCGTCTTGGGTCACGCTTTAGCTTCAATGGATATACAGCTCTATCTGAGTTTGAAAGGATGCTTAATTTTATTTCGTCTTCCAGAAGAGCATAAATTGAAAATAACGAACTATTCAAAACAAATATTTGATGTTGTTACAGTAACATATTTTATCACGCACTTCTATTTAAGTTGGTTTCTCAAATTCCCTGCTCAACAACGCGAAACTTTCTGACTTATTTTTTAACATAAAGGAATAAAATTCGCACACAGCCATTTTATTCGTAAACTATGGAACGTGGTAAGTTCAAATTGGCTGAAGTAATAAATGCTATTTTCCCACATATTTATAGATTATTTAACGAGTTACGATGGTGATATTTTCTTTTGTACTATTTTCATTTTTTTGCAATTCAAAAAAAAAAAAAAAAAAAAAAAAAATTCAATTTTTTTTATAGAAAGAAGCTTATTAAGAAGAAAAAAAAATTACTCCTTTCAATTACGCTCTCATGATCAAAACCCTGAACTTTCAAAATTGCAGCTACAGCTCGCATTATATTAAATTCAGATAAATAGATCTAAAAGATATCGTAACATACTCTTTAATGACATTTATTAATTTCCAGTATAGTTACAATAATACTATATAATAATTTATTTCGTTCCATTACTTTCATTCTTTTCAATTGAATACAACAATCGTCTGCTCTTTTTTTTTTTTTTTTTTTTTAACTAAAAACTCAAAAAGAAGAAAAGAAAATAAGACGAAAAATGTTCCTTTACAATTGCGTTCTCATGAGGAAAATTAATAATCAAAATCTTGAACTTTCAAAATCGCAGCCGGAGAAAAATGGCAGAACTTCATAAATTGCAGATTACAAGAGAAAACGGCTTTCATCTCAAATGCCACCGTGAATTGTGGCCTGCACCATTAAAATTCAATTAAATCCCCAAACCATAATTCATTTTTTATCCAGGATTAAAAGAAAATGATTTTGTTCATTCTTTTACCTCTTGCTTTTAAATTAATGTCTGTCTTAGTTTCCTTTAGCTTCAAACATAGAATGAATGGTCCATGAGAAAATGCTTTAAATTAATCATTACGATATTCATAACGCTTTTACACGTCGAAGAGCGAAAGGAAATGCAAATCTCGAGCCGTTAAGAGTGAGCCTCTAATAAATTATTGTCACAATAGTGAAAGGAAATGATTTTAGTTATATCGATCTCGTTTGCATTTATTTGTAATAAATGGGACTTTTTCTGCTGTTATAATTAATTAAAATTCGGTTTAGATAGAAACTGAATAATGCTTTTTAAAATATAATAACAAATATAGTCCGCACTTTAAGTGCTATAAATATCCCAAAGATAACTATTTTTAATTATTAAATAATTTAATTACAGTAAACTCTGTCTAAGGCGGAATCGATCGGGACCAAGAAAATTTTCCGTGGTAGGCAATATTCTGCCTTAGACGAATTTTACTCTATGTATATGGATTCGCAGGAACTTGAAAATCTTTCCGAGTTAGACAGATTTCCGTCTTACACAGAGTCCGCCTTACAGAGAGTTTACTGTATTATATTTATTACTTAATTATTTATTAAATTAATAAAGCCTTCACACGTCGAAGATCAAAAGGAAGTGATTTTAGTTATATTCAGGTGCCGGGAAAGAAAGCCAGGTAAGGGTTACTGCCCCTCCCTACGTTTTGAAAATTAATTAAGGCTAAATTCACCGCTCAACAAGCGCGAAACTTTCTGACAGCATGACGGACTCATTTTTAAACGTAAATGTATTAAATGTATTGGCAGACCTGACGATGGAAGCTATTTAGAATCAAAAGGATTTTTCCATTTTCTTGATAAATAAATTACCTATCGAGTTATAAGCTAATTTGATCACGTGACAAGACGTTTTTCTCCCTTCGCTGCCTGTTTTTCTGCTTTCATCCGGAAATGTTGTTCAAAACGCCTACTTTGACAATACTTTCTGAAAGATCTATTGCGTTTAAGAAAAAAAAAAAAAACTTCTTTACGTAGTTTCTGATTAACAAGTTTCATGCGTTTCCGAACAAAAATGAATTAAAACTTATGTCATAAAGTTGCTTCTTTGTATTTGAGAAAAACCCTAACAACTTTTCTCTCTGTTGATTTCGAAAATAATAATAATTTTCCTAAGTGTATTAAAATAATTAAGGGCTTTTCTCCGTGGACTCTCCCTCCCCCCCCCCCTCCTCCCCGAACCCCCTGTTTAAAATAGATTTTAAACAGGGTGAAAAAGAAAACAGGGTTAAAAATTTTCTTGTGTGTGAAAAAGAAAAACAGAAAGAGGAAAGAACTGTTTCAGTTTTCTATTTTTAAAAATGCTGGTAGAAACTAATTTTTCAATATTTGAATATTTTTCAATTGTTAAATTTCTGCATTGCTTTTTTTTTGTGTTGATAGGTTTAATACCACCCTTACAATGTGTTTGAAAAGTAAAAATGGTTGCTTACACTGTATTTCATTTTGCATCAAATCATACGCGCAATAAACGGATGTTGACAATTGCAGTAGTTACTCTGATAGTCAAACTATGGCATCCGATACTGTTTCCATTCTCTGTTATTTGAATTAAATAGAATTAACTATTATTTTAAAAAGTCTAATCTTTCGTAATAATATGAAATGTCTTTCATGAACATTTCAGAAAATAGATTTCGAATTCAGAATACCTTCAGAAAACAATATATTCTATTCTACAAAATGAAGAATCTATGCTAATAAAAGAAAGTCCCGCTCTCTGTGTGTGTGTGTGTTTGCGATGGCTAGCAAAATCTACCATATGTACCAGGCTGAAAATTTGTGTGAGGATAGTTAAAGACATGTCTGAATGCACCTCAGATTCAAATTTTTCATTTTTTTGTTAATTATTCCAGATATTATTTAAAAATCACAACGAACGCTCACTCAAATAACTTTCTTTTTCGAGCGCATGCGCGCCTCTGCAATAAAACCTTTCCGACGCATAGAAGAAAGGAAAACCGTGTGGCTATTATTTTTTCGCTGGTTTTTGTAAAAGCGCGCTGGTCGAATCGTTTGAAATATAGAAAAATTAGAAACATATTCCTAAATTTCGCACTTTTTACTTCCGAACTCCGCAAACCGGAAGTTTAATTTTAAGCCTTTATTTATTTATTTATTCTCTTTTTAAAGTTCGATTTCGCGAGTGGTTCCCCTCCTCCTCTATTTCCGTGACTTGCGTCTGACTCAATTCTAAAGATATGGAAAAATAAATAGACCTACTTAATTTCAATACTTTCTTCTCTATGACGGTGCAATTCGTTTATAAAAATATGAATATTAACCATTTCAAAAAAATTTGTGACTGGAAGTCATTTTGCGAAACCAGGAGCCACTCTTTTTTCCACGCTAAATGTAATTAAATATCGCTATTTTAGCACACTCTTCTTGCATGTTCTTCGTACACTTGATTTACATCATATATAAAAATTTCAAAACATTCGGACTGTTAGTAGTATTTAAAAAAATAAATAAAAACTGCGAAATTTTCCCTCAAAACGTCAGTACGCAAGTAGCTTTTGTTCATGTTTTTAGAAATAAATAAGTATCTATATTTTTGCAGGAAAATGCAGGACGAGCTTTCGAAAATGCCGAACGAGCTTTCGAAACGTTATATTTATAATTCATAAAAATTTCAAGGAGTTTGGACAATAAGAACTATTTCGTTCTAAATATTAAACGATTCGTTTCGGAGAATTGGAAAGATTTTCGTTTACAAGTATATAAATTCTTACGAAATCGGATAAAAGATATAAAGCCACACAAATTTGAGCGTTATTTAAGATTATTATCAAGGGCATGGGCAACGCCGGGCGGGTCAGCTAGTCAACCTATAAACTAAAGCCTAAGGAAAGTACTTCATCTCCTACAACAATAATTACTATCCTTTCTTTTTCAACCGTTCTGTGGTTATTGACAAAAGGAAGGGGAGGAAATCTCAACAATAGAAAAAGGCGGAGATAGATTCAACGGAAAGATTTCTGCCCTTGCTAGAATGAGCATGCAAAAGCAATAAAAAGGAAAAGCCCCGACTAACCGCAAAAAAGACACCGACGGTTGAATGATACGTCTATTTTGGACCATGAGACTGTTCTCAAATCCAAAAGGGCAACTTTATGACATAAGTTATAATTTATTTTTGTTCGGAAATGCATGAAACCAGCAGGCGTTGTTGTTCAGAAACTATATGATCGAACTGTTTTTTCCGGGGTTTTTTTTTTGCAAACGCAATAGCTATTTCAAAAAAATAGTGTCAGAGTGGGCGTTTTGAGCTAATTTCCGTGCGAAAGAAGAATAATCACTCAGAGAAGGGTAAAAAACGTGTTTGTCATGTGATCAAAATCGCTTTTAACTCAATAGGTAATTTATCAAAAAAAAAAAAAAAAAAAAAAAAAAAAAAATGGAAAACACAGTTCGATTCCAAATCGCTTCCAAAGTCAGGCCTTCCAATTTTACATCTTTCCGTTAAAAAATGAATTTAAATGTGTCAAAACGCTTTGCGCTTGTTGAGAAGAGCAGTTGAGAACAGCCTTAAGGCAAATAGCAAGCTAAACAGAAGCGACAAAAAGCATGAGACAGGAGACAAATTCTAGTGTTCAGACTGGTTTCTTGTTTGTTAAGAAGGTGAAATGTCTCTTGACTGGCGCTTTTTTGTCGATTCTCCCTGGTGTGCGGCCTGCCTTAGTGGTAAAAAATGTGTAACTGAAGAAGTGTCACCTGAAATTTACTCATGGTGATTTTCTTTTTTACTATTTATTTTTAAACTTCTTTTACAAGACGTGCTAATTCTCAGTTTTATTTATTGTGCTTATTGATTCATAGAAACTTTAAAATAGCAATTCACAGAATATTTTAATAAATTTAACCCGGCAATGGTAAGAGTCGCAACTATCACATTACAACCTTATTAATAATGCATAGAAAAACACATTAAATCGTCTTCATTTCAGTTTACTCCAAAAAACAAAAAAGACTTTAACAAGATTTCGTTCGAAATTTAATCATCTCTTATCACACTTGTTAATTTGTTTTAACAGGTTTTGAAAAAAAGAATCCCGCCATCATTTTCAAACAACAGCCAACTGGTTCATTTCCTAAGATAATCCAGTTTAGTTACTTCTGAGTGTAATTAGTTGAGTGATAATTCTGTTATGCGTTAGTAAACAGAATCAGGGGGGTAATAACAGGAATTCAATTTCTCATTTCTAGCTTTAGAAAAGGAGGAAATTAGAAAGTGTGTAATTGTTAAGATATAATTAAAATGCAGAAGGCTTAATTTGGATAGGGCAGATTATTTCATGAACGAATAGAATAATTAAATACTTGAAGAAATATTGGAAAATTGATTAGATTGTCGTGAAATTGTTTAGAAATGTTATGAGTTTAAATATTGGCTTAAATATGAATTGGGAAAGCTTTATTGGTAATGTCTCTTAATTTTAAACAAGCTGTGACAAATAAATTCTGCCTTTTTTCCAATTTTTTTTTAACTATTAACCATTGCATAATTTCAATTTTTACACACTGTAAAAAAAAAAAAAAAAAAAGCCGTTAAAATACGGAAATTGTACTGGCAATCGAGACACCAGTACTATTTCGTATTTTAACGGAAAAGTTTCCCCGTAAATTCCAGAAAAACAAAAATTTTTTCTGGAATTTACGGGAAGACATTTCCGTTAATATGGAAATAGTACTGACGTCTCGATTGCCTTTTTATGTCATTAGTGAGCAATCGCAATACATATATCAATATATGTCAATTTCAAAGTTTATCTCATTTAAATTAGCTTTATTATGGCAACTGCGTGTAGTCACGTTTTCGGGATTCAACAGTATATTACAGTACGTTATTATGCATATTACTATGATAAAGTAACAAACTTTAATAAATAATAGAACATACTGTAGTATATGCCCTATATAAGTAACTGGAACATATAATTTCAGATACCTAAAGAATTTTCAAAAGGAGTTAATTTAATTTTATTATTTAGATGGACTATAGATATTTCCTATCAAACTTTTCTATGTAACGGCCAAAAAAAAAAAAAATTCGACTTTATTTGTAATAAATAATATTCGACTAAAGAAAAACATTCAGAAAACTAAAAATAAAACAATTTTATTTAGAAAAGTCTATTTAACTATAGCCATGTTAACCATAGTCATACTATGTTACATATGAAACAATTTCAATTCTTATAATATCGAACACTCGTAACTTTTATTATTAAAATAAATTATTTGACTTTAATTTCCGTACTGATTAGAAAACAGCTTCTTTAAATAAATATTAAAATGTCTTTTTAAAGAATGCGGTCACAATTACACATTAAAAGAGGAAAAAAAATTACTTTAAGATGTACTATTCAACTGACATAAATCCACCCATGAAAAAAAGTCGGGGGGGGGGGGGGGGGAAACACTAATACGCTTAAAACAACAGCATCGCGTTTAAACAGATCTATCGAACTTGATTACACAAAAATTCTTATCAACGATTACAAATAAGCTTATCATTACCACGGCTGAATAATTTTTATCTAAATTAATAACTTTATTAAATTAAGCACAATCAATGATTCTACACAGAGTCTTTATTTAATTACAGTATTTTACTAAGAAGGACTAGCCCAATTCTTTACGAGTTGAAAAAAAAAAAAAACCCATTCTCATATACCACGCAATCACCCTTTATTTGCGAGAGAACCTCATTCTGACTTTCATAATTTTTTCTTACAATAAAGCGGCGACTAACAGATGAGAAATGTGTAAATAAATTAGTCACTAATGAAGCAACCAGAAAAGCATTTACACTCCATTTTATGACTTCCTTCTCTGTTTCTGAGATAGCGTATTTTTTACGGCTTTTCCAGTTTCGTTTGATTCTGACGAGTTTTAAAAGGGGAACCAGACAGTTTTACAAGTATCATAAGTAAAAAAAATTCTTTAATAAATAATAAAACATATTACAGCATTTACGGTATAAGTATTAAGTAAATGGAATACTCTATCATTTCAAATACCTTTAGAATTTTTATCTGGAGTGAATTTAACTTTGTTATTTAGCTACATTTATCGTATAGCAGTCGTATAACTATTTCCTATCAAACTTTCTATGTAACGGCAATAAACTAAGATTTTATTGTAATAAATAATATTTGACGAAAGAAAAATGTTCGGAGCATTAAAAATAAAATAATTTTTCTTAGAAACAGTATGTTTAACCACAGCTATATTATGTTACACGAAGAACTTTAATTTTTATAATATCGAACACTCGCAACCTTTATTAATAAAATAAATTATTTGACTATAATCTCCGTACTGATTAGAAAATAGCTTCTTTAAAGAAATATTAAAATGTCTTCTTAAAGAATGCGGTCACAATTACACATTAATACAAGAAAAAATTACTTACATAAGATATGCCATTCAATTGACATAAATCCAAGAAGAAAAGAAAAAAGTCTCGAGGAAAAACCACTAATACAATTAAAACAACAGCATCGTGTTTAAACAGATCTATCCAACTTGATTACACAAAAATTCTTATCAACGATACAAATAAGCTTATCATTACCATGGCTGGATAATTTTTATCTAAATTAATAACTTTATTAAATTAAGCACATAATTATTTGAATCAATGATTCTGCACAGAGTCTTTATTTAATTACACGAGCCGTATTTTACTAAGGAGTTCCCCAATTCTTTCTCGGGCTGGGGGAAAAAAAATCCCATCCTCATATACCACGCAATCACCCTTTATCTGCGAGAGAACCTCATTCTGACTTTCATAAATTTTTTTTCTTACAATAGAGCGGCGACTAACAGATGAGAAATGTGTAAATAAATTAGTCACTAATGAAGACAACCAGAAGAGCATTTACACTCCATTTTATGACTTCTTTCTCTGTTTCTGCGTTAACTTTTTTTTTTTTTTTTTTTTTTTTTTTTTTTTTTTTACATCTTTTCTACTTTTGTTTATCACAGAAGAGTTTTAAAAAGGGGACTTTTAACTTTAAGTTTTAGAAATATCATACTAAAAAATATTCTTGAAACGATGTGCAACAGAAATTTCTACTGCTACAATTTCGAGTGAACAATGTTATAGCTGGATATAATTCTAGATAAATGTAGTTTAGAAGTTAAATTTCTTAATCACCATTTATCTGCAACAAAACCTCATTCTTACTTTCATAAATTTTTCTTACAATAAAGCGGTGACCAACAAATATATAAATTAGTCCCTAGTGAAGACAACCAGAAAGAGCATTTACATTCCAATTTATAGCTTCCTTCTCTGTTTCTGAGATGGCGTTTTCCTTTATTTTTTACTTGATTCTGAAGAGTTTTAAAAGGGGAACTTAAAAGTTTTAAAAATATCATACGAATACATACATATTCTTCGAAAAATGTGCAACAGAAAATTTCTGTTGCTACAATTTCAAGTGAACAGTGTTGACTCTAGGCCAATTTGGCAGGGCGCAGCGCCCGGCGACTCTTTTTAACTGCTTTATGCGTTCGGCGGTCCTTTTTAATTTTACTATGCACCCGGAGCCATTTTTGAGGTGTTCTTTGATTAATTTCACTTTATGGCACCTTGATTTATCAATGAATTTTGTTTATTATTATTATTATTTTGCAGGTAACTGGAGCGGAAAAAGGAAAAAAAAAAACGGAAGTTTTATGTACAAAGTTTACATAGGCAATCTTTAAATAACGTAGTAATAGTTTTTGAAAAAAAAAGTAATATCAGAGTCGATCGAGGAAAATATAGGGTTCGTTAATTGTTCTCCTTCACAAAATTCCATTTGTGTATGCGTTAGAGTGTGCATAAATGGATGCCGTGCCGTGTACAAAATGCCTTGCCGTGTGTGTGTGTTGTGCGGGAGAGAGAAAACTAGAATCTTTTCAAACTACATTAATTAATTTATTTATTTTAATCGATTTGGTGCGGGAAAAAAAATTCCAAAGGGCAACTTTTTTTTCAGTTATTTAATTATTACTTTGTGAAAAATGTTATTTAAATAAAGAAGAAAAATTAAAATTCTCACATTTCAATCAAAATTGAGCATTTTATTCATGTTAAATTTCCCCTAAATCCATTAAATATTTTATCTATTTCCTTTTTCAAAATTATATACGTCCAGAAATCGCAAATACGCCTTAAATTGATTTTTCGAATTGATAGAACCATTTGTATTTTTATTATTATTTATTAAATTATTTTGTAAAAACTGCCAGATAAAGAACGAAAGGGAAAATTAAAATTTTTAAATTTCAATCAAAAATGGGAGAATAATCTGAGGAGTTTTGTTATGTTAATTTTTTATTCAATCAATTCCTTTTCAATTCAATTCCTTTATAAAAAATTATGTACGTCAAGGAATCGCAAAAATACGCCTTAAATTGATTTTCCGAATTGAAAGAGACATTTGTATTTTTCTTTTACTTATTTATTATTTTAGGGAAAAAATGCCAGATAAATAAATAACGAAAGGAAAAATTAAAATTCTTAAATTTCAATCAAAAATAGAAGAATAATCTGGAAATTTTTATTATGTTGAATCTTCATTCAATCCATTAAATTTCGTATCATTTTTTATCGGCTTCCTTTTTAACTAGTCGGTTATACCAATCCCAAAACTTTCTTCTATCTCATACATCATACATGTTAAATACTTCAAAATTCTCTAGTACAGTTGAACCCCGTTATAGCGAACCCGGTATATAACGAACTCATGGATATAACGAACGAAAATTTTGGTCCCGCCGGTTTCCTATTGAATTTAATGCCAATTTATCATCTTATAGCCTACCTCTAAAATCTTAACCCATTCGGGACGGGAGCCTTTTACGAAATTTTTAATCTTTTGTCACCGTTTTTTAAAAACAAAAATTTGTGTCTTCTTGAATCGTCAAAATGCGCTGATTAAATAAGGCAAATTTTACAGTAAAATTTTACTGGTGAGGAAAAACAAGGATTCTGCGCGCTTCATGCGGCACGTATACGTGTCGCTCGTCCCCAAGGGGTGAAGAAACGGCTATAACGAACTTTTTTTTTTTTCAGTCAACCACTGAATTTTTTAAAAACTTTTCCGCAGTTGTGAAAACAGCACTTCGACTCTAATTTCATAAGAAAATGTATGCCAGTCAGTGAACCACTGTGCAAATCAGCGATAAGTCTGTTTATTAAAGGGTAAAAAACAACTGCATTCTTTCCCTTTTACGATAGTCACTCTGCAAGTGTGATTAACAACTAAAGAAACAATTAAAGGTAAAATGAATTTATTTCCATTTGTCTTTATTTCGTTTAATTAGTATTGTGTCAGTTTAATGTAATAGATTTTAGTCAATTTTATTAATTAATGATCATTTTTAATAGATTTTGTCATTTTTTAATACATTGTTATTGAATGCAAATAGCAACTAATGAGCTATACATTTTGTGAACTTAATATTTCTCTTAACGGTTCGGATATAGTGAACCATCGGATATAGCGAACAAAACCTTTGGTCCCTTGGAGTTTGTTATAACGGGGTTCGACTGTATAGTGCCAAAATTAAATGGCAATCTATGTCCATCATGAGAATTCGAAAGATATGAAATTCAGTGCATTAGCCCTTGAGATAGGATTATCGCTAAATTCGTGTAAATCATGTAAGATGCAGCATATCAGCGCCACCGATTAGGCGATTTACACCAAAATCTAATCATCAACAACTTATGTTAACTTCTAACGGAAGTTTGGTGAAAATCCACGCATTAGTTTTTCAGACAGATATTGCGGAAATCGTAAAAAATTCCACATAGCAGCGCCACCCGTTGATCGATTTACATCAAAAACTAGTTAGAACCAATTAATACTAAGGGACTAACTGAATCTGAAGCTTGATAAAAATTCCAAACCTGCCAACCTTTGAAAATGAGAAATCGTAGCACACAAAATTTAAATTAATCTGGATGTTGGTTGGTTGGTTTTTCGTGTTTCGCGGCTATTTTTTTTACATTCGTAAAAGGAATAAGGTTTCAGACTTTCAACTCAATATAGTAAATTTTTTCTCTATAAATTTTTATATGATTTGTACAGCTTCTTCTCGTTTTGTGGCTTTTTACATTTGCAAAAGGAGCCCAGTTCCGATTTTTTTTAGCCCAGTGCAGTAAATTTTGACGAAATTAGCGATTTTTTTTTCTGCGATTATTTTACGATATTCACAATTTTTTACCACGATCATAATTCACTTTTTTTTTATTACGATTCTTGTTTGAAATCCTCGAATGAATGAATTTTTACCTCAAACTGTTGACGAAATGCGCATTTTTTACCGCGATCCTATGACGATTTTTACACGGTCCTTTGGCGAAATTCGTGTTCTTTTCACGATCCCCACTTTCGATTAAAAAAAAAATTGTAGTTTGAGACTGATTTTCGTAGCATCGTAGTTTATAGGTCCAAATCGTTGCAACTACGATTTTTTCGTAGCAGTTGGCAGGTCTGAAATTCATGCATTAGTTCTTGAGATAGAGCTATTGCGGAAATCGTGAAAAATGCAGCACAGAAGTACCACCTGTTGGGCGATTTACACTAAAAACTAAACAGCACTAATTTATATCAGGGACAAACTGGATCTGAAGTTTGATGTAAATTCGTGCATTAGTTCTTGAGATAGAGCTATTTCAATAATCATAAACAATGCAGCATAGCAGCGCCACCTATGGGGCGATTTACACCTAAATGTTATCAGTACCAAATTGTAACAAGGATTAACTTAATCTGAAGTTTTATGAAATTCCGTGCATTAGTTCTTGAGATATAGCTATTTCGGAAATCGTGAAAAATGCAGCACAGCAGCGCCACCTGTTAGACGATTTGCACCAAAAGGTAATCAGAACCAGTTTATATCAAGGTCAAACTGAATCTAAAATTTTGTGAAATTCCGTGCAATAGTTCTTGATATAGAGCTTTCACAAAATTTTTGTCATTTACAGACTCACAGAGTGACAGACAGACATTTTCTAAAAACCATCAAATTGCATTCAGGACTTTCTAAAGCGCATGAATCCATCGAAAATCGGAATTCAAAATTTTTCACGAATCCAATACTTTCTTCTTGTAAAGATGGAAGTAAAAATAATATACGTTGAGGAATCGCAAATGCGCCTTAAATTTATTTTTCGATCTGAAAGAGATATTTGTATTTTTCTTTTATTTATTTAATTATTATTTTATGAAAAAATGCCAGATAAGTGAATAACGAAAGGAAAAATTGTAATTCTTAAATTTCATTCAAAAATTGAAGAATAATCTGAAAATTGTATTATGTTAAATTTCCATTCAATCCATTAAATTTCGTATCATTTTTTATAGACTTCCTTTTTAAAAGATAATATACGTCGAAGAATCGCAAATACGCCTTAAATTGATTATTATGAAACAAACTCCAAAGTAAAATACTAAAAATAGGTTAAAAAAAACCCTCGACTACTTCTACTACTCTTCCTGAATATGAATTACATTAATCATTCAAAAACATGCGACGACGTTTTAAATCGAACGCACGTTAACGTGGCTTGAAAAAAAAAATTCCGACATCGCACTGTCATTGAAAAACTGTTTCTCAGGGCCCTCTCATTGCAAAACATCGTCTAGAGTCATCCATCTGACCAGATAACGGGCTATGTCGTACCTTATCACATAACCAGTGAAAAATGGACTTTAGTGAAGAAAGGGGAATGTAGCTCCCCCTCCCCCCTCCCCAACGTAATTCCTAAATCGATTTGATAAATTCTGTAAGGTAAAAGATTAGGTAGGATGTAAAGTTGGAGCGGCGTCCAATGCGGAACTTTGGGAAAGCAGCCAATATTTAAATTTTTTACTGAATTATGAGTATTTATCTTTTTTAAATTGAATAATAAACTTGATGTTTTTTTTTTTCATAATTACACAGAATTAAAAAAACTAATAAATTTTGTTATGACAATGACAAATAAAAGGTATTTTTAAAATATTTCAAATTAAAAAAGGGTTTTAATTATTTAGTTATTAGTTTCAGATTAGCTGCTGTTTTTAATAATTGGAAAAATAATATTTTTGATTTAAAAAAAAAAATGATCATGAAAATGAAGTTTTTTTTATTCATTTATTTTTCACCCTTCCCCGAACAGTATTGGTAAATCGATTTGTTACAAAATATACATATTTAAGATATTACGATTGTAGAAGATTCCTCAGTTTAAATAGATAATTATGAGCGATTTTTTTTTTAAATACAAACTAATCAACAAACAATGAATTAAAAATTTCAATACAGTATATGATTTCAGATAAAATATATCATTTTTTTTTAAATTAAAAAATACATGTGTTGTAAGCCGAACCATAGAACCGAAAGGAACGCCAATCAAGACAGAAAGGATTTGACGAAAAACTCTTGTAACAATGAAAATAAGTGAAATATAACTTTTCGCTTTAGAAATAATGTTAGTGACGAACCTAAACAGATCTTCTATCGTCTAAGAGTCTTAATTCCGGACAAAAGACATAATTTGGTTATTCTATTATCTTAGAAGTTTTAACGATATAACGTTATTTATATTCTCATTTTTTTATATTATAATTTTTTGTCTTTAAAACATTAATTTAATCAATTGCCCTTTTATTTATTTTTATTTATTTTTATATAATTATTTATTTGTATTAATTTATTCCTTTTCTTTATTTTATTTTGTATTCACTCAGTACTTATTAAGTTTATTCCTATTTTTTCATTCTAGTTTAACTAAAAGTTAATCTAAGTATTTTCTTGATTTCTTCAATCATTTTCATTCCTTTTATTTTTTATTTTATTTTATTTTATTTTTTGACTTAAGATGGCAACTCTAAACATTATTGTTATTAATCCAGTTCCAATTTATTAATCCAGATCCAATCTATTTTCTGTAATGTTTGCGTTATAAAAGAGCTAAATTTTGTCATTTTAGGCTTAATGCCGACAAAATTGGATGAAATGACGCATCTTCTATGAATGAACTCACAAGCTCCTCTGATGATTCTGCGAGTCATTCATAGTTTCTTATTTTACATACTGGTTTCAGATGTTCATTTCTAAATCATCTTTAGAACTTTATCGATTTCTTCATACATTTGTGATTTCAAATTTATTATATATATATATATATATATATATATTTAGGAGGGATAGTCAGTAAGTAGGTCAGAAACCGATATGAGAGGTCGGAAATTAGTAGTAAATTGTTTCCAAATATGCAATAGGTGGCAGAACTGTCCAACTGTAAGATGTTAATTTCGAATTATGAATCAACAGTTGTACACGATGAGCAGGGGCGTTCAAAAGTTGCTGACGAAGAACGAAGTGGTCGTCCTGTTGAGGTTGCGACAGAAGAAATAGTGCGGAAGGTTGAGGAAATAGAGCTGACAGGCAACAACAATAGACATTAGCAACTGCAACAGGATGTTCACGTAGTTTAGTCAACTGCCGACTGATGCAGACATTGAATGTGAGGTACAGAGATGGCTGAGAGTGCAGTCCAGAGACTTTTATGCAGCAGGTACACTGTTAAAAATTTTCCTGTGAAATTACAGAGAATCTACGGGTAATCTATTATCTTAAGTCTTATGTAAAATTACAGAGATTAGAAAAACCGACATTCTGTTAAATAACAGAGAAGTTATTTGCTAAATTTACACAAGACTCTGTAAATTAACATCGTTAAAAATACACAAGACTCTGTAAATTAACATCGTTAAAAATACGCAAGACTGTAAATTAACATCGTTAAAAATACGCAAAACTCTGTAAACCAATTTATTTTTTTAATTAAAATAATTTACCTTAGTTTTTGAAATCAGCTAATTTTAGAACTTCGAAGTATCAGAGTTATTCAAGCAAATTTGAACTGCTGTGCCATTTAATTTTTTTACACAACTTGCTTCTGGCCGGCATGGGGTTTGAACCCGAGACCTCTGGGCAGGAGAAAAACATCTTACTGACTGCACCATAGGAGCGGCTACTGCGGTGCATAAAGGATGTCCTTTATAATAAAGCGGGGGAAAATCTATTGTGCTTTTCAAAGATTTCGCTTCAAATATATTCGTTAGAAAATTTCTTAAACGTTTTATTTTAATTTAGTTTGGACCGAAACATAATACCTATTATTTTTTTAATCAAATTTAGTTTTTTAATCCTTTATTTACGGAATTATTTATCAAGAAATTGCTTCTTCTCAATAATTATCTTCTTTAATATCTGAAGATATACTGGAATTTTTAAATACTAATAATGAAATTTAGGTGTATTTTTTCATTAAAACTGGTTAAATATATTGGTAATTATAACATTTTTTTGAAAATATTTACAAAAATAATCAGATTAATTAACCAAAATTACTTTTAAGGTTATATCACAATTCTTATAAAAGCAATGCATTTAAATGTATTATGATTCTAACTAACTAAATAAATGAAAAAATAAATAAAATTGAAACTAAATTTTTTTCTTTAATAATTCTAATAAAATTGCAAAAGAATTACAAGTTTTAACAAAGCTGAAAATATTTTTAAATAAAAACATGGAAATCCCTACAGGGAATTAGATACAAGATAAGGGAAATGTCTGTAAATCGATGACCGAGAAACTCAATAGAACGCATTTAACCGAGAACTAGTGTAAATTTACAGAGAGTCTTGACCGAGAAACTCAATCGAATGCATTTAATCGAGAACTGGTGTAAATTTACAGAGAGTCTTGAACGAGAAACTCAATCGAATGCATTTAACCGAGAACTGGTGTAAATTTACAGAGAGTCTTGACCGAGAAACTCGATCGAATGCATTTAAACAAGAACTAGTGTAAATTTACAGAGAGTCTCGATTTTTTTTCTGTGATTTTACAGAAATACAAAACAATACATTAACAGTGTATTAGAAAACTGATATAGAGATGGGGCAAATGTATCAATGTAAATGACGATTATATAGAGAAATAAACATGTCTTTCAAGTATGTACTTTGGTTTCCCTTTTTTAGGTGCGTTCGTAATTAAATAAATCCGTAGCCCCTATAGTCGTCGTTCAGTCCGTCTGTCCGTCCGTCCGCATATAACAGAGCAAAAACTACCCAACCGAATGGTCTGAATTTTTAAATATATGATTGTTGCAAAATTTTGTCGAGCCATTTTAAATTTTATGAAAATCGGATGTATAGTTTAATTACAGGGACACTCAAAAGTTTTTCTTTACATTACGGCCAATGGGGAAAAATTATTGCAAGTGCATTTTAATGATGTTACAGTCTTCCGAATGGTCTGAAATTTTAAATATATAATTGTTGCAAAATTTTGTCGAGTCATTTCAGATTTTATGAAAATTGGATGTAACATTACGGCCAATGGGAATAAATTATTGCAAGAGCATTTTAATGATGTTACAGCCTTCCGAATGATCTAAAATTTTAAATATATATTTGTTTCAAAATTTTGTAGACTCATTTCAAATTTCAGGAAAATCGGATGCATAGTTTAATTACAGGGACAGTCAAAAGTTTTTCGTTACATGACGGCCAATGGGAATAAATTATTGCAAGTACATTTTAATGATGTTACAGCCTTCCGAATGATCTAAAATTTTAAATATATATTTGTTGCAAAATTTTGTAGACTCATTTCAAATTTCAGGAAAATCGGATGCATAGTTTAATTACAAGGACAGTAAAAAGTTTTCCGTTACATGACGGGCAATGCGAAAAAAATTATTGCAAGCTCATTTTAATGATGTTACAGACTATGCACTTATGAAGTGCAAAAAAATATACATTCAGTACAATATGGGGTGCAAAAAATATTTATAAAACTAGTTATAGTACGAACGCACCTCATTTGCCACGTTTGACGAGCAATTTCCTACTTGTTTTATTGGCTTTTGTGACCTACTTGCTGACTTGCCCTCGTAAATGTTTTGTATATACTAAAAAGAAAACGACGAAATTCTCTTATTGACCCTATTGTTTTTCCTCTTCATTTTTAGAGTAACGTTATTTTAAAATTAAAAATACGAAGGCGAATCAAATATTTTACGATTTTTGTTTTTAGAAATTTTAAAAATAAATTTGCGATGTTGATTTGAAACTAGGGGTTTCATTCTTAAAATACGAGAAAAAAGAAAGCAAGCAGGTCGATAAACCTGATCCATATTCTAGGTGCGTGAATCACTTTATTTTCACCCCAAACCAGCAGTGGCATGTTGAAAAGGCTATTTTACGTGATCTACGATTCGAGGAATTTTTTGTTTTAAGCAAACAGTTTCATAAAATTAAGGATTTGTAACGTTTCAACATTGTGATTTTTTTTAATTGCATTCCATTAGATTTAGGATAAATCTTAAACATTGTTCAGTTAAAATAAATATATATCAGGACCGAAACTAGGGGGGGGGGGGGGCAGAGGGGTACCGTGCCCCGGACGCCGCTTTAACAGAAGTTGAAGGGGGCGCCAAAACGAAGATTTTGTTTGACGTTTTATACAAGAATGTTTATACATACGAAATTTGTATAAAAATGTCTCGCAGGCGGAAAATTTAAAAGGAAAACATAACCAAATGCATTAAACTTTCCAATTAGGTAAAAAAGATTCATCTACAATACAAAATTACAAATGAATAAGAAAAAAGAACTGTTCTCTTAGGTTTTTTTCATTTTCCCATTCCAAAAGTATCCTGGCTATGCCTTTGCCTTCTATCTTTTAAATAACTTCCTGTGTAGGAGAATCACTACTGTTTTTCTAGGTCAGTCTCTATTGTGGGACACTGTCCACTAGGGTGGAGCGAAAAAAAATGAATTTTTTAAAATCAAAAACGGATAGGTGCCAAAAGTTGCCTTTATACAAGTACATCATCTGCATGCAATATTACCGCTGAAAAAAAATGGCTTGAGTCTGCGCTTTTGGTCCAAAAGTCGAAATTTTGGATAAAATTTGACATTTTTTCAAAAAAATTAAAAAATTCCTATATAGCTGGCTATTATTTAAAAGTGTTATTTAAACCTTTATTATTAATGACTTAACACATTTAAACGATAAAACGGTATCTTTGTTCTGTATAACGGGAGCAAAACTTACAACTTTAGGTAAAAAAAGGCGTTTCCACTCTGTTGTGTCATACAACTAATTGTTGTTTGGAATACGTAGTTGCTTTCAAATCTACCCTGGAGGTATCACGTGGAGGTGGCTACATTTCATAACACAACAGTGCATAGCTTGACCACCCTTCCATCTGAACACAATGTTTTATTTATATATAGAATTGTGATTTTTTTATCAAATACTGGCATAAGTTTTCTATGTATCAACCTAGTCCATCTCTTCTCTGTATCCACAGACGTTGGGTGATGCTGCTGTGACACTCCTTCACGTACATTTCTATTGTGTATAATAAGGTAAGCAGAATAATGCAGTGTAATTAATGGAATCTATTCAGCCCTCTAGTATCTTCACCAAAATTGCATCCAGTTACTGCATAGTGATTAGGAGTTCTGTTCCGACAACATTTTACAACATTAAGGTATTTCATCTTTGATTATGCCATCATTTACTCTACCTCTTGCATTTTTTTATATGCTGATAAGCTTGTTGTTTAATGTGATGGTGATCGTCATCAAAATTGCAATAAGAATTTACTCTAGATGTGAAAAGCTACCATTGTCCTAAATAAATTTTTTTAGTATTTGTTTTTTTTTGCCGTTTTCTGTGATGTTTAGTAGCTGAGTAATTTCCCATAAGTTTTTAGATCAATTTTTTAGATGTGGATTATATTTGGTGTAAACCATCCTGCAGCATAAACTTGGATGAGTGACTTTGTGATACTTTGTGAGTGAACCAGACTCTGATGATCAATCAGTGCATATATGAAGGCGAATAATTTTATGCGCCTTTGTGAGCCATCTTGCGTAGGACAAGTTTCTTGGGTTCCTATTCGCTAGTTCTTCTGAGCAATATCCTGATGAAATAGCTTTGCAAATGTCTAGCAGGTATTTCTGGTATGTGCTGAGTACCCTTTTCTCGAATTCAGGAAATAATGTTTGAAAATTACTGTTTATGGTTTCAAAAATTGAAATAAGAAGGGAATAAGCACCTGGACAAAGATTTTCCAATTGGTCCGGCGAATCCCTGTGGGTTAGAATCTAATTTTTGCCAACGATCTTGTCTAGTAAATGATACAGAGGAAATTCACTGGACTTGGAGGTGGCATATGATCAATGTAATGGTTCATTTTTAACATGTTCCTCGCAGAATGGATGACAACGACTAACAGATTTATCCACCTTCGATGGGCACTCACCGCCCATCAGAGTCTCTACGTTCACTCAAAAAGTACTATGTTATCCAAATTTGGATAGTTTACAATCAAATGTAATCCACAGCTAAAGAAGGGATCTAAAAACTCATGGGAAATTACTCGGCTACTAAACAACACACAAAACGGAATAAAACAAATACTAAAAAAAGGTTATTTAGGACAATGGTCGCTTTGCATACGCGGAGGAAATTCTTATTTCAATGCTCTCTGACGATTGCCATCATATTAAACAGCTAACTGCTCAGCACATAATAGTTGAAAAATGAGAGTAAATGATGGCATACGCAAATCTGAAATATCGACAATCAACTTTGAAGCGGATAATTATATAAATCTAATTCATTGCAAAAGTGTTGTGGTCACAGAACCCCTAATCAATATGCATTTATCAGATGCAATCTTGGTGAAGATAATAAACGGCTGAATAGATTACATTAATATCATCCACACTGCATTACACTGTTTGTCTTCTCTTACACAAACAGTAGAAAAATACGTAAAGGAGATCACAGCAGCAGTATCCAAAGTCTATGGATCCAAAGAAGAGATGTACTAGGTTGATACTTAGAAAACTTATGCCAGTCTTTGATAAAAAAAATCACAATTCAATGTATAAATAAAACATTGAGAACAGATGGTAGGGTGGTCGAGCTATGCACTGTTGTGACATGAAATGCAGTCACCTCCACGTGATACCTCCTGGGTAGTTTTGAAAGCAACTAGGTAAGAGCTGTATTGTAAACAGCAATTAGTTGTATGACACAAGAGAGTGGTAACGCCTTTTTTTTCACCAAAAGTTGTCAGTTTTGTTCCAGTTATACAGAACAAAGATATCGTTTTATCGTTTAAATATGTTAAGTCATTAATAATAAAGGTTTAAATAACACTTTTAACTAATAATCATCTCTATAGAATATTTTTTAATTTTTTGAAAAAATATCAAATTTTACCCAAAATTTCGACATTTGGACCAAAAGCGCAGACTCAAGCCTTTTTTTTCAGCGGTAATATTGCACGCAGATGATGTTCTAGTATAAAGGCAACTTTTGGCACCTACCCGTTTTTGTTTTTAAAAAATTAATTTTTTTCGCTCCACCCTACTGTCCACTACGGGTAACTACCAAACGCGAAGCGACCCCTCAGTCTGATTTTTCTATTAGATAAAAGAAATTCCATGAAAACTAAGTGTTTTTTTCCCGTTGAGCAGCGTTGAGCTTCCTTTCTTTTTTTTTTTCGTCTTGCCATGGGCGATGACTGCTCGGGATAATAAAAACAAACGGGAGGGGGGAATGTGCAAAGTAAAATTCTTAGTAAAACCTTTTTTTTTTTTTTTAGACATCGATCTCATTTAGCCTATACAAAAAAAATATATATATATGTATAAAAAATGCGTAAAAAGATTAAAATGCAATTCGGTTCCTTTTGATTCCGTTTTCAAGGTTTTAATGAATCAATGTTTGACAAAGTTGATTAGTTAGTTCAGTTTTATATATTTTAAATTAAAAAATAAGTTGTATATTAGATACCTACTTAGTATTTTTTTTTTTTTAATTTATTTTGTGGTGAAGAAGGGGAGGGGTGCAAAATCTATGTTTGCCCCGGGCGCCAAAAAGGCTAGTTTTGGCCCTCATATTATATATATATATAATACACTGACCGATAAGATATTGTGGGTAATCCCGTCACTCCCAGAAGAATCAACTCTTTAACCTTTTATGTACTGAATTATGAATTCATGAAATTTTTATCTTCTAAAGCTTTTTTCGTGAATCGTTTAAACTACATTAGAAGATTTACATAATCATTTAATAAATTTTAGACCTATTTTATAAGGATTGAAGGATTTAGAAGGATTAATTAAATTAAAATTTATAAGGATTTTGTGGAATATTTATAACCCCACTCAAATCTTATTTTTAATATTTTTCTTCGTATTTTGTAGAATTCAGATATGTACAAATATAACGTTCTTACAATAGAAGTATAGAAATATTTCCGAATTGGAAAATCCCCCCCCCCCCCCTCCTCCTCCGACGCCAAGAAAGATGAAAAGATGCAAAGGTAAAATGAATCATCCCTTTAAAAATATTTTTGTTTTGTGTAACCAATAATGCTTTTGGAACAAGATAAAGTAATGTATCTATAACTCATTTTAAACTTCATTACAACTAATCGTATTAAATGAATTATAACAAGTTATTTTAATGGTACTTATAAGTACCATTTTCTTATTCATTTTCTATATTTAAATACCAAATTCAAATTCTTCTATATTTAAATACCAAATTCTTATATTTAAAATATCTTCTTGGGAAATTCATATTAACATATTTTTTCTGTATAGTCTTAAAGGATCTCATTTTTTCTTTTCAAATTTTTTCAAAAATCTATGCTAAATTTAATATTTTATGTGTTAAAAGCGGGAGAACTGTGACTAAGATTTTAACACTTCATAAAAAATTAAGTTTATACTTTAGAAATATTTTGAGAACTAAGAAAGAAAAAGAAACATCTTTTAGGAAGTGTACACAAAAAATAGAAGTTAAAAATATTAATTTCCCAAAGAGATATTTTAAATATACGAATGTATCAAATGCCCATAGACTTTACATTAGTGAGGAGAAATCGGAAACTGAGTGACCAGGCCCCTTAAGGCATGAGAATGTAGGGGTTAAAGGGATCGCGAAATACCATGATAACGCATTAGAAATTTTTTTAAAAATTATTCATTACTAAGTGTGTTTTGAGAAATCTTTTTTTTACCACTGAAATGAGAGTTTGCCCTAGACAGTTTGAGGCGGAAGGGGGTGCTGCACCCTCCCTGCCCTTTGATTCACAAAATATCACCGTCCTTGCCCCTCGTCTCAAAAATTAGCCCCCTTGTTGTCTCTATTCCAAAAAAATAGCCCTTACTCTTTTTTGTTTTAAAAAATGTCTTTGCATAGTTAAAACTTCCTGTCTTGTACAGAGTCTTCTGAATTTTAAATATTTAAAAAAAAATGCCTAAAAACCCCAAAAAAGTACACTTTAGAATTTAAAAAGTTCCTTCAGAAATAAAAAAAAGTGCTTATTAAGAATAAAAAAAGCCTTTTTTCTACAAAGAGCACCATTCCCCTTTTTAAACCTGGGAGAAACTCTAATGTATTGGTATGGCGCGGCTCGCCTGTAGACCCGGGCTTGACCGGTGTGAATTAAATTTTGGGATTTTCCATTTTACTTGCATTGAGGTTAATAAACGAGATTTTTAAAAATCAGATTTCAAACATTCTCTGCTTATATATCTTAATGAAGGTCACTGATCCCTTTAAGAGTGTTAAGATCAGAGTTTGATTTATTTTGCTAAACACGAAAAAACCCACTGGAAAAAAAAAAAAAAAAAAAAAAAAAAAACCAAAGTTTTTTTTTTTTTTTTTTTCGTCTTTTTCTCGTAATTCTCCTTTAAAATTGCACTTACCTAACTGATAATAAATATATTAATTTTAACCAAACAAAATATACATACTATACAGTCGAACCTCGTAAACGCGAACACTCAAAGGGAAACTTTTTTTGTTCGTGTTAAAAGTAGTTCGTGTTATCCGAACTTCAATACATTACACACAACTGGACGGGCCAATAGGAAACGGTTCGTGCTATAAGTAATTCGCGTTAAGAGTGTTCGTGTTAACGAGGTTTGACTGTATAATGTTTTCTATATAATGTTATAAATTTCATAACATTACATAGAAAACATCATTCATACTACATAATGTTTACTATATATACGTGCTATAATGTAATGGACGTAGAGTTTTCAGAAATATTGGAGGTGTGTAAATTGCTATACAGAACAAAAACTTGTCGTGTAAAAATAATTATCTCTTTAAAAACACATTGAAATAATTATATAAATAATAATAAATCAGATTATTTCTAAGTATGAAGAAAATTATGGGGTTCAAGTCAATCTAAAAAACTATAGATAAGGTATTTTGGTACGATTCAAAATATTAAAATCTAGCATAAAATTCTATAAACTTGCTTTCAATTTTTGTAATGGATTATCTCTACCATTGATTATTTATCTGTACAACTACAGATTGTGTTTCTTCTTACACATTAAACACATCCACCGTGACGTTTTATAGTTGTCGATGTCAGAACTGCATGTCATGCTGTTTTTTCAGCAAACGTCAGTTTCGAGTATAGGGATTGAAAGAAAATATTAAGAAAGAACAGAAATCGAACTCCCACTCGTTTTCCGGCAGAAGCACACACAATCAAGAAGAAATGGTGGTAGCATGAAGGCAATCATTTTTTCCCCTCCTTTCATTTTTCTTTGTTTTCCTATCCTCAACCTCCTTGTCTGAAGAAAATGTTGACTTAACCTCCGACCCCATGACACGCGAAAATCTCCCGCGAGGTACAGTTGGGATGAGACCACACGCGAGGTACAATGTCCTGGGAGAAAGAAAAAAAAAGTTGAAAAGCACTTGGAAATTGGGAAAAATGAAATAAGATGTTGAAGACGAAAGAAAAGTTGCAGTTCTCAAGTAACAACTACGAGTAAATAATTAAATAAGAAATGGGCGTCCTTTTTTCACAAATGGCACACGACGACTAGCTAAATTGTTGGGTTCCAGAAAGTGTTCTGGATTTTTTCTAAATGAATTTTTCCTCATCATTTTACTTTGTTCTGCACAGATTTCATGAGAATTTAGAAGCACTTCCTCTTATCTACAAGGACACTTCTTTTGTTTCCTCGTAACTTTTTATTTTGATTAATTTCCAAGAATATTGATGCAATGCCCAATTCAATAGAATCGATATTTTACACTGAACAATACCAGTTGGAAACAAATTTCGAAAATCGTAGGAAGTTGTTCCTTTTGTCCGGCCGACTGATTTTAATAGGAACTTTGCAACACTTTCAAAATAGAAATAGAAACATTGCCAAACCAACAGTGCGCGGGTCAAACATCTGAACTGTGTTTAAAAGAACCTTTTCAAAGACCCGTACTCAACGTGGAAAATTCGGGTAGATGATAAAAAGTTATCGAGGAGTTCCAATAGAAAAAAAAGTTAATCGCACGCATCATATAGCCATGATGTCGCATGCGTCATATACCCTTGATTTCGCACATACGCGAAAATCAACAATCGTTTCTTTTACTTTGCGGTGCCTGATACAAAAAAATTGTGGAGTAGCAACGCTTAGACGTTGTTAGGACTGATATATACAACTTGTTTTTAATCTTTTAACTCACTAATATACCATCTTCGAATAATACCTACATAATACATAAAATTATGCATATATATATATATATATCGCAAGTCATGCCGCCTGTATCGATTGGTTTAATTTCTTCTGGTTTTAGTTATTGCATATTGTTTGGGGCTTTCTGGTTTTAAAGTTTGTTGTTTTTTAAAGTTAGCAGTTTTTAAATTGATTTAGTTGTTGTCATTTGGTTTGGTTTGTTTTATATCTTTGGATCAGTTCTGGTGGTTTTGAATGGGATGCATGATTGCGATTCAGATATGGTGTTAAAAATTCTATTGCTGAGTAAGTTTTTAACTCACATGTTCCATCTTTATTTCTATTGTGCATTATGTTGTTCTGTACGGGTCTTACATTGATTAATTATATAATTCTTTCAATTTTTATGGAGTGGTTAATTGGACAATGTAAGAGATAAGCTTTTAAGCTAGTAGCTTATTATTTCTTTCTCAGAAATTAACCGCTTTTTACTAATGATTTCGCAATATTGCCCTTGATAACGAGTTATGAATCATTAGTTCCAATTTTATTCGTGAATGTTCTCTTGTGTTGATATCATTTGTGGCTTTTCCTTTTGAAGTAATGTTTTTAAATTTTGATAACATGCAGTTCGTGCAAAGGATTTGTTGATGTTGAAATTGAATCATTATTTCAGGGCTTATTTCATTGGTTAATATATATACTTAAACCTATTGTAGTTTGATTCAACTTTACCTTTTTAAGATAGTGACTGAATATTAAATATAAGGTAGGATTCTTTGAGTAAGTCCGAATTTAGTAATTAGACTACTTTGCTTTAGAAAAAGTAAAATACTACAGCGGAAAAAACTGTTATTGCTTTTAAATACTACGTTCTAAAATGTAAGGAGGAAAAAAAACTTAAGCTGAAATTTTCAGAGAGGAGTGTCCCCATATCTTCTTTTTTCCCCCAAACTTTGTAATGCTGCTTGAACCATTGCTCCCCAAAGTATCGTAACTCAAAGAATTATGGATTAGATCTGTAAGAAAAACGATTGGTGCAGTGAGAATTTTCTTTATCTTCAATCATAAAAAAGAAAGAAAAAAGGAAACTATTTTTTCCCTCGTTTAAGTGAAATCTCTTCCATTACAATAAAATAAACTATAACAATTGAAAATCCTTGATGGAAAAAAAAAATGTAGATTCCCCAAACCGTCATTAAAAGTTATTTATAAAAGGATTAGATAAGGTTCGATAAAGAATTAGTTTCTGAAATCCGAGCGTCGGCAGTTTTATATTCATTATCTATTAAATAGTTCTATTTATAATAAAATAATAAAACTTTCTATGAATCACCATAAAAGAGAAGAACACACAGAGCTTTGTATGAATCACCATAAAACAAAAGAACGCGCAGAACTTTGTATGAACCACAAAATAAAAGAGCACACATAACTTACTATGAATCACCATAAAACAAAATAACACTTAGAACTTTATATGAAACACCATGAAACAAAAGAACGCACAGAACTTTGTATGAATCACCATAACACAAAAGAACACACAAGACTTTGTATGAATCACCATAAAGCAAAAGAACACACAGAACTTTGTATGAATCACCATAAAACAAAAGAACACACAGTGGTGTTTCGTGCAAAGTTTTATTATTCAGCTGTGATTTATCGCCAACAGTGAGTGCTCTTTATAATTTCCCATTTCCTCTTCGTTTGTCACCTATTGCAGCAGATTAATTTTTAATCCTAAAATTGCTGTCACAGATCGTTAGAAAAACTTCAACTTCTGGCTGCATCATGTATATACAGAAAATCAGTACAACGTGTATAATTTATTTTAAGGTTATTGAAAACACATGTGGCTAAAACACAATAAATTAGCAGCAATATCTGCAATATCTGCATTTTGAAACTTTAAAATTTCCTACGAAAAATTGTTTACTGAAATATACAGTCTAAATTTAAATTCTAACCGTCAAATTCCTTTTCATTTCTCTCAATATAACACATGATAATTAGGAAGTATTTCAGATTATTCTAATTCTTACCCGAGGTTACTCGAAATTAAAGAATCGTAGAAGAATATTTGCTCAAATCGTCGAAAACTTTCTTCCTGTCTCTTTTATTTTGGTTTGCAACAATGAAAATCTGACATCGCATAAGCGATAATTACTTCATTTAAAAAAAATTATATCTGCATATTTACTAGTCAGTCGTAAAGAAATCGTTTCAGAATTTATACTCCCTAATTAAAACAGATTTCTGCATCAAAGTCCTCGTTACGCGAGATTTAAACTCACCATTATCTACTTATTAAAGATCCGGTTGCCAAACACTTTATAGGATCTGCTAACATAATAAATGAAATGCGGTAACACTATAGTACTAGTTCATTAACAAGAAATGGAAGCAGATGGGAGTCTTCAACAATTGAGAAACACGAGCGCTTGTCATTGTTGCCAAATACATATTGTTAAGTATTTCCACCCATTCCGCCGGAAGTGAGTGCATGACTGTTGTTTGAAATTAAGCATGCAGAAATTAACTTTTGGCAAAAATTTCACTCCTTGTATAATTATATGACACGCAGATTGTCGTGATAGGCTGATTGTACGAGATATGCCTTAAATGGTTATTAAAATTAAAGTCGTCGGAGACGAATATACGCAAGATTAAAGAAATTTTTAATTATTCTTGTACAAAACAAAAGTACAAAGGTTTCTAAAGTGTGGTGCTGCCAGGTGCAGTGTGGGAAATAAAGTAAAAAGTGGGTTAGAAAAAGTGGGATAACTATATCCCAACGATATAAAACACATCCTACAGATATAAATTTCCTTTTATTACATTAAATTTATGTGAATTAAAACAATCTTTAAAGGACACAATTTGTTTTAATAATTAAACATTTATATTATTTGTGGAATGGTAGACATCATTTGTATGACAATCAACATTCACTAGCAAAACTTAGTAAGTTAAACTTATCACTTTGACATGTACCTTGGTACAATAAGGAAAAGGGGAAAAAATGCAGATATTTTTACTTAAACACAGGCAATTCGTTCTAGCAATTTATAATTAATGGCATATCGTAAAAAATAACTACAAATATATGGCAATTTTAAACAATAAATTGTGATGTGTTTAGCTGCAGTTTTTATTATTATTATTACTGTTTTTTTCCTTAATGTATAAACCAATGCGCCCCAAGAACTTTTACTGGAGGAAAACATTTGCTTGATAAATCATTAGTTGAATTTGAAAAAAAAAAAGAAAAGAAAATGTTTTAAGCTTACTGGGAATTCTCAGCTAATGGTACGAAAAATTGCTTATTTCCTAGTTGCAAAGTACATAAAAATTGTAGAAAAAGTAACATTATTATGGTAAGTACCCCAATCCATACATGTTTGATTCAACGTATGCACTGCTGGAGGAATGTTTTATTTTTTTTATTTTTTAAAATTATTCTCCCCTCCAGCGAAAACAGTAAAAATGACCATACAAACAAAAACTTTTGAATAGATACGAAATCTACCGATATGCTGTTCTGATCTAAGAAGTAACTCGTCAATAATACATAAAATTATTCGATGGAAGCTATCAGATTGCGTGAGAAGAGACCATATATTTCAAACCACATTACGGTTACAGACATAAAGCTGAAATGGCATCAGTTCCAAAAATGAATGATTTATGACCTGTAGGATTTTTGCCGATGCACGTATCGTAAAAGGATATGTTTAAATGCTTGTGTATTTTATTGTTTGCGGAACCCAGAAACATTAAAAAATATATCGAGTTATAAAAAAGTATCATTTCGAAACATTAATGATAAGTGTATATCACTTCTATCCTTCTGTCCGTCGATCAGCTTGCGCTCTAGTTCGTAAAAAATTAAGATCAGAAAAAAATTTAACTGTAGAAAACACTTTAAAAAAAAAAAAATCTTTAACAGGATAATTCTTGTTTTTCGAACACATACATGTGTAAGGAAAGTATTTTAAGCAAAAAAAAAAAAGACTAAAATTTTCGACATCTTTACGTTTTGAGGTTTTCAATAAGCCTTTGTAATTTTTAGAAGTTTCTATTTGTATGCACGTATGTTATATTAATGTTTCCTTACATTTTCAGATCTTCACAGTCTGTTTTTGGTGTTTTTATGACGGTGTATTGTATATAGTCCTAAATCAAATTTCTTGGTTAAAAAGGTGAAAAATCACAAGTAGCAGAATACAGTTTTACACTATATTAAACGCATTTACTATTTCATTAAATGCATTATTTAAAGCGTTTTCACCATCTTTCGAGATAGTACTTCTTTCCCTGCGACATCGCTAACCCTTTCAAGGTAATTGGCTATAATTTAATTGCGGTCGGAGCATATCGTCGCCTCAATGTGAGCGAGCACGTTAGAGTGCAAGCAGTGTTTTTTTCCCATTGAACTCAAACTTGACAGGTATGTTATAGTCCACTTTTGCAGGAACTGTATAAATTTTTGGATACAGTGGTCGAAGGATTATCTAAATCAATTTATATCTCTTTAGTGACACTTTCTCAGGAAAAATCACTAAGAAAATCTGACTGAGGATAATCAATTCTATTGCCGCGATGTTCACAAAACGTTGTGTTTCAGAAGTCTCTTCAGTAATGTCTCTTGTTTAAAGTTTCAATATAATCCAGCTGATCATCAGAAATTTGTTTAGGCACCATGATAGGTATTTCTTTTTCCCTGCATTATAATTTTATTTGAACATACATCGCTGTATAAAATGTTAGCCAAGTCGAGTTTAGTCCCTGGAGATTTTATATTATCGAATCAAAAAAGAAATTACTTGTTAATTTGAAAGGTATGAGAAAGAAATATTCCCGATATATGAGAAATACGCGAGAGATACGCCCACTAAAATTAATAGTAACCTTACATCAGGCACTATTTTCAATTAATTATTAGTATTATTAATATTATAATAAAGAGAAATGAAATATTTCCTCAAATAGAATAATTAACAAAACAGCGTCGTCGAGTAGACGTAACTTGCGCCATTTGAAACGTCTAATTACTCATGACGTGAAGCAAGACATATGTCAATTATCAAATGTGTAAAGTTGTATATGGTGATATGTATAAAATGGAATGTGTATTTTGCTATGTATTTACATTGAATGTATACATCGTTTTATACATTGGTATAGGTATAAAATGCGATACACTATGCGGTAAAGAATTAACCACAAACCTTCTTTAAAAAAAGGGACTAATTCCCCCCCCCCCCCCCCCCAAAAAAAAAAAAAAAGTTTTCATGAAGCGCGTCAAAGCAACCAATGACAGAAAGCATGTCTACATTTTGAAAGAACGCAGGTTTGAGATAGACAAACATTTCTATCTCATGGAAAACACAAGTAAGATTTTACCTGATGAAGATAGTTGTAAAATTCTTTTCGAAAATAATCACATTTTGAAACATTTCTAGAATTTTACAAGGATAAACAAAACACAACTCACTATTTTAAACTTTATATACCGGGTAAGCCAAAAGTTCGTTAAAACTTTAAAAACTCATAAAAAGGGAAGAAATTATGATAAAGGAGTGCGGGTTGCAAAGAAAGGGCTCACAAGGTAGTCTGATTTTTTTTTTAGCAGAAAAAAAAAATTGTTAAAAAATTACATGTAGAGGGCGAAGACGATCTGAAACACAATGAACAGGACAACCATAGTGTCGTAGAATGTTCCGGAGGTCATGGTGAACATTTCTTACTGGAAGAACAAATGAATGGAGCGTATCGTTGTCTTGTTCATTGAGTTTCGGGTCGTCAGCGCCTTCTATATGTGATTTTTTAACTATTTTTATTTTCTACTGAAAAAAAATCCGACTACCTTGTGAGCCCTTTCTTGCAACCCGCACTCCTTTATCATAATTTCTTCCTTTTTTATGAGTTTTGAAAGTTTTAACGAACTTTTGACTCACCTGGTATATATATTTTTTTATTTCAATAATTCGTATTAAAAATTTAAAAGAAATTACGATGGTAACATTTTAATGTGAGCTAAAAATTCCTGAAAGTCATACGTTACCAAATCGTTCATAGTTTTATCCCATTCTTATTTACATACAAAGCTTAAAATAGATCAGCCTGTCAATCTAACAGATGCAATCGAATAGATAAAACGCAGGTGCACGTACTTAAATGTGATTACTGGAAATTCATCGATATCATCAGGTAAATTTCGATAGTGCTATTCAAGGTATTTATTCGTATTGTGTCCTCACGTCCTCTCTCGTTTATTCCATTCCGTTTCGCCCACTCAACACATGTTTAGTAGTCGATTCGAATGTCACAAAACACATTTCAAACAAAGTGAAAGAATCCGTGTGAATGGCATTCAATGTAGTTCATTTCGAATTCTACGAAAGAGAATGTCAAATAATAATTTTAGGTTCAGTAACCTCGTGGAAAAGGATTTGAGAAATACTAAAATACACTCATATAAAAGGTACATTCTTTAAGTTTTATGTAATTACAGTAGAACCTCGATTATCTGAAGTAATTGGGACCGAGCATCTTCAGGAAAATCGAAATTTTCGGAAAATCGAGAATGCTGCAATTTTAAGATTAATGAGAAATATATGCAGCATTTCTTATTATGTTAACAAGTGCTTAAGGCTGTTCTCAACTGCTCTGCTCAACCAGCGCAAAACATTTTAACACATTGACAAATTCATTTTTTAACGGAAATATATAAAATTGGAAAGCCTGACCATGGAAGCGATTTGGAATCGAACTGTTTTTCCATTTTTTGATCAATAAATTACCTATCGAGTTATAAGCGATTTTGATCACGTGACACGACATTTTTCTACCCTTCCTGACTGATTTTCTTCTTTCGTTCGGAAGTTCGGTTCAAAATGCCAAGTTTGACAGTATTTTCTGAAAGATGTTATTGTGTTGACAAGAAAACGGAAAAAAACAGTTCGATGACATAGTTTTTGAATAACAGCCCCTTCTAGTTTCATGCGTTTCCGAACAAAAATAAACTAAAACTTATGTCAGAAAGTTGACCCTTTAGATTTAACAACAGCCTTAATAAAAATAAAGCAATAGCAAAATAGAAACAAGAATAAATTACTTGAATTTAAATTTTGAAATTGAAGTACCTTTTACATATATCACAAGGGCTTGAAAAAATGTTTGTTTGTCGCAGGTTCGATTGCATTTGCTTTGAAACTATCACGGAGTTTTTTAATATTATTAGTTCACCAATATTACCGTCTTTCTGTTCTCCAGCCACGGGAATTTTGCAAAACATTCAAACCCTTCAGAAATGCTAATTTTTTTCGTTTTCTTCGTTGCACTCCTCAGCTTACGGGAGCTCAAGTTAAATTTCAAAGGAACTCTAAGAAAGGGGATCAAAAATATTTATATGTGCTCGTACTTCGGAAAGGACCGCTTGCACACATGAAATATGACAGTTAAAAAAACTTTTAAAATAGATTTGCACACATGGAACGTGATAGTAGAAAAAAACGGATTTTAAAAATGGATTTCTGTTAACCAAGATTTTCGGATAAAAGAGATTCTACTGTACTATAAAGTGCTTGTAAATTTTAGCAAGTATGTACTTATAAAGATTTTTTTTCAACGCTCAATGCCCATGGTATAGAATGCGTTCTAGAAATTGCGTAACTCAGAGAATAGGAATTAAATCCTGAAAATTTAAATACTAGTAAGTTTCTAAAACTATATATAAAAATCACTTAAAAACATCAAACTAATTTAATATTTGTTTAAAGTTATAAAAATACATTTAAAAAGGCAAAAAATACGTTTATTTACTCAGATTTGACGTGTTTTGTTCCTCTGATAAAATAATACGTTTGTATTATTTTATTTCTTCAGAATGTTGCAGTCAGAGCAATATGAAACATGTCGAATCTGAGTAAATAAAGGTATTATTTGTTTTTTAAATGTATTTTTATCACTTTAAGCAAATATTAAATTAGTAAATTTCTGTTTATTTAATGGTGAAATGTCTTATTAAATAAAGCAAAAATTTCTATTTTAAGTTTCTGGTGTGAATTCGGAATATATGTGGCTAAACAAATCCGATAAATTGGGAGCCCCACCAGTGGCCGAGAGGTTCTGCTCTCGAAGCTGGTAGACGGGAGGTGCTGGGTTCGATCCCAATCGCGCCCGTCGGCCTAATCGTTCGGAGTTTTCGTGGTTTTCTTCGAGCCGTGGATCTTCCATGCGTTAATACGGATTAGGTTCCCTTAGAAAGACCCCCACGGAGGGCACTCCCCCCGGGCCTTTATCCCTCGTGTAGATAATTGGCCGTCAAAAATCAACCCAACCCAACCCGATAAATTGGGAACACCGATGGTAGCATAGGAACCATGGGAATGGTAGTTGGGTACGCCGATAGAAATTCGCTTCAAAATGCCAACTTTGACAGAATTTTCTGGAAATTCTTCTTTTTTTTTAAATCTAAAATCTTAAAAACAGTTCGATTACATAGGTTTCTGAATAACAAAACTTGTCAATTTGATACGTTTGCAAACAAAAATAAATCAAAAACGTGTCAGAAATTTACCGAAAAACAGAAAAACAGTTCGATTACATAGTTTCTGAATAACAGAACCTGCTAATTTCATACGATTTCGAGCAAAAATAAACTAAAAATGTGTCAGAAATTTACGGAAAAATGAAAAAGGCAGTTCGATTACAATAGTTTCTGAATAACAGAACCTGTCAATTTGATATGTCTGCGAACAAAAATGAATTAAAAATGTGTCGAAGTGTGTGTAGCCTTATAAGTGAGAGGTCAATGGACAATATTCGTGTGATGTCCACAGTGGGAATCACGTGAGATAAAAGTAGGGCGAGATCGTTTGTTTACATATTGCCACCATTTGATGCAGCATAAATACAGGCAAAAACATGCGAAATATACTTTAGATTTATTCTGTACGAATCACTCTTCTATACCTACATATTAGAAAATTATTATAAACTCACAGAGTAAAATTAAGAAAGAAAAAACCCCCGCACATTAGGAATAGTAAAATACCATCGAAAAGGGGGAAAATATACAGAAGAGAGAAGAAAATAATTGAACTAAGTTTTCTAAATATCTTTACATTCGTACAACATACATTCATATTCAATTAAACTACAAATAATAAATTTAAACACTAATAATAATTAAATTTTAAGGCATACTAACCATTGATCACATACTTTTTAAACGTTATTTTACAAATAAAACGAAAAATACGTATAAAATTGCATTAGAGAAAGAAGCCTTGTATAACCCACACATACGTTCCTTGAAAGGTCTAAAACTCGATAAAAAGTAAATTTTCTAAGCACAATACTTTTCAGTGGCGCGGTTTTGTAATGTCATTCCCAAGCAGACGAACTTTTACAGCCTCGAACCCAAAGGAAGAATATTCTCCATCATAGTCAAAGAGAAAAAAAAAAAACAATATTTTTTATACGGAAGGGAAAACTGGGTCAAATCAGGAAATAAAATATTTACTTTTGGCCGCAAAATGGCTTTTCTAACCATCTCAAATCACTCTGAGTATAACTTTAAATGGCTAAACGAGAGATATTAGATTAAGAATGTTTCTTTTGGCCCTATTTTATACGCCCAACTTATCTTCATTTTCTAGCAAGAAATCACAGAATGGAATTCGCGTGCGAAATAGCACTCTCTCCACGAAGTCCTATTACCGTAATAGATCCGGCGACGAGTGGATTTGAAAACTTTCAATTGCCCATTACTCATGACTACTATTTTATACTAAAACATCATGTCCGCTTAACTCATGAATCTTTTAAGCAGCATTAAGTCTTGTAGTAAATTTTGATCACGCGCAGACGATGTCTAGCGGTATAAGAATAAGAAATAGATTTGGGTTTAAAGGGAAATTCTATCAGTGGAAACTATCTGCAGATAGCCATGTTTGTATGATCTAATTTATTTATTTATTTATTTTTTTAAATAGTATTTTGTTTAGTGTTTGGTTTGAGAAACATAATGAAAGGAGATAGTACCTTCGCCGAATAATGAAACATCATGTCACTTGAGGATAATGTTACGCACTTTAAAAAAAAAAGTCATGCTTAATGTTTATTAAATTCAAGAGAAACCAAGCAATAGTCCATTTTAGCAACTTATTTTGATTTCTTCACAATATGAGCATTTTTACGGATGTTAGAATGCGTTCAGATAGGCAAATTGAAGTACTAAACTCTTTGAAATCATTCCGGAATACGTCAAAAAAATTATTTCTTTCTTGCCCCCTCCCCCCGTAACAGCTTATCTAAGTTCTAAGTTAGAAAATTTGTTAAATGATCGAAAATTCCTCGCATTCTATTAAATCTAATTTGATTAATTCAAACACGTTGGATGCTGAACTATATCTCGTATGGTATTCACGAAAGTGGTACATTCAAATGCCAACTTGGACAGCTTCTGATCATGGTGTGCTGCACCCAGCAAGGTAAATACGAAAACAAGAAGCTTCATTTGTTGCAGTTCGAGAACTTCTACGAAAGTTAGAATGAATACATATAGACTTACTGGAATCGTAACCTTTTTTTTTAAAAAAAAGGGGGGAGGGAAGTAAGAAAAATAAAATAAATTGGAAAATATTTCATAGATTTTTATATCTTTCCTTCATTATGGGTACAGTTAATCTTAAATCTAAATGAAAAATTCCTTACATTCTGTTATATCTAATTTCATTAATTCAAACAAGTGGAATCTTGACCTTCATCTGTTGTGATATAAGATAATATCACGAAAGGGTGACAGATTCATGTCACGTTTGATCTCGGTACACACCTCACCTCACAGGCGCTTTCTGGGTGATTTTGTGATTGCTAGAATACAATCTCTTACACAAATTGAAATCTAAAAAAATCTTAGTTTTCAATAGTTTATCTTAGTTCTATGCCTGGATAAGGTATTAAATCTTCAAAAAAAGAAAAAGAAATCCTCGCATTCTATTAAATCTAATTTGATTAATTCAAACACGTTTTGAATGTTGAACTTGATATCTGATAATATCACGAACGATGATACATTCCCGTGCTAGCTAGACAGTTTCTGATTATGGTATGCACCTCACAGTAAATGTGAAAACAAGAACAAGCATCATCTGTCGGATTTAATCTACGACTAACAAGCCTGTTCAGTGAAAATCACCTGTTGAATTATAATGAACTCGACACATGGCGATACGAAATCACAGCTCGTACAGGTTGAGATAAGATCAAGTAAATAGCAGTTGTCCCTTGTCACTGCAGTTGACATGCGGACTGGATTTGTTTATCGAAGTGACCTTTAATAAATGTCGAAAATAAATAGTCTAAGTCTATGACAGACCTGGTTTCACGCGAAACATTAGGAATCATATCTCAATTTATAGGATTCCAATTTCAACTAATTAATCAACATCGATAAAATTATGTTTTCTGTGTCAAACTTTATTTATTATTACTGTTTGTTTGTTTTGTTATTGATGGACAAATTAAATAATTATTATTAGAACTAATTATTAATACAACCAGAGGATCCAACGAACACATCCTATAATTCTTGAAGGATGTGTTGATCTAACCAGGTCAGGGGTGATTCTGAATTAAAAAAAAAAAAAAAAAAAAAAATCAAACTCACAGCAGATGTTCTGAAAGGTTACAACAGAGATGAGGGGGGGGGGGGGGGGGGGGAATCCACCCCCGGCACTAACTATTGTTTTTTCGCGCCCCTTTGACGAAATTTGCGTTTTTTCGGTCTTTTAACGAAGTTTGCGGTTTTGTAGCGATCTTTTGACGAAATTTGCCCCATTTTCACGATCTTTTGATGAAATTTGCCGTTTTTTCTCGATCTTATGACGAAATTTGCCGTTTTTTGCGATCCTTTGACGAAATTTGCGTTTTTTTCGGCAACCATTTGTCGAAATTTGCGATATATTTTATGTTCGAATTTTCGGATTTATGACCGATTTTTTTAAATTTTCGGTAATGACTGCCTCCATTTTTCAGAATTTTCGGAATAGAATCACCCCAGAACCAAATATTTCCTGGTTACAGAATATAGATGAAAACTTTTATTTTTTGATTGAAAATTAATAGATTTTTTTACATGTAATATATATATTTTTTTTTTAGATTGCCCACTAACACCACCTAAAGACACTTGTATATGAAAAAATTTAATTTTGTATTCAAATAAAGTTTTTATTAAAAGCGGTACTTTGGTACAAGCCATATGCCAAGAGTTAAGAGCCAAAATAATCATTAATGATTTCACTATTTATACAGCAGACTTATGATAATTTGAGTGGTTTCCGCGCGTTGTTTGATTACATGTCTATTAAATATTTATTTTATTTATTTATTTATTAATGAAATTTTAATTTCATTATGGAATACTGGCCGGAAACAAAGGCTGATATTGTTTTAAGTGCTAACGAATTAATCGTTCGTACTTGGGATGCGATAAAGATAGATTAAAAAAAATTTAACAAAATATTCTTAACGGATTAATCTTTCGTAATCGTGCTGCATTCGACAAATATAGATTTTTTTAAAAGATCACGATTGAGAAATATTCTAACTTTAAGAAATATATTTAAATTGCTACGTAATTCAAATATATTGTTAAGCATTAGTCTACGAGGAACTTTGTTTTAGAAGATGTCAGCCCTCCCCAAGTTTATCAGATTTACAGTAATCGAACTTTAGCAATAAAATTATAATTTCAGTGTAAGAATTTGTCTCTTTTATATCATTACAAAAAAGTAGTACAATTAATTAGCAGTAGTAATAATTAAAGAGCTCAGATAATAAAGGCCATACGTAACAAAAAAAAAAAAAAAAAAAAAAATTGAGTTAATCATATGATTGAAGATAATCAAAGGTCCTCTACCACCTATTAAATTACTATTTGAAAAAAAATTAATACACACAGATTTTAAATGATAAAGGAGGCATTTGACAATAAACGCAAGGGAACGTCCACTGTTACTCTTGTGACCATTCCTGCGGTTTTTTTTTACAAATACTTGCAATTATTTTACTATAAAATATAATTAAGATAAAAAGTGATATAATCAGTAAAATACTATTGTGTTCCACTCATTTAATATATATCTAATTTGTACCAAAAAGCATTTCCCTTGTCTATATAATCAATCAAACTTTGTTACTCTTAGGACCAGAGTGTCACAAGAGTCATTTAATATATAGATAAGTAATTTTTTTTGTTGTTGTTGTTGTAAATTAGATATATGTTTGTGTGTGGAACACAGTGGTATTTAGCTGGTTATATCAATTTTTGTCTTACTTATATTTTGTAATAAAATAATTGGAATTTTATATGAAAATTGCTCTAATTATCACAAGAGTAACGATGGACGTTCCCATATTTGGAACTTCACAGCTTTTTTTCTCAAAATGATGATTGTGTCACTTACCACCTTTCTCATCTGAAATCTTCAATTATTATTAATAATAATTAAAAGCGGTAATTTCGTATTAGCCACATATCAGGAAAAGAAACAAAAGATTTTACAACAGCCTTTTTTTTTATTATAATACAGGTGTCCGAAAAGTCCCTGACACCATTTTAAAATTCAATATAAATTCAAGTAATTGTCGTACAGGAATGCAGTTTGGATTATAATGCTTCTTCATGACGAAAAATTTTCTTCAAGGGAAAAAAAGAAATATTTCCAAACTTCGATCATAGATGGCGCCACTTGTCCGTATGTTTGATTTCAGGCATGCGTTTTTTCTGATTAGTTTCGAAGTATCAACCTACGCAATTATCTTTTTCGCTTGGAATCGTTATTTCTGCGTCACAGCGTCAAAACTGATCTGAAAATCAGAAAAAACGGTTATTTGAAAACAAACATACGGATCAGTGGCGCCATCTATGATCGAAGTTTGGAACTAATTTTTGTATTCGCTTGAAGAAAGCTTTTCATCGTAAGAAGCATTTTAGCCCAAACCGGACTCTTGTACGACGATTACTTGATTTTATATTGAATTTTAAAATGTGTCAGGGGCTTTTGGGACACTCTGTAATTCCAGTAAATTAAATAGTTACGATCGTTTTATAATAATCCTTAACAATATATTTAAATTACTGAAATTATTAAAGTAAAGCAGGATTACTTTATAGTCTTAAACCGAACTAATTCCCTAAACACCGCTTTTAGTTGAAAGACAGATTTAATCCTTATTAAATAATGTTTAACATTTAAGAAGACACAGTGCATAATTATTTTTATTATAAATTCATTTCTTGTGATTTTGAAATGATTTGATGAATATTTTTATCTGAATTATTTTTCAAAACAATTTTTTAAAAGTCACTTTTTTTGATAACAATTTTAAAATGCTATTCCTAGTTTATTTTTTTAATTATTTGTGTTTCAAATTCCCTTTTTATGAAACAGAAACAACGTAGTGAAATAAAAATTATGATAGAAACAAACGAAAAATTTCATAATCCGGGGATTTCTAAATTAACAAGTGCGTCTTATTAAAAGAGTTTAAAATTAATTCAGTCTTATAATATTTTAGCATAGTTAAAACACTCATATTTAAAAGAAAAGAAAAAAAAAAGGAGAAGCCGCTAAAGTTAGGAATACTAATAAGAAATATGTTTTTAGTAAAAACATAAAACATCTAAAACCTTTTTTTTTTTTTCTGTATTACTTTTGGTAACTAACATTTAAAATTATATATCCACATTTGCATTTTATATATAACTTACACTTGTATTAGGTTGAGCAAAAAGTTCTGGGAAATTTTTTATCTAATAGTTACCAGAATTTTTATCGCATATAGGAGTAGTAATGGTATATCTATAGGAGTTCAGGAATTTCGACTCCAAAATGCCTATTGAACACTATGATTTGCGTGTGTTGATCCGGCATTATTGGAGAAAAGGTCTAACGATTCTGAAAACTTTCGATGAGAATCCTTTAATGAAGTTGAAGAAGCATGTCAAGAGTTTTCGATTCCAAGGAGCCGCCATGGTACTTCCAGCAATTTCGGAATCTGGCAGAACGATGGCAGAAAGTCGTGGACTATGATGGTCTCTACTTTGAAGAATTGTCCTTGTTTCTTTTGTTGTTAATTTGCGTATAATAACGCAACTTTCACAAATTTCCCAGAACTTTTTGCTCAACCTAGTATTATTATATATTTGGTGGAGAAAAAGATAAAACTGTAGAAATTTTGATATTCATGAATGTGGCGGAGCATTTGTGAAAATGGGTCATTACATGTCACGTGTGGTACAACTTTTCTACATATTTCTGCTGTTTTAACAATTTTATTATACCCTCAAATTAAAACAAACACGTTAATATGAAAATCTAGAGCTTTTTGTTATTTTTAATATGTGTAGTTTATATTTTAAAATCTTATAAATCAATAGATATCGGTATTTATGTAAAGGTCACGTGCAAGACATTGTCACTTTTTCATGGAATGGCCCTGAAAAGGGTTTTTGTTCTTTTTACCGGTAAAAACTGGTTTTTACCAAGACATGGTAAAAACTAGGTTTTTACCGGTAAATACCTGGGAAAAAGTGGTAAAAACATACGGATACAATAAACTCTCTCTTCAAATTAAATTTGCTGGTGCAAGTTGAGTACTCCAGCTCCAAGGTCATAGATTGGTAAACAGTACTAACATTTGTACAAACTATATTATGTGATAATTAATATTTGTAAGTGTTTGGTTTTTATTAAAAGGATTAAGGTTTTTTAAGTGTGATAAAAGTGTACTTAAAATTTTTCTTTAAGTGAAAATTAGTAAGCTATTCTCCATTAATGTAAAATATAAATACTGTAATGCGAATTCTCATAATAATAGTTATATGATAAATTTACAAAAATATATTTAAAATTTTGAATTCTTGTCGGAGGAAACGTGGATGAAAGTTTACAGGGTCTTTTTATATTCCTGAAAAGCCACTATTTTCATATGCATTCTTTTACTAATTTAATCAGAAACTAAATTAGATGCATATTTTTATAGTGGTATTAAATACCCGGAAAACTCTCACTACTGGAAAAATGAAAAATTAGTAGATACATTTTCATAAAAGTGGCAAAAACAGTCAAACTAATGAGTTTTTTTTTTCAAAGGCGGTAAAAACGCTGGTAAAAACATGTTTTTCCAAAGACGGTAAAAACCCTGGTTAAAACCGGTAAAAACCATCAGACGGTAAATACCGTCCAACCCTGAAACGGGCAGATTACTTAGGTCTGGGATTTAAAATGTGGAGATTTTTATTATTTATTTATTATTAAAATCTTTGCATCTTAATACTTCAAAAAGTAGTTACAATTGTTAATACTTCAATATTATTTGTTCAACTAGATGGTACCCGTCAAGATTTGACGGTAAATAACTTGGATGTTTCATTAGAAAAGTTCTTGAATTTTTAATGAATTGCTTTTAAATTAATTATTGAAATTGTGACAAATTTCTATATTGCATAAGTGATCCATATTTCTTTAAAGCGATAGAGGGTACAGTCAGCCAAACCTATTCACTGAAGTCACAGAATTTTAACTTTATAATTTACAACCAATTATGCTTCTTTTTACCAGAAATTTAACTAAAAATAGTGGGTAGAGCATTTATTTTTATTTACTATGGTCTCATTTTTTCGAAAAAATAACAGTATTTATTTTTATTTATGTATTATGGTTTTTTAACTACATGACCATTAAAAGCTGCCATGAATTTTATTTTTATCAGTTTCATTCTCTAAAAGCCCAAATTTGAAACTTGAAGCAGCATATAATTTTTATTACTTGAATTTTATTTTACATTTTTATACATTTTTTAAATATTAAACAATGGATATCAAGGTAATTTTTTTAATAGTTCTTATATGAATATCTTTCTTTTTTTTCCGTTTCCTTTTTTTAAGGAAAAGAAAGCAAACTTTTCTTTCTGACACACACACACATATATTCTTGATAATGGTCAGAAGATATAACAAAAATTGTAGATCAGCTCAATTTATTTAATTGATAATTGCATTTAAAATATTTTAGCTTAAATATTTTAAAAATAAAATTATTATTATTATTATTTTAAATATTGTTCAGCGTTAAATTTTATTTAATTATAAAGCATTCAAATAATAATAAAATAAAAATCATATAACTTCTCCTCCTAATAAAATATAATGTCATTATTGAAATAACTTATCGCGAAAAATATTACGGAAATCAATTTGCCGGGCGTTGGGTTCGAACCTGCTATCCACTACAAAATATCGGCGCTTTAAACTGCTGCTTTACTTACACCTCTCAGCCACCCAGAACTCGTTCTCAATCCCTCTAAATTGAACAGAATTTATGCATGTGCAGATGTCCCGAAATGGGTCTACTTAAAATTTTACCTTTGCGTTTTAATTATGATGATTTTATAGTTTTTGAAGGTTTTAAAAAACTGAAGAAAGATAGGTGTTATACATTGTAGATTAAATAAGGCAGTTGTTCGACTTATAATACGGCATCGGAATGCTTAAGCCTAACATGGCCGAAATAAAATGGCTGATTTTAACGAAAGACTATCAAGATCCGGATGAGTTCACTCCGGAAGCGTTATACACTTTGCGCCATTATATATATAATATAATACTATACCAAATTTGGTTTTCATCTTAAATTTCTGCTTCATTCAATTAATCAGAGTAAAAACGAGTTAATCTCAATCATGATATTTATCGGGACCATGGGTTCATATATGAACCTTCAAAACGAGCATATAGATTACCTTTTTGATACCGGTAATAAAGAAATGTAATATTTAAATTATTTAATTAGAGCATTTTCGTGATTATGTAAGTAAAGGTAAATGTTTTTAAAAAAATTTGTGCCAACAGATTACAATTTGTGTAAAGGATGCCGATCCCGAAGGGGTTAAAAATAGTTTTTTGTTATTCTGTTGTACCTCAGTTCTTTAACAATGCAGTCTTTAATTTTGGCACAACCTGAGTGACGTTGTTTCATATGTATTTTGACAAGTTATTTTTCCTTAGATTCAAATTTAAGGCTGGAAAAAAAAAATCTTCAGAAAAGAATTGCAAAAGCATATTACTATTTGGAAACGACAACACTTCTTTGTCTGCTTCTAGTGTTCCCTAAACTAAACGACCGTTTTGCTGAGTTTTGTAAAAAGCGTCACCTAGTTCAGCTTCTTGAAAAGTAAATAAAGTACCAAAAATTGTAATGTTAAAAGAATTTACGAATGGATGATAAAATTTAAAAGAAGAAAAATGAAGAAAATAAATTGTGAGATTCGAAGTCACATTATATAGATAGAGCATTTAACCAGTTTCTTAAATAATAACAATAATAATCCTATGTAAGAACACAAAAATAAATCTTTATAACAGTTATCACAAATCCAATTTTTTTAAATATGTTATGCTGATTTTATAACACTTTCTTAAAATGTTTAAGTAACAATGCAGCTTTTAATTTTTGGCTGAACCTGAGTGACGTTGTTTCATATTTATTTTGACAAATAACAATAATAATAATTCTATTTAAGAACACAAAAATAAATCTTTACAAGTAAGCTTCAATCAATTTCTTAAAATAAGTTATGTTGATTTTATAACACGTTCAACTGTATTTAAGTAACAATGCTTCCTTGGATTCAAATTTAAGACTGGACTATGTAAGAGCACAAAAATCCTATCTTGAGCTCCAATCCAATTTCGAAAAATAAGTTATGTTGATTTTATAACACGTTCTTAAACTTTATTTAACTAACAATACAGTCTTTAATTTTTGGCAGAGCTTGAGTGACGTTGTTTCATATGCATTTTGACAAGTTATTTTTCCTTGGATTCAAATTTAGGATTGGAAAAAAAAAAGTCTTCAGAAAAGAATTGCAAAAGCATATTATTTGGAAATGACAACACTTCTTTGTCTGCTTCCAGTGTTCCCTAAACTAAACGACCGTTTAGCTGAGTTTTGTAAAAAGCGTCACCTAGCTCCAGCTTCTTGAAAAGTAAATTTACCGTGGCCGGGGAAAATAAATCTGTCCCGCGCACTACTGGCTTTATCTCGTAGATGATTTAGAGAGGCTCACTCCATCCCCCGAAATGCGACGTGGCGGCGCGAGGTGTCATTTTTGGGTCGCGACGCCCGATGTGTCGTTGAGATAGGTTCCTCGCCCCCTTGGGAGGGAAAAAATTTGGAGGAGAACAGGGGTGGAGGAATGCCAAGGTCTTTCTTATTTTATTTATTTTTATTTTTTCTGTCTATATGTTTTGCGTGTCGAGAGCCCACGTCGCTAAACGTGTGATAAGGGGGTTTACAAGCGACACGAAAAACAGATGTGGTGGCAAGAAATGTGGAACTGAGCATTTCTGGTATAATTGCGGTTAAACGCGATACTTTTTGCTTGATTTATCCAGGGAAGAAGAATCTTTCACAACAGTTGCGTACAATTGTGGGATACATTTATCATGAATTTTTTTCGGGAAAGTATGTGTGCGTGTGAGGGGTGAGGTGGAGTGGGAAAGGATTGTAACAAGTCACATACATCATATCCTTATCGTGGTTGAAACCGCATTAGAATAACTGGCAAATGTGACAAATAACAGAGATTTCTATTATGATAAGTGGAAAATTTTGTGAATGAGAAACGTTTTCTACTTTATTTCCTGCGTAACTGAAGGTATGTAAAATTAGTTTTCACTCTAGAAAAAAAAGGGCAGGGTGGTAATCAATAATAAAGGCACAACTCAAGCAGAAAAAAGGCACTAAACTTTTTTTAGTTCAGCAAACAAGTCAAACGTGGCAAATGAGGAGCGTTCGTACTATAACTAATTTTATAAATATTCAGATCTTAGTGTAATAGATGCGCTCTTATGCAAAAATGCATGAATACAAAACTTATCACAACTATATATATTAAAATCGGTAATACGGAAATAATAGGATTCCCATCTTAAATAGGACGTTATCACCATGGCAACCTACAATCATTACCTATCATGGGATATCACTGAATTAATCACATATGATAGGATTTAAAAGGATGAAGAAAGCATATATTAATATCTTTTTAAGTTTTGATTCGATTCCCATAAATATGAAATGACTTGACAAAATTCTGCAACGATCATATTTATATATTAAATTTCAAAACATTCGGCTGGATTGTTTTTGCGCTGTTATTTGCAGACAGACTAAACGACGACTATCATAAAAAACTAATTTAATAATCGCCTGTTTTATATACATACATACATACAAACACACACATATATATATACACATACAGTCGAACCTCGTTAAAATGAACCTCAAGGGGAATCAAAATTTTGTTCATGTTATCAGTATCAAATCTGTGTAATCGTTTTTACAGGGTGCTGTGAAAACAATTCATGTTAAAAGTAATTCACGTTAAGCGTGTTCACGTTAACGAGGTTTGACTGTACATACATGAAAGGTCTATCATCTTTGCAAGCTTTCGGTGACATTGGTTTAGAAATACCCTGTAGCCTGGTTATTAAGGAAGATTTTACAGAAAATCTCTGTATTCAACTAAAGATGCATTTTGCCAATTTTAGAACAGACAGAGTACTGCGCCCTTAAATAATGAACCAAAGGGAAGACTAGTTAATTAGCGAAAACCTTTAGAATTAACTCGATTTTTTTCCGCGCTTATTAACGCAAAACTTTCTGACACACCATTAAGCGTAAAAGCATGAGACTTGCAGGCGTGATTATTAAAGTGACTTGTAATTGAACAGTTTTTGATTTTTAATTTTTCGTCAATTTAATTACATCTTCACATATAAGTGATTGTTGTCTCGTAACAGCAGTTTGTTTTCTTTCCCACACTCTCTCTTCCGGAAATTCAGTTCAAAAACATCTGCTTTTACAGAAAATGGAAAAATAATTCCATTACAAAGCTTCTGAATAAGAACACCCATCAATTTTATGCGCTTGAGGAAAAAAATGAATTAAAAAAAAAAAAATGTGCCTGAAAGAAGGCAGTTTGGATTTGAGAACAGCCTTAAGGGGGCTGGTCATTCAGCTTCGGAATTATCATACATAATGTTAAGTCTATGGACTTTTGATGCATTCGTATATTTAAAATATCTTCTCGGGAAATTCATATTTTTAACATATTTTTTCTGTGTGCTCTTCTTAATGGATGTCTCTTTTTTTCTTAGTTTTCAAAAAATTTCTAAAATCTATGCTGAATTTAATATTTTATGCTTTAAAAGCGGGCAAACTGTGAGTAAGATTAAAAATTATAAACTATTATAACACTTCATATAAAATTAAATCTATACTTTAGAAATATTTAAAAAAAAAAGTGACATCTTTTAGGAAGTGTACGTAATTACTTACTATTAACTTAAAAGCTAGTTTCCAATATGAAGAAAAACGTGTGCATCTATACTGTGTTTAAACTGAAAAGGATAAAAATAGATTTTTTGTTACAAGACACTTGTTTATATATTGAGTTATCTTACTGATTATCGTGTTTGGATAGCCATGTAAGTTTCACATCATTTGTTTTAGAAATGATTAAGTTATCTTAATATACTAAAAAAGACGGCGTGAAAAAAAATTCTAAATGTGAGTAAAAAGATGGCATTTTACTAGTTTGTATTTCCTTTCGATTTACGCTTAGTGGGATTTCTTAACCTCTTCGTGAGGAGTGCTGTTTATTCATGACGTATAAAGAGCGTACAATCCTAAATTTGTAATAGCAACTTTTGCAGGTAGTGATTTTTGCCTTATTTAATAACTAAATTTCTGTGTTTAAAATTAGACAAAGATTTGTATTTAGAAATACTGGTGCGAAAAGTTTAAAAATTATATCGTTGCAAAAGGGGTTAAATTCTATACATAAGTTGCGGGAATGTAAAACGAATTAAGTCGAAATATCCAAATTCAAGTAATTTTGTTAAAGGAAAATCATAGAGATGTAAACAAATGTTATTACAGTGTTTACTCGCGTAATAGTCGCACTTTTTTTTGGCCGATTTTTCATTGTGAAAGTCTAGGTGCGACTATTCTGCGAGGAAATCTACTACACAAGATTGTACACTCTAATGCTAAAACATTACTGGTATATATATATATATATATATATATATATATATATATATATATATATATATAAAAAATAATAATAGAATTTTACTTACTAAAAGTTTCCAGATTATGTGCTTGTTTATTAAATAACATTTTCCTTTTTACGGTAATATTTTTATAGACATGTAATTTACAAATAATCTTTGAGAAAATTTTGACAAAAAAACTCTCATAATAAATCATTTTCACTGAAGATATCAGTATCACTAATATAATGTAAATCGGTATCTGAAGAATGGAGTGACTATCGGGTATGTTAATGGGAGTAACAGAACAGAGGAACCCATTATGAGTACTAGTTCTGGGAAGAGAACAGCTGATGATTTTCTATTTTCTAAATAAAAGTCAAATACGCGACTGCGACTTTTATGCGAAGAAAATATTTTGACGATTTTTTCTGCTTCAAAACGAAGTGACGTTGCGACTATTATGCGAGGGCAACTATTACGCGAGTAAACACGGCATGTTATGTTAAATGTTATGTATAAGTGTTATGTTAATATAAAATGTAATTAAACGATGTAAAATTCAAAATAGCAATTAAATGAAGTAAAAAAAAAAAGTACTTTTTAGGTTCTAAGAAGTGCATTTTTCATATCAAAACTTGTATACAAATCACAGAAATCGCCATCATATTCACTTTTTTAGGCTTTAAGGCGTTCCTAAAGTCCACTGCACAACAAGCGCAAAACTTTCTGACACATTTGTTGACGCGTTTTTAAACGTAGACACAAAATTGGCAGGGTTGATTATTGAAGCGATTTGGAATCGAGTTTTCCATTTCTTGATAAATAAATTATTTATTGAGTTATAAGCCATTTTGAGTCAAGTGACAACTGCTTTTTTTTTTTCCTTTCTCCGACTGCTTTTCTCCCTGCATTTGTAAATTCGGTTGAAAACGTCAACTTTAATAGTATTTTCTGAAAAATATTTTGCGATTAGCAAAAAATGGTAAACGTCTTTAGATCACATAATTTCTGAGTAACAGAACCTGTTAATTCGACGCATTTATGAACAAAAACTAATTAAAACTTGTGTCATAAAGTTGCGCCTTTGGATTTGAGAACAGCCTTAAAAACAGTAAAAGTAGCCTTAAAAACAGTAAAAGTAAATCACAAGCCATATTAATTGAATGAGAAATGTATTCCTCATGTCAAAACTTGGCGTATAAAAATCATAGGAATCTCGTTCATGTTCACTTTTTTAGGCTTTAAAAACAGTAAAAGTAAATCATAAGCCATACTAATTGAATGAGAAATGCATTCCTCATGTCAAAACTTGGTGTATAAAAATCATAGGAATCACAGGAATGTTCACTTTTTTAGGCTTTAAAAACAGTAAAAGTAAATCACAAGCCAAATTAATTGAACATCCGGATGCTACAACTTCTTTTTGCCCCTTCAAAGACGTGGGAGGGTCAACTTTTTCATTAGGGGGTCAAAAATGGGAGACATGGTTTACTGAGAACAGCGCCCACGCCAGGGGGGTTGACAAGACGTTCAAGGAAAAACATTCGAAGGTCATTCTTGAGTAATGGGGAGTGTCAAAGTTTATAGGGTAGGTTTATCTATACCTGTCGTTGTCCAAACATTTTCAGACGTTGGGAGGGTTGCAGTGTCATAAGCTGTGGCTTTCCCAGCCAAAGGTTGGAAGTAAAGTTGGAATGCTTCGTCTACTGAATTCTTCCAGAACGCGGGCGTCTGAGGGGTTACACAGCCCTCAGGCCCAGAATAAATTTTTATCAGTCTGGAAAAGATAGCTGCTATTGGATAATGAAACGCACTGAGTTATTTTTTGACAAATTGTCTTTTTGGATTGATAGCGACGATAAAATTTATTGATAGGTACATGTTTTGTCATTACAGCTACTGATGTATTTTTAAAAAGCAGCAAGAACTTCAAGACTATAAAAAAAAGTTTTTTAAAGAAATCTGAATCCCCCAAAATAGATTTCAGATATTCTGTTAAGTTTAAAGAGATTTTGTATATTAGTTGTATTTTAGTACGACAAATCTGCGTAAAGGGCCTGGGAGATTCAATAAAAAATAGTTGTGTTTTAATGTTAATTGATTATCACTAATTATAAATGGGGACAAACAGTTTCCATACGATACGGCATTAACAAAAGATACAAAGGATCCTACTTTTGCTTAGCATTAAGTCATTAAATTAAAAGTATGGAGATTTTGTAAAAACGTTTTGGTACTTTTATGTTCGCCTCACGCGCCAATAGCATTTTTTCCCCCTGTTAATAGCAATTTTTATTTTTCATGTGTATAAATTAATATTAGTAATAATAATAATAATAATTTATTAAAAATATTGCTTTGAAGTTGATATTAAATGCTTCGGTTTATGATATTATTTATTATTATTATTATTATTATTATTATTATATTTTAAATGAAATAAGTCAAAGGCATGTATTTTAAATATATGCAACATATGTATTTTAAATATCTGTATTTTAACTGAAAGTTATGCATTTTAAAGGAAATGAGTTAAGGGTTTATAGTTTAAACAAAATAATGGAAGAATATTTTTATCACCTGCGCAGTCGGGCTAGCATAAAAGTACCAACATTTTTCTATAAAATAATAAAAGGGAAACATTTATTTGACTGAGATGTTTATCAACTGAAGAATTAAATTAATGCGTCAACTACAGATTGTCAATCTTCACCATGTTGTACCATTGCCAAACGTTTGGGATAAATCTTGGTAGTAAGAGAAGTGCTAGTAGAATAAATATCGGGTGATGATTGTGCGATTTGCTTATAAATCTTCGGAAAAAAGTATACGAAGGTTGGGAACTTCCTCAAAAAATGCCACATCAATAAAAATATTATCAGATATATTTTGTTTCAAAATAAAATGAAATGTACCGTCTCCCAAAAATTATAGTTTTCAAACGCAACACTGACACGCTAAAGGACAAAATTATGAAAATAAATAAACAACGTAATGTGTTTTTTTTTTCCAACATTCATTACAAAAACTAATTTATGTTTTATTGAATTTGAATTAAAAACCATAAAAAAAGGGCGGGGGAGGCATGCATGATGACATTTACTGAAGTAAAATTAAGATCAATAAAGTTTATTACCTGATTTGTCTAGAAAATTAATAAAATAAAGAAATGAATTTACTAAAAATTAAAATATATACATTCTAAAGTACGATTAAAAAAAATCCACATGTCAAACTATGAATTCCGAAACCCAAAATCAGACAAAAAAAAAAAAAAACTTCGAAGAAAGTCAGTTTCTTTTATTTCATCTCGAAGATAATATGACATGAAAGGCTGCTTGCGAACATACCTACTACTAAGTTATCTCTAAGATTTTAAAGGAAGAAAACTGTTTTTCACCACAAACAAATTAAAAGTGTTTAGAAATCCATTTAGTGGCATTATTCTAAAAATATCTCCTTTTACTTTATCGTCTGTTTTAATACTAGCAACAATTACATTCCTAATTAATTAAAAATAAAACGATATAATGCAGACATTTAACATACTACGTTACAAATTTTCACTTTATTAAAAAGCACGAGGGATTTTACCAATTAAATAGTGTAGAAAAAGCCTAATAAGTAGAAATAAACTTATTACAACTAATGATTTGATTTCTAAAATATGTACTACCGTAATTTACGGAAGATGCGCTGCATTGAAAATATTCAGCGTAATAATAATATAAAAAAAATATTGTAAACGCCGCATTAGTAAGGATGTGCACAATAAATCAGTAAAAATTGTAAAAACCGCATCGAACACTGCAATCTTTATTTAACTTTAATCAGGGATATGTTTAGGAAAATTTTAGGTCCTTTAAAGGACCCTTCACAAAATAATTTATCTTAAAACAGGACCCTTCACAAAATAATTTATCTTAAAACAGGACCCTTCACAAAATTATTTATCCCCAAACAGGACCCTTCACAAAACATTTTATCCTAAAACAGGACTCTTCACAAAATTATTTGTCTCTTAAATAGACCTTTCACAGAATTTTTTCTCTTTCAAATTGAACTTTTCACAAATTTAGTCATTTAAAAATAAAATCTGCCCTGTAAGTAAGCAGTTGAACTCGCCAAAGAGCATATTACTTAGCTTTTTATACATGAAGGATAGGACATGTAGGCATCGATAATTTAAAATTCACAAAATTATGACTAGAATTTTCACAAAAAAAAGAAAAACTTCACAATTTCGCAAAAACAGGACCCTGTGAGAAATGTCTGGGCAGACCCCTGCTTTAATCCAGTATTAAGGTCTTTGTGATACATATCTAATTTATTTATAAAAGCGACATTAGTTAGCATTTAATAATTATGCAGAGTGCAAATAATAATAATAATAATAACGTAAACGCTTCACTTGAGAAATTTTGTTTTTATAGTTCGTAAATGAAGCAATGTTTTTACCGCAAATTATTGTACAGGGGAGAATTTCGAACATCGAAAAACGGGCTTAAAATATTCTTGCTAAAAAATCAAAAATTTCAACGAAATATTTGCAGCCAATTTCTTATTTCTCATCCCGAAGATAATTAATATGACAAGGAACACCGTTTGCGAACATATCTAGTTAGCTGAATGAGATTTTGACGGAAGAAGGCAAGCAGGTTTTCACTTCAAATAAAGTGAAAGTTTTTAGACATCTTTAGTGGCAGCACGCTAAAAATATCTGGCTTTACTTTATCGTCTGCTTCAATGCAGGCAACAAATACATACATAATTTATTAAAAAATACAGCTAGCTAAATTGGCTTACTATAAAAGTTGTCTTGCAAAAGAAATTCTTTTTTGCATATCCACGATAAAAATTTGCACATAATTTTCAAGAACACACGAAAGGCCGAACACGCTATTTTAGAAAGTAATATGAATTCGGGACTACATCACGCGTAAAAGAATAAAATAAAACTTCGTTCTTTTATTTTTCTTTTTGCATCTAAAGAGAGCAGGGAGTAAACAAGAAAGAAATTTGTTAGGCAGTGACGTATCACAAAAGTAATTTCTTAGTTCAGTGAATCGCCTAGGCTCCATGAAGCTTTATTTATTTATTAATATAATTCATGTATGTGGGTTAGCAATATTTACTTTCGCTCCATGGTCTTTTTTATTCAAGAAAAAATGATAGATTGGAAAAGAATTCTAAATATTAAAGCTGAATCAATCATTTAAAATCAATTTCATTTTTGAAAAATATATGCATTTTCAGTCAGCATTTATCTGTTCAAATTTGGAAAAGAAGATTTGAATAATATTTTATTTAAATAATGCATTTTGTTTAACATTCTGCAGTAACTAGAATAAATGTTGAATATTACCTCACTAATTTTCCCCTTCAATGATACTTATATGTATAATTTAAAACAGAAAAACATGAAAATCCTTAATAAAAGAAAACTATATATATATATGTATATATGTGTGTGTATAAATATATATCCCCGTGTAATTCACATATTTTATTAACATATGACTTATTTTGTTTCTCCAAACTATCTTGTAATAATCAAATACTACGCATAACATTATATTACATCAAAACATTTAAATGCTTTTGAAAATTATTATTTAATACTTTGCTTTCAATACCTTTATTTTGCAATAGAAATGTTTCAAAGATGATTTCATCTCATTACTATTTATTTTGTTTTTGCAATTTTTATTTTCTATGCGAACAGACAAGCAGCAATATTGATTTTATTTACAACTTACGCCAAATATATATATATAATATATATTTATATTTTTATAAATCAATATTTTGTAAATGGTATCTGAAAAACTATCGACTTCCTGAATAACTGCAAAACATCAGTTCCAGTCATATATTCAGTAAGTAAAAACAGATATTTTTACGAAAGCGTTATAGCAACCAGCCTTCTCCATCAACATCGCCTGAGGTGCCTTAAAAATTATATCCAAGACGTTCTCAGTTAGATCATTTCATCATTCATTTATTAGCTGAGACCAAAAATCCTAACTTGCACTTTTTTTTTTTTTTTTTTTTTTTTTCAGCAGATGCCGAATAATATGCCAGAATCCAAAAGATATAAGGACAGCGCGATTTTCTATCTCAGGTATCAAAAAGTGATGGATAGCAGCAAAGTGTCTTCTTTGAAATTGCTTTAAAATTATTTGCTCATTAAGAAGCAAAATTGCGGAATCGACTTGTCTAAAATTAATACTTCTAATCAATGTAGTGAAAAAAATCTAGTCTGACTATTGTATTACAAAATTATCCTGGCATAATTTAGTTTTTTACTCTAATATCAAGCATGATTTTGTTGTAAAACTAGATTCACTTTTAAATAATTGCATATGCGAAAAGATTTGTTTCCTCTGTTAATTTCCACGTTCTCTTCAACAGATGCCCATATGAGATGACAGAATCTAAAAGATATAAGTCATGATAATGACAGCGTGATTTTCTATTAGCAGGTATCAAAAGACGATGGATAGCGAAGATTCGAAATTGCTTTAAAATTATTTGTTCATTAAGAATCAAAACTGCGGAATCAACTTGTCTAAAATTTAATGCTCCTAATGAATGGAGTTAAAAAAGTGTGGACTAGAATTTGGATTATAAAATTAACTTGGTACAACTTAGTTTTTTCCTCTGATATCAACCATAGTTTTGTTGCAAAACTAGATTTACCTTTAAATATTTGCATATGCGAAAAGATTTGTTTCCCCTGTTAATTTTCACGTTCTGTTCAATAGATGCCATATGAGATGACAGAATCTAAAAGATATAAGTCATGATAATGACAGCGTGATTTTCTATAGCAGGTATCAAACAAGTTGGAAATTGCTCGTCAAACGTGGCAAATGAGGTGCGTTCGTACTATAACTAGTTTTATAATTATTTTTTGCACCCCATATTGTACTGAATGTATACTTTTTTGCACTTCATAAAGCGCATAGTCTGATACATCATTAAAATGCACTTCCAATAATTTTTTCTCATTCCCCGTAATGTAACGGAACACTTTTGACTGTCCCTGTAATTAAACTATACATCCGATTTTCCTAAAATTTGAAATAGCTCAAAAAAACTTTGCAACAATTATATCTTTAAAATTTCAGACCATTCGGAAGGCTGTAATATCATTAAAATGTACTTGCAATAATTTTTCCCATTCCCCGTAATGTAACGGAACACTTTCGACTGTCCCTGTAATTAAACTATACATCCGATTTTCCTAAAATTTGAAATAGCTCAACAAAACTTTGCAACAATTATATCTTTAAAATTTCAGACCATTCGGAAGGCTGTAATATCATTAAAATGCACTTGCAATAATTTTTCCCATTGGCCGTAATGTAAAGAAAAACTTTTGACTGTCCCTGTAATTAAACTATGCATCCGATTTTCCTAAAATTTGAAATGGCTCGACAAAATTTTGCAACAGTTATATCTTTAAAATTTCAGATCATTCGGAAGGCTGTAATATCATTAAAATGCACTTGCAATAATTTTTCCCATTGGCCGTAATGTAAAGAAAAACTTTTGACTGTCCCTGTAATTAAACTATACATCCGATTTTCCTAAAATTTGAAATGGCTCGACAAAATTTTGCAACAGTTATATCTTTCAAATTTCAGATCATTCGGAAGGCTGTAATATCATTAAAATGCACTTGCAATAATTTTTCCCATTGGCCGTAATGTAAAGAAAAACTTTTGACTGTCCCTGTAATTAAACTATACATCCGATTTTCATAAAATTTGAAATGGCTCGACAAAATTTTGCAACAATCATATATTTGAAATTTCAGACCATTCGGTTGGGTAGTTTTTGCTCTGTTACATGCGGACAGACGGACGGACAGACGGACGGACGGACGGACTGAACGACGACTATAGGTGCTACGTATTTATATAATTACGAACGCACCTAAAAATGATGGATGTAGCGAAGATTTCAAATTGCTTTAAAATTATTTGTTCATTAAGAATCAAAACTGCGGAATCGACTTCTCTAGAATTTAATACTTCTAATCAATGCAGTAAAAAAAGTCTAATCTGATTAGAATTCGGATTACAAAATTAGCCTGGCACAACTTAGTCTTTTCCTGTGATATCAACCATAGTCTTGTTGTAAAACTAGATTTACTTTTAAATATTTGCATATGTGAAAAGATTTGTTTCCCCTGTTAATTTTCACGTTCTCTTCAACAGATGTCATATGAGATGACAGAATCTAAAAGATATAAGTCATGATAATGACAGCGTGATTTTCTACAGCAGGTATCAAGAAATGATGGATAGCGAAGATTCGAAATTGCTTTAAAATTATTTGTTCATTAAGAATCAAAACTGCGGAATCAACTTGTCTAGAATTTAATGCTCCTAATCAATGGAGTTTAAAATGTCTAACTAGAATTTGGATTATAAAAATTAGCCTGGCATAATTTAGTTTTTTTACACTAATATCAACCATAATTTTGTTGTAAAACTAGATTCACTTTTAAATATTTGCATATGCGAAAAGATTTGTTTCCTCTGTTAATTTTCACGTTCTCTTCAGCAGATGTCATATGAGATGACAGAATCTAAAAGATATAAGTCTTGATAATGACAGCGCAATTTCCTATCCCAGGTATCAAAAAATGATTTATAGCGAAGTGACTTGTTTGAAAATGCTTTAAAGTTATTTTTACATTATTACAGAGGCAAAATTATCGAAATAATTTATTCCGAATTTAAACTTTTTTCACTTCTTGTGAGAATCATTCTGGCTAGAATTTGGATTTGTTCCCCTGATCACGTCTTTAAAAATTTTGCTGTGAAACTCGCTTCTGTTTTAAATATTTCTACATGCAGGGGTTGATTCAGGTTTATTTTCATGAGGCACATTTTGTGAAAAGTAAAAGTTATTTTTATGAAATTTATTATATTTTTGTGAAAAATAACATTTCGTAACAAAAGATGAAATTCTGTTATAAATAAGCATTTATTAATAACTTTAAGCCCTCCTGCTAAAGATTTCCTTTTTGGTGAACTTGTTTTGTTTGCAAATTATACATTTTAAAACCTAACAAATTAAAAATAATTAATAAAGAGTATGTTTTTATGGAATGAAATTTTGTAAAGGGGCCTGTTTTATGAAAGGGAATTTTGTGAAGGGGCCTGTTTTATGAAAAAGAATTTTGTGAAGGGGCCTGTATTATTAACCCTTTATCTGCGGCATTATGATCTATTGATTTTTTTTTCATGTAATATTTTTTTTCAGTTACTACAATGAAAATTAAAGGGTAAACATAAAAATATACTCACCCGTGAGAAATTTAATTATTTATAGGTAATTAATTAAAGTGGTACTTTAAAGTACAATCAGTACACTATGACTAAAATATCATAACAGAAAACCCACAAGGTATTTCAACTGGTACCAGAAAATATTTGATTTAATAAGTATGTAAAATATAGGCCTTTTTCTTATTTACAAATAAATCGTTTGGCAAATTCCGGTGCCAATCATTTATTTCAACACTTTAGAATTGAAAATGCTCTGCTCCTGAAAGAGTTAAAAAAAACTATTTTTTATTTATTTTTTTTTTTTTAAGTTTCGATCTTGTTAGCAGTCCTTTAGTTATGCGACGTCAATATTCCAGGGACAACATTTTCTCTCGTATCTCCACATATGCAATATATGAATTTACATATGCCATTTTTAGCACAGCAAAAATGAGCCGGTGCCGCAACTTTTTCGAATTCCTATAAAAAATAACAATGAAACAGAAAAGAAATACCAGAGAAATCACTATTACACTACATTTTAGTAATTACATTTTAAAGCAGATGCAAACGATGGATAACTACACAGACGAAAAGTAAACAAGAAGTTTTTCTCCAATACCCAGTGTACTGACGGTACTTATAAGTACCACCGAGTAATTCAACTGCTAAATCAAATACATACACCGTTCACCTAACATAGCTAGTCAAATTGTATTCCAAGATCATAATGAACACACATAAAAAAATCCAACACTTATCTCATATCCTTTACTGTGTTTGCAGCAATGAAAAGACGAGCATAGCAATCTGCACAAATTGTCGGCACAAAACACATCGACTGCTTCAAAGATAGCATCATTCCTCTCTAAAATAACAAACCTAGAACTACTGCTGCCATGTATTCGGATAAAGTGGAGTTAAAAGAGAGATTTTTGCAAAGTACCATTAGAATATTAGTGACCGTCAGTAGATAAAGGGTTAAATGGATTTTTGTGTCACTAAATACTCCACAAATTGCGCTTAAATTGACCCCTGACATGTGTCAGATTTGTTCATCTTGTTATTTTCCACGTTCTCTTCAGCAAATGTCGAATTGGATGACAGAACACAAAAGATATAAAATCTTCCAATAACGCTTTTTATTATGTGTCAAATATTTTTTCAAATTTTGTACTTAACTTCAAAAAATATTTTCCAATACGGATAAAAATAAATAAATACAAAATAAAATAAATTCTTATTTATTTATTTATATTTATTTATTTACTGTTATTCTTACTATTATTTCAAAGCTACGATCTTGGAGAAGGAATTTTCATTAGCTCAAAAAGGTGACGACGATAAAAAAAAAATTAACGTTTACAATACGTAAAGCTGAAAGAAAAACCAAACGTAAATTAACAATAATAATTTAAAAATAAATTTCGCATGAAATTATTCATCAATCTTAGCTCTGAAGACCTGGAAAAAGAAATTTTCTTTAAATGTGTCGGAAACAATTGAAACTATAACAAATAATTTTCCGAATTTTGTACTAAAAAATTATCTAATACGGATAATAAATAAATAAAATAAAATAAATTCTTGTTTAGATATTTTTTAAACAGTTATTCTTAATATCATTTAAAAGCTACGAATATGCACAAGGAAATTTCATTTGCTCAACAAGGCGCCGACAATAAACATTAAATTTTTACAACACGTAAACCTGGTGAAAGAAAAACCAACGGTTTTCAATTAACTCAATAGTGAATTAACGCTTAAATTTTTTTTCTTGAACAACAAATTTCTTGGTCAACAAATTCCCACCGGTAAGAAAGTCGGGGCGAAACCTTCAATTTAGTTCTCAGCAGGGAAAAAATAAAGAAAAAAAAAACAAGAATAGAAAAAAAAAGTAGTAATAATAATTTAAAGATAAAGTTTGCATAAAATTATTCATCAATGTTATAGCTACTGAGACATGAAAAAAAAATATTTCAATAGGGAACTTTATTATGTGCCATAAACAATTGAAACTTAAAAATAATTTTCTGAATTTTGTACTTGACTTTAAAAAAAGAAAAATATATATTGTCCAATGCGGATAATAAATAAATAAATATAATATAATTCTTATTTACATTTTTATTCTACTTACTGATATTCTTACTATTATTTCAGGGATAAGAACTTGCGCAAGGAATTTTTATTTACTCAACAAGGTGACAACAGTAAAAATTAAATTTTTACAACACGTAAACCTGAAAGAAAAACCAAAGGTTTTCAATTAACTCAATAGTGAAGTAACGCTTCGATTTTCTTTCTTGAGGCTCTCAGTCAACAAATTCCCACCGGTAAGAAAGTTGGGGCGAAACCTTCAATTTAGTTCCCGGCAAGAAAAAAAAATAAAGAACAAAACACTATTTTCAAAATCGTAGAGATGGAAAAGAAGTTCGGGAAACAAAAACAAGAACCACTTTCTTTAAGAATTGTTTCTGTCCGTCCTCTACTTTATTTCTGAAATACCTCTGTTTCTTTCTTTACGTTTTATTGAACGTGTGAAACGTAGACATCAGCTAAATGCTAGAAAAAGAAAAAGAAGTCCTATTTTTCCTAACTACGAAGCTTTATTTTGCCAACTCGTTAAAAGAAACGGAAATTAGAAACGTATACTGACAAACACAGTAGCTATAATTTCCAAAAAAAGAAAAGATTTTTTTTTTTCTCTTATTTTTTTCCGGTTGTTTGTTTGCTTCAAGTTGCAGATTCTCTCTGGGCTATTAGCTGAAGAGGGACGAATCATTACATAGCTTTATTTCTTCGTTCAATGGTATTTTTCGGATGCAAGAAGGGAGTTAAATGTCTTTTTATGATTCTGGAAGTGATTTTTCTTTTTTTCACGTTTCTCTAGTAATTGTTTCTGCGATACATCTAAAAATGATGTCATACATTTCTGTGCGCCAAATGAGTTGGAGAAAAAAATAAGAATGATAATGAAAAAAAAAATAAAATAAAGAGAAGCAACATGTGTCACCGATTCTTCGCGTAGTTAGATGAACGTGAAATAAGGGCATGGAGGCGTAGAATCGACAAATAAAAACATTGCAGTCCAATCAGAGAATAATGACATCTCAAAGGAAAATCAGATATAAGATGTAGGAGAGAAATGAATGGGGTTAATGTCAGATAAAAACTATTTTGTACATTTCCTGTATGAAGACATTAAAAATATTTTCGTTTACCAGAGATTTATACCGGAAATATATCTGTCAGCCATAGAAGTGGGATCTACTATCTCACTATTATAATTATTAACCTGGGAATAATACTTTTGTATATTATTTTGCTCATTAAGGCTGTTCTCAACTGCTCTGACCAACAAGCGCAAAACGTTTTGGCACATTTACAAATTTCTTTTTTTAACAGAAAGCTGTAAAATTGGAAGGCTTGTCTATGGAAGCGATTTGGAATCGAACTGTGTTTTCCATTTCTGGATCAATAAATTACATATTGAATTATAAGCGATTTTGATCACGTGACAAACAGCTTTTGACCCTTTCTTGAGTGATTATTCTTCTTCTTTCGTGCAGAAATTCGCTTCAAAACGCCCACTTTGACACTATTTTCTGAAAGATCTATTACGTTTGCAAAAAAAAGGGGGAAAAACAGTTCGATTACATAGTTTCTGAACTACAACACCAGCTAGTTTCATGTATTTTGAACAAAAATAAATTAAAACATATGTCATAAAGTTGCCCTTTTGTATTTGAGAAGAGCCTCAAGGGGATGTAAATAAGAGACGAGCTCCATGTAAGCATGAGTACGAACCCGAAACGAGTTCAATTTTTACACCGTATTCGGGCTCGGGCACTTAAGGCTGTTCTTAAATCCAAAGGGTCAACTTTCTGACATAAGTTATAATTCATTTTTGTTCGGAAACGCATGAAGCTAGAAGGTGTTATTCAGAAACTATGTCATCGAACTGTTTTTTCCGTTTTCTTGTAAACGCAGTAGATCTTTCAGAAAATACTGCCAAAGTTGACATTTTGAATTGAACTTCCGAACGAAAGCAGAAAATCCAGTCAGTAAGGGAAGAAAAATGCCGTGTCACGTGATCAAAATCGCTTATAACTCAATAAGTAATTGATTGATCAAAAAATGGAAAACACAGTTCAATTCCCAATCGCTTCCATGGCCAGGATTTCCAATTTTATATCTTTCCGTTAAAAAATGAATTTGTAAATGTGTCAAAACGTTTTGCGCTTGTTAAGCAGAGCAGTTAAGAACACCCTCAAAGTAACATAGTTTAGCCTTTCATTTTGCTTAATATTCCATAACGAAATTAAAACTTCATCAATAAAGAAACAAAATAAAACACAATTTTAACAGATATGATATGTATTCAAACTACGCGTTTACACGCTGAAATAATCATAATCATAAAAAAGGATGCTGTAAATAACAAAATCTTTAGCGATTTCTCGGCTATTAATCGCTGACATGCGTGCGAAAGCATCGCTTTTAATAAATTTCAAAACTGTATTTGAATGTATAATTGTTATTATGCATATACAAATACTTGTTGCTACTTTTAGTAGGCAACCTAAAAAATATATTACATTTTTAAAAATCTGTTAGAATTTTCAATTAAAAATGGTGTTGCACTCTTCCTTAGTCTACATGCAGAGGAATTTTTCCGGATCCACGATCACCACTCGTACAGACTTTAAAATAAAAATGTTATTTTATATATGATGTGCTGCCACCACCGATATAAATACGTGAAATCGGACACGATGTGAGAAGGATTATCAAAAAAGTTAAACTTATTCAATTAATATTAAGGCTGTTCTCAACTGCTCTGCTCAACAAGCCCGAAACCTTTTGACGCATTTACAAGTTCATTTTTTAACGGAAATATATAAAACTGGAAAGCCTGACCATGGAAAGCGATTTGGAATCGAACTGTTTTATCCATTTTTTGATCAATCAATTACCTATCGAGTTATAAACAATTTTGATCACGTGACACGGCATTTTTCTACCCTTCCTGGTTGGATTTTCTTCTTTCGTTCGGAAGTTCGGTTCAAAATGCTAACTTTGGTAGTATTTTCTGAAAGATCTATTATATTGACCAGAAAACGAAAAAAAACATTTCGATGACATAGTTTCTGAATACCAGCACCTTCTAGTTTCATGCGTTTCCGAACAAAAATAAATTAAAACTTCTGTCAGAAATTTAACCCTTTAGATTTGAGAACAGCCTTAAAGAACAATTTATTTACAACACACAACATTATTTACATTTAAGGGCTCGGATATAGACGATCCGGTCAGATGCTAAGTTATATATCAAGTACTCTCTACGTACTGGGTCAACATATTAAAATACATTATTTCCTTCTCACCTTACGGTATCTCATTAGGTTTATCGGAGGACAACACAGGACCCCTCCGCACAGGACTTAAACCCTTTCCCGCAACTCACTCCACTCCACTACCGAAAACTCAATCGAAACATCAACAACCTCTTCTCACGAGGTCTACGCCAGAACTCTTTCTCTCTCTCTCTCAACCATGCCTTCCAAACTCAGCAGACGGAGATTTTCTCCTGCGAGCAGGGACTCCTTTTCTTATCTAAAAAAACTACCTGCCGGGTATTTCACAACTCACTAGATAGCACGGTCCCCGCAGCAGAAACTGTGCAGCACGGCAGCAGCACGGCAGCAGCGCTGCAGATTATTTTAGGCCTTGTAGACTAATCTACCAGCTTAAAAATAAATATTGGCCTTAAAAAATTCACTAAAAATGTACTTTGTTTTAAGAATTATCGTGTTTCTTACTAGATTTTCTTTGTAAAATGCAATTTTTGCTTGTTTTATGGGTTACTATAAGTATTTATAATAGTAGCCTTGCTCAGCATTGTTGGGTCGCAGATAAATTTTGGTTTGCTGCAGATGGACACCAAACATTCTGCTACTGGGAGCACGGTAGCTTCTTTGTTTGCCTTCCCTGTGGTATGAGTGCTTGAATAAAAAGGGAAATTGGAACTCCTCGATACAATGGGGCTTGCCCATACAAAACTATCTAACTAAAATAGCTCGGATCAACTTCAAGATAAGGAAAAATATTATCTTAAACCTCAAGTACGCAGAAAGTGATGCGCATGAAATATAGTAAATAAGTAAAAAGATAATATGAAATAATAGTAATTTTAATTAGTTATCTGCTCATTAGCGTCAGAAACCCGACAAATGGTTTTCACATATGTTCTATGTATCGGGCAGTATGTTCTATAATCCGAAAATCGCAGGTTGGATTCCCTGGTTTTATTAATAAAAAGTCAGGGTGTATTTATTACCTTCATTTACTAAAATAATTTCAGATAAAACTACGTTCGAGTCTCTCTATAACGAAACTCCATACTTCGAATTTCTCTATATAACGAACTTTTAGTAGGAACGGTCCCCTTTTCCCATGATCTCATTAAAAACAGTCTCCATATAGCGAAATATCTATCTCCATATAACGAATTTTTTCATAAAATGTTCTTTATTTATTCAGTTTTAAAAAAACTTCCAAATCACATGGAATCAATTTTCCATCACTGATTCATGATTTATCGTTCAATGCTGAGTTTTTTTTTCTTATACCATTTCAAATTTTTAATTAAATACCTCAAAAATAATTTTTGTTCAACATTTACACATTAAATAGGAATTTTTACTCATTCTCTATATAACGAATTTTTCTACATAACGAATTTTTTACTGGAACAATGGATTTCGTTATATAGCGACTCGACTGTATATAAAAACCTAAAAATTTGGCAAAAATAACAACTTCAAATAGACAACTATAAAAAATTCAATGCCTTATATTTATAGACGATGTGAAAATCTTAAAATTACTAACAAAACCCATTATTATTAAACTTAGACCGCGCCCAAGGACAGTTTTCTGAAATTATTTCGATGAAATTACCTTAAAACGAAAAAAGAAAACAGTAAAAAAAAAAAAAACGAGAGGGAAAAAAAAAACATCGATTCCCAGATTTGAGCATAAAATTAGCTGAATGTAGAACATAATGTTCGAGGCCAATGATCCACTTTATGTCATCGGAAAAAAAAAGGGCGAAACAATTAAATTGAGTTCTTTGCGAGATTTCTCTGATTGTCTTCTTTTGATTTTTGACCTGATGCCAAATGTTGTCCTAAAAAATTCAATCTATTTCTTGCGATTGTGTGATCGCACAAAAGATTGACTAAAAAGCATAATTATCGATTCTATTTTTACAGCTTTTGTTCCGCTTTAATTGCATTAAATAACTTTATCATGCTGAAGCACTTAAGTATTAAATATATTAAATTTTAAAAGATCTGTTAGAATTTTTAATGAAAAAAGGTTTTCACACATGTTCTATGCACCGAGCAGTATGTTCTATAATCCTAGGTTGAATTCCTTGGTTTTATTAATAAAAAGTCAGGGTGTATTTATTGTCTTCATTTACTAAAATAATTTCAGATAAAACTACATAAAAACCTAAAAATTTGGCATAAATAACTTCAAATAGATAACTGTAATAAATTCAATGCATTATATTTATAGATGTGGAAATCTTAAAATTACTAACAAAACCCATTTACCTACATATTATACATATTAACTTAGACCGCGCCCAAGGACAGTTTTCTGAGATTATTTCGATGAAATTACCTTAAAAAAAAAACAGAAAAAAAAAACATTTATTTCCAGATTTGAGCATAAAATTAGCTGAATGTAGAACATAATGTCCGAGGCCAATGATCCACTTTATGTCATCAGAAAAAAAGGCGAAACGATTAAATTGAGTTCCTTGCAAGATTTCTCTGATTGTCTTCTTTTGATTTTTGACCTGATGCCAAACGTTGTCCTCAAAAATTCAATCAATTTCTTGCGATTGTGTGGGAAGAAAGTTTGATCACACAAAAGATTGACTAAAAAGCATAATTATCGATTCTATTTTTACAGCTTTTGTTCCGCTTTAGTTGCATTAAATAACTTTATTATGCTGAAGTACTTAAGTATTAAAATTTACATTCATGATGACTTATGCAACATTAAATACGATTATTGCGAGGATAAACATTGTATTCATAATGTAAATCTACGAATATATAATTTTTAATGAAGTATCACTCGAACAAATGCATTTGGAGCAAATGATATTTAAATTAGACAACTTAAATCAGTTGTAAGTATGCATTATATTTGTAGTATTATAATAATACATTTTGAGCTAAAATATTTAATTAAACTTAACAGTAATTTTACTTTTTAATTACTTTGGCCATGGCTTCCTTAGGACATTACTTTCATTGAGTATTATTTTATCCGAAAAATTATTTTTGTTAATATCATCATCTAATAGTGATAGTATGCGTCTATACATTCATTTATTGTGACTTCATTTAAATTCCAGCATTTAGTAATAATAATAATAACAGTCAGGCGAAAACATACCCGTTAGCTAATATTAATCCTGCGGAAGAAATTTTTAAAGATATCTCGTTTGTATTTCAATATTTTTAAACGATTTTTTAGTTTTTTGCATTGGCTAGCTGAGCTTGATCTGTACAAAGACCGTTTTTTACTTTTTCGATTTTGTTTACAAGTTTATTATTATAGATCAGTTTCAACTGACGTCACACCCTAGCAACCAGCTTGTCAACATCGTGAATGCATTTTGTTTGCCTCCCAAATTTCCCGGGTTTCTCCACTTTCATTGGTTGAGCGCTAAAAGATCGGTGATTTTGATTGTTTGGTGAAAATTGGTGGGCATGTGGTCACGTGGTTGAAACTGATCTATTATTATTATTAGGATGCGTTTACTTTCGGAACCGGTTTCGAAAGTAAAAATATTATCATAAAAAAAAAAAAAAAAAAAAAAAAAAAACCTCCAAAGAAAATCGAAAAAAGAAAAAACGGCCTTTGTACAGATCGATCTGAAATAGTCAATCTAAAAAAATCATAAAAATATTGAAATGCAAGCGAGCTATTTTTAAAAAATTCTTCCATAGGATTAAACATTAGCGAACGAGTGTTTTCGCGTGAATGAAGTAGCCCCTTAATTATCGTTAAGACGGTGACGTCATTACGTTATGTGTAATGGTGTGAGGTATAATAACCCGAAACATCTACTTTTTAAATATGTGTTTAAATGTTTTTAAGTAAATTGTCGGAATTTTAATTGTATAATTGTACTGCTCAGACGTAAGATGCATATGTTAAATAAATACAAAGTTAATGACTTAAATATATATATATATATATTTTTTTAATTTTGAAGGGGTATGGTCAGGGCTCCCACCGGATAATTTCAGGAGGGTACTGCACCCTGCCTGGCCTTTTGGTAAAAAAAAAGCACTCGTCTTAACATTTATCCCAAAAATTACACTGTCCTTGCTCTCAATAAGAGGTATTATATAATAATAAAAAAAAAAAAGACAGGAAAAACTCTGGATATAATAATAAAACAATATAATTAATAATAATAACTAGCAAAAGCAATGCTTTGTTTGGATTCGCGAAGCATTATTTAATATGATAAATAACAATATTATTTTATATTATTTTATGTTTTGGCGCATTTTAATTTTAGAAATGTAAATTCAGCCAAATAACTAAGAATTTCCTCGATTTTTTTTTTTTTTTTTTTTTTTTTTTTTTTTTAATGATATAACGAATTTAACAATTAATTTATTTACAATTCTTTTGTTGCCACTTTACAAAAAAAATCATAATATAATTCTTTTAAAATGCGTAAGTATCGTCTGCGTACCTGATTTCACATAATAAGAATAAATTGTGTATTTGAATTCTTAACACTGAAAAAAACTTTTATAATTGAATGTAAATAATTGAATTTTCACAAATTTTAATTCATTAAAAATGTGCTATAATTTTCAGAAAAAAGGGTATTTTAAAAATTTCTTAAAAGAAATCGTGAAACTGTTTAATTAATCTAGCTAGTCTAGTTATTCTATCCATAATGACTAACTCCATGATTTATTTTTTCTTCTGAAAATAGACGTGTTTCATTCAGACGTGTGATTTGTAGAAAAACATGTAAAATAAATTAATTAAAATAATATTTTTTTTAAGATTATTCTGTAAAAAAAATAATATTGTGCAAATCTACAGATCATAATTTATTTTTATGTTGATTTTCAAGCCAAAATACTGAATAGTTTCTTTGTAAAGTGTTCGACAAAATGTAATTTTTGTAACCTAGTAGAGGATTCGCTTCGCTCATCCTTAATTAGTAGTAGTACTGTTTATTATTATTAATATAAAATGAAAAGTAAAATATTTCTGTCGAGTATAAACTAAAAAATATTAGTCCGGAAAAGTTATTTCTTTTTTACGCAGGTATCTTGTATAAAACTCATATTTCATAACACAGCATACATTTTACATGCATAGCAAACATATTGTTATTACAAATAATTAATTCTACATATCGATTAATATTTCGCACGATTTTGCGCGCGTCATTAGAAAAATATTTAATCTACTTCCTGTTAAAACTGTTATATAGTGTAAAAATATCTTCCGAAGAAATCAATAAAATCCTTTCCCATTTGTCACGTCAAGGTTATGCCTGGTGTGACATTCAAATTGTTGTAAAACGAGAGCAGCAGAGATGAAAAGATGGAGAATCATTTAAATATTGTTAAATGTCATAAAACGAACATGAAGTACGAAATCAAATGTCACAACGAGGGAGGATTTTAGGATTGAGATTTTGAGATTTGCTGATCGTATCGGTGAACATATTTTTGTATTTAGAGTAATCTTTTAAAGAAGTTTATATTATTTATATTTTGCAGGTAAAATTTATTTCTAACTGTAAAAGCCATTCTTTTAAAAATACGGACGCGTTGATTGTTTTGAGATTTATATTTTGCAGATAAATTAAAATTACATTTTGTAGAATACGAGCCTGCTGATTGCTTTATTATTAACATTTCATTCAATATACAGTCGGACCTCGTTATTCTGACACCCGGTTTTCACGTCACTCCGCTTATCACGTCAGTTTTTCAAAGTCCCGATTTCTGTTTATAATTTTAATGTAAACAAACTCCGGATTTTACGTCGTTGAATAATTTTCAACTCCGGATATCCCGTCGGTTTAGGAAAATTGTCCATTTTTCATAATTCATCTTATAAGCACGGAAATTAAGCAGTAGGAAATTAAGCAGACAAACTTTTCACAAAAGTGTCTAAAATACCCTTTTAGATAAATGAGACATTTTACTTCAATCCTCTTTACCTGAATAAATATACCCACACGCTATGAATGCCCTACTTATGCTTCTGATAGACGTATCAGTCTACTCGCGGTATTTTTGTTCTGGTGAGGCGGCGCCTTCATGTGGTTACATGGCGTTTTTCATCCGACTAAAACCGAAGCAGTCCATTGAAATGACCAGAAATTATCTAACATCCATTTATGAAACAACGAATATTGATTAAAATTCATTGTATAATATTGAAAAAAGAATTGTAGGAAGCACAGCTAGGGATAAGCAAACCTTAATTCATCAATATTTCATGTAACAATAAAAAAAAAAACAAGTCATCATAAATCTGATTTTTATTCTTTTTCGTTTTGTTTAATAACAATGTTTTATTGCTTAAAACTGCAAGAACAGTTATGAATTTAAAATTGTCTTAAATTTATTAAAAATACAGCTTTTTATAAACATATTTTTCTCCAACTCCGGTTACCGCGACACTCCATTTATGACGACACTTTTTTCTGGTTATTAGAGTGTCGGTATAACGAGGTTCGACTGTATTACAAGATGAACGTAGAAAATGCCACGACACATTCGGAAAATAGAACGGTATTATGCCGGACAAAATGCGTCTGGAATAATAATTAATCATTGCGTAAATGTAAATTATTTTATCTCTTTTTTTCTCCCGAAATCTTTGCTCATAATTTTTTCGTCTTAAAGCTGATAACACAATAATAATAATATAATCCAATTATAATAATATAATCATTTTTTTTTCTGAAAATTTAAGGACTTTGTCATGTACATATTTTCTAAAAATCATAACGCTGCACATTTTTTAAATGAAAAAAAATCTCACGATAAATCTTTTACGAGTACAATTGAGGACGCGAGTTTCAAAACTCGCCCTATCCCAAATTTAAAAAATCGAGTTTCCTCTATCAATTATTCTATTCGTGAACCTGCATCGAAAACACACCGTAATCTGCACAAAAAACTTGTTTTATAATAATAATAATATTATATATATATATAATATATATATAAAAATAATATATATATATATATATATATATAAAGTTGCATTAGAAATAGAAAATATAAATAAATGAAACACATTTCAATTTACCGTATTTTATGGAAGAAACGCCGCGGCATTTACGAGTTTAAAAGTTAATTTTTTTTTCCAAGTGCGGCGCTTACGCCATGTGCGGCGTTTACGATTTTTTTAAATAGCAACCGAGTTTCCTTAATTTAAAAATTCATAAAAATATTTAAAATCGGATTTAAATATTTTAAATAAAACTTCAGACATTTTAAGATATTAAAAACGAGGCATCCTACACTGCTCAGAAAACTTTGATTAAAGTTAGGCCAATGTGACGCTGTCGACAAAAGTAGCGTTCCGAGGGATGCGGCGTTTACGATATTTCAAAGCTTATTGAGGCCAATTTCAGGAGTGCGGCGTTTCTTCCATAAAATACGGTAATCTCTTCTTTGTTTTTCCTTAACTTTTTTTTAAGAAACAGAAAAGATAATTAGACTGATTTCAATTTAAAGTTTAAATAAAATCTCAAAATATTAAAGAGACATAGGTGCTACTTACTGCATGCGATATTAATCTTTTCTTTAATTTCCAATACATTATTATAGTTATTAACTTACAAGAAATAAAATTGCGCTTTTATAAACTAAAGAAATGAAGTAATAGTGCATTTTGAACAAACTCATTTTTTTTTTCTAATAAAAAAAGTTTTTAAGGTTGTTGTCAAATCCAAAGGGGCTACTTAATGATATTTTTCCCCCCGGAAACGCATGAAATTGACAGGTGTTATTCAGAAACTATGTAATCGAAAGACGTTTTCCATTTTTTTCTCGTAAACGCAAAAGATAATATCTTTAAAACATACTGGCAAAGTTAGTGTTTTGAACCTAACTTCCAGACTTGGCAACTCGAGAAAGCAGAAAAACCGGTCGCAACGTGATCAAAATCGCTTATAACTCGATAAATAATTTATTATTAAACAAGTTGGAAATTGCTCGTCAAACGTGGCAAATGAGGTGCGTTCGTACTATAACTAGTTTTATAATTATTTTTTTGTACCCCATATTGTACTGAATGTATATTTTTTTGCACTTCATAAAGTGCATAGTCTGTAACATCATAAAAATGCACTTCCAATAATTTTTTTCCCATTCCCCGTAATGTAACGGAACACTTTTGACTGTCCTGTAATTAAACTATACATCCGATTTTCCTAAAATTTGAAATGGCTCGACAAAATTTTGCAGCAATTATATCTTTAAAATTTCAGACCATTCGGAAGGCTGTAACATCATTAAAATGCACTTGTAATAATTTTTCCCATTGGCCGCAATGTAAAGAAAAAATTTGACTGTCCCTGTAATTAAACTATACATCCGATTTTCATAAAATTTGAAATGGCTCGACAAAATTTTGCAACAATCATATATTAAAAATTTCAGACCATTCTGTTGGGTAGTTTTTGCTCTGTTATATGCGGACAGACAGACGGACGGACTGAACGACGACTATAGGTGCTACGTATTTATATAATTACGAACGCACCTAAAAAATGGAAATCGTCTTCAGATTTCAAATCGCTTCAATAGGCAGCCCTGCCAATTTTATGTCTTTACATTTTAAAATGAGTCAGAAAGTTTCGCGTTTGTTGAGCAGGGAATTTGATAACCGCCTTAAGGCTGTTCTCAACTGCTCCGCTCAACAAGCGCAAAACGTTTCGACACATTTACAAATTCATTTTTTTTAACGGAAAAGTATAAAATTTGAAAGGCTGGGAAGCGATTTGTAATCGAACTATGTTTTGCATTTTTTGATCAATCAATTACCTAATGAGTTATAAGCGATTTTGATCATGTGACAAACACGGTTTTTTTTATTCTTTCTTGCGTGCTTTTCTCCTTTCGCGGGGAGATTCAGTTCAAAACGCCCACTTTGACACTTTTTTCTGAAAGTTCTATTGCGTTTGAAAAAAAAAAAAAAAAAAAAAAAAAACGGAAAAATAGCTCTATTACATCGTTTATGAACAACAATGGCTAGTTCCATACATTTCCGAACAAAAATAAACTTATGTCAGAAAGTTGTCCTTTTGAATTTGAGAAAGAAAGATTAATAAAGAAAAGTAAAAGAAAAATATGCCCTTAAAGAAAAATATGATTTTATATAAATATAATTTTATATGAACGTTAATCAGATTAACACAACACTGCATGAGAGCTGTAGAGAAGAAACCCCAAATCCACGGAAAACACTTTTATTAATCCTGTGAAAAGCAAAATACACTAAAAGAATCCAACTTTTCACCGAGTACAATGAAATTCTGTTGAAGGAAGCGAAAAATGTTGATGTGGTGAGTGTTCTGACCCCCCTAAAACCGTGAAAAGGAATTTTCTACACAGTGTGGGAAATCTGAATGGAGAAGAATGGGGGAAATCTAAAGGAAAATCTTCAGTTCCATGGGGTGGGGGAAATGTTGATTTAGTACTGTAGTTCCATCCTGACCATAGGTCATTTCAAGCAAAATCTGCAGTCGACCGTCCTTCCTATTTGGCGACTAAACTAACATTGCGTTTTATATAATTTTCATGACATTGTGTTTCTTTGACTTGAGATTTTTTAATAACAGTAAATTTTAAGCTTATTTTTTTAAGAACATAAGATACAATACCATAAATTCAGAGTTCGAAATGTAACGGAGCAAACTGGAACGATATTCCGGCTCGTGAAATTATGACAAATATTGTTCCGTTTCGTGAAATTATAGTAAATATCGTTCCGGATCGTGAAATTATTAAAAACATATCATTTAAGTTTTACATATAACTTATTGTGCTCTCTGAAACTTTATTATTATTATTATTTAGAATCTTGAATAATAGTATTTTAAAATGTTTTTGTATGGTTAGATATAAATTTTTCTATACTTAAAAAATATTTTTTCAGTAATAATTTTAAAATAGCTTTCAGGTTCGTGGATTTTCCATTTCGAGCCCTGTACCAATTCAAAGATTTAATATATGTTGCGTAGCATATCCAGGAAATGATAGATGACAGAACTCAAGTTACTCATTTGTTTGTCTTCCATATATATATATTAGTTATATTTAACTAAATTACTTTAATACTCTAAAAACACTTTAACTAAATAACTTTTTAATTTAATAAGATTTTAAAGGTGTTTATTGAATTGAAAAGTCTTCTTTGGGCTTTATTTAAAAATAAATTATATCCAATGCAATATAGACTTAAACCAAATCTCCATACTTATTACTGTATATAAATATTCATGCCGTCTATGTGCGTAAAGTTTGCAGCAAACTATTATTACGGTATTTCAGTGCACAAAAATTTTAAAAGATTTTTATATTTTAAAGATTATATATACGGTATATACTGTGTATAAGCCGACCACCTCTCCCCTCAATTCTTAAGCAAAATTAAAAAATAATAATAATAATTTTCGTGTATAAGACGAACCACATTTCTGGTAGTACCTTGAAAAATGATTTGTAATCGAGGATAAGAAAAAATTAATAAATTTTCATTAAATTAGTAAACTTTTTTACGTTTCTAATTAGACTTTTTTTTATTATTATTCAACGTTTTAAAACTGTATAATTATGTAAAACCAAAGAAGCTTAAACTATTTTGAAACCTATTCACATGAATTCAATGATATTTAAAAAGAAAAAAATCTTTCAAAAACCTATTCAAGCCTTATTTACAAGGGTAAACAACTTCCTAGACTGCTAAAATACTGTACAGTAGAATCTCTTTCATCCGAAACTCTTTTAACCGAAATTCTCGAATAACCGAAATCCATTTTGAAAGATTTTTTTAACTACCATATTCCTTGTGTGCAAGCGGTCCTTTGCGAACTACGAGTACATATAAATATTTTCAATCCCTTTTCTTAGAGTTCCTTTGAATTTAATTTGAGCTCCCGTAAGCTGCGGAGTAGAACGAAGAAAACGAACAAATTAGCAATTTTGAAGCTTTTGAATGTTTTGCAAAAGGTTTGGCATGGATGGAGCAGCAGAAAGACTATGATACTGGTGAACCAATAGTATTAAAAAACTCCGTGAGGGAGCTTCAAAGCAAAAGCAATCGAAACTGCGACAAACAAAACTTTTTTTCTTATACTTTTGATATATGTAAAAGGTACTTAATTTCAAAATTAAAATTCAGGTAATTTATTTTTCTATCTATTTTGCTATTGCGTTATTTTTATTAAGCCCTTGTTACCATAATATGAAATATTGCATTTATTTCTCCTTAATCTTAAAATTGAAGCATTCTGGATTATCCGAAAATTTCAATTTTCCGAAAGAGGGTCGGTCCCAATTACTTCGGATAATCGGGGTTCTACTGTACTTCTTTGTATTGTAGGACTTTTAGGAGAGATATCTGGAAGCATTCTCAAGTTGAACTCTTTTTAAAGAGTTTGAAAATTGTATTAAAATGTTGAAAGGAATGTCCTGTATTGAAGGGAATTCTGTCCCAAGAGAAAATGGATGCAGAACAATTACAGGGACATTATTTTTGAGCTTTTTTTTTTTTTTTTTTTTTTTTTTTGCTACCATTGTCTTATGTGATTATTTAAAACACTTGCTTATTCGCCGATTACCTGCGATTTTTTAATTTTTTTTTTTTCTACTATCTCATGTTTTTTTACTTTCTCAAGTCGACCCCCCATTTTAAACTCCTAAATTTTGTCTAAAATTCGTCGACTTATACACGGGTATTACGATATGCATAAGCAAAAAACAAAACTTATACATTTTGAATATTATTTTTCCTTTTCTTTTAATAATAGAGAAAGGAAATCAATTTTTGTAAACAAGAACAGTGCCAGACTAATAAGTTTTATCTTTTTAAATAATAAGTTTTGAAATATTTATCTTGGAGTACAATGCTACAGATTAAAACCACATCCGTATGTAGACGGAAACACTTCCTGCTTTAAAATTGATAAAAAAAAGTTAGTATTATCACTGACGGAAAATTAAGGCTGTTCTCAACTGCTCTGCTCAACAAGCGCAAAACATTTTGACACATTTACAAATTCATTTTTTAACGGAAAGATATAAAATTGGAAAGCCTGAACATGAAAGCTATTTGGAATCGAACTGTTTTTTAACATTTTTTGATTAATAAATTACCTATTGAGTTATAAGCGAATCTGATCACGTGACAAACACGTTTTTCGCCCGCTCTTGAGCGTTTTTTTTTTTCGTTCGCGCGGAAATTCGGTTCAAATCGCCCACTTTGACACTATTTTCTGAAAGATCTATTGCGTTTGCAAAACAATGGAAAAAAACAGCTCAATGACAGTTTCTGAACAACACCACCAGCTAGTTTCATACATTTTCGAACAAAAATAAATTAAAACTTATGTCAGAAAGTTGCCCTTTTGGATCTGAGAACAAACACCCTTAAGAATTTATATCTTATGCTATCATAAAATATTTTCAAATTAAAAGGATTTTACAAATGTTAAGTGGTCTAATTTTTAACATTATATACTACTATCATTTGTTTGTTATAGTTTAAAAATTGTTAAACATTTGAAAAACAAAATTCCAATTTTTCCATGGGATTTCAATGCAAGAAATTATTATTTGATAGCATTTAAATTAGTAGTGTTGACTCTAAGCCGCTTTAGCAGGGCGCAGCGCCCAGGGCCCTTTTTATTTCTTTTTTGCGCCCGGCGACCCTTTTAACACTTCCTATGATCCCCGTGGCAATTCAATTGATCCCGGGTAAATATCGCAAACTCTAGGGATTCTAAACAAACCAGTTCAAAATATTTTTTGTGAACAAGGTACAAGTTGCCCCTTTTTAGAAGAGTGTTCCCTTTTTGAAAAAAAAAAAAAAAGGGGGGGGGCCCTTTTTTTTTTTGGTAGTGTTTGTCCTCTTTTTGAAAAATGTACCCTTTTTTTTTTAGAATAGTGTTCCCTTTTTGAAAAATTCCCGCCCAGCGGCCCTTTTTTTCTAGAGTCAACACTAATTAGTAATACAAGAAATTATTATTATTAGTAATAAATGAAATAATCTAATAATCGATAGCATTTAAATTAGTAAAGTACCTATGACAAACTTGAAGTTAACGGGAAAATTAAGTAAGAATAATAAAATGAAGATTTAGATTATTTTAAATGGTGCTTTTAAAGATTTTACATCTCATACCAATAATAACAATAAGAAATATTAATTATGTAACACACGCACACACACACACATACAAAAAGAATAATTGAAAATAATTGTGTCAAGATGCAATGTAATTTGAACTACAAGTATGTTAGGCCAAACGATAAAAAAATAATGTGAAGCGGGAATTTTTACGTAAAGAATTTGGGCAAGTGCAACTAAAAAAGCATAAACAGGGATTACTCTGCCGAGAGTTCCAAGGAGGCAACAAAATCCTGCCCTCTTTGACCTTTTCCTTAAACCAAGAAAAAGTTATCTGGTGAATAAAAGTTTTAGCGAGAGAAATTTCTAAAGATCATAGAAAAGGGAGGAAATGACTATGAACATAGTAAAGAAGGACAAAGACTATTTTACAATAAAAATCGAAAACATAATTTTCATTTTAATGTTTTTAATAATTTTCATTTTCTGAAGTTATGTAAATTATAAATGTTGTTACATTCTTATAATTAAGTAGGACTTTAATTTTAGTAGTTAGTTTCTTTTAGCAGTTTTCAGGATCGCTTCCCTCTTCCCTGCCAGTATATTGGTGTATGCACTTGTTATAAAAATGCCCCTTTTTTAGGAAATGATGTGCCTTTTTCAACAAATTGCCCTTATTATGTAATGTGCACCCTGCCCTTTTTTATGTTCTAGAATGATTCTTGGCATAAAAATATGGAAAAAAAAATTTAGGACTGGAAAACAAGACATTCAAGAATATTATAACAATTCACGAAATTATAACAATATAAAGTAAATAAAGTAGAAAGAACTTAATAATTTTCAGTGAACTAATTTTTCTTTGATGCATAAATAACTAAAATGACCTATTATCGACAGAAAATTTGTATTCTTCAAACATGAAAAGGATACTTTTAAAAAAGTTGGAAATTCAGAAACCTTTAAAGTTCATAAAGCAAGCATATTTTAAGATCATTAACTGAAGAAAAATAAGTGGGAATTATTGTCTGTGCATTCATTTACTATGCAACTTGTTAAATTTTCATAAAAATCCGACCAGCCATTTTTTCCAAAATAAGAGTTTTGAATAAATTGACTCTAAAAATAAACATTCAACATGCAATGCATGTTTTTTTTTAACAATAAGTTTTGCACCAACACAAAACTTTTAATGCTGTTAAATTTAAAATATTTCAAACTAACTAAATTTCAATATGAGTGAAAAAACAGAAAAAAAATCTGTTTTTGCCGGTGCGCTTGTTTCAAAAGTATTCGCTGACAATGGCACCTTATTTCACTAAAAGTATTTATTAACAAGAAAAGTGCCAAAAGGATAAAGAAATCCAGCGTTAAAAGTTTGCGCTTTATGATAAATAATTCAATTAAATAAAGTAATTTAAAGGTAAGATAATTGGAAATGCGTTTCAATTTATCTGAAAGCTACTAGAATCTCTTAAATCAACTCTACGTCGCGCTCCGGTTCAAAACGAAGTTATTTGTTGAGACACATAAAATGTCCAATTAAATGAGATTGCATAATATTAACTCTTCTACATAATGACTTCATTGCAAATTTCAAATGCAAGTAATTGCAATCTGTTTATTTCATCGCATATTGAATACTCCATATTTAGAAGCATTGGGTTTACAATTTTAATATCGGCCGAGGATGTAGAAGTATTTAATATCGCCGTAGTAAAACTTTAATGTCATCAATCTCGTCAAATATTTCAAACTTCGGATAAATATTTTAACAACTATTATAAATTGAACTACACTTTAGTAAATTTTCTCAAATATCGCTCGAAATATGCTCGGCACTCATACGGATAAATAAAAAAAAAATAAAAAAAGATTACCTAGTTTACTTGTTTAACTTTGTGTTGTTAGTTTATTTTTCTATTTAAAAATTAAAGTTTTTTTTTATTTTTATTGTGGCTAAGGGCTACTTCACTCACGCAAAAACACCCGTTCGCTAATGTATCCTATGAAAGAAATTTTTTAAGACAGCTCGTTTGCATTTCAAAAATTTTAAACGATTTTTTTTGCATTGAGTGACTGAGGTCGATCTATACAAAGGTGATTTTTATTATTTCGATTTTCTTTGCAGGCTTTTTTAATGAGAATATTTTCAGTTTCGAAACCAGTTCCGAAAGTGAAAGTATTCTTATAAAAAAAAATCTGTGAATAAAACCGACAAAGTGAAAAAGGCCTTTGTACAGATCAATCACAGCTAGCCAATGCAAAAAAAAAAAAAAAAAAAATCGTTTAAAAAAATTAATTTAAATGCAAACGAGATATCTTATGGGTGTTTTCCTCTTGAGTGAAGTAGCCTCTTCATCATTTTATTTTTCTATCTAAAAACATTCTTTATTATTAATATTAACAGAAAACCTTGCGAATTATTTGAACATGAATACAATACAAATTTAAGAAAGACAAATATTTATATCCCCTTAATAATCTATATCTTGTCTTTCACAGAAAAACATGCAATATTTGTAAAATAAAAGGGAGTTTATATATTTAATTTCCTTTCTTAGCTGAAGGTTACAGAAATATTTTCATTTTAAATAAAATTTAAGATCATACCTTTCGTTTTAACACATTTCGAACCAGCAGTTATGTCAAATAAACATATTTTAAAGCAGACATTATATTTAATACAATAAATAAAATATGTCACTCAGATATATGAGAAGTTGTTTAATAAGATTTCTAGTTACATATAAATTTAAGAGACACACATATAAACCCGAATTCTCGTTATTCTTTCGCGGCGTGTTAATATAAAGAAAACGCGAAAAAATGCACGAATTCCTGCATGTAAACAAAGTAAAATTTTAGTAAACAGTTTAAAATTTTCATGAAATTCTCATTTTCCAAGTCGTATTGTAACAATGAACCGAGAAATTTTGAACAATTTATTTTGACACCTGTTTTAGTAGAAAAGTAACGACAAGTGTCATTTCATTTAAAGGAAATTTCATGAAAATTTTATCTAAGATAAAAACCTGAAAACAAGCACACAGTACCATATTATAATAATATTTTATAATATAGAAAGAACTAGTGTGTGCGTTCTTTCTAATCATATAAAATAGCACTGCAATAACGAACTGGGAGATATTGAACTATTTGTTCCAACACCTGTCTTAGTAGAACAGTAACGTCTTATATTAAATTATAATATTAAAATTTTAAATTAAAATTTTACACATCAAAAAGACCCAAAATAAAGATTCAGTAACAAATTATAAAAATATTTCACGTAGAAATGAATATTGTGCAGATTCTTATCACAGAAAATAAAGTGTTAAAAAAAAAATCTATAAACTTACCTAACAGCCGTTTAACTTCAGGGGGTCTCACATACAGATTGAATAAAGAATTTACACTTTGAAACATTAGTCCAGTAAGGTAAAGTATTACCGGAAAAGTACTGACGTGCACCATAACAGAGTACAGACTTCAGTTATTTCTTACGATATAACATATTAACAATATTTACAAAGTATTTACATTTAAAAGCAACGTTTTCTTCGCCCAATCGTCTACATTTCGAGTAATATTCAGAAAATATTATCCTTAACATACAACAGAAATGTTGTTAGTCTCATAATGCACTAATGAAGCTGTGCACATATATTCATACGGGTCGAATATGCAGAGTAATTGAAATGATAATGATTATGAGTGCTTCATGATAAAAACACAGTAAATACTATAGGTGTAAAACATAGTATATTTTCACAATTTTCTTTATTTTAATAAAATAACCTGTTGCAACGAAAAGTAAAATATTTTCCCTCTTATTTTCGCAGAAATTTCGGCTGAACACGAGATAAATCTACGTCCCCTGTCAATTTCTCCGCGAGCTTCCACACGGGTACAACCGGTTTCTGCGCGAGCTAAATCCTGTATGAAAAGCTGTTATTCCTGGACGAGGCACCTAACTCAGTCTTGGCGATATTAATAGTCGCCAAACATCAAATATCCTAGGATAATGTTTATTTTCTTTAGTAGCGTGGAAATCGCTTGAAGAGTATCATTATTTCAGCTTCTTATGTTTAAAAGCTGTAGAAATAAATATCTTCAGAATCGATTACTTACTATACCAGAGGTCAAAGTTTTTAAATTAATTGTTAATTAAGAATGGCATCGTGTCTGAGTGGGAATAATTAGTTTCGAACGCTGACTAATTAGAATTATCATTTTCTTTCTTTTTCCAATTTAGAAAAGCAAATCATCACTTATAATTGGAATATTTTTTAATTTTTTTATATTTCAGATTCTTCGAAATATAATTTTTGATTTTGATTTTCCTAATTGAAATGTTAAATTTTTTGCTCATCCGAGCCAATTTAAATAAATTTAGTAATTTCATTTAATTACAGCTGAACGAAATAAAGCCTGCTTTAAGATTGTTATCTTAATTAGTTTAATACATTTATTTATTAATACTTAATTAATAATCATTTAAATAAGTAGTTTTCTTGAAACTCTTGCTAAAGTCTAGCAATTGTTTTAAAACATATATGTTCTTATTTGTTTCAATAAATCTGTTTTAGTTGTGATAAATATTTTCTTATTACAGATTCTATAATTTAATTTAAAAAAGCGAAAAAGTTAAAATAATTGAATTAATACGTTAATTAAGTGAATACCGTACATACTTGTGTATAAGTTGAAGAATTTTGAACAAAATTTGGCAGTTGAAAAGGGGAGGAGGGGGGGGGGGGGTCGACTTATACACGAGGTAGTAAGAAATAAACAAAACAAAACAAAACAAAAAAAAAAAAAAAAAAAAAACATCGCAGATAATCGGCGAATGGGCAAGTCTCTTCAGTAATCACATGAGAGATAAAAGCGGACAATGGTCATTTCCCTGTGATTGACCAAAAACATCTTAACAATAATGTTCCTTGTAATTGTTCTGCAACCATTTTCACTTGGGACAGAATTCCCTTCAATACAAGGGCATTCCTTTCAACATTTTAATACCTTTTTTAAAAAGAGTTCTTCAACTTGAAAATGCTTCTAGATATCTCTCGTAAAAGTCCTACATTACAAAGAAGTAGTACTATATTTTAGCAGTCTAAGAAGTTGTTTACCCTTGTAAATAAGGCTGGAATAGATTGACAGATTTTTTTTTTTCTTTTTAAGTATCATTGAATTGATGCGAATAGGTTCCAAAATAGTTTAAAGTTCTTCAGTTTTACATAATTATACAGTTTTAAATCGTTGAATTAAAAAAAAAAAAAAAAGTCTGATTAGAAATGTACAAAAATTTACTAATTTAATGATTTTTTAAAATTTTTTTTTAAATCCTTGATTATAAATCATTTTTCAACATACTACCAGAACACGAAAATTCAATTTTTTTCAAAATTTTGCTTAAGAATTGGGGAGGAGGGTCGGTTACTGTAAAAAAAAAAAAAAAAAAAAAAAAAAAAAAAAAAAAAAAAACCGGGCTAAAAAACGGAAATACTACTGGCAATCTAGACGCCAGTACTATTTCCGTTTTCTTACGGGAATTTTTACCCATAAATTACAGAAAAATTTCCGTTTTTAATCAGAAAAACGGAAAATTTTCTGTAATTTATGGGTAAAAATTCCCGTAAAAAAACGGAAATAGTACTGGCGTCTAGATTGCCAGTAGTATTTCCCTTTTTTAGTCGTTTTTTTTACAGTGATACACACGAGTCGACTTATACACGAGTATATACGGTAGTTATAAAATTCCTATAACGTAAACGCATGAAAGCACCAATTCATTATCATTAAAAAACATTATACAGTCAAACTTCCGTTTAACGAAGTGTCATCGTTATCCTTAAACACTTCGTTATGAAGAAAATTCGTTAAACAGAAATCAACTCAAATTCATGAAATTTGTACAGTAAAATACACATAAGAAAATGAAAATATTGGAAAAATGTATTTTAGTTACCGCAGTAACTTTTTTTTTAATGCAATGTACAGACGTGTGAAAATTATTAGAATAATTGTGAAATTTACAATAAAAATTTGTTATATTAAAGAAATATTTAAAAATATTAATACATTTAATATTTAGTGTGCAACCCCTTGTTTTTTATTAAAGAAATGATAGCATAGTTGTCTTGGCATACTTTGTATGAGTTTTTGGCAATTAATTTGTATTTCGTTGTCATGATGCCAAATTTGGATGAGTGTTTCTATCAGACTAGTCTTGTTTGTGATGTTGTATTTCTTTAATTTTTGCCTTACAATGACCCAAAGGTTCTCCATGGAGTTCATATCTGGACTGTTTCCAGGCAATGGAAATGTTTTCTTTAATTAAATTAAGGAAATGCAACATCACAAACAAGAATGTTCTGATAGAAAAACTCATCCAAATTTGGTATCATGACAACGAAATACAAATTAATTGCCAAAAACTCATACAAAACATGCCAAGACGTATCGAATTTTTAATAAAAAAACAAGATATGTACACTAAATATTAAATGGGTCAATATTTTTAAATGTATTATTTCTTTAATATAAAAAGATTTTATTGTAAATTTCACATTTATTCTAATAATTTTCACACGTCTGTAGACATATAAGAAAAGTTTAATTAGAATAATGTCTAATGAACCATATTCTCCCCTTGGGTTCAAAGCTACAAAAAATCGTTTTCTTAGGAATAACATATGCATAGCCGCGCTATTGAAAAGCATTGTGATTAGAAAATTTAGTCTTATATTTATTTTAAAGGGAGTTTTAAACATTTTGAGGATCAGGTATGGGTTATACATGAATTCCTTTCTCTATTTTAAAGTAATGGCATGCATATTTTTCATTTTATTTATAAAATAAAAATTTTAAATTTTAGTTTATACGTATATATGGATTTTAATTAATATGTATATAAGTATTGATCGAAAATAATTCGTACAAAATAAATCTGCAGTATTTTACGCATTCATGTAAACAAACGCGTTAGCTGCTATTTTTACACCACGGGATTCCCACTGTGACGTCACAAGAATACTATCCGTTAATTAAACCCATAATAAAGAGAGATAAACAAAAACTGAAACGCAGCGGAACTTTTCTCTTTTTTCTTGGTATTTCAGTTCCTTAATTTTAAAAAAGTCTGTAATGTTACTTTGAACAGGTTTCTTATAAACAATACATTGTTCATAAAAAAAAATTCGCATTTTTGTAAGTACCCGAACAACTCATCTGTAACATTCTCGCAAAACTGGAATTCCCTTCTTATATCGAAGGCTTTTAGCATTTCTTCTTTTGAATAGAAATGATTAAAAAAAAATCTCATCAGAGCTCAAAGGGTTAATGTCTCAAGATATCCAGAACAACATATATAATAATAATTTTATTTTTAGATATTTTTTTAATTAAAACTAATTTAATAAATCACTAGTTAGAGATCTTTTAGCAAAATATTTACAAGAATAATTAGATTAATTAAGGGTGTATTCGAAAAATTGTTTTTCCACCCCCAACAGCTCGAAATTTTCCGAGACATTTTCAGACTCATTTTTAAAAGTAAAAACATGAAACTTGCTGAGGTGATTTTTGAAGAGATGCATAACAGGCAGTGTGATTTCATTTTTCGCTCAATTAATTAGAATTCGATTTTTAAACAAATATTTTCTCAGTATGACCATATTTTTCATAGATCTCCCGCATCTAAAAATTCGGCTCAAAACGCCAACTTTGACTGCCTTTTTCGCAATATTTTCTGCATTTATCAAAAAATGCACAAACACGGCATATTATGTAGTTTCTAAATAAGAGAATTTGTCAGTTTGATACGTTTGAGAGCAAAAATGAATTAAAAAATAAATCAGAAAATAAGCAGTTTGGATTGGAATACACCCTTAACAAAATATAATGTTATGGAAATCTCGCGTTTCTTATAAGAACAGTATAAATAAATGCATTGTGATCATATCTGTAACAGAGAATTGTTTTGTAGTTGCAAATTTTTCGCATAAAATTTTTTAATAGGATAAAAACTACTCCTAAGTAAATAGTTGAGAAAATAACCACATTTATAAATATCTATCTTTGACTATTTCATTGTGCTTTCTGAATGACCAAACAAATTATTTTGTATAAAATGTACAATCTACTTAGTAGACGAATTAAATACATTTTACATTGAATTTTCTTTAATGTTACTTAAAAGTGCCGTCAGAAAGGGATAAATGTTTTTAAACTGAACAAAACTTTATTTGTACATTATGCCAAAAAACGACCTTCTTTGCATATGAACTACCATCGCTGAAAAAGTACTTTTACAGGCAGTAATCGATAGCGAATATAACGTGTAGATATTTAGATAAGCTTTAGCGATTTTCTCGGCAGATTTCTTGGGGTCTTAATGCATTATCGAAAACTTTATATCTTGTCGATTTTTATAAGAATAACTGATTGCGAAAACCTGTGAATTAAATGTTAATATAGCAATACAGGGTGTCCACTCTCAACGGTGTCCAATGGCTAATTTCTAAAGCGTTAGTAATAGACATATAGTTCCAATTACAAAAATGTCTTAAATGAGGTAAAGAAATATTTTAAAAGAGATTTGGGTCAGTAAAAATATTTCTTTAAAAATTACGCAATTTAAACTTTTATAGGGTCCCCCGGTCCTATAAGTTATATTTAGTAAAATTTTCCTGTTACACACTGACAAGTAAGAGAAAAGAAGCCCCGTTATTCTACGATTAAAATTGACCGAGTAATAACTGTTTAAAGTTGGAGCATATTTTTTGCTGCAAATTAGGGGTCATTCACAAAATTAGTAGAAATATAATTTCGTCAGATATATTAAAAAAATGGTTGAGAGTAAAATTAACATTGCAATATAAATTTGAAATCTTTAATAATTCTGACATATAAATGCAAAACGTATAATTTGTAATAAACATATAAGAAAAAAAAAACAGAATTGGGTTACGTCATGATTTTTAGATTTTGATAATTAATTCTTATGTATTCTGTACCGCTGAATCCGAAATTGACCTTTATTTTTTACTATCACGTAAAGATTTCTTTGCAAATCGTAAATTTTAAAGTTAAACAAAGAAAAAAAGCGAAAATTTGATACTATAAAATAAATGTGATTTCTGTATTTTTAACTCTTAATAATTGATTTTTATGTATTATTTACCGCTAAATCCGAAAAGGACTTTCATTTTTAACCATCACGTCAGAATTTTTCGCAAATTGTAAATTTCAAAGTTAAAAAATTAAAATTTAAAATTGAACTGCCTCTACCACTTTATCGTACGTCTCAGTCGTTTAGATGTAAGAATCCCAGTATAAGCCAAGAAATTGAATAAATTATTGAATTAAATTAAAGTAAATTAAATTAAAATAAATAAAAACATTTCATCTGTTTTATAGTATCAAAATTTCGCTATATTTTAGCTTTGACATTTATGATTTGCAAAAAAATCCTAACGTGATGGTTAAAACTGAAGGTCATTTTCAGATTCAGTGCTAAAAAGTACATAAAAGCAATTATCAAAAGTTAAAAAACACAACCATGTCTTCTATTTCATAGTATTCGATTTTTGTTATTTTTTTATTTTGGGAATTTATGATTTACGAAAAATCCTGACACGATGGTTAAAAATTAAGGTAATTTTCGGATACAGTGATAAAAAGTCCTTCCGGCCAGTGCCGGGAGGAAGAGGTAGCTTTCATAATCCTTATTTTAAAAAAAAGCCAAATTATATCATTCAAACACACGAAGCTTAATTTAGTGGAAACCGAATATAGGAGATTCAATACTAATTTTTATCAATATAATGAATGAGAATTTCGCGAGATTAGTCAGCTTTATCCAAGCTGCTTTTCTTTAAAGTAACATATATTTGGCTGCCAAATTCGGCAATTTCTTAAAGTGCCTGTCATTTTAAGACAACATGGTGGATGAGGCTAATCAGTGAACTTGGTCGAGACCTTAGTAATTGCTGTGCACATGCTCACTCACATCGGAATCGGTTAATATATAGGAGTGCTGTCGCATGCAAAAAATCAGATTTTTCAAAATGTCACCCACAATAGAAATTGAAACTGCTATATCTGAGCCATTTTTAAGGTAAAGATAAACAAAAAATGCTCCTGAATCCTTATATCAAGGTCAAATACTTAAGAAAGAAACCTTTTTCAATTTCTAATTTTTTTGCACCTCACTTTAAATATATATATATTTTTTAATTTAATGGTCGCCATTTTGAAACAAGATGGCTGATGAATCTGGCCAGCGAACTTGCTCGAGGTGTTGATGTATACTATCCACATGCCTTCTTACACCGAAATAGGCGAATACGTGTGTTATCGCGTGACAAATACAAGATCGTTTCAAAATGTTAGCCATGCTAGAAATTCAAAATTCAATCAACCATTTTTTAAGATATAAACAAAAGAACAAATTTTCAGAAACAAAAACTGCTCCGGAATCTTTGTATCAAGGCCAACCACATAAAAAAATCTTTTTCATTTTCCAATTGTTTAATACCTCATTTTGAATTTTAAATTTAATTTTTTTTAAATGGCAACCCTTTTGAAACAAGATGGCGAATGAAGCTGGCCAACGAACTCGGTCGAGACATTGGTATGTACTATGTACAGACCAAGTTACATCCAAATAGGTTCATAATTACGCCTGTTATCGCGTGACAAAAATCAGATCGTTTTAAAATGTCAGCCACAAGAGAAATTCAAAATGCTATTACTCAGCCATTTTTTTTAGATATAGACGAAAGAAAAACTGTTCCGGAATCTTTGTATTAAGGTCAAACACATACAAAAAAAATCTTTTTCACTTTCCAATTTTTTGGTATCTCATTTAAATTTTTTTATTTTTTAATTTTTTTAAATGGCCGCCATTTTGAAACAAGATGGCGGATGAAGCCGGACAACGAACTCGGTCGAGATAGTTGTATGTACTATGTACACACCAAGGTACATCCAAGTCGGTTCATAAATACGCCTGTTATTACGTGAGAAAAGTCAGGACGTTTCAAAATGTCAGCCACGCTAGAAATTCAAAATGCTATAACTCAGCCATTTCTTAAGATATAGACGAAACAAAAACTGCTCCAGAATCTTTTTATCAAGGTCAAACACATAAGAAGAAAATATTTTTTCAATTTTTAACTTTTTGGTACCACATTTCAAATTTAAATTTTTCTTAAAAATGTAAATGGCCACCATTTATAACAAGATGGCGGATGAAGCTGACCAACGAACCCGGTCGAGACATTGGTATGTACTATGTATAAACGAACTTACATCCAAATCGGTTCATAAATACGCCTTTTATCGCGTGACAAAATTCAGGACGTTTCAAAATGTCAGCCACGCTAGAAATTCAAAATGCTATAACTCAGCCATTTTTTAAGATATAGACGAAACAAAAACTGCTCTGGAATCTTTGTATAAAGGTCAAGTACATAAGAAAAAAATATTTTTCCATTTTCAATTTTTTGGTACCACATTTCAAGTTTTAAAATTTTTTTAAAATTTTAAATGGCCGCCATTTTGAAACAAATCATCGGATGAACCTGGCCAACGAACTCGGTCGAGAGATTGGTATGTACTATGTACACACTGAATTACATCTAAATCGGTTCATAAATACGCCTTTTATCGCGTGACAAAATTCAGGACGTTTCAAAATGTCAGCCACGCTAGAAATTCAAAATGCTATAACTCAGCCATTTTTTAAGATATAGACGAAACAAAAACTGCTCCGGAATCTTTGTATAAAGGTCAAATACACAAGAAAAAAATATTTTCCATTTTTAATTTTTTGGTACCACATTTCAAGTTTTAAATTTTTTTAAAATTTTTAAATGGCCGCCATTTTGAAACAAAACGGCGGATGAAGCTGGCCAACGAACTCGGTCGAGACATTGGTATGTACTATGTACACACCGAATTACATCGAAATCGGTTCATAATTACGGGAGTTACAGTGTGACATAGGTCATATATATATATATATATATATATATCAATTTTGAACGGAGGGTGGTTTCGGGGTCTGGGGGTCATGATCGATGAAAATATACCAAAATTTTTTGAAATCGCTTTCCTCCGAACGGCTGCAATAGGTAGCTTTTTTGTAAAGAAAGCTACCTAAAAATACATATATAGTAAAGCGAGGCGAGTTCGCGCGGTAGGAGAGATTGCGCACAAAGAGATTCGACGGGAAGGAGTAGAGTGCGCGCCCAGCGACTCCAGGTTGTTGTACAGCAGAATTAGTGCAGCGTCTACATGAATGTGCATATTGGTTGTTCCAAGCGTTTTGGATAAAGCAGTGCTATTTTGTTTTGTTTTTCCAAAGTAAGTGCTTGAATTTTCATAACTGTTCGTCAGAATTTTTATAGAACGTCAGTAATACAAAATATTTTGAACTTAAACGATTTCTTATAAACTACTAACCTGGGCTAAGTATGTGAACACCAAAAATTCATTTTTGAAGCGGCCATATTTAAATAAAAGGCCTCGCAATCTCTTCTACCAAAATAGGAGATTTTGCGCATCTGCTACCTAGGAGAGATGGCGCATTTCCCCATAAGTTTAAGTGCTAGGAGAGATTACACAGCTTATTGATAAATTTGTATGAATTGCAAATTACGTGTAAAACATATGAATGAATCAATTTGAAATAATTTCGGGAAAACACATAATTATCAAAACTAAATTTGGCAACAAATTAATTTGCAAAAAAATACTTTTGCAGATAAAAATTTTAATATTAAATTAATAATACAGTTGTTACTAAATAAATTTTATGTAATTATTTTTGTTAATAAATTAATAATATATTTGTTAATAATTTAATTAAATATTTATATATATTTTTTAATTTATGAGCAATTAATTTGCTAATAAATTAATTTTGTTAACTAAAATAAATTTTCTAATACAATGTTTTGGAAAAGCTTTCACCCATTCCAAGTAGTGTAATGCCATCGAAATCAAAAGGAAACAGAGTGCAACTAATGTTACTAATCCAATACATGAAAAAAGACTTAAGACGAATGCCGTTACAATTAAAAAAAAAAACAGCTGAAGATAAGGTGTTTCCACAAAAAGTGGGATAAAAAAACTCAAGGAAAAAAACGAAGGTCAATGAGGATGAGTACACTGAATGTCTAAAACTGTACCAGGAGACAACTTCGACAACTGACTAGATTCAATGTATTGCTTTTTGCAGGTGATTGCACGAAAGATGCACGATTTACAACAATAAGTGCATCCATTGTGGACGACGACAACTTCGGTTAGCAAACAAAATACAATGAAACTGTGGAAATGGAAATGAAGTAATTTTCAAGTTAAACATGTTATCAACTAAATTAATGTTATTTTGTAACATTTTTGGGCTTTCTTTTTCTGATATTTTAATCTTCTTAAATTAAAATTTTTAACTGTTGCTAAAATTTTTTCTTTTATTTATTATTTAAACATTTGGTTTAAATATTCACTCCTACTACAATAATATTTACTCACAAAAACCTTTCATCAATGTCGATTAAGCGTAATTATTATTGTTAACAATTTAATTGTAGTTATTATTAATAACAATCTCTTCTACCTATGTGCGCAATCTGTCCTACCCATGTGTGCGTTCTCTCCTATACTGTAAGGAGAGATTGCGCAAAATAGTTTTCTTGGTTTTATTACTGCTGTTCTATTAAATTACAGTATAACAACAAAATAACAATGGAAATGCATAAAAAACAAATGAAGTCAAAATTATTCATGCATAGTTTAGCAAAATATTAATATTTAGATTTTTTATTATTATTCTTTTGAAATGTGCGCAGACTCTCCTCGCTTTACTATAAATTAAAAAACACAACCATCGCTGTCTTGTGTTATCTAATCTAAAACTATTTCTTAAACTTCGTGGCGGTAATCTATCCGAAATTTTTTGTGTTATCCTGTAAAATAAGTATAATTGGTATCCACCGAAAATCATAATAATATTAGATTGTCATAGGATGTAAATTGTCAGCATGTAAAATTTAATCTGGATCGGATATTTAAAAGTGAATTAAAGTTCGAGTACAAATTTTGAACAAGAAAAACATACATACGACCGTTGAAGTTAATTAAAAACTTATAAAAATAACATGATTTTTGTTAAAAGAAATCGATAAAAGAAACAGTCTCAAATCCTTACAAAATAAAACGCGCGTGAAATAAGTTCTTCGAATACTTTAAGCACTTGGTATATGACCCCTCAAAGTATGGTCGAACTCATTTGTGTTCACATGCAGGAAAATGGTATAAGTCATGCATTTTTAAAGTTTCATAACTCGGACAAATTTAGTGTTATATGAACGGGACTTATTTTTGTCTTAATTGCCAGTGTAATAGGAAAAATTTACTAAATATAACTTATAGGACCGAGGGACCGTATACAAATTTAAATTTCGTATTTTTATTATTATTATTATTTTTTTTTTAAGAATTGTTTTTATTGACCCGAATCGCTTTTAAATTATTTCTTTAACTCATTTAAAACTTTTTTGTAATTGAAACTATATGTCTATGACTAGCGGTTTAGGAATTAGCCATTGGACACCGTTGAGAGTTGACACCGTGTATATATTAAATATGTTATCATATGGGTTAATATCTAAAAATTGGACTATTTGCATCCACTGCCAATAATATTTCATTAATTATATTAAAACCAAAAGCTGAAAAATGTAATATATTGTAATATTTGTTATGACAATTACCAATGATAAAGGGACATATAATGATGCATAAATAATTAATTTTAAGCTTTAAACAAACGAAATCCTGATTTCAATCGCTGTCCCCAGGTACAAATATCCAATATTAAATGCATGCTTTAAAAATTTTGATAAATATTATTAACTTTTGTTATTATATAGTTATACCTATATATATATGGTATGGGAAAATATATTTCCCCGTTATTAGTATAGACTGTATAGTAAAATTATTGTGGTAAATATCTTTGTCCCTGAGGTTGACCATCATCTCATTCCCTCTAAACACACATTTAGGTTAACAGATATTAGGTGGCGCTGGCAGAATTATTTCCATTGTAACAGCAACTAAAGTTCAACTAGCCACCATAGATAAGTAGTTCTTCTCTTTGTTTCATATTTAGAAAGATTTAGTTTTTGTTCTGAATAGGGATAATGATTTTTTTTTTTTTTTTTTTTTTCGTCATTCATGTTCCCATATTTAAATTTTTATTTATATAAAAAAGCTTATTTCAACTTTATTTATGTAACATACAAATGTCACATGGCATATTTAATAATTTGTGTGCAAAATGATTCAACAAAATGGCTGTGCAGCTGTTAAGACAAAAACATCACCTCGGTCCCCATCATCTCAGTCAAAATTATTAGATACTGATTATGATGTTAACAGACCCTTTCTTCCATAAAAGTTTACCTTATGCATAAAATATACATCCTTGATCTCAAAACACTACAGAATTTAAATGGCAAAACATGTATCACAGTATTTAATTGTATGCGGTAGTTGGTACATTTATTTAAAAAAATAAAAATTTTGGAATGAAATTGTCCTGTTTTCTGATATTAACCCGTATATCAGTTATCGAATAAAATAAACTATAATAAATCTACCCGATCTACCTATGTTATAAAAGCCAAACTTGTCTGTGCATAACGCCGGCGTCATTTTTAAGTTGATAGCACCAGACGATTAAATTTTGCTTTTATTGCATTTTTTTTAAACTTCTTAACATCACACATTTCTAATTTTAAATCCATCTAATAGGGGGGAAATGTACTTTCAATCACAGTTTGTTTGAAAACTGTATTCAAATTTACTCACATTTTGCGGTTTTTAAAATAAATTTCAAGCATGATTTCTTTCTTAAATCTATCCCTATCGCGTGCAGATGATTACGAAAGATAAATTTGTTTGCACTTAAATTGATATAAATTACGCATAAAATATATATCCTTGATGTATCCTTTATTTCCGGCTTATATTCCATAGCCAAATTAAAACTTCATCAACAAGTAATTAAATTTAAAAAATAAAAAAACCCGACTGCGTAAAAAGCGAACTAATTAATTATTTTTCATCAATGTGAAACTATTTTTTATATTACTTACCTATTTTTTTATTTACTTGTACTGATGATTTTTAAGTTGCGTTTAATGGTTAGTTCCTATCTATAAACACTGTTTTGATGAGGCCTATAGATGTCTATGAAGGTTAAAGTTTCAGTAAAGGTAGAGATCCTACTTACACAACTTCCATGTTGTGTAATATTTAAACGGAGCTTCTGACTGTAAAATAGTCAATGAAACATCGTCTTCAATTTGAAAGACCTATTCAATGATATGCCGCTCAATAGGGTGCGTAAAAATTTTCTTTCGTATCTACCGCCATTTTGAATTTATAAAAACAAAACCTAGTCTATAACCATCGGACGGTTAAGACGAATCGATAGAGATCTCATTCATTAAAATCCATCCACCCGTTGGGATGTTTTGAGGGTATAAAGAAATCCACATACCCCTATACGCGTGAAACACATAACCCTTCTTGGCAGCCGGGTAATAAATAAATAAAATAATAAAGTATAAATAAACTCGTATTTATGACACCTAATAAACTTCACGAAGCCCAGTAGCGTGGTGGTCAGCACGCCTGTCTGTCACGCTATAGGTCGCAAGTTCGACTCCCGGCCGGGCAAGGTTCCCTCAACCTTCTATCCCTTCGGGGTCGATAAAATGAGTACCAAGTTTGCTTGGGAACTAAACACCGAGGGCATCGCGTTCGGTTGATCAACAGGCCGGGCACATGCTGATGCTGATACCTGGTCGGGGCGTAGGGTCAAGTAAATAGAGTTGGGCACCGTAGGCCCTGATTCTTCATGGATCGTACAGCCACAGGTTTAGTTTTTAGTTTTTTTTTTTTTTAAATAAACTTCACGCTTAAACCATCGACATCATCAGAATCAAACCGACTGCTGCTCTAAATAGCGATCTTTGGAGATTTCTTCGGCTGTCAACTTGCGGCATGAAGCCAATACAAAAATAGAACTTTTAATAACTTTCAGAACTTTATTTGAGTACATAATTGCACTTTTTTAAATATAAAAAGGATTTTTGGTATTGTTAGTGAGCAATATTAAAAAAAATATATATTTAAATGTAAACAATCTATTAGTGTTTTCAATATAAGAAAAATGGTTTTCAGCTATATTCTGTAATCCGGGAAGCCCGGATGGGGCTCCCTATATAAAAACCTAATGAAATTATTTTGTATAACGATTTGAAGAAACGAACTGGTGTAACGAGCTTATATGAATTCGAATATATGAAACGAATATAGGAATCGAATATGTAAAACGAATAACGAATCGAATACATGTATCGAATATATACAACGAATTTGTGAATTGAATATATGAAATGGATATATGAATCGAATATATGAATCGAATATATGAAACGAATTTACGAAGCACTAAAATTCGCGATTTGTATAACGTTACAATAATTTTGGTAAATAAGAGAGACGGGAAGAAAGTATACACGTTGTAGTCGGATAGACAGCAGACATACAGACACAGGATTAAGTACAGTAAGATTTATGCATATTGTGACACCATTCTTGGTGATTTCATAAAAAGGGATTAAAATTTGTTTACTGGAGGGTTGATATAAATTAAATTTAAAAAAATCAGAATTAAAGGTATTTATATGTTTTTAAATGTACTTTTATCACTTTTAGCATGTTTTGGCTTCAGTTTTATAAAAAAAGAAAGAAAACAAAAACAAAAAAACAAACAAATTACAACGATCATTTGGAAAATGATTTTTTCAACGACTAAAATTTAAGACTCAAAATATCTCACGGAGTTGATCATACATTAAGTACGCCATGAATTAAACAATAATAGTGTTATTACACGTAAAAATTGTAAGATTTCCTGAAACTTACGTATTATCCAAGCATTTCATTGGCTGTTCGGGAAAAGGCTTTTCCATCGTCAGATTTCCAAGAAATCTGACGACCCATTTTAAATGAAATTTCATTCTTAAACTTCTAAACATCCCACAATATTACTTTTTACACAGTCGTATAGAGAAAAAAATGTACTTTTAAATGCAGTTTGTTTGAAAGCTGTATCTCAATTTGTTTCTCAGTTATTAATTTTTTTTTGTAGTTTTTATTACTTTTTGTCATAGTGGCAACAGAAGGTATCCATCTCTGTTGAAAGTAAAGAGAAATACAGATTACTGTATAGACCAATCAGAAAACGAATAAAATGCGGATTAAACCAATAAAAAGCATCATATATGTTTTTGATTTCCTACCCTGACGAGGACAATAACCATTTTTCCCAATGGTTAAAAAAAAAAAACTGTACTTGTTAGTTGTCCTGTCGACCACTTTCGCCAAATTATACAAATTGGCATAATTTTTATTTTAAATAACGAAAGAACAATTAAATTAATATAACATTAATAAAAATACAAATAAAACGTCGACATAAAAATCACTTGATGACGTAAACGCGTGTTGTCAAGTGAATGTGAGATTTATGATCAACCATTATTGGCATTTAATCTTACAGTTTGTCGACAGTAATTTGGTCGACGGGATAACTAACAAGTACCAAAAAATTAATTAAAACAATCATGAAATTAGTAGTTAATCATCTGTAATTAGACCCACCGTCAATTGGTGTATTTCAGGTATTTAAATTTTGCGCAACAGAGTTGTTCTTTTTTCGGATATAGACCAATTTCCTTAGCACTCAGAGAAAATGGGTCAGTTGCCCTAGAGGTTTGTTGAAAGAAATTGCTCAATTGCCCTAAAAGATATCTCACTGCCGGGTATAAATGGTATGTGAAAAAAAGCTTTTTAATTTACTAGAATTTTAAAATTAGTATTAGTTGACGTTTTAGTGACCTCGGTATTAACAAATCTCATGTGCTTCCGACATTCCTGTACAGCGACGATGCTGCATCCAGTGATTTTTTTCATTCATGGGCGCAAAACCTACATGCATGTGTTATAGTGATCACGGCATCATTGAATTTCGTGTATTTAAGACTCCTAACAAATTGCAGCAGTTATGTTTTTTTTTTTTTTTCATGATCACGAAGTGCACTTACATTCGTTAGTGGTCGTAGCATTACCAAATTTAATGTACGTTTGAGACTTCAATACAACGAGGATGCCCCACCAGTGTTGTTATTTTTGTTTGTTTGTTTCAATATTACGAAGTGCTCATACATGTGTTGTGGTGATCGCGGGATTACCCAATTTCACATGTATTTCAGATTCCAATGCAATGAATTTGCTCTATCCAGCAAGGTTTTTTGTTTGGTTAGTTTGTTTGCTTTTATGGGCGCGAAGCACTCATACATTCGTTATAGTGATCGCGGCATTACCATATTTCATGCATTTTCTAGACTGATGTACAACGAATTTTCTGCATCCAGTGATTTTGTTGTTGTTGTTGTTGTTGGAGGGGGGGGGGAGGTCATGAAGACAAAGTGCTTATTCATTCGTTATGGTGATCGTGGTATTACCAGGTTTGATGCATTTTAGATATTCCAGTACAATGAGGTTGCTGCTGCCAGTGATTTTTCTTTTCTTTTATGGGTGCGAATTTCTCATACATGCATTTATAGGGATTGTGGTATTACCTAAAACTGTCCGTTTTCAGATTCCTTACAATAAGATTGTTCCTGCAGTTTGCTCTATAGAGGCTTTTGCTTAAATTCCTTTTTTGCCAGGATAATGGATCTATATTTATGCCAGGGCTATTTTTTAACAAAGATGAAATTAATGCCGAGGCAACTGATCTTTGTCCGTTTTTGTGGAACCCTTTAAACTGTATCCATATTCACTTTAAAGTACACATTGTTGTCCATATTGCTCGTGTATAATGCCAAACTGCGATTACGGAAATTTAATCGAAATGGTAAACGTACGCTTTTGAAGAGCGGTTTTCGTGGATAAGATTTCAGACAATGTTCAGATCTAGTATATTCTACTATGTCCAAACGCTGTTATTACATGCCAGATTTTTTTTTCAAACCTTGTAGTATCTTAAATAATGATTTCCTAAAAATACAACTGTGCCAACAATGGCGCTAATAATGCTAATAGATAATTCTCCATTATCCCATCGGGCCATTTTCCGTAATAAAACTATTTCTAAATTATTCGCCAAACTGTAACGCCCAATAAACAAATAAAAGAATGTTGGCAACGAAATCGCAAATAATACCAGAAATTCGGAAAATTCACACTCATTAAAGTGTCAACTATCCGTAACGGCACAGATGTCATATACGCACCACGTTGGCGCGATTTTTTTCTCAAGCCAATTTGGCGAAAACATCGTTTTCGAAGCCAGTTACATATTCAAGCTGTTACATATTTCGAAGCCAGTTACAGTATATATATATACTCCAGTTACATATATATTTTTGAAAAGGGGATAACAGTAAATAAAAAAAAAGTTTAATTAATAACTATGAGACAAAATAATTTATATAACTTTAAAATAGATAATCCAAGTAAATAAACAATTTATTAATACATAAACAACAACATTCGAGTTAATTTATCAAGCAAAATAACAACCCTTTGGCGCCAGTTAAGTACCCGGGTGCGTATATGACATTGGCGTCAGAGAAAAATCGCGCCAACGTGTTGCGTATATGGTATCTGTGCCCAAAAGGGCCTGATAACATAACAAACACGTGTAACACATCTGACGTCAAGTGAATGTGATTCCACGATCATCGATTTTTGGCGTTAGATAATATAGTTTGGCGATAGTTTTTTTTATGGAAAGTAGTCGACGGGATAATGGAGAAGTACCTTTTATTTTTGTATTATTTACCATTTGTAACAATACTATGTATTTTTTAGTGCTAAATTAGTGTTTTGAATGAGATTGGCAATTGACCACAGAAAATACGTAAGTACCGTATACTGTTCAAGCAGGATTAATGTAAACATTTCTGTTAAAAGGATTACTAACTTACACAAATTATAAATAGAGATAAATTTTTGGGAGGTTGGAAAAAAAGAAAAGAAACCGTAAGGCTGTTTATAAAATAATTTTAATTCTATTCACTCAACTAAAATCTATAATTTAGCAATCAATCAGTTATAAATGTTGATTATGTTATAATCATGAAATTTTAGTATTTTACTGCTGTATTTCTAGAGCGAATTTAAATTGAAACTCAAGATATTCAAAATTCAGCAGTTCACAAGAAAATCTTCAAGATAATTTCTGATAAAGAATAGAATCATGAGCATGAAACAAATTATGACGAAGAAAGCATAGCAATAATCATATGTAGGAAGAGTTTCCATAACTGGTTGGGATTGGTTTTCCTCAACATTTCTGATTTTACCATTATCATTATCTTCACCAGCGAAACTTTTCAAACACTTACTTTTCACCAAGGATGATTTCTCAGAAAACTGGTGATTTTGCAACGAAATGAAGTTGCTTCCTATGGTAACTAAGTTAGCATAAATAGTTGTTCCTTTCAAGTTTATTTTCATATCCGATTTTTGTTCTGCCGTATTTCTGACTTTTCCATCTTCATTGTCTTTCCGAGATTTTTCAAGTGTTTGCTTTTAAACAAAGACGACTTTTCAAGAAGTTCTGTGAAGTTACTTCCTATAGCAAGTACGTCAGTCCGTATCGTGGCTCCTGATACTTCCATTTTCACGGCAGATTCAATTTTTGAATTACTTGATGAATCACTTTTTGCAACAAAGCAATTTCCCATAATTTCGCTATAGCCGAGAACTTCATTTTCGCTGTTCGTCATATCAGCTATGCTGACTAAACACGGCTTTTCAAGAATTTCTGTGAAGTTACTTCCTATAGCAAGTACGTCAGATCGAATCGTGGCTCCTGACACTTCCATTTTCACTGCAGATTCCATTTTCAAATTATTTTCTGGATGACTTTTTGGTTCAAGGCGGTTTTCCATAATTTCGCCATATCCAAGAACTTCTTTTTCGCTGTTCTTCGTTGCAGCTATACTTTTCTTATTTTTTGTAGACTGCAAATTATCACCGAAATTTAGCATATCCATTTTGCTACTTAAATTAAATAAAGATGGTTACAAATACGAAAAGAGTTTTTGAATTGGTTTATTCACTAAGTGCTGCCAATTTTCTTTGGAAAAATAAAAGAATATTTTCTCATTTGCGACCAGAGGGTTTAATCTGAGTGCTGGCGAAATAAGAAATCAATGCAAGTGATGTCATTTCCACCTAACTGTACGGAGTAATATTTCAGATTTATCGATTATGAATAAAGATAGGAGCTCTTCTTTTAAACATGACACAATTTTCCCTAACAGAAATGTTTTGTTGTTGTGATATTATAACTTTTTTTTTCTTCTTTTGTTTGCGGGCTGAATGAAAAATCAGTGAAAATTGTGTCGTTTTATCTTAGTTGGGGTAACTTATTTCAATTTTGTAAGTGAAAATGCTCTATTTTTAATGATATTTCATTTACATCTACAGAAATATTCTGCCCGTCTTACATTAAGGCCACATGTAGAGCCTTATTTTAGTACTGGTGGAATGAAAAGTAAGTGATAAATTATGTCACTTTGACGTAACTATAGAAATTCTTTTCTGTTTTACAAGTGAAAATGTGTACGGATATAAAGTTATTTGTTTCTGGCGGAATTTTCCATTCTAAGTTTAAGGTTCCAATCTCAGATTATTCTAGAAAGGCTGAACTCTTACGCCGATGAAAATAACGTCCAAATGCAAACTTTTATTTATATAAATGAAACATTTTACTACACTTGCATCAAAATGGCATTAATTTTAACTAATTTTTCGTTGCGTCTATTCTAAGATTAAGGCTGTTAATCATAGACCGAGAGGCAGCTGCACAGATCATCACCTCATCGAGTTGACGCACTGCCCCCTCTACAGAGGAGGGGGGCGGCTGAAATTCCGAGATTTGACATTACACTATAGACGCTTTCAGTGTGACGTCATTCAAGGCGTTTTGCTTGGAAACTGACTCCAAACAAACGGTTGCTATGTTTCATTTCCTATTAAATATAAATCGTAGAAAATGTTACCACTGCATAAAAAGCATTAAAACATACCTGTGAGATATAGCTGTAAGATATAGCCATAATAGAAAATAAAAAAATTAAAATCAGCATAGCAACCGTTTGTTTGGAGTCAGTATCCAAGCAAAATGTCATATCTGACGTCACGACTGTAAGCGTCTATTATTATATTAAAATACTACTGGTCTGACAAGTTATTTTAAACAAATTAAACAAACTATATTTTAAACAAATTATTAACTATTTTAAACAAATTTAAAAAAAAATTAATATTTAAACAAATTAAACAAAAATAGGGGTTGAAGAAAAAATGATCCTATTAACATGATTCTGATAAAACCAGTCCATACAGAAAAATGAAATTAAGAACTCGTCAAAAGTGGTCAGATAAAATTGTTAAATTGGGTTTACCTCTAATCTTGATTTAGTTTTTGTTGGTGAAATTAGTACTTAACTTCAAAATCTACCTCCGCCTGTAGGATGAGCAGGCAGGATTATTTTTTTAATTGCTTTTACTTTTAAATTTATCTATCACATATACAAATATCAGCGATGTTAAACTTAATTGCTGTTATCCTGGTATACAAATCTTAAAAAAAAAAAAAAAATCCTGAATCTTGGATATTGGAATCTTTTTATTTTCCAATGTGGATGTTTTTTTAATCAAGAAGAAGCACGAGACTACTTAGAGCCCCGAATTTGTTTACTTTCATTATAAGCATCTGAATTTTTTTAAAACTTTCCTCGGATAAATAAAATGCATTAAGATTGTCTTACGTAATTAATTACCTTCAAAGTTAATGTAACAAATAAGAGCTTCAGTTAATTTAAAAATGTATTTATAGAAAAAATTAATTAAGCCCTATGAAAAATGACAAATTCTACTTTTAAAAATGCATTAATGAAATAGTTACACACCTAAATTAATAAGCTTTTAGAAAAATAAAAACGAGAAAAATTAAAACAATAAATTAATAAGAATTAATAAGGAATATAACAAATTAATTAAAAAATTACATTTTGCTTGGTTAAGTTAATTAGCAGTATGAAAAAATGTGGGTTTTAGAATGAGAAAGGTTTCTTTTCTCTGAAACATTAATAAAAATTTGGATTATGTGTTCCTATTTCAAGACGGATATCTACCGGGATTAATTTACTGCTGGCATTTCCAGGTTTTGTTCAGTTTTCTTAACAGTGGGTTTGTAAGATGTATATGTCTTCCTGATGATTAACCCTTTATCTGTGACGGTACTTATACCATTAAAATAACTTGTTGTAAAATTCATTTAATACATCGATTAGTTGTAATACAGTTTAGAATGAGTTATAGATACATTACTTTATCTTGTTTTAAAAGCATTATTGGTTACACAAAACAAAAATATTTTTAAAAGGATGTTTTCTTTTGCCTTTGCATCTTTTCAGCTTTCTTGGTGTTGCGGGGTGGGGGATTTTTCAATTCGGAAATATTTCTATATTTCTATTGTAAGAAGATTATATTTGTATATTTCCTAATTCTACAAAATACTAAGAAAAATATTTAAAATAAAAGATTTTAGTGGGGTTATAAATATTGCACGATATCCCTATAAATTCCAATTTAATTAATTCTTCTAAATACTTCAATCCTTCTAAAATCTTTCTAAAATTTATTAAATCATTATGTAAATTTTCTAATGTAGTTTAAACAATACCCGATAAATGCTTTAGAAGATAAAATTTTCATGAATTCATAATTCAGTACATAAAGGATTAAATCATGTATGTAAATGTGACAAATTTATTTACCGTAAAAAAATTGAATTTTTAATGAGGAAATGATTTTTTTTCTCTAACTTTAATAATAATGATTTGTATCTTATTAAAAAGGTAAAACCATTCAAATCAGTGAATCATAATTTCCGCAACATTTATTTAATATTTGAATTACACGTGATGAAATAAAAAATGATAGACTACATCGCTTTAAAAAGTAGTGTGTATTTCACATGCTCCAAAGAGGCGTCTTAAAATTCTTTATTACCGTGTTTATTCGCATAATAGTCGCCCTCGCGTAATAGTCGCATCCCCGTATTGAATCAGGAAAAATCGTCAGTAATAGTCGAAATTTGTACAATTTTATGTCAACAAAAATAAAAGAAAAATGGTATTTAATACTAAAAGGACCATGAATGAATATATTTCAGTTCAAACCAGAAATTTCTTTATAAAATAAGTTTAAAAGACAAATAAGAAGAAAAATTTTAGATAAATAAGTTAAACAGTTTTGAATAAAAATTCTGGTGACAAATATTTTTACAAAACTTAAGTAAAATTCCCGGTCTTTTTAGTGTTAATAAACAGCACATAATCTGGAAACATTTTGTAAGTTACTAATTTTATTATAATGTGTTTCTTTAATACCAGTAATTTTTTAGTAATAGAGTGTACAATATTGTGTAGTAAATTTCCTCGCATAATAGTCGCACAATGAAAACACAATGAATGACTTTCACAATGAAAAATTGGCGAAAAAAGTGCGACTATTACGCGAGTAAACACGGTATTACAGATCTTAATATTTTAAGCGAGATATGTTTTATCTTGGTTTTGTTTCGAGTGCAATTCCATAATTTTTATAAAATTACATTCATAACTCCTTAGGTTTCATTTTCTTCCAGTTATTATTAAAACTGAGACCCCACAAAGAAATATTTTATATTTATACAAATTAAATGAAAAAAAAAATGAAAAGAAAATGAATAAATAAGAAAGTCATCATTTAAGCAAAAAATTGCAAAAAGAATGCATAAAAAAGGCTTTTCTCAAATCCAAAAGAGCAACTTTATGACATAAGTTTCAATTTATTTTTGTTCGGAAATAAATGAAACTAGCAGGTGTAGTTGTACAGTTCAGAAACTATATAATCGAACTGTTTTTCTCGTTTTTTTGCAAACGCAATAGATTTTTCAGAAAATAGTGTCAAAGTGGGTGTTTTGAAGCAAATTTCCAATTGAAAGAAGAATAATTACTCAAGAAGGGTCAAAAACGTATTTGTCACGTGAATCGAAATCACTTATAATTCAATAGGTAATTTATTGATCAAAAAATGGGAAGCACAGTTCGATTCCAAATCGCTTCCGTAGTCAAGCCTTTCAATTTTATATCTTTCTGGTAAAAAATGAATTTGTAAATGTGTCAAAATGTTTTGCGTTTGTTGAGCAGAGCAGTTGAGAATAGCCTTAAAGAAAAGAAGAATTCGCCAAATAAAAGATAAATTCGCCAATTCGGTAAGTACGAGTAGGACATAATGCGGAACGAAAATGATCTTTTAATTGGGATGGAGCAATTCTGGACGGTTTTCGACTCACCTGTGCGCTTAAAAAAAAATGTCCTTATTTTCTTTTTCTTTCTTTTTTCTTTCTTTCTTTCTTTTTTTTTTTTATATATATAAATATGACGGGTCAAATTCTGCAATCCTAACGAAAAAATGATCTTATTTTAGCTCATAAAATCCCGGAATTCAAATGGGAAGTATGGCATATCTTTTCTACGAATTGACTTTTGTGATAGTCTTTTGCTGAAGTTTATTATTAAATGATACTGAATAATGTTTATAGAACCATAGAATATTTGCATTGACTATAAATAAAAGGAATTAAAAAAAAATCCTCATGTTATCCAAAAAGAAATTAATAAATTTCTTAAAATAAATAAAAAGTTTTACATTTTGCTATATTGATTGTTACATAATTTATACTCTTCAGTTCTGGGGGTACCCAAATGGGAACCTGCATTCCCTTCTTCATAAAACTAAATTGTTTCTTTTCTTTTCTTTTTCTTTTTTTCTTTCTTTCTTTTTTTTTTTTTTTTTTTTTTTTACTTTCTTCTATCTTCAGTAGTAATCGGAAATTTTTTCTAATTCCGGTTTTCGACGGATTTACACGTTTTAGGGGTCACCCGAAAAACATGTTTATACAAAATGTCTGTCTGTCCGTCCATGTGCCCGTCCGTCCGTGTGTCGCCATTGTACCGTCGAAAAGTTTAAGAAGTTATGCATAGAATTCAACCACATTTTTTGTGTATGTATTTGGCTGTGGCAAGCAGGTCCTCCTTCAATTTAGAAAAATTCTGCCGGAAGGGGACGCTGTAGTAGCAGTTTTTATGCCATTTTCATTATTGTTCCATCGAAAAGTGTGTGAAATTATGCAAAGAATTGAACCAAATTTTTTGTGTATGTTTTTGGCTATGGCAGCAGGTCCTCATTCGATTTCGAAATATTCCACTCGAAGGGGCGTTGTAATAGCGATGTCTGTGCCCTTTCACTATTGTACCATCAATAAGTGTAAGAAGTTTTGAACAAAATTGAAAAAAAAAAAAAATGTGTATGTTTTTGGTTATGGCCAGCAGGTCCTCCTTGAATTTCAAAATATTCCACCGGAAACGACCGCTTGTGATTTCTGTATATTTTTCTCGGTTTTTCGTTATTCTGTTGTCGATCGGCGGCTCGTGCAGCGACGGGAACTCGCGTCCTGCTAAGATGGCTATTCGTAAGCAGCTGATGCACAACAGAATAACGAAAACCTATAGATTTTAATAAATATCATGATCGAGATTAACTCGTTTTTACTCCGATAAACTGACTGAAGCAGAAATTTAAGATGAAAATCAAAGTTTGTATATAGTATTGAACTAATAATATTGCAGTATTAACATCTGTAACTACTTTTTGAAATATTAAGATGTATGAGATAGAAGAAAGTTTTCGGATTGGCACATTCAACAAGTTTACATTTTGATTTTACTTTTATATAACTGAATGTTTTTGCTTTAGTATGAAATTAATACAAAAGGTAGAACCGATGGTGATTTCCCCATAAAATAAATGTTGCTTTCATCTGAGTATTCATAATGCCTCCAAGACAGCGTGGCTAAGAAAGTAGATTCTTTGCACATTTCTTTAACTTAAAGATTTTACAATAAAATTTTTCGAGTATTTGTAGATTATAGGTATTTAAAGCCCTTCAGTTTTTTATTATGCGAATTTAGTTTATTGGGTGATTAAATTGATATTTTAGGAGGCTAGTCGTTTTAGATCTATATTTGTAAACCTAAATTACCAGCCCCCTAAAGTATCAATTTTAGAAAAATCCTTTCTTGTTCTATCTATGCTGTCATTTTGTATGTAAACGAGTACCGTCAAATATCGTTAACACGAACACGCTTAACGCGAATTCCTTTTAGCACGAACTGTTTCCGATTGCCCTGTCCTGTTGTACGCAATGTATTTTAGTTCGGATAACACAAACAAAAAAAGTTTCCCCTTGAGTGTTCGCGTTAACGAGGTTCGACTGTATTTGTAATATTACTTTAACTTTGAGTCTCAATATGTTTTATGATAAATAAATATTTTTCCGTTAGAACTGTTTGTTTATATATGATGCATGTCTTCAGCATGTGTATGTGATGAAATCTTTGGTCCTTTGGCAATTTACAGGAAAAGGCGTATTTTTTGTTTGAACATATAGGAAAACATATTTTTGAAATAAAAAAATTATTTTTTTTTTCTCACTTACTCAAATAAAAAATCATAATTTCTTGAAGAAAAAAAAGGCTCTTATGCAATAATAATAATAATAAACTTTGCATTTTTCGAAAGTTGGAAACTTAGCCATACAAATCTACTTTTTTTTTTTTTTTTTTTTTTTTTTTTAACAATGCTATATCTGAAGAACCAAAGACAAGAAGGAAAACTTGGAATTGCAAACAAACTTTAATATGCCGAAGGGTCAGCAGGAAGGATTAAAGGCGCGTGGGAATTTTTCGATTTTATTTTATTTTTTTCTTGCATTTTCTAAATGATTAACATTTTATCAATGTTCTATTAAAACCAATTTTAAAAAGTTCACGATCATGTGATACATGTCGCAAATCTTTAAACAGGATTTTCTCGAAAAAAAAAAAATTAAAGGCGATTTGGGTCAATAAAACCATTTCTTAAAAAAAAAAAAAAAAAAAAAAAAAAAAAAAAAAAAAACTTAATCTAAATTTTTATACAGTCCCCCGGTCCTGTAAGCTATATTTATCAAAAATATCTTATTACACTAAGAAATAAGACAAAAAAGTCCCATTAGTCTACGATTAAAACTGACCGAGTAATAGCTGTTTAAGGTTGAAGAATCTTTTTTGCTGCGAAAAACGGGTCATTCACAAATCTACTAGAAATATAAATAATCGTCAGATGTAAAAAATAATAACAGTGAGAGTAAAATTAAAATTACAATATAAATTTGAAATTAATTTTCATTCTGAGATGTTTAAAAAAAATATACAATTTGTACTAAAAAAATAAGTTAAAATAATAACAGAATTTTTGTTAATTGAAATGATGAAAAGCAACAGTCAGAATTCTTCACAAAATGATACATATTTTACAATGTTATTACATTATCTAATTTAAAACTTAATTAATTCAAATTAAAGTTATCTTAAAACTTGCTCGACGTGACTCCCTTCGGCTGCAATGCAGAAATGTACACGCGAAATAAATAATTCTAAAGCTTTAAGCACTTTGTGTACGATTTCTCGAAGCATGGTCCAACTCATCTGTGTTCCAATTAGAGGTGTGCACGGGCCGGAATTCCAAGACCTGGTGTCTGCCCGGCTTGTATTGGCCCGGTTGTATTTTCGCGGTTCACGGCACTACCCGGCCAATGCTAAAGTTAGTGTAAACAGGCCCAGCCCGTGCAAAAAATTAATGAAATCAAACCGCGAAGAGACTCATGAGCTAATGCTAATCCTATGGAGAGGGATTTATCTAATATCTCGTTTACATTCCGACATTTCTAAGTATTTTTTTTTTCTTTTTTCACTGGATAGCGGAGGTCCGTCTCTACATCGCACTTTTTTTACTTTTTCGATTTTAGTCGCAGATATTTTTTATAAAGTTACTTTCACTTTCAAAACCGGTCCTGAAAATGAAAGTATCATTCTAAAAAATATCTTCAACCAAAATCGAAAAAGTAAAAAAGGTACGATGTAGAGATGGATCTCGTCTATCCAATGCAAAAAAGAAAAAAGAAAAGAATTAAAAATGTCGAAATGCAAACGAGATATTAGAAAAATCCCTCTCCATAGGATTAGCATTAGCTCGTGAAAGGCTGTTCTTAACTATGCTCTGCTAAACAAGCTGAAAACGTTCTGACACATTTATAAATTCATTTTTTAACGGAAAGATATAAAATTGGAAAGCCTGGCCATGGAAGCGATTTGGAATTGAACTCTTTTTTCCATTTTTTGATCCACCAATTACCCATTGAGTTATAAGCGATTCCGATCACATGACAAACCCGTTTTTCGCCCACTCTTGAGTGATTTTTCTACATTCGCGCGGAAATTCGGTTCAAAATGTCCACTTTGACACTTTTTTCTGCAAGATCTATTGCGTTCGCAAAAAGTATGGAAAAAAACAGCTCGATGAAATAGTTTCTGAACAACAACACCAGCTAGTTTCATGCATTTTCGAACAAAGATAAATTAAAACTTATGTCACAAAGTTGCCCTTTTTGATTTGAGAACAGCCTTAAGATATTTTTCTAGAATACTGCATACATAGCTATAGGAAAAATTGGCATTATAGATTACTATACCATATATTTTAGATTACTGTATGTTCGCAAGCCATGGAATGCAGAATAACATCAGTACCGGCCCGTCATGTAGACCCAGTATGTAGAAAGAAAATGGAAGCCCGATCCTGCCCCGGACGAAATCTGCTGAAATAATTAAGCCATTGTTTAGACTCGATGCAATTCCCAATGCCAACCTCTACACTGAACATGTTATATTTCTATACTGATGTTATTAATATAGCATCGGTTAAAGAAACCCATTTATACTTATTAGGGCCGAAACTAAGGGGGGGGGGGCAGAGAGGGCATGTGCCCCGGGCGCCAGAACGAAGGGGCCCCAAATGAAGAATTATACCTTTGGAATGGAGCATTTTCTTATGATGGACTGATGGCTTCCATTATTATGAAACAGCCATTATAAATGAAGTGTCAAGTAAAGATGAAAGAGCAACCGTAAAAAGTTCTCGTCAGAACGGGGTGGGGGATGGCCTTTTTCCCCCCTCATTCTCACCAGGAAATCAGAGTTCTAACTTTTTACGACTGCTCTTTCATCTTCACCTAACACTTCATTTATAATGGCTCTTTCATAATAATGGAAGCCATCAGTCCATCAGAAGAAAATAACTCGGTTAAAGCGGAAACTCGGTTAAGCGGGACTCGGATAATCGAGACTCTACTGTATATTTCATTTTAAAAATGATCTTTAGACTATTTTTGTTGGTGTTCAGAGGGGAGTAATGACCCCCGCGGCCCTCCCCCTTTGGATCCGCCATTATAGTTCAGTATTACATATATTCTATGATTACATATTCTAAATTTTAAAATAAGGCAGGTATTAGAAAATTAGTAAAATTCTCTCTGTAAATATACTTTGCGGAAGAGGAGGGGGAGGGCAAAACCCATGTTTGCCCCTGGTGCAAAAAAGGATAGTTTCGACCCTGATACTTATCCTTACCTCAGTCATGGCCATTGAAAACTGTTCACATTTTATTGGCTTAGTCTGATCCGTTTAAATTATTATATCGGGCCGAATTTTTTTATCCGCTTCGCCCGGTCCGTTGGAAATTTTTCCTTCATTTTGTAGTACCGCAGGCTAAACGGGGCTCGGGCCAAGCTCAGGATCGTGCATACCTGATGCTGAAAATTGGTATAAGTCATGCAATTCAAAGTTTCTTAACTCGGTCAATTTTTGTGTTAGATGAATGGAGCATTTTTGTCTTGCTTGTTAGTGTAATAGGAAATTTTTACTAAATATCACTTATAGGACCGGAGAGACCGTATGAAAAATTAAATTTCGTAACTTTTTAAGAAATATTTTTATTGATCAAAACAATTTTTTACCTCATTTAAAACATTTTTGTAATTAGAACTATATGCCTATGACTAACGGTTTAGAAATTAGCCATTGGACGCCGTTGAGAGTGGACACCCTGTGTATCTTGGCTATGCAAGCTTTATATTTGAAATTCTTCCTCATAATTACTAAAAATTGTGCCCCATAAATGTACAGGACAATTACATAATTAAGGGGGTCAGGTAACCTTTGAAACGTCCAAAAATCGATTTTTTTTTTTTTTTTTTTTTTTTTTTTTGATAGCTTATAATTAAATATGATCCTTTAGGAATATTTAAAATCAAACGCCATACGAAATTTCGCATTAGAAGAGAAGTTATGTCTAAAACACTTTGAGCTTTTGCTATATGATCAACGGGGTTTTCAATCTTTAAAGCCAATTTTCTCAAAACAGCGATTTTGATCATTGCGCGCACGATTTCTGAAAAACGGTTGTCTAGAATTTCAAGAAATTTTTGGTGGATGTATTAAACGTACAGAAGCACAAAATGACGTATTATTATGTTTTTCAAGTAAGAAGTTTAGAATTCACGGCTATTTTTGTATTAAAAAAATCTCGATATTTCGAATTACTCTAAAAAATTTTTTTTCTCGAGATCTACAAGTTTTATTTTTTTCATTGTAGGTCATTTTGAAAACACTTTATATCTGTAATCATTAAAAAAATCTTGGCTTGTTTCAGCAATTGAAATGGGAAAAATCATGCGCGCAATGCATGCAAGAATAATTCTTTCGTAAAAATCGTATTATCTTTAAAAATAAATTAAAAAAAACTATATATGTGTATACCTTTTCTAACAACTTTGATTGACAAAATAAATCGTTCCTAACATGTGTTTTCAATTTTATAATTAAAAGTTAATTAGTTAAAGAATGACTGCAATTCTTACAGAGGTCACTTCTTCATGTACTTTATTGGTTCAAAGGTTACCTGACCTGTTAAACGCCCCTACTTTAAAGTGGTTTACAGACGAAACTATTGGTCAGAAAGTTGTGAAATTTTGTGACGGACATAATAAAGGAGTGGGAATTTGTTTGAGAGAAAAAAAAAATAGTTCAAAATTTCACCACCAGAGGTCGTTTTTGATAAATTACACCTATTTTTTTAAAGTTTTTCCGCTTTATTTTTTTCCAGATTAAATAAGACAAATACGTACCGAATCCTAAAAAAAATAAAGAGTAAAAGCTTTTAAAAATTATTGGTGTTCGAATGGAACAGACCGTACAAATACTGAAAAAAAAAATCCACTTACGACAGCCGCCATTTTTTTTTCTCAGAGCTCAGGCCTAGTATTCAGTGTGCGGTGGCTAAATCTGTAATTCATTAAAAACGCCCTCTGGTGGCAAAATTTAGAACTAATTTTTTTTTCGCTCAAGCAAATTCCTATTCTTTCATTACGTCAGTCACAAAATTTCGCAACTTTCTGACAAGTAGTTTCGTATGTAGAAAACATTAAAGTAGGGTCGTATAATTATGGACACCCTGTATATTGAATAAAGAAATTATAATAAATTTCGCGAAGAACAATTTCGAGGCCATATTTACAGTAAATATGTCTATGTCAGTTTTTCAGGAATCTTTTAATAATTTAAAATTGAATTTAAAGCAGGATTTTGCTAAACATTCGGGATTAAAAATGAGAGTCACATGCATGAAATTAAATGCGCTCTGTACAGGAGTTCGTCTAACCAGTGTTTTACTAGATACTAGATTTAAATGTAAATTAATAAACGGTAAAGAATTGTATCGACCATTGAAAGATTAAAATTTATCTTACTATTCAGTTTTTTGCCCATGTAGACTAGATTGTAAGAAGCACAAATAAACGACATAAAAAAAATTATGAAGGTAAAATCAGATGGATAGGATATTCTTAAGATTTCACTTGAAATATAAAATCAAATATATTCTGGATGAAAATCTAATATTTTTAAAAAAGATAATTATGTATAAATATTTATCTTCCAATACATACCTTTACATAAAGGCAGATTGAATTATAAGAATTGGCAAAGAGTGGGTTATCTTACAAGAGAAAATATTCACAAAGAAACCTCTAACAAAATATGAAAGCGAAATAAGATTTTCTCAAGATATCATTCCACATACAAAATCGAATATAATGTCAAAGAAAATATAATAATTTTCACGAAGAACAATTTCGAGCCCACATTTCCAGTAAATATAGCTATCTGAGTTTTTCGGGAATCTTTTTCATTTAAAATTTAATTTAATGCAGCATTTTTCTGAACATTTGGGATTAAAAAGGGGAGTCACATACATGAAATTAAATAATCTCTGTAAAAGACTTCGTCTACATTGTTAAAAAAAAATTCTGTAAAATTACAGAGAATCTACTAGGAATCTATTATCTTCAGATTGTGTAAAATTGCACAGATTAGAAAAACATAGATTATGTTAAATTACAGAGAAATTATTTAGTAAATTTACAGTAGACTATGTAAATTTATTTTTAATGTTAGTAATTTAATTTATTTTTTGAAACTAGTGAATTTTTGAACTTAGAAGAATTAGTATTTTTCGAGCGCATTTTAACTTCTGTGCTGTTTAGAATATTTATTTTCAGCCAACCCGTGATTTGAACCCGAGTCCTCTGGGCTGGGGGCGAACATCTTACAGACTCACTGTGCTATAAGAGTTTTTACTGCGGTCAAAGGATGTCTTTTATGATTCAGCGGGGAAATGCTTTTAATTTACTTTTAATATTACCAATCTTCATGAACATGTCGTATGAAATAAATGCAAAGTGATTGTCAATAAAAATCCCCGCAAAATTCGCAGAGAAGATTTTTCCCGTTCTAAAATATTTAAATTTTTAATAAAACAATTTTTAAATCAAAGTTTTAGCCCCCGGTATGCTATTTCTTTCTCCCAGTTATTAAAGTGTCATTTACGAAAAATAATGTTCTGTTGTATAAACCAGCAAGAAACACAGCAGACGTATCATTGTACTGCTAAATACACTACTGCATTTTTTTAAAACTTCTAAGCATCGCACATTTTCAATTTTTATATTATCGTATTGGGAAAAAACGTACTTTATAACGCAATATGTTTGAAAACTGCATTTCAACTTATTTTGGAGATATTAATTTTTGTAGTTTTTAGCCACATTTGTTTAATTGTAGCAACTCAAGTACTCCTTTTCTGTAGAAGGTAAAGAAAAAATAGTATAGTAATTATGTCTATTTGTTGCTATTTTCGAATAACTCTGAAAGGAAAGAAAATGAAAAAAAAAAAAAAAAAACCTAATTGAAATACGTGCTATTTTGAAAAAAATATAAGTGATTGATTTCTGGTAAAACATGGAGCTATTATAAACTAAGTTTTATTAAATTATCTATATTACAAGCAAATGAAGCCATATGAATCATTAGATAGCCGGTTTGTTTTTTTCGAGTTCCTTGAGTGGCATCTGTGTTTTTGGATTTTTAGTTAGCGATAGTGACGTCATATAAATACTTTTCTATAGGTATTGTTTAAGACTGGATTGTAAATGAAGAATTCTTCAGAGGATACAAATGACTTCATTTTATATAAAATAAAAGCGTGTGTTTTAAGTCTTAAGACTGAAATATGTTTTACATTATCAATTTTTATATACATACATATATATATTTCATCGGGGGGGGGGGGGGGGAACACTAAATTCTGAAAAAACAGAATTCCTGGTTTCTAGTCACTGATACATTTGTGTCCCTTAATAAATTCGATTATTACATTCTTTAATATTTCTAATAAAATTGTAAAAAAATAAATAAATAAATAAATAAAAATAAATTTAGAAGTGTGTATCTTGAATGACAGGTTATAACAAAGATAAAAATATCTTTAATAAAAATCATGGAAATCCTTACAGGGAATTTGATATAAGAAAAGGGAAATGTCTGTAAAATGATGACCGAGAAACTCAATCGAATGCATTTAACCGAGAAGTAGCAAAAATTTACAGAGAGTCTCGTTCTTTTTTCTGTGTTTTTATAGAAATTTTTAACAGTGAAAAGCGCTGTACTACATTTAAGGGTTTTCTCAAATCCAAAGGGGCAACTTTATGACATAAGTTTTAATTTATTTTTGATCGGAAATGCAGGAAAATAGCAGGTGTTGTTGTCCAGAAACTATGTAATCGAACCATTTTTCCGTTTCTTTGTAAACGCAATAGATCTTTCAGAAAATAGTGCCAAAGTGGGCCTTTTGAACCGAATTTCCGCGCGATAAAAGAATAACCACTCAAGAAAGGGGGTAGGTAATTTTTTTTAAATAAAAAAAAAATGGAAAACACAGCTCGATTCCAAATCACTTCCATAGTCAGGCCTTCCAATTTTATATCTTTTCGTTAAAAAATCAATTTGTACATGTGTCAAAACGTTTTGTGCTTGTTGAGCAGAGCAGTTGTGAACAGCCTTAAATATAAATTAACGGTAAAGAATTGTATCGACTATTGAAAGATTAAAATTTATCGTACTATTAAGTTTTTTTCATGTGTAGACTACATTGAAAGAAGCGCAAATATATGACGACATAATATATATATATATATATATATATATATATATATGAAGGTAAAATCAGATGAATAGATACTCCTACGATTTCCCTTCAAATTTAAAATCAAATATATTCTGGGTGAAAATCAAATATTTGTAAAAAAGATAATTATGTATATAAACTTTTACTTCTAATCCAGTGACACCTTAGAATTCGTTTCACTTACCTGAAAAGAAAGACAGAAAAATAGTTTTAATCAATACAAACAAATGAAAATATATTTATATGCAATGTATGATAAATAGATTGGAAATCGAACAAGACAGAAAAATCATGCAACGAGATTAGATTATGAAACTCCGACATTTACTCCAAAATACTATAACTGAACTGCACCATTTAATATGGTGATAAAAGATATCGTTAACAAAATAATTAAAAACATAAATCAGAAATAATCATCCAAAGACAACTTTTTATCCATTTCTTAGCATGAATATGAATTTATTAATATTCTGCAAACATCTCTTATTATACAAAATATAGTTCAGTTGGAAAATGCGTAGTTCTCAATTAAAAAAGAATCCCAAATAAGTCACATTTATAAATCGTAAAGTTTAAGAATTCTTTTGAATAGTCCTGGAATGATCTATAGAATTTATGCATACCATATGTAGTACATAAAAAATTAGTTAAACTTATGAACGCAAAACAAAACTGCAAATTTCCAGCATTTATCGTTCATAGACAAAACTATAACTGATTTTTTTTTTTTTTTTTTTTTTTTTGTCCTTGTAAGGTGCTACTTCACTCCCTCGAAAACACCCGCTCGCTAATGTTAATCCCATGGAAGAAATTTTTTAAGGCATCTCGTTTGCGTTTCAATATTTTTAAATGATTTTTTTTGTTCATTGAATAGTCGAGGTCGATTTCTACAAATGCTGTTTTTTTTTACTTTTTCGATTTTCTTTATAGATTTTTTAATTCGAAACCGGTTCTGAAAGTAAAAGTATCCTAATAAAAAAAAACTTGTAAATAAAACCAAAAAAAGTAAAAAACAGCCTTTGTAATGATCGACCTTAACTACCCAATGCAAAAGAAAAGAAAAAAAAAACTTTAAAAATATTGAAATGCAAACGATATCTTAAGTATAATATACTAATATTATATCTTCCAGATATTTTAAAAATTTCTTCTATATAGGATTAACATTAGCCAGCAAAAGTTTTCGCGTGAGTGAAGCAGCCCCTTAAGGCTGTTCTCAAATCCAAAAGGGCAACTTTCTGACATAAGTTTTAATTTATTTTTGTTCAAAAACGCATGAAACTGGCTGGTGTTGTTGTTCAGAAACTATGTAATTGAGCTGCTTTTTCCATTTTTTTGCAAACGCATTTTTTTTATCTTTTAGAAAATACTGTCAAAGTGGACGTTTTGAACCGAATTTCCGCGCGAAGGAAGAAAGAGCACTCAAGAGAAGGGCGAAAAACGTGTTTGTAACGTGATCAAAATAGATTATAACTCAATAGGTAATTGACTGATCAAAAAAAGGAAAAAAGAGTTCAATTCCAAATCTCTTCCATGACCAGGCTTTCCAATTTGATACCTTTCCGTTAAAAAATGAATTTGTAAATGTGTCAAAACTTTTTGCGCTTGTTGAGCAGAGCAGTTAAGAACAGCCTTAAGGCTCCTCATCAGTAAGATTGGAAATTCCCCTCTCTCATGCTAAACCCATGGGTTGGAATGCATCGTATTTTTCAAATTTCTCCTTGAAAAAAATTTCTGTTTTCTGTGTGATCTTCTTGAAGAATGTTTTTTTTTCTTTTTTATTGGACTGGGGAACAATTTTTAACTCAATTTCTGTTGACTTCGATTTTTCAGCTGTTTTTAAGTCAAAAAAGCGTGCTGATTTCAAAACTGCAATTAGTTTTCTTCTATCACGTCAAGTGTTTCTCTACAGCTTACCTTAATGCGACCACTCTACGCTGAATTGGGCGTGAGTAATTGAAAGAAAATAGCTTCAGAACTCTTAGCATCAAGACAGCTGGAGAAAAATTTGCTTGAAAAGGGAGATAATGTATCCTACTTTCGATCCAAATAAAGTGAATTTCTTCAATACTTTCGAAGTAACGGTGGATTTGTTTTTTGCTATAACGTACATGGCTTAATGGAGGAGTTGGGAATTCCATCCTACACTGAAACTTAATGACGACTGTTCATCGATAGCTCAAAGAGGAGCTTGAAGTGCATAGCTCTTCACAATTTAAATTTATTTGGAGCAGTCCCAATAAGCCATTCAGTTTATTTGTACGAAGAATACGAGAACATAAAGAAAGCCATTGATTTATTGTAATATCACATTCACAAATCGATCATCTGTGTTGACCTTAAAATGGCGTGTTTCCTTCTTGGCCAGCAACGTGGATATACCAAGTATCCCTGTTTTTGTGTATGTGGTACCGCAGAGCTCGTGACAAGCATTGGTTCCAGTCGAATTGGCCTCCAAGATCTGACCTCAAACCTGGTGATCCAAACATTTTGCATCAGCCACTTGCCACCAAAAAGAACATAATATTTCCAACTCTGTATATAAAACTGGATATATTGAAGCAGTTCGTTAAAGCTTTGTCAATTGAAGAAGACTGTTTCAAGTATCTCATTTCGAAATTCCCAAACCTGTCTGTAAAAAAATAAAGGCAGGTGTATTTCACGGTCCACAGATTCGGCAGCTCATTAGAGATGAACATTTCATCGGAACAATGACAGAACTCCAAAAAAAAAAAAAAAATGCTTAGTTGGCATTCAAATACCTTGTCAAAGACTTTCTTGGAAATATGCGAGTAGAAAATTACACCGCAATTGTCCAGCAACTTTTAGAGAACTTCAAAAGGCTTGGTTGCAACATGAGCATCAAACTTCAGTTTCTGCATGTCGATCTTGATGACTTCCCTGAAAATCTTGATGCAGTCAGTGATGAGCAGGATGAACGATTCCATCAAGATCTGAAGCTCATGGAAGAACGATATCAAGGTAGATTGGATGAACATATGATGGCTGACTATTTTTGGAGCATCAATCGAGATTGTCCACAAATTGAACACTCCAGGAAAAGCTACAAGCGAAACTTTTTACCTTAATATGTAATTTTTTCGTTTTGTAAAGAAATTGTATTACTTGTATGAACATAATGTAGTGTATATTTAGTATATACAGCCGTTGTATGAATAATATATTTGGTATTATTTTCTTTATTTTCCTTTGTATCCCCATTAAGTATGATTTTTGGGGTTCCTGTAGCTTAAAAAGTTGACGTGATAGAAAAAAACTGAGATCATTTTTGGATTTAGATACCAATAATTAGACAAAAACAGGTGCCAAATCTAAGTCAACAAAATGTGTGTTCCCCGGTGATAATATTTAAAAAATACATTACTAGTTTTATTTAAAGTATTAAAATCTCACTTACAACTGCAGCTTCACTTAGATTTTAACACTTAAAATATAAAATTAAATATATATTTTAGAAACATTTTTGCAAATAAAAAAGAAAGAAGCACTCTTCAAGAAGTGCATATACGGAAAACAGAGGGTAAAAATTTTAATGTTCCAAGGAGAAATTTCAAAAATACGGTTGTGTTCCAAGCGCATAGCATTAGAGAGCATAAGAAATTAGCATTAAAGAGCATTAGAAATTAGCAATAGATTAGCATTAGAAATACATATTTTAGAAACATTTTGGCAAATAAAAAAGAAAGAAGATTTTTCAAGAAGTGCATACAGAAAACAGAGGTTAAAAATTTAATGTTCTGAGGAGAAATTTGAAAATTACGGATGCATTCCAGTCACATAGCTTTAGCATTAGAAATGAGCATTAGAGAGCATTAGAAATTAGAAATTAGCAATAGATTAGCATTAGAAATATATATATTTTAGAAACATTTTGGCAAATAAAAAAGAAAGAAGCATTCTTCAAGAAGTGCATGCGGAAAACAGAGGTTAAAATTTTAATAATTTGAAAAATACGGATGCATTCCAAGCCCATAGGTTTAGTATTAGAGTTTGGAATTTACATCCTGACTGATAACAAGCCTTAAGCACGTCATTTTTGTCAGCAATTATCTTTTAATGCGCCTCGATATGGTACATAAATTTCATTATGTTCGCAATCGTGTAACATTATTAAAATTACGCTGCAAACAATTTCGCCTCGGTCGCGGCCAACCATTATGTAAACGCATTCTTTTGTGGGGTTCTGTACATAATGATAAATGCTTAGCACAGCATATTCAACAGAAATAATTTTTTAGTGCATGTCAGAAATGGATATCAATTTCATTATGCTTGGAATAGTACACAGTAAAAAAAAACGGTAAAAATTACAGCTGATTTGGCTGTGAATCGCTAAAATACAGCGTTTTATTAACTTCCGTATCGATTTACAGTAAACTGCTGTTATTTCAACAATGGCAAAACCGCCTGGACTGCATTCCAGATGAGATACCTGCCCTACAGGCACACTGTCAAGCCAAAGCAAAGTAGTGTCGTACGAATGTTAGCGTCGGTGTGAATATGTGCCTATTATGAATTCAAAATGGCGATTTTGGATACTTATATACAATTTTGGATTACATATTTTAAAAAAATCAGAGTAAGTTTTATTTTTATGTTTATTCGTATCATTGATTTAATAACTGTATCAAATAGGCAGTTCTCTTATATAATGTAAGATACAAATTTTGTATTTGCGTACATATATATAAACGTTGACTGACAGTAGCTTTGAATCATTTGTATAAGGGTTAAATATTTTGTCTTAAATTATAACAAAAGAAAATATTTCCAATTTACATTTGAAAAAATTATTATTTTTCTTTTCTTTTTTCCATCATAGGACTTAGTTATTATTTACTTATGTGTCAAAGTACCAGATTAAAAAAAAAAAATCAATATTTTTTAGATATGTTTTGCTTTGCTATTATATATTTTTCGCAATTTCATTTTTTCCGTTATTTGTATTTTAACATACCTTACTAATCTAAATTATACAATATTTTTTAATTGTCTAAAAGATTTAAGTGCGCTTTTTGTACTAATTTAAATGTTTTTATTTATTTAATGTATTATTATAGTTATTAAAATTTCAAAAACAATTTTACGACTTATGGTCCGATTTACCGTCGGAGTTATTCACATTTCATAGATGCTAGTTTTTTACGCGCATTTCTTTACATTTTTTATATGTAATTTTTAAATCATTTATTGTGTGTAAGCTGGATACACTTCTTTATTGATCCATAAAATATTCCAAGAGTTTGCTTACTATTGTCGCAGCATTCAAAAGCAGCAGATCGCATTTTGCTTTTGATAATTATCGAACAATAAGAAGTAATTAGCACTATATGCTGAAATTAGATATTTTGAATGTTGTCAATGTATGTTATATTACGCAGTACATTTGAAATTCACATAAGGAAAATTCTTTACAATGAGTTACAATAGTTTAAAATTTACGATTTATTGCTTTTTTCGGTATATTTTCCTATTTTATTTATTATTTTGCTTTATGGTGCTAAATTTGTATCTTACACATGTATAACAGAATTTATTATATAATAATGTTATTAAAACAATGATATAAGTAGACATAAAGATAACACTTATAGAGCTCTTAGTTTTTAAAAGATGTATCATAGTATACAAAAAAAAAAAAAAAAAAAACTCAAAGTAAACAAACATTGCAGGGCGGGGGGGGGGGGGGGGGGAGGAAGATGCAAACGTATATCTACAAATAATAATAATAATAATAAATAAAATAAAATAAATACAAAATGTATATATATGAAAACAAAAACATACACCGTTAGAATGTCGCATTCACCTTGAAAACTATATCGAAATAAAATTAAAACTTGCTAAAAAGGTGCATTTAATGTCATAAATATAAAAAGATATTAATAAGATGTTATTACATAATAAAATAGTTTTTATAAACTTCCAATATTTCATGCCTAGCGCTTTCGATCACCTACTGATGGAATAGCGATAGTGATCGAAAGCGCTCGGAACGAAATCTTGGAGATTTTTAAGTTTTTAAAAACTGTTTTATTATGTAACAACATCTTATTAACATCTTTTTATATTTCTGACATTAAATGCACCTTTTTAGCAATTTTTTATTTTATTTCGATATAAAATAAATAATAATAAAGGCTAAAAAATTTACTGTTATCTTGTTAAAAGTGCTGTAAAATTAACAGCAAAATATGCTGAAAAAATACAATTTTTTGTAAAATCTAAAAAACAAAATTACTGTAAAATTAAATGTAAAAGTGCTGTAAATTTACAAGTTTGCTGTTTACCCATGGAAAACAAAATTGCTGTAAATTGACAGCAAAATTTGCTGGCACCCATATTGCCAGCATTTTTTGCTGTAAAGATACAGTGATGTTTTTTACAGTGTATAAAGGTAGGCTGCACACTGATGCGACTCAAGCAATATGTCGTGCGCCTTAGGCAGGTCACAACACTGAACAGACAAACGACAAAAAAAGTGAGTCAAGAGACATTTCACCCTGTTAACACTATTAACAAAGAAGAAACCGTTTTGAACACTGCAATTTGCCTCCTGTCTCATGCTTTTGTCTGCTTGCCTGATCAGTGTGTGATCTGCCTTAGGAGAAGAAAGAGGTTGAAACAAAGAAGGAACCTAAAATTAGCAAATAAAGCCTTTGTGCAACAATATTAAAAAGATGAAAAACCAACGTTTAAAATGCACAAATAATATATGAAAAGCAGCAAACAGCTGTTTCGAATCTACTAGCGAGATTCTTCTTCAGTGCAAGATAGTGAAAAAGGAACAGCGTGCTAGAAAAAGCAAGGCTGAGCAAAATGATAGACAGAGACGTGCTGGCTTATATACCCTATGCGGGTAGCGAAGGCGCCAAAACAACCAATGAGAGAGAAGCAGTGGAAACGACTGGGTGGAGAAGTACCAACATCTACCAGAGAAGGAGAGAAAAAGTAACCAAGAAAGGGGAATTAAATTAATGCTTTCCAAATACTTGGAAAATCAGGAGTACTAGATAAGTCATTGACTAAAGAGTGAGAATTTTTAATGATATGGTAAGCTCAAACGTCAGGAGCTCAAACGTTCTTCTATTGCTCAACATTCTTGGTCTTCTCAACATATGTTCGATTTTTCCTCAGCTATCATTATCCAAAAATGTTCTTCTAACCTTGATCTTGATTTTTGGGAAGCTTACCATATCATTAAACATTCTCACTCTTTAGTCAATGACTTATCTGGTACTCCTGATTTTCCAAGTATTTGGAAAGCATTAATTTAATTCCCCTTTCTTGGTTACTTTTTCTCTCCTTCTCCGGTAGATGTCGCTACTTGTCCACCCAGTCGTTTCCACTGCTTCTCTCTCATTGGTTGTTTTGGCGCCTTCGCTACCCGCATAAGGTATATAAGCCAGCGCGTCTCTGTCTATCATTTTGCCCAGCCTTGCTTTTTCTAGCACGCTGTTCCTTTTTCACAATCTTGCACTGAAGAAGAATCTCGCTAGTAGATTCGAAACAGCTGTTTGCTGCTTTTCATATGTTATTTGTGCATTTTAAACGTTGGTTTTTCTTCTTTTTAATAAAGAAGGAACCTGTATTTTCGCCTAAGTCGCGCTTCATGTTGCTTGAGTAGTTTCAGTCTGTGGCCTGCCACGTAAATATATTCACATTGCTATGTAATTCATATATTTTACTGTGGTTGTGGCTTACTATGGTATGTTCTCTACTTAGAATGGAGTATGTAACAATTAATGTTCGTTTACCGGGATATTCAAAAGAATGATGTTACATTATGATCTATGCGGGAAAATCGTTTGCAGTGTATTTTACTTATGTTAGGCAGGCCGCACACTGAAACAACATAAGAAACATGAAGCGCGACTTAGGAGAAAAACAGGTTCTTTGTTTTGATATGTTTCTTTGCCTGCACGACATGTTGCTTGAATCTTTTCAGTGTGTGCCTGCCTAGAGCACAGGCTGACGGAAAACGCAGAGACAGACAAACCGACGTCATAAACACTTTTCAACTACGGGGGCAGTATTATAAGTACCTGGTATCGGCCAGAGACGGCGCTACTAGAATTTAAAAAATGATTTATTTTGCAAAGGCGACATTTCACAACAACAACTGGAAAATTGCCAAGTCGCTTCCTGGTTTAGTTTGTGAGTGAAAGCCATTTGAATGGAGCAACTTTGGTGATGTTTCAACAGAGGAAAAAAAAATTAATATCGAGCAGTGATAAAATAGCTATTTTTGAAAAAGAAAACAAATGATGAGATTAATGGGGAACTCAAAGAAGTTTATGGGGACTCTGCACCTTTGTTATCAAACATAATATATTGGACAGATGAATTCAAACGCGGTCGTACAAGCATTTTTATTGAAGAACGCCCAAGCAGAGGTTGGGCGTTGCGACTGAGGTTGTGACATCAAAAATGATTGAAAACATCATAGATATTGGGATAAGCGTTCGGAGAGCGAAATTGCGCGAGATTGCTGAGACTGTGGGGATCTCAAATAAATGGTTGCAAAATATTTTAACAACTCATTTGGATATGAAAAAGCTTTCCGCAAGATGGATGCCGCAATTGCTCACTAATGACATTAAACACACTCGAAGTTTGGTGAAGTTAAAGCGCAATACAAAGGATTTTTGGCATAGATTCGTTATTTTTCATAACCAACCTGCACTAAAAAAGGCTAAGGCGACTTTATCTGCGAAAAAAGTCATGGCTACAATGTTTTGAGATGCATACGACATAATTCTCACCGATTACCTTCAAAAGGGCAAAACGATCAATGAAGAATATTATGCCAACTTATTGGAGAGGATCGTTTCAGCCATGTTGTGAAAGAAAACATCCACATTTGGAGAAGGAAAAAATTCTCTTTTATCAAGACAATGCACGCGTGTACACCTGTGTCATCCCCATGGCAAATGTCCATGAATTAGGATACGAAATACTTCTGCATCCACCATATTCCCCAGATTTAGCCCAAGCAATTATTTTCTATTTCAAAATATAAAAAAAAAATGGTTCGGTAGAAAAAAAAATTGTCTCTAACGATGATGTTATTTCTGTTGGATAAATCGTGTTTTTTAAAGGGGATACAAAAAACGGAAAAACTTTGGGCTAAGTGTATAGAATTAAAAGGCGATTATGTTAAAAAAATAAACTAAATTTTAGACATAATAATGTGTTTTTCTTGTCAAGGACAGGTACTTATCATACAGCCCTTATGTTAGGAAGAGTTAAATATGTTAAATATAATTCCAAGCATGTTTTGATGCAACATATATTTTAACCAATTAAACAAAACTTGATATTAACTTTCCTCTGGGCAATCAATTTCCAATTATGGTAGCTTTCTCCTCTTATAGTTACGTTTCATTATTTTAACAAAGTAACGTTCATTTTTCAGATACATTTTTTTTGTTGAAAAAAATCATTCTTGAACATTATTTAAAAAGCAATTAAGAGCAACGAAATTGAGTTACAGTTTTCAAATAAATTTTAATTGAAATTGATATTTATTAATTTTATGTTTTTTTATGATACAAAGATTAATATCACGCGATATTTACAAATTAATGCATTAGCTATAACAGCGAAACCGATTGTGAAGGTCGATACAACCACTCTTATGACATCAGCGTAACTATTTCATCTGTACCGGTCTACGAATTTTTAATCGTTTAGTGGAAAAAAATAGGATTTTGTGGCTAATAAAATATAAATTAAGGTTTTATTATTTTCACGTCATTACACTCAGGATAATGTAGCCATTGTTTTTCTTTTGCATTACTTTTTAGGTGCGTTCGTAATTATATAAATACGTAGCAGCTATAGTCGTCGTCCGATCCGTCTGTCCGTCCGTCCGTCCGCATGCAACAGAGCAAAAACTGCAGAACCGAATGGTCTGAAATTTTAAATATATAATTGTAGCAAAATTTTGTCGAGTTATTTCAAATTTTATGAAAATCGGATGTATAGTTAAATTACAGGGACAGTCAAAAGTTTTCCGTTACACTCTTGCCAATGAGAAAAAATTATTTCAAGTGCATTCTAATGATATTACAGCCTTTCGAACAGAATAAAAATAATTTGCACTTATGAAGTGCACTAAAATATACATTCAGCACAATATGCGGTGCAAATAATATTTATAAAATTAGTTACAGTACGAACGCACCTCATTTGCCACGATTGGCGTGCGATTTCCAAACTTTTTTTGGGGGGTGGGAGGCGGGTCGCTATTTTATCAACCTGGTTTTTGAGATGGAATTCCGCAATCTATTTTTAATCCACTCCTGATTTACTAGAATTATAAAAATTCTGTACAAAGCATGTGGTTCCGATGGTAATACAACATTTTAATATTTTTACAACTTATATATTAATTAATACATTCATTTTAAGGCATTTTCCAATTAGCCCGCCACAGGTGATAAATCGCCAAATATGCTCTGTAACTTGTACTATTGTACGAAAGTTGAAAAAACAATGGATTTCATGACTCGCCAATAAATGCTCGCCAAAATAGGCCAAAACGCTGTAAAATTGCAACAATGAAATATTTTAAAAGGCCACAAAACTCTTGAAATTGGAAAAAATGAAAAAAAAAATTGACCATATTCATTTTATATGTTAAAATGTATATGATTTTAAAATACAACTTTTGGAGCGATGAATGATCTAATCATGCTCTTTCATTTCATATGTCTAAAAAATTACTAGATGTATAATTAATATTTATAGGGGGCTTCAAACTGTCAAGTATTTGCCAAGCAGAAAATTGCTATGACACCTTACGCGCAGGATTGGAAAATAAATTTTGCTTCTAGAACAAAAATTTTGGCGCCTAATTCTACTTCAGGTCTACACTGGCCTCCAAAAGTTAAGGAACAGGGGCTGGATGTTTTCGATTGTACAGTTTGTCGAATACCTACCAAAATTATTGGCGAATTTTTCTTGAAAATCTGCGATGTAAAGAACATGTTGATTTCATATTTCTCGGTGAAGATTTAGTCGGGAGGGAGGGCAGTTAGGAGGCTAATAATAAATTTAATAATAAAATAGTACTTGCGATCGCTTAGGTAACAGAAAATGCTGAAAATGGTTTGTCACTGTATTAAATGACTATTTGGGCCTTGTTCAACGTTTGCGTGCATTTGTGTAAGCATAGCACTCATATTCATGAAGATGTTATTGTGTCTGTGAAAAATTCAAAAGTTTTTCGCTTATAGCATAGAGGTTTCAACCAAATTGAACACAACTTTCCAAAAACCTGACAAAGAACAGTAGCAACAGTATACTGCAATATATTGAATATCTGATGAGATATGGGCATTTGTATGAAATAATTTTTAACTGCACATGCGTGGAAGATTCTAAAATTTTTATTTTATAATTTGGTAGTCAGCTATATAGGGCAACTTATATAAAAAGTCCAGTCAAATATCGCGAAAATATACAAATACAGGGGCGATATAGTAAGTTGCTTTCTAATATAGCTTTATTATAAGGGATTTTCCGCAACTTTTCAATCAGCTCACTATATCTTTCTGAGTTTTCATAATATTTAACTGGGCTTTTTATAGAAGTTGCCCAAAATAGCTGACTACCAAACTATAAAATAAAAAAAAATTTTAATCTTCAATGCATGCTCAGTTGAAAATTGTTTCATACAAATGCCCATATCTCATCAAATATTCAATATATTCATGTTTTAATTGCAGTATTACAGTTGCTACTATTCTTTGTCAGGTTTTCGGAAAGTTGTGTTAAATTCGGTTGAAAACTCTGTATGCTATAAACTAAAAAAATTTGAATTTCAAAGTGTGCATACATTTTTTGTGACACCCTGTATACTGACCAATGAATGATAAAATATAATAAATATTTATCTTTGAATGGAATGTTCTCAGCATGTTATCACAGATACGAATATAATCCTGGATAATAATCTTGAAAAATAATCCTGAAGAAAATGAAGTATTTTTTAAATGAAATATGCGTAAACTTAATTTTCTAATATTTTCTCATCATTACTATCTTTAGAATTTTAGATACTTTTTTTTTTAAATATATAGTACATATATGTCTTAATTTCTTGTATAGAAAACAATAGTAGAAATAATTTGTTTATAATACTAAAAACATTAAAAAATCTTGCTTTTCTCAAGTTTCCATATTTATTAGTTTATAAAACAAACAGACAAAAATCTCAAAAGAAGTAAAAGCTATAAATAATTAACTTCCTTCTACTCGTTACATAAACTAGATTTGATTATAAGAAACGTGAAGTTGAATTATAAGAATATCTTTGTGGGGAAAATATCCGCAAAGAAAAGTCTCAACAAAATATGAAAACGAAATCCAAAAGGAACATTCAAGATACAAAATCGAATATAATCTTGAAGAAAATTTAAAAAAAATCACGAAGAAGAATTTTTAGACTATACTTTCAGTATAAACATGTATATGTGAGTTTTCTTGCAATCTTTTCAATACTTAAAATTTAATTTAAAGCAAGGATTGTGCTAAATTTTTATACATATAAACATGAATCACACACATGAAATTAAACACTATCTCTAAAGGACTTCATTTACAATGATTTCAATGAAAATTTGTATAAAACCTTTGAACGTTGTAAGATAAAAGTTACTAAAATTTATCTTAATATACAGTTTTTTTTTGCATAATTATAGATTTAGATGGTTACCTTGAAGGAAAAACAAGATTCTTAATGAAATCTCTAACAAAATGTGAGAATGAGATTAGATTTATAGAATGTTTAATCTCAGATGCAAAATAGATTATAACGTAAAAGAAAATAAAATACTGTTTCAATGAAATATGGGCTTCATATTCTACTTTTTTCTCTTCATTACACTCAACATAATGTGGAATTTTTCTTGTCTATTTTCGCAAAACATTTCTATTTCTAGTACTCCAAACATCTGCACTCAAACAAGTTTCTTTATATGTAAGTTGGTAAAAGAAATGGAAAAAGAAATCGTAAAAGAAAATAAAAGAAATATTTATCTTCTCACCAGGCTCTTTGCGTAAATGTAGATTGGATTGTGAGATAGGGAAATAAAATGGTCATCTTCGATAGAAACATTTTCGCAAATAAACCTCTAACAATATATCACATAAATTAAGTTGGATTATAAGAAACGTGAAATTGAATAATAAATACATCTTTGTTGTAAAAATACTCTGAATTAAATCTCTAATAAAATATGAAAACGAGATTAGATTTATAGAATGTTTCATCTTAGATGCAAAATAGTATATACCGTATAAGAAAATCAAAGACAATTTAAATGGAATATGAACTTAATATTCTACTTTTTTCTCGCCATTATACTCTCAACACAATGTAGAATTTTTCTTGTCCATTTTGGCAAAACATTTTTATTTCTAGTGCCTGAAACATTTGCACTCTAACAAGTTTTTTTATATGTAAGCTGGTAAAAAAAATTTGAAAAAATAATCGTAAAAGAAGATAAAAGAAATAAATATTTATTGGCTCTTTGCATAAATGTAGATTGGATTGTGAGAAACAGAAATGAAACGGTCATCTTCTATAGAAACATTTTCGCAAATAAACCATAACTATACATAGCACATAAACTAAGTTGCATTATAAGAAACGTAAAGTCGAATTATAAGAACAGCTTTCGGGTAAAAATATTCTTAATGAAATATCTAACAAAATATGAAAACGAGATTAAATTTATAGAATGTTTCATCTCAGATGGAAAACAGAATATAACTTAAAAGAAAATGAAATACTGTTTAAAAGAAATATGAACTTAATATTCTACTGTTTTTATTCTCGTCATAACGCTCAACATAATATAAAATTTTTCTCGTCTATTTTAGCAAAACATTTTATTTCTAGTGCCTGAAACATTTGCACTCTAACAAGTTTCTTTATATATAAGCTGGTAAAAGAAGTGGAAAAATAAATCGTAAAAGAAAATAAAAATAGTAATAAATATTTATCTTCCTATCCGGCTCTTTGTATAAATGTAGGTTGGAGTATGAGAAACGGAAATGAAACGGTCATCTTCGAGCGAAACCGTTTCGCAAATAAACCTCTAACTATATATATCTCATAAACTAAGTTGCATTATAAGAACTGCTTAGTGGCAAAAATATTATTAATGATATCTCTAACAAAATGTGAGAACGAGATTAAATTTATAGAATGTTTCATCTCAGATGCAAAATAGAACATAACGTAAAAGAAAATGAAATACTGCTTAAATGAAATATGAAGTTAATATTCTACTTTTTTTTTCTCGTCATTACCCTCAACATAATGTAGAATTTTTCTTGTGTAATTAGGCAAAACATTTTTATTTCTAGTGCCTGAAACATTTGCACTCCAACAAGTTTCTTTATACGTAAGCTGGTAAAAGAAGTGGAAAAATAAATCGTAAAAGAAGATAAAAAAGAATAAATATTTATCTTCCTATGAGGCTCTTTACATAAATTTAGACTGGATTGTGAGAAACGGAAATGAAACGGTCATATTCGAGAGAATCATTTTCGCTAAGAAAACCTCTTACAAAATATTAAACCGAAATCAAATGAAAGGAATGCTCTCAAAATTTTATTAAATATACAAAATCAAATATAATCTTGAATAAAATGAAATAATTTTCACAAAGAAGAATTTTTAGGCTATATTTTCAGTAAACATGTGTATGCGAGTTTTCTTGCAATCTTTTCAAATCTTAAAATTTAATTTAAAGCAGGATTGTGCTAAATATTTAGACTTATAAATAGGAACCACGCACATGAATAAATTAAATACTATCTCTACAGGACGTCGTTTACAATGATTATAAAACTGTATTGAATACTGAAAGATAAAAGTTATTAAAATTTATATTAATATATGCAGTCTTTTGCATAATTATAGATTTGTTTGTGAGAAACGTAAATGATATGGTTACCTTCAAAGAAAAACGATACAGTAAAATCTGGTTACAATGAATCTCTAGAGAACACTGATTAAATTCGCTATAACAACAACAACAAAAAAAAAAAGAGTTAAAGTGGATATTTTTTATACTGAAATAGAAGAATGTGATTTTTTTACTATCCAAATTATATTCGTTATATTGAAAAATTCGCTAAACTGACATTCCTTGTAACGTGATTTTACTGTATTTTTAATGAAATCACTAACAAAATATGAAAACTATTTATACAATATTTCATCTCAGATACAAAATAGAATATAACGTAAAAGAAAAGGAAATACTGTTTAAATGAAATATGAACTTAATATCCTACTTCTTTTCCTCTCCATTACCCTTAACATAAATGTTTCATTTCAGATGCAAAATAGAATGTAACGTAAACAAAATGAAATACTGTTAAAATAAAATATTAACTCAATATTCTAATTTTTTTTCTCGTTATTACTCTCAACATAATGCAGAATTTTTCTTCTCTATTTTGGCAAAACATTTTTATTTCTAGTGTCTAAAACATTTGCACGCTAACAAGTTTCTTTATACGTAAGCTGGTTAAAGAAGTGGAAAAATAAATCGTAAAAGAAGTAAAAGAAATATATATATATATATCTTCCTATCTTCCTCTTTACATAAATGTACAATGGATTGTGAGAAACGGAAATGAAACGGTCATCTTCGGTAGAAACATTTTTGCAAATAAACCTCTTATACATATCACATAAACTACGTTGTATTATAAGAAACGTAAAGCCGAATTATAAGAACAGCTTTGTGGCAAAAATATTATTAATGAAATCTGTAACAAAATATGAAAACAAGATTAGATTTATAGAATGTTTCATCTCAGATACAAAATAGAATAATAACATAAAAGAAAATGCAATACTGTTTAAAAGAAATAAGAACTTAATATTCTACTTTTTTTTTCTCGTTATTACTCTCAATATAATCTAGAATTTTTTTTTGTCTATTTTGGCAAAACATTTTATTTCTAGTGCCTGAAACATTTGCACTCTAACAAGTTTCTTTATATGTAAGTTGGTAAAAGAAGTGGAAAAATAAATCGTAAAAGAAGATAAAAAAGAATAAATATTTATCTTCCTATCCGGCTCTTTACATAAATGTAGATTTGATTGTGAGAAACGGAAATGAAACGGTCATATTCGAGAGAATCATTTTCGCTAAAAGAAAAACCCCTAACAACATATTAAACCGAAATCAAATGAAAGGAATGCTCTCAAAATTTCATTAAATATACAAAATCAAATAAGATAAAAGTTATTAAAATTTATATTAATATACATTTTTTTGCATAAGTATAGATTTGTTTGTGAGAAACGTAAATGATATGGTTACCTTCAAAGAAAAACAATGCAGTAAAATCTGGTTACAATGAATCTCTAGAGAACACTGATTAAATTCGCTGTAACAACAACAACAAAAAAAAAATGTTAAAGTGAATATTTTTTATACTGAAATAGAGGAATATGATTTCTTTTACTATCCAAATTATATTCGTTATATTGAAAAATTTGCTAAACTGGCATTCGTTGTAACGTTATTTTACTGTATTCTTAATGAAATCACTAACAAAATATGAAAACGATTTATACAAATATTTCATCTCATATACAAAATAGAATATAACGTATAAAAGAAAAGGAAATACTGTTTAAATGAAATATGAATTTAATATCCTACTTTTTTTTCCTCTCCATTACCCTCAACATAAATGTTTCATCTCAGATGAAAAATAGAATGTAACGTAAAAAAAATGAAATGCTGTTTAAATAAAATATTAACGTAATATTCTACTTTTTTCCTCGTTATTACTCTCAACATAATCAAAAATTTTTCTTCTCTATTTTGGCAAAACATTTTTATTTCTAGTGTCTGAAACATTTCCACGCTAACAAGTTTCTTTATACGTAAAGCTGGTAAAAGAAGTGGAAAAATAAATCGTAAAAAATATATATATATATATCTTCCTATCTGGCTCTTTACATAAATGTAGACTGGATTGTGAGAAACGGAAATGAAGCGGTCGTCTTCGGTAGAAACATTTTCGCAAATAAACCTCTAACTATATGCATTTCACATAAACTACGTTGCATTATAAGAAACGTAAAGTCGAATTATAAGAACAGCTTTGTGGCAAAAATATTATTAATGAAATCTCTAACAAAATATGAAAACAAGATTAGATTTATAGAATGTTTCATCTCAGATACAAAATAGAATAATAATAGAGAAGAAAATTAAATACTGTTTAAAAGAAATATGAACTTAATGTTTTACTTTTTTTTTTCTCGTTATTATTCTCAACATAATATAGAAATATTTTTTTTGTTTATTTTGGCAAAACATTTTTATTTCTAGTGCCTGAAACATTTGCGCTCACAGGTTTCTTTATATGTAAGCTGGTAAAAGAAGTGGATAAATCGTAAAAGAAGATAGAAAGAATAAATATTTATCTTCCTATCCGGCTCTTTGCATAAATATAGATTGGATTGTGAGAAACGGAAATGAAACGGTCATCTTCAAGAGAGAAATCTTTTCGCTAAAGAAATCTCTAACAAAATATGAAACCGAAATCTGATGAAAGGAATGCTCTCAAAATTTCATCCGAGATATAAAATGGAATATAATCTCGAAGAAAATGAATTTTTTTTTCTTTTTTTCTTCTTTTTTTTTTATGAAGTACAATTTTGAGGCTATATCTTCCGTAAATATGTTTACGCCAATTTTTCTGTTATCTTTTCATAAAGAAAAATTTAATTTAAGACGGAATTTTTAAATGTTTATTGGTAAAATCAGAAATCATATACATGATAATTAAACCTTTTATTTAAAGAACTGCATATACATTTTGCATTGACATTATGAGCTGCGTGAAAATTTGCATAAAACGGTAAAGTTCTATACTAACCCATAAATAACGAAGAATTTCTTTAATTTAACTTCAGTAGCAGTAACAACGTATACAAAGACAGAATATTAAATATTCAATACTGATATATTATACCATATCATATCCTCAGGCATTATTACCATAGTAGAGAGCTAAATCATAGTACAGGGGTCAATATCACAAAATACGGAAATTGCAGTCCGCACAATAAAATTTCTATTTAATGTTATATAATGCAATTTTCTTTTTTACATTCCAATAAAAAAATTCTTAGGAGCATTTTCAAGAGATATTATATTCATAATAACACAAAAATAAAGCAATTAAAAGACTTAAAATTTCAGATTGTCATTTTCCTGGCATTTTCCTGGCAGTAAAGGACTTTTGGCTATCATGTACAAGTATCTTTTTCCAGTTTTTTTAATTTCTAATTAATAATTATACCTCATATAACACATATATGGGGAAGGTAACAAGTTCTGTATTTTACAAATAATTTCCATAATTAAAATATGATTGTCACTGAAAATGAATGTCATTGTCCTGGGGTCCTGGCCTGCTCATTTTAGTTATTTATGAGGTATAAAGATGGCGCTGCAGAATAATTCTTCTTGTTCTTGACATAGTTCAAGTCAGATGTAGTAAAATCATTACTACCAGCAAGATCTTTCAGATATTTCTTTGAAAATAATGTGTTTAAAGGCTTTGTAAAAATTGAGTAAACTTTTATTATGCCATTTTTCTGGCTTCTATAAATTACAAATAAAACTCAACATTACACTGAATTTGAGATATTATAGAGGAAACATGTTCCTTTAAACAAAATTAAAATGTTAGATCTAAAAAAAAAAAAAAAAAAAACCAAGAATGTGAAAAATGTTTTAGAACGAAATTGTCATTATCCTGGGGGTCATTATCTTGGCATACATATGCCAAGAAAATGACGCATAGTTATAATTACATAAAAATGAACTTAAGCTCTTCAAACTTTAACAATTTTACACATAAATTCCTTTATTTAGCTGTTCAACCAACATTTTTTTAAAAATCAGAAGCTTTGAAACGATTTAAATTTTCAAACTTTTTGTTTTCAAAATCTCACATTTTGTGATATTCACCCATAGACATTTTTTTCATTATATGTTATTCAAGTTACTAAAAACATGACTCGTTATTTTTTCATTCAAGAAAATTCTTATATTTTTTGTATACATTTACATTAAAAACAATTTTTATAAAACATATTTCGTTACTTTTCTTAAAAAAACATATACTCTAACAGTTTTAAAGTGTGCTTGCTCTATATCAGTATTAGATAGTACCTGGCATATTATGTACAATGCAGCATCTATACTAGCACTTGGCAGTATAGATGAATGTGTTTACTGGACGGGCCGGGTTCGGACCTAACTTTTTTCTGAAGAATCGGGCCGGTTCGGACCAAACTTATTTTTTCTGTACAGAGCCGGGACTGGTTTCATTCCTAGTCTTCACTGCTCAAAAATTTCAGTCACAGTTTTGACCCAGCCCGTATGAAAATCATTGTCTCGGTGTGGCCTGGTCCGTTCAAAGGTCAGTTAAATTAGGCCTGGTCCAAAAATGTTTACAAAAAATGCATACATATTTAAATCGCCACTATTCTACTTTTAAACATTAAAATTTATTCTTTTTAAATAATAGTAGATTTCTACGCTTATTAAAATATAGCTAAATTAAAATGTAGTAAAACGTGTGAAAAATAACCTGCCAATGACAGAATCCTGTTTTAAACTGAAAAACGTGTTAATCCATGCAAAATTAATATAGTAATATGTAAGAAAAAAATATATCATGTAATACATTTATACTTGCTAAGAAGGGAACTTGTGTATAACGCATTTTTTTTTTTTCGTTTCTATGGAATTCCGTCTTGGAAGATTTTATCGTATAGCATTTTTCAGATTTTTAACACTTCAATACATGGAACATGGATTAACAATATTAATGATAACTGAAACATGACGCTGAATTAATGACATATTAATGATAATTGAAACATACAGGAAATAGAGATTTGTTAAAAAAATAAATGTCGCAGCATGCAGCACTTCTATAAAAATGAAGATTATAAACATGAAAAAAAAAGTTCTCCTCGTACGAGACAATTTTTTAACCAAATCGACGTAAAAAATCAAAGTTTTGCAGAAATTCACTCGGGGCGGGATTGGGCCGGACTTTTAACTTTTTTATTGGGCCGGGCCCGGCCTGGAAATTTCGGCCCATGCAGGCTTCTACTGAGGAGCACAGAGTGCGTTTTCTTCAGAAGTGTACGTGCGTGCCGATAGTTCGGATAGATCTGTGCTGTCTGTCGTAGTACTGGATGAGCCTTGCTGTATACAGTCAAAAGAGACGGGAATAGTGTGCTTATAGTGCTATATCCTAGTGCGTGCATAATATCCCAAATGTAATTTAACGCAGGACAGGATGTGTTATACCCTTGCCCATAAACAGAAATGTTGTGTTGTGTTGTAAATATTTAAGTGTATTGTAAATAAATATTAAATTTAATATATATTTGAAGTATCCGGGTGAACTAACTCCCAATCTTACATCGTGTCCGATATCATGCACCTATACCGGTGGTCAGGGCCATCGGTGAGACTTTTTATTAGGGGTGGGGGTGGGGGACTTTAAATTGCCAAGTCAAATTTCCGTATTTGCCAACTTATTGAGAAGCAAAAATAAATAGTTCTTGACGTTTGCCAACTAGTTTTATAATTTTGCCAAGTCACCACAATTAGAAAACGTAATATAGTTCTTATTTGTAAAAAGTTTAATAATATTCCCAATTGGATTTGTAACTTTTGCCAAGTCTATCAGAAATAGAAAGTGTATACCTATTCTAGTTTTTACTAAAGTTTTAAACAAATTTGCCAACTACGTTTATAGATTTGCCAAGTGTAACAGTATTTACGAACGTTTTTTTTTTTTGGGGGGGGTGGGCTGCCCCCTAGCGAGGGCTCTGCCGGTGGTGGCAACATATCTATTAAAGAATATATTGTCACGTGTGGTGGGTTGAAATCGAAGTAATAGTTATCAAAATGGCGGCAGTGTCTTTTACTGTGCCCATTACTACCACATTTATCTCTAGGTCAATACACATTCCTCCCCTTTATGCAGAATATTTAGTATCAAATAATATCTTATTCCACTTACTTTTACAAATAATTGTTTTTTTTTTTTTTTTTTTTTTTTTTGTAGTCTTAATACTCACATATAAATAAAATGTAAAAAGTATGAAAATTTATAAACTTCAAATTGCTTCCAACATTCTGATTTTATATAAGGCTATATTTTATATAAGCTATGTATATAATAAACACAGGTCCTGATTGTCACAGGACACATGGGGCACGTGCCCCAGTACTGCTGTTATATATTTCACCTATTTGACATCACGGAACTATCTCAAACCGCAGTATTTACAAATGAGTTTTAAACGAAACTGCCGAATTCCTAAAACTTTATATATTATGATAATCATGCTTATGGGTCATTCTCCAAAAAGTGTAATATTCCAGTTACAAAACCTTTTTAAGTATTTGACATGAACATTTGAATTAATTTATGTTTTCTATTGAAAGTGAAAGAAGACTAAATGTGTTATGTGCATACATTTTTTATAATTACTTTATATTTTTCATTTATTAGTACACAGTATGTGAGATCTCACCTCCGTGTCATGTCATACACCCAATGTTACTAAAGAAAATATCTGATTACTTATTTAATTGAAACAAAAATAGTTAAATAATTATTATTGTAGCTACTACTACCTCAAGGGGAAAGTAACTTAGCATAGTTAATTACTTTCTCAGTATTTTTGTTTGTTTACTGAGTACGAAAAGGAGTGTCGCACAATAAATTCTCACCTTCATGAACCAAACATTAAGTTGCATTTTCATGTTAAATAAACGGTCAAGTGTGAGTATTACTCGCGCACAGAGGGTTCCTTAGAATAAATATATGAATTTGTAATGATATTATAAAAAAATCGTTGCTAAAAGAATACTAAGATTTTGTAAAAAACTATACAACGTAGGGTTGGGTGTAACTGTATATATTAGAAAAGTGTAAATGGGTATACCATAAAAGTTCAAAGAGATATGGAACCTAAATAATATCAAATATAGCTATTCGTATAACTCTTTTTTTAATATTATCCTATAATCTGTTTATGATGAACTTAATTCGGTACTGACAATAAAAGCAGTGCATAGTTAAACTTCATTTGGCATTTCATGAAACTAAATTCAGCGTAGTAATAACCTTTATTTCTACAGTGCAGCTAAAACAAAACCTTTGTTCAAAGTTTAAATTCTGCATTGTGCTAAGCGCGCTTCGAAAGGAGGTCTCAAAGTTGTAACGCCGCCTTGGTCAGTGACGCGTTTTTCCAGATAGGTGTTTAATAAACTTTTAAAATCACTCGAGACGTATTGAGAGATACACTCAATGCAAACAATCGCGAATCTCACAGTATTTATGCGATTCATTTTAATTAAACCTTTCGAGGGCGGTGCCCTTAAAAAACGGACACCTAATTTTAATTCCAAAACAGACAAACGGCACCAAGAATATTTAATTAAAATTTTTCTTTTATCTTGTACGTGAAAATAAACAAGTTCGCATTTTCTAATAAATTCGCTTATAAATTCTGGTGTCAGTTCGTTATTTCATAAGTTTATAAATAGAATTACTTCGCGCCAGAAACGGTTAAGTGGTCGCAGGAGTTTTAAAACTTCAAAATTTGAGAACTTTTAATTTTTTTAGATGTTAAACTCCTATCTTTTCTGAATATTTTGATATAATTGTTTCCTTAAAATTCCCGTTAGAACAGAAGTTATGGCTTTTAGAATTATACCCGCTCAATAACTGAAGCGGCGATTCCGAAACTTTGAAGTCATTTTTCTCCAAATGGTGTTTTTTGGGCATAACGCGCAGGATACCTCAAAAACTTCTGAATATTTTTTCATGAAATTGTTAAAACATGTATTTCATGTTAGTCTGTATAAAATGAACCCAAAATTTCCTTTTTATTGTTCAGAGAAATATTTTTTTAGGTGATTTTACTGTTGATATTTTCAAAATTTTGAATTAGCTAAATGCAACATTGCATTAAAAATATAAAAATGCTTTAAATACAAATTTATTTAAGTTCAGGGAAATTATTACAATCTGAAGTATAAGTAAGCACCAAAATTTTCATTCTAGTTGCAATATTTATTTTGTCATCCGGCACGTAAACTGTTATCCCAATTTTTTGTTCAACAAAAGTCTAACAGTTTCGAGCCCCCTATAAATACTAATTCTGTATCTTGCAATTTTTTAAATACATGAAATGAAAGAACATACTTATATCTTTCATCACAATTAAAATTGTGTTTTAAAATCATATACATTTTAAGACATCAAATGTTGAAAAGGGTCTTTTTTTGATTTTTTCCACTTTTTAGAGTCCTGAGACCCCTGACTGAGACTTAGTAAGTTTTTAACAATTTGACGTTTATTGCTTTTATACTGTTACTGGACATTACATTACAGATATATATCATTAAAAGTTGTTAACTAGGCATAGAGTACGCCGCCCCTGTCCTTATGTATGTCTAAACTGGCCTATCTTTACGGGTAAATATCTCAGCTAATTACTGATGATTTTTTTGGAAAATCATTATCAACAATGCTTTTATACTTCTGCAACGATAAGTACATCCAGCGATGCTCAAAAATTTTTCTGAATGACCGTAAATCGAAATTTGTGTATTACAGAAAAATGCTAATTTCTCAAAAACTATGTGACCTAGGATAATCGCAATCGCTATAATTTTCCGGCAAGTTTTATATTAACATCTACTACCTCTAATTTTTTCAGAATTTTAGTTTCAGTAGTTTCGAAATTAGATTGGGGGGGGGGGGGGGGACATATTTTTGCGTTACATTTTCGACAATATTTTTAAAAATATAATACCTAAAATTAAAAGGAATGTATTTTTGAGTTCAGCGTTACGAAAGCTTTCACAGGATGCCCCACATGATATACAAAGAATTTTTTTTTTTCAAGTAGCATAATTTGCCCCCCTACATTTTTACTAAATATATTTATGAAGGTTTATTAATCTGAAAATATGTGGGTCAATGGTCTTTATTACTTCCCCGAATTTGAACTTTCCACGTTCCATAGTTTACGAGTAAAATGGCTGTGACAGACGGACAGACACAGGAGTGATCTTATAATGGTTCCGTTTTTACTTTTTAAGTACGGAACCCTAAAAATGGCCAAATTATCATCAGATTTTGTTTTCGATGATGCTAAAGTTAGCCAGTATGTTTGCTGTTGTTAAATTATAAGCCAGAAATTTGCCTTTGTTACTCAGGTATTCGATTTTTTATAAAAAAGCAACCATGGTTATTGGAGATCCTCACATCCGTGATGAACTGTAATTCAAGGTGACTAAATCAACACTAAGATATTTGCTTATATATTGCTTATGTAATTATATCAACAAATGTTGATTTAAAGAACAGAAACATAAAAAATTCTCAAAAGAAAAATAAATATGTAGCTTAATATTTAGAACCTGTTTCTCACCTCCGTAAATCTCTTAATTTTAAAATGTATATTTCAGAGAAAAATGCTTAACAAGAATTTGCAATGACTGTAAATCAAAAAAGATTGTTTCAAAACTTTAAAGGAGAAGAATTGAATAACACATAAAAGATGAATGATGAGAAAAAGCTCCAGATGTGAGATGATTTTTTTGTGTTTTTTATATTCACTCCAAATAAATTCATTATGCATTCTTATATAGAATTGCTCCTTTAGTTATATATCTAATAGAATAAGTAGTTTATGCTTTGTCTCACTACACAAACATTAACTGTAGCATAAAGTTCACCTCCGTGACTGATGTTAATAAAAAATTGTGTTTCTGAAAAAAAATAAATATAATGTAGCTGGGCCATTGCTGATTTTTACTTGCAGTAAATGATAAAATTTCTAAAAATGATAACATTTGTCTTGAAAAACAAAATTTTTTTATTGGAAAAATTTGTTTTGAAGATGTACGCTTTTGGGAGAATGACCTTTATGCAAACAACTAAACACATTTGAACTGTAAAATTGGCATCACAAAAGCAAAATAATGCATTGTTTTAAGCATAAAACAATAGTTTAAAATTTAAATTGCACCGTATGACTGTATGTTACTGTTGTAATGTATGTATTTTATGATTTGAGATTATTTTGAGAAAGGAGGCCTTCAAATATTATGTGTATCCCGGGACCCAATGGAGTTAACCGGGCTCTGAATAAACATAAGTTGAATCAGAAATACATTTAATGAAATACTTCTTCTTTCCATGTTGTGCGGTTGTTAACTTTATTTATTTAAATTTTTTGGCTTTATTTCATTTAAATAAAACTGGAATGTTGACAGCTATGACTTCAAGACAAGATATAAGCGAAAAAAAAAAAAAAAAAAACTTTGTTTTTACTCTGTGAAAACCTTAAATTTGATTTATTTAAACTCTTTATAATCTCATACTACGACAAATCATAGATAAAAGTTCAAAGAAAATGGTGACATTTTCATCAAAAGCATTAAAATATGAAACAATCATAAATCTTTCGCAGTTTATGGGCCTTGATATCTTTTTAATGCGTAAAGCATTCCTCTCACATAGTCTTGTGCCCTTAAATCTGCCTAAAGAAAGATAACTTAGAATACGATTGTTTATATGGAGGTTTGTGTAGCTACCCGTATCGCCATATTTTCCACAAATATGTCAAATGGTATATCACATTCCATCTTATCTGTTTGTATGTCTCCCATTTTTCAGGAGAAAAGGAAAAGGAGAGATACGTGTGTTGAAATAGGAAACAAACAAGCGAGACGAAAGGTTGAGGGAAATTGATAGACGTGGCATTTTACTGTGACAACAACCAAACATTTCTTAAATTATTCACTATAAATATTATTACAATATTTTATAGAATAGTGCAATTTACGATTAAACATGTCTTTTAGCTTATTAAGAGCTGAAAATTCTCTGTACCACCTCTTATCATCATTGCATAAAATTATCCAATTCCTTCTTTATTTCATAAAAGTGAATTTATAATTTCAGATATTACCAAGTTTCTTGTTGAAATTTGTTTTTTTATTTTTTTATTTTTTAGTTGCAAAGATTTCTATTGATTATATAAGAATTATAAATAACTACTCATTAAAATATATAGTACTACATTAATTTTCCGATTTTTATGCTGAGAATTCATACATAATACATATAGGTTCATGCATAAGTTCGTATCATTTTCTTTGGTTTGGAAACAGAGAGGTAAGTTGGAGTTTGATTATAACTTGTCAACCGTCATTTGTAATGAGCATAAATGTAAAATCGCCTTGAATTTTATACATTTGAAGAAAATATGCACAGTTTTTAATTTAAAGAGTATCAGGGTAGGGAGAGGCAAGGAAATTAAAAACTTTCGGCATAGCCAACTTTTTGTGTTTAAGGCTGTTTTCAAATCCAAAGGGGTTACTTTCAGACACATTTTTTAATTCGTTTTTGTTCGGAAACACAAGAAAATTAGCAGGTGTTTTTATTAAAAAACTATGTAATCCAAATACTTTTTCATTTTTTGGTAAACCCAAAAGATCTTTCAGAAAATATTGTCAAAGTGGGGATTTTGAACTGAATTTTCGTACGTGACATGACAAAAAGCAGAAAAAACGGTCGTCATACGACCAAAATCGCTTATAACTTAATAACTATTTTATTAAAAAAAAAAAAAAATGGAAAACTCGTTTTGATTCCAAATCGCTTCAATAGTCAGACATGCCAATTTTCTGCTTTATGTTTAAAAATGTGTCAAAAAGTTTTGTGGTGTTGGGCAGGGAACTTTGGCCTTAAATATTGTGATGAATTCAAATGGATGCCCTGAAGGGAGAGAATCAGAATATCATCCCTCGCGGAAGGCAAAATTACTGTTTGTCAAAATAGTTTTTAAAAATGTACAAATTTTTTTAGTTAGATTTATCAATCAGTTATTTTTGAGGCAGTAGCTGAATTCAAAGCATTGTTTCGTTTTATTTTGTTTAAATCTCTTTTATTTAACTTTGTTTATGTATAATGTAAAGATGAAATTTTTAATCGATTTTTAACTCACTTATAGAATGTGCTAGAATAAAAAGATTAGTACAAAGGTGTTTTTCTGAGGACAAAACAACTTTTTAATTGTTTAAAAGTTAGTAAAATCTATACTAACTTTCTTATATACTAATATTATAAAGAAACGCTGGTTGTTTGTGTGTATATGGGTCATTTTCAAAATCTGTCCATGTATTGGAATAATAAAATCAAATTTTTAGAAATAATCACAAAGTTTTAATTTTTGTAAATAATTACTTTACCTCATAAACATTAATATACAAGCATCATCAGAGACCAAAAATACTAATTTAAAATTCTAAAACTGATTTTTAAATTTTAATGAACTTGGTAACGACATAAGTGGGTACGGTAATGACATCTATGATAACGACAAATTAAGCAAAATATTTTTATTTTCCCCAGGCATAAATGGCAGCCATCATATCTTCTGGCCCTTACAATGATTTTCTATTTCTTATATAATAAAAGCAGATAAATAAATAAAAGTTCATTTAATTATCAATTAGAAGCGGGTACTGTAATGACGTACAAAAAAATACTCACCAAAACATTCAAAGTCTTTGCTTGTTTTATTGAAACTATAAAACTATTTACTCTTTTCACATAAACCTGATAACAATTTGACTTTTAAAGAGTATTTTTGCCTTGATAAAAGGCATGTGCTGCCCTCTAAAAAATTCCAGATGAAGTTTTTGTCAGAAGCATGCCAATGACACTCTTTCTTGGGACAAGGTTTAAAAAAATGATTAAGAATTATATCTAAGTTTAATTAATGAAAATAAATATTTTTTTAATTAGTAGCATCTTAGTAAATAAAAATGTATTAAAAAATTATAACCATCTGTTTTAAATAGAACTTAGTCAAATCTTTACCTAATAAATTGCTTGTTGGGACAATATGGTAATGAAATTTTGACTGCAAAAGAATATATTTCTAATTTTTAAAGTTTTTATAAATAATAATATTTTTGTAATTTATCATTGAAAAAACATGATAGTTAAAATGCAATAATTAAAATTATGATATTTAACTATTTTTCTGTGCAAATGTGAAAGAACAGTAATACACAACACTTTTTGAAAATCACCCATATAGCATATATATCCGGAACTATGAAACCGATTTCAAAAGTAATGATGGCAAAATGATTGCGGATGACTCTGCTCCAACGTAGGCTATATTTTATGTCTGTAATACTACCCCCTGAGGCCGCACAGGAATAATAAATGTTCCAAAAAGGCGATTACTGTGATATCTTTGGAGATAGGAACCTAAAATTTTCCATGGCGTTTACTTTTAAGATGTAAATACTCGCTAAACACTGTCCGAAATTTAAAAGGGGGAAGCGAGCAGAAAACGTTCTAAATTACGATTTACTTCGAATTTTTAGAGCTGTGCAGTTGAAATTTGACACTGTTATTAGTTTTAAGACTTAAGGTTATTAGTTTTAAGACTTCATAGGGTACATTTTCTAAAAAAAAATTGAAATTTAAAAGGGTATAAAAGGGAAAAAAAAGGGGGGGGGGATTTTTGTAATACCGTTAGGAGCAGAAACTTGAAATTTGGAATGGTGGTTATTTTTAGACCCTCGTGTAAATTAATTCTTATGTTGTGTAACCCTACAAATAAATATGCTCTGTTGAATAAATATTTTGCATACTATACCCTACAGAAAGCATATTTTAATGCCTTTCATAAATGCATATCAATTTCATTATTTTTGAAATAGTGTAACATTAAAATGCAGCACAAACGATTTTTTCCCCATAAACCATAATGTAACGGGACACTTCTTAGTGTCTCCGTAAATGAACTGTAAAGGTTGCGCATTCCATTTTCAATAACATTAATTACATATGGCAATCCGAGTATATTTCCGAGAGTTAGAGGAGGGAAAGACAGACGAACAGAAGTTATAAATACTCTTCAACTATGTTGAAAACTGTTTTTAAAAAATCTACCAGTGCACATTTCTATATGCATTCTAATGTAAAATTTGCTAGAAACTTCTTCCTGGTTTATGGCTGAATCGAAGAATTATGAGCTATCAAAGTCAACAAAAATAATTCAATGCAAAATCATGATCTACGGTCTGTCAAAATAGTTCATAATATGTTCATACCATATAAAAGTCAAATAAAAAAATGTTCAAATCATCTAATTTTATCTATGAAATATTATCTCATGTAGATTTAATATCAGTCCACAGCTTTACTGCATTTTATTTTTCAGGCGGTTCTCAAATTCCTTGATCAATAAACGCTACATTTTCTGACTCATTTTTAAATGTAATGGTACAAAATTGGCATGCCTGACTACTGAAACGATTTGGAATCGAATTACGTTTACCAGTTTTTGATAAATAAATTACGTATCGAGTTCTAAGTGATTTTTATCACGTGACGACAGATTTTCCTCCTTTTTTTGTCGCTGTCACGTTCAGAAATTCTGTTTAAAACGTCCACTATGACAGTATTTTCTGAAAGATCTTTTGCGTTTACCAAAAAAGGAAAAACGTTTTTCGATTACATAGTTTATGAATAACAACACCCGCTAATTTTATGTATTTCAGAACAAAAATGCGAATGAAAAAAAATGTATCAGAAAGTATACCTTTTGGATTTGAGATCAGCTTTAATCCTTTAGTGCGCAGCTTTGCATATATGCAAACAACAGTGTTTTGAATTTAATAGATCTTTTTTTATTCGTATATACCTAATTCACACCAGAAAATTAAAATAGCAATATTTTCTTTAATTAATAACAGACATTCCGTATTGAAATAAAGCGAAATTAACCATTGAAACTTTCTGGTGTAGAAACAGATTCTTCAAACTACGTAATTTCTAGATTGTATTCTATCATGGGAATTAAAATGTTAAAGGTTAAGTTTTATAAAATAAATAATTATATAAAATAAGGTATTTGGAGACATACTTATTAAAATATTTGTGAATTTGCAATATTTTAGCGCAAAACAGCCGCACGACAGTAGTTTTTACTTATATTGCAGATGTGCAACAGACGAAAAGATTGATTTATTATATGAAAAATGTATGTCTGATTTTTACCCGACTGCCAAGAAGGGTTATGTGTTTCATGCGTATCTGGGTATGTGGATTTCTTTATACCCTCGAAACATCCCAACGGCCGGAGGGATTTTAATGAATGAGGTCTTTATCGATTCGTCTTAACCACCGTCCGATGGCTATAGGCTAGGTTTTGTTTTTATAAATTCAAAATGGCAGCCGTAAAATACAAAATGGCGGTGCAGACGAAAAAAAAAATTTACGCACCCTATTGAGTGGCATATCATTAGATAGGTCTTTGAAAATGAAGACGATGTTTCATTGACTATTTTATAGTGAGAATCTCCGTTTAAATATTACACAACCTGGAAGTTATGTAGGTAGGATCTCTAGCTTTACCGCAACTCTAACCTTCATAGATATCTATAGGCCTCATCAAAACAGCGTTTATAGACAGGAACTAACAATTAAACACAACTTAAAAATCATCAATACAAGTAAATAAAAAAATATTAAGTAATATAAAAAATAGTTTCACATTGATGAGAAATAATTAATTAGTTCGCTTTTTACGCAGTCGGGTTTTTTGATTTTTTTAAATTTTAATTTTCACTTGTTTCATTATTTTTCCTGTGTAATAAACCTTTCAGAGAATCATATATAATTTTTTTCGAAACAAAATAAAAAATCGCGCATTTAAGGGTTAATTTTAAAATCTTCCGTTGTTTATTTATAGCCATATCTAAGGCATCCCGTATCTATATGAGGAACCTTAACACTACATCCGGCTATACAATCTCTATACTCCAATGCAAAGTTTGCTAGGGAAAATTTGTGGATGGCTTTGAAGAGATTGAAACGCCATTGTGCCAGGATCAGCACAGCACTGCCTCATGGGATCACAGAACCTCGGGAAGTTACAAAAAATCCTTTTTATGTTCCCAGTTCGGGGGTGGTAGAACACAAAAGCTGGGATTTCAGAGCACTCTGATCCTCAGCAATGAAATATGAGATTCCGGACCAACTTCCTACCCTGGTTTCATTGTTGCCATCTAAACTGATGCGAAAAAGCTTTTATAACTCTCTCTGTCTAATACTTTGGAAATACACTTTTTCCCGAGAAATTTTAATAAGATAAAAGAATCAGTTTCAAAAGAGGGGTAACTCGTGCTGCTAATTCGGAAATTGCATTAAGCGTATATACCTCAAATATTCCTCCCCCCCCCCCCACACACACACATTCTATATTTAACCTTGAAACGATAATTAATTTAACCGAATCCAGTTGTTATGTTTTTATTCTAAATAAACATACGGGAAATGAGTATGTTAAAGCGATAAAACATAAATTTTAGGAGTTAACGTAAATAAAGATATGATAGGCATATCTGCTAAGCTTCCGATTTTTTTTTTTTTTTTCCTTTTTATTTCAAATAAAACTTCTCAGCAGGGAGCATTTCATGAAGTAATTTTTCTGATTCAAATTATGTTTATTTAACTTTAAACTGGAAGATTGCCAGCTTTGGGTGTTTGAAATATACAGGGTGTTTGAAAACCCATAGTACAAACATTAAGGCGGTTCTCAAATATCCTGCTCAACAAATGCGAAATTTTCCGACACATTTTCTGACACATTTCTAAACGTAAAAGCATAAAATTGGTAGTCCTGACTATTGAAGCGATTTGGAATCGACATGATTTTTCCAGTTTTCTGATAAATAAATTACTCATCTAGTTATTTATAATGGATTTTGGCAAAGTGACAATAAGTTTTTCTGCATTCGTCCGGAAACTTGGTTCAAAACGCTAATTTGATACTATTTTCTGAAAGATCTTTGCGTTTACCAAAAAATTGAAGTCTTTCGATAACATAATATTTTTTTTTTTTTTTTTTTTTTTTTTTTTAAATAAATAAATTAGTTATGTAGTTTTAAGCTATTATTAACACAAGACAACAAGCTTTTCCCTTTTTTCGCCCCGCCGCGTCGGGAATTCGGTTGAAAGCGCGCATTTTGACAGTATTTACTGAAAGATCTTCTGCCTTTAGCAAAAAAATAGAAAAATGCCTTTCGATTATATACTTTCTGAGTAACAACGCCTGTCTATGGCATACGTTTTCGAACAAAAATGGATTCAGAAACATATAAAAAGGATTCTTTGTATTTGAGAAGAGCCATGAGTAAAATTTACTTTTGTTTCATCAATTTTCGGTTAAATGTCGAAGAAAAGGTAGGATCATCCCCCCCCCCCCCCCACCTTCCGCTCTCGCCAGACTATCAAAATTTCCCAAAAATTTCAAACTTTCTGCTTATTAGTGGTACGAAAAGGATAACTACCCCCGGAACGTCACATCTACTCCCTCCACTGCAGCTGCAGAACTAAAAGTCTCAGAATTAAAAAATGTTTCCCTAATAAAATCTTTTCCGCGTCTCTCCCATCTTAAATTACTGCTTAACCTCACCCTCGCTTTGAGAAATATGTTTATGCAATAATAAAAAAATAATTTATTTTACAGCTTTAATTTCATTATCCATTTTACAAGAAAACTGACTTTATGAAATTGTGTTCATTCCGTGGCACCAGCTATTACTTTGGCTCCAGAATGTCGCCGGCGTTCTATAATTCTCTGTCTTCCTATGATGATTTTTCTCCTTATAGATAAAATAAATTTCAGTCTAAGTAAACATCTGCATCCTGTCGGGAGCTCATAAACGTCTCATAAAATTTTACCATGAAGAAAGACCGGACATGAAAAGCCTCAACCAGTTCTGATATATTTTAGCCATAAAGTGGTCATCACAGCTTACTCGTGCTTTGTGGCTCATAAATTTTATTGGGTCTCTAACATATAGTTGAAACACATTATGTAAAAGCTGGAAACGTAATTCTGAATAATTTCAGAGTTAAAGAAAAAAGATCATTATAAAAAAATTAGAATATTTTAATAAAATTTAAATATTGTACTTTTATTAAATACTTAATAATAAAATTTAAACATTGAACTTTTGTATAAAGTTTCATTCCTGTGTAAAACAGCAACAACACAATTAGAAGAATAACATAATGTTTGACTTTGCATTTTTCTAGCGAATAAATTAATCAGCTTAATTAAAATTCATTTAGAAAGCACAAATAAATGGACTAAAATTACTTGCAGATGCAGACATATAATATAAAATTATTTAAAATACGTTAAAAATATCTTTAAAATACATTAAAAACCATTAAAAATCCAAAAAGTTTTCAGCCATCACACGGCTGTAATTAGTGGGGATTTAAATATTGTTATACTTTTTCCTTGCTCTTATTCGAGAATTGTCAGAAGAAATTATTGTAATGCATCATTGAATTGAAATTATTGTAATGCATCATTTAATTAAAGTTATTGTAATGCATCATTGAATTGAAAACATTGTAAATCATTGTATTGAATCATTGAATTGAAAACATTGTATTGAATCATTGAATTGGAAACATTGTATTGAATCATTCAATTGAAAACATTGTAAATCTTTGTATTACAAGTTTATTCTCTAGAAGTTCTCGAATAAGCGCAAAGAAAAATAATAACAACATTTAAATCCCCACTGATGACGGCCGTGTGATGGCTGAAAATGTTTTGGATTTTTAATGGTCTTTAATGTATTTTGAAGATATTTTTATTGTATTTTAAATAATTTTACATTATATGAATGCACCTGCAAGTAATCTTAGCACATTTATTTGTCCTTTTTATATGAATTTTAATTATTTAACTCAAGGTGAATTTCGCACTAGAATTTTAACTTTCATTTATTGAAATTAATCAGGTGTTTGAGAAAGTTTATGTGGTGCTAGACAAATTTAGGTATGAGTCATGTAGAAATAAAAGAGAAAAGGAAAAAAAAACCAATTTGCTAATTATTCAATCATTGAAATAATTGATTTTTTTTTAATAAAAAGTTTATGAAGAATAAATGAGCGATTTTTTTTTTTTTTTTTTACGATTCAAAATAATATATTCTGTTAAATATATAGGGATTTAGCGAAATATAATAAATTAATATCTTTAGTAAATCAATAAATTTTAATTATTCGTAATTTTTTTCTCTGTTTATTAATGATATTGTAACAAAATAATAAAAGAAAGCAAAACAAACATTTTTTCCTTAATGTCCCTAAAAAACATCCTTTGCTGACCATCTACCACTGGAATACAAATTTATAAGAAAATTAAATATACAACAGAAAATCTTTATAACGCAATTCTATATAATGCAATTCTCTATATAACGCACAGCTTCTGAAATGTTAACAACGAATTTTACACTTAAGAAGAGCCTGCTATCCATATTGTAGAAAAATTGCTACCCTCTAGAGGACTAAATTTCAAACATTATTTCAAATTTATCTTCATGATTCCAATTTTTTTAATGAAAAAATTGCTATAATTAAATTATAAAAGTTTTGGAAATAAGTAATTATAATGGTATTGTCTAGGTGTACTTTGATAATATTTATAAGGTAACTTTGCAATATATGAAATGATCTATATTATGCAAAAATTTATAGTCTGCACAATTTTTGGTCATCAGGAATGCAATATAAAGATCTTCTGCTGTACAGGGCTATAACAAATGATGGACCATATTTAAAAAAACCATATTTTCGAAACTACTGCTCATATTACCATTAAGTGATACATGAATTTAAAGAGAAATATACCAAGTTTTTTTCAGTTACGAATGTTCGATGTGTGACCCTCTTGTTACACGGCATACGTCTAATCTGTAATCCAGTTCGTCCCAAACATTTTGTAGCATCACTCTGTCAATGGTTCTGAATTCTGCACAAATGCGTTCTTTAAGTTCTGGCAGTGTCAAAGACATTGTTTATGTACCACCAATGCCGAAAACAAAGTGTTCAGAACTTAAAGGCTGTTTTTAACTGCTCTGCTCAACAAGCGGAAAACGTTCCGACACATTTACAAATTCATTTTTTAACGGAAAGATATAAAATTGGAAAGCCTAGCCATGGAAGTGATGTAGAATTGAACTGTTTTTTCCAGTTTTTCACCAATTAATTACCCATTGAGTTATAAGTGATTTCGATCACGTGAGAAACCCGTTTTTTGTCCGCTCTTGAGTGATTTTTCTACTTTCGCGCGGAAATTCGGTTCAAAACGTCCACTTTGACACTTTTTTCTGAAAGATCTATTGCGTTCGCAAAAAAATGGAAAAAACAGATCGATGGCATAGTTTCTGAACAACAACACCAGCTAGTTTCATGCATTTTTGAACAAAAATGAACTAAAACTTAAGTCAGGAAATTGCCCTTTTTGATTTGAGAACAGCCTTAAAAAACGCATTTGTGAAGCTTTCAGAATCATTGACAGAGTGATGCTACAAAATGTTTGGAACGGACTCGATTACAGATTGGACATATGCCGTGTAACAAAAGGGTCACACACCAAACATTTGTAACTGAAAAAAAAACTTAGTATATTTCTCTTTAAATTCATGTATCACTTATTGTAATATGTGCAGTAGTTTCGAAAATATGATTAATTTAAATAGGGTCCATCATTTGTAATAGCCCTGTATATTGATATGTTCCAGACCATGTTTACAAGGTAAGTTTTAATGTTTATATGAAATGATCTATATGATGCAAAATTCTATATAACGCAAAACCTTGCGTTGTAAAGATCTTCTACTGTATTTTAAACATTTAAATTAAGTGAACGTAAACGTAAAACTTTGTGTGTTGGTGTGAAATAAATTTACTAGTCTAAATTTATAGCTTGTTACTATACTTTTTTTATACAGATTTCTTATACTCATGTCCATGTTTCAAGATTTGGGTGTAAGTTCTGTGGCCTTTCAGAATTTTTCTGTTTCCTCGCAACTTGGGCAGGTGCCAGGATCAACTCTCTCCCTCTTCACGCTTTTGAAACCACAATAAAGAAGAAAAAAAGGGTGAATAAATGAGGCGATTTAGAGGTGCAGGGGTTTACTTTTGTGCACCACTGTCCACTTTGTCACAGTGGCATGTACACAAAAGAAGCCCAGTGACCACAGCGCCTGGATCTTTCTTTTCCATCTCTCTATAAAACCAGTTCCACACCCATTTGTCTAAATAAACTGCAGGCAATAGGCAGAAAAAGTCCATTCTTCCAAAATTTCCATGTCTATTTTAACAAAGAAATGTTTTCGCAGAAAACTCATGCACCTCTATGGGAGGAGCAAATCGAAACGTAATTTACTGAGGTTATCTTACGGGAACATCAGTTATTATAAGTAATGGAATTTAATCCCTTATTTGAGATACCCCCTAGTGCAGAATTTCAAGTTTGGAGATATTTAAGACAGTTCTAAAATTCCCTGCTCAATAACGCGAATTTTTCTGACACTTTTTTCAGACTAATTTTTAATCGTAAAGGCGTGAAATTAGCAGCCCTGACTATTTAAGTGATTTGGAATTGAAATGAGTTTTCAATTTTTTTTATATATAAATAAATTACTTAACAAGTTATAAATGATATTGGTCACGTGACTGTCGATTTTTCTCCTGTCTCGCGTGCGGAAATTCGGTTTAAAACGCCTACTTTGACAGTATTTTCCGAAAGATCTTTTGCGTTTACCAAAATATGGAAAACGTCTATGGATTACACAGTTTCTGAATAACACCTGTCGATTTCCTGCATTTCCGAACAAAAGGGAATTAAAAAATGTGTCAGAAAATAGCTCCTTTGTGTTTCAGAAGAGCCGATGGTCAATCAGATGTTTTGTCAACTTACGATTTCTATGCAAAACACATAATTATTCAGATAACAACACGCACATGAAATCGTATGTTTGTGTTACGAACCATAGAAACAAATAGCAAGCCACTCTTCACACTAGACAGAGGTATACAGTTGCGTTACATTACTTTAAAATGGCTGATTTCTTTGATAGGGATATAAATACAAGAATAATAATAATAAAAAAAAAACAGTACAATTGAAAATGCCAAATACAAAAGAAATATAGTTCCTTTTTTTTTTTTCTGTATGCTGCTTTTTATATTTATCTTATCAGATTTCTTAGTGCTCAGGGAGTAGTTTTAATTTTAACCCGGGATTACACGCGCAGGGTATGACAGACAGTTATTACATTTCTCACCACTAATTTTCGAAAAGTAACCTTGAAATTAATTTGTGAGCAATGTCAACGATTAAATAACATGGCGAATCTTGTTTCAATTTATTAGTGGCAAAGTATAAATTGTACATATCATGGATATGCGCGAGCATGCTCGGGATGATTCCTTGCTTTCATTTATCTCTACTCCGTGAGGCAAGACTATAGCTGGAAACAGCAATTCTTAATTTGTTATTTCAATATTTCTCTTTTATTGTTTACCAGAAATATTGATATTGTGGAATTTTATTTTGCCTCATCTATATAAATTAAAGCCTGCGGATCAAAGGGATAAATTTCATATTTCAAGCGAAAACCCACCATGCAGTTCTAACTCCTAAGACGGAAACCTATCAAAAACTACATTTTTTCCGGTTCCTTGCGACTCAATATTGACAGGTTTTGCAGTATATATACATATATCACACGAATTTTACTAAATACTAAGTTTAGAATACGGTAAAATTAATATTAAAAACCTCTGGATTAAAGTGGTGATTCCCATAGAAATACAAGCATCCCCCGACTTACTTAAGTAATGCGTTCCGTAAACTTTTACATAAGTCGAATTTGTAAATTCCTTAGGCAAAATTTCGTCAGAAACTGCAATATTTATTATATATATATAATATATACATTATTTATACAGTATTATTTTATAAATAAAGTAGCATGCAGCTGTATTTACTTGGATATAAACTATAAAAGTATAAAAAATATAAAAACAAACTGAAAGAACACTTTTCAAATAAAAAGTATTTTGTGGAATATGGAATTTATAAATTTAACATTTTTGAATTAATTTATATCAATTTTGAATCTACATCAAACGAACAGCTCTGAAGCTGGAAGAAAAAATACACTCGTTCCTTTTCACAGAAGCTTTAAAATTAGGTTTCGTTATGGTCTGCATTCAGATAACAAATTTGTAACGATTAAACAGAGGTTTTTTTTTTTTAACTCATTTTAATCAGATTTGTGTTTGTTTTGTCAAAGATTTGATTGTATACCTCAATAAAAATATAACTATATCTAATATATAAAACTATATTATTGTTGTTGTTTTTATCTGCATATTTTATTTACAAGAAAGTTATCAAAAGTATATGCAAATGCGTATCAAACGCGCTAGTATGTTCATAAATGTAATTTTCGAAATTTCTTACGTAAGTGCTACACTCTAAAATTGGGAGGAGTGAAAAGTTCACTTTTTGAAAGAGTGTCAGGCTTTTTTACTCTTTTTGGAGTGAGTTTTATAAAAAATACACTCCTTAAAGAGTGGAGTTTTCCACTCTCTAGAAAGGAGTGAGAGGTCTCACTCCTGAAAGAAGAGTGACTTACGCGTGCATTGCTTATTAACCAATCAGAGCAGCAAGGCGACGACACCCTTTAAAGATAAGAAAAATGATCACTTTTTCGTCCGCCATTTTAAGATTAGGATATCATTAAAATTATTCTTTGGAATACATAAAATGAAGGTAAGTCTTGTTTAATTTTAAGCATTTATCCGTGTAGATATGTGGAATGTCCAGATTATGAGCTAAATAGTTGTATGTTTGTATAGCAAGAGATTGATCGTGGAGTATTCATAAGTGATTGTGAGATTTCTTCATGTAGCGATCTGAAATGTAATTGTTTTAAGGGGACCGGGAAAGCCGTATCTCCGCCATGTTAAATTCACCAACTTTATGTACCTTTTTCTCAGAAATGGTGAAAGATAGAGGTCTAGATTTTTTAGAGTAGTTTGAATAACATGCTTTAAGTTTTTTAACTGACCATTTTCGTTCTAAAGTGATTGTGAGATTTCTTCACGTAGCGGACTGAAATGTAATTGTTTTAAGGGGACCGGGAAAGCCATATCTCCGCCATGTTAAATTCACCAACTTTATGTACATTTTTCTCAGAAATGGTGAAAGATAGAGGTCTAGATTTTTTAGAGTAGTTTGAATAACATGTTTTACGTATTTTAACAGACCATTTTCGTTCTAAGTAAAATTCAAAATTAATTATTAATTATTTATTGAAAGTCATTTTTAAATTAGCACTTTTTGGTAAGATTTCACTGCCTAAAATAAATAATTCTCAACAAATCATTAAATCCCTGTGTATACAATATAACATAGTATAAGTATTAAAAAAAAATCTGAGTTCTTATGTTTAATAGATATTGAAACAAGTTGGAAATTGCTCACCAAACGTGGCAAATGAGGTGCGTTCGTACTATAACTAGTTTTAGAAATATTTTTTGCACCGCATATTGTACTGAATGTATATTTTAGTGCAATACATAAGTGCATATCCATTTCATTCTGTTCTGAAAGGCTGAAACATCATTAAAATGCACTTAAAATATTTTTTTCCCATTGGTCGGCATGTAACGGAAAACTTTTGACTGTCCTTGTAATTAAACTATGCATCCGATTTTCCTGAAATTTGAAATGAGTCTACAAATTTTGCAACAAATATATATTTAAAATTTTAGATCATTCGGAAGGCTGTAACATCATTAAAATGTACTTGCAATAATTTATTCCCATTGGCCGTAATGTAACGGAAAACTTTTGACTGTCCCTGTAATTAAACTATACATCCGATTTTTATGAAATTTGAAATGACTCGACAAAAGTTTGCAACAATTATATATTTAAAATTTCAGACCATTCGGTTCGGTAGTTTTTGCTCTGTTATATGCGGGTGTTGAATTCAGACCCTTATCTCCGGGAGGGATTTCTGTGGTTCCGGAGGGGGGGGGGGCATTATAGAGTTCCGGGGGGGGAATTGCACTTTTTGACCATTGAAAACACAAAATCTCAAGGAAAGCCCCCCCCCCGCCTCCGGGCCACCCCCTGAAATCAACACTGACAGACAGACTAAACGACGAATATAGGGGCTACGTATTTATATAATTACGAACACACCTAAAAAAGGAACATAAACATGAAAAATCCAAGTTTTAAGAAAAAGTCGATTAAAGATTTATTGCCATTAAGCTGTGAAGTACTCTTAGAAAGAATGAATAATTTCAACACTTATTTTTTATATATATAAACATGTGTGACACATCGTTGGAAAGACAAAAGTTTAAAATATTTAATGATATAAAAAAATAAAAATCGCTTTTTAGGTGCGTTCGTAGTTATATAAATACGTACACATATAGTCGTCGTTCAGTCCGTCTGTCTGTCCGTCTGCCCGCATTTAACAGCGCAAAAACTACCCAACCAAATCGTTTGAAATTTAAAATATATAATTGTTGTATAATTCTGTCGCGTCATTTCAAATTTTATGAAAATCGGATGTATAGTTTAATTACAGGGACAGTCAAATTTTTCTGTTACATTACGGCCAATGAGAAAAATTATTGCAAGTGCATTTTAATGTTGTTACAGCCTTCCGAATGGTCTGAAATTTTAAATAGGGCAGATGTGCCAGTAATGGTCACCCTTTGAGGTTTTTGGTTCATAAAAAAATAAGTAATAAATATTTAACTTTAATTAATTTTTTTATAATTTCCCCTTGCATGTTTTATAAAACTGGGTTATTGTTGACACTTTTAATCAAACAAATTAGGAAGTAGAAAATAATGTTTCAAAATTTTGCTGTTTTTCTGTGAAAATCTTAATGAAGAGGCTAAGAGCAGGCTTCGTTTAATTAATTTATATATTATTTATTTTCTTGCAAAATTTGAATGCTTTTGTTTGAGTAGCAATAGAAAACTTAGACTTTTATATACTAACGGTCATTTACGAAATTTCATTTATTTTTAAGGTTTTAAGAGAGGGTGTCTATTACTAGAATGGTTAATTAGTCATTTTCCACCAAAACTTTTTAAATAGCTGCTTTTAAGTTAGTTTATGTGATTAATAAAATTTCAATATTTTATTCTTTTTTTTATGTACATATACTTTGCTATTTTAAAATCTGGCAATCAAACCAGCTAGGTAGTAGAAAATATTGTTTAAGAGCACAGCCAAAGACGGGCTCATAGGGCTTAATACCTCTCCTTTTAAATAAAAGCAATTAAGTTACAGAAGCTATTAAAAATCTATTTTCTGTGTTAAATGTTTGGTTATTCTTATCTGAAAAAAAAAGGAAAAAAAAAGTAATATTCCTTAATTTATAGGCAATATTCATGAAACTGGTAAATCTGCAGATCAGTGGCCCCAAACATCAGTTCTACAGTTTTATTTTGAAATTATTTTACTTAGCATTTAAAATATTCAACTCACAATATCATTTCTTTCATATTTGCAATATTAATTATTATAAATGATATATCAAGTAGTCTCTGGAAGATTAATTTTTAAAAGTAGCGAGACAAAACTAAACATCACTAACATTCCAAAACTTTTTTATTATTATTATTACCTTTTAAATCCCCCACTGTTTCAATAATTTAATAGCTGTAATTGCCTGATATTTAGTATTTTAAACTATTCATCTAAAATAATTAAAACATTGATCGTCTGATAATTACAATAACTGATGCAAACAGTAAATGATCATCACAAATTTTTTATTAATTACTGGTATCCTTATTGTTAAATTTATTTGAAAATAACCATTTTGTTTCATTATTATGTTTTCATTAAATTCTGGTTCTAAATACGGGCAATAAATAAAAACAATTATATTTATTACTTTTTATGGGGTGTCCGTTACTGGGCCAGAGGGTGTCCATTACTGGGCTTTTGGGTGTTTTGGTATATTTCTGTTATTTAAAATTAAATTTCGATTCACATTGGGAAATGAGACTATAAGAATGGTTAAATATTGTTGATAGATTAATATAATGTTGAAAAAACTGGAATGTAATAATTATAACTATTAATAAAAAAAAATAATTTTAAAAGAAATTCCTTAAGAGTGTCCATTACTGCCACATCTACCCTATTTAATTGTTGCGAAAATTTGTCGAGTCGTTTCAAATTTTATGAAAATCGGATGTACAGTTTAATTACAGGGAGTCAAAAGCTTTCCGTTAACTTTAAGGTCAATGGGAAAAAATTATTTAAAGTGCATTTTAATGATGTTACAGTATTTTGAACAGAATGAAATTGATATGCACTTATAAAGTTCACCAAAATATACATTCAGCACAATATGCGGTGCAAAAAATATTTATAAAATTAGTTATAGTACAAACACACCTCATTTGCCACGTTTGACGAGCAATTTCCAACTTGTTTCTATTTCCGAGGTCAATCTTTTCCTATAAAACATATAAAATCTATTTTGCTCATATTCACAAAATACAATATCTACGCGAATAAAAAAATTAAATTAAACATGGCTTATCGCGTCATTTCATTAATAAGTATTGTATTAATTTCATTTTTCAGCAATGACGGACGAAAATTAGAAATCATGATTAAGTTAAGGAATATGTTTAAAAGAAAAATATATACATATTCCAGAGAACTTAAGAGTTTAACTTTAGACTCCAAGTTCATATTAAAAAAAAGAAAAGCAAATGACAGCGGATAATATATATATATATATATATACATTCTTAATCATGCTTAGAACTTATTTAAAAAAGATGTGAGTTTATAAGTTTTGTTTTTTAAATGGAAAAATTAAAACTATTTTAGAACATTAGGACTTTGCAAAAATAGCAATAATTTAAAGAAAAAGTACGGTTTTATATTTAAAACAAAAATTAAAATCAAATCAAACATTGTTAAACATATAACATCCGCTGATTAAAAAGTTATTAATAAAACTTTAAAAGTAATATCTTTATAGGGCATGCAATAAAAGCAAACACAAAGGATAAGATTGGAATAAAATATTTTAGTTTATTACTATTAGTAATCTAATTTAAATTTGTATGTAACTTTAACTGAATTTTTCCCTAAAAGTTCAATTAGTGTTACAAACCATGAATTAAATAAATATTGCTAATAAAGTATTTTATTCCAATCTTTACTACGCTTGTATCTATTTTCATTGCATGCTATAAAAGATGTGATTATTTTAAAATGACCATAGAAGCGAAAAAAAAAAACGACTACATTAAAAAATGAACATTCACTTTTATGAAAGAGTGACTATTCACTCCTACCAGGGGTGAAAAACCGCACTCCTTTAGCAAGAGTGAATAGTCACTCCTCCGAAAAAGTGATTATCCACCCCTGTTTAGAGTGAATATTCACTTTCCAGGAGTGACTATTCACTCTTTCAGAGAGTCAAAAATTTCACTTTTGCTCAGAGTGAATAGTCACTCTAAAGAGGTTGGGCATATTTTGACTCTGCGATAGAGTGACTATTCACTCCTCCGGAGTGAATAGTCACTCCTTTTTATTTAGAGTGCTAATTTACGTAAGTCGAGTATTACGTAAGTCAAGGGATGCCTGTATTTCATTTGAGAAGAAGCCTGTGAGAATGCGAATATTCATTTATTCATTTAAATCACAAAGATGTTTATTATATTATGAATGTTAGAGAGCAAACAGTTATTCAAGTAGAACCCAATTCTGTCAACGTAACTCTTATGCTAAATAAAAGCAAATGGGATTAATGAATATATAAAGAAGGTAACAAACCCCACTAAACAGTATAGCATAAAGCAATTTATCTTTCAAGTCATAAATCCTAAATTAGGATGAACAGGCGCTGTTCTATACGTATGAAATTTTTCCTGAGAAAACCTCTTTTCCTAGCATTTTTGGGGTGATTTATATCCGTGTTGTCATGAATTATTCTCAACAATTTTATTCCTATACCAGTATGTCAGAAGAAACCGTGTGGATGTGTATTGCAAGGTTTCGATTTTTCACAAACGACATGGATGGAAATTCAGAACTAGAGTCCCGATGCAATCGAAATATTTTAGAAAATGTCCAGAAAGTATTGGTTAGAAAAGAAATGTTTAAGAAACAATAAATATCCGTATATGTTCGAGCATTTCTTTTGTACTGGTATTTTTACAGGATTGTAAAAACAGACCTTCGTCGATTGCAGAAATATGCATCATGAAGAAAGGGTAATTGTAAATTGCTTTTCCGATGATTTACTTGATTATATTAGCAATATTGTACAATACGTTTTTGAGTTCAATAAGTTTAGGAAAAGGTAAATTTAATATAAAAAAAGACTGATTAAATGTTGTCCTCAGATGCAAAAGGCAACTTTATGACATAAGTTTTAATTCATTTTTGTTCGGAAATGCATGAAACTAGCAGGTGTCATGTGTTCAGAAACTATGTAATCGAACTGTGTCTGCCGTTTTTTTTTTTTTTTTTTTTTTTTTTTTTTTTTTTTTTTCAAACACGATATATTTTTCAGAAAAGAGTATCTAAGTGGGCGTTTTGAACCGAATTTCCGCGCGAAAGAAGAGTAAGCACTCAAGGAAGGGTGGAAAACGTCTTTATCACGTGATCGAAATCGCTTATAACTCAATACGTAATTTATTTATCAAAAAATGAAAAACACAATTCGATTCCAAATCGCTTCCATAGTCAGGCCTTCCAGTTTTATACCTTTCCGGTAAAAAAATGAATTTGTAAATGTGTCAAAACGTTTTGCGGTTGTTGAGTGAGCAGTTGAGACAGCACAATAAAGGGGCAATAATTAAAGGGATTATTGATTAAAGGGATGATTCCCATAGAAATATTTCATTTGAGAAGAAGCCTATGAGAATGCGAATATTTATTTATTCATTTAATTCACACAGATGTTTATTATATTATGAATGCTAGAGACGGTTATTCAAGTGGAACCCATTCTGTCAACGTACTCTTATGCTAAATAAAAGCAAATGGTATTAATGAATATATAAAGAAGGTACCAAACCCCGCTAAGCAGTATAGCAATTTATCTTTCAAGTCATAAATCCTAAATTAGCATGAACAGGCTTTGTTTTTTACATATGAAATTTTTCTTGAGAAAACCTCTTTTCCTAGCACTTTAGGGGTGATTTATATCCGTGTTGTCACGAATTATTCTGAACAGTTTTATTCCTATATACCAGAATGTCGGAGGAAAACTTGTGGATGTGTATTGGAAGGCTTCGATTTTTCAGAAACGACATGGATGGAAATTCAGAACTAGTGTCCCGATGCAATCAAAATATTTTAGAAAATGTCCAGAAAGTATAGGTTAGAAAAGAAATGTTTAAAGAAAAAATAAATATCTATATGTGTACAAACATTTCTTTTGTACTGGTATTTTTATAGGATTGTAAAAACATCCTTCGTCGATTGCAAAAAATATCCTTCATCAAGAAAGGGTAATTGTAAATTGCTTTTCCGATGATTTACTTGATTATATTAGTTATATTGTACGGTACGTTATTGTGTTAAATAAGTTTAGGAAAAGGTAAAATTAATATTAAAAAAACTGATTAAAGGCTGTTCTCAAATCCAAAAGGCAACTTTATGACATAAGATTTAATTCATTTTTGTTCGGAAATGCATGAAACTAGCAGGCGTTGTTAATCAGAAACATGTAACCAAACTGTGTTTTCAGTTTTTTGTGTAAGCGTAATAGATCTTTCAGAAAAGAGTGTCAAAGTGGGCGTTTTGAACCGAATTTCCGCGTGAAAGAAGAATAACCCCTCAAGAAAAGGAGGAAAACGTCTTTGTCACATGATCAAAATCGCTTATAACTCAATAGATAATTTATTTATCAAAAAATGTAAAACACAGCTCGATTCCAAATCGCTTCCATAGTCAGGCCTTCCAATTTTATACCTTTCCGTTAAAAAATTAATTTGTAAATGTGTCCAAACGTTTTGCGCTTGTTGAGCAGAGCAGCTGAGAACAGCCTTTAATAAGTTTAGGAAAAGGTAAAATTAATTAAAAAAAAAAAAAAAAACTGATTGAAGGGATTATTGATTAAAGGGAAGATTCCCATAGAAATATTTCATTTGAAAAGAACACCTGATAGAATACGAATTATTTAGTTATTCATTTAATTCACCCAGATGTTTATTATATTATGAATGCTAGAGAGCAAACAGTTATTCAAGTAGAACCCACTTCTATCAGCGTAACTCATATGCTAAATAAAAGCACATGATCATACATAAAGCAAAAATTTTCGATTTTTCAGAAACGGCATGGATGGAAAATCAGAACTAGTGTCCCGATGCAATCGAAATATTTTAGAAATGTCCAGAAAGTATTGGTTAGAAAAGAAATGTTTAAAGAAAAAATAAATATCTGTATACGTACGAGCATTTTTTTTGTACTGGTATTTTTACAGGGTTGTAAAAACATCCGTCGTCGATTGCAAAAATATGCTTCATAAAGAAAAGGTAATTGTAAACTGCTTTTTCGATGGTTTACTTGTTTATATTAGCAGTACTGTACATAATGAGTTATTGAGTTAAATAAGTTTAGGAAAAGGTAAAAATAATATTAAAAAAGCTGATTAAAGGCTGTTCTCAAATCCAAAAGGGCAACATGACATACGTTTTAATTCATTTTTGTTCGGAAATGCATGACACTAGTAGGTGTTGTTGTTCAGAAACTATGTAATCAAACTGTGTTTTCCGTATTTTTTTTTTTTTTTTTTTTTTTTTTGCAAACGTCATAGATCTTTCAGAAAATAGTATCAAAGTGGGAGTTTTGAACCGAATTTCCACGCGAAAGAAGAATAACCACACAAGGGAGGGTGAAAAACGTCTTTGTCACGTGATCAAAATAACTTCTATCTCAATACGTAATTTATTTATAAAAAAAAAAAAAAATGAAAAACACAATTTGATTCCAAATTGCTTCCATAATCAGGCGTTCTAATTTTATACCTTTACGATAAAATATGAATTTGTAAGTGTGTCAAAACATTTTGCGGTTGTTGAGTAGAGCAGTTGAGAACAACGCAATAAAGGGGCAATAATTAAAGGGATTATTGATTAAAGGGACGATTTCCATAGAAATATTTCATTTGAGAAGAAGCCTATGAGAATACGAATATTTAATTATTCATTTAATTCCCACAGATATTTATTATATTATGAAAGCTAGAGAGCAAACGGTTATTCAAGTAGAATCCAATTCTGTCAACGTATTCTTATGCTAAATAAAAGCAAATGGGATTAATGAATATATAAAGAAGGTACCAAACCCCACTAAGCAGTGTAGCATAAAGCAATTTATCTTTCAAGTCATAAATCCTAAATTAGGATGAACAGGCGCTGTTCTATACATATGAAATTTTTTCTGAGGAAACCTCTTTTCCTAGCACTTTTGGGGTGATTTATATCCATGTTGTCATGAATTATTCTGAACAATTTTATTCCTATATACTAGAATGTCGGAAGAAAACGTGTGGATGTGTATTGGAAGGCTTCGATTTTTCAGAAACGACATGGATGGAAATTTAGAACTAGTGTCCCGATGCAATCAAAATATTTTAGAAAATGTCCAGAAAGTATTGGTTAGAAAAGAAATGTTTAAAGAAAAAATAAATATCTGTATGTGTACGAGCATTTCTTTTTACAATCCTGTAAAAATACCAGTACAAAACATCCTTCGTCGATTGCAAAAATATCCTTCATGAAGAAAGGGTAATTGTAAATTGCTTTCTCCACCCTCAACAGCTCAAGATTTTCTGAGACATTTTCAGATTCATTTTTAAAAGCAAAAATATGAAACTTGCTGAGGTGATTTTCGAAGAGATGTATAAATGGCCGCGTGATTTCATTTTTCGCTCAATTAATTAGAATTTGATTTTTAAACAATTATTTTCTCAGTATGACCATTTTTTTCGATCGAGACGCAATCGAGACGCAAGTACTATTTCCGTATTTTAACGGAAAATTTACCCCGTAAATTACAGAAAAATTACGCCAGTACTATTTCCGTATTTTGACGGAAAATTTACCCTGTTAATTAAAGAAAAGTTTCCGTTTTTATGGAATTTACAGGGGAAATTTTCCATTAAAATACGGAAATAGTCCTATCGTCTCCATTGGCAGTACAATTTCCGTACTTTAGTCCGTTCTTTTTAACTGTTAATTATTTTTAAGCTGTTAATTAAAATAAATATTGAAATAGAACTTACATACTTATTGCTAATGTTAAAATATATTTCACTCAGTAAATATACATAGACTATAACGTATTCAATATTTTCTGAGATCCAATAATCTGGAATTTACAGGGGAAAATTTCCGTTAAGGCTGCTCTTAAGTGCTCTGCTCAACAAGCGAAAAACGTTTGACACATTTACAAATTCATTTTTTAACGGAAAGATATAAAATTGGAAAGCCTGGCCATGGAAGCGATTTGGAATTGAACTGTTTTTTTTTTTTCTTTTTTTCATCAACCAATTACCCATTGAGTTATAAGTGATTTTGATCACGTGACAAACTCGTTTTTGCCCGCTCTTGAGTGATTTTTCTACTTTCGCACGGAAATTCGGTTCAAAACGTCCACTATGACACTTTTTTCTGAAAGATCTATTGCGTTCGATAAAAATTGAAAAAAAAAACCCCAGCTCGATGACATAATTTCTGAACAACAACACCAGCTAGTTTCATGCATTTTCGAGCAAAAATAAATTAAAACTTATGTCAGGAAGTTGCCTTTTTTTGATTTGAGAACAGCAATTATTCTTTTTCTGCTCATTTTATTTATTTTTATGTTTGTTGGTAATTTGTAATGTTTTTATATACCGGGTGTCCCAAAAAGGACTGACTGATTTTAAAATTCAATAACTTGCAAACGGTGACAGATATTAAAAAAATTCTTGCAGGAGGGTTATGCATAAGGTCAAAAGTTTTATTACAGTGATTTTCAATTTTAGTTCGAATTACAAACAATAGATGGCGCTGTAAGCAATAGTCGCTAAATACAGGCTCGATTTTTGGTCCTTTATCTTTTTTCCATGCAGAAAAAGGAGATGGAAATGTATTATCCGGGCCACGAAGTACCAAAATTCGAGCCTGAATTTAGCGACTATTGCTTACAGCGCCATCTATTGTTTGTAAATCGAACTAAAATTGAAAATCACTGTAATAAAACTTTTGACCTTATGCATAACCCTCCTGCAAGAATTTTTTTAATATCTGTCACCGTTTGCAAGTTATTGAATTTTAAAATCAGTCAGTCCTTTTTGGGACACCCGGTATATTCCATATAATATATCCATGTAATATATTCCATGTAGTACATATTTCACTACGAGGATTTCCAAATAGGAACGCTTTTTCATTCAGGTCAGTGGAAGGCAGTTTTATTGTTTACAATTAAGGCTGTTCTCAAATCCAAAGGGTCAACTTTCTGACATATGTTTTAAGGGTGTATTCGAAAAAATATTTTTCCACCCTCAACTGCTCGAAATTTTCTGAGACATTTTCAGACTCATTTTTAAAAGTAAAAACATGAAACTTGCTGGGATGACTTCTGGAGACATGTTTAACATGCCGTGTGATTTCATTTTCAGCTCAATTAATTAGAATTCGATTTTTAAACAATTATTTTCTCAGTATGACCATTTTTTTTTTCATCCCCACAGATCGCCAGCTTCGGAAAATTCGGTTCAAAACGCCAACTTTGACAGTGTTTTTTACAGTATTTTCTGCATTTATCAAAAAATTAAGAAGCACGGCACATTATATAGTTTCTAAATAAGAGAATTTCCCAGTTTAATGCGTTTGAGAGCAAAAATGAATTTTAAAATGAATCAGAAAATAAGCAGTTTGGATCGGAATACACCCTTAATACATTTTTGTTCGGTAACACATGAAACTAGAAGGTGTTGCTATTCAGAAACTATGTCAATGAAATGTTTTTTTCCGTTTTCTGGTAAAGTCAATAGATCTTTAAGACAATACTGTCAAAGTTGGCATTTTGAACTAAACTTCTGAACGAAAGAAGAAAATCCAGTCAGTATAAGGGGAGTAAAATGCCGTGTGACGTGATCAAAATCACTTATAACTCAATAGGTAATTTATTGATTAAAAAATGGAAAACACAGTTCAATTCCAAATCGCTTCCATGATCAGGCTTTCAAATTTTATATCTTTCCGTTAAAAAATGAATTTTTAAATGTGTAAAACGTTTTGTGCTTGTTGAGCAGAACAGTTGAGAACAGCCTTAAGGTACGGAAATAGTACTGGCGTCTCGATTGCCAGTACAATTTCCGTATATTATTCCTTTTTTTTTTTTTTACAGTTTAAGACCTGTTCATTAAAATAACGATTCAAATTGAATTTACATATTTATTGCTAATTTTAAAATATATTTCGCTCAGTAAATATGCATAGACTGTAACGTATTTGATATTTTCTGAGATCCAATAATCTTGGAAACGAACCATAAGTGCTACAATGCCCTACAAAATGGAGCTTACTGTAATCGATTGAAGTTATTTTAATATCGTGTGTATATGTCATTTTTAACAAGAATTAGGCCGTTTATTTATTTATGTATTTATTTTGCACTACAGTAAGTATAGGAATCGAATACTTTTAACTGATGTAAATCAAAAACCAATTAATATTTTTACATTTGAACTATTCCTAATTTTATTTTGTTGATCATTTAAGGGGTCTCAGGATTCTTAAAATTGGAAAAACATTAAAAAAAAAAAATTCAACATTTAATGTCTAAAACTGTATTTTATTTTAAGACACAATTTTAATTGGGAATGAAAGATATATGTATGTTCTTTCATTTTAAATATTACAAAACTTGCAAGATGCAGAATTAGCATTTACAGGGAGCTCCAAACTGCCAGACATTTGGCGCGCAGAAAATTGGCACAACAGATTAAAAGCAGGATTACAAAATAAATATTGCAACTAGAATGATATTTTGGGTGCTTACTTATACTTCAGATTGTAATAATTACCCTGAACCTAAATAAATTTGTATTTAAAGCATTTTTATACTTTTAATACCAAGTTGTATTTACCTAATGCAAAATTTTGAAAATTTCAACAATATAATCACCTAGAAATATATTTTTTTGAACATTAAAAAGGAAATTTTAAGTTCAGTTTATACAAACTGACATGGGACATATGGTTTGAAAATTTCATGAAAAAATATTTACAAGTTTTTAAGATATCGTGCGCGTTATGCCCAAAAACGTCATTTGGAGAAAAATGACTTCAAAATTTCTGAAACGCCGCTTCAGCTATTGAGCGAGTAAAATTCTAAAACCCATAACTCCTGTTCTAATGGGAATTTCAAAAAAACAATTATATCAAAATGTTTAGAAAGGACAGGAGTTTAACATCTATAAAAATGAAAATTTCGAAAATTTTAAAGCTTTAAGAGTCCTGAGATTACTTAATTATTGTTTCTTGTGCTTGATGAAAAATTCTGCCGAAATTGTATGACATAAGGAAACCGAAATATCCACTTTTAAAGCTTTTTTTATATATATACTATCACATTCCTTGCGTTCAAAATCCATTCTGAAAGCGGTTTTTTTTTTTTTTTTTTTTTTTTTTTTTTTTTTTTTTTTACTATCATATTCTTTGTGTGCAAGCGGTAATTTCCGAACTACGAGTACATATAAATATTTTCGATTCCCTTTCTTAGAGTTCCTTTGAATTTAACTTGAGCTCCCGTAAGCTGGAACAAAAACAAAACAAAACAAAACAAACAAAAAAAGAACAAATTAGCAATTCTGAAGCTTTTGAATGTTTTGGTATGGCTGAAGCAGCAGAAAGACTGTAATACTAGTGAACTAATAATATTAAAAACTCCGTGATAAAGCCTCAAAGCAAAGGCAATCGAAACTGCGACAAACAAAACATTTTTTCAAACCCTTGTGATATATGCTAAAGGTACTTAATTTCAAAATGAAAATTGAAGTAATTTATTCTTGTTTCTTTTTTGCTATTGCTTTATTTTTATTAAGCGCTTGTTACCATAATAAGAAATATTGCATGTATTTCTCCTTAATCTTAAAATTGAAGCATTCTTGATTTTCAGAAAGATGGTCGGTCCGTATTACTTCGGATAACCGAGGTTCTACTGTACTTTAACTTTTATTTTAAAAAGATATATTATGCACCCCCCCCCCCCCCCCCCCTCCCACGTTGCCTCTGCTGATTCGTGAATAAAATCTGCAATGAGGCAGATTTTGCATTATTTTCATTTCAAAATGTTTTTTTAATTTTTCTCAATTCCATTTTTATAATCTCACACAGCATGATTTGAAATGCACTAAAACATAAATTTCTGTATTTCTATTATCTATTATCTATTTGTTATATCTATACAATAATCAAGGTGTTTAGTTGTAGTTTAGATTATATTGCAATCTAAAGAAATAATGCAATTTTATTTTAAATAGCATTGGCAGGATTTCCAATTTCAAATTTTGTTTAAATGTGGTGAAGTGCTGTTTCTAATAGTATCGATTGCATTGAATTTCAAATTGCCTGAAGGCTGAACTTTCGAGATTCATCAAAATTTCTCGGCATCTGTTCGCGTCACTTAACGATATTGTTGCAACAGCTGTGAACATTGTAGCTCACCACATTAAATATACATTAGCTGATCACTCATGAAGCGTTAACAAGTTTAATTAAAATACTTAATGCAGTTCCGAAATTTCACTTGAATAAATATTTCTGAGTACCGCTTTTCTCTTTTAACTTAGACATGCTAATACTTTATTGTAGTTACAACGCTTATTTTATGATTAAATCTAAATGCTTTTAAATAACAATAATAGTAGAGCTCACTTTATTGTCATTAAATCAATATACTGGGATTTGTGTCAAAAACGTCTGCATCTTCAAAGTAAAGATATCAAATAGGCTGTGTCATAAAAAAAAAAAAATCTCCACTATGATACAAATATTTATTGGTTTTTTTTACAAATATTCATCTGAATTTGTATTACAAATCTAAAGCAGACCAATCACGGAGCTGCCAAGAACAGCAGAAATATTTCATTTGAAATATGTTTCAGTTTTAATCATTACACCATCTGTCAGGTTTCTGACGCTAGTGAGATGCATGCTTTTAATGTAAATTTCTTTTTAATTAATTTTATTTTCTTTATGCATTGTATTTATCTGTATATCATTATCTACGTACTTGAGTTATGCATACATTTTCTTATCTATGGTATTAAAATGAATGAAATGTATAACAGGATATTCTAAATGAGGGGTTAATATTGTCTAATGGAATGTGGATAGAAAAAAGCAATAGCCAGGTAAGTAGCTCCGAAAGGAAGCGTGGATGCACAAAAGATCCATCTCAAAAGTTAGTTCTCAAAATATTCTGTGTCTCTTAAAAAAAAATAAAAAAATCTCCAATATGACGCAAATATTTATTGGTTGTTTCACAAATATTCATGCTAAAATTGTGCAACAAATCTAAAGCAGATCAATCACAGAACAGCAAAGAGCTTCAGAAATATTTCATTTTAAATAGTTTTCAATCTTAACCAGTACATCATCTTTATTTAGTTAAAGTTTATCGACAGAAGTCACTGTCGTTTTTAATGCCCATATTGTACTTATATTCATCTTATGCCAATATTTCAGGCATTATTATCGTAATAGCCATTAGAGTATAAACATATTTTTCTTATCTGTTATTACATTAACATATAAAAAAATATAAAAAAAAGCACGACATATTTTTTTTATTTAAAAATTCTTTATCTTGTTTCTATACATATTAAAATCAGTTTCCATAAAATACATTTTCTTTACTTTTTCATAAAAACTTTAAGACATCTTTCCTTATTTTATTTAAAAACACATATTTCAGCAGGCTTTAAAAATATGTTATATAACAAGTAATGCATCGTCTAATAACTTTTGGCTCCTTTCTCAAAAACGTTTTCACCCCTCTTTCGGAGACATCCTCAATTTCAAATGGTGTTGTTTCGAAGTTTCACACGAGATCTTGTAACTTCCCTCTTTTTTCTTCTTCTCTTTTTCGTTTTTCCCTTCTTTCCAGCATTTTCTGCCAACGAGTGTCAATATTTGAATGTGTAATGTCGTTTTATATATTATCTCTGTCAAGGTTGATTTCTATGACTTCTCTCATTAGTGTGTTATGGAGGTTTTCGTACTTGGCTATTTTTTCTATTTTAATTGAATATCAGTACATCATCTGTCAGGTCTCTGACCTTAATGATATGCATGCTTAATGTAAATTACTTCTTAATTTATTTATTTTATTTATGTATTGAATTTATCTGTATATCATTATCTACGTACTTGAATTATGCATACATTTTCTTATCTACGGATTTGAAGTGCGAAAAATGTATAACAGGAGTTAAAAAAAGGGTTAATACTGTCTAATGGAATACGGATAGAAAAAAAAACAGCCAGGTAAGTAGCTCCAAAAGGCAGAGTTGATAAACAAAAAATAATCTGTTGTGATGACCTGTGAGTGGGCGAGCAGTCCAGTAGAACGCCTGTGGTTTCCCGTGAAAATAGAAGGGAAAATCAGGAATTTGGAAGGAAGAAGAGAGAGAGAGTAAAAGAGTTCAACTGAAAGTCGAGACCTGGAGTTGAAGGTTGTTGGTCGTGCTGTGTGCACGATGTGTTTTTTTTTTTAAACGTGTACGTGTATGTCGATAGTTTGGTCAGACCGGAGTGGTCGCAATGTTGGATATGCCTATCTGAGTACAGTGAAGAGAGACACGAATAGTGTGTTTATAGTGATATAACCTAGTGCGTAGATAATATCCCAAAGTGTAATTTGACTAGGGCAGAATCAGCTATATCCATGCCTATAAATTAAAATATTGTGCCTTGTTGTAAATATTTAAGCAAATAAAACTTCTATTTCATACTTATTTAAAGTAGTGAACTGATTCCCACACTTACATCGTGTACGGTATCGCCCATCTACATAGGTGGTGGCAGCATATAAATAAAAGAGCATATATTTTCAGGCGTAGTGGATTAAAATCAGAGTAATAATTTATCACAATACCGTTGCACCATCTATTGTAATATACTGCCAAAATATTAATATTTTTCCTAGTATAGTTTGCCAATTTGACCGATGTCAAATAAATTCATTTTGAAGCACAGAAATATTTTATAAAGTGTGTGTGTGTGTGCGTTGCGTACGCGCTTTTTATAACGAATCCTATTTAATTTTGAATAAATTTCCGCTTCAAAACATGGATACACACCTGGTCAAAATTATAAGGACACTAAAAAATGTAAAAATCATATATCTTACATAATTCTAGATTTTGATAAACATCATTGTACAGGGTGTCCGAAAAGTCCATGGCAGATTTTAAAATTCAACATAAAATCAAATAATTGTCGTACAGGAGTGCCGTTTGGACTAAAATGCTTCTCACGATGAAAAGTTTTCTTCAAATGAATAAAAAAATATTTCCAAACTTCGATCATAGATGGCGCCACTTGCCCGTATGTTTGATTACAAACATGCGTTTTTCTGATTTTCAGATTAGTTTCGATTTGGTTTCGAAGTATCAGCCTACGTAATTAACTTTTTTGCTAGGAGTCGTCATTTCTGTGTTGCAGTGTCAACACTAATCTGAAAAAAAAGGGGGGGGGGCAAAACATACGGACAAGTGGCTCCATCTATGATCGAAGTTTGGAACTAATTATTTTCATTCGCTTCAAGAAAACTTTTCATTGTGGGAAACATTTTAGACCAAACCGCAATCATGTACGACAATTACTTGATTTTATATTGCTTGAATGTATCAGTGACTTCCTGCATAATACGTCTGTTTGTAATCCTAACAGAACTGCTTTGATGATTTATACTAAAGAAAACAGCCATTTTCCTTTAAAAATATGAAATATTACAAATTTTTAATGGTCATAATTACAAGAACACTGCTTATATCTTAGAATTACCGTATTAAATTTACAAATAGATATCAGCGAATAATGCAACAAAATACATTCTATAAATTATTGCATACTATTGCAATCTATCAATTAGTATTGCAATTTATCATTTATTGCATACTAATTTTATCAACTAATTTTCGAACTGTAACATTAAATTGCTTTTGAAACATCAGGCACGTGCATTTGTCATTTTAATCAAGAGTGTCAGCCTTCACAAATTAACAAATTAAGCAGTTCTAGAACACGCCCATATTGTTGATTATAGAATTTGTTTTTACTGATATTGTTTCTGTCTCTCATGTAATTTTGTCTGTTTTAAAGATGCGACATATTTAATGCTTTTAAAGTGCACATTTTTTTCATAAATTACTTAATCTATCAAGGGCAAGCAATTGCATTTCTGTAATACTGAATTAACACCGCAGTTTTCGAAAAAACAAAAATGATTTCAAAATGAGGAAAAGCAATTTTTAAAGTTATTTCCAACAAAATTAAAAGAATAAAATGTAATTAAAAGTTTATTTTGCGAGTTATGATTAAAATTAGGTGTGGTATAATATATCCTACCGCCTCTCAAGAGGTTAAAAGGAAATAAAATATCTAAAACCACGTTTTTTGTTCTTTATAAAAAAAGAAAGAAAGATTAGCCAAAATTATGTCTTAATTAGCAGATATTATTTATAGGCTATGTGATAGAATAAATAAATATTTTTCATTTTAAAATTTCTCTCATGCTGAATGCTTAAGGGGCTCAGAATTCTTAAAATTGGAAAAAAAAAAAAAAAAAAAAGCTTTGAACATTTAATATCTTAAGACTGTTCTTAACTGCTCTGCTCAACAAGCGCAAAAAGTTTTAACACATTTACAAATTCATTTTTTAACGGAAAGATTACAATTGGAAAGCCTGGCCATGGAAGCGATTTGGAATTGAACTGTTTTTTCCATTTTTTGATCAATCAATTACCTATTGAGTTATAAAGAATTTTGATCATGTGACAAAAACGTTTTTCACCCGTTCTCGAGTCTCTTTCTTCCTTCGCGGGGAAAATCAGTTCAAAACGCCCACTTTGACATTATTTTCTAAAAGATCTATTGCGTTTGCAAAAAATAGCTCAAGTACATAGTTTCTGAATAACAACACCTGCTAGTTTCATGCATTTTCGAACAATAAATTAAAACTTATGTCATAAAGTTGCCCTTTTGGATTTGAGAACGCACTTAAAATGTATATGGTTTTAAAACACAATTTTTATTTGGAATGAAATATATAAATATGTTCTTTAATTCCATACATTCCTATCCTTTCTGAACATTTTGATATAATTGTTTCCTTGAAATTCCCATAAGTTATGGCTTTTAGAATTATACCTGCTCAATAGCTGAAGCAGCGTTTCCGAAACTTTGAAGTCATTTTTTCTCAAAGTGACGTTTTTGGGCATAACGCGCAGGATATTTAAAAAACTTCTGAATATTTTTTCATGAAATTTTCAAAACATACGTTTCATGTTTGTATAAACTGAACCTAAAATTTCCTTTTTATTGTTCAAAAAAATATTTTTTTAGGTGATTTTACTAATTTTCCAAATTTTGCATTAGTTAAATATAACTTTATATTAAATATACAAAAATGCTTTAGATACAAATTTATTTAGGTTCAGGGTAATTATTACAATATGAAGTATAATTAGGCACCAAAATTTTCATTCCAGTTGCAAAATTTATTTTGTTATTCTGCTACTCAATCAGTTATTCCAATTTTCTGCTTGTCAAATATTTGACAGTTTGGAGCCCTCTATAAATGCTAATTCTGCACCTTGCAATATTTTGAATGCATGAAATGAAAGAACATACTGATATCTTTCATCCCAATAAAAATTGTGTTTTAAAATCATATACATTTTAGGATGTTAAATATTGAAAATGGTCCTTTTTTTCCCCCAATTTTAAGAGTCCTGAGACCCCTTAATACTTAGTAAATGATTTTTATACTTAAAAATCCTTTTATTTATATGCTTATATAGATATATCTTTCATATACTTACATCCACCTTATATACTTACATTCATGAGATAACAGAACTTACAAAAATATAAAGTTATAACTATCCTTTTCAACAATTAAAAATAACAGTGACTAGAGAAGAATCTTCTATAATTCTGATTCAACTAAACTTAATGGTTAATGCAAATGTTGGTATAATTTAATTATGTGAAAATAAAACAATGAGTTGCTATCCAACGTAGTACACTTTATTCAGAGATTTTAAACAAAGATGTAAAAATTAAAATCATAAAAATAAAAGTTATACTCTACGTTTCGGTTTACCTTTAAAACCATCCCCAGGATTTAATTTTATAAATACAAGTTGGCAAATAATTCTTTACTCGTTACATTCTCTTATTCGTGTATGTCGCGTGGTTTTATACGAAAATAATGGGTGCACCTGACACATGAGGATTTGATATTTGAAGACAGACGTTTTGGAGCTCCTCTCCCTATACTGTAAATATTTGCAGCAAACTTCCAATCTTTCAACCATTTTTGTAGGACACGGTTGTATAGCACAGTCAGTAGGGTGTACCCAGAAAACTCGTGATCGAATTACGGCTGGTTGGAAATAAATATTGCAAAAATTAAGTAGTACCATCGTTCGAAAAATTCTTGTTAAATTTAGACACCAGTATTTTATAAAAGATTTCTTTGACTTTTTTAATCTCAGGAAAAAACAGCGGAAAAAACTTTTAAAAATTATTGGTACTAAAATTCAAGGGACCGTTACACACGTCCAAAAAAAATCTGCCTTCGACTGCCGGCATTTTTGTGCCAACGCTCAGGCCTAGTATTCAGGAGGCGGTGCACTTTTCTATGAAACCAAAATTTCGTCTGTGGAGAGATAGTTCCTGTAGAAGGTGAAGTAATCTGTGTTTTATTTGCTGCTATAGTGCACCAAGTCTGTAGTTCACATACTTTCTCATAGATTGTATCAGTGTCCAGAGTTGGTGAAGTAATACAAAAAACCTTCACAACCATACCGAATCAAGTCCATTCATCAGTGTACTACTCTTACATCTGTGGTCCATTCTTGTCTAAATTTTGCCTCACTGCTATCAAAAACGTTGTAGTTTAAAAAAGTAGCGATTTCAAAACTTCTGATGAAATATAAACGTTCTTGAATCATCAGATGGATAAACTATATGAATAGAAAGTAATATTGTTTTTGATGACCACGCCTCCTCCTCTCGGTAAACAAAAGGTAAACATACCGACAGCGTTTTTCTTTAAAAAAGTTATTACAAGGACAAAAATCTCACACAGTTCGATCCTCGGCCTAGAGAGGAATGTATGACAAGGAATAAGACCCCCCGTGAAAGAGAAATTTCATTACAAAGTCTTCAGCACAAAGTTTAATTTACACTTCAAGCCGCCAAGTACAGATACATGTAAATTATGTGATGACATATCCATCAAGATTTTGACACAAAAAATTATGAAAACGCTAGAAAAAGTCTTGAAACCGAACGAGAGCTCCAATTGCGGAAAGCTAAACAGGCTAGAGAGGTAATGAAAGCTTATAAAATGAAAGCCTCAGATGAAACTTACTGCTGTGCATTCTATTTGCAAAAAGCACTTCCTTTTTCTAAGCTTTCAACTTCCATAGCTTATTATAAACGCAATCTATATGTTTGTAACTTGAGGTGCATTCCTTTAATAATAATGTGGGATACAAGTACGTCTGGTAATGAAAATGAGGGAGGAAGAGGTTCTCAAGACCTTTCTAGCATTGTTGCAAGACACCTAAGAGAGAAAGCCTCTAACCATAAGAAAATTATTCTATATTCTGATGCCTGTTGTGGCCAAAATAGGAACATAAAAATGTCTCTTATGCCGTTGAGATTAGTTAATAGTACAAACATTACAGCAGAGTCAACTGACCACAAATTCATGGTGTCTGGCCGGCCACTCATTCCTTCCGAATGACGCAGAATTTGGTCTGATTGAAGCAGCATGTCGCAAGAAACAACACGTCTATGTTCCTAGAGACTGGAAGGAAACTATTATGAATGCAAAGAGGAAATGTCCAAAATTTGATGTCATTGTAGTTAAGAATTCCGACTACACAGTAAAAAAAAACGGTAAAAATTACAGCTGATTTGGCTGTGAATCGCTAAAATACAGCGTTTTATTAACTTCCGTATCGATTTACAGTAAACTGCTGTTATTTCAACAATGGCAAAACCGCCTGGACTGCATTCCAGATGAGATACCTGCCCTACAGGCACACTGTCATGCCAAAGCAAAGTAGTGTCGTACGAATGTTAGCGTCGGTGTGAATATGTGCCTATTATGAATTCAAAATGGCGATTTTGGATACTTATATGCAATTCTGGATTACATATTTTAAGAAAATCAGAGTAAGTTTTATTTTTATGTTTATTCGTATCATTGATTTAATAACTGTATCAAATAGGCAGTTCTCTTATATAATGTAAGATACAAATTTTGTATTTGCGTACATATATATAAACGTTGACTGACAGTAGCTTTGAATCATTTGTATAAGGGTTAAATATTTTGTCTTAAATTATAACAAAAGAGAATATTTCCAATTTACATTTGAAAAAATTATTATTTTTCTTTTCTTTTTTCCATCATAGGACTTAGTTATTATTTACTTATGTGTCAAAGTACCAGATTAAAAAAAAAAATCAATATTTTTGAGATATGTTTTGCTTTGCTATTATATATTTTTCGCAATTTCATTTTTTCCGTTATTTGTATTTTAACATACTTTACTAATCTAAATTATATAATATTTTTTAATTGTCTAAAAGATTTAAGTGCGCTTTTTGTACTAATTTAAATGCTTTTATTTATTTAATGTATTATTATAGTTTATTAAAATTTCAAAAACAATTTTACGACTTATGGTCCGATTTACCGTCGGAGTTATTCACATTTCATAGATGCTAGTTTTTTACGCGCATCTCTTTACATTTTTTATATGTAATTTTTAAATCATTTATTGTGTGTAAGCTGGATACACTTCTTTATTGATCCATAAAATATTCCAAGAGTTTGCTTACTATTGTCGCAGCATTCAAAAGCAGCAGATCGCATTTTGCTTTTGATAATTATCGAACAATAAGAAGTAATTAGCACTAGATGCTGAAATTAGATATTTTGAATGTTGTCAATGTATGTTATATTACGCAGTACATTTGAAATTCACATAAGGAAAATTCTTTACAATGAGTTACAATAGTTTAAAATTTACGATTTATTGCTTTTTTCGGTGTATTTTCCAATTTTATTTATTATTTTGCTTTATGGTGCTAAATTTGTATCTTACACATGTATAACAGAATTTATTATATAATAATGTTATTAAAACAATGATATAAGTAGACATAAAGATAACACTTTTAGAGCTCTTAGTTTTTAAAAGATGTATCATAGTATACAAAAAAAAAAAAAAAAAAAAAAAAAAAAACTCAAAGTAAACAAACATTGCAGGGCGGGGGGGGGGGGGGGGGAGAAGATGCAAACGTATATCTACAAATAATAATAATAATAATAATAAATAAAATAAAATAAATACAAAATGTATATATATGAAAACAAAAACATATACCGTTAGAATGTCGCATTCACCTTGAAAACTATATCGAAATAAAATTAAAACTTGCTAAAAAGGTGCATTTATTGTCATAAATATAAAAAGATATTAATAAGATGTTTTTAAAAGATGTATCATAGTATACAAAAAAAAAAAAAAAAAAAAAAAAAAAAAACTCAAAGTAAACAAACATTGCAGGGCGGGGGGGGGGGGGGGAGGAAGATGCAAACGTATATCTACAAATAATAATAATAATAATAATAAATAAAATAAAATAAATACAAAATGTATATATATGAAAACAAAAACATATACCGTTAGAATGTCGCATTCCCCTTGAAAACTATATCGAAATAAAATTAAAACTTGCTAAAAAGGTGCATTTAATGTCATAAATATAAAAAGATATTAATAAGATGTTATTACATAATAAAATAGTTTTTATAAACTTCCAATATTTCATGCCTAGCGCTTTCGATCACCTACTGATCGAATAGCGATAGTGATCGAAAGCGCTCGGCACGAAATCTTGGAGATTTTTAAGTTTTTAAAAACTGTTTTATTATGTAACAACATCTTATTAACATCTTTTTATATTTCTGACATTAAATGCACCTTTTTAGCAATTTTTTATTTTATTTCGATATAAAATAAATAATAATAAAGGCTAAAAAATTACTGTTATCTTGTTAAAAGTGCTGTAAAATTAACAGCAAAATATGCTGAAAAAATACAATTTTTTGTAAAATCTAAAAAACAAAATTACTGTAAAATTAAATGTAAGAGTGCTGTAAATTTACAAGTTTGCTGTTTACCCGTGGAAAACAAAATTGCTGTAAATTGACAGCAAAATTTGCTGGCACCCATATTGCCAGCATTTTTTGCTGTAAAGATACAGTGATTTTTTTTACAGTGTATGTTTCTACTATAGCTTTGGAACTAAGTATCACAAACAGAAAGAATGATACCAAGAGAGCTTGTTTTAGTTGGATGGTTATTAGATGGCTGCGAGTTGTGAAAGGCTCTCCCTTCATGTCACTGATAAAAAAAACCCTCAATGAAGATCAACCTTTTCGAAAAATACATTAGGAAAAACAGTCTCGTGGGCGCAAGATATTTTCTTTATTAAATGTTAGTCAAGATGCATTGTACGCGGGCAGTAGAAAAATCACCTTGGCCAAAAAGGAAGATAGGGTGGATCTTCTGCCATATATTCCGCAAATTCATCATATATACTTCAAGAATCTTGCAGTAGAGGTCAATACCAGGCTCTAAGCTACTTCCTCTAGAGTACATCATGATGACGATGATGATGATGATGATATTATTGTGTACAGTGAATGATTTGTGGTAACTGGTAATATATTTCACTCTTTGTGTTTAATTTAGAGTATAAAATAGAATAAGAAAATACAAACCAAAATCAAGAGTTTTTGTAATCATAAGCACCAAGTCTTTAGTTACACATGGAATTTTCACAACCATATACTGGTCCAAGTCCTCATATTTTTAAAAAACGCATAAATTTACAATAGAAATATTAATTTGTCATTTGTAAAAGTAGGGTACTATAAAAATGGTACATTAAATTGAATATTGACGTAGATAATCCTTATAAATCACTTGACCTGAATTAATTATTTATAAAGAACTTTAAAGCGTTATTATTTACAATAGAGATAAATGGACTTGGTCTACTATGATGGTTGTGAGCCTCTCAATTTAGGTCATAATTACAGTTTTTAATATGAATTTTTCCAATTACAATTCGCTCTTGAATCTGAAAGCTGTATATATAATATTAGATTAAAATTTTAACGCAATTATTCAATTGGTATAAAATAAATCATATCAGTTGTAAATTTCTAAATGGGTGAAAAAAGTCCGGTCCAGGATTCGAACCAGATATGTCTTAACAGAAGTCGCCAAAATGCTCTATCAACGGAGCTATCCCGGACGAATCTGAAGGACTAATTCACCCAACAACCTTTAAGGCTTTTCTCAACTGCTCTGCTCAACAAGCACAAAATGTTTTGACACATATACAAATTCATTTTTTAACGGAAAGATAAAAAATCGGAAAGCCTGACCATGGAAGCGATTTGGAATGGAACTGCGTTTTCCCCTTTTTTGATAAATAAATTACCTATTGAGTTAAAGGCGATTTTGATCACGTGACAAAGACATTTTTCTCCCTTCACTGGCTGGTTTTTCTTCTTCCATCTTAAATTCGTTTCAAAACGCCCACTTTGACACTATTTTCTGAAAGATCTATTGCGTTTGCAAAAAAACGAAAAAAACAGCTCGATTACATAGTTTCTGAACAACAACACCCGCTAGTTTCATGCATTTCCGAACAAAAAGAAATTAAAATTTATGTCATAAACTTGCCCTTTTGGATTTGAGAACAGCCTTAATGATCGCAACATCTGATCTGATATCTAAATCAGTTCAATTAGAATAAATCCTAGGTTTTTTATTCAACTGAAGCAAACACTGCATGCGTAATTATATTATATTAATTTTTAATACAATTATTCAATTGGTAAAAAATATATCACATCAGTTGTAAATTTCCAGATGGGTGATCTGGCTCTGACTTTTTTCATTCATTTGGAAATTCACAACTGATGTGTATATAGTATGTTTGTATTGTTTCATTGTTTGCCACAAAAAGAAGTAGTTTCTTAAACATGCTTCTCAAGGCAGAGCCATGAAAATATATTTTTACGGTAAATGCAGCGTGGCAAATGGAATAAAAGAACAATTCGACACTTATTTGGAATAATGTGATTCACCAATCACCCATTAATATTTTTAGCTTGAAGATTCAAGATTATTCTCGATCTTAAATAATTTCCAATCCATTAGCCTGCTTGAAGTATAAAATCCTGTTCACATCAACGCATGACAAACAAATTACTCGAAGTTAAACTTACAATACTTATAAATATATTGAAATCCCCAGCCCCACTGAATATTGCATTTCGAGAATCAACCCGGGCACTGCGTGTTGATAGGAAAGGCGCCGCACTCTCTTGCCATTCAGTCTTAAATTACTTTAATTATCCTCGCCTTTCATGTCCCGTAAGAAGGTCTAAGCATTTCATTCCGGCATTTCTGTCGTAGCTTTGACATCACACGTGGCTTACAATTAAATGAAATATTTCCTCCGTTTGCGAAATGTATTGCGACCATATTTCGACCTGACAGGAAAGATATTCAGATGTTTGTCCGAAATGAAAATGGTGTGGAATTTGTGAACGGAAACATTTTATGGAATTTCAACTGTCGTGTCATTTAACCGTTTGTGTAATGTTGCTAGATGGTGTACTGTTTGAAATGAAATACCGATCAAATGAAAGATTGCGAGTTTTGACTGCATACTCTGAACGTATACTTTGGAAATGTTTGAACTTTGTGTTGATTTGAAAGTAATTTTCTGAAAATAGTACATATTTACTGACGATGCATAAATGTTTGAAAATTAGAAAATAAATTAAATTTTGTGCCTTGTAAATATTACTTTTATAAATTTGGGGGAATTTTAAGAAAACGTAACAGATATGTTTTAAACGTTTTAACAGTTCTGTTTTTAATGTTAAATATTATAAGATTCGTTAATCATAAAACATCATTATAAAATTACGATCCAAACTTATTTTCGTACAAACTGCCTCCAGCGGTCATAGATTATGAACCGTATGTGAAATCCTGAACTTCAGTCATATTTTACATATACTGTTGTTACAAATACTACCCCCCCCCCCTCCTCATGATTTAATTTTTCATCTGTATTGTTATAAATGTATACAGGCCTGGCGCTAAACATGGACTAATGAGTCACGCACCTTTAAAATGTCATTAATGAGGAATAAACAGACCCGAACTTATAAAAAACGGTTTTCGTCTACCAGTAACTCAAATCGAAGTTGAGTCACTTAAACCCTAAAACCGAAATGAAAAAAAAATAAATAAATAAAATAAAATAAATAAAATAAAATAAAATAAAATAAAATAAATAAAAAAATAAATAAAATAAAATAAAAAGATAAAAGTAAAAAAAAAAAAAATGTAATTTAATATATTACAACGACCATTTGGAATTTATTTCGTCCACCAAACTCCGTCGCATCCTCTTCAACAACAGATCGCAAAGATCAAACTTCAGACGACCAAAACCTTCATCGATAAACTCTCCTAGTCCCGTTTCGAGAAGAAAAACAGTTTTCAAATCGAAAGCAGTTCCACCGAATCATCCACGGATTGTGACAAATTGCCTACGCTGAGCTCAATTTTTCCTGGTTAGAATCGACCGATTGTAAAACGCCGTGGCTAGTGGATTGGAGCCCCTCGAGACATGGCCTTTTCGATTAAACATTAGATTGTTTCCTTTTTCGCGTTCGACTTTTATTCTGTAATAGATTTTCATGGGCCACATAATCAGTTGAAGATATCGATTTTCATGGGCTACATAATCAGTTGAAGACCTCGATTTTCATGGCCTACATAATGAGTTGAAGACCTTGATTTTTGCTTTACAAGACGATTTTCATTTCGACGTCGCTCTTTGGCTTTGGATTTTTCCATATCTGATAATTTGCGCCTACCCATTTTGTAACTTTTTCAATTTTTAACGATTTTATGCCTTTCGATTACCTATTCAAACAATGTTTAACGATTTTGTGACTTTCCATTACCTATTCAAATAAAAATTCTTCTAACAGTAAAGAACATCGTTAAATTTCGTTAAAAAAAATGAAATGCGATCATCATTTGGCCCCATCCTCGAATGAAAACAACAACCCTTTCCAAATGGTTGAAAAAAAAAAAAAAATGAATGCCATATGAATACCATATTTGTATGAAAATGTTTTATTTTTGGAAAAATATCTTACAATAATTTTTATCTATTATGGGAAAAAACTAATATGTATATATATACTCATTCATATTCAAAAGTATTTTCATCTGAAAAAAATATTCTGAATAAAATTCGAGTTGTACGAAAACCTGAGTCGTAAGTTTCAAAACCCAACACGAAAACAAGTCATATTCAAAAAACTACAGCCAACAGAACACTGTTGAATCTATTTTTTTATATTAATTGATTGCCAGTTATAGTTAAAAAGGTTCACTACTGAAAATTTTGTTATAGTTTGAACCAACTTTTGGTACTGCAGTGGCTTCAGCCATAACATGATGAAATCTCGTTTTTGCACAAAACAAAAGAGTAGAAGGAAAAAGACAGTTCTGCTTCACCAGGAGGAGTGAGGAGGGAGGATGAGTGACAGGTGGGCGGAGTCGAGTGATTGACAGGTGAGGGGAGATAAGAAAGTGATGGACAGGTGGGAGGAGTCGAGACAGACTGGCGCCCGCGCGTCATGCTATAGTAGAGGGGTTAAAACAAAGAAGCGATAATGAAAAGTGTACTGTAAGAGAGGGGTTAGAACAAAGGATAATGTTAATGAATCAATAAAAGTCTAATGAATTAATAAAAGTCTACTGTAAGAAGAGTGTTAATGAAGGAAAGTCTGTTGTAAGAGAAAGGTAGAACAAAGGAATGATTAGGAATGATTAGAAAAGATCGCATGCAATTAAAAAATACTTACCACGGAGCAGCGCAGAGACACGTCCTACCTGTATGACATCCACCGGGCTAATGAACGAAGAAGCGTGCAACAACCGGCTTCATCAAGATAAGGAGCTTGCTTCTGATTGGACGAGAGACGAACCTAGGGGGCAGCAACACGAGCAGGGCATGAACGCGAGCGCCTTCTCTCGAGAGGATGATTCACTTACCTGCGATGTCGTCATCCTATTTGAACTGACTTAAAGAAGTGAATACATTTTTTATGAGTTTAACGAAATAAGCTTTTGTCATTTGCTAATTTTCGAATCATTATTTTTTTATTTAGGACTTGCAAATAAAGCTTTAATAATTAATTCATTTTTAATTAGTCATTGCTAATAAAACTTTTTGAGATAATCAGCTGACTTGTGTTAGGAGCAGACGGTAAGGAGGGTTTCATAATTTTCAAAACATGTTTTTCATTTAGTCATTGTAATAAAGTTTTAAATAAATTAGTTAATTTTCATTTAGTTATTTGTTAATTTCCGAAACAAGTTTTTTTTTTCAGTAAGTTATTTGGTAATAAAACTTTTTAATAAATTAGTTAATTTTTCTTTCAGTCATTTGTTAATTTCCGAAACAAATGATAAAGTTTCGGAATAATAATAAAGTTTTTTCTCAAATAAAGCTTTTAATAAACAACTTTACATTTATTTTCATTTAATTATTATTTAAAAGAATATAAATTATTTTTACTAATCAAAGAACGCGAATTAGTTTTTAACAATAATGTTTTTGTTTAATTATTGTCAAGGATGATTGTTAACTGAAATATATGCTGAATGCGAAAACGATTTTTTTTTTTTTTGAACTAAGAAAAGAACTTTTTTAAATTAATGAACAACTGTTTTTGGAAAAAGGAGAAATATTGTGCTTTGCAACACTGAAAAAGAGTTGAAAATTAATGACTTCACCTAGTTTAAAGCATATTTAACATAAGATGAAGACCTAAGTGCTGTGGAAAGGTTTAAAAATAACATACTTTTGAATCGACCGATTTATGTTGGATTTACAATCTTAGAATTGCCTAAACTTCTAATGTATAAATTTCACTATGATTTTATTAAAAAGAGTATAAAGATGATGTAAAGCTAATTTTCAACGACACGAACTCATTGTGTTACCATATACACACTAAGAATGTTTTGGATGATATGGAACATAATGCAAGCTTATTCGATTTCTCTGTGTATCCAAAGAATCATATACACAAATTCAATTACGGTTTTGTAAAGAAAACATACCTTTAGAATTACAGGTTTTGAACCCATACACTGCAACACACTCCCTTTCAAGAAAATAGATTGTATCAGTACATCCCGGATTTTTTTTTCCTGGACAGGTGAAATACTTGATCATTATCAAATCTCGCTCGGAGAGGACACATTATTGCAACCCGTTGTTTCATCATATGAATATGCTTTCTATATTAGTTTTTTTAACTTCTTATTTTGAGATATATATATTTTATTTATAAGAATGCAAGTTAGTTTTAATCTTTTAACTAAGACATTTTCAGTGACTAAGGAAGTAAAGTTTTGTTTTTTAGAAAAAGTGGTATGATCTTTATATTTTTGTTATTAGTTACTAATGAAAGATAATATATATATATATTCAAGTTAACAGAAATGTAGGTGAAAGCTTTTGAATTTTCTTAAGTGTTTTATCTAAAAGAATGCGAAGTAGTTGTAATCGCTAGTTTTCTCTCACGTCTCCTACGAGACAAGTGGTTTCTATATATATAGTGAAAGGTTATTCTGTGCGTAACCATACGGTTGCGCATCAATGATGTTTCTTGCCGGTATTGTATCAATTAGTATTTTACTGCTTTTAACTAAGATATTTAAATGATAGATAACGCAAAGTTTTATTTTATTTTTAGAAAAAGTGGTTTGTATTTTATTTATTTATTTTATTTTATTATTAGTTACTAATGAAGGAATATATTTTTTCAAGTTACAGTAAATTGATGTGAAAGCTATCAATTTTCTTAAGTTTAATCTTATCCACTAATTTGGAGAAATAATTTTAAATGCGTGAGCTACTGAACACTTTTCAAATAGAACGAACAAGTTCTTTTGATAGTTTGAATCTTATACCAAAAAAGGTTAATGATAATATATTTTAACAAATAACAATGTAGGCAATTAGATAAATGTTTTTAACTAGTAAAATAACTATTTAAAGAAGCTTTTAAGTATTAACTTTTAGTAGTGGATTTTTTTTTTAAACAAAATTTTCCAACATGTCAAAACAAAAACTTACTTCTTCAAAATTGAAAATCTTCATTGAATTCCCGGTCTTGAAAACACGCTAGCAAAATATAGAAAATAACAGTCCGCAAATGATTTCCGAATGAAGTTTTACAATGTTGTGATATTATTTTGTTTTCAATGACATCACTTTTAGACCCTTTGATTTGCTGAAACTAGCGAAGCTTTAAACGAATGGGAAGCCAGTCCATAGTTTCACACGTTAGTTGAAATAACAATTGTAGATAATGTTTATTATCAAGCAACTTTTGAAACGTTCACCCCTCTGGCGAGTTTTAGAAGGGGTGTTTTATCTTTTAGCATCTCCTGTGGGATGCAATCTCTCATAGCGTTCAACTATGAAAACTATGTATTGCTTTAGGCAAAAAGAAAAAAATAGTTTTCAGACATTTCCTATCACCATGTTTCTTATCTCAACAAAGATGTTCAATTAAGAATAGAAGATAAATCTTTTTTATTTTTAGTTTAAAATAAAAAGAGTATGTTTCGATTCAAATATAAATCTTTTTTCCTTTTTATACAATAAAAATAAAGATTCCAATTAACAGAAATTATTTTTTTAATTTTCTGGAGACTGTATTAAGATTTTTTTATAATGAGTTTTTACTAAAATTGATGAAATAAACAGATATTTTCTGCTAAAAGAAAAGAATGCTATTATTGCTTTTTCTCAGCTTTTAACCTGTTCAGGACCAGCATTTTTTTTTTCATGAATTTTATTCGTTTGGTACTACTTTTATTAATTATTTCAATTAACTTTGTAAATCACAAAAATCACGTAATTAAATACAATCAATTTTACTTCTATTTTTTTTACTGTTATCAAATTCAAACGTTTTAAGTACTTTCGTGGGTGCATATGCGCTCATGGTTCCGAATGGATTAAAGAAAGATCGCTTCAAACATAACAAAGATTTGTTTTAAACGTTCATTAACCGTTTCAGTTGTATGAATAAATGTCTCTCATTAAATTAAACTAATGTTATCATAAATTAAATTGTATTTATTTTTCAAGTTTTCAAAAGAATAACGCTTGATTTTCTTAAAAAGGTTGAAACACAACTAGATATTTTTAAGTTGTTCTTTAATCCAAAGACAACTTTTTAACGAAAGTTTTCATTCATTTGTTTACAAACTAACAGATGTTGTTATTAAAATACTTTGAAATAGAAAGACATTTATTTGAAAACAGAATAAACCTTTTAGATAATACTCTGAAAGTAGATGTCTTTAAGTAAATTATCAAACATATGAGTGAGAGAAATCTGATTGCTACGTGACAAAAATCGCTTTTAACAATGAATTTTGAGTCAGTTTTAATTTAGAAAAAAGTAAATGGCTAACTTCAATGACATATTTTTTGTTTTGTTGTTAGAAATAATATGTTAAACAAATCACATTGTTTGAAAATATATTTTTCGAGTTTATTTTTTCAACAATTGTTTTTTTAAATGAAATCACAGATAAAACTAATGAAAGCAAAACTTGTGAAACACAAGTTGAATATCGAGAATGATAGAACATGTTTCGAATTAAGTAATGTAGAATGTGAAATTTTAAGTTCAGTTTAATAAAGCAAATAAATAAATTGAAAGACACATTTTGAAAGGATTGTTATAAGTTTGTTAAAACTTTTTTGTTTTAAGAAACACTAGACAAACATTACACTTAAAAGACAAAATAATTATACATACCTTTTGTTGATTGAAGCAAGCATCTGTTTAAGTAAAATATTTATCGGAGAAAAATTTTTACTTAGATTTTTAAATCTAATTTTTTTTAAACAGAAAAAGATTATTTAAGCATGACTAATCATGCTTAGATCATGCTAAAACATGACTAAATTCGTCGGAACGATAAACTTGTTCAACAACTTGTTAAGTGGATATTTCTAATTGTGATAATTTAAGTAGGGTGTTATTCGATAAAGTTAAACTTGATATTCGAAAAAGTGATGAAAGACACTTGTTATTTTAAACAAAATGTCTTTTTTGTTATTTTTTATGCATAAAAATATTACTAACAAAAAAACTTAAAATTTAAATGGTGTTACTTACTGTGAAGCACCTGCTCAGGACATCAACTGAAGGGGAAATGGTTGATGACAAAGCACAAAACAAGTGATGACGTCGTACTTGAAGACAACACGAGCACCCTCTACCATCTAATACTTGTATGTGATTGGATGCGAAGATCACCTGACATGTGAAAGGAGTAGGCGGTGGAGGAGGGCGCCATTGTGTCTGCATTCCTTGCATTCCCCGTCCACCTGTCAATCATCTGGCGCCAGTCAGTCGCTGCATGCTTCGACATGATCGTTTCTTGCAGATGGTGGCGCCACTCTGTCTGCATTCCTGACATTCCACCACGCCTCCTGTCAATCAAATGGCGCCAGGTTGTCTACAGGTATTGCCGTACGATGTCATCATCCTCGTTTGCGATGGGGGATGGCAGCACAGTCGATGACGTCACACCTACAAGGTCGCTTCTGATTGGTTGATAGCGGTCACGCGATCTCTTATCAGTAACCTTCATCTACGGGTGTAGACCCCGCACACATCATTCGTGTCTTGGATTTCGTAGGTGAAGGTCGTCTGTTTCGTAGCTCCCGTTTACCGGACATTTGGCTTTAAGCTCTGCGGCATCTATCCCTACTATTTTCGGCATCCTGCTGAGTAAAATCACCGTCGAATTTAAGCTTCTTGCTACTTTTCAATGAGTCTGCTTGTTCGAATCATCAAAAGCTTAGGGAAACTTCTTTCCAAAAGGTATGTAAATTTTTTTGTCTAATATAGTGTTTAATACAACAACAGTTTTAACAAACTTATAACGATCCTTTCAAAATGTGTCTTTCAATTTAGTAATTTGCTTTACTTTTCTTCATTTAACCTAACTATAAATTTCAAAGTTCGCGTTTTCAGCATACTATGAATTCACGATTTCATTCAAAACATGTTCTGACATCAAATGTATTATTATACTCTAAGTAGTATATGTACTCTAAGAGAATTATCATACTCTATTATTTCCAAAAATTTGTTAAACTCATTCGTCAGTTTCTAACAAAGTGTTTTAAAAAAATCTTATAACAGTTCTTCCAAATTAAGTTAATCGGTTTCTTTTTAAAAGCTGGAACTGGCTTGTGATTACTAAATTCATGAGTTTGTCTTTCTTAATGAATTTTGTTCGGTAGCTCGCACTTTCTTCAGGATATGTTTAACCATGTTCGAATATGCTCAAAGATAGTTCGAGTATATTTAATCATGCTCAAAGTTAGTTGGGATATATTTAACAATGTTCGGATATGCTCAAAGTTTGTTCAAACATGTTTAACCATGTTTGGATAGGTTCAAATATTGTCAGGATATATGTTTAATCGAGTCTAAAGTTATGTTCGAACATGTTTAATCATATTCTGAGATCTTTAACTATGCTTAAATTTATGTTTAACCATGGCCAGAGACATGCTCTGAAACATTCTTTTTCACTTGCATGAGAAAAGTATGTTATTTCAAAAATATTAACAGTTTAAGAAAAATAATGTTTTTTTGCATGAACGTAAATTTAAGGGTAGTATTTATCTATATAAATGTTTAAGTAAAAGCATACATCCACGACTACGTGTCTCTAAATATATGAAAGTTAAATGTTTATGTATGGGTTCTTGTGTAAAATATATGTATATATATATATACATATATATATATATATATATGTATATATATATATGATGTATGTATATATATATATAAAACATACGTATGTATGTATATGTATATGCATATATGTATATGTATACATATGTATATTTATATATATATATATATATATATATATATATATATATATATATATATATATATATATATATATATATATATGTTATATACATATATATACACATATGTATGTAGAAAATTTATTAGTTTTAAAAATTATAGAAAGTTTACAAAGATGATAAAAAGTTTTACAAAGTTTTAACAAATAAAAAAAAAAGTTTAACAAAATTTAAAAAAATTTAACAAAAAAGTTTTAACAGAAATTTTTTTTAACAACAGTAAAACAAAATGTTTTAACAAAGTAAAAAAAGTTTTAACAAAAGTAAAAAAAGTTTTAAAAAAATGTTTTATCAAAAAAAGAAGTTTTAAGAAAAAAAATGTTTTATAAAAAAAGTTTTATAAAAAAAAAGTTTTAACAAAAGTAAAAAAAAGTTTTAACAAAATTAAAAAAAAAGTTTGTAAATTTTTTTTTTTAACAAAAGTAAAAAAAAAGTTTTAACAAAATTTAAAAAAAATGTTTAACAACAAAAAGTTTAAAAAAGTTAAAAAAAGTTTAAACAAAAAAAAAGTTAAAAAAATTTTTAACAAAAAAAGTTAAAACGTTAAAAAAAGTTTTAACAAAAAAAAAGTTAAAACCTTAAAAAGAAAATTATAAATTAAAATTTTTACAAAAATTTTTAAAATAAAATAGTTTTAAATATGTTTTTTTAAATTCTGAAAGATTAAAAACTGTCAAAGTTATGAATGAACATGTTCGGATATGTTCAAATATAGTTCGGATTGTTTAAACATGCCCAAAGTTATGTTCGAATTTGTTTAATCATACTCTGAGATGGTTAACTATGCTTAAAGTTATGTTTAATTATGATTAGAGACATGTTCTGAAACATTCTTTTTTCGCTTGTATGAGAAAAGTATGTTATTTCAAAATTATTAACAGTTAGTTTAAAAAATAATATGTTTTACATCAACGTAATATATATATTTTCCCTAAAATACTATGAAGCAGAAGGTAGGCGCCACTCTGTCTGCATTCCTAACATTCCACGACGCCAGGCCCGTAGCTAGGTGGGGGCCAGGTCGGGCAAAGCCCGACCTGGGAAAGTTTTTGCCCGACCTAGCGCGAGACTGTGCATTCCGATCACAACAATATTAAATTTATAATTTTTATCCTCCTATTTTTATGCAACCTCGCATAAAACTTGACATTTCGATCACTTTATCACCCACTATTTCACTTTAAACAACTTTTAAGTAATAAAACATTATTAAATTTCCATTTTTATTCTCTTTCATGCCAGACCTAACCAAAAAGAACCCCTCGCACCTAACCCTCTACCCCTCAATTTCGTTATTAAACTGGAAACAAAAATTTCATCTCTAAACCTTTTCTCTCTCTCTTTCACAGAGCAATCGGAGATTACGACATTGGGCATTCCTCGCTTTTTTGCTTTGCAGAAATTATTCCATACTGCTGTATTAGCTTATATCCATAAAGTTTGCATTCTTTGTACAATTGTCACTATACAAAATTTATCGCAAGAAGTCGGTGTTGAAACGAAAGGCTTCTGAAATTAAAAGTGAAACAGCCTACAATAATGTTTCCTTAATTTGAATTTGCTGTACATGACAGTTATAGACCGGGAGCCGGCAGCACAGACAATCACCTGATCGAGTTCACGGGTGAAATTCTAGGATTATTTAAACCTTGATTCGCATATTAAAACGCAATCGGTCTGCCAAGTCATACCTTGTTGAAAAACACCTGAAAACCCGATTTTAGCGGCTGACTCATAGGTTTACCATTGTGTTTTCCTCCTCCCAGTCCTCCATGTTTTCATACCTTTTGGTGTAGGAAAACACAATGGTAAACCTACGAATCAGCCGCAAAAATGGGGTTTGCAGGTGTTTTCCACCAAGATAGGACTTGGCAGACCGATTGCATTTTAATATGCTAATCAAGATTTAGCTAATCCTAGAATTTCAACCGTGAACTCGATGAGGTGATTGTCTGTGCTGCCGGCTGCTTCTTTCTTGGAAACTTGGCTCGATTCCATGAAACAGCAACTATCAAGCGTTGGGATTTTTTTCTTTCTCTTTTGTAATTTTTACCCGTTCCACTCCTCTGAAATTTATAAAATTTGCACTTCTAAAATAAGCCAATCATTATTTCACATTTAAATAGTATAATATGTCGGGTATGTTTTTTCAAATCCAAATTGGTTATTTACTTGTACATTCATAAAGTCTTTTTTATTTAAAAAAAAAAATCTATATGTTCTCTTAATTAGAAACAAAGAAATTGAATAGTGTTTTGCACTTTCTCGTAAAAGCAAATAAGTTTTCCAAAAATGTCGTCAAAGTTGCCGTTATAAACCAATGTTTTGGTAAAGACCATCATACGATAAAAATCGATTACAACTTATCGAAAAGTGAAAAATGATATTCAGTTCGAAATCACTTCAGTAGTAGTGTCTGCAAAATATTTTTTTGTGTATAATTATGATACTGAGAATTTGTAAAAAAATTCATATGGCTGAGTCTGAAAAATATTTGGTAGATATAGACGTGTATACATTTGTTCCGTGCTATAATTTAAAACTAATAAACACTATTTATACTGTTTGTTTAGTTTCGAAAAGTATGTGCAAATATCAAATATTTTTTAAATATATATACGTACAAAATAGCTTTACTACCCTTCATGCATAAATTTCCAAACTCCTCATTGATATACTAAACAATCGAATCGCATTTTCATTATCTTAGATGATGACTTCTTGAGCGAAGTCGATTTCTCCTTGATGACTAAATTACATTCTCACGCACACAATTGTGTCGGTCAGGTCCTAGAGGGTTAGAAGAACCCCTTTTTACTTAAGGGGATTCTTCGCGCACTCAAAAACACCCGCTCCGTAATGTTTCGAAACTCGAAGTACCTTTTTAAAATAAATCTGCAACCAAAATCGAAAAAGTAAAAAAGAGTCATATTAAAGATCGACCTCATCTAGCCTATGCAAAAAAAAAAAAAAAAAAAAAAAAAAAAATCAAATTGAAACGAGAAATTCAAAAATAACCTGCCCATAGGATTAACATTACGGAGCGGGTGTTTTCGAGTGCGCGAAGAATCCCCTTAAGGCTGTTTAGTGACTTTCTAGCATATCACTGGACCACCTGTGGCATTATCCTTCCTCTGAAATATTCTTTAAACTGCTCTGCTTAAGGGATTATTATTTTTTTTTTAAATAAAGAGGTAGTGTGACACGTTTTCTAAAAGTTAGTTTTGACAATTTTACAATGAGACGATATAGATGCAATTTGTCATTCCTGAGATTATGACGACTGCGGGCCTGTGTTTGTGCAAAGCCGCCCTGAAAGCTTTTGTGTCCCTGTCAGAGATTTCGATGAATAGATTTACATTTAGGGATTCTTTAAACTCCGCTTCTGAAAATAATGCACTATGCATTACAGTTTTAGCTCAATCGCTGTGGATTTTAGCTGCTAATCGGTTTTTGGTGAGTGTGAAAGAAAGGGGTTCTCCTTTTTAAGCTTAGTGAAATACTCGTTACTTGTTCTTTCCATTTTATTATTTTTTTAACATCTCTTTATTGCATGATGTATACATAATGAATCATAAGAAATTATACCTGAGAATACTATATATAATAAATTATACCTGAATGTATCGATAACAGTATGCGTGAATGTGTCGACAGTGTTCTGAAGAGACCGCTGGATGTAGAACTACGGAATTTGGTAAGAAGATACCTCTATGTATAAAGTTTGGCATCTCGAAGCACGATTTTTGATTTTGTGGTGAGATTTCGTTCTTTTATTTTTTATGCGATTTTTAGCCCTTTTTCACGTTTTGAGGAGATTTTTCTACATCATTAAAAGAAATATGACTTCATTTTTTTTTTTTTACCCAATATCATAATTCTTATCCTCTTTTTAATAAAGTTTATTCGGATTTCGCACAGCAATTTTTGAATTTTTTGCGAATTTTTTTTTATTCGATTTTTAATGTTTTTTCAATTTGCTTAGAAAATGCAATATTTTTCCAATGAAAAAGCCGAAAACTGAATAGATTTTGACCCTAAGCTAGGAGCGAGTGTAGCTTTGAAGAATGAAAATAATGATAGCGTTGCCAGAAAATCCAGGTTCCTAGAATGAATAAGACAGTCGGAGATTTTCAGCCACATTAAGAAAACTGGGGTAGGGATTTGAAAATTGGCACATATACACAAAATAATATTCTATTTCAGAAATTCGAAAAATCTAATAAAATCCAGCAGTAACATTTTATTTTATCAAAAAAACTGATTTTTATACGAAAAAATAAATGGTTCGGGTTTCCGCATTTGTAAAAGGATTTCTTTTTAAAATTTTTGGCAATATGAATTTGGTTTCAAACTTTTAGACTAGTTTAGACAATTCCTTCTAGGCGATTTTTAATGCGGTTTTCAATGCAATTTTTAGTGAGGTTTTTCGAATTCGGCGACGATTTTTTGGAATTCGCAAAAGAAATATAATTTTAAACTTTTAACCTAATACATTAAATTTTCTCCTGTGCGGTTTTTGAGATCGTTCTATCGTGATTTTCAGTGTCTTTTAACGTTTCCGGGCATTTTTTAGACGTTCATTTCAAACTTTTATCCTAATATGAATTTTTTCCCTCGTATTTTTTAAGTTTTCCGATTTTTACGTTTCTTTGCGATCCATGGCGATTTTTTGGCCTAATAATATAGTAAAATTCTGTTCTCTTTTCAACAAAATTTTTACTGATTTTACATAGCAATTTTCGAATTTTTCCTGAATTTGTTATTATTAGTTCTTTTTTGCATTCCCCACATAATATTCTAATTTCGCAGAAGAAATCCTGTCTTTCAGACCAAAATAGTAATTTTTAACCTCTGCGATTTTATTTTAGTGATTTTTCGCGATAGCAGCGATTTTTCCATATTAGTAAAAGGAATTTGGTTTCAATCTTCTAGCCTAATATAGCTTTTCTTTTTCTCTTTTTAATTAAGTTTATTCGGAATTCATGTAGGTATTTTTAAATTTTGAACGATTTTTCTTTTTAGATTTTTGGAATTTTTTCGTGCCATTTTTTGGCGGATCCAGGCAGCGCCAGACGTGTCAGCTTGTTATTAACATAAACGAACATAAAACATGCATATATTTAAATTATTTAATTAAAAGAAAACAACTTATTTACATTATATCAAATATTTTATTTATCTTTGCTATATTTTTAGTGTGTCTTGGAAGGAACTTTAAAAATTTCATCCTGGATTTTGAAAGATCTTATGCTTTAAATGAAAAAAAAAATACCCTATTACATATGCAGTACATATTTTTGAAGAACTACAGATAAAAGACAGAAAAAATTAAAGAAATAATCTGCCCCTCCTGGAAAAATATTTGCCCTACCTGGAAGAATGTTCTGGCTACGGGCCTGCACGACGCCCCCTGTCAATCAACTGGCGCCAGATTGTCTACAGGTATTGTCACAAGATGTTGTCATTCCTGAAAGCTCGCTTCTGATTGGTTGTTAGCGGTCACGTGATCTGTTATCAGTGACCTTGATCTCTAATCAGTGACCTTCATCTGCAGGTGTTAGACCCCGCGCACATCAGTTGTTTCTTGGATCTGGTGGATGAAGGTCGTATGTTCTTTAGCTCTCGTTTACCGGACATTTAGCTTAGTGCTCTGCGGTACTTTATCGTACCTTTTACGGCATAAAATTAACTAAAGTTACCGTCGACTTTTCAGTTTCATGCTATTTTCAATGATTCTGCTTGCTTCAATCAACAAAAGGTATGTATAATTATTTTGTCTTTTAAGTGTAATGTTTGTCTAGTGTTTCTTAAAACAAAAAAGTTTTAACAAAATTATAACAATCCTTTCAAAATGTGTCTTTCAATTTATTTATTTGCTTTATTAAACTGAACTTAAAATTTCACATTCTACATTACTTAATTCGAAACATGTTCTATCATTCTCGATATTCAACTTGTATTTCACAAGTTTTGCTTTCATTAGTTTTATCTGTGATTTCATTTAAAAAAACAATTGTTGAAAAAATAAACTCGAAAAATATATTTTCAAACAATGTGATTTGTTTAACATATTATTTCTAACAACAAAACAAAAAATATGTCATTGAAGTTAGCCATTTACTTTTTCTAAATTAAAACTGACTCAAAATTCATTGTTAAAAGCGATTTTTGTCACGTAGCAATCAGATTTCTCTCACTCATATGTTTGATAATTTAGTTAAAGACATCTACTTTCAGAGTATTATCTAAAAGGTTTATTCTGTTTTCAAATAAATGTCTTTCTATTTCAAAGTATTTTAATAACAACATCTTTTAGTTTGTAAACAAATGAATGAAAACTTTCGTTAAAAAGATGTCTTTGGATTAAAGAACAACTTAAAAATATCTATTTGTGTTTCAACCTTTTTAAGAAAATCAAGCGTTATTCTTTTGAAAACTTGAAAAATAAATACAATTTAATTTATGATAACATTAGTTTAATTTAATGAGAGACATTTATTCATACAACTGAAACGGTTAATGAACGTTTAAAACAAATCTTTGTTATGTTTGAAGCGATCTTTCTTTAATCCATTCGGAACCATGAGCGCATATGCACCCATGAAAGTACTTAAAACGTTTGAATTTGATAACAGTAAAAAAAATAGAAGTAAAATTGATTGTATTTAAGTACGTGATTTTTGTGATTTACAAAGTTAATTGAAATAATTAATAAAAGTAGTGCCAAACGAATAAAATTCATGAAAAAAAAAGCTGGTTCTGAACAGGTTAAAAGCTGAGAAAAAGCAATAATAGCATTCTTTTCTTTTAGCAGAAAATATCTGTTTATTTCATCAATTTTAGTAAAAACTCATTACAAAAAAAACTTAATACAGTCTCCAGAAAATTAAAAAAATAATTTCTGTTAATTGGAATCTTGATTTTTATTGTATAAAAAGGAAAAAAGATTTATATTTGAATCGAAACATACTCTTTTTATTTTAAACTAAAAATAAAAAAGATTTATCTTCTATTCTTAATTGAACATCTTTGTTGAGATAAGAAACATGGTGATAAGAAATGTCTGAAAACTATTTTTTTTCTTTTTGCCTAAAGCAATACATAGTTTTCATAGTTGAACGCTATGAGAGATTGCATCCCACAGGAGATGCTAAAAGATAAAACACCCCTTCTAAAACTCGCCAGAGGGGTGAACGTTTCAAAAGTTGCTTGATAATAAACATTATCTACAATTGTTATTTGAACTAACGTGTGAAACTATGGACTGGCTTCCCATTCGTTTAAAGCTTCGCTAGTTTCAGCAAATCAAAGGGTCTAAAAGTGATGTCATTGAAAACAAAATAATATCACAACATTGTAAAACTTCATTCGGAAATCATTTGCGAACTGTTATTTTCTATATTTTGCTAGCGTATTTTCAAGACCGGGAATTCAGTGAAGATTTTCAATTTTGAAGAAGTAAGTTTTTGTTTTGAGATGTCGGAAAATTTTGTTAAAAAAAAAAAATCCACTACTAAAAGTTAATACTTAAAAGCTTCTTTAAATAGTTATTTTACTAGTTAAAAACATTTATCTAATTGCCTACATTGTTATTTGTTAAAATATATTATCATTAACCTTTTTTGGTATAAGATTCAAACTATCAAAAGAACTTGTTCGTTCTATTTGAAAAGAGTTCAGTAGCTCGCGCATTTAAAATTATTTCTCCAAATTAGTGGATAAGATTAAACTTAAGAAAATTCATAGCTTTCACATCAATTTACTGTAACTTGAAAAAATATATTCCTTCATTAGTAACTAATAATAAAATAAAATAAATAAATAAAATACAAACCACTTTTTCTAAAAATAAAATAAAACTTTGCGTTATCTATCATTTAAATATCTTAGTTAAAAGCAGTAAAATACTAATTGATACAATACCGGCAGAAACATCATTGATGCGCAACCGTATGGTTACGCACAGAATAACCTTTCACTATATATATAGAAACCACTTGTCTCGTAGGAGACGTGAGAGAAAACTAGCGATTACAACTACTTCGCATTCTTTTAGATAAAACACTTAAGAAAATTCAAAAGCTTTCACCTAAATTTCTGTTAACTTGAATATATATATATATTATCTTTCATTAGTAACTAATAACAAAAATATAAAGATCATACCACTTTTTCTAAAAAACAAAACTTTACTTCCTTAGTCACTGAAAATGTCTTAGTTAAAAGATTAAAACTAACTTGCATTCTTATAAATAAAAAATATATATCTCAAAATAAGAAGTTAAAAAAACTAATATAGAAAGCATATTCATATGATGAAACAACGGGTTGCAATAATGTGTCCTCTCCGAGCGAGATTTGATAATGATCAAGTATTTCACCTGTCCAGGAAAAAAAAAAAATCCGGGATGTACTGATACAATCTATTTTCTTGAAAGGGAGTGTGTTGCAGTGTATGGGTTCAAAACCTGTAATTCTAAAGGTATGTTTTCTTTACAAAACCGTAATGGAATTTGTGTATATGATTCTTTGGATACTCAGAGAAATCGAATAAGCTTCCATGATGTTCCATATCATCCAAAACATTCTTAGTGTGTATATGGTAACACAATGAGTTCGTGTCGTTGAAAATTAGCTTTACATCATCTTTATACCCTTTTTAATAAAATCATAGTGAAATTTATACATTAGAAGTTTAGGCAATTCTAAGATTGTAAATCCAACATAAATCGGTCGATTCAAAAGTATGTTATTTTTAAGCCTTTCCACAGCACTTAGGTCTTCATCTTATGTTAAATATGCTTTAAACTAGGTGAAGTCATTAATTTTCAACTCTTTTTCAGTGTTACAAAGCACAATATTTCTCCTTTTTCCAAAAACAGTTGTTCATTAATTTAAAAAAGTTCTTTTCTTAGTTCAAAAAAAAAAAAAAAAAAAAAAAAAAAAAAAAAAACCGTTTTCGCATTCAGCATATATTTCAGTTAACAATCATCCTTGACAATAATTAAACAAAAACATTATTGTTAAAAACTAATTCGCGTTCTCTGATTAGTAAAAATAATTTATATTCTTTTAAATAATAATTAAATGAAAATAAATGTAAAGTTGTTTATTAAAAGCTTTATTTGAGAAAAAACTTTATTATTATTCCGAAACTTTATCATTTGTTTCGGAAATTAACAAATGACTGAAAGAAAAATTAACTAATTTATTAAAAAGTTTTATTACCAAATAACTTACTGAAAAAAAACTTGTTTCGGAAATTAACAAATAACTAAATGAAAATTAACTAATTTATTTAAAACTTTATTACAATGACTAAATGAAAAACATGTTTTGAAAATTATGGAACCCTCCTCCACCGTCTGCTCCCAACACAAGTCAGGTGATTCTCTCAAAAAGTTTTTATTAGCAATGACTAATTAAAAATGAATTAATTATTAAAGCTTTATTTGCAAGGCCTAAATAAAAAAATAATGATTCGAAAATTAGCAAATGACAAAAACTTATTTCGTTAAACTCATAAAAAATGTACTCACTTCTTTAAGTCAGTTCAAATAGGATGACGACATCGCAGGTAAGTGAATCATCCTCTCGAGAGAGGGCGCTCGTGTTCATGCCCTCGGGTGAAAGCGATGATGCTGCCCCCTAGGTTCGTCTCTTGTCCAATTAGAAGCAAGCTCCTTATCTTGATGAAGCCGGTTGTTGCACGCTTCTTTGTTCATTAGCCCGGTGGATGTCATACAGGTAGAACGTGTCTCTGCGCTGCTCCGTGGTAAGTATTTTTTAATTGCATGCGATCTTTTCTAATCATTCCTAATCATTCCTTTGTTCTACCTTTCTCTTACAACAGACTTTCCTTCATTAACACTCTTCTTACAGTAGACTTTTATTAATTCATTAGACTTTTATTGATTCATTAACATTATCCTTTGTTCTAACCCCTCTCTTACAGTACACTTTTCATTATCGCTTCTTTGTTTTAACCCCTCTACTATAGCATGACGCGCAGGCGCCAGTCTGTCTCGACTCCTCCCACCTGTCCATCACTTTCTTATCTCCCCTCACCTGTCAATCACTCGACTCCGCCCACCTGTCACTCATCCTCCCTCCTCACTCCTCCTGGTGAAGCAGAACTGTCTTTTTCCTTCTACTCAAAAGTATTTTTAAAAAGATGATTTCTTTTGCCTTTTCATCTTTTCAGATTTCTTGACGTTGAAAGATTGAGGGTGGGGAAGGGGGGATTTCAGTTAGGAAATATTTCTATATTTCTATTGTAAGAACATTACATTTGTGCATTTCCTAATTCTACAAAATACAACAACAATAATAATAATAATAATAATTAAATAAAAGATTTGAATGGAGTTATAAATATTGCCCAAAATCCCTATAAATCTAAATTTAATTAACACTAGAACGCCCGATGGAGTCGTTTCGACTCCAAATGCTCCTAAAACACCCATATGTCTGAGAAATTTCGATTTTTTTTCCCTCGCTTCCTTGACTTTTATTATTTTTATAATCTCTATTTATTCTGAAATTTATAAATTATTTGCACATTTAATAAATTAATAATGAGGCATTACCCCTAGAACGCCCAACGGAGTCGAATCGACTCCAAAGTAAGATTTGTAAAATGCTTTCATTATTTTTGCGTAACATGACCTTGGGATTCATAATATTTTTATCTGTTATCAGGAAAGTAAATGTTTTTGCTCCTCTTTTCTCTACACCCATATGTTGAGAAAAATGGTTAGTTCCAAGCACCTGCACTGTAAAAAAAAAAAAATCTGTAGTTCTACAGATGTAAAATTACATACTTACTAAACTTTCATCTGTAACTGTACAAAAAAAGCTGCAAATCTAGAAAACTAGTCTTTGTAAAGCTACAGAAATCTGTAACTTTACAAATGAATCTGTTAAAATTACAGTAATCTTACTAAAGTTGTGTCTGTAACCCTGGTTGTAGTTACATGAAAAGTTCTAGGCATCCCAGTTTCCTAAAAAATTCTTAGTAGCCTTACAGATTTTCTGATTTTCGGCGCAAAAGTGTGTATGTTACATGAATTTTTGTTGTTGCCGTTACATAAAAAGTTCTAGGAATCCCAGTTTCCTAGAAAAACATTAGTAACTTTGCAGATTTTTTTTTTTTTACAGTGTGCTGAAATGATTGCGTACTGCTTGCGAAATTCTTTGTATCATTCGAATTGAATTTTTTTTTCAATTTTTATCAGTCTTGTGTTTCACCATAGCTAGGCAACTCCGTTCTTCCTTTTTATTAGAAATAAAGCATAATGTCACGGAAAAAATTTCTAACACCGGACGAAATAACTGCTCTATTACCAGAGCTTTCAGATAATGAATCTGAAGGTGGTGAGTTATCAGAAAATGAAAACGAAATTCAAGAAATTAGTATTGGAAATAATTCTTCATCAGATTCCGATACAAATGAAGATGCGCTAATTATTGCATCTGAAAGAGATGGAATTCATGTCGCTCCAGATGGCACACAATGGAAAATTTGTGCAAATAAGAAAATTTTTGGAAGATATCCGAAGCAAAATATCATGTGTCAGTCTACTGCACCAACTATTTATGAAATTCGTGAAATCTGAAAGCGTTTTGAGTGCATGGCTGTTATTTGTAGATAAAAAAATGCTGGAACAAATACAAAGATGTACAGAAACAGAGGCAAGACATGTTCTTCAGACCGATAACTGGACAGTTATGTTAGACGAACTGTATGCCTTTATTGGAATTTTCTATGCCCGAGGTGCATGTGGTGCAAATGGAATTGATATTTATTCTTTGTGGTCAAACTCATGGGGTTTGAATTTTTGCACTGAAACTATGGGAAGAAATAAGTTTTGTGAAATTTTACGCTTTTTGAGATTCGATTTGAAATCTACCAGATCTATACGCTTAAAAAAAGATAAATTTGGAATGATATCTGTTATATGGTATAGATTCACTGAAAACTGTATTGCCTGTTTCAAGCCTGGTGAAAATATAACAATAGATGAACAGTTGTTTCCAAGAAAACGCGTTGTCCTTCCACGCAATTCATACCTTCAAAACAGGATAAATACGGACAAAAGTTTTGGCTTGCAGTAGACCCTCGAACAAAGTACTTACTGAATGCGTTCCCTTATTTAGGCAAATGTGAAGAATGGCCTTCAGATCAAACTTTATCAGAATATGTAGTTATGCGATTGATGCAGCCATTTCTAAACAAAGGCATTAACGTCACGGTTGATAATTATTTCACGTCACTGTGTTTGGCTGAACAACTGAAAAAGGAAGGTACTTGTTTAGTAGGCGCTATGAGAAAAACTAGGAGAGAAATTCCAAAAATTTTGAAAGATTCGAAAGATAAATTATACGAAACAAAATTTCTAAAACACGAAGAAACCGGTACTACTCTAACCGTGTATCAAGGAAAGAGAAAGAAAAATGTTATTATTCTTAACACTCTCCACCCATTCATTGATATTGAAAACAACGAAAAGAAAACCCCAGAAACTGTTAGATTTTATAATGAAACTAAGTGTGGTGTTGATGTTATTGATCAAATGGCTAGAAAATATTCAGTGAAGGCGCCCTCCAGAAGATGACCTGTGCATACCTTTTTACAATCTCTTAGATTTAGCAGCAATAAATGCCTGGATCATTTATGAAGAAGTTACCGGAGAAACAAAAATAAGCAGACAAGCATTTATTCAGTTATTAGCAAATGAATTGCGTCAAAAATATACATCTGCTAAAAATAAACCAACAAGAAAAAGACTCGCTGATACATCATCTGAAGCAAAATCCCTAAAGAGAAGAAAATGCGAAGTAAAACTATGTAAAGGCAACATGACTTTCAATTATTGCATAACATGCAAGAAAATGGTTTGTGGAAAATGCTTGGCCAAAACTGACTACACTTGAAAAAACTGTATTTCAGATTGAAAATTCGAAAGATTCTGTATTTCCTTTGAAAATATTTTACAATTTCTTAAAAATGCATATATAAATGTTGTTCTTTCAATTGTAAAATATATATATGAATCTTAAATTCAAATATAAATATTATATTTACACTCTTCCATTCATTTCTATGCGTTTCGTTTATTTTTTCTCTTTTAAAACAGACAGGAGTCGAAGCGACTCCCACGGGCGTTCTAGGGGGAAAATGGTAGCGGGCGTTCTAGTGTTAATCAATTTTAATTGGCGAAATCCTTCTAAATTTGTTAAATGATTGTGTAAATCTTCTAATGTAGTTTCGAAAATTCACGAAAAATGGCTTAGAAGATGAATTTTTCATGAATTCATAATTTGGGATATAAAGGGTTAAAACATTTCGTTTCGTTCGTTAATTATCGTTAAAAATCGTTATTGATCTACTCTGACCCACAAGAATAAAACCTAACAACCGCAACCCGAAACAAATCCGTAACAACAATAACAAAAAAGAAAGTTGGTTCGACTCTAATCTATTTACCCGGCCCGATGCGAACCAAACATGGTTCAAGAAACAAAAAGTGCAAAAGTTATACAAGGAACAAGAAATCAACAGTTTAAATATTAATTGATGAGAACAATTTAACAACCAAACAAAGTAACAACCAAAAATAATATATATATATATATATATATATGCATGTATATATATATGAGAGACCATCACACTCAATTCAAGTAATCAAAGACGGTATGAGACACTAATCCAAACATCATCGAAGAAGCAAAAAGAACAAGAAATCAGCTCTTTTAATATAAATTGGTGCGAACAATTTAACCCATAAAACGCTCACCAAGTCCTGGTCTGCAGGAATATTTATTTTTCCTTTTATAATAAAATTTATGTCTGCTTATTTTAAGTCCCTATAAAAGAATGAAAAAGCAATATTAAACACGACAAGAAAATTTCTCTTTAGTTTCCCAGCTCTGCAAGCTATTTCTCGATTAAACCACATCCTCCAATAAATAAAGTTTCCTAAACTAGAGAATGTACTAGACTTCCTTCTAAAAAGTTGGATGACCCTACTGCCAGAATGAAAACCCAACGACCAAAAAGAATACACATATACTGTATATGAGAACCAATCCGATTCAATCCAAGTTATCCAAAAGGTGTGAGATACTAATCCAAACATCATCCAAGAAAGAAAAAGAACAAAAGTTATTCAAGATCAAGAAATCAACAATTTTAATATAAATTCATACCAACGATTCAGTCTATAAAACTCTCACCTAGCAATTGCTTGTAGAAGAATTTCTTTCTCCTTTAATAAGAAATACGGCGTCTGTTTATTTCAAGTCACCATAAAAGAAAGAAAAAACAGTGATAAACACGACAGGTAAATTTCGCTTTAGGTTCCCAGCTGTGTGAGTAGACTGCCTTTTGAGAAGTAGACTGATAGCAGGTCTTGTAAACTCCATTCACAGAAGAAAAAAATAAATAATAATAATAAAAAAAAACAGATAAAATTATCGTTTTAAATTTCTTAAACTAGAGAACATTCTAGAGCTACTTTTGAAAAATTGTTTATATACCACCCCGACTTGTAAGAATAAAACCCAACAACCAGAACACGGATTTCATATATATAAAAAAATGACTATTAAGGGTGTATTCAAAAAAATATTTTTCCACCCTCAACAGCTCTAAATTTTCTGAGACATTTTCAGACTCATTTTTAAAAGTAAACACATGAAACTTGCTGAGGTGATTTTTGAAGAGATGTATAAGAGGCCGTGTGATTTAATTTTTCACTATATTAATCAGAATTTGTGTTTTAAACAATTATTTTCTCAGTATGACCATTTTTTTCATTCCCAGATCTCCCGCTTCGGAAAATTCGCTTCAAAACGCCAACTTTGACAGCATTTTTCACAATATTTTCTGCATTTATCAGAAAATGGAGAAACACGGCACACTATGTAGTTTCTATATAAGAGAATTTCCCAGTTTGATGCGTTTGAGAGCAAAAATGAATAAAAAAAAAAGCAGTTTGGATTGGAATACACTCTTAAATCATAATACAGCACAACCACGATTATCCGCGGTGCGGTTTATCCGCGAAGCGAAATATTTTTTTTTATTTTTTTATTTAAGCCAAAATTTAAGTCAAATTTTTAAATTTAAGCCAAATTTTTAAATTTAAGCAAGGAAAATACAGTTAGCCCTACTAATAAATATAAACAGAAAAATTCATGTATTCGAAAGTAATAGAAGAATATTTCTAGATTCGGTTGCCATTTTTAAAATATCAGTTATAAAGTCTTGATGTCTTTTCTTGATTTTATTAACTAAACGTAAGCACAGCTATTAAAATATTTAACAATTAACTAAGAATATTATGATAAATTCCAGGGGAACATATCAAGAATAGCTTAAATTTTGAGATAGAAAAGGTGTTTCTAAAGCAAGAGGCAAAAACAAGTGACTGATTTTTTTTTAAAAGGTGTAACTCAACACTTTTTGTACAGTATGTATGACATTGTTCCTTGCTTACTGTTCTTTATTTTAGTGATTTAGACGTAAAGCAAAGGTTTCGGCTGTACTGTGCATATGTATTTTAAACATTTTATTATTTTTTTTGTACGCTAAAACATAGTTTTCATGTTGAATTTTCTTTTTTTCGAGCTTGCACCCCATTTTCTGTCTTTTTCGGATTATCCGCGGTGTCCTTGCCACCCAATTCCGCGGATAATCGGGGCTGTACTGTATATATATACCGGATGTTTCAAAAATTCGGTGCGAAAGTAAAACGCGATAATGACATGCGGATTGCAGTTAAACTTTCAGCATGGTACGGGATTTTGTATGACACCAGCAAAAAAATTAGTCCAAGCTCTGACCAATAGAGGGCGCTAATACAGATAATTCCACGGAATAATTCCATATTGCTCACATAACACAATATGTGGATAAAAAAATGCGTACATGCAGTATTTTCTAATGTTTTTGTATCGAAATCTTGCGTTTGTGAGTAATATGGAATTATTTGCCGTAGCGCCCTCTATTGTCAAGATTCCGAACTAATTTTTTTGTTGATGTCATACAAAATCCAGTACTATGCTGAGTATTTATCTGCAAATCGCATCTCTCTACGACCCAGAGATCTTTTTTATTGCGTTTTAATTTCGCACCGAACTTTACTTTTGAAACACCCGGTACATGAAGACGTGAGTTTCAAAACTCGCTATATCCAGAAAATCAAATTTTGAGAAATCGTGAAAAACCTCTAACTACGTCCATTGGTTTTCACTGTAAACCAAGATTTTAAAACGGCAGAAATGCAGGATAAAATTAGTGTTTTTGCAGATTGTTACGTTTTTTCGGCGCAGGTTTACCAATAGAATAGATTGATAGAGAAATATATATAGAATCATTATAAACTAATACAAATGATCGTCGACAATCCAAGACCTGAATGGAAGAAGATGTTATGTAACGAATATTAGAATTCGAGAAAATTGAAATGAATGTTTTTACTTTCTTCTATCTTTACAAGAAGAAAGTATTGGATTCATGAAAATTTTCGAATTCCGGTTTTCGACGGATTTACACGTTTTAGGGGTCAGAGATTCCAAAAAACATGTCTTACAAAATGTCTGTGTGTATGTGACACAAATTTTGTGGGTGATCTCTAGAACTAATGCACGGAATTTAATAAAAATTTATATTCAGTTAGTCTCTAATACAAATTGATGCTGATTAGTTTTTAGTGTAAATCGCTCAACATGTGGTGCTGCTATGCTGCATTTTTTACGATTTTCGCAATAGCTCTATCTCAAGAACTAATGCACGGATTTTGATCAAACTTCAGATTTAGTTAGTACTTGATATGAATTGATGCTAATTGGGTTTTGGTGTAAATTGCCCAACAGGTGGCGCTGTTATGATGAATTTTGCAGGATTTACACGATTTCCCCAATAGCTCTATCTTAAGAACTAACGCACGGATTTTCATCAAATTTCAGATTCAGTTAGTCCTTGATAAGATTTGCTACTGATTATGTGTTGGTGTAAATCGCCCAACAGGTGGTGCTTCTGTACTGCCTTTTTCACGATTCCCTCAATAGCTCTATCTATAGAACTAATGGACGAATTTTCATCTAACTTCAGATTTAGTTATATGTTGACATAAGTTGTTGTTAATTAGGTTTTGGTGTTAATCACCCAATAGGTGGCACTGCTATGCAGGAATTTTCACGATTTTCGCAATGGCTCTATCTCAAAAACTAATGCACGGATTTCCCCAAAACTTCAGATTCAGATTCAGTCAGACGTTGACATAAATTGTTGCTGATTAGGATTTGGTATAAATTATCCAATAGGTGGCATTGCTAGAGAGCATTTTGCTGGATTTAGACGATTCCAGCGATAGTCATATCTCAAGAGCTGATGCACGGAATTTCATATCTTTAGAATCCTCATGAGATGCATAGATTGTCATGTAATTTTGGCAGTGTGATAGCGATTTTTGAAGTATTAACCTGTATGAGATAGAAGAAAGTTTCGGGATTGGTACATCCGACCAGTTTTGTTGTACTTTAGTTATTTATTTAATTCCTTCTTTGTATCATATGTTTGAATGTTAATTGGTGATGCTAAACTATCCTAGAATGTAATATTATCATTTAATTATTAAATATTAGAAATTAATTTCACCGTTTAAATTATTAAATATAAAAATATGAAATATTAAAAGATACTGTCTCGTATCTTCAATACTAACAAGGAAGGTCTCCATACAGGCATACTCCGAAAAATTTGAAAAAAATTATAGAATGTTCTGCTCATGAGGATAGATATGTTTATAAAAAAAAAAAATCGACGGAAACTCGATAGAGCGTCAGTAAAAAACTAACGAAAATTTCGATATTAAGTGATTTATCACCAGTTGGCGATTCTTTATGCCAAATACTCTTTAAGATAAAAATATTTCATATTGAACTTGTTTAAATAAATATAATGTAAATAACTTTAGTTTTGTCAGTTTTAGTTTGATTTAACTATAGTTTTTTCATATATATGTATTTATTTATAATGAAAATTAACTATCAAATTTGATGAATTAAAACAAAATTTTAATTAATTAAAATTGTTTAAATCTTAAAATTTAGTCCAACTGAGCACTTTGAATTCAATTTTGTTGCTTTGGAAACAATGACTTCTTTGATATTGAAATGAATCACTGCAGCATTCTTCATTTTGCCGTTATTTTGGAATACGCTTAAATATATGAAAATATTTATTATATATGAAATTGTTTTTAAAGTAATAAAATTAAATAACAAGCAATATAAATATGTAATACAAGAAATGTATTTATTAAAATCTCTCATTGTTTAAGTTTAACAATACTATTTACTATTAATATTAATGTATTTATTAAAATCTCTCATTGTTTAAGTTTAACAATACTATTTACAATACTATTCATTAAATACTATTTACACGCATTTTGAAATTACATTAACAAGCAATTTTCGGGTGCATTAAAATCGTTTGCTGTCTGGCAAGGAAAAGTACTGCTTGCCAAATCACGTGACGCTTTCGACTTTTAGCGCCAAATACTCGAAAGTATTTTATTTTTACTGAACTTTCTACTGAAATTCAGTCGCTAAATTTGTCTGATCTTTTATTACATACATAAGTAGTTTAATTAGTATTTTTTTTTTTAATATTCTGAGTGTGCCCGGTAAGGAGGCCTTCCTTGTAAGTAGAATTTTAGTATTTTAGTTTTACCATATGATATAATACCCCACAATGCTTTTATCGATAAAATAAAACAATTTTTGAGAAAATGTATCATAACATGTTCTTCCACTCAGCTCTTCAATTGTGAATATACAAATTAAAAATGAAATTTTATCCTTTATTAAAAAAAAAAAAAAAAAAAAAAAAAAAGAAGAAAAGAAACATAAACTAGAAAACAGGAATTCTGCTTTTTCAGAATTTAGTGTCGCCCCCGATATATATATATATATATATGTATGTATATATAAATAGTACAAAACATATTTCAATTTTAAGACTTACAGCACACGCCTTTATTTTATATAAAATGACGTCATTCGCATCCGCTTAAGAATTCCATATTTACGATCCACTCTTAAACATCTACAGTAAAGTAAGCATAGGACGTCACTATCGCAAAATAATACACAAATGCAGCAAAAAGATGCCGTCATTAAAGAAACTCGACCAAAAAAACGGCTGTCTAATGATTCATAGGCCTTCATTTTTTTGTAACATTAATATAGATACTTAAAATTAAATACAGTTTATAATAGCTCTCTGTTTTAACAGAAATCATTCGTTTATATATTTTTTAAATAGCACGTATTCCAATTATATTTTCTTTGGTTGTTAGGAAAAAATGGCAACAAAAATATATAATTAATATTTTACAACTATTTTTCCTTTACTTACTACAGAAATGGAGTACATCCGTTGCCAATATTAAGCAAATAGCTCCAAAAACTACAAAAAAATTAATGTTTCAAAAATAAATGGAGATACAGTTTTCAAACAAATTGCATTTAAAAGTACTTTATTTTTTCCAATACGACGGTATAAAAATTGAAAACGTGAGATGCTTAGAAGTTTAAAAAATTGCTATAGAGTATTTCATCATACTGCTTTGTTTTACGGCTAGCTTCTGTAAGGTAACGTTATTTTTTGGAGGCGACACAAAATAAGCTGGGAGTAAGAAATAGCATACCGTACCGGGGCTAATAACCTCATGTCAAGCGAGGCAAAGAATCGAAAACACAGTAAATATTGGAAAAATGTGAGTATAACAGGCCAAATTAACTTAAGTTTCATAAGTAACATGTACGGTTTCATATTTACAAGAGTCATAACAAGATACAAAATTCAAAATTTGGGCTAACGTGTGCTGTAAATCCAGAAAAAGAAAGCCAAACATAACAATAGATAAAAAATAAAACGAATTAAAGAAAGCATTTACCCATTGAAGAACCAACAAAGCCAGCGATGACCCAAAAAGTTTTAAAAATGTTAAGAAATGATTTGTACTTGTTGCCAGGAATATTAGAAGAATAAAACTAATAATATAACCATGGAGTTAAGAAAAAAAGTGTAATAATGTTGAAATAGATTAACACAACTGCGCATAATCATTAAAAAAATAATAAAATAAAATAAATAAGTTGTGTTTACAAATAAATTAACAGTTTAAAATGTTGAATATAAATAAATAACAATTAAATATCTTTAAACTTGCATAATATTTAAAATACATAATTTAATTTAATTTGTGGGGAGGGGAAAGAATAAAGAATGGGAAGATAGGTATAAAGAGAGAATGAAAAGCAAACTATTCCTGTCTCCAAAACTAGAGAATACACCAGCGAGAAAGTAAATATACATGAGCCCGAAGTACTCAAAACCAATAATTTTCAGATTAAAAAATCAAAAACAATAACCGGAAAACCTCAAGTGCCCGAAAAATTGAGAAGAAATCCGATTCGAACAAAGTTATCTAACACGATACATGACAATAATTCAAGCACGGTACAAGGAGAAAAAAACAACAAAAGTTAAACAAGAAAAAGAAATCAGCCGTTTTAATATTAATTGATAACAGATGTTTTCCTCATAAAACTGTCACCTTGCCCTCGTTTGAAAGTCGCCCTAAAAGGATGAAAAAACAATAATAAACACGATAGGTAAATTTCTCTCCATGTGTCTCTCCACCTATAGTATAGTCGGTCTTGTAAAATACATAAACAAGAGAAATAAAAGAGAGAGAAAATTATTTGCTCTAAATTTATTAAGCTAGAGAATATTCTAGACTTTCTTTTAAAAAATTGGTTATACTCTGTCCCGTCCTGTAATAATAAAACGCAACAACCTAAATCCGGATTTTATAAAAAGTGACTGTTAAATCATAATATATATATATATATATATATATATATATATATATAATAAAGATGAAATCACAAATATATGAACAAATGGTAAAATTCTAATAGATGAACAAAATATGAACATAGGAAACCAGTATGTAAAGTAAAAAACTATGAATAACCCACAGAATCATCAGAGGTGCTTGTTGGTTAATTCATAGTGAAGATACGTTATTTCATTCAATTCTGTCGGCAAAAGGTTGTTCTTAACTGCTCTGCTCAACAAGCGCAAAACGTTTTGACATATTTACAAATTCATTTTTTAACGGAAAGATATAAAATTGGAAATCCTGGCCATGGAAGCAATTTGGAATCAAACTGTTTTTTCCATTTTTGGATCCATCAATTACCTATTGAGTTATAAACAGTTTGGATCACGTGACAGAGGCTTTTTTCGCCCTTCGCTGACAGGTTTTTCTGCTTTCTTCGGGAACTTCGGTTCAAAACGTCAACTTTGACACTCTTTTCTAAAAGATCTATTGCGTTTGCAAAAAAAAAAAAAAAAAAAAAAACCGGAAAAAACAGCTCGATGACATAGTTTCTGAACAACAACAACTGCTAGTTTCATCCATTTCCGATCAAAAATAAATTTAAACTTATGTCAGAAAGCTGCCCTTTTGGATTTGTGAACAGCCTTAAGCCTAAAATGACAAAATTTAGCACCTAATAGCGCATAATAAAATAAAATAAAATAAAATACCTAGATATCTAAAGAAAGATACAACTCGCATAGGATATTAAAAATTATAAGAGCACAATACCTAAATTACATAAAAGGATCCAAAACATTATAAAGTTGACTCACAATGTTAAAGCATATAAGGATGGAAACAGATTAGGTTAGGACTATGAGAACATGTGGACATAAGTTGCTGAGATCAGAACATTAATACAATCGTGCCATCTGGTGTGTAAAAGGAAAACTATATTGTAATAAAGTTATTAAAAAGAAAGGTTTAGTGCTGCAATCTATTTTCATAATATCTATCTATCTATCTATCTATCTATATATATATATATATAATAAATTTGAAATCACAAATATATGAAGAAATGGATAAAATTCTAAAGATGATTTAGAAATGAACATATGAAACCAGTATGTAAAATAAGAAACTATGAAATATATATATATATATATATATCTTTGAAATAAAAAAAAATAAGCACAAATTCGTATGACAAAATTGACCAAATATTTATGCACGTATATATATATATACTTGATAGGAGACGCATACATACATACATGTGAAGAGGTAGAGAAAAAGTAAGCTCCTTTAGTCTCCAAAACTGGAGACTATTCGAGTGAGAAATTAGATGTACGCGACCCCAATGTGCTCAAGTCAAATAATTTTGAAATAAAGGAAACAGAACCAATAACACGAAATTTTAATAATTACCCGATAATTACCAGAAAATAGGTAAATTTCTCTTTAAGTTCCTAACTGTGCAAGCTATTTCCAGAGCAATACACTGATGGTAGTCCCTAGTCAGTCTTGTAAACCATATCCACAAGGAGCAAACAATAGAGCTAAAATAATTATTTTAAATTTCTTAAGCTAAAGAATACTTTAGACATTCTTTTAAAAAAATTGGTTTTACTCCACCTCGTTTTGTAAGAATAAAACCCAACAAGCAGAACCCAAATTTTGTAAAAAATGACTATTAAATCATAATATATATATATATATAACCTTTGAAATAAACAAATAACAACTAGTTAGTACGACAAAATTGGTCGAATATATAGATAGATACATACATACATACTACAGATTTATATATAAAGAGGGAGAGTAAAAGTAAACTACTCCAGTCTCCAAAACTAGAGAATACTTCAGTGAGAAATTAGATATACCCGACCCCAATGTGCTCAAGTCTAAAAATTTTGAAATAAAAGAATCAAAACCAATAACCCGAAACCAACAAGCACCCGTAAAATTGAGAGGAAATCCGATCCGAACAAAGTTACCTAACACGATACAAGACAATAATTCAAACACGGTACGAGAAACAAAACCAACAAAAGTCAGACAAGAAAAAGAAATCAACCGTTTTAATATTAATTGATGCGAGCAGTTTAACCCATAAAACTCTCACCTTGCCCTCGTTTGTAGGAGTATTTATTTCTCCTTTAATCAGAAACACGACGTCTGTTTATTTAACGTCGCCATAAAAGGATGAAAAAAAACAATAATAAACACGATAGGTAAATTTCTCTTCAAGTTCCCAGCTGTGCAAGTCATTTCCAGAGCAATACACTGATAGCAGGCGGTCTTGTAAGCTACATACACAAAAAAATAGAGAAAAAAATTACTGCAAAGTCTCCAAAAGTAGAGAATAGTGTCAACTTCATCCATATTCAAATGCTAGCCTTCGAATAAACAGAAAAGAGATAAAGTGCGGCCACCCACATGGAAGCGCTTTTTCGTCGAGAGCTATCGACCCTTATGCAAATTTTGACTTCGATACATTTATTATTATGCGAGAACTTTGGCTCTGAGCCACACTAAGCAGTTAAACATCGGAAAGATTTGGTTTCTTTATTTTTATTTTTTTTTGTTCTGGGGAGTCTACGGGTTAAATTTCATTCGAATTTTCAGTGGCAGAGAATTATCGAATATCAAAGAGAGTTTGTTGTTTTGAAGCAGTTTCAGGCTACTCGTTTCCGATATTCAAAAACAGAAAGCAAAATGCATTTATTTATGCATACATATACATATGTTATAGTAAATAGTTTTATAAATATTTTATTTATCTCTCACATGGTATACTTATATGAAAGTGATATGAAGTTTTCAAATGTCTAAAATATTTCTGGCATTAAATAAGGCGCAAATTTATGTACGGAAATACGTTTTCTCACAATGCTTTAAACTAATCTGCAAATCGTTTCTCGGTTCCTGGACACGGTGGCATAATATGATTTCTTTTTAATGAATTATACAGTGAAACCTCCCTGAACGACCATTTTTAATGGAACGAAATTTATTCCCATAGGCTCAATACTAATATTACCTCCATTCAGAGACCATCCCAGTCGAACTCCCTCCATGAGCGACCCATTTCTTTGAAGAAAATGAAACAAATTCCGTTTTTTCCGTTCGTTTGAAGAAGGTTTTATTAGAAATATAATTCCGGAGAGCGCATTATTCATCAAACTTTTAAACAAAGTTTAGATTTTTTTTTTCAGGTAACTTGTAAGTGTTTAAACCTCTTCGTGCCTTTTTAGGCAATGAATTTAACTCTGATGGAAAATTACGAAAGACGGTCAATAAACTTCCCTGCACTATTCTGTCAGGAAACTCTCAAAGAAATAGATAAATTAATGAAATTGTCATTATTTGTTTCCGTCCAAAAAAATTTCATTTATTTACTGAACTTTGAAAAGACTTGGAAATAAAAGTTATAAAATAAAAAAATCATAAAATCAAAGCAAACGTCAATGTATTCGTTTTTTAAACTCTGCAGTAATTAACGTATGTAATTAACTTTTGTTTTGATACTTAAATTTTTATATTTTTCCCTAATGTAAAAAATAAATTTCAGTAACGTTAATTATTACCTTTTTCAACAATTAAAATCTAGATTTAAACATGACCTCCATTAAGAGACCACCTGTCGGAGTGGCCAATTTTTATTCGAACGGAACGTGGTCGCTTTAGGGAGGTTTTACTGTATTCTGTTTTCTAAATAGATTTACACAATGTTTTGTGTTTTTATACACCTTAACTTTAATGCCAGATAGTATATTTGACGTTTGTTCATTTATTAATTGAAAGTTTCGCACGATACTCGTCATTTATTTATAGTCCAGTCAAACTGGGATTCTGCCTGGAAAGGTTTGGAAAAGTTTTTTTTCTCTTTCTTCCTTTGTGTTTTTTGGGGTGCTGAACACGATTTTAAACTTTGTCATCTCGTATCTGGTCTGCTTAAAAAGTTATAAGCGAAAAACCATGAAAAATGTGGGGTTTTTTTTCGGTTTTTCCATTGCGGTTGGTAAAGAGTTAAACTTTTTTGAAATAAATTGTTGCACCAAACTAAACTAGAAAAAATTTCTTACATTTTTCATATACTGTGTTTTTTTCTAAGATGAATACTTTTGGCAATACGAGCAAAAAGAATTTTAGCGATATATTCAAATTCCATCATCTGAGGACGAAAACGCAATACAATCACCATGCATCCATTTCAATCACCAATTTGAAGCTTTATAGTAAATTGTAGTTGCATTTAGAATATGTTAACATTTATTTACCAAGTTTTAAGCCTTTTATATATTATTAACAAAATAAATTGAAATAACGAAATTAAGAAAAGTATAAATCACAAACACTCCGAACAGATGAGAGCACCAATTTTTATTTTCCTACCAATCTGATTGTGACTATTACATGGTTATAATTGTACAATTATAACTATTAAAAGTTTAATATAATAACATAAGTGAAATATTGTAAACAGGAAAAACAGAGAAATGCAGAGTTGTTCTCCCATTAATGTCATTTTGGTAGCTTTAAAAGGCCTGGTTGATGTTCTTCGAAAGGAGGCTCATCATTATCTTGATTACTCAGTTTGGATCTCCACTTGGCTTAAAATATCCTAATTTTGAAAAGAATTTGAATAGAATTGGCTTGTCAACCTCTATTTCCAAGTCATTTTCGGCGATGAAGTAGCTGAAGTTGCCACAATGGCCATCGCAGTTCAAACGAAACAGCGAACAAAACAAACCTGCATTCCTATAGCCATTTTTTCCACTGCAGTTTGTTTTGAATTTACAGGATTTTTTTCACAGAACAGCTTCTGGTGCGTGAGTTTGACAGTTGTTATTTGTGTTCTCTTGTGCTTCTCTTGGTCTTATTCCAGCCCCATTCCTTAGCTTTTTTACAGTTGCCTAGCGATAGCTGTACTGGTGGCAAACTCTTAAACATGTGTATCAAGTTGCATATTCTGTTGTAGGAAGCGACGCTATATTTTCAGCAGTCTTAAAAGAATTCTTACTCTTACTGCAGTAATAATACTGTAAGCTAGTGCAGTACTCCTGTTCTAGCATTTTTTAAGGTCTCCTTTTCTTTTTCTTAAAAATATTGTTTCTATGAAAATCTTTAGGATTTCTGTAATGAGAGACTCATTCTCTTTCAAAACTCGGCTGGAGGAGGATATTGAGTAGATTTGTAAACCTTAGACCGAATATCTTCAGCCACTATCCTCGCGTGATTTGAACAATACGCCGTCATTTTTCCTGGGGAGATGACCATCGTTGTTGATATCAAACATCACTCAAAATCATATGACATACGTTTTCATACGTCTTCAGAAATCCTCTTCAAGTTGCAGCAATGTGTTTTTCGTTTGTGTACAGTTTACGGCCTTTTTTATGGATCCTTAGAGACTCCTTGTTCAATAAATAATTCCGTTTCCCATATTTTAATTTTTTACTTGCTAATCTGAAGAACTCCACACCAAACGCTTCTCTGCCATCATGAGTATCACTTCATGTCTCACAGAATCTTTTTAAAACACATAATTTTTAATTAAATGCACACTGCACATACATTAAAGCAAATGCATAACCTACCATCGAGACGTCTAGAAACAAACTGAGAGCTGAGCTTTCCATTTTAACAAGAGCCAAAAAAGCCCTGATGGAGAGGGGATGGAGGAGAAAGGTGAGGGGCTTCTTGTACTATCAAGTGCGTGGCGCCATGGAAGTGTTTCAAGGACACCCACCCACTCGTTTTGCATTCACAAAAATATTACATTAAGCATTTTCGACATCCGATTATGGAATTTGAATATACCGCTAAAATCCTTTTTACTCGTATTGCCAAAACTATTCATCTTAGAAAGAAATATTGCGCAACAAACTCGATACACGTGTCTAAGAGTTTACCACCAGTACAGCTATGGCTAGGTAACTGTAAAAAAGCTAAGGAATGTGTCTGGAATAAAACAAAGAGAAGCACCACACCAATAACAACTGTCAAACTCACTGACCAGAAGCTGTTCTGGGAAAATAATCCAGCAAATGTAAAACAAACTGCAGTGGAAAGTGTGGCTGTAGGAATGCAGTTTTGTTTTATTCGCTCCTTCGTTTGAACTGCGATGGGCATTGTGACAATCTCAGCTCTTTCATTGCCGAAAATGACTTGGAAATAGAGGTTGACAAGTCAATTCTCTAGGCTATTTTAAGCGAAGTGAAGTCCCAACCTGGGCAATCAAGATAAAGATGAGCCTCCTTTCGAAGAACATCAACCAGGCCTTTCAAAGCTACCAAAACTACATTAATGGGAGAACAACTCTGCATTTCTCTTTTTTTCCTGTTTACAACCTTAAACTTATGTTATTATCTTAAACTTATAATAGATATAATTGTACAGTTACAATCATGTAATAGTTATAATCAGATTGGTAGGAAAATAAAAATTGGTGCTCTCCTCAGTTCGGAGTATTTGTGTTTTATATTTTTCTTAATTTCCTTATTTCAATTTATTTTGTTAATAAATATATAAAAGGCCTAAAACATGGTAAGCAAATGTTAACATATTCGAATTGCAACTACAATTAACTAAAAAGCTTCAAATTCTTGATTGAAATGGATGCATTGTGATTGTATTGCGTTTTCGTCCTCCAATGATGGAATTTGAATATATCGCTAAAATACTTTTTGCTCATATTGCCAAAAGTATTCATCTTAGAAAAAAACGTAGTGTATGAAATATGTAGGAAATTTTCTCTAGTTTACTAGAAATTTTCTCTAGTTGGTGCAGCAGTTTTTTCAAAAAAGTTTAACCCTTTAGCGACCACAATGGAAAAACCGAAAAAAACCCCAATTTTTTTCATGATTTTTCGCTTATAACTTTTTAAGCAGACCAGATACGAGGTGACAAAGTTTAAAATCGTGTTTAGCACCCCCAAAAACACAAAGGAAGAAAGAGAAAAAACTTCTCCAAAACTTCCCAGGCAGACGCTTTTTTTGGTCTAATTTTACTGGACTATTAGGTGATTACAGTAGCATATGACAAAACACTTCGTTTAAATTTTTTTAAGATGTTTTGAAAATTGTTCAAACCTGTTGCTATTAGATGCACCCTTAGAAAAATTTAAATGAATTATTCAAAATTAATCTATTTATATGTGTTACTCAAGTATTTATCAGACAATTCCTTGCCCCCTTTTTCAACCATCTGCCATTGTTTATCTTTATACGAATCTTTTTTTTTTTTTTTTAAAGCAATTTTCTCTTTTCTTTTTTCACAAAGAGGCTTATGGGCAGCATTTTTATAAGCGAATAAAAATTCCGAACATCTCGCTATATTTTCGCCTCCCAAATTCATGTCATTCTCAGGAGATAATGCGCATTTTTCATATATAAATTTTTTCTATAAGTGCATTAAAATGGCGTAGTAACTTAAATATATATGTGTTAAAACATAATTATGATACAAACATTTCAGTTTTAAGAAAAATATTCAAAGAGAAAAATAAAAAAATAAAAAATCGTTTTTAATTATAAACATGACGCCGTTTTCTATGAAGCGCTTTGAGCGAGACGTCAAATTGACTCTAAACAAACGGTTGCAGTCATGACCGAAACGAAGTGGGGGGCAGAGGGGGCATACCCCGGGTGGCAGAACGAATGGGCACCAAATGAAGATTTTGTTAGTCGATTTTTCTCATCTGTATGTTTAGCACGGTATTCTTAAAAATCATCCTGTATGGCGTAGGCCAAAGCATAAAAGAATTCGGAATTTTTTATCGATTCTTTTCTATTCCGTTTTCAAGATTTTAATGAATCAATATTTGACGAAGCAGATTACTTAGTTTAGTATTAAATATTTTATGATTACAATTTTAAATTTTAAAATAAGTCGGCTATTAGAAAATTAGTAAACTTCTCTTTGTAAATATACTTTGGAGAGGAGGGAGGACGCAAAAATCCATGTTTGCCCCGGATGCAAAAAAGGTCAGTTTCGGCCGTGGTTGCAGTTTTATTTCCTATTTCGTTTGCATAGTACAAATATGTTTCATAGCCATACGTTATAGCTAAGTGTTTTAATATTTCAGATAATTTTTAAATAATAAGAATTTTTTATTACAGAAGAAGGAGGACATCATGATCTAATTGATGGTTGAGGGTGGCACTGCTTATAGATGCAGTGCTAACATTTTCCAGAATTATATTAAATGTAAAAAGAAACAGAGAAATAGTTTCTTTTATAACATGTTTTAATGAACATTTTTAACATGTTTTAATGAAATGTGAATGTACTATGTCAGAAGCCTGTTCAAAAACATTTCGAATGATTCTTCATTCCTCATTCTGTGTTTTGTAGGTGCATAAAAAAGGATATTGACAATAGAAATTATATATTATGATTATTTGAAATTTCAGAAGAATTACAGTGAAAACAATCATAACTTACAACAAATGTTTTGAAAATTGTATAGACATATTCTGGTATCTTTAAAACGGTGGAAATTATACGATAGCGAGTTAAAATACATCCTTAGTCTATTTAATACATATTCTAAAGCGCGCTGGCTAAAATCGTTCCATTTGAAGTGTCTGACACTTTTGATTAAAATCCAGTAAGACGTGTGTGCATGTAGTTCTCTGATATTTCAAAAATGATTTGACATTACGGCTTTAAAATTAGTTGCTAAAGTTGATTTACATTAGTTGATAGAAATTCATAAAGAGATAAGGTAGAATTTGGGAATCCTTTTAAAATACATCAAGTAAATTAATATTACGTGTATTTCATTTCAGCAATAGTTTATACCAGGATTTATGTAATTAAATAATTTAAAGATAGATAACAGCAAGGTCAAGGGTAAAAAAAAAAAAATATATATATTCGTATAGATGCACTCTCCGGTCCGGATAAACTTCGTGATTCCTTCAGTTTGAATTTAGCTTATACATACGACAATTTTAAATTTTCTTATATTTTTCATTAGAAATCGACCGAATATTTGGTTTCTTTTTCGTATTCTTCCTCAAATTTGAGTTTCGCAGACAGTATCTACAAACGTACCTTAAAAATATCAGAAAGTTTAAATTAGTTACATTGAATACTTCTGTTTTGATATGGATTCGAAGCGAGAGCTCCATTTACACGTTTTCCGGTATCGATCAAACCCTGAGCCTCCTTAATTCGGAAATTTTCAACATTATTCATTGATTTGACTTTTATCAGTTCAAATGAGACACTCTTTATATATTGCTATAAATTTCACTGTTAATAATTATCATTCACTGACTCAAGACGTAAGTGCAAATTATAAAGCAAGCAATGCATATATGACTAAACTTTGAAAACGCTTTTCACGAACGTTGTAGTGTTTCGAATGCTCTCTAAAAAAGATGTAGTAAAACAGATGAAGATCATTTGCAAAAAATCAACCTAAAAGATAAATCGAGGTATCGATATCTAAAACAATTTTTAATTAGATGAAATTCGTATAATTAGTAAATCATTCTGTATTCTTGGTGAATTAATTACATTTTATTTTATGTGAAAAGAAAAAGTTTTGGTCAGAGGCATAAAAAGCCAATTTGAACCCTGGAGATAAAATTTCCAAACACGGGCGCCATTTCAAAACTTTCTTAGGGGTACGGGGGAGGGGGAGCTGTCTTGAGGAAGTGAGCAAATATTTATTTTATTTTTCACATTATTCACGTATATCTATACATAATGTATGTTTATTTGTTAGAAATATGTTTACATATACGTATAATCATTTAATAATTATATATCTTTATGTATATGAGGACCCCAGAAGCCAAGGGGTATAAGTGACAAAATTGAAAAAATGGAGTTAAGTGCACAGGCTATCTGGAAATAAGTCTATTTGTTTGTTGGAGAGAAATATAAATGATTCTTTAATTATGCGCTGAGTTCTAAGGGTTTATTACTTAACCTCTTTCCCGAAACCGTGAAACGCGTGGAGCCCAAGGGGTATAAGTGCACTCGTGTCCGTTGACGTCCACATAGCTAAACCGCGATCATCGACATACAACGCCAATTCATGACTTTTAAAACGCCACACGAGTTTGACTATCTTTAAACGGCGATTGGCACAAAAATACGAAGATATTTCTAACAAACTGTTGCAAATCATTGTAAACAAAAAGGAAAGAACAGTTTCTGGTATACCTTCTCGCGATGGAAGAGGAAGAAAAGGACCGCCGAATAAAATTACACAAGACCGCATTAATATCATCAAAGAACACATAAGAAAGTTTCCACGATACACAAGCTATTATACTAGGGAAAATACTTCCAACCGTTCATACCTGAATCCAGAACTCAATTTAAAGGAGTTGTACAAACTCTACACTGTAAAAAAAATCCGACCAGTTTTCCTGTAGGATTCGGAAAAATAATTCGGAAAAAAAAAGGAAATAGTCAATGAAACGGTATTTTACGGATTTTATTCCGAGCTGGGTCGGAAATTTTTCCGGTACGATATGGGCAACTATTTTTCCGATTCCTACAGGAAAATTGGTCGTATTTTTTTTACAGTGTATGTTCACTTTTGCCTTGAAGAAAAGCGCTAGAGCTGGTCAAAGGAAGTTTCTATAGACACAGTATTAACACCCATTTCAATCCCAATTTTCACCGACCGGGGACTGATACATGTGTTATGTGTGACAAGCTACAATTGAAAATATACCATGGAAATGCAGCTGAGAAACAACAAGCAGAAACTCAAAAGGAACTACATCTCCGCAAAGCAGAAACTGTCAGATTAGCCAAAGACGCATTCCACAATTTAAAGGATGATTCAAAGGTCGCAATATGCTTTGACTTGCAAAAAATCATGCTAACTTCATATGTAACCAATTCTAAGGCTCATTACCTAAGTCAACTTTGGACGTACAACTTGAACGTTCATAACTTTGAAAGCGGAACTGCCCACATCTGCGTGTGGCATGAAGGTCGCGCTTTTCGTGGATGCAAGAGATAGCATTCTGTCTTTTGAAATTCATAAAGATTCTTCCCTCTCAAGTCAGACATATTACAGCTTTTAGTGACAGTTATGGAGGACAGAATAAAAGCTACTTGATTGTAACGTTCTGACTGCACATCATAAAAAAATACATATATCGAAACAGTCAATCATCGTTTTTTGATTTCAGGACACTACAATGAATGTGACCAAGACTTTGGGCTAATAGAAATCAGAAAGAAGGGGATAAAAGGGATTTGTATGTTTCAAAGCAAACTTGTAAATGATTCCAGGAAAAACTTTACTGTAGAACTGCTAAACGATGAAGATTTGATTAATCGAGTCACTTGCACCGTTCTTTATAAAGTCAGTGAAAGGTATCCGAAATATATAGTGGCTGCATTTCGGGAAAAAACTCTTCACATTATTCTACAAAGAAACTACTGGTGGTGAATTAGAACCTTTCCACGAGCTAAAGGTGAAGTCCAGCCGTGCCGGAAGATGCCCTAGAGTTTTGTTTGAGCTTCCCATAACGCAAGGAAAAACAAAACTCAAGTACCTTAAGTTTAAAAATCTCATTGAACTATTGCAGTTTGTATACCTCGAGTGTATCACTTTTTCTACTGAGATTTGCCCCACCAATTGACACCAGAACAGATTGAAAGGCCGCACGCTTCTGAAGATCAGGCTGGTGAGCCTAATCGTGACTATGAAACTGATGAGGATGAGAAATGTAGATGTGTTGTTCCCATGTTATCACTAGAATAATAACATTCCATATTTTAAAACTGTTTTGCGTCATTTTTTATTTTTAGAATTTACTTTCTTATACGTTAAATAAATGTATGTTAACGGTTTAAAAATTATAAAATTTCAATGCTTCAAAAATTATAATAAAATTTTTTAAACTTACATTAGATACAGTTTGTCCATACATTATTTACAGTTTGTCCTTTCATTCATTGGTATTAACATTGTACTTAAATTTTTCATCAATTCCTTTTTTTATTTCATAATTTTTCATTTTTAAAATTTATATTAAAACAAAATTTTGCCCTATCATCCATTTGTATCAACATTGTTCTTAAAATTTTTATAAGTTCCTTTTTTTATTTCATAATTTTTCATTTCTTGTGTGCCGCTTGGAAGCCAAAGGGTACAAATGCCGAATGATTATAAATATTGTTTAGTTATAAATTTAAAAAAAATTGTACTCCACTTTTTTTTCACAGTTATTGAAAGAAGAGTTCATAGACCACTAAGAAATCAGCAACAGTTTCATATTTCAATTCAGTTAATTACTATTGATGTTCAACTTTGAACTCAATTTCCTCGAATTCTAAGCTTTGTCACTTGTATCCCTTGGCTTCTTGGGTCCTCATATGTAATTAATTAGTTAAAAATTTTTTGGTCAGTTCCGTTTTCGTTTTCGGCCAAAACTAGGAAGATTACCGAAATTAGTTTTCGGTTTCTCATTCGGTCTTAAAGACCTTTGTTGGTCGATCACTATTTTCCATACAGCTTTTCCGGTAATTGAGTATTTTAGAATTTTTATACAATGAAGAATGAGAAAGATGAATGTATCGGTTTTAATCAGCTAAAGGACTAAAAAAAGCCTTAAAATTGTTTTAAATAGTTTCAGATGGAGACCATTTATTATAGCCCCTCCCCTTTAGATCATTCATTGAACCGAAACTTCAAGGGAATTGTAAAAGAAAAATGGCATTCCTGAAAAACAACAAAAATCAAACTTAATGGAATTAAATCTGGGCGTATTTTGTAACATAAAAAAGCAAAATGAATTAAAATGTTAATTTAGAATTTCAATAAATCTTTCACTTTATTTTTTTTTCCGAAAAGTTTTTAGAAATATTCAAAAACCTAAATGAGATACCTCTTTTTTTTTTTTTTTTTTTTTTGTTGTTTTAATTACAAAGATCCTCCCTTTTCTTTATAAAATACATGTTGTTTTTATGCTTGAAAAAGATAAAAATGTAAGATAAAAGTAATGACCCAGTTAACAAAACCCACAAATGACATTTTTGAGCTTTTTATTGTTTTGTTTTCGCTCGTTTATCTTCAGTCGCAAACAAAATTGATCAAGGTTCCGTGAAAAAAAGAAAAAAAAAGCTAAAAGAAAACAATAAATAGTAAAAAGTTAAACTGCCCGAAAAATGGAGACGAAATCTTTAAAAAAGGTGGCAAGAAAATTGTTTAGACTATAATACGGTTGGGCAAACATCATGTCAGTACAACCTCTAAATCTTTTTTAGTTTAATTATTTTCTTTTTCTTTCCTTAAAGGAAAAGAAAAAAGAAAAGGTGATAGAGAAAAAGACATGATGAATTACCTGCCAATTTCAGATAACAGAAGACAAACTCGGCATTTAACGCGCAAATTTACGTGCTTAGGCATTTAAGTAACATCTTAATAAAGATATGGATAATTCTCGAAATTTTTCTTCTTATAAATATAATATTTTACGACCTTAATTTCTTTTTTCGCTCCACGTGAAATTATTTACGAACGTAATAAAACATATCCATTATTTATTACAGTTTAAATAAAGGATACTTAACTCTTCACTGCACGATATATATTTGTTAAAATCTATATATCGTTCTAATAATGGGAAAAATAATTTAAAAAAAAATAACAAAATTTCGGCTAAAATTTGATATTTTATGGTGTCTGCCACATGTACACATTTAGGGTTTTAAAATATTGTATTGCTATATTTTAAGGCTCAACTGCTCTGTTCAACGAGCGCAAAACATTTTGACACATTTACAGATTCATTTTTTAACGGAAAGATATCAAATTTGAAAGCCTGTGGTCAGGGAAGCGATTTGGAATAGAACTGTTTTTCCATTTTTGGATCAATCAATTACCTATTGAGTTATAAGCGATTTTGATCACGTGACATGGTATTTTTCTATCCTTCCTAACTGGATTTTTTTCTTTCGTTCGGAAGTTCGGTTCAAAATGCCAACTTTGACAGTATTTTCTGAAAGATCTATTGCGTTTACAAGAAAAAGGAAATAACAGCTCGATGACATAGCTTCTGAATAACAACACCTTCTAGTTTCATGCGTTTCCGAACAAAAATGAATTAAAACTTACGTCAGAAATTTGACCCTTTGGATTTGAGAATAGCCTTAAATTAATTAATTTTATCTGCTTAACCTTTAACTGATGTGACTAAAATTTCTCACACAACTGATGTGATCCGGTCTCTCAGACCCCTCGAATAAAATGAATAAAAAAAATAACTCAAATGGTAGAATTTACTTAAATTTTGTCCTAACAATATCGTTGTACTTCTCTTAGGAGCATGTGAATTAAATTGCATGAAAAAAGTATTTTATTCATATTATTTAACTTCAGTACAGAAAAGTAAAAAGCTGTAAAAGTGTTTACAGCTGGGAGTCGCGGGGTCTGGGAGACTGCGTATGACATGAGTTAAAGGTTAACACGCTGAAACTTTTATTACATTAACCCCTTAACCTACGATTTAGTCTCAGCAGCTCCACGGTTTGACAAATCCATAGCTACCACTAAAATTTAATAGAGATTTTCGCCTTGTTTAATCATGGAATTTCGACGATTAAATTAAACTATATTTACTGTGAAATTTTAGTGGTAAGAAGAATTTACATTTGGCTCGATCATCGTACGCGGGCTATGCCCGTTATTGTAGGTTAAGGGGTTAATATTTTTATGTATCCAGTAAAAATAATGAAAGTAAATCTTACCTTCAGTGGCGGCCAATGAATGGATATATTTGGGGCACTAAATGCATAGATACCCATTTTTTTTCTTTTCTCACCATTATTTTTTAAGGAAAATCTTTGTCCTTTTTTATTGGCAAAATGTTCAACCATTAAACAAGTAAAAGGTTTCTTTTAAAATATAATGGTAAGAAAAGAATAATATTTTCAGTCATGCATTCAGTGCCCAAAAATAGCCAGCCACGAGCCGCCAATGCTTACCCGAAAATATTTTTCGTTTACGAAGTAGGAATTCAATTTTTTTGTATAATGCAGCCATCTGACATGGACAGCATAATTGTTATTCTATTCTTTTTTGTGATCAGTTACAGTAATCATATTAGCCAAATTCATGGCAGATATTGAAAATTATAATGTTTTTAGTTATGTGCCAGATATGGCACGTGGTGCAGTGAAAAGTTAAAACGAGAACGAAAAATAATGCGTCAAGCGTAGATCATGAAACATTTTCCCAACACTTCCAGATTACTTTAACAAAACTTTACCATTTAATAAGGTGAAAGATGACATCTGAATAAACAATTTTGGAAATGCATAACACATTTGAAAACCCGTATTAAGGAATCGTCACCAATAGTAAAAAAATGTTCGAACTCGATTGTTCAGTCCTATATAGATTTATAGATTTGTATATGGTCATGTACGCTAATGGCACCTGGTGCATGTAAAATACGTCGTGGGTACAAAGTCCTTCAAGTTCCGATCAAGGTTCTAAATTACGAGATCAAACTCGAGTAGCGATTGCGCGTTTCTATAGTTCTGTAGAAGAATGAGCATCACTATCCCGTCTTTTCTTTTTTCTCCTTCCAACAAAGTTGAAAATTGTTTTATTTATGCATTCGGTTTGTCTGTCTGTCTGTCCACATTCTAACTCCCGTAAATAGACTCGGATTTTCATTCGATTGATAAAGGTTATTTAAGATCACTAAAGCATGTTTGGTATTGTATATGAAGTATGTAGGATTAATAGTTCATTTACAGGGTCACTCAAAATTATTCCATTACATTATGGTATATGGGGAAAAATCGTTTGGAGAGTATTTTAATGACATTGCGCTATTTCAAATGTATTGAAACTGATATAAATCACTGAATTTCACTACGGTTATGCTGGAGCATGACATTCATAGCATTTTTTATTCATTTACAGGGACACACAAAAGAAATCCGTTACAATACTGAAAGAAATCCGTTACAATACAGTTTTTGAGAAATAATTGCTGGAGTGTACGGTTTAAAATTCGATATCCGCTTTTAAATTTAATTATTTTTTGCATGTTACTCACTATATATAAATTCTATACCTCATATACAAGGCTGCACAAAAGTATTCACGTACCATTCTCCTCATTACAGGAAATTACTGAAGGGGAATTTTCAACTGAAGTATATGTATTTCTTAAGTGAACTAAATTTTTGTTTGCATGCAGTTAGTAGATACAAATCTATATATCATATACAGGGCTGCTGAAAAAATTCGGATAATTTTCCGATTGTAGATGGAAACATTTGAAACGGGGTTTTGAAATGCGCTATGCGTCCATAGGGTTGAATTAGACGTAATATTTTAATTATTTTAATGTGCAATTTTTTTACACTATTCTGAATGTGTTGGAAAGTGTTTCATAATCTATGCTTGACGCACGATTTCTTATTTCTTGTTTCCACTAATCTTAAGCCAAACAGTTTCTTAAAATTTCAGATTTAAATTGTAAAACTAAATCATCTAACAACACGAACTTTAGCTTTAAAATTTTTCAAATTATTTGTTTAATGCAAACATTTTTCTAAAATAAAATATTGCTTATAAAAAAAAACTTCCAAATTGGATGTTAGAGATAAAATCATACATATTCATAAAACAAAATTAAAATTAAAATAGCTTATTAGCGTATTTGAACATTTTATTTTGCACTTTGTGAAAGATTGAGAAGTAGTGTATATTTTGAAAACTGTTCTTTAAGCTATTTAGCACAATAAAGTGTTACACGAAAAGGCTAAAATCATGACAAAAATTATGAATAAACGTATGATGCATTATTTTTCCATTAACGGTTCAAAACCTTCCATATTCATAATTGAGAAAATCTTTTCCCAAATGATTTAAAATTTGTTTGAAAAATAAAATTTTGCTTTGAATTTAAATATTAACATTGTTATTACAAATTTCAAAGATTCTTCGCATTTTTTATTTCTTTTGCGAAAAGCATTTTTAGCGTAAATTATACGCAATTAATTTTAGACGAAGGAAGTTGTAAGTACGTGGCATCTTAATATGCTTTGAACTTGAGTTGTGTGAATTTAAAAAGAAAAGTATTTTTCCATTTATCTACAACGCTATGCTATTCATTAAGATCTACCTTATTATGTTATCTATTATATTAAAATATGAGACAATATATTTGTATTTCACACATATATTTCGTCGGAAATGGATGGATAATTTATTAAAAATAACAAAAATTATTCGTAAGGATCAGAACAGGTCATAATCACTCTTGAAATTTCAAAATTTAAATTAATTTTCGTTTTATTATTTTATATTTATTTATTTTTATTTACTTTTTGTGTGAGTGTTAATTGGAATTGTATGTTTAATGGAATTTATGTAATGGTGGCAACAAAATGTCTTCATTGCTGTAGAAAAAGGTAAGAAGAGGGGGCAATAAATAATAACAGGGATTATTATATATATTATATATTTTTTTATTAATACCATTTGCTAATTAAAACAAAAAAAAAAATTAAAAAAAACAAACAATCAGTTTGAAAGATGACACAAAAAGTAACTTGGTTAAATTACATTTTTCAAGAATATTCGATGAAATGAGGGCATATTTTTAGATATTGAAGCTTCATGAATCAGTCCATTCTAAAGAAGAAAATATAGTCTGTCAAAAAACTTACATTTCTTGGATGTGTTTTTTTTTTCAGTTTTTCATTCAAATAGGTAAATTCAAATAACATGGCTAAATAAGTTCAAGCAGCTCATTGCATATAACTTTATAGTTATTGCCCCTATTCCTGAGTACTGAATTTGAAGAAAAAACATAGATTTTCAATTTATTATTTCTGAAAGTTAGCGGTTAAAATTTTTATAAAGACGCTAAGGGTAGAGTGATTTAGCAGGTGAAAATAATTTTTTAGCATTTATTTTAACTCATAAAATTGAAATATTTTTGTATAAATTGGCGAAAATGACGTCAACTTCGCCCAACTAGCTCCAAAATTAGAAATTTTAGATTTTGAAATAACGAAATGCTTTTGACAACTGATATCACTGAAAATGTACATTTTCATTGAGGAAAAAAGATCATTTCATTGGTAGTTTTTAATCAGCATTGTAAATATTATTTCTTACTTGAAACTGCATATATTTAATAAAATTAATATGATAAATTCTTTCTAAACAAACAGTAAAATTATATTTCTCCCAAAACAAGTCGAAAGATCTCTTGCAATCTAAAGGCGGCTCCAAGGCGGAATCGGGATGCCACAGAGACAGATGGCATTTTAAAAATCTGTGTTAGCAAATCCGAGATTTTGATTAGGAAATAATTCTTTTAAATTTTCACGCGTTCATCTGAAACAATAGTTTATATTCAATTTTTAAAATTCCATGAACTGTAAGTAAAATTTTTAGAGAAACTTATTTATAAAGACGAGATCTCCATAGTATTTACTATTTAGAACTTTTCATGACAGATTATTAAGATTATGCTTTTTTAAATCGTAAGCACGCGCATAGGATCTTTCAGACCCGGATGCTACAAGAATATGCCGCAAAAATCCACATTTTCAATCAAAATTGTACCAGTTGGTCATTAGTTGCATTAAAGGTTGTCTTCTTGCCAATCATAGGCATTTCCGATTTTTATTCCTATCGTTATAAAAGAAAATAAACTTTCCGGGTCTATTATACAGGACCATATCATACGCTTGAAAGCAACAACGATTTAAAGACTGTAAGCACTGTTACCAATTTAAAAGTTTTTTTTTTTTTTTTTTTTTTACTCAGTTATCTACCAGAAATTTCAAATAGTAAAACTCACCTTATTTGAAGACAAATTTTAACATCTATAGATGTTAAAATTTGTCCATTTTATGCAGAATTGTATTTGTATTGAATTTTATGTAGTGTCTATTTTAGATGTTAAAATTTGCGCCTAATATATTAGGATACAGGGATAACAGGGGATTTGTACCATTTTGAAGCTTCGGTAAATATCTTAATAATAATGAAAAAAAAAATTGCCAAATTGGTAACCTTATTGTAGGCTAAAAGATATAATCTGGTTTTCATCTGCATTTAAGACCTCCTTCCAAGCGAATCTCCAATATTAAAACTGAGTTTCGAGCTCTACATATAATATCCATTCTTAAGAAAACAAAAATGAAAACATGTCGATTTATTCAACTTCTTTTAAACGTGCTTTTAAACACAGACTTTATCGCCAAAAATCGGTAAATTTTAGTTGAAAACAGGCTTTGGAAATACGTGTCGGAAATAATTTATTGAAATCCAACCAATTCTTAATATCTCTTTTGCGCTGTAACTTGTTTGTCACGTACAGGGACAATAAATGTCGCAGAAGTATCTTGAATTTCAAAGAATTTACGATCGATAATGGTTTTCAAACTAATCTAGCTTTGAACGGGATTCAGTTAACACTTTTCTTATAAAACATTCCTTTTAGAATACTTTTAATTCGTTCGAAATGCGCTTTATTCCCAACAGAATTTAAACTTTAAATTTCCGGTGAAAGTTGTTGTTTAATTATGATATTTAAATCAGAAATTTAAAGCATAAAGATGATTTATCTTTATAGTACTTTATGTGTGATGTATTTTAATTTTACATATTTCATAAAGGGTTGCAAATTTTAAGTTTTTTATTGAAAATTTACTTTTTATGTAACTTTTTAGTTACCTACTGTTCTATGCTCAATATTTCAAAAAAATATGAGACACAATTTTACAAAAGGTAGAAAACATTACAATAATTATTTTTTCTACGGGGGTTTCAATCTCTTTATTCACACTGTAAAAATGACAAACATCTTAATCTACGAAAATGTACTATTAAGTACTATGTATACACTCTAAAATTGGGAGGAGTGAAAAGTTCACTTTTTGAAAGAGTGACAGGCATTTTTACTCTTTTTGGAGTGAGTTTTATAAAAATACACTCCTTAAAGAGTCGAGTTTTCCACTCTCTAGAAAGGAGTGAGATGTCTCACTCCTGAAAGAAGAGTGACTTACGTGTGCATTGCTCATTAACCAATCAGAGAAGCAAGGCGACGACACCCTTTAAAGATAAGAAAAATGATCACTTTTTCGTCCGCCATTTTAAGATTAGGATATCATTAAAATTATTCTTTGGAATACATAAAATGAAGGTAAGTCTTGTTTAATTTTAAGCATTTATCCGTGTAGATATGTGGAATGTCCAGATTATGAGATAAATAGTTGTATGTTTGTATAGCAAAAGATTGATCGTGGAGTATTCATAAGTGATTGTGAGATTTCTTCATGTAGCGATCTGAAATGTAATTGTTTTAAGGGGACCGGGAAAGCCGTATCTCCGCCATGTTAAATTCACCAACTTTATGTACCTTTTTCTCAGAAATGGTGAAAGATAGAGGTCTAGATTTTTTAGAGTAGTTTGAATAACATGCTTTACGTTTTTTAACTGACCATTTTCGTTCTAAAGTGATTGTGAGATTTCTTCATGTAGCGGACTGAAATGTAATTGTTTTAAGGGGACCGGGAAAGCCGTATCTCCGCCATGTTAAATTCACCAACTTTATGTACATTTTGCTCAGAAATGGGGAAAGATAGAGGTCTAGATTTTTTAGAGTAGTTTGAATAGCATGTTTTACGTATTTTAACAGACCATTTTCGTTCTAAATAAAATTCAAAATTAATTATTAATTATTTATTGAAAGTCATTTTTAAATTAGCACTTTTTGGTAAGATTTCACTGCCTAAAATAAATAATTCTCAACAAATCATTAATTCCCTGTGTATACAATATAACATAGTATAAGTATTAAAAAAAAATCTGAGTTCTTATGTTTAATAGATATTGAAACAAGTTCGAAATTGCTCACCAAACGTGGCAAATGAGGTGCGTTCGTACTAAAACTAGTTTTAGAAATATTTTTTGCACCGCATATTGTACTGAATGTATATTTTAGTGCAATACATAAGTGCATATCCATTTCTTTCTATTCTGAAAGGCTGTAACATCATTAAAATGCACTTAAAATATTTTTTTTCCCATTGGCCGTCATGTAACGGAAAACTTTTGACTGTCCTTGTAATTAAACTATGCATCCGATTTTCCTGAAATTTGAAATGAGTCTACAAAATTTTGCAACAAATATATATTTAAAATTTTAGATCATTCGGAAGGCTGTAACATCATTAAAATGTACTTGCAATAATTTATTCCCATTGGCCGTAATGTAACGGAAAACTTTTGACTGTCCCTGTAATTAAACTATACATCCGATTTTTATGAAATTTGAAATGACTCGACAAAAGTTTGCAACAATTATATATTTAACATTTTAGACCATTCGGTTGGGTAGTTTTTGCTCTGTTATATGCGGGTGTTGAATTCAGACCCTTATCTCCGGGAGGGATTTCTGTGGTTCCGGAGGGGGGGGGGACATTATAGAGTTCCGGGGGGGGGGGGAATTGCACTTTTTGACCATTGAAAACACAAAATCTCAAATCTTCCGGAGGGGAAATGCCCGCCCCCCTCCGGGCCACCACCTGAAATTAACACTGACAGACAGACTAAACGACGAATATAGGGGCTACGTATTTATATAATTACGAACGCACCTAAAAAAGGAACATAAACATGAAAAATCCAAGTTTTGAGAAAAAGTCGATTAAAGATTTATTGCCATTAAGCTGTGAAGTACTCTTAGAAAGAATGAATAATTTCAACACTTATTTTTTATATATATAAACATGTGTGACACATCGTTGGAAAGACAAAAGTTTAAACTATTTAATGATATAAAAAAATAAAAATCGCTTTTTAGGTGCGTTCGTAGTTATATAAATACGTAGCACCTATAGTCGTCGTTCAGTCCGTCTGTCTGTCCGTCTGCCCGCATATAACAGCGCAAAAACTACCCAACCGAATCGTTTGAAATTTAAAATATATAATTGTTGTATAATTCTGTCGCGTCATTTCAAATTTTATGAAAATCGGATGTATAGTTTAATTACAGGGATAGTCAAATTTTTCTGTTACATTACGGCCAATGGGAAAAATTATCGCAAGTGCATTTTAATGTTGTTACAGCCTTCCGAATGGTCTGAAATTTTAAATAGGGCAGATGTGCCAGTAATGGTCACCCTTTGATGTTTTTGGTTCATAAAAAAATAAGTAATAAATATTTAACTTTAATTAATTTTTTTATAATTTCCCCTTGCATGTTTTATAAAACTGGGTTATTGTTGACACTTTTAATCAAACCAATTAGGAAGTAGAAAATAATGTTTGAAAGTTTTGCTGTTTTTCTGTGAACATCTTAATGAAGAGGCTTCGTTTAATTAATTTATATATTATTTATTTTCTTGCAAAATTTGAATGCTTTTGTTTGAGTAGCAATAGAAAACTTAGACTTTTATATACTAACGGTCATTTACGAAATTTCATTTATTTTTAAGGTTTTAAGAGAGGGTGTCTATTACTAGAATGGTTAATTAGTCATTTTCCACCAAAACTTTTTAAATAGCTGCTTTTAAGTTAGTTTATGTGATTAATAAAATTTCAATATTTTATTCTTTTTTTTATGTATATATACTTTGCTATTTTAAAATCTGGCAATCAAACCAGCTAGGTAGTAGAAAATACTGTTTAAGAGCACAGCCAAAGACGGGCTCATAGGGCTTAATACCTCTCCTTTTAAATAAAAGCAATTAAGTTACAGAAGCTATTAAAAATCTATTTTCTGTGTTAAATGTTTGGTTATTCTTATTTGAAAAAAAAAAAAAAAAAGGAAAAAAAAGTAATATTCCTTAATTTATAGGCAATATTCATGAAACTGGTAAATCTGCAGATCAGTGGCCCCAAACATCAGTTCTACAGTTTTATTTTGAAATTATTTTACTTAGAATTTAAAATATTCAACTCACAATATCATTTCTTTCATATTTGCAATATTAGTTATTATAAATGATATATCAAGTAGTCTCTGGAAGATAAATTTTTAAAAATAGCGAGACAAAACTAAACATCACTAACATTCCAAAACTTTTTTTTATTATTATTACCTTTTAAATCCCCCACTGTTTCAATAATTTAATAGCTGTAATTGCCTGATATTTAGTATTTTAAACTATCCATCTAAAATAATTAAAACATTGATCGTCTGATAATTACAATAATTGATGCAAACAGTAAATGATCATCACAAATTTTTTATTAATTACTGGTATCCTTATTGTTAAATTTATTTGAAAATAACCATTTTGTTTCATTAGTATGTTTTCATTAAATTCTGGTTCTAAATACAGTCATAAAAACAATTATATTTATTACTTTTTATGGGGTGTCCGTTACTGGGCCATAGGGTGTCCATTACTGGGCTTTTGGGTGTTTTGGTATATTTCTGTTATTTAAAATTAAATTTCGATTCACATTGGGAAATGAGACTATAATAATGGTTAAATATTGTTGATAGATTAATATAATATTGAAAAAACTGGAATGTAATAATTATAACTATTAATAAAAAAAATAATTTTAAAAGAAATTCCTTAAGAGTGTCCATTACTGGCTCATCTATACCCTATTTAATTGTTGCAAAATTTTGTCGAGTCGTTTCAAATTTTATGAAAATCGGATGTACAGTTTAATTACAGGGAGTCAAAAGCTTTCCGTTAACTTTAAGGCCAATGGGAAAAAATTATTTCAAGTGCATTTTAATGATGTTACAGTCTTTTGAACAGAATGAAATTGATATGCACTTATAAAGTTCACCAAAATATACATTCAGCACAATATGCGGTGAAAAAAATATTTATAAAATTAGTTATAGTACGAACGCACCTCATTTGCCACGTTTGACGAGCAATTTCCAACTTGTTTCTATTTCCGAGGTCAATCTTTTCCTATAAAACATATAAAATCTATTTTGCTCATATTCACAAAATACAATATCTACGCGAATAAAAAAATTAAATTAAACATGGCTTATCGCGTCATTTCATTAATAAGTATTGTATTAATTTCCTTTTTCAGCAATGACGGACGAAAATTAGAAATCATGATTAAGTTAAGGAATATGTTTAAAAGAAAAATATACATATTCCAGAGAACTTAAAAGTTTAACTTTAGACTCCAAGTTCATATTAAATAAAACAAAAGCAAATGACAGCGGATAATATATATATATACAGTCTTAATATTTAAATCATGCTTAGAACTTATTTAAAAAAGATGTGAGTTTATAAGTTTTGTTTTTTAAATGGAAAAATTAAAAATATTTTAGAACAATAGGACTCTGCAATAATAGCAATAATTTAAAGAAAAAGTACGGTTTTATATTTAAAACAAAAATTAAAATCAAATCAAACATTGTTAAACATATAACATCCGCTGATTAAAAAGTTATTAATAAAACTTTAAAAGTAATATCTTTATAGGGCATGCAATAAAAACAAACACAAAGGATAAGATTGGAATAAAATATTTTAGTTTAATACTATTAGTAATCTAATTTAAATTCATATGTAACTTTAACTGAAATTTTCCCTAAAAGTTCACTTAGTGTTACAAACCATGAATTAAATAAATATTGCTAATAAAGTATTTTATTCCAATCTTTAGTACGCTTGTATCTATTTTCATTGCATGCTGTAAAATATGTGATTCTTTTAAAATGACCATAGAAGCGAAAAAAAAAAAAAAAAAAAAAAAAACCCGACTACATTAAAAAATGAACATTCACTTTTATGAAAGAGTGACTATTCACTCCTACCAGGGGTGAAAAACCGCACTCCTTTAGCAAGAGTGAATAGTCACTCCTCCGAAAAAGTGATTATCCACCCCTGTTTAGAGTGAATATTCACTTTCCAGGAGTGACTATTCACTCTTTCAGAGAGTCAAAAATTTCACTTTTGCTCAGAGTGAATAGTCACTCTAAAGAGGTTGGGCATATTTTGACTCTGCGATAGAGTGACTATTCACTCCTCCGAAGTGAATAGTCACTCCTTTTTATTTAGAGTGTACCATACTTATTTTACCACGAACAAAAATATACAATAATCTCTCCTAAGTTGCTATAGATTCCGGTTTTCTTTATCATCGGAAACTTCCGAAACCAATATAATTTCGAGATTTAAAAAAACATTTATAAAAATCAAGTTTCTTTTGCTCCCACCGATTTTCAGAAACCTTTCCGAGCAGCTTTTATAGTGTTTTAATTAGTTGTTTCAAACCCGAATATTGGTTTTTAGGATGCTAAGTCTCAATTAAGGCAGTTCTCAAATCCGAAAGGACAACTTTCTGACATAAGTTTTAATTTATTTTTGTTCGAAAATGCGTGAAACTAACTGGTGTTGTTGTTCAGAAACTATGTAATTGAGCTGTTTTTTCCATTTTCTTTTTACAAACGCAATAGTTCTTTCAGAAAATACTGTCAAAGTGGACATTTTGAACCGAATTTCTGCGAGAAAGGAGAAAAAACACTGAAGAGCGGGCGAAAAACGCGTTTGTCACGTGATCAAAATCGCTTATAACTCAACATGTAATTCATTGATCAAAAAATGGAAAAAACAGTTCAATTCCAAATCGCTTACATGGTCAGGATTTCCAATTTTATACCTTTCCGTTAAAAACGAATTTGTAAATGTGTCAAAACGTTTTGAGCTTGTTGAGCAGAGCAGTTAAGAACAGCCTTAAACATTTTCAGCTGCGAAATTCGATTTATACCTGAAAGAGTAATAAAATTATAAATATTTTAACGTTAGTGCTAATGCCTTTTATTTGTCATATTTATCTGCAAAACAAGTTTGTTCAACATGAAAATGCGTACTTGAGATTTAATAGCATCTGATATGAATTTATTCATATTCCGCAAATATCTCTAAGTAAACAGCTCAACTCTAATGGATAACATAGTTACAGTACACTTTTAAGCAATTCAAGCCCAATAGACGATAAAGCTTTCGAATTATTTTGTGCAGTCCTGTATACGATATGCAGAATTTATACACAAGAGGAAATATACAAAAAATTAGTTAAATTTTAAAACGCATGCACAATTGAAAACGTAGCTCCATCAATATCAGTCATGGACTGTGCTTTTGCGCATCCCTGTAAATGAATGATAAATGGTATACACTCCATACTCAAATGTATAAGCATCTTGCAGTGCACCTCAGAAATGAATTTCAATTTCATTATGTTTGAAATAATGTGACATTATTAAAATACAATGCAAACTATTTCCACCATAGATTACAATGTAACAAAAACCTTTTATGTAATCCTGGTAAATGAATGATGAATGCTATGTATTCCATGTTACACAGCGAACATGTTATAGTGCACCTCAGTGATGCATATCAATTCCATTATGTTGGACATCTAGCAGTATTAAAATACACTGCGAATATATTTAATATACAGTCGGACCTCTATTTAACGAAGTCGCTAAATCCCGAAAAAAAGTTCGTTATATGGAAAATTTGTTAAATAGGGAGAAATACTTTAAACTACCTAAAACACATTTTAAGTCCATAAACACTAAATATAATTTAAAAAAGTAATTAGTCACACTTTTTTTAAATAAATTATATCTATTTGTTTTACTTTATTTACCCATCAAAAAGAAATCTGCAAGGGAAATAAGAATGAAACAAAACATTGTCTGGAAACACACATTGTATTTTCAATTAAAAAAATAATTTTACATTAAAATCACGATTTTTTATTATGGTTGATAAGCTGTTTGGAGGAATACCACATTTTAAAGCAGTATTCTTTTTTTTCATGCCTTTATCCACCTCATCAAGATTTTCTTTTTTTTTCTTTTTTCTTTTTTTTTTTTTTGGATACTCATGCACTTTTGCTTTGACATTTTCGAGCTGCAAGAGCTGAAATTACCAACACAATTGATCATGATCACCAATCTAGAAAACGGGAAACTAGTTTATGAAAACAGGGTAGCTCCATTGACAATTAAAAAGGGATATTGAAAGTTTACTTTTTATGGATTGAAAGTTTGCTTGATTTGGATGGAAAGCAAAGAATCACAACGACTTTACTGCTCTCGATGAGTTAGGTGCCTGGTAAGACCTGTTCATGGTCATTGATTATCATAAAATGTGTTAAAAGAAAGAATAAGTTTGAAATGTCCAGTAATATTTTAAGAAATAGGGAGAAAAATTTTTTAGATCCCAAGGAAAAGTTCGTTAAATAGAGAATACACTTCGCTATTTGGAGGTTATTTTACGAAGAAATTTGCAAAATATTCTATGTTTCATGTAAATGTTCGCAAAATAGAGTTTCGCTAAATAGAGGTCCGACTGTATATAAAATCTGTATAAAATTGGGAGATTTATATTTATTATGTCCTGCTTTATGCGAATTCTCAATTTCAAATTTTTCTTCCAAGTAATTTTCGAATTATGATTTTAAAATGTCAAAATGATAGTTTAAGGGTGTGATGTGATAGTTTAAGGCTATGATGTGCAGAAAAGCACAATTTGAAAAAAAATATATTTTACCTATTTTATTGAAACATTTGGGTTGGCAATAATCGAAACATATTAAGCGAGTGAAATGGTCATATTCGCAAGAAATAGTCCATTAATAGAAGTGGCATAGTCATTCTGTAGCATTTCAACAATCGAGTACCGAACTTCAGTTTGGATACAGCCCCTAAAATAGGCTCATTTTAAAATAATTAATTTTTCTGAAACTAATCGTACGGAATTCATGAAAATTTGTATTTTGGCTAATTCAAGGGTGTAAAATTTATTTATGGTGTCAAAATTGGGTGTTGCAGTAAAAAAAAAAAAAAAAAAAAAAAGAAAAGAAAGGTTGGTTTCGTTTTGATATGTAGATGGACCTTTAAGCAACTTTTTTATACATCATTTAAAAGTAGACTTTATTGGCAATCGTTTGATACTAGTTACTTTCTTCTACAATAATTTGTTGCGGAGTTAGTAGGGGATGTTTACGTTCTTTTTCTACGACTGTAAATGCTTCGTTTCCGGGGGTTTTATTGTAATGTTCTAAACCAAAGTTCTAGAAAAATTATTCTACTTTTAAATTTATAGAAGTTAGATTTAATTATTTTAATATTTTTGAAATCTGAGATGTGGTCGGTATGTAAAGAATAATTAAGACGTTTGGATTGTAAATTACCGTATTTTTAAGCGCGTTTATGCCCTTTTAAAAGCATGTTGCATGATCGTCCAGTTTCACAAATATAAATATACAGGGTAAATCTAAACTCTTGGGCAAAACTTTAAGGGGGAATAGTACACATCAAGACAAACCATATTAAATAGGAAACCAAGGGTTCCAAACGTCTTCCGAAGGAGATAGGTGCCATTAAATTTTAGGGTCCAAAATTTAAAATAATTATAAAAAACGGAAAAATTGGTCGATTCGTTTGCGGTTTTCGCTAAAACTATTCTTTATGTCAGTATTTTCTTGAAAATAAATTTTAAAGATAAAGTTCAAAAATGCCGATAGAGGGCGCTTTAGATTTTGGAGTAACGAACAACTATTTTTTACCAATATTTTTTGTATCTCATCAAATGCTTTCAAAAGCTTAGACTTAAACTTAAAATTTGAGCTCAAAATCTGAATCGTTGTGAGTGGTCAAGTTATTTAAGTTTAAGTTTAAGTGTAAGCTTTTGAAAGCATTTAAGGGTGCTCTCAAATCAAAAAGGGCAACTTTCTGACATAGGTTTTAATTCATTTTTGTTCGAAAATGCATGAAACTAGCTGGTGTTGTTGTTCAGAAACTATGTCATAGAGCTGTTTTTCTATTTTTTTTGCAAACCCTTTTGCAAACCCCAAAATCTTTCAGAAAATAGTGTCAAAGTTCGTGTTTTGAACCGAATTTCCGCATGAAAGAAGAAAGAGCACTCAAGAGCGGGCGAAAACGTGTTTGTCACGTGATCAAATTCACTTATAACTCAATAGGTAATTGATTGATCAAAAAATGGAAAAAACAGTTCCATTTTAAATCACTTTCATGGCCAGGGTTTCCAATTTTATACCTTTTGTGTTAAAAAATGAATTTGTAAATGTGTCAAATCGTTTTGCGCTTGTTGAGCAGAGCAGTTAAGAAATGCCTTAATGAAATACACAAAATATTGGTAAAAAATAGTTGTTCGTTACTCCAAAGTCTAAAGCGCCCTCTATCGGCATTTTTTGAACTTTATCTTTAAAATTTATTTTCAAGAAAATACTGACATAAAGAATAGTTTTAGCGAAAACCGCACATGAATCGACCAAATTTTCCGTTTTTTATAATCATTTGAAATTTTGGACCCTAAACTTTAATGGCGTCTATCTCCTTCGGAAGACGTTTGGGACCCTTAGTTTCCTATTTAATATTGTTTGTCTTGATGTTTTATATCACCCCTTAAAATTTTGGCCAAGAGTTTAGATTCACCCTGCATAATTCACCCATTGCAGATTCACAATCTTTACAAGGAATACTGTAAACTACAATACATATCTTTATTTTGTATGGGCTAATTTCAGACTGGAATTTGCATAACATACTTTTCATAATATTTTGAGATTCAAAGGCTGTACCTATATTAATTGATTTGAACAAATTTTCTGATATTTTTTCTGTCATTTTTTTATAATATTGAACGGAGGCTTGATTTGCACTACTCATGAAAAATTAAGTATTGGCCAGAAAACGTTGCCTTACTGTACACTGATGTTAAAATTTCTTGACCGGTAACTTTTTCTTTTCTGTCAGTTAAGAGGCTACTTCAGTTAAATGAAAACATGCATTCGCTAATGCTAATCCTATGGAAGAAATTTATAAAGATATCTCGGTCGCATTTCAATATTTTTAAATGACTTTTTTTTTGCATTGAATATGTTGAGATCGATCTGTATGCAGGCCGTTTTTACTTTTTCGATTTTGATTGCAGATATTTTTTATGAGGATGCTTTTACTTTCGAAACCGGTTCCAAAAATTAAAATGTCCTCATAAGAAATACCTGAAAACAAAATCGAAAAGTAAACAGCGGCCTTTGTACAGATCGATCTCCACTATTCAATGCAAAAGAAATCATTTAAAAATATTGAAATGCGACCGAGATATCTTTATAAATTTCGTCCATAGGATTAGCATTAGCGAACGGGTCTTTTTGTTTGACTGACGTAGCCTCTTAACTGTCAGTTTCATTTTCGGAACGGCTGCGGTATTCGCCCTGAGTCTGCCATCTTGTTTCTTTGTTGGTCGTTTATGACCACTTTTTTGCTGATTTTAAATTTTTTTATTTGGATTTCTTTATTTATGTTTGTTGTTTTTTAAAATGTTCAATCTCAGATTCTTTTTTGGCTATAATTTCGGAATATATATTTTGAAAAACGAATATTTGCTCTACTTTACTGCGATTGCTAATCACGAATTTCCCTTCCCCTATTTGTATTTTTACAAATAATGTTTGGAGTGCTGATTTTCTGTTTAAAATTTTGTTGTTGTTTATGCTTAACTTCTAAATTTTCAAAAATTAAGCATAAAGTGGCTATATTTGATCAACAAAGAAACAAGATGGCGGACTCCGGGCGAATACGGCAACTGTTCCTCATCTTTAATTGTGAACCGTATTGCTTGACATATAGAATTAGCTTTTTCTAAAATTTCAGTTAAATCTTCATGTTTGGCAATAAGAAAAATTTCATCAATATATCTTTTCCATAAGCAAATCTTGGAGCTTAACACTAGAAAGACGGTGAGCGGTCATTTTGACCGGTACCAAATGAATATACACTGCTCAAAACAATTAAAGGATATTGCAGTTTTAGGTGGATTTTGTATCTGGTAAATTGTTTAGCTGATTGATACATGGTCGACAGACATAGTAGGTAATATAAGAATAAATTACACATGTTTGGCAGAAAAAAATGCATTTTATTGCGCATTTGTGTACGAAAGGATAAAAACACAATTTGTGCATATGAGAAAAAAAGAATAAGAAAATGTGTTTTCTTCAAAGAAAATCATTTTCAGTAGGGGGTATGGTTTCCACGGGCGGCCAGCAACGTTGAACAGCTTTGAGGTGAGGATCAATGAGGCTATTAATGACGAGTTGGGGTATTCTGCCCCACTCTTCCAGAAGAGCTCTTTCCAGTTCTTGGAGAGTTTGTGGGGTTTGTTGGCGGCCAGAAACTCGTCTTCCTAGAGCGTCCCAAACGTGCTCGATTGGATTCATGTCTGGCGAACACGCTGGCCATTACATTCGAACGATTCCTTCCTCGAAAAGGAAATCCTCCACCAGGTTTGCACGATGTGGCCTGCAGTTATCGTCCATTAAAATGAAGTTATCTCCGATTGCTGCAGCGTAAAGGACTACAATAGGTCTGAGGATCTCATCCCTATATCGGCGACCAGTCAGAGCTCCATCTCGAATGATGTAGAGGTCAGTGCGCCCGTCAATGGAGATGCCACCATACACCAACACTCCTCCACCGCCAAATCTGACACTTAATGAAACTTAACATTGAACCCTTTAATTCCCATGATAGAATACGCTCTAGAAATTACGTAGTTCAGAGCATCTGACTTTACACCAGAAAGTTTTAATGGTTAATTTCGCTTTATTTAAAAACGGAATGTCTCTTATTAATTGAAGCACATATTGCTATTTTAATTTTCTGGTGGAAAATAGGTATATACGAATAAAAAAAAATCTATTAAATTCAAACACTATTGTTTGCATATATGCAAAGCTGCGCACTAAAGGGTTAACGGTGTCCATTACTGGCACATCTACGCTATATATATATATAAAAAAAGAGTGCAATATATGTATTTTTTTTTAGATTTTAGTTTCTTATCTAGATCTATGTTTGGTGTATGTACATTTATATTTTACGTCATTTGTATGCCTAGAGCTGTACATTAATTTGAGAGGCCTTTGCTGTGAAATTCAAAAAATAGGGAAGCTGTGTTGAAAGGGATTTAAAAAATATTTCTTCTATAAATGAATCCAAGAAAGTCTGACTCTTATTATCCCATAAGTTGAAATAAGAGACAGATGACTACAATAATATAGAAAAAAAAAAAAAAAAAAAAAAAAAAAAAAAAAAAAAAAAAAAACCAAGCACTAAAAATTGGTTAAAAATTTTGAAAGAATCTCAAAGTTTAATCAAAGTTGTGAAATGTGATGTATTTTTGAAAAGAGCCTTTTCTCAATACAAAAATAATTTAATTTTTTGTTTGTTTGTTTGTTTCTTATTACTCCACGTTCCCTTAACATAAAATACCACGTAGATATTGATAAAGTTTGTGTTTCTAATGCTTTAAAAAAGAAGTATTGAATATATTGCAATTTTCCACACGTTTCATTATCAGTTTCATTTTATCATTTTCATTATTTATTGGAAAATATCTTTCATTATTTATTTTCAGAAATTTGATGCAGATTATAATCAAGAAAATAATGCATTGCATTGGGTTTTCTCATTAGAATTTCTCATTTTCTATGTTGTTAAGTGTGTTCTTTTCTTCTTTTTACATTTTTTTTTTGTTATTACAGAAATGTTATTTAAATGCTTTCTGTTTTTTATGCTTTAATTATCTATAGTTCATTATTTTGAAAAAAAAAATCCCAACAGGAATAAATATATTAGTTTGCATAGCCATAACAAATAATGAAATATTTTGGAGTTAACATAGTATAGATATAATTTAGATCATAATATAACAATATAATTAAAATAAGTTGTTGATTTTGTTTAGTTGATATATGCTTTGTTAACTTTCAAAGTATGGTACATTGTAATTTATTTATGATAGAAGCAAAATAAATAAATAAATAAATAAAAATAACAATCTAAACTTTTCATATAAAGTATTTTTATGGTTTTTTACATGAAAATTTATCTTAATATCATTAAAAAGGAATCATACAATTAGTACAGAAGCAGTTTTATTATTAGTATACTCACAAGATGCCACAAAAAGGGCACACAAGCTTTAAAAGTAGCCTTTTTAATAATATGTATAAAGATAAAGTAAATGACATACTTAAAAAAGATCTTTTGTGTATAGTAATTTTTGAAATACTTAAAATTTTAGTCAGTAGATGATGCTTATCTGGCTCAAACTGTAAATATGCTTAAGGTGATATTAAAATTTTAAGGCGATTCTCAAGTTCTCTGCTCAATACCGTGAAACTTTCTGACTCATTTTTAAATGGCATGAAAAACAGGAACAGCCTTAAGGCTGTTCTCAAATCCAAAGGGTAAACTTTCTGACATAAGTTTTAATTCATTTTTGTTCGGAAACGCATGAAACTAGAAGGTGTTGTTATTCAGAAACTATATCCTCGAACTGTTTTTTCCGTTTACTTGTAAACACAATAGATCGTTCAGAAAATACTGTCAAAGTTGACATTTTGAACTGAACTTCCGAACAAAAGAAAAAAATCCAGTTAGTAACGGGAGAAAAATGCCGTGTCACGTGATCAAAATCGCTTATAAATCAATACGTAATTGATTGATCAAAAAATGGAAAACACAGTTCGATTCCAAATCGCCTCCACGGTCAGACTTTCAATTTTATATATTTCCGTTAGAAAATGAATTTGTAAATGTGTCAAAACGTTTTGCGCTTGTTGAGCAGAGCAGTTGAGAACAGCCTTAAGTGGCATATGCTTATATCCCCAGTTTTTCAATGGCTAAACGGAAAAAAAATATATTAATTGACAGGCATTGTATCGGTTTTTCAAATCAGGTTGAGGTCATCACCATCTATTGGCTAAAATTTGAATTACTTTTAAAATCAACGTACTATATACGAAATTTACAATCTTTTTTAAACATATGTGAATTTACCTTTTTATTTTTTTTTGTCTAATTATTTTTTAAAGTGGTCAGTCATATTTGGGAGACAACGTATAATACATATGGAAAAACTGCTACGATTGTTTGTAACTGATGTTTCCAGATTGTTCGCCTGAACTACACTGCTCAAAACAATTAAAGGATATTGCAGTTTTAGGTGGATTTTGTATCTGGTAAACTGTTTAGCTGATTGATACATGGTCGACAGACATAGTAGGTTATATGAGAATAAATTACACTTATTTGTTTACTTTTTACACTTATTTGTTTACTTATTGAGAATAAATTACACTTATTTTCTTTAAATTACACGTGTTTGGCAGAAAAAAATGCATTTTATTGCGCATTTGTGTACCAAAGGAAAAAAAAAAATTTGTGCATATGAGAAAAAAAGAATAAGAAAAGGTGTTTTCTTCAAAGAAAATCATTTTCAGTAGGGGGTATGGTTTCCACGGGCGGCCAGCAACGTTGAACACCTTTGAGGCATGGGCTCAATGAGGCTATTAATGACGAGTTGGGGTATTCTGCCCCACTCTTCCAGAAGAGCTCTTTCCAGTTCTTGGAGAGTTTGTGGGGGTTGTTGGCGGCCAGAAACTCGTCCTCCTAGAGCGTCCCAAACGTGCTCGATTGGATTCATGTCTGGAGAACACGCTGGCCATTCCTTTCGAACGATTCCTTCCTCGAAAAGGAAATCCTCCACCAGGTTTGCACGATGTGGCCTGCAGTTATCGTCCATTAAAATGAAGTTATCTCCGATTGCTGCAGCGTAAGGGACTACAATAGGTCTGAGGATCTCATCCCTATATCGGCGACCAGTCAGAGCTCCATCTCGAATGATGTAGAGGTCAGTGCGCCCGTCAATGGAGATGCCACCATACACCAACACTCCTCCACCGCCAAATCTGACACTTTCGTGCACGAACGCAGGATTATTCCTACTGCCACGGTCCCTCCAGATGAAAATACGCCTATTATCCGGATGCACAGAAAAACGGGACTCGTCAGAAAACAGAATATTGCTCCATTCATTTCTCCTCCAGTTGACATGCTCGGTTGTCCACTCCCTGCGGTCGCGACGATGCCTTGATGTTAATCTAACACATACCATCGGTCGGCGAGCATACAGACCTACAGCATGGACCCTGTTTCGGACAGTCTGAGTTGAAATCGTGGTGCCTGTAGCCGAGCGAAGGTGTTGTTGGAGAAGAGTAGCGTTCATGGTTCGGTGTCTCCGAGCTGTTAACGCTAAATACTGATCTTCATTGGGCGTTGTTGCCCGTCTACGACCTTGCCCTGGTCTTCGGCCTGCACATCCACTCTCCAAAAAACGGTTCCAGATCCTGGAAATGACACTTTGGGACACTCCAATGGCTTGCGCTACTTCGGCTTGAGTTTGGCCCCCTTCTAACCTACCAACAATTCTCAAAGCTTCTGAATCTGTCAAATGAGTTCGCTGAGACATCGTACTCATCGAAACAAAGCTATCACTGAATGCCGATCATCCTTGTCTTCATTCTCTTTTATCCAGTTGAAAGTCAAATTTCATTCGCTGTCGCTGAAGCGACGTTTTTGACGTCGAACTCAAAATTTGCATACTCCACAGTTTGAAAACCAGAAAAATTTGCATTTGTGATTCTCTTCTTCTATTTTCGGCAAAAAAAATTTCGTTTATATCTTTATTTTATATAAAACTTCAAATATCCTTTAATTGTTTTGAGCAGTGTATTTCGGTTTAAACCAGAAATCTCTTTAGAAAATAAATTTAAAAGGCGCAAAGAAAATCTTTTAAAAATAAATAAGTTAAATCGTTTAAAAAAAAATCTGGTGGGAATCAAACGATCTGAATAAAAGACACAGCTCGTGAATATCACGGGAGCGAGAATTAAGGGATTAACACGAGAAAGACGGTGAGCGGTCATTTTGACCGGTACCAAATGAACATATTTCGGTTTAAACCAGAAATCTCTTTAAAAATAAATTTAAAAGGCACAAAGAAAAATTTTTAAAAATAAATAAGTTATACCATTTGAAATAAAATTTCTGGTGTGAAAATGTCTCTTTGAAAACTTGAGTAAAACTCCCCATCTTTCTTGTGTTAAAAGTAAAATTATTTCACGTTAAAAAAATTCCATTACGAATTTTGCAATTCTTACTGGGATGGCAGACCCTTTTAGTTGCGCTGTTAATTTGTCGATAAAATGTAATTTACAAAATAAAGCAGTTATAAATTAAACAGAGACACACAAGTCCGATAATGTCCAGAATGTCTAAATTAGATTCGATTTTGTAATTAGACCATATTTTCTATACAATTTCGCAAACACAAAGCTCAGCTAATTGGTATTGATGTAAACATAGAGAGAAAACATCTATTAAAGTCATGACACAATTCGACAGAAAATGAAAATTTCGAAGGTCATCTAAAAATTGATAGGCAGATTTTAAATTACGAATTGACTCATTGGTTTATGGTTTGAATAAAGTTGATAAATGTCTTTTTCATATACAGGGTGTTTTATAAAAGATGGGTAAAATTTTAAGAGGTGGATAGTACACATACAAACAAACAATTTTCATCGAAGAATGTATGGGCGGAAATAAAATGCAAAAATGGTGGAGCATTTGGAAAATTGGTCCATACAAATGTTAAGGCTGTTCTTAACTGCTATGCTCAACAAGCGCAAAAGGTTTTGACACATTTACAAATTCATTTTTTAACGGTAATGTGTAAAATTGGAAGGCCTGAGTATGGAAGTGATTTGGAATCGAACTGTGTTTTCCATTTTTTGATAAATAAATTACCTATTGAGTTATAAGCGATTTTGATCACTTGACAAAAACGTTTTTCTCCCTTCGCTGACTGGTTTTTCTGCTTTTTTCGGGCACTTTGGTTCAAAACGTCAACTTTGACAATATTTTCTAAATGATCTATTTCGTTTGCAAAAGAGAACAAAACAACAAAAAAACAACAACAACAAAAAAAACAATAAAAAAAACAACAACAAAAAAAACCCTTGTAAAAACAGCTCGATTACATAGTTTCTGAACAACAGCAACAACTACTAGTTTCATGCATTTCCGACCAATAATAAATTAAAACATGCCATAAAGTTGCCGTTTTGGATTTGAGAACAGCCTTAAAGGTCCATGCCTGTTGCGAGTTATCAGAAGAAAATCGGCACTAATAGCATGCAAATGTGATATAGGGAAAAAGAAGAATGCGTATGCAAAATTTCGTCTCGATTAATATATAAAAACTGCTGATCCGAGTGTGCAAATGTCGTGGTAAAAACGTATCGGAAGAGTTTGCTCTTCACTAATAGGGAAAAGGCTGATATGCATTTTATCTACGGAACTGCAAAGATAATGGCTCAGAGGCTCAACGAATGATTGCTTATTGTAATCACATGTCATTAAACTAACTTTTGTCATTTAATAGCTCTTTGTGTGCTTTTACCTCGTATAACAACACCACATTTGGCGCCCTCTAGTACCTTTGCGTTTTAATTCCGGCCATGCATTCTTTGATGAAAGTTGTTTGCTTGGATGTGGACAATCCCCTCTTAAAGATTTGTCCATCTTTTATGGAACGCTCTGTATATTAAAACGCATAGGTAAAAAATTAAGTAGATCATCATCGACACACTTGCGCATGCGTTAACTCTTTTTCTAACCTCTTCAATTTAGAGGAAAGTAGAACACGTTCTTGCTGGTGCAGCGTTCTAAAGCAGCAGTTTAAAGCTCTGAATTTTTGTAGAGGACGCAGATTCGAGTCCAACACCCGGGAAAATTATTTATGTAATATTTTTGGCGGTAATTCATTTCAATAATGACACCTTTTATTAGGAGAAGAAGTTATCTGATTTCTATTTTATTATTATTATTATTTGAAAGCTTCATAATTAAATAAAATTTAACACTCAACGCCATTTAAAAAATATATAAGCTTATATTTAAAATATTTAAGCTAAAATGATTTTTATTATTATTACTCGTATTACTTGAATGGTTTAGCATTAAATAAAATTGAACACTCAAAAATATTTTGAAAAAATAATAATTTTATATTTAAAATATTTATCCTAAAATATTTTGCATGCAATCACCAATTAAATAAATTGAGCTGATCTACAATTTTTGTTATGTTTTCTTACCATTATCAAGAATATATGTGTGTGTGTTAGAAAGAAAAGTTTGCCATTCTTTTCCATAAAAATAAAAAGTAAAACGGAAAGAAAGAAAAATATTCATATAAAAACTATAAAAGAAATTATTTTAATATCCATGGTTTAATATTTGAAAAAGGTATACAGATTTAAAATAAAGTTCAAGTAATAAAAAATATATATTATGAATCATTTGCTGCATCAAGTTTCAAATTTAGGCTTTTAGAGAATGAGACTGATAAAAATAAAATTCATAGCAGCTTTTAACGGTCGTGTAGTTAAAAAAATATATATAAATAAATTTTTTTATAATTTTTTTTAAAATCAGACCGTAGTAAGTAAAAATAAATGCTCTCCCCAATATTTTTAGGTAAATTTCTGCTAAAAAGCAAGCATAATTGGTTGTAAATTATAAACTTAAAATTCTTTCACTTCATTGAATAGGTTAGACTGACAGAACCACCCGCTTTAAATAAATAGAATCACTTATGTAATTTAGAAATTTGTCGCTATTTCAATAATTAATTTAAAAGCAACTAATTAAAAATTCAAGAATTTTTCTAATGAAGCATTTTAGTTATTTACCACCAAATCTTGACGGTTATACTATCTAGTAACTTGTAAAGAAGCGATCTCGTATAGTCGATTATCGGCCTTAAAAGGGTATACCTGTCATATGCATTTTGGAAAATTACAAAAGGCTGAATTGTTTTGATTGTTTGAATCTAATTTGTCTGATTTTAAATGCCCCCCCCCTTTTTTTAAAGATAGAATAATTGGTTAACTGTTGCTTGTTCATTTACTTATTGTTTGTTATTTTAACTTTTTAGCGAGCGATTGCTTTGTCGTTAAAAAGAGTATTTTTTTTTATAATTTATACTTAATAAATCTTTTAAATAGATAACTTATTTATATGTTTTTGCTTATCTATAAATACTCACAAGCAAGAATTATTTATATGTTTATAGAAAAGTTGGAAATAAATTTATAACACTGAATACCAAATAATGATAATAAGAAGAACAGTAATCGGAGTTTTATTCGCGCATAGATGGTTCTGTATAACAAAGTACAAATTTTAAACTTGTCATTATGCCAAGCAAAGTTGCAACGAGGCTTTGGTCCGTTTTCTAGATTTGTTTTTAATTAATATCGTGGCTAATTACTGCCAAATGTATTCGAAAATCATTATCAACAATCCTTAATCCGTGGATGATTCCACGTCGATAGGTACCTTGAGCGCTTCTCAACTCCTCCGATGACCAAAGTAATGTTCGCGTGTAACGGGAAAATGCGATTTTCTTAAAAACTATGTGACCTAGAATAATCACTAGTACTTCTGCAAGGTTTAATCAAACTCTTACTACCTCTAATTTTTTCACAATTTTATTTACAGTATATTCGGATAGGAAGCGGGGGGGGGGGGGTATATTTTTGTAGTACATTTCTCTAAAAATAAAATACCTAAAAATAAAAGAAATATATTTTTGAATTCGGTGTTACAAAATCTTTCGACTGTTACCCGACACGATATACATTTTTTTTTTCAAGTGACTTAATTATCGTCCTTAAAATTTTCCTTAAAGTATTTGTGAATGGATAATCATCTATAAATGTGTGGGTCAATAGCCTTTATAACTCTGGCAAGTTTGAACTTTCACATTCCATAATTCCCGAGAAGAATTGTTGTCACAGGCGGACATACAGACACACGAGTGATCTTATAATTGTTTCGTTCATACAATATCTCTGAAAATATAATACCTAAAAATAAATGAAATGTATTTTTGAATTCGGTGTTACAAAATCTTTCGAATATTACCTCACACGATATACATTTTTTTTTTTCAAGTGACTTAATTATCGTCCTTAAAAATTTCTTTACAGTATTTGTGAATGTCTACAAATGCGTGGGTCAATAGCCTTTTTAATTCTGGCAAGTTTGAACTGTTACATTCCATAGAAGAATGGCTGTCACAGACGGACAGATAGACACACAAGTGACCTTATAATTGTTTCGTTTTAACTTTTTAAGAACGAAGCCCTAAAAGAAAGAAAGAAATCTCAAATTGATTATCTATTCCAGAATCTTATCAATTTTATGTGCTTGCACTTTTACAGCAGTAAAGAATGAAGTTATATGTGATACTGTTTTACCTGAAGCAAATTATTGCTTGAGAAGATAAAAGAATTGTAATAAATATCAGTGTGAAAGATAAGATAAAAGCACTGTTTCATAAGCTAAAAATGAAAAAAGTGTTAGTTGGGTCTTGTAGTAGTGTCTCACTATCCGGGGCAGGTTTCTTTTCTTTTTTAACACTTCTCAACAAAGTTGAAAAGTGTTTATGCATTCGGTTTGTCTGGCCATCAGTCCGTCTGGCCGTCTCGCCGTCTGTCCGTCTGTCCACGCTCTAACTCCCGTAAATATGCTCGGATTTTCATGAAATTGATAAAGGTTATTTAGGGTCACTAAAGCATGTTTGGTATTGTATATGAAGTATGTAGGATTAATCGTTCATTTACAGGGGCACTCAAAAGTATTCCATTCCATTATGGTATATGGGGAATAACTCCCGTAAATATACTCGGATTTTCATGAAATTGATAAAAGTTATTTAAGGTCACCAAAGCATGTTTAGTATTGTATATGAAGTATGTAGGATTAATCGTTCATTTACAGGGGCACTCAAAAGTATTCCATTATATTATGGTATATGGGGAAAAATCTTTGCCAAGTATTTTATTGACATTATGCTATTTCAAATGTATTGAATCTGATATACATTACTGAATTTCACTACGATCACGTTAGAACAAGACAATCATAGCATTTTTTATTCATTTACAGGGACCCACAAAAGAAATCGGTTACAGTACAGTACTGTCTTTGAGTAATAATTGCTGGAGTGCACGGTTTAAAATTCGGTATGCGCTTTTAAATTAAATTTATTTTTTGCATCTTACCCGTCATATATAAATTGTATACCTCAAATACAGGGCTGCACAAAAAGTATTCACGTACCGTTCTCCTTATTAGAGGAAATTGCTGAAGGTAAATTTTCAACTGAAGTATATGTATCTCTTAAGTGAACTAAATTTTGGCTTGCATGTAGCTAATAGATACAAATCTATAAATCATATATGGGGCTGCAATTCGCATTATTTTTCGATTGTGGATGGGAACAGCTGAAATTGGGTTCTGAAATGTATTATGCGTTTCCATATGGTTGAATTCGATGTAATATTTTAATTTTTTAAACAGTGCAGTTTTGTTACATTATTCTGAATGTGTTGGAAAGTGTTTCATAATCTATGCTTGACGCATGATTTTGTCTTACTTGTTTTTTAATGTAAATTGAGTGATAAATATAAATGTAAAAATAGTTTAAAAAAAAAGGAAAAGAAAAACACGCTTTTATAAGCATTTCAATGTGTATCATAAAAATCACGCCTAATTTCATTGCAGCAATTCATGTTTTTCTAATACATTTCCGTTATAATACATTAATTTAGCGAAATTCAAAATTTTTTTTATGCTTAATAGAAATCTCAAACTAGTGATTTGATTAAAAAATTTTACTTGGTAATAGGGGGGGGGGGCGGAAACAATTAAACAACGACATTATTTAAACTGTATTTTAAGTACTGAATTATGAATTCATCAAAATTTTATCGTCTAAAGCATTTTCGTGAATTGTTTAAACTACATTAGAACATTTACATAAACACTTAATAAATTTTAGAAGGATTTTAGAAGGATTGAAGGATTCAGAAGGATTAATTAAATTTGAATTTATAGGGATTTTGTGCAAATAACCCCAATCAAACCTTTTATTTTAAATATTTTTTTTAGTATTTTGTAGAATTAGTAAACGTACGAATATAATGTTCTTACAATAGAAATATAGAAATATTTCCTTATTGAAAAATCCCCCCCCCCCCCCCCGACGTCAAGAAAGCTGAAAAGTTGTAAAGGCAAAAGAAATCATCTTTTTAAAAATAATTTTTGTTTTGTATAACCAATAATACTTTTGGAATAAGATAAAATAATGCTAATTAAATATATATGGAAAACTATATGTAAGAGAAACGACACATTCACCTTATTACTTTAAGTTAAAACATGATTACATTAAAATGATTCTCAGTTTTTATTACTAAAATAGGTGCTAAAAATACAATTAACAGGTTTTAAAACATTAAAACCAACTTTAAAGTATTTTACCAACTGATTATTGGTTTTAATGTTTTAAAACCTGTTAATTGTATTTTTAGCACCTATTGTAATAAAAACAGAGAATCATTTTAATGTATTCATGTTTTCACATAAAATAATGCATCTATAACTCATTCTAAACAGTATTGTACTACTAATCGATGTATTAAATGAATTTTATAACAAGTTATTTTAATGGTACTTATAAGTACCGTCAGTAGATAAAGGATTAAACTATTTATTGAGGATTTCTAAATAGTTTTCTGAACATATATACCGGGTGTCCCAAAAAGGACTGACTGATTTTAAAATTCAATAACTTGCAAACGGTGACAGATATTAAAAAAATTCTTGCAGGAGGGTTATGCATAAGGTCAAAAGTTTTATTACAGTGATTTTCAATTTTAGTTCGATTTACAAACAATAGATGGCGCTGTAAGCAATAGTCGCTAAATTCAGGTTCGATTTTTGGTACTTCGTGGCCCGGATAATACATTTCCATCTCCTTTTTCTGCATGGAACAAGATAAAGGACCAAACATCGAGCCTGTATTTAGCGACTATTGCTTACAGCGCCATCTATTGTTTGTAAATCGAACTAAAATTGAAAATCACTGTAATAAAACTTTTGACCTTATGCATAACCCTCCTGCAAGAATTTTTTTAATATCTGTCACCGTTTGCAAGTTATTGAATTTTAAAATCAGTCAGTCCTTTTTGGGACACCCTGTATATATATTCCCTGTTTAATTAATATTAAACTATTAATGGATAATGGTGTTCTGAAAATATGAACATATTGTATTGTCATCGGTCTTGTTGGTGTGGCTGTTTTAACGGGACTCTTTGCTCACTTGAAAACGCCCGCTCGGTAATGTTAAACCTATGGCCAAGTTATTTTCAATTTTTTTAATTTAAATTTGAATATCTTTAAACGATTTCTTTGCATAGGATAGCTGAGGTCTATCTCTAATAGGGTCATTTTGTACTTTTTCGATTTTGGTTGCAGATTTTTTTAATAAAGATACTTTCACTTCGAAACCGGTTTCGAAAGTGAAAGTACCTTTATTAGAAAAAAATCTGCAACTGGAAATCGAAAAAGTAAAAAATAGCAATCTTAGAGATCAACCTCAGCTTCCTATGCATAAGTTTTAATTATTTCTGTTCGGAAACGCATGAAACTAGAAGGTGTTGTTATTCAGAAACTATGCCATTGAACTGTTTTCTCCGTTTTCTTGTAACGCAAGAGATCTTTCAGAAAATACTGTCAAATTTGGCATTTTGAATTGAACTTCCGAATGGAAGAAGAAAATCCAGCCAGTAAGGGAAGAAAAATGCCGTGTTAAGTGATCGAAATCGCTTATAACTCAATAGATAATTGATGGATCAAAAAATGGAAAACACAGTGAGATTTTAAATCGCTTCCATGGTCAGGCTTTCCAATTTTATATCTTTCCGTTAAAAAATGAATTTGTAAATGTGTCAAAACGTTTTGCGCTTGTTGAGCAGAGCAGTTGAGAACAGCCTTAAGAGGCTACTTCAGTTAAACGAAAAGACCCGTTCACTAATGCTAATCCTATGGAAGAAATTTATAAAGCTATCTCGTTTGCATTTCAGTATTTTTAAATAATTTATTTTACATTTCATAGCTGAGTTCATCATTTGTACAAAGGCCGTTTTTTACTTTTTCGATTTTGTTTACAGGTATTTTTGATGTATTACTTTCATTTTCGGAACCGGTTTCGAAAGTAAAAGCAACCTCATTAAAAAAAAAAATCTGCAATGAAAATCGAAAAAATAAAAAACGGCCTTTGTACAGATCGGTCTCAGCTATCCATTGCAGAAAACATCATTTAAAAATTTCGAAATGAACCGAGATATCTTTATAAATGTCTTCCATAGGATTAGCATTAGCGAACGGGTCTTTCCGCGTGACTGAAGTAGCCCCTTAAGGGGTTTCGTTGTACGAGAACTATAATTGGTCACTTTTCATTTCAAAGCATCCGTTTTGTAGCAATATGGCCAAAAACTGGCTGGTGCTTAATAAAATCCCATCAACACTGATTCGATGTTATGTTCGATTTTTGAGAAATTTCGATTTTAGAACAAAGATAGGGGCTTAATTATACAGGGTGTTCCCGAATTCAACAAAAAATTCAGAGGGGGGGGGGATGGTAGGCATCAAGAAGATGACAAATTGCCACAGAACATAGGGTCGCAAACAGTGACCGCTCGTGGATTATATAGGGTAAGTCAAAATGAATATAGTGATTAGAAACGGCTATAACTATTTAATGGAAAAGAATTTATCAATAAGATTAACACAGAATGTAGATGGCAAAATTTCTTTACGTAAGGCGCAGGTGCAGTGAAGCAGAAGCCTACGCATGCGCGATTTGAAACTTTGCAACGACAAGAAACCTGTTCATTGCGGCCGTCTCATTGGTAAAAATAGCCAGTTATGACGGTAAAAATGGCCGATTTTTTTCTATGAGATTATGTGAAAGACAGGGTACCTCCCATGCCCAAAACAATTGAAGAACTCAACGTATGCATTTGTAATACGCTTGCGTCGGTGGCTGAACAAATGCTTCAGAATGTATGGCGTAAAATGGACTAACCGCCTAAATGTTGTCCGTGTGACCAAGGGAAGTCAGACGGAGCATCTATGACGTATGTACAGTCGAGCTTGGATAATTCGAAGTGCAAGGGACCACTGCAAAACTTCGAATTATCCATAAAAAATTATTTTTATGTTGTAAAATAATCAATCGCATCAAAAATTATCGCAAAAAAAAGTTTATTAATTTTAAATAAAAAAACTACAGCTTTTTAAAATATTGAGATATTTCAGATTGCTTTAAAGAGCTTACTTGAGTTTTTTAAACAAAATCTTCAAGGATATCTACAGCTCGAAACACAGCTTCACTCACGTTAGACTGTCTTTCTACATAACGACGATATTCCACTAGATGATGCACTTTTCAAATAACTGCATTAAAACTAGATTCTGTCATTTTTGAAAGATTAAAAACTTCGAATTAAAGAAGTTGGACTTCGAAGTAACCAAGATTTTTAAGCATTAACTGAATACAAGTTTCAAGGGACTGACAAAAAACTTCGAATTAGCCACGAATTCGAATTAAAGACGTTCAAATTATCCAAGCTCGACTGTATACAAAATTTTGAAGTTCCGTCTACATTTTGTGTTAAACTTATCGATAAATTCTTTTCCATTAAATAGTTGTAGCCGTTTGTAATCGCTACATTTTGACTTACCCGGTATTTAAAGGGGTTCACAATCACAATATATAAAAAATACGAAAACATAATTTGTAGGAAGAAGATAACATAAAGATTAAAATACATTTGCGCAATATTGAATTCAGCGTCTTCATAAATTTCCTTTGAGGGTTCACGTGCTCATGTGCGCCAATGGACGATCCGCCACTGGTCGCAAAACCACATATATAGTCACAAATATATAGTCACATACGTTTCATTCTAACTGAACTTGGGTTGACGATAATAATTTTGAGAAAAATAAAAACATTTCAATGAAAATGCAACGATATGTTCCTTGTTTTGTGTGAAATGTTATAACATCCCGGGAAAAAATTATCATTTTTTATTTTCAACTGAACAGTGAAATGAGATTTGAAGACTTTGTAAACAACAGTTTTATTTTTTACACGAGTCGTTAACTAATATTTCGATTTTTTTCAATAAATAATAAAAAAAAGGTGACTTGCATTAAGTTATCTAATCATATAATATTTAACTATGCATAAAATCAAAATTTTCTAGAGTCGATTGAAATAAGCTAATTAAAAAACACAATAAAAAATCCAAATTTTACAATAAATAATTTTATTTTATTTTATTTCATGAAAAACTTAAAATTTATCAGCCTTAGGTAATAAACTAATACTACGTAAGTATAAAGGGAAAGTGTAAAAAGAAAGCATTCTGGATGAACATAAATCTGTATTTTCTACATTCCCCATCTACGACGTGATATTTTATAAGTACATTCACTTTTCAACTCGTTATTGTGATATATAAGCGTTTGGATCACTTTATGGATTTTCTTTTTTTATTTATAAAAAAAAAGGAGCTCTTGAATAAACAGAGGCACAGATAAAAGACTTTGTTATCTAAACTTTGTATGCTTTGGCACGAATAAGGATTCATACAGGAGCATTCAAAGAAGTGAAAGTAAAAAATAATGGTCTTTACACAGGCTACATTTATATACAGAGTTCTTTGTAAGAAAATGTCGCGAAATTACGTATCCCATATCAGTTCTCTACGGCAGTGAAAAGAATAATATTTCTTTCTTTCTTTCTTTGACTATTTTTGCCAAACATACCTAAGAAAAGAGGGGTTATTTGGCTCTGGGAATTGGGCTCATAGAAGCCTGCGAAGGTGTGCAAGGACCTACTGTTCTATTGCGATATTTTATCTAAATTTGCTTTGTCTTTCAGAATTTTGAAAAAAAAAATGGATTTTTTTCCCCTTAGGTGAGATAAAATAATTAAACTCCAAGTGAAAAATACATGCACCCACCTCGCTTCAAAGGGAAGGCCAAGGGAGCCCCCCTCCTATGTCGACACCTTATCTAAATTTACTGCTTTTTGAGAATTTTGAAAAGAAAAGAGGACGTTTTTTCCTTAGGTGCCATAAAATAATTAAACATCTAGGGAAAAATATACCCCCCTCCCCCCGCCCCTTTCAAGGAGAAAGCCAAGGGGTTCTCTCCTTCCACTTCTGTTTTGACATTTTATCTAAATTTACTTCTTCTTTGAGAATTTTGAAAAAAAGAAAGACATTTTTTTCTTTAATGACATAAAATAATTAAACACCAAGCGAAAAATATATGCCCCTCCCCGCTTCAAGGGGAAGGACAACGCCCCCCCTCCCCTCCTATTTCAACATCTTATCTAAATTCACTTCCTCTTTGAGAATTTTGAAAAATAAAGAGGACTTTTTTTCCTGCCACTTCTATTTCGACGTCTTACCCAAATTTACTACTTCTTTGGGAATCTCTCTATTTTTAAAAAAAGGAACTAACGCTGTCACCGCCACCGGTTTTGAAATTTTTGTGACCGGAGGTGTTTCTTCGCTAATATTAAGAAAAATATTGCATACAAAAATATGAAAATCAGTGATATTATAGAGAAATGTAAACACGCTGATGTAGACAGTTTTCAAATCGAAGAATTATTTTAAGAGATATTTAATGCTAAAATTAGACAAAATCGTTCCATTAAAAAAGTTTTATAGGAGAAAAAACTATACATGGGAATTTAATCATTTTTAGATAATTTTAAACATAAGAAATTCCCGGTGTGCAGACTGTATTTATTTTTTTAATTTGACTCATTTTTTGAAGTTTTATTTCTATTTTAAATTCTAATTTTCAACATTTCGAGAGATATTTTTTACATATTTTAGAAAATGGTATTCATTTAAACTGTTGCCAACTGTATAAACAGCGCAAACAATAATGCTTGCTTCAAATTAAAAATTTATTTACACGTGACTATTGTAAACAGAAAAACACCCTTCAAATTATAATTAAATAATTATGCATAAAAAGCAGGAGCTCATTGAAAATTACGTCATAAAAACTATATTTACACGTGAATTTTAAAGAGAAAGGATATTGCAAAATAATGAATTCATTAACATGAGTTAGAAGTCTTAAATAGGAGAAATTACGTCACATTACACTTATTACGTAAAATGAACAAAAAATAATATTGCAAAAACAGTTTAAATTTAAAAATTGCGCGAGACATTTATTTGATATTTTGAGATGATGCTTTCTTGTTAGGAAAGCGCAAATAATATTTCATTTCTAACAAAAATATTTTCACGTGAATATTAAAAACAGAAAGAAAAGTTTGGTGAAAATTACGTCAGATTAAAAACGATACATTTAAAATGTCTTATTTAAAAGAACTTTCTTTTCGCTTTGTTAAAAAATACCGTGCGACAAAGACTCTGTTTACTTAACCTTTAACTGATGTTACCGGTCTCTCAGACCGCAGCTTTTTTCAATTTTTACAGTTTAACTTGCAATTTTCAGTTTAACTACAAACACTACCGAAAGTATGTTCCGTTTGGAACTTTAGTACTATCACCAGAGACTTTTGAATAGGTGAATTTTAATTATAACAGTCCTGTGCAAAATGTTTAGTACAAAAACACCATCCTATGAGTTAATCGTGCCTTTTATTCATCTTTCGTTGCAGCGGTCTGACAGACCGCTTCACACTAGTTATGTGATAATTTCTGTGACATCAGTTAAAGGTTAATTAATTTTATATTAGCTTATTTGGAAATGTTTAACTGCTTTTATTTAATCACAGACGAAAACATACATTGTATCTTTTAACAGCAGCTGATTTGGCCTTAAAATTCCCCAATCAAAGATAAATGAATAGAAATCCGTTTATATAGAGATCGCTACTGTTTTTTAAATTATATTTCAACCTTCCGAAATCTTTTTAAAGACGATCAAATTAGCGTGCTTTTAGAGTCTTCGGTGTTTGAACGGGGGTTGGCGAGCGTAGCTCATAGGGGGCAGAGCCCCCTAGTTTTGAGAAAAAAGAGAACTTTTTTTTTCGTAAGTGGCATAAAATAATTAAACACCAAGTGGAAAATATAAATGAGTAGAAGTTTTTTTTTTTTTTTTTTTTTTTTTTTTTTTTTTTTTTTTTTAAATCGAAATAGTAATCGTAAAAATAGCAAAACTTTAATTTAAAGAGGAGAATAGCATTTGAATCACTGTGAAAAAATAAGGAGAAAATATCACTAACTCTGTACGTTGAATTCCTGATACATTTCAGGCTGTTTTGAAATTCAAAATAGCTACTTTCTGACGGATATTTTTCATTTATATATGCATAAAAATTTCAGATATTGTTATCCCTCTTACAAATAAATTAAACATCGATTTTCATTTTCCCATAAAAATATAGAATCTTTCAAAAAATACTATTAAAGTTGGTGTTTTCGGACCTGAATAAAATTTTTAGGTTATATTAAAAAATAATGGTGGTTTCTGGTATTTAACTTTTCAACCAATTTCTATTAAAAGAATGGAAACAGTTTTAAAACATACTCCGAGACCAGCAGAACACACTTTTGGACTATGGTACAAGAATAAATAATGCTTTTAATTATAATAAGGAATAGCTAATACTTGTAATTTCTCATTATGCTAAGTAAAGTTTAGAGTTTTCAATTTCTCGTTATAGTTAGTAATAACTAATGCTTTCAATTTCTCATTTTAATAATAACTAATTCTATCAAATTCTCATTTAACTAATCAATAAAACTAATGCTTTCAATATATCATTATAATAAGTAATAACTAATGCTTTTAATTTCTGATTATGTTAAGTAATAACTAGAGTTTTCAATTTCTCGCTATAGTTAGTAATAACTAATGCTTTCAATTTCTCATTTTAATAATAACTAATTCTATCAAGTTCTCATTTAACTAAGTAACAACACTAATACTTTCAATATATCATTATACTAAGTAATAACTAATGGTTTTAATTTCTCATTATGTTAAGTAATCACTAGAGTTTTCAATTTCTCGTTATAGTTAGTAATAACTAATGCTTTCAATTTCTCATTTTAATAATAACTAATTCTATCAAGTTCTCATTTAACTAGGTAACAACACTAATACTTTCAATATATCATTATAATAAGTAATAACTAATGCTTTTAATTTCTCATTATGTGTTATAATCAATAGAGTTTTCAATTTCTCGTTGTAATTAGTAATAACAAATGCTTTCAAGTTCTCACTATAATAAGTAATAATTCTATCAAATTCTCATTAAACTAAGTAATAAAACTAATGCTTTCAATATATCATTATAATAAGTAATAACTAATGCTTTAAATTTCTCATTATAAATGAAACAATGTCGTCAACGACGTTCTTCGGTTTCAGAATCATTTCTATCACGAAATATCTGGAACCATTCTTAATCTATACGATCACTAGCATAGTCACCAACTTTTACATTTTTCTTGTACCAGTAAAATGCAATCTCCTGATCCAACAAATCCAACATCTCTTTCTTGGATTTGTGTATTATTGAACGATAGTGACGTCAAATGCATATGCTTTACTATAGAAATCGTTCAAGACTGGGTCGTAAATGAGGAATTCTATAGCGGATGCGAATGACGTCATTTTATATAAAATAAAAGCGTGTGTTTTAAGTGTTATATTGAAATATGTTTTGTACTATCTATATTTATATACATATATTTTATTTTTCATCGGGGGTGACACTAAATTTTGAAAAAGCAGAATTCATGTTTTCTAGTTATTTTTACTATTTTGATTGCAGCTTTTATTCTATCAAGTCATTTTCTGTTTCGGAACCTGTTACGAAAGTAAAAGTATCCTCATAAAATAAAAAAAAAAGCAAGAAAAATCGCAAAGAATGAAAAAAATATCTGGTTGGAGATCGATCTTGCATACACTCTAAATTGAAATGTCTGAAATTCAGACACTTAAGTGTCTGAAACGGTGTGTTCAATTTTCAGACATTTTAAAATGTCTTAATTTTTTCAGACACTTTTTGCGTCTGAATTTCAGACACTTCAAACGTCTTAATCGCAACCAATTTTTGTCAGCATTATACGTAGCCATATTTGACCACGGTGAATCCTAGAAAAATATTTAGCTGTGGTCTTGTCCCCCACCCCACACAGCCTGATTTTGGGGCTTCCAAATTTGCTATGCAATTTTTGTAAAGCTCGTAATTTAAATCTTTTACGACATTGTACTGATTATATTAAAAATTTTGAATTTCAGGAGTAGAACAAGATTAAAACAAAAATATATTCATCTAAATATTAGATTTCTTTTATTTGTTTAGTTTTTAATGTTATTTTACTTTAAAAATTCAAAATATCGATTATAATCAGTACAATTTCGAAATGGATTTAAAATATAAGCTTTACAAAAATTGCACATCAAATTTTTGAGTCCTAAAATCGTAGGGGGACGGGACACTGTCCAGCATGCCCATGTTTTAAACAGGTCCTTTTGCAAAAAAATGCAACTCTGCATTATCTTTTACTAAATAGGGGTGTCCGGTATTTGGAAGTGTCCGTTGTGAAGGTTAACGAACATTTCCGAAAAGTGGACGTTTAATACCCTTTTTAATACACAATGTATGCATATTTGTATATTTTTACCTCACAAAAGGAAACATCTCCGATTATCTGACAAATTCCCCAGCCCCAAAGTGTTCCCTATTGACGGTTTTTACGGTACATGGATAAATATATATATATATATATATATATATTTGTAATCTTATCTTACTCTAAAAGTTCAAATATTCATTATACTCAGTGGATAAAAATAAAGATATTTATAATATCAGTTGTTCGAAAATTGCAAAGAACCCCCCCCCCCCCCCCTTAAAAAAAAAAGAAAATTCATGCAATTTAAAAACTAGATCTTTTAAAAATTTATAATGGCAAATAGGCATTGTTTTACACAGATCAGATAATCACAAGATCTATTTAACTATAAATACAAAATAATAAATAAATACTCTAATTTAGTAACATTCAGAAAATAATTACTGCTAGTTTCAAAACTTGCCTCAAATATACATTTCAAGTAGTACATATAAATAAACAAATTTAGTCACTATAAGTAGTGAACATGTGTAATATATATTTTTTGAATATGCGGTTCTTTGTCATTGTTTAATTAAAAATGAACTTTGGTGTCTAATTTTATACATTCTGTGGAATATGTAAAAGTTTTTCTTTTAAACATATTCCTTAGCTGTTATGGAACAACAGGATATAAGTCATATTTATTTTTTTATTCCTGTAAACTTTGTATCTTATGAATATGAGTTACATAAATTTTACAGATTTGATAAGAAAAAATTAACCTAGAAAACAGAAGAAAAGGAAAAGAAATTGACAGAATATGTACTGTTTTTAGTTGTTTGAAAATACTTTGAATATAAAAAAAGTAGTTATTAATCGCTTAAAAATATATAATATATAAGTAAATATGAACTTTTAAAAATATATACTATTTCAGTTTTATCTATAAACTTTATATCAAGCATAAACAACTTTTTATTTATGCCTAAATTATCATGTTTAATTTTTTTCGTACTAATAATTGTTTGTATCAGAAACGTTGCATATGCGATTGCAATAAAGGGAAATTTCATAATTTTTTCTGATATTTCTCAGGTTTGAAAATTTAAAATCATGAACAAAACATAGCAGAAAAAGGCTTACATATAAATAAAAAAATAATATAGGTACCAATTTAAAAAAACTCCAAAAATATTAATGAATACTTTATAAATATACCGTTAAACAAGAGCAGAAATTGCAGTTAATGAATAAAATGTTTCTGCATTTGTTCTATGTTTAAAAAATCTTACGGAATGATAGTATAAGAAATACCTATTATGTTTTAAGAAATTTGGTAAATATTAAATATGAAACTTTGACTATCAAAATTTCCGATTTTCAATAATAAATTAAAGCATCAATAATAAGAATAAATCTTTAAAAAGTTTCAGTACTGTGATTAAAAACGGTGACATGTAAAGAAAATTTTTACTGTATTAATGCTTTTTTTGAATCTGCGAACTTTTCCGAATATCATAATCATAAATGAATATCATATTTAGCTCCAAAATAATAATCACAAAAAATACAATAAGTACTGATACATAAACTGCAAGAGTTTATAATCAATAAACAGTAAAAATCAGAAGAAACAGAACATAGAATAAATACAGTTTCAAACGGCTTCAATTTATTGTTTTTATCTCCCTTTAATGGAACTATGAATCATTCAGCTTTTCAAATCTGTTTATGTTGCACGTTTTGCTTTTGGGAAACGACGAATTAGGATATTTCCGATCACAGGATCGAAAAGGAAGGTTAAACAAGTTATCACTCATTCGTTTATTCACATGAGACAAGCGCGCTGAATTAAAGCATTGCAATTTAATTATCAAAACAATTATATTCGATACCGGTACATTAAGAAGGTATAACAGACGACAGCTTGTGAAATCAAAAAACTAACATTAAACTACAAAAAAAGAGATCAATCTTTAAAAACTATTTAATTTATATTCATAAGATACAAACCTACTGAAATAAAAAGTTAAAATTAAATATGACTTACGCTTTCATTCGATAAATACTCCATAATTACGCATTTCTTTTAATCCAAGCAATGACAACGCTTAAAATGTGATTCTTTCTATATCATGAAGGAGCCATAGATGACATGCGCGGAAATCAATGCTCTGATTGGCTGTTCAGAAAAGTACAAAAAAGAAATGTTCAACTACTGTTTTAAATAAGACACTTCGTAGATAATTCCAACATATTTCTCGGTTCGTATATACCATGATCATACTAAGACACTTATGTATCTTAAATTAAGACATCTATTGTGTCTGAATTTTCAGATTAAGACACTTAAGTGACTGAAATTCTTTTTCAGTCACATATGTGTCTAAATTTAAGACGCCTCTATTTGCAGTGTATTCTATAAAAACTAGTGCATTATTATTTTTTTTAATATTTGTTAAATTTATACTACTTTACATTAAGATTAAATGATAGCGAACATTTTACATCTCTGAAATCTCAAAAAGTACTTAAAAAACCCACCCATGCAGAAAACTTAATTTCCAAAGTGCTCCCGAATATCTCCTGAAATAAATCTGCATTTAATATAAAAATAAAAATAAATAAATGTATTCTACGAAAAGGAAATCCTTAATTCTTTTTCGATATCAAATATTTTTTTAATTTATTTGATTTCCATTATTCCCCGGAACAATCATTACAAAATAAGGGTAATCATAATTTATATATTTCAAAAGAATGGGAATTTTACATTTTTTTAAACATCGGTTCTTATTAATATTGATATAAGGAAATCCCAAAAGAATTTCGGAAATCCTTATATTTAGGAACAACTGTATAAAACTAGCGGGGCGATATTTTTTAAAAAGAAAACAATTTCGCTTTTAGTTCACCGAAGTTTATGATTATCCTCCCACATTTATATCCATCCCCCGGACATTTTTTCTTCGTTTATTTCTTTCTCTTCTTGGAATCTGAGCTAGTTTGAATCTTGGATAGAAAATCCTTTTCAAATTAATCCACCGGTAACAAGCCGCTGCTATGGGGATTTTTTTTTTTCGAAAACTTGGACCGAGTTCCGTATTCTGTTTCGGTTCTAAATAATTGAGGCTACTTCTTGGATCCATATTAGGTCAGTTATAATGATGGTATTAAATAAAGAAAGAAAGAAGATAGAATTAAGTTTGTTATTTTTATTATTTAATGACCTTTTTGATAATTATTGTTCCTCTTCGAATATCTTCGAATATCATACATTCATCTGAGCTGGTTTGAATCTTGAATAGAAAATCCTTTTAAATTAATCTGCCTGTAACAAGCGTGTTGCTATATTGACCCCCCCCCCCCCCCCACCCTTCCGAGAACTTGGATTGAGTTCCGTATTCTACTTTGGCTCTAAATAATTGAGGCTTAATTTAAATTCTAAAATTGCTGAAGAAGTCTCAGAAATCTCAAAAAGTACTCGGACTTTTTGAGATTTCAGAGATATAAAAAATTAGCTATCATTTAATCTTAATTTAAAGTAGTATAAATTTAACAAGTATTTAAAAAATAATAATACATAAATGTATCAATAATACACATTCATCAAATCAAGACTTTTCCTAAAATTAAAATAGAATTTAAATTTTAGATTTTAAATTAAGCCTTAATTATTTAATGCCAAAACAGAATACAGAACTGAGTCAAGTTTCCGTGGTGTGGGGAGGGGGGAGGCGGGGGGGACTCAGAAATCTCAAAAAGTACTTAAAAAAACCACCCATGCTGAAAACTTAATTTCCAAAATGTTTCCGAATGTGTCCTGAAATAAATCTGCATTTAATATAAAAATAAAATAAAATAAAATAAATGTATTCTACGAAAAGGAAATCCTTAATTCTTTTTCGATATCAAATATTTTTTTAATTTATTTGATTTTCATTATTCCCCGGAACAATCATTACAAAATAAGGGTAATCATAATTTATATATTTCAAAAGAATGGGAATTTTACATTTTTTTAAACCTCGGGTCTTATTAATATTGATATGAGGAAATCCCAAAAGAATTTCGGAAATCCTTATATTTAGGAACAACTCTATAAAAGTATCGGGGCGATATTTTTTAAAAGCAAACAATTTCGCTTTTAGTTCACCGAAGTTTATGATTATCCTCCCACATTTATATCCATCCCCCGGACATTTTTTCTTCGTTTATTTCTTTATCTTCGTGGAATCTGAGCTAGTTTGAATGTTGGATAGAAAATCCTTTTCAAATTAATCCGCTGGTAACAAGCCGTTGCTATGGGATTTTTTTTTTCGAAAACTTGGACTGAGTTCCGTATTCTATTTTGGTTCTAAATAATTGAGGCTACTTCTTGGATCCATATTAGGTCAGTTATAATGATGGTATTAAAGAAAAAAAGAAGATAGAATTAATTTTGTTATTTTTATTATTTAACGACCTTATTGATAATTATTGTTCCTCTTCGAATATCATACATTCATCTGAGCTGGTTTGAATTTTGAATAGAAAATCCTTTTAAATTAATCTACCTGTAACAAGCGTGTTGCTATATTGACCCCCCCCCCCGCCGCACCCCCACACTCCCGAGAACTTGGACGGAGTTCCGTATTCTACTTTGACTCTAAATAATTGAGACTTAATTTACATTCTAAAATTGCTCAAGAAGTCTCAGAAATCTCAAAAAGTAGTCGGACTTTTTGAGATTTCAGAGATATAAAAGATTCGCTATCATTTAATCTTAATTTAAAGTAGTATAAATTTAACAAGTATTTATAAAATAATAATACATAAATGTATCAATAATACACATTCATCAAATCAAGTCTTTTCCTAAAATTAAAATAGAATTTAAATTTTAGAATTTAAATTAATCTTTAATTATTTAATGCCAAAACAGAATACAGAATTTAGTCAAGTTTCCCTGGTGTGGGGAGGGGGGGACTCAGAAATCTCAAAAAGTACTTAAAAAAACCACCCATGTTGAAAACTTAATTTCCAAAATGTTTCCGAATGTGTCGTGGAATAAATCTGCATTTAATATATATAAAAAAAATAAAATAAAAATAAATGTATTCTACGAAAAGGAAATCCTTAATTCTTTCTCGATATCAAATATTTTTTAAATTTATTTGATTTTCATTATTCCCCGAAACAATCATTACAAAATAAGGGTAATCATAATTTATATATTTCAAAAGAATGGGAATTTTACATTTTTTTAAACCTCGGGTCTTATTAATATTGATATAAGGAAATCCCAAAAGAATTTCGGAAATCCTTATATTTAGGAACAACTGTATAAAACTAGCGGGGCGATATTTTTTAAAAGCAAACAATTTCGCTTTTAGTTCACCGAAGTTTATGATTATCCTCCCACATTTATATCCATCCCTCGGACATTTTTTTCTTCTTTTATTTTTTTATCTTCCTGGAATCTGAGCTAGTTTGAATCTTGGATAGAAAATCCTTTTCAAATTAATCCACTGGTCCCCATAATCCCAATCCAGTGGTCCCCACTGGTCAAATTAATCCCCATAGCCGTTGCTATGGGGATTTTTTTTTTTCGAAAACTTGGACTGAGTTCCGTATTCTATTTTGGTTCTAAATAATTGAGGCTACTTCTTGGATCCATATTAGGTCAGTTATAATGATGGTATTAAATAAATAAATAAGGAAAGAAAGAAAGAAAGAAGATAGAATTAATTTTGTTATTTTTATTATTTAATGTCCTTTTTGATAATTATTGTTCCTCTTCGAATATCTTCGAATATCATACATTCATCTGAGCTGGTTTGAATCTTGAATAGAAAATCCTTTTAAATTAATCTGCCTGTAACAAGCGTGTTGCTATATTGACCTGCCCTAATGCTTTCAATTTCAAATTTTAATAATAACTAATTCTATCAAGTTCTCATTTAACTAAGTAACAACACTAATACTTTCAATACATCATTATATTAAGTAATAACTAATGCTTTTAATTTCTCATTATGTGTTATAATCAATAGAGTTTTCAATTTCTCGTTGCAATTAGTAATAACAAATGCTTTCAAGTTCTCACTATAATAAGTAATAATTCTATCAAATTCTCATTAAACTAAGTAATAAAACTAATGCTTTCAATATATCATTATAATAAGTAATAACTAATGCTTTAAATTTCTCATTATAAATGAAACAATGTCGTCAACGACGTTCTTCGGTTTCAGAATCATTTCTATCACGAAATATCTGGAACCATTCTTAATCTATACGATCACTAGCATAGTCACCAACTTTTACATTTTTCTTGTACCAGTAAAATGCAATCTCCTGATCCAACAAATCCAACATCTCTTTCTTGGATTTGTGTATTATTGAACGATAGTGACGTCAAATGCATATGCTTTACTATAGAAATCGTTCAAGACTGGGTCGTAAATGAGGAATTCTATAGCGGATGCGAATGACGTCATTTTATATAAAATAAAAGCGTGTGTTTTAAGTGTTATATTGAAATATGTTTTGTACTATCTATATTTATATACATATATTTTATTTTTCATCGGGGGTGACACTAAATTTTGAAAAAGCAGAATTCATGTTTTCTAGTTATTTTTACTATTTTGCTTGCAGCTTTTATTCTATCAAGTCATTTTCTGTTTCGGAACCTGTTACGAAAGTAAAAGTATCCTCATAAAATAAAAAAAAAAGCAAGAAAAATCGCAAAGAATGAAAAAAATATCTGGTTGGAGATCGACCTTGCATATTCTATAAAAACTAGTGCATTATTATTTTTTTTAATATTTGTTAAATTTATACTACTTTACATTAAGATTAAATGATAGCGAACATTTTACATCTCTGAAATCTCAAAAAGTACTTAAAAAACCCACCCATGCAGAAAACTTAATTTCCAAAGTGCTCCCGAATATCTCCTGAAATAAATCTGCATTTAATATAAAAATAAAATAAAATAAATGTATTCTACGAAAAGGAAATCCTTAACTCTTTTTCGATATCAAATATTTTTTTAATTTATTTGATTTCCATTATTCCCCGGAACAATCATTACAAAATAAGGGTAATCATAATTTATATATTTCAAAAGAATGGGAATTTTACATTTTTTTAAACCTCGGGTCTTATTAATATTGATATGAGGAAATCCCAAAAGAATTTCGGAAATCCTTATATTTAGGAACAACTCTATAAAAGTAGCGGGGCGATATTTTTTAAAAGCAAACAATTTCGCTTTTAGTTCACCGAAGTTTATGATTATCCTCCCACATTTATATCCATCCCCCGGACATTTTTTCTTCTTTTATTTCTTTATCTTCGTGGAATCTGAGCTGGTTTGAATCTTGGATAGAAAATCTTTTTCAAATTAATCCACCGGTAACAAGCCGTTGCTATGGGGATTTTTTTTTTCGAAAACTTGGACTGAGTTCCGTATTCTGTTTTGGTTCTAAATAATTGAGGCTACTTCTTGGATCCATATTAGGTCAGTTATAATGATGGTATTAAATAAAGAAAGAAAGAAGATAGAATTAATTTTGTTATTTTTATTGTTTAACGACCTTATTGATAATTATTGTTCCTCTTCGAATATCATACATTCATCTGAGCTGGTTTGAATTTTGAATAGAAAATCCTTTTAAATTAATCTACCTGTAACAAGCGTGTTGCTATATTGACACCCCCCCGCGCCCCCACACTCCCGAGAACTTGGACGGAGTTCCGTATTCTACTTTGGCTCTAAATAATTGAGGCTTAATTTAAATTCTAAAATTGCTCAAGAAGTCTCAGAAATCTCAAAAAGTAGTCGGACTTTTTGAGATTTCAGAGATATAAAAAATTCGCTATCATTTAATCTTAATTTAAAGTAGTATAAATTTAACAAGTATTTAAAAAATAATAATACATAAATGTATCAATAATACACATTCATCAAATCAAGTCTTTTCCTAAAATTAAAATAGAATTTAAATTTTAGAATTTAAATTAAGCTTTAATTATTTAATGCCAAAACAGAATACAAAATTTAGTCAAGTTTCTCTGGTGTGGGGAGGGGGGGGGGGACTCAGAAATCTCAAAAAGTACTTAAAAAAACCACCCATGCTGAAAACTTAATTTCCAAAATGTTTCCGAATGTGTCCTGGAATAAATCTGCATTTAATATATATAAAAAAAAATAAATAAAAATAATAATAAATGTATTCTACGAAAAGGAAATCCTTAATTCTTTTTCGATATCAAATATTTTTTAAATTTAGTTGATTTTCATTATTCCCCGGAACAATCATTACAAAATAAGGGTAATCATAATTTATATATTTCAAAAGAATGGGACTTTTACATTTTTTTAAACCTCGGGTCTTATTAATATTGATATAAGGAAATCCCAAAAGAATTTCGGAAATCCTTATATTTAGGAACAACTGTATAAAACTAGCGGGGCGATATTTTTTAAAAGCAAACAATTTCGCTTTTAGTTCACCGAAGTTTATGATTATCCTCCCACATTTATATCCATCCTCCGGACATTTTTTCTTCTTTTATTTTTTTATCTTCCTGGAATCTGAGCTAGTTTGAATCTTGGATAGAAAATCCTTTTCAAATTAATCCACTGGTAACAAGCCGTTGCTATGGGGATTTTTTTTTTCGAAAACTTGGACTGAGTTCCGTATTCTATTTTGGTTCTAAATAATTGAGGCTACTTCTTGGATCCATATTAGGTCAGTTATAATGATGGTATTAAATAAAGAAAGAAAGAAAGAAAGAAGATAGAATTAATTTTGTTATTTTTATTATTTAATGTCCTTTTTGATAATTATTGTTCCTCTTCGAATATCTTCGAATATCATACATTCATATGAGCTGGTTTGAATCTTGAATAGAAAATCCTTTTAAATTAATCTGCCTGTAACAAGCTTGTTGCTATATTGACCTGCCCCCCTCCCCCCGAAAACTTGGACTGAGTTCCGTATTTTATTTTGGCTCTAAATAATTGAGGCTTAATTTAAATTCTAAAATCGCTCAAGAAGTCTCAGAAATCTCAAAAAGTACTCGGACTTTTTGAGATTTCAGAGATATAAATATTCGCTACCATTTAATCTTAATTTAAAGTAGTATAAATTTAACAAGTATTTAAAAAATAATAATACATAAATGTATCAATAATACACATTCATCAAATCAAGTCTTTTCCTAAAATTAAAATTGAATTTAAATTTTAGAATTTAAATTAAGCTTTAATTATTTAATGCCAAAACAGAATACAGAATTTAGTCAAGTTTCCCTGGTGTGGGGAGGGGGGGACTCAGAAATCTAAAAAAGTACTTAAAAAAACCACCCATGCTGAAAACTTAATTTCCAAAATGTTTCCGAATGTGTCCTGGAATAAATCTGCATTTAATATATATATATAAAAAAAAAATAATAAAAATTAATGTATTCTACGAAAAGGAAATCCTTAATTCGATATCAAATATTTTTTTAATTTATTTGATTTCCATTATTCCCCAGAACAATCATTACAAAACAGGGGTAATCATAATTTATGTATTTCAAAAGAATGGGAATTTTACATTTTTTTTTAAACCTCGGGTCTTATTAATATTGATATGAGGAAATCCCAAAAGAATTTCGGAAATCCTTATATTTAGGAGCAACCCTATAAAAGTAGCGAGACGATTTTTTTTTAAAACAAACAGTTTCGCTTTTTGTTTACCGAAGTTTATGATTATCCTCCCACATATATATCCATCCTCCGGACATTTTTTCTTTTTTTTTTTATTTCTTTATCTTCGTGGAATCTGAGCTGGTTTGAATCTTGGATAGAAAATCCTTTTGAAATTAATCCACCGGTAACAAGCCGTTGCTATGGGGATTTTTTTTTTTCGAAAACTTGGACTGAGTTCCGTATTCTGTTTTGGTTCTAAATAATTGAGGCTACTTCTTGGATCCATATTAGGTCAGTTATAATGATGGTATTAAAGAAAGAAAGAAAGAAGATAGAATTAATTTTGTTATTTTTATTATTTAACGACATTATTGATAATTATTGTTCCTCTTCGAATATCATACATTCATCTGAGGGTTTGAATTTTGAATAGAAAATCCTTTTAAATTAATCTGCCTGTAAGAAGCGTGTTGCTATATTGACCCACCCCACCCATCCTCCCGAGAACTTGGACTGAGTTCCGTATTCTACTTTGGCTCTAAATAATTGAGGCTTAATTTAAATTCTAAAATTGCTCAAGAAGTCTCAGAAATCTCAAAAAGTAGTCGGACTTTTTGAGATTTCAGAGATATAAAAAATTCGCTATCATTTAATCTTAATTTAAAGTAGTATAAATTTAACAAGTATTTAAAAAATAATAATACATAAATGTATCAATAATACACATTCATCAAATCAAGTCTTTTCCTAAAATTAAAATAGAATTTAAATTTTAGAATTTAAATTAAGCTTTAATTATTTAATGCCAAAACAGAATACAGAATTTAGTCAAGTTTCCCTGGTGTGGGGAGGGGGGGGGGACTCAGAAATCTCAAAAAGTACTTAAAAAAACCACCCATGCTGAAAACTTAATTTCCAAAATGTTTCCGAATGTGTCCTGGAATAAATCTGCATTTAATATATATATATATAAAAAATAAATAAAAATAAATGTATTCTACGAAAAGGAAATCCTTAATTCTTTTTCGATATCAAATATTTTTTAAATTTATTTGATTTTCATTATTCCCCGGAACAATCATTACAAAATAAGGGTAATCATAATTTATATATTTCAAAAGAATGGGAATTTTACATTTTTTTAAACCTCGGGTCTTATTAATATTGATATAAGGAAATCCCAAAAGAATTTCGGAAATCCTTATATTTAGGAGCAACTGTATAAAACTAGCGGGGCGATATTTTTTAAAAGCAAACAATTTCGCTTTTAGTTCACCGAAGTTTATGATTATCCTCCCACATTTATATCCATCCCTCGGACATTTTTTTCTTCTGTTATTTTTTTATCTTCCTGGAATCTGAGCTAGTTTGGATCTTGGATAGAAAATCCTTTTCAAATTAATCCACTGGTAACAAGCCTTTGCTATGGGGATTTTTTTTTTTCGAAAACTTGGACTGAGTTCCGTATTCTATTTTGGTTCTAAATAATTAAGGCTACTTCTTGGATCCATATTAGGTCAGTTATAATGATGGTATTAAATAAATAAAGAAAGAAAGAAAGAAAGAAGATAGAATTAATTTTGTTATTTTTATTATTTAATGACCTTTTTGATAATTATTGTTCCTCTTCGAATATCTTCGAATATCATACATTCATCTGAGCTGGTTTGAATCTTGAATAGAAAATCCTTTTAAATTAATCTGCCTGTAACAAGCGTGTTGCTATATTGACCTGCCCCCCCCGCCCCCCGAAAACTTGGACTGAGTTCCGTATTTTATTTTGGCTCTAAATAATTGAGGCTTAATTTAAATTCTAAAATTGCTCAAGAAGTCTCAGAAATCTCAAATAGTACTCGGACTTTTTGAAATTTCAGAGATATAAAATATTCGCTATCATTTAATCTTAATTTAAAGTATTATAAATTTAACAAGTATTTTAAAAATAATAATACATAAATGTATCAATAATACACATTCATCAAATCAAGCCTTTTCCTAAAATTAAAATAGAATTTAAATTTTAGAATTTAAATTAAGCCTTAATTATTTAATGCCAAAACAGAATACAGAACTGAGTCAAGTTTTCGTGGTGTGGGGAGGGGGGGATTCAGAAACCTCAAAAAGTACTTAAAAAAACACCCATGCAGAAAACTTAATTTCCAAAATGCTTCCGAATGTGTCCTGAAATAAATCTGCATTTAATATAAAAATAAAAAATAAACGTATTCTACAAAAAAGAAATCTTTAATTCTTTTCCTATATCAAATATTTTTTTAATTTATTTGATTTCTATTATTCCCCAGAACAATCATTACAAAACAAGGGTAATCATAATTTATGAATTTCAAAAGAATGGGAATTTTACATTTTTTTTTAAAACCTCAGATCTTATTAATATTGATATGAGGAAATCCCAAAAGAATTTCGGAAATCTTTATATTTAGGAGCAACCCTATAAAAGTAGCGAGACGATATTTTTTAAAAGCAAACAGTTTCGCTTTTGGTTTACCGAAGTTTATGATTATCCTCCCACATATATATCCATCCTCCGGACATTTTTTTCTTTTTTTTTTATTTCTTTATCTTCGTGGAATCTGAGCTGGTTTAAATCTTGGATAGAAAATCCTTTTCAAATTAATCCACCTGTAACAAGCCGTTGCTATGTTTTTTTTTTTTTTTTTTTTTTTTTTGAAAATTTGGACCGAGTTCCGTATTCTGTTTTGGTTCTAAATAATTGAGTTTACTCCTTGGATCCATATTAGGTCAGTTGTAATGATAATATTAAATAAACAAAGAAAGAAGAGAGAATTTTGTCATTTTTAACTGTTTAATGATCTTATTGATAACACTGGTCAACAGTGGTTTTGTTGTAGAACTAAAATTAGTTGATTCTAGATGAGTTTTTGGTGCTGACTCCGAATATGCTTTCCGTTTATCTCTAGATGGTCCAGGTTTTGAGAAATTTGCATATTTAAATTTATGCAAATTTAAGCTTTTTTTTGCTATTTTATGCAAATTTTAGATACAATATATGTCACATCTAATTAAGTTTTCTAGATAATGACTACTTGGCTATTTGCTTCAGATAAATGTCACGATTTGCATATTCTTAACATTTATGTATCAGTTATTAAGCCTAATTTGCATATTTTTCAATGGTGTAATGTTTACATCATTATTAACTTTAAAATAGTTGCCACAGAATTGACGTAATGTTTTTCTAGACTAGATTTTTATGCTGATTTCAAATCTGCAGTCTGTTTTCTTATGTCATATCTAGTTTTTGAGTAAGATGAATTTCTACTTTTGCATGGCATTAACACAGATTTGATATAAGATGCTTTTTAGGGGTGTGTAATTCATTGACAAGAAAGTGAACAGGGTCAGGTTCATATCAGAGACATAAACAAACATTTGTATAATCGAAAAAAGAAAAATAAGTAGTAGAATCTATCATAACTAGTTGAAGTTTATCATACAAATTATCATAAAAAGCTATTTCTGGCTTTTTGGACCAAAAACTAAAATTTCACTTCTTTCAAAAACCAGACGTGATAGAAGAAAACAGATACAAGATTTGAAATCAGCTCAAAATACTAGTTTAGAAACATATTAGCGTACTCGTGCGGCAGAAATATTTAAATGTCAAGAAACATTATTAGAAAAACATGAAAAATATGCAAATTACGTACAATATTTCACAGTCACATGTCAGCAAAATCTCAGAAACAACGTTTTTGTGAAGTAAATTAGGTAGCAATCATAACATAAATCAAAAAACCCTGTTTGATATTGCTTTATACCTTAAATCTGCAAATAATTGTATAAAATTTACTAAATTTGCATAAATTTAAATATGCAAATATCTCTCAAACTTGACGTGCTGGAGTAAATCTGAAACTAGATTCGGAATCAGCACAAAAAACCGCATAAAAAACAACTAATTTCTGTTTTACAACAGAGCAAAAATTCAAATTTGTTGACCAGTGTAATTATTGTCATTAAAATCTACTCTTCGAATATCATATATTCATCTGAGCTGGTTTGAATCTTGAATAGAAAATCCTTTTCAAATTAATCTGTCTGTAACAAGCGTGTTGCTATATTGACCTCCACCTACCCCAGAAAACTTGGACTACGTTCCGTATTCTGTTTTGGCTTTAAATATTTGAGGCTTAATTTAAATTCTAAAATAGCTCAAAAAGTCTCAGAAATCTCAAAAAGTAGTCGGACTTTTTGAGATTTCAGAGATATAAAATATTTGCTATCATTTAATCTTAATTGAAAGTAGTATAAATTTAACATATATATATATATATATATATATATACAGGGTGTCCGGTCTCAACGGTGTCCAATGGCTAATTCATAAACCGTTAGTCATAGACATATAGTTCCAATTACAAAAATGTTTTAAATCAGGTAAAGAAACATTTTGAAAGCGATTTGGGTCAATAAAAACATTTCTTAAAAATTTACGAAATTTAAATTTTTATACGGTCCCCCGGTCCTATAAGTTATATTTAGTAATTTTTTCCTATTACACTGACAAGTAAGACAAAAAAAGTCCCATTCATATAGCGCTAAAATTGAGCGAGTTATGAAACTTTAAAAATGCATGACTTATGACACTTTTCTACACTGAAAACAAATGTGTCCGGCTTGGTTTTGAGGGATCATATGCCAAGTGTTTAAAGTATTCGAAGGTCTTACTTCATATGTATCTGCTCTTTGAAAAAAAAATCCTACAAGTATTATGATTAAGTCTCAAATTGGCTAAAATAACATAGGTTTTATTTTGTCAGGATTTGAGACTGTTTCTCTTATGATTTCTTTTAACAAAAATTATGTTTTTTTTTATAAGATTTTATGTTACTTCAACAATCATATGTATGTTTTTCCAGTTCAAAATTTGTACTCTAACTTTAACCCACTTTTAAATATCCGATCGAGATTGCATTTTACATACTGGCGCAAATCCGATAACAATCTAATATTATTAAGATTTTCGGTGGTTACCATTTATACTTATTTTACAGGATAACACAAAAAATTTTGGATAAATTTCTGCCAAGGAGTTTAAGAAAAAGTTTTAGATTAGATAATACAAGACTGCGATTGTTGGGTTTTTCACATTTATGTATTTTTTAGCTCTGAATCCGAAAATTACCTTAATTTTTAACCGTCATGTCAGGATATTTCGCAAATCATAAATTTTCAAATTTAAAGAATAACAAAAATCGAATACTATAAAGTAGCGGAGATGGTTGCGTTTTTTAACTTTTCATAATTGATTTTTACGCGCTTTTTAGCACTGAATCTGAAAATGACCTTCATTTTTAACCATCACGTAAGAATTTTTTTTGCAAATCGCAAATGTGTAAGTTAAAATATAGCTAAAATCTCATAGTATAAAACATATGTAAAACATTTATTTTATTTTATTATATTAAAAAAAAATTATTCGATAATTTTTCTTATCCTGGGATTCTTACAGCTAAACAGCTGGGTGGTCCGATGAGATGGGGTAGGAAATTCAATTTTTGAACTCCTTAACTTTGAAATTTGCAATGTGCGAAAAATCCTGATATGATAGTTAAAAATGAAGGTCAATTTCGGATTCAGCGGTACAGAGTATACAAGAATCAATTATCATTAGCTAAAAAACATGACATAACCCAACTTTTGCAGGTTTGTGCAATCTAATAATATTTTAAAATACGTATCATTTTGTAAAGAATTGAGGCTGTTAATTTAGAATAATTTTATTTAAGAAAAATTCTGTTTTCTCTTTCTTCTTAAATGTTTATTACAAATTGTATATTTTCCATTAATATGCCAGAATGATTAAAGATTTCAAATTTATATTGAAGTGTTAATTTTACTCCCAGATATTTTTTATATCTGACGATATTATATTTCGACTAAATTTGTGAATGACCCCCAATTTGCAGCAAAAAATATGCTCCAACGTTAAACAGCTATTACTCGGTCAATTTTAATTGTAGAATAACGGGACTTTTTTTGTATTACTTGTCAGTGTAAAAGGAAAATTTCACTAAATATAACTTATAGGACCAGGGGACCGTATAAAAATTTAAATTTCGTAATTTTTTAAGAAATGTTTTTATTGACCCAAATCGCTTTTAAAATATTTCTTTACGTGATTTAAAACATTTTTGTAATTGGAACTATATGTCTATGTCTAACGGTTTAGGAATTAGCCATTGGACACCGTTGAGACCGGACACCCTGTATATATATATATATATATATAAATACATAAATGTATCAATAATTACACATTCATCAAATCAAGTCTTTTCCTAAAATTAAAATAGAATTTAAATTTTAGAATTTAAATTAAGCCTCAATTATTTAGAGCCAAAACAGAATACAGAACTCCGTCCAAGTTTTCGGGGTATGAGGAAGGGGGGGGGGGACTAAGAAATCTAAAAAAGTACTTAAAAAATCCACCCATGTAGAAATCTTAATTTCCAAAATGCTTCCGAATATCTCCTGAAATAAATCTGAATTTAATGTAAAAATAAAAATAAATGTATTCTGCGAAAAGGAAATCCTTAATTCTTTTTCGATATCAAATATTTTTTTAATTTATATGATTTCCATTATTCCCCGGAACAATCATTACAAAACAAGGGTAATCATAATTTGTATATTTCGACAGAATGGGAATTTTACATTTTTTAAAACTCCGGTCTTATTAATATTGATATGAGGAAATCCTTATATTTAGGAGCAACTCTATAAAAGTAGCGGGGGGATATTTTTTTTAAAGGAAACAATTTCTCTTTTAGTTCACCAAAGTTTAGGATTATCCTCCCACATTTATATCCATCCCCCGGACATTTTTTCTTCTTTTATTTTTTATTTTCCTGGAATCTGAGCTGGTTTGAATCTTGGATAGAAAATCCTTTTCAAATTAATCCACTGGTAACAAGCCGTTGCTATGGCGATTTTTTTTTTCGAAAACTTGGACTGAGTTCCGTATTCTGTTTTGGTTCTAAATAATTGAGGCTATTCCTTAGATCCATATTTGGTCAGTTATAATGATAGTATTAAATAAATAAAGAAAGAAGATGGAATTGATGTTTATATAGATACATCAATTAAGTTTTATTTTTGTTATTTTTATTATTTAATGACCTTATTGATAATTATTGTCATTAGAATTTCCTCTTCGAATATATTCCAATATCATATATACGTGGGTGGTTTAATAATTATTGTCCCTAGTGTATATAAAATATTTGTACTGTGATTGTTGTTGTGGAATATCGAAGTCTTAGATGCCTATATGCTCAATTTCAGAACCGTAGCTGCTATATTCACACAGTTTTGAAGGGATGAGTGAAAGGGGGAAGTGGGGGTAAAAGCTGATCTTTAGCTTATGGGGCTAGATTTGTCACAGTGGATGAGACATAACTATTGTCGTTTGGACTCGGGATCATAGTGATGTAGCCACATCTCATCCACTGCCACAAATGTAGCCTGATAAGATCCAAACCAGCATTTCACCCTCACCCTTCTCCTTAAAAACTCCCTCAAAAATAGGCCTTTAAAACTTCACCCCTCCCTCCAAAACTATGTTAATATAGCAGCTACGGTTCTGAAATTGAGCATATAGGCATTTAAAACATTGGGGTTTGATGTTACACACCAACCATTGCAGTACAAATGATTTATATACACTAGGGACAATAGTTACTGAATCATCCACGTATATAAAGAAAAAAATTGAGAATTAATGTTTATATATCTATACATATTTTTAGTGAAGTTTTATTTTGTTATTTTTATTATTTAGTAACCTTATTGAAAATTATTGTCATTAGAATAATCTTCAAATGCCACATATTCATCTGAGCTGGTTTGAATCTTGGATAGAAAATCTTTTTCAAATTAATCTTCAAGTAACAAGTATGTTGCTATGGTGATCCCCCCCCCCCCCCCCCCAAACCTCGAAAACTTTGACTAGCTCCCTAGTTCCGTATTTTGTTTTGGTTCTAAATAATTGAGTCTATATCTTGGATACATATTCGGTCAGTTATAATAATAGTATTAAAAAAAATCTGAGAGTAATGTGTTTATATATTTTTTTGTTAAGTTTTATTTTGTTATTTTATATTATTTAGTGACCTTATTGAAAATTATTGTCATTAGAATATCATCTTCGAGTGTCATATATTCATCTGAACTGGCTTGAATCTTGGACAGAAAACCCTTTTCAAAAATATCTGCCGGTAACAAGCATGTGTCTATGGTGATTTCCCCCCGAAAACTTGTACTGAATTCCGCATTATGTTTTGTTTTTAAATACTTCTTGGATCCATATTAGGTCAGTTATGATGGTAATAGTTAAGGGGGAAAAAAAAGAGAGAAAGAGGAGAGAGAAAGAGAATTAATGTTTATTTATTTATTTATTTATTTATTGTTATGTTTCATTTTGTTATTTTTTACTATTTAGTGACATTATTGAAAATTATTGTCATTAAAATCATCTTCAAATGTCATATATTCATCTGAGCTGGTTTGAATCTTGGATAGCAAATCATTTTCAAATTGATCTGCCGGTAAAAAGTATGTTATGATGATTCTTTTCCCCGAAAATTTGGACTGAGTTCCATATTCCGTTTCAGTTCTAAATAACTGAGCTACTTCTTGGATCCATATTAGGTTAGGTATAATAATAGCATTAAAAAAAAAGCTCACAATTAATATTTTTGTATTTTCTTTATTAAGTTTTAGTGGCCTTATTTAAAACTATTGATATTAGAATATCATCTACGAATATAAATCATCTAAGAAAAGAATCCTATCATATTAACTGGTTTGAATCTTGGATAGCAAATCCTTTTCAAATTTATCTGCCAGTAACATGTTCCTATGGTGATTCTTTTTCCAAAAACTTCGACAAAATATTCAATACGTGAATCATCACGTTGCTAACTAAGCGTAAAACCAGCAGAGTGAAAAATGTCCAATCCGCGAATCGAGCCCGGATCCTTGGAAGTGAGTGTGTTGTTTATGGAGGCCGATTATCTGCACTAGTGATATGGGCCCGAGGGTTGATGCGCTCCGTGTGGGTCTTTCTAAGGGAAGTTTCTAACCCGTATTTACGCAAGGTTCGAAGAATACCACGAGGAACTCCAAATGATTAGGCCGACAGACGCGATTAGGTTCGAACCCTGTACCTCCCGTCTACCAGCTTCGAGAGCAGAACCTCAAAGCCACTGGTTTGGCTGCTCGGATCATTGGAATGATGCTCCAATGCTCTACATTTTAGCTACGCGGACGATACCCTGATTGTCATCTCGCACTTACAAATGTTGGGCTGCAACCGCAGCACAAGATGGAAAAGTTTTCATGAGCACACAACCCTGCGCCCAACACGAGATGCAAAAAAAAAGTCCAGCATAGGTAACCACATAATGTATAATTTTAATTATTTTTTCATTTCATTTAATTTTTTTATGAATTGAAAAATTAATTAAAATTATACTTGGACTGAGTTCTGTAATCTGTTTTGGTTCTAAATAATTGAGGCTGCTTCTTTGATACATATCGGTCAGTTATGATAATAGTATATATCAGGACGTGAGTTTCAAAACTCGCATTATCCAGAAAATCAAATTTAGGAAAATCACGAAAAACCCCTGACTGTGTCTATTGCTTTTCATTGTAAACCAATATTTTACAATCTCAGAAATACACGATAAAACTAATTTTTTTTTTTTTTTTTTTTTTTTTTTTTTTTTTTTTTGTAGATTGTAGTGTTATTTTCGATGTAGGTTCACCAACAGATTGATAGAGAAAACTCGATTTTTAGAATTTTGGATAAGGCGAGTTTTGAAACTCATATCCTCAAAGCCGACAGTTAATGTTTTCTAATTCCTTTGTTAAATTTTACTTTGTTGCTTTTTTATTTAGTGACCTTATTAAAAATTATTGTCATTCGAATATCATCATCAGATATCTTCGAATATGATTTATTCATCTGAAATAGTTTGAATCTCGGATAGATAATTCTTTCCAAATTAATCTGCCAATAACAAGCATGTTGCTATGGTGATTTCCTTCCCGAAAACTTGGACGAGTTCCGTATTCTGTTTTGGTTCTAAATAATTACGCTACTTCTTGGATACATATTCGGTCAGTTATAATAATATTATATTTAAAAAAAAAAGCTGACAATTAATTTATTATATTTCCTTTGTTAAATTTTATTTTGTTACTTTTTATTTACTGATTGGAAACCTAGATTGTTGCCGCATCTAGCTGATTTCTTTAGGCATTCCGAATTCTCGCCAGTAAGTTTTATAGTTATTTTACTTTATAAGATGATAGATATTCCACTAAAAAAAAATGCTATTTAGAATTTTCTGGTGTGAGTTCGATTTTTAAATGGTGTGAATTAAATTTTTAAATAGAAAATCCACTAGATACGGCAACATTGCTGACCTTACTGAAAATTATTATCTGTAGAATTTTATATTACTTACTAAACTAAATAAAAAATGTAACCCACCATCAATTTAAGCAAATTTGGTTGGTTGATAGTTGGTTGATTTTTAACGGCCGAATATCTACTCGAGGGATATGGGCCCGAAGGGGGGGGTGCCCTTCATAGGGGTCTTTCTAAGGGACCCTAAATCGTATTTACGCTTGGAAATCCAAGGTTCGAAGAAAACCACGAAAACTCCAAACGATTAGGCCGACGGGCGCGATTGGGTTCGAACCCAACACCATCCGTCTACTAGCTTCGAGAAAAGAACCTCTCGGCCACAGGTGCGGCTTAATTAAATTTGGAATTAATCATAATGCTCGATCAACTATAATATTTGATTCTATAACTATGCAGATTGTTTCAAATAAGGACTAAGTACACTTAAAGATTAAGAACAGATGCCGTATCTTCCCTCCGCCGTTGTTGTTTTGAAATGTTTGGCGATTTTTTGTTGGCGTGTTGGCGTGTTGACGGCGGTTATGGATATGGCAACCTCGATATGTTGAATCCCGTGTAACGTGTGGTTGTGACGTGTCGTTCTGGCAACCGAGAAGTTCATGTTGGAATAGTGTGAATGTATTTTGATATCGTGTTGTATAGTTCTGCCTTTTTATTTTTATGTGAAATTTATTGAATGTATTTGATTGACTATGTGTTCTGTAGTCTGTTTAAACGCTGTTGCTGAAATAATTAGGAAATATGAGGAAATTTTGACAAGAAAAGAAGGTTTGTTTATAGTTTGTGAATACGCATTGATAAACCTATTTTGGAAAATGTCGGCGATGATATTTCGAGCTGGATCTTTCAAGAAAGCAGATGTCTGTTAAGGTATGTTGATAATTTTATGTATATTTTACTGCTTTTGAGTTTTTTACATTTTGAGATTGCTAGAAAGCGAGAACTGCTGAATTTTGAGAATGCTACACCTCGAGAAGTGCTGAATGCAGTGATGTTTTTTTTCGGAAAATGTGCGCGAAGCGCACATACAACGATTACTGGTTGCCATTTTAGCGAGTTTTGTTTTTTATGTGTATTTTGCTGCTTTAAAAGTGTTTTACATTTTGAGATTGCTAGAAAGCGAGAACTGCTGAATTTTGAGAATGCTACACCTCGAAAAGTGCTGAATGCAGTGATGTTTTTTTTTTCGGAAAATGTGCGCGAAGCGCACATACAAGGATTACTGGTTGGCATTTTAGCGAATTTTGTTTATTATTTACATTTTATTTTCGTTAAGCCAAACATGCGTATAAACCGGTGCTTGGCGACATTTACTACTTGGCGGAAAAAGGTTTTCACGCCAAGAAAATTCCAAGATGGCAGCCGGGGGGAACTTATGACATCTGTTCCAAAGATTATAATTGATTAGATAATAATTGATTAGAAAAAAGATTATTAATGGAATAAACTTAAAGATTTGTGGAACACACTGACACTGTAACAAACAATTTTGGGATAGAAAATCAGAGTCAAGTCCACTTATTCAGTAAAAAATACAGAGTGTCCCACTCCAATCTATTCCAGGATTATTGTTCGTAACTTTAATAAAAATAGGGCGAGTTTTCCAGAAACTGATAGAGATCGGGTTCTTCAAGCAAACCGAAGATACATGTGAAAAATTTATATTTCAAGTTATTATAAATATTATGAGTAATATTAAAATGTTGATAAATATTGTGCTACTTCGTATCGTGTGCGCTGGCCGATAGAAATTTAAACAAGGGGCAAGATTTCGGAACAAGTATGACTGTAGTCCGCAGTTGATCCCTGCATATGGTCGGGTAACAGGATTTTACCGGAACACGACCAGGTCGGGTGGACGCTAATTTTTTACGTTTCTGGTCGTCTTTGGGTCCAGTTGACTTTAAATGTTTTGGGTTTGGGTCTATTTCGGGTTGGGTTTTCACTCTTTTTCGGGTTTGGTTCGGTTTTACCCGATTTTTCAAAAAAGAATTATCCTGGGTCATTTTTGAATGAAAAAAATTATATAATTCAATATTAATGAGTATATGTTCATTTTGATACAAACAAGTTGGAAATTGCATGTAGAATGTGACAAATGAGGTGCGTTCGTACTATAACTAGTTTTATAAATATTTTTTGCACCGCATATTGTACTGAATGTATATTTTAGTGCACTTCATAAGTGCATATCAATTTCATTCTGTTCGGAAGGCTATAATATCATTGAAATGCACTTGCAAATAATTTTTTTCCATTGGCCGTAATATAACGAAAACTTTTGATTGCCCCTGTAATTAAACTATACATCCGATTTTCATAAAATTTTAAATGACTCGACAAAATTTTGCAACAATTATATATTTAAAATTTCGGACCATTCGGTTGAGTAGTTTTTTCTGTGTTATATGCAGACGGATCGAACGATGACTATAGGTGCTACGAATTTATATAATTACGAACGCTCCTAAAAAGATAACATTGATATTACAGATACTAGATTATTTTTCCATAACTGTATTGAAATATGGATTAATATTTTTTCTCTTCGGGTTCGGGTCGGTTTATTGTTGACTTGTGTGAATCCGGGTTCACAAAATTTTTTTGTCGGGTTCGAGTTGTCTTTATGATGAAATTTCGGTTTCGGATTCGGTACAACCTGACGCGTGCAGAACTTAATTCCGCAGCACAGAAACATGAAATAAGGTTAAATTAATGAGATTTTTGTCAGAATCCCTCGTGAAAGGCTATTTTTAAATATATCAATCCTAAAAGCGATACAGAAACATGAAGTATTCAAAAGTATGTTTCTACCACCTTTTTACAAAGCGACGAATTGATACAGTTAATTCTTTTTTTTTTTTTTTTTTTTTGGCGAAATCCTAATTTAACGGGACCACCCCCCCCCCCCCCTCTTTATGATAATTTTGAAGCACATGGACGTAAAAAGAAAAAAATAATAATTGCCTAACACGGGCACGTATTCAGGGAGGCAAGCCCTCTCCCCCCCCCCCCCCTTTTTTAAGATGTTACTTCAGTTACGTGAAAACATCCATTCGCAAATGTTAATCCAATGGGAGAAATGTTTTAAGCTATCTCGTTTGCATTTCGATATTTTTAAGTTTTTTTTTCCTGCATTGGATAGCTGAGTTCTATTTCTACAAAGGCGTTCTGCACTTTTTCGATTTTGTAAGAAGTTATTTTTATTTAGGACAACTTCACATTCGGAGCCGGTTTCAAAAGTGAAAAGAACATTAAAAAAAAAAAAAAAAATCTGCAAACAAAATCGAAAAAGTAAAAAAACGGACTGTACAGATCGACCTCAACTATGCAATGCAATGCAAAAAAAAAAAAAAAAAAAAAAAAAAAAAAAAATCATTTAAAAATATTGAAATGCAAACGAGATATCTTAAAAAAATTCCCCCATTCGATTAACCGTGACTGAAATAGCTTATTCTTAACAAAAATTCTTAGTTCCTCTTTCGCTTATTGTTTAATTATTTTATGTTACTCTAAAAAAAAACAACTTCTAATACATTTTTCAAAATCATCAGATAGGTCATTTCATGGTAACTTACGTTACATTTAGAACAATTTACTTGAATAATTTTAGAAATATTAAAACCAACAAAATATTCAAAATGTAAAGTTGACATGATTTATTAATTAAACCTATTCAAAGCTCAATTTCGATGAAAATTACCTAATTTTAATGTTATTTCTTGAACTCTGACAGTTATATTTATTATGGTAACTGACATTTTTGAAAAAGGAATGTAAGTTACCATAAAAAATATAATTTTAATTCTAATTTTTTAGGTAATTTTCATCCAAATTGACCCTTGGATAGGAAAGTTTGGGTAAGTACACAGATGTGGTTAATTGAGTTTCAAAAACCAAATGAGGACAATGCCCTCTCCACCTTTCTCCTTCTTATCGAAGTCTATGTTTGACACTCTATTTTAGAAATATGAAATTCCTTTGGAATTCACTGAAATCATTCTAATAGGACCACTCATAGCAGCTTGAAAAATAAAACAATACCTCGTCTTAAAGTCCGCACTGCTTGTTGGTTTGACTTATCTTTTTTCTATAAAAACAAAAAAGAAAATGGAATAAACACTTCTATGTAGCAAAATAATAACGTCTTTTATTTTTCCTACTCCTTTTATGAAGCCACTAAAAATCAAACAAGGTTGACACGGCTCGCCACACATCGCAGGTGACAAATTGAAGAACAGATAGACAGAAGAAAGCGGTCTCCGGTTCCTGAAATATTTGCTCGAGTTTGTTTAAAAGTATGAATAAATAAGAACATCAGTATGGTTCGTAATGGTGAATTGGAGAATGGAGTTCTAATAGGATCACTCATGTCAGTTTGAAAAATAAGAGAATACCTCGTCTTAAAGTCCACACTGCTTGTTCGTTTGACTTATCTTTTTTCTATAAAAACAAAAAAGAAAATGGAATAAACATTTCTATGTAGCAAAATAATATCGTCTTTTATTTTTCCTACCCCTTTTATGAAGCCACTAAAAGTCAAATAAGGTTGACACGGCTCGCCGCACATCGCACGTGAAAAATTGAAGACCAGATAGACAGAAGAAAGCGGTCTCCCGTTCCTGAAATATTTGCTCGAGTTTGTTTAAAGTATGAATAAAATAAGAACATCAGTTTGGTTCGTAATGGAGAATTGGAGAATGGAGTTCTAATAGGATCACTCATGGCAGTTTGAAAAATAAAACAATACCTCGCCTTAAAGTCCGCACTGCTTGTTGGTTTGACTTATCTTTTTTCTATAAAAACAAAAAAGAAAATGGAATAAACATTTCTATGTAGCAAAATAATATCGTCTTTTATTTTTCCTACCCCTTTTATGAAGCCACTAAAAGTCAAATAAGGTTGACACGGCTCGCCGCACATCGCACGTGAAAAATTGAAGACCAGATAGACAGAAGAAAGCGATCTCCCGTTCCTGAAATATTTGCTCGAGTTTGTTTAAAGTATGAATAAAATAAGAACATCAGTTTGGTTCGTAATGGAGAATTGGAGAATGGAGTTCTAATAGGATCACTCATGGCAGTTTGAAAAATAAAACAATACCTCGCCTTAAAGTCCGCACTGCTTGTTGGTTTGACTTATCTTTTTTCTATAAAAACAAAAAAGAAAATGGAATAAACATTTCTATGTAGCAAAATAATATCGTCTTTTATTTTTCCTACACCTTTTATGAAGCCACTAAAAGTCAAATAAGGTTGACACGGCTCGCCGCACATCGCACGTGAAAAATTGAAGACCAGATAGACAGAAGAAAGCGGTCTCCCGTTCCTGAAATATTTGCTCGAGTTTGTTTAAAGTATGAATAAAATAAGAACATCAGTTTGGTTCGTAATGGAGAATTGGAGAATGGAGTTCTAATAGGATCACTCATGGCAGATTGAAAAATAAAACAATACCTCGTCTTAAAGTCCGAACCGCTTATTGGTTTGACTTATCTTTTTTCTATAAAAACAAAAAAGAAAATGGAATAAACACTTCTATGTAGCAAAATAATATCGTCTTTTACTTTTCCTACTCCTTTTATGAAGTCACTAAAAGTCAAATAAGGTTGCCATGGCTCGCCACATATCGCAGGTGACAAATTGAAGAACAGATAGACAGAAGGGAGCGTTTCCTGTTCGTGAAATATTAGCTCGACTTTGTTTAAAAGTATGAATAAAATAAGAACATCCATTTGGTTCGTAATGGAGAATTGGAGAATGGAGTTCTAATAGGATCACTCATGGCAGTTTGAAAAATAAGAGAATACCTCGTCTTAAAGTCCGAACCGCTTATTGGTTTGACTTATCTTTTTTTATATAAAAACAAAAAAGAAAATGGAACAAACACTTCTATGTAGCAAAATAATATCGTCTTTTACTTTTCCTACTCCTTTTATGAAGCCACTAAAAGTCAAATAAGTTTGACACGGCTCGCCACACATCTCAAGTGACAAATTGAAGAATAGATAGACAGAAGGGAGCATTTCCTGTTCGTGAAATATTTGCTCCGAGTTTGTTTAAAAGTGTGAATGAAACAAAAACATCAATTTCGTTCGTAATGGAGAATAGTATTTTGTATAGAAAGAATTAAAATTATAAAGTTAAGCAAACTTGTCCATTATACAAAAGTATTTCGAAATAGAATTTAATTTGGAAATGTCGTAATGCTTAAGATTTCTTTTCTGAAATTTTATGTACAGTCGTGGGAGAAAAAAGTAAACACTCCCTACTAACTCCTCAACAAATTATCGTCGAACAAAGATACTGGTACCAAACGATTGAAAAGTCTACTTTTAAATTATATATGTAAAATTTGCTTAGGTGTATTACTACATATTAAAACGAACCCAAACTTCATTTTTTTTCAATGGCAATACCCAATTTTAACAAGATATTTCAAATCTTCTCTTCAAACAATGTCTCGACACCAAATTTCAAGTCCTTTGAATTATAAACATTCAAAATTTAGTGCTTCTAATGGTAAATTACATTTTCATATTTTTATTAATATCTCCTGAAATTATACTCCTAATGTGCTAATTTTTTTGTGTAGCAATAATACTAAAATACCCAAACATAAATGCGTTGAATTTGCAATTTTTATAATTTTATAATATGAATTATGAATTATGAAATTAATATTCAAAAAAATTTTGAATTGCAACCTACACTTTTTTGATTGATTTAGATTTATTAAGTCCTGCTTTATGAAAATCCAAAATTTCACATTTTTCTCCTAAATAGTTTTCAAATTATGCTTAAGGAACGGCAAAATGATGTTTTAAGGGGTCGTCTATGATAGAAGTGACTAGATATTTTGAAATTTCTTATGGTATCCTCTATAATCTAGCAGTCTTCAATGACTACTTGAGTGGCGCTTAAGATGCCTTGATCAAGAAGGCTGTCTCGGTCAACAATCGAGTGCCGAACTTCAATTCTGGTACACCCCCTAAAATACGCTCCTTTTAAAATAATTAATTTATCGGAATTTTATAGTACGAAATGCATAAAAATTTGCTTTTAGGCTAATTGAAAGGTGTAGAGTTCACATTTTCTATCAGAATTGTGTACTGCTATTAAAAAAAAACCAAAGTGATGGATCGTTTTAATACGTAGGTGGCTGCCTAAACAAATTATATATACATCATTTAAAAGTAGACTTTATTACCAATCGTGTGGTACCAGTAACTTTCTTCTACGATAATTTTTTGCAGCGTTAGTAAGGGGTGTTTGCTTTTTTTTCTACGACTGTACTTTAAGTAAAATTAGCCTAAAAACTGAAACAATTTACCGAATTTTAATAATATATATATGAAAAAAATAATTTTCAAATACGATTCTTTTTAAAATTTATCTTACCGAGAAACATTTAGGTACTTTAATTAATTATTTTTAAACCTAATCATATGATTGGTAAACAGTTCAAATGAGTAGTTAATTTTTTCCATCTGAGCGAATTTTCTGTTGGCTGGGGTGTCGCCCAGATAGCTCAAATGGTAGAGCATTGGCAGTTAGAACCAAGTGTTCTGGGTTCGAGTTCCAGCTGAACTACATTTTCGCTCGGATGGGAAAAATTGCAACTCATTTAGGTAATTATTTACTTTCCCTTCAACCGTAAAAAATGCGATATCGTAAAAATAATTCGTCGCCAAACTATGTAACTTGTCGCCAATAATAAATAGGCGTGGCATATTTTTGGTTTCATGTAACCCTATTAATTTTAAGAAGCTAATTTTTAAAGCCTTCATACATAGATTTATCAATTAAACAAAAACATAATTTGAAGAACAAATTAAAAAAACAAAATTTATTCCCTACATTGTTTAAGCCCGAGAAGGGACAGATATTAAGTTATTTCATTCAATTAGTTCTACATTTAATGTTGAATTTTTGTACCAAGTTAGTTAAGCCAATTGTAGATTAAAAAATAAAAATGAAATTCATACAATATGATACTTAAAACACCCTAAAAAATTAAATTCCGTTCAAATCAAATCGAAATAAATCTTAGACTTCTTCCATTTTTAATTGAAAATATTTGTATTGCAGTTTTGTATTATGTTTATGACAATTATTGTACATAAAATGATAAGATGCATGCAAAATACAAAACTTAAAAAATGTCTAAGATTTATTTCGATTTCATTTGAACGGAATCTAATTCTTTAGGGTGTTTTAAGTATCATATTGTATGAATTTTATTTTTATTTTTTAATCTTCAATTGGCTTAACTAATTTGTTACAAAAATTTAACATTAAATGTAGAACTAATTGAATGAAATAACTTAATATCTGTCCCTTCTCGGGCTTAAACAATGTAGGGAATAAATTTTGTTTTTTTTAATTTGTTCTTCAAATTATGTTTTTGTTTAAATGTCAAGTTTTTTAATAACTACAGCACTCAGACGAACGCATTTTCAAATTAACAGAGAGTATCATCATCAGGCTTTGATATATGCGGTATTGCATCACAATGTGGGATGCAGTTTACCAATGTGTAATTCAAAATGTTTCACCAGTGTAGTAATGCAGGTTGCGGTTGTTTGGGCAAAAACTTCCAATCTGAACGTAAAAAATCTATAATCAAAACATAAAAAATTAACTTCACTTAAATTCAGATACCCTATTTCCCACTCAGGAACGCTATGAATGTAAATGTAAATTGTGTTGAATCCTTACTGCTAATATTTAACAATATTATAGCTGTGATACAGTAAAAAATGAAAAATAAAAGTTTTACTTAAATTTTTAAACCTTATTCTCTCTCAAGGTGTGATGTAAATACATCAGTAAATTATTACCTAAGTTTCACTTGGGGTATAAATATTTCTCATCTCGGAAAAAAAAATACATTTTAAAATTTAAGTTATGTAATTCCCCACTCAGTTCGCTACCTGCGTAAAAATAGCTATTCATTAGAAACTTTTTACTAAAATATAAACTTGATCTAGGTAAAAACTTATTCTGAAAATATCCTTTTTATTTCCACTATGACGCCATTATTCACCTTTTTAATTTTTGAAAAAGAAAAAAACTAGCTCAATTTAATATTTCACGTGAAAATCTTTCAACTAAAAAGAAATAAATTATTATTACGGCTTTTGAAATTTTTGCAACAATGAAGTAAAAATGTTATATTTTCTATGAAAAATATCCGTTGATTTTCAATGAAATAAGCGAAAATTGGAATTATTAAGAAAAATATTTGAATAATGCAAAAAAAAAAAAAAAATTGGCCCATGTTATAATGGTTTGTCACTTTGGCAAATGACTATTTGGGTCCTGTTCAACATTTGTATGCATTTGTGTAAGCATAGCACTCATATTCGTGAAGATGTTAACGTTTTTATGAAAAACTCAAACATTTTTTTTATAGCATACAGAGTTTTCAACCAAATTTAACACAACTTTCCAAAAACCTGATAAAGAACAGTAGAAACAGTATACTGCAATTAAAACATGAATATATTTAATATTTGATGAGACATGGGCATTTTATGAGATAATTTTTAACTGCGCATGCGCGGCAGATTTCAAAATTTTTATTTCAGAATTGGGTAGTCAGCTATTTAGGTCAACTTATATAAAAAGTCTAGTCAAATATCGCGAAAATTCACAAAGATGGGGTCGATATAGTGAGTTGCTTCCTAAAAATAGCTTTATTATAAGGGATTTTACACAACTTTTCAATCAGCTCACTACATCTTCCTAAATTTTCACAACATTTGACTGGACTTTTTATAGAAGTTGCCTCAAAATACTGAGTACCAAATTATGAAATAAAAATTTTGAAATCTTCCGCGCATACGCAGTTAAAAATTATCTCATAAAAATGCCCATATCTTATCAAATTTTCAATATATTCATGTTTTAATTGCAGTATACTGTTTCTACTGTTCTTTGTCAGGTTTTTGGAAAGTTGTGTTAAATTTGTTTGAAAACTCTGTATGCTATAAAAAAAAAGTTTGAGTTTTTCACAAAAATGTTAACATCTTCACGAATATGAGTGCTATGCTTACACAAATGCATACAAACGTTGAACAGGACCCAAATAGTCATTTACCACAGTGACAAACAATTTCCAGCCTTTCCTGTTACATAGGTGATCGCAAATATTATTTTATTATTAAATTTATTATTAGCCCCCTAATTGTACCCCCGACTGAATCTTCACCGAGAAATATGAAATGAAACATATTCTTTTCATCCCAGAAGTTCAAGAGCAATTCGCCAATAACTTTTGTAGATATTCGACAAAACGTGTGCAATCGAACGCATTTAGTCTGTGTACCTTAACTTTTGGAGGCCAGTGTATTAAACCTGCGGAAAATCTGCGGGATTATTCGATACAGCAGCGAGTAAAACGCTGAAGACAATATTCGTACAATTTGGTGGTCTTATGCCATCAACCCGCAAGCCAGTAATGCCAACTGGACATGGCATCCTTCGGAAATTTCGGAATTCTCTTCCTCGCCAAATCCAGAACAAAGCTAGAATATTATACGATATTAAAGAGGTGTTTCCAGGGAACAACTAATTTTTTACCACATGAGCTAAGTTTCCCAAAATGTTCAATATTTCTAGAAAATATCAGCATTTTCTAGGGAGTTCTATTTACTTGTTGTCGACTTTGATCATGAATGTTCCAAAACAGGAAAACAAAATTTTCCAGGAAATTACTTTTGTACAATATTCTTACACTGTAAAGAAAGACAAATGTTTCTTAATTTAGGAAAATGTAATATAACCCACAAATGAAAATATAAAATAATCTCTTCCGAGATAACCACGATTCCGAAAAAGGCCCTTTATCTTTAGAAACCTCAGAAACCAATATATTTTCATAGTTTCCAGAAACATTTATAAAAAAGTCTCTTTTGCCGCCATTGATTTCCGGAAAAATTTGTATGTACATTTTATAATGTATTAATCAGTTTTCTCATACAGAATATCGCTTTTTCGGATCGATTAATTCCCAATTAAACATTGGGGGGGGGGACTACCCCCCCCCCTTAATTTAGATAAATGGGTTTTTCATGCGAATTATCCAATTTGCTTCAAATTTGGTATACCAGTTTATCTGATAAGGCGCTTCACTGATTATTTATCGTTTTGCTCAAAAAGAGTGAGTTCTATTTTATGAATAATAGACATAAATAAGAATATAATATTCAGTTAGTGCGAATAACCTGTGAGCTCAATGCCATCAATTTAACTGCGCACTTTTCTTTTTTATTTTAAATATTAACTCATTTGACTTATAATTAAAATATTTTTATTTAAGTTCATTAACTAAAGTTTCAAAATAAAACATTTTGTTTCTATTCAAAATAAAGTCTAATCTGCTACATTATTCATTATTTCATTTCTATTAAGGCATTTTTGAAGTTCCCTGCTCAACAAACGCGAAACTTTCTGACGAATTTTATGTCTCATTTTTAAACGCAAAGACATAAAATTGACAGGGCTGACTATTGAAATTATTTGGAATCGAAATGAGTTTTCCATTTTTTGATAAATATATTAGCTTATCGAGTTATAAGCGATTTTTGTAACGCGGTGATCGGTTTCTCTCCTTTCTCACATTGTGACGTCCGGGCATTCGATTCAAAACGCCAACTTTGGCAGTATTTTCTGAAATACCTTCTGCTTTTACCAAAAACAAAAAAGGAAAACGTCTTTCGATTACATAGTTTCTAAATAAGAACACCTGCCAATTTCATGAGCTTCCGAACAAAAATGATTTAAAAAATATATCATAAAACAGCCCTTTTGGATTTGAGATAATATATCCATGCGGTTTTACCCCACTAGCGAGGTAAGACAGGATAATTTAACTTTTTCTAAAAAAGCCTTATTGATAAAAACGTGATAAAAAAAAAACCGCCATATATTTATAACAATATTATTATAGAATCATAAATGCAGAGTATTCACGCAAAGTTTTATTAAATTTTGTTGCCAAAAACAAACTAATATATCTGATTTTACCCTATACGAATGGAGAAGAAGTATGATTACAATCGTTCTGTTTATTTCTTTTACCATTAATTTTATCGTACAGAATTACTTGCAGGCCCGCTGGACATTTGTGTCTCAATCAGGGGGATAACTTTCATCATAATAATATTAAACGCAGTTAACTTTCCCCTCAAACAGACGTTCTCTTTGAATCTCTGGTCACTGCTGGCAGAAATATTGCGGACGACTCCCCGGTGAATTATTAATGTCCAAATGAAATTTACAGGCTCCACGCCCGTTCTCTTAGCCCTTCTCTTTTACTCTTATAATTAGCGCTCGCTAATGAACGTACAATCCTTGGCCGCCGCCCCAATATACTAATGGATGCAGAGCCCTCAATCACAGGCCGGGACGTATGTCAACAGGCGAGGGAAAATCGGGAGATTTTACGTTTGAAGATCGGAAAAGGAGTAAATCATCGAGGAACCACTTAATTCTTCTGTGTATGTCTTAGGATTTAAATCAACGTTGCATTTATTCGTGGAAAGAAAAGATTTTAAGGCACTAGTATTATGAAAGAGTATTACCTTTATTCAAATATTATATATATATAGTGGGCAATTCCACAGAAAATTATCATTTTTTTGGAGGGGGGGGGGGGGAATAAAATATATACTATGTTTAATTTAAAGGTATGATCGGAAAATTTGATATTTTTATATTCTGTAATAAAATCCTAATAAAAAGGCATTGTAAATTACTGTTTACAAATCAAGTTATGTACCATTATTGACATTGTAAAGTTATATAATGTTACACCAGTTACACAATAAAAGTTACGTTAGTTACACGTGTAAATGCCATTTTTTTCTTGTTTATTTTTCAGAAATTAATTAAAAAACTTACTGTTATAATTTGGCATTACTTAGTGTTGTTGAGAGCATTAAATGACTTTTTTTAACGGGATAGTTTTGGTAATTTTTACACTTCAATGAAGGCAGAAAAAAGTGTTTGTATATTTTATGTTACGTCAGTTACAGAATTTTGAATTGCAAGTTTTGGGACTAAAAGAGAGATTGAAATAATCTGCAGGGATTTGGGTATTAAGTCCTTAGTAAGAAATATTTTAAATTGCAAAAATTTGAACTTTATTAGTAAATTTTCCACATAGTTTTGAAAACAAATGTTCGATGATCATATGTTACGTCAGTTACGATGAAATTGCCCTTTATTCAAATATTATATGTATTTCTAGGAAAGTATTCCTTGAGAAATAAATAAGTGTTTGAAAGAAAGGAATAAAGTGCAAGTAAAAAAATCCAATAAAAATACAATTCCAAGTATATCCTGTTGCAATGTATCGTTTAAACCATTTAACTTAATTTAATATTAATTTTATGTTAAATGTGAAATAAATATATGACTTTTTCTTTGAACATTTTAGTTTAGTGCCGAAGTGCGGTACCTTATAGTTAATATAGTTTTATTTTATTTTTATTTTGCTCTGGGTATTCAGTTGCCGATTGTGGTAAGCCTGCCACTAATTACTTTGCATTATTGTAGTAATCAAATACTTATTGTTGAGATAGATTTAAAAAAAAATCATGCTTCAAAATCTTTTAAAAGGCATAAAATATCACTAAATTAAGCAACAATCTTCAAACAACTAGTGATGTAAAATTATGTTTAATTTGTGAAATCTACAGAAGTGATGTATTAGCGATAAAAATTGCAATTTCCCTTATCTTTAGAAGCCAACAGTTCTTTGGAATCTATGGAAACTTTTCCCTCTTTTAAGAGCCACTTCACCGCTCGTAATTTTTGGAAACATTTATAATGTATTTTAATGACTTTAATTTAAAAATATTTACTTTATGATAGGGACAATTTTAACTAATCTTATCTATACTGTACTAAATATTAAAAGAAGAGAGAAAAAAAGCCCTCAAGTAATATACTAGATTATGAGTTTTTGAACCAGTGTGCCGCGGAACACTAGTGCGCCAATGAGAGGATCTTGGTTACGCCACTAAAATTTTGAAGATTATTAATTAAAGTGACTACTGACTTATAAGCGATGTTAAGTAATTATATAATCCAGTAAATCATAATTGTACTGTACAAAAACCTAAAAAATAATATTATAAATGAAACAGTCATTTTTTGTAAAGCTTTATAGATTATTTTTTATAATTATACAGGGAAAATTTTAAGATGATAATTTGTCTTTGTTTTAAATTTTGTATTTTAAAAAATAAAATGCATCATATGAATATGTTCTATGGTAATGCTTTTCTATGAATTATTTTGTATAATAAATATTGTTTTATTCAACTGAAGTGTCTTTAGATTGCCTACATTTGACAAATCCCTCTTTAAAATTTTCAGAACACGCGAATATTTCAATGACAAATATTAATAAATAATGTGCAAATAATTTGATGAGAAAAATTTCTATTACATTTGGTCTTTTTTAGAAACTCACACGTGTGCTTAGTGATTATAAAAATTGTAAATGCGTTATTTTTAGGTGCGTTCGTAATAATATAAATACGTAGCGCCTATAGTCGTCGTTCGGTCCGTTTGTCTGTCTGTCCGCCTGTTTGCCTGCCCGTCCGTCTGCATATAACAGAGCGAAAACTACCCAACCGAATGGTCTGAAATTTTAAATATATAATTGTTGCAATATTTTGTCGAGTCATTTCAAATTTTATGAAAATCGGATGTATAGTTTAATTACAGGGACAGTCAAAATATTCCGTCACATTATGGCCAATTGGAAAAAAATATTTCAAGTACATTTTAATGATGTTACAGCCTTTCGAACAGAATGAAATTGATATGCACTTACAAAGGCCACTAAAATATACATTCAGTGCAATATTCGGTACAAAAAATATTTATAAACTAGTTATAATCCGAACGCCCTCATATGTCACGTTTAACGTGCAATTTCCAACTTGTTTTAATCTTCTATCTGGTTATTTGGAGATAAAATTATTCTAATCAGAATATCACCGAGTACTTATCTCTTGTGCTTATCTCAAGTTTCATTAATTCTAAAATTTATGTTTTGAATATTAAAAATTATCTTTTGTTCATGTATCGATTCAAATGCTACTCTATATACTTCAACGTGATTTGATGACGGGCTGAATCACTTGTGAAGGAACATCAATGTATTTATAGGACTTCCTTTTAATAACAAATCTTTATATTTAAGATAATTGAAACACTTCGCTGAGCTATATCAATATATTTCAAGAGTTCTTTCTTGATAGCTCCAAGTCTTTTCATTTGAGATCAGGGCCGGATTAAGGGGGGGGGGGGCTACGGGGGCTGCAGCCCCGGGCCCCAACTCGCTAGGGGCCCTCAGCAGTGGCTTAAGTTGTATCAAAGTTTCGTTTTAAAAATTACTTAACTTCTTAAAAAAAAAAAAATCTGAAATGATAAAAGTATTCTGAAATAGCGAGAAAAAATCGTGTTTCAAGTGTCAACATCCTTTACCTTTTACTTTTGCAATTTTAAAGCTTCGCAAGTCCGATAATAACTGTTTCTAAGGCATCCTTTTAGTATTTTTACCCTCTTTCCCCGAGACAAAAGCAAAAAACATCTTTATTCTATTTCCCTCTTCTGCCTCCGAGGGGGGGGGGGGGGATGCTTAAAACAGGGCCCTAGGGTGCCAATAAAAATATGATGGTGTTGGTCCGTGGAGAGCAGTCCAAGACTCAACTCTAAATTTTTGCACTGAGAATGCGAGAAAATTAGGAGATGAAAAAAGCACACCGCACAAAAAGTTCAAGGGGCCCCGAATCGGGCCCTACGGGACCCTAGGGTGTCATAGGATTTTAAATGGAATCTAGAAACGGGAGAATAATTAAATGGAAAAAAAGTTCTAAACATGAATATCGGATTAAGAAGGGGCAATTTATTAACAATTTAGGATGCAAAAACTTCAAGGGGCCAAGGACTTAACTGGCATGTAGTTGAGTATAAAGATACTTTTTAGTAGTTTTTAAAGTAATCAAAGGACGCTAGAACTATGTTAAAGAAAATAGAAAGCAATTAGGATCATTTTAAAATATATACCCTAGGGCCCCAAGATGGCGATTAATATTCAAAATTGGTAGTAGCTGAAGTCTGTGAAATTTTTTTGTCTTCTTGTGGTAGCTGAAAGAGCTAAGAAGTTGTTAGAAAATAAAGCTAGTGAATCGGACTATTTTTAAGGGAACTATAATGGGAGGCCCTAAAGGGGCCAATTGATAGTTGAGAGCAATGCCCTGACATGAAAACATGTTAAAATGTTTTAGTACTTAGCGTTTTAGATCGTCAATTAGTCAAAATTAAGCATAGGGTATGAGATTTTAACTGGAATCTAGAAACAGGAGAATAACTAAACGGAAAAAGTATTCCAATAAAAAAGAAAAGTGCCCAGCTAAACTGATGGCATTGAGCTCACAGACTATTCACACTAATTGTATATTATACTCTTATTTTAAATAATAATGCCACTCAAAAAAATAAGTGAAGGGGAATTAGCCTCCGTTTCCCCTTTATACTTAACCAGTGAACCTCCAAATCTAATGAGGGAAGCTCCTTATCATAATAAACCGGTATACCAAATTTGGAGCAAATCGAATAATCTTGCAAAAAAAAAAAATATATATATATATCTAAATTAAGGGGGTGGACTAACCCCCCTTTATTCTTAACCAATGAATCGCCAAAACGAATCAGGAAGCTCCTTAACATAATAAACCGGTATACAAAATTCGGAGCAAATCGAATCATTCTGCATGAAAAACCCATTTATCAGAATTAAGGGGGTGGACTAACCCCCCTTTTTCCCCTTTATCCTTAATAAATGAACCCCCAAAACTAATCAGGGAAGTTCCTTAACATAATAAACCGGTATACCAAATTCGGAGCAAATGGAATGATTCTGCATGAAAAACACATTTATCTGAATTAAGGGGGGGTAGACTAACCCCGTTTTCCCCCCTTTATCCTTAACCAATGAACTCCCAAAACTAATCAGGGAAGTTCCTTAACATAATAAACCGGTATACCAAATTCGGAGCAAATCGAATGATTCTGCATGAAAAACCCATTTATCTGTATTAAGGGGGTGGACTAACCCCCCTTTTCCCCCTTTATCCTTAACCAATGAACCCCAAAAACTAATCAGGGAAGTTCCTTAACATAATAAACCGCTATGCCAAATTCGGAGCAAATCGAATCATTCTGCATGAAAAACACATTTATCTGAATTAAGGGGGATAGACTAATCCCGATTTTCCCCTTTTAACCTTAACCAATGAACCCCCAAAACTAATCAGGGAAGTTCCTTAACATAATAAACCGGTATACCAAATTCGGAGCAAATCGAATAATTCTGCATTAAAAACCCATTTATCTGAATTAAGGGGGGGGGGGTGGACTAACCCCGTTTCCCCCTTTATCCTTAACCAATGAACTCCCAAAACTAATTAGGGAAGCGCCTTATCACAGTGAACCTAGGAAAAAATTTTGAAGCAAATCGGATGTTTCTATCAAGAGTTATCGCGTTACGTACATACATACGTACGTACGTACATACATACATACATACATACATACATACAGAACGGGCGGGCACATTAGCTCTCAGGCTTTGATAGCCTGTGAGCTAAAAATGAAGATCGAATTAAGAGGGGGGAAATTTGTTAACAATTTATGGTGCAGAAACTTCAAGGGGCCCCAAGTCGCCAGGGACATAACTGGTATGTAGTTGGGTATAAAGACACTTCATATTGGTTTTGAAAGTAATCAGAGGACGCTAGAACTATGTTAAAGAAAATTACAAGCAATTCGGATAATTTTAAAAGAAAATGCACCAAGGGCACCAAGAACGCGATTAATATTCAAAATTGGTGGTAGCTAAAGTCTGAGAATTTTTTTTTTGTCGTTCATGTAGTAAGCGGAAGAACCTAGGGAGTTGTTATAAATAAAATAGTGAATCGGACCATTTTTAAGGGAGCTATAATAGGGGGCCCAAAAGGGGCCAAATGATAGTTGAGAGCACAGCCCTAACATGAAAACATACTAAAAAGTTTTAGATCTTCAATTAGTCAAAATTAAGCATAGGGTATGAAATAATCATTATAATAATATTTTAAAGAAATGCGCAAAAAATGGGGGAGGGGTTGCGGCTAATGCTTAAAACAGGGACCTAGGGTCCCAGTAAAAATTATGAGGGTATTGGTCCGAGAAGAAGAGTTCAAGATTCAACTTTAAAACAATGCACTGAGAAGGAGCGAAAATTAAAGGGGAGTAAATGCATGGCGCACAAGAAGTTCAAGGGGTCCCTACGGGACCATAGAAGGCCCCAGGTCTTAACTGGAATGTAGAAACGTGAGAATAAGTAAATAGAAAAAGGATCCCAAAAATGAAGATCAGATTAAAAGGAAGCAATTTATTAACAATTTCGGGTGCAAAAGCCTCAAGAGGCCATGTACATGGCCCCAGCTGGCGAGGATCTTAACTGGAATGTAGAAATGGGGGAATAACTAAATGGAGATATAGCCCCAAAACAGAAGAAGATCGGATAAAACGGGGCAAGTTATTAACATTTTAGGGCATAAAACTAAAAGGGGCCCAGGGTTCCCGGCCCTTTAAAAATACGTGTCTCAGGTGCATCAGGACCTGTTTTGATTATCCTCACCTAGATTTTCAGACTTATACATGCGACAGATTTTGCTAGCCATCGCGAACAGACACACACACACACACGCACATAGTGTGAAACTTTCTTTTATTAGTACAGATTTCATTATTTAAATAACTTTACACACATCCTTATTTTATTAAAATTTCCATATTCATGCATTTTTTCTTTTGTACCATTTACTAAAATTCAATACTTATTTATTGGTTAAATTGTTTAAAATGGTCACATTAATTTATTTAAAGTGGTTCTCAAATTCCCAGCTCAACAACGCAAAACTGACGCATTTTCAGACAAATTTTAAAACCGGGCATAAAATTAACAGGTCTGACTATTGAAGCGATTTGGAATCGAATAACGGTTTCCATTTTTTATAAATAAATTACTTATTAAGTAATAAGCGTTTCTTGTCATGTGACGACACGTTTTACCCCTTTCTCGTGCTGCCGCATCCGGAAACTTGGTTCGAAACACTTACTTTGACAGTATTTTCTGAAAGACCTTCTGCCTTTATCAAAAAATGGGAAACGCTATTCGATTACATAGTTTCTGAGTAAGAAAACCTGCCAATTTTATGCGTTTCCGAATAAAAATGAATTCAGAAATGTATCAGAAAGTGGTTCCTTTGAATTTGAGAACAGCCTTAATAAGATTTATCATATTTTGCACAAAATTGACTTATTTCATTAAAAATGAAAAATATTAGCACAGATAGTTAGAACTTTTAATTCATTGTCAAGATACGGATTGAACTAGAAAAGTAAGTTTTCTAAAAATTTTGAAGTGTTGAAATTTTTTTTTGGAAATCAGGAAAAATTGTTTTTTGTAATAAAAATTTATCTCACAGTTACATTTTCTAACAAAATTAGACTGTCCTGTCCACTACGAACTACGCTCGTCAACTTCATGCAGACTCGAATAAAAGTATGCTAATTTGTTCTCATTTGAAAAGATTACCAGATTGCAGAAGTTTGATTATGAAGAATTTATATAATAAAACTTATCATGTTTTATACAAATATTGACTTATTTCAGCCAAACTGAAAACTTTTAGCACACACATTTAGAACTTTTAGTTCATTGTCTTAGTTGAACTTAGAAAAGTAAATTTTTTGAAAAGTTTGAAGTTGCCATATACATTTACTTTTATTATTTTTTTAAATGAGGAAAAAATAAATTTTCGTTATAAAAGTTTATCTCACAGATACATTTTCTTACAAAATTAGGGAGTTCTTCCCCCTTCGAGCTACGTTCCTCAACACCACGTGCATCAGACCGAGCAGTCTCTAAAAACATGCTAATTTGCTGTGTTTTAAAAAGATATTTGATTACGAAAGATTGGATGATATTATCACGACGAGTAGTGATCTTCTGTAATCGCCTTGCTCTTAAGTTCCCTTTGGCTAGGAAATTTTTCGGTTTCCAAGACCGCATTCACCGCTGTCGCAATAGTTGACGGTTGTTTTCGTGTTCGATTAAATAAGATCTATCAGACATTTGAAAATAAGCTTGTTTAAAATTATCAGGTGAAAAATGTCACTGCCTCCCGGCCTTTTGTAACGGCTACAATTTTTTTTTCTTTTGTACTTTATAAGGAAATCGTTTTAAATATATAAATATGATATAATTTTCCCCCATTGAATATGCTTTTCTCACGCAAAATTTAATTATTTTAAAGTTTTCTTTTCCTTTTAATATCCACGTGTAAATATATTTTCGATTTCCCAATTGAAAGTGCTTGGAAATATTACTATTTGGGCTTTTTTAAATATTATGTAATTTTCTCCATAAAATGCCTTTTACTTGTAATAATTTAATTATTTTAAAGTTTCCTGTCTTTCTGAATATTCACATGTAAATATATTTACAATTGAAAAATGTTTGGAAATATTATTATGGGAAAAGGGAATGGAAATTTAAGGATAGAATATTCGATGATTATTTATTTATTGTTGCTACAAATAGCAATATAGCTTAAATAATAATAAAAAAAAAGTTTTAAAGTTCATGTGCTAGGGGGAGGGAAGAAACGGAATTTTTTTGGGTCAGAGGGGAGAGAGTAATTTAGATGATCTTTTAATTACTAATGCAGAAACGCTACACAAGAAAAAAAAATATTTTAAACTATGTACTGGAAGGGTGGGGAAGGAAAAAAAGGGATTTTTTCTTGGGGGGGGGGATAATTTAGATGGTTATTTAAATATGGTTGCAACAAAATGACAAATAAAAGAGAAAAAAATTAAAGAATTTTAATGATTTTAAATTTTATGAGATACTTGGGGGGCATTGCGTAGTGCAATGGAAGAATTGGGATGGAAGTGTGAAGTATTTCGATTGGTAACACCAACATCTAGTGTCAACTACAATCCAAAGTATTAAATACCTAGTTCAAAGCTGATTGTATGCGGATGGGACTCGGGCTGCTTCCAATACTTCACGTGATATTATTATATTTCACACAAAGAAGGATAAGTATGTTGAAAATTTCATTTGAAATATTTCAATTAGTGTTATGAACAAATATCTGAAATTTGGATAAGAGGTATAAACACCCTGTATTCCTCACTGAAAACTGGATTATGACCCAGGTCCATATATAAAGGTTGTTAAACGTTCTATGTACTAATCAGCTTAATTAGTTTCTCTCCATACATTAATTTAAAATGTTGTTACCACACATACATACTACATATACATTGAAGTTCAAAAATTAAGGGGCAGTAAATGGACGCTTTCGATTGTATACGGTTTGTCGAATATCTACTGAAAATCTTGATGAATTGTGTTTGAACTTTGAAGATGTAAAGAAATGTTTGACCCATCTTTTTCAGTGAAGATTTAGTCGCGGGGACAATTAGGAGGACAACAATATATTTAATAATAAAATAATGGTTGCAATCACCCACGTGACAGAAAATGCTGAAAGTGGTCTGTTACTGTAGCAAATGACTATGTGGGTCCTGTTTAACGTTTGTGTGTGCATTTGCGTAAGCATAGCAAGCATATTCGTGAAAGTTTTAACGTTCTGTGAAAAATGTAAATGTTTTTTGCTTATGGAACACAGTTTTCAACCAAATTTAACACCACTTTCCAAAAACTTCATGGGCATTTGGCATTTGTGTGAAATATGTTTTTAACTGCGCATGCATGAAAGATTCCAAAAGTTTTTTTCATAATTTGGTAGTCAGCTAATTTGGGGCAACTTCTTTAAAAAGTCCTGTTAAATATTGCAAAAATTCAAATAGTTAAGGGCAATAGAGTGAGTTGCTTTCTAAAAGTAGCTTTATTATAAGCTATTTTCCGCAATTTATCAATCAGTTCACTGTATCTTTCTGAGTTTTCACAATATTTGACTGGACTTTTTATATAAGTTGCCCTAAATAGCTGACTACCAAATTAAGAAATAAAAATTTTGGAATCTTTCAAGCATGCACAGTTAAAAATTATTTCATACAAATGCCAATATCTCATGAAATATTCAATATATTCATGATTTAATTGCAGTATGAATTTTTTACTGTTCTTTTTCATAGTTTCGTTATGTACTGTTAGATATGGTTGAAATTCTGCATGCTATAAACAAAAAACATTTAAAATGTTCACAGAAACGTTAAAAAATTCACGAATATTCGTCTTATGCTTTCATAAATGCACACAAACATTAGACAGGACCCACATAGTCATTTGCTACAGACCATTTTGAGAATTTTCTGTCTCATCAATAATCGCAAGCATTACTTTATTATTAAATTTATTGTTTTGCCCTTAATTGTCTCCACGTCAAAATCTTCACTGAAAAATGTGAAGTCAAACATGTTCTTTACATCCTTAAATTTGAATGACAATTCGTCAAGATTTTCACAGATATTCGACAAATCGTGTACAGCCGAAAGCGTCCGGTCACTACCCCTTAATTTTTGGACACCAGTGTATATATATATATATATATATATATATATATTAAACAAAAACCTAATTTGAAGAACAAATTTAAAAAAAAATATTTCCTACATTGTTTAAGCCCGAGAAGGAACAGATATTAAGATATTTCATTCAATTAGTTCTGCATTTAATGTTAAATTTTTGTAACAAATAAGTTAAACCAATTGAACATTAAAAAATAAAAATAAAATTCATATAACATGATACTTTAAACACCCTAAAAGCTTAGATTCCGTTTAAATGAAATCAAAATAAATCTTAGACGTTTTCCATTTTTCAATTGTAAATATTTGTATTGCAGATTTTTGTATTATTTTTATGATGATTGTAGATAAAATGATAAGATACATGCAAAATACAAAACTTTAAAAAAGTCTAAGATTTATTTCGATTTCATTTGAACGAAATTTAAGTTTTTAGGGTGTTTATAGTATTATGTTGTATGAATTTTATTTTTATTTTTTAATGTTCAATTGGTTTAACTTATTTGTTACAAAAATTTAACATTAAATGCAGAACTAATTGAATGAAATATCTTAATATCTGTCCCTTCTCGGGCTTAAACAAGGTAGGAAATAAATTTTGTTTTTTTAATTTGTTCTTCAAATTAGGTTTTTGTTTAATATCCCAAGTTTTTTAATAGTTACTGCATTCAGACGAATACATTTTAAATTAATGGAGGGTACCATTATCAGGCTTTGATTCATGCGGTATCTATCATAATTTGTAATGCTATTTACTTATGCATAATTCAAAATCTTTCACCAGTGCAGTAGCGCAAGTTGCTGTACTTTGGGCAAAAACGTCCAATCTCAACGTAAAAAATCTGTTTGAAAATGTCATTTTTATTTCTACTATGACGCCATATTCAACTTCTTTTAAATTCTTAAAAAAGCTATTTCAGTAATTTTTCACGTGAAAATCATTCAACTAAAAATAGACAAATTATTAGTACGGCTTTTGAATTATTGGCAATAATGAAAAAAGAATGTTAAATTTTATTGGAAAAATACCCGTTGATTCTCTATGTAAAAAAACATAAATTTGAAATTATTAAGAAAAATATTTGAAAAATGTAAATAAAAGTTAGCCCATGTCTCTCTCTGGGTTATAATTCATCCATATGCAAAGGCATTTTATCATCCGTTTTGACCTCACGTCAGGCAAACATTTTCACACTTTAAATTTATAATACTAGGGGGCTCTGCCCCCTACGAGCTACGCTCATCAACCCCCGTTCAGACACCGCAGACTCTAACAGCACGCTAATTTGATCGCCTTTAAAAAGATTTCGGAAGATTGAATTATAATTTGAATCTGACAATTATAATTTGACGTAATTTTCAACAAACTTTTCTTTCTCTTTTTAATATTCACGTCAAAATGCTTTTGTTAGAAATGAAATATTATGATCATCTTAAAATGTCAAGTAAATGTCTCGCGCAATTTTTAAATTAAAACTGTTTTGTAATATTATTTTTTGTTCATTTTACGTAATAAGTGTAATATGACGTAAATTCTCCTATTTAGGACTTCTAACGCATGTTACTGAATTTATTATTTTACAATACTCTTTCTCATTTAAAATTCACGTGTAACTATAGTTTTTATGACGTAATTTTCAATGAGTTCCTGATTTTTATATTTTTTGTTTATAATAGTCACGTGTAAAATAAATTTTTAATTTGAAGCAAACATTACTGGTTGCGCTTTTTATACAGTTGGCAACAGTTTAAATTAATACAATTTTCTAAAATTTGTAAAAAATATCTCTCGAAATGCTGAAAATTTGAATTTAAAATAGAAATAAAACCTCGAAAAATTATTCAAATTAAAAAACTAACTGCAATCTGCACACCGGGAAATTCTGACGCATAAAATGATCTAAAAATTATTAAATTCCTATGTACAGTTTTTGCTCCTATAAAACTTTTTTAATGGAACGATTTTGTCCAACTTTGGCATTAAATATCTCTTAAAATAATTCTTCGATTTGAAAACTGTCTACATCAGCGTGTTTATCAAACATTTTTCTATAATACTACTGATTTTCATATTTTTGTATGCAACAGTTTTTTTAATATTAACGAAGAAAGACGTCCGGTCACAAAAAATTCAAAACGGGCGGCGGCGGCGGCGGCGGCGGCGACGGTGGTGACAGCGGTAGTTACTTTTTTTTAGAATAGAGAGATTATTAGAATTAGTAAAGAAAAAAATGAGTGGCATCAGGGTTAAAAAGGTGGGAAGAAAAAAATGAAAAAGTTATGAGCCGCATAGGCTTTTCTATGTTAAATTAACATTGAGAAGTGACACTGGAAATAAATAAGTATTGCGCTGCCGCGCAATACTTAAATATATATATTTAACCATTATATAATTACAATTCATCATCTATTTGCAATTACTCAAATTAAATTAATAAATTTAGCTTCAATACATAACACTATATATATATATATGTATATATATATAGTTTTTTCAGCTTTTAGCTTTTTTTTCTCACAGAAAACAACTAATTTTCTTATATCATTGAATTCTGTACTCTTGATAACGTAATTCAATATATAAGCTTTTCAATTTTCTTTATCGGTATCGATATTCTTCCTTTTTTTTCTTCCATATTAATTCTTGTAAAATAGTACAAGAATTAATTACTTATTGTAATTAATTCTTGTGCATTTTTTTATACATAGCAGCTTGTATATTATATGTTTTTAGTATCCATATTAAGTGTGATGGGGGAACTGTATTATTGTCATTTCATTCATACTATCGCGATTTTGATGGTGGTCGGTAATGTTTAATTAATGGTTATATATATATATATATATATACACGGTGTTTCGTCTAGGCTACCCTGCCCTTTCTAAAATGTGCAAAATGAAACCAGCACTTTTTAAAAATAGTGAAATGCACCTTTAATTATCTCAGAGATCGAAAGATCTCTTTTTAAAATCTTTCCCAATTACAGTATTTCTAAATCTATGTGCTCGAAAAGTTGTAAAAATCACAGACCTTCATGTTTCTTCACGAATTTTCTAATTAGCTTAATTTTAAATAAAGAAAATCTAGAATAAAAATGCAGAAATATGTAGTTAAATTTATTTGTATAAATAAAAATTTGCATTAAAATAATTTAGTAGTCAGTTTTGATACGCTGGAGTATTTCTATTTTCTTTTAATGTTTATAAAGTATTTTTGAATTGTACGTGTAATAAATACGTTTAATTAAAATAATTAAGAGCAATATTAAAGATAACAAAGAAAAGTTTTTGTGTAACAATATACATATTTAACTTTTAAAATTGGTATTATAGGATTGAACAAAAAAAAAAAAAAAAAAAAAGTTGTGTGTGTGTGGGGATGGAGGGGGGGGGGGGATTTTCAGTAGCAGGGTGAGAGGGCCCAAAATTTTCAGTAGCCCCGGGCCCCAAAAATGCTTAATCCGGCTCTGTTTGAGATAATTGAAACACTTTCTGCGAGATGTCGATATATTTTCAAGATCTTTACTTTCTTTCTATATTTTCTAGCTCAACGAAATGAGATCTAAGCTGGAAGCTATATCATCACGGGATCGGAAATAACTGATACGAATACAGAGATAAAATTTTGGACACGAAATATAAATATATATATATACGAAGATTATTTCATACGGCATTCTTCAGCTTCCAGAAGTGAACTTTTCTGATTGCATTTCATGACGCCTGCGAGTTATTAAGTTACGAGCGAATAACTTAATTTAAATATTTTAAAGTAAGGTAGAAATATTTTTCGCGAGATAGGTGTTTCTCAAGCATACTTCAGAATTGCTTACAGTCTCTTCTGTATAAATCTGGAAGAAAATATTTGCAACTGTAAAAGCTTACCGTTTTACTTAAGGGGGCTGGTCACTCAGCTTCGGAATTCTCCTCCGTAATGTTAAGTCTGTGTTAAGTCTAATTTCTATGGACTTTTGACGCATTCGTATATTTAAAATATCTTCTCAAGAAATTCATTTTTAACATCTTTTTTCTGTGTACTTTCCTTAAAGTCTCTTTTTTTTCTTAGTTTTCAAAATATTACCAAAATCCATGCTGAATTTAATACTTTATGTGTTAAAAAAGGGCGAACTGTGAGTAAGATTTTAACACCTCATATAAAATTAAGTCTATACTTTAGAAATATTTTGAGAACTAAGAACAAAAGAGACATCTTTTAAGAAGTGCACACAAAAAATAGAAGTTAAAAATATTAATTTCCTGAGGAGATATTTTAAATATACGAATGCATCAAATGCCCATAGACTTTACATTAGTGAGGAGAAATCGGAAGCTGAGAGTGACCAGCTCCCTTAAAAGGCGTCGAAAATAACAAAATAGATGTTACAAGTTAAAAATATACATTTTATTTAAAAACTACTTTCGGCCTGCATTTCCCGCAGTCATCATCAGAGAATATTTTTATAATTAATTGGTTTTCATTCATACAAATACGTCAGTCACTTCGTTTGAATTGGGAGAGCCAATAACTATTAAGGTATAGTTGAAAGTAGAAGTAGCAGTAATGACCGCGGGAAATGCAGGTCGAAAATACTAAGAAGTTTTTAAATAAAATGTACATTTTTAACTTGCAATATGTATTTTATCAATTTCGTCGCCTTTTAAGTGAAACAATGAGCTTTTAAAAGTTATATTGTGTATTTTATGATTGAATCAAAGTGAAGTATTACATTTCGACTTATGATTTTATTTATCTGTAACTATTTGCTATTCTTTTAATGCACTTAGTACGTAAAAAACATAAGTATTACTATAAGTATAATAAATATTAACTAATTGTCATTGTCTTGTATTTTAACGCATTTGCCGTTACAGTATTTTGTGATTCTTGAAATTTTCTTTATAATCGATAGTGCATATCTTATGTTTTGATTTTCAGATTTTTGTTGGTGTTCAGAGGGGGGTCATGACACCCGTGACCCCCCCCCCCCCCCTGGATCCGCCATTGACACACACACCCAGAAAAATAAAAATATTTATTTTCAGAGGAAATATTTTAAAAATATGAATGTATTATACACCCATAGGTTTAACATTAGCAAGGAGAATTTCAGATCTCGCTGAACATCACCCTTTTAAGGATATATCCTTGTTTATTCATCATTTCTTAGTCTATTCTTAAATCTGTATCAGACGCCTTTAACGTAGTTATTTTAAGCAAAACTATACCAAATGGAAATATCAGAAGTCATTGTCTACTATAAAATATCATATAGAATTGGTCGGCTTGATTACAATTTTAACTATCGGGGGGTCAAATTTTTGAGTAATTAATGCATTGATCTTTCTTTTAATCTTACATCAACGAAAGTACGGAAATTCTTTTACATGTGGTATCTTAGTTGATCGGGTAATTTGAATAAAGTAATTTATGCCTCTTGGCATGCTTTACTAAAACAGAAATCAATTGCAATTTACTTATATTGAGGAATACTGCCCCTGATAACGTTTTTCGTAATATAAGTTTCCATTTTCTACTTGTAATATACTTAAGTACGCAAAATACATAAAATATCACAGTAAGTATAATAAATATTAACTAATTGTCATTGTATTATATTTTAAAGTAAAATTGTTCATTACAATACTTTGTGATTTCTGAAATGTTTCTTTATAATTGACATTGCATCTCGCATGTTTTGATTTTCAGACTTCATCTATTCGTAATTAAAATTCTTTTACATGTGGTATCGGAGGTGATCGGGAAATTTAAGTAAAATAATTTATACTTCTTGGCTTTCTTTACTTAAACACAAATTAATTAGGATTTACTTATATTGTGAAATATTGCCTTTGATAACGTTTTTCTCAATGTACTTAGAGATCTGCACGGGCCGGAATTTCCAGGCCCGGCCCAGCCCATCCCGAACAAAAGCAATCTTGGTCCGGCCCGTCCCGTTTATATTTTTCACAGTTCACGGCCCGGTCCGCCCCGTACAAAAATCAGCGAAAACAGGACCGGTCCGTGGAAAATCAATTAAATGACGTCCGACTCATTTTTCACAAAAAAGAATAATACTGCATATATATTTATGGAATAATTTTACAGTATATTTTAAAATTACTATGTGTTCGCAAGATAGAAAATACACAATAGCAACATTAATGATTACTTAGGCATTTCAACATTGAAATAAGGATTCATTAAAAAATTAATGTAGTTTAAAATAAAAGAAAAAAAGGATGGTTAAAAAACATGATAACTTTTGAAGCTGTATTTGTAAAAATATTTCTCTGCCATTTAATAAGGCTTTTCTCAAATTCAAAGGAGCTACTTCCTGATACATTTCTGAATTCATTTCTTTTCGCAAGCGCATAAGATTGGCAGGTGTTCTTATTCAGAAACTATGTAATCAAATAACGTTATCCATTTTTTGATAAAGGTAATATATCTTTGAGAAAATATTGTCAAAGATAAAGTTTTGAATCAAATTTCCAGAAGCGATAGCACGGAAAAGGAGAAAACCCTGCAGTCACGTGACAAGAATATCTTATATCTGGATAAGTAATTTATTTATAAAAAACGGAAAACGCTGTTCAATTCCAAATCCCCTCAATAGTTAGGCATGTCAATTTTCTGCCTTTACAGTTAAAAATGGGTAAGAAAATGTGTCAGAAATTTTCTCATCGTTGAGCAGAGAATTTGAGAACCACCTTACGGTATATTTCCACAGATTCCGTTAACAGAAGTTCGCTATTAATATTTTTACAAAACTTATTGTCTTCCTTACACATCCTGAGACCGGTATATCCTGAGACCTGGAAAATAAAATCCAGTTCCAGCCTTGCTCGACTATGTAGGAAAAAAAATGCATGCCTGATCTCAGCCAGGCACGAGTCTGCTGAAAAAATTAAGCCCGGGCACAGACATCATTTAACTGTCCGATGCTATCTCTATGCTGGACATGTTTGATTTCTGTATTAATGTTTTCAAACTTGCATCGGCTCGTGACGCACATTTATACTTATTCTCCCGGAAGTGACCTTCATTGAAAATGGCTCATATTTCATTTTGATTAAGTTTTTATAGCGGGCCAGTAGGCTTAATTTTTTTTTATCGGCCCGGCCCGGTAGGCCCGTTCAACTTTTTTGCCGGCCCGACCCGTTAAAAAAATTGTTCTAATTCTGCTGGCCCGTTTGAAAATTCGCCTTCACTTCGCCGGTGCGGCCGGCAGGCCGGACAGCGTAGGGGCCTTGGGCCAAGCCCGGTCCCGTGCAGACCTCTAAATGTACTGCTGACTGTTAGTCCGATTGAATTTGAACTTCGGAAAAATATTCTAGACATATTGTACTATTAAATAAAAAATAAAATAAATATAAAATTGGATTTTTTAAAAAAATTTAAACCCATGTAGCCCCTTAGCATCGTGCAGGATGAAAGCCCGTTTTCCCGTAGACAGATAGAGTCACATGGCTTTCCGCCAGAGTGGAATTCGCCCAGGCCAGTGTGAAGATCGGTTGTGAGATTGACATCAAGATGTCACACCAGAAATGTGACCGACAATTCCCAGTTCTTTAAAAATTTTATTAATTAAATTGGATTTTTTTCATTTTATCTCAGTTCGTTATTTGTATAAAGCTCTTAAAAGCTATTTAGTTTAACCTTGAACATAACTATTGAATAGAATATTTCAGAATACTCAAAGAAGTGTTGAAATCGATATCAGAGGGAATTCTTAAAACTGATTAAAATTATGCAGCCGAATGCACCTCTAGATATATTTCTAAGACATTTATCATCGATACGTGACAATCAGGTAATTTGCAGGGCTTAAATGATACTCAGCACTGCTTCGATTTCAGTGTATTATTTCTGGCACGTATTTGTTTGGAGTCACTTTTCAAACAAGACTTCACCTTTTCATGTCGTGGATTTCTTTGATCCCTAAGATTCACATTTTAAGCAGCTCTGAAATAAAAATATCACGATTCTTCTTTTTTTTTTACGACTCCATTATGTTGAAGTGCGGAATGAAAGTGCCATAGTGCTATTACTGTCAATTAAAAACAGAAAAAAAGGAATGGGGATTAGATAATGACGTGTGACTTTCCGGTGGTATAAATAGGGAGGCTTTCGTATAGCATTTCTGTCATTTAATTTTATATAATTTTTAGAAAAATACTTTCACTATTGGAAAATGTGGATTGCGTAAGCAAATTTCACGAGCTGAAATGTAAAATGATAAAAAAGAAGAAAATTAAATGAAGAAATTGTGCGGTGCTTGTGTCAGGGCGCACATGCCGTCGGTTAAACGTCAAATGCCTATGGCAGCGAGTCGCGTTTAGCGTATTGGATTAAAATGAAATCAAAGCATTGACTATGTACCAAATTTTATTTTAACATAAAGACACTGAATATGGGTGTTGTATTCAGAAGCTATGGGCATAGATTCGGGCACAGCAGTTTTAGGAGAGCTCGCGCTGTTGATCACCGAGCGCGTCTCTCCTCAGATTTACAACGCTCTTGAAACAGTCTCTATTTTTCGGCACATTAGAGCCGACACATAGGGGTACCTATGCGTGGCCCATATCCTCTTTCCAACAATAGGCGTGATCTATATTTTCGGCTGGCTCTTCATTGGACTGAAGGCCGACATATTGAACTTTTCACTTTTTCGCACACTTATTATATCTTTTAATATGGGAATATCGTCCAAAACACACATCATTATTTAAATCGATCGATATCGAGAAACTCTATACAGAAATATCCGAATCACAGTGCTACCACATCATAGTTGTGAGTTGCACTGAATTGAAGAGAGCGATATAGAGGTTATGAGCCACGCATAGGTGCCCCAATGTGTCGGCTCTAATGCGCCGAGCAATAGAGACTGTTTCAAGAGTGTTGTAAATCTGAGGCGAGACGCGCTCGGGAGACCAACAGCGCGAGCACTTCTAAAACTGCTGTACCTGACTATATGGCCATAGCTTCTGAATACGACACCCATATTAAGTGTCTTCATGTTAAAATAAAATTTGGTACATAGTCAATGCCTTGCTTTTTTGGTGGGATTTTGCTACATCGCGCTGCGCTCTATACCCGCCTCCCCCCCCCCCCCTCGCTCGCAAGACAAACCTAATGAGGTATATTAGCAAGCAGACCATATATGTTAAACCACGACACATTCCTTACGTCTCTGAGGCTAATAGATTATTAAATTCAAAGTATGTTTATGAAGATGATAAAATCTCAGCTTGTGGAAATTTCAAAGTTTATAGGGATTTTTTAACTATTTAAAATATAAGGAGACAATTTTTAAAAACTCACCTCATCGGTATATAACGTCAACTTTCTGATTGTGAAAAACATATTTTAATAATTATATTAGGTAATGCAGAACCGCGCTTTTAAGTTTCTCATATGTTAACATGGGATTTTGCGATCGGGGAGATTCAGTGAAGCGGCTCCTTAAAACAGAGTGAAATATAAAGGCATAGGGTAAGTACGGGAGAGATATACCACAGTGTGAGATGGACCAGCCAAATGTTTCGTTAATGCCGTATCCCCACAGATGGTGCAGCTATCTCAGTCGGACACTTAAAAATATTTTGTATGACGTGTAACTTTTTGCTTCTCAGAAAACATAATATATTTTCAGCTAAAACTCATTGCTTTTGGTAAGTCAAATAATTTTTTCATATGGTTATAGTTATGTATTTAAAGGTTTTTATTTATATGTGATCTTTCTAGTTTCAACGATGTTATCTCCGGGAACATTTAGTCTTCTAAATAACCTAAAATGGCGACGTAATATCTACAGTGTAGAGTCCGGGTGGGTTATACCAAGGTGAACGGGAGAGACGGACCATGTGTAGACAGGAGTGATGGACCAGGTTTTCTATCGGGAGGGATGGATTATACAATCTTGAATTTGAAATTTAGATTTTTAAAGAGCAGAATTTAAGATACTAAGGGATTGTATTTTTTCAACAAAGTTGAAAAGAGTTTATGACTTCAGTTTGTCTGTCCGTCTGTCCGCGCTCTAATTCTCGTAAATATGCTCGGATTGCACTGAAATATTTGGATGTTATTTACTTTTACCATGGCATGTTCCCTATTTCAAATGAAGGTTGTAGCATGTTTAGTTCATTTACAGGGACAGTCAAAACTATTCCTTTTCCATACGGCTAATGGGGAAAAATCGCTTACAATGATTTTTAATGATGTTACACGCTTTCAAACATAATAAAATTGATATGCAATTATGAAGTGCACTAAAATATATACATTCTGTAGAATGCACGGTGCAAAGAATAGTTATTATTCACTTACAGGACAACACAAAAGAATTCCGTTACATAATGATATAGGGATGAAGGGAATTGTTTGCGGCGTATTTTAATTATGTTAAATTATTTCATATATAATGAAATGGATATACGTCGCTGAGGTTTACTATAAGGTATTTCATGTATAAGTGCATAGCATTTACAGGGACACACAAAAGATTTCAGATATTATATTGTATCCGAAGTACTGTACAATAGCGATGATTACGGGAAATGCATTTTTCATTATGACTAGCTAAAGTACCCGGCGTTGCGCGGAATTTTAAGAATGTTTGTTTTGAAAAACCAATTACAAAATTTAACATACAAGATAAAAAAAAATAAAAATAAACAGTCGAAGTGTTGTACACACGAATCAAATGAAAAACCAATATAAAAATGCATAAATTTATATAACAGACGCAAATACAGCTATAAATGAACTTATTGCCATTCATCATTGCAATAATGTTCAACGTCAATATATTCATAATCGAGTTTTTATCATGCTTCAATACATTTTTTTTTACACTTATATGACTTTACATATTCCCCACGTCCTTTATATTTCAATATGACGTAATATTCCAGTTTTTTATTCGTTAAATTAATTAAATATTTATATTTTTTCATATGGAAATCATAAAACAGATAAATTATGATGTAACATTCTCTTTTGTTTTTAATTCGTCAAACTATTTATTTTATTTTCATTTTTTCACGTGAAAATCTTACAATAGAAAAGTTATGATATAATATTCCCTTTTATTAAATTCGTCAAACCGTTTATTTCATTTTTTTCACGTGGATATCTTGCAATAGAAAAGTAATTGTTGTGGTAAGAATTTTATTGAGGATTTTTAATTGTTGGCAATATAGCTATGCTATAACGAAAAACGTTTCAATTTGATTGGAAATTGCTGTTAAATTGATGGTTTTTTATTAATTAAAAATGAACAATAAGTTAATTCAATTCCGGATTAATTTAGTTGCCTCGACCGTGTTTTAATACACATGTACGTAACATTTCACAATTCTGGCTTCCAAACTGTGGATTTGTATAGCATTGCAGACAGGCAGACAAATTTTCATTTTTATATATTAGATATGAGCTTTTATGCTTCACTATATTTATGCATAGTATATGGTGTGTATATATACTATAATTCGTATACAGGGCTACACAAAAGAATTCGTAACGGTTACTGGGTATGAGCGAAAAAATCTTAAAGGTGGTTTTTAAATGAATTATGCATTTTTGCGTATGAACTGCATTAAATTTACCAAGAAATGTTTGTAGAATATAGATAAAATGATATACAGGGTCACGCAAAGAACTAGATACATGGCCGTCTATAAATGATAATTTCTGAAAATGTGATTTCAGTAGTTTTAAATGTGTTTTAGTTTGAATAATATTTTAGTGAAATACTGGCGTGTAATAAAAGTACTAGGTAAACTAGAGGGTTGTACAAAAGTATTCAGTTACGTTTTCACCTATTAGTATAAATTGCTGAAAGAGAAATTTCAACCTGTTATGCGTTTTCTTGCTAAACTAAATTTTCCCATTATATAGTGTATATATTGGGCGTATATATTATACCTGCAGATCAAATACAGGGCTTTTCAAAAGAATTGAAATACAAATTTGGCTATGGACGGTAACTGCTGAAATCAGTTTTTCAAATATTTTATGTGCTTTCTAAAATGCCTACTTAGTTATCTTATTTATCTTATATCCCTAAATAACGAAGTTTTGTTAAAGCATTCAGGAAGTGTTGGAAATTGTTTCATAATCTATGCTTAATGCATGATTTTTCTTTCTTGTTTATAATTGCAATTGAAAATTATGATTGTCCGTTTGGGCCAGTTTTAAATTATGGAGCAAGACGACAACTGCAGGGTGCTATGCTTAAAATCGAAATTTATATAATTAAATTTAATTGAACTGAGAAATAGTTTGAAAAATGAAAATAACTGCAACATACTTTTGTTCTTCACATTTCGGAGAATATTCATATTCTTTTAATAAAACTGCCTTGTGGGATACATACCTATAAAAAAAAACATGATCAAAATTAGAAGAGCGATAAAAAAATATCAAAAAATGACGAAAAATAAAAAAAAGTCGATAATATGAACACATAAAATACAGTAAATGTAAAATATAGTTATATAATTTAAATTAATTTATTAATATTCATTTATAATAGAAAAGTTAAAAACAGTTGAAGGAGTGAGAAAATAGAAAAAAAAAGAAAAGTCGGAAATTGTAGGTCAAACTTGGCAAGTGAGGCGCATTCGTGCTATAACTAGTTTTATAAATATTCAGATCTTGGTGCAATAGCTATTCCACTCCTATGCAAAAATGCATTAATGCAAATTTTATTGCGGTTATATATGTAATATAAGGATGATATAAGGATAAGGCCTTAGTTAAGGGAAAAAAGGAGTTTAATGGTTCTGGATTATAGTTTTACATATTAAGTCGACATTATATTTACAAGTACGGGAGGGTAGGGGGGTTTCTGCGGCATACACGCTCGCAGCATCGGAGAATCCATATCGGCCTCTGCTCTCGTCTAGAGCGAGAAAGATACGTCTAACATCAGCCGCGTCGGAACGAAATCTGCCCTATGGTTGTTACTTGTTTCCAAGCTAAGAAAAGGCGAAGCTGCACATCAGCAAATTCAATAACATCTGCTATTCTGCGGTTACAAGTTCTCATGGAAAATGCTGATCATATCCTGTTGCTAGGAGTAGAGATTTATGGGAATCTAAAACCACAACTCCCACTCGGCCATTTCGTCCGCTTGTCGCCCTCGACAGCGTGTTAAATAAGCAACAAGATATGTCAAAAAACAAAAAAAACCTATCTAAAAATAATTAAAATCCAAAGGAAAAAAACTGTCATTAAATAATTAAGAAAATTGAGCTAAATAAAATAAAAAAAATTAATTCTAAATTTTATGTAAATTTATGCTGAGCTGCCGTGGGATATCTCCAAAAAAAAAAAAAAAAAACAAGCAAAAGAATAAAAAAAAAATCTCAGGATAACAGCAATTTGCGCCACGAGACCGTCTTTCTCATGAGTCATCATCAGGGATGAAAAATATAATCTGAAAGGCCGTCTGCCCATTATATTATCATCAAGAAAACATACTAAATCTGCCTCATCTTAGTTAGAATTTCGTAAAAAAAAACATCTTTATCCCAACGTCATTTGGGAATTAAAAAAAAAAAAAAAAAAAAAAAAAAAAAAAAAAAAAAAAGAGATTTGCCTCGTCTAAGCAAAAAAAAAAAGGATTTCCCACCAAAAGGTTTTTTTTTCGACAGCCCAGCTCTTACTTCTGTAAAAAAAAATATGCGAGGGGGGGGGGGGGTAAAACACATACACAAATATAGCAATTCAATAAAAAGTTTACACAAAAAACACAGTTTTAGAAATATAAATACAACAATTTTCTTTTTTCTTCTTGTAAAATGTCAAATAGAAAAAAAATAAAGTCCTGTATAGATAGTCATTTTAAATAAAGTTATTTACGCAACATAAAAAAAAGCACGTGTTGCGAACAGGCAAATGAAAAAAATAAGACACCATTTGCAGTCCGAGAGAAAGATAACTTGCCATGCGAAAAAAAAAAAAAAAGAAAAAAAGAAAGAAATCACCGCTCATAGCGGAATGGAGAGAAGAAAAAAAATCGTTATCTTCATTGATTCACCGGGGTCTTGCGTCTAGAAAAATTAAATAATTCCGCTGTCTTCAGAGATGAGAAAAAAAACGTAGTTGGCTGGTATAGATCTAGGGGAATTTAAAAATTTAAATAGGTTCTACTAGGATAGGCCGACCCCCATGTGATATAAGGATGATATAAGGATAAGGCCTTAGTTAATGGAAAAAAGAGTTTAATGGTTCTGGATTATATTTTTACATATTAAGTCGACATTATATTTACAAGTACGGGAGGGTAAGGGGGGTTTCTGCGGCATACACGCTCGCAGCATCGGAGAATCCATATCGGCCTCTGCTCTCGTCTAGAGCGAGAAAGATACGTCTAACATCAGCCGCGTCGGAACGAAATCTGCCCTTTGGTTGTTACTTGTTTCCAAGCTAAGAAAATGCGAAGCTGCACATCAGCAAATTCAATAACATCTGCTATTCTGCGGTTACAAGTTCTCATGAAAAATGGTGATCATATCCTGTTGCTAGGAGTAGAGTTTTATGGGAATCTAAAACCACAACTCACATATATATAAAATTCAATGTAACGGAAATAGTAGAATTCCATATTAAGTAGGACATAATCACCATGGCAACCTAAAATCATTACCTATCATGAGATATCATTGAATTAATGACGTATGATAGTATTTAATAGAATGAAGAAAAATTTACTACTATCTTTTTAAGATTTGATTCGATTTTCACAAAATTTGAAATGGCACGACAAAATTCTGCAACGATTATATATATTAAATTTCAAACTGTTCGGTTGAGTAGTTTTTGCGCTGTTTTATGCGGACAAACAGACGCACGGACCAGACGACGACTGTAGGTGCTACATATTTATATGTAATTACCTGGGGTAATTGTGCTGTTAATTGATGACTCGCTTACATAGAAATAACACGATTTTAATGTCTGGAGTAAGGCATGAATTATATTTATAGGACACATACAGATTATACATAGGTTTAAAGAAAAAATAGTGCTGCAATTTATCGGTCGTTAATACACCGGCGATATCAGAGCTTAGCTGGACCGTCATTTCCAGACCAACTCGAAGAGGGACTCTTGAGGTGAATTTTAACTTTCGGTTCTCAGACTGGATATGTAAATCAAGTCATTAAGTTTATTGTCTGTCGAGTTTTGCAACCTTTGTTAGTTCTCATGAGAAAGAGCTGCACCCTTTCGTTGTGGTCGGGATATTTTGGGAAGCGCAACCTACATCGATGTTTATATAATTACGAACGGACCTAAAAAGAGAAATAAATCAGTATACTGAATAAAATTAAAACTAAGTAATACAAGAAATCAGAAAATGTAATTTGAAATAAAAATGCATTAGCTTAGTACGCAGGGCCACAACTAGTATTGGTTTCGCCCGGGAAAAGCATGAATTTTGGAATATATAATATAACCACAAACAAAAATGTAAAATAACCTCTTCCGAGTTATACAAGATTCAGACAAGGGATCTTTATCATTAGAAACCGCTTCGGTTTAGGTGTAAAATGGCAACTTTTTCCCTATTTCGAGTCTCCGACTACCAATGATTTTAAAAGTCAAACCCGAAAACACCCCATCTTTGTTGACATAGGGTTCCTACGGGTCAGGGAAAACCTGGAAAACAGGGAAAAGTCAGGGAATTCGAAAATGTAGGCGAAAAGTCAGGGAATTTTTTTAATATTTCAAGTGGTCAGGGAATAGTCAGGAATTTTTTGATGTATTACTTCCCATCAGAATCTTGATTATCGTTGTAAATGAAGAAATTTTGAATTAATTATTCATCCAATCTAAAATTTTTATATAAAATTTATGCAAATTATATACCAATAGCATAATATGAAAAATAATTAAAAATCTGAAATTTATACAGCACATAATTTTTTTAACATTTATCTAAAGTTGTCCATTCTGGAGAGTTTTACAACAATACATAAGCCGAATTTTTTACTGAGAAAAGTCGGGGAAATTTTTGAAAACCTCAGGGAAAACATGGAAAAGTCAGGGAATTTTTTTTGCCAAAATTGTGTAGGAATCCTACACAGAAACGAATATATTTTTGAGATTTAAAGAAACGTTTATAAAAGCGATGATTATTTTTCTTCCGTTGACTGTCCGAGCCGTTCTCTACTATATTTATAGAGTATTAATTAGTTTTCTAAATCGGAATATAGGTTTTTCAAATGCTGTCAATTCTTAAGGGTGTATTCCGATCCAAACTGCTTATTTTCTGATTCATTTTAAAATTCATTTTTACTCTCAAACGCATTAAACTGGGAAATTCTCTTATTTAGAAACTATATAATGTGCCGTGCTTCTTAATTTTTTGATAAATGCAGAAAATACTGTAAAAAACACTGTCAAAGTTGGCGTTTTGAACCGAATTTTCCGAAGCGGGCGATCTGGGGATGAAAAAAATGGTCTTACTGAGAAAATAATTGTTTAAAAATCAAATTCTAATTAATTGAGCTGAAAATGAAATCACACGGCATGTTAAACATGTCTTCAGAAATCACACCAGCAAGTTTCATGTTTTTACTTTTAAAAATGAGTCTGAAAATGTCTCAGAAAATTTCGAGCAGTTGAGGGTGGAAAAATATTTTTTCGAATACACCCTTAAGTTATCATTTTCAAGCTCAATAAACATGTTTTAGAGGTATGGTACAGGTTACAGGTGCAAAAAATTGTCTTATTTGAAGCGTGAATAAATGGGTTGAAACCCATGTTTCTTGTACAAAAGTAGATTGTTGTAATGTGGTCTATCATTTGTAAAAAATTGTTCTGTATTTTTTGAAACATTGAGCATGAAACGGTAGAAGTTTTTTTCATTACCTAAAAATTTACATAAAAAGTAAATTTGAATAAAAATTTTAAAATTTGCAATCCTTTATGAAATACTAGCAAAACCCGCAGCTTTGCTCGCGGAATAGTTGGAATATGCCCAGTGGTTTTAATGTGCCTATTTTTATAACAAGAAATTATACCGCTACGGATAGTTAAAAAATTACTAACTAAGCCACAGTTTCATTAAACTTCCTTTTTACACTACATTAGGCGAAAATGAGACTTAAATTAACGAGAAGAACTAAAACTAATTCTAAATAAATGAAAATTTAAAACGTATTTTGAACCTTATACGCCTATTTCCATTTTCATTTGAAGTTTTAATTTTTTTTCAAAAACATTCTAGCGAGCATTTTACATCTTAAAAGTAATCATCAAATCATATTCCAAGCTTCTCGTCTAATGGTCTACTCCCCCCCCCCCCCCTGGTGGTAGTGGCACCAAAATAAAATGTAGCCTTTTTTAGAACAGGGGCTGTCACCCTAAATATGCCAACATTAATTTTGAAGTTACACTAGATTAATTTTAACACAATTATTCCAATTGGTAAATAAATCATATTAGATGTAAATTTCCAACTGGGGGAAAAAATAGATTGTTGATTATTGTTGTTTATTCTGTTGAGCTGAACCAGCTTTCAGACCAGATGCTATAATCATTAAGGTTAGCTGGGCGAAAAAGTTCCACCAGATTCGTCCGGATAGCTCAGATGGCAGAGCACTGGCGGCTTCAGCCAGATAATCCCTGGTTCGAATCCTGGTCCGGACTTTTTTTCCGGACCCAGTTGGAAATTTACATCTAATTTTGAAGTTAGTTTGGTATTTCCAGAGACTCCTTAGAAATCGTAATTTAGAAAGTTTTTAGAATATATTTCGCTTATTTTACCCTCTTAAATTTGTAATCTTTTAGAAATTGTTCCTAAAGAGCATTTGGATCTTATAAGGCGCCTACCACGTCAAATTTTAAATCTGAGTCTTTAAGAATTCAGTAGAAATCGTAATTTAGAACATTTTTAGAACGCTTTTCTCTTGTTTCATCATTTTAAATTTCGATTTCTTTTCAACTGCTCTTAGAGAGCATTGACATCTTATAAGTAACTACTATGCTGAATTTCAAGTTTCTGTCTTTAACAATTCCATAGAAAACGAATTTCAGAAAATTTTTAGAATGCTTTTTGCTCATTTCACTCCTTTAAATTTCCATTTTTTTTAGAAACTGTTATTAGAGAGCATTTACACCTGATAAGTAACTACAGTGCCAAAATTCAAGTTTCTAGCTCATTGAGTATTACAAAAAAGCTCAATTTTATAACGTTTTTCGCTCCTGCACCCCCTTTTGGTATGCCATCGACATAAAATATAACCTGTGTTCGAGCAGGGACTGTTATCATCAATTTGCAACCATTACATTTGAACAGCACCACTACGAAGAGAAAACAAAGAGAGGGCTAAGTTTTAATTTGGTGCCCCCCCCCCATCCCACACACACACACTTTTTCTTTGTGACATGTATCACAAAATTGAAAGGTGCAGAAACAGAAAGAAATTCTGTGGAATACATATTTCGCATTTATTTTGGAACTTTATGTTTAATTTTAATTCAGAAGCTCTAAACAACTAAATAAGATAAGAGAAAATTGCACGTATATTTTGGCAAACGGAATCTGGGAAATGGGTGTAGAAAAAATGCATCTAACCGTACAATATAGCAGTGTGTTATCCTTTTGTATTCCCAGAAGGAAACCCCATACCATTTTGAGAGTATATGTTTTTGTCACAAACACAGAAAAATTACAGACTCAGAAAAGAGAATGTTAACGAAAGAGATTGAAGCAAAGACCTATAACAAATTTTGAAGAGAAAGAAGTTTGTATTCATAAATTTGTATTTGAGTGTAGGGTAAGGGACACTGAAATAACTTTGACACAAAAATGAACGTGCTTTTGTTGGGAAAAAAGTTACCAATATGTAAATATATAACGTTTTTAACAAAAAAAGAAGAAGAAAACTATGTTTGTATAAATTTGGCACTCCCTCAATTTTCGCTCCCGGGGAAAGTGCTCTCTTCGCCCCCCGCTTCGCACGGCCCTGTGTTTGAAATTGATTTGGTATTATCATAGATTCCATAGAAGTAGTAATTTGTAAAGTTTTCAGAACGCTTTTGCTCATTTCACCCTTTTCAGTTTCAAAATTTTTAGTAACTGTTCTTAGAGATAATCTACATCTTATAAGTAACCATGCCAAATTTCAAATTTCAATCTTTAAAAATTCCATAGAAATCGTTATTTAGAACATTTTTAGAACGCTTTTCGCTCATTTAACCATTAATTTTTTTTTCAACATTGCTTAGACAGCATTTACATGTTTAAATAACTACCAGGTAAATTTTTAAGTTTCTAGCCCCGTCAGCATCACAAAAATCGCAATTTTAGAAGGTTTTTTTCTCATGCAACCCCATGGTGGTAGTGGTACCGACACAAAAGGTAAGCCGATATTGGAGCAGTTTACTGTCACACACAATGTTCAACCATTACTTTTGAAATTAGTTTGTTATTTCCTGAGATTCCATAGAAGTCGTAATTTAGAACAATTTTAAAACGCTTTTTGCTAATTTCACACTGTTAAATTTCGATATTTTTTTCAACTGTTCTTAAAAAGTATTTATATCTAATAATTAACTACTATGGCAAATTTCAAGTTTTTAGATCCTTCACTATCATAAAAATCACAATTTTAGAACATTTTTTACTCTGGAAACGCCCTGTCGTAGTGGCACTGACATGAAATATAGAAAATGTTAGAGCAAGGACTGTCATCATCAAGTTTCAACCATTACTTTTGAAATCGATTTAGTATTTCTTGAGATTTCATAGAAATGATAATTTAGAAAATTTCTAGAACGTTTTTTGCCCATTTCGCCATTTTTTCTTTATATATATATATAACTGCTCTTAGAGAGCATTTATATCTTATAAGTATTTACCACGCCAAATTTCAAGTTCTATCTTTAAAAATTGCAAAGAAATCGTAATTTAGAGTGTTTTTAGAATACTTTCCACCCATCATTTTCACCCATTTTAAATTTGGAGGTTTTTTTTTTTCAGACTTCAGAGAGTATTTACATCTTATAAACAACTACCATGCCTAATTTCGAGTTTCTAGCCTTTCAGTATCTCAAAAATCGCAATGTTAGAACTTTTTTGCTCCCGGAACCCTTCTGAATGTATTGTTAAGGAGATAAAATATATAGCCTATGTTGGAGCAGGAACTGTCACCATAGATTTTTAACCGTTACTTTGATATCAGTTTGGTATTACCTGAGATTCCATAGAAGTCGTAATTTATGAAGATTTCAGAAAGCATTTTGCTTATTTCAACCCTTTTAAATTTCAAATTTTTTAGTAATTGTTCTTAGGTATAATCTACATCTTATATAAGTAACCATGCCAAATTTCAAGTTTCAGTCTTTAAAAATTTCATAGAAATTGTAATTTAGAACATTTTTAGAACGCTTTTTCGCTCATTTAACCATTTTAAATTTCGATTTTTTTTTAAACTGTGCTTAAACAGCATTTACATGTTATAAATAACTACCATGGCAAATTTTAAGTTTCTAGCTCTGTTAATGTAACAAAAATCGCAACTTAAATTTTTTTGCTCCTGCAACCCCATGGGCTGGTAGTGGTATCGACACAAAAGATAAGCCTATATTGGAGCAGTTTACTGTCACCATCAATGTTCAACCATTATTTTTGAAATTGGTTTGGTATTTCCTGAGATCCCATAGAAGTCGTAATTTAGAACATTTTTAGAACGCTTTTTGCTAATTTAACACTTTTAAATTTCGATTTTTTTTCAATTGTTCTTAGAGAGTATTCATATCTAATAATTAATTGCCATGGCAAATTTCAAGTTTCTATATTCTTCACTATCATAAAAATCGCAAATTTAGAACAATTTTTACTCTTGAAACGCCCCGTAGTAGTGGCACTGACATAAGATATAGAAAATGTTAGAGCAGGGACTATCTCCATCAAGTTTCAACCATTACTTTTGAAATCGGTTTAGTACTTCTTGAGATTTCATAGAAACCCTAATTTAGAAGATTTCCAGAACGCTTTTCACTCATTACGCCATTTTAAATTTAATTTTTTTTTTAAACTTCTGTTAGCGAGCATTTATATCTTATAAGTATTTACCATGCCAAATTTCAAGTTTCTATCTTTAAAAATTGCATAGAAATCGTAATTTAGAACGTTTTTAGAACGCTTTTCGCGCATCAATTTCACCCATTTTAAATTTAGAGGGGATATTTTTGGACTGTTTTCAAAGAGTATTTACATCTTATAAATAACTATCATGCCAAATTTCGAGTTTCTAGCCCGTTCAGTACTTCAAAAATCGCAATTTTAGAACTTTTTTGCTCCTGAAGTCCCTCTCAGGGTAGTGGTAACGACATAAAATATAGCCTATGTTGGAACAGAGACTGTCACCATCTATTTTCAACCATTACTTTTGAAATCGGTTAGGTCTTTCCTGAGATTTCATAGAAATTGTAATTTAGGACGCTTTTTGCTAATTTTTACCCCCTTTAATTTTCATATTTTTTAGAAACTGATCTCAGAGAGCATTTATATATTTTATAAATAACTTACATTGCCAAATTTCAAGTTTTTAGGCACAAAATCGCATTTTTAGATCGTTTTTTCTTCCTGCACACCTCTGGGCTTAGTGGCAAAGACATAAAATATAGCCTATGTTGGAAAAGCGACTTTCACCATGAATTTGCCACCATTACTTGTAAAATCGGTTCAGTATTTCCAAAGATTACCTACAAACAAACAAACGTTACTTCTTTATAATATTAGTATAGATGTAAAATTAAACTATATCACATATAAAATACTATAAAAGGAAAAATACCTTTATGCGTTAAATTTCTGATTTAAATAGCATAATTAAACCACAACTTTCTTCCGGAAATTTAAAATTTAAATTCTGTTGGGAATAAAGCGCATTTTGAACGAATTAAAAGTATTCTAAAATGAATGTTTTATAAGAAAAGTGTTAACTATACTCCATTCAAACCTAGACTAGTTTGAAAACCATTATCGATCGTAAATTCTTTGAAATTCAAGATACTTCTACGACATTTATTGTATCTGTACGTGACAAACAACTTACAGCGCAAAAGAGATATTAAGAATTGGTTCATTTCAATAAATTATTTCCGACACGTATTTTCGAATCCTGTTTACAACAAAAATCTACCGATTTTTGGCGATACAGTCTGTGTTTAAAAGCACGTTTAAAAGAAGTTGAGTATATCAGACACGTTTTCATTTTTATTTTGATAAAAATGGATATTACATGTAGGGCTCGAAACTCAGATTTTAATATTGGCGATTCGATTGGATGGAGGCCTTAAATCAGATAGAATCCAGATATCTAGTACATGTTTTAGCCTACAGTAAGATTGCCAATTTAGCATTTCTTTTCTTTTTTTTATTTATTCAGATATTTACCGAAATTGTTAAATGGTAAAAATTGTCTTATTTATTATCTGTCTTTAAATAAGGCGATTTTTGCTATTTAAAAATTCTGATTGGTAACTGAGTTCCATCACACATAAAATAGAAACAAAAAGAAAAACATCTTTATGCTTCCAATTTCAAATTTAAATAGCGTAATTAAAAAACTACTTTCCACTGGAAATTTAAAATTTAAATTCTTTTGGAAGGAAAGCACATTTTGAACGAATTCAAGTATTCTAAAATGAATGTTTTATAAGAAAAAAGTAAGTGTTAACTGAACCCTCATTCAAACCAAGATTGGTTTGAAAACCATTATCGATCGTAAATTCTTTGAAATTCAAGATACTTCTACGACATTTATTGTCCCTGTACGTGACAAACAAGTTACAGCGCAAAAGAGATATTAAGAATTGGTTGGATTTCAATAGATTATTTCCGACACGTATGTTCGAATCCTGTTTACAACAAAAATCTACCGATTTTTGGCGAAGCAGTCTGTGTTTAAAAGCACGTTTTAAAGAAGTTTGAATAAATCGGACACGTTTTCATTTTTATTTTGATAAAAATGGATGTTAGATGTAGGGCTCGAAACTCAGATATAAACATTGGCGATTCGATTGGATGGAGGCCTTAAATCAGATAGAATCCAGATATTTAGTATATGTTTTAGTCTACAGTAAGATTATCAATATAGCGATTTATTTTTATTTATTTTTTATTCAGATAGTTACCGAAATTTTTAAATGGTAAAAATTGTCTTATTTATTATCTGTCTTTAAATAAGGCGATTTTTACTATTTAAAAATTCTGATAGGTAACTGAGTTCCATCACACATAAAAAAGAAACAAAAAGAAAAACATCTTTATGCTTCCAATTTCAAATTTAAATAGCGTAATTAAAAAACTACTTTCCACTGGAAATTTAAAATTTAAATTCTTTTGGAAGGAAAGCACGTTTTGAACGAATTCAGGTATTCTAAAATGAATGTTTTATAAGAAAAAAGTAAGTGTTAACTGAACCCTCATTCAAAACAAGATTAATTTGAAAACCATTATCGATCGTAAATTCTTTTAAATTCAAGATACTTCTACGACATTTATTGTCCCTACAGTGCAAAAGAGATAATAAGAATTGGTTGGATTTCAATAGATTATTTCCGACACGTATGTTCGAATCCTGTTTACAACAAAAATCTACCGATTTTTGGCGAAGCAGTCTGTGTTTAAAAGCACGTTTTAAAGAAGTTTGAATAAATCGGACACGTTTTCATTTTTATTTTGATAAAAATGGATATTAGATGTAGGGCTCGAAACTCAGATATTAATATTGGCGATTCGATTGGATGGAGGCCTTAAATCAGATAGAATCCAGATATCTAGTATATGTTTTAGTCTACAGTAAATTACCAATATAGCGATTTATTTATTTTTTTTTTTTATTCAGATATTTACCGAAATTTTTAAATGGTAAAAATTATCTTATTTATTATCTGTTTTTAAATAAGGCGATTTTTACTATTTAAAAATTCTGATAGGTAACTGAGTTCCATCACACATAAAATAGAAACAAAAAGAAAAACATCTTTATGCTTCCAATTTCAAATTTAAATAGCGTAATTAAAAAACTACTTTCCACTGGAAATTTAAAATTTAAATTCTTTTGGAAGGAAAGCACATTTTGAACGAATTCAAGTATTCTAAAATGAATGTTTTATAAGAAAAAAGTAAGTGTTAACTGAACCCTCATTCAAACCAAGATTGGTTTGAAAACCATTATCGATCGTAAATTCTTTGAAATTCAAGATACTTCTACGACATTTATTGTCCCTGTACGTGACAAACAAGTTACAGCGCAAAAGAGATATTAAGAATTGGTTGGATTTCAATAGATTATTTCCGACACGTATGTTCGAATCCTGTTTACAACAAAAATCTACCGATTTTTGGCGAAGCAGTCTGTGTTTAAAAGCACGTTTTAAAGAAGTTTGAATAAATCGGACACGTTTTCATTTTTATTTTGATAAAAATGGATGTTAGATGTAGGGCTCGAAACTCAGATATAAACATTGGCGATTCGATTGGATGGAGGCCTTAAATCAGATAGAATCCAGATATTTAGTATATGTTTTAGTCTACAGTAAGATTATCAATATAGCGATTTATTTTTATTTATTTTTTATTCAGATAGTTACCGAAATTTTTAAATGGTAAAAATTGTCTTATTTATTATCTGTCTTTAAATAAGGCGATTTTTACTATTTAAAAATTCTGATAGGTAACTGAGTTCCATCACACATAAAAAAGATACAAAAAGAAAAACATCTTTATGCTTCCAATTTCAAATTTAAATAGCATAATTAAAAAACTACTTTCCACTGAAAATTTAAAATTTAAATTCTTTTGGAAGGAAAGCACATTTTGAACGAATTCAAGTATTCTAAAATGAATGTTTTATAAGAAAAAAGTAAGTGTTAACTGAACCCTCAATCAAAACAAGATTAATTTGAAAACCATTGTCGATCGTAAATTCTTTGAAATTCAAGATACTTCTACGACATTTATTGTCCCTGTACGTGACAAACAAGTTACAGTGCAAAAGAGATATTAAGAATTGGTTGGATTTCAATAGATTATTTCCGACACGTATGTTCGAATCCTGTTTACAACAAAAGTCTACCGATTTTTGGCGATACAGTCTGTTTTTAAAAGCACGTTTTACAGAAGTTTGAATAAATCGGACACGTTTTCATTTTTATTTTGATAGAAATGGATATTAGATGTAGGGCTCGAAACTCAGATATTAATATTGGCGATTCGATTGGATGGAGGCCTTAAATCAGATAGAATCCAGATATCTAGTATATGTTTTAGTCTACAATAAATTACCAATATAGCGATTTATTTTATTTTTTTTTATTCAGATATTTACCGAAATTTTTAAATGGTAAAAATTATCTTATTTATTTTCTGTCTTTAAATAAGGCGATTTTTACTATTTAAAAATTCTGATGGGTAACTGAGTTCCATCACACATAAAAAAGAAACAAAAAGAAAAACATCTTTATGCTTCCAGTTTCAAATTTAAATAGCGTAATTAAAAAACTTCTTTCCACTGGAAATTTAAAATTTAAATTCTTTTGGAAGGAAAGCACGTTTTGAACGAATTCAGGTATTCTAAAATGAATGTTTTATAAGAAAAAAGTAAGTGTTAACTGAACCCTCATTCAAAACAAGATTAATTTGAAAACCATTATCGATCGTAAATTCTTTTAAATTCAAGATACTTCTACGACATTTATTGTCCCTACAGTGCAAAAGAGATAATAAGAATTGGTTGGATTTCAATAGATTATTTCCGACACGTATGTTCGAATCCTGTTTACAACAAAAATCTACCGATTTTTGGCGAAGCAGTCTGTGTTTAAAAGCACGTTTTAAAGAAGTTTGAATAAATCGGACACGTTTTCATTTTTATTTTGATAAAAATGGATATTAGATGTAGGGCTCGAAACTCAGATATTAATATTGGCGATTCGATTGGATGGAGGCCTTAAATCAGATAGAATCCAGATATCTAGTATATGTTTTAGTCTACAGTAAATTACCAATATAGCGATTTATTTTTTTTTTTATTTTATTCAGATATTTACCGAAATTTTTAAATGGTAAAAATTATCTTATTTATTATCTGTTTTTAAATAAGGCGATTTTTACTATTTAAAAATTCTGATAGGTAACTGAGTTCCATCACACATAAAATAGAAACAAAAAGAAAAACATCTTTATGCTTCCAATTTCAAATTTAAATAGCGTAATTAAAAAACTACTTTCCACTGGAAATTTAAAATTTAAATTCTTTTGGAAGGAAAGCACATTTTGAACGAATTCAAGTATTCTAAAATGAATGTTTTATAAGAAAAAAGTAAGTGTTAACTGAACCCTCATTCAAACCAAGATTGGTTTGAAAACCATTATCGATCGTAAATTCTTTGAAATTCAAGATACTTCTACGACATTTATTGTCCCTGTACGTGACAAACAAGTTACAGCGCAAAAGAGATATTAAGAATTGGTTGGATTTCAATAGATTATTTCCGACACGTATGTTCGAATCCTGTTTACAACAAAAATCTACCGATTTTTGGCGAAGCAGTCTGTGTTTAAAAGCACGTTTTAAAGAAGTTTGAATAAATCGGACACGTTTTCATTTTTATTTTGATAAAAATGGATGTTAGATGTAGGGCTCGAAACTCAGATATAAACATTGGCGATTCGATTGGATGGAGGCCTTAAATCAGATAGAATCCAGATATTTAGTATATGTTTTAGTCTACAGTAAGATTATCAATATAGCGATTTATTTTTATTTATTTTTTATTCAGATAGTTACCGAAATTTTTAAATGGTAATAATTGTCTTATTTATTATCTGTCTTTAAAAAAGGCGATTTTTACTATTTAAAAATTCTGATAGGTAACTGAGTTCCATCACACATAAAAAAGAAACAAAAAGAAAAACATTTTTATGCTTCCAATTTCAAATTTAAATAGCATAATTAAAAAACTACTTTCCACTGAAAATTTAAAATTTAAATTCTTTTGGAAGGAAAGCACATTTTGAACGAATTCAAGTATCCTAAAATGAATGTTTTATAAGAAAAAAGTAAGTGTTAACTGAACCCTCAATCAAAACAAGATTAATTTGAAAACCATTGTCGATCGTAAATTCTTTGAAATTCAAGATACTTCTACGACATTTATTGTCCCTGTACGTGACAAACAAGTTACAGTGCAAAAGAGATATTAAGAATTGGTTGGATTTCAATAGATTATTTCCGACACGTATGTTCGAATCCTTTTTACAACAAAAGTCTACCGATTTTTGGCGATACAGTCTGTTTTTAAAAGCACGTTTTACAGAAGTTTGAATAAATCGGACACGTTTTCATTTTTATTTTGATAAAAATGGATATTAGATGTAGGGCTCGAAACTCAGATATTAATATTGGCGATTCGATTGGATGGAGGCCTTAAATCAGATAGAATCCAGATATCTAGTATATGTTTTAGTCTACAATAAATTACCAATATAGCGATTTATTTTATTTTTTTTTATTCAGATATTTACCGAAATTTTTAAATGGTAAAAATTATCTTATTTATTTTCTGTCTTTAAATAAGGCGATTTTTACTATTTAAAAATTCTGATAGGTAACTGAGTTCCATCACACATAAAAAAGAAACAAAAAGAAAAACATCTTTATGCTTCCAGTTTCAAATTTAAATAGCGTAATTAAAAAACTACTTTCCACTGGAAATTTAAAATTTAAATTCTTTTGGAAGGAAAGCACGTTTTGAACGAATTCAGGTATTCTAAAATGAATGTTTTATAAGAAAAAAGTAAGTGTTAACTGAACCCTCATTCAAAACAAGATTAATTTGAAAACCATTATCGATCGTAAATTCTTTTAAATTCAAGATACTTCTACGACATTTATTGTCCCTACAGTGCAAAAGAGATAATAAGAATTGGTTGGATTTCAATAGATTATTTCCGACACGTATGTTCGAATCCTGTTTACAACAAAAATCTACCGATTTTTGGCGAAGCAGTCTGTGTTTAAAAGCACGTTTTAAAGAAGTTTGAATAAATCGGACACGTTTTCATTTTTATTTTGATAAAAATGGATGTTAAATGTAGGGCTCGAAAGTCAGATTTTAACATTGGCGATTCGATTGGATGGAGGCCTTAAATCAGATAGAATCCAGATATTTAGTATATGTTTTAGTCTACAGTAAGATTATCAATACAGCGATTTTTTTTTTTTTATTCAGATATTTACCGAAATTTTTAAATGGTAAAAATTGTCTTATTTATTATCTGTCTTTAAATAATGCGATTTTTACTATTTAAAAATTCTGATAGGTAACTGAGTTCCATCACACATAAAATAGAAACAAAAAGAAAAACATCTTTATGCTTCCAATTTCAAATTTAAATAGCATAATTAAAAAACTAGTTTCCACTGAAAATTTAAAATTTAAATTCTTTTGGAAGGAAAGCACATTTTGAACGAATTAAAGTATTCTAAAATGAATGTTTTATAAGAAAAAAGTAAGTGTTAACTGAACCCTCAATCAAAACAAGATTAATTTGAAAACCATTGTCGATCGTAAATTCTTTGAAATTCAAGATACTTCTACGACATTTATTGTCCATGTACGTGACAAACAAGTTACAGTGCAAAAGAGATATTAAGAATTGGTTGGATATCAATAAATTATTTCCGACACGTATTTTCGAATCCTGTTTTCAACAAAAATCTACCGATATTTGACGATTCAGTCTGTGTTTAAAAGCACATTTAAAAGAAGTTGAATAAATCGGACACGTTTTCATTTTTATTTTGATAAAAATGGATATTAGATGTAGGGCTCGAAACTCAAATTTTAATATTGGCGATTCGATTGGATGGAGGCCTTAAATCAGATAGAATTCAGATATCTAATACATGTTTTAGCCTACAGTAGGATTGCCAATTTAGCATTTCTTTTCTTTTTTTTATTTATTCAGATATTTACCGAAATTTTTAAATGGTAAAAATTGTCTTATTTATTATCTGTCTTTAAATAAGGCGATTTTTGCTATTTAAAAATTCTAATAGGTAACTGAGTTCCATCACACATAAAATAGAAACAAAAAGAAAAACATCTTTATGCTTCCAATTTCAAATTTAAATAGCATAATTAAAAAACTACTTTCCACTGAAAATTAAAAATTTAAATTCTTTTGGAAGGAAAGCACATTTTGAACGAATTCAAGTATTCTAAAATGAATGTTTTATAAGAAAAAAGTAAGTGTTAACTGAACCCTAATTCAAACCAAGATTGGTTTGAAATACATTATCGATCGTAAATTCTTTGAAATTCAAGATACTTCTACGACATTTATTGTCCCTGAACGTGACAAACAAGTTACAGTGCAAAAGAGATATTAAGAATTGGTTTGATTTCAATAAATTATTTCCGACACGTATTTTCGAATCCTGTTTTCAACAAAAATCTAACGATTTTTGGCGATAAAGTCTGTGTTTAAAATCACGTTTAAAAGAAGTTGAGTATTTCGGACACGTTTTCATTTTTATTTTGATAAAAATGGATATTAGATGTAGGGCCCAAAACTTTTATTTTAATAGTAGCCATTGATTATAAGGAGGCATTAGGGTAATTTAAGACGAACGTCTTTTTGCACGCTTTTTTCTCGCTTACACCATCCCTTCACCTTCGCTAGCATGTGTAGGGATGATGGAAAAGAGGAACAAGAGTGAAATTGCACATCAAACGTGGCAAATGAGGTGCGTTCGTACTATAGCTAGTTTTATAAATATTTTTTGCACAGCATATTGCACTGAATGTATATTTAAGTGCACTTCAATAAGTGCATATCAATTTTATTCTGTTCGAAAGGTTGTAACATCATTAAAATGCACTTGAAATAATTTTTTCCCATTGTCCGCAATGTAACGAAAAACTTTTGACTGTCCCTGTCATTAAACTATACATCCGATTTTGATAAAATTTGAAATTACTCGACAAAATATTGCAACAATTATATATTTAAAATTTTAGAGAATTCGGTTGGTCAATTTTAGCTCTGTTACATGCGGACGGAAAGACAGACGGACAGGACTATAGCTGCTGCGTGATTTATATAATTACGAACGCACCTGAAAAGCGTGCAAAAAGACGTTCGTCTGACATTAGACTTAGGCTGATCTGAATTCCAAAGGGAACACAATTTTTAGTCCGCGGTATGCTATTTCTTTCATCCAGCAAATAAAATATCGTCACCAAAAAAGAACATTCCGTTGTATAAGCCAGCCGTAAAACAAAGCAGATGTATCATTGTACGGAATAATCTCTACTGAAATTTTTTAAACTTCCAAGCATCGCACATTTTCAATTTTTATACCGTCGTCGTATTGGGAAGAAATAAAAGTATTTTTAAAAGCAATTTGTTTGAAAACTACATCTGCATTTATTTTTGAGATATTAATTTTTTTGTAGTTTTTAGTGTAATTTTTTTTTTTTAATTTTGGCAACTCAAGTACTCCATTTTATGTAGACTAAAAAGTAAAGGAAATATAGTTGGAAAATAGCAATTATATCTTTTTGGTGCTATTAAAAAAAAAAAAAAAAAAAAAAAAAAAAAAAAAAAAAAAAACTGAAAAAAGTGCACTTAAAATACGTGCTCGAGCTATTATAAACTAAATTTAATTTTAAGTATATGTATTAATATTATAAAAAAATGAAGGCATATGAATCATTAGATAGCCGATTTTTTGTCGAGTTTCTGGAATGACGATGTCTCTTTTTTTGGATTTGTGTATTATTCAGCGATAGTGACGTCCTATGCGTACTTCACTGTAGATGTTGTTTAATACTGGAACACAAATGAGGAATTCTTCAGCAGATGCGGATGACGTCATTTTATATAAAATAAAAGCGTATGTTTTAAGTCTTAAAACTGAAATATCTTTTGTACTATCTATCTATCTATCTCTATGTACGGTGTGTCCACGTATAACATGACTGACCTTTATTTTCGCAACCGTTGGTCGTAGATGCATACTTCCAATTACAAAAATGGTTTAAATAAGGTAAAAAATAATAAGCATAAGAATCAATTTTCAAAAGCTAAAAAACATGCCACAACTTAAAATTTGAAAGACAGTGTAATCTAACAGCATTTTAAAATATGTATAATTTTGTAAAGAATTGAGGCTGTTGTTTTTCATCCTTTTATTTAACAAAAAATCTGTTATTTTTATCCTCTTATAATGTTCAGTACAAATTGTACATTTTGCAGTAATATGTCAGAATGATTAAAGATTTGAAATTTATATTGCATTGTTAATTTTACTCTCAACCATTTCTTTAATATATTGCAATGCTAATTTTACTCTCAACCATTTCTTTAATATATCTGACGAAATTATATTTCTACTAAATTTGTGAATGACCCCTAATATGCAGCAAAAAATATACTCCAACTTTAAACAGCTATTACTCGGTAAATTTTAATCGTAGAATAACGGGACTTTTTTTGCCTTACTTGCCAGTGTAACAGGGAATTTTTACTAAATATAACTTATAGGACCGAGGGATTGTAGAAAAATTTAGATTCTGTAATTCTTCACTAAATTGTTTTTTCGCTTCAAACTTTTTTATCTTAATCCTGCACCTATTTTTGACCATTTTTGTAATTGGAAGTATGCATCTAAGACGAACGGTTGCGAAAATAAAGGTCGGTCAGGTTATACGTGGACACACTGTATATAGATAGATAGATAGTACAAAGGTAGATAAAAAAAATATATATACATATGTTTTTTTTTCATCGGGGGCGACACTAAATTCTGAAAAAGCAGATTTCCTGTTTTCTAGTTAATTCATTTTTGTTCGGAAACACATAAATCGGAAAGGTGTTGCTTTCCGGAACTATGTAATCGAAACACGTTTCTCAATTTCTTGTAAACGCAAAAGATCTTTCAGAAAGTACAATCAAAATTGGCATTTTGAAGCAAATTTTCGGACATGACATAGAGAGACAGGAGAAAAATCGGTCGTCACGTGTCAAAAATAGCTTATACCTCAATAAATAATTTACTTTTTAAAAATGGAAAAGCAATTGTATTTCAAATCGCTTCAACAGTCAGGCTTCTCAATTTTGTGCTTTGGGTTTAAAAATTAGTCAGAAATTTTTACGTTTGTTGAGTAGGGAATTTGAGAACAACCTTAAATCCAGATATCTATATGTTTTAGACTACGGTAAGATTGCCAGCTTGGCAATTTTTTTTTTTTTTTTTTTTAGTTTTTTTTTTTTTTTTTTTTTTTTTTTTTTTTTTTTTTAATTTAGAGATTATACTAAAATTTCGGAATTGTAAAAATCGCCTTATTTAATCTCTCCTTAAATGAGACGGTTTTTACTGTTTGTATTTTATGGTAAATAACTGTGTTAAAAATAAAAATAAATAAAATAAAACCCGTTAAATTGGTGACAGTGCTTACAGTCTTTAAATCGTAGTTGCTTTCTAGAATTCCTATATTTGCTCAGTTACAATGTTTCAGCTAAATCGACTTTTATTTATTTATTTATTTATTTTTTTTGTAATGCGAAAAGACTACAAAATGCAAAAATAAGAATAAGTTTTCCTTTTTTTTTACATTTTACTAACACATTTGCAAGAAGAATCTTCACAGAATAAGATCAATGCATGGTCATTATTTGCATACAAACGCTATATCGGACAATGCTTATTTCAATATAATATTATGCAACCAAATCAGTACTCACTGTTCATTTAGAAAATGTTCTAGAATCTAGACTAGAAATTCTAGTCATGCAGTCCCGCCCCCCCCTCCCTTCTCCCGCAGCTAAGAAAATTCTTCCCGAAGAAGAGAGTCTTAAAGGCTGCGTATAAACGCTTGTTTTGCCATTCTTCTGCAGTTTTCCCGGAAATCTTTTGTTCTGGACCCTTGTGCGGTTTATTCACAAAAGGATGTGGGGAATCAAGCACCAGGAGATAAGGAGCTCATCTCTATACTTGACGGAAAGGTTCCTCTTTTGCAGGACAACAGTCCCTTTCCGTTTAAAGTCGTTATAGATCAAAACACCGCATGACCACCAGAAAATACGCCGATACTGATAACAGTTAGAAGGATGATCTATTCGCACCTTTAGGCAGCGTATAAACGCTTGTTTTGCCATCCTTCTGCAGTTTTCCAGGAAATCTTTTGTTCTGGATCCTTGTGCGGTTTATTCACAAAAGGATGTGGGGAATCAAGCACCAGTAGATAAGGAGCTCATCTCTATACTTGACGGAAAGGTTCCTCTTTTGCAGGACAACAGTCCCTTTCCGTTTAAAGTAATTAAAGATCAAAACACCGCATGGCCACGAGAAAAGGCGCCGATACTGATAACAGTTAGAAGGATGATCTATTCGCGCCTTTAGGCTAAGTATAAACGCTTGTTTTGCCATCCTTCTGCGTTTTTCCAGGAAATTTTTTGTTCTGGACCCTTCATCGTTTTATTCACAAAAGGATGAGGGGAATCAACAATAGGTCAGGAGATAAAGAGCTCAACTCTACTTGACGGAAAGGTTCCTCTTTTGCAGGACATCAGTCCCTTTCCTTTTAAAGTCATTAAAGATCATAAACACCGCATGACCACAAGAAAAGACGCCGATACTGATAACAGTCAGGAGAATGGTCTATTCACAACTTAAGTCTCGTTCAGAAAGGAAAAATGCTTAGTGTCACGCTAAAACAATAAAAACTTTCTTTTCCAACCCCGTTTGTGGTTTTTAACAAAAGGACGGGTGGATCAACAATGGAATCAACAATTAGTCAAGAGATAAATTTAGATCGAACTTGAAGTAAATTCTCCCTTCTTGCAGGATGTCCAGCACTTTCCTTGTAAAGCCATAAAAGATGAAAAACGCCGCGTGACCCCAAGAAAGCGACGCCTGACCAGAACAAAAAGATCGCGAGTAGAATGATACGTCTGTCTGGTGCTTAAATTTAAAACTGTGCTTGACGACTCGCGTTACAAGCTGTCGAACTCCCCAGGGACCACACCGGATCACAGTTTAAGGACAGCACCTCTAGATTAAATATAATAGATTAAATCTAATAAAAATTAGGCACTATACATAGTGTCAAAGACAATACACAATGTGAGTTACATACTGCTGATGATAAATAGTGCAGGTCTTAAACGAAATACTGAAATTAACTTTGAAAATGCAATTATAAAATGGGTTAATACGAAGACCACTAACACCTAGCAACTCCACGTTATTCTTACACATTTGAAATAATATGTGGGGAACTTCCTAAAAAATATGTTTATTTGTTGTTTACCGTATGGATGTCAGTGGATTTGTAGTTAAACTTAGTATGTCACCGTATAGGTGTCAGTGGATTTGTGTTTAAACTTAGTATGTCACCGTATAGGTGTCAGTGGAGTGCAAAAGGTTAATGTTAGTAAATAAATTAAAAAGTACATTTTATCTAGATTGCCAGAAAAAAACTGAATTTCTTTTACATCTTTTATTTAAGAAAATTTTTTAGAAGTCGCTTTGCAAATTATTACTAAACGTTTAAAGATATGATGAATATTTTTTAATATTTTATTTGCATATGAAAATTAAACATATCAATAAGTGAAAAAGGATAGAGCATGTCCATAAGCACAATGGTATTTTCAAATTTTTCATTTTGCGCAAGATTTTTTTTTTCTGATTTTCATCTTGTCGCTAATGAAATTCTAAACTCATCTTAAACCTTGTTGCATCATGTCCCACTTTAATAGCCCTTAGCTTCGAATGATGTCGTAAGGATTATAGTTCTATAACAAATACTATCCAATGACAATTTGCTAGAAAATAGCTGACACACTACACACGACACAGAATTGGTTAATCAAAAAGAGAAATTGCACAACTGACATCATTGAAATGAAATATACTATTTTGAGTAGAGGTCTTCGTGTTAAAAAATATATTAGCAATACACCCCCGGAAAAAGTATCAAATTTTTTATTAGAATAATAAAAATTACACAATAATTGTTTTCCTTATACAGTAGTTTTCATAACTACAGTTATACTTCCACTTTAACTTTTAAACATAAACTTCCTTTTAGTGTAATATACAGATTTCACTTACTTTTACTTATTTTTTATATTTTTTCTGCATTTTTCAAATACACCTCTTTCTACTCATTTCCTCAAATTTTAAATTCTTTCCTTTTTCTTTTTTCAACTACACGGTTGTTTATTAAACTACAGCTAAGCTCATCATTTATATCATAATTTAACCTTTATGTTAACTTAATTATAACCTTTATATTAACTTAACTTATATTAACTTATATTGGCTTAAATTTTCTTTTTATTTAAAATTTATAATTTTTCGTTTTTTTCCCCTTAAATACCCTATTTTTTAAACTTATTTACTTTTCCTGTTATTTCTTTTTAAATTTTAATAATTTTAACTTAACTGCTCTGCTCAACAAGCGCAAAACGTTTTGACATGTTTACAAATTCATTTTCTAACAGAAAGATATAAAATTGGAAAGCCTGGCCATAGAAGTGATTTGGAATTGAACTGTTTTTTCCATTTTTTTATCCATCATTTACCTATTGAGTTATAAGCGAATTCGATCACGTGACAAACGCGTTTTTCGCCCGCTCTTCTGCTCTTTCTCCCTTCGCGCGAAAATTCGGTTCAAAATGACTACTTTGTCACTATTTTCTGAAATATCTATTGCGTTTGCAAAAAAAAAAAAAAAAAAAAAAAAAAAAGTGGAAAAAACAGCTCAATTACATAGTTTCTGAACAACAACACCAGCTAGTTTCATGCATTTTTAAACAAAAATAAATTAAAACTTATGTCAGAAAGTTGCCCTTTTGGATTTGAGTAGTTTTTAACTCAAAGTAGTTTTAAACAACATTTTATCTTTCTCCCAATGGCTCATTTATTTTTGAAAGACATTTCATACTCACACTGCGTAAAGTTGGCTGCAACACTAGGAAGCCCCTAAAAGATAATCAACTGTTCAACTAATTGTTCCCCTTGGGAAGCAATTTCGCTTAATTTCCAGTGTTACGTTTTCTGAAAAATTTATTTACGCTTCATTTTCCACATATTACCGTTGCTACTAGTGGTATGAAGTTTTAAATTTCTGTCACTCTGAAGGTCTTTATGTGTTATACTATTCTATTTTAATATCACTCTTGTGGGGATTGTGCCATCGATCAAACTGCCTAACTGTCTCTTTGTGACGGTTAGGGAAACTGAAGACGTAGAACATAATGCATAATCTATTTACCTACGGAATGCCTCTTACGTGTTGGTCAGTTAGACTTATGGATATATAAAAACGATCATCTTGCTTCTATACGATTTCATAGTTTCATGAAGGTGAGTTGTTGGAATCGGTCACGAATTCCGAGTTCGATAATTCAATGATAGCTCCAAGGATTTTTTCTAAAGTTTGTTCTTTTACGTAAAAGCCGACTTGGACTATTTTTTAATGTTAGGTGTTCAATTATGTGTAAGTGAACTGCAAAAATTTTTTAATGCGCAGATACGATAAGTAACGTGCTGGATGTAATCCGACCCAAGCTCAAACATTTTATTCGATGTCAACACCCCTTCCCCCTTTATACCCAAGAATATTTGCAGATCCAGAAGCCAAAAACAATAAAATTCACTATGTAAAAAACAAATTCTAGCGTCACCACCTAGAGATCTACCTTTCACATATTATTACTATTACCTTTCATGGTATTACAGTCAATTCGCTTTGATCTCGATCCGCAGCAAAAAGACAACGGTCAACTATGCTTCCAAGCAATAAATTCGGAACCATTCGATGGGATGAAGGGTGATTTATGGTACAGTTAGTATCTAGTGTTCACTTTTTTTCCAGGACTGTATACCGATGCCAAGTGTTTTAAATGCGATTTCGCGATTGCAGTCGCTCCGTTTAATAAAATAATTTAAGGCATTTTTGCCTCACAATCAATTCAGCATTACAAGAGATTTGCATCACAATCTGATATACAGGGTGTCCGGTCTCAACGGTGTCCAATGGCTAATTCCTAAACCGTTCGTCATAGACATATAGTTCCGATTACAAAAATGTTTAAAATCAGGTAAAGAAATATTTTAAAAGCGATCTGGGTCAATAAAAACATTTCTTAAAAAATTACGAAATTTAAATTTTTATACGGTCGCCCGGTCCTATAAGTTATATTTAGTAAAATTTTCCTTTTACACTGACAAGTAATACACAAAAAGTCCCGTTATTCTACGATTAAAATTGACCGAGTAATAGCTGTTTAAAGTTGGAGCATATTTTTTACTGCAAATAAGGGGTCATTCACAAATTTAGTCGAAATATAATTTCGTCAGATATATTAAAAAATAGTTGGGAATAAAATTAACATTGCAATATAAATTTGAAATCTTTAATCATTCTAACATATTAATACAAAATATACAATTTGTAATAAACATTTAAGAAGAAAGAAAACAGAATTTTTGTTAAATAAAATGATGCTAAATTAACAGCCTCAGTTCTTTACAAAATGATACCTATTTTAAAATATTATTAGATTACACTAGCCTGCAAAAGTTGGGTTATGTCATGTTTTTTAGCTTTTGATAATTGATTCTTATGTATTCTGTACCGCTGAATCTGAAATTGACCTTCATTTTTAACCATCGCATCAGGTTTTTTCGCAAATTTCAAAGTTAAAAAGTTCAAAGTTGAAATTGAATCTCCTACCTCATCTCATGGGACCACTCAGCTATTTAGCTGTCAGAATCCCGGGATAAGCTAAAATATCGAATAAATTATTGAATAAAATAAAATAAAATAAAACAAAAAAGTTTTACATATGTTTTATAGTATGAGATTTTCGCTATATTTTAACTTACACATTTACGATTTGAAAAAAATTCTAACGTGATGGTTAAAAATGAAGGTCATTTTCAGATTCAGTGCTAAAAAGCGCGTAAAAATCAAATATCAAAAGTTAAAAAACACAACCATCTCCTCTACTTTATAGTATCCGATTTTTGTTATTCTTTAAATTTGGCAATTTATGATTTGCGAAATATCCTGACATGATGGTTAAAAATTAATATAATTTTCGGATTCAATGCTAAAAAATGCATAAAAGTTTAAAAAAACCTACATTTGCAGTCTTGTATTATCTAATCTAAAATTTTTTCTTAAACTTCTTGGCGGTAATCTATCCGAAATTTTTTGTGTTATCCTGTAAAATAAGTATAAATGGTAACCACCGAAAATCATAATAATATTAGATTGTTATTGGATTTGCGCCAGTATGTAAAATGTAATCTCGATCGGATATTTAAAAGTGAGTTAAATTTCGAGTACAGATTTTGAACTGGAAAAACATACATACGATCGTTGAAGTAACATAAAAACTTGCAAAAACAACATAATTTTTGTTAAAAGAAATCATAAAAGAAACAGTCTCAATAACAGACTAAATAAAACATATGTTATTTTAGCCAATCTGAAACTTAATAAATGTTAACCTAATCGTAATACTTGTACGATTTTTTTCAAAGCGCAGATACACATAAAATACGATCTTCGAATACTTTAAGCATTTGGTATGTGACCCCTCAATGCCAAGCCGAACTCATTGGTTTTCAGAGCAGAAAAGTGGCATAAGTCATGCATTTTTAAAGTTTCATAACTCGCTCAATTTTAACGTTATATGAATGGGACTTTTTTTGTCTTACTTGTCAGTGTAATAGGAAAATTTCACTAAATATAACTTATAGGACCTGGGGACCGTATAAAAATTTAAATTTCGTAATTTTTTAAGAAATGTTTTTATTGATCCAAATCGCTTTTAAAATATTTCTTTACCTGATTTAAAACATTTTTGTAATTGGAACTATATGTCTATGACTAACGGTTTAGGAATTAGCCATTGGACACCGTTGAGACCGGACACCCTGTATATCTTACTAAACACGAGTTTAAAAAGCATCTTATTTTAAAACTTATCGATTAGAAAGTCTTTTAATATAAAAATCACCACTTTATGAAATATTTTGTAAATTTAATCATTCAACTAAAAAGCAATCCCATAACTGCCTAATACATCTATCATGTAGTACGTGACGAACAAGCAATTCATAGAATTTAAGATACACTTCAACTTGCGGGAAACTGTTCAGAATTTTTTCTGTGTGATTACAGACATGCAGAGCTTTGAAGCCTTTTCTCAAATACCCATTTTTTTCATTTAAGATTTTTTAAAATAAAAAAATACGGAGTAAAAAAATAAATAAATGTGCAGACGTTAAGATTCTATTACCATATTTGTTGATTGTAAGTAAAATATCACATTTTCATGTTTACTCTATATTATGATCAAGTTATTATGACAAATATTGTTTTCAGGAATATAAACAAATAAATAAATACATAAATAACTCTGAGAACTAAACTTTAAAGGTCGACTTCAGCACTTTAATGATGTTTTTGCATTGGACATCTGAGGTAGCTCTGTACAAAGGCAGTTTTGCACTTTTTTGATTTTGTTTGCAGATTTATCTTATTTTATTTGTTTATTTATTTATTTATTTGTGAGGATGCTTTCGCTTTCGAAATCGGTTCCAAAATTGAAAGTGTCTTAATTAAAAATACTTGCAAACAAAATAAAAAAAGTGCAAAACAGTCTTTGTACAGATCTACCTCAACTATCCAATGCAAAAAGCAAACAAAAAAATAACAAAATAAATAAATAAATAAATAAACCATTCAAAATATTTAAATGCAAACGAAATATGTAAAAAAAAAATTCCCTATTGGATTAACATTAGCGAATGTTTGTTTTCGCCTGACTGAAGTAGTCACTTAAGATGTGCACTAGATAAAATATATACATGTAACATTAACAATGGTGAGGAAATATCTCCATGTTCAAAACACGGTCATTGTTTTATTAAGTCCAATAGGCAACGAGATTTTCAGTTAATCATTTTACACAAGTTGGTTTTCAAATCTGTAACTAATTTTACTTAATTAATGCTATTTTCAAATCCAAAGACCAAAGGAGGTACTTTCTGACACATTATGTAATCCAATTTTGCTCGAAAATGCATGAAGTTGGCAGGTGTTCTTATTCAAAAGCTATATAATCGAAATACTTTTTCTAATTTTTGGTAAAAGGAAGAAAACCATTCTGGAAATACTGTCAGAGTTGGCGCTTTGAACCGAAATAACGGACGCGACACCACGAGAAAGTAGAAAAAAGCCGCGTCACTTAACCAAAATTGCTTATAACTCGGTAAGTAATTTATTTATAAAAAAAAAAAGGGTAAAATCATTTCCATTCCAAATTTCTAAAATGGTAAGGCCTGCAAATTTTATATCTTTACGTTCAAAAATGAGCCAGAAAATGTCCCAGAAAGTTTCGCGTTGTTGAACAAGAGCCGACATCTGTCGTGATTCAGTGTATGTGTCGTCGGGGGCCACAATAACTCAAAGTCAAAGTGAAATTATTGGTGTCCCGGTTACTGACGCTTGTCATGGGATAATTTAACGTGGGCACCACATGGGACACAATTCATTCAACAATTCTTTTGTTGTTTGCTTTGTTTCGACAAAATTCTATAAACTTTATTGATTGAAAAGTATTTTTTAGTAAATAGAGGGGAAATTTATATTTAGAAAAGGTCATACATTTAAAATACATATTTTTATCATGCTATTAAGTGCGAAAAACATCATAGTAGCAACAAGCTTAACACTCAGAATTTGTAAAACTAGAAATCAAGAGGTTGAGAAACACGGTAATGGACAAATTATACATATACGTGGCGTAAGAAACTCAAGATTGGAAAATTTGTATTTTTTGTAACTAGAAAGCTATAAATATGCAATTATTAACAAATAATATAACAACAAAAAACGATTATTTAGTTAAAATAACTCAATTACGATAATTACTTATGCCTACGTAAATAATTTATATAAATATTTTCTTCATTAATGATTAATTATTTAACTACACCCACAACTTATTTAACAGACCAACACGGCGTTGCTCCGGCCCGTCGATTTTCATAAATGAATTGCTAATATTTATAATATCGATTCATATTAAAAAAAATAATAATAATATCCGAAAATGTAACTTTGGAATTCCCCGCTGCCTTAGGCGTTATAAACCGGACGTGATCCGCAGTATGTTCCAAACAGACCTCTCCGAACGAAATCTGTTACTTCCACATTTCACCACCAGGGGGCGTACTTTTTTCTAAACAAACCCATATTCGAAAGAAACTCTGTTATTCAACATATCCGTAGATATATTATTCAAGGGGATGGGAATTCAAATAAGATAAAACCCCTCTGGGGGCAAATTGGCGAGAGGGGGCACGGGGAGGTGCATAATAGGAAAGAGTGGTCAAAGGGCCGCCCAATGATATATCACATGAAGGGGTTGGAAAAAAGTTAGAAAAGTGCTCGAGGAAGGCAGATTGGGGAGAAGGGGGACTGGAGGTGTATAATATGAAAGAGTGGTCGAAGTGCTGAACAATGAGGGGTCAGAAAAACTTAGAAAAGTGCCCCCGGGGGCAAATTTGGTGGGTATGAGAAGTTCATAATGTAAGAGAGTGGTGAAAGGGCTGTCCAATGATATATCATATGAGAGGGTCAGAAAAAGTTAGAAAAGTACCCCCCGCTGGGAAAATTGGGGAAAGTGCATAATATGAAAAAGTGGTCAAAGGGCTGTCCAATGATATATCCCATAAGGGGCGTTCTTATGAGGGAGTATTTAGGATTGTTATTTATTTCTATGCAATACGGTACTATAAAATGGAAAATTAATCTTGAAACCGTTTTAAAATGTTATTAACAATTATCTACTGTGTACTTTTCGAGCAGTCTCGAGTTATGGTGGAAAAAAAATGCTTTGAGCTCAGATGAGCTCTGATTTCGCAAAATGTTTCGGGCTCAGGCGGTCTCAGATTTCAAATAGTCGGTCTCGGCTACGTAAAAAAAAATAAATAAAAACAATAATCCCGAACTCATATTCTTTTAATTAAACTCTTTTTTAAGGCACCTATTTCAGACTTTTTCACCAGCCCAAAGGATTAAGCAATACGTAACATGCATTCTGTAAAAATTTAACAAAAATTAAAGCGTTAAAATTATTAATCAAAACGTGTCCCAAGGCGTACCATACTGACTAAACACATATTTAAATGTCGTCCCGATTAAAACATTTCTACAAAAATATCAGAGAATGTGAAGAACAAAATCCCCATTTCTGGGTTAAAATGGCAAAAAAAAAAAAAACAAAAAAAAAAAAAAACAATGGTTCGTGAGAATGGGGAAAATATTATTTGCAAAACTTGAACAAACAAAAAGAGAAAATTAAATCAAAGAATTTAGTTCTCCTTTCCTCGCATCCTCCGAACTGATGCATGCATTTCGAAAATCCATCTAAAAATAATCTTATTCCATAAATTAAATGATATAAGAAAGGTTAATACAAAATTCGTCATGAAATGTAATTTTATGCAATCTTAATTCTCGAGATAGAAAATATTTCTAGAGCTGCATCTAATGCATATCATTCAGTACGTGACAAACGGGCAATTCACAGAATTAAAAGACACTTGTTTCAGAAATTTTTATGGGATTTTCTTGCACACACCACTTGAAGACTGTTCTAAAAAATTCTTAGCATTTCATTAGGGATTTTCTTACCGAGAAGAATTAAATTATTCCATAGAAAAAGGATCTGGATTTTGTTTCCTGATATGTTAATTTAATTGATGCAGGGTAATTTTACCCTGTTCATTTAATGACGATGTATTTATAATTGGTTATCACTATTTTTGTTTACTAGTACTTGCCTTATATAATAATAGTGTTAACTAAGGCAATGATTAGTATTACGAAATAGTGGTAATAAACGTAAGCCCACCAATGCATCCTCTAAAGAGTGATAAAAAAAAAAACTTAAAAGCTATATAGCAATATAATTTCGATTATTCATTACACACGCCTGCAACGGTTGTGTTTTTTAACTTTTGATAATTGATTTTTATATAATTTTTTAGCACTGAATCCGAAAATGATTTTCATTTTTAAGCATCACGTTAGAATTTTTCGCAAATCGTACATTTCAAAGTTAAAAAGTTCAAAATAGCGAAAATCTGATTCGATGAAATAGAGTTGATTATTTCGTTTTTTAACTTATTATGATAGTTGATTTTTATGTATTATTTTAGCGCTGAATACGAAAAGGACCTCCATTTTTACTAACAAGTCAGGCGTGCTCGCAAATCGTAAATTTCAAAGGTAATTTTCCCTCCGGGAGGCACTTTTATTATAAATTTTGCGAACATCATTCATGTCTCCCGGTGTGTGTGTGTGTGGGGGGGGGGAATTTTGGGGGGAGGGGCTCGGGAGGTGCATAGCATGAATAAGTGGTCACAGGCCTTTCTAACAATATGTCACATATGGGGGTCGGTAAAAGTTAGTCATAAAGTTAGTGTCATAACTAAAATATTGCAAATTAGTAAATATTTTAATAATTATGAATCTAAATATTTTATTTTATATAAATTTTTATTTTGCGAAACTTAACACTTAAATGTATGAATTATTTTTTTAGAATTGTATTTTTTATTCTTATATTAAGTATTAGACACCAGAAATTTTAAGATATATTTATAACTTTATTTAGTAGCATATTTTTGTAATTTTTACCAAATTAATATTTCTGCATAAATATAGTGGTTGCTAAGATTTAAATAAAAATTGATACCGATATGCATCACTATGCATTTAAGGGTTATTACACAACTTTATTGCAAATGTGCAAGGGAAAAAAAACCCACATCATATTAACATTGACTGTTTTTTTAGTTACTTATTGCTTGCTAGTTGCCGTGTTTTAGCAAGAGTTATTTGTATAATATAAATTTAGAAACAACGTTAAAAACAACAGAATACGTAAGCTATGCGCAGACTAGTTTCGGTAGCATTTAGCGCACCGTCCTCAGTGCTCAGAGTTGTTTTGCACACCAGAATTCTTTTCTGACAACCGTTTATCGTTATCCATTTATATTTAATTTTCTTTGTATATCATCATCATCATCATCATCAACAACAACTGTTTTCAATCCACTGCTGGATGTAGGTCTCCCCCAGATTTTTCCAATGTTTTCTGTCTAGTGCTTTAGTCATCTAATTTACACCGGCTACTTTTCTGATTTCATCACTCCATCTTACTTGAGGTCGTCTTCTTGGCCGTTTTACATCTCTGGGATACCACAGTAGGGTGTTTGTGCTCCATCTATTGTCTTTTCTTCTTGCAATGTGCCCAGCCCATTTCCATTTTAGCCGTTTAATTCTTTCAATGATGTCAAAAACTTTCGTCACACTTCTTATCCAGGTTATGCTTTTTCCCATGCTTTGTATATATCCCACTTAATTATAATTCTGCAAATACCACAATGGCACTAGTATTTTGAAATAAAATTTTGCATTTAAAATGTAAATAAATGAAAAGTTTTGCTTATTTTCAAATAAATCTGTCGGTAAAATCGGTAGTCATTTCAACATTTTACCAAAATAAGTACTTTTCCCAAAAAGAGTTTTAAGGGGGCTGGTTACTCAGCTTCGGAATTCTCCTCCGTAATGTTAAGTCAATTGACTTTTGCTGCATTCGTGTATTTAAAATATCTTCTCGGGAAATTCCTATTTTATGTCTATGGGGAAATTTTTCGTTCCTAAAAATATTGGCCCTTAATAGAGGTGGCTCTTGAATAGGGGTGGCCTTTAAAAAGAAGTTTCAGTGTATATTCTTGAGAAATTCATGTTAACATCTTTTTCTGTGTACTCTTCTTCAAGGATGCCTCTTTTTTTCCTTAGTTTTCAAAATATTTTTAAAATCTATGCTGAATTCAATATTTTATGTGTTAAAAGCGGGCGAACTGCGAGTAAGATTTTAACACTTCATATAAAATTAAGTCTACACTTTAGAAATACTTTGAGAACTAAGAAAAAAAGAGACATCTTTTAGGAAATGTACACAAAAAATAGAAGTTAAAAATATTAATTTCCTGAGGAGATATTTTATATATACAAATGCATTTAATGCCCATAGACTTTACATTAGTGAAGGGAAATCGGAAGCTGAGGACCAGCCCCCTTAACGCATGGCAAACAGGCAATTCAGTGAACTTAAGAGATACATATACGAAAAATGGTAACAAAAAAAATTATGTTTCCAAATTCAAAGCCTTGCTGAAAAAAGAAATTATTCTTTCATCTGAGATTTTCCTATTCATGGAAATTCAGAATTATTTCATCATAAAGATATGACAATTTCATATATTTCTTTCCCGATTTTACGCCAAGTTGTGTAAAATTCTCCATTTGTAGTATATTCTTCTCCCAAATTGGACGAACTCTTTTCAACAAATATTGCTTTGATATGAAGAGAGAAAACATATTTCATTCATTCAGAAGTACGGTAGAAGATGTACAATGTTGTTCCAAATTTATGAAATGAAACAGTGCTAAGAAATATGATTGAAGAGGAAACAGACTTGATTGCAACAATAACTTCTGCTTTCTTATTCTAAAAACAAGAATCTAGTGTTTAAATAATAAATGCATATACTGAGAAGAATTATCATGTTCATACAGTATAAGCATACTTGGTTTTAAAGTTTATACAGGTTCTTCCCAAAAATATATACACTGCGGTCATAAACGGCTGGTAACTTCCTGATTTTTCTTTCTTTTCATGGTGTAATTAATTGAAAATTCAGTGGACCAAGATTTACTTTTGAAAAAAAAAAAGAAAATTTATTTAAAAAAGCTATTGGAAGTATGGAAATGTAGCAGAAATACACGAAGTACACTGTAAAAAAAAAGGAGTAAAAAACGGAATTCCACTGGCAATCGAGACGCCAGTACTATTTCCGTATTTTAACGGAAAATTTCCCCCATAAATTCCAGAAAAACGGAAAGTTTTCTGCAAAAATTTCCGTAAAAATACTGGCGTCTCGATTTCTAATAGAATCTCTGTTTTTAGTCCGTTTTTTTTTTTTTTTTTTTTTTTTTTTTTTTTTTTTTTTTTTACAGTGTACAAAGATAATATCGGAGGGAATTTCAGGCAGATCCATCTAAGCGATTTACAATTAATCGGATAAAAGGTAAATATGAAATGAATAGAACCCCTCAGGATGTTCATAGACAACGTTCCGGAAGATCAAGAAGATCAACCAACTTCACCAGGCAAGAAAGAGTACTGGGAAAATATCACGAAACATCCAAAAAACAAGTCGTCATCAGCAAATCAACTGACCATCTCATTTTAAGATATTGTAAAGGGAAAGTCTGCGATAAGAGGAAAAGTTATACATTTTATGTAGATTCTTTTGCAATTTAAATATTAATTATATGTGAATAAAAACTGAATATATTTTGTAAAGCCAACAACATCGATGAACAAAAAAAAAAAAAAAAAAAAAAAAAAAAATTAATGACTTTTGAATTGAAAAATTCAGATTAAATAAAATCTGAAAAAAAAAACTGATATTCTTCAGTGTACTTTCATTGAATAATTATTTAAATATTGAAAAAAGTTATGCGTAAAAATTTGTGCTTAAAATTTTATATCTAATACCCTTCCCTTAATTATTTTTTTAAATTGTTTGCTTTATATGTACATTAATAATTTAACACAATTCCCTCGTAATATAAAATCAAGTATACTTTTAATCATTCTTCAAGAAAAGAATTCGTGTACTTTTAGTTATTCTTCAAGAATGATATTCAATGTATATTTACTGTACGTTTAGTACATTATACGTCACAAACAACCAATTCGCTGAACTTCAGAGGTACTATTTACTGCACATTTACCTTTTAATACATGGCAAACAGGCAATTCAGTGAATTTAAAGCTGTTCCCAACTGATCTGCTCAACAAGCGCCAAACGTTTCGACACATTTAGAAATTCATATTTTAACGAAAATATATAAAATTGGAAAGCTTGACTATGGAAGCGATTTGGGCTTTTCACCCTTCCTTGAGTGCTTATTCTTCTTTAGCGCAGAAATTTGGTTCAAAACACCCACTTTGACACTATTTTCTAAAAGATCTATTGCGTTTGCAAAAAAAAAAAAAAAAAAAAAAAAAAAAAAAAAAAAAAAAAAAAAGAAAGAAAACACAGTTTGATTACATAGTTTCTGAACAACTCTGCTTGTTTCATACATTTCCGAACAAAAATAAATTAAAACTTATGTCATAAAGTTGTCCTTTTGGATTTGAGATACGTACGAAAAATTGCTCAAAAAAATATTTTTACGATTGATTCTCTTTGCTGAAACAAAAATTTATTCGTTCATTTGAAATTTTTCGATTCCGGAAATTCATGATTAAAGTATTTCATCATAAAGATATGACGATTTCATTTTTTTATTTCCCGATTTTACGCCACGTAGCGTAAAATTATCCATTTGTAGTTCTTCTCCCCAACAGGGCGAACTCCTTATAAGCGATTACTTATAACTTATAACTTATAAGCGATTTTGATCACGTGACAAACACGCTTTTCACCCTTTTTTGATTGGTTATTCTTCTTTCACACGGAAATTCGGTTCAAAATGAACACTTTAACATTATTTTCTGAAAGATCTACTGCGTTTGCAAAAAACGGGAAAAAAAAGTTCAATTACATAATTTCTGAACAACAATACCTTCTAGTTTCATGCATTTTCAAACAAAAATAAATTAAAACTTATGTCATAAAGTTGCCCTTTTGGATTTCAGAATAGTCTTAAGAGATACATACGAAAAATTGCTCAAAAAATATTTTTATCATTCATTCTCTTTGCTGAAACCAAAATTTATTCGTTCATTTGAAATTTTCCGATTCCAGAAATTCAGGATTAAAATATTTCATCATAAAGGTATGACAATTTCATTTTTTTATTTCCCGATTTTACGCCACGTAGCGTAAAATTCTCCATTTGTAATGTATTCTTCTCCCCAACTAGAGCGAAATCCTTTCTACAAATATTTTCTTTGATATAAAGAAAGAAAACATATTTCTTTCATTCAGAAGTACAATAGAAGCGATATTGCTTTACATTTATGAAAAGCAACAATGCCAGGAATGACGGCTGAAAAGGAATCAGACATGATGGCAACAATATCTTCTGCTTTCTTATTCTAAAAATTAGAATCCAGTGTTTAAATAATAAACACATATAATGAGAAAAATTACTAATAACATGCTTGTTCATACACTGTTAAACAAATTTTCTGAGAAATCATAGAGAATCCATTGGTAATCCATTCCCTTAAATTTTATCTTAAGTTAATTTTATCTTAAAGTTAATTTTATCTTTTTGAATTTTATCTTAAAGTTAATTTTAAGAGTTAAAATTAACTCTTAATTTTAAGTTATGTTAAAATTAAGATAACTATAATTAAGATATCTTAAAAATTATTTATTAATTTTAAATCCGTTATGTAAAATTACAGAGATCAGAAAAGCAGAGATAATGTTAAATAACAGAGAAATTGTTTGATAAATTTACCGTAGACTCTGTAAATTTACATCGATAAAAACGCACGACTGTTTAACTCAATTTATTTTCAATTATAATAATTTAATTCATTTTTACAAATTAGTAATTATTGAACTTCGAATTTTCCGAGTGACTTTGAACTGCTGTACCATTTAATTTTTAGAAGATTTATTTCTAGTTGGCCCGAGATTTGATCCTGTGTCCTCTTGGTTGTTCTTGGTTGGTCACACGTCACTAATTGCTACAAGAGCTGCTGCTGGGAAAAAATCTCCGCTCACTCTGCACTGACGAATTTCACCTTTCTAAAATATTCTAACTTTCAATAAAATAATTTTTAAGAGAAATTTTCTTCTTTTATATTTATAATAAAACTGTAAAAGAATTTTAAAAGTGTGTATTTTGAATGACAGGTTATAACAAAGACAAAAATATATTTAAATAAATACTTGGAAATCCCCACAGGATTTTGATATAAGATAAGGGAAATGTCTGTAAAATGATCACCGAGAAACTCTATTGAATGCATATAACCGAGAGCTGGTGTAAATTTAAAGTCTCGTTTTTTTTTTTTTTTTTTTTTTTTTTTTTTTTTTTTTTTTTTGTTAAACCATTTGGAAATGGTTGCTGTTTTCGGTCGAGGATGGGGCCAAATGATGCTCGCATTTTATTTTTTTTAACGAAATTCAATGATGTTCTTTACTTTTAGAAGAATTTTTATTTGAATAGGTAATAGTAAGGCATAAAATCGTTAAAAATGGTTTGAATAGGTAATCGAAAGGCATAAAATCGTTAAAAATTGAAAAAGTTACAAAATGGGTAGGCGCAAATTATCAGATATGGAAAAATCCAAAGCCAAAGAGCGACGCCGAAATGAAAATCGTCTTGCAAAGCAAAAATCGAGGTCTTCAACTCATTATATAGGCCATGAAAATCGAGGTCCTCAACTGATTATGTAGCCTATGAAAATCGATGTCTTCAACTGATTATGTAGCCCATGAAAATTGATTACAGAATAAAAGACGAACGCGAAAAAGGAAACAATCTAATGTTTAATCGATCGATAGTAAAAGCCCATAATAGTAAAAGGGGCTCCAATCCACTAGCCACGGCGTTTTACAATCGGTCGATTCTAACCGGGAAAAATTGAGCTCAACGTAGGTAATTTGTCGCAATCTGTGGATGATTCGGTGGAACTGCTTTCGATTTGTAAACTGTTTTTCTTCTCGAAACGGAACTTGGAGATTTTATCGATGAAGGTTTTGGTCGTCTGAAGTTTGATCTTTGCGATCTGTTGTTGAAGAGGATGCGACGGAATTTGGCGGACGAAATAAATTCCAAATGGTCGTGTAATCTATTAAATTACAATACTTTTTTTGTCATTGTAATAAGAAAATTTTACTAAATAAAACCTTAGGATTAGGGGATCGTGTAAAAAATCAAATTTCGTAACTTTTTAAGAAATATCTATATTCACCCAAATCGTTTTAAAATACCTTTTTACCGCATTTAAAACATTTTTGTAATTCGTACTATATGTCCACATATGACCAATGGTTTAGGATATAACCATTGGACACCGTTGAGAGTGGGCATCCTGTATGTGTAAGAACAGAATATTACACAAGATTATGTGTAACAATATTACGCAGAAATATGTGTAAGAGCAGAATATTACACAGAAATATGTGTACTTATGTGAACACAATAAATAGCGTTACTTGAAAACTTGGCTTATGTAATAGTAAGTGAATGGTCAAGTTCAAAGCGATATAAGCAAGCGTACAATATCAATACTGGAATCTGAAGTATAAATTACACAGCTGCGCCATCTGGTGGACGAGGTGAATACTGCAAATACGCGGGTTTTCAGTATGACGTCATATATGACAGAACATCTACTATCTGCGCATCTCTTGCGCATATTTTCTGAATCTTTACTCACTTATGGAAGATGAATCTTGTTTACCAGATTTATTGCAAAATAGTTTTATTCGTGTGTGTGTGTGTGTTTACAGAAATTTTTAACAGTGTTACATACACAGTGTAATAACATACTTAGTTATGAAGTTTCATAACATTTTGAAAGGCGGCAATGTCGTCGACTTTTTTTTTTCAAAATGTTTTTTCAATTGAAATACTCGAGATTATTTATTAATATTAGTCACTCTGACGCTTAAATAAAATCTGATATTTCTCAGTGTACTTTCTTTGAATATTTATTTAATTATTCAAAAAATCTATACGTAAAAAATTTCTTAAAATTTTATATTTGATAAAAAATATGCCCTTAAAAATTTTAATTTTTCAGCTTATTTGTGTATTAATAATATAACACAGTTCTCCCATAATATAAAATCATGTGTACTTTTAATCATTCTTGCAGAAAAGATTTTCCAGGATATTTACTATTACATTTACCATGGGATACGTGACAAAGAAGCCATTCACTGAATTTGAGAGATACTTCAATCCGTAAAGAACTGTTTAAAATCATTCATGATTCAAGATTCAAGTGCTTTGGCGAAACAAAAATTTATTTCTGCATTTCTGGTTTTTCGATTCCCGGAAATTCAGAATCAAAGTATTTCCTTGTAAAGATATGAGGATTTCATGTTTTTATTTTCTGATTTTATGCAAAGTAGCTTATTTTTGCCTTCTTTTTCCCCCCTACAATTAAGGGGGGAGACTCGTGTAAAACGCTGTTTTTTTTTTCAAGATTTTTTTTAATGAAAACGAAAACATTTATTTAATCACAGGAAAGTACAAAATTATATTGACGTTTAAATAAACAAGATTTTTTTTTTTTTTTTTTTTTTTTTTTTTTTTTTGTAAAAAAAAAAAAAAAAAAAAAATGCCGACACTGTAGCTGCTCAAACTTGGATCCTACGATTTGCGTCGTGGAACGTTCAGGTCCTTGTAGTTGACTAAAATAAATAAACCAATTTTTTTAAAAAATTAATTAAAGTATTATAAGTCGTTACGCTCAGCATGAACCTAAATATAGCAAAAAATACGAAAAATTGAAGACGTTTTGAAAATAAAATTACTTTCTTCCTATAAACAAATTGTAAAGAAACATATATATAAATATTAGTGCTGACCGTAAGGTTTTTTTTTTACTTTAATCAAAAAATATTGGTTTATTTAGTTTAGTCAACTAAAAGGACTTGGGCGTTCCCTGGGTGAAATTGAGGATCCAAGTTTGAGCAGCTGCAGCGCTGCCATTTTTTTTTCAACAATAATTTTTCTTTTCTTGTAGATTTAAACGCCAATATTATTTTGTATTTTACTGTGATTGAATTGAATAAATGTTCTCGTTTACATTTTTAGAAATCTTGAAACAAAAAAAAAAAAAAAAAAAAAACAGCGTTTTACACGAGTCTAAGTGGAGGTTATGCGTCTTTGACAAAAAATGTACGAGTTTTTTTTTTTTTTCTGTTAGAAAAAGAGGGATATCAATTTCGGACTTTTTGAATTATACTCATTGACTGTTGAAACAGCACCAAAAACTGCCAATAAATCACAATTAAAATAATACAACTTTATATAAATCACCATGAAATCAAAGCCATTCACAGGACGCGTTTCGAGCTGGTAAATATAACAATGCGTCATCAGCTACTGAAAACACGCGAACGTAAAGGAACAAGGTCTCAACTCAAATGAACAGAAAGGAGAAAGGGGAGAGCTTACAAAATTTGAAACAGGTGGCGCTAGCTGTAAGGTAAACACCAATCACAGAGGAGCACATACAGAATGGAAAGTGTTGCCACAATGATAGAAAAAATTAACAAAAAAAAAAAGATAAATTAAATAAAAGAAATAAACAAAATTAAAATAAAATGAAGAAAATTTAAAAATAAATAAATAAATTAAAAATAACTGTATAAATTTAAAATTGAATAATAATAATAATAAAAGAGAGAGGGAAAAAAACAAAAGATTTATTTATTTGATTTTTACAAAAAAAATTGAAAAGACATAAGAAAATAGTGAAAAGAATCACAAAAGTAATTTTCAAGCTGAAAAGAGAAACGATGATGATGATGAGGGGATGATGAGAGATCATTGACAAGTTTATCAGAATTTTTAAAAATAAAATAAGATTCGTGAAAAAGAGCGATAAGATAATAAAAAAGTTTTATTATTTTAATTATACTTATTTACATAAAAAAGAATTAATTTCAAGTTAGAAAGTACGAATCGTATGACGAATAAAAATCTTGAAATTTAATGCATTTTTAATCATTCTTTCCACAACAAATTTTTCAGAGTAATTATCGTTTAATATATGACAAACAGGTAACTCAGTAAACTTAAGACAGTTAATTATTATTATTATTTTTTTTTTTCAGAATTGAAGAGTCAAGTGCTTTGCTTAAACAAATATTTATTATTTTATCTGAGATTTTTGATTCCTGGAAATTCAGGTTTAATGTGTACTTCATCAGAAAGATATGACGATTTCATATGTTTATTTCCCGATTTTATGCCAAGTAGTGCAAAATTCTCCATTTGTAGTATATTCTTCACCCCTAATGGACGAAATCTTTTCGACTAATAGGGTAACTGTAGGATAGATGGCCGTAGTTTTTAAAGATTTAAATAAAAATTCTTATAAAGCAAATACAAGAAATATTTATGCTTATTTAAAATTCTTATACATATCCTCATCATATTTTGGACAAAAAATAATTAGATATCGAAAACAAAAAGTGGCAAACAAAACTGAAATTAAGATGTCAGATGTCCATCTCTCCTTCAAGCCGAGGAGAGATGGCCATCAAATACAAGACAGAAAAAAAATGAAGTTAAAATATCAAAAAACAGCATATTTCATGTAGTTAAGCATGAAAAACACATAGAAAGTTTTAAAGATGCGATTACATCACGGAAAATCAGTGAATAAAATATGAATAAACAAAATTTGAAGTATAATTTCAATCCTTCACTTTTCGTAAAATTTTACCACATTTTCGCAAAGATCTTGATAGTTCGTACACGATTCATGGAACCACTTCTGGCACTTTATGCATTGTATCCAGTCATCCTTTTTGGTTGTGGTATTGCATTCTTCTCCTAAACCAACACAGTGATCCTCGTCCATTTCTATTTCCTCGGACTCTGTAGAATCTAATAATTTCAAATGTATTTCATCTTCTTCACTGCTGAAAATGTCGTTTTTTTGTTTTTTCTCGAGTTTATTATAGACTTTTTCACGGTTTTAAGTTTATCTATCACCTTTATCTGTTTATGGGATGAACGTTTCCGAAGTTTTTCAATATTTTATGAAACAAAAATACATCGTTAGACTCTATTATATGATTGTTATTGAAATATTAATATTAGTTAAAATTTAATTAATTATGCCAATTAATATAATTATAAAAATAAAAAGTATAATATTATTCAAAAAATAATTATATTTAGGTAAAAACGTCACTCTGTATAATTTTGAAACATTGATTATGGGTGGCCATCTCTCCTCGATTTGATGTGGCCATCTATCCTAAAATTGATTGGCAGATTGCCATCCAATTTAAAGACACACTCGTCATTGTATGTCTTTGTTTTAGACTTAAAAGCAAAGATTGGATTATACACGAGCCTTAAAAGTCCTTGTAGTAAAAAGAAACGTAACATTACGTACTGCAAAACTTTCAGATACCTAACTCAACAAAAATATCTAATCACTAAATTAAATAAACATTAAAATTACACTTTCTTTTTATAATTGCAAAACACAGCTGCACGTCGCATTGAATAAACACGTGGAACTATTTCTTACGAACAAAATTTATGCGGCAATCTATGATATCGTTTTTGAAATTTACACTGGCCGTCTCTCCTCTATGGCAATCTATCCTAGAATTACCCTGATGCTTTTTTTTCTTTTATATATAAAGAAAGAAAATCTATTTCTTTCATTCAGAAGTATAATAGAATTAATGCTGTTCCACATTTATGAAAAGCAGCAGTACTGAAGACAAACAGACTTCATGGCGACAATACCTTCTGCTTTCTTATTATAAAAATTAGAATTAAATAATAAATGCATATAATGAGAGGACTTAGAAATAATACGCTTGTTAATTTAGCAATAACAAACTTCATTTTGCAGTTCATTTAAAAAATTTAAAGCCAACAACAACGATGAACAACAACAACGAAGTTGAAGATTAAATAAAATCTGAAATTAAAATGAGTAAATAAAATCTAAAAATAAAACAGATATTCTTTAGTGCCCTTTTTTTGAATATTTAATTATTGAAAAAAAGTTATACTTAAAAATATTTGCTGTAAATTTATTTAACACCCACCCACTCCTTTTAAAAATTTATATTTCACTTTACCTGTGCATAAATAATGTAACTCAATTTCCTTTTTAATATAACAAACATCAAGTGTAAGTGTACTTTTAATCATTCTTTCAGACAAGATTTTCGATGATATTTACTGTATATTTACTATTGGATACGTGACGAACAAGCAATTCACTGAGCTTGAGAGATACTTCAATCCATGAAGAACTGTTTAAAAATCATTCAAGTACTATGGGAATACAAAAATTTGTTTCTGCATTTCAGAATTTTCTAATTCTGGAAATTTAGAACCAAAGTATTTCCTTGTAAAGATATGACGATTTCATATTTTTATTTTCCGATTTTATGCAAAGTAGCATAATTTAGTATCTTTTTTTCTACAATTAAACGAGTTATTTTAAACAAACATTGCTTTTTTATGCTCTTTTATTTAACTCAACCTGTTTTTTATATGTAAAGATGGAATATTGCTATCGATTTTTAACCACTTCCAATAGGCTAGAATTATAAAACTTGCGTTCGCAGAAGTGTGTCCGAGGACAAAACAACATTTTAATATTCTTTAGAACGTAATTATAAATTAATATAAGCCATTTGGCTACAGAACTGCAACAATGAAATTTTTTGAAACTGTAAAATGTAGAAAATATAAATAAGAAATAAAGAGTGTAGTAATTTTTGTAAAAAATACTACACGTTCTATAGTAACGAACCTTGTAGTACACTTCAGTGATATATATCAATTTCTATATTTTTAAAAAAGTGTAACATCATTAAAATACACCGCAAATGATTTTCCCACATAGACCGTAAGGTAACGGAATTCTTTTGAGCATCACTGTAAATGAACCGTAAATGCCAGACATCATTTTCACTATCGAACATTCCATAGTAAACCCCAATGACATCTATCAATTTAATGGCAATCGGACTATATTTACGCGAGTTAGAGAACGGACAGACGATATATACTAACGGACAGACAAACCGAATTCATAAACACTTTTCAACTATTTTGTAAAAAGTTAAAAAGAAATAGAGCAAAAATTATACAACATGTTTTAGAGACCGCTTGGTCTGAAAAAGTCTTGGCGAGTATATTTTGTAGGGTTCACTGTCTCCTAGTTTTATATATCAGTTTAGTTTGATTGAAAGGTGATCAATTCACGTATTATTATTATTTTTAATGTTTTTCTCGTATTTTTAACCTGAGAAATATGTAACTATCCTAATTTAAATTGACTAATGCTTGAATTTAAATAAATTTTTAAAACATTAAACGAAAAATGCATGATTGACACACGTCTTAGAAGTTTTCTTCAATGTTACCGAGTAACCTTAATGAAGCTCTAAGTGAATTAAACGCATAACATATTTATTCATTCATGGAAACGCATGTGGACTTGCCTGACACTCTTGCACTTTAATAAGCCTTGTACATAAAATGTTTAAAGGCCAAATTTTGAAATTTAATATTTTTTTGTTTTAATAATTTTTTTATAGCCCTAATGCAGCAGCAAAGTTTTTCTAAAACATCATCTTTACATGAAAAAAATCTTATGTGGTCATATGTCAGGTCAATTAATAGTTGATGCATGCAAAATAACAGGCTCATTCAAAATCAGAAAAGATGTGAAAAAGAAAAACAGAATTCCTACCCTAAAAATTGTACAGAAAATCTATAATGTATTATCGTTATCGTATCATCAACAGCTATTGGAATTTTCTGGATATTGTATTATTTTACATTTTTTATTACTCAAAAAATTAACTAACTGAAGTTTATTCTGGGGGCACGCGAAAAAACAGCGATAAATCAATGAGTGTGCTATAAAGTGTTTTTAACGCTGAGACATCTAATGAAAGCAAAAATTCACTATCACATCATGTTTCTCTGTTATATAACTTTAAAGATCCCTATAATATCATTTTTGCCGCATAATAGAAACGATCTCCTCTTTTTAAAAACAGCGAGTCACCCACACTTTACTAATAAATAAATTATCCACCACCAGGAATGCGCAATGCAATCCTTTAAACAAGAAGTCATCTCCATTGAACTTGTTTAAAATCACGCACTTTGTCAGTGCAGATAAAGCCATTCGTTGATGTGGCTGTGTGGTAATCCGTGATAAATTTTACAAATTCAATAAGTGTCCTATACTTCTTCCAAGTACGAAAGTTTAGTTAATTTCATGTTCCAATAAACTTGGTCATTTTGCAAATTATAGACTTTTCCAGCAATTTCTCAAGGTTTCATAACAAAAATGTGATACGCGATGGGCAAAAACTGATTTCATTTTCAGATTCAGCATCGACAAAAACGTAAACTTCAATTATTGCGGTTTTCAGTTCTGAAAATTTTCAATTTGTAGATGGGTTATTAGTGGTATTCTCTACGGAGTTGTAAGATTAATAGAGACGAAAAATACAGCTTTTGTTTCAAACCTAAAATCGGTTTCAAACACGCTTTGAACACCTGTGGGGTCTGTCACTCACAGTAATATCGCGTCCAAATGACAGATAAGTCACTTAACTTGAAGTTTTCTGAAGCGGTCGATCCGGAAACAAGATTTCTGACCTAATACCGCGTTAGAGAAATAGTTCAGTCGTTCTCTTCAGTCGTGAAGTTTTTTGAAGCGGACGTACCCGGAATCAAGATTTCGACTTGAGCAAGTTTTTGAAACTCACTTAACTTTTCGATACTCTCTTAACCATGAGTTGAGTGGAAATTTGACTGCTGAATTCTTTTTCTTATTTGAAACTGTCATTAAAACTCGAGTTGAGGTCTGCAAATAATTATTCAGCTTTTTCGAATGATTCTTTGAACCGTTTATTTATTTAACACGCCGCAAAGAATAAAAACAATAATAAATTATGTATGGTTAGAAGTTTAGTTACAAATTTAACAAACTTTTTTGGCAATGTGAACAGGTGAGGCCTACTTCCAAGTTGTCCGGTTAAAAAAAGTTAAGCTAAGTGACTCAACTTTCATAATGTGAACGTAGTATGAGGAAGTTTCTGAAACTCACTCGACACTCTCTTAACTATAAGTTGAGGGGAATTCTGTCTTCTGAATTCTTTTTATTATTTGAAACTCCTCTAAAATTTGGATTTGAGTTCTACAGTTAATTAATCAGCTTTTTCAAATGATACCTTTAATCGTTTATTTATTTAACATGGCGTAAAGAATGAAAACAATAATTGTCAGAAGTTGCAGTTACTAATTTAACAACTTATGCGCATGCCCAGACATCTGTTTGGCTGAAGTTAAGTCTCTTAAAAAGCTTGGTAATGTGAACGGGTAAAGCCCTGGTTGTTCGGTTAAAAAAAGTGAGCTATTTGAGTTAACTTTCATAATGTGAAAACAATATTACAAGGTCAACATTTTAACAGACGCTTTATTATAAAGAGATCTAACTATTTAAGCCAAAGATCACGTACAAAAGGCTACAAAGAATGATCTTCAAAGCTGCCCTCCGATAGAATTCAGCCCTTGTTTATCGTGCTTGTGTTCTTTGGGCCGAATGAGAACCTTTAAATTTAAACGATAATCGGATTCATAGTATTGCAAATCGTATTGACTACAATGTTGTGTCTAGACACTTTTCTCCGGGGAGGGATATCTGTGGCTCCGGGAGGTGGGGGCGTTAGAAAGCTCTGGTGTGGGGTTGCACTCTCTGACCATTGAAAACACAAAATCTCAAATCTTCTGGGGAGGGCATCTCATTGCTCCCGGAAGGGGATTGTCCCCCCCGGGCTGCTCCCTGAATTTAACACTCATTGACCATACACTGCATCTCTATTTTCTTAGATCTCTGTGGGTATTCATAAACACAGTAAAATGCATTTTATTATTTACTTGCCATATAAATCTACAATAAACTTCAGTTATTCTAAAAATAACACTTTCCCGACTGCTTTTGAAGCATCCTGTCTTATAATTTGTTTTATTTTTGTTTCTTTCGTATTAACAGGCCTAATTATCATTTAAAATCACTTTTTATTTCTTCTCCATTTGGCTATTCAAAAGAGAAGTAAGCGGAGAAAATATGAAAACGAGGCGACATAAGTGGCGATGTCAAGAATGACTCGTTTACTGTTGACTTTTGCCAGATGCTCCCCCTATATTTTATTTATTTGTTTATTTATTTTCTTTTTGTATCTCATTTCTTTCGATCTTTATATCTGCATGACGTCAGCGCCCGCCTTGTTTACGAGAGAACGCAATTCGATGCCACTCACTCACAAAATACTTCAATAAAAAACGATCGGAATCGTTTTATGGGGGAGTCAGTTAGAGGGGGGAAAGCATGGAATCGAAATGAAGTTTCCAACTTCATTCCGGGCATGTTTCAAGTCACTTCTTTAAAAAAATAATAAAAAAAAAAAAGTCGGAAGAAGAATCATTCGATTTGGTTCTGGGAGATGGTGGAACTTTATTTTACGCCTTTGCAGATGTTCGAATTAATGTTGCCGGGGATGTTTTATTTGATTTAAGAAATTTTACATTACTTTAAGGTGATGTATCTATCTTTTTGATACGATATTTTCTAAAATAAAAACTCGTTCGAAATGTCTTTATCTTTTTTTTATATATATTTCAAAGAATTTTACAAAGTGAAACAGGTATATTAGAAACGCGTCTGTTGTACTTTTTCTTATGAAATTATATTAAATTTATTTCGGGAATGTACAAGTGCTTAAAATTACAGTTTTGCACGACTCCAAGAAAGTAACGAGAAATTTATATGACTATATTTATCTACAGAAATTGTTTGAAATGGACAAGAGGATAACATTTTGAGTTTTAAATAAGGATTGACCGAAACACGCTTGTAATATCGAAACCGAATTTCGGTAATCTTGCCATTTTCGGCCAAAAACTAAAATGTTCAAAAAATATTTTAAAAGTAATTAATACATACATAAATATACATAATTATTAATTAATTACACGTGTTTATTAAATATAAGGTAATTCGGGGGAAGACGCCATATATAAGGATGTTTTGCTTAGTAGAGCCAAAATTGAAATGATAAGATAAATAAAAAATATACCACGATGTTCTTTAATAGTTAATTGGTTAGGTACACTCATTAATTCCTTTCCCAGTGTTTAAATGATTGAGAAATTTAATGTTAAATAAACATGCGTAATTGTGGTATGTTCCCCCATATATACTGGGAAGATTCCACCTGTTATGGGGGAAGATGCCACACCACAGAAAATAAGAAAAATAAGAATACTGGAACATTACCTGTGAATTAACAATAAATATGGTCAAACAAACAAATCTGTAAACTGAAATAATATTTTTCAAATGTACTTTGCCAAAACTAATAAGGGCACAAGCCTGTACAAAAATCCATTTCGTGCAAATGATCACCATTGCAATCTTTGTGCAACCATTTCTTGTATTTGATGCATTGAATCCAACCACACTTGAGACCTTTTTTCATCGTAAAAGTATCCTTTACATACAGCACAAAAATCATCATCATTATCCTCATTAAAACTATCACCACTGGTATCCAGGGGAATTTCTTCACTTGAATAAGACGCGCTTACACATCTCTTTTACTTCTGTTTTTTAGAAGGTTTCTTTTCCTTTATTTTATATTTTCTCTACCTTTTCTTTAGTCTTTTCCCGCATATTTTTTCTTCTCTCTGATGCAGTTAAGACCTCTACTGCTTGTTTCTTACACCCAGATGGTTTAGGTTTTCTGACCTGAGGAACAGGACTGATTGCTTCTAAACAAGAAATCCCTTTTTCTTTGCTGGTGGTGACAACTGCTGGTGAAAATCCACTGCCACTAGATCTGCTGTTGAAAGCAACTGCTGGTGTAGGCCCACATGATATGTTGGTGGAATCAACTGCTGGTGTAGGCCTATTGTCACATGCGCCGCTTATGGAAGCAACAGCTCTATCATTAATAGAATCCTCAGAGATATCAAACGCATGTTCTGGGATTGTTTCTGGGTTATAGGGATAAATCCCTGTAATTGAAAACCCAGAAGTGCCATTTCCTACTGTGGCTGCCTTGCTCCAAGCGGTATTAAGGGGGCTAGTCACTCAGCTTCTGATTTCCCCTCACTAATGTAAAGCCTATGGGCATAGGATGCATTCGTATATTTAAAATATCTCCTCGGGAAATTAACATTTTTAACTTCTATTTTTTGTGTACACATCGTAAAAGATGTCTCTTTTTTCTTATTTCTCAAAATATCTCTAAAGTATAGACTTAATTTTATACGAAGCGTTAAAATCTTACTCACAGTTCGCCTGCTTATAACACCTGAAATATTAAATTCAGCATAGATTTTAGAAATATTTTGAAAACTATGAAAAAAAGAGACATTTTTTCAGAAAAGTACACAGAAAAAAGATGTTAAAAATATGAATTTCCCGAGAAGATATTTTAAATATACGAATGCATCAAAAGTCCATAGACTTAACATTACGGAGGAGAATTTCGAAGCTGAGTGACCAACCCCCTTAACAAGAGATCAGAACGTCTTCAGAGTTTACAATGTGGCTTGCTGTGGATCCAGGCGTTCAGGGCTTGTCGCCAATATGTTTTTATTGGTTTGAAAATGAGTGATCAAGTGTCTGTAAGTACTGGGTAATGTGATTTGGAAGATAGAAAATATTAATTAATTTTTGTCTTCATTTTAGCTTATTTCTGAACCATGTTGCATCTTCCCCCAAGTATATGGGGGGAAGATGCCACACACACTTATTTCCGTATTGCTGTAAGATTATGACCGCTTCTGCTTGCCTTGTATGTGTAACAGAATGTGGAACTCATTCATATTGCTAATATCTCATTTAAAATAAAGCATCCGTTTTTAAACTTTAAATATAAGCATCAGAATGTTATAAGGGCGTTACTCAACAAGGTAAATGTTCCCAAGATCCAAAAACAACGGCGATTAAAGGCGACAAATTAAGGTAGATTCAAAAATCACGAGCACACTGAGACAAGACTCGTCACACAAGTCGGTCATTATTTGCATCTGTTGACACATAAAAGTATTAGGAACAAACTTGCGTCTTCCCCCGATTTACCTTACATAATTATTAACTAATTATACGTGTGGATCAAGTTGGCTATCTGTGCCTCTGACCAAAACTTTTTATATTCATATAAAATAAAATGTAATTAATTCATTAACGACACAGAATGATTTCTAATAATACGAATATCATCTGATTAAAACTGTTTTAGGTATACATACCTCGAATTATATTTTGTAATGATTTTTGTAAATGATTAACTGTTCTAGAACTTTCTCAAAGAGTATTCGCAACACTTCTGACATTTCAAACTAAACATTTTTTATTACTATAAAGTCTGCAGCTTTTAAAGGGCATGTGAAAAGCATCTTTCAAATTCAGAGTTATATAGGCATTACATGCTTTATAATTTGAACTCACGTCTAGAGTCAGTATAACCAACAGACTGATAATTATAACCAATGACGTTCATAGCAATAAATAAAGAGTGTCTCATTTGAGGCGATACAAGTTCAAATCAAAGAGTCATGTTGAAAATTGTCGAAAGAAGAAATGAGATTTTCGTAATACAGATAGCTTCGGTCCGGCCAAATTTTCGATAGTATTTTCGTCGAAAAAGAATTTTCGGTAAAACTCTGATTATGGCCCGAAAACGCAAACGAAACAGAATTTTCGGTCGATCTCCAGCTTTAAATACTAAATAGCAAGCTTTTAGATCAATGTTCCTGATTTAGAACATAGATTCAAAATACCATTTAAAAATAAAATTTCATTCATTTTCACTTGAAAATTAAAAGGTCTCTGAATTTTTTTAATCCTAAAAATTATATTATGGTCTTAGAAGCAGAAGGAGAAACATACAGGAGATATGGCAAAATGAACCAGAATTTTTAACTCCTAAGGGGCTGAATTTTAAAAAATTGCTTCTTAGTGGTTCCTTATTTTGTGCTACAAATATTTAGGGCAAAATATTTTAATACAAACTAGCCGCCCTTTGCGAACAGTTTGATTTCCCTTAAAATTTACGTTTAGGAAAGTATGCTAAGCATTGTATCATGTTACTTTTTTTCATAATTTAATTTATTTGAACTCTCTTAAATATAATCAATATAATCCCTTAAGCTAATATTAGTTTTTGTTGCATTAAAATATCTCAATTTGTTGATTTTCTGTAAGCAAGTAAACTCTATTGGTTTACAATGGAAGTCAATGGGAATTTGGCGATATATCGCCAAATTGGCGACAAACTTGGTGGCATTTGGCGACAGAAGAGTGTCCCCCCTATGGTAACCCCTCTTATAGGTATGGGGATGCATTAAATGCTGTTCAATAACCAATGAGATGCGTTTCATTTGAGCGTTGCCATTAAACAATTAAGAAATAATCGCAATTTCTGTGCCACGTAGGACAGCGTAATATATATATATATATATTTGTCTAGGGTTTCAAGTTTCTTGCTGCAATAGTTTCACTTGTGCGTTCATGTATCAGTCAGCATAGAGCCGCTTATACATACAATAATATATTTTTGAATCCAGTACAGAGATATCCTACCAATGCCCGTAACTGAAAAGTTAACAAAATAAAATTAAAAAAAAAAAAAATCCGGCTATTTTAACCCTTTAATACCCATGGTAACATATATTCTAACACCAGTTTTTCGAATTCACTGGATTTTTTAATTCGGACTAAATTCATACCGGAAATTTTAGACAGCAATATTTGGTTTATTTAATAACAGACATGCCGTATTTAAATAAAGCAAAATTCATTACTGAAATTTTCTGGTATGAATTCAGATACTCTGAATTAAGGAATTTCTAGAACGTATTCTACCACGGGAATTAGAGAGTTAATGATTGATATCTTGAAACGAAAGTATGATGTAAACTATAGCAAAAGATGCAAAAAAAAAAAAAAAAAAAAGCAATTTCAAATATGCATGGATTTGAAGTTCGGTGTATGAAATATTAAAGTCATTCAAAGCCAGCGATTTAATAAATGACCAGAGAAATTTTTTTTTTTTTTTATTTACTGAGATTTATATTTATGAAGATTAATTTAAAGGTGTTCTCAAATCCAAAAGGGCAACTTTCTGACATAAGTTTTAATTTATTTTTGTTCGAAAATGCATGAAACTAGCTGGTGTTGTTGTTCAGAAGCTATGTCATCGAGCTGTTTTATTCCATTTTTTGCTAACGCAATAGATCTTTCAGAAAATAGTGTCAAAGCGGACGTTTTGAAGTGAGTTTCCGAGCGAACGGAGAATAAGCAACTCAAGAGCGGGCGAAAAACGTGTTTGTCATGTGATCCAAAACACTTATAACTCAAAAGGTAATTGATGGATCAAAAAATGGAAAAAACAGTTCGATTCCAAATCTCTTCCATGGCCAGGCTTTCCAATTTTATATCTTTGCGTTGAAAAATGAATTTGTAAATGTGTCAAAATGTTTTGCGCTTGTTGAACAGAGCAGTTAAGAAAAGCCTTAAAGTATGCTCCATTCACAGTTAAAATATCTTTAATGTGGCACAAAGATATTAAGATTTGTGTCATATATGAATGTCATACTAATCGTATATCACAGTAAAATTTGTGTCCTTTTTTGTGTCACATGCGTGTATGTTGTTTGTGTTAAATTTGATTAGAGAGATTATTAAACCAAACGTTAAAAGGTCCTTAACATTAATAAATTTCAAGATAAGTACTTTCCGAGAATACATTTTATGTTTTATTAAATAAGAAACAATATTTTATGATAAAGGGATATGTTAGGATTTATCCATCTTCAATACACTTTCATTCTGAAAACCCGTACACGTACAGTCGTAAAAAAAAGAAAGTCCTCCTATTAACTTTGCAACAAATTATTGTAGAAGAAAGTTACTGATACCAAACGATAGTAAATAAAGCCTGCTTTTAAATGATGCATACAAAATTTGCTTAGGGGGGGCATCTGCGAATCAAAACCAGACCAAACATTTTTTTTTCCAATGGCAACACACAAGTTGGACGCCATAAATAAATTCTATCTCTTTCGATTAGCCTAAACAATTAGATTCAAAGAACAAAATGAGCATATTTTAGGGGTTGAATCCAAATTGAAGTTTTGAACTTGATTATTGAAGTGCTACAGAATGACTTAGTCACTTTTATTAATGTGTTATTTCTTGCCAATATGACCATTTCACTCATTCAATATGTTTCGACCATTACCATTCAATAAGTAAAAAATATATATTTTTTTCAAGTTATTCTTTTTTACACATCATACACGGTCCCTTAAACCATCATTTTGATATTTTTTAACGATAATTCGAAATCTACATGGAAGAAAATTTTTAAATTGAGAATTCGCATAAAACAGGACATAATAAATATACATATATAAAAAATTATTGTAGGTTGCAATTTATATTTTTTTTCGAATATTAACTTCATAATTCATATTTTAAAACTATTAAAATTACAAATTCAATATATTTATATTTGGGTTCTTTAGTATTATAACCACACAAAAAATTTCATATTAGGATTACAATTTCAGGAGCTATTAATAAAAATATATCAAACCGCAATTTAACATAGAAGATCTAAATTTTGAATGTTTATAATTCAAAAACTTATTATCCAAATGACTTGAAATTTCGTATCAAGGCATAGTTTGAACCAAAGATTTAAAATATATTGTCAAAATTCGGTGTTGACATTGAAAAAACAAAGTTTGGCCTGGTTTTGATTTGTAGATGGCCCTCAAAGCAAATTTTATATACATCATTTACAAGCAGGGATGTAGTGGAGGGTATACGCGGGTATACGCCGTATACCCTCTGGATTTTTTTAAGGAGTACCGTATACCCTCTGTTTCTCATGAAAACTACAGTATATACAATGTAGGTATATACTGTGAGCGTATACCCTCTGCTTAGAGCGAATACCCTCTGTCTTTTTTACGACTACATCCCTGTTTACAAGTATGTAATAAGTATTTAAATACCGATACACTAGATGGCAGCACACGACAGTTTAGCGGGCTGCCACATTGCGGATTAGCTTTTACGCAGGGACTTTTTTTTTAGACGCAGAATGTAGAGGTGTTCGAAATACAAGACGAGAAATGATAAAATGTTTTGCAATCAGCGGATTTCTTCTGAGTTTTGGCGATGTAAATATGTACAGTATTCCTGTAAATAATAATATGTCTTGTAGTACAGAGATTCATTAAACCTTACTTTGTACTAAAGCATAGAGTGGCGTTTCTTTTCTGAAGTGATGAGTCGATGGATAAAAGATTGTAGCGTCTACTTATGGAAAGTAAGCTGGCTAAAAGTAGACTTTATTTCCAATCGTTTAGTACCACTGACTTTCTTCTACTATAATTTGTTGCTGAGTTATTAGGGGGTATTTCCTTTTTTTTTACCACGACTGTGCCTTTCCAGAAAATGCAGTTTTCAGGGAAGAAACTTGCGCATTTGCTAATTTTACAAAAATATTCAAAATTTTTGAAGAAAAATTTAAAATATCAACAAAATATATACATATCAGACAAAGTAAAATACTCTGGTGAGTAATTAAAATAAAAAAAATCATAATTTTATTTTTTACAAGAAACTTAAACGTGTAAAACTTACACTACATTATTTTTAACCTACTTCAAAAGAAGGAGGAATTTCTCAATTCGACGCGTATGCATTTTTTTATGTATTTTCTCTGATTACACCCAAACTACGTGACCGATTCATATGATTTATTTTTTAATGGAAAAGGATACCGTCCAATTGGTCCCATTTAAATTTCATCAAAATTCGTTCAGTACTTTTTAAGAAGTTAAAAAAAAAAAATACACATATTTAAAAAATATTTCATTCTCAACAATTTTCCATCGCCCCCTGAATACTAGGCCTAAGCGCTGAGACAAAAATGGCGGCTGCCGAAGGCGGATTATTTACAGCGTGTGTACCGTCCCTTGAATTTTGGTACCAATAATTTTTAAAAGTTTTTTCTGCTTTGTTTTTCTAAGATTAAACAAGTCAAAGAAGTCTTTTATAAAATACTGGTGTCTATATTTAAGGGTCCGTACACAAGTTAAAAAAAATCCGCCTTCAGTAGCCGCCCTTTTTGTATCAGCGCTCATTCCTAGTATTCAGGGGGCGGTGGATTTTCATCAAGTGACGTAGCGTTCAGACTTCGAGTCGATTACGGAAGACTGTAATCCATTACAATTTCAATTTCTAAAAACCGATTACGATTATGTGTCTATTCATGCAAGTTGGATTACGATTAAATTTTTGATTATCTACTTTTAAAATTTGACATTACAATTACGTTTAGGTTATGATTAATATTTTTTGTTGGATTACGATTACCGAGCTAGTCGATTATGATAGTTCGATTACACTGATTTCATAATCTAGAAGGATTATCAAAAAGAATACTGAACTTATTCAATTAAAATTAGCGAACAATTTACTTACAAATTATTTACAATAATTAAAACATTGTTTACATTTAAGAGCTCGGATAATGACGATCCAGGCTGATACTAACAAGGAGAGGGCCAACCTTGTTAATCACAGATTTTGATTATTTTAATATATGTTGTAGGGTAGACACCCCTTAGTGTCAGGTTCAACGGATTTTATCCAATGCCTCTTAGTTCTTGAAAAACCGGGGAGTCTAATATTAGTACGCAACTTAAATACTTAACTTCGCAACCAAAATTATAGGTTAGTCGTAGCTCAGTTGGCATGGCGTTTGCCGGCTGATCCGAGGGCACGGATCGATACCTGAATGCGCTACATTTGTTTTTCTCATTTTTTTATTTTATAAATATAGTTGTAATTATAATTTAATAATTTCAATTAAAAATTTTAACATCATACATTAATTATAATGTTAACAAACTTAAATTTATCATTTCTTATTTGTAAACTATTATTTCTCATCCATTACAGAGGTTTAAAAAGAAATTGGATCTATAATTGAATGATAAAAATTCCAAAATCGTGACAAATTCTGTTGTGGTGCCATCTAGTTATGATAAAAAAAAAAAAAAGGAATATTCAAGTAAAACAAAAAAGCAGAAAGAAGATAAAGGGAAAAGCAAAATAATTGAAAGCGCAAGCATACTTTTTACAAATTTAAAAATCTTTAATATGCAAAAAATCGGTTGTAATTTAATTCTGATGCTAATTTTTAATATAATTATGCTTGTTACTTTAAAACAGAATAATAGTATTATCGCATTGACTTCCTTTGTTAAAGCAATGCGTAAATGATGTTTCTTTAAAATCACGAATTGACACAATTGCTCAATATCATTGCATCGGTAAAGAATATATGAAATACATTTTAAAAGTGATTTAAAAAAAAAAAATAACAGTTTTATGATGTTTCATTGCAATTATTTAGTTAAAAGTAAAAAATTAAATAGGTTAAAATTATAATTGATGAACAATATTAAAAATTTTAATTGACAATGAGATTATTAAGTTATTCTTACAAGTAAATTTATAAAACAAAAAATGAGAAAAACAAATGTAGCGCATTCAGGTATCGAACCCGGGCCCGCGAATCAGCCGGTAAACACTATACCAACTGAGCTACGACTAACCTATCATTCTTGTTACAAAGTAAGTATTTAAGTTGTGTACTAATATTAGACCTCCCGGTTTCTCAAGAACTAAGGAGCATTGGATAAAATCCGTTGAACCTGACACTAAGGGGCCTCTACCCTACAACATATATTAAAATAATCAAAATCTGTGATTAACAAGGTTGGCCCTCTCCTTGTAAGTTAGATATGGGAACGTCCATTCGTTACTCTTGTGACAATTAGAGCAATTTTTCATTAATACTTGCAATTATTTTATTATAAAATATATTTAAGATAAAAATTGATATAACCAATTAAATATCATTGTGTTCCACTCTCGTAATATATATCTAGTTGGCAACAAAAAGCATTTTATTTGTTTATTTATTAAATCGAAATTTTGTTACTCTTGTGACACTCTGGTCACAAGAGTAACAAAATTTTGATTTATTATATAGATAAGCAAAATACTTTTTATTTCAAATTAGATATATATTAAATGAGTGGAGCACAATAGTATTTCACTGGTTATATCACTTTTTATCTTAATTATATTTTATAGTAAAATAATTGCAAGTATTTGTAAAAAACCGCACGAATGGTCACAAGAGTAACAATGGACGTTCCCATATAGCAAGTACTTTCTGCGCATTGGGTTAACTTACTAAAATACTCTATTCCCCACTCATACTATGGGATCACATTAGGTATATCGGAGGACCACACAGGACCCATCCGTTCAGGACTTAAACCCTGCCCTGCAACTCACTCAATTCCGCTCCAGAAAACTCAATCAAAACACTGCGACTTGTTTTCTCCAGGTCTACGCTAGAACTATTCTATCAAAACGCTACGACCTCTCTTCATCAGGTCTATCCCAGATCTCAGCGATGCCTTCCAAAACCAGCCTACAGGGATCTTTTTCTGTGAACAGGACCCCCTTCTCTTATCTAAAACTTTTCCCTTCCCATGGCGCCGGCTATCGCGTTAGATAGCCCGTCCACTTCTTTGTTTGCCTTATCTGAGGTATGAGTTCTTGAATAGAAAGGGAAATTGGAATCCCTCGATACAATGACGGAGCTTGTCCATACCATACTATCTAACTAAATAGCTCAGATCAAATCCAAGTTAAGAAAAAATATTACTTTAAACCCCAAGTACACAGAAAGTGAAACATGTGAAATTCAATAGACAAGTAAAAGATAATATCAGATAATAGTAATTCTGGTTAGTTATCTGCTCATTAGCGTCAGAAACCTGACAACGGTTTTGTTTCTAGGATTTTTATTAATACATGGTGGGTCAACAATTATTGACTTTTTTTTTTTTGAATTAATAAAATCAAGTAACTAGCTTACAGGAGTGCGGTTGACATACTTTTTTTTTTTTTTTTTTTTTTTTTAGTATGTTAGTGAGTTTTAGAATATAATTGAATTGAAAATGTATCAGTAATATTTTCAATTCAATTATATTCTTCATTCAACTGAAATAAGATTTTTTACCAAAAAATATTCAAAAACTCATTATAAGTTTGATTTATTTCTATATACTTAGTACTTTCTACAATTTTATTTCACATTTGTTGTAAGAAGAGAATAAAAAATGTAGAAAAAGAATTAGTTTTTTACACTATAACGGGCACCCTTTTCAAAATATCCGTGAATTCGAAATTTTGAAAATTAATTCCGTATTCATCATATGATAAGAGTGGCGATGCAATGAAATATGCATTATACTTGCTGTCATGTATGGTTAAGCAGGAACAGTGGTGAGCAATTGCCCATGATTGATTACTCTGTTATCCATGGATGTTAATTTGTCAGTCATGTGAACACATGTGCTGAACAAGGGGAAACAGTCGGCGCTTAAGTGATGGCGAATGAAATTAAATCAATCCGAAAATTAACCCGAATTCATTTCAGGCATAAAACAATGTTAATTAGGATTTAAAAAAAAGAAAGACATTTTGAATTTCAAGAGTTTAGTTAAATGAAATTACAGCTTTATGAGTGTTAGAGTATTCTCTTTTCTAATTAAGGTTATAACCTGCAAAATGAAGCTTGAATTTCAATAATTGCTGAAGTTTAAACAATTTTTAGTTATTTGTAAAGTAATTTCTCATATTATAAATTAACCCAGAATTATTAAAATATATGTAAGTTGGTATCGACTAATTAAATATATGTATTGTATGTCAAAATGTGCTATGATTCATTCATTGTTATGGCTTAATTGAATAATAATAATAAAAAAAAATCTTTCTTTCGGTGTCATTTAATTACAATACATATATTTTTTCAAACAAACTTAAAACTGTTCTGAAATTAAAATATGTTTTTGTTTTGAAGTATGCCTAAAAGGTGTTTTTAACACATTTTTGCAAAGTTGGAAAGTGTTTATGATTTAAAATGGTCCGTCTGTCTGTCCTTGCTCTAACTTATACATTATAAATATACTCGGATTGCAATGCAATTGATATATGTTATTGATATTTACAATAGAATGTTTGGTATTGAAAATGAAGTCAATAGCATTTATAGTTATTTTACAGGGACTTTCCAAAGAATTCCGTTACATTACGGTCTACGAGGAAAAGTCTTTTGCGATGCATTTTAACTGTGTTGCACAGTTTCAAACGTATTGAAATTAATGTATGCCACTGATGTGCACTACAAGATGCTTACTACAGAAAATAATGGGCATAATTTTCATTTTTCATTTATAGGGATACTTAAAAGAATTCAGTTACATTACTTTCTATGAACAAAAATTGACGAGAGAATGCGTTTTCAATTGTGGTTCGCGTCTTTTAATTATTATTATTTTTTTTATTTCTTGGTATGAAAAAATTCTATGAAATCATATACAGGGCTGCACAAAAGACCTCGAGTACATTTTCGTTTATTGGCGGAAATTGCAGAAGGGAAATTTTCCATTTTGCTCTGAGTTTCTCTAACAGAACTTAATTTTAGCATACTAGATAATATATATATATATATATATATATATATACAAATCTGTACATATGTTAACGATGGGGATGCACCGATACATACAATTCGGCTATCCTAATAGTAACTCTTAGGTCGAATACCGAATATTCGGCTAGCCGAATACTTTTATATCTCAGAGTTTAACGGTATTTAAAAGTTAAATTTTAAGCAATTTTACATAATATTTAGCACAAATACTTACATTTTGATAAACAAGTCTATTTTATAAGGAAACTTTGTACTAAAAAAAATCTATGTTTTAAGTTATTTAAGAAGAGGATGGTTTAAAACTTTTTTTATTAATAAAATTTAAATTCTATTTGTTCTGTGAATTCAAGAATTCCCAGAATTTTCTTATATTGAACAAGAAACAATATATTATTCCACTTATCCCATCATCATAAATGCAAAATGTGTCATTATAAGGAGTAACTGAATTTTCGTTCACAACTTTACCAACAATGAAGATATTTTTGTGAGATTTGCATCGTAATAATTTGTTTGTACAAAATGTTATGATAATTGGAATTGGCCATTGGAAGTGATTGAATGGTTTTGTCTGATTATTCTGAATATCTTTATTAACTGATAGTTAAAAGCAGAAGTTAAGTAAAGTTTTAAAAATTATTTTTACGAGGCATTTTATGTCTTCGGTTTGGCCGAATAGTTCAATATTCGGCCAAACTGAATAGTTTGATATTCGGCTTAACCGAATATTCGGTGATATGACCGAATAGGCCAAATACTGAATAGATACCGAATATTCCGTGCATCGCTACTTAACGGAGGATTTGTATTTCTTGTTTTGTATTTTTTTTCACCCATTCTGTACTTGAAGAAGTAAACCTAATCCTCCAATAAAAAAAAAAAAATCTCCAATATGGTTTATTTTATCAAGTTAAAATGATAACAAAGCATTAAATCTTTGAAAGCTAATGTAGTATAAATAACACGCACATAAAAAAAAACAAGAAGATAATAAAATAGCCCAAAATACGTTGCCCATTTTCCTGTTGCTGTTGCTGCTTTAGATTAATGATTTCTAGCGTTAAAATGAAATCTGGATAGAGAAAATAAACCGCACTAAAATTCGTTTTTTAAACATTAATACTTTTCGAAAAATACTAAAGATACTTTTCCTTCCTCGCAGTTTCTCTTTGTTGTTTTTGGGTGAGAAGTCTACATATTACCAGAAATCTTTCATCCTAAGAAATACCTTGTTTACATCATAACAAAACTTAATGTTTTGGAAATCAAAACATGCCACGGAAAATAAAAGCGCAAGATATATTGCCAGAGAAATCTTTCCAAAGTTGGGCTGATTTATCGTACGTTTTTCGGAAATTTATCGCGCGAACAGAATGATTTTGTATGTGAAATTGAAAAGTGAAATGACGTGTATTAAGATATGAAATGATCCTAAATTTAATATTCAAACATCATATTTTTTGTAAATGAAGAAAAAATTAAATTGTATTGTTATATGCTGTTTTTAATACTGTTATATATAATGTATAAACTTTAGTGCATAGTTCCTTGTTTCCTTCATTACCTTTTACCTTCATTATCATTCTACGTTTTTATTTAATTTTCAATTGCTTAAGGCTGTTCTTAACTGCTCTGCTCAACAAGCGCAAAACGTTTTGACACATTTACAAATTCATTTTTTAACGGAAATATATAAAATTGGAAAGCCTGGCCATGAAAGCGATTTGGAATTGAACTGTGTTTTCCATTTTTTGATCAATCAATTAACTATTGAGTTATAAGTGATTTTGATCACGTGACACGGCATTTTTCTCCCCTTACTGACTGGATTGCCTTCTTTCGTTCGGAAGTTCAGTTCAAAATGTCATCTTTGACAGTATTTTCTGAAAGATCTATTGCTTTTACAAGAGAACGGAAAAAACAGATCGATGACATAGTTTCTGAATAACAACACTTTCTGATTTCATGCGTTTCCTAACAAAAATGAATTAAAACTTATGTCAAAAAGTTGACCCTTTGGATTTGAAAACAGCCTTTAATGGCGTAGGTCCAACAGCGTGAAAAAATGGGTTCTACGCCTTTTAAACATATATATATATATATTATAAATATTTAAATAGGTTTTATTGATTTTTCCATTTCATATTATTTGTTTCTATTCTGTTTTCATTTTTAATCAATTCACTTGATTTTAATGGTTGTTTGGGCACAGGGGAAAATAACTTTTAGCTTTAGCTTATTTTTCTCACAGAAAACAACCATTTTGCTTATATCATTGAATTCTGTGCCCTTGACAACGTAATTCAATATATAAGCATTTCCATTATTTCTCGGTGTCCACTTTCTTATTTTTCTTCCATAATAATTCTTATAATAAATTAAAAAAATTTTTTTATACTTACAGCTTTAATTCATAATATTACGGTTTTTGATGGTGGTAGGCTATGTTTAATTAATGGTTATATATATATATATATATATATATTGAAAATTACTAAATTCAAGGCGTGTAAAATTTTCAATTTTTTCCCCCTCCAAAATTGTATATAGCTTAGTGGCAAAGCATTGGCGCGTATAGTCAATGACCCTGGTTCGATTCCAGAATTGGACACTTTTTCACTTTGTTGGAAAATATACGCCTTTTAAGCTTTAAAAATGAATAAATAAATAAATAAATAAAAATTACTAAATTTAAGGCTTGTGAAATTCTCTAAAAAAATTCCCAAAATTATATACATAGACTTATTTACGCTTTTATTTATTACAGACTTTTATTATTTAACCTAACTTGGTAAAGATGGAATTTTGTAATTGATTTTTAACTCACTTACTTTTATGCTAGAATTGTAAAAAATTTTTTACACAGATGTGTTTCCGATGCCAATACAACATTTTCACATATTTAAAACTTAATTATAAATTAATATATTGAATTTAAGACATTTTCCCGTTAGGCAGTCGCAGGTGATAAAACGCCAAATATTCATAATGGTTGCAACTGTATATATATACGAGTTACAACAAAAATCGAAGTTAATTACGTGCCAAACTACGCTCCAAATTATGTGCCAAAATATGCCAACTGGTTTGAAATTGCAACCACGAAATATTTTAAACGGTAAAATATATACAGGGTAGATGTTCCAGTAATGGACACCCTTCAATGTTTTTGGTTTATAAAAGAAAAAAAGAACCAATAAAAATTTAGCTTTTATTATTTTATTTTATTTATAACTTCCCCTTTCATGTTTTATAATCTGGATTATTGTTGACACTGTTAATCAAACCAATCGGGAAACAAAAAATAATGTTTCGAAGTTCCACAGTTTTTCAGTGAAAATCTTAATGAACATGCTAAGATGCTTTATTTAATAAAATTATATATTCTTTATTTTCTTTGAAAATGTGCATGTTTTTGTTTTGGTAGTAATAGAAAAGTTTGAATTTTATATGCTAATGGCCATTTAGAAACTTTCAATTATTTTTAAATCCCGTGTCCATTACTAGGATGCTTAATTAGTCAATTCCCAGTAATGGACAATCCATGTAGACATCGCTAAAAATGCAATTTCAGTAATACTCATAGTCATTAATTCTTTTGACTTAACTGAAAACCTAAGTAATCAAATTTAATTTTTAAATTGCACTTACTAGAATATAATAACACTAAAATTTTTATAAATAGCTGCTTTTATTAAGTTCGTGTGGTTAATAGAATTTTCAATGTTTTGATCTTTTTTTTATAACTCTGCCTTGCATATTTTACAATCTTTCAATCAATAAAACAAATTAGGAAGGGGAGAATATTGTTTAAGGGCATAGGGAAAAGAGGGGCTCATAGGGCTCAATCTCTCCCCATTTAAATAAAACAATTAAGTTACAGGATGTATAAAAATAAATCTATTATTTTCTGTCTTAAATGTTTGCTTATTCCTCTCTGACAAAAGAAAAAAAATATTGTAATAATTAAATTAATTGTAGTAATGAAATTGTATTATTATAGTAATGTAGTTGGTAAATCTGAAGATCAGTAGCCACGAACATCAATTCTGCAGTTTTGTTTTGAAATTATTTTATTTAGTATTTAAAACATTCAACCCACAGTATTATTTCTTTGATATTTGTAATATTAATTACTACAAGTGATATATCAAGTAGTTTCGGGGAGTTTAACTGTTAAAAATAGTAGGAAATATACAAATCTAAATATTCCAAAACTTTTTTAAAAGATTTTTTACCTTTCTAACCCCCCTCACCCCCATACACACACACTGTCAGGATAATTTGATAACTGTAATTCCTCGACATTTATATTTTAAACCATCTATCTAAAATAATTATAATATTGATTTTGTGATAATCATAATTAATGTAACCAGTGGATAATTCTCACAATTATTTTATTCATTATTGTTTTTCTAATTGTTAAATTTATTTCCAAATAACTATTTTGTTCCATTAGTGTGCTTTGCTTTTGTTAAATTCTGTTTCTAAATATAGCCATAAAAACAATTATATCTATTACTTTTTGTGGTATGTCCATTACTGGAATTTTGGATGTTTTGATATATTTCTGTTATTTACAATAAAATTTTTATTAATATCGGGAAATAATACTATGAGAATGGTTAAATATTGTCAATATATTAAAATAATATTGAAAAAACTAGTATAAAAAATAATTAAAAAATAGTTTTTCCAGAAATTCCTTAACCCTTAAATGCGCGATTTTTTATTTTGTTTCGAAAAAATCATATATGATTCTCTGAAAGGTTTATTACACAGGAAAAATAATGAAAAAAATTCAGAGATACATTTTTCATATAATACGTGAATATTTTCTTCTGTTGCACATCTGTAATACAAGTAAAAACTACTGTAGTGTGGCTGGTTTACCCTAAAATAATGCAAATTAGTAAATATTTAAATAAGTACGTCTCCAAATACCTTACTTTATATTATTACTTATTTTATGAAACTTAACATTGAAGCCTTTAATTCCCAGGATAGAATACGTTCTAAAAATTACGAAGTTCAGAGCATCTGACTTTACACCAGAAAGTTTTAATGGTTAATTTCGCTTTATTTAAAAACGGAATGTCTCTTATTAATTAAAGTACATATTGCTATTTTAATTTTCTGGAGGGAATTAGGTATATACGAATAAAAAAAAAATCTATTAAATTCAAACACTATTGTTTGCAAATATGCAAAGCTGCGCACTAAAGGGTTAAGGGCGTCCATTACTGGCACATCTACCCTATATATATATAAAAAAAGAGTGCAATATATGTATTTTTTTTTTTAGATTTTAGTTTCTTATCTAGATCTATGTTTGGTGTATGTACATTTATATTTTGCGTCATTTGTATGCCTAGAGCTGTACATTAATTTGAGAGGCCTTTGCTGTGGAATTAAAAAAATAGGGAAGTTGTGTTGAAAGGGATTTAAAAAATATTTCTTCTATAAATGAATCCAAGAAAAACTGACTCTTATTATCCCATAAGATGAAATAAGAGACAGATGACTACAATAATATAGAAAAAAAAAAAAAAAAAAAAAAAAAAAAACAAGCACTAAAAATTGGTTAAAAATTTTGAAAAAAATCTCAAAGTCTAACCAAAGTTGTGAAATGTGATGTATTTTTGAAAAGAACCTTTTCTCATTACAAAAATAATTTAATTTTTTGTTTGTTTGTTTGTTTCTTATTACTCCACGTTCCCTTAACATAAAATACCACGCAGATATTGATAAAGTTTGTGTTTCTAATGCTTTAAAAAAGAAGTATTGAATATATTGCAATTTTCCACACGTTTCATCATCAGTTTCATTTTATCATTTTCATTATTTATTGGAAAATATCTTTCATTATTTATTTTCAGAAATTTGATGCAGATTATAATCAAGAAAATAATGCATTGCATTTTGTTTTCTCATTAGAATTTCTCATTTTCTATGTTGTTAAGTGTGTTCTTTTCTTCTTTTTACATTTTTTTTGTTATTACAGAAAAAGTTATTTAAATGCTTTCTGTTTTTTATGCTTAATTATCTATAGTTCATTATTTTGAAAAAAAAAATTCCCAACAGGAATAAATATATTAGTTTGCATAGCCATAACAAATAATGAAATATTTTGGAGTTAACATAGTATAGATATAATTTAGATCATAATATAACAATATAATTAAAATAAGTTGTTGATTTTGTTTAGTTGATATATGCTTTGTTAACTTTCAAAGTATGGTACATTGTAGTTTATTTATGATAGAAGTAAAATAAATAAATAAATAAATAAAAATAACAATCTAAACTTTTTCATATAAAGTATTTTTATGGTTTTTTATATGAAAATTTATCTTAATATCTTTAAACAGGAATCATACAATTAGTACAGAAGCAGTTTTATTATTAGTATACTCACAAGATGCCACAAAAGGGGCACATAAGCTTTAAAATTAGCATTTTTATAATATGTATAAAGATAAAGTAAATGACATATTTAAAAAAGATCTTTTGTGTATAGTAATTTTTGAAATACTTAAAATTTTAGTCAATAGATGATGCTTATCTGGCTCAAACTGTAAATATGCTTAAGGTGATATTAAAATTTTAAGGCGGTTCTCACGTTCTCTGTTCAATACCGTGAAACTTTCTGATTCATTTTTAAATGCCATGAAAAATAAGAACACCCTTAAGGCTGTTCTCAAATCCAAACGGTAAACTTTCAGACATAAGTTTTAATTCATTTTTGTTCGAAAACGCATGAAACTAAAAGGTGTTGTTATTCAGAAACTATGTCATCGAATTGTTTTTTCCGTTTTCTTGTAAACATAATAGATCGTTCAGAAAATACTGTCAAAGTTGACATTTTGAACTGAACTTCCGAACGAAAGAAGAAAATCCAGTTAGTAAGAGGACAAAAATGCCGTGTCACGTGATCAAAATCGCTTATAACTCAATACGTAATTGATTGATCAAAAAATGGAAAACGCAGTTCGATTCCAAATCGCCTCCACGGTCAGGTTTTCCAATTTTATATCTTTCCGTTAAAAAATGAATTTGTAAATGTGTCAAAACGTTTTGCGCTTGTTGAGCAGAGCAGTTGAGAACAGCCATAAGTGGCATATGCTTATATCCCCAGTGTTTCAATGGCTAAACGGAAAAAAATATATATATTAATTGACAGGCATTGTGTCGGTTTTTCAAATCAGGTTGAGGTCATCACAATCTATTGGCTAAACTTGAATTACTTTTAAAATCAATGTACTATATACGAAATTTACAATCTTTTTTAAACATATGTGAATTTAGCTTTTTATATTTTTTTCCAATTATTTTTTAAAGTGGTCAGTCAAATTTGGGAGACAACGTATAATACATATGCAAAAACTGCTACGATTGTTTGTAACTGATGTTTCCAGATTGTTCGCCTGAACTAAATGCAGAAAATCTGCAATTACATAATTCTAAGTACAATTTTTTTCGGAAATACTGATATAAAAAATCGTAGAAGTTGTTAATTATGTACATAAACATACTTATTTAAGATTACTGTTAGTAATATAATTTTTTTTCTTTTAAAGCTGAACAAAATAATTCTCATTTATACGAGGCAGTCACGAATTAAATCAGTGCTTTACCTTCTTTCTTGCATCAATTAAAGCGAAAGTTCTAACTATCGTCCATATATATTTCAAATAGTGTGCCAAAAATTTTTCATTGTGCCCTCCCCACCACCAGCGCTAACTAAAATGTGTTGAGGTATCATAAGATTGTCCTACTTTTATACAATTTCTTTCGATCCAGAAAAAAACTGAAGGATTTGACTCAAATAATTTCTTATTTGAAACCTAATTTATAAGTATTCAGAACTTAACTCCAGTTAAACTTTGCATCTTTTAGGAAAATATACAAGTCGTTTATATTGCTTGAAAAAAAAAAAAAAAAAAAAATGACATTATATTTATCCATATGTAGCTGTGAAATAAATTTTATTCTTTTTCTAATTACAATTCAAAAATTTCTTTTAAAATTAGTTGATTACGTTTTAGAAATGTGAAACATGTTTTTAAATTCAGATATTTTCATTCATGCTCACCTTTTTAAGGGATAATGCACATTGACTACACAATTGTCTTGATTAAAAAAAAAAAAATTCTAATACAATTTTTTTTTATTTCGGATAAATTATGTCTACGATTACGGAACTTTTGAATTTGCCATTCCCGGATATATAATGGTGGGAGATGTTTCGAAGTTTAGTTTGTGCGTTCCAAAGCGACTAATTTTTTAATTTAAATTCATGATAAATAACCGTTTGAATATTGAAACGCAGAAGAATTCTTAACTTATAAACAGTGAGTAAACTGAAGGGTGAAACGTGGTTGAAATCTAGTCTAACTCAAATTAAATTAGCCGCAAAATATACGAGATTAATTATTTGGAGAACAAAGAAAAACAAGTTGGAAATTGCACGTCAAGCGTAGCAAATGAGGTTCGTTCGTACTATAACTAGTTTTATAAATATTTTTTGCACTGCATATTGTACTGAATGTAGAAAAGTACTTCATAAGTGCAGATCAATTTCATTCAGTTCGGAAGGCTGTAACATCATTAAAATGCACTAGAAATGATTTTTTCCCCATTGGTCGTAATGTAACGGAAAACTTTTTACTGCCCCTGTAATTAAACTGCACATCCGATTTTGATCAAATTTTAAATGACTCCACAAAATTTTGCAACAATTATATATTTAAATTTTCAGACCATTGGGCTGGGTAGTTTTTGCTCTGTTATATGCGGACGGACGGACGGACCGAACGACGACTGCTACGTATTTATATAATTACGAACGCACCTAAAAAGGGACAAGTGCGAGTGGAACTCGACAACTTGGTGTTGCTTACTGTCTTTTCATATTACCGTAAAGCATTTTGTGAGTACCTAGTTTGTTTACAAACATACAAAATTAAGAATTCCCTGTACCCTAGATGCTTCTTGTAATTTTTGTATCGTAAAACTTTATTTTATTTAGTTTTCTATTAAATCTTAAGCAGATTTGTTTCTGATTACTGAAGAAAGAATGGATTACATCACATTGTATGCCAAAGCTAGAAAATACTTAAAGACATTGCCTATAGCTGTACTTCTCCTAGCAGTACTTTCGTTTATTAATGACTGCTTTCCTATGGAAGTGATAAATAAAATTCGTTTTGGGGATTAAGCTCTCAAATTTATGTAAAAAAAAAAAAAAAAAAAAAAGGTTGGATGTGCCAATCCCAAAACTATCTTCTATCTCATACATCTTAATATTTCAAAAAGACGTTACACATATTAATACTCCAGTATTATTAGTTCAATATTATACGAACTTTGAATTTCATCTTAAATTTCTGTTTCAGTCCTTTAATCAGAGTAAAAACGAGTTAATCTAGATCATGATATTTATTAAAATCAGTAGTATTTCCTTATTCTGTTGTGATCAACTGTTTGCGAATAGAAGGCTTAGCAGTACACGAGTTCCCATTAATGATTTTCAATTTTTTTCCTTTACCAAGTGCTATAACACATTCTTCCGTGCCAAATTTCATTATTCCAAATCAACGGGAAATACCCTATATATGCTTTTAAAGTGAATTTATATTAGAAAAAAACTTTTCTAAAAAGCAATAAATTTTTATTGCATTGAGTTAAAAGCTGGCAATTTTTACAAAAAATATAGGATCTTGGACCTTATTATTTGATATTAATCTCAACTTGATTCTTAAAAAAAAGAACAAAAAATGTTATCCGTTTACCTTGAGAGATAGAGGGACAACAAAAGGATTCTATAAGGGTTACGGTTTTTTCCTTTTGAGTTTCTGATCTTGTAGAACACATTTAAACAACTTTCAAACGAAAATCAACAAGGGAGGCAATAAATATATATATTCTAAATTACGTTAAAACAATAAAAACATATTAGGAAATTGGAAACACATTTTAACAACATCAAAGGGCCAAGAATCAATGGGCCAAAATCTACCTTCTTCCTTTCACAGAATATTGTTATTATCAATCCATTCATATTAATAAATAACTGTAAAAATTCAGTTCTTAATGTATTTGTTGTTAAATATTTTACTGTTTTTACGACATCTGGATTACTAAAGTAGTGAAGATTTCAAAAATACCATCCTTCAATTGTGCGCAAAAAAAGTTTTTTGAAAAGGCAAATTACTTTTACAGTAAAATGACAAAGTGTTGGCACATAAACAAAATCATTCATACCAGTATAAAAATAAAATAAAATGTATCAAAACCAGTCTTGCGTTGACGTACATATTTCAACTCTCCTTTTTTGTCACAAACGAGAGCCTGGATGTGACATTTTGAAACGTCACGTGTTGCTGAGGTTGAAAAGAAGAAACACATGTTTGTAATAGAACATTTCAGACATCTGTTTGTAATTCTAAGGAATGAGTTATGGAGTGATGAATCATTTGCTTATACGTGCAAAGAAACCTAAAATACACATATATTGTGTGGACCTGAATGTAAGTATATTTTTCTGCGTAGAAGAGAAATTTTAATGCAGAATAAAACTGTAAATATTCCAGAACGGGATAAAGTTGTCTAGTTTGAGGAGGGAAAAAATATTTAAAAAAAAAAAATAGTTAACACTCTAAAATTGGGAGGGGTGAAAAGTTCACTGTTTTTTTAAAGAGTGACACTCATTTTCACTCTTTTTGAAGTGAATTTTATAAAAATTCACTCCTTAAAGAGTGGAATTTTCCACTCCCTAGAAAGGAGTGAAATATTTCACTCCATTTTCGAGAGTGAAACATCACACTCCGCTGACGAGAGTGAAAGCCTGGCATTACTCACTTTAAAAAAATCCCGTTTAACTTTGAACCAATATATGGAGTAAAATAATGAAAAGCGCAAAATATGTCACTTCTTAATTTTCAAATACTCCATTTCATAATGTAATCTTGGAAATTATGTACTAAAGTCACTCCTTTTCAAGAGTGAATAGTCACTCCCCTTAGATAGTGACTATTCACTCCTGTTTAGAGTGACTATTCATTCTAAGAAGGAGTGAATATTGTACGTATTGGTATCACTCATCAGCCAATCAGAACAACAAGTCTACAACGCTTTTTTTAAGATAAGAGAAAAACGTCCGCCATTTTAGGATTAAAATATACGGATATTATTAAAGTGAGTATTTATGGAACGTAAAGATAAGTCTTACTTAATTTTAATCCTTTATTCCTCTAGATTTTGAATGTTATAATTATGAGTTAAATAGTTTTATGTTATATAGAAAAAGATTCATCTGGAATTGTTTTCCTGATTTCCGAAGTGATTTTTTCGTATTCGATACTGTGATGCAAAATATCTTAATTTGCCATCGCTCGAAAACAAAATGCTGATATAAAGGCTAATTCACGCCTTCATTCATAGTAGACTGTAAACATTAATTTGCAGTTACTTGAGACTGAAAATGTGTTGAGACAGTAATTTGTATTGTTGGATTTTTTTTTTCGGTTTTTTACTGTTTTCTGATAATTAACACTTACAGTATTTATCGTCATTATTATTTTGGTGTTAAATATGATATTCGATTATTATGATAATTATTATGATGAACGGTTTCAGATTGAAAATTGCATTATATTGAGAAAATACCCTTTTACATATTACAGCAGTGAAACTTTTGAAAGATTATTTTTTATTACTAATAATATTTAAAATTATTATTTAAAATCCTAAATCTTCATACCAATGTTTTCAGATTTAGCATTTACCACATTTATTAAATAATAGGAATTTCTCATAACATGTAGCAAGATTTTTGAGAAATTGTTAAATCTAATAATGCATTTAATTCATCTATTGTAGTTTGTTGTTGTTTAATAGTACAATTATAAAATACTAATTATTATTCTTAGTGTTTTTCAAATTCGCATATTTTTTTTTAAATTTTATGTAAGCATTTTTTTCTGTTTATGATTTTAATCACACATTTAGTTATAGACATTCTGAATCAGTTATTAAATTCCTTCTATTGTAAAGGCATTTTCTACGTTTATGATACACGTAATTATTGGCACTAAAAAATAAAACATGATTTTAACATTGAAATAAAGTGTTTTTTTTTATGTCTGATGTTTATAGATAAAACTGATTTAGTATATTTTTAAAAAGTTCATAGTATCACTTATATAATATAAGATTGAATATATTTTAAAGAGATAAATAACTACTTTTTACATTAAAAATGTTTTTCAAACAATAAGAACAGTAGGTATGTAGTCATTTCTTCTCTTTTTATATTTCTTTCTTTTTTCTATTTCCTAGATCAATTTTTTCATATAAAACATAGGAAATATATTTAGCTCGTATTCACAAAATACAATATATACGGAAATAAAAAAAAAATTATATTAAATATGGCTCATCAAGTCGTTTCATATATAAGCGTTGTATTAGTATCCTTTTTTCAGCAATAGTAAAAGAAAATTCGAAATAATGATTAAGTTAAGGGATATGTTTAAAAGAAAAATATATACATATTCCAGAGAATATAACATTCTAGACTCCATGTTCATATTTAATAAAACAATTACAAACCATAACGCATAAAAAAATACTTACACATTCTTAATATTTAGATCAAGCTTAGAACTTATTAAAAAAAGATGTCAGTTGATGAGCATTGATTTTTAAGTGGAAAAATTAAAAATATTTTAGAAAAATAGGACTCTTCAAGATTAGATTTAAATTCAATAGCAATAAATATTGAGATCTAATTGTTTAAAATTTGAATTACACATGAAAAAGAAAAAAAACAGAACATAATTAAAGTACATCACGGGAATTATTAAAATACTAAATACAACTTAATGGGTATTTGGAAAGAAAAAAAAAATGTTAACTGATTAAGATTTTGGTTAATTACTTTCCCTTATGGGCATTTTAAAACAATCATATATTTATAGGGCATGCAATGAAAGCAAACACAAGGGATCACCGATTGCAACAAAATATTTTAGTTTATTTCTGTCAGTAATTAATTTAATTCAAATGTAACGTTAATTGGGTTTTTCCTTAAAGGTTCAATTAGTGTTACAAATTATGAATTAAATAAATATTGTTAATAAAGTATTTTATTCCAGTCTTTACCACGCTTGTATCCAGTTTCATTGCATGCTCTAAAAGATGGGATTCTTTTAAAATGTCCATAAAAGCAACATATAAAAAGAATTCACTCCATAAGAAATGAACATTCACTCCTTTGAAAGAGTAGCTATTCAATCCTAGCAGGGGTGAAAAAACGCACTCCTTTAGCAAGAGTTAATAGTCACTCCTCCGAAAGAATGATTATTCACTCATGTTTAGAATAAATATTCACTTCGTAGAAGTGAGTATTCACTTTTTCAGAGAGTCAAAAATTCCACTTTTATTCAGAGTGAAATGTCACTCTAAAGAGGTGGGGCATATTTTGACTCTGCGATACAGTGACTATTCGCTCCTCCGGAGTGAATAGTCACTTCTTCTTCTTTAGAGTGAAACATAAGTTTTTTTTTCCGTTTTACATTAGATTCCAAAGTAAAATTACAAACTGATGCAAAAAATTCAAATTTGCTTCTACTAAAAATTTAGATATTTTTTCTTTATAATTTGCGTGATGGTACTTTCAGCGAAAGTATATATTGCTCGTTATATATAACAGCTAATGTGACGCTCAAAACTTTGAGATCCGGGGGCATATTCACTATAGTCGTATCTAGAAACACTTTTTAGTCATATTGCAAATCAGTTTTGGAATACAAATAATGGTAAAATTCTTATTACATCTTAGAAGAAATATTTTAAAGGATCGCCGAGTTAAGCGTAAGATGCGCAAACATTTTGCCTACACAGAGTTTCACTGGGGCTTAGAAATTCACTGGATAAGAAAAAAGAGCAAGATTAAAAAAACGAACAAGAAATGTTAATTTTCCAGTTAGCAAATTTCGTCTACAGTGATGTAATTGTTCCAAGAATAAATAACAGAACTGATAGATTACTGTTAAAATTAGTTCTTACAATAATTTAGAAACGATGAATTGAGATACATAACCGTCAGAAGGCTTGAACATTGCTAGTCGCTCCCAGTTTGAGAATTTTCCGAATGCCAATATCTATGATCACTTAACCAATTCTGATCTATAGTTATCGTCATCAAGAGTTCTGGTCTAAAGCGCACAAGAGCAAGACATAAGACATCTGTGGAGGATCGGTACATTGCATTACATGCAATGAACCATATAGAGATTATTGAAAAAAAGCTCATCCAAGATCTTGATGTTACGTCTGTAGTAACAATTGCCAGGGAAATAATACAGAATACATAGCAGAGAAAGGTCTAAATCCACTGACCAGTTGTATATGTCCTCCCCCTTCAACAAACCACAGAAGAGAGCCTCCTTTTTTGACCTAGAGACATCAATCTCGGACCATAACAAGGATGAGACTATATTACCATTATTAATGTCAAGAATCAGTACACAGAGGGATTCCTGACTAGTCGTCGTCTGAAGACACTCTGAGGCTTTCTACTGACACTAACGACACAAGGTAATTTTTTTTTTTTTTGGTAGAATTCGAAATCTTGTTTAAAGGAATATTATGCTGGAATTTACATAAATTGATGAATCTCTTCAAAGTGGGCAATTTGAACACACATACTGTAAAAAAAGGACTAAAATTCAGAAATTGTACTTGCAATCGAAACACCAGTACTATTTCCGTATTTTAACGGAAAAATTCCCCCGTAAATTCCAGAAAAACGGAAATTTTTCTGGAATTTACGGGAGAAAATTTTCGTTAAAATACGGAAATAGTACTAGCATCTCGATTGCCAGTACAATTTCCGTGTTCTAGTCCGTTTTTTACAGTGTAGCGCTAAAGGGGTGCGTTTTTTCCCCTTACGTGGCGCTTTTCCGAAGAGCTGTTGGAGAAGAGTTCATTTTTATGGACGATAACGCTAGGTCTCACAAAGCTGATATTATCGATTTCTGGAGAACGAGAACGTTCGCTAATTGGCGTAAATAACGATGCCGCGGCCGCCCTAAATCTTTCACAGCACCGTTGGAATATTGTGATAGAAGATAATAATTGCAAGATGTCAACAAACTTCCAAGACCATAAATAAAGTAGAACTCTACTTAAAATACTTGCTTTGGGCAAAGGGGATTTTTTCCCCCGAGAACAGTGATCAACAGCTTCATTCTGGTGTCATGTTTTGGGCATATTTGATGCACATATGATATGCACAAGTTGTTTTCTTTTTATTATGTTTAGCTGTTATGTGTCGCAGGGCTCCTATTTCGGGCTATTTTTGTTGAAATGTTTTTAATAACCCACTTCAGCTTTATTCTTAACCAAACTTTTAGCTTTTGCTGATGATCTGATTTTGATTACCTAGTGCTGCTTGTACCGTGCTTTATTAAAGAAAGCAGCATAAGCGTCAACGAAAAGACAAAATTGAAATGTGACACAAATAGAAATGTTTCAATAAACAACATACCTTACCTTCATATTCCCCTCCACTAAATCTCCTGTTCCTGATCTTCGTAAATGGGGAATTTATAAAGTTCCTTGTAATGGTTGTGATTTTTCTTATATTAGTCAAACTAAAAGAAATCTCGAAATCCGCTTAAAAGAACACTCTCGTTATGTAATCAATCAAGAATTTTCTAAATCTTCTATTGCCAAGCACTATTGCAAGATGTCAATAATGATGGGCAATAATTATGATGTCAACAAACTTCCAAGACCATAAATAAGGCAGAACTCTACTTAAAATACTTGCTTTGGGCAAAGGGGATTTTTTTCCCCGAGAACAGTGATCAACAGCTTCATTCTGGTGTCATGTTTTGGGCATATTTGATGCACATATGATATGCACAAGATTGACGGAAGGACAAAATTGAAATGTGACACAAATAGAAATGTTTCAATAAACAATTATTTCAATAAACAACAACTTCCGCATCATTTATACTGAATTTACAATATTAGGAAAGAGAATGAATAAATTTTCGAAACTTTATTACTATCTTGTCAATAAGTAGACTGTGCTGTAAAGATTAAAAACTTACTGCTTAACTTAAGTGAAAACTGAAAAATTAAGTGAAACTCCATTTCTTCTCTCCAATTCTTTATCTGAATCAAACAAAACAACAAGCAGAAACGTTTCTTTTGACATTACAAAGCATAGCATTTTCCACATTTTTTAAACAGAACGCTTCTATTCTAACGCGCATGTTGTAGAATAACAAAAACTATACGCTCCACAAACCCCATAGGTAACGATGAACCACAACATCAACAAAAATAAATGAATAACTGAGACAGCAAAAGACAAACATGGAACCTAACAAATGAGTGACAGGCAGTGGAAAAGGAAACATTAATTCTCATCCTGTCGCCATGTATGCTATGTTCGCATTACGCTTGTACAAAGTAAGCAGAAACTTTGCCTAACAAAACAATCCATTTATTTTCCTACTATCCCATGGGAAAGAATTAAACAACTCCGCTAAAGTCATCAGGAGCATATTTCCTCAACCTAACAACATTTGTTACAACTAATATTGGGTGTTAAATGCGTGTTTCGACAAAAATTAGTGTAAAAATAGGTTTTGTGAACTGAAAGTTATTTTTGCGTAAGCTGACATGATAGTTTTAGGTGTGAAAATATAAATATTTTCGTCATCGGGATTTTCTTAATGGGATTTTTCATTATAATGTGCATTATAATGTGAAGAAAATCGTTGATTTTAAGTGTTTGAAATGAGAAAGAGTGTCAGTTAAATATCCAGAAATTGTCTGTTAGACACAATGCTCACTAATTAATGATATTCTGCATCATAAAATAGACTGAAATAAATTTTACTTAGAAAGTAAATTTAACAACAGTATGTCCAAAAAAAGGACTAAAAGTAAAATGACATAATATCGTTATTACTTGATAACAATTACTGACAAATTCAGAGAAACTAACCAAAGAATAAAATTCATAGAACAGATTTTAAAAATAGCCACCGTCTGCTTAAACAACGCATAGGTTATAGAAACTGGCTATAACAAGTTTTTTTACAATGTCGCGCATCTCGCCCTAAATGACTTATTTGAGTTCTTCGGTGTGTTGAGGCCGTCCTGATGAAATCTTCAAAAAACATCTCTGGAAAAATTACCACGAGTTTATGTTAGGACTGTAGGATAGTCGTTGAATGCCTTGCGCAGTGAATCTCTGTCCAAAGCGATGTCCTGAAAGATAGCTCTCACCCAAAATTACATATCAGGAAGAATATGTAGATGGGTACAGTCCTACATGAATCAGATGACATTGACCATCAGGTGACTTGTTGCTCGTAGTCCAATATCCTCTGCCTGTTGCTGACTGTGACCTGCAGTAGTATTCTCAACAACAGTGTCTCTAGTTTTTTGAAAAAAAAAGACATGTTGTAGAATATTGCAGGCAATTTTCAGTCCCGTTTTTTTTTAACTTGGTTTGTGCAGGCGGTGGACTATTTTAAAAATCTTTCGTATAAATTTCATTCATTGAGTTTCTTTGATGATGTCCGTAAATTTGATCAAGTAATAACGATGTTATGACATTTTACTTTTTATCCTTTTTTCTTTGATATCCTGTGTGGTGTTCTAACAAGTTTAACTGTATACGAAATATGATCTCTTTGTTTTGTTTTGCTTGGAAACAATTTCCTTATTTGTTCAGTGGGTTAAAAATAGAGTGGCTAAGGAAGTTAATGCTGCGTGATTAATGACTTACTTCAGTGTGAAAGTAGAGGTCATTTACATTTTAATCCTTTCAAAATTTCTTCAGGAGATTGTCATATTTGGCATTAAATTTGATAGCACTCATACATTTTACGGTGACAGATTTGTTATAGAGGCTTCCGTAGATGAACCGACAAATTATAAGACGTGTATGTCATTATAATCGTGTATCAAAACGAAAATATTATGTATGTATTATTGTATATGCCTCATATAGGAGCGTTTGGTAAAATACATACATACATATATGCATATATATATAAATTAGATGTCTCTCGCCCAACAGTATCTGGGCCTGGGATAAAAAAAACCAAGTACATAATTACTTTAAATACTTTAATTTATCATCGTCCATTGCACATCAAAATAAGCGATATTGACAATAATAAGATTAAAATGAATGTGGATTACAGTCGTGCATCAGGTCGAGTACTAAATGTAACCGGACCTAATCTAAGTCGTGTTTGTATTGGGTTATGTTCAAAATATTTTTTGTCGTTGCAGGTTTAGTTGTTTCTAATTTTTTCGGGTTCTAGTTGGATTTTGTATGATGCGAGTGGGGTTAGTAACCCGTTTTTGTCAAAGTATGTACATAATATAATTTAAGATAAAAAAAACTACATTATTTGAATATAAATGAGTATATATATATATATATGTGTATATATATATATACAGTGGACTCTCTCTATTCTGAACACTCATCGGACCGACCAAAAATGTTCAGATTATGGGGGTGTTCAGTATAGAGGGAGTTTGAAAACAACTTCTATGTATTGAGTTTAAAGACTGTATAGAATACTTAGCCTGGTTAGCCATGCCAGTTACTGAGATGGAGGTGCTGAATTCACACTCATGTTCAAAATTAAGAGAATTTTCAGATTTGATCAATTATCTCCAGAACTACTGGATAGATTTTAATTAAATTAGGTATGTACATAGGTTAATATAATGAAAAAAAAAACAAACATTCAACAGTTATAATACACTTGCATGATCGTGCGTAAGATTCATCAGCGTCAGAAGATATAAAACAGAGCTTACAATATTGACCTAGAAAATGGGTTAATAGGGAGTATGGTCCTCTCTTACAGTTATACAGCTCTCATAACAAATTCATACTGGAAATCAGGCAGTTTATGAGAATCTGTGGCAGTTAGTCTCGCTCCTCCAACAACGCTGTTTTCAGACTCTTGGTAGTTCTGAGAGGTGGAAAGCGAGTTCCAGTTATCCTCCCCTGAGCGTTCTAGACATACTCTATAGGGTTTAGGTCTGAAGATCTGACAGGTCAATTCATCAAGCAAATATCCTCAGTTTCCAGAAATTCATCGACTGGATGAGATCTATCTGAGTGCGCGTTGTAGTCCAATAAAATGAAATCAGAGCCAACTCCATTCTTTAAAAGCCGAGCATAGAGGTCCAAGATATATAATCCCAAAACCTCACACCAGTCACAGAACCTTTGCCAAGCAAAGGTAGTGGTGTGCGCCCGTCAGGCATGATACCTGGCTAGACCATCAAACCTCCCCTGCCACAGTAGTCTTTTTCTCGTACGTTCAAAGGATCCCTGGTTTTATCCAGGTGAAAATATGCCGAGAATTAGTGTTTAGGCTTAACCGAGACTCATCAGTGAATAAAACGTTCCTCATTGATACCTGGTCTAAAGTCGAAGATCTCTAGACCAAGCTAAACGGGTTCTCTTGTGTGCAGAAGTAAGTAGGATGCAAACAGCAGGTCCTATTGTAAATAGCCCTCTGTCATGTAGCTTTCTGCAAACAGTACCGCTTGAAACTCGGTTTCATGCGGCCGCATAAAGGTCATGAGAGAGCTGAGAAGATGTTGGACTCCTGTAATGGACAAATAGTCATCTTCATTAGACGACGTGGCTCTTGGACGACCTTGCCTAAGCTTTCTCTCTAAGGATCCAGTATCTTTTAACTGTTTCCAAAAGGTCGACACGACACTGGGTATTACATTGTAATCACTAGGAATTTGTACTTGAGACTACCCTGTTTTCATCCTCCCCGCTATTCACCTCCTCATTCCACCATCCAAACGTTGGTGGTTACTCATTCTTTCTGTTTGCTTTTGAATTTCGTGGAATGTTGCACAAAAGATATTCGGTGAAATGTACGAGTGAGCAAAACGCGAAAATTGCCATGCTCAATTATAAAGCCTGTATCTCTACTTTCTCCGCCAATACACGCGTGTATGCTTACGTATTCCACACTAAAGAGTTACATCGCTGTTTGGAATCAATAGTTTCACCTTTCTTTCGGTATTTTTCATAAAATTCGAAAAAATACGCAATTTTTTAAAATTTTGAACATGGATGTAGATTTGGCGGCTAGTGCAATGTCAAACTAAATTCAGTTGTACGTGTACCCTACCATCTCGTTCGTTTATTTTATTAAAAAATGTTTTTAAAAAAATACAATTGTATATATAGAACATTACTTGAAAACATAATCGGTACATTACTTAAAAAAGTGAGTAATTTTAGTCTTTTTTTTCAATGTGTATGCTTGCGCAGTGCAGATGTTATCTAGTAGTTTAAGAAGATGAAAGGCTTCCGGATGATGTTCAGCCACATACTTCAACAGGTCTTGAATTCCTTAGCCATATTGTTTGAAGGTAATCGTACTTCTTATTTCATTGGTCAATTATGGTTCTATGTCTTCTTCACTATCCTCTTCCTCTTCAACAATGTTGTTATCGTGAACTGGAAGTCTTCCGTCGGTTTCGAGATAAGCTGCAGGTTCAATTTCAGTATGAAGCTCCTAAAGAATTGACCAAAAGTCACTAACCGCTGTTGCTTCTTGGTCCTCTATTCTTGATTGCTGATTCTCACATGGGAATCCAGCTTCCCAGAAGCATCTGTAGATGGTGTAGGGGTTACTTTCCAAGCCGTTGATATCCAATGTACATCATCCATGACGTTGATTTTCGTCAGCTAGGTTGCCGAATTTGCCTCCCCCATCATCAGGGACATTTTCTTCAGAAAATGGATTCGGTAGTGAGCTATAAAGGTCTTGATTACTCCTTGATCAAGTGGTTGGAATATAGAAGTACAGTTCGATAGCAGGAACTTCGGGCTCACGTTGCTCAGCTGCATGTTTGTATGTGATCTGGCATTATCCACAAACAGAAGAATTTTTAATCCTTCTCTCTTCATCATCTCGTTAATGCACTCCAACCATTGGGAGAAAATTGTGTCTGTCATCCAGGCTTTTCAATTCGATTTGTAGTGCACAGGCAATCATGCGATGATTCACATTTTTGAAGTATCGTGGTTTTTAACTTTTTTGCGATCACAAGTGGTTTGAGCTTCGCACCCATAAAAAGGGCACACAACTAGGCGGTAAGTCTTTCTTTCAACAAGTTCGTTGACCCTTTATTCTTCTGCAACTATTTTTTCTGAATTCCCATGATAGGGGAATTCCCCGGATTCCGACTACAAACACACAATCAGTTTATAGAGAGGTGGGGTAGAATGGGGACCAAAAGTTGCGTTCATAATAGCGGGGTGTTCAGATTAGAGGGTGTTCAGAATACAGAGAGCTCATCTCTTGTTAAGTCTATGGAGTTTCGCCGGGATCGTCGGAATGTGTTCATAATACCGGGGTGTTCACATTAGAGAGTGTTCAGATAGAGAGAGTCCACTGTATATATATATATACAGGGTGGTCATAAAAGAAACTTCACCGATAAATGTACCCTTAGAGACCTAGCCACTCAGCTCAACAAATCAAAAAGAAATTTCAGATTTAGTTATTTGAAGGTATGCGCTCAAGATTGTGATCATTTAAAACAATAGGTCACGGTTACTGCTACAATGAAAACATTTCGAAATTTTTGAATGGTAACACCCTGTTTTTTCCTGCGCAAATTCCTTAGCGCATTGATAAACAATAAATGGCGTTGGAACTATACACGTATGACTAAAATTACCAGTGTAATATCGTGGCACTCAATTCCAATCAGTTCCTATATAACGTAATATTCAGCACTGTAAAACAATTTTTTATTTTCATAATGCGTACACAAGCACAACTAAATATCACATTTTAAAACAAGTCTTACTACATTACTCAGTTCACGAGTGAAAAAAAAATGGCTACTGAAAAACATGTCTTGTAGCCACTCCTTCGTTCCTTGCATATCGAAAACGTGCTCTTCGGTACGATAGTGAAGTCAACCAGATACAAGTTAAAAGGACTCCAATTCAGGAGCAAGTGCTGCTTTCGCATCTCATGGTGTATCCAGAGTTTATTTGGGGTTTCGCATCTTGCGAAAAATCACACATTCCAACTGATATTTAGGGTCGTTACACCAACATAAAACATTTTCAAAAAAGAGCATTGTAAAGGACCAATGACAATTCAAAGACGAGGTGAACTGACGCACTTTGCATAATTCACAGAAATAGATAGTAGAAGAACCAATCACAGAACACCACATGCAAATCATTGCGTGTAGAAAATTTTTAATAAACAGTGTGGGAAGATTACTTCTTCAATCAGTTGTTCGTACGTGCCAACAAGATGACACTTTCAGTAAAACAACGATGTGAATTGATAAAGCTGTTTTATCTGATCGGGAAAAATGTAGCTGAGCAGTGCGAGTTTATCGCCTAAATCATAAGTTACGACGAGGCCCACGTTCCGTAAAAACTGTACGTGATTTGGTGAAAAAATTCGAAGAAACTGGATGCACATGTGTTTGACCACGATCCAGACAACCATCAGTTCCTGTTTAAATTGTCACGGAAGTGCATAACAGAATTACTGCAGATTATTGCAAGAAGTGTTGCATGCAGTTTAGATGCACCAAAAATAACAGTCCTCAAGATTCTGCGCACACTGTTTTCTATGTTTCCCTACCGATTCCAGCTCGTCCAGATATTGCAACCTGGAGACGAGCAACTATGTTCGGACTTTGGAAATTATTTTCTCATCAGATATGATGACGATAACAGCTGGTCATTGCGAATATTCTGGACGGATGAGGCACGTTTCTCTTTAACTGGAACGTGAACTCCAAGAACTGCGTTCACTGGGCTGATGAAAATCCTCACGATGTGACACCAATGCTTCTACTTTTACAAGAAGCTAAAGTGACTGTGTTGTGCGGCATCGCAAACACATTCTTTCTCGGTTCGTACTTTTCCGAGGAGGTCACTTCCACAGGTATAAAACGTGCTCCATCATAAGTGCTCGGTATACAACTACGTTGCAGAATTACATAATTCCAGAGTTGCATCAGCGAAATGCATTAATGATATTACATGGATGCAAGATGGTGCTCCTCTACACGTCGTCGCATCTGTTCGACAAGTACTGCAACAGCACTTTGATGATAGAATTCATTTCTCATAATTTTGCAGTTTCGTGGCTACCACGATACCCCGACCTCCTTCCAATGGATTTCTGGTTTTGGGGTTATTTGAAATCAAAGTTGTACGCATCAAATCCAAGAAATTTTTCAGAATTGAAAGATGCTATAAAACGTGAATTTGTACAGATTCTTTCTTCGATGTTACGTTCGGCATTGTTGTCAACAGCCTCACGCACGCAATGCGTTATTGTCTGCGAAGGTTGGCATGTTGAAAACGGCTAATTCAAATAAATGCTTTTTCTCTCTGCTATCTTGTGTTGTCATTGGTCCTATACAATGGTCTTTATTGAAAGTGTTTTACGCCAGCAATTTTCATTGTATGTGTATAATTCCAACGCCCTTTATGGTATTTAAATGCGCTGATGAATTTGCGCATGAAAAAAAATGGGTGCTGCTTTTCGAAAATTTCAAACATTTTTGACTGTAATCGTAACCGTGAGAGCTCTATTGTTTTAAATCATCACGATCTCGAGCGCATACCTTCAAATAAGTATATCTAAAATTTATTTTCGATTGATTGAACAGTTAGACCGCTAGGGGTTCATACATCGGGGGAGTTTTTTTATGACCACCCCGTATGCATGTTTATTTTATAACATAAAATACAAAATTGATATTAGAAAGATAACATCTTTTCGTGTTGCATTAAAATATGGATCTGGCATGCGTCGGGTTCGAATCGGTTTCGAATTGAGTTCAAAAAGAATTTTCGGACTCTGGTCGATATAACATGACTCGTGCAGGACTTTGGTGTTAGGAAGGATATACAGGATTGCAACAAAAACATGAAGATAAAAAACAGTTTCTTGATGTCGTTTTTATTTTTTGGTAAATGTCACTTGTTTTCAAATTAAATAGAATATGAAACCATATATCCATCATCCATCCCCTTCATTATTTTGAGATTTTGATAGCCTCCATTTTAAGTACCTAACTTAAGCAAATAATAATTCCTATATCGAATTTCAACAAATATGCATATACATAGATTTATTTAAGGTATTCTGTAGCAGCAGTGCTTGCAGTGATTTGCGTCTATAATTAATAGCGCGAGAGAAACTGCAACGTCATTCGATACTATCGTTTAGCCGCAGAAATTCGAAGACGTCCCCAGATAACATTCATCATTTTCATCACTCCGAGAAGGGCCATCGCTATTAGATACGGAGAGATGAGCTGCTTATTGTTACTTAGACGTTTATTTGTCATCGATCGATCGCCTATTACTCCTCGATTGACGTTTCTTCTTAAAGATATTACTTTTCAGGCTATCTTATAAGATTTTAATGCCTTAAAATTTATTGTTAAGACGACGCGTTTCTATGCTGTTTAACCCTTTATGTACTGAATTATGAATTCATGAAAATTTTATCTTCTAAAATATTTTTCGTGAATTGTTTAAACTACATTAGAAGACTTACATAATCATTGAATTAATTTCCGAAGGATTGAAGGATTTAGAATGAATAATTAAATTTGAATTTATAAGGATTTTGTGTAAGATTTTAATGCCTTAAAACTTATTGTTAAGGTGACGCGGTACTATGTTATTTAACCTATTATGTACTGAATTATGAATTCATGAAAATTTTACCTTCTAAAACATTTTTCGTGAATTGTTTAAGCTACATTAGAAGATTTACATAATCATTGAATAAATTTTAGAAGGATTAATTAAATTTGAATTTATAGGGATTTTGTTTAAGATTTTAACGTCTTAAACTTTATTATTAAGGCGACGCGGTACTATGCTATTTAACCCTTTATGTACTGAATTATGAATTCATGAAAATTTTATCCTCTAAAATATTTTTCGTGAATTGTTTAAACTACACTAGAGGACTTACATAATCATTGAATAAATTTTAGAAGGATTGAAGGATTTAGAAGGATTCATTAAATTTTAATTTATAGGGATTTTGTGCAATATTTATAACCCCACTCAAATCTTTTATTTAAAATATTTTTCTTAGTATATAGTATAATTAGGAAATGTACAAATGAATTCTTGAAATGCATTCTTACAATAGAAATATAAAAATATTTCCGATTTGAAAAATCTCTCTCTCCCCCTCCCCCCCCCCCCCCCCTCCTCCAACGCCAAGAAAGCTGAAAAGATGCAAAGGAAAAAAAATCATTTTAAAAATACTTTTGCTTTGTGTAACCAATAATGCTTTTGTAACAAGGTAAAGTAATATATCTATAATTTATTCTAAACTGTATTAGAAGTAATAGATTTATTAAATGAATTTTATAACAAGTTATTTTAATGGTACTTACCGCCAGTAGATAAAGGGTTTAAACTATTTTTTGTTTGAAACTGCTCTATATTTTGGAATAAATCTTCAGTTAATTTTGACGAAAAAAATGTTTTATTAAAATAGATTTTTCTTCGAAGTTTTAATTTCTTATATATATATTAAAAAAAAAAAAAAAAAAAAAAAAAAGGGAGTAGAAAAAAAAGAAGAAGCAGAAGAAGGATTTGAAAATATAGCTAGTTTTGTTCTAAATTTTGTGAAATATGTTCTTTGAATGAAGTACATTACACACAAATATGGATATAGTACTTCTAAATAATCTTGATATTAGACTTAACCCTTTAAGGACTGACCTACACAATTGTTTAGGTGATCCTAAAAAAAAAAGAAAAAAAAATTCCTCTTTTTGTGCGATTTAAAGTTGAGCCTGCACCCACAAAATTGCGTGTATCCTCACTTGGCATAGCCTGACATAGGATATTTTTTTAAATATTTTTTTCAATCAAATATGATCCTATTAATTATGGGAAGTCCCCAAACCTTTTCATTTCTACCAAAAATCTTCCGGTTTTAAAGGGTTAAAAGAAGTTTTTAAGATATATATCTAGATCTTGATGTTAATTGTTATGGGATATAGAGAGATATAGCCTGAGGATTGTGTGTGTGTGTGGGGGGGGGGGGGGTATCTCCGTGGGGGTCTTTCTAAGAAAACTTAAACCGTATGTACGCAGCGTTACTCAGGTACATAGCTAACCATGAAAAACTCAGAACGGTTAGGATGGCGAGCCCGACATGGTTTCGAGCCCAACACCTCCCGTCTACCAGCTTTGACTGCAGAACCTCTCAGCTGCCCGGTGGGGAAAAAAATGTAATTGCTCTTTTTTCATATATTTTTTAAATTTGCCTATTAATATTAGAATTAATTCCACGCGCAGTTAAATGTGTCTTAAAAAGAACATGTATCAAAGTAAAGTGAAATTTCCATTTTTGTTAAGAAAAACATTTCCAGACATGGATGAAGTCTTTCGTGCAAAAAATGCATAAGTAGATCAATTGTAAGATTTCATATGTGGAAATACTGGAAGAGAACAAACTCATTTGCATTCAAGAACAATTTAAAAAAAATTATAGGTAGTCCGATTTCATGACTTCTCAATTATTGTAAACCACCATGTTCATTTTTAAAAACATTGTAAAAGTACCTTAAATGTATATTACTATAACGTAAGTAAAGGATTAAATTTTTCAAAGTTATCTCATATAGAACTTTAAAGTTCATATATATTTGTATAAAGAATATAGTTGCTGTTCAAGTAAAAGAAAAAAGTATAAGTCAATAAATATAGAGATAATCTATTAAAAAGCCTAGTTGCCCGCGTAGTAGTCCAATTTCGCGTGTAGTAGTACAGTTTCGCGCGTAGCAGCCCAGTTTCGAGCATGAATATCTGTAAAGTAGTTTTTTTTTCTATATTCAGTATTCGATTTTATTTAATTATACACGTACTTATTATTTAATTAAATTAAATTATTAATTATTATTTATTACATTTTATTATACAATTATTATTTATTAAATTATACACGTAATTTATACTTATTCTGAAAAAAAGAAACATTTCGTAAACCTTTTCTCTTAAATGCATACTTAGTACCCATAGAAAATTATATTTTTGATTTTATATGTGCAAAAACAATTTAGTAGAAATGTGTAACAATACGAAATCTAGTGTAATTTTAATCCTTCGTCTAAAAAAGTTTTTATTTTTTTATTTCATTTTTTATTTTAATTGTATTTAGTATAGTTACCAGCTACACCGACGGCTTTTGAAAGAACATGCTTATCATAATATGTATTTTTTTCCCTTTAGCATTGTGTTTCTATGAAAAATTTAATTAAATATCTTGTTAATTTAGTTAAAGTTTATCGACAGAAGTCACTGTTTTTTTTAATGCCCGTATTATACTTATATTCATCTTATATCAATATTTCAGATATCATTATTGTAGTAGCCATTAAAGTATGGACATTTTTCTTATCTGTTATTACATTAATATATAAAAAATGTAAAAAAATCATGAGATCTTTTTTTCATTTAAAAATTCTTTACTTGTTTCTATACATATTAAAATCAATTTCCTTTACTTTTTCATAAAAACTTTAAGACATCTTTCCTTATTTTATTTAAAAAATGCTGAAATATCTGTTTTTAAATAAAATAAGGAAAGATGTCTTAAAGTTTTTATGAAAAAGTAAAGGAAATGAATTTTATGGAAATTGATTTTAATATGTATGACAAGTAAAGAATTTTTAAATGAAGAAAAGATATCATGACTTTTTTATATATTAATGTAATAACAGATAAGAAAAATGTCTATACTTTAATGGCTACTACAATAATAATGCCTGAAATATTGGTATAAGATGAATAGAATTAAATATCTTTATTTTTCAATAAGTACCGCATTTTTAAGGGTTTGTTCCCTTATAGCCTAAAAAATTCTAGCCGAAAATCATTAAGAGGGGAAATGTAAGGGATCGTACAGGAGTTGCATAGCATCAACGTTTAGTTCTGAATCCCTCTGAATCCGAACAAAATCACGAAAAGTTATTCCATTCTAGAAAAGAACCCTGTGCGGTTTGCTGTTGCGGATCATGTTACGGTTTTATTGCTTTTTTTTTTCAACTTAGCCCAGTAGTGTTTTACTATGCATTGTATCATCTAACCAATAAAAGGGTAACTAGACAAAAAGGTCTAGAAAATTCTGCCAGAATTGTCTCCTCACAATAAAAAAAAAAAAAGAAAATATAATTTAACTTTATAATCAATGATTCGTGAAACTAAAAAAATTTCTACTGAGTGAAATCTATGTCGAATTACTAATTTCTACGAATTATTTTTTGAATTCTTAATTTTTAGGCGTAACTAATTTACAAATTCATAATTAGTGTCGACGATAAAGAGAGAATTATAAGCAACAGCAACAAAGTACGTGTGCTGTGCTCCTACTGCTGTTTCTTTTATTGTTTTAACTTATTTTTATGAAGATTTTTATTATTATTATTTTTTTTTTCTGAATGCCATGTGGCTATTTTTGGAAAATATTTCTCTGTTTTTCTGGCGTCTCTCTATGCGTTACACAAATTTTGTGGGCGCTTTAGCTCTTTTTAATAATTAAGAAATGTTTAATTTTTTGTACTGTTTCCTTATTTACTGATTTGTTTACTTTTGTTTTGTTTGCCAATTTTCACATGAAAATCATTTGAGTAATACTTTATTATTTTAAATGCTTTGACAATGAAATTGATTTTTGGCTGAAAAAATAAAATCTTGCTAAGAAAGGATTCCATGTAATAATACTTTACTTGTTTAGTCTTTCAAAGTTTGCTGGAATTGATTGAAAAGTATAGGACAGTGAAAGTGACACTATGTTTAAAGGAAAATATAGATTTTCATTCATAAATTTAAAGTAAATTAATTAAATTCATTGAATACAGTTGTTTTTCTTTTTTATGGTCTAAGATTAAAATTCTACTGTTTTAATTTTATTAAAATATGCACAAAAGTAAATTTTTAAATATATTATATTTAAATATACAATTATTAAGAAAAATAGGCGAAAATTATGCCACTAATAACACAATCAGGTTGAGAAGCTTTCTGTGTACATTAAATTTAATCTATTATTTAATCTTATTTAAATTATTTAATCGGCATTTATTTGCATTATCTACATATACATATATTTCAATGTATGTGAAAAAATATGACTATAATATTTTTTCATGTGCTTAAAATTCGGGTTTAAAAAAAGAAAAAAATATATATTCTCTATTGAATATCACATCACTTTTGCATATAAAAGCATGCATTAAAGATTCTAATTTTATATACTTATCGAAACATTTTTATTTTTATTTTTATTTTTCTTATTTAAGCTATGGCAACAAAAAAGAAAATGGAAGACAATTTTAAATTAAATGTATCATTTGAAATATTGAGATTTATGAAAATGATAAAGAAATTAAAAAGGAACCTATATCCTATTGTGCTACTTTGAATTATATTTTGTAATATAAATGATATATTTTTCTTCATTTACTTTTAAGGTTGGTTGTATTTATTACGGCCAATTACCAACTCGAGAGATATGGGCCATAAAGGGGGTGGGGGGGGGGTAGCCCTCCGTGCGGGTCTTTCTAAGGGAACTTAACCCGTATTTATGCAAGGAAATCCAAGGTTCGAAGAAAGTCAAGAAAACTCCGAACGGTTAGGCCGACGGGCGCAATTGGATTCATTTACTTTTAAGAAAAATTAATATTCTAGATTATTGTCCAGATTTCGATCCCAGAAAATACTAATACACATAAATACCAGTTTAAGCCTAGTTAGTGTACTTTTTGTGGAGTCTTCAGACAATTGATACATTAAACAATTTTGTACATAAAAAAAAAAAAAAAATATATTTTTGCTTTTACTTTGGTTGTTTATTTTTACAAATCGATTGTTCATCATACCACAGAAGTTTTTACATTTAGTTTGTACAGTTTTAATTTACACGGGTTTAAATACACGTTTTAATCCCCCCCCCCCTCTTCTTTCTACGCTGTGTCAGTGTCTATATACAAAAACTATTTAATGCAGTTATTCATAAATACACTTCACAAAAGCATATATTTTTATCCTTGCATGTGCATATACGTTTTTTTGTTTGAAAAAAATATCAAAGCACTTTTCAAGCACTTTAATTTTTTGTTTTTCAAGGAATAACCACAAGTATTCATAAATTATTTACTATTTTGTTATATTGAATTCATTTGTTAAAATGGCTCATTTTTACAAAAAGTTTGACTATATATACAGTTGTATATTACTGGTTTGTGATATCCATTTTATAGTCATTTCATTCACAATATTGCGGTTTTTGATGGTGGTCGGCAATGTTTTATTAATGGTTATATATATATATATCTAATGCTCTTATATATATATATATATATATATATATATATATATATAAGAGCATTAGAGATCCATGTCCATTGCACATATAGTTCCAAAATGTTTAACATTTATTTTTTTTTTATTTACAAAAGAGAAACATTTAGAAAATTAAAAAAAAGAATAAATATATGTAATTTAATAAATCAAAATAATCATAAAAAAATCTTTGAAAGTTATTCTAAAGACTTTATACGTATGCAGCCGTTTAAACATTTTATTCATGTAAGGGGAAATGAAAAATAAAATTTTGATAAAATTATAAATTAAGTTTCAATTTAAATTATTTTTGATTTGTCTTCTAAAGTATATTTAGACAACCAAACTATACGTTTATTTTTTCAATACACTGATAAGTATATCACTTTCCCTAAACCTATATTATGCATTGAAATGTATTTATTGAATAATGTAGTTTATCTTTTGCGCCATGCTGTCCGAAACCTTAACAAAAAATTATGTAAATTATTTCATTGCGTCATATTATCTATTCGCATACATTTAACTTAATTTGGATACTAATGACGCAAAATAACCATTTACATATTAGGGGCAATCCAGTTCAAACCACCAGGTGGTATCGCTCGACATTTTTAATTTTCCTAATCTTTTAACAAAGACTTCTTCATAGTTTTCTGAGTTTAAAAACATGACTAAAATTTTTTTTTCATCATATATTTTTTTGGAGGGACCATTTTTAACAAACTACACAGCCATTTTTGGGAGAAAAACGTGTTTTACGGAAAATGCTGTAACTGCTTTATTTTTCTACCTTTTACGCATTATTGCTTAGTTAAATAGGGCAGTGGCACCTTTTCAAAACTTTCTTGAATGGGGGGGCGGGGGGAGGGCTTTTTATTTTATTGTGCGCATCTGAAGAGCACCTGATGCATTTTTATTTTGACATTTTTTTTAAAATTAACCTAAATACTCGCTCGCTAAAAATTTTATAAAATATCTCGTTTGCATACTTTACTGCTTCTTGCCTTTTACACATATTTGCCTTCCCTCCTCCCCCTCCAACAGACACACACAAAAAATACCGGTTATGTGAATCACTAATTAATTACGTTGGCAACTTTTATGAATCAAATCTAATAATCTTCCATAAAGTAATAGTTATTCGAAAAGAAAAAAAACCCGTCTGTATCTTTTGCATTTCAGTACTGTTAAAGAAGAAAGAAATAGTGACCCCTTCGTGACCCCGGGGATAAGGCTTTGACTGGGATGCGAAGAACAGTAATGAGACAGGGTTGAGAGGGAGGGTGAAAAGGAAATAAGAAGAAACTGGACTCCTTATCTCAGTTGAGTATTTTAATTTTTAACAGTCCCCTGTAGGTTTCGGCTAAAATCTTTTCGGCTAGTAAGGAAGTCACGATTTTTAAGTACTGGCACATTCTTCGTTTTTGCCGCTTTGTGGGTTCGAACGCCTTTAAAAAAAAAAAAAAAAAAAAAAAAAAAAGAGCTTTCAGTAAAATATTTTCGCTCTGTAACGTAATACACTTAAAATAAAGAGAACTCTGCAGTCGAGACAAGCTGCGCAAAGGAAAATATCCTGTCAATGGAAATCAGTTCCACCAAAATGATATGGGAGGAACGAATTACAACAGGCTGCACTATCTGCAGCTCGTATTTCGTAACCAAAAATACATTACTTATTTAGTTACCGAGAATTCCATCAGAGCAGTGGAAAAACAGAACGGCGTGAAATGAGGATAAATGTTTTCTCTTGTCACTCAGTCACTGGTGCCGTTTGTTCCTCGTTTTCCTCCATCATTACTTATTTCGCTTATTGGAGTTTATGTTGCGGTTGTATCGCAGTGAAAAAACATTTACAGCTGTCAGCACAAGTTTCATCACTCACAAACGCTAGTTCTAATCTTCCCCTTTCACTCTGAACTTTCGCTTTTTCCCTCTCTTTTTTGAAGAAAAATAGAGTTTGCAAAACGTTTGAATTCTTTTGTTTGCGGATATGAATTTTTTTCTCACATTCTTCTGAGGTGTTTTGAATCTAAGAAAAGGAAATCAATTGAATATTTATTAAAATGCTACTGATGAGGTACTATATGAGATACTTTATGTCATATTAGTGAGTTTTTTATTATGAATGTTAATATTAACTGAAGATTTGTAGTTTTAAAACTCATAGATGGCAAGATAAAGGAGACATTGTCCTCTCTGAAACAAAAATTGCTATTTATAGCTCATTAAAGTATGAATACTTATCATTATGACATTTAAAAAACTATCTTTCTCATTCCATTTTCTCTTTCTTTTCCTTTTCTCCTTTCGACAAAATATACATTAAACTTTTTTATCACAAGTCACAAACGCTAGTTCTAATCTCCCCTCCCCTCACCCCCCCCTTTTACTCTTAACTTTCGCTTTTTTTCTCTTCTCTTTATTGAAGAAAAATTGAGTTTGTGTTTGAAAATCTTTTGAATTATCTTGTTTGCGGATATGAATTTTATCTCAGTGAATTTTTGTACTTGCTTTGTTGCTAAGAAAAAAAATTACATCTCTTCAGTATTGTACTAAGTCGCCACTAATTTCATATTATGTAGGATACATTCTCTTGCTAAGTCGCTAAGACACTAAAAAGCAAAAAATAAAGCATAAAACTTTTTAAATTAAAAAATGGCTTTTATTAATAAATAGTTTAATATTAATTAAATTATGATTATACGTTGAGAAAACGATTTAGAAATTTAGAATAGATTGTTAAAATAATTTTTTTTTCTTATCTGTAGCCACATCTAACAAAAAAGAGCAAAGACTATGATTTAAGGCTGTTCTCAAATCAAAAAGGGCAACTTCCTGACATAAGTTTTAATTTATTTTTGTTCGAAAATGCATGAAACTAGCTGGTGTTGTTGTTCAGAAACTATATCATCAGGCTGTTTTTTCCATTTTTTTGCAAACGCAATAGATCTTTCAGAAAATAATGTCAAAATGTACCTTTTGAACTGAATTTCCGCGCGAAAGTAGAGAAATCACTCAAGAGCGGGCGAAAAACGGAGTTGTCACGTGATCGATATCGTTTATAACTCAATGGGTAATTGATTGATCAAAAAATGGAAAAAACAGTTCAATTCTAAATCGCTTCCATGGCCAGGCTTTCCAATTTTATATCTTTCCGTTAAAAAATGAATTTGTAAATGTGTCAGAACGTTTTGTGCTTGTTCAGCGGAGCAATTAAGAACAGCCTTAAAGTAAAAATAAATTCGCTAATTCGCGCTTTCAACCAAGCGTAAATCAACGCAGTAAATTTTCCATAAAAGGAGCCACACCAAATTTACATATTGTAACAGATATTTTTTAAAACAACATATAATTCAGTACTTAAAAAAGCGGGATTTAAAAAATAAACATTGAATGCTTATAACAGGGGGGGGGGGGTAGTAAAAGTTACTTTTACTTCTATACTTAAGGATGTTAGTCAGTCAATTTCTGAATTCTCCTCACTAATGTTAATCTTAAGGGTTTTTAGTAAAAGTTACTTTTACTTCTATACTTAAGGCTGTTAGTCAGTCAATTTCTGAATTCTCCTCACTAATGTTAATCTTAAGGGTTTTTAGTAAAAGTTACTTTTACTTCTATACTTAGGGCTGTTAGTCAGTCAATTTCTGAATTCTCCTCACTAATGTTAATCTTAAGGGTTTTTAGTAAAAGTTACTTTTACTTTTATACTTAAGGCTGTTAGTCAGTCAATTTCTGAATTCTGCTCACTAATGTTAATCTTAAGATTGTGTGATACATTCGTATATTTAATATATCATATCTCTAAATTATTATTTTTAATTTCTTTTTTTTTCTGTGAACTCTTTTTAAAGGAATTCTCTCTATTCTTGGTTGTCAAAATATTTCTAAAAATGTTTACTTAATTTTATGTGAAGTGAAGTATTAAAATCTTACTCACAATTCGTCAGATTTTAACACATAAAATATCAAATTAAGCATAGATTTTAGAAATATTTAAGAACTAAGAAAAAATAAACATCTTTCAAAAAGAGTACATTGAAAAAAGGAGGTAAAAATATTAATTTCCTGAGGAGTTATTTTAAATATACGAATGCATTCTCGGCCTATACACTTAACATTAGCGAGAGGCATTTCGGAAAGTGACTAACAGTCTTAAGACTGTTCTCAAATCCAAAAGGGCAACTTTATGACATAAGTGTTAATTTATTTTTGTTCGAAATGCAATGAAACTAGCAGGTGTTGTTGTTCAGAAACTATGTAATCGAACTGTTTTTTCAGTTTATTTTTGCAAACGCAATAGATCGTTCAGAAAATAGTGTCAAAGTGGGAGTTTTGAATCGAATTTCTTCGCGAAAGAAGAATAACCACTGAAGGAAGGGCGAAAAACGTCTTTGTAACGTGATGTAAATCAATTATAACTTAATAGGTAATTTATTTATCAAAAAATGGAAAACGCAGTTTGATTCCAAATCGCTTCCATAGTCAGGCCTCTCTATTTTATATCTTTTCGTTAAAAAATTTATTTGTAAATGTATCAAAACGTTTTGCGCTTGTTGAGTAGAGCAGTTGAGTAAAGCTTAAGTTCTTGAGAAACTATATGAGACACTTTCTGATATATTACTGAGAAAAGAAAAAAATTACTAAAATTATTCAGAGATTACAGGATAAGGACATTGTCCCTTTTCAAAAAAAAGTATTTTTAGATTTTTAAAGAATTAATAATTACATCAGAATATTTGAAAACTTTTTCTGTTTTTTTTTTTTTTTTTTTTTTTTTTTTACCTTATGGAGAAAACCTAAGAAAAAAAAACACAGTCACATGTGCTAGTTTTAATTTTTACATAATTCGCTTTTTTTTTCTCTCTCTGTTTTACAGAAAAGTAGAGTTTGAATTCTTTTGTTTGTAGATACAATATTTTTTTACTCATTGATTCTTTTCAGGTGTGTTGATGCAAAAAGGAATAAAAATGTAGATTACAGTACATCTAAAAGCCACTATTAAAAAAAAAAAAAAAAAAAAAAAAAAAAAAGTGAAAAACTATATAAAACACTTTTTGTCGCATTAGTCAGCTTTTTTAAAGGAAAACTTTTAGTATTAATACTCATAGATTAAAGGATAAAGGCATTTTCATCTTTGAAAAATCCTAATTACAGCTTTATTAAGAATTTCATCAGATTATTTAAAACTCTTTTTATCTTTAACTCCCTTTCCCTTTTTTGGCGAAATATGAAATTTGATAACATTTCGCCTATCGCAAAAGCTAGGTCTGATCTTTCCCTCTGAATTCTTTATTTTTATTTTAGGAGAAAAATACAGTTTGAAAAAGTTTGAATTACTTTGTTTGTGAATATCAATTTTCGTTCTTTAATTATTTTGTGGTACGTTAATGAAAAAAAAAAAAAAAAAAAAGAGGAAATTCATAGATTATCACACCTGTTGAATTTTATTTATTTATTTATTTATTTTACTTTATGAGATATCGTATGTGTTATGCTATGGGATACTTTATGAGATATTAGTGGATTTTCTAACTTTACTATTAATAATAATATTATTATTAACACTCATAGAATTTATGAAAAACATGACATTGTTTCCCCTTACAAAAAAAAATATTTATTGATAGTTATTAAAGTATAAAAAATTATTATCATTATTCATAGGAATTTGCACTAAGTAGTGGTTTCCTCGACCAAAGATAGTATTGTTGAGGGTTCTTTTCCATTCCTTTTTGTCCAAAACAGTAACATTGGTTAATATATATATATATATATATATATATATATATATAACCAATAATTAAACATAACCTACCACCATCAAAAACCGTAATATTATGAATTAAAGCTGTAAGTATATAAAGATTAAATTAATTATAAGAATTATTATGGAAGAAAAATAAGAAAGTGGACACCGACAAATAATGGAAATGCTTATATATTGAATTACGTTTTCAAGGGCACAGAATTCAATGATATAAGCAAAATGGTTGTTTTCTGTGGGAAAAATAAGCTAAAGCTAAAAGTTATTTTCCCCTGTGCCCAAACAACCATTAAAATCAAGTGAATTGATTAAAAATGAAAACAGAATAGAAACAAATAATATGAAATGGAAAAATCAATAAAACCTATTTAAATATTTATAAGATATAAAATGAAATAATAAACACCATACCGTTTAATATTTTAGAATAAATCCACGCGCACATGGCACCCATAATATCGTAAAGATTAAGGTGAATAAAACAGTTAAGAAATCACAGTAATTGATACCATAGGATGCAGTTAATACATATTGAAATAAATGTTAAATAACTGTTAATATAATATAAAATAATATAAATAGAAAGTAATTACATAATTAAAATGCACTATTAAATTAATTAAAAACCGTTAAACAATTATATATATATATCCTTATAATATTCAATAACTATTTGTCCCCTTTTTTTGGTAAAATATACAATTTGAGAGGTTTACTTTAGTCACAAACGCTAATTCTTATCTTCCTTCCCTTCACTCTTAATTATCTGTCCCCTCCCCCCCTTTTTTATCAGCAAAAATACTGTTAATTTTGGGCTAAGAAAATTTTCACATTGTTTTTTTTTTTTTTTTTTTTTTTTTTCAGGTGTGCTGATGCAGGGAATTTTTCTTCAGAGTATCGCTTTAAATGCGATTCTTTCTTTTCTTTTTTTTTTTTTTTTTTTTTTTTTTAACTTTTCCGAGTTATAATTGATGCATGTGAATTTTGTAAAGTGAAAATTTTCATTATTAATTTTCACAGATTAATTACACAGATACAAATGCTAAAAATAATGTTATCCTATCGTGCAATATGTTTTCTTTCGCCGACCTTTAATTTCTCAACCGTTGTCCGTAGACATATAGTTCCAATTGCAAAAAATGTTTCAAATAAGCTAAATATTCACGTTGTGGCATTGTTTAAAGTAAAAAATCAATTTTATAAAAATTACGAAATCTAACTTTTTATACGGTCCCCCAGTCCCTATAGTTATATTTAGTAAAAGTTTACACATATCATAACAAATATAACACAAAAAGTTTGACATCTGTATTGCAAAAATTGACACAGTTATTAAATTTCAAAGTTTGAGATTTTTGCACATGATTTTGTCTTTCATTGAGGGATCAGTTAAAAGATGAATTAAAGTAATTCAAGATCAATTCAGGGAGCAGTGTCCTTTTTACGGCGAAACCACTTTTAGCCGGTATCTAAAAATTTTAACTAACTTTTATGGGTCGAAGAACATTCAAACGTCAAATTAGGTAGAATCAACAACCGGAAAATAAAACATACTCACTGAGGACTAGATAAATGGCAGCGTAATTGAGCACTGATTTTGATCTCGAATTACTTTAATTCATCTTTTAACTGATCCCTCAATGACAGACAAAATCATGTGCAAAAAGCGCAAACTTTGAAATTTAATAACTGTGTCAATTTTTGTTGTACAGATGTCAAAATTTTTGTGTTATATCTGTTATGATATGCGTAAACTTTTACTAAATATAACTATAGGGGCTGGGGGACCATATAAAAAGTTTGATTTCGTAATTTTTATAAAATTGATTTTTTACTTTAAATAATGCCACAACATGAATATTTACCTCATTTGAAACGTTTTTGTAACTGGAACTATATGTCTACGACCAACGGTTCAGAAATTAAAGGTCGGCGATATATAACATATTGCACCCTGTATATAGCTTAATAGTATTAATAATTGTCATTATGGTATTGATAACTTGGAAAACAATAAACACTATGTAATTGAGATAATTATTTTAGAGTAAGTTAATTCGTTGTAGAGGGAGTCTTTTTAACAGACTAAGTTGAGAAACTGACTTTTAGAGTGACTTGGTGATAACTCTTGAAAGAATGCTGTCGTGTCATTTGTGGTAGTACACCACATGAACTACCACAAGTAGTGTGCTGTAATTTGATATGTAGAGGAACTTTCTGACATTCCCTCATTCCAAGATCATACAAGGACAGGCTCAAAACAGATATAAACAACAAAAAGTACAATATGATCCCCCCAAGATACGATTCTGCACATAGAGTCCGGGGGAAAAAAATAAACACCCTCTATTAATTCTGCAACAAATTAATGTAGAAGAAAGTTACTGGTACCAAAAGATTGGAAATGAAGTCTAGGCATAGTTTGAACCGAAGTTTGAAAATATATGGTCAAAATTGGGTGTTGCTATTGAAAAAAACAAAGTTTGGTCGGGTTTTGATTTATAGATGGCCCCTTAAGCAAACTTAATATACGTTATTTAAAAGTAGACTTTATTTCAAATCGTTTGGTACTAGTAACTTTCTTCTATTATAATTAGCTGCAGAGTTAGTAGGGGGTGGTTACTTTTTTTGAACGACTGCATAATGGGTATAATAGTCATAATGAATTAATAAAATCATTTTATGATATGAAGCACAGAAGTAGAATCCTCTGGCGAAGATAGTTTCAAATTATAAATTGTTATATTTCATAAAAATTCAATATGCACACCACAGCTGTGACTATTTCCTTTTATTTACTTCAACTTTAAATGCTTAGATAGGCAAACATACTATTTCTAATGAAATTAATTATATAAAAACTAGCACTTTAAATTCAGACAAGTTAATAAAATATACAATGAAATAGCATTAGAAAATACACTAATCTTTAAATACAGCTGCACCAACTCCAATTCCCTTTCAACTTTAAGCTACCAATGGCATCGTATCCATATAATAGTATAGGAACCTTTCAGGAAAAGTATCTCAGTTACTCAGAACTATTAAAATTAATACTGCCTTTATATTCCAAAAACTTTTACGAAGTTTTCTTTGGGGTTTTAACCATCAATATGCCATTTCGCCATTTTAAAAGCGTTATTTGCTGTATAGCTGAATTTAATGTGTTAGTTTTCATTCAACTACTTAAAAAAATACAGTTTACACTTAAATTTTATTTTTAAACAACGTGTGGTAATTTGTCAACATTTCTCAGAAAATGAGGTTTTCATTTCCACAATAAAATTTATAGTAATTATTACAGAGCTTAGCAAATTTAAGCAAAAGCTACTACTTACATCACCCGTATTTTTGTTTTGGTTTTCATTCATAAAAAATAGTAACGTGCTAGTACAAATTTCTATAAATAATAAATTTTCTCAAATTTAATCCATTCTAGCGTCTCATTTTCTATCCATTCAGCGTCTCATTTTTGTTACGCTTCGAATTTTAATAAATTTATAAATTTTTTCTTCTTTACAACATGAAAATTGTATGAAGTAATTGTCTATAAATGTCTTTATCCATTACCGAGAGATAACTGCACAAGATGGATATTTATTTGCTTAAATGAAGGCTTTTTTTCGGTGTTTATAGATTTTTTATTTTTCAAGATAGCAAAATGTAAAAAGTAAGTTTATTTGTATTTTTTGTATCAAGGATCCAGATAAATAAGTAACAATCTTAGCTTGTACACTTCTTTGAAATATGTATTTTTTTAAATGGCGAAATTATGTGTTCAGCCCTATTTTTTATGCATGTTTGTAACGTAAAAAATATAGGGCGCAAGGCGCAAATGGATCCATATTTCTATTAGCCATTTAGGGGACAGTTATTTACACTGTAAAAAAAAAAAAAAAAAAAAAAAAAAAACGACATTTTTACAGTACAAAGTATTGTTCATCTCGCGCACAAACTCGATCACAGTTGAATGTACTGTATCTTTCTTTGGTTCCCTGACTATTTAAACATGGAAAATACAGTAGTTGCGTAAATTTAACAGCACAATGTACTGGAAATTTGGACGCCAGTAGTTTGTGCTGTGGTCCAAATGCGTCCAAAATTGCCAGTACATTGTACTGTTAATTTTACGCAACTACTGTATTTTTCATCTTTAAATAGTCAGGAAACCAAAGAAAGATACAGTACAGTCAACTGTGATCGAGTTGTGCTGGCAAATTTACAGTGGTTTTTTTACAGTGTATGTAAAGTCCTTTTCAAGAAGATTTTGAAATAAATTGTTTTTTATCCTCAAATACGATTATTCTTAATTTATTATTAATAATACTTATAATGTTATTAGTCTCTGTAAAAAAATAAATATATATTTTTTAATAGTTCATAGAAATACTAATTATAGTATTTAATATACAATTTAAAAGCTTAATTTATATAAATTTAAGCAAAACACATAATTATAAATTTTTTCCCATATGGATATTCCCATAAGTACGTTTACATTTTATCAAATAAATACAAAAATATTTTAGCGTAATTTTTTTGAGTATTATTTCTAGTTCATTTTGGAGCATTTTAAAGTGATTTTAGCAACAAATTTTAGAACACGTAAATTCAAACATAAGTGGGTTAAAAACGGTTTCATATTTAGCTGGGATTTACTTGGACTACTTCCTTTTTTATATTGAAGAAATTTTGTTAAGTTAAAAACAAATTAAATCCAGAGTTTGGAAATGCATATATGTACCTTAAAATTCATAGTTGAGAATGAATATCAACCTATTTATGCCTAGCGTTCCATTTTTGGGACGCTTCGAATTTTTATAAATTTGTATTATTTTTGTCATGCAACCAACCTTCTTCCTAGCCTCTAAAGTAAAGTGAAGTGAAGAGACGCGGTAAGTGAATTGAAGTGAAGAGGGGAAACCGGCAATAGTGTTGAGTTTTGTCGGATGTGTAGGATGCGGGAAGGCATCCGAAGTAATATTAGTTTGATTTTCAGAAATAAGATGTGTAGTTTGGTGGAGTATTGTGGTTGATAATTTGTAGTCAAAGCGTATATATTTTTAGGCAAGTGTAAATATTTTGTAAATAGGATTTTGTATTTAATATCCAAATTCTGGTGCCATCCTCGGTTGTCGAGACATCACAATTTTCTTCTTCTTTATAACATGAAAGTTGTATGAAATAACTATCGATAAATGTCTCTATTTATTACAGAGAGACGACAGCATAAGATGGATATTTCTTTGCTTAAATGAAAGCTTTTTCGGTGTTTATACATTTTTCGTTTTTCAAGATGGCGCAACGTAAAAGTGAGCTTATTTGTATTTTTTCATTCAAATAAATAAGTAACAATCTTAGCTTGTAGACTTCTTTGAAATACGTATTTTTTTTTAAATTGTAAAACTATACATAAGTTCAAACCTATTTTTTGTGTATTTTTGTAACTTACAAAATATAGGGCGTTCGGCACGAATGGGTATATATTTTTATTAGCCATTTAAGGCACAGTTATTTATGTAAAGTCCTTTTCAAGATGATTATGAAATAAATTATTTTTAAGCCTCAAATACGATTAGGCTTAGTTTATTATTAATAATACTTCTAATGTTATTAGTCTCTGTAAAGAAATAAATATATTTTTTTTAGTATTTCATAAAATTACTAATTGTAGCACATAAGATATAATTTAAAAGTTTATTTTATATGAATTTAGACAAAACATGTAATTATGCATAGTATACTGTTATAAATATTATGCATATTCCTATATTTACTACGCTTACATTTCATTAAATGAATACAAAAAAAAAAAAAGTGTTTTTTAGTATTTTCCCAGTTTATTTTGCGACGTTTTAAAGCGATTTTACCAAAAAATTTGAGAAAACATAAATTCGTGTACAACTGGGTTAAGAATCCACAAATATATTGCACTTCAAAATAATTCATTTAATAAAAAGAAAGGCAAGGGAGGGTAATGTGGACACTCTCAGGTTTGATGAATTTTTTTTATACCTTTTTAATCAGTAAGGTTCTAGAAACAAATACCAATAGTAAATATAATAACTTTAGTTTCGGGTGCTATTTTATTATTTTTAATTTATTTTAAAATGTAAACGGTATTTTAGAAGAACAACTATAAAATGGCCCTTTGCCCGACCAGTGTTGCCAGTGGGTTGCTCTTTTTAAAATTCAAATTTCTTGATTGTCACCACTTATTTGAAACGGTAAAAATTAGCTTTGTTTTCGCCTTAATTAATTTGTCATTAAATAAAGCGCATTTCATCATTTCAAAAAAGTGGTGCCAATGAATTATCTGAATTAAAAAAAAGTAGCCCATCTGGCAACACCGTGCCCGACTAGGCTGGGTAAAGTAGCCAGCATAAGTAAATGAGTAAATCACATTGATTCAGAGTGTATATTTTTTCAACAGAAGCTAGAGTAACACACATTAAGAATAAGTATTATGTTTTGTAATATTTTAAGTATTAAATCGTTAAAAGACAAAGTAAACAGTAATGAGAATGTATATGATAAATGGAAGCATACAAGTACCCCCAGCCGACATGAGGACTGCAAATATAGAGAGCAAGTCTTTCTCTGCATAAGTTATTGACCGGCCTGTCATCTTAATTCTAAAGAAAAAAACTTTTGAGTAGTATTTTGTTATGAATTATGAACAATGAATAAGTAATCGTTTCCGGCAAAGTGACCGTCTTCACTGTAAAAAAAAAAAAACTGTAAAGTTACTAAAGTTTTTCTAGGAAACTGGGATTCCTAGAATTTTTTATGTAACGGCAACAAGAAAAATTCCTGTAACAGCAAAAAAATCTGTAAAGTTACTAAAGTTTTTCTAGGAAACTGGGATTACTAGAACTTTTTATGTAACGGCAACAAGAAAAATTCCTGTAGTTACAGGAATTTTTCTTGTTGCCGTTACATAAAAAGTTCTAGTAATCCCAGTTTCCTAGAAAAACTTTAGTAACTTTACAGTTTTTTTTTTTTTTTACAGTGTGGGCATTTTCCCCGATCTCTTTATGGTGATTTTGCCCAAAATGACGCCTTTACAAAAATTGTGGCCTAGCATCTAATCCACATGACTTAGCATTTACAAACACACATAATTTGAAAGGTTATTTCACACTGATCAAAAAGCACAGGAGCAAATAATTATAACACTACATATTATTTAGCTAAAATGAAGAAATTTCAACACTTGACTGAAATCAAAAATACGAAAAAACAATAAAATGATTCAGAACCACAGAAAGATGTAGCCTTCTGCTTCAAACTCGCAGGCAATACTATACCAGCATCTCTGATGACGACTGCAGTGTTGCCATATTGGAGACTTTTTTGTTCCCTGATCGCTAATTGTCACTGCTTTTTTGAAATAGAAATATACCCCCTATTTAAAAATAGATTAAAATTCTGAAAAATAAGCGAATTATACTACTTTAAAAAAGTGATGACAGTCAAATAATCTGAATTAAAAAGTCCCTAATCTGGCAACACTGGACGAAGTTCCTGCGTGGCGAGGGCAGCGGAAAAAACTTAAATGTCCACTTTGCCCTTACTGACCACTTAAACCGCTCTTCCCCTACGTTAAACCATTGCGGCGCGGTGGTATGTCTATGAAACCCTCACTGGCATCAGAATTTTGGTAAAAAAATTTTTGGTTTGTTAGTTGCGTGAAATGTAGCTTTTTGGTATTTACAAAAAAGTCCATTTTCGAATTACAGTGTCAGTCATTAATTTTAGCACTTATGCAATGGAAATGCTCTGCGCCGCAAAGGGTTAAGCCACCTACCCCGTTTAAAAAAAATTTCTTATGAAAATATAAAAAAAAAATTGTAAAAGATGCACCGAAAATCTCTTCTAAAGTTTCCGAAAATATCAAAACAAGATATTTGAGAAGACTGGATATTTTCATTCCTGAATGATAACGCATGGGCATATATTACCATTCCACGACTTTACATTGGGAATGCTATTTTTACAAGTGAGCGAAGATAAAGAATATAAAAAAATATTTTGTTTCTCCTTTAATCCTCATTTTTTTCTAAATTTATAATAAAACTTAAAAAGAAAAAGAATACTCTCTAGTTCTGTAAATTGTCAGCATTGAAAAGACGTTTTTTGCCAGAAATCATCGGTGCTAATAACAAAACATTTTGAAATTCACGAGAAGTCAATGCACGAATTATTGTTCAAAAGAGATTTTTTTTTCTTCTCAAAAGTAAACTTTTGTTTGAAATATAAAACTCTATTATTTATGCTGGATGCATTATGCTTACTGAAAAAGATCTTAGATATTACTCAAATGCTTTTTCCGTTCTAGTTATTAGTTTGAAGTAGAAAAATATCTTCTTACGATGGCTAGGAATTTTTTAGGATTTAGAAAGAATCTTCTGTAAAAAAAGAAAAAAAAAAGAAAAAAAAACTATATGTTTTTCAAAAACTACTTTTACTTAAAAGTCAGTTTTTATGCACACGTATTGTACGGTGCATACTAAAAAAGATCTTCCAATTCAAATGCACCCAAAAAGGGTGCTCCCAAATTTTTTGTGATTTTGCTCCCAAAATCTTTTCTAAAGTTGCCGAAAACATAGAATCAAGATATTTGAGAGGAGTCGATATTTTGGTTCATGAATGGTAACTCATGCACATATATTACCTTTCCATAATTTTACATTGGGAATGATATTTTTACAAGGGAACGAAGATAAAGAATTAAAAAAATATATTCTACTTCTCCTTTAATCTTCACATTTTTTCTAAATTTATAATACATCTTAAAAAGAAAAAAAAACCCTTTCCTCTAGTTTTGTAAATTGTCAGCCCTGAAAAGACATTTTGTACCAAAAAACCATCGGTCCTGAAAACAGATCATTTTGAAATTCACAAGAACTCAATACACTGCCTATTGTTCAAAAGAGAATTTTTATCCTCGAAAATAAGCTTTTGTGCTTATGCATAAAACTCAATTATTTATGCTGAATGCATTGCATATGTTTACTGGGAAAGATCTTACATATTACTAAATGCGTTTTTTGTTCTAGCCATTAGTTTGAAGTAGAAAAATACCCTCTTTCTATAACTAAAGATTTTTTAGGATTTAGAACTATTATTTTATTTAAAAAAAAAAATCAAATTTTCTCAAAAACTACAGTTACTTAAAACTTAGTTTTTTTATGCACTGTATTGCACGGTGTATACTAAAAACGATCTTTCAATTCAACTGCACACAAAAAGAGTTAAAGGTGCTCCAAAGACCTCTTCTAAAGTTGCCGAAAACATCAAATCAAGATATCTGAGAAGGGTAGATATTCTCATTCAGGAATGATAATGCATGCACATATATTACCATTCCATGACTTTACATTGGAAATGGTATTTTTACAAAAAAAAAAAAAAAAAAAAAAAAAAAAAAAAAACGAAAATAAAGGATTTAAAAATGTTTAATATATTTCTCCTTTAATCTTTACTTTTTTCTAAATTTATAATGAAACTTTGCGGAAAAAAAATACCTTCTCTAGTTTCGTAAATTTTCGGTACTGAAAAGACGTTTTGTACCGAAAATCAACGGTGCTAAAAACAGAACATTTTGAAATTCACGGAACGTCTATGCACGATTTATTATTCGAAATAGAATTTTTTTTCCCTTCTCAAAAGTAAATTTTTATTTTTATCTTAAAACTTCATTATTTATGATAAATGCATTGTACATGCTTACTGACAAAGATGTTACATAGTACTCAAATGCTTTTCTCCTTCTTGCTATTAGTTTGAAGTAGAAAAATTTCTTACTATGACTAAGGATTTTTTATGATTTAGAACGGTTCTTCTGCTAAAAAATAAATTAATTAATTATAAATAAATAAATAAATAAAACTACTTTTACTTAAAACTTTGCTTCTTATGCACACATATTGTATTGTGCTCACTAAAAAAATCTTTCTATTCAAATGCACACAAAAAGAGTTAAAAATGCACCCAAAATCTCTTCTAAAGTTGCCGAAAACATCAAATCAAGATATTTGAGAAGAATAGATATTTTCATTCAGAAATGATAACGCATGCACACATATTATCTTTCCATGAGTTTATATTGGGAATGGTATTTACAAAAGAACGAAGATAAAAGCTATAAAAACGCTCAATATATTTTCCCTTTAATCTTGACCTTTTTCTAAATTTATAATGAAACTTTGCGGGGAAAAAATGCATTCTCTATTTTTTAAATTGTCAGTACTCAAAATACGTTTTGTACCTATATTTATTGGTGCTAAAAACAGAACATTTTGAATTTCCCCAGAATTCAATGCATGACTTATTCTTCAAAAGACAGTCTTTTTTCCCTTGAAAATAAACTTTTGCTTCTAAGCATAAAACTCCATTATTTACGCTGGATGCATTGCATATGCTTACTGACAAAGCTCATACATATTACTCAAAAATGTTTTTTTCGCTCTAGCTATTAGTTTGAAGTAGAAAAATATCTTCTTACTATAAATAAGGATTAAAAAAAGAAAAAATAAACACTTTTTCTCAAAAGCTGCTTTTACATAAAACTCAAATTTTGTATACATCCGTATTGTACCAAGGATGAAGGGAAAAAAAAAAAAAACGCAATTTTTCTCAGAAACTATTTTTACATAAAACTCAAATTTTGTATACATCCGTGTTGTATGGTGTTTACTGCAGAAGATCTTTGAATTTAAATACAAGCAAAAGGGTTTTAAGTTGCTCCCAAAATCTCTTCTAAAGTTGCTGAAAACATCAAATCGAGATATTTGAGAAGAGTAGATATTTTAATTCATGAACGGTAACGCATGCGCATATGTTAACCTTCCATGATTTCGCGTCAGGAATAGTTTTTTTTTACAAGCAAACGAATATAAAGAAATAAAAAAAAAATCTATTTATCCTTTAATCTTCACTTTTTTCTAAATTTATAATACATCTTAAAAAAAAAAAAAAAACCTTTCTTTAGTTTTGTAAATTGTCAACATTGAAAAGACGCTTTGTATAAAAAATTATCGGTCCTAAAAGCAGATAATTTTGAAATTCACCAGAACTCAATACATGCCTTGTTATTCAAAGGAGAATTTTTTATCCTCGAAAATAAACGTTCGTTTCTAAGCATAAAACTCCATTATTTATGCTGAATGCATTATATATGCTTACTGACGAAGATCTTACACATTACTTAAATGTTTTTTCGTTCTAGCTATTAGTTTGGAGCAGCAAAATATCTACTTACTATGACTAAGGATTTTTTAAGACTTAGAACAAGTCTTCTGTAAAACAAATAATTTTTCTCAAAAACAACTTTTACTTAAAACTCAGTTTTTTATGCACACGTATTTCATGATGTATGCTAAAAAAGATCTTGCAACTGAAATGCACACAAAAATAGTTAAAAGTGCACCCAAAATCTCTTCTAAAGTTGCCAAAAACATCAAATAAAGATATTTGAGAAGAATATATATTTTCATTAAGAAATGATAACACATACACAGCAAATATATTACCATTCCATGTCTTTACATTTGAGGTTCTGCTCCCGAAGCTGATAGACGGGGGGATGGGGGGGGGGGGGTTGAAACCAGTCGCGCCCGGCGACTTAATCGTTCGGAGTTTTCAAAGGTTTTCTTCGAACCTTGGATTTCCTTGAGTAAATACGGGTTAGGTTCCCTTAGAAACCCTCCCCGCGGAGGGCACTCCCCTTTGGGCCTATATCCCTAGTGTAGATAATCGGCCGTCATAAACAGCACCATCACCTTTACATTTGAGATGGTATTTTTACAAAAGAATGAAGATAGAGGATTTAAAAATGTTTAATATATTTCTCCTTTAATCTTTGCTTTTTTCTAAATTTATAAGGAAAATGTGCTTGGAAAAAATACCTTCTCTAGTTTTGTAAATTGTCGGTATTGAAATGACGTTTTGAATACCAAAAACCATCGATGCTAAAAACACAACATTTTGAAATTCACCAGAACCCAATGCACGACTTATTGTTCAAAAGAGAATTTTTCCCCTCGAAAATACACTTTTGTTTCAAAAGCATAAAACTCAAAGCATATTATTTATGTTGAATGCATTGTATATGCTTACTGACAAAAGATCTTACATATTGCTCAGATGCTTTTTTTCGTTCTAGCTATTAGTTTTAAGTAGAAAAATATCTTCTTACTATGACTAACAATTTTTTTTTTTTTGATATAGAACGATTCTTCTGTGACAAAAAAAAAAAAAAAGAATTTTTTCTCGAAAACTGCTTTTACTTAAAACTCAATTTTTTATGCATTCTTATTGTATTGTGCTTACTAAAAAAGATCTTGCAATTTAAATGTTTTTCCGTTCTAGCTATTATTAGTTGTAAGTAGAAATATTAAAAGTAGTTTCCACAGAAATCTTTTTCCTTACTTCTCCTAAGGTTTCCTTATTTATTTTTTGTGTGATCAAGACTAGTAAATTTCATATATGTATACTTAGGTCTAAAGAATATCAAACCTTCAAGTGTCTTATTCAATTTTGCATCTAAACATTTTTATATTTCACACCGGTTTATAGATGATGTCAGATGTCGTGTGTAATCATGTTATTTCAATGGGATATAAAAAGTCTTTTTCCGTGCTACACATTGAATAATTCAGATTATTAGTTAAGAAAAGTCCATGAATATAAATGACTTATTTTTTATTGTGTTATTCTTTCAATGAGAGTACTTGATCTTTTATCAGGAAAATCCTTGAGTTACTTCAAAACACATTAATTCCACAATAAACACTTCCGTTAAAATTACAGAAAATAAAAAATCACAAACAAATGTGTGTCATTAACAATCTCAATTCTTCCAAAGTTGTTAGAAATGTATGTCATATTTTTTAATCTTCTGGCTTCACAAATGGTTCATATTAAGATAAATGAATTATAAGTAGTAAGAGAAAGAATTATTATTCATACATAATATTCAATTGCAGGTATTATTCTCAGTCAATTGGTGCTAGCATCTTTTTTATTAACACTCTCCAATATAATTTAAAAATGTTTATGGATTCTGCTTGTCCGTCTGTCTGCCCAAATAAATGTGTTTCATTAACTAGATCAATTCTGACACAGTGTAAGAAATGTATGTCCATTTTGTGAATCTTCTGGCTTCACAAGTGGTTCATATTAAGATAAAGGAATCTTCAGTAATAAGAGAGAGAATTATATTATTAAAGAAGAGTATTATTAAGCTAAATAATACTATAAAAAATGATAAAATATATTTATTTAGATTGACGAACGTTTTCTTTGCACAAACGGCGACATTTTCAAAATCATTCATGATAGAAATATTTTCACTATTTAAAAACAATAACTTGGTAAACAATGTCGCGAGACATCATGCATAATGATAATTATTGCAAACATAAAATAAAATAAAATGAAATTGGATATTTGTGAGCGTGGATTAATTTTTACTAGCTAGGATTCTTTTTTTTTTCTTATAGCATTATTTAGCTTAATCTGTTTATAAGTGATTATTATACATGTTGTTAGGAGTATTTTTTTTTCACACAATGAAATGAGATATCTAAATAAGTAACTTAAAATATACATAACTCAGTAAAAATCTGTTCCCAGCAATTTGTGTCCATATCCGATAAAAGTGTGGGAAATTTTTCGTGCAGCCCTGTATATGATGTAGAAAACTTATACACATCACTCAATACACTAAAAAATACACTGGTGTGCAAAACTTAAGCAACAATCACAAAATGCTAATTTCTGAATACGTGAGTACTCAAAAAAAAATTCTATGAACAGAAAGTGTAGAAAATAGGTACTACCATAAGAACACGGCCAGTCGATGAGAACTGTCCTTGAAGTCACAAATGGTCACAAGTGTCGTAGTCACTAAAATGAACTGAAATGTTATATCTTTCATTCGTCTTATTCTTACTCTGATTTAGTCACTGCACTGAGATGACACTATGACTGCTGCTTTTTGCTGGGTCACCAAGTGACTTATACGATGAAGTTACCTTGTGACTCTCGTGTGACCGTGTTTTGGAGACTCCATTGTAAAGTTGTCATGATAGCTGTCTTTTGATGAATTCCCAAGTGACAGAAAATAAAATCATCTGGTGACTTTTCACAAAGGAACGCAATAGTGACTTCACAGTAGTGTTTCGGTCATTTGAAAGATACCATGTGATTTCATTGTAACATCATTTGGTGACTCATCATAATGCAATTTTCACGACGACTTCAGAATTGACTCTTCAAATGACAGTCACACGAGAATCGGAAAGTGACTTCACTGTAATGTCACCTCGTGACTCATCACACAGGAACAGTCACAGTGACTTTTCAATGGAGTCACCATATGACAGTCATCTGAGATTAATAAAGAAACGAATGAAACATCCCATATTTTGTTTCACCTTATTTTATCTTAAAAACGGCTCTAACGATTTTGACAAAATTTTGTATTTTACCATTTTCGGGCACGATAAGACCATTGGGCTAGGTCACGTGTTCGAGAAATTTCGATTAGTGGGTCATTTTGGGTCATAATGGGTCAAGGTCAAGCTAATTATATCTAAAAAACGGCTCAATCGATTTTGACTAAATTTTATATCCAACGGTTTTTCGGCACGAGAAAACTGTTTGGCTAAGTCAGATGTTCGAGAAATTTCGATTAGTGGGTCATTTTTGGGTCACTATGGGTAGAGCCAATTTTATCTAAAAAACGGCTCTAACGATTTTGACTAAATTTTGTATTCTGTCGTTTTGGATTACGAGAACACCAATGGGCTAAGTCACATATTAGAGAAAATTCGATTAGTGGGTCATTTTTGGGTCACTGTGGGCTAAGCAAAGTTTATCTAGGGAAACGGCTCTAAGGATTTTGACTAAATTTTGTATTTTACCATTTTCGAGCACGAGAATACCATTGAGCTCTGTCACGTGTTCGAAAAAATTCAATTAGTGGGTCATTTTGGGTCAAAATGGGTCAAGGTTATGCTAATTATATCTAAAAAACGGCTCAATTGATTTTGACTAAATTTTATATCCAACCGTTTTTTGGCACGAGAAAACTATTGAGCTAGGTCACATGTTCGAGAAATGTCGATTAGTGGGTCATTTTGGGGTCACTATGGGTCAAGCCAATTTTATATAAAAAAACGGCTCTAGCGATTTTGACTAAATTTTGTATTTTGTCGTTTTCGATTACAAGAAGACCAATGCAATAAGCCACATATTAGAGAAAATTCGATTAGTGGGTCATTTTTGGGTCACTATGGTTCAAGCAAAGTTTATCTAGAAAACGGCTCTAACGATTTTGACGAAATCCTGTATTCTATCGTTTTCGGGCACGAGAATACCATTGGACTTGATCGCATGTTCAAGAAAATTTGATTAGTGGGACATTTTGGGTCACAATTGGTCAGAGTCAAGCCAATTGAATCCAAAAAAAGGCCTAAAACATTTCGACAAAATTTTGTAATATACCGTTTTCGGGCATGAGATGACCATTGGACTAAGCCACATGTACGAGAAAAATCGATTAGTGGGTCATTTTGGGTAAAATGGGTCAAGGTCAAGCTAATTATATCTAAAAAAGTCTCAATCGATTTTGACTAAATTTTATATCCAACCATTTTTCGGCACGAGAAAACTATTGGGCTAGGTCACATGTTCCAGAAATTTCGATTAGTGGGTCATTTTTGGATAAAATTGGTCAAGCAAATTTTACCTAAAAAAACAGCTCTAACGATTTTGACTAAATTTTGTATTCTGTCGTTTTGGATTACAAGAGGACCAATGGGCTAAGTCAAATATTAGAGAAAATTCGATTAGTGGGTCATTTTTGGGTCACTGTGGGTCAAGCAAAGTTTATCTAGAAAAAGGCTCCAATGATTTTGACGAAATTTTGCATTTTATCGTTTTCGGGCACGAGAATATTATTGGGCTTGGTCGCATGTTCAAGAAAATTTGATTAGTGGGTAATTTTGGGTCACAATGGGTCAGGGTCAAGCTAATTAAATCTAAAAAAAGGCCCAAAACATTTTGACAAAATTCTGTAATATACCATTTCTGGGCATGAGATAGCCATTGGGCTAAGTCACAAATTCGAGAAAAATCGATTAGTAGGTCATTTTGGGGTCACTGTGGGCCAAGCTATTTGTATCTAAAAAACGACTCAAACAATTTTGTCAAAATTTTGTGTTATACATTTTCTGGCCATGAGAAGATCATTGGTCTAAGTCACATGCTAGAGAAAATTCAATTAGTGGGTCATTTTTGGGTCACTGTGAGTCAAGCTAAGTGTATCTAAAATAACGGCTCAAAACATTATGGCAAAATGCTGTATTATATCGTTTCTGAGCATGAGAATACCATTGAGCTAAGTCACATGTTCGGGAAAATTCGATTATTGGGTCATATCTGGGTCACTGTGGGTCAAGCTAATTGTATCTTAGAAAAAGGCTCAAGCGATCTTGACAAAGTTTTGTATTACACTGTTTCAGGACACGGGAAGATCATTGGATTAGGCCCAAACGATTTTAACGAAATTTTTTATTACACCGTTTCCTAGCACGAGAAGACCATTGGAAAAGGTCAGATGTTCGATAAATTTAGATTAGAAGGTCCTTTTTGGTTTACCGTGGGTCAAGCTAATTTTACCTATAAAATGACTTTAGCGATTTTGACTAAATTATGTATTCTATCGTTTTCAGGTTCGAGAAGATCATTGGTTAGGTCGTGTGTTCGAAAAATTTCAGTTAGTGGGTCCTTATGGCTAAGGATAATGTCAATTTTTTCTAAGCAGCAAGAATTATACAGTGAGAATGAAATATCGAATTGAACACAAGGCTAATTTTGACCGAGCTTAGCTCGGTCATGCCCGCTTGTATTTTTTTATTTGCGTACTCGCGTTCTTGAAAATTAGCATTTTATGATTGTTGCTTAAGTTTTGCACACCAGTGTAGATAAGTTTTAAATGCATTCCTTAGCGGAAAAGGTATTTCCAGCAATTATCGTTCCTATTAATTGAATTCAAAATCAACGATAAATTCTATGCCCTCCATATTATATAGAAAACATGCTGTAATGCACCTTAGTGAGGTCTTTTTAATTTCAGTATACAGGGTGCGTCATAAGTACAAACTTAAAAAATTCATAATGAAAGAAGTAATGCTGTGAAAAAATTTCGAGTTGCGCGAATATGATAAGGGGACACTGGATTTTTTTCCACATGTATAAAAAAATGGTTCACGAAGTAACCGAAAGAGGGTTATCATACTGGGACGTTTTAAGCGAACCAGGCAAACACAAACAAACAATGGAGCAAATCACAATAACATGACACTGTGTGTTTATTTTAAAGTGAAATATGTTCAGTATGACCACCTCCACCAGGTATTAGGCAAGTAAGGTGCTTTTGCGTCAACATTTTGTGCCTGCATTGCAAAAAAGGCATGAATTACCTATCGTCAACTTCATGCACTTTGGTGTCCGACTCTACTTCGCACGTGAAGTGAAGACGTTCCTGTTGGACACTTTCAATAAAGACTGAGTGATAAGTCAAGGTTGAATGTTTGAGTGGTCCCCACGATCTCCAGACTTGTCCCCGACCGATTTCTCATTGCGTGGACACTTAAGGCTGTTCTCAAATCCAAAAGGGCAACTTTCGGACATAAGTTTTAATTTATTTTTGTTCGGAAATGCATGAAACTAGTAGGTGTTGTTGTTCAGAAATTTTGTAATCTAGCTGTATTTTCCGTTTTTTTTTTTTTTTTTCAAACGCAATAGATCTTTCAGAAAATAGTGTCAAAGTGGGCGTTTTGAAACGAATTTCAGCGTGAAAGGAAAAAAACGCACTCAAGAAAGGACGAAAACGTGTTTGTCACGTGATCAAAATCGCTTCTAACTCAATAGGTAATTGATGGATCAAAAAATGGAATACACAGCTCGATTCCAAATCGCTTCCATGGTCAAGCTTTCCAATTTTATATCTTTCCGTTAAAAAATGAATTTGTAACTGTGTCAAAACGTTTTGCGCTTGTTGAGAAGAGTAGTTCAGAACAGCCTTAAAGTCTGGTGTATACCGGGGCTACTGAGCCACTTTGAAGGAATTGAAAGATGTCATTCGTCGGACCGTCGGTAGCATCGATGCCGACATGCTACACTCAGCTGTTAGAGGAGTATTGACGCGCCTGAATTTCCTAATACCTGATGGTGGTGGTCATGTTGAACATCTTTTACTTTAAAATAAGTGCACAGTGTCATGTTATTGTGATTTGTTTCATCGTCTGTTTGTGTTTGCCTGATATGCATAGAAGATCTCTGTATGACGTGTGAGCGACCTCTTTCTGTTACTTTTGGAATCTTTTTTCATGCATGGAAAGAAAATTCAATGTCTCTCTGATCATATTCGCGCAAACCAAAAATTGTTCCTAGTATTTCTTCTCTTATTAAGATTTTTTTTTCTTTAATTTCTACGAACTTATGACGTACCTTGCATTTAACATATAACATCATCAAAATTCACTGCGATCGATTTTCCCCTATAGATCATAAAGAAATGGAATTATTTTCAGCGCCCCTGTAAACAAGCTGTAAATACTACTTATACTATACAGTAGAAACCCGTTAAGCCGAACTAATTGGGACCGGCGCGTCTTCAGATTACAAAAAATTCGGATTATCCGAAATTTCGATAAAAATGGAAAAGAAAAAAATAAGTGCTAAAAAAATGCAAGTTATAAGTACTGAGTTGTGAAATAAACATCCTCTAATCCGGAATGCTGGACAATCCAGTACGAGTTTTGGAAAAAAATAGTATTCCTTGTTTAATCACTCATGATGTTTATAATAATCCAATGGAGCTTCAGAATGAAGAATTACGTAACAACCCATTACAAAGGGTTCAAAATCTCCAATCTATAAACAGCTCAGTAACTATGTTGACGAGAAGGGAAGAAAAAAACATTTCTGTAGATAATTTGTGAAATCAAACTGTTGAAAGTACAAATAATTTTTTATCATCTGAATCAAATACTTTTTGCATTAAAAAAAAAGATTTTTATAGTGACTGGCAAACAAACTGATATTCGAGAGTTTTTGAGGATGGTTTCTTCGAGTAATAGCTTCTACAGTGCACGTTTCATTTTATATTCGTGTGCATGTATTGTACTTTTACATTATTGAATATTTTTTTATTCTATTCAAACTGTTAAAAGAGTAAAAAACATACTTTACTGCCATTTTTCGTTTAATTCTTACTTCTGCACGTTTTTCCCGACATTCATCTTTTAATCCGGAAAATTTCGTAAGTTAATCTTTACAGTTAATCTGTTCAAGTATAATTTTCGAATATAAAATCGGTTCGGATTAACCAGAATTTCGAATTAGCGGGGTTCTGCTGTAATTATGAGGAAGCCTGCTGTAGTACACCTCATTGATACATATCAATCTCATTTTGTTTGGAATAGCGTAAAATCCGTAAAATGTCAGTAAACGATTTTCTTCCTGTAGACCGTAATGCAACAGAATTCTTTTGTGTGTATACCCTACCCTATATACGAACTATAAATGCTACCCACTTTATTTTCAAAACCGAAAATTCTATATTAAACATATTTTACACATAAAAATTACATGGCAATTCCAGTATGTTTACAAGAGGTAGAGCAGGGGTAGACGGGCAGCCAGGCAGAGAAACCAAATTCAAAACACTTTCCACCAAAACTGAAAAGTGTTAATACAGGAACAAGAAAGAAAAATCATGCATCAACCATAGATTATGAAACACTTTCCAACACATTCATAATAGTGAAACAAAAATTCACTGCTTAATAAGTAGAGAGATTATATAATAATAAACAATTTGGAAAACGCATAAACACATGGAATCTCAATTTCGGCAATTACCATCTATAGTCTGAAAATAATTAAAATTTTTTTGTGAATCTCTGTATATTATCTACTGATTTGTGTAAGTAGACATATTCAGTTAGGTAAAACATGAAAAAATCCCTTTCATCAATTTCCACCAAAGAACGGATTTGTATTTGAATTTTTTGTACAACCTTGCATATGATCTATACAATTTATACACACAAAGTAATGTGTAAAAAATTTTCTATATTTAAAAACGCATTCCACAGATAAAAAAACACCTCCAGCAATTATCGCTCCTAAACAGCATTATAACAGAACACCTTTGTGTGTCCCTGTACGTGAATGATAAAAGTTATGCACGCAATATTCTACAGAATTCTACTGCACCTCGGAAATGCATATCAATTTTATTATGCTTGAAATAGTATAACATCATTAAAATACATTGCAAACGATTTTTTCCATAGGCAATAATTTAACGGAAACCATATTCTACAGAAAGCAACTTTTAGGATGCATATAAATTTTATTATGCTTGAAATAGTAAAACATCATTAAAATACATTGCAAACGATTTTTCTCCATAGACAATAATTTAACGAAAACCAAGTTCTACGGTAAGCATGTTTTATGATGCATACAAAATTTTATTATGCTTAAAATAGTATAACATCATTAAAATACATTGTAAGCGATTTTTCCCATTAGACAATAATTTAACGGAAACCATATTCTACAGAAAGCATCTTTAAAGATGCATATAAATTTTATTATGCTTGAAATAGTATAAAAGCATTAAAATGCATTGCAAACGATTTTTCTCCATAGACAATAATTTAACAGAAACCATATTCTACAGAAATCATCTTTTAGGATGCATGTAAATTTTATTATGGTTGAAATAGTATAACATCATTAAAATACATTGCAAACGATTTTTCTCCATATACCAATAATTTAACGGAAACCATGTTCTATATCGGAAAACATTTTTTAGGATGCATACAGAATTTTACTATGCTTGAAATAGTATAACATCATTAAAATAAATTGTAAACGATTTTTCCCATTAGACAATAATTTAACGGAAACCATATTCTACAGAAAGCATCTTTTAGGATGCATATAAATTTTATTATGCTTGAAATAGTATAAAAGCATTAAAATGCATTGCAAACGATTTTTTTCCATAGACAATAATTTAACAGAAACCATATTCTACAGAAAGCATTTTTTAGGATGCATATAAATTTTATTATGCTTGAAATAGTATAACACCATTAAATACATTGCAAACAATTTTTCCCTCATAGACAATAATTTAACGGAAACCATATACTACAGAAAGCATCTTTTAGTGCACCTCCGAAATGCATATCAATTTTATTATGCTTGAAATACTATGACATCATTAAAATACATCGCAAACGATTTTTTCCATTGACAATAATGTAACGGAATAATTTTGTCTCCCTGTAAACGAACTATGAATGCTACACACTTCCTTTTTAATACCGAACATGCTATATAGTGTATCCCAGTAGCATATATCAATTGCATTGAAATCCGACTACGTGAGTTAGAGTACGGACATATAGACGTACGACAGATAGATAGACAATCCGAATTCAAAAACACTTTTCAACTATGTTCGAAAGTGTTAAAAACTCCTTTTAGGCATACTTCAAAACAAAAAAATATTATAATTTAATTTTTTTTTAAAGGTTGCTTTGAAAAGTACATGTATTGGAATTAAATGACACTGGAAGAAAGAATTTTTTTTTTCTTTTATGCAATTAAGTCATAGCACCGAATTAATCACAGCACATTTTGGCATACAATAAACATATTTTAATCAGTCGTTTCCAAATTATACGTATTTTAATAATTTTGGGTTATTTTATAATAGAAATTACTTTAGAAATAACTAAAAATTGTTTTAACTTCAGCAAAATTTAAAATTTAAGCTTCATTTTGCAGTTCAGGCAGGGGCGTAGCCACAGATATTTTTTCGGGGGGGTGGGGGGGGGGAGAATCCGAAAATTTCCCAACTTGGAACAAATTGCTCCAATTTTCGATTAAAATGATACGCACAACGTGTGTAATAATTATAATGATACTTTACTTTTGCATAAAAAATTCCTTTCCAAAGAAAAATTCTGAAACTGAAAACATATAAAAATTCTAATTATGCGTTTGTTTACTAAAAAAAAAAAAAAAAAAAAATACGCTTTTTACTTTCTTCTATCTTTACAAGAAGAAAGTATTGGATTCGTGAAAAAATTCGACTTCCGGTTTTAGACTGATTTATACGTTTTAGTAAGTCCTGAACACGATTCGACTGTTTTTAGAAAATATCTGTCTATCAATATGTGCACTCTAAATTAAAATGTCTGAAATTCAGACACTTAAGTGTCTGAAATGGAGTGTTCAATTTTCAGACATTTTAAAATGTCTGAATTTTTTCAGACACTTTTTGCGTCTGAATTTCAGACACTTCAAACGTCTGAATCGCATCCATTTTTTTTGTAAGCATCATACGTAGCCATGTTTGACCACGTTGAATCCTGGAAAAATATTTGGCTGTGGTCCTGCCCCCCCCCCCCCCCCCCCAATACAGCCTGATTTTTTTGGTGCTCTCAGTTTTGGTATACAATTTTCGTTACGTTGATAATTTAAATCTTTTACGACATTGTACTGATTATAATCAATATCTTGAACTTCAGGAGTAGAACAAGATTAAAAAACAAAAAATATTTATCTAAATATTAGATTTTTTTAAATTTATTTTGTTTTTAACCTTATTTTACTTTAAAAGTTCAAAATATTGATTATAATCAGTACAATTTCGAAACAGATTTAAAATATAAGCTTTACAAATATTGCACATCAAATTTGGGGGCACTACAGTCGTAGGGGGACGGGGCACTTCCCAGTTTGCCCTTCCTTTAATCAAGAAGTACTTTTGCAAAAAACGCAACCCTGCATTATAGTTGTCTAAATTGAGATGTCCGGTATTCGGGAGTATCCGTTGTGGAGGTTAATGGACATTCTCGAATAGCGAACACCTCTATTTAACGAATACTTTTTTAATCAGCAGACATACATATTTGTATATTTTTACCTAAAAAAAGTAGACATCTCCAATTATCGGACAAATTCCGCGGTCCCGAAGTGTTCGCTATTAAGGGCTTTTAAGGTACATAGATAAATATATATATATATTTTATAATCTTGTCCTACTCTAAAAGTTCAAAATATTTATTATACTCGGTTGAATGTGGAAAAAGATTTAAAATATCAGATGTACGAAAATTGCAAAAATCCCACACCCCCCACCCCCCCCAAAAAATGAAAATATAAAAAAATATATTGTCACATAGGCAATTTTACATATACATCACTTGATAATCACAACAGCCATTTAACTATGAATAATGAAAATAAATAAATAAATATTCTACTTTAATAACATTGGGGAAAAAATTTCTTTGGTATTTTGTTAAATATATTTGCGTTTTTAAACTTGTCCTACTCTAAAAGTTCAAAACTTTCATTATAATCAGTGCAAGATTTAAGATATCAGCTTTACAAAAATTCATGCAAAATCCCCCTCCCCCCCCCCCCAAAAAAATGAAAATACTTATTTAAAAATTATGTTTTTAAAAAATTTATATTTCCACATGGGCAAGTTTTTATGTAGATCAGAGGGTACTCACAAAAGCTATTCAACTATCAATAAAAATAAATAAGTACATATTCTATATTAAAAACATGAGGAAAAAATAACTTATGATTTCCAAACTTCTTTCGTCTTAAATATATACAGTAACATCTGTCATTTTTGTATTTTTCGTATAAGTGCATATAAATAAAGTTACCACAATTTTAAATACGAAATCTAGTTAGAGGTTTTTACTTTTTCCCATTATAAATTTCAAATTACTTTTTTATTAAAAATAATAAAAAAATCAGTATTAGAGTTGATTGCAAATCAAATACATATGTATATTTTTACAGGCAGCTTCATATAATAGACCAGTCACATTTACTTTATTTATCTTTTTTTAATCTGCGGTTTTATGCCAGGAAGTAAGAAAGCATTAGGTCATCTTTCAAAGTTTTTTTTTTCTTTACTTCCTTGTGGCCGTCATTTACTGCGAGATAAAAATTATCCATTGAAACTAAGAACTGACATTGAATATATAATTCGTAATAAAAAAGAACGTCATAAGTTTAAAAATATATACTTCTAGAATTAGTGGGGTTTTTTGCGAACAGATTCAAAACTAATTAAATTTCATGCAGGATTTTGTTTAGTACAATAAATAAAATCATAAAATACACTAATTTTACTACTATAAAGAAACTTACTTGAGTTGCTGCAAGAGGTAAGAAATATTCCTCGATTTGAAATTTTAAAAACTACCACAACCACAGTGAGGGAGAAAGACTTTCATCAGTTTAAAAGGTAATCCCATAATACATCCGACTAGCCATATTTAAAGAATGAGATGTTTCATCCTAAAAACAGGACCCGCCAGACAAAAGTTTCTTTTTTTTTGCCAGCTTCGACAGGACGAAGATGAATAACACAATATTATTGATATAAATTGATACGAGTTAACACTAAGCCCATTGCACACGCTTTGTAGAGTTTCCGGGTGTAATCTTCAACCGCCGTCTACTTCTGTTCTGTGTCTATCCCGCCCTTGTATCGACGACAGCTTCTAAGAGACATTTGATGTCGAGCACACACGTCAGATGTATGTATTCAATAAATAAATAATCCAAGTTAATACGAATTAAAATCACAGTACTTCACATTTCGCAAAAAACGAATTAAAATACACGCGTACATAAAAACAAACTTTGTTTGAATTACAACGTATACCACTTCGAACGAAGACATCTAAAACGCATGCGCAACTGGGAGTGCTAGTGCCCCCTGGTGGTTATTGCGTCGGAAGAATCAAAACGTCTTAAATTAAGACACGTTTAAAGCAATGAAGTGTCTTAAAATAAGACGTTTGCGGATATTTTAGACATTATTCTAAGTTCGTTTACACCATGGTCATAGTAAGACGCTTATGTATCTTAAATTAAGACATCTATAGTGTCTTAATTTTCAGATTAAGACACTTAAGTGTCTAAAATTCTTTTTCAGTCACATATGTGTCTAAATTTAAGACGCTTCTATTTGCAGTGTGATACAAATTTTGTGGGCGCTTTAACACAAGAACTAATGCACGAAATTTAATAAAACTTTAGAGATACAGTCGAACCTCGTTAACCCGAACACTCAAGGGGAAACTTTTTTTGTTCGTATTAAAAGTAGTTCGTGTTATCGGAACTTAACTACATTACATACAACTGGACGAGGCAATCGGAAACAGTTCGTGTTAACGAGGTTTGACTGTACCTTGATAAAAATTGGTTCTGATTTGTTTTTGGTGTAAATCGTCCAACAGGTGGCACTACTATGCGGCATTTTTCACGATTTACATGATTTTAGCGATAATTATACTTCAAAAACTATTGCACGGAATTTGATCAAACGTCATATTCTGTTAAACCTTGACATAATTTGATGCAGATTAGCTTTTTATGTATATCATATAGCAAGTGGCGCTGCTATGCAGCATTTTTCACGATTTTGCGATAGCTGTATCTCAAAAACTAATGCACGAAATTTAGTCAAACTTCATATTCCACATAAGTAGCACTTCCACATAAATAGATCCTTATTAGGCTTGGGTCTATACTGTCAAAAGCTATCGTTTTTGTGCACTTTGAGTAAGGAATTTTGGTTGCAGACATCTAAGAGGCTGGATGCCAAAATTGAGTGATTTGTTTGAAAAATGCTATGCTTATATCTCCTTTTTAAATGCACACAATTCAACAAATCTATACCTTTAGAGTTTGTTATTATAGGCAAAGAATTGTCATTTAATTTTGGCACTGTGATTGCAAATTTTGAGGCATTAACATGTGTATGGATTAGAAGAAAATTTTGGGATTGGCACATCCGACTAGTTTTCAATTAATATTAATTCTTGTGGTCTTCAAAGAAGCCCACCTGTTAATAAAATCGCTTAGTTTAATAAAATTCCCTATTTCACTTTCATATTTTAAAAGCATTAGGCTGTCATGTCTGTCATCCCTCATTGTAGCTTGCAATATATATATTTTAAATTTTTATTTGACTAAAGATTCTTTCATTAGATGCAACGCCATAAAGATAAGCTGCTGTGAATATTAAGGTACGAGTATATAGTTTGACGGCGAGACCCAAATAGTCTTTGAATTTCATGGCATGAGTAAAAGGTTTATTAAGTGAGTTTGGATTTGGTTTATTTCTATTTGACTCTGCAAGTCATGTACATCCGGTTTCTCATATCCAGGTGGAAACATTATTAACTTTTCCCTTCCACAATTGTAATTCAAATGTGGAATGCATTGCTGCAATATTCTCTTGATATAGGGAACATTGTCATTTAAGCCTATTACTAAATTCCCGAAATTTTCTTGTATTTCTTATAATTCTTTACTGTAAAACTTATGTGTATCAATGTCCATTGCTGTGCTATTATTTTTATCTATTGTCTTTGGTGAAACCGTTTTTCTACGGTGCTTTCGGAACTCAGCTTCTCCAGTCACATCCTAATATTCATAATTGTTTGTGAGCTTGTCTGTAAGGAAATCTTTATTTCTTCAAAATTTTATTCAAGTGCAACGTGTCAGTGTTACAGTGCATGTATATTTTTTCTTCAGTTGATGGACTGCTTTCATGGTCATATTTCTGTTCCAAGTTAAAATCGTCCATTTTTTACCTTTTTCATCCTCGAATGGATTTTTAGACGTTTCAAAATCTTGCACGAAATCTCTTTTCCTATTATGGAGGGTTTCTTCGTGCTGAGACTTATAGTAATTTTTTAGAACAGCTTTAAGCACAGAACACTGGACTTTTGGTTTAAAATTTTATAAACACATATGAATATAAACGAACAGGACTGATATATATTTCCGCACACAAATAAAAGTAAAATGTGACAAATTTATCTAAAGTAACGACTTCTTATATCTGAATTTGCTCATATAACGCTTTTTACTTAAAGCGAAGGGTTATCTAATTTTTGCGGCAAAAAAATCATGAGAATGAGTAAAATATTGTCCAAAAATCGCAAAATTAGTCAAAAAAGTTGTGAAAACTCATCAAATCTTCTTGCCCATAGCTGTGTTTCAAGTAGCTTACTACATTCCTTTCTGTTGTGTTACAAGTGATCTCCAATTTTCAAAAGAAGCTGCAATCCCTTTGGATTAAAATAGCTGGATTCTCTTTTGGAAGGAGAAGGGGAGGTAGGGTGAAATTTTTGAGAAAGGAACAAAGTTTTGGAGGAAATAAAGGAACTGGTTAGTCAGTTATTGATGGACAGGAGTCGAGAAATTTAGGTTTGGTAGATGTACAATATTTTTGTAGAACTGAAAAATACAATGATAGATTGAGTGTGGCTGATTTCTTTTTGTATTTATTTTGATAACTTAACTTGTTTACTGTTGCAGTACTCAAAATAATCACCAAAACAATAAAAATTTCGTAATTTTTTTACTACTACTTTTAAAAAGGAAAATGCCTCAAAAATCTAGAATTTCCCAACTCTAAGCTCAAATTTCCCAACTTCACATATATTGGGGGGGGGGGGGAGGCTCCACCCCATACCCCACCATGGCGACGCCCCTGAGGTCAGGTTATAACCTTAATTAGTAAATAGAATACTCCCACTGTTATAATTTAGTTAAACTGAACTCTTGAAAATCAAAATGTCTTTCTTTTTTTGGATCCAAATTAACGCAGTTTTATACATGAAATGAATTCAGGTTCATTTTCGATTGATCTAATTTCATTCGCAATTACTTAAACGTCGATTGTTTCACCTTGTTCAGCACATTTGTTCACATGACTGACAAATTAACATCCAAATAGACAGACGGACAGACAAACCGAATTTACAAACACTTTTCATCTATGTTAGAAAGTGTTAAAAAAGTTATCAAATACTTGTAATTTTTATGTTTCATAAAAACCATACATAAATCTGTTGACCATTACTTGTTTTATTGTTTTAAATGCCTTGTTTGTAGACTTATTCAATCTTTGGAATTTTCATTATGGCATGTATTAAATAAACTGATTAAAAAAAAAAAAAAAAAAAAAAAAACTACGTAGTTAGATTCCCTGTTTTAAGTCAATTTAAATGGTATTTTGAAAAAAAAAATTGTTTAAAAAACAAAATTTTTAGCATCATCTCAAAAATAAAGTGAACCTGTAATGAGTCATGTTGTTTACGCACAATTGTATTTTTAAACTATTTTCTCCTGAAGAATTTCTCCCTATGTCTTGAAAAACAATACAGAAAAATAATTCTTTTAAAATATTCCTAATGTTTGTTTTTCACTGAAACAACTATTGTGGTAACAAATGCAGTTTTAAATGCACTGGAAGTAAAATGTTTATATTATTTCTTCTTGGCTTCTTCACATTCCATTCAAGGTATTTTCAAAAACAGCAATTCTGTTCAATAGATACGGAAGAATTTTAAATTCCGTTGGTTTTCAAATAAAAGTAAATAATCTTCAGATTGAAAACAAGCGTTTGAAAGTTTTATTGAGAAATATTTTTGAAATAAAACTAAATTGACCACGAGTACTTGTTTAGAATATTTCTGTTTTAATTTATATTGAAATTCAAATATAATCATTTATTTACCATTCGAATAATTTGTATTTGAATCAATGTTTTAAAATCTACATAAATTATTTGTTTGTTGCAAACATGTTTTTGCAGATAAGCTTACATGTATAGGTCAAATTTACGTTGGTTTATTTATCCGTTACCTCTCAAAAGACACGGAAAAAGTGTGGGTTAATTTCAAAGACCAGATTAATCGATGACATTATCAAGTTATATTCCAACGACCAATAGCAGAACAAGATTAAAATGTAATCGAACACAGTGATGGATATGACTTTAAGGCTGTTCTTAAATCCAAAGGAGCTACTTTTTGATACAGGGGTCGTTCAAGTATTACGTAAGCAGTAAGTGGGGTAGGGGGGTTTCAGTGTCTGCTTATTTTTGCTGACAAGGGGGAGAGGGGGGTCACGAAAATTCTTACGTAAGCATTAGACAACGAAGAAGTTCATATAATTGATTTCCAAAAAAAAAAAAAAAAAATGACTCACATGCTAAGAAGGAGAAAATTTTCAAAATGGCTAGTATCATACCAAACTGCCACAATTTCATCATTGGCATTCTTATTTTACAATGCCTAATAATCTTTCTTTTTGGAATTCTCCAACTCTCTTATCCTTTCCGGCGCGGATTAATTCTGTTTATAAACTTATGAAATAATGGGCTGACACCAAAATTTATAAACGAATTTATTAGAAAATATGCACTTACTTAGTTTTACGTACATTATAAAAGGAAAATTTTAATTAAATTTTTTTGGTGCCGTTTCTGACTTTTCGAATTAAAATTAGGTATCCTTTTAAGGACACCGCCCTCGAAAGGATTAACCCATATTTGGCCAATTATTGGGAAAATTATTTTATTTGTTTAAGAATGTTGATTTAACTTCATAAAGGCACAAGGAAAAACACAAAATTGAAAATCTTACCGAAATTTTATTATCTTCAAATGTACAGGCTGTCCTGTACAAGCTGTACTATTGGTCAAATCAACTGCTAAGACACCATTTATTTTCTTTTTTTCATAATAAAACTTCTTCTTTCAAATGAAAGGCTAAGAAACAGTCCCAACAGTGTCTGCCATCACATTTTTTTTTTGTAGATGGTTGCTGGTTTTTTTGTACAATTATGTAACTGACAACAACATTGTTTTCCGTTCTCTCAAAATTGGCCTGTTTTAAAAATTTATTATAAATAAAATTTAAAAAAATAAAACTTAAAGATTAAGTCAGTGTAATAAATTACTCTTTCACAGTAATGTGATACTGAAACGAAATCAATAAAAGATATGTTTTATGAGTACGAGCTAAAAATGCGTTCAATATACAGGACGATGGTGAAATATGGATTATATCTGCTCGTAAATCCAAAGGATTTACTTTCTGACACTTTTTTTTTTTTTTTTTTTGCTGGGAAATGTAAGAGATTGGCAGATGTTGTTATTCAGAAACTATGAAATCGAAACACGTTTTCCAATTTTTGGTAAACACAAAAAGATCCTTTAGAAAATATTGTCAAAGTAGGTGTTTTGAACCGAATTTCCGCATGCAACATTGCGAATCAGGAAAAAAAAAAAAAAAAAAAAAAACTGGTCGTCACGTGACCACAATCGCAAACTCGATAAGTAATTTATTTATCACAAAATGGAAAACCCATTTCGATTTCAAATCGCATCAATAGTCAAGTCTGCTAATTTTATGACTTTATATTTAAAAATGAGTCAGAAAATGTGCCAGAAAGTTCGCGTTCTTGTGAAGGTTATTTGAGAACCGCCTAATTTGATGAATTATTGAATCCACAATGAAAATTATTGGAATGCTTTAGGCATTTATTTATTATTATTTTTTTTTATTAAAAAAATATCGACAAGCTCAGTTTTTGTAAATTCCTGTGTTTTGTATAATCTCACTCTATTTTTAATTAAAATTATTGATTACTGTGCCAAAAATATTCTGTTACGTCCCATTTATGCCACTCCTGACATAGGTTCGCCATCCCTTAACTAGCTGGACAGTACGTTTTTAAAAATGAAAGTGACGTATGTGAAGAAAGTGATGTCATAATAAAAAAATAAATGGAATTGCAGTTAAATATTTTTCTACACATAAGTTGAGTCCAAGGCACTGCCACTGCTATTTTCAACTACAACTAATAATTAATGATTCTAATTTAAAACGAAGTGAGGTATTTGTATGAATGAAACTGCAATTAATTATAAAAGATATTCTCTGACGGTGGCCGCGGGAATTGCAAGCCGAAAGTACTAAAAAATTTTAAATAAAGTGTATATTTTCAACTTGTAACATATATTTTTTATTTTTTTTTTTGTGACCTTTTAAGTAAAAAGGTGAGCTTTTTAAAGTTCATATTGTGTGTTTTGTGACCTTTTAAGTAAAAAGGTGAGCTTTTTAAAGTTCATATGGTGTATTTTGTGATTGAATCAAGGTGAAATATTACATTTCATCTAATGATTTTATTTATTATTTAAACCAGGGGTTCCCAAGCATTTAGATTGACGTACCACTAAATATAAGTTCATACTTCCGCGTACCACCAATACAAATTCGAAGCTAACACAGAAAAACCTGTGTAAACGGAATATGACTAAAACGAAATATTTTTCCAGTCTTTTGTGCTTCTGTCTGAGCATATTTTATTGTATTTAATTACATAATTACATTATTAAATCGGTACTTATATTGGTTGCTTTATATTAACATTCAAATAAAAGTTAGTATCATAATTACGTTTTGATAATATGTACATTATCAAAAAGTAGTGCTTTGATGAAAAAAAAAGCTACAATACTTAATGACATATTGAGGCATATTACGTACATTATTAATGCGTAAATTGATGCATATATACACTAGGGTGACTCCATTAATTCCCTTGTATATTGCTAATGATAAGGGTGTGCTTGCTTTATCAAACACAGCTTCCTCGTGTCTGCTTGAATCTTAGTTTTAGACGCAAGTCATATTCGATGTTTAGTTTATTCCTGTACTTGTTTTTCATATAAAAAAGTAAAGAAAAAGCATTTAAAAAAGGATAATTTTTGCTAAAAACAGGCAGGAATTTAAAATCTTTTACGATTATCAGAGGGTAATCTTTTCTCACAAACCAAAATTCTGTTACATTCAACTTTTTGAATGTGGATTACAGCAATCCATCGTTATTGTTGTATTTTTTTATTTCATTTCACGTACCAGTAAACAGAGCTTCACGTACCAGTACTGGTACGCGTACCATAGTTTGAGAAACCCTGATTTAAACTATTTTTGAAGGATATCTAAATTGATTTCTCAACGTATAATCGTAAATTAAGTAATATTAAACTATCAATTTTTAAACGTGGTATAAATATATTTTTTAAATATTGCATTCGTTATTTTTATTTATAATTTATTTTCTACTTTTAAGCCTTTAATGTGTTTAATTGATGCAGTTTCACAGCCATTTAAGATATTTTGGCGAGCGTTTATTGGCGCATCATCAAATCAGCTGTTCTTTCAACTTGTATACAATTGTACGAGTTACGGAGAATATTTGGCGATTGGTCACCCTTGGAAGGCTAACGGATAAATGCCTTAAAATTAAAGTATTAATCGAGGGGATCACAACCATAGTAGATCAAGTCTATTTTGAAATAAAAAAAAATGAGATAGTCCATTTAAAAGGTGCATAAAATCTGTTTTATCCACTACCACAGTAAACCAAGTCTGTAAACAGATGACGTATATGAGAAAGTATGTGAAAACAGTCTTGGTTGACTGTGAGAGTGGATACAACAGATTTTATGCCCCTTCTAAATGGACTACATATTTTTTTCAAAATGGACTAAGACTACCATGGTTGTGTGCCCTCAATTTATATTTAACTTCTAAAAATTTTAACATATTGCATTGCCATAGAAAACACATCTGTGAATCTGTGAACACACACACACACACACACACACATATATATATATATATATTTACAATTCTAGCATATCAGGAAGTGGTTTAAAAATCGATTATTAGGATGAGCGAAGCGAATCCTCTATACTAGGCTACACAAATTACATTTTGTCGTACACTTTTACAAAAAAAACTATTCAGTATTTTGACTTGAAATTAAACATAAAAATAAATTATGATCTGTAGATTTGCACAATATTATTTTTTTTTTTTACAGAATAACGTTAAAAAATTTATTGATTTAATTATTTTATTATACATATTTTTCCATTACGGACGCATTTTTGCAAATAAAAAAGGAAACACGTCTATTTTCAGAAGAAAAAATAAATCATGGAGTTACGATTTCTTTTATGAAATTTTTAAAATACTCTTTTTTATGAAAAGTATAGCCTATTTTTAATGAATTAAAATTTGGTGAAAATTCAATTATTTACATTCAATTATAAAAGTATTTTTGAGTGTTAAGAATTCAAATACACAATTTATTCTTATTATGTGGAATCATCTACGCAGACGATACTTACGCACTTTAAAAGAATTATGATTCTTTTTTTTTTTTTTTTTTTTTTTTTTGGAAAGGGGCAAGAAAAGAATTGTAAACAATTAAAATTAATTGTTAAATTCGTTATATAAATATTTTGTAAAATTTTGTTTCGAAAATATTTTTATAGATACCAGTCTTATATCATAAATAAAAAATTCCGAGGAAATTCTTAGTTATTTGGCTGAATTTACATTTCTAAAATTAAAATGTGCCAAAACATAAAATAACGATTTTGCTCAATAATGATGCAAAAATAATATAAAAAAATATTGTTACTTTCAAATATTTATCTTATTAAATAATGCTTCGCGAATCCAAACAAAGCACGGCTTTTGCTAGTAAAATTCTATATTTACATACAAAAACAAAGCCGTAACCATACTGCGAAGCCAGAGGGAGCTTTAAAATTTTTTGGTGGAAGTAATCTACATGCCCTTTTTTTTCCACTTTAATAGAGAATAAATTTGGATAGAGGGCAAATACTACCCTTCAGAGGGATTTGATGTAAAAATTATACATTAAAAATTATTAAATTTTTCCAAATATTTATAATCTATTAATGGAATAATTTTATTTATGTGTTAAAATTAAAATGCCTTGAAGATTTAGAGATTCTAGCAAAAAACATGCACTTGAAACAACATAATTCAGAAATTTTTCATCTTTTATTAAATGGCTTAGTTTTTACACGAGCACTAAATACCTTTTGATGAGAAAAAATGTCAGTAATTCGGGCTGTTTGATATTGAAAATATTTTGTCATCAATAATAATGAAACACTACACCTAAAGAGTTTCTTTATCATTTTTCAGCATCTTTTATCTATTTATATATTTTAACAATTTTAAAGTATTTGCAATAAAAATTTGTAAAATCTTTAACGTAACAGATATTATATTATTATATTAAAATATTGTGACAGCTAAAGGAAGCTTAGTAGAATACTACAATTCATATTCATAATATTAGAATAATTGAGAAAAAGTAATAAGAAAATATTATTTTTCATTTATTTATTTTTGATACCAAGTAAATACAATTAAATTTCTTATAAATTAATTCTGGAATGTTTAAATAAGATTTTGACATTTACAAAATATAAAATACAGTACAATAAATTAGGTATACAGCTTTCTGAAACACATCAAAATATTAGAACAAAATTTAGATTGGTTCAAAATATTAGAATATTTTATTTTGCGCAACAATATTACCTTATGAATATGAAGTAAATGGTAGTTAATATTTTTTAGCATCGCCTTTAGCTTTCATAGCAGCATACAATCGATCTTGTATACTGTATACAAGGTATTTACAAACATTTCTATCAATATTAGCCCAAATAGACTTTATACGTGCCACTAACTCAGTTTTACTTGAAGGAGGATTTTCTTGGAGTTTTTTCTTCATTATACACCATAAGTTTTCGATGGGTTTAAGGTCTAGTGAGTTTGGTGGCCAAGGAAGTACCTTAATGTTGCGTTGGCGGAACCAATTCTTAGTTGACAGCGAGGTATGCAGAGACGCTAAATCTTGTTGAAAGATGAAATTATCTTCAATTAAATCTTCTGATGATGGAATCATGTAATATTCCAAAATTTCTTGATATATCTGAGAATTAACCTTTTCGTAGGCGATGCATAACTTTCCAGGTCCTTCTGCACTAATGCATCCCCAAACCATGACACTAGTAGCAAATTTTACCATATGTTTAAGGCATTCTTTATCAAATGCTTCTTGCTTCATTCTCCAAACTCGAATACATTGATTACCATATAAACACAAAACATACTTTCATCACTAAATAATATATTTTTCCAATCTTCGTCGCGCCATAAACGTCTTGATTTACACCAATTCAATCTTATACGCTTTTGTTTTTTCAGTCATGAGAGGTTTTGTTTTCGGTACACGAGATTCAAACTTAAATTTATGCCCGTAAGGAATGGTGACATCACGGCGACGTCGTTGTGAAGTCACACTGTGATTTTGTGACCGTCGATGTGACGTCACAGTGACTAGAATGCGAGGTCGTTATGGCCGTTTTAGAGAATGTTTGTGACGTCACATTGTGACCACTCTGTGAAGTCACGGTGTGACAAATTTGTGAAAAGTGTATCATTTGTGACTATTTTGGCATTAACTTTGTGACGAACCTGCGACGAAAGCGACAATGCTTTGAAGTCACATTGTGACCAATTTGTGAAATATGTGTCATTTGTGACGAACTTGTCATAAACACTGTGATTTCAAATGAAAATCAAATTTCAAATTAATTGCTTAAAAGACGCAAATAGTGAAAAAGATTCCATGCTGGGACTCGAACCCGGGCCATCAGTACAGCACACTGACATTCTACCGACTAAATCACATGGAACGATACCCAGGCTGGAAAATTTCTCACTATTACATGTTGGCAAGGCTACAAACGCAGCAAAAGATGGAATATTTAGCGTGAACCATCCACATGATGCAAACACGAAACTTAATTAAATCCAGCATTGATTGAAATTATATTAATACTTGGAAATTTTTCCAGAGAGAACCATTCGCCTTGCATACAATATTTCAAATGAAAGTCAAATTTCAAATTAATTGCTTAAAAGGCAATTTTAATTTGAAATGTTGTATGCAGGGCGAATGTTTCTCCCTGGAAAAATTTCCAATTATTAATATAGTTTCAATCGATGCTGGATTTAATTAAGTTTCGTGTTTACCCCATGTCGGTGGCTCACGATAAATATTCCATCTTATGCTGCGTTTGTAGCCTTGCGAACATGTAATAGTGAGAAATTTTACGGGCTGGGCGTCGTTCCATGTGGTTTAGTCGGTAGAATGTCAGTGTGCTACACTGATGGCCCGGGTTCGAGTCCCGGCATGGAATCTTTTTCACAATGTTGGCCTTTGCGCCTTTTAAGCAATTAATTTGACATTTGATTTTCATTTGAAATATTGTATATAAGGCGAATGATTCTCTCTGGAAAAATTTCTAAGTATTAATACAGCGATGAATTTTAAAATAAAATTTTGCTGTAAATATAAAATCTTATCTTTTTACCGTACTTTTTAGCAAAATATCGCTACTTTGGAGTCCTATTCTTCTAAAACATTTTACATTTTTCCACTTAAAAAACAATGCTTATCAACTGACATATTTTTTATTAAGTTCTATGCTTGATATTTAGAATGTGTAAGTTTTTTAATTTGTTTTGATTTGTCATTGCTTTATTAAATACGAACATGGAAACTAACGGATATTAATACAACTATTATTTATAGAGCGGCATGATAAGCGATATTTATTTAAATTTTTTATTCCCGTGTATATTGTACTTTGTGAATATGAGCTAAATAGATTTGGTATGTTTTATAGGAAAAGACTGATCTGGGAAATAGAAAAAAAAAAAAAAAAAAAAAAAAAAAAAAAAACGAGTAAGAAAAATCATGCGTTAAGCATAGATTAAAATATACTTTCCAACACTTTCTGAATGCTTTAACAAGACATCGTAATTTAGGGAAATGACGTAAATAAGATAACTAAGTAAACATTTTAGAAAACGCATAAAACATTTGAAAAACTGATTTCAGCAGTTACCGTCCATAGCCAAATATGTTTTCCAATTCTTTTAAACAGCCCTTATTTGATCTGTAGGTTGATACACTGAAAAAAATGAAATACTCAAAAATGAGCAAACCGACGTACTCATATTGAATTGAGTATTTTTGGATCAAAAATGAACCCATGCTTTCTCTATTTTGAAGCATCGCATGTTATCAAACCCAAACAAACAAATAGTTTTGTACCTTGTAATGGTTCATTTCATTTATGGCGGCATAAATGATGTTTATTAATGTAAATATTAAATTATGCACAGCATTTTAAAAATAATTGCTTGGAAATAATGTTCTTGTCATAAAAATATTCGATTTGAGTATCTTGTTAAGAATTTTTCTATTTTTCTTGATAAATAATCAATTAAACATTTCTTGTTAAGAACTTTGGACGGGAAATAAATGTCAGTACATTTTTACTTTACATTTTAGGGGGGTTTTTTTTGGTTTTTTTTGGGGGGGGGGGGAGGGGGGCAGTACACAGACCTGCCAACTGCTACGAAAAAATCGTAGTTGCTACGATTTGGACCTATAAACTACGATGCTACGAAAATCGGTCTCAAACTACGATTTTTTCATCGAAAGTGGGGATCGTAAAAAGAAAACACGAATTTCGTGAAAGGACCGTGTAAAAATCGTCAAAGGATCGCGGTAAAAAATGCGAATTTCGTCAAAGGTTTGAGGTAAAAAATCATTCATTCGAGGATTTCAACCAGGAATCGTAATAAAAAAAAGTGAATTATTATTGTGGTAAAAAATTGTGAATATCGTGAAATGATCGCAGAAAAAAAATCGCGAATTTCGTCAAAATTTACTGCACTGGGCTAAAAAATCGGAACTGGGCTCCTTTTACAAATGTAAAAAGTCGCAAAACGAGAAGAAGCTGTACAAATCAGATAGAAAATTTACGGAGAAAAAATTTACTATATTGAGTTGAAAGTTGAAAGACTGAAACCTTATTACTTTTACGAATGTAAAAAAATTGCCGCAAAAAAACCAACCAACCAACATCCAGATTAATTTGAATTTTGTGTGCTACGATTTCTCATTTTCAAAGGTTGGCAGGTCTGGGCAGTACATAACGATTCATATTTGATCACAGCCATAGAATAAAAAATGAATACATGTGTTTCTCAACTTTGAGTACATTTGGATCGGAGCTATTTTGTGCATGTGACGCATTTAAAATTGAGTACTTTTTACTCAATTTTGAGTACCCATTTTTTTAAGTGTACATATACTATATAATGGGAAAATTTAGTTTAGCAAGAAAACGCCTAACAGGTTGAAATTCATTTTCAGCAATTTATACTAATGTATGGAAACATACTTGAATACCTTTGTACAACCCTGTAGTTTACCTAAAATCTTTATTACACGCAACTATTTAGTTAAAATTTAATTCAAACTAAGACACTCTTAAAACTGCTGAAATCACATTTCCAGAAATTATAATATATAGACGGCCATGTATCCAATTCTTTACGTGACCCTGTGTATCATTTTATCTATATTCTATAAATATTTCTTGGTAAATTAAATGCAGTTCAGCGAAAAAAAGCATAACTCATTTAAAAACCACCTTTAATCAATTTGCGCCCATACCCAGTAATCCTTACGAATACTTTTGTGTAGCCTTGTATAGGAATTATAGCATTTATATACACCATACACTATGCATAAATATAGTGAATCATAAAAGTGCATATCATAATTAAAAATATATTCCCAGCAATCATCGCTAATGAACAGTACTTCGGATACAATATGGTATCTGAAAGATTTTGTGTGTCCCTGTAAATGCTATATACGTATTATTCTTATTATACATGAAATAATTTATAGTATGTAAACCTCAGCGACATACATCAATTTCATTATATATGAAATAGATTAACATAATTAAAGTATGCCGCAAACAATTCCCTCCACCTCTATATCATTATGTATTTGAATTCCTTTTTCAGTCCTGTAAATGAACAATAACTATTCTTTGCATCGCATAGTCAACAGAATGCATATTTTAGTGCACTTCATAAATGCATATAAATTTTATTCTGTTTGAAAGCGTGCGTAAAATCATAAAAAATCATTTGAAACGACTTTTTCCCATAGGCCGTAATGTAACGGAAAACTTTTGGCTGTCCCTGTAAATGAACAAAGCATGCTACAAACTTCATTACAAATAGGTACCGTGCGATGGTAAACGTCAATACCATCCAAAAATTTCAGGGCAATCCGAGTATATTTTCGAGAGTTAGAGTGCGCACAAACTGCTAGACAGACAGACGGAGAGACAAACCGAAGTCATAAGCACTTTTCAACTTGTGTCCTACATTCTGTATCCTGTATTATATGAACTTTAAAAAATATATACTAAAGCAGTTTAATCTATAACTTTCTATCAGGCATGAAAAATACTTTATTTCAATGCTTAAATATCATATTTTTCTTTTTAGTGCCAATAATTACCCGAATCATACACGTAGAAAATTAATTTACAATAGAAGAAAATTTAATAACCCATTCAGAATGTCTATAATTAAATGTTTGATTAAAATCACAAACAGAAAAAATGCTTACATACAATTAAAAAAAATAAATATACCAATTTGAAAAACACTAAAAATAATAATTAGTATTTATAATTGTACTGTTAAACAACAGCAAACTACAATAGATAAATTAAATGCATTATTAGATTTAACAATATCTCAAAAATATTTCCATATGGTATAAGGAATTCCTATTATTTTATAATTTTGGCAAATGTTAAATCTGAAAACATTGGTTTGAAGATTTAGGATTTTAAAAGATAATTTAAAATATTATTAGCACTAAAAGAAAATTCTTTCAAATGTTTCACTACTGTAATATGTTAAAAATACATTTTCCCAGTATAATGTTAATTTCTAATCTGAAACAGTTTCGTAATCTCATGATAATCGAACATAATATTTAACCCCAAAATAATAATAACTATAAATGTTAGTAATCAAAAAATAGTAAGAAGCCGATAAAATAATTCCAAATCATTGTCGTTCCATACATTTTTAATCTCAAGTAAGAGTAAATTAATGTTTATATTAATTCCAGTATGAATGTAGGCATGAATGTCTCTGCGCAGTTTTTTTTTTTTTTTTTTTTTTTTTTTTTTCTTTCAAGCGATGGCAGATTAAAATATTTTTCTTCACAGTTATCAAATTGGAAAATAACGCTTCTGACAGTTAAAGATCAGTCTCTTACAAATATAACTATTTAACTCATAATATACAACCAGGAATAAAATATTTAAATTAAATAAAACTTACATGCACGTTCCATTAATATCCGTGTATCCTAAAATGGTCATTTCCTTATCTTAAAGTGTTGTAGACGTGTTGTTCTAAAACAAGTGAACTATTTCCCGCGTATTCTCATATTTATTTTTCTGTGGGCAGACGATTTTCGAGCAGCTGGTTTGTTACAGATTGTTTGTTTTTGTATACAAGAAATATGGAATTTGAACACGCAGAAATTTTCTGAAAGTATCATTCATTAAAATTTTGTATTTGAAGAAATGTCCAATGTATTTAATCTTTTCTTTTTATCCGTACCAAATAATTCAAGTTAAAATGTATTGTAAAGTTCCTTTTTTCTAAATAATTATAATAATAATATTCATAATTAGAGTTTATTAGATAAAACATTGTTTAAATTTTTAAAAGGTGTAAAAATAAATTTAATGTATTAACGACCCCCCCCCCTTTTTTTCTATTTTTTTAAAGTAAAGTTTGTTTTTCTTTATTTTCGGAAAATGCTAATTTTATTTTAAAAGTCTGAAAGAAGTAGAATTTATGACTTGAATACAAATTATAAAAATATTCTAAAGCAAGAAATGCATAGATGACTAAACTCTGAAGACTCTTTCATTAAAAGGTGCAGATTTAACTGTAATAGAAAATTTTTAGTTTGAAACCACAGAAGTGTTTCGAATAATTCTGGTCGGTAAAAAAAGAAAGAAAGAGTGAAATTTCCTCCCAGCAAACTAAATATGTAAAGTGTATAAATTTAATATTCGTAATTGTAAATATATTATCCAAATGCTAGATAAAATTGAAATCATGAAAAAGTATACATTCACTGTCTTAGATATCAAATTGATAAAATATAGCCTAAAAATTTAGTTTATTAATGCTTGTATCGTGCACTTTATGTATTATGCCCCCCCCCCCTCCCCTTTAATGACGGAATTTACCATTTGCTATCCACTAATATATTTTCATTCCTTATGCCGCTGTAACTCGTGGCTGTTTAAAATATTTCTCTTCATTTTCAAAGATTTTTGAAGTTCATATTTTTTGTCACACTGTGACTTACAATATGCTGGTTTTTTGTCACATATGTGACGTGGCGTACGTTACATAGCAGTGACATAACAGAGACGTCACAATTTTTCTTAATTGCCAGAAAAATATAATTTTACAAAAAGTAACATGTTTTGAAGAATTTTCGTAAGTTTTTAAAGTTTTCTAAGAAGTTCACATTTCAGTCACAATGTGACATCACTGAGTGGTGGCATTTCAGTCACAGATGTGACGTGACCACAGTGACTTGCAGTGACGTCACAGTGACGTCACAGTGACGTCACCGTGACTATGCATGCTATGAGGGTGGAGACGTCTTAATGTTTTCTATGTAGAAACTTCAACTCCTTCTTCTTTCCATCGTCGGTGCAAGAATCGCACACTTTTAAAAGGGTTTTTCTTAACTATGCGCTTCAGTTTCCTGTCATCTCTAGCAGAAGTTTTTGGTTTTCGGCCACCATTTCAGCGATTATTTTGAAATTTTCAATTTTTTTAATATTGTGTCAGTATTTTACTAACGCTTGAGTGCGATTAATGTAAATAATTCTCTGTATAACATTGATTTTTACCGTGCCGCTACAAATCAACCATACGAAGTTTAATAGATTCAGGAATATCACTCACACAACCCATTTTAAGACGAAAAAGCAAACAAACTGCAAAAAGAATACTGATTTTAAATAAAATCGTCTGATTTTAATCAATGATGCCACCAGTTATGAATTGGTGATAATTAAAGGAGAATTAATATGAAATATTCTAATATTTTGAACCACTTGAATAAATATTCTAATATTTTGACTTTTCAAAATATTTTTTTTTTCAATTAATCTTTTCAAAAATAATATTAATTTTAAGATAATAAATAAGTATAATCAACAATAAGTTCTTAATAAAAATATCATTTGCATATTTGCATTAAAAACATTAAATTACCATACGATATTTTCAATTTGTAAAAAAAATAATTATTCTAATATTTTGAATATGAGTAGCTATAAGGGGTTCAGTCTACCTTGTCTCCATCTGGTTGCGGCCTTGTACAAAAACCAGGTTGAGTTGAATAAAACAGTGCAAAATTAAATATTTTCTCATTTAAAGTTGGTATCAATTTTTAGGAAAAAAGATTTTTAGAAATTCTTTATGGTAATTCTTTTTAATTTTTTTCCAACATAGTTGAAAAGGTTTTATGGATTCGGTTTATCTGACTGTCCTTGCTCTAATTCGGGCAAATATAGTCCGATTGCCATGAAATGGATATATGTTATTGAGGTTTACTACGGCATGTTCGGTATTGAGAATGGGTCATTCTTGGTTCATTTACAGGGCTACTCAAATGAATTTTGTTACATTACGGTCTATTTGGAAAATCATTTTCCGTGTATTTTAATGATATTACATTATTTTAAACATATTGAAATTGATATACATCACTGAGGTGTACTAAAAGGTTCTTACAGTAGAATAGGGTGTGCATGGAACTTATCGTTTATTTACAGGGGCACACAAAAGAATTTGGCTATAGAAAAAAAATTATCAATAATTGAACTATTGAAGTCTACGAATAACAATTGCTGGAAGAGTGTTTTCAATTATGGTAAGCGGTTTTAAAATTAACTATTGTTTAAATATTACTTTGTGTGTATAAATTCTATAGATCATATACAGGGTCGCACAAAATTTCTCAACATTATCCATTTATTGGCGAAAATTACTGAGTGGAAATTTTCAACCGGGTTGTTCGTTTAACTGAACTAACTTTTAGCATACTATGTAACATGCATGCATATCAGTAGATCATATACAGGGGTGCAAAAAAAAAATCGTATATTTTAACGACTATTCATGATAATAACAGAAATCGTGTTTTGAAATGCGTTATGCGTTTTCCAAATTTTTCATTTAGACGTGATATTTCACTTTAGTAAACTGTGAAGATTTGTTATAGTATTCAGGATGTATTGGAAAGTGTTTCATAATCTATGCTGTGCGCATGGTTTTTGGTTCTTGTATAAAATATAATCTTGGTTACGTAATTCCTTAAACCGAGAATTACTAACGACTGAACTCTTTTTAGCTACCATCAAAAAGGAATTTTTGAAGGAAGACGTAACAGGTGGTTGATCGATAGTTGGCACGAGAGATGAAATAACAGCCCACTTCTCCATAATGTTATTAATGATGTCTCCTGGTTACCGAAATGGAAGAACTGCGAGGAATGTGGTGCAGTGACATTGCGGCAAAAGGACATTGTACGACATCTGAGCTGGGTAGAGGCGGAAATTCATGAGAAATAGTAAACCATATACGAAAAATGAACGATTATTTTAGTTGTGTATTTCTTTGCTTTGGAATATGATCAATTAATATTGATTTCGAGATATTATGAATGGTTATTCTGCAAATCAAATAAATCATATTCAATGATTTTTTTTTTTCACTGAATGGCACTATTGAGATAAGGGATGATTTGTTGCCTCATATTTATTTACATTTATCAGAATTCATTTATTTATTATTTATTTAATTAATTTTTATCTAATAAACAAAGAAATAATGAGTAATGTAATCACTACCCAAAAGTTATTTATTTTACTAATGATAATATTTACAAAATACAATTGCAATGAAGATTATTTTGAACTTTTTTCAAGAAATTTGTAGATTTCACATGTTCCGTTGTTTTGGTTAACCACCTTCGAACAAACGTCTCGTTTACGGCTTCTAATTTTTCAGGACTATTTACTACCGAATAGTATTACAATAAAGGACCGATTATACGTCTTTCAGGTGACCGTTCTAAAACGACGTATAACTGAGAAAGACGTATAATCAAAATTGTAGTCGCCTGAATTGTAAAATCTTTAACTGTAGAAATATAATGTTGCAATCATACAAATTTAACTTTGATATCAATTTCGGTTCCTTAAGATGCATTGTATATTGTAAAAAAAAAAAAAAAATTAAAACACTGAAAAAAATTATTAAATAATCATTTCTAACATGGAAAATTAAAAGTGAGAATTATCAACCTTATATCAGTTGAACACATGGAATTACACCTTTTTTTAATTTCATTATCGAACGTACAAACAGATCTTAATTAAACTAATCTTTAATCGTCGTCTGACGTGCCGATTTACTTTCAGAGACTTAAGTAAAGCATTATGCACGGAGTTCCTAGAAAGTTTTCACACTAGTATTGTGAGAAAAAAAAAGGCTGTAAGAATGTCAATTTCAATGCAGTACGCCCACTGTCCATTCTTTTAGTCTTATCCCTCTCACAGGTTCCCCTGTGAAATAACCCCTTTAGCAGTCACATGATGTTTGTCTTTCATCTTTCCCAAATATTGATAGGAGAAAAGAAAAAAAATCGGTTAAGGCATGAAAGAAACGACGTATAACCGACATTCTGCGTCGCATAAAGGAAACATTACAACGTTAAAATACGTGGGGATGAATCGGAACCGGACTGAAACGTCGTATAAATGTAAAAGACGTATAAATGAGAAACGTATAAACGGTGCTTTACTGTATTATTATATTGTAAAAAAAATCTAATATATATATATATATATTTAAGTAATGTAAACATTGCCACTCAAAAATAATGGAACCCAACAATGGAAACCTTACGGCCCTTATCGGCACATATACGTGACGCTAATCCCAAAGCTGGTAATATCAAAAATTGTACACAGCATTTGCTACTGCATGTGTCTCTCATGGAATCCTCTCAACAATGTATAAAATCTTATAAATCTCACCAATAACTTTCATGGAAGTAAATTTTTATAAAATTTTCACATTAAATAAATAAATATACACCAAATGCATAAAGAAGCACACCACACATTTCTCATACACATTGATTTTATATTGTTTGAAATCATAACTTTATATTCAATAATTCATCGACTATAATAAAAGCAGAGATTATCTAAGTGATATAATTTGTAAGTCGCACATTAATTTTGTAAAGAGCAGCTTAAAAAATAGTTCAAAGTTCGATCAATAGATGGTGCTGTGGTACATCAAACTTTAAGAATTGTCAAATTAACGTGCAAAACAACGTTAAAGATATCTTATTTTTTAGTTTTTATTTTATTTAGCTTATAAAATGGCCAAAAAAAAAAAAATTGAAATTTGCGAATTTAATTTGTGCATTTTTACACTATGATGCAGCACAGCGGAATCTACTGACAAAACTTTGACCCATTATTAAAATTACTGCATTCAAAATGCGTGAATTCTTTGATACACATGTGACGATTTTCATCCTTACATTTTATTGATTAATGAATTTAAAAGTTTCAAAATCGTATTTTATATATCCGGTATAAATGTATGTGTGTGCGTATTTAACTGTGTGTATGCGTATATATCTTAACACATGACACCACGTTCATGGCTGCAGCTAACTTGCTTCATGAATTATTTGAGGTGAGACGGAATTAAGGGACCCTGCAGTTTTACTCTTTACTCACTCTGAAGATTGATATTTGGGAATAGCGACCACCTTTTGGATACCACTATTTGTAAACAATAATATCTGTCGTATATTTTAAATTAAATGATGTAGAAATATACTACAGAGATTATTGTTCCGAAATAGAGGTAGCCATAACGCCATAACTTAATTAATTCTCAAATAGTAGCAGCGGAAATTTTTTCCAAGTCAAACTCGACAAAGGAGTGCAAATTGTTAATTTTAAATCTTTTAAGTTGTTGTTCATACATTGTTGTTTCTTGTTGTTTATACATTTATTTAGTAGTTTTACTGTTATAATCTGCACGGCAGCTCAATTGTAATTAATTTTTAGTTTTTGGTCGAAAGTTTTTGTAATTCGTCTGCATCAGGATAGTGCAATCCTGCATAGGGATTATGGAATCCTCTTCTCGAGTGAGAGGCAAAGACAACATTACAAATTTTTGAAAGTAACATTATAATTTTTTTTATCAATTGTGATTGAGGTATTCTTCTAAATGCTTAATAATTGAAAATTTTAATTTGCGGGACCAAAGAGCGTCAGTTACGGAAGAATCTATAGTGGAAATAATAAGTATATAATATGACAGTATAGAATTTGATTACAGTTTTTAAAATTGTGTGTTAACATTAAACTTTCAATTTCTTTCGCAACTTATTTTTGGAGTCCAAATTTTGGGATATTTTGGCAAATATCTCTGTTATGTAAAGCTTTTACAACATAACATTTTAAAATGTTATGTTGTAAAAGCTTTACATAACAATCTCAAATATTGGCGATTATTAGGTGATAATTGGTATTACTCGAGACAATTTTGGAATACAGTCGAATGACAGGCAAAATGAAATCATAAAAATTTTCAAGCAGATTACAAAAAAATTTTCTGAGTGTGAAAAATTCAAAAGTACAGCTCGATACTTATGATAATGCAGCTGAATTCGTTTGACCTTAAAATTAGCTTGTGTTGTATGAAAGTTCCACAAGAAAATATTCTGCAGTATACCTCAGTAACACATACAAATTTCTTTTGTTTAAAATACTATAAAGGTATTAAATAAAAATTAAATGTAATTAAGGGAAAATACTGATCATAGACATTAATTTATTTGAATTTCTTTGTAAGGCTTTTTAAAGAACTCTTTAAAAATACTATGCATTACACCATAAATAGAAGCACGCAATAGGAAGCGCAATCACTTTAACAATATATTTATGTTTTGTCACAATTTTTAGTCATTTATTGTTTGTAGTTTTAAAAACTCCGATTTAACATGCTAAAAAATTTTACGAACATCATACAGCTCATAGACTGCAATATATTAAAATTATTCTGTGCCACTTTTTGAAAGAACCATAATTGTTAAATATACCATCTCCAATAAGAAATAAGGTATGTAATTGTTCCTGCCATCATATTTAAATTATGTGGTTGCAATGTTCAATAATGCTCGATTTAAAGCGATTTAGAAAAACGTTACATGTTTTTCCTCTAATTTTTTATATAGAAAAAAAGTTTTATCAATTTGGATTTTTTTAAATTACGCTAAAAGCAATAAATTTACGTATTAATGTGAGGAATCCATTCAAAAAGTTCTTTATAATATATTATCAATTAATTATTTTCATATTACATATTCTTATGTGGAAATATTCAAATTTGCATGTTTTCGGTATAATCTATATATAGCAGAATCTGTTAGGAAAAATATGGAATTATTTATTTCGCTTTATTTAAAAAATATTAACTTCTATAACGAAGCAAAAGAGAAACAAACAGTTTGATTTTTATTAACAGATCGTAGTATGTATTATGTCGAAAACATCTATATTTCAACTTTCTAGTTAAGGAAGTATGAAGTATGAGTTTGACAATCGAATAACAGTGCGTTTATAATGGTCTTTTTTTGAATCACAACAGATGAAAAAAAATGCAATATAATGTTAGTTTTTATAATAACGAGTTGGAACCCGCCGAATTTCGACGAAAGAAAATGTTTACAAAGGAACTGTTGCATCAAATTTATAATACATCAACAACAATAATTAGAATAAAAAATCCATCTTACACTTGTTAATTTAACTCTCGAAAGATATATTTTAACCTAAGATTAACAAAATACTTTTTCCATAAACTTCAACTGTTAAAATTACTGAAAAATTAAACTTAATACGTCATCAGTAAAATATAATCAAGATAAGTAATTTTGATTAAGTTATTAATTGATGCTTTGTATTATGGAATGAAAAATCCGCAAAAATGATTTCACCTTGACATAATCATAGAATTTTTCTACCTTCACATCTAAACCAAATCAAGTAATTTTCCACGTTTCACATCCATATTAACCATTTAAAAACATTTTAATGCGCAATAGGTTATTAATAAATATATTTTCAAGCTTGAAGTCACGTTTGTTAACTATTACAACTTTTCATGTTAAAATTTCCTCATTTGAGGTCTTAGTATAATCTTTGTACCTGTGCGTAAAAATTCCAGAAATTTATAACTTTTAGACGTATTCAAGGATAAATATCTCCTTTTATCAAATAAAATTATCGTTTACTTTTAAATATGACGTCAATTTCATTCGCTGAAATATTTTCCTATTGACTCAAACTCAATATCAGCGAAATGAAAAAAATAGTGAAATATAACAGCATCATCAGGGAAATTGTGTCTTTTTTAAAGCGTAACGTCATTTTCTGTTCAAATTTGTAAAAATATATTTTTAATTGTAATGAGAAAATGGCATCAGTAAGAATATAATCAATAAAGATAACTAATCCACTTTTAATAGAAATGAAGTACTTCAGTTGCCACGATTAGAAAATTGGTATTAAAAACTATAAAAAAATTAATATCTCAAAAATAAATTGAGATACAGCTTTCAAACAAATTGCATTTAAAGGTGCATTTTTTTCTGCGTACGACGGTGTAAACATTTAAAATGTGGGATGTTTAGAAGTTTAAAAATTTGCTGTAGCAAAAATTGCAAAAGCGAAATTTCATTTCAAAATTTCAAAGTGTTGCCATTCGCAGAATGACGTATGCGTTACGCACAGATATGTTTGTCCTTTATAATATAGATACTTTTTATTTAAATTCTCATTGATAGCGCTATCTATCCAGGGCTCGAAATGGAAAAATACCCGAACCTATAAAATACGGTGTTACATTCTGATAAAATTTACTTAAAAAGGTGCTAAAAATACATAACAGGTTTTCACAACATGAAAACCGTCAAAGATCTTAAAAATACCCGAGCGCTTTCAACTGCACTGCAACAGTTGTCATCAGGGGAAAATCAGAGGAGTGAAAGTTCATAGAAAATTCTCTGCTTAAGTATCAGTGGACGAGTCTATTTCAAAGGAAGGGAGGAGGGGGGGGGGGGTAAAAATGAAAATGATTATGTTTCAAAATCGCTAGAAATATCTAGTATGCTATACCAGATCTTAGATATGTTGTAGGATAAAGTATCGTTGCAAGTATTCTTCCTTTGAGTTAAAATTTCTATTGATTCTCTGATTATTGATGTGTAGTAATTTGAAGTATGGGCTATGACTCTTGCTTTACTGAAATCAATGTGAATATCTTGTTTTTGGTTTAATCTGGATAGAGCAGTAGAGGGTTTGTTATACTTTATGTCTGTAATATGTTCTTTTCGTCTGTCTTTAAATTTTCTAGTGGTCATTCCTATGTATTTGAGTTCTTTCTGATTAACTTTGTTTGTGAAAGGTATTACATATATGCCAGAAGTTTCATCGTTAGGGATTGGGTCTATTTTCCGGTGTACAGGATCTTTTAATTTAGCAGATGGTTTTGCGATTACGTATATATTATATTTCTTTAGTGCATAACTAATCCTTTCAAATAACTTAGGTATATAATTAAAACTATAAAACTTGAGATTATTTTTAATGCTATTTCTGGTTGATTCTCTATGCTGGATATCAAAGATTAATTTATCGATACATTGGGGGGGAGGGGAACCATTTTCTATTGCAATCTTCTTGATGGTGAGTAACTCTGGTTGTAGGTATTCTCTTGTACAATATTCAATGGCTCTATTTATATAAAATTTATAAGCTGCAGTTTTGTATTTAAGTGGGACATTACTATTGTAGGATATTGTACTATTTGAATTGCATGGTTTACTGTAAATTTTCCTATCAATATTGTATGTTGTATTATTTCTTATTAATTCTACGTCTAAAAATGGTAAGGATCCTTTTTCTTCGACTTCCAATGTGAATTGTATATTTGAATCTAGGTTATTAGCTGTATTTAAAAAGTCATTCAAAGCGGGGATACCATGGTTCCAAATTAAAAATATGTCATCGACGTAACGCAGCCATAGTTGAGGTTTTAGATTTGATTTACATATAATATCTTTCTCAAGTGGTCTAAGTTTTAGCTCCGCTAATAATCCTGAAATGGGTGAGCCCATTGGGGCACCCTCAGTTTGTTTATAAAATTTCCTATTAAATTGAAAGACATTGTTATTTGTAATCAAGTTAATGCTTGAATTTAAAGTTGTTCTTATGTCATCGTTATATGCCGGGTTATTATCTATGAATTGCTTTATAAGGATTTCTATTTCTTTTACATTTATTGAAGGGTACAGGGATTTGATGTCCATACTTGCAAGTATACTGTTATCACATATATTTTCGTTCTTTATTTTCTCAATAAACTCTCTGGTTGAGTTGACTACGAGATTGGTTGGAGGTAACATTTCTTTAAGTAGCGGTACGAAAACTTTTTCTATGGTATATGTTGGTGCTAAACACTTGGAAATTATAGGTCTAAGAGGGTAGTTGTCCTTATGATCTTTTAAACGTCCAATTAATCTGGGAGTGACAGCAGTTTTATTGATTTTGAGTTTAACTTTCATTTGAGTAGGCCATGTGCCATGTTTAATTAAATCTTGCGCTTTACGGTCGATTGTGGGGTTAGGGTCCTTGTTCAATTCTCTGCAGTTCATTTCTTCAATACATTCCTCCATTTTTGAGATATAATCTTGAGTATTCATTATTGCTAATTTGTTAGATTTGTCAGTTTGGATTACTATAATTTCAGAGTTACTTTTGAGCTGCTTAATAACATTTAAATCTTTACTGTTATTTTGGGTTTGTTTCTTTAGGTATGAATTTACATTGTTATGTAGAATACTTCTTATTTCCTCCCTCTTTTCACTAGGTGCTGACTGTACAATAACCTCGCAATTAGTTATGACTGATTTTAAGTTTGTTGAATGTTTAAATATGTGTTTTGGACCAAGTTCCAAGACTTTATGAAGTTTGTGGTCAATAACTTTACCCGTGAGATTTACGTAAGGGACTGGAGTCTTGCGTGGCAAATTATCCTTTAATTTGGTATCACGTAGCTTGTTTATCTTAGAGTAAATGGTCCTTTCCTTTGATATCCTCTGTCTAGTTCTATAAAAGTTAATTATTCTCTGGAAATCGTCAAATTCACTGTCATCCATGACTCTTGCTAATTCGCAATATAAATGATACACTTTAAGAGATAAAACGTCCAAATTTTTAAATTTTATCCTGATATAAGTTCTGAGGTTACCTCAGAACTTATAATCCGTATTAACGCATGGAAGATCCACGGCTCGAAGAAAACCACGAAAACTCCGAACGATTAGGCCGACGGGCGCGATTGGGATCGAACCCAGCACCTCCCGTCTACCAGCTTCGAGAGCAGAACCTCTCGGCCACTGGTGGGGCGTGTCCCAAAAAGGACTGACTGATTTTAAAATTCAATAACTTCCAAACGGTGACAGATATTAAAAAAATCCTTGCAGGAGGGTTATGCATAAAGTCAAAAGTTTTATTACAGTGATTTTTAATTTTAGTTCTAATTACAAACAATAGATGGCGCTGTAAGCAATAGTCGCTAAATACAGACTCGATTTTTGGTCAGGCCCGTAGCTAGACCATACTTCCAGGTAGGGCAAAGATTTTTCCAGGTGTGGCAGGTTATTTCTTCATTTTTTTTCTATCTCTTATTCGTAGTTCTTCAAAAATATGCATGGCAATTTTAGGGATTTTTTTTTTCATTTAAAATATAAGATATTTCTAAAGTCAGTACGAAATTTTTAAAGTTTCTTCGGAGATATAATAAAAATGTATTAAAGTTAAATAAGATATTTGGCATAACCAGGGCCGTAGGAATCGTCTCCCATATCCCCCCCCCCCCCCATTTGGGGGAGAGTTGAGAAAAGTCAGGGGCCAAGGTAGTAAGTTATTGTACCTTTGAGTCAAATAATGTTTTTTAACTTTTATAATTATTTTTAATGTATTTTTAATAACATTTTAATTTGTTTTATCCAAATTCATTTTTTGTCAAAGATCTTGGTCAGATTTAGAAAACAGATATGCGCTTTCCTTCTATATCCACTATTCTTTATAAAGGTGCCCAAATGGAAGAGCTTTGAAAGCTTAAATGCTTAAATTCTAATTAAGAAATATAATGGTATTTTAATTTTTTTTTTGGAGGGGGGGGGGGGGTAGGGGGGTCCTATAAATGGGAGAAAAAGATGAAACCAAAAGTTCAAAACTTCATTAATACGATTACTTCCTTCAACCTAAACAGATATGCACTTTCTTTCTACAGCCACCGTTCTTTTTTAAAGGTGCCCAGATGGAAGAAGTTTTGTAGGCTCTAAATCCTTTTTGAATTGTCTTTTTTAGGGCCTTCTATAAAAGTGAGGAAAAGTTGGAACCCAAGATTCAAAACTTTTAGGCCCATATTTTTTATTCCAATGTTTAAAAAATATGCTTTTTAATCTCAATGGGGTCCCAATGAGCTTCAAATCTTCCTTAATACAATTACTTCCTTCAACCAAAACAGATAATGTGCTTCCTTTCTAGCCACCATTTTTTTTAAGGTGCCCAGATGAGAGAAATTTTGCATGCTCTAAATTTTTTTAATCGTCTTTTTTTTTTTTTGGGGGGGGGGGGGGGAGGATGGGCTATGAAAGGGAGAAAAAGTTGGAATCCAGGATTCAAAACTTATAGCTGTCACTTTTTTATTCAAATGTTTAAAAAATGTGCTTTTTAATCTCGTTGGGGGTCCCAATCGTGTTCAAAACTATTACTTTCTATTAAATTATTACTTTCTACTTCTATTACTTTCTTCAACCAAAACAGGCATGGGCTTCTTTCTACAGCCATCATTCTTTTTAAAGGTGTCCAGATGAAAGAAATTGTGCAAGTTCTAAATACTTTTAAAAATGTATTTTTTAGGGTCCCTATTAAATAGAGGAAAAGTTGGAACCCAAGTTCAAAACTTTTAAACCTCATTATTGTTATTCAAATGTTTTAAAAAAATGTGCTTTTTAATCTCGTTGGAGTTCCAATAAGCAGGCATTTGTGTGCCATGCCTTTGCCACCTATCCCCTTACGTTATCTGTTTCTTTTTTAACGTTTCACCTCTCTTCTATCGATAAATTACTAATGTTAAATTATACATAAATTATATTCTGTAATTATTTAAATCTGCTAGCTGAGCTTCGCTTGCTTTGCCGGTTGGTTTTTCAAAAAAAGAACCTTCTTTTTTTTTGGGGGGGGGGGGTGGCTTTGGGAGCCCCACTGCCTTCAACAGTGTAAACCTGCTCGGAATATACCAATCTGATTCTTGAATTGTTGTAATTTTTCTTTCCATAAAAATGAGTCTCCAGGTAAAAGTTAAATTTTCCAGCATCGTCGTTCATCTTGCTACAGGAGCCAATTTGTTATTTTCCCACCTTCATCTTAATCATGAAAGCAACAAAATCTACTGGATAATTCTTCGGTTCACAAATACTTGCCAGAAGGTCTTCGCAAAACGCGAAAAAAAAAGTCCTTCCGGCCAGTGCCGGGAGGAAGAGGTAGCTTTCATAATCCTTATTTTAAAAAAGCCAACTTATATCATTCAAACGCACGAAGCTCAATTTAGTGGAAACCGAATATAGGAGATTCAATACTAATTTTTATCAATATAATGAATGAGAATTTCGCGAAATTAGTCAGCTTTATCCATGCTGCTTTTCTTTAAAGTAACTTATCTTTGGCTGCCAAATTCGGCAATTTCTTAAAGTGCCTGTCATTTTAAGACAACATGGTGGATGAGGCTAAGCAGTGAACTTGGTCGAGACCTTAGTAATTGCTGTGCACATGCTCACTCACATCGGAATCGGTTTATATATACGAGTGCTGTCGCAGGCAAAAAATCAGATTTTTCAAAATGTCACCCACAATAGAAATTGAAACAGCTATATCTGAGCCATTTTTTAAGGTAAAGACAAACAAAAAATGCTCCTGAATCCTTATATCAAGGTCAAATACTTAAGAAAGAAACCTTTTTCAATTTCTAATTTTTTTGCACCTCACTTTAAATATATACATATTTTTTAATTTAATGGCCGCCATTTTGAAACAAGATGGCTGATGAATCTGGCCAGCGAACTTGGTCGAGGTGTTGATGTATACTATCCACATGCCTTCTTACATCGAAATAGGCGAATACGTGTGTTATCGCGTGACAAATACAAGATCGTTTCAAAATGTTAGCCATGCTAGATATTCAAAGTGCTATAAATCAATCATTTTTTAAGATATAAACAAAAGAACAAATTTTCAGAAACAAAAAACTGCTCCGGAATCTTTGTATCAAGGCCAAACACATAAAAAAAATCTTTTTCATTTTCCAATTTTTTAATACCTTATTTTGAATTTTAAATTTAATTTTTTTAAATGGCAACCCTTTTGAAACAAGATGGTGAATGAAGCTGGCCAACGAACTCTGTCGAGACATTGGTATGTACTATGTACACACCAAGTTACATCTAAATCGGTTCATAAATACGCCTGTTATCGCGTGACAAAAATCAGGTCGTTTTAAAATGTCAGCCACAAGAGAAATTCAAAATGCTATTACTCAGACATTTTTTTTAGATATAGACGAAAAAAAAACTGTTCCGGAATCTTTGTATTAAGGTCAAACACATACAAAAAAATCTTTTTCATTTTCCAATTTTTTGGTATCTCATTTAAATTTTTTTATTTTTTAATTTTTTTAAATGGCCGCCATTTTGAAACAAGATGGCGGATGAAGCTGGCCAACGAACTCGGTCGAGATATTTGTATGTACTATGTACACACCAAGGTACATCCAAATCGGTTCATAAATACGCCTGTTATTACGTGAAAAAAATCAGGACATTTCAAAATGTCAGCCACGCTAGAAATTCAAAATGCTATAACTCAGCCATTTCTTAAGATATAGACGAAACAAAAACTGCTCCGAAATCTTTGTATAAAGGTCAAATACATAAGAAAAAAATATTTTTCCATTTTCAATTTTTTGGTACCACATTTCAAATTTTAAATTTAAAAAAATTTTTTAAATGGTTGCCATTTTGAAACAAAATGGCGGATGAAGCTGGCCAACGAACTCGGTCGAGAGATTGGTATGTACTATGTACACACCGAATTACATCCAAATCGTTTCATAAATACGCCTTTTATCGCGTGACAAAATTCAGGACGTTTCAAAATGTCAGCCACGCTAGAAATTCAAAATGCTATAACTCAGACATTTTTTAAGATATAGACGAAACAAAAACTGTTCCGAAATCTTTGTATAAAGGTCAAATACATAAGAAAAAAATATTTTTCCATTTTTAATTTTTTGGTACCTCATTTCAAGTTTTAAATTTTTTTGAAAATTTTAAATGGCCGCCATTTTGAAACAAAACGGCGGGTGAAGCTGGCCAACGAACTCGGTCGAGACTTTGGTATGTACTATGTACACAGCGAATTACATCGAAATCGGTTCATAATTACGGGAGTTACAGTGTGACATAGGTCAGATATATATATATATATATATCAATTTTGAACGGGGGTGGTTTCGGGGTCTTGGGGGTCATGATCGATGAAAATATACCAAAATTTTTTGAAATCGCTTTCCTCCGAACGGCTGCAATAGGTAGCTTTTTGTAAAGAAAACTACCTAAAAGGGTATAAATCGCATAAAAATTGGACAAAAATTCAAAAATTGCAGAGAGCAAAATTTGACTCTATTGAGCCAAAGGATTTAATGCGGAATTTTAAAAAATACTCTAAAAATCACATAAAAGGTTTGTAAAAAAATCAGAAATTGCAAACGATAAGCTTTCTATATTGAACTAAAGGACTTAACCCTTAAATGCCTGAGATTTTAAAAATCATTTAAAAAATGTTTCTCGGCTTTCTTTTAAATAAATCATGGGAAAAATACTTTTAAAAAGTCATGTTTTGTTTTAAGTATGGTTTACGGCTAAAAAACTGTTTGTTACAAATCGGTAATACTGGTGTTTAATTGAAAAAATAATTTTCCTTGATAAAATTCTATAATATTAAACACACAAGAATTTTAAGAACTGTGATAAGAAATAAATTTTACTTGCTCACTGCAGAACAAAACAGGGTATTTCGCAAGCTTCCAAACAAAACAAAAAGAACATGTATCAACAATTGAAAAAATAAATCTATCTTTATTCTTAAACAGCACAAGTGTTGTCATCTAAATGTTGAAAATTGATTTAATAATATTTTCAGATTGTATTTTATTGGCAACATTAGGCATTATAGCTTCACTATTATTCTAATAGTACTTATAAGCCTAAATTGGGTATGTTGCCGAAAGGCAACACCCGGTATTTAAGGCTTAAACTTGATTCCTTTTAGGAATGTACAAAAGAAAAAAACACCGCGGAAAGCGAATAAAACGCCGCACAGAGCAAAATTTACTATATTGGGATAAAAGCTTGAAACCGGATTCCTTTTACATTCTCAAAACAATAAATAAATAAATAAATAAACCAGTGGACTAAAGGTTTTTTTTCCGTTCAAACACACAAAGAAATGCTTTGATTTGCCCATTTTTCGCAAAAAATATAGAAAGTCACCAATCTAACGTAAAAATTACCCAACATCCTTCAATATAAAGATGCAGTTTCATCAAATCAAATCCCAATAGGGTTCCGTCAACTGTGTTGCATTTGCATTGTACTTTTCATAATTAGAAACTGAACTTGAGCATTAATATTTTTTCCTTCATAACACGAAAAAGTCGCGAATCAAAGATCAAAATTTCTAGAAATTTTCAAAAGACGAAAATTTCGTCAAATATGAGAAAAATCTCTTCTAATCACAGGAGCTTAAAAACGAGAAGCGTTTAAAATCGCATAAAAAGTTTGCAAAAAATTCACAAATTGCAGAGGACAAAATTTTGTACTTGTGGCAAAAGATCGAAACCTGACTCCTTTTACTAATGTCAAAAAATCCCGTCGGAACGCGAAAGAAAGTTAAAAATTACATAAAAGACTTCGTGAAATATTCAAAAATCGCAGAAGACTACTTTACTATATTCGGCTAAAATGGAAAGGTAGATTGAAAATGGATTCCTTTTATGAATGTGGGGGAAAAAGCACAAAACTCGAAAAAACCCTAAAAATAGCATAAAAAATTAAATTTAAAAATTTAATTAAAAAAAAAACTTATTTCGATGTGTATAATTTAAGGCATACAGGTATCCTTCCTGTCAAATCTTGTCGTGAACAGAAAAACATCTGGCCAGGCCAAAAAAGAAAAAAAAATGGACAGAGAGACTCTGTATGTCTTTATTATTATCTAGTAAGAAACCCATCTTCGTTGCCCACAGAAAGGTACTGTCTATCCGAAGCCTTTCTTTTTCAATTTCTATCCAGAACACTTGGATGACAATTTTAAATTGGAGAAAACTGAAAAATATGAAAACGACATCCCAAAGGTAATTTTTTTCGAATTAGTAAATCTCTAAATATATATATATATTTAATAAAAGGCACCGTTCACAGCAGAAAAAAAGTTATTATAAGTGAGTATTTTCTGCTTAAAAAAAATCTGTCTGGGCCATGCGGATGGCATTGTCAAACTCAAAAAAAAAAAAAAAAAAAAAAAAAAAAAAAAAAAAACAGAGAATGCGAAAAGACTTCCTTATTTTTCTATTTATGTGCAATACTTGGGGGTTTTTTTGTGGCGGTTCATTTGCTAAGGGAATTCAGTTTGAAACTTTTTTTTTTTTTTGCCAAATTCTGTTCTCTGCTATTTTTGAATTTTTCGAGAATTTTTAGCTGTGTTTCTAGTAATTTTTTTAACATTCGTAAATAAAAAATCCGGTTTCAATCTTTTAGCACAATATAGTAAATTTTGCTCGCTATGAATTTCGAAATACCTTTATCAATTTTTGGCATCCTTTCGCATTTTGCGGGGATTTTTAAATTTTTTTTTTCTAAATGGGGAATTCTCAATTAAATTTTGCTAGTGCTTTGACTAAATTCATGTTGTAAGAATATCAAATATGTTCCTGTAACACCATGAAAAAAATGTTAAAAATTTTAATTTAATCCGGGTCAAAATAAAAATTTACAATAATTCAAGGTTTGTTTGATTCGAGATCTGACAAGGGAACCACTTTAGGTGTTGCTCGCACCTAGCATCGAGACCTGGTGCATTTTGAAGCCCTATGCATAAAAGTAAGAGAACCGATAAAAATTCTTTGTTAAAATAATATTTTATATATTTTTTTATATTTATAATTTTTTATTATTGGATTTTTATTTGTTAATTTTACACCAAAAGAGAGTTAAGTCGCCAGATATGGCACTTCAAAATGTTCACTAGCTTTATACCTGTAATAGGTTTATGTCCAAACCATTACAACACGGTACGTAGCGAAAATACTGAGCTAGGGTTGCCGGAAAACTGTACGGGACGAAAAAGACGCCAATCTTTCCCCGCCAAATATGTAAATATAATATTGTATTTTTTGTAAATCAAATTCGTAGGTTCTTGAAGGAATTTTAAAACTTTTTTCAACATTTTAGAGTTATTATTGACTAATTTATATTTTTAACTATTTTTTTTTTTTTTAACTTATGTTAAAAGCTCGAAAAGCGGTCTAGAAAATTGCATTTTCAGAAAGTTAATCTGCTGTAAAATCAAAAAATATTATTTTAACAAAAAATTTTTATCGATTCCCAAACTTCCTAATATAGAGCTTTAAAACGCACCAGGTTTCATTACTAGGTGCGAGCAACACCTAAAGTGGTTCCCTTGTGAGCCGGTATAGCCCTAATGGGTGTACGCACATTGCCGAAAGCAGTTCAACCCAACTCTAAATTCGTTTAATTTGAGTTTCGTTTTGAAAAAACTAACTAGTGAAGCTCCGCTGGTGTTGTTATAAGATAGAACTCGGATTGCAAAATTAAATATAGATATTTCTCCAAAATCTTAGAGAGGGGGAGATCTGAAAAAAAAGTTTGTGGGTGGCCTCAAAAGACCTTCCTACGGCCCTGAGGGCATAACGTAAATAAAATGTATTTCTTTTAATTAGGAATCTGAATCGAATACCGTTTTTCACTTTTCAATAAATGCATTACACTTTAAGTTGTAATTGATTTCTATCTTATGATGGTCTGTATCAGGCTGTCGCCTTGCAAAAATTGGCTTATATTGGCAACTTTGACGACCACTTTGGAAACTGATTTGCTTTTAAGAAAAAGTGCAGAACAGTTTCATTAAACAATGCATTCAGTTTCTTCATTTCTTAATAAAAGCATCTGTAACATTTTTTAATTTAAGAATAAAAATGGCTTTATGAATGTGTCAGTAAGTAATAAATTTGGATTTGTAAAATCGTAACTAACCTGACATATTGTATTGTTTAAATTTGAAATAATGATTGGTTTATTTTAGAAGCGGCATTTAAAAAAAAATTTCAGTGGAATGGGAGACAGTCGAAGAGATGAAGGGACAGACCTTCCATTATCTATTTTGTATTTTCACATAGGGAGGGGGGGGGGGGGAGTATCCTTTGGAGTTTGTTGTAATCGGACCAAGTTTCCACGAAAGAAGCATTTAACTGTCATGTACAGCAAATTAAAGTTAAGGAAACAGTATTGTGGGCTGCTTCAAGATTAGTTTCAGAAGCCTTTGGTTTCAACCCCGCCTCCTAACGATAAATTACTTATGGTGACAATTGTATAAAGAAAGCAAGCTTTAGGGATTTAAGGTAAACCCGATCTGTTGTTGAAGCGGTATAAGATGATTTCTACAAAGCGAAAAAGCGAGGCACGCACAATGGAGCAATTTTCGACAGGTCTGTTAAAGAGGGAGAGAAAAAAAAGCTTTATAGATGAAATTTTGCTATTTTTGTTTCCAGTCTAGAAAGGAAATTTAGGGGTAAGGTCTGGCATGGAAAAATGAAAATTTGATGTTGTATTACATAAATTTTTTTAAAGGGAAATAGTGAAAAAATGATCAGAATGTCGAGCTTCAGTCTAGGTTGGACAAGAAGTGGGGGGAAAACTGGAAATTTAATGTTTTTATCGGAATGCGCTAGGTCGGGCAAAGCATTTTCCAGGTCGGGCTTTGCCCGACCTGGCCCCCACCTGGCTACGGGCCTGTTTTTGGTCCTTTCTGTTGTTCCATGCAGAAAAAGGAGATGGAAATGTATTATCCGGGCCACGAAGTACCAAAAATCGAGCCTGAATTTAGCCTCTATTGATCGAAGCGCCATCTATTGTTTGTAATTCGAACTAAAATCGAAAATCGCTGTAAAAAAACTTTTGACTTTATGCATAACCCTCCTGCAAGAATTTTTTTAATATCTGTCACCGTTTGGAAGTTATTGAATTTTAAAATCAGTCGGTCCTTTTTGGGACACCCGGTAGTAAAACGAGTGAAAAATAAACTGTCTACGACGGAATCCTGTTTTAAACTGTAAAACGTGTTGATCCGTTCAAAATTAATATACTAATACGTAAGAAAAGAATATATAATTCATTTACACTTGATAAGAAGGGAACTTGCCTATAACGCAATTTTTTTTTTTTTTTTTTTTTTTTTTTTTTTTTTTTTTTACATTTCTATGCAATTTTGTCTTAGAAGATTTTACTGTATAGCGTTTTCCAGCTTTTTAACACTGCAATACATGGAATGTGGATTGTCAATATTAATGATAACTGTAATTTCTTGTCATTTACATACGAGAAATAGAGATTCATTAAAAAAATAAATATCGTAGCTTGCGGCACTTTTATAAAAATGAAGATAATAAACATGAAAAAAAAGTTTTTTTTTTGTGTCAGAACTCCTCGTACGTGAAAATTGTTTAACCAATCAACGTAAAAATGAATCTTTTGTTGAAATTCATTCTGGCCGGGCCGCTCTCGGCTCGAAATTTTAGCTGTTATACCGGACCATACCGGGCCAATACTTTTTTTCTACGGGGTGGGCCGGGATCGGGCCAAACTTTTAACTTTTTTACCGGACCGGGCTCAGGCCGAACTTTTAATTTTCAGGCCGGGCGGAATTCTTTTTTTCTGAGTCGGGCCGGGTCCGGCCTGGAAATTTCGGCCCGTGCAGAGCTCTAGTAGGAACTATCGTAATCGTTTCGCAGTTGTGGGTGTGGAGGGTAGCTTATTACACCGACGTTAAGAGGCTACTTCAGTCAGGCGAAAAGACCCGTTCGCTAATACTAATCCTATGGAAGAAATTTATAAAGATATCTCGGTTGCATTTCAATATTTTTGAATGATTTCTTTTGCATTGGATAGCTGAGATCGATCTGTATGCAGGCCGTTTTTTTACTTTTTCGATTTTCATTGCAGATTTTTTTTATGAGGATGTTTTCATTTTCGAAACCGGTTCCGATAATGAAAGTGTCCCCATAAAAAATATCTGTAAACAAAATCGGAAAAGTAAAAAACAACCTTTGTACAGATCGATCTCAGCTGTCTAATGCAAAAGAAATCATTTAAAAATATTGAAATGCAACCGAGATATCGTTATAAATTTCTTCCATAGGATTAGCATTAGCGAACGGGTCTTTTCACTTGACTGAAGTAGCCTCTTAAGTGGATCACCACACGCTCTATTATTATTAATTTTTTTTAACCTGAACTAGTACGGAGATATTAAAGCTTTTGAGGAACTGTAACAATATGTTTTGATAATTGAACGAACCGGAACGATATTTACCATAATTTTACGATGGAATAGTATTTGTCATGATTTCACGAACAGGAGTATCGTTCCAGTTAGCTCCGGTACATTTCGAGCAATGTGTCTATCAGAAGAAAAGTTGAACATATCAATTTATTTTGATGAGGAAATTTACCTCTCTGAGAAACTATACACAATTCAAACTATCACAAGTCACAAGTCTGTTTAATTCTATTTTTTGTGCAAAACCAATATTAATGGGACAGTAAATTAATAGGTATATAGACAGGGAAAAAATTGATAGATAATATACATATTTCTGTTTTTCTTCAAGAACTTCATTAGGTATTATTATTCAAGCATAAATTTGAATAATCTGCTTATCTTTTGCTGCATCGTGAATTGTCATTACTGATAAAATTTGAGACTATTCATACTTCACAATAAAAAAATATATTTGTTGCCAAAGGTTTACTTTAATAGAGAAAAATAAAACAGAATTCTGGATAAATGCCAAAACGCAGTCTTAGAAATTCAGAAAAGGAAGCTAATGCATGCAAGTGCTGGCTCAGATTACCTTAAAAGCTTTCCTTTTATTAAAATTACGATATGATAGTGCAAGCTTAATTTTTATTCTAGCATCATTTTCGAGGTTATAGCTAAAATAACGCGTGAGAAAAAGAAAAAAAAAACACTTATGTTAATTTTCTCGCATTCACGTGAAAATGTAAAGAGATATTTTGTTATTATACATTATACGGATTTTTTTATTTATATTTTATACTTTTTTCGCACAAATTGATGATTCACTGGATGACTATCAAAGTATCAGATTTTGTTTACTTTTTTCATAAATGTGTTATATCGATTTATGAATTCCTTTTCTTTCTTTTGAAATAACAAGGAAGTATACTTATTATTAAAAAAATTGCAATGAAAATCTTAATATAAAATGTACTAGTTAGCGAATAATCGATATTTTCAATTTAAGAATATATAATAAATATGGTTAAGTAGAAAGATGAGAATATATATATATGAGGCATTCTCACAATCTTTTGACTTTTCTATATATTTCTGTCCCTGAATAATAATTTTTATTTTAGTACATATTCTTGGGTTTTTTTTATTTCTTATACTGGAACATATCCCATTGTATGACTGCATATCAATACTAGGACTTCCCTCAGAGGGATTAGTCTGAGCGATATTACTGAGAACATAGATTTAATAATAACATGTGGAAGCAAAGAAAATGAGATGTTATCTTTAATTGTCCATATACTGCGATAAACTGAAATGATGAAAATAAACGAATCGTAGAATTACAAAATCTTATATATAAATTAGTATACACTGTCTAAAAAAATGGCAAATCAAACCATTCAAGACAGCCATGCATGGATATAAAATTGAAAGTACGCAATATATTAAAAGTAAAATAGTAAATGAAACACTAAATTACTTATATTGGAATTTTAACTGTATTAAATGATGTCAAGAGCATAATCAGACGCTCCGCACCAATTTGAGTAACTTTAAATGACAAATATATGATGTTTGAAAAGAATGGACTATACTTTATATGGTGTGGGCTCCCCCGGAATAGTTAATATTGTACAATATCTGTTTTCCACAGATGCAATGAGGTTGTCGATAACATTTAAGGAATTCTCTCCTCAAAATCTAATATAGTATCAAAGTACCGAATACATCAACAGTGCATGCAATGCTTCGTTAGAGTGTGTTTTAGATATGCTCGATCGGATTTAAATGATGAGTGTATGCTGGCCACTACATACGCTGTATTGTTTTGTTTTCAAACATATTCTGCACAAGTTGAGCTGTATTTAGCATGTATTAAATGAAATCGGCAATGATTACAACATAAAGTATGACACAAGATCTGAATATATCGTCTGCATAACTTTTGAGCTGTCAAAGTGTCATTTGAAGTAATTTACAAATCCATACATATTTATTCAGGAAATCATGCAAGCTAACATACGCCAATATGATCCCGATTATAAAATTTCACCAGAATAAGTTAATGTATAAAAAAGCTACTAATGATAATTGAGAATATGACCTTATGATAAAATGTCTAGAAAAATGAATCGGATAAAAAATTCATATCACATTTAAAACGGCACTTCCCTCTGTTAGTGGCCTTGGCGAGAGAGAGAAAAGCCTAGAGAAGGAACACTTTAACAAGTACTTTCGGGCAACCTACTCACTGTTTCATACAGGTCTTTATTTAATATTTACACAATTTATTTAATGCTAAGTGGGTATCTATCTGTTTTGTTGCATTTAAATTGCATGTTTTGCGGAGGAAATGCAGCATTATGAAATATTTAAAGTTGCTCTACCTAATAATTCCAAATTAATGGTAATTGAGATCGCTTTCCGTTAATTTCATCTTTTTAAATTTTAATTTTTTTAGAAACAATTCATAGAGACAATTGTATATTTTAAAACTACCCAAAATTTCAAGATTTTGGGCTCAGCAGTAACACAGAAATAGAAAATTTTTGAAAGTTTTTTGTTTTTGCACTGTTTTATGTAGCGACATTTTTAGAAATTGTTCTATTGCGAAAATTTATGTCATGATAAATACAGCCATGTCAATTTTCATGTTTATATTCCTAACAATTCCTTGTACTTCGTTACTTAGATCATCTTTAGATCTTTTTCCGCTTTGTTTAGTCTTTCTATTTTTTAGAATTCGTTCTACAACGAGCATTTACATCTTATTAATTACTACCATGCCAAAGTTCTGGTTTCTAACCCCAACAGTATCACAAAAATTTCAGTATTCCAAATAAATCATAGTTTAGAAACTTTCTAGAAATTTTTACGTTTATCCGTCAAATTGAACCTTTTAGAGAGCGTTCATTACGAGTATTTACATCTTAAAAGTAACTACCGCACCAAATTTAAAGTTTCTAACCCAATCAATATCACAGAAATCGCAATTTTAGAACTTTTTTGCTCCTGCAGCGATGTAGGTTCTTGCACTGACATAAAATAGTATTTTTTTCGGAGCAGAGATGGCCACCAACATTTTTTTAAGTTGGCTATGTAGTTTCAGAGATAACACCTCACAAACGTACAAGCATTAATAATATTATATACTTTATAATATTATAACGCTTTATAATATTAGTATTAGATGTACAGATACAAAAGCCATTTATCTGTTACTAACTAAAGTGCCGGCGTTGCCCAGAATTTGAAGGATGTTTTTTCTGAAAAATCAATTTCAAAATTTAACATACAACACAAAACAAACATTAAAAAAAGCAGTCGAAATGTTGTATGAATGAATCATATGAAAACGCTATATAAAAATGTATAAATGTATATAACAAACGCAAAAGAATACAGCTATAAATGAACTTATTTCAATTTATAATTGGAGCAATAATATTGAAATAGGCCAATATTTCCCTAATCGGGTTTTTATCATGCTTCAATACATTTTTCACACTCATATGACGTTATACTATATCCACCACGTCCTTTATATTTCCAATATGACGTAATATTTTCCTCTTTCACGTGGAAACCTTGAAATAGAAAAATTATGAAGTTATATTCACTTTCATTTAAATTCGTCAAACCATTTATTTCATTTTCATATTTCACGTGAATATCTTGCAATAGAAAAGTTATGACGTAATATTCACCTTTTTTAAAAAATTCGTCAAACTATTTATTTCATTTTCATTTTCCACGTGGAAATCTTGCAGTAGAAAATTAATTGTTGTAGTAATAATTTTATTGTGTTTCTTAATTGTTGGCAACTGCTATAACGAAAAATGTTTAAATTTGATAAGAAATTGCTGTTAAATTGGTGGTTTTTTATTAATTAAAAATTAACTATAAATTATTTCGATTCCGGATTACTTTAGTTGCCTCGGCCATGTTTTAATACACATGTACGTATCTTTTCACAATTTTGGCTTCCAAATTGGGAATTTTTATAGAATTACAAACAGACAGATAGACAAGTTTTCATTTTTATATATCTCTCTATTCTAAAAAAAGTAACTAACGCTGTCACTGCCGCCGCCGCCGCCGGTTTTGAATTTTTTGTGACCGGAGGTCTTTTTTCGTTAATATTTAGAAAACTATTGCATACAAAAAATGTGAAAATCGGTGGTATTATAGCGAAATGTTTGATCAACACGCTAATGCATACAGTTTTCAAATTCAAGAATTATTTTAAGAGATATTTAATGCTAAAGTTGGACAAAATCGTTCCATTAAAAAAATTTTTATAGGAGCAAAAACTATACATGTGAATTTAATCATTTTTAGATCATTTTATTCAATAGAAAATCCCGGTGTGCAGATTTCATTAATTTTTTTTAATTTGACTCCTTTTTTGAGGTTTTATTTCTATTTTAAATTCAAATATTCAGCATCTTGACTGATATTTTTTACATATTTTAGAAAATGGTATTAATTTAAATGTTGCCAACTGTATAAACAGCGCAAACAATAATGTTTGCTTCAAATAAAAAAAATTATTTACACGTTACTATTATAAACAGAAAAAAACCTTCAAATTAGAATTAAATAATTAGGTATAAAAAGCAGGCACTTATTGGAAATTACGCCATTAAAACTATATTTACATGTGAATTTTGAAAGAGAAAGGATATTGTAAAATAAATTCATTAACATGCGTTAGAAGTCTGAAATAGAAGAAATTGCGTCACATTACACTTATTATGCAAAATGAACAAAAAATAGTATTGCAAAACAGTTTAAATTTAAAAATTGCGCGAGACAAAATATTAGAGGTTAAATATTAGATTTGTTCAAAATTTTATTATTTGTCGTTTGATGTGAGGTGTTCAGCTATAAGTATGCAAATTTTCATGTCTCCAACATAATTAGGGGATGAGTTAGAAAAATTGCTTAAAATACACATGTTAGATGCCAGAGGGTTAAATATTACACTTTTTCAAAAAAATTTTTATTTGCCGTTTGATGTGAGGAGTTCAGCTATAAGTATGCAAAATTTCACGTCTCCAACTTAATTAGGGGCTGAGTTAGAAAAATTGCTTAAAATACACAAGTTAGAGCCCAGAGGGTTAAATATGACTTTTTCAAAATTTTATGATTTATCGTGTTATCGCAAGTGTTCAGCTATAAGTATGCAAACTTTCATGTCTCCAACTTAATTAGTGGCTGAGTTAGAAAAATTGCTTAAAATACACAAGTTAGAGCCCAGAGGGTTAAATATTAGACCTTTTTCAAAATTTTATTATTTGTCGTTTGATGTGAGGATTTCAGCTATAAGTATGCAAAATTTCATCTCTCCAACTTAATTAGGTGCTGAGTTAGAAAAATTGTTTAAAATACACAAGTTAGAGCGCAGAGGGTTAAATATTAAACCTTTTTTCAAAATTTTATAATTTGTCGTTTGATGTGAGATGTTCAGTTGTAAGTATGCAAAATTTCATGTCTCCAACCAAATTAAATTAGGGGCTGAGTTAGAAAAATTGCTTAAAATACACAAGTTAGAGCCCAGAGGGTTAAATATTAGACTTTTTCAAAATTTTATTATTTGCCGTTTGATGTGTGGTGTTCAGCTATAAGTATGCAAATTTTCAAGTCTCCGACATGTATAGTTTCTGAGAACGGGCTCTGTGACAGACAGACAAAGGAGTGAGACAGGAAGGGTTTCGTTAGATGAACAAAACTCTAAAAACATGCTGCGGATGACTGTAACAACATCCTAAAATTACATTACCATCAGCGATCTACCAATCCCGAATTTAGTTTATATTCATTTCATATATTCTTATTCTTTTGTGTGGCCCTGTAAAATAACTATCAATATTATATACAGTAAAACCTCTGAATAGCGGACACCCCGAGAATGCAGAATTTGTCCTCTATTTAGAGGTGACCGCTACTGAGAGTAAAACATGTACAGTTATTTAAGAGTTGGTAATCGAGAAAATGTCCGCTAAATAGAGGTATCCGCTAATCGGGTGTGCCCGCTTTGGAGGTTTTATCAGTAAAACCTCTGAATAGCGAACACCTCGGGAGGGCAGAATTTGTCCTCTATTTGGAGGTGTCCACTACTGAGAGTAAAAAATGTACAGTTATTTAAGGGTTGGTAATCGAAAAAATGCCCCCTAAATAGAGGTGTCCACTAATCGGGTGTGTCCGTTATGGAGGTTTTACTGCATAATAATATCATCCTTTACAAGAAAATTGCATGCTGTATGATAGACAGAGAGACATCCAGAGAAAGATAACCTCCCTGAGCAATAAACACTTATGTCTTTTGTGTTAATCATCCACAATTGTATGTCATACAATTTTTTTTATTTTATACAACAGATTTTATACAACAGGCTAAAAACGGTCACCGTGGTACGGAGTACTGTATTATTATTTGTTTGCCCACCAAAACTGGTTGCCACGGGTTGTTGCAAGGTTTGTGATCACGTGGTTGAAACTGATCTATTCAATATTAATGCGTTCGTATTTTTTTTTATTTGCTCCATGTGTTCAAATCAGTTGTCTACGAAAACATCAACCGGTGAAAGTGACGCACACCAAATTTCTGTGACGTATGCAGATAAATTGTGCTTTTTTATCAGTTTTTTTCTATATAATTTTTAAACGGTTTGGAACTTATTTTTCATAGTAGGTGCATTCAGTAGGCGACCGTCATAGGTACCTTCTGGTGCAATCAGAAACGAAATCCGACAAATATTTTTTGAGTTATGCTTGACGAAAGGTTTTTATTAGGCTTTTCTTCTAGTTGGACATGGCGTTAATATCCATCGTAGTAGTAATGTGTCCGGACAGTAATATTTCGCTGAGTATTAGCCTTCGCTTCGCTCAGACAATTAACGAGATAAATAAATTTTGTATTATGTTGGAAGTCCAAATATACCACGAAATTCCTGTACCGTCCCATGTCCCTGATGCTGATTTTTAAGTTTGGAGCTGTCTGTATAAAATTGTTTCAATAAAAGTAATTCGATGTATTTTTTTTTTCCGAAACTGGGATTATTGTTTTATATAAATATGTAGCAAAAAATTAACGTGCACACATTTCTAGCGTTGTTATTATTTTTTTTAACTCTGTCCCTGGGTTTTAGGGCCCTTACCGTCCCTTTTGCTAAACCTATACAGAAAATCACTTCAGATGGAGCCATAGAATTTTTTTCGACTTTTTTCTCGTGCAGAAGTAGCTAGAGAAAGAATGGCATTTTTTTTTTTTTTTTTTTTTTTTTTTTTTTTTTTTTACAGGAAATTTACTGCAGAATTTAAATCAGCATTTAAATATCAATTTAATGAATCGTGGTTTTATTGGTAGTTTTACCTTCCCCAAGGTTTATTCCTTCACTTTTCGAGGTAAATTATTATTATTAATTTTTTTTATTTAATCCAATGTAAATAGCTGTTTCTAAAAATCAGTGAACATTGTGCCTATCACTTAGTCTTAACATGATTTGCCTAAAAATAGGTGGTAATTTTCCTTACCGTCCCATCCTTACCATACCTTTTTTTCCTCACCGTCCCTTTTTCCCCATACCATTCTCTTTTTTCCTTACCGTCCCTTCTTAACACCCCTTTAAGACAATGCTATACCAAAATTTTTTACTAAAAATACTACATTGTTATTATTTATTATTTTAATACTCTGTGGGTACTATGCAAATTCATTATAACTAAAAATTTAGAAGAAAATTAAAAATCATAGTGGTAAAATGGTAAGTAAAATTAAACTTGCAAGTTTAACTTAAACCACAGTTAAATTAAAAAAAAAATTATCTGCTGACCCCCCCTCTTCCTCCCTTTTTTTTTTGAATCATTAAGGCATTCGTCTATAAGTTTAAAATGTCATTTTAGTAAGTTTAATTTCACCCGATTTTTATTTCTGAAAAGTCAAAGTATTGTGAGAATGTCCCATACATCGCACATACACAGGGCTTTTCCGAATTCGACAGACAAATTCAGAGGGGTTTTAGTAGACATCAATATGAACAAAAATTGCTAAGGAGCATGGAAACCACCAATTTAAGGCTGTTCTCAAATCCAAAATGGTAACTTTATGACATAAGTTTTGATTTATTTTTGTTCGGAAATACATGAAACTAACAGGTGCTGTTGTTCAGAAACTATGTAATAAAACTGTTTTTTCCGTTTATTTTTTTTATTTTTTTTTTATTTATTTTTTTTTTAAACGCAATAGATTTTTCAGAAAATTGTGTCATTTTGAACCGAATTTCCGCGCGAAAGAAGAATAACCACCCAAGAAAAAGAGAAAAATGCCATGTCACGTGATCAAAATCATTTATAACTCAATAGGTAATCTATTAATCAAAAAATGGAAAACACAGTTCGATTCCAAATCGCTTCCCTAGTCAAGCCTTCCAGTTTTATGTATTTCTGTTACGAAAAAAATGAATTTGTAAATGTGTCAAAATGTTTTGCGCTTGTTGAGCAGAGCATTTGCGAACAGCTTTAATCAAAAATACAGGGTCAATTCTACCCTAACTCAACTGGGGTTGCCAGTATTAACTTTCAGTAAACTGAAGCATATTATAAAACTTTTAATAGACATGCTTATTTTTGTTGAAAATAACGCTTCACATTTTGGACTGTGATTACCAGTTCATGCGGTATCATCAATTGCGTCAGCACCCTGTTTTCTAGAACTTTTCATGATGTTATCACATTTCATGCCAAACAAGATACTCGACAAAATTCTTCATCGATTATATATATTAAATTTCAAACCATTGGGTTGAGTAGTTTTTGTGCTGTTATATGCGGACAGACAGACATGTGGACCAGACGATGACTATAGGTGCGACGTATTTATATAAGTACGAACGCATTTAAAAACCGCAGGCATGATCTTGAAAATTAATTGAATTATAATAAAGGATAATAATGGATTTATATCTATTTTTCATACCATTTAAATGCTATTTAATTAGTAAATATAGGGAGGATTCATGAATTGACGATGACCCGGATAACCTCGGCTTTTCACCCTAAGTCATGGAGCTATGAAGATTAAGTAATTAATCTTCATAAGTAGTATAGAAAAGGGTGTTCGAAAGAGAGGGTGGGAGGCGAGAGGAGAGCACGGAGCTGGAATCATACTATAGTAGGATAGGATTTGAGAGACAAAATTTGAAATATTATAAATTTTTTTCATCTTTTTAGTACAATATTAGTTGAATATTTAGTAAATATCATGCAGAAATAGTATTAAATGTTTTGCAATTACTAAAACAAAATTTGAAGTATTTACTTAATTGAATACAATTTCTTAGACAAAATTTGAAATATGATATTTATTTTTTCTTTTTAGTACAATTTAAAAATAATTTGTCATAACTTATATGATTGTTGAGTAGTTGTTATGTAAAAATATTATTAAATGATGTTTTTTTAAATATTTTGCGATAATTACTTAGACAAAATTTGAAATATGATATTTAGTTTTTCTTTTTAGTACAATATTAGTTGAATACTTAGTAACTGTTATTTAATATTTTACAATTACTCAGACAAAATTTGAAAGATGATATTTATTTTTCTGTTTAGTAAAATATTATATGAATACTTAGTAAATATTATGTATAAATATTATTAAATGTTTTGCAATTACTTAAACAAAATTTGAAATATGATATTTATTTTTCTTTTTAGTAAAATATTATACGAATACTTAGTAAATATTATGTAGAAATATTATTAAATATTTTGGCAATTATTTAAACAAAATTTGAAATATGATATTTATTTTTTCCTTTTAGTATAATATTAGTTGAATATCTAGTAACTATTTACTTAATTGAACACAATTATTTAGACGAAATATGAAATACGATTTTTATTCTTCTTTTTAGTACAATATTAGTTGAATACTTAGTAAATATTATGTAGAAGTATTATTAAATGTTTTGCAATTACTTAAACAAAATTCCAAATATTATAAATTTTTTATTCTTTTTAGTATAATGTTATATGAATACTTGGTCAATATTATGCAGAAATATTATTAAATGTTTTGGAATTACTTAAACAAAATTTGAAATATGATATTTATTTTTTATTTTTAGTACAATTTAAAAATAATTTGTGATAACTTATATGATTGTTGAGTAGTTGTTATGTAAAAATATTATTAAATGATGTTTTTTTTAAAAAATATTTTGCGATAATTACTTAGACAAAATTTGAAATATGATATTTAGTTTTTCTTTTTAGTACAATATTAGTTGAATACTTAGTAACTGTTATTTAATATTTTACAATTACTCAGACAAAATTTGAAATATGATATTTATTTTTCTGTTTAGTAAAATATTATATGAATACTTAGTAAATATTATGTATAAATATTATTAAATGTTTTGCAATTACTTAAACAAAATTTGAAATATGATATTTATTTTTCTTTTTAGTAAAATATTATACGAATACTTAGTAAATATTATGTAGAAATATTATTAAATATTTTGGCAATTATTTAAACAAAATTTGAAATATGATATTTATTTTTTCCTTTTAGTATAATATTAGTTGAATATCTAGTAACTATTTACTTAGTTGAACACAATTACTTAGACGAAATTTGAAATACGATATTTATTCTTCTTTTTAAGTACAATATTAGTTGAATACTTAGTAAATATTATGTAGAAATATTATTAAATGTTTTGCAATTACTTAAAAAAAATTCCAAATATTTTAAATTTTTTATTCTTTTTAGTATAGTATTATATGAATTCTTGGTCAATATTATGTAGAAATATTATTAAATGTTTTGGAATTACTTAAACAAAATTTGAAATATGATATTTATTTTTCTTTTTAGTGTAATATTAGTTGAATACTTACTAACTATTATGTTATTATTAAATGTTTTTTAAATTTTTTACAATTACTTAGACAAAATTTGAAACATGATATTTATTTTTTCCTTTTAATACAATTTAAAAATATCTCATGATAACTTGTATGAATACTTAGTAAATACTATGTAGAAATATTATTAAATATTTTACAATTACTTAAACAAAATTTGAAATATGATATTTATTTTTCTTTTTAGTATAATATTAGTTGAATACTTACTAACTATTATGTTATTATTAAATGTTTTTTAAATCTTTTACAATTACTTAAACAAAATTTGAAACATGATATTTATTTTTTCTTTTTAATACAATTTAAAAATATCTCATGATAACTTATATTAATACTTAGTAAATATTATGTAGAAATTTTATTAAATATTTTGTAATTACTTAAACAAAATTTGAAATATTATATTTTTTCTTTTTAATAAAATATTATATGAATACTTAGTATTTATTATGTAGAAATATTATTAAATGTTTTTTAAATATTTTACAATTACTTAGACAAAATTTGAAACATTATATTTTTTCTTTTTAGTAATTTATATATTTTTTAAAATGTAGATGATTAATTAGTTCATTTTAATTAATTTTCGTGACTTAGTAGTTCAAGTATTTAATTTAAAATTACTATTTATCACAAAATTTAATGCAGGATAGTAATATAGTACTCAGAATTTGCTGATATATTGTATGTATTTTTAAAATGTAGATGTTCTGTTAGTTCGTTTTAATTAATTTTCATGGTTTAGTAGTTCAAGTATTTAATTTAAAATGACTATTTATCATCAAATTTAATGCAGGATAGTAATATAGCACTCAGAATTTACTGTTATATTGAAATTATTATATGTATTTTTAAAATTTGAATGATTTGTTAGTTGTATTTTATATTATTAGTCAGTTGTATTTTCAAATTTTTCTATTTAGCTTACTTGTATGTATACAGTTTTTAGGAATTTTCACTTGAATTGGAAGTATGTAATTCAGTGTATATAACATTTGTTATTGATATACAAGAAAATCATCACTCTATGTATGTAAGTTTTGAATAACAATTCTACAGTAAAATTATTTCTGTATGAATAAAGTATTTTTTAATCGTTAATGTATAAAATCAACTATAAAAGTCCTTAGTATTAGACCTTGGTAAAGACTTTTCAATAATATCAATTGCATATAAGTTAAACATTTGTGATAGAAATTTAATTAAATCACGAATAAATTGGAAGGGTTTGGGTTTAATGGTCTTTAAAATAAACTGTTGTATACTTCACAAAGAACTTATTTACAAAAACATGCAAAATGGTTTGCAATCAAAAATTAAGTTATTTAAAATAAGAGATATTTCTTCGATGCTTATAAAACATTTACATTGAAAAAATATGAGGGATAGTGACTAAATAATATATTTAAGTTACAGTGGTATGTTAAAAAGTAATGGACATAATTAATTTAATTGGAATGTTAAAAAATCTTCTTTCTTAAAATTTGTGTACTTGTGAAATAATCCCCCCCCCCCCCCCTAAAGTCAATGACTATCATTATTTGAATATTAGTTAGTTTCTGTTGAAATAGCTGATTACTTATCGAATGTTTGTGAAATATGGTGTTTAAAAGTATGCAAGTAAACGTCAGGGACGCAGTTTGGGCATTGGATGGCATATCAGTTATTAAAAAAATTGAATTTTGAACCCCTAAAAATTTAGCCCCAACATACTTCCCTTTCAAAAAGGCATATCCCTCTATGTTATAGTATCAGTTTATCGTTTTATTTCTATTCCTACTCTACATCAATTCGAAAACATTAAGCCCTCCTAAAAATAAGTACCCCAAAAATTTAGCCCTTAATACTTCCTCTCGAAAAGACCTAACCTTTTATGTTATAGTATGACACCATCTCATATGATCATTCACTCAAACTCTAAGACGATTCCCTTTCGAAAAACTATTATCTTATATGGTCATTCATTCAAACCCTAAGATGATTCGAAAAATTAAGTCCCGTCTAAAAATTTAGACCCTCCTACCCCATCATGCTATAGTATGATCTACAAGGATAATCGACTCTTTACGTTCGAATTCTCTGTATTTATTATGTATACATTATTTAGAAACATACTAATTTAAAATGTAGATTTTGCCCATTTTGGGCCACGGTGAGTGAAGCGGCGTTCGTTAAAATCGTATACATTAAATTAATTCTCAAAGTGTAGTAGTAATTTACTGTTGACTTCCGACAAATCAACCTCTTTTTGCACATAAATGACAGGAACACAATTTTTTATCTTGCAACGTCTAAAATCTCGACTCACAGGTATAGTTTCTTGGCTTGATCAGTTATACATATTTCAAATTATCAAGTCAAGAGACTATTTTGTTACAGGTTCGATTCCAAGAGAAATTTCTACGAAAAACCGAATTACAATACTTTCCATTTCCTGCCGATAGAGAGCGCCACCTAATATTTTCAGCCCCGTTCTTGTTCAAGCCCAAAGTCGATTCCAAAAAAAAAAAAAAAAAAAGTTTCCTCATACTTCCTCTCTAAAAGACCTAACCTCTTATGTTATAGTATAACATTACCTTATATGGTCATTCATTTAAACTCTAAGATGATACGAAGAATTAACCTCCGTCTAAAAATTTTTCCATATTCCTACCCCATCATACTATAGCATAATCTACAAGAATAATCGACTCCTTACGTTCGAAAACTATCTTAACCTCTATGTTCGACAATCAGTTTCCACACTTTATCCGTATCTCTCTATAACATTATCTTATCAGATTATCATTTCTTATCTCATTTCCGGCTGATAAGAACCTAACCCTCTCAAATCCTATCCTACTATAGTATGATTCTAGCTCCGTGCTCTCCTCTCATCTCCCACCCTCTCTTTCGAACACTGTTTTCTATACTACTTTCATAGCTCCATGACCTAAGTCAGGATTGGCGAACCTTTTTCTTGCCGCGTGCCAAATTTGATCAAAAATTATTTTACGTGACCATGACGTGCCATTTAAAAAACAAATTTTGTTTGTGGAAAAATAATGGATTAAAATTACTTACATTTTTAGATTAAGGCTTAAAAATATGACGACCATATATGCAGATATTACACTATAATAATTATGGAAACAAATATATTTTAGAAATTAATAAAAAAAATAATGCGATGTAATTTGATTTATGTTGTTGCATACCTGGTTAATTTTAATGCAAACTGAAATGGATTTATATGAAGAGTGCTTTCAGTTTGAGTTTTGATAGTATTCATTTGTGAAAACAGTGACTCGAAAACATAGTTAGGCAGAAAAAAAGCTAAAATGGCAAATGCCAGTTTCTTTGAATAGCTCTGAAAAAATTCAAAGTTGATGAAAAATTCAACTTTACCATCAGAATTTAGTAATGTCTAATTAGCCAATTCTAGTCGATAGTTTTCAAATAACGTCTTTGTTTGAAAAAAAAAAAAAAAAAAAAAAAAAAAAAACGAGACCATAATTAATTACATTTGAACATAATAAGCCGGAGTTAAAAATTTTCTATTTTCATTTAATCGCGTTTGAAAAAGATCAGTCGCGATTTTCTGTGATCTCATTTTATTTTGATTTAGAGCCACAAGCAATGTTGTGCCAAAATTATTCTTTCGCGTGCCAAAAGTGGCATGCGTGCCATAGGTTCGCCGTACATGACCTAAGTGTAGCAGGACGAGCTGTTCACCTTCGAATACACGGATCGGGTTTCTTCACTTTCCTGGGGGAGAAAATGCACGGTGTGCCTATGGAAGTTTTTAATTGAAAAAAAATGTTTTTTATTTTTATAATATACCGAAAAAATATCTATCTTTTTGCCAATTATCTATCTTTTTTGTATAAGTTTGGTTTAAGTGGAACTAAAAAAAAAAATCTGTTTCCGCGTTAGGCAGATTTCGTCTCATGTAAGAAGAATTAATGTTATTTTCTATAGATTCGTCGGGACTTAAAAAAATCTTTCCGAAACAAACATATAATTGCCGTACACAGAGTCCGCTTTAGACAGTATTGACTGCATTTTCGAGTTTTTACGTAAAATTAAGGGTAACTTAGAGTAATGTAAAAAGTTACAACTGACCACAGAAACTTTGCAAAATGAAAGGAGAAAAAAAAAATTATGAATTTTGTCGTAGAATTCACTGAATTACCATATTATTTACGAATTCTCCCCCCCCCCCCACACACACACCCTGTGCAGTTGTTGTGGCTTTTTTTTTTTTTTTTTTTGTAATAATGCAAGATTTAAGCAATTCCGCATCACTGCTCGGGCAAAAGAGCCATCGAAAATACGGAATTTTTATAAAGATTTTTAATTTTTAAGAATTAGAAAAACATTTAGCAGTCTTAAAATTATATCTGGGCAAGTTTTAATTGTACCTTTAGGAATTTAAACTATTTTTTTAAGAGGGGGGAAAAAATCAATGTTTTCCATGGATTAAAAAAAAAATCTGCTCTGAGTCGAATTGCAATTTCTAAAATCTCCCTTACATTGGACTGTATTACCATATTATTTACACACTTATATCTTACAACCCCTCCGCCCAATCATGCAACCCGCCAAAAGTATTCCATAAATGAAACTCATCAGACAAATCAAGACAAATCAGGACCTCATTCATTCACCAGAGCTATCAAACAAAGTTTAATATCACAACAAACTGCCATGGAACAGTCTCATGCTGTATTCAAGAACTCTTGCATTTCAACCCGCGCAAGCAAATCAGCAATGATACCGGAAACTTCATAAAGATTTTTAATTTATAATAATTAGGAAAACTTTTAGCAAGTTTAGAATTATATCTGCGGAAGGTTTCAATTATACTGTTGTAAATTTAAACTAACTTTTTTTTTTTTCAAACGGATAAAAATCAATGTTTTCTATGGATAAAAAAAAAAAAAAAAAAAAAAAAAAAAAGTCTGCTCTGAATCGAATTGTAATTTCTAAAATCTTCCGTTACAGAACGTATTATCATATTATTTACACACTTATATCTTCCGCCACTTCCCCCAATCATGCAACTCGCCTAAAGTACTCCATAAATGAAACTCATTAGACAAACAAAGACAAATCAGGACTTCCATTCATTCACCAGAGATATCAAACAATGTTTAATATCACAACAAACTGCCAGGCAAGGGTCTGATGCGGGACTCAAGCACTCTTGCATCTCAACTCGGGCAAACAAGTAAGCAATGATAATGGAAATTTTATAAAGATTTTTAATTTATAAATAAATAGAAAAAAAAATAACAGTTTTAAAATTGTTTCAGCTATTGTTCTCTTGTTAAAGTGTATTATTTTATTAAAGTGAAATAAATAAATAAATAGTAAATAAATAAATAAATAAATAAAATGTAATGATTTTTTTGGAAGAAAAATCGGTACTTCTTAGTTATTCCTTCGACCAATTTCGCCAAATTATATAAATCGTAAAACCACTCGCCAAATTATACACATTGACATAATTTTTTATTTTAAATAACGAAAGAACAAATAAATTAGTAAAACATTAATAAAAATACAAATAAACCGTCGCATTAATGGTTTTATTGGCCATTACAAGCATTTAATCTTACAATCAATTAATTAATGACAACCATTATTGGCATTTAATCTTACAATTTGGTCGACGGGATAACTAAGAAGTACCGAAAAATCTGTTCTGAATCGAATTGAAATTTCTAAAATCTCATTTACTTTGGACTGTATTACGATATTATTTATGGATTCACATCCCCTCCTCCCCCTTAATCCTGCAACACCGGTAAGGTACACCATAAATTAAACTTATCAGACAAACTAACACCAATTAGTACTCTCATTCATTCACCACAGATATCAAACAAAGCTTACGTTTAACATCACAACAAACTGCCGGGGAAGAGTGATGCGGGACTGAAGCACGCTCGCATCTCAGCTCGGGCAAAAGAGTCAGCAGTGGTACCGGAAATTTTACAAAGATTTTTAATTTATAAATAACTAGAAAAAAATAACAATTTTAGAATTATATGCACGCAAGATTTCAGCTAATGTTCTTTTGAGACTGTAAGTTATTTTATTAAAGCAAAACAAATAAATAAATAAATAATATTACATAATAATAAATGAATAAAATGAAATGTTTACTTTGGTTAAAAAAACTGTTCTGAATCGAATTGTAATTTCTAAAATCTCATTTACTTTAGACTGTATTACGATATTATTTATGAATTCACCAACCCCCCCCCCCCCCCCCCCCCGCCCCTCAATCCTCTTAATTATACAACACGCGTAAAGTACAACATAAACAAAACTCACCAGAAAAACAAAGACAAATTAGGACCTCCACTCATTCACAAGAGATATCAAACAAATCTTAAGGGGTCTCGGTGCACTTAAAGTTGGAAAAATTTAATAAAAAAGACCATTTTCAATCTTTAATATCTTAATTTTTTTTTTGTTTTTAAGACATAATTTTTATTGGGATGAAAGATATAAATATGTTCTTTCATTTCATGTATTTAAAAAATTGCAAGATGCAGAATTAGCATTTGCAGGGGCCTCCGAATTGTCAGACATTCGATGAGCAGAAAATCGGCATAACAGATTACGCGCAGGATTACAAAATAAATTTTGAAACTAGAATGAAAATTTTGGGGCCTACTTATACTTCAGATTGTAACAATTACCCTGAACCTAAATAAATTTATATTTAAAACAATTTTATATTTTTAATACAAAGTAGTATTTAGCTAGTGCAAAATTTAGCAAATTTCAACACTACATTTAAAAAAGTTTTTAAACAATAAAACGGAAATTTTAGGTTCAGTTTATACAGACTAACATGAAACATATGTTTTGAAAATTTCATGAAAAAATATGCAGAAGTTAGATATCCTACGCGTTATGCACAAAAACGTCATTTAGAGAAAAATGACTTTAAAGTTTTGGAAAGGCGGCTTCAGCTATTGGGCGCGTATAATTCTAAACACCATAACTTCTGTTCTAATGGAAATTTTAAAGAAACAATTATATAAAAATGTTCAGAAAAAATAGGAGTTTATTTTCTGAAATTAAATCTGTTCGAAATTAAAATTTCAAAAATTTTAAAGCTTTAAGATTCCTGAGACCCCTTAAGTTTAATATCACAACAAACTGCCTGTAGAAGAGTACGATGCGGTATTCAAGCACTCTCCCATCTCAGCTCGAGCAAACAAGACATCGATGACACCAGAATTTTTATAAAGATTTTTAATTTTTAATTATTAGAAAAAACAATCTTAGAATTATATGTACGCAAAGTTTTAGCCATTGTTCTGAGGAAAATTTAAACTCGTTTTTTTATAAAGCTAAATAAAAAAAATCCCTGTGTTCTATGAATTTTTAAAAAATTAGGCTATGAGTTGAATTTTGATTTCTAAGATTTCCTTTACATTAGACTGTATTATTATATTATTGACGGGCTCACATCAACCCTTCCAACCTCTACCCCTCCACCCCCCCCCCTCCCCCACATACTCACACTAAGATGATTTTTAATTTATAATAATTTGAAAAAAAAAATATATATCTTAGAATTATACGTAGTCAAAGTTTGAGTTACTAACATGTTGCGAATATAAACTATTGTTTTAAAGGGGAAAAAATCACTCTTTTCTGTGGATTAAAGAAACAAATTGGAAAATTGCACATCAAACGTGGCAAATGAGGTGCTTTCGTACAATAACTAGTTTTATAAATATTTTTTGCCCCGCATATTGTACTGAATGTATATTTCAGTGCACTTCATAAGTGCTTATCAATTTCATTCTGTTCGAAAGGCTGTAACATCATTAAAATGCACTTGAAATAATTTGTTTTTCAGAATGTGACGAAAAACTTTTGACTGCCCTGTAATTAAACTATACATCCGATTTTCATAAAATCTGAAGTGACGCGACAAAATTTTGCAGCAGTTATATATTTAAAATTTCAGACTATGTGGTTGGTTAATTTTTGCTCTGTTATATGGGGATCGACGGACGGACAGGCAGACAAACAGACAGACGGACCTAACGACGGCTATATGTGTTACGTATTTATATAATTACGTACGCACCTAAAAAGCATGCTCTGAGACGAATTGTAATTTCTAAATTTTCCTTTACATTGGATTGTGTTACCGTATTATTGGGTCGTTCTGAAAGTCGTGTCCGTTTGGGAAAATCAATTCGTTCCGGAAAATTCTTTCATTTAAATATTAGACATTGATTCCGATATCTAATGTCTAATAATTACCGGGCAGAATTTTTCGGTACGAATTGATTTTTCTAAACGGACACGACTTTCCGAACGACCCAATATTTACGGATCACCCCCCCGCCCCTTTTCCCAATCATGCAGCATTTGTTAGGTATACCATAAATGAAACTCATCAGACAAACAAGGACCTCCATTCATTCAAACGAGTGATTCCGATGCGAGGCACAAGTATTCTCGAATCTCAGCTCGAATAAATAGTCATCGTGGATACCGGAATTTCTAAAAAATAAAAAAAAAACTTAAAATAAAAAATATATTTTAGGATTATTTTGTACGCAATGTTTTAGCTATTGTTACGTTTAGATCATAAACTTAAAAAAAAAAAAAAAAAAAAAAAAAAAAAAAAAAAAAAAAAAGTAAGAAAACAACAACAACAACGTTTTCTATGGAGTTAAAATAAATACGCTCTGAGACGAATTGTAATTTTTGATATCTCCTTTCACTGGACTGTATTATCGTGTTATCTTTGGGCCATCCCTCCCTCTACCTTTCCACAATCATACAACACGTGTAAGGTACACCATAAATGAAACTCATCAGACAAACAAACACAAATCAGGACCTCCATTCATTCACCAGATATATCAAACAAATCTTAAGTTTAATATCACAACAAGCTGCCGAGGAAGAGTCCGATGCAGGTCTCAAGCACTCTCGCATCTCAGCTCGGGCAAACAAGACATCGATGATACAGGGATTTTCTATAAAGTTTTTTAATTTTTAATTAGTAGGCAAATCAATCTGAGAATTATATATAAGCAAAGTTTTAGCTATTGTTCTGATGAGAATTTAAAATCTTTTTTTATATATACTAGGGGGCTCTGCCCCCTACGAGCTACGCTCGTCAACCCCCCGTTCAGACAACGCAGACTCTAACAGCAGGCTAATTTGATCGGCTTTAAAAAGATTTCGGAAGATTGAATTATAATTTGAATCTGACAATTATAATCTGACGTAATTTTCACCAAACTTTTCTTTCTCTTTTTAATATTCACGTAAAAATACTTTTGTTAGAAATGAAATATTATGATCATCTTAAAATATGAAATGTCTCGCACAATTTTTAAATTTAAACTGTTTTGCAATATTATTTTTTGTTCATTTTACGTAATAAGTGTAATGTGACGTAAATATGACGTAAATTCTCCTATTTAAGACTTCTAACGCATGTTAATGAATTTATTATTTTACAATATTCTTTCTCTTTTAAAATTCACGTGTAAGTATAGTTTTTATGACGTAATTTTCAATGAGTTCCTGCTTTTTATATTTTCTGTTTATAATAGTCACGTGTAAAATAAATTTTTAATTTGAAGCAAACGTTATTGTTTGCGCTGTTTATACAGCTGGCAACAGTTTAAATTAATACAATTTTCTAAATTTTGCAAAAAATATCTCTCGAAATTATGAAAATTTGAATTTAAAATAGAAATAAAACCTCAAAAAATGAGTTAAATTAAAATACTAAATGCAGTCTGCACACCGGGAAATTCTGACGCATAAAATGATCTAAAAATGACTAAATTCCTATGTACAGTTTTTGATCCTATAAAACTTTTTTAATGGAACGATTTTGTCCAACTTTGGCATTAAATATCTCTTAAAATAATTCTTCGATTTGAAAACTGTCTGCATGCATCAGCGTGTTTATCAAACATTTCTCTATAATACTATCGATTTTCATATTTTTGTATGCAACAGTTTTTTTAATATTAACGAAGAAATATTAAGCATTCAAATTGGTTGCCGATCTGCCGGGAATATCTACGCAGATTTTCATTGGTCCATTTCCAAATCAAAACTTTTTTTTATATATAGAAGGATAAAGCTAAATAAAAAATAAAACAATGTTTTCTATGAATTTTTTAAAAATTAGGCTCTGAGTTAATGTTTGATTTCTAAGATTTCCTTTACATTGGACTCTATTATTATATTATTGACGGACTCAAATGAACCCTTCTCCTCCCCCTCCCCACATACATACATTCACACCAAGATTTTTAATTTAGAATAATTAGAAAAAAAAAATCTTAGAATTATATGTATGCAAGTTTTAAGCTACTAACATGTTGCGAATATAATCTATTATTTTAAAGCAAAAAAATACAACACGCGCTCTATAAATGAAACTCATCAGACAAACAAACACAAATCAGGGCCTCCATTCATTCACCAGCGATATCAAACAAAGCTTAAGTTTAATATCACAACAAACTGCTAGGGAAGAGTCCGATGCGGGTCTCAAGCACTCTCGCATCTCAGCTCGGGCGAATGAATCCGGATCTGTTTACAAAAGAAACAAGGGGCTCCCACAACATGCTACAGTTTGCGCAAACACTGCACAGCGGCAAGAGAAAGGCGCAACAGGAGGAATGATCGATAACAATTGCGACAACTGAAATAACAGCAAACCACTCTGCTGTGTTATTAATGACAGAGTGTTGGAAGAGAAAGATGAAGAGAAGTGAAGTGATGGAGATGAATCGCGTCCCACTGACTTGTTTCGATAGCGTTACGATGGCAAAACGTGACACTAGAATATCGTTGATGTGGTTAATTAATGAGGTATCGGCGCGTGGCTAGGTTGTCGTCCCGGTGGAAACACACGTGTCGCAAATAGATTGGGAAGTGTGGGAGAAACTGATGGAAAATTAAGGTGTGAAGAAATAATATATGTCATAAGTTATTTAGATTTGGGAACTTACGATGCTTTAAATTGTCAACTGATCGGTAAAAATACTAGTTTTCTAAACATTTAAAAAAATAATTACAAATATTACTATAGGGCTATTCCATCGTAACTGACGTAACATTTGGTCATCGAATTTTGTTTTCAAAACTATGTAGAAAATATACTAATACAGCTAGAACAAATTTTTACAATTTGAAATATTTCTTACTGACTTAATACCCAAATACCTGCAGATTATTTCAATCTCTCTTTTAGTCCCGAAAATTGCAATTCAAAATTCTGTAATTGACGTAACATAAAATACAAATGTAAATAAGTACGAGTAATAAGCCAAAATTACGTCCACTAATAACCATATCACAATATTAAAATATTTATTTGCTTAAAAGACGTTATAAAAACACATTAAAAGTAAATTAAAAATCTATATTGACATGTTTCAACTCTTTTACTGAGTCGTCATCAGAATCCATAACAGAAAATTTTCCAAAAACAGAAAACATTGTCTATTCATATGCATTGTATTTGTAATTTTCTGTTATACATTCTGATGACGACTCAGTAAAAGAGTTGAAACATGTCAATATACATTTTTGATTTACTTTTGATGTGTTTTTATAACGTCTTTTAAGCAAATAAATATCTTAATATTGTGATATGTAACATAAAATAGACAAACATTTTTTCTTCCTTCATTGAAGTGTAAAAATTATCAAAATTACCCCGTTAATAAAAAGTGATTTAAGGTTCTGAACAACACTAAGTAATGCCAAATTATAACAGTAACTTGTTTAATTAATTTCTGAATAATAAAAAAGAAAAAAAAGGGCATTTACACGTGTAACTGACTTAACATTATGACTTTACAAAGACAATAACGGTACTTAACTTTGTAAACAGTAATTTACAATGCCTTTTTATTAGAGAATATAAAAATATCAAGTTTTCCAATCATACCCTTGAATTAAACATAAATTTAACCCCCCCCCCCAAAAAAAAAAAAAAAAAAAATCTGTGGAATTGCCCTATAGTTAAATGCTTAAATGATACCATAGAGAAAACGGGAAAAGCCTGGAGAAGTAGCTTTATTTTACGAAAATAACATTCGGAATAAAATTCAAATTCCTTTTAATTTGTAACATTACTATTTGTTTTATGTTCTATGGATAGCAGAAATAGGCTACTCCTTTGTAAAAATGTGAATAAATGTTTCAATACAAAAAATATTTCCTCATTAATATATTAGTTTAGTTTGTATGATACAGGGAGATAATTTGAAGAGAATAGGTATGCTTATTTATCGTTTTTTTTTTTTTTTTTTTTTCGAAAAAAATGTATATATAAAGTTATTGTTAAATGCTAAAAGAAAAGAAATTTTAGGAATTGAAGTTTAAGAAAACAGTATTACTATTATTTTTTTTTATATACATTAAAAGACAAATATTTTCCCAAAAAATAATTTCCTGTATTTGTGTATTTAACACCTGATGGAGAAATTTACTGGTTCGAATCGAAATATTTATGTGATACGGATCAAATCGAGTTAAATTGTTCTAGTGTTAAGATATTATCAACAAATAATTCATGGTGTTATAATTTAAGCCATAGCCGTAGACAAGGATATGGTATCAAAAATCACAGTCGTAGTAGTATTTTAATATCACTATCACTGTGTATAACTAATTACGTGGGGTATCAATAAGTTTTTGCACTTACATAGAAATGATTTAGTAAAATTTATGAAATTGCTACATTGTATTAGTCCATTTTTATATAGTCACCGTGCACAGTAACACATTTCTGCAAACGGTATTTAAAAAAGAGGGGTGGAGGGATGTCTTCCAGGAGGTTCAATAGTACACCCAAAGGGGGGCATTTTTCTAATTTTTACCAACCCCCACATGGGACATATTGTTGCAAAGGCCTGTGACCACTTATTCATGTTATGCATATCGTGAGTCCGCCCCCCACAATTTGCCCTCCAGGAGAGCACTTTTCTAAATTTTGCGGACACCATTCATGCCCCCCGGGGGACCGTTTTCCTTTTCAACAATTTCATTTATTTTAAAAAATACGGTTCAAATGGTAAACTCGCTGCATTTCAACTTTCAACTAAAAGTACAGTTTGAAAAAAAAAAAAATCTGTATAGTTAATTAAAAATTTTAAAAATGTAACAAACATTTATTTTTTTTAAATTCCTACTACTTTTTTAAATATTAATATTTTTGCCTAATTATTATTATTTTAGATTTTCAAATGTATATTACACAAGACTGCGCATGGATTTTTAGATACATCTAATATTACATTTAATATAATTTTTTGACTGATATATATAATGTAAATCGACGAAATCTAACACATCTTCATATACTTTTATTTAAAAAAAAAAAAAAAAAAAAAACCTGCATGTTAAATCCACGAGCAGATTCATCTCATATATAATACAGAACATGTACAAAAAAGTTTAAATCCCTATCTCAAATACAAAAAAAGTCTTAGCATTTTTAAAACATGAAAGTGAAGAAAATAGGAACATGGAGAAAAAGCCATTTAAATTTTTAATTTGTGTGGGTAATTACGCTGGATGTATTAACAAAATTTACAATATCTCGTGATATAGTTGCCGTATGGATAAAAATAAGGTGTCAAAGTATTCACAATTAAACAGGCTTTCATTTAATATTTAAAAACAAAAATCGCTTTTTTGATCAATTTTGAGTTTTACTTCCCTCAACAGCTTGAAATTTTCTGAGACATTTTCAGACTCATTTTTAAAAATAAAAACATGAAACTTGCTGAGGTGATTTTTGAAGAGATCTATAAGAGGCCGTGTGAATTCATTTTTCGCTCAATTAATCATAATTTGATTTTTAAACAATTATTTTCTCAGTATGACCATTTTTTTCATTCCCAGATCTCCCGCTTCGGAAAATTCAGGTCAAAACGCCAAATTTGGCAGCATTTTTTGCAATATTTTCTGCATTTATATTAAAAAAAATCGACAAGCACGGCACATTATGTAGTTTCTAAATAAGAGATTTTGCCAGTTTGATGAGTTTCAGAGCAAAAATGAACGTAAAAATAAATCATAAAATAAGATTTTGGATTAGAATACAACCTTAAATTAGTTAAAAAAAAAGAATCTAAAATAAGATAATAAAAAATAATTGAGGCTCAAATTTCCCTCCGAAATATTATTCAGGCTACGGTCTTGGCCACGTATGACAAAGAAATTAGCATCTGAATAAAATTTTTCTAAATTTACAAGCCATTTATATGCTCTTCTCATATTTTAGCATCAAACTCAGTTGTTACACCCACGCAAACTCTGGCACATTCCCGGAACTCCAGCCCTTTACAAAGAGGGGGAACGAGCTCGTTTTCGTAGAAGAAAGTCTTAGGATATCCTCTTTCCCTATCACGTTCTTTCCTGCAGAACTCTATGTATCATTAGTCGTTCATCGGAAAACAGGCCTAGGATGTTTTATTGGCTGAGAGCGAAGAGAACGGAGGAACTTTGAGGGGTAGTCGTGAAGAAAAGATGACTTGAAGGAAGTCATCATCGGTCAAGTTATCGCGAGAGACATCTTTCACCCTCTACCCTTGAAAGAGAAGAGAAAAAGATTTTTTTTTCTCAGTTCTATTCACATTCTTTTTTTTTCCTCTCTCTTTCAATGTGAGTATAGATGGTTCTTCAATGTAAACAAAGTATTCTACTCATACCCTTCTGAAAGAAAGAGGGATGAGGAGTGCTTATTTCTTTTGCTTTTCAGCCAGAAGTTCTGTTTATTGCTTTTGGAAATAAGGAACACATTTCGGAGTGTATTATAAAAAGTTTTATTTCCTGTTATGTCTGGTCGTTTATTTTGAAAGATGCATTATAGTACGACATTGTTATGTGACATGGCAAAAAGATGGATTTCATTTTGGAGAATTTGAAATCAGGCAGATTTATGGAAGATGGAAGAAGTCAGATTCGTGTTCATTATACTCTACCCACACTTTTAAAGTTTATTGACCCGTATTTATTTATAAAGTTTGAATTTGATATAAAAAGTATTATATAAAGAAATGCTTCATATCCCCCTTCCTCAAGTAAGAATAATTGGGGAAATAGTCGCGCACATTCAGTGACGTTTAGATTATTATTCTGGCATAATTGTATTAATACGACTATAGAAAATTATAAATAAAAGTAGTTGTTATATCTTTCTTTTTTCTTGAATGATAAATAATAACACTTGCATCTTTCAGAAATAAATAAGGATTAGAACTAAGGAGCGCTTATTTATTTTACTTTTCAGCCAAAAGTTCTGTTTATTGCTTTTGGAAATAAGGAATACATTTCGGAGTGTATTATAAAAAGTTTTATTTCCTGTTATGTCTGGTCGTTTATTTTAAAAGATGCATTATAGTACGACGTTGTTATGTGACATGGCAAAAAGGTGGATTTCATTTTGGAGAATTTGAAATCAGGCAGATTTTTGGAAGATGGAAGAAGTCAGATTCATGTTCATTATACCACACTTTGAAAGTTTTTTGACTTGTATTTATTTATAAAGTGGGAATTTCATATAAAAAATATTATATAAAAAAATATTATTGCACTATATAGGGTTTATATCGCCCTCCCTCACGTAAGAATAATTGGGGAAATAGTAGCGCACTTTCAGTGACGTTTAGATTATTATTTTGGCATAATTGTATTAATAAGACTATAGAAGATTATAAATAAAAGTAGTTGTTATATCTTTCCTTTTCCTTAAATGATAAACATTTACACTCATATCTTTCTGAATTAAATAAGGATGAGGACTAAGGAGCGCTTATTTCTTTTGCTTTTCAGCCAGAAGTTCTGTTTATTGCTTTTGAAAATGAGAAACACATTTTGGAGTGTATTATAATTTTATTTCCTGTTATGTCTGGTCGTTTATTTTGAAAAATGCATATAGTACTACGCTGTTAGGTGACATGGCAAAAAGATGGATTTCATTTTGTAGAATTTGAAATCAGGCAAATTTCTTGAAGATGGAACAAGTCAGATTCATATTCATTCTATTCTACCGACGCCTTGAAAGTCGTTTGACACGCATTTATTTATAAAGTGAGAACATTATATAAAAATATATTATATAAAGAAATATTATTACTCTATATATAGTTCATCCCCCCGCCCCCCCCCTCCGCCGCCAACTAATAAGATTTAGAGAAATAGAAGACCGCTTTTAAAGAGGTTTGAATTATTATTCTGCCGCATTTGTATTATTAAGGTACAGTAGATTATTAATGTGTATTTGCTATATCTTTCTTTTTTCTTCAATGATAAATTATTCTGCTCATATCCTTATGAAAGAAATAAGGGTACGGGGTATTATTTCTTTTGCTTTTCAGTCAGAAGTTCTGATTATTGCATTTGGAAATAACGAACTCATTTGAGAGTGCAATCTAAAATGTTTTATTCCCTGTTATGTCTGGTCATTTATTCCGAAAAATGCATTGCAGTACGACTATATAATATAGTAAAAAGACATTTAATTTTGCAGAATTTGAACTAAGACATATTTATTTAAGAAATTGCGATAACATGTAGGAGGAAAGAAGCCAGCATAATGTTCATTATACTTATATTTGGAAAGTTTTTTTTTTAATTACCCGCATTTATATATAAAATAGGAATTTTCCATAAAGAGATATTATACACTCTACATACGGTGATTTTTCTGTCCCACGTCAGTTATGATAAGTAGAAAAACAGCATCTAACTAGCTTTTAATGACGTTTAGCTCGTTATTCGGACACATCTGGATTAATAAGGCTGCAGCAGAATTTTATTAATAATGCCAGATTTATTAATATATTTATTTTTCTTGGACGAGAAATTCATCTTCTCATACCCTTTTGAAAGGAAAAATAATGAGGAGTACTTATTATTATTATTATTATTATTATTATTATTATTATTATTATCATTAGCATTATGAATATTATTTGTTATTATTATTTATTAACCATTTGGAAAAATGGTTATTGTCCACGTCAGGGTGGGAAATCTAAAGCATATCTGAAGCGGTTTATTGGTTTAATCCGCATTTTATTCGTTTTCTGATTGGTCTATACACTAACCTTTGCTTTCAACAGAGATGATACTTCTGTTGCCACTATGAAAAAAAGTAATGAAAACTACAAAAAAAAAAAAAAATTAATAACTCAGAAACAAATTGAGATACAGCTTTCAAACAAATAGCATTTAAAAGTACATTTTTTCTCTATACGACGGTGTAAAAAGTAATAGTGTGGGATGTTTAGAAGTTTAAGAATGAAATTTCATTTAAAATGGGTCGTCAGATTTCCAAGAAATCTGACGATGGAAAAGCCTTTTCCCGAACAGCCAATGAAATGCTTGGATAATACGTAAGTTTCAGGTGGATAATACGTAAGTTTCAGGAAATCTGACAAGTCGCAGGCAATTTTTGTCGCTTGCAATTTTTACGTGTAATAGCACTATTAATGTTTAATTCATGGCATACGTAATGTATGATCAACTCCGTGTTTTTTATGTCTTAAATTTTAGTCTTTGAAAAAATCATTTTCCAAATGGTCATTGTAATTTGTTAAATTGCATTTTTTTAGATTTGCAGTCCGAGATCCTGTTCCTTGCTTTTCGAAATAAAAACATATTTGAGAGTGTATATCTATCCTATTAAAATCCGTGCTCGTATCTATGTATCCTCAAAAACTCGGAAACCACAAGGCGCAGGGCAACGAAATTTGGCACACGGGTTGCTGGTAGGGAGCCCATGAACGTTTGGGGCAAAAAATTCGAAAAATTTAAATGGAATTTTTTTTAAATGTTTTTGACGAATTTTTGCGGCCCCCCCCCCTTTTTTTTTTTTTTTTTTTTTTTTGTTCAACCCGTATTCGCGTGAATTCTAACAAGTTCTAAATATTTATTGCAATATGAGATATACATATTACGTACGCCACGCTGCAATACTAAGAATCTGTAGAGGGTATTGCGATAATTCTTTTACCTCGCATGCAAATAATTAGAGATTATTTAATTGCGCTCAATTATTAACCTTTTTTTTTAAAAAAAAGAAAAACATTTTATCACAAATCTCAACAAAATTTTTATTCTTTTTATTCCCTTATTCCAAAAATATTGTTTTATCGTCTGCTGCCATAGAAACATGATAAATTAAATTTCATTAAAAAAATACACAGTAGTAGAAAAATATTTTTCTAAATCGAATAGTTATTGAATATGAACTCCCGTGTGTAGACGGGTTAAACAGCTAGTAATTTTCTTAAAACGCGCGTGTTTATGACGTTTTACCATTCTATAACAATAACAACAACAAAAATCGTCAGGAATGTTTTATTAGATGGTTTTTAGCTTATTGGGAGCAATATTAACAATGTGTAAAAACTTAATAATTTTTATTTTAGTTTTTTTTAAAAATTGGTAGTGAAAGGGTTAAAATGAGATTTTCTATTGATCCAAAAACTTTCTATGGAAATTACTCTTTGTTTCAAAAGTTGCTATATACATATAAAAATACTTATTTTATATTAATTTACAGATTGTAGAAGTTTAAAATGAAATAAAGTAAAAATAAGTAAATAATTTAGATACCTGTTTTTTCATTAAAAAATACACATGAAACAATAACATCTAAATATATTTAAATTTGAAATTTGAATCGTATTGAAATTGAAAAATTTATGCATCAACCTGTATATACTTAATCATTCTATATAATTGTAATAATTCAATCATAAACATTAAATTAATTTGGAAAATGTTTTATTTATTCACAAAAAATAATAATATTTCCCGTAGAAATTGCAAATAAAGTAAATAAAGGAATATTTGTTCGGATAAGATGACTAACAGTAAACTTATTTCGAGGAAAAAAAAAAAAAAGAATTTAACCAAAACATTTCCTTAAAAAAAAAAAAAAAAAAAGTTTTAGCGACATGTGATTTTTTTTTCAATACAAGGATTTAGGAGAAGTAAAGTTTTGTATTACAGCACAAAATGATGCAATGGCAATTTTTATTGTAAATTTACGCAAACCATTTATCTTTCTTAACCTTTTCAGTTTTTAAGTAAGAAAACTAGTTTTACAGGTTAATAAATCTTAAGAAAAAAAGAAATTCTTCAAAATTTTTATGTTTCTGCAATAGAGGTTTTTCTTTCTCAACGAGGGTTTTCAAGTATGGGAACTAGTTTTTCATGTAAACATAAGGCAGTTGTAATATCTGTAATAAACCGAATCAAAGCATGTGTCTTTTTGCCAAATAAATAAACTTATTTTGAGAAAAAAGAATTCAATCAAAACATTTCCTTAAAAAATAAAGAATTTTTACATTTTAGCGACATGTAATTTTTTTTTTCAACACAAGGATTTAGGAGAAGTAAAGTTTTGTATTACAGCACAAAATGATGCAATGGCAATTTTTATTGTGAATTTAAGCAAACCATTTATCTTTCTTAACCTTTTCAGTTTTTAAGTAAGAAAACTAGTTTTACAGGTTAATAGATCTTAAGAAAAAAAGAAATTCTTCAAAATTTTTACGTTTCTGCAATGGATGTTTTTCTTTCTCAACGAGGGTTTTCCAGTATGGGAACTAGTTTTTCGTGGCAGTTGTAATATCTGTAATAAGCCGAATCAAAGCATGTGTCTTTTTGTCAAATAAATAAACTTATTTCGAGAAAAGAAGAATTAAATCGAAACATTTCCTTAAAAAATAAAGAATTTTTACATTTTAGCGACATGTGATTTTTTTTCAACACAAGAATTTAGGAGAAGTAAAATTTTGTATTACAGTCCAAAATGATACAATGACAATTTTTGCAGTGAATTTAAGCAAATATTTATCTTTCTTAAGAAAAAAAAAAATATCGTCAAAATTGTACGTTTCTGCGATATATGGTTTTTCTCACTGCGAGGGTATCCAAGTAAGAAAACCAGTTTTACAGGTTAACAGAACAGAGTTTTAACGTTCACAAAACATTTATATTTTTATCGAAAAAAAAAAAAAAAGTTCATTAGAATTTTTACGTTTTTGAGATATGCAGTTTTTCTGTGCGCAAGTGTTTCTAAGTAAGAAAACTAGTTTTACAGGTTAATAGAAGATAGTTTCAAAGTGTACAATGTATTTAAACAAAATATTTGTCTTTTCTTAAGGAAAAAGAATTTCTTCAATTTTTTTACGTTTCTGCGATATAGGTTTCCTTTCACAACGAGGGTTTTCCAGTAGGGGAACTAGTTTTTCATGTAAACAGAAGGCAGTTGTAATATCAGTAATAAAGCGAAACAAAGCATGTATCTTTTTGTAAAAATAAATAAATAAAATAAAATAAATAAATAAATAAAATAAAAATCATCAGAATTTTTGCGTTTGTGAGATCTATAGCGAGATATACAGTGAATTAAAACAGGACAGTAAAAAAAAAAAAATTGCCAGAAATTTTATGCTTCTGCCGAATGTGATTTTTCTTTCAAGAAAGTTTTCTAAGTTAGAAAACTAGTTTTATAGGCTTCCAAATGGTATTTAAAATGATCATAGCGAATCAAAACAAACAAGCACAAAACTTTTATCTTTTCTTAGAAAATTAAATCTTCATCAAAATTTTACTTTTTTTTTATCCGCGTTTTTTTCTTTTTTTTTACTACTAGAATTTTCAAGCAGTCAAACTAGTTTTACAGGTTAAGAGATGAGATTTTTAAGGTCTATAACGTATTCAAATAAACTATTTGTCTTTTCTTTTAAAAAAAAAGTTTCTGCGATATATATATAATATATATATATTATTAATTGTAAGGGTTTCTAATTAGGAAAACTAGCTTTTAAGGTCAAAGAAAGGAATATTTAATGCTAAAAAATAATTGAAACAAAACATTTGTTTTCTTAAGAAAAAAAAAAAATCAACAAAATTTTTAAATTTTAGAAATACGTATTTTTTCTGTCCACGAGTGTTTCCAAGCAGAAGAACTAGTTTTAAATACTAATAGAAGATACTTTGAATATCTAAAATGTATTTAAACAGAATGTTTTTCTTTTGCTAAGAAAAAAAAAAGTTTTATGTCTTTTTTTTTTTTTTCTCTACGAGGGTTTCCAAATAGGAACAACTAGTCTTCAGTTCAACGGAGGCAATTTTAATGTTAACAATTAACTGAAAAAAAAAAAAAACAGTATAAATAAATAATAATGGTAATAAAAAATAATAGTAAAAAAAAAAATAATAATAAATAAACACCAGAATTTTTACGTTTCTGAGATATCTATTTTTTCTGACCACGAGAGTTTTCAAGTAGGAAAATCGGTTTACAGCCTAATTGAAGATGCTTTTAATATTTAGAATGTGTTTGAATAAAGTGCTTGTATTTGCTTAAGGAAAACGAAGTTCTTCAAAATTTTTACTTTTCTGTAATAAGTGATCTTCCTCGCCACAAGTGTTTCGAAGTAGAAAAACTAGTTTTACAGGCTAATAGATGGCAGTTCACAGAGAATTCAAACAAGACATTTTTCTTTTTGGTACATGGAAAAAAAAATGTTCAACGGAAATTTTATGCTTCTGTCATATATGAATTTAATTGTCGAAAGGTTTTCTAAGTAATAAAAATAATTTTACAGGCCACTAGAATGCAGATGATATGCTCAGCCAATTAAAACAAATAAAAAAAAACACAATTTTTTTATATTTTCTGAGAAAAATAAAATGTCTATCAAAATTTTGAAGTTCCTGCGATATATATATATATATATATATATATATATATATATATATATATATATTAATTAAACATTACTGACCACATCAATAATTGTGATAGTATGAATGAATTTACAACAATACAGTGTCCCCAAACAATCTGAATGGATACCAAAATATAATAAACAAGCTACTATGTATAAAATAAAGTCCCTTGTACTATATAACAAGAATTAATAATAAAGAAAAAAAGAAGAATATGGATTTCGATAAAAATAATTGAAAAGCTTACATATTGAATTACGTTATCAAAAGTACAGAATTCAATTATATAAGCAAAATCAGCCGTTTTCTGTGAGAAAAAAAGTTAAAAGCTGAAATTTTTTTTCCTCCTGTACTCTAACGACCAATATAACCAAAAGAATAGTTTCAAACTGAAAACAGAATAAAATTAAATGCTATGAAATGGAAAAAGCAATAAACCTTTTAAATAATTAATATATAGCAAGGAAAAATAGTAATATTACACAAAATACCTAATAAAATCTCAGTTATTTTATCCATATACACATCAGCACATGGTATCCAAAATCACGATAAGTTTAAGGTTATTTTTACAGTTAAGTTAACACAGATTTTAAAACCTAATGTATACAGTTAATCTACTTTGAAATACCCTGATAAATGCAATTAAAATAATATAAATAGAAAATAATTACATAATAAATAAATAACCTCTTAACACTTTTAATTTTTTTTAAATTTCTTAACTAAAGTAAAAAATACCAAAACTATAAGTTTACAAAATCGCAAATAGCGAACATTAAGCTCCACCATGTGTTAAAAATTGATATTATTACTCTATTCGAAGCATCAGACAGAATCCAATTTAAATTTTAGTGCTGCCATCTATGATATTAACTTGAAACTGATATGAACAAAATGTCATAAAGATTATGCTATTATAAGTTAATTCATTCACAATATACCAACTGATATATCCCAACAAATCCTAATATAAAAATACCATATTATATTTCATTATTCATATAAAAAATAAATAAATACAAATGTTAATAGAATGATTACAATATATTCTACTACCATACCCAATTAATCTATACGGAAAATTTAAATAATTTCAAAACAATAATAATATACTATAGCAATATACTATAAACTAAATAATTTATATATAAAGAATTATATATAATAAAAATATAAACTATAAGAAATACTTTTAAATATAAAAAATTAATTAATAAAATGAGTAGGAAGAAAAAAAAAATAAAAAACATATAAATAAATGGATGTTGATATAATTATGTCAGAATCTTCATTTCCCAATTGCCTAATGATAACAAATAAATTGTGTGGTTTATTTTCATATTAACCATAAAAAAACTAAAGAATATGAATATGGGATTAACATTCACATAAAACCGTTAATCAATTATTTAATACTAAGTTCAAAATTAAACATTATTAAAAAGTATAGAGGAATAATAAAATACTAATAATTCGATTTTAATACAAACTGTAATATCATTAGTTATATCAAATAAACTTATTATGCATATTATTCACCATAAAGATGGCACACACTATATGGCCAAAGGTGACCGGTCACTTGCGATATTAGACGTTTTGTTAAATATCTAGAAAAATACATGAGGAATTAACCTGAAACTGTGTAAATAGTATAGTATAGCTCATATATTTCTGCGAAGATTTTTTTTCCCGAAACCCCATAGGGGACCGTCAACAAATTGAAAAATAACGAATATCTTTTGGATAACCCTGTAAAACCTAATGTAGCAAAAGCGTTCAAACTCGAGATTATTAATAAGTGACTTATTGGCATATACTGTGTTCATTTTTATGAAGATAGCATGTATAATCGAAGATAAATTAAGCGTTTAATAAAAACAGTCCCAAATTTCGCCAAGTTTTTTGCTTTTAATTTACAGAGTTCTTAATATAAAAAGAAGTTCTTTTCAGAAAATATGAAGAACTACATTGTACACAATACTTTGCAGATATCAAGTAGGGAAAATCTGTTCACAGCCTAATTGAAGACGCTTTTAATATTTATAGTGTATTTCAATAAAATATTTGTATTTTCTTAAGGAAAACGAAGTTCTTCAAAATTTTTACTTTTCTGCAATAAGTGATCTTCCTCGCCACAAGGGTTTCTAAGTAGAAAAACTAGTTTTACAGGCTAATAGAAGGCAGTTCACAGGGAATTCAAACAAGTCATTTGTCTTTTTTACGAAAAAAGAAAAAAAAAACAATGGAAATTTTATGCTTCTGTCATATATAAATTTAATTGTCGGAAGGTTTTCTAAGTAATGAAAATAGTTTTATAAGCCGATAGCAGGCAAGTTTTATATTCAGTCAATTCAAAAAATAAACAAATATATATTTTTTTCATTATACTCGTACTAGGGGGCTCTACCCCCTACGAGCTACGCTTGCCAAACCCCGTTCCGACACCTCAGATTCTAAAAGCAGGCTAATTTCATCAGCTTTAAAAAGATTGAATTAAATTTTAAAAAACAGTGGCGATTTCCCTGTAAACGGGTTTTCATTCATATTCCTTTGATTGGAGATTTTTAAAACGAAATCAGCGTTTGTTAAGGGATACAATTGCTGTTTTCGTCTTTGATTGAAAAAAAAAATAGTTAAAATTTGAAAATAAGCTAATGTAAAATGAATTAAGTAAACAGAATCTTTGTCTCTTGGTTGTTTAACAGCTCTATAAGAAAGTTTTTTTAAATAACGCATTTGAAATGTATCGTTTTATATATGACGTTATTTTTACCAAAGTTTTCTTTCTCTTTTTAACATTCACATGAAAATACTTTTGTTGTTAGAAAGGAAATATTATTTGCACTGTCTCAGAATTCACGATAATAGTTGAAAAGATTATCTCAAAGTATGAAATAAATGTCTCGCGCAAATATATTTTTTAATTTAAACTGCTTTGACAACTGCCAATTATTTAGCCTTTTTAAATATGACCTAAATTTCCTCCATTTCCAAATTTTAACGCATAATAATGAATTTATTATTTAAAAATTATCTTTCTCTTTTAAAATTCATGTGTAACAATGGTTTTTATGACGTAATTTTCAATGTTTCTGTTATGTCTTATTTGTATTTGGCATCAATATTTCATTATCTTTTGGATTCCGGTTTTGGCAACTGTCTATTCGATTCCATGAATTAAATAAAGTATGTTGTGTTTTGTAATGATGCCCTTTCATTTCATATATTAAATACATAATAAATTGGCGACGAGGGTGGGATAAACCATGACGGAAATAAACGAATTAATACGAACTCTAAATGATTTTTTACTCAAAGTAAATGCAACATCGCCTTCGCCGCCGGAGAGAAATGAAAATCACTCAAATATCAAAGGTATTCTTCAAAATCAAAATCTTCATTTTGAATGTTACGATGAAACCTGTGAGACTTTTGATGAGTACGTTCAACGGCTAGAAAATTACTATCAACTAAAAGGACTTACAGATCCTTCTCCAGAAACTACGGAAGCAAAAAAGATGATTCTTATTAACTGCTTGGGCTCAAAATATTACCATCTATTGTCTAATATCACCGCACCTGATTTACCCGCTTCAAAAACCTATGATGAAATCCTGCAGTTATTGAAAGACCATCTTTGTAAAAGAATAAATATCTTGACTGAACAGCATAAGTTCTTTTGTAGAAAACAACATCCAGGTGAGTCAATAAATTCTTATGTTACTGCTTTAAAAGAACTCTCTAAAAACGCGGAATTTAAATCTAATTGTGAAAATGTTGACTGTTCTAAAGGTATTATTAATCTGCTACTAAGGGCTCAATTTATTCGTGGTTTAAATGATTCGGACATTCGCAAAAAAATTTTACAGCAATCAAATATTTCATTTGAACAAACTCTAGAAATTGCTTTAGCAATCGAAGCTTCAAAGATCGAAAATAAAGAAATATATAAGAGTTCCTCTACAACTAATGTATATAAAGTTACAAATGCTTATTCTAAAGAAAATAACAAAAGGTTTAGAGAGAGATCAAGTTCTAAAGATCATCGAAGAAATGATCGTTCAGCTAGTCGAAATAAAGGTAACTTAAACTTGAAAGAGTTAGGCTTAGACAACATTTGCTTGCGCTGCGGAAACAGACATTTAACTTCAAACTGTCGAATAAAAAATAAGTTGAAGTGTAAATTTTGTTCGAAAAACGGCCATATTGAGAAGGTCTGTATATCAAAACTTATTAAGCGAAAATCTAACACTAAAAATTCAGTTCAATATTTAGATAACATCGAGCACGGTTCATTTCAAATAAGTCAAATACTGGACATTCGTTTAAATACGCTAGAAAATGATGATAGAATTTTTGTAAATGTTCAGTTAAACGGGAAATCTGCTCGTTTTGAATGTGATTCAGGAAGCCGTGTTAGTATTATGAATATTAATGATTTTAAACAACTTAAAATAAATGCCCCTATCCTGAAAACAAGTATACTTTTTAGAAGTTATACGGGTGATATTTTCAAACCAGTTGGTGTTGTCAAAATAAACGCAAATTATAAAGGTTATTCATGTATAGAAGAATTATATCTAGTTAACTTAAGAAAAGATGCTATCCTAGGAAGAAACTGGATTCGAAGCCTGAAAATCAATTTAAACGATTCTGATAGAGTCAATGTAAATCAAATTCCAGTCAGTAACATCAAACATTCAATTGATAATATTCTAAAGCATTATTCGGATGTCTTTGAACCGAGAGTTGGCAAGGTTCCAGATTATATATGCTCTTTAAAATTGCGCGATGATGCTAAGCCAGTATATTTAAAACCACGACCTGTACCATATGCGCTAAAAGAAAAGGTAGATCTTGAATTAGATAAACTTTTAGCTGATGGAATACTTGAAAAAGTTGATCATTCTGAATGGGGAACACCACTTGTAGTTATTCCTAAGTCTGATGGTTCAGTACGTTTGTGTGCTGATTACAAGGTTACTGTAAACAAACAGTTGCATGATTCAAGACACCCTATACCAAAAATAGAGGACATTTTCAATAAACTTCATGGTGGATCTTATTTTTGCACATTAGATATTTATAAAGCGTACCTACATTTAGAAGTGGATGAAGAGAGCGCGAAAGTTCAAGCAATATCCACACATCGTGGAACATATTTAGCCAAGCGCTTATTTTTCGGAATTAAAACAGCACCTAATGAATTCCATGCATTCATAGATCAATTTGTACAAGATTTAGATGGGGTAAGCGCATATTTCGATGATTTAATTGTTCAAGGTAAAACATTTGAGGAATGTATAGATCGTTTAACTAAGGTTTTAGAAAAGGTTAGAAAATATAATCTTCATCTCAATGTTAATAAATGCAAATTCTTCGAGAAAAAGGTGCAATATTTGGGTCATATTATCAGTTCTGAAGGACTTAGTAAATCTCCTGAAAAAGTAAAGGCCATTCAAAATGCTGCTAGACCGAAAAATGTAGATGAATTAAAGACATTTTTAGGTCTTGTTATGTATTATTCAAAATTCATTAGCAATGCCTCAACCATTCTTAGCCCATTAAATGAACTTTTACGAAAAGATGCTCCATTTAGATGGACTGTTAGGTGTGAAGCTGCTTGGATAAAGGCTAAATGTGAAATTGCTAGTGATAAAGTTTTAATTCCATACACGTCCAAATTACCTGTTATTTTAGCAACTGATGCCAGTCCATTTGGGTTATCTGGTATACTCTCTCACAGAATGCCTGATGGAAGTGAAAGGCCAATAGCATTTGCATCAAGATCCCTCACAGCCGCAGAAAGGAATTACAGCCAGTTAGACAGAGAAGCTACAGCTGTTTATTGGGCTTGTAGAAAATTCTATGACTACATATTTGGTAGAAAATTTACATTGGTAGTAGATAACAAACCAATGATGACCCTCTTACACCCAGAAAAGAAGCTCCCCATATTATCTGCTACAAGGATGCTTCGTTATGCACATTTTTTATCAAATTTTGATTATGAAATCGAATATCGCAAGTCAACTGAACATGTCAATGTAGATTATTTATCTCGAAATCCCCTACCTATTAGTGATCAAGAAATACGAATTATTGATGATGAATATCTTTTTCAAGAAAATGTAATACGCCATATCTCTACCGAGACTGTGACCGCTTCTACTATAAGACGAGAAACAGCTCTTGATGAAGGACTTTCAAGTATTAAAGAAAATGTTTTGAATGGAAATGTTCGTGATCCAGAGTTAACCTTACAAGAAGGTATTTTATTTAGAGGCCAGCGAGTGATCATTCCCAAGAAACTTCAACCCGCCGTTCTCCAGGAGCTTCATTCTACGCACGTAGGAATAGTAAAAATGAAGGCGCTTGCTAGAAATTATTGCTATTGGAGAAATATTGATTCAGGTATCGAAAATTTGGTCAAGAGTTGCAAAGAATGCTGTGACGTTAAGAAAAATCCACAAAAGGCTCCTATACACAACTGGGATGCGCCTACAAAAAATTGGCAGCGAGTTCATATGGATTATGCCGGACCACTAATGGGACACTTTTTTCTATTGATGATCGATGCTAAATCAAAGTGGCCTGAGATTTATTCAATGAAGAAACCTCCAGATACTACATCAACTATTCATTATCTTAGAGAAATATTTAGTCGACATGGATTGCCTGAAATTTTGGTAAGTGATAATGCATCTATTTTTAAATCAAAAGAATTTATAGATTTTTGCCTCAGGAATGGTATTCGACAAAGATTTATAGCTCCTGGTCATCCAGCAACTAACGGTCAAGCAGAGAGATATTGCCAGACTTTAAAAACAAAATTGAAATGCATGCGATTCCAGTCGGGTACTCTTCAAGAAAAGTTATGCGAATTATTATTTCGCTACAGAGCTACTCCACTTTCCTGCGGAAAAACACCTTCTGAATTAATGTTGGGGAGAAATCTTAGAACGAAACTAGATCTTCTTAAACCTGAAACGAAAGGATATTTTAAAAATAAAGCTCCTCAGCCATACTTCGACAAGTCTTTTCGAGTAGGTTCTCGAGTGCAATGTAGAAACTACACCAACTCAGTTTTATGGAAATATGGAACTGTAGTTGAACGCCTGGGACAAGTTCACTACCTTATTGAATTGGACGACGGTTATGTCATCAAACGGCATTTTAATCAACTTCGTGCATGCGAAGTTCCAATTCAGAATCCACTTATCCTGACACCATCTCCTGTTCCTCAAAAACGACCAGGCGTAACTTTCAGCAATGATGTGCAGCAAAGAGAAATTCCCGTAAGACCCGAAACATGTGCATCAAATGATAACGAGGAAATTCAAATTAATCCAGATGCAGAACAAGTTAATTCCAGAATAAGTGATCCAGATGTCAGACCTAATGCTAGCTCAAAGACGACTCTTAAACTTCAACCACACACAGATTCTACTTCACCACAACTACCAAATACAGGGTTGCGACGTTCGACCCGTGTACGAAAACCTGTACAGAGACTGAATCTTTGATGAGTATCAACAGATAACAGATTGTCTCATTGCCAGCATGTAAATTTTTGTAGTACTCAATGTTACATTATTTTTCAAAATTATGTACTTTCCAGGTATGCCTCTTCCATTAGTGGGGGAGAATTGTTATGTCTTATTTGTATTTGGCATCAATATTTCATTATCTTTTGGATTCCGGTTTTGGCAACTGTCTATTCGATTCCATGAATTAAATAAAGTATGTTGTGTTTTGTAATGATGCTCTTTCATTTCATATATTAAATACATAATAGTTTCCCTGATTTTTAACACGTAATCTCTTAATTCTCATTTGAAAGTTTTTTCTGATTATAATAGCTGCGTGTAAATAAATTTTTTATTTGAAGGAAACATTATTCTTTGCGCTGTTTTTAAAATTGGCAACAGTTTAACAATACCCTTTTATAAAATGTGTAAAATATATCGGTACTTACGTATTAACGCCACCGCAGCTACAGATTTGGCTGTTTTTAAGTGCCGCCAAAATTACTACCTAAAATCTACACCTAAAAGTTTTGCGACAAATCATAAAATAAAACACTTTATTTAAAATCAAAACACTTTCAAAATTCTAAACACTTAAGTCCCACTTGCTGATCACACTGTCTTAAATTACATTTACAAAACTTACGTTTATCAAAATAAAGTTTCATGTCATGGGAATTGGTACACTTTCGTTTTTTTTTGGTAAAATATTTCGCTCCTGAAAACATAAAATTGAATCTTGTTCTGTTTTAGGCAAATCCCAAATACGCATTTTCGTAGCACTAAAAAATGGCGTCAAAAGTCAGCAAACAACAAGGCAACAAGGAATCCAAAAGATAACTCCTTGCGCGTGCGAACAACAAGATTTCTCTTTATAAGGAAAGGGCAGCTGACTTCACTGTTGGTCGAATTACTGTTGATCAGCAAGAAAAACCTGTTCATTCATTATTACTCCTACTATACACATCAACTCCGGGAATTTGATTGGTCTTTAACAGGTTGGTTTAAAAGATCTATGATATAATTGGCCTACGTCGCCAAGTGTGATTCCTGCAATGATCGCTAAGATAAAAATGTTGTAGTAGATTTTTTGACGAAACTGTTTGTTTGTAAACATACCCTTTCCTTATTGGCGCATTAGCACAACTTCTGCTGCGGTGGCGTTAATACGTAAGTACCAAAATATCTCTCGAAATGCTGAAAATTTGAATTTAAAATGGAGATAAATCCTCAAAAAATGAGTCAAATTTAAAAAAAAATGCAGTCTGCACACCAGGAACTTCTTATGTATTAAATGATGCAAAAATGTTTAAATTCCTATCTATAGTTTTTGCTCACATACATTTTTTAATGAAACGATTTTGACCAACTTTAACATTAAATATCTCTTAAAATAATTATTTGATTTAAAAACTGCCTGCATCATCGTGTTTGTGAAACATTTCTATATAATAGCACCAATTTTCATATTTTCGAATGAAAACGTTTTTTTTTTAAATATTAACGAAGAAAGACCCCCGGTTACAAAAAATATGGATGCCGATCTAGGAGTGTACCGGGAAGATCTACACAGATTTTTATTGGTCAATTTCCAAATCGTTACTTTTTTTTATATACTAGGGGGCTCTGCTCCCTACGAGCTACGCTCGTCAACCCCCGTTCAGACACCGCAGACTCTAACAGCATGATAATTTGTTCGGCTTTAAAAAGATTTCGGAAGATTGAATTATAATTTGAATCTGAGAATTATAATCTGACGTAATTTTCACCAAACTTTTCTTTTTCTTTTTAATATTCACGTAAAGATACTTTTGTTAGAAATGAAATATTATGATCATCTTAAAATATCAAATAAATGTCTCGAGCAATTTTTAAATTTAAACTGTTTTGCAATATTATTTTTTGTTCATTTTATATAATAAGCGTAATGTGACGTAAATGTGACGTAAATTCTCCTATTTAAGACTTCTAACGCATGTTTATGAATTTATTGTTTTACAATATTCTGTCTCTTTTAAAATTCACGTGTAATTATAGTTTTTATGACGTAATTTTCAATGAGTTCCTGCTTTTTATATTTTCTGTTTATAATAGTCACGTGTAGAATAAATTTTTAATTTGAAGTAAACATTGTTTGCGCTGTTTCTAGAACTGGCAACAGTTTAAATTAATAACATTTTCTAAAATTTGTAAAAAATATCTCTCGAAATGCTACAAAATTGAATTTAAAATTGAAATAAAACCTCAAAAAATGAGTCAAATAAGAAAAGTAAATACAATCTGCACACAGGGAACTTATAACGTATAAAATGATCTAAAAATGATTAAATTCTCATATATAGATTTTGCTCCAATAAAACTTTTTTAATGAAGCGATTTTGTCCAACTTTAGCATTAAATATCTCTTAAAATAATTCTTCGATTTGAAAACTGTCTGCATCAGTGCGTTTATCAAACATTTCTCTATAATACCACAGATTTTCATGTTTTTGTATGCAACAGTTTTTTTAATATTAACGATGAAAGGCCATGCTTAAGCATTCAAATTGTATGTGGATCTACCCGGAATATCTACGCAGATTTTCATTGGTCCATTTCCAAATCAAAACTTTTTTATATATATAGAAGGATATTTAGAAGAATTTTTTGAGAAAAATAAAATGTCTATCAAAATTTTTAAGTTTCTGCGATACGTGATTTTTATTCAGGATTTTCTAAAACTAGTTTTAGATGTCACTAGAAGGCAGTTGAAATATTCACAGGGAATTAAATCAAACAAACAAAAACATTTATCTTTCATAGAAAAGGAAAATATTTTTCCTTTCTGCGATATGTATTTTTTCTCACTGCTAGGATTTCTAAGTAGAAAAACTAGTTTTACAGGTTAACAGAAGAAAGTTTCAAAGCTCAAAATTAACCGAAATATAACATTTGTCTTTTTGTCCAAAAAAATGTTCATTCAAAATTTTGCGTTTTTAAGATATGTAGTTTTTCCAAGTAGGAAAACTAGTGTTACAGTCTAATAGAAGGCAGTTTTAATGTTCAGAATGTATGAAAACAAAACATTTGTCTTTTCTAAAGGGAAAAAAAAAACCTTCAAAAATTTTAAAGATTCTGCGATACATGTTTTTTCCCAATTAAGAGGGTTTCCAAATAAGAAAAATAGTTTTTAAGGTCAATATTAGCCAATTTTAATATTTGCAAGTAACTAAAACAAAACATTTGTCTTTTTTTTTTAGTTAAAATAAAATAAATATATTTTAATAAAGAAAAAGAAATAAAAATCATCACAATTTTTACATTTCTGATCTATGTAGTTTTTCTGCCTACGAGCTTTCCCAAGCAGGAAAGGAATTTTTACATGCTTATAAAGATAATTTCAATGTTTATAATATATTTAAACAAAATATTTGTCTTTTCTTAAAAAAAAAAAAAAAAAGTATTTCTTCAAACTTTTTACGTTTCTGAGCTGTCTTTTTCCCTACGAGGATTTCTAAATAGGAAGACTAGTTTTTCAGGTCAACGGGAGGTAGTTTAATGTTAACAATCAACTGAAACAAAATATTTGTCTTTTGTCAAAAAAAAAAAAAAAAAAAAAAGATATATACATACATAATAAATAAAAAAATAAACGGAATTTTTACATTTTTCAGATATGTAGTTTTTCTGTCCTCGAGTGTTTACAGATAAAATAACTAGTTTTATAGCCTAAAAAACTATATTCTCAATGTTTGTATTTAAACAATGTTGTATTTAAACAAAATGTTTGTATTTTCTTAAGGAACTAGGGGGCTCGGCCCCCTACGAGCTACGCTAGCCAACCCCCGTCCAGACACCGTAGACTCTAAATGCACGCTAATTTGATCGGCTTTAAAAAGATTTCGAAAGATTGAATTATAATTTAAAAAACAGTGGCGATCTCTCTATAAACGGATTTCTATTCATTTCTCTTTGATTGGGGAATTTTAACGCCAAATCCGTTGCGGTACTACTTGATTATCCCGTCGACCAATTTCGCCAAATTATATAAATCGCCAAATTATACAAATTGAGATAATTTTTATTTTAAATAACGAAAAAACAAATAAATTAGTACAACATTAATAAAAATACAAATAAAACGTCGAAATAAAAATAACTTGATGACGTAGACACATGTAACAACATTTCAAAATAAGTTAATATAAAAGGAATTAAGTAAACAGAGTCTTTGTCTCCTGGTATTTTTTAACAAAGTGAAAAGAAAGTTCTTTTAAATGAGACATTTTAAATTAATCGTTTTTAATCTGACGTAATTTTGACCAAACTATTCTTTCTCTTTTTAATATTCACGTGAAAATACTTGTGTTAGAAATTAAATATTATTTGCGCTTTCCTAACAAAAATAGTTGAAAAGTATCCTCTTAAAATATCAAATAAATGTCTAGCACAATTTCTAAATTTAAACCGTTTTGCAATATTATTTTGTGTTCATTTTATGTAATAACTGTAATGTGACGTAAATATGACGTAATTTCTCCTATTTAAGACTTCTAACGCATGTTAATAAATTTATTGCTTTACAAATTCCTTTCTCTCTTAAAATTCACGTGTAATTATAGTTTTTATGACATAATTTTTAATAAGTTCCTGCCTTTTGTACATTCTAATTCCAAATGTTTTTTTCTGTTTATAATAGTCACGTGTAAATAATTTTTTAATTTATTTACACGTATAAATACTTTTTTTTTTTTTTTTTTTGAAGCAAACATTATTGCTTCCGCTGTTTATACAGTTGGCAACAGTTTAAATTAATATCACTTTCTAAAATCTGTTAAAAATATCTCTAGAAATGCTGAAAATCTGAATTTAAAATAGAAATAAAACCTCAAAAAATTAGTCAAAATAAAAAAATTAATGCAATCTGCACTCCGGCAAATTCTAACGCATAAAATGATCTAAAAATGATTAAATTCCTATGAACAGTTTTTGCTCCTATAAAACTTTTTTAGTGGAACGATTTTGTCCAACTTTAGCATTAAATATCTCTAAAAATAATTCTTCGATCTGAAAACTGTCTGCATCAGCATATTTATCAAACATTTCTGTATAATACTACTGATTTTCATATTTTTGTATGCATTATTTTTCTTAATATTAACGAAGAAAGACCTCCGGTCACAAAAAATTCAAAACCGGCGGCGGCGGCGGTGACAGCGGTAGTTACTTTTTTTTAGAATAGAGAGAAACGATGTTCTTCAAAATTTTTACTTTTCTGCAGTAAGTGATCTTCTTCGCCACAAGGTTTTTTTAAGTAGAAAAACTAGTTTTACAGGCTAATAGGAGGTAGCTCACAGTGAATTAAAAAAAGTGATTTGTCTTTTTTTTAGAGGAAAAACAGCCTATCAGGAATTTAAAGCTTCGGTCATTTGTATTTTTTCTTGTCGCAAGATTTTCTAAGTAATAAAACTGTAGTTTTACAGACAACTAGAAGGCAGTTATACGTTCAGTGAATTAAAACATATAAATAAAACTTTTTTTATCTTTTCTCAGAAAAATAAAATGTCTATCAAAATTTTTACGTTCCTGCGATGTGTGATTTTTCTTCAATTATATCTAAGTAATAAAACTAATTTTACGGGCAAATATAAAGTACTTGAAATGTTCACAGACAATTAAAATAAACAAACAAACAAACAAAAATCAATTAATAAAAATTAAAATTCTAGTGTTATATTCACCTTGAGTTAAATAACCAAAACATACATAAAGCACAAAAAATTGTACAAAAATTACTTTCAAGAGCATAAATGTAATAAAAAAAAAAAAAAAAAAAACGCAATTTAACAAATTACAACGACCATTTGGTAAAATGATTTTCTCAAAGACTATTTAGGACACAAAAAAAAAAAACGCACGGAGTTGATGATACATTACGTACGCCATGAATTAAACATTAATAGTGTTATTACACGTAAAAATTGCAAGCGACTAAAATCGCCTGCGACTCGTACGTATTATCCACCTGAAACATACGTATTATCCAAGCATTTCATTGGCTGTTCGGGAAAAGGCTTTTCCATCGTAGAAATCTGATGGCCAATTTTAAATGAAATTTATTTCTTAAACTTTTAAACATCCGACAATATTACTTTTTACACCGTCGTATAGAGAAAAAAATGTACTTTTAAATGCAATTTGTTTGAAAGCTGTATCTCAATTTGTTTCTGAGTTATTAATTTTTTTTTTGTAGTTTTTATTACTTTTTTGTCATAGTGGCAACACCCTGTTGTCCATCTCTGTTGAAAGTAAAGGGAAATACAGATTACTGTATAGACCCATCAGAAAACGAATAAAATGATGATTAAGCCAATAAAAACCTTCAGATATGCTTTTGATTTCCTACCCTGACGAACGCAATAATCATTTTTCCAAATGGATAATAAAGATATTTAAAATACAAATTTATCTTTCGTACAAATAATTACCCGGAAGCCATCATAAGATAATCAATCTAAATAATTGCTAATAAAGACACAGCTTGTAACGATGCACTGTCATACGATATCCATGGTGCACAGAGATATTTGCTACATAATAGATGAAAGCTCGTTTTGTTGAAAATTTGAATAACTTTATCTGGTATCTCATCTGATGTGCAACATTTAAATTTAAATTACAATGATTTCTTCAGGACAATTCTCGGAAAAGCGCAAAAAAAATAATAATAGCATTTAAATCCTACTGATGACGGCCTTGTAATGGTTGAAAACTTTCTAGGTTTTTCTGATGTATTTTGAGATATTTTAAGTTTGTATTTTAAATATTTTTATATTACATTTATGCACCTGAATGTCATTTTTGTATAATTATTTGTGCTTTATGTATGTTTTGGTAAAGAAAAAAAATCATTTATATTTTCATAGAAAAAGAAAAGGTTCATAATTTTTTTTTTCATTTCTGCGATGAGTAGTTTTTCTCTCTATTAGGGTTTCCAAGCAGAAAAACTAGTTTTACAGGTTAAAAGAAGTGTTTTAGCGTTCACAATTAACTGAAACGAAACATTTATCTTTTTGCCGAAAAAAAATGTTCATTAGAATTTTTACATTTTTCAAATAGTATGTAATTTTTCAGTGGAAAAGTGTTTCTATGTCGGAAAACTAGTTTTACAGGCTAATAGAAGGCAGTTTCAATATTCAAAAACTATTAAAAGAAAACATTTCTCTGTGAGTAAGAAATAAAAGTTCTTCAACATTTTTACTTTTCTGAGATATATGTTTTTCCCCACTGCTGGGGTTTCAAAACAGGTACAATATTTTTTCAGGTCTATGGAAACCCGTTTTAAGGGGGCTCAGGGCTTTATCGATATCGAAAAACATGTAAACAGAGCTCTCGCTTCAAGTTCATATAAAAACAGAAGTATTCAATGTAACTAATTTAAACTTTCTGATATTTTTAAGGTATGTTTATATTCTTATAAAATTATAATGAAGTACTTCAATATAATAAAATGAAAATATATAGCAAAATATATATAACACAATTTTCGAAAAAAAAAAAATTAAATGTCATATCACCATCCGTAAGATATCTTATTGTTGAATTGACATATGAACTTAATTTTCTTTAAAAGGATCAGGAAACTTTACTCTATAGAATAAATTAAGGATATAACTATCACTCAAAGGAAACCTTATTAAAAAAACTCCCAAATTTAAAAATTAAAAAAACCCCAAAAAATACAATTTTTTTTTCATTAAAAATACTCAAAGTAATAAACTATCTAAATATATTAATTCATTCTATAGATAATGATGTTATATGCATGCAAAAACATTTTTAAGCCATTCCATCAAATAGTTTTTTTTTTATCTTACGCATAGTCGTCGAAAATCCAGTTTTGAGAAAACGCGACTTAAAGTTGCAATTAAATGGGTACGGGTTTGAAAGTGATTGTTATATTAATGCTTATAACTCCGTTAAAAATGCAAATATTTTTATGCGGTTTTTTGAACTGTGTTCAGAATTAATTGAATAATCAAAATAGAAACAAAAAAAAGTTTTTAAGCCCTGAGCCTCCTTAACGTTTAAAATTAACTAAACAACTTCACAATTAACTCATTAACATTTGTCTTTTTGTCAAAAAAAAGTATAAATAAATTAATTTAAAAAATAATAAATTCAATAAATAAATAAAAATAAGTTTCCGAGAAAAGTTTTCAAATACGAAAACAAGTTTTACAGGATAACAGAAGATAGTTTCAATGTTTACAATGTATTTAAACAAAATATTTGTTTTTTCTTAAGAAAACAGAATTTCAACAAAATTCGTACATTTCTGAGATATATGTTGTTTTTCCTCTAAGAGGGTATTTAAATAGAGAAACTAGTTTTTCAGGTCAACAGAAGGCAGTTTTAATATTCACTATTAACTAAAACAAAATATTAGTCTTTTTGTCAAAATAAATAAATAAATATAAATCATGAGAATTTCAACGTTTCTGAGCTATGTAGTTTTTCGGGCCACGAGTGTTTACAAATAAGAAAACTAGTTTTACAGGTTAATAGAAGATCGTTTCGATGTTTACAATGTATTTTAAAGGGTCCGGGAAAAATTTAAAATCATTTTTATCTATTGAGTTAGAATTTTGAATTTTTTTGTGATGGCTAGTCATATTACTTGTAAACAAAATCTCATGATAAAACGCCTCATATATTTATAATAAAATTTAAATTAAAAATTCATTAAAAGCGTGGGGTAACTTAAAATCGTAATAACTCGAAATATTATTTGTAGAATTTCAATTTTTCTTTTCATTTAAATAAACAGAAATATGTAAGTTTTAATTTAGAATCATCATTTTTTAAATATTATTTTTTAAAAATATTAGAAATATTTAAAGTAAAAGTTTAAAATAAAATGGTGTAACTTTAAAAATAAAAAAAAAAATATATTTTCAAAAGCAAATAGTTTTTTCTAATTTGCTGAATAAAAATTAAAGTAAAATAATTGAAAAAGACATGTTCCAAGTTTGAACCATTTATATTTAATGGTTCTTGACTTATAACGATTTAAATACAAGAAACGGTAAAAAAAAAGCCACCAAGAAGAAAAACGCATTTTCACAAGAAATCGTTTTCATGACGACCATTGCTTGAAAGCTAGATTTTGAAAACAAACCAAAACGAAAAAATTAATATTTCCTGTTTTAATTAAGATAGAAACATGATTACGCCATTTTAAGCAGAAAAACACAGAGAAAGTTTTAATGTAATAAAAGTTTTTTAGAAAATTTGGAGATTTTTGTGTTCCGGACCCCCTTAAACGAAACATTTGTCTTTTGTAAAGAATAAAAGAAGTTTTTTTTAAATATGAAATATGTGATCTTCCTTGCCACAAGAGTTTCCAAGAAAAACCTAGTTTCGCAGGCTAATAGTAGCTAGTTCACAAAGAATTAAAACAAGGCATTTGCCTTTTTTAGAAAAAAAAAAAAAATGACCGCCAGAAATTTTATGTTTTTGTCATATGTGATTTTTCTTGTTGCAGAATTTTCTAGGTAAGAAACTAGTTTATACGTTACCAGAAAGCACTTGCAATGTTCAGTGAATTAAAAAAATGCACAAGAAATTTTTTAAATCGTTTCTTAGAAAAAAAAAAAAAAAAAAAAAAAAAAAAAACTATCAAAAGTTTTACTTTTCTGTGATATTTAGTTTTTCTGTCCACAAGTGTTTCGAAGTGGGAAAACTAGTTTTACAGGCTAACAGAAAGTTCAATATTTACAAAGTATTAACTTAAACATTTGTTTTTTCTTACTTAAAAAAAAAAAAAAAAAAAAAAAAAAAAAAAAAAAGAGGTCAACATTTTTAAGTTTCTGGTATATATATATATATAATAAAACTAATTAATAACAAAATCTAATTATTACTATTATTAATACTAATTCCTTAGCATCATAATTTTAATAATTTATTTATTTATATTTAATTGTATATCTATTTAAGCGTTGATGCATTGTAGTCAAAGGAATTTAAATAGTGATATGATATAGCTAGTCACATTGATTTATGTGAAACGTTAATTAATGAATCAATATCACCAATTTACATATTAATTTTATTCAATACACTATTTACTTATTTTTTCTAATATCATGGTATAAATTTATTAACATATTTTTAATTATTATTTTATTATCATATAAATTTGCAGCACTTCCTTGATTCATAGGAAATACATGGTGGATTTCATTTTTAAATTATCTGTAGAGGGCGCTGGCCACATATATTGAGGAATAGGCTTGACCATATTGTACATTATTACTTCTTGGTCCATTAACATTAAAAAAAGTTTTTTGGCAATATGTGCATATAATCTCCTTTACCTGTATTTAATCTTGCCTCTTTCTAAGCCATCAATGCTTTCAATTTGGCAATGCGTATTTTATTTCTTAATTCTTTTTAATCTTGTTTCATTTTAAACTTATTTGTTTTTCACAATTTATTTCTCTTTTTTGTGTGTGTGTTGGTAGCCTCAAATTCATATTATTTATCTTTTTTCTATGGCTAATATGAAGATCAAACCAGACACTTTATTTGTGAAACTTTAGGCATTTGAGACCTGAAGATTCTGTCTAAGTTCTACAAATATCCATTATTCTTTTTCTGCTCATTTTATTTATTTTTATGTTTGTTGGTAATTTGTAATGTTTTTATATATATATTCCATATAATATATCCATGTAATATATTCCTTGTAGTATATATTTAACTACGAGGATTTCCAAATAGGAACGCTTTTTCATTCAGGTCAATGGAAGGCAGTTTTATTGTTCACAATTAAAGCAGTTCTCAAATCAAAAGGGTCAACTTTCTGACATAAGTTTTAATTCATTTTTGTTCGGAAACGCCTGAAACTAGAAGGTGTTGTTATTCAGAAACTATGTCATTGAATTGTTTTTTCCGTTTTCTTGTAAACGCAATAGATCTTTCGGAAAATATTGTCAAAGTTGGTATTTTGAACCGAACTTCCGAACGAAAGAAGAAAATCCAGTCAATAAGGGGAGGAAAATGCCGTGTCACGTGATCGAAATCGCTTATAACTCAATAGCAAATTTATTGATTAAAAAATGAAAAAAAAAAACGTCCGATTCCAAATCGCTTCCATGGTGAGGCTTACCAATTTTAAATCTTTCCGTTAAAAAATGAATTTGTAAATGTGTCAAAACGTTTTGCGCTGGTTGAGCAGAGCAGTTGAGAACAGCCTTAACTGAAACAAAACATTTGTCTTTTTTTTTCAATAAAAGAAAATAAAATATATAAATAAATTAGTGCTAGAGAACAGGAATTCTGCTTTTTCAGAATTTAGTGTCGTCCCCGGCATTTCCATTACTTCATTTTCTTCCAATGGAGTAATGGCTTCTATTATTATGAAACAGCCATTATAAATTAATCGTTAGGTGAAGATGAAAGAGCAGCCTTTTCCCCCCCCATTCTGACCAGCAAATCAGAGTTCTAACTTTTTTACGGCTGCTCTTTCATCTTCACCTAACACTTCATTTATAATGGCTGTTTGTAATAATAGAAGACATCAGTCTATCAGAAGAAAATAACTCGGTTAAGCCGGATTCTACTGCAGTACAAAACATATGTCAATTTTAAGACTTCAAGCACACGTTTTATTTTAAGTAAAAGGACGTCATTCGCATCCGCTTAAGAATTTCACATTTACGATCTACTCTTAAACATCTACAATAAAGCATGCATAGCACATCACTATCGCGAAATAATGCACAAATGCAGCAAAAAGATGCCGTCATTCAAGAAAATCGACAAAAAAAAAAAAAAAAAAAAAAAAAGAAAAGAAAACGGCTATTTAATGATTCATAGATAAAAATTAAATATATTTTATAATAGCTTCATTGCTTTAACGGAAATCAATCGTTTATGTATTTTTTTCAAAATAGCACGTATTTTAATAACATTTTCTTTCGGTTGTTATGAGAAAAGGGCAAAAAATATATATAATTACTATTTTGCAACTATTTTTCTTTTACTTTCTACAGAAATGGAGTACTTCCGTTACAAATATTAAACAAATGGATCTAAAAACTACAAAAAAAAAAAATTAATATTTGAAAAATAAATGGAGATACAGTTTTCAAACAAAATGCATTTAAAAGAACTTTCTTTTCCCAATACGACGGTATAAAAATCGAAAATGTGGGACGCTTAGAAGTTAAAAGAATTACTAGAAAGTATTTAATCGTACTGCTTTATTTTACGGCTGGTTTCTGTAAGGTAACGTTATTTTTTGGAATACACAAAACAAGCTGGGAGAAAGAAATAGCATACCGTTGCGGGTGCTAATAAATACATAAATAAAAGTAAATAAATATCCTCAGAATTTTTACGTTTCTGAGATACGCAGATTTTTTTACCAAGAGTGTTTCCAGATATGAAAACTAATTTTACAGGAGATAGTTTCAATGTTTACAATGTATTTAAACAAACTATTTTTCTTTTCTTGTGAAACAAGTATTTCTTCAAAATTTTTGCGATTCTGCGATGTATATGTGTATATATATATATATGCTTTCTCTAAGAGGATTTCCAAATAGGAACACTAGTTCATTAGGTGAATAGAAGGCAGTTTTAACATATAAAATTAATGGAAACAAAATATATGTATTTTTGTCTAAAGTAAATAAATAAATAAAAATCGCCAGACTTTTTATGTGTCTGAGATATGCAGTTTTTCTTGGTAAAAGTGCTTCTAAGCAAGAAAACTATTTTCACAGGCAAATATTAGGCATTTTCAATGCTTACAATGTATTAAAAAAAATTTGTCTTTTCTTAAGAAACAAGAATTTCTTCAAAATTTTTGCGATTCTGCGATATATATATATATATATATTTGTTTTCTCTAAGAGGGTTTTCAAGTAGAAACACTAGCTCTTCAGGTGAATAGAAGGTAGTTTTAACATATACAATCAATCAAAACAAAATATATGTCTTTTTGTCAAAATAAATAAGTAAAAAAATAAATAAATAAAAGTCGCCAGAATTTTTATGTGTGTGAGATATGCAGTTTTTCTTTGTACAAGTGCTTCTAAGAAGGAAAACTAGTTTCACAAGGAAATATTAGGCATTTTAAATGTTTACAATGTATTTAAAATTTACTCTTTTCTTAAGAAACAAGAATTTCTTCAAAATTTTTACGTTTCTGAAAAATGTTATATTTTATATTTACGCTACAACGGTTTTCAAGAAGAGAAACTATTTTTCCAGGCTAATAGAAGGCACTTCACAGTGAATTAAAACATAAAATTTGTCTTTTCTTAGAGAAAAAAAAAAAAAAAAAATGTCCACGAGAAATTTCGTGATTCTGCCTTATGTGATTTTTTTTTTGTTACAAGGTTTTATAAATAATAAAATAGTTTTACAGACTACTAGAACGCTGTTGAAGTGTTCAGTGAATTAAAACAAACTGAAAACTTATATTTTCTTAGAAAAGTAAATTTTTTCATCAAAATTTATACGTTTCTGCGATACGTGATTTTTCTTGCAACAAGATTTTATAAGGAAGAAAACTCGTTTTCCAGGCTACCAGAGGGCATTTAAAATATTTAAAGTGAATTAAAACAAATAAATAAATAAACAAATAATTCTTTTTATCTTTTCTTAGAAAAATAAAATTTCCATCAAAATTTTTACGTGTCGCGAAATGTGATTATTCTTGGAAAAACGTTATCTATGTTGGAAAATTTGTTTTACAGGCTAGCAGAAAGCATTTGAAATATTCACAGTAAATTAAGACTAACAAATAAATAAACAAATAAAAAAGTTTTATATTTTACGTTCCTTCGATATGTGATTCTTCTTCGTAAAACGTTTTGTAAGTAAAAAAATTCGTTTTGGTGGCTACCAGAAGGCATTTGAAATATTTAAAGTGAATTAAAACAAGCAAACAAATAAACAATTTTTTTTTCGTTAAAAAAAGAAAAAGAAAATGTCCATCAAATTTTTTCCGTTTCTGCGATATATGATTTTACTTGCAACAATGTTTTGCAAGTAAGAAAACTTGTTTTACAGGCTACAAGAAGGCATTTGAAATTTTGACTGTGAATTAAAACAAACAAATAAAGCACTTTTATCTTTTCTTAGAAAAAGAAAATGTTCATCAAATTGTTTAAGTTTCAGCAATATGTGATTTTTTTTCAGACATAACGGTTTCGAAGTTGAAAAACCAGTTTTACAGGTTACAAAATAGCAGCAGCAATTTTCGCACTGTGGTTATTTTACTGCATATTATATATTTACAGCGAAATCTGAAAAAAATAAATAAATAAATAAATAAATCGATAAATCTCGCCGATTTGTTTTGATGCATTTACTGGCCAATAAAATAACTAATACTAGAAATTTAACACCTTACCACCCAAATTAATTTTACACATTAACTTTTTCGATGTCAATTTTTTTTTGTGTTTGTTTTTGGAGATTTTTTTAAAATTAAGAGAATTTTTAAAATAATTCAATAAATAAATAAATAAATTGAAGACTTTCAAAACTTTCTTAGCTTTTTGTTGTTGTTTTTGAAGGTTTTTTAAAAATTAAAAGCATCTTAAAAATCAAAGAAAATAAATTATATCTTACAAAAACATACTTACTTTGAAAGTCATTTTGTATATGGTTAATACGACAAGAAGTATTTTAAGAATTTTTTTAAATTAAATATTCTTAATCACTAGTACAACAGACTTAAAGGGATAGATTACGGAGTGTATTTTATTTTAAAGTTTTTTTTATTAAGATACAATTTTAAATAAGTAGTTCCAACTTTCAATTTTAGTGTTAATAATAAATGAAATAAATTTGTCTAATAAAAATCTCAATAATCTACTCTAAGGATTAGCAGCACCTCTTTATTTTATTACCAAAATCTATAAGTTTATGATATTAACAAATGTACTACTATTGTTACTGCACGTAGATAATAATAATAAAAATAATATTTGTGATAACATAATCACAATAACTATAAGGAAATGTATTATTAATAAAATGATACCCCTCGAAGAATTAAAATATTTTTATATGCATATCTTCTTCAAAATCTTCTATTTTCCGAATCAAATTAAATCCGTGAAATTAAATTGCTCTGAGCTATATCATCCCATTAATTAATTAATTAATTAATTTCGACTAAACTAAGTATACCAGGCGGATTTTAAAACTTTTACATTCGAAAAGAAAAACAAAGAATGCTTAAAACATTATATTAGTAGCAGTTTTTATCCAAGTACATATAATTAATAACGACTTACCAAAAATTTTTCTAAATTATTTGATAAAAAAATGGCAACCATAAAATTGATTATTGCTCGGAGGAAAGACTCACTTTCTTCTCTTCGCTCCTCTCTACTCATGAAAAATCGCAAAGATTAAAGAATTTGACTTAGCTCTGAAATCAGTAAATTTTGATTGAATTATTCCAGTGCTTCGAGCGATGGTAGCTTTCATACATGCACTTTATACACATTTGCTCACTAAGCATAAAGTCTGTTTTAGTTGAATATTTTGCTTTGGCAACGGTAAAAAAGAAAATTTATCTTTTTTTTTTCGCCGATTGTTCTAAAGTTTTTGGAATATTTATGCAAACCTCAGGAAAATGTAGTTTCAGAATAAAAAATATAATAAATGTACATATATATATATATATATATATATATATATATATATATATATATATCTTACGCACTTGTGGCAATTTAGGGCGTTTTTCATTCAAAGCATATTCCAAACTTTTGTAATAGTAATATTTATTTTATTTAATATGGGAATGCTTGTCATTAAATTAAACGACTATTGCTATTTGGAATTTCTGGCTCAGATTTTGTGTACAAATAACCAGTTAAATTCGCAATACTGATTTAATAAAACTAAAAATGTTGTTGTAATGGCTATATCATTACATTAATCAAAAACTAATGAGTTTAATTATATTAAAGGGATTATTATACTTATTGGAGGTTAAATACTTGAAAGATAATGTTTTTGTTGACGTAATATACAGTTATAACGGGTTCTACAACTATTGTGCCTGCGATGTTCAAGAGAACATCACAACAAACCTATACAGTATACCTAAATAGAGTTTTATGTGTTAGCTACGCAAACATTTGTTCTTATGTTATACAATTAAAAAAGAAAAAAAAAAAAAAAAAAAAAAAAAAAAAAAAAAAAACGAAAAAAGAAAAAAAAATCTGAATTTAAATCTTAACTGCAGCTTTTTACACCGTATTAAGGATTAATTAATAATTAAAAAAGAGGAATGAGACAGACAAACAAAAAACATGCAAAGTATGCATGAACTATATATTATTTACTTTTACAAAGTATCACAGTAAACTAATGGTATCCATAACTTAGTTTCTGTGCGTAAATAATAAAGTTTAGCTTTAATTTTAACTAGTTTAATTTTCATTAATTTAGAAATCTGTTTTTAACAACGAAATTTGCCATACCCAGTCTCTTTTTTAGATTTTTTACCTGACAAGAAAAAAAAAACTTTGCTTCTCTTTTCATGAAAACTACATTAAGTATGAGCTAAAATGTGTTTCAGGACAGAACCAAGGTTGAGAAATGTATTCCGAAAGTTTAATGAAAATGTTGTAACTAACAAATTCAGTATAATAATGATTACATTTATAAAATCCACAATGAAATTATACATATGGAAATGGATAAATATCCTTTTGTTTTCAGATAATGCTTGAAACAGCAGAAAAAGAAGTTAATAATTCAACCAAACAGATGGAGACTAAAAGTTGAGATTTTGATAGATTTTATTATAAGCAGGTATAATTCAATCAAATATATTGAGACTTAAAGTTAAGATTTTGATATGTTTAATCATAAGGTGTTAATCAAAGGTCAGAGAAAACAAATTTTTTGAAAGACAGAAGAAGAGACCATCATAATTCTAACTAAGACGAAAAATGGGATGTATCTGTTTATGAATTTTTAGTAATTGTATTATTAATTAATAAGAAATTTTTAAAAGAAGAAATATCTAAAATGTGAATAAGCTCTATTATTTTTTACTTTTACAAAGTATTATATCAAACACAAGTAATGAAATCCACAAATTAATCTAGCGCTTTTGTATAAATGACGTATATTTTATTTAATATTAATTTATTTTATTCTTAATAAGTCTATGCTTTACTAACCATACACTCAAAATTCATGAAAACTTCCATTTATGTGTTTTCAAGCATAATGAATTTAAATATGGAATTTTAAACGTCCTCTTTGACAAAATAAACACTACACATTTAGCAAAAAAAAAAAAAAAAAAAAAAAGTCTTTCAGGATAAAAATTGTCTTCTCTTTTTTTCGTGTATCTGGTAAAACCGAATCCGCGTTCGGTTTTCCTTTTCAACACTGGAATAATGCGGATACATTGTTATTATCGCAAAAATATATTATCACAAAAAAGCATGATTTATCAGACCAAGCCAATTATTATTATTTTTTAATTTCTACGGGTTAAAGCTTCTCTCAAATCCAAAGAGATACTTTCAGACCCACTTTTTAATTCTTTTTTCCTCGGAAATTCACAAAATTGGCATGCGTTCTTATTCAAACGATGTAATCGAAAGACTTTATGCATTTTTTTGGTAAGAGCAGTAGAACTTTTACAAATTTTGGTCAAAATTGGCTTTTGGGACTAAATTTCCCGAAGCGACACAGCGAGAAAGAAGAAATATCGGTTATCACGTGATCACAATTATTTATAACTCGATAAATAATTTATTTATAAAAAAAATGTAAAAACTCACTGCGATTTCAAATAGATTTAGTAGCCAGGCCTGACAATTTTATGCATTTTCGTTTAAAAATGAGTCAGAAAATATGTCAGAAAGTTTCGCGTTGTTGAACAGGAGATTTGTGTACCGCCTTAATAACTATTACCATTTATCAAATAAAATAGAATCGCTAGAGACAATGGTTTCATGAGAAAATGGAATAGATAATCACTTTTTTAAAATTAGTAACGAAACGAAGTAACATGATGGTTTTAAAGTCTTTATACTCAAACAAACAACAAAAACAACAAAAAAAACCAGTATCGTTAAAAAATATATGTACTAAACTGCATTTTTATGCAAATACAGTAACTTCTAAACAGAAAGATTTCTACGCATATACTATTGGATAGGGATTTGTAAATATAAGATTAATTATTGATTTAAGGAAAGGCTCACTTACTTTCTTCACCTCAATCTTTTATACCCACAGAAATTAGGTAAGATAACAAAAGTTGACTTTCCATTAAAATCGGTAAAACTTGATTGGATTAATTTAAATGCTTGAAGCGATTTAATATTTTATGCAAGTACTCTATACATATTTGCTCACTAATCATTATCTTCGTTTTAATTAAATTTTATGCTTTGAAAATGAAATAAATATGTAATACTTTTTGTTCGTAAACTGATATCATGTTTTGAAAATTTTATGTTAATCACAGAGCAACATGCTTTTTATGGGAAAAAATAAATATTTAAAATAAAAAGCCATGAAAGAAATACCTTAGGAAATAAAAAAAACCCGTTGTCTTTGGGAGATATTTTCCTTACATTAATGGAATTTCAAATAAATGAAAAACAGAAAGAGAAACCCCGATGTCTTCATATTGATAGCTTATCTTAATCGAATTAACCCAAAGGCTAAAATTTTTATTGCGGTAAAGTTATAAAAATCTTATGCGTGTATAAAATTCTTGGAAAGAAATTTATCTTGAAATAACTTAATAAATAAAAAAGGCTGAGGTAGTAGATTTTTTTCTATACTTGAATAGCTTCTGGCTAAAGCAGTTTTGTTATCAGGTGAAGTTGGAGTAACGATAAAAACGGCCAAGCATGAAAGTTTATATTACAAAAAGTTGAAGAAGAAAATACATTTAGAGTCGCATATATTTCTTTTATTTATAACCATATGACACCGTAGACTCACATCATATAATAGAAAAAATCCCTGCGGCTCGGCCTACAGGCACAGGTAGATTTTGAAGCTAAGTACAAATTTCACCAACAAAAACTAAATGAAGATAGAGATAAACCCTGTTTAACAATTTTATTTGGATGTTTTTGACGAGATTTTAATTTCTTTTTTTTTTGTATGAGCTGGTTTTATCAGAATCATGTTAAGGCTGTTCTCAACTGCACTACTCAACAAACCTGATACTTTCTGACACAATGGCGTACATATTTTTAAACGTAAACGTACAAAATTTGCAGCCCTATCACAAGCAGTTTTTCTCCCTTCGTTCACTGATTTTTCTGCTTGCGTCGGAAAATTCTTTTCAAAACGCCAACTTTGACAGAATTTTCTGAATCGTCTATTGTGTTTACAAAAAAAAAAAAAGAAAGAAAGAAAAAGTTTGGTTTGGTTTGGTTTGTGTTTATGACGGCCGATTATCAACACGTGGGATATAGGCCCTGGGGGGGGGGGGTGCCCTTCTTGGGGGTCTTTCTAAGGGAACCTAACCCGTATTAACGCATGGAAAACCACGGTTTCGAAGAAAACCACGAAAACTCCGAAACGGTTAGGCCGACGATCGCGATTGGGTTCGAACCCAGCACCTCCCGTCTACCAGCTTCGAGAGCAGAACCTCTCAGCCACTGGTGGGGCCAAAAAAAGAAAAAAGAAAATCGTCTTTTAATTACATAGCTCCTGTTAACGACACCTTCCAGTTTCATGCGTTTCCGAACAAAAATGAATTTGTGACATAAGTTTTAATTCATAAAACTCATAAGTGATTCATAAGTAATTCATAAATTCATAAGTTGCTCTTCATAACAGCCTTAATAGGATAACTTTTACTTCAACCCCTATTTATTTATTTTGTTTTTGTTTTCTTTTCCTGTAAGAGTTGGTCCTATCAAAATCTTGTCAATATAAAAGTTGTAGATAAGATTGAGAAAATTTATAATAAATTTTAGTGGATTTCATATCTTGTCAATTGATGAAGTTATAAATTTTTTTCTTCTTAAAACTCCACTTGAGCCCATTGTTAATGATACGAAAAATCTGTTATACATAAGTTTTTGTCCCTTTTCCTAGAAGTAATAATAACTTTAAATTGATTTTATACGTATTATAACTAAGAAGTTATGAGTTTTTTCCGTTTTCACAAAATCCTCCCGTATTTCCCCCCCCCCCCCTGGTCCAATTTTGCCCATTAACGAACTTGACCGAGATTTTCTGCCTCTTGATTTTATGTATCATTTTGGAAGAGATTTGTGTAGAAATATGGAAGTTATCGTGTACATAAAAAAGTGATAAATATATACTCGTATATTTAAAGTTTTAAACTGGGGGTGGTTTTAGTTTCAAGGGCTCATGATCGGCGTAGATCTGCAAAAATATTTCAGAAATACCAACATAAGATAGAATGTAATAAGTAGTATTTCTTACCAAATCTACCCAAAATTACCCAATAAATGAAATAAGGTATAGTAAACCTCAGCAACGTATATCAATTTCATTATATATGAAAAAGTTTAGCATACTTAAAATACGCCTCAAACAATTCCATCCACCCCTATATGATTATGTAACGGAATTTTTTTTTTGTGTAGCCCTATAAATGAATAACAACTATTCTTTGCACTGCATATTCTACACAATGCATATTTTAGTGCACTTCATAAATGCTTATCAGTTTTATTGTGTTTGAAAGCGTGTAAGATAATAAAAAATCATTTGAAACGATTCTTTCTCATTGGCCGTAATGTAGCGGAATACTTTTGACTGTCCCTGTAAATGAACTAAACATGCTACAAACTTCATTTGAAATAGGGAACGTGCTATGGTAAGTATCAATCACATCCAAAAATTTCCGGGCAATCGAAGTAAATTTACGGGAGTTAGAGCGTAGACAGACGGACAGACGGACAGACAACCAGACAAACCGAAATCATAAACACTTTTCAACTTTGTTGGAAAGTGTTAAAAATAAAAAATGCTGAGGTGATTATTCTTTCTTTATTTGGATAAATTTAGACTAAAGCAGTTTTGTTATCAGGTGAATTTGAAATAATGTTAGAAACGACCAAGCATGAATTAATTTAACCGTATAAATTACTATAAACATTATTACAAGAAATACTGATGCATATGACCAAGATTTTTTTTCTTTATGCCAAAGTTAATCACCAGTTGAATATTCTAACTCACTGAGTTTCAAAGTCATAATATATAAGAATAAATAACCACATATTTATAATTTAAAATGTGAAAGAATTTAAGAAATATTCGATTATTTTAAAATATCCTGATTCAAAGACAAAAAGAAAAGTCACAGCATTTTTAAATATTAACAGTTATACATACAGTTAAACAATATATTAACAGTTTTTCGTGCAAATATGTATATGGAGTCTTAGTAGAGACTTAGAGGCAAGATTTCTAAACATAAACTATAAGATCGAGATTGGAAATCTCAAAATTGACAATTGCTTAATAATTGATAATTTATAATTGCTCATTTTTTTTCATATCCCTTCTCCTTACTAACGGAAAATTGCTTAGATAATAAAGAATTTCACTTGACACTAAAATCAGTGAAATTAGATTGAATAGTTCTCAATATTTCATAAAGCGATGTAAAATTTTATACACTTACTCTATTCAAATTTTCTCTCGAAGTATAAAGTTTGTTTCAATTAAATAATTTACTTCGCTAGTAAAATAAAAGTAATAATCATTTTGCTCGTAGTTTATCGTAATATTTTCAGAACTTTTATGTTAATCATAGAAAAAATAATATTTTTTTATCTAAAAAACTTAAATATGCAAAACTAACTAAATAAATAAATATAAAGTAAAATAAAAATATGAAAGAAATACCTTATGAAATAAAAAGCTTGCGGCCTTTGGGAGATACTATCCTAACAGTCAACATTAATGTGATTTCAAATAAATGAAAACAGAAAAAGAAAACCCATTTTTTTTTTTTTTTTTTTTTTTTTTTTACGCTTTGATATTGATAGCATATCTTAATCGAATTAACCCAAAGGATAAAAAGTTTATTGCATCAAAGTTATAAAAATCTTATGTGTGTATGAAGTTCTTGGAAATAAATTTATCTTGAAGTAACTTAATAAATAAAAAATGCTGAGGTGGTTGATTTTTTTTCTTTATTTGAATATCTTCTCGCTAAAGCAGTTCCGTTATCAGGTGAAGTTGGAATAACGTTAGAAATGGCTAAGCATGAATTATTCCACTCCCAAAACTCAAAGGGGGGGAATATATTTAGTGTTGGATTTTTATCGTAAAGATTAATTTAGTTCGTTAAAAAACTTATTATCACTAGTTTTTTAAATATATTATACATTAAAAAATAAATGTGTAGAAAAGAAAATAATAATATACTGAGTTGGGTGACTTTATTGTAATGAAAAATATTTTTAGGCATCTGAAACCTAAAATCGCGGTTCAGAGGGAAATGATGAACGGTTAAAACAGAAGTGACGCATTCGCCAGTAAAAATTATGCTCAAACATTTTAAAACGATTGCATTAAATGATCACCTATTTTTGCAATGATTTCAGTGGTGAAAATGACGCTCAAACATTTTAAAATGATTGTGCTAAGTGATCACCTATTTTCGAAATCGCACAATGATTTTGGTTGCGAAAAAGACATCATTCTCAAAAGAGAATTGATAGCTTCGTCTCTGCACTATCAATTCACTTTTAATAGATACATATTTTTACCGTTAGATTGCCGCCACAATCCTATCTTTTCAGCTACTCATCACTAATTATATATCATTTGATTTGGAATCACGAATACCGTTCATAACTCGGACGCTTTTTTATTAAAATTCTATTCACAAACGCTTCGTTTGCCATTTTAAGATTTTAAAACAAACGTACATTACGGTAAGTCATTTCGCCAGTCGAACCTCGGAAGTGCCCTTATACTTTACGTGTCAAACGGGACAGGCGTGAGCCTGTGTGATGTCGTCACGACAGGTCTACCAGCCAAGGAAGAGCACCGCCCAGCGCGCTTCACTCTCCCAGCACCCCCAAACACACATTGGACGACTTGGTCGCTAGGATAGCAAAACCTAAAGAGTCGAGGATTGAACCGAATAATTTGGGATCACTCCTCCGAGTCCCTTAGGAGCTTCGGGTGTGTTGGTTTCATCGGACACTCATACGTTCACCAGACACTCATAGGAGCACCGGGCCTCGGCCGTAACCCTGGGTTTTCTAGATGTGGTACTGATAGAAATAGTAGTACCTCCTTAATTCTATAATATTGATTTACCAAAATCTTCCTGACGTGAAAATCTACAAGTATAGTCACAGGCCCTTCTGCTATGGCTCCAAAGTGATGGTACAGCTTGCGAGCTGGGGAATTGTAAGATGTTAAAGCGATTGAGGTGGTTCCATATTTTATGCAGGCTTTTACAAATTCACTCAAAATTGGAGGAAAAAAAAAAAGATTGGATTTTTTTATTACACTTGTGCTCTTCGCGATATACACCTTTAATTTTCTTTATTTGATTTGCTTTTCTTCTTATTAAAGTGTTTTCTGTTGACCTTACAAAACCATTTCATTTACAGAAAACTCATGTTATTTATTCTAAATACAAAAAAAATATTAAAATAAATATGTAATGAATAAGCAAATAATAAATATTGTTCATTTTAACTCATTAAGCGCCACGGTGCACCTGCGTAACGTCATGAACTCTTCTATTTGAAATACCAAGATGCATGTGCATACGTCCTCATTTTAAATCTAGACTGCAATGTACTAAACATTTAGTTTTTCGTGTCGCTAATTGCTGTTGTGATTGGTTTTGTACGGGCTTTATTGCAACGATTGTTTTCACATCCAATAGATGGCGTTACGTGTCCTAAAAAGAGTTATTAGTTTTCCGGCTGTTTTGATGCATGCACGTTTACTTCGAACATTATTTATGTTTGTATATCTCCTTACATTACACGCATTTAAAAATAATAACATAAACTGCTTTTGGTGAAATTTAATATATCTGGTATTCAGCGTACTATCAGTAAATTGAATATGGTGTTTAGGGATTAATATAAATATGTAATATATCAGTGGTCTCGTGCGAAGAATTCGCACTTAAGGCTGTTCTCAAATCCAAAGGGTCAACTTTCTGACATAAGTTTTAATTCATTTTTGTTCGAAAACGCGTGAAACTAGAAGGTGTTGTTATTCAGAAATATGTCTTCGAACTGTTTTTTCCGTTTTCATGTAAACGAAATAGATCTTTCAGAAAATACTGTCAAAGTTGGCATTTTGAACTGAACTTCCGAACGAAAGAAGAAAATCCAGTCAGTAAGGGGAGAAAAATGCCGTGTCACGTGATCAAAATCGCTTATAACTCAATAGGTAATTGATTGATCAAAAAATGGAAAACACAGTTCGATTCCAAATCACTTCCATTGTCAGGCTTTCCAATTTTATATCTTGCCGTTAAAAAATGAATTTCTAAATGTGTCAAAACGTTTTGCACTTGTTGAGCACAGCAGTTGAGAATAGCCTTAACTGTCCCCTCCGTTCCCGCCCCCGCCGTTAACCCCTACCGCATCCTGGCATATTGCCGATTTTTAATTAAAGTGAAATATCTAATGATCAAAATCTTTTAACGAAAATTCAGTATGCGATGTCATATGTGGGCAAATAATCCTATCTAATGATAGCTCATTGTACACTACATATTAGTTGAGAAAAAGACACGTTGACAACGGAAACATAATGAATGATATTATAGAATAAATATATAAAAAATAAATAAATAGATAAATAAAGTTGAGACGGTGTTTTTTTTTTTTTTTTTTTTTTTTTTTTTTTTTTTTTGTATTCAAATGACTTCTACTTAAATTTTTTTTTTTATCAAACAAATTTGGAATAATGTTAGAATCGACCAAGCAGGAATTAATCTATTCCAAAAAAATTAAAGAAGAAAATATTTTAAATCATGCGTATTTCTTTTAATTATAATCATAGTAAATCGTTTCGTCTATTAAAAAACGTATTATTATATTTTTTTAATGAAGTCCTTTTTAAAGAAAATTTAAATTACGATAATATTTAAGCAATTTAAAGAAAAAAAAATCTTAGTAAATTAAATTATTTCTATTTGAAAATAAGAAAGAAAATCGATTGTCAAAAGCTAAATGAAGTTGTACCGGATCTAAATTGTGGATAGTAATTCAAAATTTAAATGATTTCCGCCGTAACTATTTTATAAAACGAAGAAGAAAGCAATTAAAGATGCATATAAAGTTTTACAAACGGAAAAAGTAATTATCGTTGAATTCTGATTGCCCGAAATTTTACTTTTGTAAACTGCGTCATTATAAAAGATTATCTTTCAGAGAATTTATTTATTCGTAAGAAATCGCATTGCTAAACCGTTTAGATAGTTAACGGTAAGCAAACTAACAGTAAAAATAAACAGCCAAATAAATTGGTTTAGAACTTTAGCGACACAGTAACTATTATTTTTAATTACTGAGGAAATGGCGTTATATTTATAATAAAGTACCCCTATTATGGAAAAGATGTAGTTTTGGGTTAGCTATCTTTAATATAGGGATTATTTACCCTTTAGTTAATGTATCAAATTAAACGCAAAGGCATATATCTATATCTATAAAATATTTTGAAGGACTTTTTACTATAGCTATCAACTTTAGTGCTTTTTTTTTTCGGGTCAAATAAACTTATTTCGAACTAGAAAATTTATTTAATAAAAAGGGCTTTGTTTATATGTGGTTTCTATGCTGCTATGTGATTTTGCTTATTAACCCTTAAATGCCTGAATTTTCAAATATTATTGTAATAATGTTTTTCGGCTTTCATTTTTAAATACATCATGGGAAAAATACTTAAAAAATTCATATTTTGTTTTAAGTATGGTTTACGGCTAAAACAGAGTTTGTTACTAATCGGCAATACTGGTCTTTAATTGAAAAAATAATTTTTCTTGATAAAATTCTATAATATTAAACACACAAGAATTTTAGGAACTATAATAAGAAATAAATTTTACTTGCTCACTGTAAAACAAAATAGGGTATTTCGCAAGCTTCCAAACGTAACAAAAAGAACAAGTAGCAACAATTGAAAAAATAAATCTATCTTTATTCTTAAACAGCACAAACACTGCCATCTACATGGTGAAAATCGATTTAATAATATTTTCAGAATGCATTTTATTGGCAACATTAGGCATTATAGCTTCAATATTATTCTAATTGTATTTTAGAAGCCTAAATTGGGTATGTTGCCGAAAAGCAACACCCGGCATTTAAAGGTTAAGTACAATTTATGCTTCAGATAAGTTTCATTAGTTTTTAAAATGTGCAAGAGTTCCCAGCTGTGTTTTATTTCATATAATCTTATATCCAATAGCATGATAATAAATTAAAAGGAATTCTTTAATAATAAATTTTAACTCTGTTGCACCTCCTAAATTCAGGTGGTGCACGCACGAGCAAAATATATTTTCAAAATGAAAATTAAAAATAGTTCCGCAATCAGTATTAATCTGCAATTAAATAAAATTTGTTAGTTAAACCGTTTTCTTATATTTTTTTCCATCGTCGAGCGCATTTTATAAGGTGATACATAATTAAAAATACATCTCGGAATTTAAAGTATTAAAACCAATTTCAGGTTACGAATATCTTAAAATACTGCATGCTCTATCGCAGAAATCAGTAAAATATTACTTTTCTTTAACCTTTAAACTTTTTAACATCTTTACAATCGAAAATAAAACAACATATTTTGTTATTCAGGAACAAATTCTGCTTTTATTACATTTAATTACATTATGATATTTATATCCTATTCCGTTATTTATTAATTACATACTTCTGTTTTCAAATTAGAAGAAGCAAATGTGTGAATATCAACAATAGAAATTTAATATTTTTAATTAATGTAAATATTTGTTTTTGGTTTAGCTTAGAAAGATAATATTTACCTGATTTGATTTGAATGTCGTACTTCAAGTTCCTTCTTTTGTTAATTAGAAATGCATTACTTATAACAAACATTACTTATAACAAGAGAATCTGAGAACATACCTGAAAAAAAAGAGAGATATGAATTGCATTAGATTTTATTACTATTATTCATGATACAATTGCAAAAAACTAACATAATTAAGAAAATATGAAAATATGAAAATAACTGGAGATAAAATTAAATTAGAGAAGTACATAAAATTAGATACAACAAATAACTGAGAGAAGACATATAAATGTGGAATATATTAATTGTTTCTTATTCATACATTTTGCTAAAGGTTTGTATTTTCCTGTTTAGCATTTTCCAACATAGTTGAAAATTGTTTATGAATTCGGCTTGTATGTTTGACCGCCCGTGCTTTAACTCATATAAATATAGTCATATTGCTATGAAATTTATATATGTTATTGAAGTTGGCAAGTTCTGTATTGACAATTAAGAGTGTGTAACATTTACGGTTCGTATACAGGGACACTTAGTAGAATTTTTACGCAATTCTTTTTTTAAATGCGTTCGTAATTATATAAATACGTAGCACCTATAGTCTCAGGATTAAACAAGGTGAAAATCTCTTTTAAATTTTAGGGATAGCAAAAAAGCGTAAAAGTTGGCAGCTATAATATATATTTAACGTCTGAATTAAAAGCCGTACTAGATTGCCCTCTGACAACGTATTACCACGTTAAAACACACAGAAGTATGGCGATTCCAGATTGGATTAATTATATTAGTGAAAGTCCTGTTCTCATGGTCAAAATATCAACACTAATGAGATTTATAGAGAAAAAGTCATTTTTAGAAATAATTATCCATACTTCTCGGACACGTCTTCAGACGATGATTTATGATTTTTTTTTCTTTGTTTCCATTGTAAATAGTTTTCATACATATTCATTTATTATTATTATTATTGTTATTATTGGCATTATAGTTATTATAAGTAGTGTATTTGTTACTAATATTTTATATTTATTTTAAATTGTCCTGTTTTGGACCAGGCAGCTATATTGAGAATCTTGCAGTTTTTTTGAGTGACAGCCATCAGCTTGGAGCTACGGTTCGGATTTCCCTACCTCCCCCCCCCTCCCATTCTTGTTCCCTTTCTCAGTTGTTATTTCTATGTCACAGCGTCAAAACAAATCTGAAAATCAGAAAATGACATATGTTTCAAAACAAACATAGAACATGTGACGCCATCTATTATCGAAGTTTGGAACTAATAATTTCCCTTCGCTTGAAGAAAACTTTTCATCGGGGAAAGCATTTTAGTCACTTTTGTACGACAATTACTTGATGCTACATTGAGTTTTAAAATGAGTAAATGTGTCAGGAACATAAAATATATAATGTGAACATTAAAAAGGTCCGCAATCTTACTTAAAAGGCAACTAATGTAATGAAAAAGATGTTATAAGTTTAAAATATACATTTTATTTAAAACTTCTGAGTACTTTCGAGCCTTCCAGGCTCATCATCAGCGAATATCTTAATAACTAAATGTTGTTTATTTATACAAATACGTCACTTTGTTTTGAACATGAGAGAGCCAATAATTACTAGAGTTGAAAGTAAAAGTAGCAGTAGCAGGTTCTTGGATTGAATTTAATTAGAGGAAATTATATATATATATATATATATATATATATATATATATATATATACATACATAAATATATATATATATATATATACATATATATTAACAAACAAAGTAACGTATTTGTCTAAATAAACAACAAAACAAAGTGACGTATTTGCATAAATAAACAACAAAACAAAGTGATGTATTTGTATAAATAAACAACATTTAGTTATTAAGATATTCTCTGATGATGAGCCTGGAAGGCTTGAAAATACTAAGAAGTTTTAAATATAATGTATATTTTAAACTTATAACATCTTTTTCATTACATTAGTCGCCTTTTAAGTAAGATTGTGCACATTATATAGTTAATGTTGAATCAAGGTGAAAAATTGCGTTTCGTCTTATGATATTATTTGTGTCAAGAACTTTTGGGACGCCCTGTAGTTTGATTTAATGAATTTTTAGAAAATGTACTCCACTATAAATGTTATATCAGCTATAAATGTTATATCCGCTCTAAATTCCACAGCATATTATGTCGAAACAATTAACGAAACCCTCATTAAGTACACCCTACAGCATATTCGAAAAGCAATTATTCTTACATGAAAATTCGATGAATCAGTAGTTTTAAATCACGTTCATAGATCAGAAAAGAAATAGTGACTTGGATAGCACTTTCGTTTTTTTAAAAAAATTCTTATGTCTTTTAGGAAGTTTATTTCTTAGGTATAAAATTAAAAAAGTTAAAAGTATAGATTAAAAGTTAAAAAGTATTTATTAAGGCTGTTGTCCCTGCTGGCGAAGGCACTCACGAGCTAATGCTAATCCTATGGAGAAGGATTTATCTAATATCTCGTGTAAATTTCGACATTTTTAATTATTATTATTTTTTTTTTTTTGGTTTGGATAGCCGAGATCCGTCTCATCCCACCTTTTTTACTTTTTCGATTTCGGTTCCAGATATTTTTAGAATGACACTTTCATTTTCAGAACCGGTTATGAAAGTGAAAGTAACTTTATAAAAAATATCTGCGACAAAATTGAAAAAGTAAAAAAAGTGTGATCAAGAGACGGACTTCGGCTATCCAATGCAAATATATTATTTAAAAATGTCGAAATGCAAACGAGATATCAAATACCTCCCCATAGGTTTAGCATTAGCTCGTAAGTGTCTTCGCCGGCAGGGACAGGAGCCTTAAACGTAACGCCTCTTGCGCGTAAATAAACAGGACATAAAAAGGAGAAATTTCTTTTTATTAGTATTATTACTAAAGGAAAATGCAAACATCTTAAAATGATGTATACTTTTAGAAATTTCTAGGTTTAAAAAACTATAATCCTTCACATTGATTTTTCGAAAAAAATATCATTTAAGGTAATATAAATTTTTCTCAAAATCTACTGAACCAACTTTAACACTCCTTTTAAAAATAGTTTTGGTGGTTGCTAAGCTGAAAATTGATCCTTCTGCAAGAAATAAAAATAAAATATACAATAGTTACGTGATTTTGCAAACAGAAAATATAATATGTAAAACAGATGATACTGTTGTACTTTTATTTCGAGGGCTACCGAAGCGATTTCAATACTTTTTTTTATAGTTTTGGCAGTAGGTAAACTATAAATTGATCTTTCGTCAAAAAATAAATAAATAAATAAAATAAAATAAAATAAAATTGCAATAGTTATGTAATTTAAGAAAAAACTTAGCTTTTGTTTGCGAAATAGCGTAAGTATTTTATTTTTTAATTTCTTAGCAAACGAGCATTTCATTTTTTAACTACAGTAAAAACTATTAGTATTGAAATCGCTTCAGAAGTTACAGAAAAAAAAAAAATCTTCAATGACATGTATTTATATGTGATTTTTTAACTGTCGTTGCTCCCTGAACAGATTTAGCATATTATGCTTTATTTTAAAGTGGTTTCATTCAATGAATGTACTCTGCTATAAATATTAGGAAGTCAAAGAATTTCACAGCATATTACGACGAAACAATTAACGAAACCCTCATTATGTACACCCTACAGCACATTGCCCGAGACGCAATTATTCTTACCTGAAAATCCGATGAATCAGCAGTTTTGTATCACGTTCATAGACGGAGAAAAAAATAGTTTCGTAGATAATGTTTTAATTTAAAAAATACTTTTTTACGTAGTTTGGAACTATTACTCCTTAGATATAAAATAAAAAATGTTAAGAGTATAGATTAAAAGTTAAAAAGTATTTATTAATTACACCCCCTCTGGTGCGTAAATAAAAGGTGCAAATATAGCAGTTTTCTGCTTATTAGTACTTTACTGAAGGAAAACGAAAACATCTTAAAAATGATGTGTATATTTAGTAATTCCTAGGTTTGAAAGAAAAAAAAAACTAAGTATTAGGTAGTTTACACATTGATTTCTCATAAAATTATCATAGCGTCAGCCATTGTCAAACCATATTTAAAACAGTTGACATTGATATACCTTTTCTCGAGAATTACTAAAGCGATTTCAATATATATTTTAAAATAATTTTGGCATTAGCTATGCTAAAACTTGATCGTTCAGGGGAAATAAAATGCAACAGTTGTGTTAATCAAAAACCAATGAATATGGATATCTTTTATTTGCGAACTTGCGTAACTATTGTTTTTTATATTACCCGACTGAAAAGAAGGGTTATGTGTTTCACGCGTATCTGGGTATGTGGATTTCTTTATACCCTCGAAACATCCCAACGGCTGGTTGGATATTAATGAATGAGGTCTCTATCAATTCGTATTAACGGCCATATGGTTATAGGCTAGGTTTTGTTTTTATAAATTCGCGTTTTATAAATAGCGCGAGTAATACTCGCACTTGACAGTTTATTATAAATCAAAATGGCGGGCGTAAACTACAAAATGGCGGTAGAGACGAAAAAAAAAAACAATTTACACATCCTATTGAGTGGCATATCATTGGATAGGTCTTTCAAAATGAAGACTATGTTTCATTGACTATTTTACCGTCAGAAGCTCCGTTAAAATATTATACAACCTGGAAGTTTTGTAGGTAGGATCTCTAGCTTTACTGCAACTCTAACCATCATAGACATCTATAGACCTCATCAAAACAGTGTTTATAGATAGGAACTAACAATTAAACGCAACTTAAAAGTCATCAATACAAGTAAATAAAAAAAAATAGGTAAGTAATATAAACAAGTAATATAAAAAAAATTAAAGTCAATTCCTACTTAGGTCAATAAGAGAATTTTTTTTCTCCCATTCTTCTTGCCTATTGAGTGGCGCTTAAAATGCCTTGATCAAGAAGAGGGCTTTCTCGGTCTTAAAATACCTTGATCAAGAAGAGGACTCTCTCGATTATTGAAAATTAATTAATTAAATTTAATTAATGAATTAATATTTGAAAAAAAACTGGATTAACATCAAGTGTCATCCACTACAAGTTTTTAAAAAATTTATTTGAGCTTGATTGGATGAATAATAAGTACTTTATTAACTTTCACATTGATAAGAAATAATAAATTAGCTCGCTGTTTACGCAGTCGGGTTTTTTGATTTTTTAAATTTAATTGTATATTTTTATTTCTTACCAAAGGACCATTTTAAAGTTTACGTACAGCGAATATTGAAATCGATTCTGCTGTTCCCGAAAAAAAAAAAATTCTTCAATGACAAATGCTTTACATATGATTTTGTAAATAAACAGGTTTTTAAACATCTTTTTCTGAACAGATTTAGCATATTATACTTTAATTAAAACTGGTTCAATTTAATGAATTTGTAGAAAATGTACCCTGCTGTAATATTGCGACAGCAAAGAATTTTACAGCATATTATGAAAACAGTTAACGAAACCCTCATTAAGTACGCCCTACAGCATATTCCGCAAGACGCAATTATTCTTACCTGAAAATCTGATGAATCAGCAGTTTTGTATCACGTTCATAGATTAGGGAAAAAATTGTTTCTTAGGTAACACTACCGTTTAAAAACTATATTCTTATGTCGTTTTGAATTATTGGTATACAATTAAAACGTTAAGAATATAGATTATAATTAAAAATTTTTAACCAGAAAAAAAACCTGACTTCAATTACTTGATTTTATATTAAATTAAAAAAATTGATTTGGCCCACCCTGTATTAATCAACAATCCAAGAAACAAAACTGTACAAAGAGAGAGTAAACTCGTCGGTTAGCGACTTTCTCGCACTCTTGTACCCTAATTACTCGATTCTATATTAAATAGAAAAAATCGTCAGTAGTTGTTGATTCACTCTGTAATAATAAAAAACTTAGAAACAAAACCGCATAAAGTGGGAGGAAATTCGCCGGTTAGCGACTTTATCGCCAAACAGCTATACGCTATACAGCTATACAGCTCAAATAGCGCTACGTTATTTGAGTAAAATCGTTGAAAAGGAAATATTTTAAAGATTTTTTTTTGTTGTTGTTGTTGAATTTCCAAAATAGTACAGAAGCAATTTTGATAAAATTTAATGCGGAATCCAGTTTGGGAGTATTCTCTTTCAGTAATAATAACAATAATAAATAACATGAATCGGTCAATTAGCTTCGGAGTGAACGATAAATAAATAAATAAATAATAATAATAATAATAAACCGTACGTATCGATTGAGAATTCGGTAAAAAAGTAAAAAAAAAAGTATTTTTTATTCCTAAACCCACTGTCGTGTAAATAAAAAGTGGAAATAAGGCTTTTTTCTACTTATTAGTACTGTTACAAAAGGAAAAGGAAAATATCTTAAAATTATGCATACATTTAGAAATTGCTAGGTTTAAAAAAACTATAATATTAAGTAGTTTTCATATTGATTTCTGATGAAAATATCGTTTAAGGTTCAGCAATTGCGCTAAATCAAATTTAAAACAGCTGAAAATTATGAAATATTATTTCGAGGACTACTGATTCTAATATATATATATATATATTTTAAATAGTTTTGGCAGTTACTAAACTAAAAAGAAATCCTTTGGTCAGGAATACAAATGCAATATGTAAAAAAAAAAGAAAAAATAAATAAATAAATAAATAAATGTAAAACGTTGACATTGATGTACCATTTTTTTAGAGCACGATACTGAAGCGATTTCAAAATTATTTTAATAATTTTTGGCAGTATCTAAAGCACGGCAAAAAATAAAAATAGAAATTGCAATAGTTATCTAATTTGAGAAAAAATTATATGTCTTTTGTGTGCGAAATCGCGTAAGTATTGTATTTTTTTATTTTATTTTTGCCAAACGATAATTTCTTTTATCTACAACGAAAACTATTAAATAAAAAGAAAATTGCCCAGTTAAACTGATGGCATTGAGCTCACAGGCTATTCACACTAATTGTATATTATACTCTTATTTCAAAGAATATTGCCCCTCAAAAAATAAATGAAAGGATTAGACCCCGTTTCCCCCCTTTATACTTAACCAAAGAACCTCCAAATCTAATCAGGAAGCTCTTTAACATAATAAACTGGCATACCAAATTTGAAGCAAATCAGATAATTCTGCATGAAAAACCATTTCTCTAAATTAAGGGGGTATTAGCTCCCCCATTTCTCCCTTTATGCTGAACCCACGAACCTTCAAATGTAGTCAGAAAAGCTCCTTATCAGAATGAGCCTAGAAAAAAAAAATAAACTAAATTAGATAATTCTGCATGAAAACCCATTTATCTCAATTAAGTGGAGCGAATACTTGCCCCTCTTTCCCCCTTTTATACTTAACCAATGAACTTTCAAATAGAACGAAGAAAGCCATATCGGAATAAACTGGTATATCAAATTTGAAACAAATCGAATAATTCTGCATGGAAAACCCATTTATCTAAATTAGACGGTGGACTAGTCCCCTTCCCCCCTTTATACTTAACCAATTAACCTCCAAATCTAATCAAGGCAGCTCCTTAATATAATAAACCGGTACACGAAATTTGGAGCAAATCGAATAACTCTGCACGAAAAGCCCATTTATCTAAATTAAGGGGGGATCTAGCCCCCCTTTATACTTAACTAATGAACCCCCAAATCTAATCACGGAAGCTCCTTAGAATAATAAACCGGTATACCAAATTTGGAGCAAATAGAATAACTCTGCATGAAAACCCAATTAATCTAAATTAAGGGGTGTCTAGCCCCCCTTTCCTCCCTTTATACTTAACTAATGAACCTCCAAATCTAATCAGGTAAGCTCCTTAACATAATAAACTGCTATACCAAATTTGGAGCAAATTGAATATTTTTGCATGAAAAACCCATTTATCTGAATTAAGGGGCGTGGGTCTAGCCCCCCCTTCCTCCTTTTATATGTAACTAATGAACCTCCAAATGTAATCAAGGCAGCTCTTTAACATAATAAACCGGTATACCGAATTTGGAGCAGATCGAATAATTCTACATGAAAAACCCATTTATCTAAATTAAGGGGGGTTGCCCCCTTTTCTTCCCTTTATACTTAAGTAATGAGCTTCCAAATCTAATCAGGAAAGCTCCTTAGCATAATAAACCGGTATACCAAATTTGAAAAAAAAAAAGTGACTATTTCTGCATGAAAAACCCATTTATCTAAATTAAGGAGGGGGACTAGCCCCCCTTTTCCCCCTTTATCCTTAACCAATGTACCCCAAAAACTAATCAGGGAAGCGCCTTATCAGAATGAACCTGGAAAAAAAATTGAAGCAAATCGGATATTTCTATCAAAAGTTACCGCGTTACGTACGTACGTATACAGAACTGGCGGGCACATAAGATCTCAGGCTTTGATAGCCTGTGAGCTAAAAAGTATTCAAATCGTTTCAGCAATTCCCGAGGAAAAAAGTACTTTATTGTCAAATATTTTACACTTAATTTTGCAACCGTTGTCGCTCTCTGAACAGATTTAACTTAGGGACTGTACATATCTAACGTTGTCAAAATTTTGCTAATTTTGGACCCCTCTCCCCTACCCCTCCCCTCGATTATATCGTTATCAATGTCTAAAAGATATTTTATTTTTAGATTATTTTTCTCTAACAACGAATTATATGCGCATATGGCAGAAGAACAGGGATGCCAAATGTTGGGTTATTCCAAATTTTGGAATGAAATGATTTTTTAAACATCTAATGGCTTTAATATTAGCTTTGTATTTTCATAAAAACATGTACAAATAATAATAAAAAAGGTAACAGACTATTTGGATGCAAAGAAAAAATTTCTGGAAAAAGAAAAGTTTGGTTGGATAAAAAATGATAACGATATGAAATAGCAACCCCTCCTCCCCCCCCCCCCCCCATAGATATCTTATGATATCAAGTGCCAGAAACCCTTCTCCCCCCTAAAGTGATAACGTTATACATGCTATTATTATACTTCATTTCAAAGGGATTCGATTCACGGACTTTGTTGAAAATGTACTGTGCTGTAATATTGCGAAGACTAATAATTTCGCTGTATATCTGCAAAAATGATGACGAAACAATTAATGAAACTCTCATTAAATACACCCTACAGCACACTCTCCGCGGCACAGTTATTCTTACCGGAAAAATTGACGAATCGGCATTGTAATAAAGTTCATGGATGTTCGAGGAAATAGTACATTATATAATGCTTTCGCTTAAAAAATACATCCTTGCATCACTTGGAAATATTATTTCTTAGACATGGTAAGAATAAGAGTGAAATCGCCTTTTTAATTTAATTCATTGCACTCATTGAAAAAAAAAAAAATCATATATATATTGATATATGTGGGACAATTGCACCATAAAATATGATAAATAAGTTGTATACGTTAAAACACATGAACTTGCTCAATGGCACACATAAAGAAGAACGTTTAATATGAACTTGTACTAATAAAATTAACGATAAAGCGCAATATCGACGTTTCGAACTGCTTCTGCAGTCGTCTTCAGGATACATATGATGTTGAAATCCTTAAAATTCTAGAGACGAAATAAGCTTCCTATCGAGTCTTGATCAATTATATGAATGGAAAACTGCAGTGAGTATACAACAGAAAATTAAAAAATGAAATAAGTTGAGATGAATCAAAAGTTCAGTTGAAGACCATGGATTGTCGTCTGCTATAAAGGGCAACAGATTATATTAAAACAAGGTCATGGTAAAAGAGGGAAAATTGAAATATTGCAAACAAATAAATAATTAAGACTTTTTACCGGGTGTCCCAAAAATGACAGATGATTTTAAAATTCAATAACTTGCAAATGGTGACAGATATTAAAAAAATTCTTGCAGGAGTGTTATGTATGATGTCAGGAGTTTTTTTACTGTGATTCTTTATTTCAGTTCGAATTTCAAACAATAGATGGTGCTGAGAGCAACAGGTAAATAATTAAGACTTTTTACCGGGTGTCCCAAAAATGACAGATGATTTTAAAATTCAATAACTTGCAAACGGTGACAGATATTAAAAAAAAATTCTTGCAGGAGGGTTGTGTATGATGTCAGGAGTTTTTTTTTACTGTGATTCTTTATTTCAGTTCGAATTTCAAACAATAGATGGTGCTGAGAGCAACAGGTAAATAATTAAGACTTTTTACCGGGTGTCCCAAAAATGACAGATGATTTTAAAATTCAATAACTTGCAAACGGTGACAGATATTAAAAAAATTCTTGCAGGAGGGTTATGTATGATGCCAGGAGTTTTTTTTTTACTGTGATTCTTTATTTTAGTTCGAATTTCAAACAATAGATGGTGCTGAGAGCAACAGGTAAATAATTAAGACTTTTTACCGGGTGTCCCAAAAATGACAGACGATTTTAAAATTCAATAACTTGCAAACGGTGACAGATATTAAAAAAATTCTTGCAGGAGGGTTATGTATGATGTCAGGAGTTTTTTTACTGTGATTCTTTATTTTAGTTCGAATTTCAAACAATAGATGGTGCTGAGAGCAACAGGTAAATAATTAAGACATTTTACCGGGTGCCCCAAAAATGACAGATGATTTTAAAATTCAATTACTTGTAAACGGTGACAGATATTAAAAAAATTCTTGCAGGAGGGTTATGTATGCTGTCAGGAGTTTTTTTTTTACTGTGATCCTTTATTTTAGTTCGAATTTCAAACAATAGATGGTGCTGAGAGCAACAGGTAAATAATTAAGGCTTTTTACCGGATGTTCCAAAAATGACAGGTGATTTTAAAATTCAATAACTTGCAAACGGTGACAGATATTAAAAAAAATTCTTGCAGGAGGGTTATGTATGATGTCAGGAGTTTTTTTTTACTGTGACTCTTTATTTTAGTTCCAATATCAAACAATAGATGGTGCTGAGAGCAACAGGTAAATAATTAAAACTTTTTACCGGGTGTCCCAAAAATGACAGATGATTTTAAAATTCAATAACTTGAAAACGGTGACAGATATTAAAAAAAATTCTTGCAGGAGGGTTATGTATGATGTTAGGAGTTTTTTTTACTGTGATTCTTTATTTTAGTTCGAATTTCAAACAATAGATGGGGCTGAGAGCAACAGGTAAATAATTAAGACTTTTTACCGGGTGTCCCAAAAATGACAGATGATTTTAAAATTCAATAACTTGAAAACGGTGACAGATATTAAAAAAATTCTTGCAGGATGGTTATGTATGATGTCAGGAGTTTTTTTTACTGTGATTCTTTATTTTAGTTTGAATTTCAAACAATAGATGGTGCTGAGAGCAACAGGTAAATAATTAAGACTTTTTACCGGGTGTCCCAAAAATGACAGATGATTTTAAAATTCAATAACTTGCAAACGGTGACAGATATTAAAAAAATTCTTGCAGGAGGGTTGTGTATGATGTCAGGAGTTTTTTTTTTTTTTTTTACTGTGATTCTTTATTTTAGTTCGAATTTCAAACAACAGTTGGTGGTGAGAGCAATAGGTTCTCAGTCCAGACCTGATTTTTAGTACTTCGGGATCCATTTAATGCATTTTAATATATTTTTTTTCGCATGGAAGAAGAGAGAGGCCAAAAAATCGAGCCTGGATTTAGCGGTTATTGCTTGCAGCGCCATCTATCGATGCTATTTGTAACTAAACTGAGAATCGCTGCATACAAAATCCTGACATCTTACATAAAACTCCTGCAAGAATTCTTTAATATCTGTCTTTGCAAATCATTGAATTTTAAAATCATCGGTCATTTTTGGGAGATCCGGTATGATATTACGCCAGATTTTTGGCATATTGTAAGATAAATTATCGTTACAGGCATTATGCTTACGTGCAGTGAATGATTTCGACTGATTCTCTGGTCATGCTTTAAAATGGGTTATTACATGGAACTATGATTTTCGCCTCCTCGAATGCTTGTGTTTATTTCCTCTTTCGTAATAAAAAAGATATTGTTAAAACTTTTTTATTTGTAGCACTTTCAATTTTAAGATGCTGGACAACTTTGGAATGATTTGGTACTTTACATGATCCGTGAAGTTATGCTACATTGAACCATGATTTTGTTTTAAGTTGAACCAGTAACTGGTAAAGTATTTAACCATGACCTTTTAAAATATTTAAACAAGAAGTGGTAAAATATTGAAGAAAAAACTGGTAAAAAACTATCACGTGGCTATGGTTATTCTTTGAAAATAAGCCTAAACGGACCTCTGCTTAAAGTAAAAATTTTACAAATTATGAACGCCTATACTTGAACAAGGATTTCGAAACAAATGTAAGTATGCAGTGGATTTTTTTAGTTATACAAGAAAATAACGATTTAATTTTCTTTTTAGTTTGGGAGGACGTAAATTTGAGATTGAATTGTAAAATTGAGAAACTGAATTTTAAATAAAAAAAATTACAGAAACTAAAAGTTTTTCCGCCTTATTGTTCAAATTTAAACATTGATTTAGCAACGAAGCATTGCAAACTCATCAGAGAAGTAAAACTGACATATTAAAAAGCTAAAAGAAACAAAAAGTAAAAACAAAGTATGTTCATCTATATGAGTAATATAAAGTAATTAATATTTTGCTTACAGTAGAAATAAATCATAATTAATGTATTTTTAATTTTTTGCTTTTGAAACAGTCTTAATTAAATCTTTTTTCTATGGCATTTTTCGAATAAAAAGTAAGTAATTGATAAAATAATTTATAGAAAATGCATATAATACATAAATCATTACATCATATGTCGTTTAGCAGATAAAAAATATTGCTATTAATTTCTTTCAAGAATTCTAAAGATAAATTTGTGCAATGCCATTAAATATGAAAGTTGGACTCTCTAATTTTTAATTACTGTGCATTTTCTTTATATAAAAAAAATAAATAGCAGGGAAAATATGAACTCAGAATTATATACTTGCAATTAATTAATTTAATATTCCAAAATTATGCATTAATTTATTAAATTATTTTTAGTCTCTGTGAGTAAATTAATTATTTATAAGCATGAAAGATATGGAGCCATACTTTTTTTTTCAAATCTTTCAACTAAAGGTAATTCATAATTAAATTAATTACAAGATGGTCCTACTTTCATATTTAAAGCAATAAAGCACATTAGTCTTTATATTTCTTAAAGACATTAATAGCGTTTTTTTAGTCATTAAATGGCGTTTATAAAAGCGATTAAGGAAACATTCTTGCTTTTCTTTCTTTGTGGTAGATGAAAAGGATTGCTCTGTGAAAAGCAGGACGAGCGTAAAATTTGAACTGCGGTGCTAAGAAAGTATGACTTACAAAATAAATTAGACGGTAATTACAAATATTAATTACAAATAAAAAATATTTTATTTATTTTCAGTTATATATGTAAAAAATGTGTTTACTGTGTAAACTGATTTCTTTATATTCTTCCCCATAAGCTTTAAATAAATCATATTCAGCTACAACTTTTTAATAAAATAAAGTGTAATAAATCATAAAAATATGTATATTATAAATTAATAACACTATTTTATTGGTAGAAATATATTTTCTCTGAAATATAAAGGAATTCGTTGTATTGACTTAAATATGGGTTTCGTTGCGTGAAAAATAATCCGAATAATATAAATTGATGCTATTGCAGCTGTAAATTTGCTTTTCTAAGTTAGTAATTTCTTATCTAAATTATACATGAATTTATGAAATTCCTTTAACCTCGTTGAGTAAACAAATGCAATGAGCAACAAATTAGTAAACATAAAAATATTCGGTCATATTTTTCCCCACTTTTTTTCAAAGTATTACCGCAATTAAACAAAATTACATAATGATAGAAAAATTTTATTTACAACAGTAAAATACCCCTCTTCTTATATTTCTCTAAAGACAACAATAGAAGTTTTATCTAGCCATTAAATGGTATAAAAGCAATTAGTGGAACATTTATGATTTCTTTTTGAAAGAAAAGAGGTTAATTAATAAAAACAGTACATCATAAAATCTTACCAGTAAGCAGGTTACTTTATAGATAGTTATATTAGATAACTGCAAATACCAATAAATAATAATTTCAAATAAAAACTACTGATTTGCGTTTTATTTATTTTTAATTAGACAGTAATTAAATGTATTTTTTTCGTGTGAATTGCCTGTTTCGTGTTCTTTCCTTGTTAGTTTTAATTATGTAGAATTCAGTGATACTTTTGATTTAAAAAAGCCCTACCGGCTCAGCCTACAGTAGATTTCGAAGTTAAGTACTAATTTCACCAACAAAAATTAAATCAAGATTAGAGATAAACCCAGTTTAACAATTTTATTTGGCCGTTTTTGAGGAGTTTTTAATTTCATTTTTCTGTAAGAGCTGGTTTTACAGAAATCATGTTAGTACAATAATTTTTTCTTCAACTCCTTTTTTTTTTTTTTTTAATTTGTTTTTGCTGTAAGAGTTTGTCCAATCAAAAACTTATCAATATAAAATTTGTAGATAATATTAATAATATTTATAATATATGTAAGTGGATTGGATATCTTGTGAATTGACGACGTTATGGATTTTTTCTTCTTCAACACCTCCCTCCCTTTTTTTCGTCGTTTATTTATTTATTTATTTATTTAATTATTTATTTTTTTGCGGTAAGAGTTGGTCCTATGAAAACCTTGTCAATATAAAAGTTGTAGATAGTATTAAGAAGTTAAACTTAAATTTACACTATGTGCAAAATTACTTAAAAGATTACGCAGTATTTAAAAAATGTTAAATTATTTTAATACCTTAGTACTTTCAACTATAAAAAACATAGTCTTCGTCAGAGGAGTACATTACTACTTGGAGTGCGAAAACTTAATTAAGAAATACAAATATGAACGTCTTATATTCTTCTGACGAAGACTATGTTTTTTATAGTTGAAAGTACTAAGGTATTAAAATAATTTAACATTTTTTAAATACTGTGTCATCTTTTAAGTAATTTTGCACATAGCGTAAGTTTAACTTTTTAAAGATGAATTAAGCATTTCTATTTATTTATTTATTGAAGTATTAAGAAGATTTATATTAGGTTGAGCAAAAAGTTCTGGGGAATTTATAATCTAATAGTTACCAGAATTTGTATCGTATATAGGAGTACTAGTGGTACAGCCCAGAGTGGCTCCATCCAATTATAGCCTGTTTCGATCAATGCAACACTTTTCAAGGGCTGTCAATTTGAATTCTTTAATGAAGTTGAAGAGGCATGTCAAGAGTTTTTCGATTCCAAGGAGCTGCCATGGTGGTGCCAGAAAATACTGAATCTGGCAAAACTAGGGCAGAAAGCCGTGGACTATGATAGTCTCTACTTGGAAGAATAGTCCTTGTTGCTTTTGTTGTTAATTTGCGCATAACAACGCAAGTTTCACAAATTTCCCAGAACTTTCTGCTCAATCTAGTAATAAGTTTAAGTCAATTTAATATCTTGAGAATTGACGAAGTTATGAATTTTTTTCTCCCTAAAATCCTATTTTTTTTCACCCCTTGAGCCCATTTTTAATTTCATCAAAAATATGTGATACATAAATTTTTGGTCCTTTTCCTAGTGGTAATAAAAATTTTAACCCTTAAATGCCTGGTGTTGCTTTTCGGCAACATGCCCAATTTAGGCTCTAAAGTACTATTAGAATAATATTGAAGCTATAATGTCTAATGTTGCCAATAAAATACATTCTGAAAATATTATTAAATCGATTTTCAACATGTAGATGGCAACAATTGTGCCGTTTAAGAATAAAGATAGATTTATTTTTTCAATTGTTGCTACTTGTTCTTTTTGTTTTGTTTGGAAGCTTTCGAAATACCCTATTTTTACCTGCAGTGAGCAAATAAAATTTATATCTTATTATAGTTCCTAAAATTCTTGTGTGTTTAATATTATAGAATTTTATCAAGGGAAATTATTTTTTCAATTAAACACCAGTACTGCCGATTAGTAACAAACTGTTTTTTAGCCGTAAACTATACTTAAAACAAAATATGATTTTTTAAGTATTTTTCCCATGATTTATTTAAAATATGAAAGCCGAAAAACATTATTACTATGATTTTTGGAAAATCAGGCATTTAAGGGTTAAACAGATTTGATATGTATTATAATTAAGAAGTTATTAGGTTTTTTCCGTTTTCATGAAAAAGCTATATTATTATAACACCTCCCTATTTCCTCCCCCCTTGGTCTGATTTTGCTCATTAACGAACTTGACCGAGATTTTCAATTTCTCCATTTTATGTATCAGTTTAGAAGAGATTTGTACAAAATTATGGAAGTTATTGTGTCCCTATCTTAGTTTTGAACTGGGTGTAATTTTGGGTTCTAGGATCGGCGTAGATCTGCAAAATTTTTTTTAGAAATTCCAACATAGGGGAGAATGTAATAGGTAGTATTTCTTACGAAATCTACCTAAAATATACGTATGTAATTTTTGAAAAATGTATATATGAATTATTTACACTATATTATGGATAGAAAAACATTGCTATAAATATATTTTCTAAAATACGCGCAGAAATTTGTAACTTTTAATTATGAGTTTCCTTTGAATGAAAAATAATGGAAAAAATATAAACCGATATTATTGCATCAGAGGAGTCTGATTTTCCCCTGATGACAACTGTTGCAGTGCAGTTGAAAGCGCTCGGGTGTTTTTAAGATCTTTGACGGTTTTCATGTTGTGAAAACCTGTTATGTATTTTTAGCACCTTTTTAAGTAAATTTTATCAGAATGTAACATCGTATTTTATAAAATTAAATATTTCCTATTTTAAAATCACGCCTGAGTTTATGAAATTCCCTTTTCTCTCGTTGAGTAAATCAATTATTAACAAGGCTAAAAAAATATAAAATCAATCTTTATTATTATTATTATTTAAACAGAGTTAACTGATGATTAAATAAATTGGAAGGTGGTCCTACTTTCATATTTGAGACAATAAAATACATTGCTCTTTATATTTCTAAAAAGAAATTAATAGCAATTTTTTCTGCCCATTAAATGAAATATAAACATTATTAGGAAAAAAAAATTGAAACTTTTCTTTCTCAGTGATAGAAAAAAAGAATCTATAAAAATGAAAAGTTGCTAAGCAAATATGATGTACAAATAGAATAGACATGTTATTACAAATATTAATTCATAATAATTACAAATATGAAATTAGTAGTTTTTATTTATTTCTAATGTAGTAAAAACTATCCGTATTTTTGTTATGTAAATTGGTTACTTTACATTATTTTCTATTAAGATTTAGCTAAGCAGTAGTCAGTGGTATATTTTTATTAAAAATAACCTTATGCATTAAAAAAATACAGCTTGCGTCAGGTATTTGAGAACAAATCAATGACTCCTTTCAAATCGGAATATACACGAAAGATAGAGCATTATTTTTATTTTAACGGTTTATACAGGCGACTACATACACGCTGAATAACATCATTCATTGGAATCGCTATCAAATAACCGCCTCTACAGGCTGTCAAAACTGGCTGCAGGTAATGATCAGATGAGTGTTGGGAGCATTTGCTACTGCATAGCAACAGCTGCCTTGAGAGCACAACATTGTTGTGTAGACGACTATTGGAGTCCATTTCAACTACGCCACATACGTAATAGGCCATTCGGTTAATATCTGGGTAGCTGCGGGGGCCAAGAAGTTGAGGATGACATTTTCATGAATATTTTGGCCTTTCATTTTTAGTTTGTATGGGTTGTAGGGAATAGTGTAGAGTCTTCTTAAAAAACTTACGGCCTCCCAGGTGTTAGAGAAGCTATTTAGCGTTTTAACACCTAGGTATAAGCAATGGCGTTGACTCTGGCACCGTGAGAAAAAAAAAAAAAAAACAATGTGGAGGCATCAGATCGTGCTTGCTTTTCTGGAATGCACCCCATCCCCCACAATCATCAGTGAGGTAAGAAATTTTCTGCACGTGTCTGTCAGAGCCTCCTCGGCGATTTTGAGGTTCACTTTCTTTACCTGGGCAAAGTTTTTTCTCTTTGAAAAGCAACAAGAGCATTCCCGACTCCTCTTGATGTTTCAGCTTGTTAAGGAGGCACTTGTCTCTGGTCAAGCAGTTATCCCTGGTTCTCTAGGGCAAGAATTGTACACCGCTTATCATGTACGACGAATAATGAATGTCCTCATGAATCACACATCAGACTGTGGCCTCATCAACCTGCATCTGCCTCGCGAGTGCCCTCATAGACTTCACTGGCGAATTCCGGTGTCTTGATGATTTCATATTGCTGACAATGTCGTTTCCTACATGAAACCTTTGCCACATGAAATCTGGCAGACTTTAGTTCTCTCCTTACATTAAAGACGAATGACTAGAAGAGATTCAAGAATATGGCAATCTCTAAATTGAAGTGTTCTCCAGCCAATGAGCCAATGGCAGCATACCTCTTCATTTCCTCACTTAGTCTAGGTTCTGATATGTTTACATGTAACAAAAAAAGATTTGTAACTATGATATACATGGTGATATGTGATATTTCACCTATAACATGTGCTCTCAAATACCTGACGCACTCTGTATATATATATTATGAATAATTTACACCCTTTTATGAGTAAAAAACGCTGATTCCAATCTCTTTTCAGGAACACATAGATAAATCTGTTAATTTGCATAAATTTGAAAATGGATTTCTATTGCAATTTTTCAATAATGAGTTTTCTTTCAATGAAACATATTGGGAAAAAAAATAAATCGATGTCATTATATCTGAAAATATAATCGATTGCTCTAAATTTATGCGCGAGTTGCTTTTAGCCTCATTTAATAAAATTATTATTTACGAAATCTAAAAATATCAGCTCGTAATTTTCCCCTGTAATTCAAGCAAAGCTAACTCGTAATTCAATTAATTGAAAGGTGATCTTAGAGTCATGTTTTTTCGAAATAAAACACATTTATCTTTGCATTTCTGAAAATACATTAATCTCAGTTAATAGATATTAAATGGCGTATAAAAGCGAATAGGGAAACATTTGTCACTTATCTTTATTAGTAGTAGTCCTTTAATAGAGGAAAGGATTGTTTTGTAAAAAGCAGAGTTGCACAAAATTTGATCTGCTTTGTTCAGAGGCTATTTCAGTCACGTTAGAAAACCCGCTCGCAAATGCTGATCCTATGAAATTTAAAAAAAAAAAATATCTCGTAAGAATTTCAATATTTTTAATGAATTTTTTTTTCTTTTGCATTGAATAGCTAACATCAATCTGTACCAAGGCCGTTTTTTACTTTTTCGATTTTGTTTACACATATTTTTAATTAGTACGCTTTCATTTTCGGAACCAATTTAGGAAGTAAAGCATCCTCAAAAAAATCTGCAACAAAAATCAAAAAAGTTAAAAACGTCCTTTGTAGAGATAGACCTCAGCTATCCAACGTAAAAGGAAAAAAAAATAAAAAATAGTTAAATACGAGATATCTTTAAAAATTTCCTCCATAGGATTAGCATTAGCAAGCCGGTCTTTTCGCATGACTGAAGTAGTCCCTTAAGCAAGTATGCTATACACACATAGCCCTTTCGGATCCGATGTTTTTTTTCATTCTTGAGGAAAAATTATTTTTACATTAATAATATTAAAATTAGCTATCAAAATTACAAAAGTTCAGGTTTAGTAAAACTTAACGAATATAGTTATTTTGTGCGCTATTCATATGACAGTAGTCTAAGGAAAGATTTTGGGTTGAGTTGATTTTTGACGGCTAATTATCTACACGAGGGATATAGGCCAGGGGGGAGTGCCCTCCGTGGGGGTATTTCTAAGGGAACCTAATCCGTATTAACGCATGGAAGATCCACGGCTCGAAGAAAACCACGAAAACTCCGAACGATTAGGCCGACGGGCGCGATTGGGATCGAACCCAGTACCTACCGTCTACCAGCTTCGAGAGCAGAACCTCTCGGCCACTGGTGGGGCCAAGATTTTGGAAAATATCGTACTACAACAGGTTTTTACAAATATAACAACTTTCTAGTATTTTTGTTTTTATGTTTCATCACAAATTATCGGTTCTTAAAAGTAATCTCTATTTTAAATTTAAAGATTAAAACATATTAAATAACGCATAAATTAACGTCTGGATTCATTAAAGGTACACATAAGTGAAAAATATGTTTGAAATAGAAGAATTGGAGAATAGAGAACTAAGTAAACTTTTATTATTATTATTATTAAATGCTAAAACATAAATGAAGATATTAATAATAAATGCATTGACATATACTATCCTTATTACATGTAGATAATAACAGAAAGACAAGTTAAGACAAAATAATACTTAATGAAATAATATATTATATTAACAGGATGCTAGACCCAAACGGGATATATTAGACAAGTAATTACAAATATTAATTAATATTAATTATGAATTTAAACACTAGAAATCTATTTATTTCTAATAACCTAAAATCGAACTGAATTTTTCCCCCGTGTAAATTGGCTTTTGTAAGTTTTTTCCGTATCAACTTCAATAATGGTGTTCAGTAGCCATTTCTGAATAAAAAAGGCAGACTGGTGTAATCACGAAAAAAAAAAAAAAAAAAAAACTGTAATTTTTATTAAGTTTTTGCGCAATTTTATGTGTAGAAAATATTATTATTAGTCTTTTATAAAATTTACAAGGAGACTTGTTCTATTATTTTTTAAATATGAAAACTAAACCTCTTGCATTTGTTTTTATTATGAGTTTTCTTTGCATGAAAAATAGAAATTTATATTATTATATCTGCAAATATAATTAACCAATTTCTGTTCATTAAATTATGCACGGATTCGTGCAATTATTTAAAAATTATTAAGTAAATTAATTATTTATAACCATAAAAATTATCAGAAGAGTTCTTCCCCTTCTGCTTTTTACACAAACTTAAATCTAATAATAAAAAAAAAAAAATCACAAGATGGTCCCACCTTCATATTTAAAGCAATAAAACACATTTTTCTTTATATATCTCAAAAGACATTAATAGCGGTTTTTCTAGCCATTAAATGGCGTATAAAAACGATTAGGGAAACATTTATGACTGTTCTTTCTCAGTGGGTATAGAAGGAAAAGGGTTGCACTGTAAAAGCAGAGGGGCATAAAATTTGATCTGCGGTGCTAAGCAAGTATGCTTTACAGATAGATGAGGTAGGTAATTACAAAAAACCATTTGTGAGTACACATAAATGTTTCTTCTTTTTTCTTCTAAGGCAAAATGAGAAATAACAGTTCACGAAACAGAATGTGTTATTTAGTTTTTCCCGCTTCTGGAAAAAAAAAGTCGATGTTAGAAATAAAATAAAGGTAATTATTTGAACTATTTTAAGTTTATTTCTCCTTACTTAAAAAAAAAAAAAAAAAAAAAAAAAAAAAGATGTATACATTTATTAACGCGTTCTACTTCGTTGATTTCTTAATTCTTTTTTTACTTGTACTTTTATTTATTTTTTTAAATCTCAAAATGTAGAGTGTTTTTGAAACATGTAACGATATTACAGAGTATCAACATTTTTACTATCCCCGGCCTATTTGAGCTTTCTAACCATTTTTAGGGGAGCACATCCACATCCACACACACACACAAACATAAATATATATAGAGAGATTTACATGTATATATAAGTAAGAGTGTATTTTTACATTTATTTATGTATATACATGTGGTATCATGCGCAAATGCATAAGCATACACGATTTAATGATTTTAGCTGGGCAAGCATAAAATATCATTTATATGTATAAAATATAATTGCAAAGTACAGTTTTTGAGAAAAAAAAAATGTTAAAGTAATATAATCCGTTATTATGCAATAAGCATGGAAATATACTGAAGAATGTGAAAAGGAAGTGAAAGGCATAATATACACTTTGGAAAAAAGTTGCCCCAAGAAATAATTTTTGTACTTACAAGAAAAAGGAGACTACCATATGTCACCCATTTGTCTAGGTATCGCATAAATAGGAGTTCTAGGGTCACTGAGGATTCAATGGAGAGAGGAATACTATTCGAAATTTTCAAGGATTTTATTTACTGGACTATGTTAAGGGTGTCCGGGTCTCAAAATTCTATTTTTTTTAGTTATAGAGATTTTGTTATGAAATTTTTTTCTGAAATATGTTTTAATATAATAATAATATTGCATGTAAAAAAAAAAATCTGAAAAACTTTAAATATTTAAAATGCAATTTAATTTTAAAATTTTAAACATATTTAATTTTTGATATAACTCTGTAAGTACTTACTCGATTTACAAAATTTTTACATTTTTGTGTATAGAAAATGTGTCATTTTAATTTGTCTTCAGGAGTTCTTAAAATATTGATTATGAATTTAATAAAAAAAAAGTTTTTTTTGAGTGAGTTTTGCAGTAAAGAGCATATTTTCGCAATTATCACTCAAAATTAAAAATCCTGAAGACAATTTGTTGGAAATATAGCTTAAAATCTCTGTAGAAAATTTCATACATATGTCTTTCAAGGAAGTTTAGATATATTCTTTTAAATTTGACAAATCGTGAAAAAATTCATTATGAGATATAATTCATTCTGAGAGATAAATGAAGTTAAAGTTCTCGCCAGTGGGCAGCTGATGCATCGCTTCTGAAGGCAAAATGTGTCATATTTCTGGATTTAATGAAGATAAAAGCATGTGGTTTGCAGTATTTAAGGCTAAAAACTCAGTATATATATTTAACCAAATAAAAGAAAAAATTTGCATTTTTTGGAGAACATTTAGCTTCGGACGCCCTTAAATGAAGGAAAGCTTTGGGACCAGGAAAACTGACATGCGATGTAGCGTATAAAAGAGAGACGTGTTAAAGATGTCTTACTGAAATTGACGTATGAGTATGCATTTTTGACAAGAATGTTCCCAGCGCTAAAACATTTAATTTAATCAAATAATAAAAATATTATTGAGAATATTCTCTGAAAGATTTCCGCCAAGAATTTTACATCTCTACGTTTAATGACTAATTCGATTACTGTGAGATGAATCGCTTCAAACATGAACATCACTAATCAAACATATAAAAACACAATAAATAATTTATTTATTCGTTCATTCACAGCTTCTTGGACTGGTTTATTGACTAGAAAGAAATCATTAAAAACATTCCAGCGTGTTTAAAAGCAGAAGTCTTTCATGCTCTTTAATATGCAAGCATGAAAGAAAATCTCCAAAAGTAAAACTTAATTATTGTGCCATGGAGAGTCACGAAAATCATTGATATTTATTTTCTGTAAGCGTGACTTCTGAATAGATGCCTTTAATATGCATATGTAAAATTAAGGGAATGCCTTAACAAAAGCTTTCTCTTGCATATTGATTTTTGATTTGATTAAATAAATATACTGTTTAGGAATAGGAGAACTATCGTAATAAAATGTGTATTTGTATTATTTATTGATTATATTCATGGATTTGTTTTAGTTTAGAGAACACACGGAGCATCAAACAAAAGTTTTGAGTTTAACAAAGTAGTGTGTGAATAACGAAGTAAAAGAGGAAGGAACTTTGATAATTATAAAAAAGAAAAATTGACTATTAAAAATAAATAAATAAAATTCCGTGAAATAAGCAGTTATTGAAAGTTTTATTTCTCGATATTCGTGCACCGGTTGTAAATCAATTTGACACTTACAGAAGCAGTTAAATGTTCTTGGGTTCAAAACATTAGATAAGCATTGGATCACATTTAGATAGTTTTTTACAGATGAGAAGTGCATTTATCAAGCATAAAAAATGGTCTATATACTGAGGAGTTCTGTGTTAATAAAAAGTTCATCACTATGTTAACGCATCCTATAGATATGAGAGAACGCCTTGCCACGCGTCACAAAAACGTCACACAAAGTAGGAAAAACAAAAATTCGAATAACTTGCATATTTCACTTTCTTTGACTCGTAAAATTACTGATTATTATAAGAAAATAAGAATTAGTATTAAAAAGCAGAAAACCAACGTTTAAAAATGCACAAGTAATACATGAAAAGCAGCAAACACCTGTTTCGAATCTACAAGCGAGATTCTTCTTCAGTGCAAGATAGGGCAAGGCACAGCGTGCTAGAAAAAGCAAGACTGAGCAAAATGACAGAGACTTATATACCCGATGCGGGTAGCGAATGCGCCAAAAACAACCAATGAGAGAGAAGCAGAGGAAACGACTGAGTGGACAAGTAGTAACATCTATCAGAGAACGAGAAAAAAAAAAGAAACCAAAAAGAGGGGGAAATTAATAATTAAGAATTAATAATTCCACGAGCCAACGAAATCGAAACATGCAAGTTGTTCGATTTTTTTTTCTTTGTTTTGCCTACTTTGTGTGACGTATTGGTGACGCGTGTCAAGGTTTCTCCCTTATCTATATTCCTTTTCACTAACACAGGCGCATGCCTTTCATTGATTGACCTTTACGCGCCGGGTAAAAGAGACGGTACCATATGTGATTTTCATGTCAATTGGCGAAGGTGGGTGTGCAAGTCAAGCGCCTTTGTTAGTGAAAAGAAACATAGGAGGCATTGGTTATATACGGTCCAGGAAAAAAAGTGATCACACCTGTTAATTTAGTTAATGTATAAAAAAGCATAGGAATTAATCTACGGGGAATAATGTTATTTAATGCTAAACATAAATTATGATAAGGGTGCGATCTACATTTTAAACATTTTACAAACTTTCATTTTTGAAATAGTAACATCCTCTTTTGATGGATTATACGAGCTTTTTGGACCAAAGCAACTCGGAAAAATGTATAGTTTATGCATTTTATTTATATCCTTAAAAAATTACAAAAGAAAATATGTTAAGTGTTTATCCACTAATTTATAAAATAAAATAAAGATCTTACAGGGAAAAATACCGGAAACATTGAATTAGTAACAAGAAAATATGACAGTGCCTGGCTACTCAATTATGAGCGTAGCCTAGTTTGTGAACGTGTTATTCGATATCTAACAACTGTGCGTGAAAGTGCCATCTATCTTTCGTTTCTCTGACTTTCACAAGTATGAGTGTGCCTCCCCGAATCGGAGTTCTACGAGTACTTCTGTACAGTTATATGCTAGTGAACTGTAGTGAACTGGCGAGTATGAATACTAGAGTGAAAGTTTGAACGAACTGATTCTGTCGCATCTTGTCTATCAAGATAACGTATACCAGTACTTTAGCGCTTCAAAGTTGGAGTGTGTACTTTGACATGTTATCATCGATTGTAATTGGAAGTGATTTGAGTGTGGATTCAAAACTTTCAGTTAATCAGTTTGACCTCGTGTAAGGTGTTAAAATTACATATTTCAATAAAGTGACTTTCGGAGTCCACGTGATTCCAGTTTATTAGAAATATTAATCTCTTCAGAGAAAAACATCATAAATATCCTCAATTAATTATTCTTACATCCTGTGTTTACAACTATCAATAACTGTCAACATCTCACAATTCCCAAATCATTAAAGAAATGTTACTTCTTCCTTACAACCAATAAATCACCTAAATAAACATTTATCTTTCAACGCAGAAAAACTTAGCAAGGTCGTTTCAATTAAAGTGTGTAATAACGAATGTTTAAGTGAACAGTTTTTTTCCAGATATAAATATAAATTATTATGGACTAAAGACATTAAACTAAAATAACAATTTATGACTCTGAAAAACACATTATTTACGCAGATATTTTATATGTATTAATTTTTCTTATGTAGTTGAATCATGTAATGAAAAAGTGAAAGGAGCTGTGCTGTTGTGCTTCAAAATGTGTAAAATAACTTATTAAAATTTTCTCTATATTTTAACTTAGTGCAGTGCAGAAAAAAACACCACATAACATAGATCTTTAAGCAATAACATGTGTTACATCACCCTGGACAATACCGTAAGATTAATAAATAAAATTATAATGAAGTCCTGAACAACAGAGGATACACAGAAAATAAAGTTTGACATAAGAATTGAGCAGAAGACTAAAAGGTAAGCGATACTTTCTTACCTAATTTATTATTGTGAAAAATAAAGTTATAAACATAACTTCATAAATATTCATCATGATTTGAAGCAAAACCGCAGGTCGCTACTCCAGATAATTCTGTAAGTATGTTCTTAAAGTAAAACGCGATAAAAATAAGATCTATGGGTCTGAGAAACATGCGGTTTTCAGATAAATATTGAGCGTGGAATGGGATTTTATTTGACACCAACAAAATATTAGTTCAAAATCTTGACAGTAGAGGGCGCTACTCCGAATAATTCCATAGACTAATTCCATATTTTTCACACAACGCAAGATTTGGATACATAAAAGTACATGCTGTATTCTCTAATATTTTTGTATCCAATTTTTGCATTGTGTGAGCAATACGGAATTATCTGCTGTATCGCCCTCTATTATCGAGATTTTGAACTACTTTTTTTGTTGGTGTCTTACAACATCCCATTCCCCCGCCGAATATTTATATGCAAACCGCAAGTCTCTCCGACCGATAGATTTTATTTTATTGCGTTTTACTTTCTCAGCGACCTTTTGAAACACCCGGTATATACATTATGATATATTATGATACATTATGATACATGTATGATATATTATTTAAACTTAAAAGCAGCTTAACTCTGTAAAATGAATAAAAAGTTAAACAGGATCTTTTACCATAAAAAAAAATCTCTTCAAACAAGCATTTAAAATATTTCAACAAATTTAAGAAAATGAAAAAACATAGTTACGCATCAAAAATATACTCCATCTAAAAAACAAAGTAACATGCCAAAAAATGAATTAATTAAGAACGCTAGTAAGAAAGAAAAATTAACACAGACACTTATTTAAGCATGCAAAGTAAAACAAAAAAGTAGAAAAAGAACTAGTAAAACTTAAATAACTGTCACCAAAAATGGAAATTTTCAACCTTCGGGGTCAAACCCATAAAAGATTTTCTCTACCGCGTCTGGAATAATAAAATTAATCTATATTTATTATTCTTAGATAGTACTTAAGGCAATATTTCTTTAACATTACGAGTGAGAAACGAAATGCTCAGCTACTTTTATGAGGCTAATTTTCTGAAAGTTAAAGTAATATTTGCATTCGGTAATTTGCAAAAGGAGTGAAATTTTATTTCCCGAGAAATGCGAATAAGTGCGCTCATAAACTAAGAAGATAATTATAAAAGACATTGAAAGTGAGCCGTAAATTACCATTATTTGGCTCCCGAATTTAAGATTCAGTAATATAAGATTTCAGCAAGTTGAACATTATTGAATTTGAAACATTAGTTAACTTTTATTAAGACCAAGTCGAAAATTAAGTGCTCTTAAAGTTTTACGATTGTTTCATGCAAGGAATTTGTTGGAAATTGAGGTGATTTTATTTAGTAAAAGTTTAAAAGGAAGTGAGCGTTTTTTTAGCTATTTTCTGAGAAAAATTACCATTATTGAAGTCGATTTTGTTTTTAAAATGCGTTTTAAATGAAAGTACTAAATTTATAATAACCATTAAAAATCTGAAATAAAAGTCAAAAAAAAAAAAAAAAAAAAAAAAAAAAAAAAAAAAAAAAAAAAACAGAAAAAAAAATGTTACTGTTGAAATTTTTTTATGAGAGAATAAAAGAAAAAAAAATAAATAAAAATCAATTGCTATACTTAGAAATAAAAATTGGTATGGGGCCTAAATTTCATTATAAACCATTTTAAGGGTGCATTCCAATTCAAACTGCTTATTTTCTGATTTATTTTAAAATTCATTTTTGGTCTCAAGCGCATCAAAATGGCCAATTCTGTTATTTAGAAATTACATAATGTGCCGTGCTTGTCGATTTTTTGATAAATGCAGAAAATATTGCAAAAAATGCTGTCAAATTTGGCGTTTTGAACCGAATTTTCCGAAGCGGGAGATCTCGGAATGAAAAGAAAATATTATATCAAGAAAATAATTGTTTAAAAATCAAATTCTAATTAATTGAACGAAAAATAAAATGACACGGCCACTTATAAATCTCTTCAAAAATCACCTCAGCATGTTTTGCTTTTAAAAATGAGTCTGAAAATGTTTCAGAAAATTTCGAGCTGTTGAGGGTGGAAAAATATTTTTTCGAATACACCCTCAAGGCTGTTGTTAATTGCTCTGCTCAACAAGCGCAAAATGTTTTGACACATTTACAAATTCATTTTTAACGGAAATATTTAAAATTGGAAAGCCTGGCAATGGAAGCGATTTGGAATCGAGCTGTGTTTTCCATTTTTTGATCAATAAATTACCTAGTGAGTTATAAGCATTTTTAGTCACGTGACAAACACTTTTTTGCCCGCGTTTGAGTGCTTATTCTCCGTTCGCGCGGAAACTCGGTTCAAAACGTCAAAAAATAAATAAATAAATAAATAAATAAATAAAGGAAAAAACAGCTTGATGACATAGTTTCTGAACAGCAAAACCAGCTAGTTTCATGCATTTTCGAACAAAAATAAATTAAAAGTCAAAGTTAAAGTTAGAAAGTTGCCCTTTTGGAATTGAGAGCACCCTTAAGAAGTTTTTTATTTTATTTATTGAAGTTCTTGTTTAATTAATTAACTATGTTATCTTTATTTAATAAGGAGTTATATATTGTTAGTGCCAGAGATTATTTTATCAATGTAGAAGAAAAAGGAGCGAAGGGAAAAATTAAAGATGCTACCAGTTTCTCAATTACATGAAAAAAAGCAGGTAAAGGTAAGTATGTAGATTCGATAGGAGATACTGTATACTTCTTTCCCTCTCTCTATCCTAGTCACTGTCAAATTCTAGATATCTCGCAACTCGCAATTTGTGTATGCACCGTTTCAACCATTTAACAAGCAAATATTAAATTTAAAAAATAAAAAAAACCCGACAGCGTAAAAAGCGAACTAATTATTTCTCATCAATGTAAAAATATTTTTTATATTACTTACCTATTTTTTTTTAATTTATTTACTTGTATTGATGACTTGTAAGTTGTGTTTAATTGTTACTTCCTATCTATAAATACAGTTTTGATGAGGCTTATAGATGTCTATGATGGTTAGAAATGCAGTAAAGCTATAGATCCTACCCACACAATTTCCAGGTAGTGTATATTTAAACGCAGCTTCTGATTGTAAAATAGTCAATGAAACATCGTCTTCATTTTTAAAGATCTATCCAATGATATGCCACTCAATAGGGTGCGCAATTTTTTTTTTTCGTATCTACAGCCATTTTGTAGTTTACGCCCACCATTTTGAATTTATAATAAACTGTCAAGTGCGAGTATTACTCGCGCTCAGAGGGTTCCGTACAATAAATATGTGAATTATTAACTGTATTATTAAAACAATCGTTGCTAAAAGAATAATAAGACTTTGTAAAAAACTATACAACGTAGGGTTGGGTATAGCTGTATATACTAGAAAAGTGTGAATGGGTATACCAAAAAAGTTCAAAGAGATATGAAGCCTAAATAATAGCAAATGTTGCTTGCTATTCTGTATAACTCTTTTTTTAATCTTATCTTAATCTGTTTATAATTAACTGAATTCGATACTGACAATAAAAGTAGTGCATATTTGAACTTCCTTTGGCATTTCATAAAACTAAATTCAGCGTAGTAATAATCTTTTCTCTTTACAGTGTATCAAAAAAAAAAAAAAAATCCCTCGTTCAAAGTTTAAACTTGGCATTGTGCTAATAGCACTTCGAAAGGAGGTCGCAAGCTTGCAATGCCGCCTTGGTCCGTGCCGCATTTTACCAGATAGGTTTTTAATTAACTTTTAAAGACACGGGAGGCGTATAGAGATATCCACTCAATGCAAACTAGTCGTGAATCCGATAGTATTCATGTGATTAATTCTAATTAAATTAGTTTGTTTTTATAACAATTTGACGTTTATTGCTTTTGTACTACTACTGAGCGTTGCATAACAAAAATGTATCATTAAAAGTTATTATCTCCGCTTTAAAAAACGATGGCACATGGAATACGCCGCCCCTGTCGTTATGTATGTCCAAACCGGCCGTGTCTTTAAGGGTTAATATCTAGGCTAATTACCGACGATTTTTTTCAAAAATCATTATTAAAAATCCTTTTATACTTCTGCACGAAAGGTACCATCAGCGCTCCTGAACACCTTTGCTGAATGCCCGCAAAACGCAATTTGTGTGTAACAGAAAAACGCGTTTTTCTCAAAAACTAAGTGACCTAGGATAATCGCTATAATTTTCGTGCAAGGTTTAAGTTAACGTCTACTACCTCTAATTATTTCATAATTTTAGTTTCAGTAGATTCGGAATTAGAGGGGGTGGGGGCATATTTTTGCACTATCTTTTCGACGATATCTCTACAACTATAAGACCTAAAATTAAAAGAAATGTATTTTTGGGTTCAGCTTTACGAAAGCTTTCACACGATATACAAAGAAAAGATTTTTTCCAAGTAGCTTAATTAGCCCCTCTACATTTTCCCTAAATATATTTGTGAACGTTTAATAATCTCAAAGTATGTGGGTCAATAGTCTTTATTACTTCCCCCAATTTGAACATTCCACGTTCCATACTTTACGAGTAAAATGGCTGTGACAGACACAGGATTGATCTTATAATGGTTTCGTTTTTACTTTTTAAGCACGGAACCCTAAAAACAAAACCTAACCTATAACCATCGGAAGATTAAGATGAATCGATAGAGACCTCATTCATTAAAATCCATCCAGCCGTTGGGATGTTTCGAGGGTACACAGAAATCCACATACCCAGATACGCGTGAAACACATAACCCTTCTTGGTAGTCGGGTAAAAAGTAATTCGCGGTTTTTGTGATAAAGTTTAAATTGATCCTGTTTCAATAACATAAGTGCATGTATGTGTACAAGAGTAATTCACAACAATTAAAATTTCAGACAGAAGATAACTGAAAAGTAATTTAAAAAATGCGTAAGAATGACACATGCTCATTTTGTAAAATATTTTTAGACAATGGAAGCTGAACTCTTGCTGCCTTCAATTTAGATTATCCTATTTATCTTGATAATTTGGACTGCCTTCTACAACATAAATGTATGCACGCTCTGCCCCACCAGTAAAAGAAAGCTATAAATTATTTTCCACCAAAGATGCAGTAGTCTTTGTCTTTATTTTATTAACCTCCAATATGTTGTAACTATTTGTAAAAAGTAAAATTTCAAACATTAATAATAATAATAATAAATTTTAGCCCAGTAGCCCAGGCTACACTGTAAAAAAATTATGTAACGTTACTCCATTAATCCAAAAAATTGGTGGCAGCATTGCTGCCTCCATTTTATGAATTAATTTAACCGATATAACTGGTGTTACGTTACACTAATGAGTAACATTACACCAGTTATATCAGTTTATATTACGCTATCATATAAGTTAAATTACTCTATAAAATTGGAGGTAGCATGCTTCCACCAATTCAGGCCGAGTTTTGAAACTCACTTCTTCATCTTTATTAAACAAGTAAGCTTATTTTAAAAAGAATATATTGCTGAGACAATTTATGACTATTTTTGTTTAAGGGTGTTCTCAAATCCAGAAGGGCAACTTTTTGACAGAAGATTTAATTTATTTTTGTTCGGAAATGCATGAAACTAGCAGGTGTTGTTGTTCAGAAACTATGTAATCGAGCTATTTTTTCCGTTTTTTTTTTTTTTTTTTTTTTTTTTTTTTGCAAACACAATAGATCTTTCAGAAAATAGTGTTAAAGTTGATGTTTCGAACCGAAGTTCCCGAAGAAAGCAGAAAAAACAGTCCGTGAAGGGCGAAAATCGTCTTTGTCACGTGACCAAAAATGCTTATATCTCAATAGGTAATTAATGGATCAAAAAATGGAAAAAACAGTTCGATTCCAAATCGCTTTCATGGCCAGGCTTTCCAATTTTATGTCCTTCAGTTAAAAAATGAATTTGTAAATGTGTCAAAACGTTTTGCACTTGCTGAGCAGAGCAGTTAAGAACAGCCATTTTAATTAATTTTTACTGTATATATAGATTTGAAAAAGAAAGAGAAATGTTAATTTTTTGATTTAATTTTTAAAATGCCTATAAAATTTTAATTGCAGTGTAACATATTTCTTCCAGAAATATAGAAGCGACATTAAGAAGTTTTTTTTCTCCAAAGGTAAAGCTTTAAAATATGTACAAAGGAAATGTTTTGCAAAAAAGGAGAGAGAGGAAACCACCATTGTTTCGCATAAATCAGTTTTCAAATAATGAAAAAAAAAATTACGCATGATATTATTTCTTCTTGATACTTACTTTGTATTTCAATTAACTATAAAATAAAAAAAGTCATTTCAAAATAAGAACTTTCATTGTGTGTTTTTGTATCACAAAAAATAATAGAAAAACTTTTTCTTCTTTGAGTAATAGATGTTTACTAGTAACTATGAAATTAAAATAAATTAATGGAGGTATTTTTACAGCGCATGATAGTGAAAACTGGATAAAGGGATTTAAATATTATTGAAAAAGAACAAAAATGTTATTTTTTAAATATGTAATTTTTGAAAGCTTATTATATTTTAATTGCTGTGTAACATATTTCTTAAAAGAATATGGCAGTATCAATAGGAGGTTCCTTTTTTATTTTAAGTTCCAAAGCAAAGCTTTAAAATATACAAAAAGAAAATATTTTGCATAAAAAAAAAGAGGGAGAGAAAACCACCATTTTTTTCGTATAAATCAGATTGTTTTCAAATAATTAAAAGAAATAATTACGCAGCGGTCATGATAATATTTCTTGATACTTTGTTTATATTTGAATAAAAAAATAGAAAAATCATTTCAAAATAAGTTCTTTTTTTGCGTATTTTTGTCTCAGAAGGAATAATGAAAAATCTTTTCTTTTGAGAAATAGATGTTTACAAGTAAACTAAGAAATTAAAATAAATTGATTGAGTTATTTTTCTAGCGCATGATAGTGATAACACTGGATAAATGGTTTTAAATATTGTAAAAAAAGAAAAAGAAATGTTATTTTTTTAAATGTGTAATTTTTGAAATGCGTAGTATATTTTAATTGCAGTGTAACGTATTTTTTCAAAGAATATGGAAGTGTCAATAGCAGTTCTTGTCTGAGCCCCCAGGGAAAGCTTTAAAATATACACAAAGAAAAGGTTTTTCATAAAAAAGAGATAGAGGAAACCACCATTATTTGGTATAAATCAGATTGTTTTCAAATAATTACAAAAAAATAATAATTACACATTGTTTTTCTTTATACCATTTTTTATTTTTGAATTAACTTATAAAATAGAAAAATCATTTCAAAAGAATACCTTTTTTTGCGTGTTTTTGTCTCACAAGGAACAATAAAAAAATATTTTTTCTTTTGAGAAATAGATGTTTACAAGTAAACTAAAAAACAAAAATAAATTAATAGAGTTATTTTTTATAGTGCATGGTAGTGAAAACCGGATAAAGAGATTTAAATGTTATTGAAAAAGAAAAATAATTGTTATTTTTTTAAATATGTATTTTTTGAAAAGCTTATTATATTTTAATTGCAATGTAACACATTTCTTCAAAGAATAAGAAAACGCCATTAAAAAGTTTTTTTTTAAATCCCCAACGCAAGGCTTCAAAATATACCCAAAGAAAAAGCTTTGCATAAAAAGACAGAGAGGAAACCACCATTGTTTCGTATAAATCAGATAATTTTCAAGTAATAAAAAAAAAAAATTACGAATGATATTATTCCTTGATACTTTATTTATTTTTGAATTAACTATAAAACAGAAAAATCGTTTCAAAATAAATCCTGTTTTTGTGTCTTTTTGCCTCACAAGCAATAATAATAAAAAAAATTTCCTTTAAGAAATAGATGTTTACAAGTAAGCTAGGAAATTAAAATAAATTAATGAAATTATTTTTATAGCGCACGATACTGAAAACTGGATAAAGGGATTTAAATGTTAGTAAAAAAGGAAAAGAAATGCAATTTTTTTAAATATGTAATTTTTTAAAAGCGTATTATATTTTAATTGCAGTGTAACACATTTCTTCAAAGAATATAAGGTTTTAAGCCCCAAGGCAAAGCTTTAAAATATACACAAAGAAAAGACAAGAGAGGAAACCACCATTGTCTCGTATAAAACAGATTGTTTACAAATAATTAAACAATATAATTACGCAGTGGTTATTATATTATTTCTTGATACTTTCGTTATATTTGAATGAAATTTCAAAATAAGATCTTTTTTGTGTGTGTTTTTGCCTTATAAGGAATAATGAAATCTATTTTTTTCCTTTGAGAAATAGATGTTTAATATTAAACTAAGAAATTAGAATAAATTAATGAAGTTATTTTTATAGTGCATGATAATGAAACAAAAAATCAATGGCGGATTTGAAGGATTAATAATAACGAAAAAAATATATATATATAATGCATTCATTGAATAATTGAATAAATTGTTCTACTTTATAAACAACATTTTCGTGTTAACGATGTAAGAAGAAATGCAAACAAACACAAACGAAATATATTTATAATAGTAAGTGCAATTTGACATTAAAAATCTTTTTTTTTTCTTAACTATAATTTCTTATTTGCAACCATACTTGACATAAAATTGGATCGAGTAATTCTAATAACATTTGACATCTTTAGGTAAAATTAAAAAAAAAAAAAGGAGAAAACCTAATTTTTTAAATGTAATTTTAAAATGTTTTTTAAATGTCAATTGCAGTGTAACATATTTTTTCAAAGAATATAGAATCGTCATTAAGATTTTTTCCCCTTTAAAAGCCCTAAGGCAAAGCTTTAAAATATCCACAAAGAAAATATTTTGCATAAAAAAGAGATTTAGGAAACCACCATTGTTTCATATAAATCAGATTGTTTTCAAACAATTAAAAAATATAATTACGCAGTAGACATATTATTTCTTGATACTTTCTTTTTTTCAAAATAAGAACCTTTCTTGTGGGTTTTTGTCTCACAAGGAATAATGAAAAATCTTTTCTCCTTTGAGAAATAGATGTTTACTAGTAAATAAGGAAATTAAAATAGATTAATGGAGTTATTTTTCTAACGCATGATAGTGAAAACTGGATAAAAAGATTTAAATATTATTTAAAAGAAAACGAAGGTTAATCTTTTAAAAAAAGAAATTTTTGAAAAGCTTATTATATTTTAATTGCAGTATAACACATTTCTTTAAAGAATATGGAGACGCCAATAAGATTTTTTAAAAATGCATATAAAGTGCAAATAATTGTACAAAAATTACTTTCAGGACCCTAATTATAATATAAAGATATTTAATATACAAATTAAAAATATCTTAAAATACATCAGAGAAACCTAGAACATTTTATAAATAGACCCCACACTGCATTATCAAGATTAGCTCAAACTCAACCTATAAAAGTAGATTTTAACCCTTTATCTACTGACGGTACTTATAAGTACCATTAAAATAACTTGCTATAAAATTCATTTAATACATTGATTAGTTGTAATGCAGTTTAGAATGAGTAATAGATACATTACTTTATCTTGTTCCAAAAGCATTATGGGTTACACAAAACAAAAATATTTTTAAAAGGATGATTTATTTTGCTTTTACATCTTTTCAACTTTCTTGGCGTTGGGAGGGGGCGGGGAATTTTCAATTCGTAAATATTTCTGTATTTCTATTGTAAGAACAATATATTTGTACATTTCCTAATTCTACAAAGCACTAAGAAAAATATTTAAAATAAAAGACTTGAGTGGTGTTACAAATAGTGCACAAAATCCCTATAACTTCAAATTTAATGAATCCTTCTAAATCCTTCTAAAATCCTTCTAAAATTTATTAAATAATTATGTAAATCTTCTAATTTAGTTTAAATAATTCACGAGAAATGCTTTAGAAGATAAAATTCTCACGAATTCATAATTGAGTACATAAAGGGTTAATAAATCAAAAATTATATTTCGTACAAATAATTATCAGGAATCATAAGAGAATCAATTGAAATAATTGCTAATAAAGATACAGCTTGTAACGATGCACTATCATACGATATCCATGGAGTATAGAGAGATTTGCTGCATAATAGATGAAAGCTCGTTTTATTGAAAATTAAAATAACTTTATCCGGCATATCATCTGACGTACATCATTTAAATTTAAATTACAATGTTTTTCTTCTGGATAATTCTCGAATAAGCGCAAAGAAAGTAACAACATTTAAATCCTACTGATGACGGCCTTGTAGTGGTTGAAAACGGTTTATATTTTTTTTTTTATGTATTTTAAGATATTTTTAATTTGTATTTAAAATATGTTTATATTATATTTATGCACTTGAAAGTAGTTTTTGTACAATTACTTGTGCTTTATATGTATTTCAATTATTTAACTCAATGTGAATTTAGTACTAGAATTTTAATTTTCATTTATTATTAAGATTTTTTTTTTTTTAAAGCCCCAAAGCAAAGTTTTAAAGTATACTCAGATAAAATGTTTTGCTTAACCCTTAAATGCCTGGTGTTGCTTTTCGGCAACATACCCAATTTAGGCTTCTAAAATACTATTAGAATAATATTGAAGCTATAATGCCTAATGTTGCCAATAAAATACATTCTGGAAATATTATTAAATCGATTTTCAACATGTAGATGGCCACACTTGTGCTGTTTAAGAATAAAGATAGATTTATTTTTTCAATTGTTGCTACTTGTTCTTTTTGTTTTGTTTGGAAGCTTGCGAAATACCCTATTTTGTTCTGCAGTGAGCAAGTAAAATTTATTTCTTATTATAGTTCCTAAAATTCTTGTGTGTTTAATATTATAGATTTTTACCAAGGAAAATTATTTTTTTAATTAAAGACCAGTATTGCTGATTAGTAACAAACTGTTTTTTAGCCGTAAACGATACTTAAAACAAAATAGGATTTTTTAAAGTATTTTTCCCATGATTTATTTAAAAAATGAAAGCCGAAAAACATTATTACAATGATTTTTGAAAAATCCGGCATTTAAGGGTTAAAAAAAGAGACAGGAAACCATCATTGCTTCATATAAATCAGATTGTTTTCAAATAATTAAAAAATATTAATTACACAGGCAGTGATCATGATATTATTTCATGATGCTTTCTTTATATTTGAATTAACTATAAAATAGAAAAATCATTTCAAAATAAAACACTTTTTTGTATGTTTTTATCTCATGAGATTAATAAGAAAGAAAAATATTTTTCTTTTGAATAATATATGTTTATTGGTAAACTAAGAAATTAAAATAAATTATTGAAGTTATTTTTATAGTACATGATAAGGAACGAAAACACTTTTTTCCTATGGCTGATTTAAAGGATTATAATAACAAATAGGAAAAATATAAAATGAGTTCATTGCATAAATGATTCTACTTTCTTAACAACATTTTCGTGTTAACGATGTAAGAAGAAATGTAAAAACTTACGAAGAAAAGTCGGAAACAAACACAAAAGAAATAGACTTAAAAAAGTAATTGCAATTTGGCATTATATATATATATTTTCTTAAATATAATTTCTTGTTCTCAGCTTCATTTGACGTAAAATTCGATCAAGTAATTCCAATAAAAATTTTTGAAACATTAACATCCTTAGGTAAACTAAAAAAAAAGAGAAAAGCTAATTTTTTAAATGTAATTTTTAAATGCTTTTTAAATGTTAATTGCAGTGTAACATATCTCTTCAAAGAATAGGGAAGCGACATTAAGACGTTTTTTGTTTCTTTTAAAGCACTAAGGCAAAGCTTTAAAATATACACAAAGAAAAAGTTTTAATTAAAAAATAGAGAGGAAACCACCATTATTTCCTATATATCAGATTTTTTTTTTTTTAAATTAAGATACTTTGTTTACATTTGAATTAACTATAAAAGAGAAAAATCATTTCAAAATAAGGCTTTTTTTGTGTTTTTGTCTCGTAAGGAATATGAATATGAATATAATGAAAAACATTTTTTCCTTTGAGAAATAGATGTTTACTAGTAAACTAAGAAATTGAAATAAATTAATGATAACGATGTAAGAAGTAATATCAAGACTTAAGAAGAAAAATCACAAACAAACACAAAAGAAATATACTTATAAACTAGGCAGTAAAAATCTTTCTTTTTCTTAAATATAGTTTCTTGTTTGCAGCTTTATTTGACGTAAAATTGAATCAAGTAATTCCAATATAAAATTTTGAAACATTCACATCTTTAGGTAAAATTAAAAAAAGAGAAACGTTAATTTTTTAAATGAGGACCCCCAGAAGCCAAGGGGTATAAGTAACAAAATTGAAAAAAAAAATGAATTAAGTGCACGGACGACCTGGAAATAAGCTTTTTTCTTTACAGGTAAAGAAATATAAATGATTTTATAATTATGTGTTGTATTTTAGCGATCATCCACTTTTGCCGAATAATGATCAATATTGATTAATTATAAATTTAAAGAAAATTGCACTCTACTTTTTTCACATTTATTGAAATAAGAGTTCAAAGATCACTGTGAAACAAACAGCAGTTTCCTATTTCAATTCAGTCAATTATTATTGATGTTCGACTTTAACGTCAGTTATCTTTGAACTCAATTTGCTCCAAATCGAAATGATGTCACTTGTACTACTTTGCTTCTGATGTCCTCAAATGTAATTTTTAAATGCTCTTTAAATGTTAATTGCAGTGTAGCACATTTCTTTAAAGAATATGGAAGAGTCATTAAGGTTTTTATTTTCATTCTTTTTTAAGCCCTTGGGCATAGTTTTAAAATATCCACAAAGAAAATGTTTTGCATAAAAAAGAGAGAGAGGAAACCACCATTGTTTCGTATAAATCAAATTGTTTTCAAACAATTAAAAAACAAAAATTATTACGCGCAGCTCATGATTTTATTTCTTGATACTTTGTTTATATTTGAATTAACTATAAAATAAAAAGAAAAAATCATTTCAAAATTAGACCTTTTTTTGTATGTGTTTTTGTTTCATAAAGAATAATGAAAAAAAAAATTCTTTGAGAAATAGATGTTTATTTGTAATCTAAGGAATTAAAATAAATTAATGAAGTTATTTTTATAGCGCATGATAATAAAAAAAAAAGTTTTCTTATGGCGGATTTCAAGTATTAATAATAAATATATAAAATGGATTCCTTGAATAAATTGTTTTACCTTCTAAACAATATTTTCGTGTTAACGATTTAAGAAGAAATGTCAAGACTTAAGAAGAAAAGTCACAAACAAACACAAAAGAAATATACTTATAAAATATACTTATTATTATATGAAATTTGGCATTAAAAATCTTTATTTATTATTTTTTTTTAATATAATTTTTTGTTGCAGCTTTATTTGACGTAAAATTGGATCAAGTAATTCCAATAAAATTTTTTGAAACATTGAAATCCTTAGGTAAACGATCGTGAATTTCTTCTATGCCGTTACTATTTATTTTCGACGATATCTCGGAACGATGCAGTGAATATCTTTGTTAAGGAAATAGACGGTCAAATCTTTTCAGTTTTTTTTCAATCCCTCATCAGATAGTTTATAACTAGTATTTGTCTCAAATAGTAATAAAAAAAAACTATTTAAGCGTTATAAAATATAACGGAAACTTTCCCTGATATGCTCGATCGCCAGCAGAATTAAGTGCAAGGATGGCCAAAAAACTTGGAATATATGTGTCTGTGGTCCGTAGTGTCGGCTTGCAGATTTGTTTTTACAGTTAAAAGGAATATCGATGTTTTGCAGTTTATTTCTGATTAAACATAAGGTGTTTCAAATTATTTTTTTTAACTTAGTTTTATTTCTTAAGCTAAAAAAACTTTAACGTGATTAAAAATAAAATAAAATTGTCATTTTTGGAAAATAAAATTCTAACCAAGTTTCGTTACATTCTTTTTATTTACAAAGATTCTTTTTATTTTTTTTTATATCCAAATTGTCTACTTTATGAGAAACCTTTAATTTACATTTGTTTGATAAACGTGTCAATTTGGCGGATTCTTCTATTCAGAAACTATGTAATTGAAGTGTTTTTTTCATGTTTTGGTAAATGCAGAAGAACTTTTAGGAAATACTGTCATACTTGGCGTTTTGAAGCGAATTTCTGAGCACGACAGCGCAGGAAATGAAAAAAAAACTGCGAAAACAATCGTTTACAACGTATAACGTAATTCATTTTTTGGAAACTCAAAAACTATTCGATTACAAATAACTTCAATAGTCATGCTTTTATATTTTATATAACCAGAAAATGTGTCAGAAAGTTTCTTGAGCGTGAAGAAATATTTTTATAAGAACCACTTTAATCTTATTTTAAATTATATGCCATAAAAAATTTCAAAATGCCATTAAAAAGAAAAAATAACTGACAAAATAATATAATATCAGCACGGCAACAGCTTCAAATTTTAAAGAAAATTCCACTTGTTCAGCATAAATAAAAATTGTTTTGAAATAAGTGAAAATAAAAATAAATTACCCAATCTTCAGGATATTTATATTGCTATTTACTGAATTAACTATAAAATAGAAAAAAATATTTAAAAGAAGCTTACTCTTTGTGTTTTTTGCACAAAAAATAATGAAATAATGCTACAAAAATAATTCGTTTTTCCTCTTCCATGAAATAGATGCCCGCTGGCAGACTAAGAATTTAGAATAAATTAATGGAGTAATTTTTGTGGCAGACGATAATGGAAAAAAAATTCTTTCCCGAGCGAGATTTGAATGATTAATAAATAAGAAAGGTATAATAATAAAAAAAACCATTCATTGAATGTGTTATTCCATCTTTCTAAACTACATTTTCGTGTTAATGATGTGCTTTAGAAAGAAAGCTGCAACCAAACACAAAAGAAATCTACTTAAACTAGCAATTGAGATTTCGTATTAAAAATCTTTTCTTTTTTCAGTCTCTTGTTTGCAGCATTATTTAAAATCAAATTGGGTAAAAAAAAAAAAATTTCTAATAAAAGAAAGAGTCAGATTGACTTATCTGGGTAAACGAGTTTATAGATTCCTGAAAACATAAAAGTGCATCATATAAAATAATAAGTGCATATAAGGAATGTAATTTCTTCATGGAATACAATTTTTTTATTCTGAGTTTCAAATGCAACTTTAAGTAAAGTATTGCTTCTTAAAAAAATGAACTGTGTATTTAAAAGAAATGAAGAAAGATAATGTTATTTTAACATATATGATTGAAAATACATTAAAAAATTCCATTAAAAAATTATTATAGGAGAATCAAGCTGTTTTATAGAATTTAATTTCTTCATGGAATACAATTTTTTTATTCTTGATTTCAAATGAGACATTAAGATGATGATAAAGTATGAGATGAAGATAAAGTAGTGCTTCGTTGAAAAAAATATTCAACTGTGCATTTTTCAGAAAATAAAAAAATATTAATAAAGGTAATGTTACTTTTAACATATGTAATGACGATAATGCACTAAAAATTTATTATAGGAGAATCAAGTTGTTTTATGGAATGTAATTTCTTCATGGAATACAATTTTTTATTTCTCAATTTCAAATGAGACTTTAAGTAAAGTATTCATTCTTTCAAAAAATTGAACCGTGCGTTTTTCAAAAGAAAAAAAAAATGTATTGCTTCTAAAGTATTTCTTCTTAAAAAAAATTGAACTGTGTATTAAAAAAATGAAGAAAGATAGTGTAACATTTAACATATGTGATTGAAAATAATGCACTAAGAATTTATTACAGGATAATCAAGTTATTTTATATAATGCAATTTTTACATGGGATACAATTTTTTAATTCTCAGTTTCAAATGAGACCTTGAGTAAAATATTGCTTCTTGGAAAAAAAATGAACTGTGCATTTTTAAAAAAAGAAAAAAAAATATTAAGAAAAGTAATGTTACTTTTAACATATGTGAATGACAATAATGCATTAAAAATTTATTATAGGAAAATCAAGTTGTTTTATGGAATGTAATTTCTTCATGGAATACAATTTTGTAATTCTCAGTTTCAAATGAGACTTTAAGTAAAGCATTCACTCTTTAAAAAAAAATTGACCTGTGTATCTTACAGAAATGAAAAAAAAATATTAAGAAAGATAATGTTAATTTTAACATATATGAATGACGATAATGCATTAAAAAAATGTATTATAGGAGAATCAAGTTGTTTTATGGAATGTAATTTCTTCATGGAATTCAATTTTTTAATTCTCAATTTCAAATGAGACTTTAAGTAAAGTATTCATTCTTTCAAACTGTGCGTTTTTCAAAAAAAAAAAAAATGTGAAGAAAGACAATGTTACTTTTCACATATGTGATTGACAATAATGCATTAAGAATTTATTATATAGGAGAACCAAGTTCTTTAGTTCTTTTATGGAATGCGATATTGACAAGTTCAATTATATTTTCATTTTATAGCATTTTTAGTTCATTGTGCATGAATACATTCTGAACGAACTCTTATAGTATCACACTCTCTTTTCAGTATGGAAATGTTTTTGTACATCTCGAAAACGTTTACGATTTTGTTACTTTCAGTTTGGTATAAAACTATTAAAATGTACTTAAAAAATACCTCTTATAGATCAAAATGTATTTGAAAACATATGACAATTTTTGCACTTATAATTTTTGTAGGGAACATATTGTAGTAGGAATCAATAACTTATGTACATTTTATGGAAATCCTATATTTATGAGAGTCAGAGCGTGGTCAAACGCATAGACCTAGAACTAAAATTATAAATACCTAGTGTGTGAAGCTAGCTAAAAATCGTTAATAAAGACACGTTTCAATTATTTAACAGAATCGAAGATATTTAGAAGCTATTTCAACAGCAAGATAACTTATTATCTCTTATAGACCGGAAGCCGGCAGCATAGACAATCACCTCATCGAGTTCACGGATGAAATTCTAGGATTAGTTAAATCTTGATTCGCATATTAAAACGCAATCGGTCTGCCAAACCGTATCTTGGTGGAAAACGTCTGAAAACCCGATTTTAGCGGCTGACTCGTAGGTTTACCATTGTTTTTTCCTGCTCCCAGTCCTCCATGTTTTCATACCTTTTCGTGCAGGAAAACACAATGGTAAACCTTCAAGTCAGCTGCTAAAAACGGATTTTCACGTGTTTTCCACCAAGATATGACTTGGCAGACCAATTGCGTTTTAATATGCGAATCAAGATTTAACTAATGCTAGAATTTCATCCGTGAACTCGATGAGGTGATTGTCTCTGCTCCCGGCTTCCGGTCTATTATGTTATAATGCTCAAATAGAAGAAACGTAAAACAATATCTTTGGGAAATTACAAAATTTTAATATGTTGAAAAAATAAAATAAAAAGTAAAATAAAGAATCCTATGACACCATTTAAAGTTATTTACTACATGTTCAATCTTTAAAAAAAAATTTATATACAGAAATTTACTTTCATGTGTAGAAAAACATTTGTAGCTGGTATTTTTTTAAAGGTATACATAACATGAAAATGCTTCAAAGTCATTTTCGAGTTATCAGTTTCGTTATTAAAAATAAACTAGGCCCAGACATTTCGGAAAATAACTCATTTATACGGTTTCAAATATAAATTATATGACTACAGGCATACATAGATGAAAATACTAAAAACAGTTAAAATATAATTAAAACAAAAAATTATACAGTATTCATAACAAAACAATTATGCATTATTCATAACAAAAAAAAAATATATATACAGTTTCACCAGGGACCGATTTACGAATTTGGGGGCCCGGGCACAGATGCTTATGGGGCCCCTTGCTTGCACCGATGCTTACAGGGGGATTGAGTTGAAAAAGGTTCTTACTAAGTTGACCACTATTGACTTAAGTAATTACTTTAACCGTTTATCTATTGACGGTACTTATAAGTACCATTAAATTAACTTGTTGTAAAATTCATTTAATACATCAATCAGTAGTAATACAGTTTAGAATGAGTTCTAGATGCATTATTTTATCTTGTTCCAAAAGCATTATTGGTTACCCAAAACAAAAGTATTTTTAAAAGGAAAATTTCTTTTGCCTTTGCGTCTTTTCAGCTTTCTTGGCGTTGGAGGGGGGTGGGGGGGGGGGGATTTTTCAATTCGGAAATATTTCTATATTTCTATTGTAAGATCATTATATTTGTACATTTCGTAATATTACAAAATACTAAGAAAAATATTTACAATAAAATATTTGAGTGGTGTTATAAATATTGCACAAAATCCCTATAAATTCAAATTTAATTAATCCTTCTAAAATCCTTCTAAAATTTACTAAATGATTATGTAACTCTTCTAATGTAGTTTAAAAAATTCACGAAAAATGCTTTAGAAGATAAAATTTTCATGATATTCATAATTCAGTACATAAAGTGTTAAAATAGCCATTAAAAAATTGAATTTGATAATCATTTACTTTTAAATAATTATTTCACAATTATGAACTTTAAATGAGTAGATGTTTTATAATAAATTGTGTGGTCCTGATTATCTTTTCCTATGCAAGTCCATATATTTGGGATGATAAAGTATGCAACGACTAATAATAAATTTTCCGCAATACAAAGTTACAATTATTTAAAATATTAAGGGGCTCCCACCTACGAGCTACGCTCATCAACCCCAAATAATCTGAATAGAACAGAAACAGGATTAAATAAGAATTAATATACAATATATTTTTAAAGTGATAAAGATAAAAGAAAACGTTCACTATAATAAATAATTAAATATGGATGTTTCAGAGAAAACATACGATGTTATAAAAATACACTACGGACATAATATAGTGTAGAATGAAATGTAAAATTCCATTAGATTTTTAAACTACATCAAATTTTGGGGAATAATTGAAAAAAACTTCAGCAGCATTTGGGGGCCCCTGAAAATCAGTGGCCCTGGTACTGCTCTGCCGTAAATCAGGCACTGAGTTTCACATTAAATAAACTTCGAAAGAGGTTTTAACTGTGTAAACAAATAATACTATACTCATATTTGTAAATATTTCCTCTTATCAGAATTCCCTTTTTGTATATTTAGGTACACTTTTTATAAAATCTATTACTAATTTAAAAGAGTTGAAATTTTTCAGGCTTCTTTCTTCTTTTGTTTCCTTTTTTTATTTTTTGTTTCTATAAAAGCATCTAAAATTATTAATGTAATTACAATATTCTACAAGATATACAGAAATATATTTAAAAAAAAATTCTATTTTTTTTTCTGGGCATTTTACTAATTATTTTTAAATGCCATTTATTTTGACAAGCATGCAAAACTTCTTTTTCTTCATTACTATTATTTGACATGTTTTTAACCTGCTTGAATGATTTAAAGAATTAGCATACAATGGTTTAAAAAATGTACCTAACTTACTTACAATGTTATAGGTATTTAAAAATTAATTCTTTGTATCACCTGCAACATATGCAAAAATGAATATTACCTATACAGTTGGTTTTAAAAGACGATTTTATTTATTACTGCTATTTTTCCGAGACAGCATATAATATAAATTGTTCATAAAACTCTCAACACTGGGCGATACTGAATTAATTTTTCATATAAAAGTTTTATTTATCATTTGAACATATAATTAAAAAAATATTGAGACGTCCAAAAGTAGATTTTTGCAAAGATAAGTTCGTAGGGTGATCGAGCCAGTAGTTGATCAAATAAGGTCGGTGCTACGGTGTTTTTATTATACAGGGTGAACCAAAAGTCTTGCCCTGATTATAATAATTTATTATAAATTAAACGTTTGTATAATAATGTAACCTGTTGTATCATTGGATAGGTCAGTTTTAGTAGCTTTTTTGTGCAATAGAACGAAACATTTCTGGATCGATGGATTGGAAGGGATGCACCAACACCCCCGCCTCGGCGCTCTCCAGATATTAATCCTCTGGAATTTTTCTTTGGGGGCAAAACAGGGACAGAGTCTTTGCCGCACCAATTGCTGACAAGAACTGAAGACTAGGATACAAGCTGCTGTGTGTACTGTAACCAGGGCCTGATTAAGGCACGGGCCTCCGGGGCCTCCGCCCTGGGCCCACCAATTTCAGGGGCCCACAAATTTGTGTGTATTTTCTCACAATTTAAGTTTTTCTACTGTTTGTATTTTATATTTTGGTCACTGACGTAAAAATAAAGTTTTACTGTAATAAAAACCTCCATATTTAATTTTTCTGTAAAAGTCATTTTCAATTTGGGAGTACCTATAATTTTCAAAACTTGCCATATCCTGAAATTAAAATTTGGGGTGTGTCTATTGGTTTCAATATAAACGAAGATTTTACAACGTCAGAATTATAGTTTAAAATGATTACTAGACTGTTAGGGAAAACACATTTTTTATGATTTTGGATAAGGCTAGTTTTGAAAAAGACGTCCTCATTTATTCTGCAACATAAACTGTGGATCATAGATGTTTGTGAATTATACAAATGCTTATTTGAGAAAGTGGACGGTAATTCATTTTCTTGATTATTCCTGTAAGTTAATTTTTCTTTGCAAACTTGAAACTTTCACTCAAATAACTTTGTCAACTCATCAAATAAACCTACTTTTTTTTTCTGAAAGTGTCGCCGGGAATGGGGAGGTAGGGGGGGGGGCAACTTTCTAACAGGCTCTGGGCCCAACTTCAGCTTGATCGGGCCCTGACTGTAACAGAAGAAATGCTAAAGAACACTTGTTGAGAACTAGAATACTGCTTAGACATTCTCCAAGCTACCAAGGGGGCACACATTGAAATGTACTGAAATACATGGTCTTATAAAAATATTATGTCTTATAAAAATATTATAACAGTACTTACAATGTATCCAAACAAACGTATGTCTAAGTGTAATAGTTTGAGAAAATAAATATTTAGAATCAGGGCAAGACTTTTGGTTCACCTTATATTTCCTTTCTTTTAAGTTTTAGAAGGAAACTAACATAATTGCTACGATCCTTAAGGCTGTTCTTAACTGCTCTGCTCAACAAGCGAAAAACGTTCTGACACATTTACAAATTCATTTTTTAATGGAAAGATATAAAATTGGAAAGCCTGGTCATGGAAGCGATTTGGAATTGAACTGTTTTTTCCATTTTTTGATCAATCAATTACCCATTGAGTTATAAGCGTTTTCGATCACGTGACAAACCGGTTTTTCCCTCGCTCTTGAGTGATTTTCCTACTTTCGCACGGAAATTCGGTTCAAAACGTCCACTTTGACACTTTTTTCTGAAAGATCTATTGCATTCGAAAAAAGAAAAAAAAAAGGAAAAAACAGCTCGATCACATAGTTTCTGAGCAACAACACCAGCTCGTTTCATGCATTTTCGAACAAAATAAATTTAAACTTATGTCAGGAAGTTGCCCTTTTTGATTTGAGAACAGCCTTAATGAATGTTCTATAACGGGAAAAAATAAAATCTGCTGAAATTAAATAGCAACAAAATTATCAGTAAATAGTTTCTTTAATTGCCATTTTCCCAGTAGTTGATCAATCGAATAAATCAATCGAAAATTAAAAAAAATAATAATCTTTAAAATATCATGCTTAAGCTGTGATTAACAATAATTCATATAAAACTATTATTTCAAATAATCTAAATGAAAGTGGATTACTTTAACTGGCCGTAAAGTGTCTCCAATTAATCAAAAACTAAATTTTTACATTTTCTAATAAAAATATTCATAAAATTGCTTCTCTTACAGAAGGCAGCTGACAACAATGTGATAATAGGGGCTCTAACATCCAAACAAAAATATTATGTCTAGTGCCACGTGTAAAACTCATTTACGCCTGAAATGTCGCAATATTTCAAAAATTTGACCAAGTACTGGAAGGGTATCAACTACTGGCGCGGTCACCAGCATTACTTTACAATTTTGTATTGGAAAATTGACAATATTTATGAAAAGCATGTCATTTTATGTTTATTGCAAATTTGAAATAGCATCTTTTAATTAATCATTTTTCATTTTTTGTTAAATTTGTTAAAATTAGTTTTTACATGCTTAAAATGACGTATTCTAACATCTGAGTCAATATTTTTCTAATCGGAGATATTGAGTGACAAAAAGTTAAATTAAATTATGCATAAAATTTGTTTTGTGCATAACTAAAACATATTTACTTTAAATGAAACAGTAATTTAAATTGCATACCTGTTAATAATTTTTTTTTTATATAATTTTAAACAACATACTAAATCTGCTTCGTACACACTGTCGACTGTTCAAGCCTTTAACCCTTAAATGCCTGAATTTTCAAAAATAATTGTAATAATGTTTTTCGGCTTTCATTTTTTAAATAAATCATGGGGAAAATACCTAAAAGAAAATCATATTTTTTTTAAGTATGGTTTACGGCTAAAAACCAGTTTGTTACTAATCGGCAATACTGGTCTTTAATTGAAAAAATAATTTTCCTTGATAAAATACTATAATATTAAACACACAAGAATTTTAGAACTATAATAAGAAATAGACTTTACTTTCTCACCGCAGAACAAAATTGGGTATTTCGCAAGCTTCCAAACAAAGCAAAAAGAACAAGTAGCATCAATTGAAAAAATAAATCTATCTTTATTCTTAAACAGCACAACTGTTGCCATCTACATGTTGAAAATCGATTTAATAATATTTTCAGAATGCATTTTATTGGCAGCATTAGACATTATAGCTTCAATATTATTCTAATAGTATTTTAGAGCCTAAATTGGGTATGTTGCCGTAAAGCAACACCCGGCATTTAAGGGTTAAACATAGATCCAACCATTCGCTGCGATGTACGGATTTGTAAATTACTTTAATATAATATCCTCCAAATCAATATTTTTTATAATTCTAAAAAATTTGATGCATTGATATAGTTATTTCTAAAATGAACTTCCTAATTTTATAAAATTAAAAAAGCTGGACACGTCCAAAAATAGTTTTTTTTTTTTTACAAAGATGAGCTCGTATATTTTGCAATTTTGTACAAAAAAAATTGACAATATTTATGAAAAACATGTAGTTTTATGTTTACTGCAAATGTCAAAAAAATCTTTTTTTTTTTAAATAATTTTTTATTTTTATGTTCTATATTATTTTATTATTTTTTTTCTGCTTAAAATAATGTATTCTAACATCTGCGTAAATGTTTTTCCAATCGGAGATATTGAGTTACAAAAAGTTAAATTAAATTTTGCATAAAATATGTTTTGTGTTAGAGATAAATTGAAATCTATTTATTTTAAATAAAAAGTAATTTCAATTGTGTATCTATATATATATAAAAAAAGACATAATTTTAAACGTCATACAAAATTTGCTTCGAACACAATGTCGACTTGATAAAGACCTTTAAATGTATAGATTACATGTACACACATGTATAGATCAAAATAGTTTGCTGCATTGTAGGGACATATAGATTATTTTAATATAGCAACCTCCAAATCAATATTTTTATAAAATTCTAAAACCTTTGATGCATTAAATCTCTTTAATAAATTAATTTCATAAAAAATATTCCCAAAATACGACTAAGAATCATTTTTGATCATTTATTTAATACTCATACTAGTTCGCTATTATTAATTTTATTTTATTTAAAAAAATAATTTTAAAATTTAACTGAGCGCAATTTTTATTATTTGTATGGAATTAAGTATTATAACTAAAACGAACGCCCATTTTTAAAACTTTATCTTTATTAAAAATTAATTAGAGAAGAGATTCCTTTTGAAAGGAAAAAAAAAAAAGGCACTAGAACAATGGAATTCGAATGTTAGAGCTCAAAACAGGAAATTAATCCACGATTTAATTTCGAAAAAAAAAAAAGATGCATATTGAAAATGAACAAAACTGAATTCAATAAAAGGTATTTAAGTACCAGGCAGAAAAAGAAACACGTTTGGAGCAGATTTCAGAATATTTACCTAAATAGATATTTGAAATTAGTTAAAATAAAAAGAACTATATATATTAAAATGAAAAATATGTTTTATTTTGCTCTTTTTATGTTTTTGGATACAATGGATATATAAATATACAATTGAAATATGTGATACATTAATAAATATAACTTTCAGTAAGGATTGGAGGTTTATGGACATAAAAGTAAGTAGGTTAGATTCAGTTTTTATTTTGATTGATCTGACAGAAATATCAACGTCGCGTGTCCCAATGATAATTTTTGATAGTTACTTGTCAAAAATAGTCATTGACACTAAACAAGTTCAATTATTTTCTTTTTTAACATTTTCTAACATAGTTTAAAAGTATTTATGAATTGGGTTTGTCTATCTGTCTATCCCGCGTAAATATGCTCGGATTTCTATGCAATTGATATGTGTTAATGTGGTTTATATAGCATGTTTGGTATTGGAAATTTGGTGTAGCTAAAGGGAAAAACTTGGGAAACTTTATTAGTGGCCAGTGGCCCGAAGTACCAGTTTTAAAAGAGGCCACTTTCTTTAAACTAATGCCCCCTTTTCTATTTAAATGTAAGCGTAAACTTTTGTTAAAATTTCTGTTAGTATTAATCTGAAATTGAATAGCCCAAATAAATATGTTAATATAAACATATTGCAACCAGAAAAAGTATAATCTTTGATGGAATCCAAAATAACTTTACTCTCTATTTGTAGGAAAGTGGCTATAAGGTGGCCGCGGACAAACAATTTTATAGTAGCCACTTTTTCTCATTTAGTGCCCAGTGGCTAATGCTAATTTTGCCCTTTTTGTTTAGTATTTATAGTTTATTTACATGGACGCTCAGAATAATTCAGTTACATTACGGTTTATGGAAAAAAATCTTTTGTGGTCTATTTCAATGATGTTATGCAATATCAAAAATATTGAAAATGATATATATCACTGAGGTGTAGTACAAGACGCTTACTATAGAATACGGTGTGCATAGCATTGGTAGCAAATTATTTGAAATTTGTCTTTAGGATTTAAAAAAATATAAGGGTAACATACGAGGTTCTACTTTCGTAATTAAATGAAAATTGGGAATTCTGTTTCTGCATCTTAGATGCCAAATACTTGATATCAATTTCATATCTATACAAACTAAACTAGAGTCTTATGATAGGGTAATTACGGGAGAGGTGGACCACGTTTTTTCTTCGCACTCTAGAAACCATATATCTGCATATATTTTACTATTCACTGTGTATAATGTATGATGTTTCTTAAAAAAGGCCTAATGCAGAAATTCATATAGTTAAAGGAATTTTTATTATATATAGTTTAAATTTTTACTATGGGCCACAATAAAATATTGAAATAATGTAACACATGTTACATTTATAAAAGTTTTTTTTCATTACATGAAAATTAAAGGAATTTACTTACAATTAAATTGCTGAACATTAAGTTTACATGAATTATTATTTGACCTTTCAATATATACCTATGGAAATTAAATTTGTTTCTTGAAATCTTAATCTCTTAATAGATTTAAACATTGTTTATGAAAAGGTCTTATATACTGTGAGTTAAGATTGTTTTGTAGTAACTTCTTTCTGACTATTTAAGTTCATCCCACAATTGAAGAGCTGAGTAGAAGAACATGTTATGCTACATTTTCTTAAAAATTATTTTATCTTTTGGACGAAGGTGTTATTAGGTATTCTATCACATGGTAAAGCTAAAATACCAAAGTTCTATTTAGCCTTGAAGATTTAAGACATTATTCATTAATATTTAATATTTTAATATTTAATAATGCAAATAATATTAATATTTTTTAATATTTAAAAATTAAATATGAATAAATTTTTTTGATAGAGTTTAGTACCACATCTGTTAATATTTTAAGAACATGGTATCAAACAGAAAATAAATCATTAAAATTGACAATAAAAACTTTCACATCAAATTTCTTCAAATGTAATTTTGTTACTTAACACGTTCTTCCACTTAGCTCTTCAATTATCTCATGTAGCTTCAAACTGTGAACATCCTTCATGAAGCCAACGCGAACAAAAAACTCACTGTATCCAATTTACTTTTTGTTTCTTCTGATTGTAATTTTCGCTGCATCCCACACATTCGTTTTCGTTCTAATATTCTAAATAGTCATCCTCGTCACCACATATTTCTTGAATGTTTCATGTCAGAGACGAATCTCTTCTAATGTAGGTAATCAGTATTTTTCGAAAACAGAAAAATAAATCCCTTAGTATTTTAAATTCAGCACTTATAAAGCTAAATTTGATATTCAAGATTGTATGGTGAAGGGGCCGCTGCATTGAAACTCACCGATCGCGAAACCTCATGTTAACCTATGGGGAAATTTTCAAACGCGATTACTAATATAATTGTATTAAAAAACAGTTTTCATCAGAAAGTAGACGTCAAATGCCGTTGATGTGCGTTGTTGAAAATTCTCTATGTAAATTTTAAGTATTTTTAAGGAGATCATAAAACTTAATCAAATGGAAATCTCCAAGTTTATAGGGATATTTTATGTATTTAAAATTTACGGAGATAATTTTTAAAAATGCACATAATCGGTATCTGACGTCTATTTTATAGTGGTGAAAACGGTATTTTAATAATTATAATAGGTAATGAATAATCGCGCTTCAAAATTTTCCCATAGGTTAATATGGGATTTCGCGATCGAGGAGTTTTAGTGTAGCAGAGCCTTAATCCCTCCCGACATAAGGTCTAGCTCTCCCGATTGCTCAGGTGAGAAGTATAACCCACCCTGACTCTACACTGTAGATATTGCGTCGTCATTTTAGATTATTCAGAAGCCTAAATATTCCCCGAGATTACATAATTAAAACTAGATAGATCACATATAAACAAAAACTTTAAATGCATAACTATAACCATATGAAAAAAATATTTGTCTTACCAAAAGCAACAAGGATTTTTGGCTGAAAAAATATTATGTTTTTAGAGAAGTTACACGCCATACAAAATATCTTTAAGTGTCTAACTAAGATAGTTGCACCATCTATGGGACACCGCATTAAGAAATATTTGACTGGTCCATCTCTTCCTTAATTACCCTATGGGGTATCTATTTGAGATTTTCACAATATATTTTTCTGAAAATAAGGACTCGCAAAAAAATTGTCAAAATGGCAACAGCTCTTAGTGTCTAAAACTGAATTTCAACTGAACTGTCATAGTTTTATCATCAGCTAGTCATATTTCTTGTTCGACAATCTCCAAATTTTCTCTTAATTTGAAAAAAAAAAAAAAAAAAAAAGCGTTGAGCCAATAATGAACTACATTGGAAATCTTTGTTTTAGCTCAGTGTTTTCAATTTTCAACAAATCCAATTTAGACAAGCTTAGAGCTTGTCTAAATTGTTAATTTTTATTAATTTTAATTAATAAAACAACAATAATAATAAAATAATAATAAATAATTTTATTAATTTTAATTAATAAAATTGTTAATTTTTATGGCATACGTGCCACGTATGGCACGTATGCCATAGATTCATCGTCCCTGATGTAGAGGTTTCATTGTAGAATTCAATCATTGGCCCCCAGGATTGCAGTTATTCCACTGCCTTTATCCTTTACTTTAACATTATCAATGTCATGGAAAATGTTTATATTAAAAACATATCTCCCAACATTTTTTCCCATTTTAAATCGTATGAAGTGAATGGAACTAAGTGATCAAACAACCAAAAACAAAAATTATTGTTTTTATGGAAAATATTCATTAACAAAATAGTTTAACAAAGAAGAAAGCTAAGCTCATAAGCAAAATACAAAATCTTTTCCCATTGTAGAAAAAGAGTTTTTTATTACTGTTTTATGTATTCTAATACTAAAGAAATTATGCAACAAAAATTATTCAAAAATTCGTCCAGAAACGTGGAAAAAATAATTTATTTTATTGATTTCTTCAAATAAATTACTGACTCATTCATTAAATATTTTTTTTTTTTTAGCCAAAACATTCTAAAAACAAAATCTAGTTAGTTAAAGTACACAAGAAATTCGTAATGAAAGCTTTGAAAATCCTGAAAAGAGTGTAAAAATTAATTTTTTAAACTAAGTGAGCTAATTAATTTAAAAGCTGTTTTCAGATAAAGCTGTCACTTTTTTAAAATCATACTTTTTCGTAGCTTAAGAAAACACTTTTTAATTTAAAAAAGTAGCTTCGAGTGTTTGCTTTCATATCTCAAACTGATTATAAATGCTTGTGAGCATTCGCTAGCGTAAAAAAAAAGTTAATTAAAAGTACAGCTAATGGGAGGCAAGGTAGAGATTCTAAAACTAGTGCATGTAAAATAGCATTAAATATAAAATATTACATTTCGACAAAAATTTGTTGCCAACATGTATTCTTATAAAACTATATGTTTTATTTTATGAGAAAAATCAAAATATGTAATATATCGAATAATATGTGCTTTATAAGAAAAAGGGATAAATTAAATAATGTTTTCGTCCGGACTAGTCATCCCTCAAATTTTCTTCACCAATCTTAAATCTATGGTCATAGAGTGAGTGCTATTTTCCGAATTTCTTACTAGAAAATGAAAATGCTTCATTTCTTTCTTTTCTACGTCAGGGGGTTATGCCTCCTACGAGCTACGCTCGCCAAACCCTGTTCGGACCCCGCATGCACTAAAAACACGCTAATTTAACATACTCCGTTTTAAAAAGATAATCTACTTATGAAAGATTGAGTATTATCGGGATCAATGGTGTTCTTCTGTGATCGGGTTGTCATTCGTTTCCCTTTGACTGGGGAACTTTTGGCTCAGAAGGCCGCATCCACCACTGTCGGGACAGCTGACGTCTGTTTTCGCGATTGATTAAGTAAGATCCAATACACATCTGAAAATAAGTTTGCATAAAATAGTTAAATAAAAAAATGTTCCGTCTCCCGAACTTTTATAACACAAAGAAAACTTTTCTTTTAGACGATATATAAGCCAACCGTTTCAAATATGACGTTTTAATTATATCGTGTTAAGAATGACGCAATTTCCCCATTAAATGTTTTTCGCGCGTAATAAAAACATTAAATATATATATATATATATATATATATATATATATATATATATACAGGTACAGAGATATTATAACTAAAGTTGTGCTTTCAAAAGGCTGTAATAAAAGATCCACTGGGCAGAATGGATTGTTTTAATTTAATGTAAGTTTTATTTCAGATTATGAACTTCTTTAGTATGTTATTTATGCGTAGTTTCGATAGGTTTTGTTTAGATATAACTGCGCGGTCTGTACGCTATTTCTTCACTAAAATTACACAACGCAGTTTGGGGTTGTTTTGGAGATGTGTTTCCTCCCGCCTCAATTTAAGATAATTATGGTTAATCTAATTATCAGGAATAGCCAGGACCATTATTCAATTATTACGATCACGAATGTTTGTTTATAAATTATAATGTTTTTAAATACCCACTATAATAATTCAGGTACAGTAATTGAGGAGTAGTTAACCTGCAATTACTAAGGTAATTATTTTAATTAACCAATTATTTTCCCCCCACCTTCAAGATTGGGGTTTACCCTGTCCCCAATCCAGTGTATGTTTGGGTAGTTAAGTTGGTGCCGTTATATGGACCTGGATCTGCCCAGCATACAAGATTTCATTAACTGCGGTGGATGATCTGATATTTCATCTGAAAATACTTGAAGCAATGGTAATTTGTTTTACGAAAGGAAAACAAGTTCAAAAGTTGACCAATAGATGGCGCTGAACTCGTCATAAAATGTTAATTAAATGACGTGACAAGCGCACCGCACATTATACTTGTGATAAAAACGCGACGTGGCAGTTCCTGTTATTCTACGTCTGAGAAGGTAGTCATGACTCTATCATTGAAGGATCGGTCTCTGCTTGTGAAACTTTCTTACAAGAACGGTGATTCTGCGACGATTGCATTGAAGAAATTCTTGACATTAAAGGATTTAAAAAGCGACTCTGGCCGATGAATGCATTCTGTCTGAAGAAGGGGATTAATAAATTGAAAGAAACGGGTTCATTTGACGTGAAATGTGGCAGAGGGAGGAAAGAAATCGCTTCGACGTCAGTGGGGGATGTGGCTACAGCATTGCAGGAAGTGTCAAGCAGTGCTTTGTGAACGTACCGTACACTGGAAATTTCCCAAACTTTAGACATGCCTATCAGCACGGTTCTAAAATTTTACAAAACATCCTGCATCCTGCAATGCTATCCATACAAAATTGCGCATGCTTAGGAGTTGCTTCCTTCCGACCTGCCAAAACGAGGAGCTTTCGACCTGCAATTTCTTGCGGAAGTGGACAATGCATGGCCATGGAACATTTTGTGGACAGATGAAGCCCATTTCCACTCCCAGGGTTCTGGCATTACTCAAAATTGCAGATTATGGTCAAGTAAGAATCCGTTCCAAATGCAACCATTGCCTCTTCATTCTGAAAAGGTCACTGTGTGGTGCAGGATTACAACAGCATTTATCGTTGGCCTTTTCTTTTTTGAGGAGATTGGTCCTTCGGGTCCTGTCACCTGTACAGTCAATGGTCGTTCTGAATCTTTTTTGCGCAACCAACTAATTACATCACTGTAACAGAGCAGATGTGTGGATAGCGCGATATTTATGCAAGATGGCGCTCTTCCGCACATTGCAACACCAGTGAAGCAGCTGATGAGCCTGCATTTTGGAAATGACAGAATTATCAGTCACCATTTCTCAAGAGCCTGGCTGCCACGATCACCTGAACTGAACTTTTTTGACTTCTGACTGTGGGGTTACCTAAAACATGTTGTGTACGGGGATCCAATTGCAAACTTAGGTGAATTGAAATCCCGCTTTACGCAACGAATTCACATTATCCCCCCTGAAATACTCCGATCTGTTGTTGAGCATGTTGTTTTGCGCTTTCAGCTTGTTGAAGAAAAAGGTGGACAGCATATTGAACATTTCTTAAGCAAGTCGTAGTCGACTTCCTTTTCTTGATGGTTTCATCAGTTTTTTCCTTTTCTACGGTTTTTGGCCTAGGGACAACTAAAAACCGATTTCGTTTTTGCTTTTTCTACGATTTTTGGCCTAGGGACAGTTAAAATCCGATTTCGTTTTTGCTTTATTTACGGTTTTTGGCCTAGGGACAATTAAAAACCAATTTCGTTTTTGCTTTTTCTGCAATTTTCGACCTAGAAAGAATTAAAAACCGATGTCGTTTTGCTTTTTCTACGATTTTTGGCCTAGGGATAGTTAAAAAGGGATTTCACTTTTTCTTTTTCTACGGTTTTTGTCCTAGGGACAATTAAAAACCGATATTTTCGTATCCGCTGTGGCACCACATATCGTGGTGGATAGGCTTTGAACAAAGAGTGCAACAACAGCATGTCACGTCTTTTAATTAACATCTTATAACGAGTACAGCAGCATCTATCGGTCAACTGTTGAACTTTTTTCTTTCCCAAAACAAATTCCCATTGCTTCACGCATACTCAGATGAAATATCTGGTCATTCTGATCTGATTTCTTATTTTACAGCCTTTTGGAAGTGCAACTTTAATTATAATCACCTTGTATGTATCACTTTTTTATGGACACGATAACTTCCATAATTTTGCACAAATCTCTTTCAAACTGATACATAAAATCAAGGGGCAGAAAACCTCGGACAAGTTTGTTAATGGGCATCATCTGACCAAGGGGGTGGAAATGCGGAGGGTTGTTGTGAAAACAGAAAAAAACCATAACTTCTTAATTATAATACATATCGAATCAGTATAAAGTTATCATTACTTCTAGGAAAAGGGCCAAAAAATTACTTATGGCAAATTTTTGATATCATTAAAAATGCTCTCAAGGGGCGAAGAAAAAATAGGATTTTACGAAGAAGAAAATTCATAACTTCGTCAATTAACAAGATATCAAATCCACTTAAATTTATTACAAATCTTGTTAACATTATCTACAATTTTTATATTGACAAGTTTTTGATTGGTCACACTCTTGCAGAAAAAAAAATTGCACAAGAAGTGTGTGTGTGTGTTCGGGGGCGGGGGGAGGGGCTGAAGAAAAAAATCACATCTCGTTTTATCCGTCACTAAGGTGATAAAAATGTAGCATTGCCGTGATGAAAATCTCTGACAACCCTCAGAGATACTGTGTATAGGGTTGCATTATTAAACGCGCTCGTGTCTCAATAAAAAGAAAGTCAGAATTTAAAATATAGTGTGCGGTTCATTTAATGAAATAGTCACCACACGGTTTAAATTTATTATATAAATCTTTTTAATATTATTTATAATTTTGTAGTAAGACGTTTTTGATATGATGAACTCTACTAATAGATGATATTACTAGAAATATTTTCAAGGGATGAAAAGTATAGAGTTGAAGAAAAAATTATCATATTAACATGATTCTGATAAAACCAACTCTTACAGAAAAGTGAAATTAAAAACTCGTCAAAAGTGGCCATTTAAATTGGGTTTATCTCTAATCTTGATTTAATTTTCGTTAAATAAATTAGTAAAAATGTGTCAAAAGTTTAGGCACATAATGCAAACGTTGCTTTTTTTTTCAATTAAACATTTTAACCAACTAACTATTTTCTCTTAACAGTATAAGAACGAATGTCGACTTTCGTTGATTATTTGAGAGAAAAATTTAAATGTATTTAAGCTGAAATTGAAAAGTAAGCCTTTTTTGTATTTTTTTAGAATTTTAAACAGTTAAAAGTGCGGAATCTGTCTAGTACTTACTAGAAATAAAATGAAAACCAAGTGCGGGTGGCCAAGTGAAACAAGTATTCAGTCTGATCGAAAAACTGAAGTCAAAATGAAATATGTCTGTAAGGCAAATTAAAAATAATCCCTTTCTTCAATTTCTCAAAGGACACAATTTATAGACGCATAACAGACTGCAAGAGTACTGTTTTAAAAAATGCATTCCATGTTTAAAGCTGTTCTCAAATCCAAAGTAGCTACTTTCTGATGCATTTTTAAATTCATTTTTCTTCGAAAATGCATGAAATTAGCAGGTGTTCTTATTCAGAAAGTATACAATCGATTGACGTTTTCCAATTTTAATGACATAAGATCTTTCAGAAAATACCGTTAAAGTGGGCGCTTTGAGCAAAATACTGGGCACGGCAACGAGAAAAAGAAGAAGAAAGTTGTTGTCGCGTGACGAAAATCGCTTATAACTCGATAAGTAACACTAGCCTGCACAATTTAGGTTGTGCCTTGTTTTTTAGCTTTTGATAATTGATTATTATGTATTTTATAGCTCTGAATTCGAAAACGACCTTCATTTTTTACCATCACGTAAGTATATTTTGCAAATCGTAAATTTCAAAGTTAAAAAGTAAAAAAATAGCAAAAATCTGATGCTATAAAATAAATGTAATTTTTGTGTTTTTCACATTTTATAATTGATTTTTATGTGTTTTTTACCGCTGAATCCGAAAATGATCTTCATACCATCACGTCAGGATTTTTCGCAAATAGGAAATTTCAAAGTTAAAACGTTCGAAGTTAAAATTGAGCCCCCTTCTTCCACCTCATCGGACCCCTGAGCTGTATCTGTAAGAATCCCCAGTATAAGCCAAAAAATTGAATGCATTATTGAATTAAATACAATTAAATTGAATAACAAAAGTTTTACATCTATTTTATAGTATCAGATTTTCGCTGTTTTTTTAACTTTGAAAGTTACGATTTACAACAAATTCTGATATGATGGTTGAAAATGAAGGTCATTTTCAAATTCAGCGCTAAATACATAAGAATCAATTATCAAAAGTTACAAGACACAACCATCTCCTCTATTTTTTAGTATGAGATTCTCGCTGTTTTTTTACTTTTAGCTTTCGAAATTTACAATTAGCAAAAAATCTTGATGTGATGGTTAAAAATAAAGGTCATTTTCTGATTCAGCGCAAAGAAATACACAAAAATCAATTATTAAAAGTTAAAAAACACAACCATCGCAGGCTTGTGTAATTTATCTATCGAAAAATCGAAAAAATTGATGCTCTTGAAATCATACTTCAATAGTCAGGACTGCCAATTGTACGCCTGTGCATTTAAAAATGAGTTTGAAAATATGTCAAAAGTTTTTCGTTTCAGCTGTTGAGCAGGGAATTTGAGAATCACCTTAAAATCAGACCATAAAAGGCCAGAATTAATTTGGGTCAGAAGTACATGTTGTACGGAAATACTATGGAATAACTTTAGCTGTACAGCACAATTTTTGAAGCTCAGTAATAAGATTATTTTAAAACGTAATTTTTTACAATTGTAAAAAAAAAACTTTTTTCTAAAGATGAAGAAAAAGATGTTTCTCCTAAAAATCCCACGATGTACGTTTACTTTAATTAATTAAATAACAATGAATTGAAAAAAATATTTTACCAGGAATCCTTTTACTTTCAGCTCAACCTTTGAAAGTGCTTCTATGCTAAAATAACAAAGTTATTCCAGATAAATAAACTCAAGTAATCGGAGAGTTTAACCCAAGGCTTTCATAGGTTTAACAAAAATCAAACATTACTGATGACGAATTTTACTTTTTATTAATTAAATAACGACCAGTAAAAATAATTTTACAAGAAATCCTTTTCAAGTCACCTCAATCTTTGAATTAGTGTTTTTATACCAACAACATTAAATTATTCCAAGTAAATAAACTCAAGAAATCCGAAAGTTCAAACGAAAACTGTCTTGCAGTAACAAAATTCTTTATCTTTATAATATCAATAACGGCGGAGTTTTCTTTTAATTAATTAAACAACGATCAATTCAAATGGTTTTACATCATTTTTAAGTCACCTCAATCTTTGAATTAGTTTTTTTTTTTTATGTCAATAGAAATAATTTATTATAGATAAATTAACTCAAGAAATCTGAGATTTCAGCCTTTAAACAGGTTTAAAGTAACAGTTTTTTTTTAAACCAAAAATGATAGCCTGTCCGTTTAATTAATTAACTCTTTGCGGTCGTATTAAGTTTATACATAGGTGTCATGCTGGACGGAATTAATTTTCGCAAAACGAATAGTAATATACATAATATGCAAGATTATGATGGTGAAACAAAATGTATTATTTTTTTTTTCTAACTTTAGATATAATTTACACATTAAAATGTTTTTACTTTAAGTAAAAATTATATTTTGTAGTTCTTCATCCTGTGTTATCTTTTGAAGCAATCTCCAATAGGCAGTCCTTAATTTTTCTGTTTGAACATAACAGAACATACTTTACATCTTTACTTATTTTAGGGGAAAGTAGGGGAATGGCGCTCACTTAAGGGAAATCATGAATAGCTAGTCAAATTTAGACAAAAAAATCAATATTTTATTAACGAAATATAAGTCCAAAGCATAAGGAACAGTTTACAATCAACTAATTTTCATAAAAGTTTTAGGAATTTTTTTTACCGTTTTATTTAAATGACCATCGATTGAGCGGTAATGCCCGACATGGTAGGGTAATTGCGCTCAGAGTTTGAATACAACATTTAAGTAAGACAAAAATCACATATGTAGTTGTGAGGGCTGTTCACACCACTGCAGACTTTTTGCAACCACTTTACATATATTGTGCACACATATTGTGTTAGACATATAGTGGGCTACTTTTTTATATTTAGGTTTTTTGATTTTCACCACTTTTTTGAAATCGTAAAATTCTCCTTGTTTAATGACATATTAATAAAGGCAAAAACAGGGAAATTTTACCATTTTTAAAAAAGTGGTGTCAATCAATAAATTTGAATGTAAAAAAAGTTCCCACTGGCAACACTTCTTCTGGAATTCCACGCGAGCGCCATTACCCGTTACCGCCATGTTGGGTTTTATTGCATTATAATTGGCGGAACAACGCACTACAAAAATAAATAAAAGCATGAAAGTACAGCTAAATGTATATATTTTGTAGACATAATGAGTAAATTAATATTTTGAAAATAAGAGTGTACACTTATCTTCAAGTTAGGTGTTGTAGAATTTTATAATAAAACACTTCTTTCGGTAACTTTCTTTCTGCTATTTCAGAGTATTATTTAAAAAAATATTTTAAGAAGTGAAAATGCGTAATTACACTCAAATACAGTTTGTAAAATGTTATTTCGATTTTTACGTATCACCGAAGCTTGTCGACACCTTAAGGGAATTTAAATTTTTTCACCTCAAAAAAATGTTTATTTTTTAATAGTAAAAATTCTAAATCTGAATCATGATCTTTAGTATCTGTATAAATTTAACCGTAATCATAACTGTAAAGTAAGCACTCATAAAAAAAAATTCTTTCAACTTCTGTACAGTGGCGGGATTACCCAGGATACTGGGGTAATTCCTCCACTGCATCGGGGTAATGACGCTACTCTTTAATGATCTAGTATATAAATAAAATGGATATTAGGAAACACATAACCTACTGAAAGTATTTAGAAAGCAATGTAATTTAGTACAATGAGGAATAATTACAACGTTCCTTAAGCTAGATTTATTAATGTGCTAAGCTTACAATCTAACTCAAATTGCAAAAGTCAACCTTTGCCATGGTGGTGGCATAAAGAAGAACCGAACTTGTTCAACAAATTGCATCAAAATGTCAGCGAATGCATGTAGATTACGGGTAATATTATCTTAAGTTCCAAATGTTAAAATAAAAGGTGTTTACCTCTACTCTTTTGAAGCTCTAAAATAATAAGCAGTTAGATGAAAACTAAATTTTTCACCAGAACAAACGAACGACATACAACAAAATCACTCTCACTCTAGGCACTGTTTCTATTGTTGGCCACTATAGTGCAGGCGCATTTACTATCTCAAATTGCCGTTAGTTTTTAAACTAGCCCCCCGAGTGGTGGCATTCCTCCGGTCTCCCCTACGACTGGAACGGTAAAAAAGCTTTGGTGGCTGAGAGCAGACATACGACTGGAACGGTAAAAAAGCTTTGGTGGCTGAGAACAGACATACGACTGGAACGGTAAAAAAGCTATGGTGGCTGAGAGCAGACATACGACTGGAACGGTAAAAAAGCTTTGGTGGCTGAGAACAGACATACGACTGGAACGGTAAAAAAGCTATGGTGGCTGAGAGCAGACAGACGACCGCAAAGGGCTAAATAACGACCAATTCAAATGGCTATACAAGAAATAATTTTTAAGTGACCCCAATCTTTTAAAGGTTTTTATGTCAACAGAACTAAGCTAGTCCAGATAAATAAACTCAAGACATATCAGAGTTCAACCTAGTACAGTTTTACAGTGACAAAGTTATTATTCTGAAAAATCCCTAAATCTGTTTCGCTGCTGAAGATGTGCGTTTCCTTTGATCAATTAAATAGCAACAATTCAAACGATTGCACAAGTAATCAATTTCAAAGTCACTCCAATTTCTGAGGGGATATTTTTATACCAATGGAACTAAGTTATTCCAGATAAGTAGATAATAAAAGGGGCTTCTGCGCCAGCGGCGTACGCGGCGTGACCTTGAATGACCTCTGTGCGCCTGTGAAGGTTATGCGGCGTACTCTTGGAGGCGGGGTCAAGGTGATGCGTCATCTTATAGTACGAGGGGTAATTTTAAGTTTGATTTTTTTTTACTAATGATAATTAATTTTAATTGGGGGACTTTAACTTTTTTCGGGGTAATTTTTGAAGATTGAATTTTTGGAGATTGTTTTTTTTTTTCTTACCGTACTACAGTATGAGGGGTTATTTTGAGTTTAATTGTTTTACTAATGATAATTAATTTTAATTGGGGGACTTTAACTTTTTTCAGGGTAATTTTTGAAGATTGAAATTTTTAGAGATTCATTTTTTTTTCTCACCGTACTACAGTACTTAGGGATAATTTTACATTTGAAAAATACATTAACGATAATTAATTAAGAAATTTTAATTGGGGGACTTAAATTTTTTGGAGTAATTTTTTGAAATTTTTGGGACATTGATTTTTTTTTTTTTTTTTTTCGTCGTACGAGGGGTTATTTTAAGTTTGATATTTTTTCATTAATGATAATTAATTAAGAAATTTTAATTGGGGGACTTTAACTTTTTTTGGGAGTATTTTTGAAGCTTGAATTTTTCATGGACATTGAATTTTTTCGTCGTACTGCAGTATAAGGGGTAATTTTAAGTTTTTTTTTTTACTAATGATAATTAATTTTAATTGGGGGACTTTAACTTTTTTCGGGGTAATTTTTGAATTTTTAGGGGTCATTGATTTTTCTTTTCGTCGCACGAGGGGTTTTTGAGTTTGATTTTTTTCATTAATGAAAATTAATTAAGAAATTTTAATTGGGCGACTTTAACTTTTTTTTGGGAGTATTTTTGAAGATTGAATTTTTCATGGACATTGAATTTTTCGTCGTACTGCAGTATGAGGGGTTATTTTGAGTTTGATTTTTTTTACTAATGATAATTAATTAAGAAATTTTAATTGGGGGACTTTAACTTTTTTCGGGGTAATTTTTGAATTTTTAGGGGTCATTGATTTTTCTTTTCGTCGCACGAGGGGTTTTTTGAGTTTGATTTTTTTCATTAATGATAATTAATTAAGAAATTTTAATTGAGACACTTTAACTTTTTGGGGATAATTTTTGAGATAGAATTTTTTGGGAGATAGATTTTTCTTTTCGTCGTACTCCAGTACGAGGGGTCATTTGTACTTTTAAAAATTAATTAAGAAGTTTTAATTGGGAGACTTTAATTTTAGGGAATAATTTCTGAGATAGATTTTTTTTTATGACATATATTTTTTAGCGCACTTGAGTTTTCGGTGTTATTTTTAGGGGCATAATATTTGTGTTAGAGTTTTTACTGGCAACGATTTTTAATTTGGGAACTTTCAAATATTTTTTTCGCGATTTTTCATTGCCAATCGAATTTTAAACATTCATTAAGCATTTTAATTGGGAGACTTTATCTTTTAACGCAAATTTTTAGATAAAAATGGAATTTTAAACATAAATTGGATGAGGGGACTTTACGCGATTCAATTTAGTGACATATGCGCTCGAATATTGAGTATTAATTAAAATTATGAATGATTGTGAATTTTTGTTATTTAGTGTTAGAATTTATGTATGCGAATTTTTTAATAGTACTGCCCCACCCGTGGGTGAGAGGTTATGCTCATGAAGCTAATAGACGGGAAGTGCTGGGTTCGATCCCAATCGCACCCGTCGGCCTAATCGTTCGGAGTTTTCTTCGAACCATGGATTTTCATGCGTAAATTTGGGTTAGGTTACCTTAGAAAGACCTTGACGAAGGGCACTCCCCCCTATATCCCTAGTGTAGATAATCAATCGCGCCCGTCGGCCTAATCGTTCGGAGTTTTGTTTGAGTCATGGATTTGCATGCGTAAATTTGTGTTAGGTTCCCTTAGAAAGACCCTGACGAAGGGCACTCCCTCCCTTTATCCATAGTGTAGATAATCGGTCGTCAAAATTAACCCACCTTTTTAAGAGTACTAGTAAACTTTAGAATTTTTTTTGTGAATACGTGTTAGATCGGTGGCTATGTTTTCGCGGATTTAATCATAAATAGAAATTGGTAAGATATTTTTTAGGATATCGGTTTTTGGCTTGTTATGCAATGTTTAGGTATGTATTGTTTAATCTATATGAAAATTTATTTTGAAAAAAAACATGAAATGGTATTCATAAAGATATTAGGAAATTTTCCCCCTACCCCTAAATGAATTTATATTTGTGAAATATAGGGTTACCTATTTAATGGTGTGTTTGAATTTAGAATCACCAATATACCTTAACCCGAAATTTTAATGAGGCATGTTTTCGAAAAGTTTCATATTTTTAAAAACTAGAAAATCGATTTTTTAAACGTTTATATTAAAACACTTTGAATTTTTAATAAGATTTTGGGAAAAAAACGCATTTTTTACAAATTTACACTAATATTACACTTTTTAGAATAAAACTTTTAAATACATAAATTAAACACACTTACTTTACTTCAAATGACTTTCAGAGCCTAAAAAAACGCGTGTTTGTGCAGGAAAATGTCTACTATACTGAACCGTGATCATCGTGCGTTATCTTTGGGAACACTCAGAAGTGAATCACTTTATCTAGATAAGGGGTTTTCCTTTTTATCGTGATAGGATATTAGATTTTAATTTCGATTGACTAATGGTGGGGTACAAATTAAGATTTTCAAATAATTAATTTAAGATTTTTATTATCTCACTGATTGCGAATTTAATGAATGAATAATTAATATTACGTCACACAAAACGAATTTTTTGAATAATTTAGATTGCGTCACAATTTTTGAATGATTTTATTAATATAGAATTTATATCAAATTGGGGGGGTCATTTTTTCTTATCGATTTATTTAAAATAAAATTGGAATATTTATTAGCAATTTAATGCATGTGTTACATTTTTTTTTTTTTTTTTGGATTTAACTATTATAAAATTAGACCTTTTAAAACGGATACTTTTTTAATTGATTCATTAACCGTGAGAATACTTCAAACACGTCATTGATGAGTCATCACACATAAGTAAATTTTCACTCGTAAACATGAAAGTTTTAATAAATATATTGAGGTTTTTGAAAAGTGACACTCATTTCATGCAGTGGACTTTGAATTTTTAGTCTAGTTCTAATTTCGATCTAGTTCAAATTTTGTTAAGTTAACACGTTACGAAATATAGGGGAGCTTTATACTATGCATTAATATAACTATGATTTTTGCTTATTTTTTTACAAGGATAAAATTTTTATCATCGGAAAAACACATCTTTAAGAGATTTAAAATAAATATTTGTAAATATATATATAATTTAATATCATTAAATATTTAGTATCTTCACACATAATTAACACATGTTAATTAAGTACGATTAAATTTAAAAGAAATCATAATTTTCATTAAATTAAAAAGAAATTGTACATTTAACTTTTAATCTAACAAATATTAAAACATGAAAGAAATGATTGCGCTTTTAGAGCATATAACTTTAATCATAAAAATTTGAATACTTATCACTTTTAAATGAAAATGATAAACCTTTATTTAAAATTTTTCAGTTTATAATTAGAGACATACAATTAACTAGAAATTTAAGTATAAAAACAGAAATGAATATCTAGCAATAAGGTTAACATTTTTAATAAAAAATTAATATTTTAGTTTAATTTTAAACGTGCTAGTATTTTTAGACTAGCGAAATATCCCTTTTTTTAGAAAATACTTTTCTGGTTTAATTTTCATTTATTTTTTTAATATAACTTTTAAAAAATATTCTCAACTGTAAAAACTAGGGATTTGCTTTTGACAATTTTATTTGAATTTAAGATTTGTTTCACATTTAGAAGTATATCTTATCAAAATAAATTCGAAATATTTAGATTTGTTTATTATTAATAATTTGAAAAATAAAACATTTAGAAGTAAATTCACTTACTTTTGTTTATGTTTCATAAAAATCCAAAAGGGTTGAAAAAGAGTAGCAACACTTCACATAAGTTTTGTGATACTAAATGGAGTAAATTTTGAACATCAATATCTTATCTGTTTGGGTATTTCCATGAATACATGATTCATGAGATAAGCAGAATGTCATGTTCAAATATGAATCTAAGAACAGTGTTAATGAATTTACTTTATTCATATCGTATATACTTTAGCTATAATTAATATAATGTGTAATTAATAAGGGATTTAATTAATATGATGCGTTTTTAAATAAAATCTAAATATAATTGTATCTTTTTCAGTCTTATTTAATAGAAGAGGAATGCTTTTCAAATTTATTAAGAAACATGTAAGTTATTATTAGCTTGGAAATTGCAACTGAATTAAAACTTGACTTTTAACATAGAATTAGTCTTTTGCTAAATTTTCAATGAAAATATTTCTCACTTAAAAGTTTACTTCTCACATTAAAAAAGTCATATACTTGGAATTTTTACCGGGAAAATTTTCTCACATGGAAAAAGGCTTTAGTGATTGTATTAGAATAAAAACTTATCATATTAAAATTTTTAATAAGTAAATTATTATTATTAAATCTTTGTCACCCACCACTCACTTTATTTACAAATATATATTTTTCACTTTTTAATGGAAACAAAAATGGTAGGTAAAGCTTTCGTTTAATATTTTTAAATTAATATGAGTCTTTTTTTTTCAGTGCGACTCCTTCAAATTTAAAACCTTTTGAGAGCTTTTATAGGGAGAACGTAAACAAATCGAAGTCTCCCATTTCACCAATGAAGGGTTTGTACTAAATACACTACAGACATTCTTGTTTTAACATGATTTGAAAAATTTTAATTCAAGTTCTTTTGAAAACTTTACTTATTTCATAGGGAGAGAGTAAAAAAAAAAACATGCATTTATAAATTTTTAGTTTCACATTTCAACAATAAAGGATTTATACTAAGTACACTACAAACTTATTTATAAAAAGGAAAGACATAACCTTATTTCACTTTTTCGTTAAGCATATTTTTAATTCACAAGCAGGCTTCACACATATTACTTAACACACAAGTTACTTCAGCGAGAAATCCCTTTTCCTTTTCTAAATGATTCATAGGGATTCATACCTCCCTCACGAATACGTTATACAAACGATGTATTAGTTTAATGAATATAAATTTTAACTGAATCCTTTAAACTTTATTTGATAACATTCGATCATTTTTATATTTCAAAACGAAGAAAAATTATTGAATATCACCCTAACAACATATACTTTTACACTAACATGTTATAAAAACACTTCTCAATATTCAAATTTTATGATATTTCGACATCTCTCGCCAAGCTTTTTAAGAATGAAAGACTATTTCGTTAAAATATTTAGCTTTTTGTATACAATTTTAGCAATAAATACATAATGCACTCAACTTTACTTTGTCATTAAACATTAAATTAATCCATCGCTTACCAATTCAAACGTAGGATTTTTTTATTTAGGGTAGATAAGTATACGTGTATATATATATACATGCGCATATATGTGTGTGCATTTGTCAATGGGGGAAAAATTTAAAAGGTATACACATTGAAAGTTAATAAAATTATTTTTAAAAAATTATATAAATATTTCAAGACAGTATTAAAGATTTGAACAACTGATAAAAATGCTTTGAAAAACATTTAAAATTATTTAAAATGTTTCTTTCATATTTTAAAGTCAACAAATTTTAATACATAGCTATGTACATACAGGCATTTGAGCTATATTTATACATGCATTTGACCTATGTTAACAGAACAAATGTTTTAAATATTTCGATGCTATTTCCTAGTTACTCAATTTATACTTTTTGAATATGCATATACATATATTTGAAAATTTTAATGTTTTCTGTTAAAACTGACTAGTTATTTATCCTAGCATTATCCTAGTTATTTATCCTACATTTATTAACACAATAAACCAACTGCTTTTAAAAAGACTGTGTGATTATCAAAACAACCCAAATCCTTTTATCTGCACATGCGCAAACATTTTAATAAACTAGAGGTCACATTTTTAATCGAATACAATAATGACTAATCAAATAGGTTATATCCTAACTTAAATGATACCTTTTTTGTGATATTGCTAAACATGCTACTACAATGTCTAATCAAATAGGTTGTGTACTAACGTTAATTATACCTTTTATGTGGCATTACTAAACTAGCTAACATGACATTATTAAACTAACTTGTAAAAATAACATGATAACCTGTTTTCACTAGACAAACTTAATAATTTTCGATGCTTTTGTTTGACAATCAACAAAGTTTTATGAAATATATTCAAAAAGTTTGCTGCGATTAAAAAACATGCTTATAACTTAGATAGTTTTCACTCTTTATATTTCAAAACATGCATATTATTACAAAACACAAGATATTGTTTAAATTTGAATTAAATAATCACCATTTTTCACAAGTTTGCAATATTTTTATGCTAACTAGGGTTAGTAGTATTCAGACTTAAAAATATCTTTATAGATTAAACATGAAAATTAATGTGTAAAAAAAACCTTTTACTATTTTTAGTTAAACTTCATGTCATGAAATATATCAGTTAACTTTAAAATGTACTATTACAAATTAATGTTTTAAAATTCATTAAAATTATTAAATACTATTTCATTATAATTTTAAAATTCATTTTGATATAAAAACACACAAAATAATAATACTTATCTAATATGGCAGCTAGCAGTCTTAAGCGCAACCTTCTATTACAAAAACTAAAAGTGAAATGAATAATTCTAAGTCCACTTATCAGCTAATCTTATCAACTGATTAGATCTAGTCACGTGATATATGACATCACTTATCACTGATGACGTAGGGGTTATCACGTGATGGGGAAACCCTGTCACGTGGTGTATGATATCACTCATGACGTAGGGGTTATCAGTTGATAAGATTAGCTGATAAGTGGACTTAGAATTATTCATTTCACTTTTAGTTTTTGTAATAGAAGGTTGCGCTTAAGACTGCTAGCTGCCATATTAGATAAGTATTATTATTTTGTGTGTTTTTATATCAAAATGAATTTTAAAATTATAATGAAATAGTATTTAATAATTTTAATGAATTTTAAAACATTAATTTGTAATAGTACATTTTAAAGTTAACTGGATATATTTCATGACATGAAGTTTAACTAAAAATAGTAAAAGGTTTTTTTTACACATTAATTTTCATGTTTAATCTATAAAGATATTTTTAAGTCTGAATACTACTAACCCTAGTTAGCATAAAAATATTGCAAACTTGTGAAAAATGGTGATTATTTAATTCAAATTTAAACAATATCTTGTGTTTTGTAATAATATGCATGTTTTGAAATATAAAGAGTGAAAACTATCTAAGTTATAAGCATGTTTTTTAATCGCAGCAAACTTTTTGAATATATTTCATAAAACTTTGTTGATTGTCAAACAAAAGCATCGAAAATTATTAAGTTTGTCTAGTGAAAACAGGTTATCATGTTATTTTTACAAGTTAGTTTAATAATGTCATGTTAGCTAGTTTAGTAATGCCACATAAAAGGTATAATTAACGTTAGTACACAACCTATTTGATTAGACATTGTAGTAGCATGTTTAGCAATATCACAAAAAAGGTATCATTTAAGTTAGGATATAACCTATTTGATTAGTCATTATTGTATTCGATTAAAAATGTGACCTCTAGTTTATTAAAATGTTTGCGCATGTGCAGATAAAAGGATTTGGGTTGTTTTGATAATCACACAGTCTTTTTAAAAGCAGTTGGTTTATTGTGTTAATAAATGTAGGATAAATAACTAGGATAATGCTAGGATAAATAACTAGTCAGTTTTAACAGAAAACATTAAAATTTTCAAATATATGTATATGCATATTCAAAAAGTATAAATTGAGTAACTAGGAAATAGCATCGAAATATTTAAAACATTTGTTCTGTTAACATAGGTCAAATGCATGTATAAATATAGCTCAAATGCCTGTATGTACATAGCTATGTATTAAAATTTGTTGACTTTAAAATATGAAAGAAACATTTTAAATAATTTTAAATGTTTTTCAAAGCATTTTTATCAGTTGTTCAAATCTTTAATACTGTCTTGAAATATTTATATAATTTTTTAAAAATAATTTTATTAACTTTCAATGTGTATACCTTTTAAATTTTTCCCCCATTGACAAATGCACACACATATATGCGCATGTATATATATATACACGTATACTTATCTACCCTAAATAAAAAAATCCTACGTTTGAATTGGTAAGCGATGGATTAATTTAATGTTTAATGACAAAGTAAAGTTGAGTGCATTATGTATTTATTGCTAAAATTGTATACAAAAAGCTAAATATTTTAACGAAATAGTCTTTCATTCTTAAAAAGCTTGGCGAGAGATGTCGAAATATCATAAAATTTGAATATTGAGAAGTGTTTTTATAACATGTTAGTGTAAAAGTATATGTTGTTAGGGTGATATTCAATAATTTTTCTTCGTTTTGAAATATAAAAATGATCGAATGTTATCAAATAAAGTTTAAAGGATTCAGTTAAAATTTATATTCATTAAACTAATACATCGTTTGTATAACGTATTCGTGAGGGAGGTATGAATCCCTATGAATCATTTAGAAAAGGAAAAGGGATTTCTCGCTGAAGTAACTTGTGTGTTAAGTAATATGTGTGAAGCCTGCTTGTGAATTAAAAATATGCTTAACGAAAAAGTGAAATAAGGTTATGTCTTTCCTTTTTATAAATAAGTTTGTAGTGTACTTAGTATAAATCCTTTATTGTTGAAATGTGAAACTAAAAATTTATAAATGCATGTTTTTTTTTTTACTCTCTCCCTATGAAATAAGTAAAGTTTTCAAAAGAACTTGAATTAAAATTTTTCAAATCATGTTAAAACAAGAATGTCTGTAGTGTATTTAGTACAAACCCTTCATTGGTGAAATGGGAGACTTCGATTTGTTTACGTTCTCCCTATAAAAGCTCTCAAAAGGTTTTAAATTTGAAGGAGTCGCACTGAAAAAAAAAAGACTCATATTAATTTAAAAATATTAAACGAAAGCTTTACCTACCATTTTTGTTTCCATTAAAAAGTGAAAAATATATATTTGTAAATAAAGTGAGTGGTGGGTGACAAAGATTTAATAATAATAATTTACTTATTAAAAATTTTAATATGATAAGTTTTTATTCTAATACAATCACTAAAGCCTTTTTCCATGTGAGAAAATTTTCCCGGTAAAAATTCCAAGTATATGACTTTTTTAATGTGAGAAGTAAACTTTTAAGTGAGAAATATTTTCATTGAAAATTTAGCAAAAGACTAATTCTATGTTAAAAGTCAAGTTTTAATTCAGTTGCAATTTCCAAGCTAATAATAACTTACATGTTTCTTAATAAATTTGAAAAGCATTCCTCTTCTATTAAATAAGACTGAAAAAGATACAATTATATTTAGATTTTATTTAAAAACGCATCATATTAATTAAATCCCTTATTAATTACACATTATATTAATTATAGCTAAAGTATATACGATATGAATAAAGTAAATTCATTAACACTGTTCTTAGATTCATATTTGAACATGACATTCTGCTTATCTCATGAATCATGTATTCATGGAAATACCCAAACAGATAAGATATTGATGTTCAAAATTTACTCCATTTAGTATCACAAAACTTATGTGAAGTGTTGCTACTCTTTTTCAACCCTTTTGGATTTTTATGAAACATAAACAAAAGTAAGTGAATTTACTTCTAAATGTTTTATTTTTCAAATTATTAATAATAAACAAATCTAAATATTTCGAATTTATTTTGATAAGATATACTTCTAAATGTGAAACAAATCTTAAATTCAAATAAAATTGTCAAAAGCAAATCCCTAGTTTTTACAGTTGAGAATATTTTTTAAAAGTTATATTAAAAAAATAAATGAAAATTAAACCAGAAAAGTATTTTCTAAAAAAAGGGATATTTCGCTAGTCTAAAAATACTAGCACGTTTAAAATTAAACTAAAATATCAATTTTTTATTAAAAATGTTAACCTTATTGCTAGATATTCATTTCTGTTTTTATACTTAAATTTCTAGTTAATTGTATGTCTCTAATTATAAACTGAAAAATTTTAAATAAAGGTTTATCATTTTCATTTAAAAGTGATAAGTATTCAAATTTTTATGATTAAAGTTATATGCTCTAAAAGCGCAATCATTTCTTTCATGTTTTAATATTTGTTAGATTAAAAGTTAAATGTACAATTTCTTTTTAATTTAATGAAAATTATGATTTCTTTTAAATTTAATCGTACTTAATTAACATGTGTTAATTATGTGTGAAGATACTAAATATTTAATGATATTAAATTATATATATATTTACAAATATTTATTTTAAATCTCTTAAAGATGTGTTTTTCCGATGATAAAAATTTTATCCTTGTAAAAAAATAAGCAAAAATCATAGTTATATTAATGCATAGTATAAAGCTCCCCTATATTTCGTAACGTGTTAACTTAACAAAATTTGAACTAGATCGAAATTAGAACTAGACTAAAAATTCAAAGTCCACTGCATGAAATGAGTGTCACTTTTCAAAAACCTCAATATATTTATTAAAACTTTCATGTTTACGAGTGAAAATTTACTTATGTGTGATGACTCATCAATGACGTGTTTGAAGTATTCTCACGGTTAATGAATCAATTAAAAAAGTATCCGTTTTAAAAGGTCTAATTTTATAATAGTTAAATCAAAAAAAAAAAAAAAAAATGTAACACATGCATTAAATTGCTAATAAATATTCCAATTTTATTTTAAATAAATCGATAAGAAAAAATGACCCCCCAATTTGATATAAATTCTATATTAATAAAATCATTCAAAAATTGTGACGCAATCTAAATTATTCAAAAAATTCGTTTTGTGTGACGTAATATTAATTATTCATTCATTAAATTCGCAATCAGTGAGATAATAAAAATCTTAAATTAATTATTTGAAAATCTTAATTTGTACCCCACCATTAGTCAATCGAAATTAAAATCTAATATCCTATCACGATAAAAAGGAAAACCCCTTATCTAGATAAAGTGATTCACTTCTGAGTGTTCCCAAAGATAACGCACGATGATCACGGTTCAGTATAGTAGACATTTTCCTGCACAAACACGCGTTTTTTTAGGCTCTGAAAGTCATTTGAAGTAAAGTAAGTGTGTTTAATTTATGTATTTAAAAGTTTTATTCTAAAAAGTGTAATATTAGTGTAAATTTGTAAAAAATGCGTTTTTTTCCCAAAATCTTATTAAAAATTCAAAGTGTTTTAATATAAACGTTTAAAAAATCGATTTTCTAGTTTTTAAAAATATGAAACTTTTCGAAAACATGCCTCATTAAAATTTCGGGTTAAGGTATATTGGTGATTCTAAATTCAAACACACCATTAAATAGGTAACCCTATATTTCACAAATATAAATTCATTTAGGGGTAGGGGGAAAATTTCCTAATATCTTTATGAATACCATTTCATGTTTTTTTTCAAAATAAATTTTCATATAGATTAAACAATACATACCTAAACATTGCATAACAAGCCAAAAAACCGATATCCTAAAAAATATCTTACCAATTTCTATTTATGATTAAATCCGCGAAAACATAGCCACCGATCTAACACGTATTCACAAAAAAAATTCTAAAGTTTACTAGTACTCTTAAAAAGGTGGGTTAATTTTGACGACCGATTATCTACACTATGGATAAAGGGAGAGAGTGCCCTTCGTCAGGGTCTTTCTAAGGGAACCTAACCCAAATTTACGCATGCAAATCCATGACTCAAACAAAACTCCGAACGATTAGGCCGACGGGCGCGATTGATTATCTACACTAGGGATATAGGGGGGAGTGCCCTTCGTCAAGGTCTTTCTAAGGTAACCTAACCCAAATTTACGCATGAAAATCCATGGTTCGAAGAAAACTCCGAACGATTAGGCCGACGGGTGCGATTGGGATCGAACCCAGCACTTCCCGTCTATTAGCTTCATGAGCATAACCTCTCACCCACGGGTGGGGCAGTACTATTAAAAAATTCGCATACATAAATTCTAACACTAAATAACAAAAATTCACAATCATTCATAATTTTAATTAATACTCAATATTCGAGCGCATATGTCACTAAATTGAATCGCGTAAAGTCCCCTCATCCAATTTATGTTTAAAATTCCATTTTTATCTAAAAATTTGCGTTAAAAGATAAAGTCTCCCAATTAAAATGCTTAATGAATGTTTAAAATTCGATTGGCAATGAAAAATCGCGAAAAAAATATTTGAAAGTTCCCAAATTAAAAATCGTTGCCAGTAAAAACTCTAACACAAAAATTATGCCCCTAAAAATAACACCGAAAACTCAAGTGCGCTAAAAAATATATGTCATAAAAAAAAATCTATCTCAGAAATTATTCCCTAAAATTAAAGTCTCCCAATTAAAACTTCTTAATTAATTTTTAAAAGTACAAATGACCCCTCGTACTGGAGTACGACGAAAAGAAAAATCTATCTCCCAAAAAATTCTATCTCAAAAATTATCCCCAAAAAGTTAAAGTGTCTCAATTAAAATTTCTTAATTAATTATCATTAATGAAAAAAATCAAACTCAAAAAACCCCTCGTGCGACGAAAAGAAAAATCAATGACCCCTAAAAATTCAAAAATTACCCCGAAAAAAGTTAAAGTCCCCCAATTAAAATTTCTTAATTAATTATCATTAGTAAAAAAAATCAAACTCAAAATAACCCCTCATACTGCAGTACGACGAAAAATTCAATGTCCATGAAAAATTCAATCTTCAAAAATACTCCCAAAAAAAAGTTAAAGTCGCCCAATTAAAATTTCTTAATTAATTTTCATTAATGAAAAAAATCAAACTCAAAAACCCCTCGTGCGACGAAAAGAAAAATCAATGACCCCTAAAAATTCAAAAATTACCCCGAAAAAAGTTAAAGTCCCCCAATTAAAATTAATTATCATTAGTAAAAAAAAAAACTTAAAATTACCCCTTATACTGCAGTACGACGAAAAAATTCAATGTCCATGAAAAATTCAAGCTTCAAAAATACTCCCAAAAAAAGTTAAAGTCCCCCAATTAAAATTTCTTAATTAATTATCATTAATGAAAAAATATCAAACTTAAAATAACCCCTCGTACGACGAAAAAAAAAAAAAAAAATCAATGTCCCAAAAATTTCAAAAAATTACTCCAAAAAATTTAAGTCCCCCAATTAAAATTTCTTAATTAATTATCGTTAATGTATTTTTCAAATGTAAAATTATCCCTAAGTACTGTAGTACGGTGAGAAAAAAAAATGAATCTCTAAAAATTTCAATCTTCAAAAATTACCCTGAAAAAAGTTAAAGTCCCCCAATTAAAATTAATTATCATTAGTAAAAAAATTAAACTCAAAATAACCCCTCATACTGTAGTACGGTAAGAAAAAAAAACAATCTCCCAAAATTCAATCTTCAAAAATTACCCCGAAAAAAGTTAAAGTCCCCCAATTAAAATTAATTATCATTAGTAAAAAAAAATCAAACTTAAAATTACCCCTCGTACTATAAGATGACGCATCACCTTGACCCCGCCTCCAAGAGTACGCCGCATAACCTTCACAGGCGCACAGAGGTCATTCAAGGTCACGCCGCGTACGCCGCTGGCGCAGAAGCCCCTTTTATTATCTACTCAGATAAATAAACTCAAGAAATCTGAGAGTTTAACCTATAATAGTTTTGAGGTAAAAAAATTGTTTCTCTTAATAATAAAATAGGGGAAAGTAGAGTAATGACGCTCAGCGGGAAATCCCGTTCATCCAAATATCTCTAAACAGAATAGTATTGAAAACGTGCGATTGGTACCGGCACCTAGCGAATTTTACCGTAAGTTCCCGGTAAGGATATAGTGACCGTCGGGAGGAAAGTATTTTTGTATCCTCACGTTATTAGTTTAAAGTTGTTTTGTAATAAAATTGTAAAAATCTAACTTGAAGGTAAGTATACACTCTTATTTTTAAATGTTAATTTACCCATTATTTCTACAAAATATACGCATTTAGCTGCACATTCATGCTTTTATTTATTTTTGTAGTACTTTGTTAAGCCAACTATAAATAACGCCAACTTAAATGCTGTATTAAAATTTTGAGCGCAATTACCCTACCATGTCGGGCATTACAGCTCAATCTATTGTTAATTAAATAAAACGATAGAAAAAATTTCTAAAACTTTTATGCAAATTAGTTGATTGCAAACTGTTTCTTATGCTTTGGAGTTATATTTCATTAATAAAATATTGATTTTTTGAGTAAATTTGACTAGCTATTCATGTTTTCCTTTAAGTGAGCGTCATTACCCTACTTACCCCTAATATTCAAGTGATGAGGGATTTTATCTTTGGTTAAATAAATAACGATCCATTCAAATGGTTTCACGAGCAATCATTTTGAAGTCACCTCAATATTTGAATTAATGTTTTATGACAACAGCATTAAATTACTAGAAATTAAAAAGTCAAGCAATCTGAAAGTTCCATCTAAAACTATTTTACAGTAACAAAGTTGTTTCTCTTCAAAAAACCAAAAACGATGGACTTTACGTTCGGTTAATTAAATAACGATCAATTCAAATACTTTTAGAATGAATTATTTTCAAGTCAGCTCAATCTTTAAAAGTGTTTTTATTCCAACAGAACTAAGTCATTCCAGATAAATTAACTCAAGCAATCAGAAAGTTCGACCTAGGACAGCTTTGCAGTAACAAAGTTGTTTCTCATAAAAATCACAAAATCAATTACGCTACTGAAGATATAAGTTCCCTTTGATTCATTAAATAGCAATCGATTCAAACGGTTTCACAAGGAATCACCTTCAAGTCACCCAAATTTTTGAGTTGTTGTTTTTATGCTAACAAAACTAAATTATTGCAGATAAATAAACTCAAGAAAGCTGAGACTTTAACCTATAATAGTTTTACGGTAACATTGTTTCTCTTTAAAATCAAACTATACTCAAGTGATGATGGATTTTACTTTTGGTTAAGAAATAACGATCCATTAAAATGGTTTTACGAGAAATCATTTTCAAGTAACCTCAACATTTGAATTAATGTTTTATGATAACAGAATTCAATTACTCCAAATAAAAAATTCAAGCAATCTGAAAGTTCCACCTAAAACAATTTTACAGTAACAAAATTGTTTCCCTTTAAAAAATCAAAAATGATGAACTTTTCCTTTGATTAATTAAATAACACTGAATTCAAATACTTTTAGAAGGAATAAACTTTTAGATAAATAAACTCAAGAAATCAGGAAGTTCAACCTAGGACAAATTTACAGTAACAAACTTGTTTCTCATAAAAATTACAAAATCAATTACGCTACTGAAGATATAAGTTCCGTTTGATTAATTAAATAGTAATCAATTCAAACAGCTTTACAGGGAATCATTTGCAAGTCACCCCAATTTTTTGAGTTGATGTCTTTAAGCTAACAGAACTAAGTTATTCCAGATGAATAAACTCAAGAAATCAGAAAATTCAACCTAGGACAAATTTACAGTAATAAAGTTGTTTCTCATAAAAATCTAAAAATCCATTACGCTACTGAAGATGTACATTCCCTTTGATTAATTAAACAGCAATCAATTCGAACGGTGTCACATAGAACCACTTTCAAGTCATCCCAATTTTTGAGTTGGTATATATATATGTTAACAGAACTAAGTTATTCCAGATAAATAAACTCAAGAAATCTATAAATTCAACCTAGAACAGCTTTACAGTAACAAAGTTGTTTTTCTCAAAAATCTAAAAATCCATTACGCTACTGAAGTTGTACATTCCCTTTGATTAATTAAACAGCAAACTATTAAACAACATATTACATTAAACTATTCGAACGGTTTCACAAACAATCACTTTCAAGTCATCCCAATTTTTGAGAAATATATTTATACCAACAGAACTAAGTTATTTCAAATAAATAAACTTGAGAAATCTGAAAATTCAACCTAAAACAGCTTTACAGCAACAATGTTGTTTCTCATAAAAATCCAAAAATCAATTACGCTACTGCACATTCCCTTTGATTAATGAAATAGCAATCAATTCAAACTGTTTTATATGGAATCACTTTCATGTCATTCCAACTTTTGAGTTGTTGTTTTTATGCCGACAGAGCTAAGTTATTCCAGATAAATAAACTCAAGCTCAGACATTAACCTATAAAAGTTTTAAGGTAACATCGTTTCTCTTGAAAATCAAACTATATTGTAGTGATGATGGATTTTACCTTTGGTTAAGTAAATAACGATTCATTCAAATGGTTTTACAAGAAATCATTTTCAAGTAACCCCAATATTTGACTTGGTATATTTATACCAACAGAATTAAGTTATTCCAAATAAATAAACTCAAGAAATCTAAAAATTCTACCTAGAACAGCTTTACAGTAACAAAGTTTTTTTCTCATAAAAATCCAAAAAGGAATTACGCTACTGAAAATGTACATTCCTTTGATTAATTAAATAGCAATCAATTCAAACTGTTTCACAAGGAATCACTTTCAAGTCGCCTCAATTTTTGATTTGGGTTTTTTATACCAACAAAACTAAGTTATTCCAGATAAATAAACTCAAGAAATCTGAAAATTCAACATAGGGCAGCTTTACATTAACAAAGTTGTTTCACATAAAAATTAAAAAATCAATTACACAACTGAAGATGTACATTCCCTTTGGTTAATTAGATAACGATCAATTAATATACTTTTAGAATAAATCATTTTTAAGTCACTTCAATCTTTAAAAGGGTTTTTATGCTAACAGAACTAAGTTATTCCAGATAAATAAACTCAAGCAATCTGAAAATTCAACATAGGACAGATTTACTTTCACATTGTTGTTTCTCATAAAAATCCAAAAATCAATTACGCTACTGAAGTTGTACATTCCCTTTGATTAATTAAATAGCAATCAATTCAAATGGTTTAACAAGGAATCACTTTTAAGTCACCCCAATTTTTGAGTAGGTGTTTTTATGCCAACAGAACTAAGTTATTCAAGATAAATAAACTCAAGAAATCTGTAAATTCAACCTAGAACAACTTTACAGTAACAATGTTGTTTCTCATAAAAATCCAAAAATCAATTATGCTACTGAAGATGCACATTTCCTTTCATTAATTAAATAGCAATCAATTCAAACTGTTTCACAAGGAATCACTTTCAAGTCATCCTAATTTTTTATTTGGGTTTTTTATGCCAACAGAACTAAGTTGTTCCAGATAAATAAACTCAAGAAATCTGAGAGTTCAACGCAGGACAAAAAGAATGAGAAAAGCTTTGTTCAATAAATACGCAAAGAAAAAGAAGAAAACAAAATGTTGAGAGAAATAAATGGAGACACGAAACCGAATTATTGCCTAGCAATCACGTAAGTGGCTGAACTTTGCTCGATTGTGCAATTGTTCAGTTCTTATTTGGGAGGCTCATAAAACTAGCCTTAAATATTTTTTCTTATTACGTTCCTCCCCCACGACAAAAGTGCATTGTAATAATCTGGAGGCTTTCTTATCCATCCATTCTCAATATCTGAACTGTTGTATCAGATTTAACGCTTTTCTTTAAGCACGTAATAGAAAATGCAATAATAAAACGATACGTTTCTGTTGACAGATAAGATGAAGTAAAGACATTATATTTTAAAGAATTTTTTTTCATAGATTTATATTGATTTAAAGTAATTGAATGTATTAAAAGACGCAGATAAACAAAATATAAAATTGACTAAAATTTCGTAAAATTAAAAAAATTCTTTTGATGCAATGTACTCATTAGAAAATTAATATTAATGACATTTTTCCATGCTTGAAAATTAGAGTGTATGAAATTTAATACTTTCTAAAATTATGTACAAAAATAACACGTTTCTATTGAAAAATAACATGTTGATTCATATTATTTTTAAAAGAACGTCATACGAGGAGGGGTTTTCACGAATTATACCAACAAATTAAGAGGGCTAAAACCATAAAGTCATCCAAAAAGCAAACAAAAATCTATAATATGTTTTATAAAATAACAGTAACAAAATATTAATATTACAATTTATAAATTATGAAATTATTATTTTAAAAAAATGTATTGTAACCAATAAAAAATTTAAATTTCCGCTCATTCCGCCATCTGTTGGTTCTTTTTTGAACTATGAATATTTTACAGGTTATTTGTGTCAGCTGTCCTGTGTCATGCATGTATGAACTGTCAAATGTATGCCATTTGTAATTATGAGCACGTTGAAAACACAACAACGCTGCAACGGCACACACTGCTCGACAAAACATCTACTTATTGAACGAGAAATTTCCGGATTGCGTAATTTCAAGAAATTCTGATGGGAATTGGCCGCCAAGATCGTGCGATTTAACCACAATGGATTATTTTCTTTGGGGATTTCTGAAAAGTAAAGTGTACGCCAATGCCCCCGACCAATCCAAGACCTCAAACGTAACGTCCGGGCTGAAATTTTGGCCAATGGATCCTCTCATTCAGAGAAAAGTCATCGAAAATTTTGATGTTCGGATGATGGAATGTAAGCGGAGCTGCGGTGGCCACATGTGTGATATTGTATTTCACATAAATGGTATAGACCCACCTTCCATGTTTAATAAAAAATTTCGATTTACACTCATAAAAAATGCTTTGTCTTTCATAATAAAAAAATAACCAACAGATGTACCACCCCTAATTAAAATAAGCACCCGCATTGCAGTTTGTTTTGAAACTATTACAAAGGAGTTTAACATTAGGAGTTTCTTACTTTGCATGTATATAATTCCTACACTACTTTACCAAATGTTTTCCTATTTGGCGTGTGTAGATAAAATTGGGATGATATCAAAATCCAAGGCGTGCTATCAAAATTGTGTGTTCGTATCAAAAATTTCAAAATTTGTTACATTTTCAACATGGAGACGACCCCATAAGTTATTCTTTAAACATAAATTGAAAGAAGGTACAATTCGCAATCGAATGACTATTTTCGTTTTTCTCTGTGACAAATGGGCGATTAAAATGTATGGACTGCCCCACTCTCTTTATTTTTAGTACTGTGCAATTTTTGTATAAGAAGTATAGGTCACATTTATTTATTCAGTCAGAAATATTGAGTAAATTATAATCTGAACTTGGATTTTCGTTGAAATTTTTGATAACAATAAATATATTATAATGATATTTCATATAAACCCACTTTTATATGTCCGTAATACGTTGCAGCATTCCTAAATTTTTATATTTTTGCTAAGACTATTTAAAAAAAAAAAAAGAAAGACAATCATGCGTCATGTATCGATCTTCCCCTTCCAACACATTTAGAATACTCTAACAAAATCTCACATTTAATAAGGTGAAATACCATGTCAAAGTAACACAGTTTGGAAAACGCATACCAACAATTTCAGAAATAGCCATCAATAGTCGAAAAAATATCCTAATTCTTCCGTGGAGCCCTATATATGCCCTATAGATTTGCATATATAGTATATAGAATGCTGTAATTTAGTTCAATTAGGAACGCACAGCACAGCGTTCCTCTTAATAATTTATGTCTGGAACCCTTTATCTACTGACGGTACTTATAAGTACCATTAATATAACTTATTATAAAATTCATTTAACACATCGATTAGTTATAATACAGTTTAGAATGAGTTATAGATACATTACTTTACCTTGTTCCAAAAGTATTCTGGGTAACACAAAACAAAAATATTTTTAAAAGGATGATTTCTTGTGCCTTTGTAACTTTTTAGCTTTCTTGACGCTGGGGGGGGGGGGGGGTCAATTTGTAAACATTTCTACATTTCTATTGTAAGAACATTATATTTGTACATTTCCTAATTCTATAAAATACCAAGAAAAATATGTTATAAATATTGCACAAAATCTCTGTAAATTCAAATTTAATTAATCCTTCTAAATCCTTCAGTCCTTCTAAAATGCTTCTGAAATTTATTAAACGATTAAATAAATCTTCTAATGTAGTTTAAACAATTCACAAAAAGGACGTAGAAGATAAAATTTTCATGAATTCATAATTCAGTACATAAAGGGAGAAACAGAAATGTACTCGATATCCATTGTGCAGCCTTGTGAATGAACTACAGAATTTATACACAACACGTAATATGCAAAAAAAATTATCTACTTTTAAAAACGTGTACCACAACTGAAAACGCACTTCCAGCAATTATTGTTCATAGACAGTAACGTGACAGAATTATTTTGTGTGCCTCTGTAAATGAACAATGAATACTATGCACACCTCATTCTATAGTAAACATATTGTAGTGCACATCAAGGGTATAAATCAGTTTCCATATGTTTGAAATAGTGCAACGTTATTAAAATACATCATAAATGATATTCCCCCCCAGACCGTAATATAACTGAAACATTTTGAGTGTCGTAAATGAATTATGAATGTTACGCTTTTCGTTTTCAATATCGAACATGGCATACTAAACCTCAATAACATAAATTAGTTTCATGGCAATTCGAGTATATTTACACCAGTTAGAGCACTGACAGACGATAAACAGACAGACAAACCGAATTCATAAACAGTTTTCAATTATATTGGAAAGTGTTAAAAAATAAAAAAAACTTCGTGGTAGATTCAGGTAACATGTGCAACAGAAATCTATCGCAAAATATACAGTTATGAAATACTGGTAGAAAAGGTTGAAAATTTAGAAAGGCTGCATGCCTTTTGACATCACAATAAGTGCTGAATATTCAGAAAAATTTCGTAAGTACTATTTCATGTAATGTCAACTACATTCCGAAATGTGGATAGACTGGGCAGCGGTGGCTGTACAAACTATGACCAAGTCGAATTCACGGCTGAAATTTTAGGAATATTTAAAACTGGATTAGCATATTAACACGTTCACGCCGGCGCGGTGGGTCACACTCGACTGTCTCAGAGTTGTCAAGTCTCCGGCTTTTTGTACACCACTATTATTTTAGATAAAATGTTGTTCCTTTAAATCACCCAATTGTTCTAATTAAATAAAACAACATTTTCTGTATTAAAGTACTGGTATCCAAAAAGCCGGAGACTTTGCAGCTCTGAGACAGTCGAGTGTGACCCACCGCGCCGGCGTGAACGTGTTAAAAAAATGAAACGGGTATGTCATGTCATATCATGTTGAAACCACCTGTAGACCCCATTTTAGTGGTTGATTGGTAGGTTTACCATTGTGTTTTCCTGCACCCAAAGTTATGAAAACATGAAGGACTGGGTTCAGGTAAACACAATAGGAAACCTACCAATGAACAACTAAAATCCGATCTACAGATAGTTTCCAAAAAGAAGTGACTTGGCTTAATATGCTACCCGAGTTTTAGCTAAATCTAAAATTTTCAGCCACTCGGTGAGATGATGATTTATGCAGCAGCCGTTCGGTCTAGTAGAGGTTAGTTCAGCGCTCTTAGGATGCAGATGTTTATAACGAAGACTTTCTTGACCATTTTGTTCTCTTTTTCTTGAAGTTTCAGACGGATAAAAGGGCTGCAAAAAAACAAATGTTGGTTATTTGAGTAACACGACAGGACGCTATTGAATTCAGAACAGTCAGTGGTAGATCATCTAAGTTTCTTTATTGTACACCGGGATCGTTTCAACCACAGCCGAGTTAGGCGGCTAGTGCCGGCTGGAGAAGGGGGCAAAACATTACCTTTTTTATGTTCACATCATGAGCGTCAAAGAGGAACTGATCCAATTACATTCTCTCGAAATGGTCGAGAGTTGTCAAGGGTACATACACAATTTCGCCAAATACATATACTATATGGCGAGATTAAAAAGAGAGGAAGACATGTGGTCAAAGTACAATAATTGAAATTGAATGGGGAATGTAAAAGAGTAATAAGAAATATTTAACGCCAATGGCTGCGTAGGAATTCTAGCTCATAAACTGCGATAGACATTCTATAGGGGTTGCTAAAGATCTCATGGGATTGAAGCGGCCGAAAGAGCACGTTAAAAAACCAAAACAAAATAAAGACAGGGTTAATAACTGAAATGACACATCTATCTAACATCTGGACCAACAGCTAAAAATGTAGAAGTAATATGTCTGACTAATTTCTGCATATCATCAAACTAAGGCAGAAGGATGAAAATTAGAATCCAGTTATTAGGCGAGAAAAGGAAATGATTTGTTTTCTTTTAACTGCAGTCCGCTGCGGTTAAAATATTAAAGATACTGAGAATTGAATGCTTAATTTATGAAGGGAAAAGAGCACTAAAAACAGATTGAATCCGAATACAGACAGATAATTAAATTAAAAAAAAAATGTAATTTTAAAGGGGGGAAAGAGGAAAGGTCTTAATACTAATATGTGAAGGTAGGCGCCTTCACAATGGTAGCCGCATTATTCTCTTCCGTCCTGGGGTACACAAATGCCAATCTCCATTATTTTCCTTATGAAAACTAAACTGCTTGATTTTTTTACATTTTGATTTAAATTCTATACAGCATAATGATTTTTGCTTTATAACCAAACCAATAAATTACAGCATCGATACTGGTTTTCGCATAAAATAAATGTTATTTCCACGTGAGTTTTCAAACTGCCTTCAAGACACCGTGGCTAAGAAAGTAAGTAATTTTCATAATTCTTTAAAATATTTTTGAGAATCTGAAGATCATACACTTGTTTAAAACCCCAAATTTGTTATTGTGTGAATTTGGATTATTGATAATTAAATGAATATTTTAGGGTGTTAGTAATTTTAAATCCTAATTTGTGAACCTAAATTACCTGCCACGTAAAGTATCAATTTCAGAAAAAGCGCTTTTTTCTGTCATCCATGCTGCAAGTAATTTTCATAAAACTTTAATAAAAAAATCTAAGGATCTGAGGATCATACACTTGTTTAAAACCCCAAATTTGTTATTTTAAGAATTTAGATTATTGATAATGAAATGAATATTTTAGAGGGTTAGTAATTTTAAATTCTAATTTGTGAACATAAATTTCCTGGCATGTAAAGTATCAATTTCAGAAAAAGTGCTTTTTTCTGTCATCCATGCTGCAAGTAATTTTCATAATTCTTTAATAAAATTTTGAGGATCTGAGGGTCATAAACTTGTTTAAAACCCCAAATTTGTTATTGTGAGAATTTAGATTATTGATAATTAAATGAATGTTTTAGGGGTTAGTGATTTTAAATCCTAATTTGTGAACCTAAATTACCTGCCACGTAAAGTATCAATTTCCGAAAAAGTGCCTTTTTCTGTCATACATATTTCAAGTAATTTTCATAATACTTTAATAAAAAATATTAGAGAATCTGGGGATGACACACTTGTTTAAAACCCCAATTTTGTTATTGCGTGAATTTAGATTATTAATAATTAAATGAATATTTTAGGGGTTAGTAATTTTAAATCCTAATTTGGGAACCTGAATTACCTTCAACGTAAAGTATGAATTTCAGAAAAAGTGCTTTTTTCTGTCATCCATGCTGCAAGTAATTTTCATAATTCTTTAATAATAATTAAAAAAAAGAGCATCTGAGGATCATACATTTGCTTAAAATCCCAAATTTGTTATTGTATGAATTTAGATTATTGAAAATTAAATGAATATTTTAGGTGGTTAATAATTTTAAATCGTAATTTGTGAACCTAAATTACTTGCCATGTAAAGTATCAATTTTAGGAAAAGTGCTTTTTCTGTCATCCATGCTGCAAGTAATTTTCATAATACTTTAATAAAAAAAATCTAAGGATTTGAGGATCATACACTTGTTTAAAACCCCACTTTGTTATTGTGTGAATTTAGATTATTGATAATTAAATGATTATTTTAGGGGGTTAGTAATTTACGGTCCTTATTTGTGAATCTAAATTACCTGACACATAAAGTATCAATTTCAGAGAAAGTGGCTTTTTCTGCCATCCATGCTGCAAGTAATTTTCATAATTTTTTAATAAAAATTTTTGAGTATCTGAGGATTATACACTTGTTTAAGACCCGAAATTTGTTATTGTGTGAATATCGATTGTTGATAATTAAAGGAATATTTTAGGGGCTTAGTAATTTTAAATCCTAATTTGTGAACTTAAATTACCCAAATTTGATAACCTAAAAGTATCAATTTCAGAAAAAGTGTTTTTTTCAGTCATCCTTGTCATTTTTTTTTTCTGCAAAACAAATACATGAGTATTTGTAGTGTTATTTTAACTTCAGATCGCAAGTGGTTAACCACTTTAGTCGTATTGTTACATCACACATACGATAAGATAAATCAGCCGAAAGTTTCGTTAAGATAAATTCATTACTGTTAATATTATGAAGAATAATCTAGGTTCGGCTCGGAGAAAAGATCATGCATATTTCATTTGATAAATCGATGGCGAAAGTGTCTTTCTATACAAAAATTTGTAGTATTAACGTGAATTAGTTCCTCTTATTTTGCTTGTAGAGTTTACAATCCTACTGTATTTGAATAGTTATAGTACAAAGCAAAATCATGTTTGTGAGTAATGCTCATGTAATATTGATGGTGGCAACACCAGACCAATAAATGCCTCTCTTATTTCAATTTTAACTTCTAAACATCGTACAATTTCAATTTTTACACCATCGAATAGAAAACAACATTTCTTTCAAGTGCAAGTTGTTTCAAAACTGCATCTGAATTTACTAGCTTTTTCTTTTTCTTTTATAGTTTTTTAAATAATTTATAAGTCTGATTTTAAAATAACGTCTCTATCGTGCCCAGGCTGATTACGAACGATAAATCCATTTACGCTTAAAACAATATTAATAGTCTAGCATTTGTTTCCTGCTAGTATTCTATAACGAAATTAAACTTCATCAATAAATAAACAATGTAACAAAATAACATAAATAAAACACAAATTACAGTGGTTTAATTTCTTACATCATTGAAAGTATCATAATCAAAAAGTCTTCTGTAGGTAGTAAAATGTTTGGCAATTTCTTCGCCTATTAACTCCTGACACGCGCCTAATACAAAAGTATCATTTTTAATAAATTTAAAAACTTTATTTAATACGCAATTGATAGTTTTAATACAAAAATGATTTTTTTGCAGTTGTTAGTGGGCAATCTAAAAAATATATTAAGAGAAAAAAATGTGTTAGATAATAATAATAATAAAAAAAAAAGGTTTTGATCTATTTTTACAGGAAGCACGGGCTGAATTTCGAAGTTATATTTAAATAAATTCCTTTCATGTTCTAATAGTGCTTCAGATTTGGTTGTTTACATTTTTTTTTAAATGCTGGTCTAAATTCACGTTACATGCGACGTTTACAAATAATTCTCAAGTGTTGCAAATTGGTTTTCTCATTTTCTGGTCGTTGAAAGAAAACTTTATTTTGAAACGAAACTGTACTTATGTTATTGGGCTTCTTACAAGTTTCAAAAATTATATTTTCTGAATGAGTCAGTGTTATTTGGCTTATGGCTGTTCTCAAATCCAAAGGGTCAACTTTCTGACACAAGTTTTAATTCATTTTTGTTCAGAAACGCATGAAACTGGAAGGTGCTGTTATTCAGAAACTATGTCATTGAACTGTTTTTTCCGTTATCTTGTAAACGCAATAGATCTTTCAGAAAATACTGTGAAAGTCGGCATTTTGAACCGAACTTCCGAACGAAAAAAAAAAAAAAAAAACCAGTCAGTAAGGGGAGAAAAATGCCGTGTCACGTGATCAAAATCGCTTATAACTCAATAGTTAATTGACTGATCAAAAAATGGAAAACACAGTTCGATTCGAAATCGCTTTCATGGTCAGGCTTTCGAATTTTATATCTATCCGTTAAAAAATGAATTTGTAAATGTGTCAAAACGTTTTGCGCTTGTTGAACAGAGCAGTCGAGAACAGCCTTAAAAGAGATTTAAGATACAAAATATGACTGTGAATGGTGAGTGGTGAATATATCAATAATTAAGGTAAAATTAGTAAAATATTGCGATGCGGGGTTATTTAAAGTTGTATAACAGGAAATCACAAAACCTCTAAACAACCACTGAATAATTTATTATAACCATGAAAGGTAAGACAATCAATTTACTATTATTACACTTTATTCCCCTAGTTGGCATTGAAAATTAGTCCAACTCTTTAAGATTAAAACAATTCAAATAAGCTTCTTTATGCAGTTTCAAAAGCTGCGCGATTCCAAAAGATTTTTCAGCTAGCATTACGAATATTTAAAAGAGCTTGAATTCATTTCTGGCAAAATTACGAAAACATTTTCAAAGTTGCTTTGTAAAGGATGTATAAAGTCAATCCCTTAAGACAGTATCTTATTTAACTTTAATGCTCTAAGTTTTTCAAATGCCTCACCTTCAAATATTAAATATATTCATTTTAGTTGCTTCCATTTACGCTTTGCTAAAGCATGATCGGAAGAAATATTTACTTATTAACAATGAAACAAATTATGAAATAGCAATTTAAAAGAATTTTCAGTGACGCTGTATGAGACATTGCATTGTTTTTCATGAAATAATAAATGATTTAGTCAAACACCGTTTTACTAAGCAAGAAACTGAAAATTGATTTCTCGGATTTTTGAGAACACACACACACACAGAGACACATATACGTATGTATGTATAAGTACAAACCTTGCAGGCATTGATTTATTGGAAATATGCAGAAACATTTGAAAATTAATTAAGTGACATTAATTTGTAAAAGATGGATAAAGTCAACCCCTTGAGACAATATCTAATTTAACTTTAATACTCCAAGTTCCTCAAATAGCAAACCTTCATACATTAAATTTAATAATTTTTAGTTAGTTGCTTCTACTCGCTTCTAAAACTTAATTACAGAAAATATTTATTTATTCACGAAAAAATATATTCACACACAGAAAAAATGGAAAGAAAAAAATCAGCGAAACTCTGTGGTAACTATTGAAAAATTTAATGTTAATATTATATAATAGTAAAGACTATTATAAAACAGTAATTAAAAAAAAAAGATTTTTTAGTGACACATGGTATCACATATTTTGATGCATTACTTCTCATATAATAAGAATTTATTTAGCTAAAAGTATCTTAATAAGCGATGACCAGAAAACTGATTTCTCGAATTTTTGCAATTAACGTGATAGATATAGATGGTACATAAAATGTTTTAAACGCATTACTTGGTGGCAAATTACAGAAAAATTTTAAAAACTAATTTGCAAAAGATGTAAAAAGTCAAGGTACAGAAACATTTTAAAACGTTTCAATGTAAAAACGTATAAAGTTAACCCAATAAGACAACATCTAATTTAACTTTATTGCTTTCAGTTCCTCAAATAACACATTTTCATGTATTAAATATATTCATTTTCAGTTACTTGATTCTATCATCTACAGAAATTTAAGAGAAGAAAATATTTATTTATTTATGGGGAAACAAAATATGAAATAGTAATAATAATAATAATAATAATAGTAATAAAAAAACAGCGAAACTTTATGTTAAAAGTTAGCACAGTTTATTAAGCGAGAACTAATTGCTTGAATTTTTTAGCTAATATTATAATTATTTGTATAAATATTTTTGAGATGCATTGCTTTATTACAAAAATACAGACACATTTCAAAGTTAATCTGTAAAATATGTATAAAGTCAATCTAGGGCAATTCCACAGAAAATTATCATTTTGGGAAGGGGGGGGGGGGTAAAATTTATTATATGTTTAATTTAAGGTTATGAGTGGAAAACTTGATATTTTTATATTCTGTAATAAAATCCTAATAGAAAGGCATGGTAAATTACTGTTTACAAACTAAGTTAAGTACCATTATTGTCTTTGTAAAGTCTTAATGTTACTTCAGTTACACAATAAAAGTTACGTTAGTTACACGTGTAAATGCCATTTTTTTCTTTTTTATTACTGAGAAATTAATTAAACAAGTTACTGTTATAATTTGACATTACTCACAAGGGAACCACTTTTGGTGTTGCTCGCACCTAGCATTGAAACCTACTGCATTTTAAAGCCCTATATTATAAAGTTTGAGAATCGATAAAATTTTTCTGTTAAAATAATATTTCTTGATTATACAGCAGCATAACTTTCTGAAAATGCAAATTTCGAGACCACTTATCGGACTATTAACATTGAATATTTTTAAAGAGAAGCACTTAAAAATAAAAATTAGTTAATAATAAGTATAAAATATTGAAAAAAGTTTGTAAATTCCTTCAAAAACCCACGAATTTGGTTTTAAAAAATTGCAATTTTATATTCATATTTTTGGCGGGGAAACAGTTGGCGTTTATTTTCAAAAGTAGAGCTTTCCGACAACCCTAGCCAAATGTCATAGCTGAATTTGTAATAGCTAGAAATTACAATGTCCGACCTATTTCGACACAGTAATTTTTCTAAATTGTGTAAAAATATTAATTTACTTTATGATTACTTTTACCGAAAGACCATTTAATACAGCAACATTTCATTTTAAACATTCGAAACTTTATTTCATTCGATTTCAAAAGAAAATAGTTCGCTTATTTGGTATTTCACCAAAAAATAGTTTTCAATGATGTTCGAAGCTTTTATAGAATTATATTTATTACTTATATGTTTATCGTCTGCATAGAAAAACAAGTTGGAAATTGCTCGTCAAACGTGGCAAATGAGGTGCGTTCGTACTATAACTAGTTTTAAAATTATTTTTTGCACCCCATATTGTACTGAATGTATAATTTTTTGCACTTCATAACGTGCATAGTCTGATACATCATTAAAATGCACTTCCAATAATTTTTTTCGGAACACTTTTGACTGTCCCTGTAATTAAACTATACATCCGATTTTCCTAAAATTTGAAATAGCTCAACAAAATTTTGCAACAATTATATTTTTAAAATTTCAGACCATTCGGAAGGCTGTAATATCATTAAAATGCACTTGCAATAATTTTTCCCATTGGCCGTAATGTAAAGAAAAACTTTTGGCTGTCCCTGTAATTAAACTATACATCCGATTTTCCTAAAATTTGAAATGGCTCGACAAAATTTTGCAGCAATTATATCTTTAAAATTTCAGGTCATTCGGAAGGCTCTAATACCGTTAAAATTCACTTGCAATAATTTTTCCCATTGGCCGTAATGTAAAGAAAAACTTTTGACTGCCCCTGTAATTAAACTATACGTCCGATTTTCCTAAAATTTGAAATGGCTCGACAAAATTTTGCAACAATCACATATTAGAAATTTCAGACTATTCGGTTGGGTAGTTTTTGCTCTGTTACATGTGGACAGACGGACAGACGGACGGACAGACGGACAGACGGACGGGCAGACGGACGGACTGAACGACGACTATAGGTGCTACGTATTTATATAATTACGAACGCACCTAACAAGTTGGAAATTGCTCGTCAAACGTGGCAAATGAGGTGCGTTCGTACTATAACTAGTTTTATAATTATTTTTTGCACCCCATATTGTACTGAATGTGTATTTATTTGCAATTCATAAGTGCATAGTCTGTAACATCATTAAAATGCACTTGCAATAATTTTTTCCCATTCCCTTAATGTAACGGAAAACTTTTGACTGTCCTGTAATTAAGCTATACATCCGATTTTCATGAAATTTGAAATGGCTCGACAAAATTTTGCAGCAATTATATATTTAAAATTTCAGCCCATTCGGAAAGCTGTAACATCATTAAAATGCACTTGCAATAATTTTTCCCATTGGCTTTAATGTAAAGAAAAACTTTTGACTGTCCCTGTAATTAAACTATACATCCGATTTTCATAAAATTTGAAATGGCTCGACAAAATGTCGCAATAATTATATGTTTAAAATTTGAGACCATTCGAAAAGCTTTAACATCATTAAAATGCACGTGCAATAATTTTTCCCATTGGCCGTAATGTAAAGAAAAACTTTTGACTGTCCCTGTAATTTAACTATACATCCGATTTTCCTAAAATTTGAAATGGCTCGACAAAATGTCGCAATAATTATATGTTTAAAATTTGAGACCATTCGAAAAGCTTTAACATCATTAAAATGCACGTGCAATAATTTTTCCCATTGGCCGTAATGTAAAGAAAAACTTTTGACTGTCCCTGTAATTTAACTATACATCCGATTTTCATAAAATTTGAAATGGCTCGACAAAATTTTACAACAATCATATATTTAAAATTTCAGACCATTCGGTTGGGTAGTTTTTGCTCTATTATATGCGGACGGACGGACAGACAGACGGACGGACAGACGGACAGACAGACGGACTGAACGACGACTATAGGTGCTACGTATTTATATAATTACAAACGCACCTAAAAAATAAAAACCTAATATTTGTTTCTTATGCTATCAATTATAAAAAAAAAAAAAAAAAAAAAAAAAAAAAATCGCAATTTGATATAATTCTAGTAATATGTTCTGTACATTTTCTCTTTGGATAAAGCGGGCGCGAAAACTGTAGAGCCATATTTGGCGACTTAACTCACTTTTGGCGTGAAATATACAAATAAATATGTAATAATGAAAAATTAAAAGTATAAAAAGGTATGTAAAATATTATTTTAACAGAGATATTTTTTCGGTTATCTAACTTTTATGTATAGGGCTACAAAACGCACCAGGTCTCGATGCTAGGTGCGAGCAACACCAAAAGTGGTTCTCTTGTTAGTGTTATTGAGAACATTAAATCACTTTTTTTAACGGCATAGTTTTGATAATTTTTACACTTCAATGAAAGCAAAACAAAATGTTTGTATATTTTATGCAACTTCAGTTACAGAATTTTGAATTGCAATTTTTGGACTAAAAGAGAGATTGAAATAATCTGTAAGTTTTTGGGTATTAAGTCCTTAGTAAGAAATATTTTAAATTGTAAAAATTTGTTCTAGCTTTATTAAAAATTTTCCACATAGTCTTGAAAACAAAATTCGATAATCAAATGTTACTTCAGTTACGATGGAATTGCCCTCCATTCAGACAACATCTAATTTAACTTAAATTCTCAAAATTCCTCAAATGGCACAGTACTAGGTAAATATTCATTTTTATTATTTGTTTATGCCCTTTACTAAAATTGGACCGAAGAAAATATTTATTTATTCACGATGAAATAATAATTCACAAAGAATTCTTAGCGATATATGATGAGACATATTTTAATGCATTGTTTTCCCTGAAATAAGAATTCATTTAGCCAAAAGTCTTTTAATAAGCGAGAACGTGAAAATTGATTTTTCGGATATTTCAGAATGCATTAAGACAACATCTAATTTAGCTTCAATGCTCCAAGTTCCTCAAATAATACACCTTCATGCATTAAATATATTCAATTTTTAGTTACTCGTTTCTGTCCTCCACTAAAACTTAATGGCAGAAAATATTTATTTATTCACGATGAAACAAAATATGAAAAAGTAATTAAAGAAAAAAAACAACAACAAAAAATAGCGAAACTATGTTTAACTATAGGTGTTTTATTAAGCAGGAACATGAAAACTAATTGCTTTATTTTTTTAACTAATATTGTAATTATTTATATATAAATTTCTGTGATTCATTCCTTTATTACAAAAATACAGACACATTTTTAGAGTTCATTTGTAAAATATATATGAAGTAAATCCACAGAGACAACATCAAATTTAACTTAAATTCTCAAAATGTATTTCTCGGATTTCTCAGAACGCACATACGCAGATACATATATAGTAAAGCGAGGAGAGTCTGCGCACCTTTCAAAAGAATAATAATAAAAAATCTAAATATTAATATTTTGCTAAACTATGCATGAATAATTTTGACTCCATTTGTTTTTTATGCATTTCCATTGTTATTTTGTTGTTCTATTGTAATTTAATAGAACAGCAGTAATAAAACCAAGAAAACTATTTTGCGCAATCTCTCCTTACAGGGTAGGAGAGAACGCGCACATGGGTAGGATAGATTGCGCACATAGGTAGAAGAGATTGTTATTAATAATAACTAAAATTAAATTCTTAACTATAATAATTACACTTAATCGACATTGTTGAAAGGTTTTTGTGAGTAAATATTGTTAAAAATTTTAATTTAAGAAGATTAAAATATCAGAAAAAGCAAGCCCTACTAAGATTACAAAATAACATTAATTTAGTTGATAACATGTTTAACTTGAAAATTACTTTATTTCCATTTCCACAGTTTGATTGTATTTTGTTTACGAACCGAAGTTGTGGTCGTCCACAATCGATGCACTTATTGTTGTAAATAGTGCATCTTTCGTGCAATCACTTGCAACAAGACATTGAATCCAGTCAGTTCTCGAAGTTGTCTCCTGGTACGGTAACAGGCATTCAGTGCACTCATCCTCATTGACCTTCGGTTCTTTTCCTTGAGATTTTTTATCCCACTTTTTGTGGAAGTACCTTATCTTCAGTTGTTTTTTTGTAGCGGCATCCTTCTTAAGTCTTTTTTCATGTATATTTTGTGGATCAGTAACATTAGTTGCACCCTGTTTCCTTTTGATTTCTATGGCATTACACTACTTGGAATGGGTGAAAGCTTTTTCAAAACATTGTATTAGAAAATTTATTTTAGTTAACAAAATTAATTTATTAGCAAATTAATTGCTCATAAATTAAAAAAAAATATATTAATATTTAATTAAATTATTAACAAATATATTATTAATTTATTAACAAAAATAATTTTATAAAATTTATTTAATAACAACTGTATTATTAATTTATTAATAAAATTTTTATCTGCAAAAGTATTTTTTTTTGCAAATTAATTTTTTGCCAAATTTAGTTTTGATACTTATGTGTTTTTCAGAAATTATTTCAAAATTTATTCATTCATATGTTTTACACGTAATTTGCAATTCATACAAATTTATCAGTAAGCTGAATAATCTCTCCTAGCACTTAAACTTATGGGGAAATGCGCCATCTCTCCTAAATAGCAGATGCGCAAACTCTCCTATTTTGGTAGGAGAGATTGCGCGGCCTTTTATTTAAATATGGCCACTTCTAAAATGAATTGTTGGTGTTCGCATACTTAGTCCATGTTAGTAGTTTATAAAAAATAGTTTAAGTTCAAAATATTTTGTATTACTGACGTTCTATAAAAATTCTGACGAACAGTTATGAAAATTCAAGCACTTACTTTGGAAAAACAAAACAAAATAGCACTATTTATCCAAGACGCTTGGAACAATCAATATGCAAATTCATGTAGACACTGCACTAATGCTGCTGTACAACTACCTGGAGTCGCTGCTCTCGCACTCAACTCCTTCCCGTCGAATCTCTTTGTGCGCAATCTCTCCTACCGCGCGAACTCTCCTCGCTTTACTATATGTATGTATGCATCTATTTATAAGTATAAACCTTGCATGGATTGATTTATTGCAAATATCTAGAAATATTTTAAAACGTTTCAAAGCTTCAAAAAATCACCTTCACACATTAAATATATTAATTTTTAGTTGCATGTCCACTAAAAGTTCTCTAAAAGTTAATCTCAGATTATTCACGATGAAATAAGTTACAAAACATCGATAATAATAATAATAAAATCGAAACTAGCTGTTAACTATAGGCATTTTTATCAAATAATCACCGTAAAACAAATTCTTGAATTTTTTAGCAATTATTAATATGTATACAATCAATACATTAAGACAACATCTAATTTAACTTAAATTCTCAAAATTCCTCAAATGGCGTATTGTTATATATATATAGATACATTAAATATATTCATTTTTATTATTTGCTTATATCCTTTACTAAAATTTAATTACAGAAGATATTTATTTATTCACGATGAAACAATAATTCACAAAGATTTCTCAGCGACACTCGGTGTGACATATTTTAACGCATTGATTTTCATGAAATAAGAATTCATTTAGGCAAAGGCGTTTTAATAAGCGAGAACCTGAAAACTGACTTCTCGTATTTCTCAGAATACGCATACGCAGATACATATATGTAGGTATGCACCATGTATAAGTACAACCTTGCATGCAATGATTTATTACAAATATACAAAAACATTTTAAAACGTTTCAAAGATAATTTGTAAAAGATGTATAACGTCAACACATTAAGAAATCATCTAATTTAACTTTAATGCTCGAAATTCATCAAAAACACATTTTAATACATTAAATACACTCATGTCCAAAATTAAGATCACAAACATAAAATCTGTGAAAACTGATGAACTATTCACTGTGTTGCCACGAAAGTTGGCGCAAATGTATATAACAATAAGAGAAAGAATGTAGCAACATAACAACATAGAAAAGATTTTAATTGTGAATTAAGATACAGGATATACCAAAAAGTGTTAAGTCATGAATCAGAGAAAAAAGTATTTATCTCGGGAAAAGCCTATCAAGTATGAATTGTGAGCACCGTGCAATGCTATACAAACCTCACAACGAGCTCTCATACTGTTTATGAGGGAGTTAATGAATGTTTCTGGCAACAAAGCTCATTCTTCCAAAAACGCGGCTTTTAACACCTGGCGGGCCCTGGGAAGGGGGGTTACGCTGTGCAATGGCTCAAACACGTTCAATGGAATTGAGGTCCGGAGACCTCGAAGGCCAATTCATACGACGAATATCCTCTTCTTCAATAAAATCATCAACAATTGAGCACTGTGCGGCTTCGCCTTATCGTCCATAAAGATGAAGTCCGGGCCTACATAACCGCGGAACAACCTCACATATCCGTCAAGGACCTCGTCCGTATTGTGATGTGCATTGGCAGTACGCATCGAAGACGTGCAGTGGTGTACGACTGCCCAACATTATGCCGCCCCAGAAAAGGATTCCTTTGCCTCCAAATAGGGATGAGAGTGAGCTCCATGTTCTCTCCAGATTAAGATTCGACGAGATCACTCTGCGTGATGAATTTCGATTCTTCACCCAAAAGAACCCGCCCCTATTCTTGTTGTGTCCAAGACTGATGTCTTCGGCTCCACAACAACCGTGCTCTCCTGTTGGATGCTGTGAAAGGGACACACACGACTGGATGCCGGGCGTTAGGGTTGAGGTCCTTGATGCCTATGTGAGGTTGTTCCGGTGTGCGGTAGGCCCGGACTTCCTGTTTATGGACGATAATGCGAAGCCACACAGAGCTCACTTTGTTTATGGTTTTCTTGAACAAGAGGATATTCGTCGTATTAATTGGCACTGGAGTTTTCTTGACCTCAATCCTATTCAATATGTTTGGGATGGTCTAGGAAGAGCCATTGTAACACGTAACCCCATTCCCAGGACCCGTCAGGAGTTAATAACCGGGCTTTTTGAAGATTAGGCTTGGTTGCCACAAACATTTATTGACACCCTCATAAACAGTATGAGAGCTCGTTGTGAGGCTCGTATAGCAGTGCAAGGTGGTCACACTCCATGTTAGGCAGATTTTCCCCGAGATAAATGCTTTATCTGTGATTCCTGATTTAATACTTTTTGATATACCCTGTAACTTAATTCACAATTAAAATCTTTTTCATGATGTTATGTGGCTATATTCTATCACCTATTGTAATATACCCCTGTGCCAAATTTCATGCCAACACAGTGAATAGTTCATCAGTTTTCACAGATTTTATGTTTGTGACCTTAATTTTGGACATGAGTGTATATTAATTTTTAGTTACATGATTCTATCCTCCATTAAAAATTAATCGCAGATTATTCACGATGAAACAAATTATAAAACAGTAATAATAATAATAATAATAATAATAATAATAATAATAATAATAATAAAACAACGAAACTCCACAGGCGCTTTATTAAGTGAGAACTTGAAACTAATTTCTTGAATTTTTTAGCTAATATTAAAATTATTTACTTAAAAATCTCTGTGATGAATTCCTTAATTGACAAAGTAAAGATGTATACAATCAATCTATTAAGAGAACATCTAATTTAACTTAAATTCTCAAAATATCTCAAACGGCGCACTTTTATATATATAGTTACATTAAATATATTCATTTTTATTATTTGCTTATATCTTTTACTAAAATTTAATCCTTTATTCGGAAAATTTATTTATTCACGATTAAACAAATTGTGAAATAGAATTCTCAGCGACACTGCATGTGACATATTTTAATGCATTGTTTTTCATTAAATAAGAATTCATTTAGCCAAAGGCGTTTTAATAAGCGAGAACCTGAAAACTGATTTCGTGAATTAAGTAAAACATAAAACGCTGTTAGAAATGAAAACGTGTAATTTAAAAATCTGCATATTTCATTTTTAAGAAAGTCACATTCCTTTTGAATTTTCATGACAAACGTCATCAAAATTAACTTTGAAGTGTAATAATAGTAAAATCAATAGAAAGAAGAAAAATTCTTGGGGCATACATTTGAATACTGAAGCAGTTAATTCCTTTTCATTTCCAAGTTTCAGAATATTCGCTTTGTTGAAATTTATTTGATATTCAGAGGATCTGTTGAACTTGAATTCTTTAAAAATGAAAGGTTATATTTTTTAAATGTCAAAGTTTATATGTTCATTGATATTTTCTTAACCGATTTTTTCGTTGCTGTTATTTTCCCTAAATAATTCTAAGTAATATTTGATGTGAAGTTCAAATCTCACTATAAACAAATTTAAGATGTAGTACGTCGTCATTTTGCTTTGTCGGATAAAGCTCGATTTTTGTAAACCGATGTAACTTACAAAATACGAATTTTGATATGTTAACACTGGTGGTTCAGAAATGCACATTTCAAACGGTAAAGGAAAAAGAACATCTTTCTAGGCGTCTGTACGAGTACATGGAAGAACTTTCAGTTAAGTATTTTTGTATTTTTTTATTTGATTAATATTTTCTTACCCAATTTTTACTGTTGCTGTTATTTTCACTAAAGAACTCCAAGTAATATTTGATGTGAAGTCAAAATCCCGCTACAAACATTGTTAAAATTTACTGTGTCGTCATTTCTTCTTTGTCACATAAAGCTCGATTTTTGGAAAAGGGACGCAACTCACAAAATGCGAATTTTACGATATCATTGATGGTTCAGAAATACACATTTCAAACTGCAAAGAAAAAACATCCTTCTAGGCATCTTTAGGAGGACATGGAGAATTTTCAGTTAGGTATTTTTGTATTTTTTATTTCATTAATATTTTCTTACCCGATTTTTACTGTTGCTGTTATTTACACTAATAACTCCAAGTAACATTTGATGTAAGCCAAAATCTCACTACAAACATTGTTAAAATTTACTGTGTCGTCATTTTAGCTTTGTCACAAAAAACTCGATTTTTGGAAAGCGACGTAACTCACAAAACTTTCAAATATTAACACTGATGGTTCAGAAAAAAACATTTCAAACTGTAAATAAAAAACATCTTTCTAGACATCTTTACGAGGACAGGGAAGTATTTTGAGTTAGGTATTTTTATATTTTTGATTTCATTAATATTTATTCAATAAATTTTTACTGTTGCTGTTATTTTCACTAAATAATTCTAAGTAATACTTGACGTGAAGTTCAAATACCTCTACAAGCAGATTTTAAACATTGAAGAATGCAATCAGTTATAGAAAGAAAATAAAGTGTTTTGTGTAAAAAAGAATTTATTTCATATTTACTATGTCGTCGTTTTCGAAAAACGTTGTAACTCACAAAATCTGAATTTTAAGATATTAACACCAGTGGTTAATAAAATACATATTTCAAATTGTAAAAATCACACATTTTCTTTTGTTTAAAAATGAACCAGTCTAAAACAGTATTGTTTACTATTCATAAAGCTCTTGACAGTTACAAGTCGTTAACTAAACATTTGAAAGTTTGCTCGAAATTCACAATTTTCAGAAAGAGAACAAATGTTTCAAGACAAAGGAAAAGTGTTATTTGGAACAAACAGAAATTTTTAGTGTCTTTACGAGGACATCAGTTACAATTTTAGTTAGATATTTTTATACTACATTAATTTACATATAAAATATTTACATGTTTCGGCTTCAGTGAAACTTTATCAACACAAATGAGAATTTTATGCAGTTGCAGGATCTATACCGGAACGATTTGAAACGCCATCATTAGCTTTTTTACCCGACTGCCAAGAAGGGTTATGTGTTTGACGCGTGTCTGGGTATGTGGATTTCTTTATACCCTCGAAACATCCCAACGGCCGTATGGATTTTCATGAATGAGATCTCTATCAATTTGTCTTAACCGTCAGATAGTTATAGGCTAGGTTTTGTTTTTATAAATTTAAATGGCGGCCGTAAAATACAAAATGGCGGTAGAGGAGGAAAAAAAGTTTACGCACCCTATTGAGTGGCATATCATTGGATAGGTCTTTCAAAATGAAGGCGATGTTTCATTGACTATTTTACAGTCAGAAGCTCCGTTTAAATATTACACAACCTGGAAGTTGTGTATGTAGGATCTCTAGTTTTATTACAACTGTAACCTTCATAGACATCTATAGGCCTCATCAACACAGTGTTTATAGAAAGGAACTAACAATTAAACTCAACTTAAAAATCATCAATACAAGTAAATAAAAAAAAAATAGGTAAGTAATATAAAAAATAGTTTCACATTGATAAGAAATAAAATTTAATTTTTACTTGTTCTTCTGATCTCTCAGATTACTGAAGTTATTTTATTTCATTTGATGCTTATTTTCATTTTCATAAACACGAAGTGACTCAACCCATATTTTTGATAATTTTAAATGAGGCTGTATTGTTACATAGTGACTATTTTCGTGCTACAATTTCAATAGTTTCTCTTATAATTGATCGATAATGTAGATTTGATGGAAAAATTATTTTGCTTTCATTGAAATTTTATTAACTTCTTCTTCATATAACTTTTCAAGTACTGTGGTTTTTCTATTATACTTTATATCAGCTATCTGTTATTTCTTCCTACAACTAAATTTTCAGCTAATTATGCCAATATAAAAATTTTTTATTTCGTAGATTTTAATACGAGGGAAAACAAAAAATAAGTTACACTTCCAAGTTATGACCATTTATTAAACCACACACACATAGGCAACACGGCTGTGGCAACATACAATGTAAGTTCACTTTTCCACATAGTCCCCAAAAGAGTGCAAACATTTCTCGGAATTGTCAACCAACTTTTCTATTCCAGATGCGTCGAATTCTCCTCCAGCGCTATGTAACCACCTGTTAATCGCGAAATCCAAGGTGCTCGTGAACAATGGAGAACACACAGTCGTTCGAAATGTTCAACATGCACGGATATCATGGACGAATATCGTGAAGGCAGGGCCGCAATGGGCAGTACTGTTGAAAATGTTGACCGTGTGGATACGATCATCAGAGAAAATCGGCACATAACACTCTAGGAAATTGCCAGCATGCTGAACATTTCGTACGGCAGTGTGTTCTCTACTCTTCACGATCACCTTGGATTTCGCTGTCTCCGGGTGGTTACATAGCGTTGGAGGAGATTTCTATGCATCCGGAATCGAAAAGTTGGTTGACCGTTCCGAGAAATGTTTACAGTCTCTTCGGGACTATGTGGAAAAGTGAACTTACATTGTATGTTGTCATAGTCGTGTTGCCTATGTATATGTAGTTCAATAAATGGCCATAACTCGGAAGTGTAACTTATTTTTTGATTTGCCCTCAGATTTCATATTTTCCTGGATAAAAATTTTATGTCACATTCTAACTTACGAAATTTGGATAAACTATATCCTATAGATACTAAGATATAGCTATAGCAGAAATCGCGAAAAACGGAATATAACAGAACCACCTTTTGGGTCATATACACGAAAACCTATACGTGCCAAGGTCTATCGAATATGATTTTGATGAAATTCCATCCAATAGATTCATAGATATACCTATTACGGAAATCGTGAAAAATGCTACATAGCAACGATACCAGTTGATAGATTTATAACCTAATTTTTTCAACACCTGTGTTTGTCAAGATCTAACAGAATTATGAAGCTTTGTGAAATTCCTAGTATTGGTTCTGGAGATAAAGAACTCACAAAATGTGTTTCACATACGTACAGTCGTGAAAAAGAAAAAAGTAAACACCCCTTACTAACTCAGCAAAAAATGTCGTAGAAGAAAGTTACTGATACCACACGATTGGTAATAAAGTCTACTTTTAAATGATGTATATAAAATTTGCTTAGGGGGCCATCAACATATTAAAACGAACCATAATTTTGTTTTTTTCAATAGCAGTACACAATTTTGACAGCATAAATGATCTCTACACCCTTCAATTAGCATAAAAACAAATTTTTATGCAATTCGTACGATAAGTTTCCGAGAAATTAATTATTTTAAAAAGAGCGTATTTTAGAGACTGTATCCAAATTGAAGTTTGGTACTCGATTGTTGACCGAGAGTGCCCCCTTCTTGATCAAGATATCTTAAGCGCCTCTCAAGCAGTCATTGAAAACTGCTAGGTTACAGGTTAGAATAAGAAATAGACAACCCCTTAAACCATCATTTTGCCGGTTGTTTTGCATAATTTGAAAACTACTTGGAAGAAAAATGTGAAATTTTGGATTTTCATAAAGCAGAACTTAATAAATCTAAATATCCATGAAAAAAAAAATGTAGGTTACAATTCATAATTTTTTCGAGTATTAATTTCATAATTCATAATTCATATCATAAACTTATAAAAATTGCAAATTCAACGTATTTATTTTTGGGTATTTTAGAATTATTACTACACAAAAAATTAGCACATTAGGAGTATATTTTAAGGCGATATTAAGAAAAATATGAAAATGTAATTTAACATCAGAAGCACTAAATTTTGAAGGTTTATAATTCAAAAACTTATCATTCAAATGACTTGAAATTTGGTGTCCAGACATAGTTTGAACCGAAGATTTGAAATATCTTGTTAAAATTGGGTATTGCGATTGAAAAAAATGAAGTTTGGGTTTGATTTAATATGTAGTTGGCCCCTTAAGCAAATTTTATATAAATCATTTAAAAGTAGACTTTATTTCCAATCGGTACTAGTAACTTTCTTCTATGATAATTTGTTGAGGAGTTAGTAGGGGGTGTTTACTTATTTTTCCACGTCTGACATACATACATTTACAAGAAAATAGTCAAGTAGGGTTCAGGACATCCCAAGATGTTATCGTATCGCCACTCGAAAAAGATTCACTACAGATTATAAACCAATTAAATTAAAACGCAATTCAATAAAATAACGTAAGAAATTTAATGAAAAAGCAAGAAGTATATCATGTAGAAGGAACGTAATCTTATCAGTTCTGCACACGAGTGCTCCACAAGCCAAAATCCTGGCTTTTGCATCTCATAGCATTTGTCACGTTCTTACAGCAAAAAAACTAACTCTGTGCTGTACGGAATTTCTCAGAGAGCGACCTTCTCCTATCTGTTCCAAGCACTGACAGATTCCCCTTTTTACATTTCACTGTAACGGGGTCTTGAACAAACTCGTTTTCCCTCTCGGACATTCCATGAGTTATTTCCTTTGGGGTCGAAACAGACCCCTTTGTTCTGTCTCAAAAGCAGGAATTTCCTTATCTGTGAAAAATGCTACTTTGATGAGACTTTGTTACAACGTGTTAAACACACACACACACGCAAAAAAGAGGCCCAAAATTTTCCCGATTCCAATATTTTTCTGTTATTTATATAAAAAAAAGTAATAATGTAGATTTCAAATTTCATTTCATGTTTTAAAAGTACTGGCAAAGAACAACTATAATTCTTGGGTGTCAAAGAGAACCAAGTGTATTAAACTCAAGAACGAATCTCGAAATTGATCTCAAATTTCAAAAATGATTCCAGACTCTTCGAGAAATAACTAAAAGGACTGCCATCTGGGATATATAAATATTAAACAATCAAATAGATTTTCAAATGCACTGCAAAATATGATATTTCCGCTGCATCATGAAAGGAGTAATATATATATATATGTATGTATATATTATTGTAAATCGATTTCCTTTGAGCTCAGCAGTTTTCTTTTAATTTCTTGTCTGCAGGTTTTCCCGTGAAAGCAATTTCAATTTGAAAGACATATAATAGTGTGTAGAAATGTTAGAAACATTTTGATCAAGAAATAAGATAACCAAGGCATATGTTATATTCAAGTATTCCAATTTTGTAATGCATCGAATCTGAACATGCATTCTGTGTGAATGGCACTACTCAATATGATATAGGTGTATTTTTAAAAGGCTTTCTCATATTAGGATGAATTCAGATTTGGTGGATGTGTACCATAAATAGTTTAGATTTAATTACAATTTATTTCAAATGTCATTTCTTTGCTTGGAGTCGATTTTTTAAAGATAAATAGAGATAATTTTGTATTTTGCGTAAATTATTTTGAAAAATAAATCAATATCTCGTTTCGAACGAGGAAAGTCGAAACGACATATTGCTTTAGACCTTTTTTTAAATAAATCATTACTGGAAAGAGCACTAGTTACAAAATTATGCTGATTAAATAATATAGCACTGTTTAGTTATTTTTTTTTTTTTACTAGATTGCCTATTTATATTAGAGTATCATCTAAAACAGTAAAAACAAAAAAAAAAAAAACAAAAAAAAACAAAAAAAAAAAAAAAGAGAGAGAGTTCTCAAATTGAAAGTTTTTTTCCAAATTCTGTCAGTTCACATAATAGACCGGGAGGCATCAGCACAGACAGTTAGTTACCTTACCGAAAACACGGCTGAAATTCCAGAATTAATTAAAACTCGATTCGCATATTAAAATGCAATCGATCTGCCGAGTCTTATCTTGGTGGAAAACACATGAAAACCCGACTTTAGCGGTTTACTCGTAGGTTTACCATTGTGTTATCCTGCTCCCAGTCCTTCATGTTTACATACCTTTGGGTGCAGGAAAATACAATAGTAAACGTACGAATCAACCGCTAAAATTGGGTTTTCAGGTGTTTTTCACCAAGATATGACTTGGCAGACCGATTGCGTTTTAATATGCTAATCGAGTTTTAACTAATTCTGGAATTTGAGCCGTGAACTCAATGCGGTGTGGCAACCTCCCGGCCTGTTACAAAGTTTCACAGTATAACGAAAGGGCATGTTTACAAACAAACACTTCCGTCAACCAATCTACCAACTATATTTTTGCCATAAAGATCATTACAGGAATAGTCTTGGCGACGTACGCCAATCATATCAGAGACGTGTTAAACGTAGACCAATCAAATTTCCCTAGCTCATGCGTGCAGGTAGGAGTCATAAAGAACGGACAGGTTTTCTTGCTGAACCAATAGTAATTCAACCAACAGTGATGTCAGCTGCCCTTTCCTTATTTGCTGGGAAGAGTTCACTTAGACGAGTTGGATGAGTAAGGAATACATAGTTTTGAAGAAATGTCAGGTAACCCAAGTTTGACTTTTTTCAAAAGCTTCTCGGCCAATCAAATTTTACTGTCCGTATGTCCCTAATTTTATAAATAGAGGTAACCTAACACAGTGATCTTCATCTAGGGTAGCACATTTTATATTGAGAGTTAATTTAAAGATTTCATAACTTTACAATTTATAACGTTTTAAACCTTATTTTTCTATTCCACGAATTCATGCAATACACAATAAGTATTATGTAAAATAAATTATTTAAATGAAAAACTGCGGGAACTGCAGTACCCAAATTTGAAGATATCTTTGAATTTCGAGGATGTTTGGTCATCTTATGTTCACCACGGATTCTTAAATTCGACCCCCCCCCCCCAAAAAAAAAAAAAAAAAAAAAAAAACCTACTTTTTATATGCGCGGTTCAGAAAAAAATCGCGTACTGACACAGGTATGGCAATTTACTGCGTACAAGACAATTTTATTATTATTATTATTTACAAAATGTTTTATATTCAGAGAGAGCTAAATTTTTTAAAACTATTGTACTCTTCAGAAAACAAATCAAACACAATAGGTACGGTGGAATGTCGTTTTTAATTTCTTTTAGAATGAAAATAAATTCAGGATTTCGGATTTCGTTTCATGCTTGAAACGTAATGGCAAACTAATATGACTGGATGGATGTTTGAGTGATCTACGAGGGTATCAATAATTTTTCTCTTGAATATGTATAAAATATTTGTACCGCGAGGAAAATTGAAGCGTAATGCCTCAGATGCCTATATGCTCAATTTCAGAACCGTTGCTGCTATATTAACATATTTGTTTTTCGTTTTTGGTGTGAGAGATCGCACCTAACTTGAAAGGGGGGGGGGGAGAGGCTGGATTGGAGCTTATGTGGCCAGACCTGAAGCAGTTCTGCGATAGATTTGTGACAGTGGATGAGACGTGGCTACATTACTATGATCACGAGTCCAAACGACAGTTACAAAAAAATATGTTAATATAGCATCTACAGTTCTGAAATTGAGCATATAGTCATCTAACAAGGAGAGGGCCAACATTGTTAATCACAGATTTTGATTATTTCAATATATGTTGTAAGGTATAGACCCCTTAGTCTCAGGTTCAACGGATTTTATAGAACGCTCGTTAGTTCTTGAGAAACCGGGGGGGGGGGGGGGTCTCATATTAGTATATGATTTAAATACTTACTTTGTAACAATAAGGATAGGTGGGCATATCTCAGTTGGTACGGCGTTTGCTGGCTGATCGGCGGGCTCGGGTTCGATGCCCGAAAGCACTAAATTTGTTTTTCTTATATTTTGTTTTATAAATATACTTGTAATTAGAACTTAATAATCGCATTGTCAATTAAAATTTATACTATTGTATTTCAATTATAATTTTAACCTATTTAATTTTTTTTACTTTTAACTAAATAGTTGTATAAAACATCATAAAGCTGATAATTTTTTAAAAATCACTTTTAAAATGTACTTCATATATTCAGTATGTATGCAATGATATTGAACAATTGTGTCAATTCGTGATTTTAAAGAAATATCATTTATTCATTGCTTTAACAAGGGAAATCAATACGATGATACTATTACTCTGTGTTTAAAGTAACAAACATAATTATGTTAAAAATTAGCATCCTAATTAAATTACAACGGATTTTTTGCATATTAAAGATTTTTAAATTTGTAATATGTATGCTTGCGCTTTCAAATATTTCGTTTTTCCCTCTATCTTCTTTCTGCTTTTTTAAAATTTTATTTGAATATGTTTTATTTTATCATAACTAGACGGCACCATAACAGGTTTCTAACGATTTTGGAATTTTTATTATTCAATAATAGATCTAATTTCTTTTTAAATGTCTTTAAAGGATGATAAATAATAGTTCAAAATAAAAAATGATAAATTTAAATTTAAATTTGTTAACATTATAATTAATATACGATATTAAAATTTTTAATTGAAATTATTAAATTATAATTACAAGTATATTTATAAAACAAAAAATGAGAAAGACAAAAATTGTAGCGCGTTCGGGTATCGAACCCAGGCCTGCAGGTTAGCCAGCAAACGCCGTACCAACTGAGCTACGCCCAACCTGCCCTTTTTGTTTCAAAGTAAGTATTTAAGTTGTGTACTAATATTAGACCCCCCCCCCCCGGTTTCTCAAGAACTAACGAGTGTTGTATAAAATCCATTATTGAACCTGAGACTAAGGGGTCTATACCCTACAACATACATTAAAATAATCAAAATCTGTGATTAACAAGGTTGGCTCTCTCCTGGTAAGACATTAGGCTTCAATATTTCACATCAACCCATCGCAGTACAAATATTTTATACACACTCGGGATAATAATTATTGAACCACCCTCGTAAATGTATTGAACTCAGTGGTGAGAGAGCAGATTTTGAAATTAATTTCAAAATTCAATAATGATAGTAAACTCTACAAGAAGTAATTAGAACGACTGTCATCAGTATGCCTAGCAATTGTAGCTTGCGAAGGTTTTTAAAGGCACTGAAAAATATATTTCCACTAAATCATGAAAGGGTATTATATATTTTTCGTTGTAAATCGATTTTTACTGAGTTCTGCTGTTTCTTTTAATTTCTTGTCTGGCAATGTTTTAGCGGAATTAAATAGATTTCTTTTAGTATGTTGAAAATAAAAAAAGGGAAAGCACTAACATATCATATATTATATCGGTGGATTTCTGTTTTGAATACAATAAAAGACTTCTACCTCTGACACTATTTTGTGAAATCTTTGTAAAAAAGCATACATTAAGCCACATATGAAGTCTTGTGTATAACAAGGTGCTTAAGCAAATAAAATCATAGTGTAAATATGCTGTAGAATGAAATTTTATTTGAATGCATAGCATTAACAAAATGAGTTTCCGTTTATCATTTTGTAGTGTTTTTAAGAGAATGACTGAATAAATTATTTTGTTCGAAACCTTATTAAAACACATTTGGTTATCGTATTTTAGATACCTTTTCAGCATAAGGCGTTGGCGAGATAGAACAAATGGCCTTCACGAGACGAGGTTAATAGAATAAAATTTCTCAATTATATTGAACTCTCGATAATTTCAGATTAAAACTCTTGTATCTTGTCTGGGTCACTCAGAAACTGAGGTCTGTTCCTAAGCCATAATCATGCCCTGTCCTAACCAAAGCTTTATATGTAAGAAGAGGAGTTATAATGATTTTTGTATAGTTGGCAGTAATTGAAAATATAACAAATTAATAATAAAATGTAAGAAATTACTTATTTAAAAGTGCTTTTTAAATAAAGACTTTTGGTTGAGCTATATTGTGCGATTTTCCAGGACCTTCATCTTAATTTTCGTAATAAGCCCCTTACCTCATAAAGGGAAGAGATTTGTATAGAGAATATTGGAAAACATTAGAAACGCATAAACTGCGGAGGGGAAAATTAAAAAGCCTTATTTCCTAACCATTGTAATAATAAAGGGTGTCTACTGATATTTTAGATTTACCACCATTGTTTTCTCATCTAAATGAAAGGAGATACTTTTATTTGCTTTTATTTGTAATTGGTAAGCTGGTATTTCCTGGTATTTTTTATCTGCTGGTATGTTTATTTGCATGATTTAACATCAAAGGATGTTAAATCATGGTAAGTTTCATAATCGAATAATGTGTGAAAATTGTAAAAATTCAGATTAAAAATGGCGAAAAGTTTTAATTAATGTGTTCTAAAAAATAAATAAATAAAATGTCAGCACATTTCGGGACAGCCCTTATGATTTCGAATTTCCTTTAATGATATAAAAATACAAAGTTCGTTGAACTCAGTGGTGGGAGAACAGATCTCAAAATTGATTTAGAAATCCAACACTAACAGGAAACTTTATGTGGAATAACCAGAACGATTACCATCTGGGTTATAAGAGAAGTTTCGAGCAATTGAATATGTTTTCAAATGTACTGGAAAATATTATATTTCCATTGTACCACAAAAAAGGGGTAATATTATTTTTTTTTCTTTTAGCTAATATATTTCGATGGAGATCTGAAACTCCCTTTTAATTTTTTGTCTGGAGGTTTTTCATTTGAAGAGTTTTCAATTAAAAAAGCATCTTTTAGCTTCTTAGAATGATATAAACGGTTTAATCAGAGCTTAGGTGAAACGAGATCGTTTTGATACGAGTGTGTATCAATAAGTTTTTGCCCTCACATACAAATAATTGAGTAAAATTTATGAAATTGCTACATTGTAGTAGTCTTTTTCTATATAGTCTCCGTGCCGGGTAACACATTTCTGAAAACGGTATTTCAAAAACAGGGGGGAGGGTGTATTTCAGGAGGCGCGATAGTAGACCCAAAAGGGGGGGGGGCATTTGTCTAACTTTTGCTGACTTCCACATATGACATATTTTTGGAAAGGCCTGTGATCACTTATTCATGTTATTCCCCCACCAGCCCCCTCCCCCTAAATTTGCCCCTGAGAGGGCATGAATGGCGCCCGAAAAATTTAGGAAAGTGCCCCCCGGATGGCAAATTGGAGGGAGGGGCTCAGGATGGGCATAAGATGAATAAGTGATCCCAGGCCTTTCCACCAATATGTCATATGTGGGGGTCGGTAAAAGTTAGAAAAATGTCCCTCTTTGGATCTACTATCGCGCCTCCTGGAATACATCCTCCCTCCTCTTTTTGAAATACCGTTTGCTGAAATGTGTTACTGTGCACTTATACTATATAGAAAAGAAGTAATACAATGTACCAATTTCGCGGTACCCTTTGAAGAACTTTGAAGTTTTTTTTTACTGATGTACATTTACTTATTATATGCACATATTATTATAGGCAATATTTAAAAAAACTGATTTTTACAAGGAAAAAAAATCATCTTGTGTGTAAAAATTGAGAATTTTATTTTATTTTTTTAATTTAAAGAATTTTAAACTTTGCTGTTTTTGATACATTACTGTGTTTAAAACATTAAAACTTCTACAAATATTTGTCGAATCACCCCATTATTTTTATGTATAATCAATATAGCGTACTTAATAAAATTAGGGATGGATTTTACAATATAATACATAATAATAATAATAATAATAATAATAATAATAATAATAATAACAATAATAATAATATATATATATATATATATATATATATATATATATATATATATATATATATATATATATATAATTAATTGTCTGTGGGTAAAGACAGACTTTTCTCCGTAAACAACTACTGCCACCCACACGCGATTGTAATCTTTGGTCTCCTAATGATAGTAAGGCAGTTTGGTCGCGATGGGTGGAAGTGGAGCATTACAAGAACACTAAAAAGAATTCCATTACATCACGGCCTACGGGGAAAAATCGTTTGCGATAGTTTTTAATCTTTATCTCCATATATAAAAGGCCCAGCCCAAACTACTTAACCTAGAAGCCTGAAATTTGGGGGGGGGGGGGGAATTGGCACTTAGGACGGATTTTTGAAAATTCCTCCCCTAAAAAGGGTTAAAAAGGGTGGGGGGTTGAAAATTTTATAGCATGTGGCCATATATCAGCAGCCCTTTCAGTTGGGAGAGTGAAATTCCAAAAAATAAATCTACTAGAAAAAAAGTAAGCACGTTTTCAGCGAATTTAGAAATACTTCCCAAAATGGGGTTAAAAGAGGGGTAAAAAATTTTAGAACATTTGCCATATCTCACCAGCCGTTTATGTAGGAGTGTGAATTCCATAAAATAAATAATTAAACATGTGTTTCAGCATTTTTAGAAATACACTCTTAAGGGGGTTAAAGGGGGTGTTGAAACTTTTAGAACATTTGACCATATCTCAGCAGCCGTTTCAGATAGAAGCGTGAAATTCTAGAAAATAAATCTACTAAAAGAATATTTGAAAACATGTTTCAGCGATTTTACAAATTCCCCACCCTGAGAGGTTTAAAAAGGGGGGGGGGACGAAAACTTTAGAAAATTTGACATATCTCAGCAGCCATTACAAGCGTGAAATTAAAAATAACAAACATACTAAAGAAAATAGGTAAGCACATTTAATCTTTGATAGCTATATTTGTTTGATTCAAGGTTCTTTTACAGAAACAGACCAGCGAAGCGGGCGAAGTCCGCTAGTAATAAAATAAAAACGTTGAAGAAATCATGTTTTTTACCTGTCTTTGCATATATATTTTTTTCATAATCTTATTCATTAATTGTAAAATCGTTTCCTAATTTTACTAAGCACAATATATTGAGGATACAAAAAGTAGTGGAGAGATTTGACAAATATTTGTAGAAGTTTTAGTATTTTAAGCACAGTAATGTATCAAAGAACAGCAAATTTTAAAATTCTTTAAATTAAAAAAAATAATAATAAATTCCCAATTTTTATCTACAAAAGGAATTTTTATTGTCAAAATCAGTTTTTCTTACCTGTAATAATACGTGTATATAATAAGTAAATGTACATAAGTAGAAATAAATCTTCAAAGTTCTTCAAAGGTAACAGAGTCGTTTTAAACAAGCAAAATTTGCTTGAAAGACTGTTTTTGTCACAGAATAATAAAATTTATTAAAGAAAATATGATCAGATTAATGAGTTTGGATTATGCTGTAAAAGACTGATGATTAATTTTTATTTCCTAAATGATACCAGAATTGTGTTAATTATTTTCTAAAATATTTTATTTCTGAAATATTGCTCCAAATTGTCGTTGAAGCATTTTTGGTAGCAATCAGAAATCTGTCTGACAAGGAAGGTCTCCATACGGGCATATTCAGAAAAATCTGAAAAAAATTACAGAGTGTTCGTCTCATGTGGATATATATGTTTATAAAAAAATTTTGGCGGAACCCCGATAGAACGTTCGTAAAATATAATGGAATTTTCGTTTATTTGGCGATTTATCATCGGTTGGCGATGAAATGAAATTTCGAAAAATACCTTTTCATGTCGAATACTCTTTAAGATAAAAATATTTCATATTGAACTTGTTTAAATAAATTTAACTTAAATAACTGTAGTTTTGTCAGTTTTAATTTGATTTAGCTATAGTTTTGTCATATATGTATTTATAATGAAAGTTAAATATCAAATTTTATGAATTAAAACAAAATTAAAATTGTTTCAATATCTCAAAATTAAGTCCAATTGAGCGCTGTCGGTTCAATTTTGTTGCTATTATGGAAACGACGAATTCCTTGGTTTGAAATGAATAACTGCTAAATGAATCTTGCCTTTATTTTGGAATACGCTTAAATATATGAAAGTATTTTTTATAGATGAAATTGTTTTTAAAGTAATAAAATTAAGTAACAAGCAACATAAATATGTAATACGAAAAAAATTTATTTATTAAACTCTCTCCTTGTTTATGTTTAAATTCATTAAATACTTTTTACACGCATTCTAAAAATCAATTAACAAACAATTTTCAGGTGCATTAAAATCGTTTGCTTTTGGCGAGGAAAAGTACTGCTCGCCAAATCGCGTGACGCTTTCGTCTTTTCGCGCCAAATACTCGAAAGTATTTTATTTTTTTACAGACTTTCTACTGTAATTCCGCCGCTAAATTTGACTGATCCTTTATTACATACATAAGTAGTTTAATTGATATTTTTTTCAAAATATTCTGAGTATGCCCAGTATGGAGACCTTCCTTGTGAGATATAACAACGTTTTTTGTACTAATAATTATAAAGAAGTAACGTTTGTTTGCTTGCTTTTTTGTTTGTTTCTTTTAGGGGTAATCTGTAGAACTACCGAAACGATTTCAAAAGTTAATGATAGCAAATTGATTATGACCTGTCCCTGTTCCAACATGTGCCATATTTTATGTCGGTGCCAGTACCCTAGGATGGTGCAGGAGCAAAAAGGTTCTAAAAATGCGATTTATAGGATACTGAAGAGCCTAGAAATTTGAAATTTGGCATTAGTTACTTATAAAATGTAAAAGCTATCTAAGAACGGTTTCTAAATAATTCTAAATTTAAAAGGCTGAAATGTGCGAAAAGATTTCTAAAAATGTTCTAAATAATGATTCCTGTGGAATTCTTAATGATAGAACCTTGAAATTTAACATATCTGCTACTGTTAAGACACAAATGCACACACAGAAGAAGTTTTTTTTTAAATAGAAATTTAAAGTTGTGAAATGAGCGGAAATCGTTCTAAAAATGTTTTAAATTACAATTTCTATTGAATTGTCAGGTATAGAAACTCAAAATTTTCACATGGCTGTTACTTTTAAGCTGTTACTTTTAAGCAGAACAGTTTTAAAGAAAATTAGGATATTAAAATTACTAAATGATCAGAAAAAGTTCTAAAAACATTTAGTTTTGATTTCCATGGAATTGTTAAGAATATAATTCACGCATAGAACAGTTTTTTAAAGTATTCGAAATTTAAAAGGTTGGGTGCTGGAGAAAAAAAAAAGTTCTAAGGTTATGATTTTTGTGATGATGAAGGGACTAGAAACTTGAAATTTACCATGGCGGTTACTTTCAAGCGGCAAATGCTCAATAACAAAGGTTTCTATAAAAAAAAAAAGATCGAAATTTAAAAAGATGAAATGAGCGAAAAACGTTCTAAATTACGATTTCTATGAAATATTACGTAATATTTGTTAATTAATAAATTTCACATCCATTTCAAAGGCCCACAAATACCACTTGGCATATTTTAACAATTACGCGAGCAAAGCCGCGGGTTTTGCCAGTATTAGATAAAAGGGCAGACAAAATAATCGAATCGTTGATTGTTAAAAGCAACTGAGACTCCCTTCAGAAAGGAAAAGTGTTCATTGTAATGCTACAGCAATAAGACCTTTCTTTTCCAACCCCACACTGCAAATAGAGACGTCTTAAATTTAGATACATATGTGGCTGAAAAAGAATTTCAGACACTTAAGTGTCTTAATTTGAAAATTAAGATATTATAGATGCCTTTATTTAAGACACATAAATGTCATACTATGATCATAATATAATGAAACTGAGGAAATGTCTGTAAAATCAGCAAACGTCTACATTTAAGACACTTCGTTGCTTCAAACGTGTCTTAATTTAAGAAATTTTTTTTCGCGTCCTTCTTAAATAGTAACCACCAGAGGGCACACCCAGTCGCGCATGAGTTTTAGATTTCTTTCGTTCGAATTTGGTATACGTTGTAATTCAAACTGAAAGTTTGTTTTTATGTACGCTTATTTTTTGATTTGTTTTAGCGGAATATGAAGTTCTGCGATTTTAATTCATATTAATTTAGTGTATTGATTTAATGAATACATACACCCGACTTCTGAGCTTGACACCAAATGACTCTTACAAGCTGTCGTCGATATAAAGACGGGATAGACACAGAAGCAAACAACACTTGAGAAACACATCCGGGAACTCTACAAAGAGCATGCAACGGACTTAGTGTTAATTTGAAATAATTTATATCAACAATATTGTGTTATTCGTTTTCGTCTTGTCAAAGTAGGCAAAAAAAAAAACCTTTTGTCTGGTGGGTTATGTTTTGAGGATGAGAAATTTCATCATTTTAATATAACTAGCCGGTTATATCAAGGGATTTTCTTCTAAAATGATGTAAACCTTTCTCCATCACTGTGACAGATGTTTAAATTTCAAATCGAGGAATATTTCTTACTGCTTGCAACAACATTTTAAGTAAGTGTCATGATTTTCTTTATAGTACTAAAATTGGTGAATTTTATGATGATTTTCTTTATGGCACTAAATAAAATATTAAATTTAGTTTTGAATCTGTTTGCGAAAAAAACCACTACATCTAGAAGTATATATTGTTAGACTTATGACGTTGTCATGTATTACAAATTATGTATTATAAATTCTCATCTGTTTTCCCAAATTTAAAGTGATAATATCTCTAAAAGACAGACATTTTAAGTTAAATTTATTCCCTTCTATTCTATGGCAGCTATCTGTCAGTAACCGCTAACCAACCACAAATCACCAAAAGAAGAAAAAAGTTTTAAAAGATCGTATATAATGCTTTTGAAAATATCTTCCTTGTCTCATGATGAAAACGTTTTCGTTAATCAGCGTTTCTGTTCTCAACTGTAGATGAAAGTAAGATAAATAATGTATATGAAAATTTATGGCGTTGTCATAAGACTCATGTATTATGTGAATCTTCAAGCAATTGTAATAAACTGTAACACTGCACGTAGAAATATGCATAAATGTTTGATTTGAAATCAATTCTAATATTATTTTTTTGATTATTTTTAGCAAAAAAGTAATTTGAAATTTAAAATGAATATTAGTAAGAAGGTATAACTGGATTTTGCACTTAAAATTTTGGTTCTTATATAACTTTATTTATATGCACTTATATGAAAAATATAAAAATGATAAATAGATGTTGTTAAGATTTATATTTAAGACAAAAGAAGTTTGGAAACTATAAGTAATTTTTCCTTCGTGTTATTAATATAGAATATTTATTTATTTATTTTTGTTGATAGTTAAAAAGCTTTTGTGATTATCCTTTGATCTATAGAAAAAAATTGTCCATGTGGTGATATAAATTTTTTAAAAAACTAATTTTTAAATGATATGAATTTTCATTTTTTTTTTCGGGGGAGGGTGCGATTTTGTATGCAATATTCATACAGCTAATATCTTACATCCTTTTTGACATTGCACCGATTATAATGAATGTTTTGAACTTTTAGAGTCGGACAAGATTAAAAACACAAAATATATTTAACCAAATACCGAAAAAACTCTCGATAACGGGCACTTCGGGATTGCGGAATTTGTTCGATAATCGGAGGTGTCTTTAGCGAGGCAAAAATAAACAAATGTGTATGCGTTTCGGATTAAAAAGGGTTTTTATTAAATAGAGTTGCCCGGAATTAGGGAATGTCCATTAACCTCTATAATGGACACTCTCGATTAACGGACACCTCTATTTAGCGAACATAATGCAGGGTTGGATTTTTTGAAGAAAAAGGATTTGATTGAAGCATTGGCAAACTGGACAGTGTTCCCTCCCCTGTCCCTACCCTTTTGGGGACCCCAAATTAGATATGCAATTTTTGTAAAGCTAATATTTTAAATTTGTTTTGACATTGTTCTGATTATAATCAATATATTAAAATTTTAAAGTAGAATATGGTTAAAAACTAAATAAATAAATAAATAAATAATCTAAGATCTTATTCTTATCTTATTTAAATAAATATTTTTTTGTTTTTAATCTTATTTTACTTCTGAAGTTCAAATATTGATTATTATCAGTACGATGTCGAAAAAGATATAAATTATCAGCTTTATGTAAAATTGCATACCAACTTTGGGAACCTCTAAAATCAGGTTGCATGGGGGTGAAGGGGGCAAGATCACGGTCAAATATTTTTCCCGGTTTCAACGTGGTCAAACATGGCTACGTATAATGCTTAAAAAAAAAAAAAAAAAAAAAAAAAAAAAAAAAAAAAAAATGCCTGCAATTTAGATTCTTGAAGTGTCTGAAAAAAATTAAGACATTTTAAAACGTCTGAAAATTGAAAACTCCATTTCAGACACTTAAGAGTCTCAATTTCAGGCATTTTAATTTAGAGTTTATTTGTGTTTTTTAACAAAAGCACGGGAGGATCAACTATAGATTCAACAATGAGTCAGGAGATAAGATTAGATCAAACTTGAAGAAAGCTTTTCCCTCTTGCAGTATGTCTAGCACTTTCCTTGTAAAGCCATAAAAGATGAAAACGTCGCGTGACCACAAGAAACCGCCGCCTGACCAGAGCAAAAAGACCGCCAGTAGAATAATACGTCTATCTGGAGCTTAACCCTTTCATGCATAAATTATTTTTCATTATTTTAGATTATTCTCAAAAAAAATTTTTTTTCGTGATAAACGAGAACCCATTATAAAATAATTTTATTATTGTGCTGCATGCTAACTATTATCTGTCCACAAATCAGATCTCTATAAATGAATACTGAATTTTTTTCGCTGTTTAGGGCAATACTTATCTGTCCTCATATGAGGCCCGTATGAATGAAAGGGTTAAAGAGCTGTACATATATAAAGTTATCACTAAAGGGGGAATGGGGGGGGGGGGGGGCTGGCACTTGATATCGTAAACTATCTCTAGGGGGAGGAGGGGTTTGTCTTTTGATATAGTTATCATATTATCGTTTTGATCCAACCAAAATTTTCTTTTTTTGATAACTTTTTCTTTACATAAATATAGTCTTATGTTTTATTCAGTCTGTTATCTATTTTTATGAAAATACAAAGTTTTTTACAATTAAAATAATGAAATGATTATAAAATCATTTCATTCCAAAATATGGAATAGTCAACGTTCACAATTCCTTCTTCTGCCATATGCGCATATATTTCGTTGTTGAAGAAACCAGGTTCAGATTGATACTTGTTATGTTTACTAGTACAAAATGTGATACTGATGATTTATTAACTTCTTTTCTTTATTTAAATCAGTAAAGTATGCGAATAATAAATGTATAACCCTATCTGTATATCATTGCAAACATATAAAAGGAAAAAGAAGAAGAAATTGTAAAAATAAAAATAATTTTTAGACACTGATAACGATATCATTAGATATAGGGGGTGGTCGAGAAATGATAACATATGATACTATGTTGAGCAAAAAGTTCTGGAAAATTTGTGAAAGTTGCGTTGTTATGCGCAAATTAACAACAAAATCAACAAGGACTATTCTTTAAAGCTGAGACCATCATAGTCCACGACTTTCTGCCACCGTTCTACCAGATTCCGGATTTGCTGGCTAAATTTGTCCCCGTTACCAGCACCTTCATCCTCATTAATCTCATCGACGGCTTTCAGAATCGTTAGGTCTTTTCTCTAATAATGCCGGGTCAACATATGCAAATCATACTGTTCAACAGGTATTTTGGAGCCAAAGTTCCTGAACTCCTATAAATATATCACTAGTACTCCTATATGCGATACAAATTCTGGTAACTATTAGATTAAAAATTTCCCAGAACTTTTTGCTCAACCTAATATCATAAGGAGGTGGGAGGAGGTCCAAAACTGCCAAAAAATTGATAACGTTGTATATGTAGAGCCCTAAGTCTTAGTTTTAGTTTTGAATCGAACCGAGTCACGGATATAACGACTTTCAAGGCTCAACTGTTAAATTCCTTCATCCGAAACCTTGACAGGCAGCCCTCGAACTGAGTTCTTTTCTCCACGAAACGGTCAATATACGCAAAAAAATATTGAAACTTTCATAAAATGAAAAATGTCAAAATGTGAGTTCGGTTCTTTTTAACAACCACTAATTCAATTATGTTATTGATAGATTTTTGGGTTTATAATAGTGCAAAGATTCTACCAAAGACCATAGTTTGTAAAACAGTATAGCAAACTGATGTCTTGAAATATTTTCGTTGCGTTTTAAGAATATGTTAAGACAATAAAAATACTTTGATCGATAAATAGGTAAAGACAGTTATTACAAAAATTGATTATATTTTGCAGTGATGACAGTACGCGATGATTACTGAAACTAGTTTGCAACAAGAAATAAATTGTTTTGGTGCTTTAAACATTGTTTTTTATTTATAAAGACAATTATTGATTGAGTAATGAATTTTTATATTTTAAAGGATTTTGAGATATTTTTATTTTGTAAAGAGTAGGAGAATTCTATCAGGGGCGCTATTTTCTAAAACAACGCTGCAAACTGGCATTTTGAAATATTTTTGGTAAAATTTAAGAACATGTTACAAAGATAAAAATGTTGATCGGGGAATAGATAAATACTGCTATTGTTGTATTTTTATTTTGTAAAGGTTATTTAGAGATTTTTGTTTCGTAAAGGATACGATAATTCTTCGAGGGATACAAATTTGTAAAACAGCATTGCAAACTGGCGTCTTGAAATAATTTCAGTACTTTTAAAGATTATGTTAGCGCGAAAAAATATTTTTAATCGAAAAAAGTTAAGCCCGTTATTGATTGATTGTTGTTTTTTTAATTTCGTAAAAATTATTGAGAGATTTTTATTTTGTAAAGAATATGATAATTCTACCTGGGACACTATTTTATAAAAGTCTTTCAAACTGGCAACTTGGAATATTTTTGGTATGTTTTTTAAGAATATGTTAGAGGGATAAGAATTTTGATAGGTGAATAGGCAAAGACCGTTATTGATGGATTCATAGATTTTTATTTTGTAAAGATTATTGGGAGTATTTTATTTTGTAAAGAAAACGACAATTGTACAAGGCACATTATTTCGTAAAACAGCATTTTTACGAATCGGCTTCCTACACTGTATTTGGAACAAAATAAGAAAATGTCTGAAAGAAAAAAGAAAACGCCGAGAATGATACAGACAATGTAATTAAGGTATTGATCGATTTTTATGTTGGACATAATACAAAAATTATAGCAATATAAATTAGATTTATAAATTCACTTTCTAGATTATTTTGAAAAAAGGAGAATGTACAGGGTGTCCCAGAAGTAATATAACAAACTTTAAGGGAAGGTAGGGGACATCACAAGGACTCAGATTTGCATAGCAACCCAGGGTCGGAAACGCTTTCCTGTCGCGGTAGTGACGACACAAAACACAAGAAAGAAAGGACACGAACAGGGAGAGAAAACATGTTTATTATTCTTAGTACTGCAAAAAGCCGGGACAATGCTGGAAACTGTCGAGGAACTTGTTGCACGCATCGTGGCAGCTGCTGGGGAAGTCCGGGGCACTCCCAGTATTTTCGAGAACATTAGATCTTCCATACGCCGAAGATGCGCTTCCATGCATCACGGACCGGGGTCGTAATTTCGAACGTTGTCCCTTTAATGTTCTTTCTTCTTAGTTTTTTGATGTACTAAGGATAATAAACATGTTTTCTCCTCTTATTCGTATTTTGTCTTTCTTGTGTTTTATGTCGTCACTATCGCGCCAGGAAAGCGTTTCCGACCCTGGGTTGCTATGCAAATCTGAATCCTTGTGATGTCCCCTACCTCCCCTTAAAGTTTGTCGCATTAGTTCTGGGACACCCTGTATATTTGCACTACACGTATATGCCATTAGAGGCAATAAAGTGATAAACTATTTGCTTTTTTAGGCCAATTTACAATTCATGCAGTCATCCAGCATATGAATATTGAATGTTTCACCCATAACAATATATTAATTACTTTCTCCTTACTCTTCTCTTTTAATAACTGGAGAAATTATAATTTTTCTAAGAAACATATTATCAAAATAACTTATACTTATTCAAAAAAGAAGCTAAGTATTCGCAAAAAGAATTTTTTATTTCTTTAATTATATTAGCGACTTGTAACATATAACATGTAACATAATATATTATTTTATTAATCTACGACTAGTAATATTAGACACTGTATTATTTTTTGTAAGATGTTTGTTCAGTTTAATAAAATACTCGTTGAGATTCAATCAGTCAAGTAATATAATTATAAATTAAAATAGAAACATGATAAATAATGGTCAAAATTTTAAAGAAACTTTGGAGTTAATCATCGTCCACAGTTCTACAAGTCATTTTTTTTCACTAATTATGATAATTATAATCAGCTTTAATGAAGGATTTGGAGTTTCTTTTCTTTTTTATTACAGGCTAAATAAAGTTAGTATTTCATTGTATGATTCATACATTTAAATATAATCTGAAGATTTTATGTCGAAAAAAGTTAGTTATTTCTTATAAACTTCAGAATAAACAGTAGCACTTAAGAAAACAAAGATGATTGATTGCAAGAATAGGCGAGGAAGAATTTGAACATTACCTTATTATGGTATTGTCGTATTATATAATGGATAAGAGGGTGTTTCAACACCATTTTGATGAATTTTTTACTATATTTTTGGTCTCAAAGCTAGGATACCGTCCATTTTATAATGCGAGAATACCACGATAAGGTAATGTTGAAATTCTTTCTTGCCTGATCTTGCAATCAATCATCTTTGTTTTCTTAAGTGCTACTGTTTATCCCGAAGTTTATAAAAAACAACGCACTTCTTCCCACGTAAAGTCTTCAGCATATATACAAAAGTATGTATCTTACAGTGAAATACTAACTTTATTAACATTCCAATTAAAAAAAAAAAAATCCATATCCTTCAGAAAAAGCTGATCATGATTATCACATCATTTTAATATTCTCATACTATAAAATGGATGGGAGGGTATTTAAACAATGTTTAAGATGTAGATTTTTCTATTTTTTGCTCTCAAAGTTAATTTAATGTGACTCTATTTTAGAAGCTGGAATACCAGTTTAAAACAGTTAATTTCGAATTTGTTTTGATAAATTGGAAACGAAAGATTAATTTTAATATTTTCGGAGCTCCCGAATCGTTTTGCTGCATTTATAACGTATTTATACAAGGTATTTTCGTGAATAGAAAGGAAAAGTAAATCGTCTTCCCCACACTGCTTACAAACAATAATATGAGAGAAGAAAGATACTTTATCATTATTTTATGCAGCGTCATTCCTTAATTTCGTTACGGCTCAAATACAATTGATAAACCGAGATAACTACAGCCATACATGTGTTTTCTAGGAATAGTACAACGGCTATGCGATACGCAGTGTGGTACATTGAACCGTCTTCTAGCGGTAGGTTCTGGAATTACAGATCGTATCTAATCACTACAGGAGATACGACCATAAATTCATTGACAAAGTTGTAGAGAATTATCGATTTAGTAATAAAGACATATTTTGCATGTGTATGCGATAAAAAGGTCACCTGTACAGACCAAAATACTGTAAACGAATGCAACATATTTTGTTTAAAAAATTAGTAGCTATTTACAATTTTACAAAGACTCACATTTGCTAATAAAAACAACTGAGCTCTAAAAAAAAACTTTTATTTTATATATAAAAATAACAGATCAACCTCTTATTATTATATATGTATGTATGTATATATATTGGTTTGCTTGTATTACGTTGCAGTTTTTCTTTCATATTTGAGTACGATTAAATTTTTATTTGATAAAGCGTTAATTTTTTTTACACTTTTGGAGAAAAATTGTGTGTTTTTAAACAAAAAATTTCTCATCAGTATTAAATATTGTGGTTTGTACAGGTTGTTTAGTATATCACCGTGCCCCATATTTATTTTTTTTACTAAATCAATGACATCTACAACTTTTTCATTGAACCCTTGGTCGTAGCTCTTATAATATTTTAGATACGATTTGTAACTCTGGAATTTACCAATAAAGGGCGCTGCGACATATTACATCGTTCGCACGTATCTGCTTTACTAAATTCAGGTACACATTTATGGCTGTAACTAACACTGATCGCTTGGGCTGTTTGATCCGTAACGGATTTATGAAATCAACTTCCATAATTGAACTTTTATAGAGTCGATGTATTAGGGAAGTGCATCATAATGAATTAGCCGTAAATCATTTATTTATTTTACTTGAAATTTTATATTTTAAAATAAGTTGAAATAGGTCTGTGTTAACCTTGCTTCATCATCATTATTTACAGATTAAAATAAAATATTTACATTCCTATTTTTGAAACAGTAATATCTGCATAAAATAGCGAACTATTTTTTGGCAAGACAATTTTACTGAGAACAATTACGAATAGATCTAAAAAATAAATAAATAAATAAATAAACTCAATTACAAAAAAGAATACAATAGCTTTTATAATCATTTTGCAAGCACATGTGCATTCACACCATATTTCTCACGATTTCCTCACCCCAATACACTATGTATCATTTTATCATTTAATTTAGAAAATATTATACGGCTAGTCAAGCAAAAGTATTTTTTAACTCAATAATAAGTCGTTTATCTAATTTTGTAATTTAAGAGAGAGCGTTATGCCTTATGCATATGAACTCTTCTATAATATATCTTAATTTACCTAACTAAATATAAACTAGCAATTGATTAATGCCTGAAGAACTTAAACATGAAACCAGAATAAATGATATTCAAGATTTGATACTGGAGGAAAATTGTGCCTTATTGTTAATGAACATTTTCAACACTGTGGAGCTATTTAGTACGATATTGTGCATATTTTTTATTAGGACTTGTAATTATAAAAACAGCATTTTTTTTATAATACATGTTAAGTGCAGGAGTTTTCCAGATTATACTGCAAAGAGTTTTTGTAAAAATAATAACTAAAAATAAAAACATATTGCTTTAAAAATAGATTACACTATATTATTTATTTTTATTTTATTTATTATTATTTATTATTATTTTATTTATTATTATTTATTTTTATTTTATTATTATACTTTTTAGTGTTTAAAATATTTTATTGCTGTGGTTTCACAGTTAATTGTCATATTTTAATGAGCGGGGTGTTGCAGACAGAAGAATAAAATTTATCGAATTCTATTTAAAAAATTAACAGAAGCATTGCGAGGTTTGAAGCATCTACCCGATACTACTATTTGTTTGATTAACTCAGAAAAAATATATTCCATTAACAGAACAAACGAAACATTTATTATAACTAAAGAAATCGAAAGAATACTTAAACATTGTACGCATTAACCGTACATGTTCTACATTTTAACCATTTCAACTAACTAGAACTTTCTTATATTTCTTAATAAACAAAAAGTCCAATGATGAAACTGTTGCCATTTTACAAAAAGAAATCATGATAATCAATAAAATGTAATGAACAAAATAATCAGTTTTCAAGCAAACAGATACAAAGAAACATGTCACATGATACCCCCTCTCCCGAGCTGAGGTAAAAATAGAAAGATTGTGCAACACGTGGTTTGGCGCATTACTAACGCCAATGCTGTTGCTCCTATACAACTCCTATACAACTGTATTCATAAAGAATATTTGACGATTTATCACCTGAGCCGGGAGGAAAGGATAAAATTCCTGAAAATTAATCTTCTAATTTATAATTAAGTTCTAAAAGTATTGAGTGTACCACACAATACACAACGTGTACACACCTGTGTACATATTTTTTGCAATCCTGACATATCAGGAAATTTATGAAAAATCGATTATAAAATTCCATTATTACATACAGGAACCAAGTTAAGTTAAATGAAAGAGTGTAAAACAGATGCGGCATGTCCAAGATTGGACTGCACTTTAAAAAAATTTAATAATATGTAAACAATGACAACTATTGCAGTTAAGGTGCGAATAGACCATCCTTCTAACTGTTATCAGTATTGGCGTCTTTTCTTGTTGCTAAAGCGGTGTTTTTGATCTTTAATGGCTTTAAAAAGAAAATGACTGATGTCCTGCAAAAGAGGAACTTTTCCGTCAAGTAGAGTTGAGTTCCTTATATCCTGACCCACTGTTGATTCCCCTTATCCTTTTGTGAGTAAACCACAGAAAGGTACAGAACAAAAGATTTCCTAGAAAATTGTAGAAGGATGGCAAAACAAGCGTTTATACGCAGCCTTATGATTGTAGGAAATTAAAGCGTGAAATTGGGAATTTATTTACTATGCTCCCCCTCTGTTTATTTCCACATATCACTAATAGACGGCGTTTCCTTATCTGAAACTGTTAGGAGTTCAAACTAATGTATACAAATGGATCAAAATTCACTCAGCTTTTAATCTTCTGTTTAGCTGTTGAGACGGAAAAAAAGAGTCAAAGAGATAGAAAAGTTTGCGTTTTGATATTACAAGGTTATTTTAAATAGATAATAATTTGATGTAGTGAAGCACCATTTATTTGTGATTTTGAAACTAAAATTAGAAAGCGAAGTAATCAATCCTCACTTCACGGATTACGTTATTACAAAAATATCTTCAACAGGCGTCACCGTTTACTTGATATTGAATTTTAAAAACGCCAAATCTATTTAGAACACCTTGTATATATGAGGCATTCTCAGAATCTTTTGACTTTCGAGAATAAAAATCTGGTGAAATTAAACTTGCTAAAACAACATTTTAATCTGATAGACGAATGCCTTAATGATTCAAAATAAAGAAAAAATGGTCAGCAGCGAAAATTTTTTTATTTAACTAAGGTTTAAGTTAAACTTGCGAGTTAAGTTAAACTTGCGAGAATTTTCCTTACCATTTAACCACTAAAACTTTCTATTTTCTTCTAAATTTGTACTTATAATGAATTTGCATAGTTCCCAGAGGACATTTAAATAAGAAATAGTAACAATGTAGTATTTTTAGTACAAAATTTTGGCATAACATTGTCTTAAAGGGGTGTTAAAGAATGGACGGACAGAAAAAAGAAGGATGGTTTATGCAAAAAGGGATGGCAATGGAAAAAAAAAGGGATGGCAAGGAAAATTACCACTATTTTTGGGCAAATCATGTTAAGACGAAGTGATAGCCACAATGTTCATTGATTTTTAGAAACAGTTATTTACATTGGATTAAATAATTTTTTTTTTAATTTACCTCGAAAAGTACAGGAATAAACCTTGGGGACGGTAAGACTACCAATAAAGCCTCGATCTTGAAATTGATATTTAAATTCTGCAGTAAATTTCCTGTCAAACTATTTTAGACATTATTTCTCTAGCATACTTTTGCATGAGAAAAAACTTGAAAAAAAATTCTGTGGCTGCATCTGAAGTGATTTTCTGTATAAGTTTAGTGAGAGGGACGACAAGGATGAAAAACTCAGGGACAGAGTTCAAAAAATAATATCAACCGTAAAAATGCGTGCAGGTTAATTTTTTGCTACATATTTATATAAAACAATTGTTCCAGTTTCGGAAAAAATTACATCGAATTACTTTCACTGAGACAATTTTATACAGACAGCTCCAAAAATAATATCAACCGTAAAAATGCGTGCAGGTTAATTTTTTGCTACATATTTATATAAAACAATTGTTCCAGTTTCGGAAAAAATTACATCGAATTACTTTCACTGAGACAATTTTATACAGACAGCTCCAAACTTAAAAATCAGCATCAGGGACACGGAACGGTATAGAAGTTTTCCTGGTATTTGGACCCCCAACATCGTCGAAAACTTATTTATCTCCTTAATATTGTTATGCAATCATGCAATGGGATGTTCCCCAGTATAGGAAATAAAAAAAAAAACACAAGAAAATGTACTAAAATAAAAATTAATATTCAGGGACATAAAAGTGAAACAGTTGTGAGAATGTCCATATATATATATATATACATATATATATTTTTTAAAGGTTTTTATTAACTTTTTGAATAGACAGTAAACGAGGACAAAAAGAAACTATAAACCTCAAACGCACATATGCACAAAATACAACTTAAAAAATAATGAAATTTGGAATATAAACTGTGCATTTATCTGATGGAGGCGATATTTTTCGGCCGTAAGGTTAGTTGGGGCAACTGGGACATGATTTTACAATGTGACTCTGGAAATTCTGCCAATTCAGTTTTCAAAAGCTAATGTTCATTTGAATAAAAGTCTGAAACTCTATAAATGTGTTCGGTTAAGTTCACTCCATCAAGCAGACATTTTCAAAATTACACTTTAATGTCTAATATATATATATATATATATATATATATTTCATGTTTCTTTCTTCATGGGTCTAGTTGCCACACAAAATGGGGCAACTGGGCAATTATTATTTCTACATTTTACCGATGTCTGTGTAGAAAGGGTCGATGATATTTAATCGACATAAAATCAAAGCAACATATTTCATAATATCTTTTATAAAGTATAAAGGAAAAATTGTAAATTTTAACCTAGAAATCTTTGCGAGATGTTAATATGAGTAGCTAACTAATTATTCTGATGCATAAATTGACTTTAATCGACACAGTAGTTTAAACTTATCCCACATGAGGCGATTCGATTACGAATATATCTCGATATAGGTTCAACGGAGCGAAATAAACAATTTCGGAACAGGATATTGTTATAGCACGCGCATTACTTACATATATACTTTAGTACTACTAGAGAAATTAGGGGTTTCTCTGCATCTACCATGCGCCAACTATTTGCCAACCATGCCATTTTTCAAAGCTTTTTCAAAAACTGCCAAGTATTTGCCAATAATCTGTGCTACTTGGGTTGTTTTTGAGAAGGTTTTACACCGGCATTCCCTCTTTAGAGTATTTCTACTAAAAATATATAGTTAATGAGTCTTTTTCTATGCCGAACTTCATGATATACGAACTATAAATGTAGAGTTTTGGAGTAGTCGACTTACCATGGTACAAGTTATTATTAGTTCTGCATTTTATAGGTATCTGTGTGATAAGGGTTGATAATGTCTAATCGATTTAAATTCAAAGCAACATATTTCATAATACCTTTTATAAAGTGTAAACGGAAACAAATCTTCGCGAAATGTTAATATGTGTAATTAGTTAATTAATTTGATGCAGAAATTTGCTTCAGTCGGCAGAGTAGTTTAAACTAATTTCTCTTAAGGGGAATCGAATACAAGTATGAGCATATTCATCTAGGTTCAATGTAGTGAAATAAAAAAAAAATCTGAGCAAGACATTGTTATAGCGTGTGCATTAATCATATATGTCTCTTAGTACTCGAGAGAAATTAGAGGATTTCTGCATCCACCATCTGCCAACTTATTATCAACCATACCCTTTCTCAAAGCTTTTTCAAAAACAGCCAAGGATTTGCCAACAAACTGTGCTACTTGGGTTGACTTTTTGAAGGTTTTACACCAGCATCCCCCCTTAAGAAAATTTCTACTAAAACACATATAATTAACGAGGCTTTATCCACGCTGAACTTCGTGTTATACGAACCATAAATGTAGAGCTTTTTGGTGTAGTCGAGTTACCATGGTTCTAATATATTTTAATGTGATTATTATTTCTACATTTTATCGATATCTGTGTGGTAACAACCGATAATATTTAATAGATATAAATTAAAAGCAACATTTTTCACAATACCTTTTATAAAGTGTAAGCGAAAAAATGAAATAAAACCCCCTTAGAAATCTTCACGAGATGTAAATAGGAGTAGCTAGTTAATTATTTTGATGAATAAATTTGCCTTCATCGGCACAGCAGTTTAAAACAAATCTCATAGGAGAGGGATTCGATTACGAATATAAGCATCTTCATCTAGGTTTAACGGAGCGAAATAAACAATTTCTGAACAGGATATTGTAATAGCGTGTACATTAATCATATACGTCCTTTACTACATGAAAGAAATCAGAAGTATCCCTGCATCTACCATTTGAAAACTATTTCCCAACTATTTGCCAATCCTACGATTTTGCAAAAGTTTCTCAAAAACTGTCAAGGATGTGCCAACAAACTGTGCTACTTGGGTTGGCTTTTTGAAGTTTTCACACCGGCATACCCCCTTAAGAGAATTTCTACTGAAACATACATAGTGAATGAGATTTTATACATGCTAAACTTCATGTTATACGAACCATAAATATACAGATTTTGGGAGTAGACGAGTTACCATGCTTCCAATATATTTTAATGTGATTATTATTTCTTCATTTTATTAATGTCTGACTGGTAAGGATCGACAATATTTAATCGATATAAATTAAAAGCAACGTATATCATAATATATTTTATCAATGGAAAATTATGTAATGTGTAAAGGAAAAATTGAAAAAAATGTAACTTAGAAATCTTCACGAGATGTTAATAGTTGTAGCTAGTTAATTATTTTGATGCATAAATTTGCCTTCATCGGCACAGCAGTTTAAACTAATCTCACAGGAGGGGAATTCGATTTTGAATATGAGCATCTTCATCTAGGTTCAACGGAGCGAAATAAACAATTTCTGAACAGGATATTGTTATAGCGTGTGCATTAATTTCTCTCGAGTACTAAAGGACAGATATGCTCGAGTTGATGTTGGAGGAAGCTTAGTCGTCTTATTAGTAAAATGCTTAGCTTCTCTTTGGAATATGCAGAAAGTTACGATTGGGCAAATGTGTAAATTACACTCGAATGTAGCGTGAGAAATTCTAATGCGTTTAGCAGTTAGTTATCCAAGAAATATTATATAGTTTTCTAATAAATTTATTCTCCAATTCACATGAGTAATACATTCGTTTCGGATAATTTAACTTCTTGTAAATTTAATTTACATGGTAATATGAGATTTCACTATAAATCAAGTCTATCTTAAAATCAATTTCTGTGTTATGAATTTGAAACATATAACGGCATTTGAAGGAAGATTAAGGATATTAAATACTTAGAAAATAACTTAAAAAATATAAATAATAATGACTATGAAAAAGAAATACACTAACACACATAATAAGACAATATTTAGATGATGTAATATTACATTCTTTTCAGATGATATGATGCATTATAAGTTTATTATTATGTGGTTAATATCAAATTTCACTGTAAGTTCATTTTGATATATATATATACAGTTTCTATGTCACAAAATACTACATTTTATCAATATCTGTGTGGTAACAATCGATAATATTTAATAGATATAAATTAAAATCAACATATTTCATAATACCTTTTTTAAAGTGAAAGCGAAAAATTGAAAAAAAAAATTAACTTACAAATCTTCACGAGATGTTAATAGGAGTAGCTAGTTAATTATTTTGATGCATAAATTTGCCTTCATCGGCATAGCAGTTTAAACTGATCTCACAGAAAAGGGATTCGATTACGAACATGAGCATCTTCATCTAGGTTCAACGGAGCGAAATAAACAATTTCTGAACAGGATATTGTTATAGCGTGTACATTAATCATATACGTCCTTTACTACATGGAAGAAATCAGAAGTACCCCTGCATCTACCATTTGAAAACTATTTGCCATCTATTTGCCAATCCTACGATTTCGCAAAAATTTCTCAAAAACTGTCAAGGATGTGCCAACAAACTGTGCTACTTGGGTTGGCTTTTTGAAGTTTTCCCACCGGCATACCCCCTTAAGATAATTTCTACTGAAACATTAATAGCGAATGAGGTTTTATACTCGCTGAACGTCATGCTACACGAACCATAAATGTATAGTTTTGGGAGTAGATGAGTTACAATGCTTCCAATGTATTTTAATGTGATTATCATTTCTTCCTTTTATTGATGTCTAAGTGATAAGGATCGATAATATTTAATCGATATAAATTCAGAACTATTTCATAATATATTTTATCAACGAAAAATTATGTAATGTGCAAAGGAAAAATTGAAAAAAAAAATAAAATGTAACTTAGAAATCTTCATGAGATGTTAATAGGCGTAGCTAGTTAATTATTTTGATGCATAAATTTGCCTTCATAGGCAGAGCTGTTTAAACTAATATCACAGGAGGGGGATTCGATTACGAATATGAGCATCTTCATCTAGGTTCAACGGAGAGAAATAAACAGTTTCTGAACAGGATATTGTTATAGCGTGCGCATTAATTTCTCTCGAGTACTAAAGGACAGATATGCTCGAGTTGATGTTGGAGGAAGCTTAGTCGTCCTATTAGTAAAATGCTTAGCTTCCCTTTGGAATATGCAGAAAGTTACGACTGGGCAAATGTGTAAATTACACTCGAATGTAGCGCGAGAAATTCTAATGCGTCCAGCAGTTATCCAAGAAATAAGATATAGTTTTCTAATAAATTTATTCTCCATTTCACATGAGTAATACATTCATTTCAGATAATTTAACCTCTTGTAAATTCAATTTACTATTACATGGTAATATGAGATTTCACTATAAATGAAGTCCATCTTAAAATAAATTTCTGTATTATGAATTTGAAACATGTAAAGATATTTGGAGGAAGAATAAGGATACAAAGTATGTGGAAAACAACATAAAAATATAAATATAAAAAATATGACTATGAAAAAGAAACACACACACATACATAATAAGATAATATTTACATGAGCAAATACATTCATTTAAGATAATTTGATCCATTTTGAAATTAATATTATGTGATTGATATCAAATTTCGCTATAAGTTCGAACCATAGATGTAGAGTTTCTGGGGTAGTCGAAAGTCGAGTTACCATGGTTTCAATATATTTTAATGTGATTATTATTTTTACATTTTATCGATATCTGTTTGATAACAATCGATAATATTTAATAGATATAAATTAAAATCAACAAATTTCATAATACCTTTTATAAAGTGTAAACGAAAAATTGAAAAAAAAAAAAACTTAGAAATCTTCACGAGATGTTAATAGAAATAACTAGTTAATTATTTTGATGCATAAATTTGCCTTCATCGGCACAGCAGTTTAAACTAATCTCACAGGAGGGGGATTCGATTACGAATATGAGCATCTTCATCTAGGTTCAACGGAGAGAAATAAACAATTTCTGAACAGGATATTGTTATAGCGTGTGCATTAATTTCTCTCGAGTACTAAAGGACAGATATGCTCGAGTTGATGTTGGAGGAAGCTTAGTCGTTCTATTAATAAAATGCTTAGCTTCTCTTTGGAATATGCAGAAAGTTACGACTGGGCAAATGTGTAAATTACACTCGAATGTAGCGCGAGAAATTCTAATGCGTCCAGCAGTTATCCAAGAAATATGATATAGTTTTCTAATAAATTTATTCTCCATTTCACATGAGTAATACATTAGTTTCAGATAATTTAACCTCTTGTAAATTCAATTTACTATTACATGGTAATATGAGATTTCACTATAAATGAAGTCCATCTTAAAATCAATTTCTGTATTATTAATTTGAAACATATAAAGATATTTGGAGGAAGAATAAGGTTATTAAATACTTGGAAAATAACTTAAAAAATATAAAGAATAATGACTATGAAAAAAAAAACACACTAACACATATAATAATATAATATTTACATGAGTAATATTACATTTATATCAGAGGATATGAGGCATTTTAAGTTTATTATTATGTGGTTAATACCAAATTTCACTATAAGTTCCTTTTGATATAAGTACAGTTTATATGTTATAAAGTAATAAATTCCTGCCACATGTAGTAATAGCAGAGATTTACTGAATCTATCACAATGAATGTAGAATTTAATTAATAGACTGAGAGACAAAGGCGAAAAAGTCGAGACATTTGATTATAGTTCTGATATATAAATGCATAGCTGTAATACACACAGGTTGTCCTTTAAGTCATGAGCTAAACTGAAGGGGAAGGCAAAGTACACTTAAAGATGCTGTTTATGTATAGCAATGTAGGGTGGAAAATGAGAAGTGTTAGTGTAAAACAAGAAATGCAGAGAAAATGAAAACAAGCGTGTTATTGGCATAACAATTACAGTAAGTGGGGAAATTTGCTACTAATAATATTGTACAGACCTGGAAAAATCTAAAAAGTAACTGGCGTACCTATTTAACCCCTTGATGACGAGCGACCGGTATTCGTGCCGCGAAAGGTGCTCAGAATCGGGGATTATTCTCACCAGTAAATTTTTATTGTAAATTTTGCAATTCAATTAGGCAAAATTTTCTGTTTTAAAAAACCGGTGATTAAAGATTAAAAATTGCGTAAAAGGCGTTCATCCTGAAGCGGTTAAGGGGACAGTGGGCCTTTATTTTAGCTTAAATCGACCGCAAAATCCACATTTCTTTTTGTGTGTATTATTCTTCTCCAATTTGTACTACGTCAGTTGTGGAAAACTGTATACAGGTGCGATTATTTACGCAAAGTTACAAGTGTTTTAATTTTGTTCACAAACAATTCTTTGGCCTTTTAATATACTTTAAATCTGTTTTTCTTAATACTGATATTTCAGCTTTTGTTTTAATATTTTAAATGCTCCTTACTACATAATTTTTGGTAAAAATTCATGAAACTGATGAGGATGAATCCTAATATCGCTTAAAAAGAAACTGTGTATGCATTTTAAAATTCGACTTCATTAAGACAGTTAAATTTGATTTTTAATTTATTACACTGTAAACTGAAATGTCTGAAATTCAGACATTTAAGTGTCTGAAACGCAGTGTTCAATTTTCAGACGTTTTAAAATGTCTTAAAATTTTCAGATACTTCTTGTGTCTGAAACAAGAGTGTTCAATTTTAAGACGTTTTAAAATGTCTTAAATTTTTCAGACACTTCTTACGTCTGAATTTCAGACATTTCAAATGTCTTAATTGCGGCCATCTTTGAACCCTCCCCCCTTTTTTTTGGCCAATATGAAGCCATATTTGACCACTTTTCTTTCTAAGCCATATACGCAACCATGTTTGACCACATTGAATCATTTTTTATAAATGGGAATACTTTGTTACCATAAAGCAGAGCTGATTGCAGCGTGGGGAAAATGGGGTGCTTCTGTACCCCCTGATTTTAGGGTACCCCAAATTGGATATGAAATTTTCATAAAGCTGATATTTTAAATCAGTTTTGACCTTATGAGGATTGTAATCAGTATTTTGTAGTTTTAGAATAGGATAATTATATGTATATATATATAAACATGCATATGTGTGATATATATGCCCTACGGCATCAAAAATGTTTATTACTTTTAGTGAACTTCAGATTAATTCTAGTCCGAAGACCTAGTATTCATTCGCTCCCTTCCCCCACTGCCTTCGTATACTGTTACAAAAAAAAAAAAAAAAAAAAAAAAAAAAAAAAAATGAAGCCTATTCGATGCCGTCAAATACATATTTGGATAAATATATCATTTTCTTTAACCTAATCATGTTCTAAAAGTACAAAATATTTATTAAAATAAGCATAAGATCAAAACAAACTTAAAATATCAGCTTTATGGAAATTTTATACAGAATTTAGGGGCCCGTAAAGCTAAAGGCCCATAGAAACAGCCCAGTTTGCCCATGCTGTAATCATTTATGGTAATTCAATCAAAAAATCATTAACAGCTTTATGGTAACAAATTATTCCCATTTATAAAAAAGAATTCACTCCTTCAGAAAGAATTCCATCCCTGCTTTGTAGTTCAATTTTTTCCTATTTAAATAACATATTCCCAGTGCAATTCCCGGTTTAAGCATTTTTTGCATTTTTATTTCCGTGTTAAATAAAATCTAATACTAGATCCCCCAAAATTTGCAGTATATGAGAACCCAATATTTAAAAAAATTGAGTATGAAACTCTTCATTTAAAGAGTAAATTCGATTTTTTTTTTTTTTTTTTTTTTTTAAGAGGGGTTTATTTACCATAAGAAAAGTTGAGAATTTAATTATAAAATATTCAGAATTTCACGATAGCTTCATTTTGATGCTTCTATGATTTGTTTTCATGTTCACGCACACACACATATATAATAACATACAGGAAAAGTCACTTCTAGTTTCAAAACCTATTTTGCCTAAATATACATTTTTTTTGGCCTTGTTTGTATAAATGAACTTTGAGGAAAACCGCAATTTTTTGTGCGAAATGTAGTTATGCATGGAAATATACAAAGCTCTAGCTGTTTTCTAATTTCCATTTTAAACTTGTAATAACCTTTTAACTTAAAGCTGTTCTCAACTGCTCTGCTCAACAAGCACAAAACGTTTTGACACATTTACAAATTCATTTTTTAACGGAAAGGTATAAAATCGGAAAGCCTGAGCATGGAATCAAACTGTGTTTTCCATTTTTTGATCCATAAATTACCCATTGAGTTATAAGCGATTTTGATCACATGACAAACACGTTTTTCGCTCTTTCTTGAGTGGTTATTCTTCTTTCACGCAGAAATTCGATTCAAAACGCCCACTTGGACACTATTTTCTGAAAGACCTGTTGCGTTTGAAAAAAAAAAAAAAAAAGAACGGAGAAAACAGTTCGATAACATAGTTTCTGAACAACAACACCAGCCAGTTTCATTCATTTCCCAACAAAAATAAATTAAAACTTGCGTCATAAAGTTGCCCTTTTGGATTTGAGAACAGCCTTAAAATAAAATAAGCTTAGTTTTCAATTTCTCATGTTTTGCAAATCCAAAATTTAAAATTTTGAACAAAAAAATCAAAGTAAATAATGTTTTTTTTTTTTTTTTTTTTTTTTTTTTTTCTTTTGAGGAAATGGAATTATAGCTGTAAATAATTTATATTCTATACAATGTGCTATTAAAAAATGAAAATTTCGAAAACTGATTTTACATATAATAATCACAAAATTGCAGTAATATTTTCCTTTCAACTGTATAGTTTAGAGAATATACGGGTGTGCCATATAATTAAAAATTGCTTTGAAACCAAATAATATCATGCAGAATATATATCTATATATATATTTAAGGTGACACAAAAAAGTTTTGACAAATCGGATTTCAAAACACAAATCAATTTTGCCAAAAACAGATTTTTGGCTAAAAAGGTTTTCCTCGAAAATTATACATCTCTAATTATATAAAAAATAAATCACGATAAATGTTTGTTAATTTTCCAATTTTTATCAAATATTAAACTTCGAGTGAATTGCATATCCTTCATAGCGAACAAACAATTAATTTAAAAGTAAGTTTAAAATAAAATGTGGTTATAACTGCGATAGAAAACGTTACAAGGAATTCAACATGTTCATCAAAACGCTAAATTAACCTTTTAAAAAACAACCTTTTTTTTTTTTTTTTTTTTTTACTTCTTTTAAATCCAAACAAAGTATTTCTTCTTCAACAAAAGTTTCGACAATTTTACGTTTTTGCTTTATTTTTATAGACATTCTAAGTTAACCAATTTTTTACATAATATTACTGATGTTTTTACATAATCAAATTAGCCTACACTCACACAAAAAATATAATATATAATTCTGGACCTGCAGTTCTAGAATTACAAGTATGTAAAAATATATATTTCTAGAATTAGCTGTTTTTTTTTTTTCGCAAACAAATTCAAACTTAAGTTATATTTCATGCAACATTTTATGTGGTACTATAAACAAAATATCAAAAACACTTACTGATATCGATATGACTTGATTTAAAATAACTGTCATAGTGAATGAGAGACAAAAACTTGCTTCTTTTTTGAAGAAAACCCCTTCCTATATCCTGCTAGCCCTGTTAAAATAATGGAAATTTTCCATTCTGAAAACAGAGCCCGCGGGACTAGTTTGTAGGTCTGGGGTTAGTTTTCTTGTTTAACGAGATGAGTAACTATATTCTTGACGAAAAGCAATGAAAAGTAATACTGTCTCTGTTGGGAACTATTTGTAGAGTTATCCGGATGTAATTTCAGTCGTTATATCTATATATGAAGCACATAAGATCCCTCCAGCCATCCAGAATGCAAGAAACTTCTAAATATAACGCTTCCACTAATAACGCAGCCGCAGTAATAACATAATGACAACATTTTTCACAGTAAAAAATCCGGACCGGTCAAAGACGCGAACTGTTGAAGAATGTTTAAATTTGAATACGACAACGGACTCCGGACTCACAACACAGATTCGCTTCTCAAAGAAAAAAAAAAGCTGCGAGTCAGCATTTCCATTGGAAACAGATGGCTTTATTCATTACGTCAGTCTACGGGTTACAGTATGATAAGTTGTTAAAACTTTTTTTTTATCAGCGGGAAAAGTGGAACGTTGTATAAGAAGAAATCAGAAGCATTTTATTTTCTTTATTTGGCGTTTTTCGCAATGTTTACACTTATAAATTATATGAATATAATTATTACAGTTTTTATTCTTTCAGTAAGAGGGTGAAAAACATATTATAAATTAAAAAAATCGTCGTAACGCTAGTTAAAAAAATAACATTTATTCTTCGAAATGATTACATAATTGAACACTAAGAGAAAAAAGAACTAAGAAATTTTCGTAAGAGGAGCACCGCCCCCCCCCCCTCTCTTCCTAAACCACTAATAGAAATCAATTTTTAAATATTTCCTTTTGACGTTCGTATATTTAAAATTTATCTTAGATAAGGGGTGTTCAGAAGGGCACCCCTTACCTTCCACTAGAGGGAAAGAAATGTTCTGCATTTTGAAAAATATTGTTAGAAATTTATTTTTATATATATATTTAATATTTAATACTTCTTACTTGTTAATTTTTTTATATTCCTTTTATATAAAAATTATCTTGTACAAGGTGTTCTCACAAAAGATTCTTGGTTTAGCTTATTTCATATTTATATTTTGCGTTTTAGTTAGGCGAACTAGGTAGGGGACTCCAGACACATCTGTCCATCCTCTCCCCTTTCTACATTTTTTTCTAAGAACAATCATATCTCTTTGTATTTAGGGAACGGCCTATGAGTGAGCCATGAGCATACCTATGAGTGGAAGTAGTTTTTGAGAAATTTATATTTTGGGAAAAGTTTCTTTAGCTTGTACTTTTACACTAAAAATAATTTAGTTCGAAAGTTAGTAAACGGGCATTTACAATTTTGGCAGACGTCCCCATGGTCAAATTAAGTTGCTTATTTTATACACTAATACCAAATTTAGTGGATGGCAAAGCATTTCATCCATTCGAAAACGTTTTCTGACGGTGCTGTCAGATATATTGCGATACAATTGCATATGAGGACACCAGAAGCGAAAGGCTATAAGTGACAAAATTGAAAAAAACTGAGATCAGTATACAGGCTATCTGGAAATAAGGCTATTTCTTTTATGATTGCTCTCAGAAGAAAAATATAGGGAGGGGAAACGTTGGACAGATGTGCCTGAAGTCCCCTGCCTTGTTTGCTAAACTAAAACGCAAAATATAAGAGATTTCCTAATTATGTGTTGCATTCTGGAGGTCAACTACTTAAGCTCTATAAACTACTTAACCTCTTTAATCTGTACTTAAAATTTAAAAAAATATATTGTACTTCACTTTCCTTCCACAGTTATTGAAATAAGAATTGAAAGACCGCTATGAAATTAGCAACAGCTTCATATTTTAAGTCAGTCACTTACTATTGATGTTAATCGTTAAATTCAATTTATTCCAAATCTAAATTTTTTCACTTATATCCTTTGGCCGCAGGGTCCTCATATACAATCGTCGTTTCATCATACATATGATACAATTGTATTACATTCAGACATATAAGTGTCTGAATTTCTACATGTCTTAATTTCAGACACATGATCATTATTCAGACATTTTTCTCAGTTCATTTATACCATGATCACAGTAAGACACTTAAGGGTCTTAAATTCAGACACTTATGATGTCTGAAATTTCATATTCAGACACTTAAGTGTCTGAATTTCTTTTTCAGTCACACATGTGTCTGAATTTAAGACGCCTCTATTTGCAGTGTATAAGGCAGAATTTTGATGAAAATCGATATGGAATTCAGAAAAATATCTCTAAAATTTAACTATTTAAGGGACTAAAAAATCGATACACAGATTTGTTTGTAATAGAGTGTTACGTGATTAAAATCCAGAATGGAGGAAAAATTAAGGCGTAAGGAGCATTTTAAAATTTCGTTTTAAAATTTTAAATATTTTAAAAGATCTTAAAATTATAATAAGATTGGAGATTTCCTTTAAGTTGTTCTATATATTTATGGTGAAATGAATATTTGCACAGAGTTTTAAATATCTATTATGGAAATTAAAAGATTTTTTTTTTAAACGTCCACCGCCCCCCTTAAAGATTCCAGGTGTTTCACGAACAGGTGCAGCAGCGACTAAAGGCTATACAATGAGGTTCTCATCAGACTCAATTTGTGTCTCGTAGATGAGACACCTAGAATCTCCGAAAGGGTACGCCAATCACTTGGTAGGCGCTGCCAGACTTGTATCGACATCGGTGGTGGTACATTTGAGCACTTACTGTAATTGCTGTGTAAGTAAAACGCTCGTATTAATTTGCTCTGCATTTCTTGTTTTTCGCCAACATTTTTAATTTACGATCCCACATTGCTATAAAAAAATCGCTTCTTTATGTGTACTTTAATTTTCATTACAGTTTGGCATAGGAGTTCAAGGACACCCTGTGCAGTCGTGGAAAAAAAGTAAACACCCCTTACTAACTCTGCAAAAAATTACCGTAGAAGAAAGTTACTGGTACTACACGATTGGTAATAAAGTCTACTTTTAAATGATGTATATAAAATTTGCTTAGGGCCATCTACATATTAAAACGGACCATAACTTTATTTTTTTAATAGCCGTACACAATTCTGACAACTTAAATGAACTCTACACCCTTCAATTAGCATAAAAAAAAATTTATGCAATTCGAACGATAAGTTTCCGAGAAATTATTTTAAAATAAGCGTATTTTAAGGGGTGTATCCAAATTGAAGTTCGGTACTTGATTGTTGACCAAGCGATCCCCCTTCTTGATCAAGACATCTTAAGCTCCGTTCAAGCAGTCATTGAGACTGATAGATTACAGAATAGCATAAGAAATTTCAAAATAGTTTGTCACTTCTATCATAGCCCCTTAAACCATCATTTTGCCGTTTTTTAAGCATAATTTGAAAACAACTTGGAAGAAAAATGTGAAATTTTGGATTTCCTTAAAGCAGAGCTCAATAAATCTAAATCCATCAAAAAAATTGTAGGTTGCAATTCATATTTTTTTCGAATATTCATTTTATAATTCATGTCATAAAATTATAAAAATTGCAAATTCAACATATTTTTGTTTGGATAATTTAGTATTATTGCTACACAAAAAATTAGCAAATTAGGAGCATAATTTCAGGAGATATTAATGAATTTGGAATAGGAGTTCAAGAACAACTTGTACATTGTACTTGAATCGTTATACAAGAATATGATACACTCGTTGGTAGTCAAGCTACACTGTAAAAAAAAAAAAAAATAAATAAATAAATAAAAATACGGACTAAAAAACGGAAAATGTACTGGCAATCGAGACGCCAGTACAATTTCCGTATTTTAACGGAAATTTTTACCCGTAAATTGCAGAAAAATTTCCGTTTTTCTGGAATTTACTGGGGGAAATTTTCTGTTAAAATACGGAAATAGTACTGGCGTCTCGATTACCAGAACAATTTCCGTTTTCTAGTCCTTTTTTTTTTTTTTTTTTTTTTTTTTTTTTTTTTTTTTTTACAGTGTAGCCTGACTACCAACGATTCTTTTCATGATCAGGTTGTAAAAATTGACGTGAATAGTCAAAATGTAGAAGGGAGTCAAGTCCTTTTATCAATGTGTGCGTCTAAAAATACATGGAACGAGACCCTCTGCGAAAAAAGACATTTACCCCATCCCCTTCCCCCCGAAAAGCGCATGAAAATTGGACCATCCATTTCAAAGTTATGCATGGATATAGGTAGAAAAAAAAATATATAATCTGTTTCGTTGGAAGTGAGAAAGAGTGCAGATGAGGTTTCATATTGGCCTCTCTAAATGCATTTTTTTTTCGAACGTGATTGATGCCTTTTATTATTCCTTTTATATAATTCTAAAGGATGACTCGAATGAAATAAATTAATGTTATACTATACAAAGTTTTAAATCATATTTTTAGACGCTGTATTTTCGACAGCATTACTTACGTTTTCAATTTCAGAATCAATATTAAAATATCAATAAATTATATTAAATCATGTGTGATGCCTATTTTCTACAACTTTCCCTTAAATTTATGTAAGATTTCTCAAAACGCCCTTTCTTAAGAAAAATTCAGTTCCAAACTGGTATGTATTATTTGCCGTGAATTGTTTTATTTACTGCTTCTAATTATATGGTAATTCCGGGATTTATGCCGCACATTTTTTTGAATTTGTATATAAAGTCCCATGGTGGAGATAAAAAAATAAAATAAAATAAAATAAAATAAAATAAAAATCATGCTGCGCTATTTAATGGTAAATATACAACGTGTGTAGTGCGACAAAAAAAAATTCAAAACAGATTATTAATATTTTTTAACAATTCTTTGCTAAAACATTACACTGCGGCGCGTCACCCGTGCATTCAGGCTGAGACGCCGCAGATGTGCGGTAGTTATGCCGCGCTTGTAATAAGAACAGAATGAAATTATAAATAAAAATATTTAAAAAAATATTCATATCTGGGCTATAATTAACGATATAATAACAAAATGAAACTAAATGAGTACAATGAAACGTATTAATAGATTCAAATTAATAATTGTTGCCTACTTTCATTATTAAAATTATCGACTTATTTTTTTACATTAAATTTTAATTTTTATTTCAACAACAACGTAACATCAATTCATTAGAAAGGGAAAAGAAAAAAATGAAATTGTGTTCACATAATTTATTTGTTAACCCTTTCGGGACCGGTGGCTTTTACATACATTTTATTCGGTTGGTACCACTTTTTTAAAAGAAATTACCTTTACTTAAATAATCATGAAAATGCTCTAATTAAACAAATCAAATATTACTTTTCTTTTTTACTGCTGCCAGAAACAAATTCTGTAAACTCTTTATTAAAGGGCTTATACACACCTATGGTCCCGAATGGGTTAAGAGACTTGTTTTTTCGACTACAATCTACAGAAAAAGTGTCGAAAAAGTACAGTCTTTATGTAACTACATTTAAACACATGATGCCACTTTTTCTTTTTTGGAGTAGTTTGCAAAGAACGTCTGCGTTACGAGTAATCCAATTTTTCATTATTATCATCTTGACTTGCACCTTTCTTGCCCTTCTTACTTTTTATTTTCCCCTTTTTCTCCTTTGGTTTTAGTAAACTTGATAACATGCCTAACATGGTTAGTATATGCGAAAAGAAAAGGAAAAGTTAATAACACTTAATCATCCCGTACAAAAGAAACTGCGGCATGTATACCGGAACAGCAGTACGGCATGTATCCCACTTTGTATGGTGCAGACGCCGGCCATCATAGTTACCTGCCATCGCTAAGGGGAATGGCGTAAACATACACACAGTACTCTATACAAACGCTACACTTAGTTTTGACTTCGAAATCATTCATGCATTTAGTAATTGCATGCATTGCATTATCATGCATGAATTTAGTGTACGAAAAGTATTTAAACATAACGTGTTTAAAAGTTTGGACAGTGAAATCATGCACTTACGTCAAATTAAGGATTGTACTTCTACAAGTAAACATCGAAATGGGATTTACGCTATACACTGGTTAAAATAATCTCATTGCGCACTATACTGTGCGTATGATGACCATCTATCGATAATTACAAGAAATACAAGGGGTGCGGCATCTATCCCGTATGCGACGACTCTCCCGGAGTTACCCTACTTTATGATTTCTATGCCTTAATCATGCGAGTTTAGGCGCGGTATTTTCGACAACATTAACTACATTTTTATTTTGCGAAATTAATTAAATATCAATAAATATCAATTTAATTAAAAATCAATAAATATATTAAATCATATGTTATCTCTATTTTATGCAACCTTCCCTTAAATTTATGTATGATTTCACTCAACTAAAATTCTTAAGAAAAATTCAGTTCCAAACTGACTATTTTTTTTAAGAAGCCATGTAAGTACTCATATATATTATTTGCCGTGAATTATTTTATTTATTGCTCCTAATTATATTTTATGATTTCTATGTTATAAGATTTGTTTGTATTAATTATATATCTTTACACGCTATATTTTCGAGAACATAAATTACATTTGTAATTTCAAAAAATAAATAAATAAATAAATAAAAATAAATAAATAAATAAATAAAATAAATAAATAAAAATAAAATATCAATAAAATATATTAAATCATATGTTATGTCTATTTTCTGCAACCTTCCCTTAAATTCATGCAAGATTTCACAAAATGCCCCTTTTAAAGATAAATTTAGTTCCAAACTGAATATTTTCTTAAGAATGCATGTTTCTTTTTTTCTCCAAAATATACTTCTATACAATGTAAGTATGTATTATTTGCCGTGAATTATTTTATTTACTGCTTCTAACAAAATGAAAGCCAATGAAAAATTTTCCCAGAGATAATATTTTACAAATTATTTTTCTTAGGCTTGCGAATTGCAGCCCCTGATTGATGGGAATTTCCCGCCGAGTACTTGCTCTGCGTTTGTTCAGAATCTAATCTTCTAATGCACATTGACTTTGTAGAGACTAAATCGTAGATGCAGTTTTTGAATATAATGAAATAACTATTCATTCCCTAAAAACGCTCCGAACTTAGAAAATACTAAATTTATGGTTAGAAGAAACTTGCCTTAGATGTGATTAGGAAGAATGATGCATGGAAGAATGAACATATAGAAAAAGATGAATTATTTTCATTTTCCTTCTTTGTTTCTCTCTTTTTTCTTTTAACACAATTTTTATGTTGCGATTTTGTTTTATTATAAGATATCAATTGCATTCAGTGTAAAAAATGCAAATTTGTGTTTAGGAACATACCGGGTGTTTCAAAAATTCGGTGCAAAAGTAAAACGCGATAAAAAAGATCTATGTGTCGGAGAGACATGCAGTTTGCAGATAAATAATCAGCGAGGTACGGGATTTTGTATGACATCAGCAAAAACATTAGTTCAAAATCTCAACAAAAGAGGGCATTACTGCAGATAATCCCATGGAGTAGTTCCATATTGCTTACACAACGCAAGATTTGGACACAAAAAGATGTACATGTACATACATGCAGTATTCTCTAATGTTTTTATACCCAAATCTTGCGTTGTGTGAGCAATATGGAATTATCCCATGGAATTATATGCAGTAGCGCACTCTATTGTCGAGATTTTGAAATACTTTTGAACCAAACTTTTGAAACATCCGGTATATTGAATGATTGCAAAAGTTTGTGCCCTATTTCAAAGATGGCAGAAACTTGCAGTTTTGACTGTGGTGATGTTTCTTTTATAAACATATTATTAATTGACAGTTATCTACATGTGTCATGAGCATATGAGTATACGATGAAAAAATGTTTTTCAAATTAATTTTTCTGCAATGTTAATATTCAAAATGGAAAATGAAAAGTCACATTTTCGTCATGTTATGTTATAATGAGTTTAAAAAAGGGATGAATGTTGGACTTATTATACAAAATATTCAAGACGTTTATTTGAATCGTGCTCCCCCTCTTAGGATAGTTAGAAATTGGTTTTGTCGATTTCGAAATGGTGATTTCAATCTAAACGTTAAAATTCACTCTGAGTGAACTTCTGGCACTGATTATGACTTAAGGCTGTTCTCAACTGCTCTGCTCAACAAGCGCAAAACCTTTTGACACATTTACAAATTCATTTTTTAACGGAAAGATATAAAATTGGAAAGGCTGACCATGAAAGCTATTTGGAATCGAACTGTTTTTTCCATTTTTTCATTAATAAATGACCTATTGAGTTATAAGCGAATCTGATCACGTGACAAACACGTTTTTCGCCCGTTCTTGAGTGCTTTTTTTCCCTTCGCGCGGAAATTCGGTTCAAATCGCCCACTTTGACACTATTTTCTGAAAGATCTATTGCGTTTGCGAAAAAAATGAAAAAAACAGCTCAATTACATAGTTTCTGAACAACAGCACCAGCTAGTTTCATACATTTTCGAACAAAAATAAATTAAAACTTATGTCAGAAAGTTTCCCTTTTGGATCTGAGAACACCCTTAATTCGTGCTTTAGTGAATAATAATTCACGGATTACACTCTAAAAAAAAAACTTTCTTCAATTCACGGAAATTCTACTGGCAGCAGTGCTGCCGGCATTTTTCCGTGAATTGACGAATATCCGTTTTTTCCCCTTCGTTATAGGAGGTAAAATATCCGTCAATTGAAGAAAGTTGGGAAAAAGCGGCTGACGTTGGATTCGAACCAGCCCTCCCAGCGTTACAAGACGAGCACGCTGGCACTGAGCTGTAGTTGTGAAGTAAATATGTTCGTTTCAGATGGATATGGCTTGATCAATTTCTTTAAAAAGCTTTTAATTTTGAAGTTCATATCGGGAAGATTTCATAATTTTGAAATTCATATAGGGAAGATTTCGTCTGTAATGATATTGTAGCTGGGGTTATTATACTTTAGCATTAATATAGTATAAAAATATGAATTTTAAATATGTTTGCGTAGATTGCTAGAGGTAAAATACGAATATTATATTTTTATTCGATAAGATTTTTTTTTAGTAATATCGATGTTTTTTCCATTTAATTTTCTTAATTAAAATATCCTTTAAATGTGTTCATTTATAGTATATTTTAAATGCGAATATTTTTTTTAATAAAAAACTTTATAAATTTAACTTTATTTAACTTTATTCAACTTAAAAAAAATAAATTGTGAGTACTTTTGAATGAAAGGGAAAAGTAATTGTTATTTATTTTTAAATTCGAAAACTTTTTTGTCTTTTTTAATTAAATTAGAAATCTTAATTTATAGAATTTTTGGGTTTTCATTTTTAAAATAAAATCAGGTTTGTTATTAATAGACGCAATACGCATGCGTACTAGGAATGACTGGAATTTCTGCTTCTTTTTTAGACGTTCGGGTAGAATTCATGGATAAAACATGTTTTCTAGGGTACGGAAATTATTTGTTAAAAATGAGGAATAATTTAGTGTATATTGACGAGTTTTTATGACAGTGTACTACTGATGAGATTGCTGAGAGACTAGATGTTGACTATTCGACTGCATTTCGCTGTTTAAAACCCATTTATGCCTAGCGTCCCATTTTTGGGACGCTTCGAATTTTAATAAATTTGTATAATTTTCTTCCTCTTTGTAACATGTAAATTATATGAAATAATTATACATAAATTTCTTTATCTCTTAACGAGATGACATGATAAGATGGATATTTTTTTTTTTTTTTTTGTATAAATGAAGACTTTTTTCGGTGTTTTCAGATTTATTATTTTTCAAGATGGCGAAATGTAAAAAGTGATTTTATTTGTATCTTTTATATCAAGGATCCGAGTAAATGAGTCATAATCTTAGCTTGTAGACTTCTTTGAAATACGTATTTTTTAAAATTGTGAAACTATATGTTCAAGCCTATTTTTTATGCACGTTTGTAACGTGCAAAATACAGGGCAGCTAGGCACGAATGGGTAGATATTTTTATTAGCCATTTAGGGGGCAGTTATTGGTGTATTCTTAAATTATTATTACTAATATTTATAATGTTATTAGTCTCTGTAAAGAAATATATTTTTTAGTAGTTCATAAAAATACTAATTATAGTATATAATATACAATTTAAAAACTCATTTTATATAAATTTAGAGAAACATATAATTATGCATATTATTAATTTATTATGCATATTATGCTTATTATTTATTATGCATATATATTTATTAGGCATATTATGCTTATTATGCATATATTAAATATTAATTATACTATTATAAACACTATGCACATTTCCATATTTAGTACGTTTACATTTTATCAAATAAATAAAAACATGCAACAACATGTATCAAGGCGTATTTGCAACATATATTAAAAAAATTATCATTGTCAGTCGACGAAAAGAAAGAAGAACATTCTAAAGAAGTATATTTAATTAAATTAATCCTTTTAATAATTCTGTTTAAAATCTGTACTCTTATCAGCGAATGTTGCATTTCTTTGATGAACTTATGAAGAAAGAATTATAAAATTTGAACTTTTTAGAAATTGTTGAAAAATGCCATACTGTTAAGTACCGCAGTATACTGTACCGCAGCGTATACTGTTAATTTAAAAATATGAATTCGTGTTTTTATGTCCGATTCGTAATTTAAATGCATTATTCATGTTTTTATTTTTTATATTTATATTAGTATAAATAGTAGAGATATGTTCTGTGAGTATGGCCGCTCAGTCATATATATAGGGCTGACACAGGCGACTATTTTTTAATTCGATCTCCCACTATTTTTTTAAAGCAAAAATTTTTCACATACACTTTGACAACATCTGCAAGAGAAATATACTACAAAATTTATTTTCTTAAAATAGTGGTGCGAATAGAATATAAAAATAGTCGCCTGTGATATAATAGTTTTGTCCCTGGGTAATACTTGGGTTACTTTCTGTTACTGTTTAGGTATTGATTGAACTGAAACACTTATATATTTATACTTTTATGTCTGAAAATAACTAACTAAATAAAAATAATAATAATGATAATAATAATAATAAAAAATACGCCGTGTGCGATGGAAAGTACCTACAGATGTGAACTTCTATTTGGGCGACCGTTTTTCTTCGGGGAAAAAACTTTTAAACTTATAACTTAAACTTTTAAAACATGTAACAAAAAGCCGGGAATCACTGCGACTTCAAATGTTTTTTCTTTTTTTTTTTTCCATGTTTAACAAAGTTATTTAGCAGTTTTATATTTAAATATATCTTTTATTTGTCACCCAAAAAATTATACACGTTATATACGCTAAAAAATATTAAAGTCAATAAGTCAACACCAATTTAATAATACAGTTGGCTCTTTGTTTAACGACTTTCAAAAAATCTCGAAAAATGGTCCTTAAATAGAGATCGTCCTTAAACAGAATGTGTGGAAAAATAATATTTTAAGACATTTCCCTTCACACTTATAACTGTCAATACATTTTTCAATATATCGGTGTGTTTAGAAATGTTTTATATATTTATTTAAATTTATTTTATGTTTTCTTTCTTTTTTTATTGATACAGATGTAATACTACATATTTTTATTGCAGAAATACAAATTGCATTAATTGTACTGCATACAAGAACAACATACGGTGTTACTTGCAGTACAATAAAAATATTTATAAAACATTTAATTAAACAAATTTAAAAAATCAAAAAATAGATTGTTTCAATGGTGGTCTAGTTTTTAGTATCCTTGCTTCAAGCTTCTCAAGAAGGTTGAATGAGTCATCTTCCATATTTGACGAAACAATGCACTGTCGAAGAATATCCAGGGCAGGATTCGCATCTGAATAAGAGGGAGGTGGTGACTCACTTTCTCTATCATCAGCTTCATCACCATCTTCGGCATCTGAAGTTGCATTTTCATTTACGATATTTTCATAAATTTGATCTAAATTTATGAAATCGATTGTTAAATCATCTTCGTCAAAATCTATAAAATTTTTTAGGGGCGGAGGGAGAAAAATAATCTTCCCATTCCAACAATTGCACCCTTCTTCTTCATTTATGCTCATCTGAATTGCAACAAACTTTGTTTTTCTATCAGAGGAAGCCCCCTTGTTTAACATGTTTAAAGGGATCGGGAAAAAAACTATGTGAAAAAAATAGGATCAATCGTTAAATAGGAACAATTTCGTCTTTAAATAGAGATTTTTTTTTCTTAAAGGAGCCGGGACCGCAAAATATAGTCCTTAAATAGAGATCGTCGTTAAGTAGAGCGACGTTAAACAGAGAGATGCCTGTATAATCATGTAAATCAGTAAAATCTCAGTAATAATCAGTAAAGTACAAAAGACTGGAAAAATATTTCGTTTTAGACATATTCCGTTTACACAGGCTTTTCTGTATTAGCTTCGAATTTGCATTGGTGATATGCGGAAGCATGAACTTGTATTTAGCGGTACTTCGGTATAAAAGTTTGGGAAACTCTGCTTTAGAAGATTAAATTATCATGAATTCATAATTTGGGATATAAAGGGTTAAAGGGATATAGAACTTATACATTGTATCCTATTCAAACATATACATAGTAGACATAGATAGATACGTAGATTTTTGATTGTATTAACACATTTATTTATGAATTCAGCCAGTTTTAATGGTAAGAAATATTTTTAATCGAAATGTATTACTTTTTGTAAAATTTATTGAAAATATTTAAAAATATTTTGTACTTTCACATTTTATGATCACTCTTACGTTATTTTATGTCACGGTTCTCCATATAAAGGTTTTGAATATTCTGAAAACAAGGTGGTCGAGTTCATCAGTTTCGAAATACAAATCTATCTAAGAGTATGGAAAAATTTCCAGAAATCTCTGCTCAAGGAGAAGAAAAAAAAAGTTAGTAAAGAAAGATTTGCCTTACATCCGGTTTTTAGACTTATATTATCCACGCTGCTTTTGGAATAAGGATATAACAGTGGGGAAAAAATATTGTTTCTGAAAAAAAATTGAGAAAAGTAAGAAGACAGTATGTGACTTTGAAATGTACCGAAAAACCCAAACATTGCTTTTTTTTCTCTCGTGTAAAGAAAAGTAAATAAATAAGAGCATCGACAGTTTTGCCTTCTGCGACTTTTACATTTCTTTCTTTTGATATGCTTTTCAAAAAAAAAAAAAAAAAAAAAAAAAAAAGGATTTTGAAGTTTTGAAATACTGAAATAGGCTGTCGAAAAGTTTCATTTAGATTGTGTTGTGATCTGATCTATGTGTATATGAATTTTTACATATATTTGCATATGAATACTCAGATTTGTATTTTAAAATTCAGCATGACACATTGAAAGTGCATATTAATCTACAACTCGTCTGTATTGGAGAAGGTCTGCATAATATATATAAAAAGCAAATTTATGTATCATATGTAGGCTTATGAGGCATTCTCACAATCTTTTGAATTTCATGTCCCTGAATAATAATTTTTATTTTAATACACTTTTTTGTGTTTTTTTGTTCCATATACTGGGGAACATCCCATTGCATGATTGCACAACAATATTAACGAAATAAATAAGTTTTGGACGATGCTGGGGGTCCAAATACCTGGAAAACTCCTATACCGTCCCTTGTCCCTGATACTGCTTTTTAAGTTTGGAGCTGTGCTGTCTGGATAAAATTGTTTCAATAAAAATAATTCGATGTAATTTTTTTCTGAAACTGGAACTATTGTTTTATATAAATAGGCAACTAAAAATTAACCTGCATACATTTTTAGGGTTGTTATTATTTTTAAAACTCTGTCCCTGGGTTTTAGATTCCTTACCATCCCTCTTCTAAAATTATACAGAAAATAATTTATGATGCAGCCACAGAATTTTTTTCAAGTTTTTTCTCATGCAGAAGTGTTCTGGAGAAATAATGTTTAAAATTCTTTGGCAGGAAATTTACTGTAGAATTTAAATCAGCATTTAAATATCAATTTCAAGCATCGTGGCTTTATTGGTAGTCTCACCGACCCCAAGGTTTATTCCTGCACTTTTCGAGGTAAATTAAAAAAAAACAATAATTTAATTCAATGTTAAGAACTGTTTTTAAAAATCAATGAACATTGTGGCTATCACTTAGTCTTAACATGATTTTCCTAAAAATAGGTGGTAATTTTCCTTACCGTCCCTTTTTTTTACCTTACCGTCCCTTCTTTAACACCCCTTTAAGACAATGTTATACAAAAATTCTGTATAAAGTACTACATTGTTCCTATTTCTTATTTGAATGTTCTGTCGGTACTATGCAAATTCATTATAAGTAAAAATTTAGAGGAAAATAAAAAGTTACAGGGGTAAAACGGTAAGGAAAATTAAACTCGCAAGTTTAACTTAAACCTCAGTTAAATAAAAAAACAAATTTCGCTGCTGACCATTTTTTTTTTAATTTTGAATCATTAAGGCATTCGGCTATCAGATTAAAATGTTATTTTATCAAGTTTAATTTTGTCAGATTTTTTTCCCCAAAAGTCAAGAGATTGTGAGAATGCCCCTTATATATAACTCTTATCAGGGAATACTTATACTTTCACTAGTAATAGTCTATGTAATTTATTATGATAATCTATTCATATGTAATCAAATTTATAAAAACACCCATCACAAGGTTATTTGCAATCCTATTTTAAAAATCACAAAATTGCATGAGAGAAAAAAATCAGAAAAAAAAATAATCATACGTCAAGATTAGAATATGACACTGTAACACTTTACAGTACTTTCGGATTACTATTAAGGAACTTTACAGTTTAATAAAGTAAAAAGGTAAAAATATCTCAAATAATCAATTTAGAAAACAAAATAATTAAAATCATTCTTTCAGAAATAGCCATCCGTAGACGGATTCTTTACATAGCTCTATGTATAAATTAAATTATATCTCTTAATATACAAAATATAGTTCAGCTGGAAAATGTATAACTCAATTAAAAAACAATTTTAAGCATTTCGGGCTAATATATAGTAAAGCAAACGGGTTCTTTTGTGTAATCCTGTTTATGATCTATAGAATTTATATACATCCCGTAGTAAGCAAAAAAATTAGCTAAACTTAAAAATACATACCAGAGCTAAAAATGTACATTTAGCATTTATCGCTTATGCAGCAGAAATTCTTGTGTGTCGTTGTAAATGAAGTATAGCTGTTATGCACGTGATATTCTATAGTAAATGTCTTTGATGATTTTACGTCACGGTTTTCGACATAAACGTTTTGCATATTCAAGTATAAATCTATCTAAGAGTATGGAAAAAAATTCCTGAAATCTCTGCTCAAGGAGAAGAAAAAAAGTTAGTAAAGAAAGATTTGCCTTACATCCCAGTTTTTAGACTTATGTTATCCTCGCTGCTTTTGGAAAAAGGATATAACAGTGGGGGAAAAATATTGTTTCTGAAAAAAAAAAAAAAAAAATGAGAAGAGTAAGAAGACAGTATGTGACTTTGAAATGCACCGAAAAACCAAAACATTGCTTTCTTTTCTCTCGCATAAAGAAAAATAAATAAGAGAATCCAGAGTTTTGCCTTCTGTGACTTTTACATTTCTTTTCTTCTGATATGCTTTTCAAAAAAAAAAAAAAAAAAAAAAAAAGATTTGAAGTTTTGAAATACTGAAATAGACTGTCGAAAAGTTTGATTTAGATTCTATTGTGAACTGATCTATGTGTATATGAATTTTTACATATCTTTGCATATGAATACTCAGATTTGTATTTTAAAATTCAGCGTGACATACTGAAAGTGCATTATTAATCTTCTACTCGACTGCATTGGAGAAGATCTGCATAATTTAAATGAGAAGCGAATTAATGTGCCACATATAAGCTTATATATAACTCTTATCAGGGAATTCTTATGCTTTCAGTACTAATATATTTACATAATTTAATATGATAATCTGTTATTATGTAATCAAATTTATAAAAGCGCCCATCACAAGGTTATTTGTAATCCTATTTTAAAAATCATGAAATTGTATGAGAGAAATGAATAAGAAAAAAAACCATACTTTAAGCTTAGAATATGTCACTATAACACTTTACAATACTTCCGAATTACTATTACGGATCTTTATAGCTTAATAGTGTAAAAAGGTAAAAATATATCAAATAATCAATTTCGAAAAACAAAATTATAAAATCGTTCTTTCAGGAATAGCCATCCGTAGACGGATTCTTTGCATAAGTCTGAATATAAATTAAAATATATCTCTTAATATACAAAATATAGTTCAGCTGGAAAATGTATAACTCAATTAAAAGGCGTTTATCGCTTATGTAACAGAAATTCTTGTGTGTCGTTGTAAATGAAGTATAGCTGTTATGCACGTCATATTCAACAGTAAATGTCTTTGATGATTTTACGTCAAGGTTTTCGGAATAAACGTTTTGAATATTCTGAAAACAAGGTACCCGAGTTCTTTCATTTTCGAAAGACACATCTATATAAGAGTATGGAAAAAATGCCTGAAATCTCTGCTCAAGGAGAAGAAAAAAAGTTAGTAAAGAAAGATTTGCCTTACATCCCAGTTTTTAGACTTATATTATCTTCGCTGCTTTTGGAATAAGGATATAACAGTGGGAAAAAACTATTGTTTCTGAAAAAAATTGAGAAAAGTAAGAAGACAGTATGTGACTTTGAAATGCATCGAAAAACCCAAACATTGCCTTCTTTTCTCTCGCATAAGGAAAAATAAAAAAAGAGCATCTAGAGTTTTGCCTTCTGCGACTTTTACATTTCTTTCTTCTGATATACTTTCAAAAAAAAAAAAAAGAAAGAAAGAAAGAAAGAAAAGATTTGAAGTTTTGAAATACTGAAATAGACTGTCGAAAAGTTTGATTTAGATTCTGTTGTGAACTGATCTATGTGTATATGAATTTCTACATATCTTTGCATATGAATGCTCAGATTTGTATTTTAAAATTCAGCGTGACATACTGAAAGTGCATTATTAATCTACTACTTGACTGTATTGGAGAAGGTCTGCATAATATAAATGAAAAACGAATTTATGTGTCTTATATAAGCTTAATAACTCTTATCACGGAATACTAATAATTTCACTAGTAATAGTCTATATAATTTACTATGATAATCTATTCATGTGTAAACAAATTTATAAAATCACCCATCACAAGGTTATTTGCAATCCTATTTTAAAAATCATAAAATTGCATGAGAGAAAAAAATGAGAAAAAAAGTCATGCGTCAAGCTTAGAATATTCCTTTATAACACTTTACAATACTTCCGGATTACTATTACTGAAATTTACTGTTTATTAAGGTGAAAAGGTAAAAATATCTCAAATAATCAATTTAGAAAATCAAAACAATTAAAATCTTTCTTTCAGAAATAGCCATCCGTACACGGATTCTTTGCATAGCTCTGTTTATAAATTAAATTATATCACTTAATATACAAAATATAGTTCAGCTGGAAAATGTATAACTCAATTAAAAAACAATTTTAAGCATTTCTTGCTAATATATAGTAAAGCATACGAATTCTTTTGTGTAACCCTGTATATGATCTATTGAATTTACATACATCACATAGTAAGCAAAAAATTAGTTAAACTTAAAAATACATGACAGAGCTAAAAATATACATTTAGCATTTATCGCTTATGCAACAGAAATTCTTGTGTGTCGTTGTAAATGAAGTATAGCTGTTATGTACGTCATATTCTACAGTGAATATTTTTAATGATTTTACGTCACGGTTTTCGAAATAAACGTTTTAAATATTCTGAAGAACCCGAGTTCATCATTTTCTAAAGACAAATCTATCTAAGAGTATGGAAAAAATTCCGGAAATCTCTGCTCAAGGAGAAGGAAAAAATGTTAGTAAAGGAAGATTTGCCTTACATCCCAGTTTTTAGACTTATATTATCCTCTCTGCTTTTGGAATAAGGATATAACAGTGGAGAAAAAATATTGTTTCTGAAAAAAAGATTGAGAAAAGTAAGAAGACAGTATGTGACTTTGAAATGCACCGAAAAACCCAAACATTGCTTTCTTTTCTCTCGCATGAGGAAAAATAAATAAATAAAGACCATCCAGAGTTTTGCCTTCTGTGACTTTTTACATTTCTTTCTTCTGATATGCTTTCAAAAAAAAAAAAAAAAAAAAAAAAAAAAAAGAAAGAAAGAAAGGAAAGATTTGAAGTTTTGAAATACTGAAATAGACTGTCGAAAAGTTTGATTTAGATTCTGTTGTGAACTGATCTATGTGTATGTGAATTTTTACATATCTTTGCATATGAATCTCAGATTTGTATTTTAAAATTCAGGGTGACATACTGAAAGTGCATTATTAATCTACTACTCGACTGTATTGGAGAAGGTCTGCATAATTTAAATGAAAAGCGAATTTATGTGCCATATATAGGCTTAATATAAACCTTGTCAGGGAATTCTTATGCTTTCAGTACTAATGTATCTATACATATTAATATGACAATCTATTATTATGTAATCAAATTTATAAAAGCACCCAACACAGGGTTGTTTGCAATCCTATTTTAAAAATCATAAATTTGCACGAAAGGGAAAATAAGATTAAAAAACAATATACCAGACGTAGAATATGCCACTACAGCACTTTTCACCACTTCCGGATTACTGTAATGGAATTTGGAAATTTAATAATTTAAACAAATATGTCTTAAGTAAACAATTTAGAAAAACAAAACAACTGAAAACGTTCTTTCAGAAAAAAAAAACATGTAGACCTTATATCAGTAGGCCGTTTTGTTTACCTTATTAAAATGCGAAATGCCGTTATAGTAATCCGGAAGTGTTGGAAAGTGCTGCAGTGGCATATTCTATGTCTGACATATATATATATATATTTCTTATTTATTATGATTTTTTTTTCTTTGCATAGCTCTGTATATGACTTAATTTACTATGCTAGAAACATCTCTTAATATACAAAATATAGTTCAGCTGGAAAATGTATATCTCCAGTGGCGCCAACTTATATGGACCCATGGGGCGAGAGCCCACCCAATTTCAATCGATTTAATTCGCAATTTATTTTTTTATTCATTTAATTGCTGAAATGATATTTGGTTTTATTAACGTTCTCAAAATAACTGTTTTGGAAAAATAGTAAGGACCTCAATTAGACTTACAGGAACACTGAAAACCCCTTCAGCGAATGTATAGTTAAATTTCTCACCAAAAAAAATTTCCTGCCTATTTTGCCATCTGTTTTGATGTTTTGAATTGATAAAGCACTTAGGTCACAAAAATGTATGCTTTTCTTGACATTTAGTTTTTTGCACTTTCAATGCGTAGCAATTCCAATGTTATTTAAAGTAAATATTAATGTATTTATAAGGAAGAACTTATAAAAGAATATAATTTAATAAAATTTTCTATAAAATTATAATTAAATTATATATTAAAAATTTGCTTAGAAAAAAAAGTAATTTAATTTCAAATTAACATCTTTTGACATTTGCTCCTCCCCTCTCTCTCTCCACGCATTTAATAAAAATGTTTTGAGCACACCCAATTTGAAAAGTTAGTACGCTACTGTATAGTTCAATTAAAAAAACAATCGTAAGCATTTCGTGCTCGTACATAGTAAAGCATATGAACTCTTTCGTGTATCCCTGTAGATGAGTTTATACAAATCACGCAGTACGTATAAAAAAATAAAAGTTGTTGTCAAATCCAAAAAGGCAACTTTCTGACATAAGTTTTAATTTATTTTTGTTTGAAAATGCATGAAACTAGCTAGTGTTGTTGTTCAGAAACTATGTAATTGAGCTGTTTTTCCATTTTTTTTTTTTTTTTTTTTTTTTTTTTTTGCAAACGCAATGGATCTTTTAGAAAATAATTGTCAAAGTGGGCGTTTTGAACCGAATTTCTGCGCAAAGGAAGAAAGAGACTCAAGAGCGGGCAAAAAACGTGTTTGTCACGTGATCAAAATTCCTTATAACTCAATAGATAATTGACTGATCCAAATATGGAAAAAACAGTTCAATTCCAAATCGCTTCCATGGCCAGGCTTTCCCATTTTATACCTTTCCGTTAAAAAATGAATTTGTAAATGTGTCAAAACTTTTTGCGCTTGTTGAGCAGAGCAGTTAAGAACAGCTTTAAACTTTAAAGAGCATTTCCCAGCTAAAAACGTACTTCTAGCATTTATCACTCATATAAAATTTTTTTCGCTTATCCCTGTAAATGATGGATAGCTGATATGTGCGTTATGTTCTACATTAAGTATCTTCTAATGCACCTCAATAAAGTATGTAAATTTCATTGCGTTTCAAACAGTGTAACATTATTAAAACACGGTTCAAACAATTTTTTTCCCGCAGACCATTCTGTAACTGAATTCTTTTGTGTGACCCTGTGAATGGCTGATAAATGCTGTGCACTCCATATTCTACATAAAGTTTTTTTTAGTGCACCTCAGAAATGTATATAAATGTCATTATGCTTGTTAGTAATATAAAATATTATTAAAGTACACTGATTACAATTTTCTCATTGTGACCATAATGTAACTTGATTCTTTTGAGTGTCAGTGTAAATGAACCTTGTGTATATCATTTAAAAATAGGCAGGGCATATTCAACACAACTTTTATTTGTATTTATAGCGCGTCTTGTTGAAAATAAGGGCAATTAAAAGTGTCTATTTATTTACTTAATTATTATTATTAGCCCCCAGTATGCTATTTCTTTCACCCAGCTTATTTTGTGTCGTCTCCAAAAAATAACGTTACGTTGTATAAGCCAGGCGTAAAACAAAACATATGTATCATTGTACTGGATAATCTCTACTGAAATTTTTTTAACTTCTAAGCATCGCAAATTTGCAATTTTTATACCGTCGTATTGGAAAAAAAAAGTACTTTTTAATGCAATTTGTTTGAAAACTGTATCTCCATTTATTTTTGAAATATTAATTTTTTTGCAGTTTTTAGAGCCATTTGCTTAATGCTGGTAACGGAAGTACTCCATTTCCGTAGGAAGTAAAGGAAAAATAGTTCTAAAATAGTAATTATATATTTTTGTTGCCATTTTCTCATAACAACCGAAAGAAAATGTAATTAAAATACGTGCTATTTTGAAAAAATATAAATGAATGATTTCTGTTAAAACATGGAGCTATTACAAACTATATTTAATTTTAAGTATCTTTATTAATGTTGCAAACAAATGAAGGCCTTTGAATCATTAGTTAGTCCTTTTTTGCCTAGTGTCTTTAATGACGGCAGCTTTTTGCTGCATTTGTGTATTATTTTACAATAGTACGTCCTATGCATGCTTTACTGTTTAAGAGTGGATCGTAAGTGTGGAATTCTTAAACGGATGCGAAGGACGTCATTTTACATAAAATAGAAGCGTGTGCTTTAAGTCTTAAAATTTAAGTATGTTTTGTACTACTTATATATACATATATATATATATATATATATATATTTATCGGGGGCGAGACTAAATTCTGGAAAAGCAGAATTCCTGTTTTCTAGTTATTATTATTATTATTATTATTATTATTATTATTATTATTATTATTATTATTATTATTATTATTATTATTATTTTGCATTTTCTATATTAGGATTCGAGTTAATATATAATCAAAATATAGCAACAGAACAACAGTTTACCTTTTACTATTAATAAACGTTAATACTATTCTATTAAAAGACGAGTTAATTTTAGCGAATGAAGGTTTTTTACCGTTATGATGTTAAAGTAGAAAATTTAATTTACATCTAGAATTAGTTTAATGGAAAACTTCCAGCGTTGTAATATTTTAAAAAGGCTCTGGGATATCTTCTTTCTTTCATACTCTTTTCGATTTTCAGTATAATTACTTTATATGAAATTTTTTTGAAAATGAAAAAAAAAAAAAAAAAAAAAAAAAAAAAAAAAACACATATCTAATTAAAATGGTTTAAAGTATCAAAAACTAAAATATATTTTCTAAGCATTACCTTCATTCATACAAATATAATCTAATTTTTTTTCTTTTTTTATAAAGATTGATAAACGATTTCAGGTAGAAATGACACACGATATCTGATTTGTTTTTCTTTGAAAAGCAGAAAAAATTAAATCATATAAATAAATAAAACTTTGACTTTTATTGAACTAAAACGCACTAAAAATTAGCAATAAAGTAGAGCGCCGATTATCGGAACTCCAATTAACCGAACTTCCAGTTATCCGAACAGCCTATTTCTTCCAAAAGTTTTTCTAACCGAGCTCCCAATTATCCATTGGCTTGGAATAAAATTTTAAATAAAGAAAAAACTGATAATGGATCAGAAGAGAAAGAGGAATGTAAAACCATAAAAGAGATGGGAAGAATCCTAAGCTATGAAGAAAATGAAATTAACGAGTGGTTAAATAGTGATGATAATCACTGAATGCTTATATAAGCTTATACTAATAATAAGCTAGAAGCAGCAGGAGTCTTTCGGTAGCTTCATCGCCCCGAGCCCTCCCTTCCCGCTTTTCGGTGTCTTTAATTTGTGTAATTTCCCTTTTAAATTTGTCCGGTTTCAATTTTTGATTTTTTTTTTTTTTTTTTTCAATCTGGCTTTCGCTAGAGAGTCTTTCATTCGGGACGTGGCCGGGGACCTAAGAATCTTGCTTCCGCAAAAGAGTCGGAGTAGAGTAGAAGAGTAAAGGGTTGCGGACGAAGATGGGCCGCTCGCCGCGGCGTTTGACGGAGTTGTTTATAAACTCCGGTGAGATCCAACTGATATGTAAATATTCACTAAATATAAAGAAGTACTGGAGATGCGTTCCTGTGAGATTCAGTCTAAATTATGCAGCGCGCAGAACTTATGAGGTGATCAATAAGAATATTTTAAAACTCGAGCAAAAAGCAGCGAGTGAACATAACACGATGGCAGATACAGTTTGCTTTAATTCTAGCATTCCTCGTCGTCGTTTGGAAAACATTGAGAAGGAAAACAATTGATAACGAAAACCATTGAGTTTACATTTGTGAGCGCTAGATAGAAGTATGCTTCTAGGTGCGTGAGACGCCACTCAAATTTGTAAGCGCTTTGGTAGGAAAAAACGCAAATGATTGTAGATGGGAGAAAAAGGAAAAGATAATTTAGGCTTCGGTTTTTGTAAAGTGCCGTTCCGGAGGGCTTCGGACAGCAGTATTCATAAGCTCCGGTGAATACCAACCAATATTTAAAAATCGCTAAAAGTAAAGAATTGCCGGATCTCAGCTCCGGTAAACTCCAGCGCAAATTAACACCTGGCATAAAGCACATGTTGACGTTAGATTTTCGACAAGTAAGGACAAGATAACGAGATAAATAAGGAACTATAGAAAATGGAATAGAAAATATATTGGATCAAACTTTGTAAAATAGAATGCTCGAAATTATCTATAGCTGCAGCATACACTGCAGCTTTCTGGAAGGGCAATTTGACCGTTTTTTTCCGAAAACGGTTACACAACCGCAATTTTAACACTATTCTGACCATATTATTGGCCATTTTATGGTCAGAATATAGTTAAATTATGGTTATGAGACCGTTTTTTCAAAAAACGGTCAAATGATCTGCCAGAATGCTGCAAAATGTTTAGCAGTGTATGACTGCAGTCTATTTCGGCAAGGTTTTTATAACGAGAACATTAAGGGGCATAAAGAAATGGAACATTAAAAATATCTTCGATCACCTTGTAAAATATAATACTCAAAATGATCTGAAGATGCAGCACATAATTATACGAATTAAAATTTGTCTTTATTTGTGTAAGAACAGCCTGCATATCCATCAGGATGTAGATGCTTATTTTAAAAAAATCAAGACTATTTTAATGATTTTTTTTAATTTATTTATATCATGCTGTATTTTCAACCTGCTTTAATATTTTCAACCTGATCCAAATATGGAAAAAACAGTTCAATTCCAAATCGCTTCCATGGCCAGGCTTTCCCATTTTATACCTTTCCGTTAAAAAATGAATTTGTAAATGTGTCAAAACTTTTTGCGCTTGTTGAGCAGAGCAGTTAAGAACAGCTTTAAACTTTAAAGAGCATTTCCCAGCTAAAAACGTACTTCTAGCATTTATCACTCATATAAAAATTTTTTCGCTTATCCCTGTAAATGATGGATAGCTGATATGTGCGTTATGTTCTACATTAAGTATCTTCTAATGCACCTCAATAAAGTATGTAAATTTCATTGCGTTTCAAACAGTGTAACATTATTAAAACACGGTTCAAACAATTTTTTTCCCGCAGACCATTCTGTAACTGAATTCTTTTGTGTGACCCTGTGAATGGCTGATAAATGCTGTGCACTCCATATTCTACATAAAGTTTTTTTTAGTGCACCTCAGAAATGTATATAAATGTCATTATGCTTGTTAGTAATATAAAATATTATTAAAGTACACTGATTACAATTTTCTCATTGTGACCATAATGTAACTTGATTCTTTTGAGTGTCAGTGTAAATGAACCTTGTGTATATCATTTAAAAATAGGCAGGGCATATTCAACACAACTTTTATTTGTATTTATAGCGCGTCTTGTTGAAAATAAGGGCAATTAAAAGTGTTTATTTATTTACTTAATTATTATTATTAGCCCCCAGTATGCTATTTCTTTCACCCAGCTTATTTTGTGTCGTCTCCAAAAAATAACGTTACGTTGTATAAGCCAGGCGTAAAACAAAACATATGTATCATTGTACTGGATAATCTCTACTGAAATTTTTTTAACTTCTAAGCATCGCAAATTTGCAATTTTTATACCGTCGTATTGGAAAAAAAAAGTACTTTTTAATGCAATTTGTTTGAAAACTGTATCTCCATTTATTTTTGAAATATTAATTTTTTTGCAGTTTTTAGAGCCATTTGCTTAATGCTGGTAACGGAAGTACTCCATTTCCGTAGGAAGTAAAGGAAAAATAGTTCTAAAATAGTAATTATATAATTTTGTTGCCATTTTCTCATAACAACCGAAAGAAAATGTAATTAAAATACGTGCTATTTTGAAAAAATATAAATGAATGATTTCTGTTAAAACATGGAGCTATTACAAACTATATTTAATTTTAAGTATCTTTATTAATGTTGCAAACAAATGAAGGCCTTTGAATCATTAGTTAGTCCTTTTTTGCCTAGTGTCTTTAATGACGGCAGCTTTTTGCTGCATTTGTGTATTATTTTACAATAGTACGTCCTATGCATGCTTTACTGTTTAAGAGTGGATCGTAAGTGTGGAATTCTTAAACGGATGCGAAGGACGTCATTTTACATAAAATAGAAGCGTGTGCTTTAAGTCTTAAAATTTAAGTATGTTTTGTACTACTTATATATACATATATATATATATATATATTTATCGGGGGCGAGACTAAATTCTGGAAAAGCAGAATTCCTGTTTTCTAGTTATTATTATTATTATTATTATTATTATTATTATTATTATTATTATTATTATTATTATTATTATTATTATTATTATTTTGCATTTTCTATATTAGGATTCGAGTTAATATATAATCAAAATATAGCAACAGAACAACAGTTTACCTTTTACTATTAATAAACGTTAATACTATTCTATTAAAAGACGAGTTAATTTTAGCGAATGAAGGTTTTTTACCTTTATGATGTTAAAGTAGAAAATTTAATTTACATCTAGAATTAGTTTAATGGAAAACTTCCAGCGTTGTAATATTTTAAAAAGGCTCTGGGATATCTTCTTTCTTTCATACTCTTTTCGATTTTCAGTATAATTACTTTATATGAAATTTTTTTGAAAATGAAAAAAAAAAAAAAAAAAAAAAAAAAAAAAACACATATCTAATTAAAATGGTTTAAAGTATCAAAAACTAAAATATATTTTCTAAGCATTACCTTCATTCATACAAATATAATCTAATTTTTTTTCTTTTTTTATAAAGATTGATAAACGATTTCAGGTAGAAATGACACACGATATCTGATTTGTTTTTCTTTGAAAAGCAGAAAAAATTAAATCATATAAATAAATAAAACTTTGACTTTTATTGAACTAAAACGCACTAAAAATTAGCAATAAAGTAGAGCGCCGATTATCGGAACTCCAATTAACCGAACTTCCAGTTATCCGAACAGCCTATTTCTTCCAAAAGTTTTTCTAACCGAGCTCCCAATTATCCATTGGCTTGGAATAAAATTTTAAATAAAGAAAAAACTGATAATGGATCAGAAGAGAAAGAGGAATGTAAAACCATAAAAGAGATGGGAAGAATCCTAAGCTATGAAGAAAATGAAATTAACGAGTGGTTAAATAGTGATGATAATCACTGAATGCTTATATAAGCTTATACTAATAATAAGCTAGAAGCAGCAGGAGTCTTTCGGTAGCTTCATCGCCCCGAGCCCTCCCTTCCCGCTTTTCGGTGTCTTTAATTTGTGTAATTTCCCTTTTAAATTTGTCCGGTTTCAATTTTTGATTTTTTTTTTTTTTTTTCAATCTGGCTTTCGCTAGAGAGTCTTTCATTCGGGACGTGGCCGGGGACCTAAGAATCTTGCTTCCGCAAAAGAGTCGGAGTAGAGTAGAAGAGTAAAGGGTTGCGGACGAAGATGGGCCGCTCGCCGCGGCGTTTGACGGAGTTGTTTATAAACTCCGGTGAGATCCAACTGATATGTAAATATTCACTAAATATAAAGAAGTACTGGAGATGCGTTCCTGTGAGATTCAGTCTAAATTATGCAGCGCGCAGAACTTATGAGGTGATCAATAAGAATATTTTAAAACTCGAGCAAAAAGCAGCGAGTGAACATAACACGATGGCAGATACAGTTTGCTTTAATTCTAGCATTCCTCGTCGTCGTTTGGAAAACATTGAGAAGGAAAACAATTGATAACGAAAACCATTGAGTTTACATTTGTGAGCGCTAGATAGAAGTATGCTTCTAGGTGCGTGAGACGCCACTCAAATTTGTAAGCGCTTTGGTAGGAAAAAACGCAAATGATTGTAGATGGGAGAAAAAGGAAAAGATAATTTAGGCTTCGGTTTTTGTAAAGTGCCGTTCCGGAGGGCTTCGGACAGCAGTATTCATAAGCTCCGGTGAATACCAACCAATATTTAAAAATCGCTAAAAGTAAAGAATTGCCGGATCTCAGCTCCGGTAAACTCCAGCGCAAATTAACACCTGGCATAAAGCACATGTTGACGTTAGATTTTCGACAAGTAAGGACAAGATAACGAGATAAATAAGGAACTATAGAAAATGGAATAGAAAATATATTGGATCAAACTTTGTAAAATAGAATGCTCGAAATTATCTATAGCTGCAGCATACACTGCAGCTTTCTGGAAGGGCAATTTGACCGTTTTTTTCCGAAAACGGTTACACAACCGCAATTTTAACACTATTCTGACCATATTATTGGCCATTTTATGGTCAGAATATAGTTAAATTATGGTTATGAGACCGTTTTTTCAAAAAACGGTCAAATGATCTGCCAGAATGCTGCAAAATGTTTAGCAGTGTATGACTGCAGTCTATTTCGGCAAGGTTTTTATAACGAGAACATTAAGGGGCATAAAGAAATGGAACATTAAAAATATCTTCGATCACCTTGTAAAATATAATACTCAAAATGATCTGAAGATGCAGCACATAATTATACGAATTAAAATTTGTCTTTATTTGTGTAAGAACAGCCTGCATATCCATCAGGATGTAGATGCTTATTTTAAAAAAATCAAGACTATTTTAATGATTTTTTTTTAATTTATTTATATCATGCTGTATTTTCAACCTGCTTTAATATTTTCAACCTGATCCAAATATGGAAAAAACAGTTCAATTCCAAATCGCTTCCATGGCCAGGCTTTCCCATTTTATACCTTTCCGTTAAAAAATGAATTTGTAAATGTGTCAAAACTTTTTGCGCTTGTTGAGCAGAGCAGTTAAGAACAGCTTTAAACTTTAAAGAGCATTTCCCAGCTAAAAACGTACTTCTAGCATTTATCACTCATATAAAAATTTTTTCGCTTATCCCTGTAAATGATGGATAGCTGATATGTGCGTTATGTTCTACATTAAGTATCTTCTAATGCACCTCAATAAAGTATGTAAATTTCATTGCGTTTCAAACAGTGTAACATTATTAAAACACGGTTCAAACAATTTTTTTCCCGCAGACCATTCTGTAACTGAATTCTTTTGTGTGACCCTGTGAATGGCTGATAAATGCTGTGCACTCCATATTCTACATAAAGTTTTTTTTAGTGCACCTCAGAAATGTATATAAATGTCATTATGCTTGTTAGTAATATAAAATATTATTAAAGTACACTGATTACAATTTTCTCATTGTGACCATAATGTAACTTGATTCTTTTGAGTGTCAGTGTAAATGAACCTTGTGTATATCATTTAAAAATAGGCAGGGCATATTCAACACAACTTTTATTTGTATTTATAGCGCGTCTTGTTGAAAATAAGGGCAATTAAAAGTGTTTATTTATTTACTTAATTATTATTATTAGCCCCCAGTATGCTATTTCTTTCACCCAGCTTATTTTGTGTCGTCTCCAAAAAATAACGTTACGTTGTATAAGCCAGGCGTAAAACAAAACATATGTATCATTGTACTGGATAATCTCTACTGAAATTTTTTTAACTTCTAAGCATCGCAAATTTGCAATTTTTATACCGTCGTATTGGAAAAAAAAAGTACTTTTTAATGCAATTTGTTTGAAAACTGTATCTCCATTTATTTTTGAAATATTAATTTTTTTGCAGTTTTTAGAGCCATTTGCTTAATGCTGGTAACGGAAGTACTCCATTTCCGTAGGAAGTAAAGGAAAAATAGTTCTAAAATAGTAATTATATATTTTTGTTGCCATTTTCTCATAACAACCGAAAGAAAATGTAATTAAAATACGTGCTATTTTGAAAAAATATAAATGAATGATTTCTGTTAAAACATGGAGCTATTACAAACTATATTTAATTTTAAGTATCTTTATTAATGTTGCAAACAAATGAAGGCCTTTGAATCATTAGTTAGTCCTTTTTTGCCTAGTGTCTTTAATGACGGCAGCTTTTTGCTGCATTTGTGTATTATTTTACAATAGTACGTCCTATGCATGCTTTACTGTTTAAGAGTGGATCGTAAGTGTGGAATTCTTAAACGGATGCGAATGACGTCATTTTACATAAAATAGAAGCGTGTGCTTTAAGTCTTAAAATTTAAGTATGTTTTGTACTACTTATATATACATATATATATATATATATATATATTTATCGGGGGCGAGACTAAATTCTGGAAAAGCAGAATTCCTGTTTTCTAGTTATTATTATTATTATTATTATTTTGCATTTTCTATATTAGGATTCGAGTTAATATATAATCAAAATATAGCAACAGAACAACAGTTTACCTTTTACTATTAATAAACGTTAATACTATTCTATTAAAAGACGAGTTAATTTTAGCGAATGAAGGTTTTTTACCTTTATGATGTTAAAGTAGAAAATTTAATTTACATCTAGAATTAGTTTAATGGAAAACTTCCAGCGTTGTAATATTTTAAAAAGGCTCTGGGATATCTTCTTTCTTTCATACTCTTTTCGATTTTCAGTATAATTACTTTATATGAAATTTTTTTGAAAATGAAAAAAAAAAAAAAAAAAAAAAAAAAAAAAAAAAAAAAAAAACACATATCTAATTAAAATGGTTTAAAGTATCAAAAACTAAAATATATTTTCTAAGCATTACCTTCATTCATACAAATATAATCTAATTTTTTTTCTTTTTTTATAAAGATTGATAAACGATTTCAGGTAGAAATGACACACGATATCTGATTTGTTTTTCTTTGAAAAGCAGAAAAAATTAAATCATATAAATAAATAAAACTTTGACTTTTATTGAACTAAAACGCACTAAAAATTAGCAATAAAGTAGAGCGCCGATTATCGGAACTCCAATTAACCGAACTTCCAGTTATCCGAACAGCCTATTTCTTCCAAAAGTTTTTCTAACCGAGCTCCCAATTATCCATTGGCTTGGAATAAAATTTTAAATAAAGAAAAAACTGATAATGGATCAGAAGAGAAAGAGGAATGTAAAACCATAAAAGAGATGGGAAGAATCCTAAGCTATGAAGAAAATGAAATTAACGAGTGGTTAAATAGTGATGATAATCACTGAATGCTTATATAAGCTTATACTAATAATAAGCTAGAAGCAGCAGGAGTCTTTCGGTAGCTTCATCGCCCCGAGCCCTCCCTTCCCGCTTCTCGGTGTCTTTAATTTGTGTAATTTCCCTTTTAAATTTGTCCGGTTTCAATTTTTGATTTTTTTTTTTTTTTTTTTTTTCCAATCTCGCTTTCGCTAGAGAGTCTTTCATTCGGGACGTGGCCGGGGACCTATGAAACTTGCTTCCGCAAAAGAGTCGGATTAAGTGGAAGAATAAAGGGCTGCGGACGAAGATGGGCCGCTCACCGCGGCGGTTGTATATAATATCGTATATAATATCAATTATATACTCAATGAAAATATAAAATAAACATGACCCCGGATATCAGATTTTAAACGATTATGAGATAGTGGATGAGATTCATGTTCAAAAGGAAATTGAATAAAATGAAAAGGAATGCTCTGAAAGTATCCCAGGTCCATCATATTATGTCTTTGAATGTTTGGAAGCAGTTATGAAATGGTTCGAATGGCAGAAGAACGTTGATCCTATTCCACTAACGTATTTAAAAAGAATTAGAGACATGGCAAAATTGAAAAGAATGTCTTCGTTGACCCAAGCAACAATCGAAAACTTTTTTGCTTAAATTATAATCTCTGGATTTCAGAAAATGATAAAAAGAGAAAAAAAAAATAACGATAAAAATGTAAAAAAATAAAAAAATAAAAATAAAATGCCAGCATTAACTGGTTCTGCCAGTCCCAAGCTTAGATAACGTGTGAAGGATTTAGTATAGTCAGAAACATCCCATAAATTGTCTGTTCATTTATCCGAACTTTTGCTTATTCAAACTAGGGTCGGTCCCGACTTGTTCGGATAATCGGAGCTCTACTGTATATATATATATATATATTTTTTCAATTAGTGATAAAAGTGGAAAATTTTCTTTACCATTAAAAACTTTTATATATCTGTCATTTATTTATACTACATATACTCGGCAACAAACTTATATCACTGAGACAAAACAAATTTATTTAGGATTTTCCCATTTTAGGTAACTTTCGTAAGAAACACAACCTATTGCATTCTCTCCTCTGTTGGAATTTCTGAAACATTTTTGTAGATTTATGCTGATCATGACCCCTAGAACACAAAACGGGTCCCAGTTCGAAAGTTCTATCTATCTATCTATCTATCTATCTATCTATAACTATATATATACACTGCTCAAAACAATTAAAGGATATTTGAAGTTTTATGTAAAATAAAGATATAAACGAAATTTTTTTTGCCGAAAATAGAAGAAGACAATCACAAATGCAAATTTTTCTGGTTTTCAAACTGTGGAGTATGCAAATTTTGAGTTCGACGTCAAAAACGTCGCTTCAGCGGCAGCGAATGAAATTTGACTTTCAACTGGATAAAAGAGAATGAAGACAAGGATGATCGGCATTCAGTGATTGCTTTGTTTCGATGAGTACGATGTCTCAGCGAAGTCATTTGACAGATTCAGAAGCTTTGAGAATTGTTGGTAGGTTAGAAGGGGGCCAAACTCAAGCCGAAGTAGCGCAAGCCATTGGTTGGTTGGTTGTATTTATGTCAGCCAATTATCAGCACGTGGGATATAGGCCCTAAAGGCGGGGGGATGCCTTCCGTGGAGGTCTTTCTAAGGGAACCTAAACCGTATTAACGCTTGGAGAACCAAGGTTCGAAGAAAACCACGAAAACTCCGAACGATTAGGCCGACGGGCGCGATTGGGATCGAACCCAGCACCTCCCGTCTACCAGCTTCGAGAGCAAAGCCTCTCGGCCACTGGTGGGGCCGCGCAAGCCATTGGAGTGTCACAAAGTGTCATTTCCAGGATCTGGAACCGTTTTTTGGAGAGTGGATGTGCAGGCCGAAGACCAGGGCAAGGTCGTAGACGGGCAACAACGCCCCAATGAAGATCGGTATTTAGCGTTAACAGCTCGGAGACACCGAACCATGAACGCTACTCTTCTCCAACAACACCTTCGCTCGGCTACAGGCACCACGATTTCAACTCAGACTGTCCGAAACTGGCTCCATGCTGTAGGTCTGTATGCTCGCCGACCGATGGTACGTGTTAGATTAACATCAAGGCATCGTCGCGACTGCAGGGAGTGGGCAACCGAGCATGTCAACTGGAGGAGAAATGAATGGAGCAATATTCTGTTTTCTGACGAGTCCCGTTTTTCTGTGCATCCGGATAATAGGCGTATTTTCATCTGGAGGGACCGTGGCAGTAGGAATAATCCTGCGTTCGTGCACGAAAGTGTCAGATATGGCGGTGGAGGAGTGTTGGTGTATGGTGGCATCTCCATTGACGGGCGCACTGACCTCTACATCATTCGAGATGGAGCTCTGACTGGTCGCCGATATAGGGATGAGATCCTCAGACATATTGTAGTCCCTTACGCTGCAGCAATCGAAGATAACTTCATTTTAATGGACGATAACTGCAGGCCACATCGTGCAAACCTGGTGGAGGATTTCCTTTTCGAGGAAGGAATCGTTCGAATGGGATGGCCAGCGTGTTCTCCAGACATGAATCCAATCGAGCACGTTTGGGACGCTCTAGGAAGACGAGTTTCTGGCCGCCAACAACCCCCACAAACTCTCCAAGAACTGGAAAGAGCTCTTCTGGAAGAGTGGGGCAGAATACCCCAACTCGTCATTAATAGCCTCATTGAGTCCATGCCTCAAAGGTGCTGGCCGCCAACGTTGCTGGCCGCCCGTGGAAACCATACCCCCTACTGAAAATGATTTTCTTTGAAGAAAACACCTTTTCTTATTCTTTTTTTCTCATATGCACAAATTGTGTTTTTTTCCTTTAGTACACAAATGCGCAATAAAATGCATTTTTTTCTGCCAAACATGTGTAATTTATTCTCATATAACCTACTATGTCTGTCGACCATGTATCAATCAGCTAAACAGTTTACCAGATACAAAATCCACCTAAAACTGCAATATCCTTTAATTGTTTTGAGCAGTGTATATATAAATATATACATCACTTTTTTATGGACATGATAACTTCTATAAATCTGCACAAATCTCTTCCAAACTGATAGATAAAATCAAGGGGCAGAAAACATCGGTCAAGTTCGTTAATGGACGAGGGGAATGGAAATGGGGAGAGGTTTTGTGAAAACAGAAAAAAACCCATAACTTCTTAATTACGATACATATCGAATCAGTTTAAATTTATTGTTACTTCTAACAGAAAAAGGGCCAAAAAAGTATGCAGGACAGATTTTTGATATCATTAAAAATGGTCTCAAGGGAAAAAAAAAAAAAAAAAAAAAAAAAGAAGGTTTTAAGAAGAAAAAAAATTTTTAACTTCGTCAATTCACAAGATATCAATTTCACATAAACTTTTTATGAATCTTTTGAATATTAACTACAACTTTTATACTGACAAGTTTTTCATAACACCAACTCTTAAAGAAAAAAACATCATAAGTTAGTCAATTCACAAGATATCAAATCCGCTTAAGTTTATTATAAATCTTCTTGATATTATCTAGAACTTTTATTTTGACAAGTTTTTGATAGGACCAATTCTTACTGAAAAAAAAGGCGGAGCTGTAGAAAAAAAATATTCACATTTCCGTTAATCCACCACTAAGGCGATAAAAAAGTATTATTGGCGTGATGAAAATTTTTGACAACATTTTTGAGATGCTGTATATAGACTTTCATTATTAAATGCGCTCCTGTCTCGATAATTTAAAATATAGTGTGTGGTTCATTTAATGAAACAATCACCACACGGTTTAAATTTATTCTATTAATCTTCTTAATGTTATCCATAACTTTTGTAGTAACAAGTTTTTGATAAGATAAACTCTATTAATGAATAATATTACTAAGAATATTCTCAAGGGATGAAAAAATAGTGGTTGAAGAAAAAAATTATCCTATTAACATGATTCTGATAAAACCAACTGTTACAAAAAAATGAAATTAAAAACTCGTCAAAGCGGCCAGATAAAATTGTTAAACTGTGTTAATATCTAATCTTGATTTAGTATTTGTTGGTGAAATTAGTACTTAACTTCGAAATCTATCTGTGCCTGTAGGCCGAGCCGGCAGGATTCGAAAGGGATTTTATCTGAATGCGAAAGAGATTTTATCTGAAAATAAATCCCATAACAAAGTGTGTAGTAAAAGTTTACTGCCCTGCATCTTATTCAGGGTGTTCTCAACTGCTCTGCTCAACAAGCGCAACACGTTATGACGCATTTACAAATTCATTTTTTTAACGGAAAGATATAAAATTGAAAGGCCTGACTATGAAAGCGATTTAGAATCGAACTGTGTTTTCCATTTTTTGATAAATAAATTACCTATTGAGTTATAAGTGATTTTGATCACGTGATAAAGGCTTTTTCACCTAGCCTTGAATGGTTATTCTTCTTTCGCTCTGAAATTTCGTTCAAAACGCCCACTTTGACACTATTTTCTAAAAAATCTATTGCTTAAAAAAAAAAATGGAAAACACAATTTGATTACATAGTTTCTGAGCCACAACACCTGCTAGTTAGTGCGTTTCTAACTAAAAATAAAATTAAACTTATGTCATAAAGTTGTCCTTTTGGACTTGAGAACAGCCTTAACAGTTTGTCCAGCTGGTACAAATTCATGGTTCACCACACCTTCGTTGTCGAAAAACGCACTTCAGTCTTCGAAATTATTTAATATATTTTTAAATTAATTTATAATTAACTGCAGTTATTTAATCAAAAAACTTGTTTTAATGAAATATGAGTGTTCTATGTCAAAGCCTATTTAAAAATTTTTCGTATAATACCCCGTTCATCATTGTGCGTTTTGTATAGGGCAATTCCACAGAAAATGATCTTTTTTTGGGGGGGAGGGGGGAATCAAATTTATAATATGTTTAATTTAAGGGTATGATTGGAAAATTTGATATTTTTATATTCTATAGAAAAATCCTAATAAAAAGGCATTGCAAGTTACTGTTTACAAACTAAGTTAAGTACCATTGTTGTCTTTGTAAAGTCATAATGTTACGTCAGTTGCACATGTAAATGCCATTTTTTTCTTTTTTATTATTCAGAAATCAATTTAACAAGTTACTGTTATAGTTTGGCATTACTTAGTGTTGTTGAGGACATTAAATCACTTTTTTTAACAGGATAGTTTTGATAATTTTTACACTTCACTGAAGGCAGAAAAAATGTTTGTATATTTTACGTTACGTGTGTTACAGAATTTTGAATTGCAATTTTTGGGACTCAAAGAAAAATTGAAATAATCTGCAGGTATTTGGGTATTAAGACCTTAGTAAGAAATATTTTAAATTGTAAAAAATTGTTCTAGCTTTATTAGTAAATTTTCTACATAGTTTTGAAAACTAAATTCGATGATCAAATGTTACGTCAGTTACGATGGAATTGCCCTATATGCATAGAAAAGAGGATGGTGATATCAGAAATAATATTAATGTTACCTAAACGTATAGCGAAAATTCCGTATGCACTGTCAGATGTCGGCAAAAAATCTTGCCCAATGATACCTCATTCATTGTTGTATGCTTTATATTAGTTAAGGCTGTTCTTAACTGCTCTTCTCAACAAGCGCAAAATGTTTTGACACATTTACAAATTCATTTTTTAACGGAAAGGCACAAAATTGGAAAGCCTGGCCATGGAAGTGATTTGGAATGGAACTGCTTTTTCCATTTTTTGATCAATCCATTACTTATTGAGCTATAAGGAGTTTTGATCACGTGACAAACACATTTTTCGCCCGCTCTCGAGTCTCTTTCTTCCTTCGCGTGGAAATTCGGTTCAAAACGCCCATTTTGAAACTATTTTCTGAAAGATCTATTGCGTTGGCAAAAAAAATGGAAAAAACAGCTCAATTACATAGTTTCTGATCAACAACACCAGCTAGTTTCATTTTCGAACAAAAATAAATTAAAACTTACGTCAGAAAGTTGCTTTTTTGGATTTGATGCTGTTCTCAAATCCAAAAGGGCAACTTTATGACATAAGTTTTAATTTATTTTTTTTCGGAAATGCTTGAAATAATCAGGTTCATGTTGTTGTTCAGAAACTACGTAATAGAACAGTTTTTTTTCCATTTTTTTTTCAAAAGCAATAGATTTTTCAGAAATTAGAGTCAAAGTGGACGTTTTGAACCAAATTTACGTGCGAAAGAAGAGTAATCACTAGAGGAAGGGAAGACGTGATCAAAATTGTTTATAACTCAATAGGTAATTTATTGATCAAAAAATGGAAAACACAGTTTGATTCCAAATCGCTTCCATAGTCAAGCCTTCCAATTTTATATCGTTCTTATAAAAAAGGAATCTGTAAATGTGTCAAAACGTTGAGCAGAGCAGTTGAGAACAGTCTTAAGTTGAGTATGCGATGTAAGATGTGGGCAAAATATCCCATCCAATGATATCTCATTCATGCTACATATTAGTTGAGATAAAAGGATGTCGACAAAAGAAATAATATATGATTTGTTAAAATATATATATACTAGCTGACGCAACGAGCATTGCCTGGGCCCGTAAATTTTTCCAAACCAATCGCAGATAGTTAAAACCTCGATTTGTATTTTAAAAATAAAAAAAGAAAGGAAGAAAGAATGAATGAAAAAATGAATCTCTTATTTATATCTGGATTAATTACAGCTGATTTTTATGAAGTAAACATTATTAAAAATAGGAAAAAATCGACTACATTACGCTAAAAGGTTGAAACAGGATTATTTTTATTAATGCAGAAAAATTGCCTCGAAAATTTAAAAAGAGCCAAAAATTGCATAAAAATTTAAATAAAAAAAATTACAATTAATAAATACAAAATCGGGCTTCGATGTGAAAAACTACTTACGTAGACTACTTACACATAGAACTACTTACACATTCTTAACAAATATTGTAGCTCGATGTGCAGCGATCTGTTCAAAACGCAACCGATAGACGCACTCACACACGCACGCGCACAAGCTTCTTTCCTTATTATCATAAATAGACCTTATTAATGATGTACAAAATTTTGCATTTTTCTTCCTGAATATTTCCTAATTATTAGTGCGTTTTAGTAGAATAAATGTCAGACTTAGTTTTTTTTAAAAATTATTTATGCTATTTAATCTTTGCACCCAAGCAGGTGCAGATCGAAATTACAATTGCTTTGGCATTGTTATAATCTTGAAATTTTAAATAATACTTACGTTTAAGATGAAAGTGCTCACTAATAACAGTTTAGTAGTTTCTTATTTGCTAAATTATGTGCTATATTTAAAATTTTTTATTATGCCTTATTCTTAATAAAATCTCATTACAATCCATTCAATTACTTTTTTGTATAGGTTTCTATTTAATCTAAAATATCCCTAGAGAAGAATTTTATTAAAGAGTCCCAACTAAATCTCGGATTTCTTTCCCGAACAATTTTACGCAAGAGTATGTTTATGCTTAGAATCAAATTGTGCTAACATGCATAATCACGTTTTTAATTGAATGTTTTCTTTTCTGTTTCTACATTTTTCAACTAATTTTAATTTTTAAACTCCTTTTAACGACTTGTAGCATTTGCTCCTATTTACCATTTCAGTTTATTTTATTCTAAAATAATTTTTTCCTAACATCTTTAAACAGAAATTTTAAAGAACATTTATATTTTAAAACTTTAACTTGTGAAATTTCAGGGTTCGTCACTTCTTTCTCGACAATTTTATGCAAGAGTATATTTATGCTTAGAATCAAATTGTGCTAACATATATAATCATGCTTTTAATTAAATGTTTTATTTTGCAGTTTCGATATTTTCAACTAATTGTAACTTTTACATTAATTTTAAATATGTGTGACATTTTCTCCCATTACCAACATGCATTTCAGTTTATTTTGGTGTAAAATAATTTTTTTCTAACTTCTTTAAGGGGTCTCAGGATTCTTAAAATCGGAAGAAAAGAAAAAAAAAGACCAATTTAAACATTTAATATTTTAAAATATATATGATTTTAAAACACAATTTGAATTGGTATGAAAGATATAAGCATGTTCTTTCATTTCATGTATTTAAAAAATTTTAAGATGCAGAATTAGTATTTATAGGGAGCTCCTAACTGTCAGACATTTCTCGAGCAGAAAATTGGTATAACAGCTTACGCGCATGATTGCAAAGTAGATTTTGCAACTAGAATGACATTTTTTGTGCCTAATTATTCTCCAGATTATAAAAATAATCCTGAACCTAAATAAATTTGTATTTAAAGCATTTTTATATTTTTAATACAAAGTTGTATACAAAATTTTGAAAATTTCAACAGTATAATCACCTAAAAAAATATTTTTTTGACAATTAAAAGGAAATTTTAAGTTCAGTTTATACAGACTGACCTGAAACATATGTTTTGAAAATTTCATGAAAAAATATTCAGAAGTTTTTGAGATATCCTGCACGTTATGCCCAAAACGTCATGAGAAAAATGACTTCAAGTCTCGGAATCGCCGCGCCACTTCAGCTATTGAGCAGGAATAATTCTAAAAGCCGCAACTTCCGTTCTAATGGGAATTTCAAGAGAACAATTACATCAAAATGTTCTTAAAAGATAGGGATTTAACATCTATAAAAATTAAAATTTCGAAAATTTTGAAGCATTAAGAGCCCTGAAACCCCTTAAGGCTGCTTATCCCTCAGTTTCCTCGATTAATGTTAAGTCTATAGGCGTTTTATGCTTTCTTATATTAAAAATATCTCCTCAGGATATTAATATTATTTATTTCTGTTTTTTTTTTTTTTTTTTTTTTTTTTTTTTTTGTGTGTGTGTGTGTGTGTGTGTGTGTGCTCTTCCTAAAGGATGTCTCTTTTTACTTTCTTCTATCTTTACAAAAAGAAAGCATTGGATTCGTGAAAACATTCTACTTCCGATTTTTGACGGATTTATACGTTTTAGAATGTCCTGAACACGATTTGATGGTTTTTAGAAAATGTCTGTCTGTGATTCTGTATGTGACAAAAATTTTGCGGACACCCTATCTCAAGAACTAATGCACGGAATTTCACAAAACTTTAGATTCAGTTAGACCTTGATATAAACTAGTCCCGATTTTGGTGAAAATCGTCCAACAGGTGTCGCTGCTTTGCGGCATTTTTCACGATTTCTATAATAGCTATATCTCAGGGACTACTGCACGGATTTTCATAAAACTTGAGATTCAGTAAGTCCAGGATATAGTTAGTTGCTGATTACAATTTGGTGAAAATCGGTCAACAGGTGGCGCTAAACTGGTGGTGCGTTCTATGCTGCACTATTCATGATTATCGCAATAACTCTCACCCAAGAAAAAATGCACGAATTTTCATCAAACTTCAGATTCAATTAGTCCCTGATATTAATTAGTGTTGTTTAATTTTCGGTGCAAATCGCCCAACACGTGGCACTGCTGTGCTGCATTTTTCAACAATTTCCGCAATAGTTATATCTCGAGAACTAATGCATGAATTTTCATCAAGCTTCAGATTCAGTTACTTCCTGGTATAAATTGATCCTAATTAGTTTTTGGTGTAAATCGCCCAACAGGTAATGCTGCTATTCAGAATTTTTTACAATTTCCGCAATAGCTCTATCTAAAAAACTAATGCCCGGATTTTTATCAAACTTCAGATTCAGTTAGAAGTTGTCAAAGTTGTTGATAATTAGATTTTGGCGTAAATCATCTAACAGGTGGTGCTGATATGCTGCATTTTTCAGGAAGTATTAACATGTATGAGATAGAAGAAAGTTTTGGGATTGCCACATCTGACCAATTTTCTTAGTTTTCAAAATATTTCCAAAATCTATGCTTAACTTAATGTTTTATGTGGTAAAAGAGGACGAATTGTGAGTAAAATTTTACATTTCATATACAATTAAAGAAAAAAAAAAGAGTACACACAAAAATAATTTAAAAATATTAATTTCCCGAGGAGATGTTTTAAATATAAGAATGCATCAAATGCCCATAGACATAACATTACCGAGAGGAATTCGGAAACTGAGTGACGGGCAGCCTTAAATTGAAATTTTAAAGAAAATATATATTTTAAAACTGTCCTTTAACTTGTGAAATTTCAGAACTCCGATTTCCTTCCCGAATCTTATTTCAAAAAGAAGAAAAAGAGAAAAAAAAATATCTAGAGCTTGTTTTGTAGCTGAAATCCATTCTTGTTATATTCTATTTAAGATGGATTACTGTTCTAAAATTGTCTCCAAGACATTGATTTTTAAAGATTCTTTTGCCCTCTATGACGGTTTTAGATTTTGAGAAAGATAAATTAGAAGAAGAAAAAATGAAACTTAGTGATATAGTTTATTTTTCCTTTCTTTCTGTAGGGGGATATTTGTGGTTTTCTCCGAATCTTTCTTAATTTTTTCTTATAATATCGAAAATAAATTTACTTCAAGTTATTGGAAAAAATCCTTTCGTGTTACATGATGTCTCAAAGATAGATTAGGGCTCTAAAATTTCATCTTTAAGGATTAGAAATATATTACACCAGGTTTTTGAACTGAGGAATTTTTTTCGCTTACTTTTAGAAAACGCTTTTTTTTTATCAAAGAAGAAAACAATTCTTGAATTTTTTTATGCCTTACGTTGGTCTATTTCAAAATGTAAAGATTGATAAATATGTCTGTACAATGTGTATAAAAAAATTACGCAATTTAATCATTTTATCTGTTGGCGATTAGTAGGAAAAGTAGATTGGAAATTTTTTTAAACACAGGTAGGAAATAAGGTTAAATTACTGAATTAATCTTGACAATACTTTTAAGAAGACTTCTCTAGAAAAAAATGATCATATATATGTTACATTATTAGATATAATTCCGCGATTTCTTTATCTTATTCTAAATTACTACTTTATATTCACTAAATCCTTATCCTTAAACAATCTCTATCGTTAACTCTGTTAAACTCCCTTTAATTTAATGTCTCACTTGTCTAAATCGCTTAAATATCACGATTTTAGTATTCTTAAATTAAATGTTCCATTTCCCCGCTTTTTTCTTTCGAGAATATTCTTTTAGCTTCCATTTTTACTTTCCCGCGCATTTCTGAGGTTATCCTTTTCCCCTTCAAATTCATCCGCTTGCTCTGTCCGCACTCTTTATATGACGTGACATTCTTAATTATTCATTGGTTGAGAGCTCGATCTACGTCATATTTGTATCCTTACATTGGAGGAACAAAAAGTCGATACTCGCTGTGTTTCTGCAGAATTTGTCGTATTTCTACTTTGATAACTTACCCTGGTCGCCATCTGATATTTTCTATTATCTATAATTGCTTACCCATGATTAAATACTACGTAGCGATGGCTTCACTTAAATTGAATTGGTGGAAACTGCACCGCGGAAAGCTCTTTAAATAAAACCCTGAGTTAAATTACGCATTGTCTCAATTATTCCGGAGAAACCTACACTGGATAAATGTGTTACCTGGCCTACCACTCGATGGCTGCAACTACCTTCCAATAGCCATGTTGATTTACTACGAAACATTCTATTTCAGCTTAATCTAATGTACGGCTTCCAGATTGATTATTCATCTACTATGACATCGAAGCTAACCACACTTTCGAATCACCATATAACGTAATATCGTTATATTAGTCGACAGGATGAGAAACGTTATATATATATATATACCATATTCCCCCACATTAGCCGGCATGCCGGAAAAACTCGTATTTATCGGTATGCTGGAAAATATGAGGTTTCGCTACTGGCGGACGGGCGGCTGATTTATTTTGGTTTTTCTAAAAATTTTTATTTTAAGGAAAAAAACACAAATACTTACTTTTCTCTCTGTCTCTCTCTATACATATTAATTTATATTTATGTGATTATTACATTCTATATATCGTACTAGCTGAGCCGCCCGGCGTTGCCCGGCCCCGTAATAATATTCTAAAATGAACCTGAAATTTGTATTGCAAATTCACATAAAAAGGCCCAATCTCGAACCGAACGAACCTCGAACCGTGTTACAGCTGCCTACAGTACCGTTTAGCAGGCGTGCTACGCACGCACTGCAAAATCTTGCAAAAAAAAAAAAATAAATAAATAAATAAATAAATAAAAAAATAAAACAACAACAACAACAAAAAGCAATATAGAGTTTTTTAGTTCCACGTTCTACTACCAGGGCGGCGAACAATATTCTTAACAAAACTGCTTTTGAACGAAACTCCATTAAACAACCTACCTATAGATATATTGTTCAAAGGTGTGGCGGACTCAAGCAAAAAGTTAAGATATTTGTTGAAATGATTATTCGAAAATAGTTGTAAGGACACTTTTGAAATTTTATATTAAATAAGTATTTATCCCAGGACTCTGTCAAAAATCCACATCTAAATCTGTGGAAAACGGAACGGAATTAAATATTTGATCGCTCCCCCTAAAAAAAAAAAAATATTAGCAAGGATTTAAGATATTTGTTGAAATTACAATCCTCGCTTTTTCTGGCATGCCGGAAAAACCAGGGATTAATGTTAAAAAATCTGGTCTCCCTCGAATTTTTCCGCATGCCGGCTAATGCAGGCGAATACGGTATATATATATATATATATATATATATATATATATATATATGAAATGAATGAAAACATTTATATGATTTTTTTGCACAGAGAATTCGTAACTAACATAGTCTAGAATGCATCTTTACGTTAGCGAGGTAGGAAACTAAAAAAAAAAAAAAAAAAAAAAAAAAAAAAGAAAGAAAGAAATATGATTTATTTTTCAATTTTTTAAAAATTTATTTTATAAACGATAAGTTACACAATTTATAATAATTTATGTAAGAAGGAATAAATTTGAATACCATTTTCAATCTTAAAAAAATTATAATAAGAAGATAAAATTATAATTTCTAATAATAAAAGATAATAATAAAAATCATTATAATTTCCGAATTTTCAAAATTTATATTAATAAGAATGACTTACACAATGTATAATAGTTTATGTATGAAGAAATATACAGTAAACTCTCTGTAAGGCGGACTCTGTGTAAGACGGAAATCTGTCTAACTTGGAAAGATTTTAATGTCCCTGCGAATCCATAGACATAGAGTAAAATTTATCTAACGCGGAATATTGTCTACTGCGGAAAATTTTCTTGTTCCCGATCGATTCCGCCTTAGACAGAGTTTACTGTATCTGATTATAATTTTAAGCTTCAGAAATTCATAATGATTTATAAAAGATGAAAGGAAGTGGGTTATAATTTGTAGTCTTTAAAATTTTATCTATAATTTTTTAAAGTTTTGTAAAAGGAATTAATATGAAGAAATTTTAAATGGATTTAGGAACGTCACATGAAATGAAACTACGATTCAAAATTTCTATAATTTTTATTTGTAATATATTAATTAATTATTTTATAACTTAAAATAATTTTTTATGGGATGATTCCAAATGTCACTCATATCAGAAAAATGAAGCATGAAAAGCATTATTAATTAAAGTTTTTAAAAAGAAGGAATTAAATTATTCAAATTGCTAATTTGTAATCCAATATCGCAGCAAAAGTTTCTCTCCTGAATCTTATATATATCACATTAGGCAACCAATGAATTTTCTGCTGAGTCCGTATAAAGTGTAACGTAACTCTAAGTTATAGCCAGCTAAAATTGAAAGCGGGAAAAGTCGTTTGTCATACTGCCAATTCTCTGCCTTCACCGTTTGCCTAATAGGAAGTCGTAACTTATATATAAACGGAATTTCCCATTGTAAAAAGGTCAAGTTTGAAATATATGGCTTCACATCTTGAGACTTCACTGTTGAAGATCAATGATACTTTTGAAAATTTTTGAAAAATTCAATAAAGAAAATACAGCAGGCTAAAATGAACCAAATAATATTACATTAACATTATATGGCAAGTGAACAAAATGATCAGACACACGTGATTCCCTATTTCATGTTTAATAACACTCTTTTATTTAAAACCCTTTAGTGCTTAAAAAAAGGACACCTAATTTTAATTCCAAAACTGACAAACGGCACCAAAAATATTTAATTAAAATTTTACTATTATAATGCACGTGAAAATAAGCAAGTTCGTATTTTCTAATAAATTCGTTTATAAATACCGGTATCAGTCCATTATTTCATCATTTTATAAACAAAAATCACTGCGCGCCGGTAAAGGTAATTTGATTTTTGTATGTAAAAATGGAATTTTGCAATCAATTTTAAATCCACTTCCTGATAGGGTAGAATTATGCAAATTATGTAGAAAAGTCTGTTTCTGATAACAATACAACATTTTGATATTTTTACAACTTAATTATAAATAAATACATTAATTTGAAGGCATTTTTCAATTAGTCCGCCATAGATGATAATGCCGCCACAGATGATCGTCAAATATTATCTGTAGCGCGGGCAATTGTAAAAGAGTTGAAAAATCAAAGGATTCAATTATCACTTTTCTGCACAATAACAAAAGTCTGCGCAAAACAAAAGTCTCTACAAAACTACAGCCTGCACAAAACAAAATTCTACACATTACTTCATGCGAGGCGGTATAATGTTTAAAAAGTATTTAAAAAGTGTTGCAACTTTAAAGCTGCATGTGTTTCATATATATGTTCTATAAAGCATTTAGAATTTGAATGTGTTGTTAAATTTTGATCGAAACACAATATGAATACATTTACTGTCCATGTAATTTTCAACAACACTTTATAGCACAATTTTTAACCTCACACAACACAATCGCAACACATTCGAAATACAATCAAAACAGTTTTGGTTAGAAGTGTTCATTATTATGTTCACTTAGCGTTGCAAAAGTGTTTCCCGCATTTGCACACGGAAAAAACTGTTTTTTTTTTAAACATCTAAATTTTGGTAATATAGCTCCAACCAAATAATTTGGTTGGAATGACCAAATTTTGGTTAGATTGACCAAATGATTTGTTGCATTAATAAAATCATAACCAAAATTTGATCATTCCAATCAAAATATTTGATTGAAGCTATATTAACCAAAATTTAGTTGTTTCAACAAAACAGTTTTTTCCGTGCAGTGTGCACCAAAATATGTCAAATCGCTGTGAAACTGCAACTACTAAACATTTTAATGAATAAAAAATAGAAAATAAATTATGGATAAAAAATGAAGTGTGCAATATATTTTTTAAAAAATACGCTTTTATCAGTAAATTGTATAATATTAATTTACGAATACACATTGACAAATCAATGTATAAATCTTAAAAAGATAGTTTAAATAGTGTTAATTTTTTCCCTGTTTCCCTATCTTTTAAAAAAAGCAAAGCAAAAATTATATATTTTTTAATAAATTCACTTGTTAGCGCTTTCTATGAAATCAACTTATCCAGTTAAATATACATGATATCTCACTCCAAGCCAATCCCGGATTTTTTCATTTTTTTACAACTTTAACAATAATGAAGATATTAAAACAAAATTTTCTACAGAATTTTTTGCTTTCTGTGAAATATGATGACATTATGGGTCATACTAGGAAAGTTCTGTAATTCGTCGAGTACTGTCAGCTTACACTGTTAAAAATTTGCAGCATTCTGGCAGATCATTTGACCGTTTTTTTCCGAAAACGGTTACACAACCGTAAATTTAACACTATTCTGACCATATTATTGGCCATTTTATAGTCAGAATATAGTTAAATTATGGTTATGAAACCGTCAAAAAACGGTCGAATGACCTGCCAGAATGCTGCAAAATTTTTAACAGTGTATGTACTTAATGTCAGCTAAATTCCAAATTAAATAGTAATTTGGCCCAGTATTGACGTGAATTGGCGTGATTGCTGGCGCTTTCCAGTACTTCTTGTGATGGTATCACAATTTACATGAAGAAAAATTCTATTGAAAATTTTTTATTCATATCTTTATTGTTGTTAAACTTCTAAACGGAAATCCGTGTTCGGTTTGGAGTTGAGATGCGCAGCATTGTTGACTCAATAAGTGAATCATTGGCATTCTATTCAAATAAATAAATAGTAATAACAATAATAATTCTGTAGTGTATTGTTGACTCAATAAGTGAATCATTTGTTTTCTATTCAAATGAATAAATAATAACAATAATAATTGTGTAGTGTATTGTTGACTCAATAAGTGAATCATTGGTATTCTATTCAAATAAATAAATAACAACAATAATAATTCTGTAGTGTATTGTTGACTCGATAAGGGAATCATTGGCATTCTATTCAAATAAATAAATATTAACAGTAATAATTCTGTAGTGTATTGTTGACTCAATAAGTGGATCATTGGTATTCCATTCAAATAAATAAATACTAGCAATAATAATTCTGTAAAATATTGTTGACTCAATAAGTGAATCATTGGCATTCTATTCAAATGAATAAATAATAACGATAATAATTCTGTAGTATATGGTTGACTCAATAAGCAAATCATTGGTATTCTATTCAAATGAATAAATAACAACAATAATAATTCTGTCGTATATTGTTGACTCAATAAGTGAATCATTGGTTTTCTATTCAAATAAATAAATAATAGCAATAATAATTCGGTAGTGTATTGTTGACTCAATAAGTGAATCATTGTTTTTTCATCAAAAGAAAAAAAATATTTTAATGTACTATATCACTCCTTAAAGTTAAGTTCTGAATCCATCTGTATATCTTTGTAAATAATGTCCGATATTTCCTATAGTAAAAGTAAGAAAAGTGTACTAGAATTTCTTAAACAATTATTTTGTATTAAAGAAGAAAACGAGTGATAAAAGAAAATAACTGATTGATATCATGTAACTTTTGAATCAAGGAGCTGATATTTTTCAACTTTAAATTAGATTTAAACATTTCTTTTCAAAATCTCTTAGTATATTTTTCTCCTAAACGTAATGAAAAAATATTTAATAGTTAATAAAAGGGAATTTCGAATAAATTCATGGAGTTAATATTTTTCAATTTTCAATTAGGTTTAAACATATTTTATTTCTTTACAAAATCTCTTACTATACTTTTCTCCGAAACATAATGAAAAAATATTTAATAGTTAAGAAAAGGCAATTACGAATAAATTCAAGGAGTTAATATTTTTCAATTTCAATTAGGTTTAAACATATTTCATTTCTTTGCAAAATCTCTTAGTATACTATCTCCTAAACGTAATGAAAAAATATTTAATAATAAAAGGAAATTTCGAATAAATTCAAGGAGTTAATATTTTTCAACTTTAAATTAGATTTAAACATATTTTATTTCTTTTCAAAATCTCTTAATTTAATTTTTTCCTAAACGTAATGAAAAAATATTTAATAGTTAATAAAAGGGAGTTTCGAATAAATTCAGTTTAGTGCCTCTTATTTAATCTTTTCATTAAGTTCGGACAAAAAAAAAGGATGTTAACTTTCTTCAACGTGAAAAGATAAAAATAAATTTTTCTGTAAGAGAAAACAAAAGCCCCGTTATGCGCTAATGAAGTGAAAATTAAACATTTTGCCATTTATCTCACAAAAACTGTCGCTATTGTTTTTAATTAACAAGAAACAGGACAATTCTTAGTAACAACATTCATGACTGACGTGAAAAAAATGTCCATATATCTGATGTAAGAAATCTATTGCACTTTGCGTTAAATAAAACAAGGTAATCGTGAGACATAAACAGCAATCTTCAACGATCATAACATCAAAATCTTCATCAAAATTGAATTAGCTTTAACTATAAAAATAATTTGTGTTCAGAACTAAATCATTTTTTATTTTTACTTAATGAAAAATGATGGGAACTGCTTTTGGTCTTAGATTTGATATAAACTAGACACCGAAAAATATGTTACTCAAGGCTTTTTACGATTGGAAGATATGAGATAATAAAACGAAATACTGTGAAAACAAAACTAAAAATGTTTTTTAAACAAGGAGCGAATGATTGCATCGATTTTTGTAGCTGAAGGTTAATATTTTTGTCTCATATAGTGGAATAGAATAATACTATATTAAAAAAAAAAAAAAAAAAAAATAGCGCTAATCAACTCGATTTTCGGAATAGCTATATAAAGTAATTTTTATGCTAAAACAGAGAATTCTATTCAAAAAACCTTTATCTCGTCACATTTTATAGTTATATAATTTTAAAGTTAAAAATTATAAAAGTAATAGCAGAAAATAATATGATATGGTAATCGATTTCTAGAAGTAAAGAAAAAAAATCGATTTCTAGACATTTTAAGTATGCGAAAAGAAAACTACAGATCATTCAGCCACGCTGTTTTTGATTTATTTAAAAACAAAAATAAATAAAAACTAAAAAAATCTTGCAATGTACTTTATCACTCCTTAAAGTCTTACCCGTATGTTCTGTATCCATCTGTATATTTTTGTAAATAATGTCTGATATTTCTTAGCAGTAGTAAAAAAAGAAAAAAAAAAACGAGAATTTCTTTAACAAAACTTTTTATTACGGAAGACAACAAGTGATAAACGAAAATAACTGATAGATAACATGTATGTAACACTCGAATCAAGGCGTCATCATTTTTCAACTTTAAATTAGATTTATACATATTTTATTTATTTTTTAAAATCTTTTAGTACACCGTTCTCCTAAACGTAATTAAAAAATAAAATAGTTAATAGTTAATAAAAGGGAGTTTGAAAAAAATTCAGTTTAGTGCCTTTTATAAGGATAGATAAAACTTTGAGCGAATTTTAATAAAAAAGCTAAAATCTTTAACAACGATTTTAAGCACAGATAACGTACAGACACAACAAAAAATTCCCATACGATCGTTTCGAGGATTCCTGGATCCGCTTCCTCAGTGAGAGAGAGAGAAAAAAAAGAGAGAGAGAATTGAAATGGGTTTTAAGAACCCCTCGGTTATAGCCCCGAGTACTGGCTAATGGACCAATTGAAAACTATGGACTGATGACTGATTTTAAAGTTATTCAATCAGTCCATAAGCCAGTACTCGGGGCTATAACCGAGGGGTTCTTAGAACCCATTTCAATTCTCTCTCTCTCTTTTTTTTTCTTTCTCTCTCACTGAGGAAGGGGATCCAGGAATCATCGAATCGATCGTATGGGAATTTTTTGTCGTGTCTGTACGTTATTTGTGCGTAAAATCGTTGTTAAAGATTTTAGCTTTTTTATTAGTGCCTTTTATTTAATCTTTTAATTAAGATCAGCCATAAAAAGGGATGTTAACTTTCTTCAGCGTGAAAAAACAAAAATAAATTCTTCTGTAAGAGAAAACAAAAGCCACTTTATACGCAAATGCGGTGAAAATAAAACATTTTGCTCTTTATATCACAAAAACTGTCTTTATTATTTTTGCAGAAGACAACAAGAGATAAAAGAAAATAACTGATAGATAACATGTAAGTATCTTTCGAATCAAGGCATTATCATTTTTCAACTTTAAATTAATTTTAAACATATTTTATTTCTTTTTAAAAATCTCTTAGTACACCTTTCTCCTAAACGTAATGAAAAAATATTTAATTGTTAATAAAAGGGAGCTCCAAATAAATTCAGTTTAGTTCCTTTTATTTAATCTTTTCATTAAGATCGGACATAAAAAAGAATGTTAACTTTCTTCAACATGAAAAGATAAAAATAAATTTTTCTGTAAGAGAAAACAAAAGCCTCATTATTCACTAATGAGGTGAAAATAAAACATTTTGCCCTTTATCTCACAAAAACTGTCTCTATTATTTTTAATTAACAAGAAACAGAGCAATTCTTAGCAACACTATTCATGTCTCGCGTGAAAAAAATGCCCATATATCTGATGTAAGAAATCTTTGCACTTTCCGTTAAGTAAAATAAGGCAAACGTGAGACATAAACAGCATTCTTCAACGGTCATAACGTCAATATCTTCATCAAAATTGAATTAGCTTTTAAGGATAAAAAATAATTTGTGTTCAGAACTAAATAATTTTTTGTTTTTACTTAATGAAAAATGATGGGAACTGCTTTTAGTCTTAGATTTGATATAAACTAGACAACGAAAAATATGTTACTCAAGGCTTTTTACGAAAGGAAGATATGAGTTAATAAAACGAAATACTGTGAAAACTAAACTAAAAATATCTTTTAAACAAGGAGCGAATGATTGCAACGACTTTTAGTAATTGAAGGTTAATATTTTTGGTTCAGATAGTGGAATAGAATAATGCTATATATATAAAAAAAGCGCTAGTCAACACGAATTTCCTAATAGATAAGTCAATGGGTGTTATATAAAGTATTTTTTATGCTAAAAAAGACAATGCTATTAAAAAAACCTCTATCACGTCACATTTTATAGTTATATAATTTTAAAGATAAAAATTATAAAAGTAATAATAGAAAATAATATAATATGGCAATCGATTTCTAGAAGTTAAAAAAAGAATTGATTTCTAGACATTTTAAATAAGCGAAAAAACTACAGATCGTTCTGCCACATTGTTCTTAATTTATGTAAAAAAAAAAAAAAAAAATATGAAAAAAAAATCTTGAAATGTACTTTATTACTTCTTAAAGTCTTACCTTTAAGTTCTGTATCCATCTGTATATCTTTGTAAATAATGTCCGATATTTCTTAGTAATAGTGAAGAAAAAATACTAGAATTTCTTTAACAAAACTTTTTATTACAGGAGACAACGAGTGATAAAAGAAAATAACTGATAGATAACATGTAACTTTCGAATCAAGCCGTTATCATTTTTCAACTTTAAGTTAGATTTAAACATATTTCATTTCTTTTCGAAATCTCTTAGTACATTTTCTCCTAAACGTAATGAAAATATATTTAATAGTTAATAAAATGGAGTTTCGAAAAAATATCAGTTTAGTGCCTTTTATTTAATCTTTTCATTAAGATCGGACATAAAACTTTCTTCAACGTGAAAAGATAAAAATAAATTTTTCTGTAAGAGAAAACAAAAGCCCCATTATGTGCTAATGAGGTGAAAATAAAACATTTTGCCCTTTATCTCACAAAAACCGTCTCTATTATTTTTAATTAACAAGAAACAGAACAATTCTTAGGAACACCATTCATGGCTGGCGTGAAAAAAGTGTCCATATATCCGAAGTAAGAAATCTATTGCACTTTGCGTTAAATAAAACAAGGCAAACGTGGGACATAAACAGCAATCTTCAACGGTCATAACGTCAATATCTTCATCAAAATCGAATTAGCTTTGAGGATAAAAAATAATTTGTATTCAGAACTGAATCATTTTTTATTTTTACTTTTACTTTTTCTGCTTAAATTGAAAGAATATTATTTCTTCATAAAATGTTAGGATAAATAAAAAATGATGGGAAATTCTTTTCTTTTGGTCTTAGATTTCATATAAAGTAGACAGAAAAAATATGTTAGGGCTTTTAAGATAGGAAGGTAAGGGATAATAAAACTAAATACTATGAAAACAAAACTAAAAATGTCTTTTAAACGAGAAGTAAATGATTCCATCGGATTTGTAATTGATGCTTAATATTTCTTTCTCAGTTAGAGAAGTAGAATACATTAAAAATATAAATTGTGAAATTAATATTCGAAATAATATGTATGGTAACTTATAAAATTTTAAACAGAAACCGATTTTTAGAAGTTTTAAATATGTGAAAATAAAAGTGACATCATTTTACCAAACAGATTTTGATTTATTTATAAGTTTGTTCTCAAATTCAAAGGAGCTATTTTCTGAAACATTTTTAAATTCATTTTTGTTTGTAAACGCATGAAATCAGCTTGTGTTCTTATTCTGGTACTATCTAATCGAATGGCGGTTTTAAGTTTTTAGTAAAGACAGAAAATGATGTCAAATTGAGCGTTTTGTAACCGAATTCCCGATGCGGCCTCTATGAAAAGGAAAATAACTTGTTGTCACGTAATAAGAAACTCTTATAACTCGATAAGTAATTTATTTATAAAAATAATGAAAAACGCTTTTCGATTACTAATCGCTTCAATGATCAAGTCTACTAATTTTATGCTTTTAGGTTTAAAAATGAGTCCCGAAAATATCTCAGGGAGTTTTGGGTTGTTGAGTAGGGAATTTGAGAACTGCCTTATATAAAATAAAAAAAAGCGCATTTTGTTGTTTATTTTGCAATTATTAAAACGAAATTTAACACAAAGCGTTCCAAACTTCATATGTGTATAATTCCTAAACTACTCCATCGAATAACTTACTGTTTAGTATTCGAAGGCAAAATTTACCGAAGAATCCAAATATGATGTCAAAATTAAGAGTTTTTTAAACTGGAAATTATATTATATTGAAAATTTCAAAAAATATTACAATTTCTATATACAGGCGGCTCCATAAGCTCAAGTTTGTAGACTCCTTGAAGCTCAAATTTGTACAGTGAAGTTTCGTTAACTCTTTATGTACTGAATTATGAATTCATGAAAATTTGATCTTGTAAAGCATTTTTCGTGAATTGTTTAAACTACATTAGAATATTTACATAATAATTTAATAAATTTTAGATGGATTTTAGAAGTATTAAAGGATTTAGAAGAATTAATTAAATTTGAATTTATAGGGATTTTGTGTAATATTTGTAACCCCACTCAAATCTTTTATTTTAAATAATTTTCTTAATATTTTATAGAATTAGGAAATGTACAAATATAATGCTCTTACAATAGAAATATAAAAATATTTCCGAATTGAAAAATCCCCCTCCTCCCAACACCAAGAAAGCTGAAAAGATGCAAAGGCAAAAGAAATCCTCTTTTTAAAAATATTTTTGTTAAGGTTATTGGAACACGATAAAGTAATGTATCTGTAACTCCTCCTAAACTGTATTACAACTAAACGATGTATTTAATGAATTTTATAACAAGCTATTTTAAATGTAGTTATAAGTACCATCAGTAGATAAAGGGTTAATACGGACTTCCAAGGGAGGTGATATTTCGTCTGCGTTAAATGATGTACAAATTTAAGAGGAGATAGATAGAAGATAGAAGAGATCAAGTTATCCCTTACCTCAAATTAACTGAATTCAGTTCTTTAGAGAAATAAAGGAATTACTTCACTCACGCGAAACAAACGCCCGCTGCTGTTAATCCTACGGGAGGAAATTTTAAAACTACATCATTTGCATTTCAATATTTTTAAATGATTTTTTATTTTTATTTTTTGCATTGAATAGCTGGGATAGATATCTACAAAGGTCATTCTTTAGTTGTTTTTTTTTTTTTTTTTTAATTTTGTTTACCCGAAATTGGGAGTATCCTCATAAAGAAAACCTGCAACAAAAGGTCGAAAAAGTAAAAAAAAACGGCCTTTTTAATGGACAACACCAGCTATATAATGCAAAAAAAACATCATTTAAAAATATTGTATTACAAACGGGATATTAAAAAAAAATTCCCATAGGATTAACATTAGCCAAAGCCAGTAGGTGTTTTCTTGCGAGTGAACCCCTTAAATAGGTAATTGATTTATGGTAAAAAAAAACAAAGCTTTCTTTGCTTTAGTAATTTAACTAAAAAAAGCGAATAAATGGCAGTATTGTTAATACAAAATAGTTAATTAATCAGAACAAACAGAATGTTTGTAGAAATTGCCGTATATGCATAGCTTAGTTTTATTTAAAATAATATGTTACTTTTCATTGATATAGCCAAGCAAATTAGCTTTTTATCACACATTTTTTAGTTTTGCGACACATTCGAACATTTGGTTTAAGGGGTCTCAGGACTCTTAAAGTTTTAAAATTTTCGAAAATTTTATTTTTTTATACGTTAAACTACTGTGTTTCCTGAACATTTTGATATAATTGTTATCTTGAAATTCCCCATTAGAACGGAAGTTATGGCATTTAGAATTATACTCGCTGAATAGCTGAAGCGGTGTTTCCAAAACTTAGAAGTCATTTTTCTCCATATGACGTTTTTGGGCATAACACGCACGATATCTCAAAAACTTCTGAATATTTTTTCATGAAATTTTCAAAACATATGTTTCATGTTAGTCTGTATAAACTGAACCTAAAATTTCCTTTTTATTGTAAAAAGAAAATATTTTTTTAGGGCTTTATATTGTTGAAAATTTCTAAATTTTGCATTAGCTAAATGGAACTTTGTATTAAAAATATAAAAATGCTTTAAATAAAAATTTATTTAGGTTCAGTGTAATTATTATAATCTGAGGTATAAGTAGGCACCAAAATTTTCATTCTAGTTGTAAAATTTATTTTGTAATCGTGCGCATAATCTGTTATGTCGATTTTCTGCTCGTCAAATGTCTGATAGTTTTGAGCCCCCTGTAAATGCTAATTCTGCATCTTGCAATTTTTCAAATATTTGAAATGAAAGAACATACTTGTATCTTTCATTCCCATGTAAAATTGTGTCTTAATATCAAATACATTTTAAGATATTAAATGTTGAAAATGGTCCTTTTTTTTCATTTTTTCCAATTTTAAGAGTCCTATGACCCCTTAAACAAATTTCTATTGGCAATATCAAGAAACAGATCACAGCATTGTTTGAACCTTTTATGTTGCTGGTGATGGAGTGGTTTTTTCCCCCTCTTCATCGCTATTGTTGCTATTTAAAAAAAAAAATAAATAAATGTGGCATCAAAGTTCCGTTTGAAAAAATAATGTACAAAACCAGTTTGTCTTACTATACCCTATAAGTTTGTGAAAATTTTGTCCTTTTTATCCAATGAGTATTATATCGCTCACCTGCAAGAAAAGTGACGCATCTCGACAAAAGTAAATTTCACAAAAGAGGCAAAAGAAAATTTGCATGATTTTACTGTAACATGAATTTATAGTACTTAGCTCTGCCAGCAGAAATGAAAACGTGCACAACAGCAGAAAACCTTTAAGAATGAACACATAGGATGAGGTTTGGAGGGTTGGGTAACTTTACCTCCCCGCACAATCCACCTCTCTTCTGTGGTCACAAATGGATACATAGCGTAATAAAGTGATTTTCCATATAACTACACTTATGAAACTTTTTGTGTAGCAAGACAGAGCTATTAGTGGAATAAAACACAAAATAAATTTTTGCGAGATGGGTCACTTTTCTTGAGGGTGAGCGATATTATGTATACATATGCGATTTCAACTTGAAATACTATACTTTGTAGGTTGATATCAAGGATGAAAAAATTTTCTCCAACAGAGTGAAAAATATCTAGTCTAACACTGAAATTAGATACTTGAGTATACGCGACAATGCTGTAATCATTGAGCTACCAAGAAATTGTTGCCGGCTGATATCGCCTGGTTACCTCAGTGATTAGAAGAACATTGGACATATAGCGGAGGTCCCATGTTCGAATCCTGGCCTAGATAATTTTCACTCTGTAGGAGAACATTTATTCAACTTTGACCCCACCACCTACAACGGGTATAGTATTTCATATTGACATTTCATCTGCATACTCTACTGTGCAAAACTTAAGCAACAGTCACAAAATGCTAATTTCTAAACACGTGAGTACTCAGCAGAAAATTCTACAAACATCAAGTGTAGAAAATAGGTACTACCCTAACAGCACAGCCTGTCCATGTGAACTCACCTTGACGTCACCAATGGTCACAAGCGTCACAGTCACAGCAACGAACTGAAATGCGATATCTTTTTTCATCTCATTCTTACTCTCAATTGGTCACTCCGCTGAGAAGTCACTATGACTGTTGTTTTATGACGAGTCAACAAGTGACTTTACAATGAAGTCACCTAGTGACTCTCATGTGACCGTCATTTTGAGACTCCATTGTAAAGTCATCATGACAGCTGTTTTGTGACGCGTTCCCAAGTGACAGAAAATGAAATTATCTGATGACTTTTCACAAAGAAGCGCAATGGTGACTTCACAGAAAAGTTTCGCTCACCTGAAAGTCACCACGTCACTTCGCTGGAACATTATATGGTAACTCATTATAATGCAATACTCACGATTTTTTCAAAATTGAGTCTTCAAATGTTAGTCACATGAGAATCACAAGGTGACTTCATTGTAATTTTATTTGGCGACTCATCAAAAAACAACAGTCACAGTGACTTCTCAGTGGAATCATCATATGGCGATTATTTGAGGGTAATAATGAGACGGATGAAAGCTCTCACATTTCGTTTCACCGTAATGACTGCAACACTTGTGACCATGTGTGACTTGAAGGAAATGTCACATCGACTAGCTGTGCTGTAAGGATAGTACATATTTGAATTATATTATTTTCTTTTGAGTATTCGCGCGCTCGATAGTTAGTATTTTATTATAGTTGCTTAAGTTTCGTATACCAGTGTAGCATAAGATACCATAAAATATCGAAAATAAGCCTCCCCTTTAGCAGACAGAACACTAATGATTTTAACGGGTGCTTATAATTGGAACTTTTGTGAAAAGCATGGGAACATTGAAGGTTGGTATATTTGGAATTTATGACATTTTCTAGGATTTTTACAATTTGCATAATAAAATCAGATCAAATTAATATTTTTTGTTTTAAAATTCCCTTCCATAGAAGCTTAATAGTTTCCATTAATGAAATAACAAATTAATGAAACAAATTTAAATAAAATAATTAAATTTGATATCAAAGAAATATGAACAAAAATGATAAAACTTAAACTCAATATGATCTTAGCGCATGAAAATCAAGGAAAACATTAATAGTATCTTTCGAAAGGAATATTCCCTTCAAAATTCTGGTAGTACGCATTGCGAAGTATACCATTCTGATACAATATGTAAAAAGATTAGATAAAAATAAATTGCTTAAGATATATTCATTAACGAGATATGGAAACAAAAATTTTAAGGAATTTCCTAAAAAAAAAAAAAAAAAAAAAAAAACCAGAAGGATTGAAAACGTCAGAAAATAAAACTTGAAGGAGAGGTCTTATAAATGGCACTTTTAAAAAAAAGGAAAAATTCACATATTTGAGGGCTCTTATATTCGGAGGAGGTCTTACTTTCTGTACTTTACGCTAATTATTATCCATGGTATTATGGACAGCGGTAAAAACTCTGCTGAAGTTGCAAATCCGATGGTATAAACATCTGAATTAATTGTGCCAGGCTGGCTATCGTCAGGGTAGCTCAGTGGCTGGGGTATAATAGAGATAATACGGTGGTATACGCCGTTACTTTCTGGATTTTTAAAAGAAAAAACGTATACACCTTGTTTCTGAAATAAAGCTATAGCATATACGCTCTAACATATATCCTCTGCCTTTAGCGACATACTTTCTGGTCTTTTTAAGACTACAACACTGCTCAGTGGTTAGCGCATCGGCGCGCATAGTCCCAGGTTTGAATCCTGCACTAGGTACTTTTCACTCTGTTGGAGAAATCTTTTCAACTGTCACTTCTACCTACAACGAGTATCTAAAGAGTAGTAAGAATTAATTGTTGTCCTTAACATTAATTGCAAATAGAGAATGACGGGAAAACAATGGATGAAAACTCACTTTATTTTCGGAATCAACATCGACAAAAGTAAAAAATTCAATTATACTAATAGTGTCTGTTTCGAAAATTATTTTTTTCAGTTTGTAGTTTTGTCTGATTAATAAAAAACAGATAATTGGCACAGCACAATTTTCTCAAACAAACAAATAATTAATGACAACACAATTATCTCAAACAGATAACTTATTAACAATAAACAAATAATAAGAATTAATTGTTGTCCTTAACATTAATTGAAAATAGAGAATGACGGGAAAAACGATGGATGAAAACTCACTCTATTTTCGGAATCAACATCGACAAAAGTATAAAATTCAATTATAATGATGTCTGTTTCGAAAATTACTTTTTTCAGTATGTAGTTTTGTCCGATTAACAATAAAAATAATATCGCAAATATTTTAGACAGTTTTGATAAATCTTAACTGAAAACCCCGTATATGAAGAATGCAAAATATTTAATAAATAAGTTAAACAAGAAATTATTTTTCAGATTATAATTACAGGAAAAAACAGTGGAAGTATCATATGCATATTAGAAAAAAAAATTAGAATAAATAAACAAATATATATATAAGGTAAATAAAATAATCTGCAGTAGAAATCTATTAAATTTTGTTCTAAATAAAAGAAAGCAAACGTGAAACATAAACAGAGTAAGCTTCAACAGTCATAACATCAATGTTTTCATCAAAATCGACTTAACTTTCAGGATGAAAAATAATTTGTGTTCCGAAATGAATCGGTACTTATTTTTTCTCTTTTTCGACTTAGATTGAAAGAATATTACTTTTTGTAAAATGTTATGAAAAATGAAAAATGATGGGAACTGCATTTAGTCCTAGATAGCTTTATGGCAGAAATTAGACATCGAAAAAGACTTTTATGAGCGTTTTTTATGACTGAAATATAGGGAAAAATAAAAGGGAATATTATGAAGACAAAACCTGAAAATGTATTTTAAAAGAGAGTGAATTGAGGATTAAAAATGGAAAAACTCTAAAAGTAGCAAAAATCGAAAATCTTTTTTTTTTTTTTTTTTTTTTTTTTTTTTTTTCCCACGAAAAAAAGTATTAAACGCCAAGCTTAACAAACAGGAGAATCCTTAGACTGCCAAACCTGGTAGGAATAGTTAAAAAAAATAGTAGAAAATTGTCGCTAGTTGAATGTACCAAACCTAGTAGGAATAGCTCAAAAAATAATAGAAAATGTCGCTGGTTGAATGTGCCACACGAATGGAAGTGGAGAACGCTGAATGTGCTATACGAAATGAAGAGGAGAACGCTGATTGTGCCAATGATAAGATGCGCGGCGGCAGATGGCTATTACACAGCTTGATCATGTTGTTATTGTTTACATCAATGTGATATTTTTAAACAAGGTGAAAAATATTAAATAAATAAATAAAAGAAATGTTAATATCAGGTATTTGAACACTAAACGAAAGGAAACAAGGTACCTACACTTCAAAGTGCTGAACTAAGAGCCCAAAAGGAGTGAAGTGGACAACACTGTAAGTACCAGAAGTAAGTACCAGAAGTAAGAGTTTTTCTTTTTTTTTTCGCTCTCTTGAAAATTTTCCTCTGTTGGATTTTCGGCATTTCCCATTTTTAATCCTCAATTATTTCCTCGACGTTAGTTATTGAAAATAGATAATTTTCGATTAGATAGAGAGATGGGATACTACTACATTTAAAGTAAAACAACAAAAACTATCGCAAACAATGCAAACGTTTGTGATAAAGACTAGGTGAAAACTTATGGAGTGTGACGGATGTAAACATATACGTAATAATAAATTAGATAATATATATTTTTCAGATTCATTACGAAAAGCCTTCGAAAGAATCACACGTAGGGTATAAAAGCTTTGCCACACAAAATAAAATAAAACCACAATTCAGATAGCCATAGTATAATTTTCATAAATGATGCATCCGTTCTAAAATTTGCCTTAAATTTTGTTTTGCGTATAATTATATGGTTAACCCTTTCACGACAAAGGGAAGCATTTCCCCCCTTTTTTTAATTGGTGATTGTCGTATTTAATTAAAGCCTTATCTGCATTTTTGACGCAGAATGTGTAAATAGAACGTATGCCGAACGGAATTACGTAAAAGATGTGGAAACTGTGCTAAACGCCGCATAGAAAATAGGACACATAATACACGATACTGTATGCAATGTATATCTTTGCTTCACAACCAAAGCAAATTGCTTCAAAGAACATCATAATTAGCACATTATTTTGCATAGTAATTTTATTTCATAATTTTGTATTATATTATTTAACATTTTGTTATAATAAACCAGTAAATAAAATACATTGCATAATAAGCCTAACTGTAATTTATGTTACCTTTATAGCCCATTGGAAAAAATATTTCCCATAAAATTAAAAAAAAATAAATAAATAAAAATAAAAACTACACATTGTTATATATTTTTTCTTATGATTTTTATTTATTTTACATCTAAACAAACTAAAATAAACAGTTACATACCAATATTTACTCTTAGCAACCTTATGGTCCTGTAAGGGTAATAAAAGAGGAAACTTTCTATACCTTTGTATATATTGGTATTTTCATTAAAAACACTCAATTTTGACATCATAATTCAGAAAGATTCATAGTCGTATAAGTTAAGTCTTAGTGCCTTCAGAATTTAACTTTTACGTTGAGACCTGCCATACAAATGAGTTAACTGAACTTTCTTTGACGTTAAAATATAAAAATAAACTATCCCGTAAAGAGAAAAACAAATGAGCCATTTTGAGTTAAGGAGGGTAATCGCCTTAAAACTTTTTAAAAAGTCAAAATGTTTTTTTGTCTATTATTAATAGATCGGGAGGCGTAGGCTTACCATTGTGTTTTCCGGCATTCAATGGTATGAAAACATGGAGGACTGGGAGCAGGAAAATCCAATGGTAAACCTACGAGTCAACCGATCGCTAAAATCGGGTTTTCAGGAGTTTTCCACCAAGATATGACTTGGCAAACCGATTGTGTTTAAATATGCGAATCGAGATATAACTAATCTTGAATTTCATCCGTGAACTCATGAGGTGATTGCCTGTGCTGCCACTTCCCGGTCTATAAAGAAGGACACGTTACAAAAATTTGAAAGGAAAAATCATGACGATACTCCAATTTGAATCGGTTTTACGATAAAATATGTGGAGCGATACCTCTCCAAATTGAGGTACTTGAACTTGAGATACCAACTTGAACTTTAAAGTAATTTTTATTTCAAAACAGATATTTTTGACATTACGCGCATCATATTTCTAAAACTAAGTAACGTAGAAACTTAATATTTAGTATTATATTGTATTTTATATAGTTGTATTATTGTAACTATTTTTAAGTAATTACCTGTAATATATGTATTTATTTTTTACATTTGTATTGAAATTTTATCATAAATTTTGTATTTTATGGATTAATTGCCTAAAAAAATAATTTATTTCGTAAATTTGAATATTATTTTAGGTTGAAGTTAAAGTACAACATTAAACGAATGCATATATGAAATATTATCTGGTTATATTGAATATACAGGGTGCAATATGTTATCTATCGGCGAACTTTAATTGCTCAACCGTTGGTCGTAGACATATAGTTCCAATTACAAAAAACGTTTCAAATGAGGTAAATATTCATGTTGTGGCATTATTTAAAGTAAAAAATCAATTTTACAAAAATTACGAAATCTAACTTTTTATACGGTCTCCCAGTCCCTATAGTTATATTTAGTGCAAGTTTACACATATCATAACAGATATAACACAAAAAGTTTGACATCTGTACTACAAAAATTGACAGAGTTATTAAATTTCAAAGTTTGAGATTTTTTCGCATGATTTTGTCTTTCACTGAGGGATCAGTTAAAAGATTAATTAAAGTAATTGGAGATCAAAATCAGAGTGCAATGTCCTTTTTACGGCGAAACCACCTTTAGCCGGTATCGCCAAATTGAGGTATCACCAAAGAGGGTTATTTTATTGAAATATTTTAGCTGACTTTTAGGGGTCGTATACAAAGCGAAGAATGAAATATTGAAATTAAACTGAAAAATAAATATCAATTTATTATAATATCAGAAAACGGTCTACTATAAAAGATGAATATGTCAAATGACGGAATCTACTAGAGATACTGCTCAAAGTGTTGTTTAACTCTTTTATGGGTCGAACAACCTTCAAACGTCAAAGTAGGTAGAACCGACAACCGGAAAATAAAACATACCCATTACGGATTAGATAATTAGTAGCGGAATAAAAACGACCAGCCGAGCTATAGCGAGCATGAAAATTGGGATTATGCAAATTACTATAGTACCGCAGCGCCACACGTTCGGGATAAAACTCGAGCCATGTAGCAGTGGACATGCTAGTCAGCGCTGAGATCGTGGATATCGTGGAGATGGCAGAAATTAGACATCGAAAAAGACTTTTATGAGCGTTTTTTATGACTGGAATATAGGGGGAAAAAAGGGAATATTATGAAGACAAAACCTGAAAATGTGTTTTAAAAGAGAGTGAATTGAGGATTAAAAATGAAAAAACTCTAAAAGTAGCAAAAATCGAAAATCTTTTTTTTTTTTTTTTTTTTTTTTTTCCCACGAAAAAAACTCTTAAACGCCAAGCTTAACAAACAGGAGAATCCTTAGACTGCCAAACCTGGTAGGAATAGTTAAAAAAATAGTAGAAAATTGTCGCTAGTTGAATGTGCCAAACCTAGTAGGAATAGCTCAAAAAATAGTAGAAAATGTCGCTGGCTGAATGTGCCACACGAATGGAAGTGGAGAACGCTGAATGTGCTATACGAAATGAAGAGGAGACGCTGAATGTGCCAATGATAAGATGCGCGGCGACAGGTGGCTATTACACAACTTGATCATGTTGTTATTGTTTACATCAATGTGATATTTTTAAACAAGGTGAAAAATATTAAATAAATAAATAAAAGAAACGTTAATATCAGGTACTTGAACACTAAACGAAAGGAAACAAGGTACCTACATTTCAAAGTGCTGAACTAAGAGCCCAAAAGGAGTGAAGTGGACAACGCTGTAAGTACCAGAAGTAAGAGTTTTTCTTTTTTTTTTCGCTCTCTTGAAAATTTTCCTCTGTTGGATTTTCGGCGTTTCCCATTTTTAATCCTCAATTATTTCCTCGACGTTAGTTATTGAAAATAGATAATTTTCGATTAGATAGAGAGATGGGATACTACTACATTTAAAGTAAAACAACAAAAACTATCGCAAACAATGCAAACATTTGTGATAAAGATTAGGCGAAAACTTATGAAGTGTGACGGATGTAAAAATATACGTAATAATAAATTAGATAATATATATTTTTCAGATTCATTACGAAAAGCCTTCGAAAGAATCACATGTAGGGTATAAAAGCTTTGCCACACAAAATAAAATAGAACCACAATTCAGATAGCCATAGCATAATTTTCATAAATGATGCATCCGTTCTAAAATTTGCCTTAAATTTTGTTTTGCGTATAATTATATGGTTAACCCTTTCACGACAAAGGGAAGCATTTCACCCCTTTTTAAAATTGGTGATTGTCGTATTTAATTAAAGCCTTATCTGCATTTTTGACGCAGAATGTGTAAATAGAACGTATGCCAAACGGAATTACGTAAAAGATGTGGAAACTGTGCTAAACGCCGCATAGAAAATAGGACACATAATATACGATACTGTATGCAATGTATATCTTTGCTTCACAACCAAAGCAAATTGCTTCAAAGAATATCATAATTAGCACATTATTTTGTATAGTAATTTTATTTCTTAATTTTGTATTATATTATTTAACATTTTATTATAATAAACCAGTAAATAAAATACATTGCATAATAAGCCTAACTGTAATTTATGTTACCTTTATAGCCCATTGGAAAAAATATTTCCCATAAAATTCCAAAAAAAAAAAAAAAAAAAAAAAAAAAATTACACATTGTTATATATTTTTTCGTATGATTTTTATTTATTTTACATCTAAACAAACTAAAATAAACAGTTACATACCAATATTTACTCTTAACAACCTTATAGTCCTGTAAGGGTAATAAAAGAGGAAACTTTCTATACCTTTGTATATACTGGTATTTTCATTAAAAACGCTCAATTTTGACATCATAATTAAGAAAATTTCATAGTCGTATAAGTTAAGTCTTAGTGCCTTCAACATTTAACTTTTACGTTGAGACCTGCCATACAAATGATGTTAACTGAACTTTCTTTGACGTTAAAATATAAAAATAAACTATCCCCTAAAGAATGAGCCATTTTGAGTTAAGGAGGGTGATCGCCTTAAAACTTTTTAAAAAGTCAAAGTGTTTTTTTGTCTATTATTAATAGATCGGGAGGCGGAAGCACAGACTATCACCTCATCAAGTTCACGGATGAAATTCTAGGTTGAGTTAAATCTCGATTCGCATATTAAAACGCAATCGGTCTGCCAAGCCCTATCGTGGTGGAAAACACCCGAAAACCCGATTTTAACGGTTGACTCGTAGGCTTACCATTGTGTTTTCCGGCATCCAATGGTATGAAAACATGGAGGACTGGGAGCAGGAAAATCCAATGGTAAACCTACGAGTCAACTGACCGCTAAAATCGGGTTTTCAGGAGTTTTCCACCAAGATATGACTTGGCAAACCGATTGTGTTTAAATATGCGAATCGAGATATAACTAATCTTAAATTTCATCCGTGAACTCATGAGGTGATTGCCTGTGCTGCCACTTCCCGGTCTATAAAGAAGGACACGTTACAAAAATTTGAAAGGAAAAATCATGACGATACTCCAATTTGAATCGGTTTTACGATAAAATATGTGGAGCGATACCTCTCCAAATTGAGGTACTTGAACTTGAGATACCAACTTGAACTTTAAAGTAATTTTTATTTCAAAACAGATATTTTTGACATTACGCACATCATATTTCCAAAACTAAATAACGTAGAAACTTAATATTTAGTATTATATTGTATTTTATATAGTTGTATTATTGTAACTATTTTTAAGTAATTACCTGTAATATATGTATTTATTTTTTAGATTTGTATTGAAATTTTATCATAAATTTTGTATTTTATGGATTAATTGCCTAAAAAAATAATTTATTTCGTAAATTTGAATATTATTTTAGGTTGAAGTTAAAGTACAATATTAAACGAATACATATATGAAATATTATCTGGTTATATTGAATATACAGGGTGCAATATATTATCTATCGCCGACCTTTAATTGCTCAACCGTTGGTCGTAGACATATAGTTCCAATTACAAAAACGTTTCAAATGAGGTAAATATTCATGTTGAGGCATTATTTAAAGTAAAAATTCAATTTTACAAAAATTACGAAATCTAACTTTTTATACGGTCTCCCAGTCCCTATAGTTATATTTAGTACAAGTTTACACATATCATAACAGATATAACACAAAAAGTTTGACATCTGTACTACAAAAATTGACAGAGTTATTAAATTTCAAAGTTTGAGATTTTCTCGCATGATTTTGTCTTTCACTGAGGGATCAGTTAAAAGATTAATTAAAGTAATTCGAGATCAAAATCAGAGTGCAATGTCCTTTTTACGGCGAAACCACCTTTAGCCGGTATCGCCAAATTGAGGTATCACCAAAAAGGGTTATTTTATTAAAATATTTTAGCTGACTTTTAGGGGTCGTATACAAAGCGAAGAATGAAATATTGAAATTAAACTGAAAAATAAATATCAATTTATTATAATATCAGAAAACGGTCTACTATAAAAGATTAATATGTCAAATGACGGAATCTACTAGAGATACTGCTCAAAGTGGTGTTTAACTCTTTTATGGGTCGAACAACCTTCAAACGTCAAAGTAGGTAGAACCGACAACCAGAAAATAAAACATACCCACTAAGGATTAGATAATTGGCAGCGGAATAAAAACGACCAGACGAGCTATAGCGAGCATGAAAATTGGGATTATGCAAATTACTATAGTACCGCAGCTCCACACGTTCGGGATAAAACACGAGCCATCTAGCAGTGGACATGCTAGTCAGCGCTGAGATCGTGATGGCAAGCTACGCATGCAAGCAATATGCCGAAATGATACTTATTTATGGTGAATGTCGAAAGAATGCCAGAGAGGCTACGAGTGTTTATTCAAAACGTTTTCCTAAGGATCTACATCCAACGCATGAAAATATAACTAATGCATTGCACCATATTAGAGACACCGGCTCTGTTTCACCACGACCCAGAACAAGTAGACAGGCAAGGTGTAATGTTCGAGTGATACCGGAGGAGGTGCTATGATTCGCCCTTTTAATTTCACAATTGAGCTCGGCGGAAATAAGCGAGGCATGTGGTCAGCATGTCTGGCATTTGTTGCGTGCACTTGATGAGCATCCATACCATATCCGACACTGGTGCAAGCATTGATGCTGGGTGACCACACACGATGATTTTTTTATTGTAATTTCATACTCAACACCTTAGAGGAATATCCGTCATTCCTTTGTGACATTCTGTGTGACAGATTAGTCATTGCTTATACGGGGTGGCATTGTGAACGTGCACAATGTGGATTACTGGTCTCTGGAAAACCTCCACATCGCCCGCGCAGTACGACACGTGTGGTGCGGTATATTGGGAACTAAGATTGTCGGACCAATCTTCTACGATAGGACCTTAACGGGCGATCATTACCTGCATCTGCTACAAAACACGGTACGTGACTGGTATGAAGAGTTGCTCTCCGACATGCTTGCCGAGTGTGGTTTCAACATGATGGAGCCCTCTCCATACAAAAAATCAAACGTCCGGGCGTATCTGGCCACCGAATTCCGTGAACAGATCCTTGGATATGGTGGTCCGGTAGAGTGACCACCGCTTTCACCGGACTTGACACCCATGGATTTCTACCTCTAGGGTCAGATCAAGGGATGTGTCTATGTGACTGAGACCACTTCTCTAGTTTATCGGAAGCAGCGCATCGTCCTTGATTGTCGAACAGTTTACACACCTGCTGAGCTGTAACGTGTCCAGGACTCAGTACAGTCACGCATTCAATTGTGCATTGCCACCAATGGAGAACATTATGAGCAGTATCTCTAGTAGATTCCGTCATTTGACATACTCATTTTTTACGGTAGACCGTTTTCTATTATTATAATAAATTTATATTTATTTTTCAGTTTAATTTCAATATTTCATTCTTCGCTTTGTATACGACCCCTAGATGTCAGTTAAAATTTTTTAATGAAATAACCCTCTTTGGTGATACCCCAATTCGGCGATACCGGCTAAAGGTGGTTTCGCCTTAAAAGGACATTGCACCCTGATTTTGATCTCGAATTACTTTAATTAATCTTTTAACTGATCTCTCAGTGAAAGACAAAATCATGCGAAAAAATCTCAAACTTTGAAATTTAATAACTCTGTCAATTTTTGTAGTACAGATGTCAAACTTTTTGTGTTATATCTGTTATGATATGTGTAAACTTTTACTAAATATAACTATAGGGACTGGGGGACCGTATAAAAAGTTAGATTTTGTAATTTTTATAAAATTGATTTTTTACTTTAAATAATGCCACAGCATGAATATTTACCTCATTTGAAACGTTTTTGTAATAGGAACTATATGTCTACGACCAACGGTTGAGAAATTAAAGGTTGGCGATAGATAACATATTGCACCCTGTATATGTTTAATAATCCTACGCGCAACACATGTATGTCAAATCACCTTTTAGAAAATTCTTAATTAGTATGTCTTAATTAAATTACTTTCTAATTATTTTTCATTAAAAGTATTTAAAGAAACAAATATTTGTGCAATTTACACACACACACGCACACAAAAAAAAGTGTTTAATGGGCAGAAATATTTACAGCTCGAATTTTTTTAAATAGTGTGTTAAAAACAAGCCATATCGAGCTCCTGAAGATGATCTCCCCACTTAATGAAGTGAAAATAAACATATTGTCATTTATCTCACAATGCAGTGCTACTGTCTCTGTTATTTTTAATTAACAAAAAACAAAACAATTCTTTACAGCGCAACTCTTGTCTGATCTGGGAAAATGTCCGATTCTTTAAATGTAGAAATCCATTAGATTTTTCTTTGAATAAAACAAAGCAAAAGACAGACATAAACAGCAATCTTCAACGGTCATAACATCAATATCTTCATCAAAATCGAATTAAGTTTCAGGATAAAAAATAATTTGTGTTTCGAACTGTGTTTTTTTCTGTTTCAGCGTAAATTGAAAGAATATTACTTTCCCATAAAGTGTTATGATAAATGAAAAATGATGGGAACTGTATTTGTCGTTTCATAGCTTTTTGGACATAAATTAGACACTAAAAACGATTTTAGTGTGTTTTTTATTTGTGACAAGAAGATAAGGAATAATAAAATGAAACATTGTGAAAACAAAACTCAAAGTGTGTTTTAAAAGTGAGTGAATGATTGTAAATATTTTATCATTGAAGAAAATAGATATTTTATGTTTAAAGAGAACGATAGCATAGTAGCAGATTTAAAGTTAAATAAATAACAAAAAGAACGAAATATTGTATACGTGTATATTTTTACGATAATATTGAGTGAAATTCCGTCAAGAATGATGAACCAAAAGAAAATTTAATAATAATAAAATTTTATATACATTATTTTTCACAATTATTTCATATTTTATTAATTGCATATTAGGAAAGCCATTCAAGAAATATTATCAGAATTTATTTAGAAGTTATATTTTTCTTAAAAGAGACTAAAGAAAATGTTCCTTTCATTGAATTTTGACACTGTAAAAATTTTATATGTTATGCCATTTCTAGGATAAGTTAAATATCAGGACATCATTTGGATTCATGTAGGGCCACTTAAGAATGTTTATTGTAAATAATTATAATCGTATTAAGCGTTATTTCGGGACAAATCATAATAAAAGTAATAATTTTCTCCTTTTCATTACATTTTCTTACTTTTTCATGAAAATTGAGAAAAAAGAAATTGATTATTATGATAAAAGAAAAAAAACGTTTGCATTCTATACCCGACAAAGCTTTCTTAGGAATTGGGTCGGATATTCACCACAATTTCCAAAGTATACTCTTTGTTTTATTTATGAAAAATTCTGTTTTTAAATATAGATAAGATTATTGTTAGATATATAATATGGTACTTCTTTACCCAGACAGCTAACTCGCTTGACTCTGCGGTAATCATGTTTTGGTTGTATCACTGGAATAATTTTAAGATTGTGGAAAATATAAAGAATACTAATTAAATTTAAATGTGTTCTACTTTTTTAGAGTTGTTTTTGTTTTTATTTTATTCCGATGTGAAAAACAGAGGGCGTGCAGTTTATCCACAATTTTCAAATAGATTTTTCGCCTTATTTAATGTCAGAAAAATATTAAAAATTCTGCGATTAAATGCGGTGAATACGAATTCTGCTACCTTAATATTAAATTGAAATTTACTAATCTAAAATAAGGCTGCCAGAATCCTTAGAAATTCCAAGGAGTGTAGGCATCTTATTTGAAGACGTCCAGATTTTCTAAAGAGTCTTCCATCAAGGCATCTGAAATCCAATAGAGATATACTTATATGCAAACTGGCTTCAAATGCGAAAGTCCACTAAATAGATTAAATTTAAAAAATCAAAAAACCCGACTGCGTAAAAAGCGAACTAATTAATTATTTCTCAACAATGTGAAACTATTTTTCATACTATTTACCTATTTTTTTTTATCTACTTGTATTGATGGCTTTTAAGTTGTGTTTAATTGTTAGTTTCTATCTATAACGACTGTTTTGATGAGGCCTATAGATGTCTATGAAGGTTAGAGTTGCAGTAAAACTAGAGATCCTACCTACACAACTTCCAGGTCGTGTAATATTTAAACGGAGCTTCTGACTGTAAAATAGTGAATGAAACATCGTTTTCATTTTGAAAGACCTATCCAATGATTTGCCACTTAATAGGGTGCGTAAATTTTTTTTTCGTCTCTACCGCCATTTTATATTTTACGGCCGCTATTTTGAATTTATAAAAACAAAACCTAGCCTAGAACCGTCGGACGGTTAAGACGAATCGATAGAGACCCCATTCATTAAAATCCATCCAACCGTTGCGATGTTTCAAGGGTATAAAGAAATCCACATACCCAGATATGCATGAAACACATGACCCTTCTTGGCAGTTGGATAAAAAACAGCATTGAATTTTTAATCTTTTAAAAATGTGGTATTATTTAAGGCTGTTCTCAGATCCAAAGGAGCTACTTTCTGACACATTTCTAAATTCATTTTTGTTCGGTAACGTATGGAATTGGCAGTTTCTTTTCTTTTTTTTTTTTTTTTTTCAAAAACTATATAATCGAATGGAAATTTCCATTTCGTGGTAAAAGTAGATCTTTGAAAAAATACTGTGAAAGTGGGCCTTTTGAAGCAAATTCGCAACGCGCAGCGCGAGAAATTGGAAAAATTTATCGTCACGTGCCAAGAGCAGCTACGTAATTTATTTATAAAAAAAAAATGGAAAACGCTATTAAAAAGCCAGCCAATTTTATGCCTTTACGTTTAAAATTGAGTTAAAAAATGTGTCAAAAATGTGTCCCGTTGTTGAGCAGGGAATTTGAGAGTCACCTTAAGTTTAATTTATGAAAAGAGCAAATAAGCATGTTTAAACCTGCATTCAAAGGATATTATTGTTCGAATGTCACGAATATTGATAAGCTATTCGAAATAGTTATGGGGCAATATTTTCATAAATGCCCCATTCGTTCTAAAATGTGTTTTAAATATAAAATAATATATGACAGGCAGGACATCAATTATCTAAGAAGATAAGATATTATATTCATATCTTTTGAACAAAATCGTGAAAAATATTAGATGTTCCGATACCAGAGATATATGTTATTTTTAGAGCAATATTAAAATTGGCATACGTGTCATAAAAATTTTTAAAGGAAATCTTATCTTTGTAAAATTCGGCTATAAAAATCCTAAAGGAAAACGAAGCTCCCGTTAAAGAAGAAATAGAAGGAAACTGAAATAGCAACCCCAATAAAGAAAATGGCGGAACTGGAGTCTGTGCTATCATTCCTATCCTAGTTTGGAATTTTTCTTACTGTAACTGTAGTTTATCTATCTTTGGCCTTATTTATGGGTAATTCCGTTGGTCGTTGCTTCAAAGGGGAGAAATAATTAGGGTATTTTAATGGCAGTTCTTTTGGGAATTTTACTGAATATTTTCCCTTTATTAACCGTTTTTTAAAAAGACAGATAAATTCGCGAGATATATTTCATGCTCTAGCTATTCTTATCTCTCTATATAAAAGTCTAAAAGTTTGTGTATGTTCCTTATGCAAATCAACAATGTTTGACCGATTTGGACGAAACTTCCTACAGATAAGTTTTAAAACGAAATAAAATTATTGACAAATTTTAAATTTCTCCAAACCACACTCTTTACCCTGTATATATACATTTTAGTTTTATAATGTAGCTCTTTAGATACTGTTGCCACGCCCTTTAAAAATAACGCAAGAATTAAAATAAAATAAAATAACACATGAATGTTGATTTTAAAACTCATTAAAAATTCACACCCATTCGCTATATTTTTAAATTCAGAGTTTAAATCATTTTGAGCATATAATGCGCACTTATCATATGCAAAATTCAAGAAAATTACTCTAAATGATTGACCTCTAAATGATTACTCTAAATTTCATTTGAATGTATTTGAAGTTAAAACGTTTACAAAAGAGACATTTCAGTTTCAAGAAAAAATCAGTTTCAAAATAATAATAATAAGAAGAAACTACTAAATATGACGTCACTTACGATGGAACAAAGCGTTTAATGCATATCCAAATTAGGATACGCATTAATTATAAAAAAGCAAAGGAAATAAGAATATGACGTCATTTTACTGTAATAATTTTAGATTTAATTTTTATGATTGGAAATGTTAAAAAGATGTTTTATCATGGATGGCGGCTTCCTGCTCTTCTGAAATTAGCATCCATTATCTATAATGTAAAAGCTTTATTTTCATGCCATATGAAATAAAATTTCAGTAAATGACATACAGTAAGTATAGATTTGTTAAATTTTTTTCGCTGTCGCTAAAGAAATGTTATATTTTCTGTTACACACGCCAAAGAAAATGTGCATTCTCCTTTACAAAGATAATGGATTTTACTTTAATTGCATCACAATAACGTCATTTTTTCCGAGTGTCGTTTTAACGATTTTTGGGCGCAAGTACATCAATCTCCGTTATTGTGATTGCCGTATTTTTAAAATATTGCATTTTTGTTTATTTTAATAGAATGGCCCCTCTCCATGGTTAATACGGATAATGCCTGCTGGGGGGGGGGGGGGGGGTTGTGTGTGTTCTACCAGCTGAAATAGAAAATAATAATAGAATAAAAAATATAATAGGTTTTCTTGTGTCCTCCAATTGAAGAATGAGAATTGAAAAGAGATTTTAAAAAATTATAAATTATGTGATAGAAAAAAATAATGAATATTTTACATTGTGCACAGTTTTTCAAAGCAGCAGGGTCATTCTCCCAGTAACGTGCATTTACAGTACCAATAAATGGAAATAAATATAAAAAACCGTATCATCTTATCAAAAAAAAAAAACAAAAACAAAAAAACAAAAAAAAACGTAATTTTGTGACATTTGATGTGCAGTTTTACACCTTAGTTTCAGCATTTTTATTATTTTTAACAGCACAGCTCCACCTGTTGGCAAAAATTTGAGTTTTTTTTTCAAATGCTGTATAAACATTTATGAGCTACCCGATATATCAATTATTTCACCGTTATTACATTTTTCTATTTTTACAATAAGAAATTATTTGATTCGTGAAAATTTTCGAGTTCCGGTTTTATGCGTCTTAGAAGTTCCTGAAACCGATTTTATGAAAATATCTTTCCGTGACTCTGTTTGTCTGTCTGTATGCCTCACACATTTTGTGGGCGCTTTATCTGAAGAACTAATGAACTGAATTGTATCAAACCAGAGATTTTGCTAGACATGGACATAAATTAGTGTTAATTAGGTTTTGGTGTGAAATCGCCCAGCAGGTGTCTCAGCTAGGCTGCATTTTTCACAATTTCAGCGATAGCTATATCTCAAGAACTAATGAACGACAAATCATCAAATTTCATATTGTGTTAGAACTTGATACACTGGTGATCAAAATTAAAGATAATGAGAAATAATATGCTCAGTAAGTTAATGTTGCAACCAATGCCCAATGTTGCAACTATTTATGTTAGTTAAAAACAACTGAACACAAAATTGTACTTCCGCGCATATGTTAGAGTCGAAAAATGCAAATTCGGTGATTGACAATGTGGTGCGCAATGGACGCATGTAAGAATTCCGGTCTGTAGTGTTATTTAAAGTGAATGTCGTGTCTGAGAGTGATCATTATTCATTAGTTATGTTATGGCTCAAAGACACCATTTAAGTAAAGGTAAAAAATGGCGAATAATTTGTAGAATCGAGTGAGGTAAAAAACAAATGGAGGTCACCCAAGTTTGGGATATCCTTCAAAGTGTCGTATCAAGAGCTTGGAACCTCTTTTTAAACGCTGGATCCGTTAATAGACCACCTGGTCAAGAGCGACCGAAAGCAACAACTTCATTCGAAGACAGTTTTCTTTCATTTTCGGCTCGAAGAAACCGAGAAGCGACTACAAGAGATTTGGTTTAAGATCTTCACGCAGCCATATAAATTTGAATTAGCCGTTCTACTGACTGAACTAAGGATTAACGATCGTGGACGTTATGCAAGAAAACCAATAGTTTGTGTCTCACTTACTCCAGCTTCCAAAGGGGTCCGTTTAAACTAGTACCGTCGTCATGTTCAACGAAGCTAAGAAGACTTGGCCAGAGTATTGTTTACTGACGAGTCCAGATATAGTCTGAACACTGATTTTAGACGTGTTCTGATCTGGGGAGAGGAAGGTGCACGCAACATGCCTTCCCTTATCCGTGAAATATCCCGTTTCCGTGGTTTAAGGGTTTAGTGGGAAATCATGACAAATGGCCGCACCGAGCTGTGTATCTTTCAAGGAGGTTAGGTAACCACTTGCAAATATGTGGATAGGTATTGGAATCCCAAGTTAGATTGTCTAGGGGTGCTGTTGGCTCAGAGTTTTTGTTAATGGATGACAATGCTCAGCCACATCGAGCATATGTGGTATCAAAATACTTGCAAAGAGAAGATACCACTGGAATGGATTGGTCACCTTACTTGCCTGACTTAAACCCGATTGTGCATGTTTGGGATGCCTTAGGGCGCCGAAAATTCCTCCCCGGATTCTCCAGGAGCTGAAAAGTGCACTTTTGGAAGAGTGGCGTGCAATTCCGCAAGACCTGATCAACACTTAAGTAAAGTCTATGAAATCGTGTAAGGTATGCATATCTGTCCAAGGTGACCATACACTATATTAAAGAAAAACATTTCCACAAGAGGCGACCTTATTTTTCCATCATTTTCCAATTTCCATAAATCTGGTTTTCATTTCAATATTTTGAGAATAATCCACTGTCAAACATTGTAATTTATGTTAACTAATGCTTTTGTATGAATTTCTGTTAACGATAACATGGTTATTGTTTTTTAAATTATGTGAAAATATTTTCTATCGTGAAGATTTGGAAAATGTCGCCGTTTGTGCGATGAAACGTTCGCCAATCTAAATAAGGATATTTTATCATTTTTTATAGCGTTATTTAACCTAATCTGTTTATAAGTGATTATTATACATGTTGTATTATCCTTCAGTTTTTATTACCAGTGTATAAATAGTCATTGCTTTCGTTTAGGTTTAAATCGCTCAACAGGTGATGCTTCTATGCTGTGTTTATCCGAATTTCTGCAATAGCTATATCTTTAGTATTAATACAAAGAATTCCACCAAACTTCATATTCTGTTAGACATTAACATAAACAGATCCTTGTTAGGTTTGGGTGTATGCCGTCCAACATGTGTGATTGCTCTGCTTTGTTTTTCACAATTTCTGTGATTAGCTATATCTCAAGAATAAGTAGATTGTCATTTAATTTCGGTTGCGGACGATTTAAGTTATACATAGAATAAACTTTTATGATGTCAACATTATACTATTATTACAGCTATAGTTAGTTAATATTTTATTGAATTTTAAAGTTAAGGAGTCCTTTGTGAAACACCCTGTGAGTATAAGAATTGTAGGAACCTGGAACTTATACCTTTCTAAAACAAAACTATAATCATGCAAATTCGAAAGTATAATACAGGATGCCTATTAATGAATCGTAATATCTGGTTTATAATTCGCAGGTGAAACAAACATGTTTAGACTAGAATATTCTTATTATTGTGGATTTCCGTATTTATTTTCTTACAATAATTAACTAAAATTTTTGGATCAAAAAATATTTGTTTTATCCGAGGATTCCACGCAGGAAATTACGGCACATTCATTAATCGAAAAAGTTCGGAGATTCAGAAAGCTATTATAAAACAAATTAAATTCATACAAATTAAATTTAGCTTCAAATCCATAGAAGAACAATAAAATATCATCGGTGAAGTCTCACAAAAGATATCGCTAATTTCTGGCGTCCGAAGAATGAACACATTCAGTTTATTTGCTTCAGTGGAATCCCGTCGCAAGGAATGTGTACGGTCGACTGGCGATACGTCTAAGCCCAATGAAGCATTGCTTCACATGTGGGCGTCATTGGACGCTGTTTCTGGTCCACTATTTTCAGGAAAGTTAAAAATTTTCCCCGCCATCAGTCACCAAATGAATTTATTCCATCAAACTTCTAAAGGTAATTTTCTCGAATTCTGTCATATGTTGCTAGACAGCCTATCGAAGAAAAAGGCATTTTATGGTAATGATAGATGGTGGAGAACAGAGGAGTTTAAAAGATGAAGGAACACATTTAAAGTTTTGAAATATTATATTGGTGAAATTTATTTCAATATGCATGACATGAAGAGTAATATTCAGCTTCTGTTATTCTATTTGCATATTTTGCAGACGCATGATTGATTATTTGAACTTTTTCAATTATTGAAACAATCTTGAGAAGGATGAGATATGTAAAAGTGGATTTCATGAAATGAGGATTATACATGTATATGTATATATGTATATGATATTTAAAGTACACATATATATGTATGTATGTATGTATGTATAGGGTGGTCATAAAAAAACTTCCCCGATATATGTACCCCTAGCGATCTAACCGCTCAACCAATCGAAAGAAAATTTCAGATTTAGTTATTTGAAGGTACGTGCTCGAGATCGTGATGATTTAAAACAATAGATCTCTCACGGTTACGGTTACAGTGAAAAAATTACAAAATTTTCGAATGGCAATATCTTTTTCTTCCTACTGAAATTCATTAGCGCATTTAAAAACCATAAATGGCGTTGGAACGATGCACATATGACTAAAATTGCGGGTGTAATATCGTGGCACTCAGTCCTAATCAGTTCCTATGTAACGTAATATTCAGAACTCTAAAACAAATTATTACATTTTTATTTTCACTATGTGTTCACAAACATAACTGAAAAACATATTTTAAAAAAATCATACAAAATTGCTCAGTTCACAAGTGAAAAAAAATCGCCAACTGAAAAACATGTCTTGTAGCCACTTCTTCATTCCACGCAATGGTCTTTCTTGCAAGTTTTTTACGCCGGCAATTTTCATCGTACGTGTATCATTCCAACGTCATTTATAGTTTTTCAATAACTGCGCTGATGAATTTGCGCATAAAAAAAATGGATGTTGCCATTCGAATTTCTTTTCACTGTAGCGGTAACCGGTAGAGCTATATTGTTTAAATTCATCATGATCTCGAGCGCATACCTTCAAATAGGTATATCTAAACTTTCTTTTCGATTGGTTGAGTGGTTAGGCCGCTAGGGGTTCATATATCGTGGAAGTTTTTTCATGACCACCCTGTATATATAATATACAGTAAACTCCCGACTATCCGGCCAAATGTGACGGAAGGGTAGGCCAGATAATGAATGAAAAAGCCAGATAGGCCGGAGTTCTAAAAATATTTACTAACATCATGCACCCCCCCCCCTCCCCCATGATATTAAAAACACATGTTACACATACTAACATAAATTTTATATATACAGTACATGCCGAACGAAGCAAAACTTAAGCATAAAACACAATCCTAATTCTTTAAAAAATGAGTAAATCTTATTTTACTGTTTATTAATATACTGTTTATCAATAAGTTTATTCACAAATATGAAAAGTTATGCATAAGATAAGAGTCAAAACTTGCAGTTTTTAGTTTTTGAAAAAGTCATTAATTGAAGACTACTTCCCCCTGTTAGCAAACTTCCGCGACGCAATACCCCTCATATACACAAGTAGATGATACCAGGTGGCGTCCATTCTTGCTGACTAATGCACTTCAGTGCTGCCTTTATCGTCTCGTAGCCTTGCGAATGTGGGATGAGATCTTTCCTGCAATCCTTCGAATCTTTTTCGTCTGTTATTTCTCCCTCTGTCAACACTTCTACAATATCGTTTTCAATTAATTCATTAATTCCGTCGTTTGCCATCCATTCTGAAATGTCTTCTGCACTGACATTTTCAGAGCCTGGTATAATTTTCAGCAACGGAAAAAGCTTATCGTTCTCATCTACCATTGCAGTTTCCCACACGGGTTTAAGCTTATCTCTTTGGTCCAAAAGGATGTTCTAATAGATTGCAATTACTATGTTCGGAATTTCTTCCCATGCATTTGGCACCCACCTTGACGGGAACCTGTCTGCCTTGGCCGCTTGCAACATTCCTCATTTTTTAAATAGGCCGGATAGTCGCGAGGCGGATAGTCGGGAGTTTACTGTATATATATATATAGTGTTGTGGACGCAAAACTAGTTCAACCCAGCAGAGCATGTCACAAGCCATGCCACCTGTCTCCAATGATTTAATTAAGTTATTTTCGTTTTAAGATATTTCATATAGTTTAAAGTTTGCTGGTTTGATGTTAAGGGATGCCGGTCTGATTTTCAAGGTAATTAAGTTGTTGTCATTTTGTTCAGTTTATTTTATGTTTATTAATTTTGGTTCAGTTCACTAGTTTTTGTAAAGTATAATATAGTTTTTGGATATATAGTGTAATATGTATGTGTTTAAACATTATAAAACAACATTAATGTATCAGTCACAAATGAGAAAATGAAAATAAAAAAGGTTGGTTGTATTTGGTTGTATTTATGACGGCCAATTATCTGCACGAGGGATATAGGCCCAGGGGAGAGTGCCCTTCATGGGGGGTCTTTCTAAGGGAACCTAACCCGTATTAACGCTCGGAAATCCAAGGTTTGAAGAAAACCACGAAAACTCCGAACGATTAGGCCGACGGGCGCGATTGGGATCGAACCCAGCACCTCCATTCTACCAGCTTCGAGACCAGAACCTCTGAGCCACTGGTGGGGCGAAAATAAAAAAGGAAATCGGTCTTCTATGAAAGATATCCTAAAATAAATTATAATAATACGCGAACTAAGAAATTCAAAAATAGCAAAATATTGAATATTATTGAAATATTTTAAAATATTGGAAAACTAGATCGTTTGTGGAATCACGGCAGAATCACCAGGCACAAATTATCTTAAATTCCACAAAAACATGTACGATTGCCTCCTTGCATGAGCCATAACAAGTTTTAAAATGCAAGATTTGGGCTATCATACATAATAAAACCAGAAAAGAGATGTAGAAAAGTAAGAGATTAAGAATAAATGGATTAAAGAAAGCAATCGCCTACTAAATAATAATAATCTCAGGTAGTTATGACGCAGAAAATTTCAAAAAGTGTTTGTGATAATTTGCACGGACATGTTGCCAGAAGCGTTATAACCGTACAGGAAAGTAGAAAACAACTGAATCAACAAAGGCGTAAAGAGTACAATGTGACTATGTTGATTAGACCATAAATGGTGTAATTAAATCAGATAGATGCTGCCTACTATTATATTAGATATAACAATTAAATAAAAATAGCATAAAATTATTTAAAAAAATAATTAATAATATTTCAGGATTAACCTATAAAAAGTGTAACTCAATTCAGTTAATATTAAATATTTATATAGGACCATTTATACAGAGTGGTCTGGGCCAGCTATATTCTGGATAACTGGTTTTTTCTGGATAATTGGTTGGGCATTAATTTTGATCGGATTTGTAGAATATATGTGGTTGTGTACTGTTTCTAATTTCAAATCAATTATTAGATTACTTAGAGCAAGAATAAGGTTCAATTAAAATAAAAGATTAGATAGCATTGGAAAGAATGTAACTTATGGGAATACCTTGTAAAGAACAATTCTACATAAAAACGAAAACGTCAATATGTAACTAAATATGCTTCCATTTCAAATCCTAGATGCTGGCATCAAGTTATATACCGTGCATGTGATAATGAATTAGGCAATGCAGATGTCAAACTGGCAATGTATGGCACTTTTTACTGGGAAGATTCTGAAAACAGTCAAATTGAAGCATCATTCTGGATAACAGGTTTTCTGGTCCACTGGTTTCCGGAAAAACGGTTCCATACTGTATTTGCTATCTTTAAATTAGAGATTTCGTCAGATTTTGTTAAAAGATAGAGGTTTGGCATACAGAATTTTCAAGGAGTATCACATTAAAAGGGATTATAATTAAAAACAATAAAGAAAACTAAGAAAAATGCTGCCGAAGGTCTAGAAGATAAAGAATTAAAAATGACACTTCAAAATTAAAATTTATATTTCAAAAGACTACTGAACACAACATCGCTGATGTAAAAGTTATTTATTTGATACGACAATCTGTTATTGACAGCGATTCCAAAAAAATTTACTGAGATTGATTAAGATTCGACTTTCACGAAATCTTGAACGATTTCGATACCTATGCCTGTTCATGTTGTTCTGCAACATCTGATTCTCTAATCGTCTAAAACAAACGCTTATGTACAGTTGGTCAAGAAAAAAAAAAAAAAAAAAAAAAAAAAGACCCATTTATTTTATTGTCAAATAGATCCAGAAAGAAAGAAGAGAGGAAAAAAACAAACTAAAATAGTCATTCGATAGCGATTTATGTCTTCTTTAAATGTGTTTAAAAATATATATATGAAGTCGTCTTCATAATGAAATTGTATCAAACATTGAAATTTTCAATACAAACACCTATTTTGACCTCATTTTTTTTTCTTCGGAAAATTGGGTCAAACGGTATATCAAACGGGAAGCTATCCGGTTAAGTAGTTAGGAGTTGATGTGATATAGATATAAATTTTAGAACTCCTAATAATACATTTTAGTTCTTTAGTTGCAAAATAAACTGCAGTGAGGAGTAGTTTTTTAAACGTAACTCAAAAACTAAGTGACGGAGTGAAATAAAATTTTGTATTTGCATATTTAAAGCTTCTAGGAATCAATTTCTACTTAAAATAAACAAATAAATTTTAAAAATCAAAAAACCCTACTGCGTAAAAAGCGAACTAATTAATTATTTCTCATCAATGCGAAACTATTTTTTTTTTAATTCCTGCTATTAGCTCACACTCTCGCTATATATATCTTGTTCAAATTTTCAATCGTTAATAAAATACTTATTATTCATCCAATCAAGCTCAAATAATTTTTTTTAACTTGTAGTGTATGACACTTGATGTTAATACAGTTTTTTTTCAAATATTAATTCATTAATTAAATTAAATTATTTAATTTTCAATAATCGAGAGATCCCACTTCTTTATCAAGGCATTTTAAGCGCCACTCAGGAGGAAAGAAGAATGGGAGGAAAAAAAAAATCTCTTATTGACCTAAGTAGGAATTGACTTAAAATATTTTTTTTATATTACTTGTTTATATTACTTACCTATTTTTTTTATTTACTTGTATTGATGATTTTTAAGTTGTGTTTAATTGTTAGTTCCTATCTATAAACACTGTTTTGGTGAGGTCTATAGATGTCTATGATGGTTAGAGTTGCAGTAAAGCTAGAGATCCTGCCTACACAACTTCCAGATAGTATAGTATTTAAACGGAGCTTCTGACTGTAAAGTAGTCAATGAAACATCGTCTTCTTTTTGAAAGACCTATCCAATTATATGCCACTCAATAGGGTGCGTAAATTTTCTTTTCGTTTCTACCGCCATTTTGTATTTTACGGACGGCATTTTGAATTTATAAAAACAAAAGCTAGCCTATAACCATTGGGCCGTTAAGACGAATCGATAGAGACCTCATCATTAAAATCCATCCAGTCGTTGGGATGTTTCGAGGGTATAAAGAAATCCACATACACAGATATGCGTGCGTGAAACACATAACCCTTCTTTTCAGTCTGGTAAAAAAAAATTGTAGGTTGTAGTGTGTATTTTTTCTAAAATTAATTTTGAAAAATTATATTATTTTTAAAACTCTGTTAGGAATTGGAGTGTTTTTATTATTATTTAATTCTTGGAAATGTGCATTAACTGTATAGAAAATTTAAGGTAAATAGAATGTTACCAAATCGTGTCGGAAAAAATATTCTACAATCCATTATTTTCGATGACATCAAAGCCAAACAAAAATCAGAAATTTACTCTGACATTTTCAATACAAACGTCTAAATTTGACATCATATTACTATTATTTGAAAAAATTGTCTTGGAATGCGAAATGGGATGCGAAATGGAATTTAAGAATTATGTAAGTTTAAAATTTGCAACTCCTAATAATAAATTCATTTTTAATCGTTGCAAAACAGATTGCAGTACATATAATTTTTTTAATCGTAACTCAAATTTACTTCGTGGATAATTCCGTAATTTTGGATTCAAGTATTTGGAGCTTCTAGAAATCAAATTCTGTTAAAAAATTCATAGAATACAATTGTTTGTTTGTTTTTTCCGAAAATTAATTTCAAAATACATATACCTTAAATGGATTTATTTAATTTCTTTGTTGCATATTTTTAAGAAATTTTAGTAGAACAATTGATAAAAAATATTTTAAGTTTTAAGATTGGTTCAGCTATGTAACTTAAGTACAAGTTATGTAAATTCAATATAAATGTGTTTCCATTTTTCGTATTCAATTTCAATTTTCTTTTGGAATATCTACGTATATTTAGAACCATTCCTTTATCGTTTCGTAGCAAGTTTTCAAACGTAGAACTTTAAAATGATCCGGGATACAAAAAACTCGAAAATTTCGTATCTTTACTTTTCTGATAAATGTTTTTAGAATAAAAAAATGCAAACCTCATGTAAAAATCATAATTAGACAGAACTTTATAACACATTTTATATTGTGTGTGGCTCCAAGATTTAAGTCCATTTATGGCAGAATGTTTTTAAATACAAGGTCACTGGTCAGAAAATATTTCGGGGAAAATACCTGCATTTTCCTATACAATGCATTTTTTCAAGTTTTTCTAAATGCAGGGTGACTACCGGTCAGGAAATACTTCAGGGAAAATGCCAATATTTTCTCATAGAAAAATTCCTTGACCGTTGGCCACCCAGTATATTATATTCATGTATTTCGATGTACATGAAAGCGTAAGCTATGAAAGTTTGTACAGCGTTTCTCAGAAATATATTCTTTGTAGTCTTCACAAATATATTCTCGCCGGAATTTTTTATTTTTAGAGAAAATGTTGAAAATATGAATCTTTAATAAAGGAATGTTAAGGGGGCCCGGGACACAATTTAAAATAATTTTTATTTATCGAGTTAAAATTTTGAATTTATTTTGTGATGGTTAACCATGTTATTTGTAAACAAAATCACATAATAAAACTTCTCACATATTTAAAAAAAAAATTATTTAAAATTCATTAAAAAAGTGGGGTAATTTAAAATCATTATAACTCGAAATATTATTTATAGAATATCAATTTTTTTTTCATTTAAATAAACAGAAATATATAAGTTTTAATTTAGATTCAGTATTTAAAAAAATATTAGTTAAAAAAATAAAAATATTTAAAGTGAAAAAAAAAATGGTGTAATGTGTATTAAAAAAAAATCATATTTTCAAAAGTAAATATTTTTTTTTCTAATTTGCTGAATCAAAATTAAAGCAAAGCAATTGAAAAAGACATGTTCCAAATTTGAACCATTTATCTTTAACGGTTCTTGACTTATAACGATTTAAATACGAGAAATGGGGAAAAAGCCATCATGAAGAAAAACACTTTTTCACAAGGAATCGTTTTCATGATAATCATTGCTTGAAAGCTAGATTTTGAAAACGTACCAAAACGAAAAATTTAATATCGTGATCTAATTAAGATAGAAACATGATTTAAACATCATTTTAAGCAGAAAAACACAGAGAAATGCTTAATGCAATATATATATATATATATATATATATATATATATATATTTAATAGAAAATTTTGAAATATTTGTGTCCAGGACCCCCTTAAAATTCTAGTGATAAATTCACCTGGAATAAATTCACCTGGAATAAATTCACCTGGAATAAATTCACCTTGTGCTTAGCACAAATAAAACGTACTAAAATTGCTTTTAGGCGCATATATATATATAATATAAAATTATTTAAAATACATTAAAATATCTTTACAATACATTAAAAATCACCATGTCGCATCATTTCGTATCCATACCTGCATTAAATTACAATGGTCCATTCTTGACGAATAAGCCCAAAGACAAATAACAACATTTAAATAAACACTGACGATAGTCGTGTGAATTTGGCCAAAAAACGTTTTTCGAATTTAATTTAATTTTTAATGTATTTTTAAGGGATTTTAATGCATTTTAAATAATTTTATATTATATAATATGCACTTAAAAGCAATTTTAGTAAGTTTTATGAGTGCTTGATTCGAATTTTAATATGATTCTTGCAGAAAGATAGACTATTTTAAAAAATCTTTTTTCATAATTTTTTTTTTTTTGTAAATTGTTTTGCTAAATATCGAAAACAAATTAATATTTATTCTTTTTATTCTTTTCTGTGTACAAAAAATGAAAAAGTATATAAAAATGGTTATGCTTTGAGAGAATATAACATTGACACATTTTAAAGATAGATAATTTAATTTTTTATATTAACATAATTTTTAAAACAAAAATTTACCTAAGAAAAGGAATGTTAACCTAAACACACATTTATTGACACTTATAAATAATAATAATAATAATAAAATAGTCCGAAGGTTATTAGTCTTTGAGTTTCACACAAGGTCACCATGCATCTGTGAGATACATCAAACCAAATCGAAAATACTGATAAATGTCTCATTGTTAAGGGGGATAACTTATTAAATTGCTTTTTAAATACATTTATTTAAAAAAAAAAAGTATGAGATTTCAGTTTAAAAAATACAAATTTCTTGAAAATTAGAAAAGCTTTCTTTTTCGAGAGATTTGGACTCAGGAACTATCTGTTAGGTAGCTTTCATTACAAAAAGCTACCTATTGCAGCCGTTCGGAGGAAAGCGATTTCAAAAAATTTTGGTATATTTTCATTGATCATGACCCCCAGACCCCGAAACCACCCTCCTTTCAAAAGTTGATATATATATATATATATATATATCCATATATATATATATATATATATATATATATATATATATATATATATATATCTGACCTTTGTCATACTGTAACGCTCGAATTTATGAACCGATTTGGATGTAATTCGGTATGTACATAGTACATACCAATGTCTCGACCAAGTTCGTTGTCCAGCTTCATCCGCATTTTGTTTCAAAATGGCGGCCATTTAAAATTTTCTTAAAAATTTTAAATTTGAAATGTGGTACCAAAGAATTGAAAATGGAAAAATATTTTTTTCTTATGTATTTGACCTTTATACAAAGATTCCGGAGCAGTTTTTGTTTCGTCTATATCTTAAAAAATGGCTGAGTTATAGCATTTTGAATTTCTAGCGTGGCTGACATTTTGAAACGTCCTGAATTTTGTCACGCGATAAAAGGCGTATTTATGAACCGATTTGGATGTAACTTCGTTTGTACATAGTACATACCAATGTCTCGACCGAGTTCGTTGGCCAGCTTCATCCGCCATCTTGTTTAAAAATGGCAGCCATTTAAATTTTTAAGAAAAATTTTAATTTGAAATGTGGTACCAAAAAATTAAAAATTGAAAAAATATTTTTTTTTTATGTATTTGACCTTGATACAAAGATTCGGGAACAGTTTTTGTTTCGTCTGTATCTCAAAAAATGGCTGAGTTATAGCATTTTGAATTTCCAGCGTGGCTGACATTTTGAAACGTCCTGATATTTGTCACGTGATAACAGGCGTATTTATGAACCGATTTGGATGTTTTTTGGTGTGCACATAGTACATACAAATATCTCGACCGAGTACGTTGGTCAGCTTCATCCGCCATCTTGTTTCAAAATGGCGGCCATTTAAAAAAATTTAAAAAAATTAAAATTTAAAATGAGATACCAAAATTTTAGAAAATGAAAAAGATTTTTTTGTATGTGTTTGACCTTAATACAAAGATCCTGGAACAGTTTTTGTTTCGTCTATATCTAAAAAAATGGCTGAGTTATAGCGTTTTGAATTTCTATTGTGGCTGACATTTTAAAACGACCTGATTTTTGCCACGCGATAACAAGCGTATTTATGAACCGATTTGGATGTTACTTGGTCTGTACATAGTACATACCAATGTCTCGACCGAGTTCGTTGGCCAGCTTTATTCGCCATCTTGTTTCTAAAGGGTTGCCATTTAAAAAAATTTAAATTTAAAATTTAAAATGAGGTATTAAAAAATTGGAAAATGAAAAAGATTTTTTTATGTGTTTGGCCTTGATACACAGATTCCGGAGCAGATTTTGTTTCTGAAAATTTGTTCTTTTGTTTATATCTTAAAAAATGGTTGAATTATAGCACTTTGAATTTCTAGTATGGCTAACATTTTGAAACGATCTTGTATTTGTCACGCGATAACACACGTATTCGCCTATTTCCATGTGAGAAAGCATGTGGATAGTATACATCAACATCTCAGCCAAATATAAGTTACTTTAAATAAAAGCAGCTTGGATAAAGCTGACTAATTTCGTGAAATTCTCATTCATAAAGAATTAGTATTGATAAAAATTAGTATTGAATCTCCTATGTTCGGTTTCCACTAAATTGAGCTTAGTGTGTTTGAATAATATAAGTTGGCTTTTTAAAAATAAGGTATTTGAAAGCTACCTCTTCCATCCGGCACTGGCCGGAAGGACTTTTTTCTTCTTCACGCAACATATAACAACAAAAAGAAAAAAAATACCTTTGGAAAATGATGTTATTATGCTTGTTTAAAAATCTATATACGTTATTTCAGATTTACGGATTTTTTCTGCTATTTTGGCAAGACGTGAATATTGACAATTTTCTAATTGCATATAAACATTTAATGGCACTGCAGCCATTTTTACGTGATATTGATATTGTATTTACGAAATCAGATTTAAAATTTACAATTTTTATATCTTGATTTCAAATTTAACTAATTCAGAGAAAAAATTTTTGAATAAAAAAATTTGAAATTTCCTTATAAGTTAATCAACACTTGAAGCTGGTTATTTTTTGTAGAAATTTACCATATAACTAAAAGTAAAAGAAAGAAAAGAGTATATATATTAAAAACTCTTTCTGTAGCTCTTTATTGCATATTAAAACTCACATACAGAAATTTAAAAAATACAAAAATATCTTAAAAACACGTAGTAGTACGGATGTTTGAAAATGAAATGTTAACAAATAAAGCATAAATTACGTCATATAAAACATTTTTATAGAAAAATAATGTTTTTTAAATCAATATAACTAACAAATTTATGTACAGTCGTGGAAAAAAAAGGAAACAACCCTTACTAACTCTGCAAAAAATTATCGTAGAAGAAAGTTACTGGTACCATACGATTGGTAATAAAGTCTACTTTTAAATGATGTATATAAAATTTGCTTAGGGGGTCATCTACGCATTAAAACGAATCATAAATTTATTTTTTTCAATAACAGCACACAATTCTGACAGCATAAATGAACTCTACACTCTTTAATTAGCCTAAAAACCATTTTTTATGCAATTCATACGATGAGTTTCCGCGAAATCAATTATTTTAAAACGAGCGTATTTTAGGGGCTGTATCCAAATTGAAGTTCGGTACTTTATTGTTGACCGAGAGAGCCCCCTTCTTGATCAAGGCTTATTAAGAGTCACTCAAGCAGTCATTGAAGACTGCTAGATTACAGGATATATAAGAAATGTCAAAATATCTGGTCACTTCTATCATAGACGGCCCCTGAAACTATCATTTTGCTACTTGGAAGAAAAATTTGACATTTTGACTTTCCATAAAACAGGACCTTATAAATCCATCAAAAAATTGTAGATTGCAATTAATAATTTTTTCGAATATTAATTTCATAATTCATATCATAAAATTATAAAAATTGCAAATTCAACGTATTTATGTTTGGGTATTTTACTGTTATTGCCACACAAAAAATTAGCACATTAGGAATTTAATTTCAGGAGATATTAATAAGAATATGAAAATGTAATTTAGCATTAGAAGCACTGCATTTTGAATGTTTATAATTCAAAACCTTATCATTCAAATGACTTGAAATTTGGTGTCTAAGCATAGTTAGAACTGAAGATTTGAAGTATCTTGTTAAAATTGGGTATTGTCATTAAAAAAAAAAAAAAAAAAAAAAAAAAAAAAAAAAAAAAAAAATGTTTGGGTTCGTTTTAATATGTAGATGGCCTCGTAAGCAAATTTTATGTACATCATTTCCAATTGTTCGGTACCAGTAACTTTCTTCTACAATAATTTATTGAGGGGTTAGTAGGGGTTGTTTACTTTTTTTCCACGACTGTACGTTAAAAAAAAAAAAAAAAAAAAAAAAAAAAAAAAAAAAAAAAAAAAAAATTCCTTTTAAGCGATTATAAACTTTTCGTTTTTTATTATTGCGGGTCTTTCAAAAATGTCTTATTGAATCTTTGAGATCCATTCCCTGTATTTTAAAAATACTTATTACGACAATAGAAACTACAGTACTAAAGAATATGCCAATATTATATATTATAATAACGCTCAGAAAAAATTATATCGGGAATTCAAAAATACTTAAAAATTAGGTCGCTAAATATCTGGAAGAAATACTGCACTGTTTAAGCAAACATGGCTAAGACTATCATACCACAAGAGCGAAATACCGCATGGGTCAATAAGATATGACGATGAGACACTCTCTAATTTAAAGCGGGTGAGAAATACAACAAAAAAAAAAAACATATCGTTTATCGCTCAGGACCTTCCGTGTGTTAATAATAAATTCTTGAGCTCACCCGTAAGAAAAGTGTCACATCTCGGCAAAAGTAAATTTCACAGGAGATGTAAAAGAATATTTGCATGTTTTTACTGTAACATGAAATTATATCACTTAGCTCTGCATGCATCAGTAAGAACGTGCATAAAAGCTTAAAACCCTTAAAAATGTAAGATGTAGTTGAAGTTTGGAAGGTTAAGAAATTTTATCTCCACCCATATGAGGGTCGATCCAGCAATAAGGTTCCCATCAAATTTACAAACAGACAACATTGTTTATACTCATAGAAATTTGCATCGTTGGAAATAAGAAAGTTTGCTCTATTTCTGTACATAATCACCATCTTTTTCTACGCATTTTTGTAGGCGGGGCTCCAATTTCTGTATCCCAATCTCGTAGAACTCCGGCGCACTCGTTGAGGAAGCGTTTCACCTCTTCTTTGACGTCATCATCGCTCCGGAAGCATTGGCTACCGAAGAGTTTTTTTAACTTGGGGAACAAGTGATAATCATTAGGCGCTAGGTCTGGACTTTAAGGAGGGTGGGGCATGATAGTCCACACAAATTTTGTCAAAAGTTCCTGCGTCAAAAGTCCTTCATCGTGGGCTTCCTTCCGACCGGCACTAAACTCCCCGCGCCACTTTCGGACGTGCGGAACGGACATACACTTCTCTATGTGTATGCGTGCAAAATGCGAATTACGGAACAAATCTCGCACTTGGCAGGAACAACAATGGGAACCTCCATCTCGGACGGCTGCTGAGCCAAGAATAAGCGAAGCACGGCCGGGGGAATCGTGAGTACTGGAACAGACGCGCACAGCGCTGTTTTCGTATTTCGCCTCGCACCTTCCCGTGCGTCTGAAGCTCTTTAGTAACCTTATTTCTGGATTGACTCTCGTAAGTTGCACCTCTTCCGTGTTCACGAATGGACATATAGCGTAATAAAGCGATTTTCCGAATAACTACACATGAAACTTTTCCTGTACCAAGACGCACCTATGACAGATCTATAAATGAAATAAAACGCAAGATGATTTTTTTTCGAATTGTGTCACTTTTTTTGCGGATGAGCGATTAAATCCTCTCCGCCTTAAAGTGTAATTATAAACATGTAAATGTTCTTTTTTTTTTTGTGTCAATGAGTGCATATAGCATATATTCGTTTCCTGCTATATCAATGTATAAGATGAACTACGTTCTGTAGATATTAACAAACATTTTTTAAAAACTTTTTCAAAATATTGTAACAAATCCAAAACTAATTAAAGCAAATCAAATGGCTGCAAAGCTTTTATTGTAGAATTTCCAGACTCTGAAATAGCAAGAATACGTAAAATCGAGATAACTTAAACCACTCAGTCTTTAATATTTATACTTTATGGATTTCTTTCAAACTCTTCCTGGATGATTTCTGCAAATAAGAGACAATATTGATCGTTGCTTATTTACACGTGTCAATCCAGTTATAGTGTATGACGCTTTTTCCGACCAAACTTAGTTTATGTCTTTCTGGTAGTTAGTGAAGGAAATTTATCTTATTTTCTCTTGTATTTTTATCTGATCTAAGAAATGAAGAATTTGGTTTTGTATGATTAAACATTTGTTTCGCATTTTTATGGGTTTTGACAAAAATATATACTACGAATTTTCAAGATCTATTTATATTTAAACTGTTTTCTTGGATGTCGCATATGAGTTGAAAATCGTGTAGCTAACATATATCTGTGTTAAGTCCTGCAATGGGTAAGAGAAACCATCTTTACTCGACCGATTGAAGCTATTTTGTTTTCGTTGCGAGTCGGGTTAACTTTAACTGTTTCGTGTTGAGTTTTGATTCTTTGAGGTCCGGTTCGGTTTGACCCGATTTTTTACAAGAAAGTCCTGAATATTTTTCGATTAAAAAATTATATACAGGGTGGTCATAAAAAAACCTTTCCCGATATATGTACCACTAGCGACTTAACCGCTCAACCAATCTAAAGGAAATTTCAGATTTCGTTATTTGAAGGTATGCTCTCAAGATCGTAAGGATTTAAAACAATAGAGCTCTCACGGTTACTGTTACAGTGAAAAATTTTGAAATTTTCGAATGACAACACCCTTTTTTTTCCTGCGCAAATTCCTTAGCGCATTGAAAAACCATAAATGGTGTTAAAACGATACACGTATCACTAAAATTACAGGTGTGATACCGTTTCACTCAATCCTAATCAGTTCCTATGTAACTTAATATTCAGCACTCTAAAACACATGATTACATTTTTATTTTCACTATGTGCACACAAACACAATTCAAAAATACAATGTAAAACAAATCTTACAACATTACTCAGTTCTCAAGCAAAAAAAAAAAAAAAAAAAAAAAAAAAAAATCGGCTACTGAAAAACATGTCTTGTAGCCACTCCGTTCCTCACTTATCGAAAACGTGCTTCTTCGATACGATAGTGAAGTCAGCCAGATGCAAGTTAAAAGGACTCCAATTCAGGATCAAGTGCTGCTTTTGTATCTCATGGTTTATCCAGAGTTTATTTGGGGTTTTGCATCTTACGAAAAATTACGCACTCCAAGAGATATTTAGGGTCGTTGCACCGGCATAAAACATTTGCAGAAAAGTGCTTTGTAAAGGACCAATGACATTTCAAAGACGAGGTGAACTGACGCACTTTGCATAGGAATAGAAAATTGAAGTACCAATCACAACACACCATATGTAAATCATTTTGTGTAGAAAATATTTAATAAACAGTGTGGGAAAATTGTTCCCTCAATCAGTTGTTCGTACGGGCCAACAAGATGACACTTACAATAAAACAACGAGGTGAATTGATAAAGCTGTTTTATCTGAACGGGAAAAATGCAGCTGAATCAGTGCTAGTTTGTTGCCCAAATCATATGTTACGACGGGGCCCATGTTCCGTAAAACTGCACGTGATTTGGTAAAAAAAAAATGGAAGAAACTGGAAGCACATGCGATCGATCACGATCCGGACGACCATCTGTTCCTGTTGAAGTTGTTGCGGAAGTGCAGAACAGGATTACTGCATATCCATTGCATACTGCAAGGAGTGTTGCACGCAGTTTGGATGTACCAAAAACAACAGTCCTCATGATTCTGAGTACTGTTCATGTTTCCCTATCGATACCAGCGCGTTCAGATATGATAACCTGGAGACGAGCAACATCATTAGGACTTTTCAAATTATTTTCTCATAAGATATGATGAAGATAACAGCTGGCCATTGCGAATATTCTGGACGGATGAGGCACATTTCTCTTTCTGGGAACGTGAACTCCAAGAACTGCGTTTACTGTGCTGATGAAAATCCTCACGATGTGACACCAACGCCTTTACACGAAGATAAATTGCGTGTGTGATGCGGCATCGCAAACACATTCGTTCTCGAGGACGTCACTTCCACAAGTATTGAAACGTGCTTCATCACAAGTGCTCGGTATACAACATTGTTTCAGAATTGCGTAATTCCAGAATTGCAGAAGCGAAATGTCGTTAATGATATTGTATGGATGCAAGATGGTTCTCTGCCACACGTCGCCACATTTTTTTGATAAGTGCTGCAATAGCACTTTGTTGATAGAATCATCTCTTGTAACTTTGCAGTTTCGTGGCCACCACATCCCCCGACCTCACTCTAATGGATTTCTGGTTCTGGGGTTAGCTGAAATCAAAGGTGTACACATCAAATCCAAGAAATTTATCAGAATTGAAAGATTCATTAAAGCGTGAAGTTGTACAGATTCCTTCTGCGATGTTACGATCGGCATTGTTGTTAACAGTCTCACGCATACAATGCGTTATTGTTGGCGAAGTTGGGCATGTTGAAAACTGCTAATTAAAAAAAAAATGTTTTTTCTCTCTTCTCTCTTGTGTTGTCATTGGTCCTTTACAATGGTCTTTTTTTGCAAAAGTTTTACGCCGGCAAGTTTCATCGTACGTGTATCATTCCAACGCCATTTATAGTTCTTCAATGCACTGATGAATTTGCGTATGAAAAAAATGGGTATTGCTATTTGAAAAGTTCGAAATTTTTTCAATGTAACCGTAACCGTGAGAACTCTATTGTTTTAAATCATCTCGATCACGAACGCATACCTTCAAATAAGTATATCTAAAATTTCTTTTCGATTTGTTGAGCGATTAGACCTCTAGGGGTTCATATATCGGGGAAAATATTTTATGACTACTCTGTATTTAGATATGAATGATTGTATCTATGTATATGAATTAAAGTAGCGATATAATTGCAGATTACATTTCCATGGAAAAAATTGTATGGAATCTAATTATTTAAATTTTTTATTTTTACTTCGGGTTCAGGTAAGTTTCAGGTTGAAGTGTGTCGGGCTTGGATTGGGTTTAGAGTTGAATTTAAGCAGAATTTTAGAGATCTAGACCGGACTCTTTTTCAGATAGCTTCCAGTTCGCAATTAAAGATAACGAGAGTCAACCTATACTCAGTGACTTATTCAAGGTTGAAGAGAATCTTCTTCTCGTATTATTTCCACAAAATAATAAAGCAGTTCAAAAACAATTCTCAAAATCTGAAAATAAAGCTACAAAAATATAAAATGTTTCCACGGGGAAACATGAAAAACTTTTGATGGTCTTAAGAAAAGAAAATGAAACAAACATCCTATTATCTTTTCTTAACAATTACTTTCTCGAAAACAACATTAAAGTTGTTCTGAAGAAAATGTGTCATCCCCTAGATGATAAGCAAAGAAAAAAGTTTTTATTTCATTTTTATTTTCATTTTTTATCCTGAATAGATATTTGTTCATTTTCTTTTTTTCTTTAAAAAAGAACAAAAGAGATTTGAAAGAAATCTCTCATTTTTCTAATAAGTTACAAAAGTGAAATTAAAAGCTTTAAAAAATTTTTTGCGATCTCAGACAAAAAAAAATAATAATGAAAAGAAAATTAGAGACGATGCCATGCCTGGAATTAGGCTTTGTTAAAAAAAAACTTCGAGAAACACTAGAAATTTTTTTCTTTACTTTAACAAATTTATGTTATCAACAATATTTTAGAAACACTGTTAAAAATTTTAACTCAAAGTTAAACCATTTAATGGTATAAAGTAATTTGATGAACCACTGTACCGTTTTTGTTAGCTTTAAAAATTTCTTCATAGTTCAACCTCTAAAATAATTTCAACTTACCACCCCAAATAGAGCTAATCAATAGTCAATTAGAAAAAAAATAGTTGTATGAGCTTTTAATATTGTGTTTTAGAATACGCAGACATTAGTCTGCGTATCTAAAGATCGGAAAGTTGGTTACAAATCGAAAAGTGTTAGGTTTGAATCATGGTTCATGTTGGTGTGTTTTTATGGTGTTGGGTTCCATTTCAAACACAGTGTCTGGTCTTATTAGCCTTTATTTGCAAAAGCCAACTGTAACCATTTTTCACTTCAATATCTTAATAGTTTATTCTGCAATATTTTGCCAAATCATGTCCAATATTTATCAGATAATGGTTCAACCTATAATAAAATTATGATTAAAATTGTACCGTTTCATGATTTACGTAAACTAACAATTCATGGTAACTTTTTTCAATACCTTATGGTTGCAGCTATTACAATATCAAAATTTGGTTCAATTTAACTTGAAATTCGTAAAGTGAATTTATAAACGTAGAGTTACTATTTAAAGTTTTTTTTAAATCGATTAGTGATCATATAGTATGAGAATTATTACACACCGTTTACTTAAAATTCTGAAGTTAGGGTTGATTAAAACAAAAGATCAAAGAAGCATTGAATTTTATATTGTGTGTGTGTTCATAAGCTCTAAGAATCTTTCTTAGAACACATTTTATTGGGTTACCCGATAAGTCCTTTGTTTTTTCTACATTACAGATGTAAAAATGCACAAATGTTTTCAATGATTTTTAAATACATTTTTGATTGCATTGTAACGTAAATTTGAATAAAAATAAATCTAGGTTTCAATTTTCTAAATGTTTATTTGATTTGATTTGACAGACAGTAGAACTCAATAGAAAGTTAAAATTTTAGTGCACAATTCACCTTGATTTATAATTAACATATATAAGATACACAAAATGTAAATATATTGCTTACAGGTGTCAAGTATGGTAAAATGCTTTAAAAACATTAAAGTCATTTAAAATTCATAACGTTTTCGACCGACACTTACTCGGTCATCCTCAGTGAAAAACTAGCAGTTGTTCTGTCTCCGCGTCTCCAGCCTTGTCCAGAACAGACTATTTCACTTCAAGGGTGGATTGGAAAATAAGGGGGGGGGGACATAAATGCTATTCTTTTATCGAAAAGTACAGATTTATTAACTATTTATTAATTCTTTCCAGACTGCGTGGATATCATATGATAATATATCGTTACAAACTATTTCTTTATTTGATATTATTTCCAGAGATTCTCTTATGATAGCTTCTTGGTGGTTACTTGTATGGAAAATAATTTTGGCTCTATTGAAATCTACTTTTATAGGTTGAATTTGTGCTAATCTTGATAATGCAGTGTGGGGTCTATTCAATCTCAGGTCTGCTTCATGTTCCTTAATTCTGTCACGAAATTTCCGCAGTGTCATACCTATGTACATAAAATCTCTATTATCTTTCTTGAAGGGTGTAATATATACTCCCGATCTATTGATGGCTTGGATAGGGTCAATTTTCGTATTTAACAAATCCTTTAATTTCGGGGGAGGGACTGCGATTAATATAATACCAAACTTGAGGAGGGAATGCCTCATACTCTCGAAAAACCTTGGGATGTAATTAACTTTACAGAATTTCAAACTTTTAATCGGAACTGTATTTTGCCTTTCTTCATTTTTCCTTTTAAGTCTGTTTATGATTTTTTTCAATGAAATGAGATGGAACAGAATTTTCGGCTGCTATTTTTCTAACTATATCTATTTCTTCATTAAGGAATTGGCTCGAACAAACTTCAAATGCTCTTTTTATATAAAAATTGAAAGGTGCTAACATTTAAAGGATGACCGAGTAAGTGTCGGTCGAAAACGTTATGAATTTTAAATGACTTTAATGTTTTTAAAGGATTTTATCATACTTGACACCTGTAAGCAATATATTTACATTTTGTGTATCTTATATATGTTAATTAGACAGTAGAACTTCTTAGATATTTTGTTAGGTGTTTCTTGTTGTTATAATGATTGATATAATGAATGTCTCGAAGACTAAAGAATCGAGAAAGTACAATTTTCATAACTCAAATAAGTAAAATTTATCACAGTTTTTAATTTTAAAGAGCTTTGATTAAAAAACATTATTTATTTATAGATATAAAACAAATAAAAATATTTTTTTTAAATTTTCATAAGAGTATTTTTATTCACTTTCTTTCGTAGATGGTCAACCTTATGAATCCTCCCTTTGACTAAGAAACCGCAATCTTAAATTATACAACACATTCAAAATTAATGTCCAAGTACACAGTTTTTACAAGATTAAATGATAGCAGCAAAATCAAAATCAATCTAAGGACTATGACCATATGAGGACTATGTGTTGGATATTAAGGTCTCAGTACATAGATTTTACAAGATTAAATGACAACAACAAAATCAAAATCAATCTAAAGAGTGTGACTATGTAAGGTGTATGTGTTGGATATTAATGTCTGTGTACACAGATTTTACAAGATTAAATGATAACAGAAAATCAAAATCAATTTAAGGGCTATGACCCTGTGATAACTATGTGTTGGATATTAAGGTCTCAGGACACAGATTTTACAAGATTAAATGATAACAGCAAAATCAAAATCAATCTAAGAACTATATATAACCGTATGAGGACTAGGAGAAGGTGGCCTAAAATGATCCTAGCAGGCAAAACGATCCACATAGGTTTCCTTCCAGACTGGTCGCGCTATCTACAACGAACACATAAACTAGTTGTGCCAAGTGAAGAAGAAGCAATAGCGGTATTCAAGCGATCGCAGCATTACGTGTCTGAATAGAATTCTTTGAGAAGGTGGTTTTTATAACATTTGTTATAAGATAAACACTAACTTTTATATTTATTTAGATATACAGTCTTTCATGTACAGAAGTATGACTTGGTTTACTTAATAGAGTATGTTTTAAGATGTGAATTACACTTGCTAAGTTTGTTATGTTTCTCAGCGTCATCCAGTTATATGACCTAAAATGGACGGCCATGCTGCCGGGTAAAATGATCCATTATGTGGATCGTTTTACAACCATTTCATTGGCTGAAGAAAATCCGGTATCGCATCCTAGCCATCATGGGAGCTAAATGTCAGATTGCCACAAACCTTTCTCTTTAAGTCCACGTGTTATCCTACCGAAAATAATTTTCAAATATTCCATTTTATAGTTTTTTCAAAACTATTTGTGACACTTTTTTATTTTAAAATTTACATAAAATAAATTATGTATGCTATTTGATTACAAAACTTATTTTATTTTATTATGTACTGTCACAATTACTTTTATATCCTTTATTTTGCGGATAAAAAACAGTTTAAAATTATTTTTAAATGAAGGATCATTTTGCCCTTTGGTGAGGGTTTAATGATTCTTTGGACACTTTTTCAAAAATCTATTTTTTTCACCACTTAATTTGGATTTAAAATAGTATTACAATATTTCTATAATGGAAAATACAGAGTAAAACATATTAGCATAGGGGCAAAGTTTCATTTAAACATTTATACTATTTTACACAAGTTTTCCCCTTAAGGGGATCATTTTAGGCCACCTTCCGCTATATGTTGGATATTAATGTTCGAGTACACAATAAATCTAAGGAGTATGACCATGTAAGGACTATGTGTTGGATATTAATGTCCGAGTACACAGATTTTACAAGATTAAATGATAGCAACAAAATCAAAATCTATGTAATGATAATCTATGCAAAAAAATTCTCAAAAACGGTAGGTTCATCAGCAGTCACCATTTGAACGAGCGAATGAACGACTGGTTAGCTGATCTCGTCTTCTGACAAATTTCGCTCTTTTGAAATGTTAGTTTGTATAACAATCTGAAAAACATTGAGTTTAATATTCTATGTATTCTCTATAGACACCATTGATATTGCTTAGTCGTCGGAATTGGATAGCTTCATAGTTCTACTAAAGTTTTGATTATCTCGCAGAGTAATAAAAGGAGAAATCAGAGGGAAATTGTCTCCGCGACTGTGAGTAGTTTCATAATTCTAACTCACCGAATTGGTAAAGTACTTTTTAAAGTGAGTACTTTTATGCAGGCACCGTTTTATAATTAATAACTCACCAAATTGTCAAAGTAATTTTTAAAGTGAGTGCATTCATGCGGGCAATAAAATCTGGTTCGTCAAAAAGGATCATAATCGAGAGAAGGAATTTTTTTCTTTAACCAGATAAATCATCTTCAATGTTGATGCAGCATAGCTGAGGTTTATTGCAAAAACCGAAAAATATTCAGGCCAAAGGATCCAGGTCCATGTCCTGGCCAGAACATTTTTTTCACTTTTAGAAAACTTTACTGTCCAAACATGGAGTCGACAGGATTTTGGACAAATTCAAACTTGTTGATAATATGAATATTATCGGTATCGCCACGATATCATTTCACATTTGTATATGTATGTATATATATATATATATATACATTTTTTAAAGATGATGAATTGTAATATTATATAATGGTTATATATATATATGTACATATAAGCTAGTATGTTTCAGAAATGTATGTTGCTATTGTCTAAGCAAAGATTTTGAATCTGGATGAGCGCCTTGTCTGCCTATATCGCTACTCTCTTATCCAGTTAATCTCTCAAGGATTATCTAAAATAAGTGAAAAGTCTAGTTTCTGCTACTTTGATTAGATTATTTAATTCCATTATTTCCGTAGATTATTTTAAATAAAAAATAATTGGGTCTTCACTGAAATTACCTGTGCTGTTTAATTTAATTGGATGTTCTCAATTTAAAAGTCTTGAATTAATCAAATGTGATTATGTCAAATGTGAGAAATCTCAGATAACAAGCATCAATGAATACTTTTCTGCGATTATGGTTTCTGCTACTCTGACTAAATTATTTGGCTCGATTATTTAGCTATATATTTTCTTTATATAAAATATATTTGTGTAGATCTTTAGTTTCTTCACTGAATTTACAAGCACTGTTTAATTTAATTTAATGCTCTAAATTTACCATATTGAATTATATGAAACTTGATACTTAATAAGTATCAATAAATACTTTTAAAAGACATTATCTTACTCAAACAGATACTTTTAAAATGAAATTTTCTACTGCGTTATTCAGCATATTATGTGAAATTACATTAAAGTGCCAACATGACACGTTTTATATAAATTGTATTTTAAATATTTACCGCCATTAATCTTTTTAAATATTACATTTGCGTCTACCACAACCTTTATAATATCCTTGTATTAAACTTTCACAATCATAAGTGAGAAAATTACACTTTATCAGAGACTGTCTCTACCCTTTTAATGTTTTAGAAACGTTTGCGTGATCTACTTTTTCCCGGGCCATTTAGAAACTCATTTTGAAAATTACGTTTGGCACCGAAAAGAAATGGTTGAAATAATGGACCCATATCAGGCTATAAATAGCAGAGTGTAATTGCGTTTAAATGCTCAAAAGTCATTAGAACTGTGAAATGATTCATGTTATTAAGCAGTATCTTTTGAGAAATGTCAGGTAAAGTAATTGAAACTAGCTGTATGGTACAACAAACACAATAAATATATTAAACAAAATTGATGTAACGGAAGAGAAAGTTCCTTTACAATCAGAATTTAAAGAGTTACAGCTTTTTTGAAAAGAAACGAAATTGTACTTTTCGAATATTGGAAGAAATAAGAAATGGCTGTTAATGATAAAAGTTTCACAATAAAGCCTTTTTTCTTTCCTTGTCGTATTGTACATTGATTTTTTAACTGAGTTTTCTTCTTATTCATAATTATTTTCTTTGCCTCTCGCATTAGTTATAAATAATGAATAACGATTTGAACAAAGTATCGGAGGTAAAATATCTAGGATCAGTGATCACTAATTATAATGTGATAACAACATCGATTAAAGCTCTACTTAAAGCAGAAATTTATTTCTGTTCAACTAGCAGATTAGATTTCTAAATGAATATTGTTACAGTGAAAATTACTAATATATTACTTTAGTAACAAAATAATATCATTAAAAATTTTTTAAATGTAATACCAATGTAAAAATGTTTTCTTTTCTTTTTTTCCAAAAAAAAAAAAAAACTTGTCAAACAAAAAATATTACATGCATAAGTATTAACGCAACTTAATTTATTGTTGATATCTTCTTTAAAACAAATCAAATGACAATAAAAATAAATGTAACTGTTGCACAGAAGTACTTAAGTAAAATAAATATAAACTACTGAAATATTTTTTAATTTTCTAACGATACCAGATTTTAAAATATTATTTTCTAAAGTAACGCAGGATTCCTTTTCAAATACTTTCATATCTCTAATGCCAAAATTTTATGAATCGATTTATAATCCTTTTCGTCCGATTTCTAAACTATCAAAGGTTACGCTTTGAAAAAACAAACAAACTTGAAAACACTATCTTATTCGGGGATTGGAATCTTAAACAATAAAACAACAGATTCAAACTGAAATAGGTACGTTTAACAAAATTTGAGTTTCCCGACTTCACGCTAAATTTAATTTCAAGTTTCGAGTCCAACGTCAAATTTCCATTTTTTATGGGAAGAAAAAGAACTTTCTCAATATCTATTTATATTTTTCTCAGAAAAGATTCTCGTGCAGGCCTTAAAGCGTCGCATTTTTTACGAGTTCCGAGTCTATATAAAATGGTAAAAAGACAACTCCGAACAAAGTACGTGGTGCATACCTTTTTAAACAAAGATAAAAATCTGATCACACGAAACATCACTGAATAAAGAAATAATCTACAAATCATTGCTGTTAAAAGAAATTTCTACTGAAAGCAGTATTTCTGATTGTGACCGTATCACTTAATTATTATTTAATAAACAGTAAATTGAAATCAATACTGTTAAGATAAAGCAAAACTAATTTTACTTCACAATGCGAGTGGTCAAATTCTAATACAGAAAAACCTGTGAAAAAGAGATCATGTTTATTGCAGAAACCTTTCTTATTGGGCAAATTTTCACTCTTCTGGCTGAAATAATCTATATGTATATTACGTTATCGTACGTGGCACAGAAATTGCAATTATTCGTTAATTGTTTAATGGCAACGCCCGAACGAAACGCTTCTCATTGGTTACTGAACAGCATTTAATACATCTCCCTACCTATAAGGGATGTTACCATAGGGAGGACCCTGTTTTGCCACCAAACGCCGCCAATTTTGTCGCAAACTTGGCGATATCTCACCAGATTCGGTGGCCAAAATTAGTCCTCAAAAGTGATGCCAACTTGGCGATATCTCTAATATTTCGACAAATTCCAATAAATTTCTATTGTAAGCCAATAGGGTTTACTTACTTACAGAAAATCAACAAATTGAGATATGTTAATGCAACAAAAACTAATGTTAGCTTAAGGCTGTTCTCAACTGCACTGCTCAACAAGCGCAATACGTTTTGACACATTTACAAATTCATTTTTTAACAGAAAGATATAAAATTGGAAAGCCTGACCATGGAAGCGATTTGGAATCGAACTGTTTTTTCCATTTTTTTTTTAAATCAATAAATTACCTATCAAGTTATAAACGATTTTGATCACGTGACACGACATTTTTCTATCCTTCCTAACTGGATTTTCTTCTTTCGTTCGGAAGTTCGGTTCAAAATGCCAACTTTGACAGTATTTTCTGAAAGATCTATTGTGTTGACAAGAAAACGGAAAAAACAGTGCGATGACATAGTTTCTGAATAACAACACCTTCTAGTTTCATGCGTTTCCGAACAAAAATGAATTAAAACTTATGTTAGAAAGTTGACCCTTTAGATTTGAGAACAGCCTTAAGGGATTATATTAATTATATTTAAGGGAGTCCAAGTAAATTAAATTATGAATAAAAGTAACATGATACAATGTTTAGCATGCTTTCCCAAACATAAATTTTAAGGAGACCAAGGGTCGCAAGGGGTGTCTAGTACCATATATTTGTACCGTTTAAAGCAAAAACTTACATAAACTAGTCAGATGTGCGAATCCCAAAACTTTCTTCTATCTCATACATGTTGATACTTCAAAATTCACACAGTGCCAAATGTAAATGGCAATCTATGCCGATATCTCTAATATTTCTCCAAATTCCCATAGATTTCTATTGTAAGCCAATAGGGTTTACTTACTTACAGAAAATCAACAAATTGAGATATGTTAATGCAACAAAAACTAATGTTAGCTTAAGGCTGCTCTCAACTGCACTGCTCAACAAGCGCAATACGTTTTGACACATTTACAAATTCATTTTTTAACAGAAAGATATAAAATTGGAAAGCCTGACCATGGAAGCGATTTGGAATCGAACAGTGTTTTCCATTTTTTTTATCAATAAATTACCTATCAAGTTATAAACGATTTTGATCACTTGACACGACATTTTTCTATCCTTCCTAACTGGATTTTCTTCTTTCGTTCGTAAGTTCGGTTCAAAATGCCAACTTTGACAGTATTTTCTGAAAGATCTATTGTGTTGACAAGAAAACGGAAAAAACAGTACGATGACAGTTTCTGAATAACAATACCTTCTAGTTCTATGCGTTTCCGAACAAAAATGAATTAAAACTTATGTCAGAAAGTTGACCCTTTAGATTTGAGAACAGCCTTAAGGGATTATATTAATTATATTTAAGGGAGTCCAAGTAAATTAAATTATGAATAAAAGTAACATGATACAATGTTTAGCATGCTTTCCCAAACATAAATTTTAAGGAAACCAAGGGTCGCAAAAGGTGGCTAGTACCATATATTTGTTCCGTTTAAAGCAAAAACTTACATAAACTAGTCAGATGTGCAAATCCCAAAACTTTCTTCTATCTCATACATGTTGATACTTCAAAATTCACACAGTGCAAAATGTAAATGGCAATCTATGCCGATCATGAGAATTCTAAAGATATGAAAGTTCGTGTATTAGTTCTTGAGATATGACCATCGCTAAAACCCTGTAAATCCTGCAAAATGCAGCATAGCAGCAGCACCTGTTGGGTGATTTACACTAAAAACTATCCAGAAATAACTTATATCAACGTCTAATTGAATCTAAAGTTTGATGAAAATCCGTGCATTAGTTTTTGAGATAGATCTATTACGGATATCTTGAAAAATGCAGCTTAGCAGCGCCGCCTTTCACGCGATTTGAAACAAAACGTAATCAGCACCAATATTTTCAAGGTATACGTGTACCTCAAGTTTGATAAAAATTCGTTCACTACTTCTTGATATAGAGCTATTATAGAAATCGTGTAAAATGCAGCATAGCAGTGACACCTGTTGGGCGATTTACACCTAAACGAAGCCAGCACGAACTCCTATCAAGGACTAAAGGAATCTGAAGTTTCATAAAAATCTACGCATTAGTGCTTGAGATAGAGCCATTGCGAAATCGTGAAAAATGCAACATAGCAGCGTCACCAGTTGAGCGACTTGCACCAAAAATTAATCAGCACCATTTTATATCAAGGACTAACTGTATATAAATTTTTACTAAATTCTGTTTATTAGTTCTTGAGATAGAGCTCCCACAAAATTTGTGTCACAGACAGACAGAGTCACAGACAGACATTTTGTAAAAACATGTTTTTCTGATACTCTGACCCCAAAAACGTGTAAATCCGTCTAAACCGGAATTCCAAAATTTTCACGACTCCAATACTTTCTTCTTTTAAAGATATAAAAAAGTAAAAATGTGTCAAAATGTTGCGAGTTTGGATTTGAGAACATCACTAAATAAACTTCTATCTTTAAGTTCCATCCACTCATAAACCATTGAGTTGGCTATCCGGGTAGATGTTCTATAGTCAAAAGTTTATTTTTAGAAAATCACTAATCATGGACGATTCAGAACAAAAACATTAATGCACGTCTTCCTTTATTTTTTAACACATCGATTTCATCATTTGTGATTGACGAAACCCAAAATGAACTGCCGCTGTATGGTTGGGGTTGCAAAAATGTTTTCTTTAACCCTTTGTTTACGGAATTATATATGATGAAATTGCTTCACCTCAATAATTATCTTCTTTAATATCTGATGATATACTGGAATTTATATATAATAATAATGTGAAATTTAGAAATGTTTTTTCATTAAAACTGATTAAATAAATCGGTAGTTAGAACTTTTTTTGTAAAATATTTACAAAAATGATCAGATTAATTTACCAAAAATACTCTAATAGGAATATCACAATTCTTATAAAAGCAATGTATTTAAGTGTATTAAATGCCTCTCTGTAAATGGAAAGGCTTTTGCAGTTGATAATGTTTCATATAACTTTTTTTTTTTTAAACCTATTAAACATATACCTTTTTAAATGATTAAGAAAACTGCTATTTTTTTTTTTTTTAATATTTAGCTTCGTCCGTTTCTCCACGCTTTCTAAATTTGATCGAGCGGAATATTTTGTGTGAAAAAAAAACTTTTATTAACAGACAGAGTAAATAAATTTTATATTAAATTTTCTTCACTGGTATTTAAATGTACAGCCAGTTTTAAAGGGTTAAATTTTATGCAAGGTAGCACCTGTGCTTGTTTAAATTTATGGATAAAATTCATTTTTTTTAAGGACTAGGGGGGGGGGGGGCACCGCCCCCTGCTCGCTTACGCTCATCAACCCCCCGCGTAATCGCTTAGCGATTCTATTCGGTATCGCGAAACAATTCCTAGTATTTTCTAGCCAACCACTGATTATTGTTTGAGCTTAAAAATAATGTAAATAATTCAATTAAGCTCTATTTATAAGCTAATATTAGTTTGTGTTGCATTGAAATATTTCAATTTGTTGATTTCCTGCAAGCAAGTAAACCCTATTGTATTTCAATGGGAGTCTATGGAAATTTGGCGAAATACAGGAAATAGCGCCAAGTTGGCGACTAATTTTGGTCGCCAAATTTGGCGACGTTTGGCGATAGAGCGGGGTCCCCCTTGGTAACCTCCCTTATAGCGTCATAAAGCTCTGACCAATCAGACGCATTTCACGGCATCTACGCAGATTTTCATTGGTCCATTTCCAAAGCGTTACTTTTTTATATATATAGAAGGATATTTGTTGCATAAACTGCAAGTAAATGTATGCAATTGACTAGGATTTTACAGTGGATGAAAAAATTGCGAATTATTTCACAGAAGAAAACAAAACAAGAAAAAAAAAATCAAAATGATATGTTTTATTTCCTCTTTGCTTTTAATTATTATATATATATTACGCTATCGTACGTAGCAATGAAATCGCGATTATTTGTAAATTGTTTAATGGCAATGCCCGAATAAACGCATCTTGGTTATTGAACAGCATTTAATGCATCTCGATACTTATAAGGGGTGTTACCATAGGAGGGACCCTGTTCTGTTGCCAAATGCCACCAAGTTTGCCCCCAACTTGGCGATATATCGTCAAAATTGGTCGCAAAAAGTGACGCCAACTTGGCGATATCTCTAATATTTCGCCAAATTCCCATAGACTTCCTTTGTAAACCAATAGGATTTACTTGCTTACAAAAAAAAACAAAAAAAAAACAAAAAAAAAAACAGCGAATTGAGATAATTTAATGCAACAAAAACTAATTAGCTTAAGGGATTACATTGAAAGGAATCCAAGTAAATTACATTATGAATAAAAGTAACATGATACAATGCTTAGCATGCTTTCCCAAACATAAATTTTGAGGGAGACCAAACTGGTCTCCAATGGAGGCTAGTTATTACTAATTTCCAAATTTGAAAATGCTTTGAAGGATTATATGTTTTGAAATAAAATTAATCATTGCATACATGTTTAAATATTGCAGTGATTAAAGCAAAAGAATAACAATACTATTTATTCGCGTATAACATGCATTTTTTATTAATTTTTAGCCTTTAAAGGGAGTGAGGTGTATAATAAACACGAAATATTTGAGACAGCTGTATGAAACAACGCATGATTTCACTAAGCCATTCAATACAATTGTAGATAATGTGATAAAACTGTAAGAATGTAGAAGAATTACTTGTAGAGGAAGTAATAAGTATTATAAGGCTATTTGGTTAATCGGAAAAATCTTTATATTTACAGTATAGATAACTTGAACTTTGTTTTCATTTACTCTAATAAATCGAATATAAAAAAATTACCAATATCTTATAATTAATCGGCATCGAAATTCCATCGTTAGAAATAACGGTTGATACTTATTTATTTCAGCTCACTAAATAAAAATATGGCAACGAAGTTACTGTATAACGTATCACTTTTTTGGTGCAGTAGCTAGTTTTTAAAATTAAGGAAATTTATGTCCTACTAAAACTTAAGTTGAAATTGAGTAAACAAAAATATGGTTACAAATGTTAGTATGTAAATAACCTCTAAATAAATGTACAGTGAAACCTCCCTGTGTGACCACCTCCATTAAGCGGCCACCTCCCTGAACGATCATTTTTTTCATGGAACGAAATTTATTGCCATAGGCCCAAATCTAATTTTACCTCTGTCAGATACCTCCCCAGTTGAACTCCGTCCATGAGCGACTCATTTCTTTGAAGAAATGAAAGAAATTCAGTTTTTTCCTGGTCCCTGAAGAAGGTTTTATTAGAATAATAATTCCGGAGAGCGCGTTATTCATGAAACTTCTGAACTAAGGTTAGAATTTTTATTTATTCCGGTAACTTTTAAGTGTTTAAAGCCCTTTGAGTCTTTTTAGGAAATGAATTTAACTCTGATGACAAATTAAGGATAGTGGTCAATAAACCCTCCTGCCCTATTCTGTCGGGAAACTCTCAAAGAAATAGATAAATTAATGAAATCGTCATAATTTGTTCATGTCCAAAAAAATAAATAAATAAATAAATAAATAAAAATAAAATAAATAAAGAAATAAAAAATTGTATTTATTTATTGAACTTCGAAAGGACATGGAAATAAAAGTTATAGAAGATAAAACTGTAAAATTAAAGCAATCGTCAATGTATTCATTTTTTAAACTTTGCACTTATTAACTTATGTAATTAACTTTTGTTTTGATACTTAAATTTTCATATTTTTTCTAATGTGAAAAATAAATTTTAGTAACATTAATTGTTACCTTTTTTAAACAATTAAAATCTAGATTTAAACATGACCTCCATTAAGCGACCACCTCTCGGAGCGACCAATTTTTATTGGAACGGAACGAGGTCGCTTTAAGGAGATTTTACTGTATATATACATTAGCGCACGAAAGAGGGAGTGACACTAAAAGAACAATACCCGAGACAAATATCAACAAAACATATTTTCGTGATATGTCCCACTAAAAATAATCTTAAGATTATCTGAAGAAATCTCTAGTTTCTCCAGAAATTCTGCAGAAATCTGAAGAAATTTTGCAAGTTTAGCTTTACCTTCAAAATATCTGCAGAAATGGGCCAATTACCTACAGATTGTTGGCCAATTACCTACAGATTTTCTGCAGATTTTTTTTTGTGGGGATTTTATTGATTTGTTATCTAAGATAGTGAAAAAATAGTTTTCATGTTTTCATTTTTATCTACCATTCTAAATTAATATAGCAATCTTCATTATTTGTTATTATTAGGAACAGTTTTCCGGAAATTTGGATGCCATGGATAGATTTAGGAATGTCAGATCTATATAATTCACGCATTCGTTTCACAGAGAGATAAAACTTTTATTTATTTTGTCTAAAATTGCAGTCTGTGTTTTTAGTTTTAAAAATAAAATTTGCAGTTTTAGATAACATCAATAATTGCTTCACTTATTTTAATCCTAGAAAAACTCTATTGTAATAAAAAATGATAAGTGAAGTACTAATTCATGGAATGTAAGATAGCATAAATTATTAATCTTTAGTAAATTATGCCCTATGTATCATATTATTATATGTTACATCATCATATAATACATCATATGTTATTATGTGTCATATTATGCCTTAGTGAACACTTAAGTTAGGCCATTCATTTATAAGAGTAAATTAATAGGTTGAGTGTATTTCCAATAAGAAACGAATACAAAATTTATTTTTTGTAATCCGTTCAGTAAAGCAAAGTTCTTCATTCGAATTTTAGTGAATTTGAAACTCAGAAAAACAGCTATTGTACTAAAAATTAATAAATGAAGTACTAATGCATGGAATGTTAGGTAGCAATAAATAAAAGTAATAAATAATTAAAAGTGGTAAAGAATAGTTTTTTTCTCCAACTGACAGCCTATATACTTGTGATAAAATGTTAACAGCATGAAGATTAAAAAAAAAAAATCGATATTTGAAGTATCATACTATGCCTTAATGAACACTTAAGTTTGGCCATTCATTTATAAAAAGTAAATTATTTGGGTTGAGTCTTTAGTGTGTTTCCAATAACAAACTAATGCAAAATTAATTTTCAGTAATTAGTTCGGTAAAGCAGAGTTCTTTATTCGAACGTTAATGAATTTTAATCCCAGAAAAACTGCTCTTGTAATAAAAATTGATAAATAAAGTACTAACGCATGGAATGTGAGATAGCTGTAAAAAAAAGTAATAAATAATTAAAAGTGGTGAAGACAATCGATTGTTTTCTTCTAAAACTAGTAGCTTATAAATTCTTAACAGCATGGAAACACAAAAAATCTGTATTTGAAGTATCACATTATGCCTTAATCAACCCTTAAGTTTGGTCATTCATTTACAAAAGTAAATTATTTGGATTAAGCCTTTAGTGTGTTTCCAATAAGAAACGAGTACAAAATTAATTTTCTGCAGTTAGTTTTGTAAAGCAAAGTTTCTCATTTGAAAGTTAATGAATTTTAATCCCAGAAAAACTGCTATTTTAATAAAAAGCGACAAATGAAATACTAATGCATGGAATGTGAGATAGGAATAAATAAAATAAAAGATTAAAACCAGTGAAAACTATCTATTATTTTCTTCTCTAACTGGCAGCCTATATGCTTGTGATAAATTCTTAACAGCATGAAAATACAAAAAATCGATATTTGAAGTATCATATTATCCCTTAATGAACTCTTAAGTTTGGCCATTCATTTATAAAAGTAAATTATTTGGGTTGAACCTTTAGTGTGTTTCCAATAAGAAACGAATACAAAATTAATTTTCTGCAATTAGTTCAGTAAAGCAAAGTTCTTCATTCGAATGTTAATGAAGCCCACAACTCCCATTGAAAGCGAAATCTTCCGAAATTGGGGGCCTTTGAGTTCAGCTATTGAGATTTGATGCATGTGTCTACATCAATAGGTATTCTGAAGGGGTTTAATTTAGCCGTGGTGAGAGAAAATAACCAGAGGAAATAAGAAGCAGAATAGAGATGATAATGAGTTGTTTACGAAAAATATAATTGAAGTTCTTTATTGATGAAGTTTCCCGTTTAATACCAATGGGTATTTCATATTTTTTAAACATATTGTAGCATGAATAGGCATTGTTGATACACGGTGTTTTGAAATGAAGTATTTGTTTCCTTTGATATTTTTTACTGATTTCTGTTAAAAGTATTTAATTAATTACTTGAGATCCATCATACAAAGACTGTAGACGAAGACTTTTAATTTAGTCATGGTAGAGAAAATAATAAAATAAATAATTAAAGATATAAATAACTAAATAAAAAGTAGTTCGTAATGAGATTAAAAAAATTATAATTTAAATTAATTATTGATGAAAATTTTCTTTACCTACCAACGTTGATACACATTGGTGATAAATGGTGTATTAAAATTGAACATTAATTTTATTTGAGATTTTTTACTGTTTTATATTGAAAATATTTCCTTCAGATCTATCAAATAAAAATTATCGCCAAATTAATGGATATTATGAAGAGTTTTAATTTGGTCGTAGTGAGAAAAAATAACCAAAGGAGATAAGAAACATAATAGAAATGATAATGAGATGTTTACGAAAAATTTAATTAAAGTTCATCATTGATGAAGTTTCCCTTTAATTGAGTATGTTGTATCTCAATGGGTATCTCATATTTTTTAAATACATGGTAACGTAAAAATATATTGTTAGTACATAGTGTTTTTAAATGAAGTATTTGTTTCTTTTGATATTTTTTACTGCTTTCTATTAAAAGTATTTAATTACTTGAGATTCATCAAATAAAGACTGTAAACACATCAATAAACTTTAGGAAGAGGTTTAATTTAGTTATAGTGAGAGAAAATAACGAAATTAATAAATAAAAAGATAGATAAATAAATAAATAAAAAGTAAATTTAAATAAATGAGATGAGTATAAACTGTAAATACTTTGCTATATTGGTGTACAAATATATAATATATTAAAAACAGTAAAAAACATTAAAATCTTTTAATGCCAACCTATTTTTTAATCTGTATTGAATTTTTGTACACCAATATTGCAAAGGATTTGTGGTTTATTTACATCTCACTTATTTAAATTTGATTATATACGGTGTAATGGTCCAAAATTATTTATAAATAAAAAGTAGTTGATAATCAGCAGCAAACAAAAATATAATTTAAATTGATTATGGATGAGATTTTTCTTTAACGCCTATGAATATTTAATATATTTTAAACACACTGTATCGTTGATACACATTGGTAATAAATAGTGTATTAAAATCGAACATTCATTCTACTTGAGATTTTTTACTGCTTTATATTAAAGGTATTTCATTTCTTGAGATCTATCAAATAAAAATGATCGTCACATTAATGGATATTCTGGAGACTATTAATTTAGCCATGGTGAGAGAAATAACCAAAGGATATAAGAAACGGAATAGAGATGATAATGAGGTGTTTACGAAAAATATAATTGAAGTTCATTATTTATGAAGTTTCCCTTTAATACCAATGAGTATTTCATATTTTAAAAACACATTATAGTATAAATAGGCATTGCTGATGCACAGTGCTTTGAAACGAAGTATTTGTCTCCTTGGATAATTTTTACAGCTTTCTTTTAAAGGTATTTAATTAATTACTTGAGATCCATCAAATAAAAACTATAGAGAAATCAAAAAACTTTCAAAAGGAGTTTAATTTAGACATGGTGAGAGAAAAAAACAAAATAAATAAATAATAAACATAAATAAATAAATAAATATAAATAAATAAATAATAAATAAAAAGTAGTTGATAATGGATATTCTGAAGAGTATTAATTTAGCTATGTTGAGAGAAAAAAACCTGCAAAGGAAATAAGAAGTAGAATAGAGATGATAACGAGGTGTTTACGAAAAACATAATCGAATTTCGTTATTGATGAAATTTCCCTTTTATACCAATGGGTATATCATACTTTTTAAAAACATTGTAACATAAATAAACATTGTTGATACATGGTGTTTTGAAATTAAGTATTTGTTTCCTTTGATGTATTTTAATGCTTTCTGTTAAAGATATTTAATTAATTACTTGAGATCCATCAAAGAAAGACTATAGACGCATCAATAAACTTTCCGAAGAGGTTTAATTTAGTCAGGATGAGGAAAAATACAAAATAAGTGAATGAATAAATAAAAAGTGGTTGATAATGAGATGCAAACAAAAATATAATTTAAATTGATTATGGATCAAATTTTTCTTTAATACATATAAATATTTAACATTTTTTAAACACACTATCATTGATACACATTGTTGATATATGGTGTATTAAAATTGAACATTAATTCAATTTAAGATTTTTTTACAGCTGCTTTATATTAAAGGTATTTAATTTCTTGAGATCTATCAAACAAAAATTACCTTAACACAAACGAGTATTCTGAAGAGTTTTAATTTAGCTGTGGTGAAAGGAAATATCCAAAGGAAACAAGAAACAGAATAGAGATGATAATGAGGTGTTTACGAAAAATATAACTGAAGTTCATTTTTGATGAAGGTAATGATGAATAATCAAGGTGAGGGAAAATATCAAAATAAATCGAAAAAAAATATGTAAATAAATCAGTAAATAAATAAATAATAGTTGATAATGCGATGCAAAAGAAATATATATATATATAACCAATAATTAAACATCACCGACCATCATCAAAAACTGCAATATTGTGAATGATTGACTACACGCCATAAACCAACAATATAGAACTGCATGTGTAAAATAAAGTACCGTATACCTAATTACAAGAATTAACATGGAAGAAAAAAAGAAGAATATGGATTCCGAAAAAATTGAAAAACTTATATATTGAATTACGTTTTCAAGAGTACAGAATTCAATGATATAAGCAAATCGGTTGTTTTCTGTGGGAAAAAAAGCTATAAGCGGAAATTTTTTTCCCCCTGTTCTCAAACAACCAATATAATCAAAATAATAGTTTCAAGATGAATACAGAACATTATCAAATGGCATGAAATGGAGAAAAAAAAACTACAACCCATTAAATATCGAATTTATAGCAATAGAAATCCCACAAAACATACCGTATTAATTCCCAGTAGACTTTCAAAATATATTCCCGCAGATGGAATGCAAAAAGCATGATAAGATCAAGGTGAATAAAACAGTTAACGCAGAAATTAAAAGCTATGGAGTCAGTAAATTCATGTTAAAATATTGTGATAAATATAATTAATATAATATAAATAAAAAATAATTATATTATTTATAATACCTAAAAACAATTTTAAATTGTATAATAACAATTTTACAACATTGCCAATATTCAGCGTTAATTACCACCTAGTGTAAAAAATTAAAATTATGACTTTAAAGAGGCTATTTAAAAATACAAAATTTATGGTGCTGCCATCTATTATTATTTTATACAAATGTCACAGTAAGTAGAACCTACTACATGCTAATGAATCAAAATGTATCAACTGCATTCCTACACACATCCTAATATAAACAATACCATACTGTATTTCATTATTCAGAAATTTTTTTTTTATAAATTAAATGTTAATACAATATAGTCTATTACCATACCATTAAATCTACACTGAGAAATTAAAAAACTTTTTTAACTTGATAATATATAGAATATAGGCTATATGCTATAAAATAAAATAAATTATATATTATAAAACATATAATAGTCGTAATATTTAGCTTTACATATAAAAAATGAACAGGAAAGAAAAAAAAATAATTAAATTATAAAATAAATAAATAAAAATGGATGTTTATATAAGATTGTCAGATACTAAAATTCCAAATAGCCTAAAGATCACATATATAGTGTGTGAATTATCCTTATATTAGTTATAAAAAAGGGTAAAAAAAAAAGTATGATTGTGCCAATCAAACATATAAACCGATAATTAATCATGGAATACAATGTTGAAAATAAAACACTATTAAATAGTATAGAGGAATAATAATAATAAAAACTATTTACCCAATTTTAATACATACAGTATAACATTAGTTAATCAAATAAACCAATATGTATAATAATCACTAAAAAGTTGGTATACTATTATTAATTTATATGACATTGTCCTGAGTAGACTAAATTAAAAATAAGTTAATATTGAATTTGATTAAATAAGTTAAATTTAATATAAAATAATAAAAAAAAAAAAGGAAAAATCACCAATTACATATAAAACATCAAAACAACATCCATATAAAATACGTATTAGAAATGTAGTTATAATACAAAAGCCCCATTTTTTATATATATAAATTAACCATTGCGCATTATCCAGACAACACCACCCTCCTCCGTACTCTAACATCTACCCACCCAACCATCCTATAGTAATTGTTTATTTTTATTTTACAATTTTTAATTTTTTATAAATATTTTTAATTTTATAATTTTTTTGTAATTTTGTTTACGCATGTGTTAATTTTTTTTATATAGATCATGTAAGTACTAATTGTATATTAATGAATATATGAATTTTTTTTGGAAAACCATGATTTAATGCATCATAAATTAGTTTTTTAATATTATTGTTAATTAGATGAGAAGAACATAAACATTTTATTCTATATAAATGATTAAGTAGTATATTTCGATATACAGAGTGATGAAGACAAGATTTAAAATTTGTAAATGTATTAACTTTGAATTTAAATTCTTTACGTTTATCATATAAATCAGTTATTGTTTTGTTGTCTTTTATTGTAATTTTAAGATCTAAGAAGTTAATAGTATTGTTAGATAAGAGGTTTTCCGTTAATTCCAAATTAGTGGGATAATCAACTGGAAATTGAGAAATTTTAGACTGATCAGTGGCAATTAAAATTATGTCATCAATATAACGATATAAATGGAGATTATTAGTAGTAAAAGTACGTTCATAGTGATATAAGTATAAATCTGATAATAAACTGGATGTACAACCACCTTATGGTATACGTGCTGTAAATATAATGTATTATCTTGCAATATATAATTATTATAGATAATAAAGTTTGTTAATGATTTAAAATAAGCGATATCAATATTTGATGGTAATTCCAGTTTTTTATAATACTTTTTAAATAATGCATTTATTATATTATGTAAATCTAATAAGTCTATATTATTAAAAAGATCTTTGAAGTCATATGTCGTTATATTATATACACAGTTAAGATTTTTTAAAATAGTGACCAGTTGATAGCTATTTTTTATACAATGTGTATTATCATTGTTTGTAGTAAGTATATATAATTGATTAAGAATTTTTTATAGAAGTTTATTGGCTTTGTTATTATATGTATTGCAACCAATAGTTACAGTCCTAATTTTTTTTTTTTTTTTTTTTTTTTTTTTTTTTTTTAATACTTACAGCTTTAATTCATAATAATTGACGGTGGTAGTTTATGTTTAATTAATGGTAATATATATATATATATATATAATTCAAATTGATTATTGATGGAATTTTCCTCTAATACCTATGAATATTTAATATTTTTTAAATGCACTGTAACATTGATACACATTGCTGATATAGGGCGTATTAAAATTGTTCATTCATTTTATTTGAGATTTTATTTGAGATTTTTTACTGCTTTACAATAAGGGTATTCAATTCCTCAAGGTCTGTCAAATAAAAATTATAGATACATTAATGAATAATCTGAAGAGGTTTATTTAACCCTTAACAGGAAATGTGAAAATCCCGTGCATAAACAGAACACATAACAATTTACTTAATAGTGAACTTAAACATTTAATCTTTAATAGTAAGGCATTAACAGGACCAATTTTTTAATATAGCAGCATAAAAACAAGTTTGGAATGTCGGAGAGATAAAATATTAAGACCAGATATGTAGGCGCAAACATCTCACAGATGTACGTTTCCAGTTAAGTGTTAAGTCGTGGTTAGAGAAAATGACCAAAGAAAATAAGAAACAGAATGGATATGATAACGAGTTGTTTACAAAAAATATTGTTGAAGTTTCCCTTTTATAACAATGGATATTGTAATTTTTTTTAGCACATTTCAACATAAACAGGCATTGTTTATACTTGGTGTTTTGAAATGAAATATTCAGTCTATTTGAGATTTTTTACTCTTTTATATTAAAGGTATTTAATTCCTTGATGTTCATCAAATGGAATTTATTAGATATATCAATGAATAATCTAAAGTGGTTTAATTTAAACGTGGTGAGAGAAAATAACCAAAGTAAATAGAAACAGAATAGAGATGATAAAGATGGATATTGAAAAATTTAGTTAAAGTTCCGATTTAATACCAATGAATATTTCCTGTTTTTTAAACACACTGTAGTAAATAGGCGTTGTTAATACATAGTGTTTTTAAGTTAAATATTTATCCTGTTGGAGATATTTTACTGCCTTATATCAATGATGTTGAATTCCTTGAGATACATCAAATAAAGATTGTAGACACATCAATAAATAATCTGAAAACGTTTAATCCAGTCAGGTGAGAGAAGATAACCAAAGAAAGTAAGAAATATAAACAGACGATAATGAAGTGCAAACGAACACTATGATTAAAATTGATAAATAATGAAACTTTTCTTTTATGTCTACGGATATTTAATATTTTTTTTAACATATTGTAATTTTTATAGACATTGCTGATATATGGTGTACTCACACTATATGGCCATTAATGACCGGCAACTTTCAATTTTAGACATTTTGTTGAATATTTAGAAATATACTTGACAGATTCTTCTGGAATTTCAGGATTAAAAAGAACAGGTATGACCTCATATTTAGCAATGTCGATTTGTTAAGGGGGGAAATTAGGGGGACAACAAAAAATCAAAGAAAAAAAATACTTGGGATCACCCTGTAAAATAAAATGCACGAAATGATCTACCGCTACCGAATATAAATAAACAGACATTGTGAAATATGTGTATTCTTTTGTGTAAGAATAGCACGTATATTAATAGAAATATAGTGATTTATTTAAAAAAATTAAAAAATTCTTGCATGTTTTTTGCTTGTAACATGCAGGGTTTTCAACCAAATTTAACGCCGGTTTCAGAAAAATTAATAAAGTATAGTAGAAACAATATAGTGCAATTGGAATATAAGTATGTTAAATATTTTAGGAAATATGAGCAGTTGTATGAAATAATTTTTATCTGCGCATGCGCGAACGGTAACAAGGATCATTTACATAATTTAATAGTCAACTCTATGGAGCAACTTGTTAAAAAAAAATTTAGTCAAATATCGTAAAAATTCAGAAAGATATCGGCGTTAAAGAGAGCAAATTTTTAGTTGTTCTCTAAAAGCAGCTGAATGATAAGGGATTTTACACAAATTGTCATTTTTTATTAACTGACTTCCAGAAAAAAGTTAGTATTTAGTGAGTATCAACGAGTAGATTTGGAAAAAATGCTTCGATTTTGATACTTCTTTTGATCATAGTATAGGCTCGTTCTGGTGGTTATCCAAGAAGAACTAAAGCATTAATAAAAAAAAAAAAAAAAAAATTAAAATTAAAAATGACAATTTGTGGAAAATCCCTTATCATTCAGCTGCTTTTAGAGAACAACTAAAAATTTGCTCACTCTAACGCGATACCTTTCTGAATTTTTACGATATTTGACTAGACTTTTTTTAATAAGTTGCTCCATAGAGTTGACTATTAAATTATGTAAAATGATCCTTGTTATCGTTCGCGCATGCGCAGATAAAAATTATTTCATACATCTGCTCATATTTTCTAAAATATTTAATATATTTATATTCTAATTGTACTATATTGTTTCTACTATACTTTGTCAATTTTTCTGAAACCGACGTTAAATCTGGTTGAAAACCCTGCATGTTATAAACAAAAAACATGCAAGAATTTCTTAATTTTTTAAAATAAACCGCTATATCTCTATTAATATACGTGCTATTCTTACACAAAAGAATACACATATTGCACAATGTCTGTGCATTTATATTCGGTAGCGGTAAATCATTTCCTGCATTTTATTTTACAGGTTGATCCCAAGTACTATTTTTTTTCTTTGATTTTTTGTTTGCCCCCTAATTGCCCCCTTAACAAATCGACATTGCTAAATATGAGGTCATACCTGTTCTTTTCAATCCTGAAATTCCAGAAGACTCTGTCAAGTATACTTCAAAATATTCGACAAAATTTCTAAAATTGAAAATTGCCGATCATTAATGGCAATATGGTATATATTAAACATTCATTCTATTTGAGATTTTTGTTGCTGCTTTATATTAAAGGTATTTAATCTACTACGATGTATCAAATAAAAATTATAGACACATCAATGGATATTATGGATATTCTGAAGAGATATAGGCTTAAGTGCCCATATTTCGCCCCCCCCCCCTCACCAGCCACTTTTAAGCCCTACTTGTTGTAATTTTCAGTGAAAACCTACCAAATTTGGATTTTACATACACTATAACTACCCACGCACATAGAAACATAGGCAAATATCGTACCAAAAAAAAAAAAAAAAAAAACAATGCTAAAAATTGCTTTTTTCAAAAGTATCTAAAAGCGCATTCCTAATTTCGTCCCCAGGACGAAAATAAGAACTGCAAGGGATACGAAATTGGGACCACGTTACTTCCCAATATGGCGGAGCTTTTGTTCCCGTAAGATCAACTGAGCGTCCTAAAACTCACTGGATGCTACTGTCAGTATCTTACCTACGTAAAATACATTCATTGAATAAGAAATAAATACTTACAGTACAGCAAATAACGTTCTACAAATGACGAAATAAAAACTCAGGTCTTCTAAAAATAGGAAATTTGGCGTCTTTAATTTATGTATGCGTCTTGGCAACTAAACTTTCATTTCTGACCCCTTTTACCTTCCGTCCCCTGTGCCTTGCGTCATAAGTGGCGCCACTTTCGCAGAAGCGGAAAAGTTAAGGGGGACGGAATATTGGCACTTTAATCTAGTCGTGGTGAGAGAAAATATCCAACGAAAATAAGAAATAGAATAGAGACAGTAATGCGAGCTAAAGAAAAATATAATCACAGTTTATCGTTGGTGAAATTTTACTTTAATACCTATGAATATTTAATATTTTAAAAACACATTAAAACGTTGATAGACATTGCTGTTATATGGTATATAAAAATTTAAACATTCATTCTAATTTATGCATTCATCTTACATTCATTTTACATTCATCTAATTTCTAACTGCCTTATATTAAAGGTATTTAATTCTTAGAGACACATCAAATAAAAATTATAGACACGAGATTTTCATGTCTGCCACTTTACGATTTTTTAAAAAGTATATGTAATGGGCAATAACATTACGTTACTGACATCGCCATGAAAAATTACAACTGTTTAGCTTAAACTAATTTTCTCTCCAATATTATTTCTTCTCTCAATTGAACCGATTTCCATTTTTTTAATTGTCAAATTAAACTTTCCAAATGACTATAGAAATAACTTTAAATAGACTGAATTTCTAATCACTATGGATAACACAATCTTTATCTGTTTTAATCTAAGTAACAGTTTTAATGGATTAATAAATCTGTTCCAATTAAAAATTAATATTTTTTATTTTTTTTTAATTCCATTCAATTATTATAACATTTGTCCTAGAAAAAGTAACCTTGGTTACTATATTTAGTAGAATAAATATATATTTAGTAGAATAACAATTGCATCCCCCAGAAAGCACTATTAATCTTATTCCCCTAAAAAGGAATTTGATAAAAATTGGAATTTGACCATCGCATGTTTAGGCTCCGAAGCAATATCTCCAGCTTTTAAAGAAAGGACTTTGTTTCTTCGTAACTTCTCTTACTTTTGTTTTAAATATTGTTTTAAAGATTGTATTTTTATTAATATTATTATCATTATAAAAATATGTAAAGAAATTAGTTACAGCAAATTTATTTATTTATAAAAAACGGAAATTTTATATACTGTCTTTAAAGAAATACTATAGTCAAAATTTTAAAAAATTTCTTTTTAGAGGAGAATTTTCTTTAATATAGATTAATAGTGCTTTCTGGGGAATGCAGTTCTTATTATTTATTCAAGTAAATATAGATGCAGTAACCAAGATTACTTTTTCTAGGACAAATGCTGTTGTGCATGGAATTAAAACATGAAAATATTAATAGTTAATTGGAACAGATAGATCTATTAAAACTGTTACTTAGATTAAAGCAGATAAAGATTTATGTTTTTCATGGTGATTAGAAATATCGTTTAATATAAAATATTTAATTAATTAAATTTAAACTCTGTTATAATGCATTTCCATTTTTTATTTCAAATACAACTTTAAAAGACTTAATTTTGATTTTAAAATTGAATTTTTGCATGTTGATACAATTTTTCTTTAGCAATTATTTAAGCAACGCTTCTACTATTCACTAAAATAATAGTGCTAAAAAGAATGAAAACAATATCTTGATAAATTCAAGCAAAATTTGTTGTAGACATTTTTCCTGCATTGTGTATTTAAATGAAATATTCATTCTATTTGAGATTTTTTACTGCCACATATTAAAAAGATTTTATGTTTCCTAATTTCCATCAAATAAAGATTATAAATACATCACGGGGATTTTCTTTTGGCGTCAGCAAAAGCTGTAGTTGTTTAAAATCATTCAAATAAAAAGTCAATAAAAATATTTTTAATGTTTGTTATCAGACAAATCAAATATCTTTTATGTTAATAAAGTTTCGCTGACGTTTCATTTTCAAACTATTTAAAATATTTTTCAAAACTAAGTAACGATATAAGAGTAAAGTTTAATGTTCATTTGAATATTTTTCTTCCTTTTAAAAGGATGTTTTGCAGTTTTAGAGAAAGTATTCGCTGTATTTTAATATTTTTTCATTCATTTGTTAATTTTAATTGGGAACTTTTTTAAAATTTAACAAAAATACATTTTTAAAATTTTATTTTAAAATTGTGCATGAATTACTTTTATTTTTATTCTCCAACATTGTTTCCCCTCCACCCCCCCCAAAATAAATAAATAAATAAATAAATAAATAAAAAAATAAATAAATAAAAAAAATAAATAAATAAAAAAATAAAAATCTGACACAGCGAATGGATAAGGAAAAACTTTGGAATTGATACACGTTGGGAACCGCTGCTTTAAGCAATCACGAAATATCTGTCATTAAGTAAAGCGAAGAACATTATAGGATATTTCTGTTGTGAATGAGAAATTTCGGAATAAAAAAAGAACGAAACTGAGAACCCATATGTGCAGTTGATATCATTGTGGGAAGAATTGTAGAAACAATCTTATGTAAAAATTTTTGAGCAACAAACAAAAAAATGTATGACTTTCTTCTTGAAATTTTTTTCATAATCCCGATCGAATTTCCGAAGTCAAGAAGACAATTCCTAGAAAATTGTAAGGCAACAGATCTTTTTTTAACAACTGTTTCTTCTTTTCCATGATGCAAGAATTGAAATTAGGCGATATTTACTACTAAATGTATGAGTATAAAAGCGAAAGTGAAAGCGCAAGTCGTTGCCACCATCATTCAACGTCGGTGTACCTTACTGATTTTTGGGATACATATATAATATCAAGTAAACAACACATTTCTGAATACGATGAACATGTTCCTAATGAAAGAAATTGGACTTAGACGTTAGAAAAAAGATATTTTTCAAATGAATCTCGATCCATTTTAGCTTTCGTTTATATCTCTATAATACAGTGAAACCCCGATGTAACGTTATTCAAGGGACCGTAAAGAAATAAAGCTAAATGCGGGAAAACGTTAAATCGGGGTAAGAGGAAAACAAAACACTGACCATAAAATAAAGACTAATTTACGTAAGATCCGTTTCATTTCTTGATTTACAATGATTTAGACATCAGGTTTCTAAGTTATGTTTTAAATAGATATTTTATTTCACTTTGCGTCCTGTTTTTAGCAGCTGCATCACGAATCGCTTTCTCAAGGTATGAGAGTTTGTGTAAGTTTTTCTCTTGGTCTTCAGTATTTCAAAAGAATGCTTTTAGTGTTATGAAAGTTCTAATGGCTTCCAATTTTCAAATTCCTTAAACGGTGACGATTTCACGTTCTTTCTTCTTTTTTTTGCCTGTTTTTCCATTTTTTACAATTTTGCTCCATTAAATCTACTTAGTGTAAATTTGTTTACAAATTTGAATACGAAATTCAAATTAATATTGATTGTAGTTTATGGATTTCGCGATAACTTCCAATTTTTCAAGTAAAAAAAAAAAGCTTTTTTTTGACGCCATACAGTCTAAAGCTATGAAAACTCTCTAACGAATTCTATCAGCTCCGTTGTAGGTGTTGTGTCCTTGTGTTGTAGTAAAGAAAGCACAATCGAATAAAATAAAAAGGTGCGGGGGAAAAAGAGGAGGGCTTTTGAATGATTTTTTAACCTTTTGATAAGAAAGTTTTCTTCAATCACAAATTCTGACTAATTTAGAAAAATTTCATTGAGATTTTATAGCTCAAAAAACGTTAAATGCGGGGGATAATTCAAAATGATAACGTTAAATCCGGGATTTTTAAACATTACAAGTATAGGAAATTAATTGTGACTAGCTAAAAATGACGTTATATGCTCGAAATCGTTAAATACGGGTTACGTTAAATCGGGTTTTCACCGTAATAGCCAAAGTCATGTGACTGTCATGAACAGTTCCGGGTTGACCGCTTCACTTTTTATATGCCAAACAGTCAATTTGGTAATTTAATGTTAGCTGGGCGCAGGTGATAAATCGCTAAATATTGTTCCATTGCCATCATACCATCAGTTTTATAATGGTCCATCTCATGCGACTGTCATAAACAATTTTTCGCGAGGTAAATTAAAACAAAGCTTTGATGTTGAAATTAAATGTCATAGTTTATATTATTATTTATTACTTTTTTTTTCTTTTTTTTTCATTCTTTCTTTTCTTTTTTTTTTAAGAAATAGGAGAAAATTGAGAGTCATAAATTTTAAGTATTTCAGTTTTAAATTAAAGTTATGTATTTTAAATAAAATGAGCAAAAGTATTATATTTTAAATGAAATTAATGAAATAAGGAATAATACGACGGGTACAATGTTTGGCGATTTATCGTCTGCACTTGGCTAACATAAAAATACCGAGTTCGTGATTTCTGTATCAGAATGTTCCGATTTGGCGAAGGATTGATCAAATAAATTAAATTATGAATAAAAGTAACATGATACAATGTTTAGCATATATTTAAAGGAGACCAAACTGGTCGCCAAGGAAGGCTAATTATCAATAATTAAATTCTAAAACTACAGAAAACATCTTCCGTTTAAGATACTATATTTTAAGAAAAGTATATATTTTTTAAAATGGAATAATCTTTCGTAAATAAGAAAACAGACTAATATTTATGGTAAAAATGTTTAAAATTACTTTTTTAAATAAAGTTTGCATTGACAACTTTGTTAAAAATTCTAATTGTTCAGTTTTAAAGAGAAGTGTCCAACGTTTTTGCATGAAATTCAATTCTTACCATTAATATCCGTATTGATGATTTTCGTCTTATTTGATCACAGAATTTCCGTCCTTAAAAAAAGAGTATTTTTGTCTATAGGAAATTACTAGTACCTCCAGTTCTGAAACATCAACATTTCTTTATTTTGTTTGTTGATCTCAGTTACATTTTCGAAGCACTTTGGTACCACAGGTAGTTGGTATTATTTTTTAAGTATAATTAATTATCCACAATTTTTTTTTTAATTCCAAATTACGTAAAAAAAAAAAAATAAATAAATAAATAAAAAATTACAATGGAAGTTTTTTTTCCAGTTACCTGTCCTTTAAACATCACTTATTAATATAAATACTACACCTCAATCATTCATTTTCTTTCTTTTTTTAATTATATTTTTCTTACTCTGTATATTAGTAAAAAGATGAAGTATTGTTAAAATGTTTTTTCTATGTTATACAAATTCAATTTGACGAGGAGAATTCCTGTAAATGTATATTCGGGGAAAAAACAGAGAGAGAGGGAGAGAAAGAGAATGTTGTTCTAAATTTGCTTTCGAAAATCGAAATAGGTTAGTTATTTCTAAGCGAAACGTGCTAAGATTAAATCAATACTATCCGAATATTCGCCTAGTTATGAGAAAGGAGGAAAAAAAAGGAAACATTTGTAATATTGTAACTAGCCTAATAGCGATACAATAATGGACCAATATTTATTACATTGACTATATCTTACACAAAATTGAAAATTTCACATTTTGACACTATTGCATCAATACTGGCATGAGATATTTATCCCTTTCATTGACAATATTTCCTATGTAAAGCCAATATGTCTGTAATATTGGCTTTTAATTGAAAATATTTCCAAGGAAAAACCTATATTACTGTAAAAGTGATATTTCAGCGCATGTATTTCATATATATATCCAATATTAAAACAATACTCGCATTTCAAGATGGAATGAAATTTTGGTACAATATTGGGTCCTTATATAACCAATGTCCCGATGTTGGTATAATACTAGAGAGCGTATTTGGGTCAATAAACTATTATTTGTAGTACAGACAATTAGCTAGTTTTTATTCTGATAAAATATAAATAATTAATTCGAAATTTTATCTGGCTTGTTTATTAAGTTAATAAACAAAATTTTAGATACACTAATTACCAGGGCACATATTATTCTCTATGACCATTTATTGCTCCATTAAAATCTATATTTCTCTCCTATGTTACTTCTCTAAAAATTTTTTGTTCTTCTCTTACGTTACTATGAAATAACAAAGATATTAATTATTATTGAAAAATTTTACATTTCTAAAACATAAATCGATGTTCTTGCTATTCTTCGGATAAATAAAATTTACGATTCATCGATTTATAATAGATTTATTAATATTTCGATGAGAGAGATTAAAAAATGCAATAAATAAATAAATAAATAAATAAATAAATAAAAATAAAAATAAATAAATACATAAAATTACTATTTACTATTTACAATTTAGAAACATAGAGTCAGTAATAAAAGCGAAAAATAAAAAATAAAAAATAAATTCATTCTTTTTATTATGACATGAGATTGAAATTGGAAAACTCCAAATTTAGCAAGACTACAAGTAAACGGTCGTATTATCATCTTACATGAATTAATCCATACACCCACACAAAAGGCTTGCGAATATTCAGTATACAAAGTGTTTTCGGCCACGCTGCTATTTTAAATATAATTTTATTAGAGAGACCAATTTCAGAATTAATATTCTACAACTAACGTCGGAGAATTTAGTATCAGGTACCCAGTTAGTGAAGAATTCTTCAGTCCAGCGACAGACAAATGCACCCAAATCCGCTTATTGAATTATCAATGAAAGTTTTATGCACGAGCATACATCAGTGGTTATTCTACAGTGCTCTAATTTGCCAGGTGAGTAAAAAAAGACAATTAAAAATGTTATTAACCATTTGGAAAAATGGTTATTGTCCTCTGTCAGGGTAGGAAATCAAAAACATATCTGAAGCGTTTTATTGATTTAATCCGCATTTTATTCGTTTTCTGATTGGTCTATACAGTAATCTGTAATTTCCCTTTACTTTCAACAGAAATGGATACTTCTGTTGCCACTATGACAAAAAAGTAATAAAAACTACAAAAAAAAAATTAATAGCTCAGAAACAAATTGAGATACAGCTTTCAAACAAATTGCATTTAAAAGTACATTTTTTTCTCTATATGACGGTGTAAAAAGTAATATTGTGGGATGTTTAGAAGTTTAAGAATGAAATTTCATTTAAAATGGGTCGTCAGATTTTTTGGAAATCTGACGATGGAAAAGCCTTTTCCCGAACAACCGATGAAATGATTGGATAATACGTAAGTTTCAGGTGGATAATACGTAGGTTTTAGGAAATCTGACGAGTCGCAGGCGATTTTTGTCGCTTGCAATTTTTACGTGTAATAACACTATTAATGTTTAATTCATGGCGTACGTAATGTATGGTCAACTCCGTGCGATTTTTCATGTCGTAAATTTTAGTCTTTGAAAAAATCATTTTCCAAATGGTCGTTGTAATTTGTTAAATTGCCTTATTTAAAGTCTTAGGATAATCGTAAAAGGATAATCGAAATAAAATTTCTTTTATTCGTTTTATTAAATCTAAAATTAGACAAATTTATAATTTATAGTGAGAACAGATGCTTTTCTATTTCTGCTGTAGATGAGGAGTAAACATGTAAAATATCAAGGAAAAATATCAGAATTAAGATTCTAATAACGTTTTGAATATATTTCATAGGTAAAATTTCATCTTTTTAAATTTAAAAAAAACTTCTACCATAACAAAACGAAAAATTTCTAAAATTTTTCTATCAAAATTTTCTTTCCAGCATTTTTAATTTTTAGGCTTAACCTTTAAATGTGCGATTTTTTTATTTTGTTTCGAAATATATATATATGATTCTCTGAAAGATTTATTACACAGGAAAAATAATGAAAAAAAAATCAGAGATACATTTTTTATATAATACGTCAATCTGTTCTTCTGTTGCACATCTGCAATACAAGTAAAAACTACTGTCGTGTGGCTGTTTTACGCTAAAATATTGAAAATTAGTAGCTATTTTAATAAGTATATCTTCAAATATTTATTTTATAAAAATATCTATTTTATAAAACTTAACCTTTAACTCTTTAATTCCCATGATAGAATACGTTCTAGAAATTACGTAGTTCAGAGAATCTGACTTTACACCAGAAAGTTTCAATGGTTAATTTCGCTTTATTTAAATACGGAATATCTGTTATAAATTTAAGCAAATATTGCTATTTTAATTTTCTGGTGTGAATTAGGTATATACGAATAAAAAAAAATCTATTATATTCAAAACACTGTTGTTTGCATATATGCAAAGCTGCACACTAAAGGGTTAATCGTATTCATTTATATTAACGTGCCTTTGGTCACGCTGCTAATTTGAGCATGATTTTATTAGAGAACAAATTCAGAATTAATTTTCTGCAACTAGACTCGGCTAAATTTAGTATCAGATTCCCAGTTAATGAAGAGTCTTTCTGTCCAGCGACAGACAAAAGCACCCAAATCCGCTCATTCAATTATCGATGAAGGTTTTGTTGGATGAGCAAACATCAGTGCTCTAATTTGCCAAGTGCGTGATAGAACACAATTTAAAATATTATTAAAAGTATTAGTGCTAAAGCATAATCGGAATAAAATTTCCTTTAATCGTTCAACTAAAACTAAAATTAGAGAAATTTATATTTTATTATAAGAAAATATGCGAGTATTTTTGCTGTGGATGAGGAGTGAAAATGGTTGGTTGGTTGTATTTATGACGGCCAATTATCTGCACGAGGGATATAGGCCCAGGGGGGCGTGCCCTTCGTGGGGGTATTTCTAAGGGAACCTAACCCGTATTAACGCTTGGTAATCCAAGGTTCGAAGAAAACCACGAAAACTCCGAACGATTAGGCCGACGGGCGCGATTGGGATCGAACCCAGCACCTCCCGTCTACCGGCTTCGAGAGCAGAACCTCTCAGCCACTTGGAGTGAAAATGGTAAAATATAAAGGAAAAAATATCAGAATGATAATTTGTATAAAAATTTGAATATATTTCATAGGTAAAATTTCCATTTTTCAAATGGATACAAAATCTTTCGAAAACAAAACAAAAAACTGTTCAAATGTTTCGTGTTTTTCTCTTTATTTTTTTTAATGAAAATTTTCCTTCGAGCATTTTCAATCTGCAGATCTAATATTGAAAAATGGAAGTAATGATTTACCAAAATTACGAGTAAAATGTGTATTATCAACTTACGTGAATCAATCCGTACACCCACTACAAAAATGCGTGTGAGTATTCATTTATATTAGCGTGCATTTGGACACGCTGCTAATTTAAGAATGCTTTTATTAGAGAACAAATTCGGAATTAATTTCCTGCAAATAGCCTCGGCTAAATTTAGTACCAGATTCCCAGTTAATGAAGCTTCTTTCTGTCCAGCTACAGGCAAAAGCACCTAAATCCGCTCATTGAATTATCGATGGAGGTTTTGTTGGATGAGCATGCACCAGTGGTTATTTTTACAGTGCACTGTAAAAAAAATACGACCAGTTTTCCTGTAGGAATCGGAAAAATAGTTGCCCTTATCGTACCGGAAAAGTTTCCGACCCAGCTCGGAATAAAATCCGTAAAATACTGTTTTATTGACTATTTCCTATTTTTTACGGATTTTATTCCGAGCTGGGTCGGAAAAATTTCCGGTACCTTAAGGGCAACTATTTCTCCGATTCCTACAGGTAAACTGGTCGGATTTTTTTTTACAGTGCGCTCTAATTTTCCAGGTGCGTGATAGAACACAATTTAAAATATCATTAAAAGTTTTAGTACTAAAGCGCAATCGGAATAAAATTGCTTTTAATCGTTCAACTAAATCTAAATTTAGAGAAATTTATATTTTATTATAAGAAAATATGTGAGTATTTTTGCTGTGGATGAGGAGTGGAAATTGTAAAATATAAAGGAAAAAAATCAGAATGATGATTTGTATAACAATTTGAATATATTTCATAGGTAAAATTCAATTTTTCAAATGGAAACACAATCTTTCGAAAACAAAATGAAAAACTGTTCAAATGTTTCGTGTTTTTCTCTTTTTTTTTTTTTTTTTTTTTTTTTTTTTTTTTTATGAAAATTTTCCTTCGAGCATTTTCAATCTGCAGGTCTAATATTGAAAAATGGAAATACAGATTTACCAAAATTACAAGTAAAATGTGTATTATCAACTTACGTGAATCAATCCGTACACCCACTACAAAAATGCGTGTGAGTATTCATTTATATTAGCGTGCATTTGGACATGCTGCTAATTTAAGAATGCTTTTATTAGAGAACAAATTCGTAATTAATTTACTGTAAATAGCCTCGTATCAGATTCCCAGTTAATGAAGCGTCTTTTTGTCCAGCGACAGGCAAAAGCACCTAAATCCGCTCATTGAATTATCGATGAAGGTTTTGTTGGATGAGCATGCACCAGTGATTATTTTTACAGTGCTCTAATTTGCCAGGTGCGTGATAGAACACAATTTAAAATATTATTAAAAGTTTTAGTACTAAAGCGCAATCGGAATAAAAGTGCTTTTAATCGTTCAACTAAATCTAAATTTAGAGAAATTTATATTTTATTATAAGAAAATATGTGAGTATTTTTGCTGTGGATGAGGAGTGAAAATTGTAAAATATAAAGGAAAAAAATCAGAATGATGATTTGTATAACAATTTGAATATATTTCATAGGTAAAATTCAATTTTTCAAATGGAAACAAACTTCTTCGAAAACTAAACGAAAAACTGTTCAAATGCTTTTTCTCTCCTTGTTTTTTTATTTTTATTTATTTATTTATTTATTTATTTTAATTAAAATTTTCCTTTGATCATTTTCAATTTGTAGGCTTAATACTAGAAATGGAAATTCAGATTTATAAAAATTACAAGAAAAATGTGTATTAGTATCTCACACGAATCAATCCGTACACCTACTATAGAAATGGATGTGAGTATTCAGTTATAACAGGGCTGTTTTTTTTTTTTTTTTTTTTTTTTTTTTTTTTTTGTCAACCTCCGATGGGCCGTAAAATAAAGACTAGTGTGAATAATAAATTTCTTTTATAATCTGGAGTCAAGTACAATCAAAGCTACTTTTTGACATAGTCGAATGAAGATTGATTCATTTGTTAATACTGGTGGGGGAGGAGGGGTGTACACTCTTCACAGACTGTTGCCGCCAACGTATTGAGATATGTCTCCAAGGTGTATTGAAGTTTTTTGTTGGAATGGAAGTGGAATGGAGTGCTGTCGTCCCACACCTGTCTTCAGATCTCGAAAAAGGTGACAATCACCCGGTGCCACCCGAACTGATAGTCCAACAGCTTCCTTCACAAATTCGATGGGATGTATTCGATTTGTGAAAGAAGCTGTTGGGTCATGAGCTAGGATGGCACCGAGTGATTGTTACCTTTTTCGAGATCTGAAGACGTCTGGGACGACAGCACTCCATTCCACTTCCATTCCAACAAAAATCTTCAATACACCTTGGAGACCTATCTCAATACGTTGGCGGCAACAGTCTGTGAAGAGTGTACCCCCCTCCTCCCCCACCAGTATGACAAATGAATCAATCTTCATTCGATTATGTCAAAAAGTAGCTTTGATTGTACTTGACTCCAGATTGTAAAAGAAATTTATTATTCACACTAGTCTTTATTTTACGGCCCATCTTAGGTTGAAAAAACAAACAGCCCTCGTATTAACGTGTCTTTGGACACGTTGCTAATTTAACCCTTAAATGCCTGACTTTTCAAAAATCACTGTAATAACGTTTTTCGGCTATCTTTTTTTTAAATAAATCATGGGAAAAATACTTAAAAAAATCATATTATGTTTTATGTATGGTTTACGGCTAAAAAACAGTTTGTTACTAATCGGCAATACTGGCCTTTAATTGAAAAAAATATTTTTCCTTGATAATATTCTATAATATTAAACACACAAGAATTTTAGGAACTATAATAAGAAATAAATTTTGCTTGCTCACTGCAGAACAAAATAGGGTATTTCGCAAGTTTCCAAACAAAACAAAAAGAACAAGTAGCAACAATTGAAAAAAATAAATCTATCTTTATTCTTAAACAGTACAAGTGTTGCCATCTACATGTTGAAAATCGTTATAATAATATTCTCAGAATGTATTTTATTAGCAACATTACGTATTATAGCTTCAATATTATTCTAATGGTATTTTAGAGCCTAAATTGGGTATGTTGCCGAAAAGCAACACCCGGCATTTAAGGGTTAAGAACGATTCTATTAGAGAACAAATTTAGAATTAATTTTCTGTTACTAGCCTCGGCCAAATTTTGTATCAGATACCCAGTTTACGAAGCGTCTTTCTGTCCAGTGACAAACAAAAGCACCTAAATCCGCTCATTAAATTATTGATAAAGGTTTTGTGAACAAGCATATACCAGGGTTATTCTGCAGTGCTCTAATTTGCCGGAACCGGGAAAAAATGTTATTAAAAGTTTTACTATAAAAAGATAATAGCAATAAAATTTCTTTTAACCTTTAGCCTAAATCTAAAATTAGACGAATTTGTAATTTATTATGAGAAAAGGTATGAGTATTTTTTCTATAGGTGAGGAGCGAAACTGGGAAAATATAAAGGAAAATATCCCAATGAAGATTTGAATAACGATTTGAATATATTTCATAGATAGAATTTCAGTTATTCAGATGGAAGCAAAACGAAAAACTGCTAAACTGTTCATTTATTTATTTATTTTTTTAAATTTTTCTTCCAGTATTTTCAAATTTTATTCCTAATATTGAAAGCAGAAATTAAGATTTACCAAAATTAGCTGTAAAATGCCGCATTATCAGCTTACATAAATGAATCTGCACACCCACTGCCACTACACAAGTGCATGTGAGTATTCAGTCACGAAGTGCATTTGGTGAGGCTGCTAATTTAAGAATAATTTTTATTAGAGAATATATTCGGAATTAATTTTCTGCAATTAGCCTCGGCAAAATTTAGTATCAGATTCCCAGTTAATAAAATGTCCTTCTGTCCAGCGACAGACAAAAGTATCTAAATCCGCTCATTGAATTATCGATGAAGGTTTTGTTGGATGAGCATACATAAGTGGCTATTCTACATACAACAGTGGCTATTCTACATACAACAGTGGCTATTCTACATACAACAGTGGCTATTCTACAGTGCTCTAATTTGCCAGGAGGGAGAAAGTATTAAAAGGGAAATGAAAGTATGGATACAGCTCTTTGTTGATATTCGTACAAGAATTACAATTGCTTATACTTTTAAAAGTGTTACTATAAAAGGACAATTGGATTTATTTCAATCGTTCTCTTAAAATGAAAATTAGACAAATTTATATTTTATTATGAGAAAAGATGTCAACACCTTTGCCGTAAAAAGGGAGATTAAGAATGGAAAAAAGTTGAAGGAAAAAACATCAGAATGAAGATTTGAATAAAGATTTGCATTATGATTTTGATATATTTCATAGGTAAAATTTCAATTTTTTTTTTCTTTTCAATGTAAAAAAAAAAAAAAAAAAAAACTGCTTTTTTAGAATTTAGTGTCGCCCCCAATAAAAAAAAATAAAATACATGCATATATATATATATATATATATATATATATATATATATGCATGTATATAAATAGTACAAAACATATTTCAATTTTTTGACTTAATTCACACACTTTTATTTTATGTAAAATGACGTCATTCGCATCCGCTTAAGAATTCCACATTTACGATCCACTCTTAAAAATCCACAGTAAAGTATGCATAGGACATCACTATCGAAAAAAAAAAAAAAAAAAAAAATGCCGTCCTTAAAGAAACTCGACGAAAAAAAAAAAAAAAAAAAAAAAAAAAAAAAAAAGCTATCTAATGATTTATAGGTCTTTATTTGTTTGTAACATTAATATAGATCCTTAAAATTAAATGTAGTTTATAATAGCTCCATGTTTCGCTCCATGAAGTCATTCGTTTATATTTTTTCAAAATAGCGGTATTTTAATTGGATTTTCTTTCGGTTGTTATGAGAAAATAGCAACAAAAATATATAAATACTATTTTACAACTGTTTTTCCTTTACTTTCAAAAGAAGTGGAGTACTTCCGTTGCCAATATTAAGCAGATGGCTCTAAAAACTACAAAAAAATAAATATTTCAAAATAAATTGAGAGGAAGTTTTCAAAAAAATTGTATTTAAATGTACATTTTTTCCCAATACGACTGTATAAAAATTGAAAATGTGCGATACCTAGAAGTTTAAAAAATTGCTATAAAGTATTTAATCGTACAATGATACATCTGTTTTGTTTTACGGCTGGCTTATACAACGTAAGGTTATTTTTTGGAGACGACACAAAATAAGCTGGGAGAAAGAAATAACATACTGGGGCTAAAAAAATACCGAAAAAAGTGAGATTTTTTTTTTCCAAAGTTCCTATTATCCTCCAAACATTTTCAATCTGTAGGCCTAATACTGAAAAATGAAAATTCGGATTTACCAAAATTAGAAAGTAAAATGTTTATTATCATCTTACATGAATCAAATTGCATACGTACTATACAAATGTACGTGAGTTTTCGGTTATATTAAAGTGCCTTTGGTCACTCTGTCAATTTAAGCAGGATTTTACTATAGAATAAATCAAGAATTAACTTCCATAACCAGCCTCAGCCAAATTTAGTCTCAGATTTACAGTTAAAGAAGCGTCTTTCTGTCCAGGGACGGACAATAGCACCTAAATCCGCTCCTGCAATTATGGATACAGGTTTTGTGCATGAGCATACACCAAGGTAATTAATTGTACAGTGATTTAATTTGCCGGGAGCGTGAAAGAAGATAATTTGAAATGTTATTAATAATTATTAAGATGAAGCTTGGTGCAATATAATAAAAATGTTATTAAAAGTTTTACTATAAAAGGATAATCGAAAAAAATGTCTTTCAACCTTTCGCTTAAATCTAAAATTAGACGAATTTATAATTTATTATGAGAAGAGATCTAAGTATTTTTGCTGTAGATGAGCAGTGAAACTGAGTAAATAAAAAGGAAAAAAAAATATGAAAATGAAGATTTGGATAACAATTTGAATATATTTAACAGATAAAATTTCGATTTTTCAAATGGAAACACAATCCTTAGAAAACAGATAGAAAAACTGCTGGTTTATTTATTTATATTTTTCTTTAAAAAATTTCCTTCGAGTATTTTCGATCTTTAGTCCAACACTGAAAAATAGAAATTCAGATTTAGCAAAATTAAAAGTAAAATGTAATATTATCATTTAGCATGAATGAATCACTACCAATATACAAGTGCATGTGATATTCATTCATGAAGTTCTTTAGGTGAAGCTGCTAATTGAAGCATGATTTTAACAGAGAACAAATTCAGAATTAATTTCCTGCAATTAGCCACGGCCAAATTTAGTATCAGATTCCTAGTCAATGAAGCGTCTTTCTGTCCAGCGACAGACAAAAGCACCTAAATCCTCTCATTGAATTATCGATGAAGGTTTTGTTGGATGAGCATACACCGGTGGCTATTCTACAGCAGGGCTTTAATTTGTCAGCTGGGAGAAAGTATTAAAATCGAAATGAAAGAATGGATACAACTCTTTGTTGGAATTCGTCAAAGAAGGCGTTTGAAAACATTGTTAAAAGTATTATTTTAAATGGATAATCGAAATAAAATATAGTTTTATCGTTCACTTGAGCTTAAAATATTGCAAACAGTACTTTTTACCCGACTGCCAAGAAGGGTTATGTGTTTCACGCGTATCTGGGTATGTGGATTTTTTTATATCCTCGAAACATCCCAACGGCTGGATGGATTTTAACGAATGAGGTTTCTATCGATTTGTCTTAACCATCCGGTGGTTATAGTCTAGATTTTGTTTTTATAAATTCAAAATGACGACCGCAAAATACAAAATGGCGGTGGACACGAAATTTTTTTTTACCCACCATATTGAGTGGTATATCATTGGATAGGTCTTTCAAAATGAAGACGAGGTTTCATTGACTATTTTACTATCAGAAGCTCCGTTTAAATGTTACACAACCTGGAAGTTGTGTAGGTAGGATCTCTAGCTTTATTGCAACTCTAACTACCATAGACATTTATAGGTCTCATCAAAACAGTGTTTATAGATAGGAACTAACAATTAAACAGAACTTAAAAGTCACCAATACAAGTAAATAAAAAAAAAGTAAGTAATATAAAAAATAGTTTAACATTGATGATAAATAATTAATTAGTTCGCTTTTTACGCAGTCGGGTTTTTTAATTTTTAAAATTTAATTTTTACTTGTTTGCTCATTGAATGTAACGCCGCTCGCTGAACATAATGCTATTATAAAATTTTAAAGTTTTTCTCGAAACCCTGTTTTTCAAACTGAGCGACTGTTTTTTCTCAAGATTTATTGGAAGGATGTGTTTTTTTTTTTTTTTTCATTTAATAGAAAGCTAACCGTTTTTGTTGTATCGTGTGCCACCGAAAAGTATAATTTTCATTTAAATATTTTTTACTGCTCGTAATTGATTAAATAAAAGGAAAAAAAGGTGACCTTTTTCGTTCAAATGACCGCCATTTTGTCAAAAATTATCCTTTAAAACTAAATGTTGGTGTAAGCTCCGGTGAATTTAATGCGACTAAATTTTGTTGAGGTGCTTCTTACCGGAGAAAAGCGGTCTTTCTCATATTAATATAATTAAATATTAATTAAGTATATCATTAAAATGTCAATAAATATGATGTACAAAGTCCGAAGGTAATAATATCTCAGTTCTTTGTAACAAACAAACAACAACAAAAAAATATCGTAAAAATCACGTAAATTTTACGCTAAAACAGTAAAACCTCTCCTTAATGAAGCATCTGCTCAGCGACAGGTAAAAGCACATAAATCAGCTCATTGAAATATATATAAAGGTTTCTTTGGATGAGCGTACATCTGTGGCTTTTCCAGAGTTCTCTAATTTGGAAGGTGGGATAAAATTCAAATTCGTGAAAGAATAAAAGTGAAAATATTATTAAAAATCTTAATATAAAAAAATCTAAATGATTTTTTAACCTTTCGCTTAAACAGAAAATTAGGCAAATTTATAATTATTATAAGAAAAAATGTGAGCATTTTTCCTGAAGATCAGGGATAGTGAGGATGAAAAAAATATGAAGGAAAAACTATCAGAATGATTTGAATAAAGATTTGCATAAAGATTTGACTATATTACAGCATAGATAAAATTTCCATTGTTTTAAATGGAAGCCTTAGAAAAAAAGGAAAAAACAGATATTATATATACTTTTTTTTTACAAAATTTTCAGTTATTTTTCGACTATTTTTAATCCGTAGACCTAATATTGAAAAATAGAAATTCAAATTTACGAAATTTCAAGTAACAGCCTGTATTACGCTCTTACATGAATGAATCAGTAATCAAACTGCACAAGTGCTCATAAGTATTCAGTTATATTAAGTGCTTTCGTTCACACAGCTAATTTAAGAATGATTTTTAAAGGCAGGTTTTTGCAAGATGAAATGCCTTCACGTTGTTTGTTTATCCTGTCAATACCGTTTTCCGAATTGCCAGTAAAACCCTTTGCGTCCATACATTACCGGTTTTATCCGGCTCAGTTTTTCAGTCACTTCGCATTTTGCGGAGCCTCTACATACAGGTGCATAAGAGGGGTTTTCTGCTGATATTTTAATTTTGGCAACCTGCGTTAGCCAAACTATTTCGACAAATTTCTGTCTTTACGTAATATATAAACATATAATATAGAATGTGTCCATAAAATAATGTTCCAGTTATAAATTTCTATAGTATCAACTGTAAGCATTGTAAAGTGTTGGTTCATGGTCACAAATAAACAGTAATTCAAACAGCTGTAGGTAAGCGCTTGCTCTAGTACTGCTTTGTTATTGACTGGATTGCAGTGCCACATACGCAAAATGTCGACACCTGAGAGTAAAGCATTAATACTGGGCTGAAGATTAAAAGCTTTTAGAGCCATGTGATTTTTTCCTTTGGGGGTTTATAAAAGATCGTGTCTACGTTCGGCCGCTACCTCATGAATTGCCAGAGTTGAGACACAGAATTGAAGAGGCTATTGCTTCCATTACTTTGGACTTTTTAACCGAAGTGTGGGAAGAATGGGACTTTAGTTTGGATGTGTGCCGTATAGCTTATGTGTGCATATTAAACATTTATAAGATAAACTAGGTTAGTTTACCTTCAATTACATGTATGATTAGTTGTAAATAGTGTAAATTAAACTGTTATAATATACTATTGAAACTGGGACATTCTTTTGTGGAGTATATTTTGTATATTGTGTTGAAATGTAATGTTAGTTGTGATATATAGCAATAGCTCTTTCTTTTTAAATGACTTAAATGTTATTTTCACTGTCTGATGCAACATGAGATTACTCTCCTAAATTAAATTCTTTTTTCCATCATGTTACTTTTATATACAACGTTTTCAAGTTTAGAATCTGAAGAAAAGATGTCTGGTTTTTTTTAAATAAAATTATAAAATGGTATAAGTGGTGTGGGCTTTTACTCAGCTGGTAATATTTTCCACTGCGTTTTACCTCTGGTCTGGTCCGAATTCACTTTGCCTATCCTTGTCTGTTACCGAGATTATTATAAGAGAACAAATTCAGAATTAATTTTCTGCAACTAGCCTCGGCCGAATTTAGTATGAGATTGCGAGTTAACGAAGCGTCCTTCTGTCCAGCGACATACAAAAGCATCTAAATCCACTCATTGAATTATCGATGAAAATTTTGTGGACCAAACATAGATCAGTAGCTAATCTAACAGTGCTTTAATATGCCAGGTGGGAGAAATTATTAAAAGGGAAATGAAATGCTGGATACAGCTCTTTGTTGGAATTCGCGAAAGAAGGCATTCAGAAAGATTACTAAATGTCTTACTTTAAAAAGATAATTGAGTTAAAATATTCTTTTAGTCGTTCGCTTGAACTTAAAATATGGCAAAATATGAGATATTATTTACTTACTTTTGTAAATATTCAAATTTATATAAAGATGTTTTTGGTTGGTTGGTTGTATTTATGTCGGCCAATTATCAGCACGTGGCATATAGGCCCTAAGGGGGGGGGGTGGCCTTCCGTGGAGGTCTTTCTAAGGGAGCCTAACCCGTATTAACACTTGGAGAACCAAGGTTCGAAGAAAACCACGAAAACTCCGAACGACTCCGACGGTCGCGATTGGGATCGAACCCAGCACCTCCCGTCTACCAGCTTCGAGAGCAGAACCTCTCGGCCACTGGTGGGGCAAAGATGTTTTTGGAGAATTATTTATATTTTTAACTTAAAATTACATTATGTGCAAATTACTTAAAAGATGAAAAAATATTTAAAAAGGTGTTAAATTACTTTAATATCCTTAGTACTTTCAACTATATGCATACCCTTCGTCAGAGAATACATAAATACAAGCGTCTTATTTTCAAATTTGACGTAGTTGAAGTCGAAAGGAGTGAAAGTGAAAGTCAATTTTTAGACCCGGAAAAATATTGGGGAAAATAAAATTACGGATTTACAGGGAAGTGGAATATTACGTGTTTTATGTTTCTTTAAGCAAACTGAGCCAAATGCTGGGTATGTTGTTGGATAAAACGTCATTACAAACAGTATTTTCTTTAGTAACAATTTTTATTGTTTTACGGACGGATAATTAAATCGCGATAATTCATTAAGGGGCATATAATTTTTGCATCTTCAAAATTAACTTGTATTTTCTGCTTCTGGTTAAGTCTTGACAGGGCTGTTGTTGGCCGGTTGTGCTTCAAATCTCTCAAATGTTCTTTAATACGATCTTTAAGTTTACGAGAAGACATTCCTATGTATTCGAGTTAAATATTTTCTGTTTTCAGTGGAATTACATATACTCCAGAAACTTTTTATTTTTACTATTTATATTTTGTTTATTTCACAATTAATTATTTCATTTTGAATTCTTAATTATCAATTTAATATTAGAATCCATCAAAAGCTTAAGAAATGTAATTGATATTTATTTATTTATAGCACAAAATAATTTTAAAAGTACCGTAAAATAAAAATGTAAATTGTGTCCCGTCTATCGATTAAAAATATTCACCGATATCTAGAAAGAATTTTATATTCCAAAAGTGGTTCGGGAATTTCTTTAATATTTTATGGTACACAGTAAGTTTTTTTATTTGCTTTTTCATTTACTGTCATAAATAATTTCTGTGCTTCTTTCAGAATATTTTTTTTTTAATTTTCTGCAACTATTATGGTCCAAATTTAGTATGAGATACCCAATTAATGAAGCGTCATCCAGTCCAGCGACAGACAAAAGCACATAAATCCGCTCATTGAATTATCAATAAAGGTTTTGTTGAATGAGTATACATCAGTGGCTGTTCTATAATGCTCTAATTTACCAAGTGGCTTAAAGTATTAAAAGGGAAATGTAATGTTGGATACAGCTCTTTTGTTGGAATTGGCGAAAGAAGACAACTGAAAGTATTTTTGACAGTTTTACTTTAAAAGCATGAGAAACAGAATTTGTGTTATTCGTTTGCTTAAAGCGAAAATTAAGCAATATATATATATATATATATATATATATATATATTTGTAATGATATTGGGTTACTGGAAAAAAAAATTCGTCGATCTAATAGCGATATAGTTGAAGAAGATGAATGTAGCACAATATTATCTTGTTTATATATAACGATTTCTGTTACATAATTGATTTAGCTGTGGTAGATGTAACCTTTCGTTACATTATATGGTGTAGCACGGAGTTGGAGTATAGATGTAAGAACATGTAGTAAGTGAAAATAGATCAACAGCTTCACCTATTTAATTGAACAGCTTAATCTTTGTATACGATCATCATTTCTCATTAAAGATGGTTGGCAGTCGAGTTGCTAATGGCAAAAACAATGGAGATGAAGATTGGAATTTCTCCAGGAGACAAGTAACGAAAGCATTTCTGTTCACAGGATTTTATTTAATAAGATCGGGCGGCAGTTCTCAAAAAATCACGATGCAGTGCCATCAGTAACTTCGATGTAGAAAACATCTATAATCAATAGTAATCATTTGATTACATAAAAAGGTAAAATGTTTAGAACGAAGGACATTTTGACAGACACACAGCCAGGGGGCAGTTTACATTTCAAAAACTCAGCAAAATCTGATGGAGAATCGTGCGTAACTGCTTTTTGCTTCCTAAGCGTAGGACTACAATTTTGACGTAGTACGCACTCTAAACCAATTAAGATGTACAGATATCACGCCATGAAAAGAGAGCGTACAGAGCAGCAGAGGAATAATAAAGCAAAAAGGAAACCCCGGAATTAAGCGCGGGAAAGTAAATATCAGCTGGAATAGAAATAAAAATGGTTACCAAAGAACATTCTAAAACGCGAAAGATCGGAAATGGAACATTTAATTTAAGAATACTTAAAGCGTAATAATTAAGTGAATTAGACAAGTGAGACATTAAATTAAAGGCAATTTAACAGAATTAATGATAGAGATTATTTAAGAATAAGGATTTAGTGAATATAGAGTAGTAATTTAGAATAGTATAGAGCAGTCGTGGAGATAAATCTAATATTGTAACATATATGTTATAAGTATGCAAGTTTTATACGGTAATGTTTTGCACGAAATATTAATATTTTGCTTATTTCACAATCAAAAAAGTGACTTTCGGCATTTCTCATTACCTAATATAATTATTAAAATATAGTTTTTACCTTCAAAAAGTAGACGTCAGATGCAGACGATGTGCGTTCTAAAAAATTGTCTCTGTAAATTTTAACTATTTAAAAAATCACTGTAAAATTTCCTCTGGATGAAATTTTATCGTCTTCTTAAAAATACTGAAAATTTAAAGAGACAATTTTTAAAAAAGCACATCGTCAGCATCTGACGTCTACTTTCTGGTGGTGAAAACCGAATTTTTAATAATTATATTAGGTAATGACTGAGAGTCTGCAAAGCAAAGTTTGTGTGTAACGTAAAAATACGATTTTCTCAAAAACTGTGTGACTTCGGATAATCGCTGCAGTCTTACTGCAAGTTTTAAATAAACTCCTACGACTCTTAGTTTTCGAATGATATTCCGCACGATATATATATATATATGTATGTATTCAGGTATCTGGCTTTAATGAAACGTATGATTTATAAAATTACTGTTAATTAATTATATATTATTATATTTTACATTTATCTGTATATCATTATCTACGTACAGGAGTTATAGACACATGTTTCTTATCTGTTTGATTAGTTCAATTGTATTCATAAATGTATGAAAAGTTCTATTGTATAAAAAGAAGTACCAGAAGAAGGGTCTTTTACACATTGAAATGTGGATAACAATAGGGAGTCAGATAGTGAGAAGCAATTAGGATGAACAAAATTTAATCTCCTGTGATGGTTGCTCAATGAACAAGGGAGGAGAAAACACTTGGAGTTGATTATGGAGATACCGATAAAGAACTCGTAGAATATTGAATGGAGAAGGTACAGGAAGAGAGAGGAAGATAGTTCAGTCTTGCCTTGGATGTGAGATGTATAGTTTGGAAAAAGTAACTAATACTGCTGATCGAACGGAGTATTTTTCTGAAAAAGCGTGCGTGTATGTGTCAGGAGTTTGGGAGATACGTACGTGGTTCTCTCGCTGAACAAGCCTAGCTGAGGACGTCAATAGAGACGATAGTTTGTATTTTTTGCTGATGTAACCTAATACGTAGATAAAATCTTAAAGTGTAATATAGTGTTGAGCAGGATCTGCTATATCCGTGCCTATAAATGAATATAGTGTGTTTTAATGTAAATATTTTGTAAATAAATCTTGCATTAATTTTATTTGATGAATCCTTGTTGTTAATTCCCAACCTTCTCCCACTCTGTCCGGTATCATGCTGATGGTGGCAGCATATCAACTAAGGAGTTTTCATTTGCATCTTTACGTGTTGTGGACTAAAATTTGAGTGATAGTTATCATCGTATCTGCAAAGAACGATTATATATATACGATTGTATAAAAAAAAAATTAAGTAACAATTAGCCCCCTAAATTTTTCCTAAAAACATTTTGAATGTCTAATAATCTATAAATATGTGAGTCAATTGTCTTTATAACTCCAGGAAGTTGGAACTTTCCACGTTCCATAGTGTGATAGAAAAACGGCTGTAACAGACGGACGGACAGACACACGAATGATCTTATAATAGTTCCGTTCTCAGTTTTTAAGTACGGAACACAAAAAAATTGTAAAAAAGTCTAAACAGAAACAAACTTTTACCATTTCTATGGATAACTCTTTCTCAAGTAAAATATTCAGTTTTTAAATTATTAAATTATTCTTCGGTGACGAACGTAAATACTGAATTTATATGTCAATATAATTCCTTGATAAATTTGGCCAGTTTTTACTCCTAAAAATTATAAGCCGTATTAAAATTGAATAAAATATTCTTTTATTACCTTATCTAAAAGATTTTTATACAGCTAAAACGGCTAAATAACTTTTTTATAATATTGGTAAATCAGTAAAGCCACAAACTTATTAACCTAGAGAAAACACGGGATTTAATAAATTAAATGAGAGGAATATTTTTCTTTTATTATTAAAAAAAATCTAAAGAAGTATTATGTGCTAATAATCTTAAAACATTATTAGTTTTAAAAAAATTGTAATTCCATTAGCCTAATTAGAAAAATAAAACATCCAGTTTATAATGTAATAGTCTTACAATAGTTTAATTTTTTTAAAGTTTTTCAGTAAAAAAAAAAGAAAAAAAAGAAAATTCCATGATAAATTTAGCCAGTAATTTGCATTTTTACTTCTATAAATTATAAGCTGTCTTGAAACTGAATAAAATATTATTATATTACTTTAAAAATTATCATACTGCTAAATACATTGTCGGATATTGTTAATTTAATAACGCTACAAGCTTATTAACCTAGAGTAAACACTGAATTTAATAAATTAAATGAAAGAATTCTTTTCCTATTATTATATTTAAAAAAAAAAAGTCTAAAGAAGTATTATGTGCTGATAATCTTAAAGCATTGTTAGTTTTAAAAATATTATAATTCCATTAGCCTAATAAGAAAAATAAAACACCTAGTTTATAATAGTCTTACAATATGTTTAATTTTTTTTCAAAGTTTTTCTGTAAAAAATAAAACAACAACAAAAACAAGACAAGAACGAAAAATAGTTCCTTTTGGAAAAACAGTTATTTGGTATATTTTCTAAGAATGGATTATAGCTGAGAGTTTTGTTCCTTGTAGCTTGTTAGTCGAAGAATTATTGACAAAAGATTTATGGCTGTTTATTTTTCCGCTGCTCAGTTCTTTTTTTTTATAAAAAACTTTTGATCTCAGTAAACAAGATTTTTTTCACAGAAATATCTATAGGAAATGTTTGATCTGTGAAAACAAAAGTATCGTTATGTTTTCTACGTTTTTATTGTTATTTATTTATTTAGTTTTTGTTTTTTGTTTTAAAAGAAAAATATTGTACTTATTTCTGTTTTGTTCTTATTTAATTTACGGTGGACTTCAATCATGAACAGTTGAATTTAATATCAGTTTATTAGATTCACTTTATTATGTTAAAATATCTCTTTAATAGTAAAAATAAAGAAATTTAATTTTTATATTTTTGAACTATTCTAGCTACTGGAAGCCATAACATTCTTTTGTGGTATAATCTCTAAAATCTTTTGAGGTACAATTCTTTTGAGGCGAAATTTAATTATACATTTATTACTTTAAAGATATTACCTGATAACATTTCAACAAATGCTGAAATTTTTAACGTGCAATATCTAAGTTGATTACCTCATTTAGAGGCATAGGTTTTTTTCTTTTTTCTTTCACTTCTTAGAGACAAGACAGCATTCTTCTAAAAAATACTATAGGAAAAGAGGGACGAAGAAGAAATTAAATTTGCTACTTAATTCATATACACCCGCTTACAAAACAAATGTCATGCCTAAAATTTATACTTTATTTAAATATATTTTGCAGATGGTCGTGTGCTTCTTGAATGCACGGTTTAAGAGATAAATGCAATAATCTATATACTGATGAAAATGGGTTTTCAGAAATGAGTAAAATGTACTCATTCCTAAATACGTCACATGCTGAAAATTCCTGCAATACAAATGTACTCAAAATTGAGAAATACATGTACTTATTTTTCATTCCATGGATATGTTCAAATATGAACCGTCATGTTCTCATTTTTAGAAGCGTTCTTAAATACGTTGCATCTATAGTCGTCCTCTGGTCCTTCGGTCTGTCTGTTTGTATGTCCGCATATAACAGCACAAAAACTACTCAACCGAATGGTTTGAAATTTAATATATATAATCGGTGCAGAATTTTGTCGAGTCATTTAAAATTTTATGAAAATCAAATCAAAACTTAGAAATATATTAATAAAAGTTTCCTTCTTTCTATTAAATCCTATCATACGTAATTAATTCATAGATATCCCATGATAGGTAATGATTCTAGGTTGCCCTGGTGATTACTTCTTACGTAATACTACTTAATAGTAAATATAAATAAATTTAATTTTTATATTTTTGAACTGTTCTAGCTACTAGAAGCCATAAAATTCTTTTGAGATACATAATCTCTAAAATCTTTTTGAGGTACAACTCCTTTGAGATACAATTTAATTACACATTTCTTATTTTATAAATGTTCCCTGATAAATTTTCAACAAATGCTGAAACTTTCAATGTGCTATATACTGAATTAAATACTTCATTTAGAGATATGGATTTTTTAGGTGGGTTCGTAGTTATATAAGTACGTAGCCCCTATAGTCGTCGTCTGGTCAGTCCGTCTGTACACATATAACAGCGCAAAAACTACCCAACCAAATGGTTTGACATTTAACCCTTAAATGCCTGGTGTTGCTTTTCGGCAACATACCCAATTTAGGCTCTAAAATACTATAAGAATAGTATTAAAGCTATAATGACTAATGATGCCAATAAAATACATTCTGAAAATATTATTAAATCGATTTTCAACATGTAGATGGCAACACTTGTGCTGTTTAAGAATAAAGATAGATTTTTTTTTCAATTGTTGCTACTTGTTCTTTTTGCTTTGTTTGGAAGCTTAAGGGTTAATATATATAACCGGTTCAAAATTTTGTCGAGTCATTTCAAATTTTATGAACATCGAATAAAACTTAAAAATATATTAATAAGAAATTTCTTCATTCTATTAAATCCTATCATACGAAATTAATTCATAGATACCCAGTGATAGGTAATAATTCTAGATTGACCTGATGATTACGTCCTACTTAAGATGTTGTCCTATTATTTCCTTATTGCTGAATTTAATATATAACAGTAATAAATTTTGTATTAATGCATTTTTGCATAAGAGTGCAACAGCTATTGCACCATGATCTGAATATTTGTAAAACTTGTTATAAGTACGAACGCACCTCATTTGACATGTTTGACGTGCAATTTCCGACTTGTTTCTTTTTATTTTCCTTCTTAGAACAATGACAGAATTCTTCTAAAAACTAATATAGGAAAAGAGGGACGTAGAAAAAATTAAATTTTTTATTTTAGTACATATACAGCCCCTTGCAAAACAAATTTATACTTTATTTAAATATATCTTGTAAATGTATGTATGCACGATTTAAGAGATAAACGCAATAATCTATACACTGAGTGTATAGAGTACTATAAAATGAGTTTCCAAAAATGAGTAAAATGTACTCAATTTTAAGTACATAACGTGCTCAAAATATCTCCTAAACAAATGTACTGAATACTGAGAAACACATGTACTCATTTTTGATTTCGTAGATGTGTTCAAATATAAACTGTCATGTACTCATTTTTATTGTCTTCTATTTTTCAAGAAGAAAGTATTGGATTCGTGAAAATTTTCGAATTCCGATTTCCGTAGGATTTTACGAGTCAGAGATTACGAAAAACATGTTTTTACAAAATGTCAGTCGGCGAGTCTGTCTGTCTGTGACACAAATTTTGTGGGCGCTCTATCTCAAGAACTAATGAACGGAATTTAATAAAACTTTAGATTTAGTTAGCCCCTGATATAAATTGGTACTGATTTCGTTTTGGTGTAAATCGCCCGACAGGTGGCACTTCTATGTTGCATTATAAATGATTTCCACAATAGCTATATCTCAAGAACTAAAGCACGGATTTTCAGAAAACTACACATTCAGTTAGTCCCTGATATAAATTAGTGCTGTTTAGTTTTTGGTGTAAATCGCCCAACAGGTCGCGTTACTATGCTGCATTTTTCACAATTTCTGTAATAGCTGTATCTCAAGAACTAATGCATGAATGAATTTTCATCGAACTTTAGATTCGGTTAGTCTCTGATCTAAATCGATTCATGTAAGTTTTTGGTGTAAATCGTCCAACAGGTGTCACCGCTCTGCAGAACTTTTTACGATTTCGGAAATAGTTCTATCTCAAAAACTAATGCATGGGTTTTCATCCAATTTCAAATTCAATTAGAAGTTTACTTAAGTTGTTGCTGATTAGATTTTGGTGTAAATCACCTAACCGGTGGCGCTGCTGTGTTGCATTTATCAGAAAGTATTACCATGTATGAGATAGAAGAATGTTTTAAGATTGGCACATCCTACTAGTTTATCTTATGCATGTATTCAAATAGGAACTGTTATTTACATATTTTTGATTAACATTAACATTAATAGCATTGACGAAGCACTCATAACAACAACGCAAAGTAATCTTACGCATTATAAAGAAGGTGCAAGCCATAGTTTCTCCCGAGGAGTTAATAATGCAATATTCTTTCCTGATTTCCAGGATTTATTGCATTGTTTTCCTATTAATGAAACCCTTTCATGCTGCCGTGAATGAAATAAACCCTTAGAATGTACAAAATTATCCTTTCGTTTAAGATTGATAACATGTGATGTTTCAAAGTTTGATAAAGTATAGGTTCCTTTTTTGATCGAAACATACTCAATTCGATATGAGTACATCGAATTACTTATTTTTGAGAACCTCATTTTTTTTTCAGGGTTAGTACTGTTAATTAATCCCGCGATATTACTGCTCTAATCGAAAAATGCATTGAATCGGAAAAGCTGCAATCGATCCACAATCATGAAATATACTCAATTCGATATGAGTACATCGAATTACTTATTTTTGAGAAACTCATTTTTTTCAGTGTTAGTACTGTTAATTAATCCCGCGATATTACTGCTCTAATCGAAAAATGCATTGAATCGAAAAAACTGCAATCGATCCACAATCATGAAACATACTCAATTCGATATGAGTACATCGAATTACTTATTTTTGAGAATCTCGTTTTTTTTCAGTTTTAGTACTGTTAATTAATCGCGCGATATTACTGCTCTAATCGAAAAATGCGTTGAATCGGAAAAACTGCAATCGATCCACAATCATGAAACATACTCAATTCCATATGAGTACATCGAATTACTTATTTTTGAGAATCTCATTTTTTTTCAGTGTTAGTACTGTTAATTAATCCCGCGATATTACTGCTCTAATCGAAAAATGCGTTGAATCGGAAAAGCTGCAATCGATCCACAATCATGAAACATACTCAATTCGATATGAGTACATCGAATTACTTATTTTTGAGAATCTCATTTTTTTTTCAGTGTTAGTACTGTTAATTAATCCCGCGATATTACTGCTCTAATCGAAAAATGCGTGGAATCGGAAAAACTGCAATCGATCCACTATCATGAAACATACTCAATTCGATATGAGTACATCGAATTACTTATTTTTGAGAATCTCATTTTATTTCAGTGTTAGTACTGTTAATTAATCCCGCGATATTACTGCTCTAATCGAAAAATGCATTGAATCGGAAAAAGTGCAATCGATCCACAATCATCTATCGCAAAAACCCAATGCACGTAAACTGACAATTTTCTTTAGCAACGCGTTGCTGACGACTGGCTTTTTCGCTAATCGTTGCCACAGATTAATCTCGGAAAATGAAACATTTGAAGTTACACAAAAAATTAATAGCTCGAAAAGTATTTGTCAGAAAATTGTTATGCAAACTGCGTTAGAAAGGTAAAAAAATTGTATTTCTGTTGATATAAATTTCAAATCAAATGATTATACTAGAATAATTTTCACACAATTTCATGATCCTGGTCCGGACATTTTTCGCCCAGTTGGAAATTTACATCTAATATCAAATGATTATTCCGTTTTTTATATATTGAATTTCAAAAATTACCAAATTTCACAATGGAGTACTATAGCGAAACCTTCACGCGTAAAAAGATACTGATAACGGCAATTTGTCCTGACGTGTATGCTGTCTATAACACGAGTCACAAATTATCGCAGCCTTATTATTCTGTTAAAATAGAAAAGTGAATTATGATGTCACGAGTGCATGATTTTTACGATATTTAATTCTCGACAAATACTAAATGCGCCATTTTTTTTAGTTGTGAATAATATAGGTTAATTCACGTATGACCTCATATTTAAAACGAATGTATAGTTAATGTATGACTTTTACAAGAGAAAGTGATATCATGAAGGGATTTTCAGGAATTTGCATTTCTTTTTCATTTTTTTCCCCAGAATCAAGGCAATATTTATTTAGGGTTAGGAAACATTTTTTAAAAAAAATATTGGTATAAAAGCAAAATTTTTCAACACATTAAAAAAGAGAGCATATTTGAGCCAGATTCATAGTCCATAAGGTGTTTAATTTTTAAACTGATTTTTCTAATCAAACATGTTTAAAACCCCGAACAACGACAGGTATTTCAGCTAGTGTAATAATATACTACGATATTGTTTTTGTTGTATTACTGCTAGAAATACTTATTACAGCTTCATTTGAAACTTTAAGGGGTTACATGGGTATCGAAGGTTAAAAAAAGCAAACATTTTCTATTTTTTATATATAATAAATAAATTATTTTATTAAAAATTTTAAATTTATATAAAAGAGCAAAATTTAAACAATATTTTATAAAATTTTCATTCAAAAATTTTGAAAATTCACGCCGGTGGGACGTGTTTTCGAAAGATACAAAAAAAAGTGTCCTCGTGGTGGTCAGGATTTCATGATAGTTTTATCAAAAAAAAAAAAAAAAATCTCTGCTAGTAGATAAGTACAGCTCGTGATTGAATGAAGGATTTAAATAAAAACTGAAGTTTGAATTTTTGGCAGAGTTGTATACAAAACAGTACAATTTTTGGTGCAATTTACACAACGTATAATCTTTAAAAATTAGTTGTAATATATATATATCAATTTAAAGGTGTATTAGAAAAAAAATATTTTTCTACCTTCAACAGCTCGAAATTTTCTGAGACATTTTCAGACTCATTTTTAAAAGTAAAAACATGAAACTTGCTGAGGTGATTTTTGAAAAGATGTGTAAGAGGCCGTGTGATTTCATTTTTCACTCAATTAATTAGAATTTGATTTTTAAACAATTATTTTCTTAGTATGACCATTTTTTTCATTCCCAGACCTCCCGCTTCGGAAAATTCTGTTCAAAACGCCAACTTTGACAGCATTTTTTGCATTATTTTCTGCATTTATAAAAAATCGACAAGCACGGCACATTATGTAGTTTCTAAATAAGAGATTTTTCCAGTTTGATGCGTTTCAGAGCAAAAATGAATAATAAAAAAAAATCATAAAATAAGAAATTTGGATTTGAATACACCCTTAACACCTTGAAATAATATATTATTTCTAACTGCTAAAAAGGTGTAAGATTATAACTTTAAACACTGTAAAATAGTTTTATATGACTCTTGACATGTTTCAACTCATCCAGAGTCATTTCCAAAACAAATAAATCATGATATTTGACTGTTGACATATTTCAACTCATCCAGAGTCGTTTTGAAAACAAATAAATAAATTATTTATTTGTTTTGAAAATGACTCTGGATGAGTTGAAACATGTCAATAGTCAAATGAAACTATTTTACTGTTTTTAAAGTTTTAATCTTACACCTTTTTATCAAGTAGAAATAATATATTAGTTGTAATCGAAAAAAAAAAAAAAAAAACCTTAATTCAATCACAAGAATAATCCTATTTTGAAGATGTGTGAAAAATTTGAATAAGATCGGTACGTTAGTTTTTCAGATATCGTGTCCACCAATTTCAAAAATAGTGTTTTTTTTTTAAAGCGATTAAAGTTTTAAGTAGGAATAAAACGAAGATTTTTATAATTTTTTTATTTACGTAGAATCGTCGATTCCAGCTTCATAAGATCCTGCTGCAGCTGCAATGTCCAGAGCATCCTTTTGATCCTGCCTGAGACGAGTTCTTGCTTCTCAAGTCCCAGTCTCATCTTTTTCCTCAGCTATGAGTATGCAATGTTCATCCTCTTTCCGCAAGTACTCGTGGCTATTTCGGCCAAGTTTTATATCTATGCCGGACTCCAATTCAGGAGTCAGTCCTGCTTCCACATCTTACGGAGTATACAGAGTTTATTTGAAGTTTCGCATCAGCAAATTAAATCCATTCCAATTTTTTTTCAAATAAATCTATACCCAAGGGGTTAAACTAAAATATTTAAAATACACACTGTAAAAAAATCCGAGCAGTATTCCTGTAGGAATCGGAAAAATAGTTGCCCTTAGCGTACCGGAAGATTTTCCGACCCAGCTCGGAATAAAATCCATAAAAAAAGGAAGCATTCATTAAAACGGTACTTTACGGATTTAATTCCAATTTTACGGATTTTATTCCGATTTTACTGATTTTATTCCGAGCTGGGTCGGAAATTTTTCCGGTACGATAAGGGCAACTATTTTTCCGATTCCTACAGGAAATGTGGTCCCTTTTTTTTTTTTTTTTTTTCTTTTAACAGTGCATTTTTTTAACAGTGCACCGTAAAAAAAAAAAAAAAAAAATGCCAGTTTTTCGGTAGGAATCGGAAAAATATTTACCCTTATCCTACCGGAATAATTTTCAAACCAGTTCGGAATAAAATCCATAAAATCGGAATAAAATTCGTAAAATACCGTTTTACTGACTATTTCCTTATTTTTACGGATTTTATTCCGAACTGGGTCGGAAATTATTCCGGTGCGATAAGGGCAACTATTTTTCCGATTCCTACCGGAAAACTGGCATCATTTTTTTTACATTGCAGGTGACCTTTATAAAGTGACAGAAGTGAGCGAGAGAGACAGACAAGTAATAGCTAAGCAGCAGCTGCCTAAATATACCTGTGCCACTCCCGGCTAATGAGAGGAATTTCCAAAGGCTCCCTCTCCTAGACTTTTATTCTTATTGACCTGAAACTTCGGGAAAATATTTTAGGCATATTATACTATTAGATTGAAAAAATAATAAAAAAGGGATTTTTTTCTTAAATTTTCAAACCTATGTAACCCTTTAAGGCTGATCTCAACTGCTGTGCTCAACAAGCGCAAAACGTTTTGACACATTTACAAATTCATTTTTTAACAAAAAGGTTTAAAATTGGAAAGACTGACCCTGAAAGCAATTTGGAATCGAACTGTGTTTTCTATTTTTTGATAAATAAATTACGATTTTGATCGCGTGACAAACACTTTTTTCGCCCTTTCTTGAGTGATTATTCTACTTTCGCGCGGAAATTCGGTTCAAAACACCCACTTTGACACTATTTTCTGAAATATCTATTGCGTTTGTAAAAAAAAAAAAAAAAAAAAAAATGAAAAACCCGGGAAAAAACAGCTTGATTACATAGTTTCTGAACAACAACACCTGCTAGTTTCATGCACTTCCGAACAAAAAATAAATTAAAACGTATGCCATAAAGTTGCCCTCTTAGATGTTAGAATAGCCTTAATAAAAGTTTATTTAGCGGTACATCGTAAAAACACCAGAAGATGTACGCTATAGACAGTGGGTATACCCGGAAAGTATACGGTATAGTTTAATTTGAGAAAAAGAGGATGTACGAATTTTTTTTTTTTAATCCTGAAGATATATTACTTATACCATTGTATACTCTCCACTACCCTTCTCAGTTTATATAATTTTCATTAACTCCCATTAACATGAACACGTGAGCAATTTAACTAGTAGCAATCGAGAACATTGATAAGTGAATTTTAATTTTAACTCTGCACTGTTAAAAATTTGCAGCATTCTGGCAGGTCATTTGACCGTTTTTTTCCGAAAACGGTTACACAACTGTAAATTTAACACTATTCTGACCATATTATTGACCATTTTATGGTCAGAATATAGTTAAATTATGGTTATGAAACTGTTTTTTTCAAAAAACGGTCGAATGACCTGCCAGAATGCTGCAAAATTTTTAACAGTGTGGTATGAAGTGATTGTCTATAAACGCCCTTATCTATTACCGAGAGATGACAATATAAGATTGAAATTTATTTGCTTAAATGAAGGTATTCTTTCAGTATTTAGAGATTTTTCAATTTCCAAGACAGCGAAATGTAAAAAGTAAGTTTATTTGTATTTTTTGTATAAAGGATCCAAATAAGTAAGTCATAATCTTTAGCTTGTAGACTTCTTTGAAATACGTATTTTTTTAAGTTGCGAAATTATATGTTCAAGCCAATTTTTTATGCATATTTGTAACATGCAAAATATAGGCCATTAGGCGCAAATAGCTACATATTTCTATTAGCGATTTAGAGGACAGTTATTTATGTAAAGTTCTTGTTGATTTTTAAATAATTTTTTATAGCCTCAAATACGATTATTCTTAATTTATTATTGATAATACTTATAATGGTATTAGTTTCTGTAAAGAAAAAAAATATTTTTTTAATAGTTCAGAAAAATACTAATTTTAGTATATAATATACAATTTAAAAGCTTAATTTATATAAATTTAGACAAAACATATAATTCCACATATGGATATTCCCATATTTAGTACGTTTACATTTTATCAAATAAATACAAAAATATCTTGGTGTAATTTTTTTAAAGTATGTTTCCAGTTCATTTTGCAACATTTTAAAGGGATTTTACCAACAAATTTGAGAAAACGAAAATTCAGGCATAAATTGGTTAAATTAACTTAACTGTTAATTTTAATCGATGGAGCATCTAGGAAAGATTTATTGCACTAACTGAAATCGCATCAAGTACGGAATAAAGGTATATGTACATTTAGAAACAACGCAAAATATACTGTTAAAATCAAATACCAATTGTTTACAGGTAAAAGCCTGCTAATACTTTATAAAATATTACAAATAATTAAAACGTACGAAAAGTATCTGAAAAAGGTTTCAAATAATCAAACAATATCAAAACAGACGGGTAGATAAGCACTGAATGAAGAAGGAAGAATTTATCTGTAAGAAAAACATCTGTTATTGAAAAAAGGGAAAAAATGATCATATTGAATTTATAAACAGAGGGAGTGATCATATTTCCATTTTTTTCTCCTTAAAAACATGTCTTACTGCACAAATCAAGATGATTAACTCACCAATGCTCTATATATCCAGGTTTTGCAGAAGTGATGAAAATGGAAATGTATTACCAGTTAAGTTTTCAGAAAAGGATAAAAGCACATACCTGAAAAGAAATCAATATTTAAATATCATATAAACGGCATAAAATGACATAAATATGCTATATTTTAATGATAATAATAGTAATGACATATTCTTGAGATAATATATTTTTTACATTATCTTTGTATAATATTTTTATGAACAAGATTTATAAAAAGAATCAGAAGCTAGATTATCTCTTTGTATAATAGTAACTCTTATTGCATTTGCAATTTAAGATTGTTATGATAACGGTAATAATTATTGTCTTCTAACTTGCATATATACTTTGGTAAAATTTTAAATCATCAAAAATCGACCAAAAATACGACTTAACGGGCTATTTCAGTCACGCGAAAAGCAGTCACGTGAAAAGACCCGCTCGCTAATGCTAATCCTATGGAAGAAATTTTTTAAGATATCTTGTTTACATTTGAATATTTTGATTTTTTTTTTCCATTGGATAGCTAAGTCAATCTGTACAAAGCCCGTTTTTTTACATTTTCGATTTTATTTGCATATTTTTTTTTATGATGATGCTTTCACATTCGAACGGTTCCGAAAGTGAAAATGTCCTCATTAAAAATGCCTGAAAACAAAATCGAAAAGGCAAAAAACAGCAGATGTAGAGATCAATGTCAGCTATCCGATAAAAAAAAAAGAAAAAAATTAAAATGCAAACGAGGTATCTCAAAAAAATTTCTTTTATAGAATTAGCATTAGCGAATTGATATTTTCGCCTGACTGAAGTAGCCTCTGAACTTGTTAAAATACAAAGTTTTTGTGGATACAAAGGTCTCCTTTCTTTTTTTGGTGTGTGTGTGTATGTGTGTGTGTAGGGGGGGGGGGGTGTTAGACGTTGATATAAGTTGTTGGTGATTAGGCAACATGTATGAGATAGAAGAAAGTTTTAGGATTGACAAAACCGACAAGTTTTTGTCATTTCTGTAAAATTTAAAGTTTGTAACACGAGCCTCTTCTTCAAACACCCATTCAATTATTAATTTCTGTTCTTAAACTGTTTATTTAGCGATAATGTTTCTGTTTTAGTCAAATCTGACAAATCATATTAGCTTTTGTGTAATTTCGCAAAAAAAAAAAAGACTGATCGATACATTCTAAAATATAAAATTCTTATGCCAAATGGTGCCTCTGCATTTCTAGAAAATGGTGTTTTCGTTATAAAAAAAATCTTCGCAGTGCAGTATCAAAGACCGCTTACTGTTTAGGATGATGTGAGATATTTTGTATTTAGTCAACATATTTCAAGATGATGAGAACTCATTTAAATAAGCTTTTTGTAACCCAGTATAACAGTCTAATATAATGAGCGATAAAGAGTCTGCCTAAAACATACAAATGTATATTTTACTTGTTTATTCTTTTTCTTATTAAAGTTTCTAGCATGGAGATTGGTTTTCTGTTAGTTCGAACACCTTTCGTACGTTAGTCCTTTCACACTTAGAGGTTTTAAGGCTGTTCTCAATTGTTCTGCTCAACAAGCGCAAAACATTTTGACATATTTACAAATTCATTTTTTAACGGAAAGATATAAAATTGGAAAGCCTGAACATAGAAGCGATTTGGAATCGAACTGTTTTTTCCATTTTTTGATCAATAAATTACCTATCGAATTATAAGCGATTTTGATCACGTGACACGTCATTTTCCTACCCTTCCAGACTGGATTTTCTTCTTTCGTTCGGAAGTTCGGTTCAAAATGCCAACTTTGACAGTATTTTCTTTTTTCGTTCGGAAGTTCAGTTCAAAATGTCAACTTTGACAGTATTTTCTGAAAGATCTATTGTGTTGAGAAGAAAACGGAAAAAACAGTGCGATGACATAGTTTCTGAATAACAACACCTTCTAGTTTCATGCTTTTCCGAACAAAAATGAATTAAAACTTATGTCAGAAAGTTGACCCTTTAGATTTGAGAACAGCCTTAATATTATATGTCAACTTCTTCAGGGTCGGCGCAACATCGCACGAGGTCCTGGCGAAGCACTCAGCGCGAACCCACGTACCTGAATACAATACTGGACTAAAAAAAATTTGGGGCTGTGCATATATAATGTTGCCACTTTAGGAGGGAGGGAGTCTGACAATTGATATCGTAAGATATCACTAAGGGGAGGGGAATTGACTTTTGATATCGTTATCCCTTTTGATCCAACCAAACTGTTCTTTTTTTCGCGTGTGCGTGTAACTTTTTCTTTACATCAAAATAGTCTGTTATCTTTTTTTTTTTTTTTTTTTTTTTTTTTTTTTTTTTTTTTTTTTTAGTTTATTATCTATTTTTATAAAAGTTGTTAGTAATACCACTAAATTGTTATAAAGAATTTTCATTCCAAAATATGGAATACACAAACATTTGTTAATATATCTTTCTGCCATATGCACATATAATCCACTATTGGGAAAAATAGATACAAAATATATGTTTGAAATTACATTTGTTGTGTTAGTGAAGAAACGAGAAAGAATGTTGACCACATGTGTTGCTGATAAGAAGTTCTGCTCGCCCCCTCCCCATGCAGGATACAAGTGCAAGAAAACAATATTATTGTTGAATGCATTATGTAACAAAGAGCTATTATTAAATACATTAAATAATTAACCCGTAACTGGAGACATGAATTTTCTTACGTTGTCAGAGATATAGAGTCAAAATGACTCCAATGTTAATTTTCTTTTTTACTTTTTGTAAACAGCACTGGTATTTATTTTGGAAACGCAATATAGTCTGGAAATCATGTAATTACCAAAGTATTAAAAATAATTATATTAAAACTGTTAAATGTTATAATATTAATTGTTGGAAAGATAATATAAGAAAAACCTAAACAACCTTTTAATGAGTACTTACTCGTTTAGATATCATGGGATGATACTAATGTTAATAACTGTTAGAATTAAACAAACAAAAATTAAGAATACAATATTTTAAAATATTACATTAAGAATATTTTTTAAATCTTTTTGCTTATTACATCATTCAAATGCAGCTGGGGCATACGGCTACGGAACATTGTCCACATACTGGGTGTTTACAAGAATGGCATAGAGTAGATGTTTTCCTTTTCAACTTTTGGGGGCAAATGGTACAGTTTTTTCTAGTAGGTAATTTTAAACTGCTATCTGCATCTACTTTTTCCTCTTCTTTACCAAGTATATTCGCAACTGAAAATCTCACTTCCTGTCGAAGACGGGTATTTGTTAACCTCCTATGTAACTCTCCTCCGGCAAGCTGCATTGCGAGGTTTTTTTATAAAATCTAGCCTTGGCTCTTTTCTATAGTCTCGTGTGGCCTGGTAAATTATAAATGCGTTAACAGCACTTATATACATAAGGCGAAAAAATATAGCTATTGACCGCCTTCTGGTTCTCCGACCAGTACAATATATGACACATTTTTCATCCAAGGCATCAACATCAGATTTGGTATTATTATAAAAAGCAATAAGTTCCGGCTTATTGATGTCTGTATCTTGGGATATTGATGAGTGCATAGACGACACTAGCAATACAGCTTTGCCTTTTTTAGGAAAATATGATACCAAAGTTAAATCCTTCGAAAAGCCATAAATTGAACTCCCGACTATTCTGCTTCTGTTTGGAAAGAATTCCTTAGGTATTTCTTTCTTTTTTTTTCTTTTAATGTTCCAACATAGGTTAAGATTTTTTCCTTCAAAACTTTTACAAGCTCAACTGATGAAAACCAATTGTCTGCTATTATATTCCTGTTTGTGCCTGCAATACAAGCAGACAAGCGCACAAATGCCTGCGTTGGTTTTTGCAACATTTTATCTTCTTCTGAAAGTGTCATAAAATAATAAATAATAATATGTCTAATATGAGAGTCATCTTCCGCAACTTCGCATTCTTCAAACGGTTATTCTTCAAACATAACAGTTTTTTCAAAATCTGGATCACATGGTCGAATTTTTTTCCTGGAAGGTCCTGGTTGAGTATTATCCATTTTCTTTTAAACAACAATATATCATTCTAGACAAAGGAAGCGGATTGCAATGCTAAATACGTAGAAATTAACCGGTGCGTTATATATTTTTTCAGTCACAGTTTCAGAGACGTGGAGTCAATCTGACTCCATAAATAGTAACGAAAACTTTGAAAAAGAATAACTCGGATATAAGTGAGTGTTCAAACACGGATTTCTACCAACATACTGATAAAAGACCAACTTGAAGGTACTGAATGATTGAATTCAAGGACAAAAAACCACGTGATAATTAGATCCAATGAACAACGCGGAGTCTCCTCGACTCCCGTCTCCAGTTACGGGTTAAGCTGGTGTACAATGATAGGAAAGAGACAACTTCTTAAAACTCAATAAAGATTTTAATAAATGTGCAAAGCTTTTCGAAGGAACTAGTCTTTCTTCATCAGACGCAAAGAACACGTCCTACTACATTGAAAATAGAAGCAGCTCAGTCTTACTGCTGTTTTCAATGTAGTGGCTGTAGTTGTAGCTGTTTTCAATGTAGAAAACAACAGCAAGACTGAGTTGCTGCTGTTTTCAATGTAGTAGGACGTGTTCCTTGCGCGTGATGAAGAAAGACTAGTTCTTTCGAAAAGCTTTGTGCATATTTTAAAATTTTTATGTTGTTTTAAGAAGTTGCCTCTTTCATATTATTAAATATTTTAAAAAAGTAATTATCTCATTAAAATTTTATTTGATATAAAGCTATTTCATGTACATATAACAGTAATATTTTATTGATGTCTTCTCTTCATTTAAATCGATAAAATATGCGAATAATAAATGTATAACCATATCTGTATTTCGCTGCAAGCGTATATATAAAAAAAGAAATAAAATTGTAAAATTAAAAATAACTTTTAGACATTAATAACGATTTCATTAGGGAGGAAAGGAGTTCAAAAATTGATAACATATGATACCGTAAGAGGAGAGGGGTCCAAAATTACCAAAAAGTTGATAACGTTATATATGTATAGCCCCTTATTTAAAATTGTAATATCATAAAATAATATATAATATAGATAATAACATGTAATCTCCGTAAACTTCTCTTCCATTTAATGGGGAAAATTGCTTGTTCTAAAAAAATTCTATTCTTTTTTTATTCTATATTTTTCTTTGTGGACACGTTTACTTTTAGGATCATCCAATCTATACATTCCCTGTCAATTACATCGACTTTGGCTGAAGGAATAAAGTTATTACTTAATTTATCTAATGAAGAAACATTTGAAAATAAATATAGAACAAAAATATTATAATTTTACACAGAGGCAATGTTAAATTTGAGAGGACAGAAAGGCCCCAGGTCCATGGCAAGACCACAACTGGTCAGCCGCCCTGTTTGCCTGATGTTTGCACAAGTGGGTCTGGACTGCTTTCATCGAATGCGATAATTTTTCTCTTTGTGGCCTAAATGATTAACACCATTTTATAGAGATAAATTTAAAATGTTTTTATTGTAATTAGTAAATTAAAAACATACAAAAATTCAATTTTGTTAGATCTGATATATTCTACTATAAAACAATTCTTTTCTTGTGTTTACTGAGTATAAAAGTAAAGACTTTGTAAAAGTATAGGTAATGAGGGTGTGAATTATAAATAGTGTATCTGACAAATGGCAAACATAAAATATATTCAAACGTTTAAAATTCGAATAGAAGAATTATCAATCATAAAATAAATATATAAATAAAAGAAAGTTTTTTGTATTACAAAGAAAAAATATCGGATAAAACAAAATTTTGATTTTTATAAATCACAGACTTCCATGCATTTTTTTTTTTTTTGAAATGTGTCTGTTATTATAAAAATAACAAAATAGCTTTTATTTATTATTTCCTCTATCATTTAATCTGTCAAGTGGTCGATATAAAAAAAATAAAAAAATAAATCAAAAGATAATTTTGAAAGGAAAAAATAATCACATTTTTATAAATTTGATATTTTTTGTTATATTTTTCTTTCAAAAAAAGTTTTTTTTTTTTTTTTTTTTTTTTTTTTTTTTTCATAGACTGACAACTGTTATGATTCATTTAACAAAGGAATTAATGGACCCCGATGACAGAATAACAATTTAATTTTTTTCTTCTTTGAATCTATTTATTGCGCTGGAAAGGAAGTTAATAAAATCTATCTTGACAAGAAATTCTTTAGAAAAAAATAAAATAAAAGTGTAATTAAAAATAACTCTTAAAAATAGTCTTTTTCAGATATTTAAATATCATAAAAAGGAAGATTTAATGTAGCGTGAAAATAGTTTTTCCTTAATAAAATAATTATATCGATTATTAAAAAAATGTGCGCTTTGTTTGAAATTTTGTTTGAAATAATTTTGCTTGAAATAATTGGTTGTTGTACACTCTGTCAATTTATGTATAAATAATTATGTTTATTAAATATAAATATCCATCTTTTGGAGATATATTTATGCAAAATAAATTAAAACCTTCGTATAGTTATTGAGTTTTTTTAGTTTGATTTTAAATTCTATTGAAGTTCAATTTAAGTTTCTTTTAATCAGTTTGATACTAAATTATTGAAGTTTTTTTATTCAAAAGTGAAAAGAAGAGATGAAGTAGCTATTTATACAAGGAAGAAAAATCATTCATGGCGCATAGATTACGAAACACATTCTACAAAAATAATTGTACTAAAAGACTATTTATTTTTTTATTTTATCCAAAAACTTGTGATTTTTTATATTTATACACGCTAAAAAAGAATTTCCCTCTTTTCCCAGTACAATTTCCAGATTTTTAAGGATTTTTTTTTTTTTTTCGTTTTCAGAGTATTCATATTAATAAGTTACACAGCCTTAGAATAAATGAAAATTTAGCATTATCTGTCAAGTCTAAAATACTATTCTCAAATTGAGGTTAAAATATTTTTTTACTTATTCATGAAATTACAGACATCGAGGGAGAAAAATCTGTAAAAATCTGTAAGTTGTACTAGCAATTATCAGTTTTTTTTTTTAGCCTGGCGGCAGAGGGTATACGCCAGAGAATATACGCTATAAATTTACTTCAGAAACAGACAGTATACAGAATCTATATTCTTAAGGGCAAAGGTGTCCGTGCGTGACGCTGACGTCATTTTGATGGTGACAACAGTAGACGATTAAATTTCGCCTTTGCTGCAATTTTTATACTTTCTAAAATTGCACATTTTCAAATTTTACGCAGTCAAATAGGGGAAAAAATGTACTTTCAAATGCAATTCGTTTGAAAACTGTGTCGCAATTTGCTTGAAAACTGTATTGCATTTTTTTTAAAAACTGTATTGCAATTTGTTCGAAAACTGTATCGCAATTCACTCATTTTTTATGGTTTTAAATTAATTTTCAAGCAAGGATGTTTTTTTTATTTATCTCCATCGCGTGCTGACGACAACAAAACATAAATACGTTTGCTTTTCAAATAATATAAATAGTTCGGCATTTGTTTCCAGCCTAATTCGGTAAAGAAATTAAAACATCATCGATCAATGGATAAATATATATATATATATAACAAAAATTTTATCAACTAAACACTTAAACAACTAAAATTATCAGAATAAAAATTGATTGCTACTGTAAATGGCGATCTTTGGCGATTTCTTCCGTTGTTAACTCTTGGCACGAGGAAAGTATCTCTTTTAATAAATTTCAAAACTTTATTTGGATATTAATTATATTTTTTATATCAAACGATTTTTGGTGTTTTTAGTTGGCTAAGTAAATAAATAAATAAAAATAACGTATTTTTTTTTCTAGAATTTTCAATTAAAAAAAGGGTTTTACTATATTCTGTAACCTGGAAAAGCCGTCTGGGCTCCTCCAGTTTCTTTAAAAATCTAGAACGTAACCCTATAACCTCTACTACAGCCCTGGTTCGATCAGTACCATAATAATATTACAAATTTTCCCTTTTTCATAAGATGGGAGGTAACTAACCAAATGAACAATTTAAAACGCACATAACACTTTAAAATCCATATATAAATTACTCTTCATTGATGGCAAAGTATGAATTAAAATTCACCTGATCTATGAATTTTTTACTTACCGCATTAAGCACTAAAATTTAACGCAGACTTAAACTCATAACATAACTCAAAATACCTTTTTAGAAGTTACCATCCATGTATGGCAATGTACCCATATGATTTTGTGCTTTGTACATCTCTGAAAATGAACTTCCTATTATTTTTTTACGTGACCCTGTAAAACAGAATTAAATGTTATATGCTGTATTTTCCATATGAAAGATATTAACTTCCATTCTGTGATTATCTCTGATTTTGAGTATTCTGAATGTCTCTGCATATGAACCACAAGTGATACACGCTTAACTTTCAATAGATAACATTCTTCTGTAAACCTAAATGATATATGCCAATTTCTATACAGAGTCCATGTATATTTACGAAAGTTAGAATGTAGCAGACAGACGGTAGGACAGAGAGACTAATTAAAGTCATAAACTCTTTTCACCTGTGTTGGAAACTGCTAAAAATGACAAATCATTATACATTATACTGCGGCAAAAAATATTTAAAAATTGACTAACGAAAATTAAGAAGATATGTGGAAAAGATCTGAAAAAAAGTTGCTTATAGAATGAAAAAGCATTATACCATAAAGGGAAGTAAATCTTATTGCTACTTAATTTTGATTACACTTCTCTTTTTTATTGATACATTTCCCTCTTTTTGACACTTTCGATGAACCTTTCAAACTATTTTGTTTACGGTATTTGATGCACCATAATGTTTCCTTAACTTCGATCCAACCGGAAGAAGGGATACTGTGCTGTCCTCTAAAAAAACCCCACTTTTTTAATTTCTCAATATATAAAATTTAATAAAAAATACAAAACAATTTGAAGTAGCTACATTTTCACAGCCTGTTCTGACTAAGATTTTAATGTATAGTATTTTTTTTTCTATCAATATATTACAAAATGGCAGCCAATTAAACAAGACTTTGAAAAAAACCCACTTTTTCCTAAAAATAACCCACATGTAAAAACACTTCTAGAAATCAAAATATTAAACAGCAAAGTTTTTCTTTCATTATTAATTAGTTTTAAAACACAATTCTGCAAAAAATAATAATAATAATAATAATAATAATATTTTAATAATTGTAAATTGAAGGATTTACAAATGAAAAATTATAAATGTAATTTTCTGCTTATTTTTTAAAAAACTAAATAAACACTTAAGTAATTTTAAATACTTTTATTATTGTAAATAGCATATAGAAACAGGACAAAAAGAAATTTTGGCTTCTGTGATATTTTTGATTAAGTTCTAGGGTGGGTTTTTTTTTAGGATACATTTTCCTGTGGGTTTCTTTTAGAGGACAGCACTTAATATCCAGAATTAGTATCAACCTCCCATCCAGAGGAGTACACAAATGGAGACAAGGGGAGTGGTTGCACCCGGTCTGAATCTGACAAACTCGGTAGTACTATCTGTATATCTATATGTGCATTTACAGAACACGTAAAGGGCTCATGAATATAAAAGTATGTACTGGCCCTCACAATTTTTGTGCACATTTTCTGCTATTACCTACCGGGAACCTAGCAAGAGGTCACTCCACACCACTGAGTTTATGTGCAAATATCGGGTGGTCCATCTGTTGATTCTTTTCTTATTATGAAAAAAACCGCATTTTTATGAGTGAAAATCGCAATTCTTTATTGAACATGGAAGTTTGGTCTATACCATTTATGTATGGAATACAATATCGCACATGTGGCCACCGCGGCTCTGCTTACATGCCATCATCCGAACATACTAATCTAATCTAATCTAATCGCCCACCCTGGGAACCTGCTTGTGGCTGATGGTTGGCTCAAGCCCCTAGCCCAGAGCGGGATGTTCCTTGAAGAGGAAAAAGAATTAGTTAATTATGCAAAATAAAATTACTACTAGATAAGTTCCTTAATTATTAATACTTAAGAGATAAGATAAAGTTGTACAGCATAAGCAAAAACTTGAGTTGAGTAACCATTATGAGTATATATTTTTGAGATGAAGGAGCAGCACTGAATGGGGGAGTAAGACTACCAGTTAAAACTAGTGGTCATTTAGATTTGTTCATCACATAAGTTTTCACAGTACTCCACAGAATAAGATTAGTTGAGTAATAATATTATACACAAATTGGCAACACAACACAAAATGTAGTAAATTAATTTCTGGTAATTTACATAAGGTTTCGTTATTTAAAATAATGTAATATGGTTAAGATACTATTTGTAAAATAATTTATAAGTAATTTGTTAAAATTTGGTGAGGGTTTATTGATAATCCACAACATATAGATGGAAATTTAGAGTTATTTATATACATGGCTGGCAGAACCCCCGTCATACCAAAAGTTTTGATGACTTTCCCCAAAATGAGCGGATCCATGGCCTAAATTTGAGCCCGTGTGTTACGTTTGAGGTCTTGGGTTGTGCGGGGGGCATTGGCGTACACTTTACTTTTCAGTAACCCCCAGTGAAAATAATGGGGTTAAATCACACGATCTTGGTGGCCAATTCACATCAGAATTTCTTGAAATTACGTGATCTGGAAATTTCTTGATTAATAAGTTGATGGTTTGGCGAGTAATGTGTGCCGTTGCAACATTTTGCCATGCAAATGGCATACATAATTACAAATGGCATACATTTGACAGTTCATGCATGCATGACACATGAAAGCTGACGCAAATAACCTGTTAAATATTGATAGTTCAAAAAAGAACCAACGTATGAACCACCCTATATATGGCCAACACCCTCGCATTGTTCCTAGGAGGTCATTCGGACTGTGACAGATTTAAAGATTCCGTTTGAAATTATCCGATGGAAATGAACTGAGATGTATCTGGTTTGCGCTTAGATTACGATTATGCATGCTCTGAGGTTTCGAGCAGTGTTGCCTGTTATTTAGCTTGAAAAGGAATTGAATATGTACAACGCCCTTCATATAGCTCGGATCTAGCTGCGTGTAAATGCTTCTCATTTCCTTGATTTAAGTAAAAGCTTCCAGACCATTATTCCCATTCATCAGTTGTTGTATTGTTGAATCGGAAGCTATTTTTAAGAATTATATCAAATAATGAGTTCAAACATGGTTTTAAAATTGGAAGAAACGTTGGGCTAAACGGATAGCAGTGGTGGTAATTAGAAAAAAAATAAAAAAAACTTTTATGTATTTTGACATACTTTAATATTTTTAGTGAATAATAAATGAATTTCACTCTGTCTTTTTCTTTTTCTCACTTTTCATTTGTTTGAATATCTTTTGTATATCGATGACCCGCTTACACGGGACAACAACTTGCCGAGTTTACAAGAGTGGTGAAAAATGTAAAATATATTGGTTGCGGGGAAAATCCATCTAAATATTTCGCTTGTTGTGTTTTGAAATCAACTTATTCTAACGTAATCATTTTTACAGAAATGAGTCATAAAATAAAGAGGAATTTGCCGAATTTAAAGTGTCGTAAAAAATGTAAACTATGTTGGTTGTGTGGAAAATTCAACAAATATGTTTTGCATTCCTTTTTTAGAAATCAGCTTATGCCAGCGAAATTAATTTTACAGAAGTGAATTGCAAAATGAACAGGAAATAATTAAAGATTGGAACACAATAATAAATAATAAAAGATTGGAAGAAAATGAGACAAAAATAATAGAAACGAAAAGAAAAAAAGATAATAATGCACAGTTCTACACAAAACAAGTAAGTTTTATGAAATCAATATAAATGTGTGAAGTATTCATTTGTTTGTTGAAAACACATTTTATATTTAAATGCAATAATACAAATTTTGTCTACATTTATTTCATTCATAAATAAAAAAAGTAAGTCTTTTACAATTCAAAGAAAATTTAATATTAACTTCGACCGAACGTTAATAACTCTTCATAAAATATATCTTCAACGAAATATATTTAACTTTCCGCTGACTAAGTTTAAAAGAAACTTTATCCGAGATACGCCACAAAACCCTATATTAGACGAGTAATTACATCCCATAAAATAATTTAGAATTGTGAATTACGATCCTAGGTACTTGATGGCGTTCATATTTCTTCCACGAAAATCAGTTTTATGAAAGTAATGTCCGAAAGTAAGTAAAAGAACGTTATTTGAACACAATGTGGTGAGATATAATTATTTTGTCAAAGAATACGCTGTGAAAATATTTTCTAAAGATAACATGTAAATTATATAGGGAAATTTGTAAAGGAGTGAAATATTAAAATTAATTTTTCTAGAGAAAATATTATGGAAAACCTAATAATAATAGTGTAGTTATTCATGTACGTATAAATAGATAGAAAAGGTGCAAAAGAAATTTAATTAAGATATTTTTTTCTGGGAGAATTAAACAAGGCGTAATACGATGAAGCTGTGATTTTAATGATTTCACACTGTTTGGTTTCTTTATGCAGTAAAACTATCAGAATAGAAGAAGTTAAAAATATTAAAATTTGAAGCTATAGAATTCTACTAGTTGTAATTTTATGATATCATTTTTTTAAAAGATTTTCAAACTATTGGAATCCAACAATTATTCCCCCACTATTTCACAATTTCTATGTTACTTAAATTCCTCACTTCTTAACTGTTGAAACTATGTCATATTCTACGACTGATTTGCAGGTATGTTTTTTTCGTTTTATTCATTATTCTTTCTTTCTTTATTTTTTATACTTTTTCTCACTCGAATCGGAACATAACTATCGTTTATAACTTTTACTGAAACAAAGATATCAGAAAATAATGTTCAACAGTCTTACTTTACAATAATAAAATACAATCGACAAATTCCATGAAAAGTGATGAACGAGTATATCATTTCTAGAAGTGAAACTGTACGAACTCTTACTTTCATTTGGAAATATGGAGCGTCTAATTCGGCTCTATTTGAATAAGTATTGCAGCCGTTCCTCATGATATTTTCACATTTAACATAAAGAAAGGTAAGTTTACTTTTAATTTCATTAAAACATCGTTACTCTTAAAGTTATGAATTAAAATCCGAATTCGGATTCGAGTGAGACAAGTATTTTTGAGTTAGAAATTGTATTTTGACTCTAGATTCATATGCAAAAAATGTTCGTTGTAGTGTGCATTACCAACTCTTAACTTTTGTCCAATCAAATTTTACTGTGAAGCAACAGATCAAAATCCACTTATAAATGGAAAATATCGGATGTTTCCTTTCAAGCTTAACCCGGTTGTTCCTTCATATCTTTAACAAAAATGAAGATAGAGTAAGAGAACTTTTTAATAGACTTACACTGCCTTGTCTAACATTTTCTAACATGACTACAATATTTTGAAAACAAAAATGAACATAGAGTAAGAGAACTTTTTAATAGACTTACACTGCCTTGTCTAACATTTTCTAACATGACTACAATATTTTGAAAACAAAAACGAAGATAGAGTAAGAGAACTTTTTAATAGGCTTTCAGTGCCTTGTCTATTATTTTCTAACATGACTACAATATTTTGAAAACAAAAATGAAGATAGAGTAAGAGAACTTTTTAATAGGCTTTCAGTGCCTTGTCTAATATTTTCTAACGTGACTACAATATTTTGAAAACAAAAATGAAGATAGAGTAAGAGAACTTTTTAATAGGCTTACACTGCCTTGTCTAACATTTTCTAACATGACTACAATATTTTGAAAACAAAAATGAAGATAGAGTAAGAGAACTTTTTAATGGGCTTTCAGTGCCTTGTCTAATATTTTCTAACGTGACTACAATATTTTGAAAACAAAAATGAAGATAGAGTAAGAGAACTTTTTAACAGACTTACACTGCCTTGTCTAACATTTTCTAACATGACTACAATATTTTGAAAACAAAAATGAAGATAGAGTAAGAGAACTTTTTAACAGACTTACACTGCCTTGTCTAACATTTTCTAACATGACTACAATATTTTGAAAACAAAAATGAAGATAGAGTAAGAGAACTTTTTAACAGACTCACACTGCCTTGTCTAACATTTTCTAACATGACTACAATATTTTGAAATGGACATCATCCTTGTACAAAATACACTGGACTCGTAAGAGTATAAGCCAAGGTACTGTCATATTTCAAAAAGTGTCTGACCGTACGTATGATGAAATTGCCCGAATTACTGGTGTCTTGCGAAGACATCATATTCCACACAAAACAAGGTGAGTCTACTGAAAAATTCGTTCTATTATCTTCATTATCCTTAAAGTTACTAACGAAAATCCGGCTTTGGATTGTAGCGAGATAAAATGCATTTTTTTTCTGAGTAAGTGGATTGCGACTGGGATTTTCAGTTCAAAAATTGTTTGACTTGACGTGTACGATGACCTTTCACAGTTTGTCTCACTTTAGTCGAACACCACGCACACATTGAATGGTAAAATACGTACACATATTTGTGGAGGGGAAAATACCCCCAAATTTTTAATTTAAAGGTTGGCCGAGATTTACCAGTGGCCGTCCATTGCATGACATTGCAGCACCCATTTTAGTGGGTTCTCATCCTAAAAATTAACTGCAAACGATTGTAAAGGTGAAGATGTTATTTATTGCAACTTCACGAAAAACATACATTGATGGGGTGGTCCGATGGCAGCCATCGATCTTTGCAATAGAAGAGTAGCAGGCAACTTAGCAGTCTCAAGGACCGAAGCAGAATGTGCCACTTACAAAACATTTCATGCCAACATCCTATGAAATCAAAGCCAATATGGGAATGAAAACAACCGCCAAAATTATCCGTTCATATAAATGCTATGGGGGATATTTAAATTATTGACGATAAATATGATTAGAACTATATCGAGAAAATAACCTTGTGTTAACCCTATTGAATCATCTACAAAAAGTTAGAATATATTTACCTTACTGCTCACATACATATATTTGCGTTAAATTTATTGACTGAATTTAATAGTATAAATAGGTGATAACTCTTGTTAATAAATAGATCAGCTTTAAATTTTATTGAATGAGATGACAAAGTAATTATCATAAATCTTTAATATATATTAAATCCGTTGGATGCGAAAATGAAAATGATTCAATTCGTTTATTTTTTTATTATTTACTTCAGCGTTAAAGAAAAGAGAAATCACGTCCGCTGAAATAAACATGATAAAATGTATTTCGCCATGAGAAAGAAATACGTCACTTTTAAAGGAATAAAACTGTTATGACTTTTTGAATAAAAAAAAAAGAAAGAAAGAATTTTTTTTTTAAATATTATATTAAAAGAACAATATATGATGCTTCATCATAATATTTTATTATTTATTATTCTGAAATGTATCTTATCATATAAACTTGCTGAACGTCTTCGAAATTTTAAAATTAATAATTTAAAAATAACGGTTCAGCTTTTCATAAATCGCAATGTATTAACTTGTTCTTAATCCAAAATCATTGAAGTTTTCCGCTATTAAACTAATTAATTTATTTTTCAAATTATTTTTTAATTTTAAATTTTTTCTTCGTACATAAAAATAAAAATATTTGACGAAGTGTTTAGATAATTTTTGGCAAATATTTTTTCAGTTATTTTAGAACAATGCTTCATATAAAGAATTGTTAAGAGAAATTCGACTGAAATTGATAGTATGTTAAATACAGATAATAAATGGATGTTATACAAGTTATATTGTGTAGAACATGCAAATGACGTTAAATTAACACGCAAAAGCAAATTATTAAATTATGTAATTAAGAAGCATTTTGAGGTATTAAAAACAAAATGACATTTTCTATTTAACGCCAATTTTATTAATCTGTAAAAAGCAAGACAATATGATTCACAACGTAATAATGTTTTGCGCACGAACATTAATATTCTTCATAAAATAAATGTTCAACAAAATATATTTTACTGTTCTTTGTCTAATTTTAAAGGAAACTGCAATTTAGATAAGCGCCGAACCTTATATTAGAGGCGTAATTATATCCAGAAAAATAATTTATAATTGTGAATTACGATCCTAGGTGGGGGATGACTTTCATATTTTTCATCCTGAAATCAATTTTGTAAAAATAATAACCAAAAGTAAGTAAAAGCAAAGGTTATTTGAACAAAATGAAATGAGATATAATTGTTTTCCCTGACAAAACTTTTGCAAATATTTTCTAAAGATAACGTGTAAGTTGGTTAGTGAATATTGAAAAATATCAGCGTTATTATTTATCTGTGAATGTACAATATATATAGGGGCAGCAAAATTATTTTTTATTACATTATTATCGTAATAATCCGAGTTTTATCCAGGATTTTTAATACATTTGGATTTGCCGATGAGATCTAAAGAATTTTTTATTACTGACTTTCTTAGAGAAAAAATTTCAATTTCTGTAACCTGGATACATAAATAACTGATTCATTTATTTATCTATTAAAAATGGTGATCTACCTTCAGGTTAAAAATGTTAATAAAAATTGAGAATTTATTCTTTCTACAATATTTTTAATTGTATTTATTATTGTTAAATACTCTCTTCTTGAAAAATATATTTTACAAATACACTTATTGGTTATTTTCTCTAAACAGCGAAATAATTCCTATACCAGCTTCAAAAGTAATGAATAAACATGTATAGCAGTGAAACAGAATGCAAGTAAGCGTTAATAGCATGATTTTATGTTTTTATATTGGGATCAAACATATTATTTATAAGTATATGCCATATAATAAATTTTTTATGTGATAGATGTGATTTTCCTGTGTGTCCCTGCCCCAGTTTTGCACAAAACTGGTTTTTAAAAGTTGATAATGCAAATACATTTGCAATACATTTGTTTAAATTATTAAAACTATTAATAATGCTACAATTTGAAAAATTAGAGAATTTTCATGATTTGTATTTTTCTGAAAAAATAATAAAAAAATATCTCCTTGGTTTTTATGTCATTCTACTCTCATAAAATGAAACTAATGATTATGATATCTGGAAATAGTGCTATTTCCACACAATTCCCCCTGTGAACAGTGATATTATTAGAGAAGCTATCTTGAATTGTTTTTCTTGTAGAAACAAGGATGGACAAGCAAAGCTTGGAGATTTTCTGTTATATTTTGGTATTTTTATTGACTGTCTCTTATTAAATTTGTAATTAAAGCTCAATCAGCGATTAAGCATTATTTGTATTGAGTTTTTGAAGTTACATTTAAGTGAAATTCCTTTATGTGTACATAGTTATGATCATAGTCAAGCTAACCTTACTTTTTGTCATTCCCCTGTACAAATCTGGGGACAGGGACACACAGGGAAATCACTTTTATTACATAAAAAATTAATTATGTGGCATATACTTATAAATAATATGTTTGATCCTGATATAAAAACATAAAAGCATGTTATTAACGCTTACTAGCATTCTCTTTCATTGTTATATATGTTTATTCATTACTTTTGAAGCGGGAAATATATTTTCAAGAAGTGAGTATTTTACCAATAATAAATTAAATTAGCCTATGAATACTTGTTATTTCTCTGTCTAAGTGTCATTCACCTGTATTTCTTTGCCATTGCTCTGCCTACTTGAAATTTCACACTTTATTTTTGTGAGTTTAATTTTGTAAGAGATTTTTGCTGATAGTACTTTAATACTTAGAGATAGTTCCTAACTACAATATAACCCAATTTTAAAGGGAAAAATATTAAATTTTAAAAATATGTAACGCCCAAATTGCCCTGTAAGAGAAAATGACCCTTATATTAACTATCTGCGTCAAAGAATGATAACAAATAATAGAAATAGCATACAAAAGGATATTATTAATTAGCCTAATAAATGAAATTTTTTAACTATTCAAAGCAATGACATTTTTATTAGAGGACATCTATTTAATTAGACTATGAAAATTTATACTGTATGACTTTTAAAGAATTCATATTAATTGCGAACAAACTTTAATATTCTTCATAAAATGTATGTAAAACTGAATATATTATATTTTACTTTTCTCAGCCCAAGTTTAAAAGCAATTGGAATTTAGAAATGGCGCGAACCCTATGTTGGAGGCGTAATTATATCCAGCAATTTAGCATGGAATTGTGAATTGAGATCAAGGTGTACGATGGCGAACATATTTTTAAGAATGAAATCACTTAACACTGAAAGTACAAAAATTAATTTCACACATTTTTTTTCCTTTCTGGACAGCAATTGTTTTTAGGAAAATGCGTTTAAAAGCAATACATAAATGTTATAGCAAAAAATCCCTGGTGGCTCGGCCTACAGGTGGAGGTAGATTTCAAAGTTAAGTACTAATTTCACCAACAACGGTTAGAGATAAAACCGAGTTTAACAATTTTATCTGGCCACTTTTGACGAATTTTTAATTTCATTTTTCTGTAAGAGCTGGTTTTATCAGAATCATATTAAAGTCGGTTATAAAAAAAATATTTTTCAAAGCTCAACAACTCGAAATTTCCTGAAACAAATTCAGACTCATTTAAAAAAGTAAAAACATGAAACTTGCTGACGTGATTTTTTGAAGAGATTTATAAGCGACCTATGTTTTTATTTTTTGTTCAATTAATTAGAACTTGATTTACAAATAATTATTTTCGAAGTAGGACCTTTTTCCCTTTTTCTTGGTTTCCAGCAGTATCGGTTTGGAAAATTCGGTTCAAAATGGCCGCTTTGACAGCATTTTAGGTAGGTTTCGTATGAAGTACTACCCATTGGGATCGTTCCTATGTTGGAATTTCTGAAAATTTTTTGCAGATCTACACCGATCATGACCCCTAGAACCCAAAACCACCCTCAGTAAAAAACTTTATCTATCTATCTATCTATCTATCTATCTATCTATCTATCTATCTATATATCACTTTCTTCTGGACAGGATAACTTCCACAATTCTGCACAAAACTCTTCCAAACTGATACATATAATCAAGGGGCATAAAATCTCGTTCATGTTCATTAATGGGCAAAATCGGATCAAGGGGATGGATATAACGAGGGGTTTTGTGAAAACCGAAAAAGCCCCATAACTTCTTAATTTTTGTACATATCAAATCAGTTTAAAGTCTTTATTACTTCTAAAAATAGGGCCAAAAATTTATGTATCACAGATTTTTTGATAAAATTAAAAATGGGCTCAAGGGGCGCAAAACATAGGGTTTTTGGGAGAAACAAATTCCTAACTTCGTCAATTCTCAAGATATCGAATCCAATTAATTTTATTATACATCTCCTTAATATTATCTACAACTTTTATATTCACAAGTTTTCGATAGGACCAATTCGTACCGCAAAAAAATTATAAATGAAAACAAAAAAGGGATTGAAGAAGAAAAATTTCCATAACTCCGTCAATTCACAAGATATAAAATTCCCATGAATTTATCATATATCTTCTTAATATTGTCTTCAACATTTATATAGACAAGTTTTTGATAGGACCAATTCTTACGGCAAAACCAAATTAAAAATACATAGCGGTTGAAGAAAAAAAATCATTTTATTAAGGGTGTATTCAAATCCAAAACTGCTTATTTTCTTACTCATTTTTATATTCATTTTTGCTCTCAAACGCATCCAATTGGTAGATTCTCTTATTCAGAAAGTATATAATGTACTGTAATGATCGATTTTTTTGATAGAAGCAGAATATATTTCAAAAAATGATGTCAAAGTGGGCATTTTGAAGAGAATTCCCGAAGCGATTGTGTTCGAAACGAAAAAAATAATTGTTTATTAATCAAGTTTTAATTAATTGAAAGAAAAATAAAAACACATGTCGCTTATAAATCTTTTCAAAAATCACGTCAGAAAGTTTCATATTTTTTTTTATTAAAAATGAATCTGAAAATGTGCCACAAAATTTGGAGTTGTTGAGCATGGAAAGGTATTTTTTTTTATACCGCCTTAACTTGATTCTGATAAAACCAGCTATTATGTAAAAATTAAATAAAAACTCGTGAAAAGTGGGCAGATATAACTGTTAAAGTGGATTTATATCTAATCATAACTTTTTTGTTGGTGAAATTAGTATACTTAACTTCGAAATCTACCTACGCCTGTAGGCCGGGCCGACAGGGATTTTTTTGAAATGTATCAAAAAATGGATCAATACAACACGTTAACCTGCCAATTGGATGCGTTTGAGAGCAAAAATGAATTTAAAAATGAGTCAGAAAATAAGCTGTTTGGATTTGAATGCACCCTTAACACGATAATAGTTTTGTCAACCCATATTTTTGTTTAGTTTATTTTGCTGTAAGAGCTGGTCCTATTAAAAACTCGTTGAAATGAAAGTTGTAGATAATATTAAGAAGATGTATAATAAATTTAGGCGAGCTGGATATCTTGTGAATTGACGAAGTTATGAATTTTTTTCTTCTTACCCCGCCCCCCCCCCCCCCCACACACACACACACATTTTTTTTCGTTTTTAATTTTTTTTGTTATGTATCTTTTATGTTATGAATTTTTTTCTCACGAAAACCTTTTTTTTTTCGCCCCTTGAGCCCATTTTTAATTTTATCAGAAATCTTCAATACCTAAATCTTCGGCCCTTTTCCTAGAAGTAATAATAACTTTAAACTGATTTGATAGGTATTATAACTAAGAAGTTATGAGTTTTTTCAGTTTTCACAAAACCCCTCCCTATTTTCCCCAACCTAGTTCGATTTTGCCCATTAACGAACTTGACCGAGATTTTCTACCCCTTGATTTTATGTATAAGTTTGGAAGAGATTTGTGCAGAATTACAGAAGTTATCGTGTCCATAAAAAAGTTATATAGAAAGATACATAGATAGTTATATAAAGTTTTGAAAGGGAGAGAGGGGGATTGAGTTCTAGGGGTCATGATCGGCGTAGATCTACAAAAATTTTTCAGAAAATTCCAACATAGAAAAGATTGCAATAGGTAGTTTTTCTTACGAAATCTACCTAAAATGCGGTTATGTAAACGATGAAAGGCGATAACATAAAAGCAAGATATATTAAATTTTTGTAATATATATATATTAATTTGTTTTAAAATTATGTAAGAAAATCAATTATTATGATTAGATTAAATTTATAACATGCTAAAAGTGAAAAAAAAAAGCATTTAAACTTATAAATACATTTTAATAAAGTGATCTACATGTTTTCTATGCGTAATCGGCGACTTTATAAATATCAATATCGATTTAAAAAAAAAAAAAAACTATTTACGCAAATGTTAAAAAAAAAAAAAAAAAAAAAAAAAAAAAAAATTGTAATTTAATAGATTACAACGACCATTCGGATTTTTTTTTTTTTTTTGATAAAACGATTGTAAAACGCCGTGGCTAGTGGATTGGAGCCCATTTAGACATAGATGGCCTTTTACTATCAATCGATTAAACATTAGATTGTTTCCTTTTTCGCGTTCGTCTTTTATTCTGTAATCGATTTCCATGGGCTACATAATCATTTGAAGCTCTCAATTTTCATGGGCTACATAATCAGTTGAAGACCTTGATTTTCATGGCGTACATAATGTGTTGAAGACCTCGATTTTTGCTTTGCAAGACAATTTTCATTTCGGCGTCACTCTTTGGCTTTGGATTTTATTATATCTGGTAATTTGCGCTTACTTATTTTGTAACTTTTTCCATTTTTAACGGTTTTATGCATTTTGATTACCTATTCAAACAATTTTTAACGATTTCATTCTATTACCTATTCAAATGAAAATTCTTCTAAAAGTAAAGAGCATCGTTGAATTTCGTTAAAAAAAAATAAAATACGAGCATCATTTGGCTCCATCCTCGACCGAAAAACAACAACCATTTCCAAATGATTAAAAAAATAAAATTTGTTTTTATAATAAATGTGATCTCGCGATTTTTATTTACCAAGTTCATTCTTAAACTTTTTGCGAAAATTGCTTGTTTATCAATATTGAGCTTGATAAAGTCGCCGATTGTGCGTACGAAACAAGATGATCTCTTTATTAAAAGGCATTTATAAGCTGTTGATGAACTTTTTTCATTTTTGAGGTGTTTTAAATTTAGTTTAACTTGTTTGATTGAAAACACATTTTAAGATAATACAAATATATTTATATATTATATATTATTATACTAGCAAAAGCCATGCTTTGTTTGGATTCGCGAAGCGTTATTTAATAAGATAAATATTTGAAAGTAATAATATTTTTTTATATTATTTTTGCATCTTTATTAAGCAAAAACGTTATTTTATGTTTTGGTACATTTTAATTTTAGAAATGTAAATTCAGCCAAATAACTGCCAATTTTCTCGGAATTTTTTATTTATGATATAACAATTTAACAATTAATTTTATTTGTTTACAATTCTTTTGTTGCCACTTTACAAAAAAAAAATCATAATATAATTCTATTATTATCTATTAGTATCGTCTGCGTAAATGATTTTACTTAATAAGAACTAGTTGGATGTGTCAATCCCAAAACTTTCTTCTATCTCATGTCAATATTTCATTATAATTAGTTTTATTAGTATTTTTATTAGAATTAAGCATAACTTCATACACTTTTCGATGGTACAAAATTGGAAATTGCACAAAAATCGCTATTACAGCGCCCCCTTCCGGCGGAACTTTTCCAAATTCAGGGAGGACCTTCTTGCCATGGCCAAAAATACACAAAAAATTTGGTTCAATTCTATGCATAACTTCATACACTTTTCGATGGTACAGTATTCAAAATGCACAACAATCGCACAAAAATCGTTATTACAGCGTCCCCTACATGCAGGTATTTTCCAAATTCAGGGAGGATTTTCTTGCCATGGTCAAAAATATACACATAAAAATTTGGTTCAATTTTATGCATAAATTCATACACGTTTCGATGGTACAGTATTCTAAATGCACAAAAATCGCTATTACAGCGTTCCCTACCGGCGGAATTTTTCCAAATTCAGGGAGGACCTTCTTGCTATGCCCACAAACATACACAAAAAATTTGGTTCAATTCTACGCATAACTTCATACGCTTTTAGATCGTACACTATTCAAAATGCACAAAAATCGCTATTACAGCGCCCCCTACCGGCGGAATGTTTCCAAATTCAGGGATGACCTTCTTGCCATGGCTAAAAACATACACAAAAAATTTGGTTCAATTCTATGCATAAATTCCTACACGTTTCGCTGGTACAATATTCAAAATGCACAAAAATCGCTATTACAGCGTTCCCTACCGGCGGAATTTTTCCAAATTCAGGGAGGACTTTTTTGCCATGGCCACAAACATACACAAAAATTTTTGTTCGATTCTATGCATAACTTTATACACTTTTCGATGGTACAATATTCAAAATGCACAAAAATCGCTATTACAGAGCCCTCTACCGGCGGATTTTTTCCAAATTAATGGAGGAACTGCTTGCCATAGCAAAAAACTAAAAAAAAAAAAAAAAAAAAAAAAAAAATCGCTCAATTTTATGCATAACTTCATACAATTTTTGATGGTACAATGGCGACACACGGACACACGGACTGACAGACAGATATTTTGTATAAACATGCTTTTTGTGATCTCTGGCCCCTAAAACGTGTAAATCCGTCGAAAACCGGAAGTCGAAAAAAATTTCGATTACAATACTTTCTTCTATTGAAGATAGAAGAAAGTAATAAATTGTGTATTTGAATTCTTAACACTGAAAAATACTTTTATAATTGAATGTACATAATTGAATTTTTACAAGTTTTAATTCATTAAAAATATGGTATAATTTTCATAAAAACGTGTATTTTAAAAATTCCATAAAAGAAATCGTGAAACAATTTAATTAATCATGATTCTATCTATAATTACCAATTCCACGATTTATTTTTTCTTCTGAAAATATACAAATATACAATATACATGTTTTATTTGCACAAATGCGATCCGTAATGAAAAAAAAAATGTAAAATAAATTAATTAAAATAATAAATTTTTTAAGGTTATTCTGTAAAAAAAAAATAAATAAATAAAAAATAAAAAACATAAAAAATAAAATAAAATAAAAAATAAAAAATGTGCAAATCTACAGATCATAATTTATTTTATGTTTATTTTCAAGTCAACGTAATGAATAGTTTGTTTGTAAAGTGTACGACAAAATGTAATTTGTGTAGCCTAGTAGAGGTTGCGCTTCGCTCATCCTAATAATGTATAATTTATATTTATGTTTACCAGTCTTTTCTAAATCATAAAAAAATGCAAGAACATTCACGCTAGATTAATATAGATTCACATTAATACACTTTAAAATATTGATACTACAAAATATATTTAACTAAGTTAGAAAAAAAAACTCTCTTATCTAGATAAACCTCAACCCCTATATTAGAGGAATAATTACATCCCGTAAAATAATTTGGAATTGTAAATTACAATCTTAGGTGCTTGATGGCGTTCATATTTCTTTCTTTGAAATCCATATTCTAGAAGTAATGCCACAACGTAAGAAAAATAATGTCATCTGAACACACTGAGGCGAAACATAATTATTTTGTCAGACAAAACTTTGTGAAAATATTTTCTAAAGATTATATGTTAGTTCTACAGTGAATATTGTAAACAAAATAAAATATTAAAATAAATTTGCAGCAGAAAATAGGACAGAAATCAAGAATAGCTGTACAAATGATACTATTCTTTAATGAGGAACAAGAAAGAATAATTTACAGAGATTTTATTAAAATGTCAACTGAACGCACACTGTAAACAAAATTTCATTGACTGACAGTACAATATCCGGAATTTTACAGATTTCTTTCTTTACGATAAAAGTTATTTGGTGAACGTGTCAAAAAGTATGGTATCGCGATTATCTGACTAATAATACTGCATTTTATTTTTCTCTAAAGCTATGGGATTTAAATTTATTATTACACTGCAAAAGAAATTACTACATTTTTCAAAAAGTCACTGTATAATGTGTAATTTTTTTTCTTTACAGATAGGGTAACTCCGGGAGAGTCGCCGCATACGGGATAGGTGCCGCACCCCTTGTATTTCTTATAATTATCGATAGATGGTCGTCAAACGCACAGTATAGGTGCGCAATGAGATTATTTTAACCAGTGTATATCGTGAATCCCATTCCGATGTTTACTTGTAGAAGTACAATCCTTAATGTGACGTAAGTGCATGATTTCACTGTCTAAACTTTTAAACACATTATGTTTAAATACTTTTCATACAGTAATTACTAAATGCATGCATGATTTCGAAGTCAAAACTAAGTTTAGCGTTTGTATACAGTACTGTGTGTATGGTTGCGCCATTACCCTTAGCGATGGCAGGTAACTGTGATGGCCGACGTCTGCACCATGCAAAATGGGATACATGCCGCACTGCTATTCCGGAATACGTGCCGCAGTTTCTTTCGTACGGGATGATTAAGTGTTATTAACATTTCCTTTCCTTTTTGCACAGACTAACCATGTTAGGCATGTTATCAAGTTTACTAAAGCCAAAGGAGAAAAGGGGGAAAATAAAAAGTAAGAAGGGCAAGAAGGATGAAAGTCAAGATGATAATAATGAAAAATTGGATTACGCGTAACGCAGACGTTCTTTGCAAACTACTCCAAAAAAGAGGAAGTGTAATTGGCTTTGTTGCATCATGTGTTTAAATGTAGTTACATAAAGACTGTACTTTTTCGACACTTTTTCTGTAGATTGTAGTCGAAAAAACAGGTCTCCTAACCCATTCGGGACCATAGATGCATATAAGCACCTTTATAAAGAGCTTACAAAATTTGTTTCTGGCACCAGTAAAAAAGAAAATCAATATTTGCTTTGTTTAATTATAGCATTTTCATGATTATTTAAGTAAAGGTAACTTCTTTTAAAAAAGTGGTACCAACCGAATAAAAATTTGTGTAAAAGCTACCGGTCACGAAAGTGTTAACAAATAAATTATGTAAATACAATTTTACTTTTTTTTCTTTTCCCTTTCTAATACATTGATGTTACGTTGTTGCTGAAATAATTAAAATTTAATGTAAAAAAAAATAAGTCGATTATTTTAATAGTGAAAGTAGGCAACAATTATTAATTTGAATCTACTAATACGTTTCATTGTACTCATTTAATTTCATTTTGGTATTACATCGTTAATTATAGTCCAGATATGAATATTTTTTTTAATATTTTTATTTATAACTTATTATGTTCTTATTACAAGCGCGGGATGACTACCGCACAAGTGCGGCGTCTCAGCCTGAATGTATAGGTGACGCGCCGCAGTGTAATGTTTTAGGAAAAAATGTTAATAATATGTTTTCAAATTTTTTGTGGTAGTACACGCGTTGAATATTTAACATTAAATAGCACAGCATGATTTTTTTTATTTTATGTCTGCCATGGGACTTTATACACAAATTCAAAAAAATGTGCGGCATAAATCTCGGAATTACCCTATATGTAAAAAATATAATCACTGAGCTCCAAACTTGAATAATGCTTGTTACATTGTTGTTTTAAAGAGAATGTGGATAACGAGAAAAAGTTATTGCAGAAAATATCCGGTTGTGTCAGTCCATTTCCGATAAAATACGCCAATTCGCGTGAACAAGTAAATTTTAGTAAAAGTCAACTTATGAAATTTTAGGTCGATGTTTTTTCATAAGTGTAAGAAACTCGTCTCGAGGGATAAGAAAACAACTCCTGAAATTGGTTTTATTTTTTAGTTGTTTTTTTGGTTTTGTTATTTTGAGCGATTAAAACATCCGATCATTTTTTTACTGATGCTGAATTGATTACTTTTAAACCTTTGTATACTGTATTAGTGTTTCAGTATTCGCTGTAATACGAAATCATATTAATTTTGAAATAGAAATATTTGAAATGTAGTTTCGTTTTTTAAACTAATTTACAGGACCGGACTAATACAGGGGCATAAGGGGCAGCTCTCCGGTCCCCGCTTTTTAGGGATCTCTGATGGGAATATTCAGGATTTTCATTATTGTGAAAAAGTTAAAAATTGGCCGCAAAAGCGATCAAAATTCATATATTTTTACACATTTAGGAAGGGAGTGCGGTTCCCCTTCCCCTTCTTTTCCCGTAGCCCCACCATACACGCAAAAAAATACGAACTATATCATCAGAAAACTAATGATTAAAATTTTATTATAACAACTTATTATTCTATAGTTTTCATGAAAAAATATTTATTGTTGTTTTCCTTCTAACGAGGCAAGTTAAACTAATTAATTATGACACATTGGGGGGCATTTTGCTTTAGACGTCTTATAACATACGTAGATATGTAAAGCAAATGTTTTCAAACAAACACTTTTGTCAACCAAAATATCATTTTTTTTCTACTGTTATCCAATTGGAGTTTTTCTTAAAGTTGTGACCATCTTCTTCTGATACCCTGTACATAGATGCGAATAGTAGCTGGTACAAAATGTGTGCATACATACAATATGTATGGAGTTTAGTACTAGCCACTTCCACATTATTTGCGAACAATTTCTATGGAAAGACAGCAGAGGGGTACCCTCAGAATGATACTTGACCCGAGGCTCTAGATAGCCTTAAGTCGGGCCTTGCTAATTTAAAAACTTTATTCTCAATCTCGTACATTTTTAGTTTATTTTGTGTACATATAAGTTTGTCAGTGGAGGCCGAATATCTATATACAGAGTGTCCTCTCTTATAATTATCAAATAACTGATTCCTAAACCAATAATTTTAGAGGTATGGTTTCAATTGCAAAAATTCTTCAAATGTTGTTTGTTCTAGAGTCATTTATATAAATATAGTTATTTTTTTTTTTAAGTTACGAAAGCTAAACATTTTTATGGTCCTTTGGGTACATTAAGATAAACTTTCTCTAGGTTCTCAAAAGTAAAACAGCAAGATTTCTCTTCTCCGAGATAAACTTACTGAGTTGTGATACTTTGAATTTTATAAATTTTTAGCTTTTTCTGGCACTAAGAACTTTCTTTTCCCTTTTCATTATTTTTTAATGCGATAATTTTTTAAGGAATTAACCGAATATAGGGAATTTATAATAATTAAGAATATAGTAATTAAGTAAGATTTAAAAAAAAATCATACAACTTTTGTAATGCTTATGAAAATTTATAATTAAAATATTTTAAAAGATTCACTTTAAAATCAGACATTTGAGGATAGTTCATTTTTCCATAAACATATTAAAAATTTTATAAGTGACACTGCATGCAATAACAATTACCATATTTGTTTGAGTTTTCTTTCCCCAGAAAACGTTGAAAACAACTTTAATATCTTAAATTCCATTATTTACTTTATAATTTACCAGAAACCCAAGTTATGTTTCTGTAAAAACCACTTGACGTAAAATTATTTCGAAAAGTGAATTACAGTGCAGTTTTTCAGGTTGCCTACATATTTCATCTGTGAAAAACCAATTTCGTAAAAGTTATGTTCAGAAACTGAATGAGGGTAAAGGCTATTAGTGGTAAATGAGGTGAACTTAAGCATTTTTACAGAAAGCATTAGCTTTATTATTTAAGGGAAAATGACTTTCAATAGATCATGCAGCTAAAGTGTACTAGTTTAGGTTAAAATTTTGAAAAATAGTATAATATTAAAAAAAAAAATTAATGACAGTTACTCAACTATTCATTTATCATTCAGTTCTATTTACTTTTAAAATCATGCATACATACATGCAAAGACTGTGTGTATAAAACATGACCAGATTAAAAAGATTAAAAAAGAAATTATTTATTGAATGAGTTGCTTAGAAAATAGTTAATACAGGGCTATTTTTTATCATAATTAATTTACAGATCCATAGGGAAAAATGTTAAAGAATTGCGGCCAGTTTAAATAATGGATCATTTTACTAAAGAATTAGATTAAAAATTTACTAAATCAATAGCGTACCTTTTGGCTTCATAATTTTTTCACTCTTTTATTCTTGCATGTCTATCTAAAAAGTATGGCTTTTTCTGTTCGTCAAGATTTTCGAAATATCTCATACGTTTAGTTTTATCTACACTGTAAAAAAAGGATGAAATTTTTACATAAAAAACTGTTCCTTCAAGTGAAATATTTTTTTAATGCTGTATCTCAGTTTACTGGTATTTAATGTTTTTTAAAATATTTTTCAAACATGAATTAAAAAAAAAAATCTGTCCTATTTCGTGCAGCTCGATTACCAGAGATAAAACGTAACCACTTAAAACAATACACTGCAAAATAAAATCTGTTAAACTTTAGGGAAAAAACCGTCAATTTTAGTGACAGTGGAAAACAGTTTTATTTACCGAAAATATCTGTAATTAAAACAGTTAAAACATTTGTTGTCATTAAAACAGTTTTTTCTGTAAAAAAATGCAGATTTTTGCTGTAAAAATTATAAAGTCCATATTTATAACAGAAAAAAAACTGTTTAAAACTGTAAAAAATATTGATTTTGTAATTTTTACACAAAAAACTATTTTAATGATATACAGGTATCTTCTGTAAATTGAACAGTTATCAACTGGCGCCAAAATTGACATTTTCCCCGTTAATTTGACAGTTTTTTTTTTTTTTTTTTTTTTTTTTTTTTTTTTTTTTTTTTTTTTTTTTTTTTACAGTGTACTAAAGTTAACCTTTTCAGAAGTAGGGGAGAGTAGGGAGGGTTGACCATACGGGAGGCTTAACCCACCCATCAGTTTTCATATTTAAAAGAATTTTAGAGTTTTATCAATAGATGTCAACCAAAGCTACTGGAATGCTCAAACAACAGTCTCTGTTTCATACATGTAATCTAAATAGATGTGGAAAAAATCAATTGAGGGGCATTTTCAACCTAAAAGTTGTGTTTTTTAGAAATATTTTGTAAGCTTTTTTCAGATAAAATATTTCATAGAAATTTAAGTAAGTAGATTTTAAGTAATGCAGAAATATTGAGCTTTCATTTCAGCATAAAGAATATACAGTAAGTTAGGCTTAGCATAAAAATGTGCTATTCTTTAGAAAAGGGCTATGTGGGGAGGCTTGACCCAGTCAATGTGAGAGAGGGTTGACCAAGGATCCCTTAGCACATTCACGGCGGGAAATGAGAATTCTCGTTTTCATTCAAAAAACATCATTGACTAAGGGAGTGGCTTCTACGTTACAGAAAATGCATTTATATCATATTGTCCATATTTTATTAGATTGTAAGACATTTTATATTAAATTCGTGCATTGAAAGATATTTTACGATATATTAAATTGGGAAACCCTCTAGAACACCGATTTACAAAAGACTTTTAGAATAGGGAGGAGCTTCTACTGTTTTAAAATCCAGATTTGATAAAAAATTGCCTGCCGGCAATGTGTTAATTAACGAGTTTGGGGAATCTTTTTCTATACACTGTGCATAATGAAAGATTAATGGTTATATATAAAAATTAGGGTAAATTTATTCTGCAAAGTTACAGTAAAATGGGGTGATGGAAAAGAAAACGTTTAAAACTGATTAAAGAAACATGTGAAAAATTGCCAGTGTTAGTATCCACTGCACGAAAAAAAATAATGAAATATAAATGGAAAATTTGATAGGTACTTTTTTCCATTTAACTATTACTTTGAATAGGTAAATAGAAACTGCGGAAAAGACTAGAATGGACTAGAAAGATCAAAAGCAGCAGTCTTAACCGTTTCAGGGGCAGTGGTATGTTTATGAAACCACTTAATTTTAATTTCCAAAAGCCATAAGGGCACCAGAATTTTTCTAAAATATTTTCCATTTAATAAGTATGTGAAATATAGCCTTTTTCATATTTCCAAATAAATTTGTTCGTATATTCCGGTGCCAATCATTTATTTCAACATTTTTGTACTGAAAGTACTTTGCCCCTGAAAAGGTTAAAATGTTAATGATAAGTTAAATACTCATGCGGCTGCAAAAGAACATAATATTGATCGAAAAACTTTAGGAAGGTATGTAGACAAATTTCAATATGATGAATAGAGAGAGATTAAGCCAAACTATGTGACAATTAGAGTAGTCAGGTCGAATGTCACAAAAAGTCGGACAAGGAGACAAAAAAAAAAGCGGGACAGTGGTTACTAAATCCGGACACTATAATGCATGAAACCTTATGAAAATGGAACCTGTCTCTAGCGGAATATTGTCTTAAATGTTAAAATTTCATTTTTCCTGCTGTAAAATTATACTTCTCTCCCCCGGCAATGCACTTATACTTTAAAGTGAAAGCTGGATTCCCGGGGCTGTCATCCCTGTCATCCCTGTAAAATTATACCTGCTCAGGCAAAATCCTGTTTAAAACAAAAATTTTCTCCTCTGACATGCGATTGCGCCTAAACAGGTTTGTTTAAGCATCATATTTTCAAAAATATTTTTTTATTCATAATTAAAGCATGTAGCATAAAGTTAGTTTGCTTTTTTTAAACTGATTTTATTTCTCTTCACAAATATTTCAATATAAAACAAAGTGGGCCAAGCCTCCCATATAGTGGGCCAACCCTCCCATATGTGGGGAGCCTTGACCCATTACTTTCTCATCATTAAAATCAAATATTTTTCAAATTTCTTATATATTACACTTATGTAGCAATTTTATTTTGATAACTGACTGTATAACGCATAAAATGATATATAAAACTTTATTCCACATTCAATATTTAAAAAATAAAAAATCATTTTGTAAAAAGTGGGTCAACCTTCCTAGTCTCCCCTATGTATTTTCTTTGCATCATTTAACTTGCAAATGGGTCCCTGTTTATTATTATTATTATTATTATTATTATTATTATTATTATTATTATTGTTATTATTATTATTATTATTATTATTATTATTATTATTATTATTATTATTATTATTATTATCATTATTGTTATTATTATTTTAAAGCCAAAAAATGAGTTAGTTAAAGATTTTGATTTTAGGAAAGTAGTGAAATTTTGTGAACTGCAGTGCTACTACATGCTAACGAAATTAAACAATGTAAACATGACCTACCGATGGCACTAGCTCCCTGAGTGCAACGTCCCTAAAAGTATAACGTCAACGTACACATACATTTTCACTCTTCATTTAGTAGAATATAGAAGCGTATATATAGGGGACAGTAGTACACAGTGAGACGTGGTACGCAGTAAGACAGCGGTCATTTTGACATGTAGTTATAAACTTTTTCTCCAAGCTGGGACTTTCTTCCTCGCTCATAACCACCTCAACTTATGCAACACGTGGATGTAGTTTCGGCACTTCGGTTACTCGTCCAACAAAATAGTAAGTAATTCTTTATTTTATAGTGGTTAAAGTTACATAAACGTCTATTTTAGAGTTTATTTTTGCCGTTATGGCATATATTTACTTAACCAAACCTAACTATATCTAATAATAGATTATTTCGACAAAACGACACAAAATTTTTAAAGCGATGGAATTGATGAAACAGATCTGGCATCCAGTTTGTTACAACGTAACGATAGTACACAGTCAGACACCCAGTTGTGGTACACAGTGAGACATGTCTCACGTCACAGATGGTTCTAGACGATTCTTCTGACGACGGTGAATCATTCAGATTTCAGAAACTTGAACGGGAGCCTGTCATTCGTGATTATGTTCTTGTGAGGTTTCCGAATAGTGTGTTTTATGTAAGAAAAATCCTAACCTGCAAGGATGAAGATGGTGATTTTGAAGTGATTTATCTTCGAAGAGTGTGAAAGCGGCAAGCTTCGTGCCTCATGTTCCAGATATGGTGTCTGTTAATGAATCAGACATTTCAATGCTACTGCCAGAACTACAATTTAAGATAACAAAGCAACTATCAGGATATCACCAATTTCCGATTTCCTTCGGAATATATGAAAATACAAAAAATTCCACGGAGTAATATGAGATATTGCAAAATGAAGTACATACCAGGACTTTTCGAAAAACTCAAACATGCACTTTTTCGCTTTGCCGTAAACTTAATCGCCAGTTCTCTAGCAAGCAAGATCTAATTAGTGCCAAAATAGACCCAATCCCGAAAGATGAAGTTTCTGGAGTGTATATAATTCCGCTGAAAACAGAAAATATTTATCTCGAATACATAGGAATGACTTTGCGTAAACTTAAAGTTCGTATTGAAGAACATTTGAGAGATTTAAAGTGCATCCGCCCAACAGCAGCCCTGTCAATACTTAACCAGAAGCAGAATATACAAGTTAATTTCGAGGACGCAAAAATGATATATCCCTTAAAGAATTATCATGATTATCCGTGAATCAATCGAAATTATTCCTAAAGAAAATACTGTTTGTAATTACATTTTATCCTACAACATACCCAGAATTTGGCTCAGTTTGCTTAAAGAATCATACAACGAGTAATATCCACTTCCCTATCTCCATGTTTTCAGGATTTAAAAAAATTACTTCCACTTTCACTCCTTTCGACACCATCTACGTGAATTTTGAAAATAAGACGTTAATAACAGTAGTATTTTTTGTATTTCTCTGACGAAAGCTATGTTTTTATAGTTGAAAGTACTAAGTATATTAAAGTAACTTAAAACTTTTTTTTAAATATTGCCTCATCTTTTAAGCAGTTTGCACATAGTGTAAGTTTAAGTTTAAATTTTTAAAAGAAATTCTACATTAATGTGTAGCGTATTTGTGTAGCTGTAAGATGTAGCAAAATGTTTTTCAAAAGAATGAAAATAGTCACCATATGTTAAGAAAAAATATTTTTCGTCTCACTGTGTACTACCCTCCCTATATATATGTGGATGTATTATTGAAATAGTTAATGAGTAAAAATGCTTTATTTGTTGAGCTGACATTCATAAGCGGAGATTTAAATTACCTCATTTGGCGTCAACGCCCAAGTGTTTGTACAGTGGTTAGAGTGATGGCTACTAGAACAAGTTGGAAATCGTACGTCAAACGCGACATATGAGGTGCATTTGTACTATAACTAGTTTCATAAATATTCAGATCTTGTAGCAATAACTGATGCACTCTGATGCAAAAATGCTTGAAGACATCCCATATTTATTTGTGTTTTTTTATCTCAGAAAACGTTGAAAACAAATTTAATATCTTAAATTCCTTTATTTATTTATAATTTACAAGAACCCAAGTTATGTGTCTGTAAAAACCACTTGACGTGAATCTATTTTGAAAAGTGGATTACAATGCAGTTTTTCGGGTTGCCTACATATTTCATCTGTGAAAAACCAATTTCGTAAAAGTCAGAAACTGAATGAGGGCAAAGACTGTAAGTGCTAAATGGGGTGAACTTAAATATTTTTACAGAAAGCATTAGCTTTATTATTTAAGGGAAACGACTTTTAATAGATCATTCAGCTAAAGTGTAGTTAAAATTTTGAAAATAGTATAATAAAAGAAAATTAATGACAGTTACTCAACTATTCGTTTATCGTTTAGTTCTATTTATTTTTAAATCCATGCATACATACATACAAACACTGTGTGTATAATACATGACCAGATTCAGAAGATTAAAAAAAATTATTTATTGAATGGCTTGCTTAGAAAATAGTTAGTACGGGACTAGTCTTAAATATAATATGTAGATCCATAGGATAAAAATGTTAAAAAATTACTTCCAGATGAAATATTCGAGCATTTTATTCAAGAATTAGTTTAAAAATTTACAGAATGAATGGTGCATCTTTTAGATTTATACTTTTTGCACTCTTTCATTCTTGTAAAAAGTATTCATCCAAAAAGTATAGCCTTTTACTGTCCATCAAGATTTTCAAAATTTCTTACATAATTAGTTTTGCCTACTAAAGTTAACCATTACAGCTATAGGTATTTTCGTTACATCAATTACCTTGCCTTGAAAGTGGGTTCCTTTTTCGTTTTTTTTCTTTTTTCTTTTCTTTATTTTTTTTACAAAATCAAGAAAATAGTTAATAAAGACTTTTATTTTACAAGATTAATGTAATTTTGTGAACTGCAGCACTACTACTATGGTAATCTAGATAGTAAGTTCCGTTTAGTAACACACAAAAAAAGGAAACAATCATTTGGAGCTAACTTTTATTAAGTAATGAACTACAATGGTCAGACTTAATTTTCGACTATGATACGTTCATATTTTGCTAGAATATACTTCGTACAATGGTACCACCATTGTTTAGGCATTTATCGTAGCGGGACAAGAGTGTTTGGATGCTCTTCTCAAAGACCGATGCCGCCTGCGATTGCAACCATAGGAACAATGGATCTAACCACTGCGTTGTCCCTGAACTGGTTGTCAGCAAGAAAGGACTTCAGTTGCTTGAAAAGATGAAAATCACTTGGTGCAAGATCCAGGCTGTAGGAGGGGAGAAGGGGTCAAAAATTTTGTTTTCACGCCCTTCATTGAAGAGCTGCAACCACCTTCTGACCATGAGATCGCTCATCGCATTAGGTCCGTAAATCTCACAAATTTATTTGTGAATTTCGCATGCTTTGGTGTTCCTCACAGGGATGACAGTGATGACCACTTCGGTAACTCAGCTGACCAACCTGATCTGAAAAATCAGATGACCAACCGTATCTCGCATGCGGCTGGATGCTCGATTGTTTTAAACATTTTAAACTCTCACAAAACAAGCCCCGAATAAGTCAGCGTCTACAAATGTCTTTCCTCACTTACAAATGACTCAGAAGAAAGAACGAGTACGCTTGAACTTGCAAACACAGCTATTCCGTGGCGAAAATGGAAAACAGTACTTACTTTCTGGATTACCTAATATATGTTAACGAAATTTAAGAATGTAAAAATTACCTACCGTAGGACTATCTTCCTGATAAAATATATATATAAATTTTTACTCTTCATTTAATAGAATATAGAAACGTATATATATTATATGTATGTATTATTGAAATACACTGCTCAAAACAATTAAAGGATATTTGAAGTTTTATATAAAATAAAGATATAAACGAAATTTTTTTTGCCGAAAATAGAAGAAGAGAATCACAAATGCAAATTTTTCTGGTTTTCAAACTGTGGAGTATGCAAGTTCTGAGTTCGACGTCAAAAACGTCGCTTCAGCGGCAGCGAATGAAATTTGACTTTCAACTGGATAAAAGAGAATGAAGACAAGGATGATCGGCATTCAGTGATTGCTTTGTTTCGATGAGTACGATGTCTCAGCAAAGTCATTTGACAGATTCAGAAGCTTTGAGAATTGTTGGTAGGTTAGAAGGGGGGCAAACTCAAGCCGAAGTAGCGCAAGCCATTGGAGTGTCACAAAGTGTCATTTCCAGGATCTGGAACCGTTTTTTGGAGAGTGGATGAGCAGGCCGATGACCAGGGCAAGGTCGTAGACGGACAACAACGCCCAATGAAGATCGGTATTTAGCGTTAACAGCTCGGAGACACCGAACCACGAACGCTAATCTTCTCCAACAATACCTTCGCTCGGCTACAGGCACCACGATTTCAACTCAGACTGTCCGAAACCGGCTCCATGCTGTAGGTCTGTATGCTCGCCGACCGATGGTATTGTTAAATTAACATCAAGGCATCGTCGCGACCGCAGGGAGTGGGCAACCGAGCATGTCAACTGGAGGAGAAATGAATGGAGCAATATTCTGTTTTCTGACGAGTCCCGTTTTTCTGTGCATCCGGATAATAGGCGTATTTTCATCTGGAGGGACCGTGGCAGTAGGAATAATCCTGCGTTCGTGCACGAAAGTGTCAGATTTGGCGGTGGAGGAGTGTTGGTGTATGGTGGCATCTCTATTGACGGGCGCACTGATCTCTACATCATTCGAGATGGAGCTCTGACTGGTCGCCGATATAGGGATGAGATCCTCAGACCTAAAGTAGTCCCTTACGCTGCAGCAATCGGAGATAACTTCATTTTAATGGACGATAACTGCAGGCCACATCGTGCAAACCTGGTGGAGGATTTCCTTTTCGAGGAAGGAATCGTTCGAATGGAATGACCAGCGTGTTCTCCAGACATGAATCCAATCGAGCACGTTCGGGACGCTCTAGGAAGACGAGTTTCTGGCCGCCAACAACCCCCACAAACTCTCCAAGAACTGGAAAGAGCTCTTCTGGAAGAGTGGGGCAGAATAACCCAACTCGTCATTAATAGCCTCATTGAGTCCATGCCTCAAAGGTGTTCAACGTTGCTGGCCGCCCGTGGAAACCATACCCCCTACTGAAAATGATTTTCTTTGAAGAAAACACCTTTTCTTATTCTTTTTTTTCTCATATGCACAAATTGTGTTTTTTCCTTTAGTACACAAATGCGCAATAAAATGCATTTTTTTCTGCCAAACATGTGAAATTTATTCTCATATAACCTAATATGTCTGTCGACCATGTATCAATCAGCTAAACAGTTTACCAGATACAAAATCCACCTAAAACTGCAATATCCTTTAATTGTTTTGAGCAGTGTACTTAAAGAGTAACAGTGCTTTATTTGTTGAGTTGAATTTCATAAGATGAGATTTGAATTACCTCATTTGGCGTCAACGTGTTTGTCCAGCGGTTAGAAAGCTGGCTACTAGAAAAATACAGTGGGTATGAATCCCGACTCGTTTCTAATTGGTCGGATTTCACTTTAAACGGAGTTTCCGGTCTGTTTAGTTCTATGTTGCATAAGATGACCAGAAGCGGCCCCCCTCCCCAACAAACAAAACCATTCCTTAGGCATCAACAATGTTGATAATGTATGAGATGTTCCAGAAATGTTGAAAACATAAATAATTATTACACATTTAAAAATTTGTTTACCTGTACTTGAGTAATTTAATATAAATAATTAATCAGTTTTTTAATAGCATTAAGACATATTTACCGCTATGTAAGGATTTGCTCTATGATGAATAAATTTTATTGATAGTGTTATAGATTATAACGTAATTTTTATGTAATGTAGCTATTGATAAAAATTTAATGGTGATATTTTGTGCGCCCCTGTAAATGAACTGTAAATGCTACTTATTCTATACTTCTGAGGAAGTATTTTTTAGACCCATCTCAGTGATAGATGTCAATTTCATTATGTTTCAAGTAATATAACATCATTTAAATGCATCGGAAACGATTTTTAAATGTTACATTCTTATACACTGTATGGATAGTTTTACTAAGATTTTAATGCTCCAAGTATAAAATTAAGTATACGTGTTATAAAAATTGTATTATGTATACTAATGGCAATCCAAAGAGCGTATATAGAAATAAAGAAGTTAAAATTCTTAATTTTCTGGTGAAAAATTTTGGGACATTACGCATGCATTCAAGTTTTAAAATTCGAAAGGGTAATTTGCGATCTGGCTGATAACGATCACGTGTACTTTACAATTTTGTATTAGAAAATTGACATTATTTATGTGAAGTATGCCATTTAGTGTTTCATGCAGATATGAAAAAAGTGCCTTTTAGTTCTATTTTTTTATGTTCTAGTTATTCTTTACATACTTAATATGATGTACTCAAACATCTGACTAAATGTTTTCCAAATCGGAGTTCTTGTGTTTTTAAGGGATAAGCATATATTTTGAAAAATTATAAAATTTGATGAACGTGATCAGCTTATATGGAAATGTACAATACTTTCAAAAACTCTTTTCAAGAAGACTAATATTTCCACTTTTTTCTCAAATATCTTAAGTAGAAAAATATTCGTTTTATGAATATACTTTTTAATGAAAATATTTTTTTGGCACTTATCTGTGTGGCAAGGCATGTATAATGTATAATACATTTTAAAAGCATTAGCATATACAATACATTTTTTAAATTGTATTATATATATACTACATCATATATAATATACAATACATTTTAAAGTATCAGCATATACAATATCGCATTAGCATTTACAATACATTTTCAAAATTGTATCGTATATAATAATGGTAAAGCCAACATATAAAAAAAAATTAATTCTCACGTGAGAAATTTTGAAAAATACGCATACATTCCAGGATTAAAATTCGAAAGGGGAATTTGCTATCTGACTGACAAAGATCCTTCAGCATATAATTTGAAAATTTGTAAAATTTGATGAATGTGTTTATCTTTATGTGAAAAAGTATAATATTTTCTAAAACATTTTTTTTGATATTTCCACTCCTTTCTCAAATATATTTAAGTGGAAAGATATCCGTAACTTTTTATGAAGATTTCTCTCTGGTACTTGTCGGTGTGGCAATCGGCCCAATCTGTGAAAGTGCTTTCTTTGACATGAAAGGATACTTATTAAAACATCCCAAAACGCTAACTTGGATTGTGGCTCTGGTCAATAATGTCAGAAGCACAGTTGAAAGATCAAAAGTATTAGCATATACAATATTGCATTAGCATACCACAATATATATTCCAAACGGAAAAGTCAAAACATATATTCAAATATTTATTTGCTTAAAAGACGTTACCAAAAAACACATTAAAAGTAAATTAAAAACCTATATTGACATGTTTGGTTATTAGTGGACGTAATTAAGGCTTATTACTCGTACTTACTTACATTTGTATCATTCATCTATGCTGGATAAAAATGATGTCTTATGATTATTTATTGGTTATTAGAGGTCGTAATTAAGGCTTATTACTCGTACTTACTTACATTTGTATCATTGCATTAGCATATACAATACAGTTTAAAAATCGTATGTATAATACAGCATATATAATATACAATACATTTTAAAAGCATTAGCATATAAAATATTGCATTAGCATATACAATACATTTTAAAAATTGTATTGTATATGATAATGGTAAAGCAAAGAAGGGTATATATTTATAATTTTCTGGTGAGAATTTTTGAAAAATACGTATGCATTCCAGTATAAAAATTTGAAAGAGGTTTTCTGATCTGTCTGACAACGAGACTTCAGAATATATTTTGAAAAATTGTATGATGAATGTGATCATTTTATATGAAAAAGTACAATACTTCCTAAAACTCTTTTCAAAAGATTCATATTTCAACTCCTTTCCCAAATATCTCTAAGTGAAAAATATTCCTAACTTTTTATGAAGATATTCTCTTTGGTACTTATCTGTGTGGCAATCGGCCCAATCTGTGAAAGTGCTTCCTTTCACATGAAAGGATACTTATTAAAACATCCCAAAACATTAACTTGGATTGCGGCTCTGGTCAATAATGTCTGAAGCGGAGTCGTGGGTTCAAATGATGTATTGGAATGGATATGCAGCGAAATTCCTTTCACTCTGATGATGGTATTCTATGGAAGAATAAATATCGCGTAAGAAAAACTGCCAGTAGATGAAGTTAGGCGAAGCTATCCATCATTCGATACAAACAAAAAATAGAGCCAGAGAAAATGTTTATTTCTCATATGTGCTTGTCTTATGAATGGAGATGTAACTCGTGTTTTTTTCTATAAATCGAGATGCAAGTTTGCTTTATAAATACAGATAATATGGAGTATATTGCAATATATTAATCATATTGAGATATAAAGTCTAAAAGTCAACGAAATTAATAATTAATTAACATTCATCACTGAATAAATATGTTATTTATTATTTTATTACTACTTTTTTTTTAGTGATACTCTAGCACATCTTTTAAATATGTGAAATATCTGTACTAATAGAAAAAATGTGCTTGTTTGTGTGTTGGCAATGGGTAGAAAAATCTACCAAACGCAGAGATCTGAAAATTTGGATGGGGATTATCCAAAGAAGGTCCAAATACATCAGAAGCTCATAAGTTTCATTTTTTGATAATTGGCCAAGATATTAACTAAAATCATAATGAACGTCTTAAAATGGAGGGCTGGCTGTGAGCGTGGAGATCGTGGAGGAAAACATCCCGAAGTTCCGTAGTGGAGCAGAAGCAAGTGGGGAAAAACTTTCTGGTTTTTTCTTTGAATTTTTAAGTCGCATCGGCTTAACAAATTGATATAAAAAAACATAAATACCCACTTAATCTTCATACTTTTTACTTTCTAACGGTTTATCTCTTTAAAAAATGTTAATATTTACCCTTGGAAAAATATTTTCTATACATCTAATTCGTGTTTCCTTTTTTTTATGTCTTTTGCATGTTTATAAGTCTTTATAGTCTCTCTTAATTAATTGAAATACGAAAAAAAACAACAACATAAAAAATATTTACTGAGTTTGAGTATAATTTCAATTCTAACGTTGTAATTTTTTTTTAAGTATCAATACAAACGCTTTCAGAAAAACATTTTTCGTGAGGCGTTTTCGGGTTTTTCGTTATTTCTGAAATTTCAAAATTGGCATTAGCTTTTCAGATCTAAATAGGAAAAAACTAAAAAATAACCACTTAATCTGCGTACATTTTCCTTTCTTACAACGTTTTTGGATTAAAAAAATTTAATATATACTATTTTTAAAAAAGTTATTTAGTGGAAGTCCTTTCACGAATTCGCCAGACTTACATTTTCTCATAACCTTCCAAGATTTCCTTTCTTCTCATAACTGTCCAAGATTTCGTTTCGCATTTGAAGAGTGATGGTAAAGAATGTTCGTGTTTTGGAAATTTTCGAATGGGAGATAGGAATTGATGTCTTAAAACAGAGGGGATGTTATTTTTCCTTATTTAGTTTTTATTGGAAATTATTGGTCACAATTGAAAGTTTAAAACATCTAATTGTCACAAATTAAATCGGCAATCATTAGAAAGGATGGTTCTTATATTGTTTGGAAAAAGAACTTTATTGGGAATTATTGGTCACAATTGAAAGTTTAAAACATCTAATTGTCACAAATTAAATCGGCAACCATTAGACCGGATGTATCTTATTTTGTTTGGAAACATTTTTCATTTAAAAATAGTAAATAATAGAAATTCGAGGGTGCACGCTGCCGAAGGTATTGGGGCTCACCAACGTTAGGTTTGTTTGGAAAGATTTTCCTTTAAAATATAAATTCATTTAACACTGGTTTTAGGTATCATCATCATCATCATCATCAACCGTTTTCAATCCACTGCTGGATGTAGCTCTCCCCCAGATTTTTCCAATGTTTTCTGTCTAGTGCTTTAGTCATCCAATTTACACCAGCTACTTTTCTGATTTCATCACTCCATCTTACTTGAGGTCGTCTTCTTGGCCGTTTTACATCTCTGGGATACCACTCTAGGGTGTTTGTGCTCCATCTATTGTCTTGTCTTCTTGCAATGTGCCCAGCCCATTTTCATTTTAGCCGTTTAATTCTTTCAATGATGTCAAAAACTTTCGTCTGACTTCTTATCCAGGTTATTCTTTTTCTGTCTCTTCTAGTTATACCTAGCATACACCTTTCCATACTTCTCTGTGTTGTTTGTAATCTTTGTACCATCCGTTTTGTTAGCGTCCATGTTTCTGCTCCATAAATTAGTACAGGCAAAACACATTGGTTAAATACCTTTCTTTTCAAACAAAGGGGCATGCTACTCTTCAGAATAATATTGTTCTTCCCAAAAGCACTCCATCCATTTCTTATTCGTCTATTGATTTCATTCATCATACTATTATTCGATGATATTTCCTGCCCAAGGTACACATAACTTTTCACTTCTTTAATTTCAGTGTTGTTGTAGACAATTTTCTTTTTTGATGCAAATGAATTAAACATCACCTTAGTCTTTTCCAAGTTTATTTTTAATCCCACATTAATGCTAACTTCTGCCAAATCTTTTAGCATATTTTCCAATTCTTCAGGACTGTTACGGAAAATTAAAATGTCGTCAGCGAATCGGAGATGACTTAAATATTCCCCATTTATTCAAATCCCTTTGTTTTCCCAATCCAGCTTCTTGAAAATATTTTCTAAGACAGCCGTAAAAAGCTTAAGCGAAATGGTGTCTCCTTGTCTTACCCCTCTACCAAGCTTGATCTTTGCTTTTCCTTTGTCCAAGCGGATGGTTGCTGTTGCTTTCTTGTAAATCTTCTTTATAATATTGATGTAAGGTTTGTCTATACCAATGTCCTCCAGAGATTCTACTGCTGCTGATGTGTAGACTGAATCAAATGCCTTTTCATAATCAATAAAGGCAAGGCAAAGAGGTAAATTATATTCCTTATATTTTTCAGTGAGTTCCCTTACCATTTGGATATGATCCATTGTGCTGAATCCACTTCGGAATCCTGCTTGTTCTCTAGGTTGAGCTGAGCCCAGAGCTGATTCAAGTCTTGTCGTTAAAACTTTGGTGAAAATTTTATAAATCACTGATAGTAAGCTGATCGGACGGTAGTTTTTAATGTTTTCCTTCTCTCCTTTCTTGTAAAGTAGCACCATCACAGCATTATTCCAATCTTCTGGTACATCTGACTTCTTGAGACATTTGGAAAACAGTAAGGATAGCATTTTTGCAAATTCTTCTCCTGCTTCTTTGATAAGGTCGATTGTAATTCCATCTTCTCCGAGGAATTTACCTTTTTTCATAAATTTAATGGCTTCTAGGTATATTTAAATTTATTATAAAGGGAGCTGACTACGCCGCACAGTGGTCTTGAATCAGCAGTTATTGAGTCGGAAATCGTTTCTGGCTTTCCTAGTGGTTTTATATCTTTCATTTTTTATTTTACAATTTTCTGAAAATTTTATATTGTGAATTCAAAGTAAATGTAATTGGGGAGTTCGGGGGAAGGGGCAGATGTAGTAAAAGATGGGGAAAGTTTTCATTGAATTATAACCTTTTTTATAAAAATTATTTTCTTTTTACAGGGATGACAGTTTTCCGTTTTTGATTATTGTGAATATTTTCTTTTTTAAAAAACAAATCATCTAAATTCGGCTGCCTCTGTAAATTTGCTTTCACGCCATTTCCATTTTCCCCAGAGTACAAGAACTAAAATCTTTAAAAAAACAAACAAAAAAACCCTCTTTCCTGTTAATGCAAAGTAACGATTAAAGATATAAGTAATCAATAAAAGAATTATATCAGTCAGCTAAATCGTCCCCCGACACACACATATACATACACACACGAAATGTCTCTCTCTTTCATTTGGCTCTCTAGCATAGAAAACTCAAAATCTTTATATATATATTTAAGTTTTCGACTTCTGTATTTACTATTAGATAATAATGAATAATTTAATTCATTAATTAGATAATTCCTGATATTTCCGATTCTCTCACCCCCCCCCCCACCCCCCCTCCACACACCCACCTTTTGCATCTTTCTACACACTCTTTTATCAAAGCTGAATATCGTTGAAATAATAATAATAAAAATTCTTATTTTATTTTTGTAACATCAAATAAATAATCAATCATTTAAATTCCCACTCTACTCCCCAAAAAAATTCCGCTTTCACATTCGCGCTCTCCCTTCTCCATTCAATGTCTAAAATCTGTAATTTTTTTAATTTATTTTTCAACTATGTAATTAATGTTACTTAGTCAAACATGAAAGTGCCTTCAGCTGTCGTGACAGCTTTGGATGTGGCTTGGGAAACCGATACATCCCAGTCAAAGAAAAAAGAATGGAAACAAAATTATGGAACATCGCCATGGCTCTCAGTAATATCCTTAAATATTCTGTTATCGGGTTGCCATTCATATCCGTTTCACTTGGGGATATTCCGGCTCCTCAAACTACACCCACAGCTGTCTTGAGAACTAACAACTCTGTTCGTGATTACTAAGTAATACACTGTAAAAAATTTTGTAATTTTTACAGAAGAAAACTGTTTACAGAAAAACAGTTTTTTTTCTGTACAAAAACACGAATTTTGTAATTTTTACAGAAAAAACTGTTTTAATGAAATATTTTCTGTAAATTAAACAGTTTTCCATTGGCGCCAAAATTGACAGTTTTCTTCTGTCAATGTGAGGGATTTTTTTTTTTTACAGTGTATGAATTACATTTGAAGATCAGCTTGTATAAAATGGAAAAATATAACGTTCTTGGATCCTTACGAAAATATGGTGTTCTTTCCGATTCGTAATTCATCTTAATCACGGAAAAGTTGATGTGAAACGCGAACACACAGTCAGATTTTAACGTAGCATATTTATCATATTGTACAACATAAAATTTTTCATACAAGTGAATTATTTGTATGTGTTTAAAAGAAAAGAAAACTTTCAATTCAATAATACTAATGAACCAAGTGAACAAATTAATGGTTTTTAGAAAGTAGGAGTCTGTCTTGAAAAATTGAATTTCCTTTTGTTCTGTAAGCGCATGATTGAAAACTATTCAATATTCTAGAATTGAAGTTCCAATTAGGTGATTAACTCTTAAATCATTAGAGAAAACATTTAACTGGTAAAGTCTTTTGTGATTTTCCCAATACGCTGTATTTTTCCAAAGACATACCAGAGAAAGTTTATTGATGAGATGAAGTTAAACTTTTTTTTTTTTTTTTGTATCGATCTGGAAAACTCTTGCACTTTTAAATAAAGTTTTAGCTTTTCTAATAAAGACTATTACATTTTTCTTTAAGATATTATTGGTAAATATCTTCTTTTTTTGGAAGTGTTTATTAGGGGTATTTATAATTAATGTCACTTTCGAATTAATATACATTATTTATCAGTGTATTTCTTAAGGGTTGCTTAAACTGGTATAAAAAACTTAATAAAAAGATGGGGGTAGTCATAGGAACTTATGGTGAATAATCTGATGAAATGCTGCTTTAAAAAAGTTCCTTTAGGGGTTCCGGGGCTCGAAATTCTATATTTTCTTAAATTATAGAAATTTTGTTATGAAATTGTTTTCTGAAATATGTTTTAATATAATAACAATATTCCATGTAAAAAAATTTGAAAAATGTTAAATATTTAAAAAAACTAAATTTTTAAAATTTAAACATATTTAATTTTTGATATAACTCTGGAAATACTCACTCAATTTACAAAATTTTTACACTTCTGTGTACAAAAAATTTGTCATTTTAATTTGTCATTGGAATTTCTTAAAATATTGATTATGAATTTTATAAAAAAAAATTAAGTAAAAAAGTTTTTTTAAGAGTGAGTTTTGCATTAATTAGCATATTTTCACAATTATCCCACAAAATTAATATATATTTTTTATCATATATATTTTTTGCAAGGAACTTTAGACATATTCTTAAGTTGACAAAGTTGGGTTTTTTTTTAAGCCAATAAAAAAATAGGAATTTTTTGAGAATTTTTAGCCACGGGCCCCCTTAAACACACATTTCACGAACAGAAATAGGGATATCCTAAATTAACTATTATTGTCTCTTTAATATTTAATCATATAATTATTCATATATTAATTTCTGATGTATAGCACAAAAGTGTTCAAAAAATGAATAAAGTAAAATTCATGTAAAAAGCACAAATAAGTGTACTAAAATTACTTGCAGGTGCATACATTTAATATAAAATTATTCAAAATACTTTAGAAATATCTTGAAAATACATTTAAATCCATTAAAAATCCAAAGTGTTTTCAGTCATCACACGGCCGTCATCAGTGGTTATTTAAATGTTGCTATTATTTTCTTCTTTGCGCTTATTTGAGAATCGTCTAGAAGAAATCATTGTAATTTAAAGGTTGTACGGCAGATAAGATGCCAGATAAAGGTATGCAAATTTCTAACAAAGAACCATTGACGACGGCCTTGTGATAGCTGAAAACGTTTTGCTTTAATGGTTTTGAATGCATTTTAAAGATATTTCTAATGTATTTTGAATAATTTTATATTAAATGTATGCACCTGCAAGTAATTTTAGTGCATTTATTTGTGCTTTTTATACAAATTTTAATTATTTACTCAAGGTGAATTTAGAACTAGAGTTTTAACTTTCATGTTTTAGGTGCGTTCTTAATTATATAAATACGTAGCACCTATAGTCGTCGTTCAATCCGTCTGTCTGTCCGTCCGCATATAACAGAGCAAAAACTACCCAACCGAATGGTCTGATACTTTAAATATGTAACTGTTGCAAAATTTTGTCGAGTTTTTTCAAATTTTATGAAAATCGGATGTATAGTTTAATTACAGGGGCAGTCAAAATTTTCCGTTACGTGACGGCCAATGGAAAAAAATATTTCAAGTGAATTTTAATGATGTTACAGCCTTTCGAACGGAATGAAATTAATATGCACTTATGAAGTGCACTAAAATATACCTTCAGTACAATATGCGGTGAAATTTTTTTTATAAAGCTAGTTATAATAGGAACGCACCTCATTTGCCACGTTTGACGTGCAATTTCCAACTTGTTTATAATAAATAAGGTTAAGGCATTTATGAAGTATATACTAGACCTTTTTGTTTTTCAGTGGAAAATAATTGAAACCGTTATGCTCATTAACAATTTATGTACTGATTATGAATTCATGAAAATTTTATCTTCTAAAGCAATTTTCGTGAATTTTTGAAACTAAATTAGAAGATTTACATAATCATTTAATAAATTTTAGAAGGATTAATTAAATTTGAATTTATAGGGATTTTGTGCAATATTTATAACCCCACTCAAATCTTTTATTTTAAATATTTTTCTTAGTATTTTGTAGAATTAGGAAATGTACAAATATAATGTTCTTACAATAGAAATATAGAAATATTTCCGAATTGCCCCCCCCCCCCCCCAACACCACGAAAGCTGAAAAGATGCAAAGGCAAAATAAATCATCCTTTTAGAAATATTTTTGTTTTGTGTAACCAATAATGCTTTTGGAACAAGATAAAGTAATGTCTCTAGAAACTCATTCTAAACTGTATTACTACTAATCCATGTATTAAATGAATTTTATAACAAATTATTTTAATGGTACTTATAAAAACCGTCAGTAGATAAAGGATTAAGAGCAAATTATAATAAATAATTGGAAATCTTAAATTTAAATAACGAATCAAAAGATGAAAATCTATCAAATTATCTTATGATTAATATGCATATTTTTTTATTGTTTATTATTATTTTTTTAATTGGTACTCAAGAAATACAAGCTCTAAAAACTATTTATTCTTATGATTATTATTACAAGGCTGAGCAAAATGTACAGTAGAATTATTACTTTAAAGAAATCGATTGTTTGTGATAAATAAACTGTACAACTACACAACCGGTTAAAAAAATTTTTCGCTATACGAATGAATTAAAATAAACTCTGTAAAAAAATGGACTAAAATACGGAAATACTACTTGCAATCTAGACGCCAGTACTATTTCCGTATTTTAACGGAACTTTTTCTCGGTAAATTACAGAAAATTTTCCGTTAATCTCCAAAAAAACAGAAAATTTTCTGTAATTTACCTGGAAAAAGTTCCGTTAAAATACGGAAATACTACTGGCGTCTAGATTTCCAGTAGTATTTCCGTATTTTAGCCCCCCTTTTTTTTACAGTGAATATATTTTTGAGTTCGTTGTTAAAAGATCTTTCGAATGATGATGCCTCGCACGATACACAAAATAAAATGCAAGACATAAATGGCCTCCTCAATATATTTTTGAATGGCTAATATTCTATAAATATGTCGGTCAATATCCTTTATAACTCTGCCACGTTTGAACTTTCCACAGTGCATAGTTTTCGAGAAAAACGGCTATAACACATAGAGCTACGAGTGATCTTATAATGGTTAGGTTTTAACTTTTTAAGCACGGAACTTTAAAAAACAGAAAATTCCTATCCTGAATAACGGAAAATTTCTATCTTCAAAAACATAAATTTTCCATGGGGAAAACGGAAGAATGCAACAATGGATGCTTTGTGAAAAAATGCAGAATAGACGGCAATTTTGCTGCAGTTCATTTTCCGTCTTTTTTAAAGATTTTTTTTTACATTATTTTTTTTTTTTATTTTACAGTAAGTATAAATTTATTCTACTGCTATTTAAAAAATCTTATTTATATAAATTTATATAAAAAGCACAAATAAATGTACTAAAATTACATGCAGGTGCATACATTTAATGTAAATTTATTCAAAACACATTAAAAGAAAAAATAAGCACAAAGAAAAATAATAACAACATCTAAATAACCACCACTAATGACGACCGTGTGAAGGCTGAAAAATTTTAAGATTTTTAAATGTATTTTTAACACATTTGTACTGTTTTTTGAATAATTTTATATTAAACGTATACACATGCAAGCAATTTTAATACATTTATTTGTGTTTTGTAGGTGCGTTCGTAATTATATAAATACGTAGCACCTATAGTCGTCGTTCGGCCCGCCTGTCCGCATATAACAGAGCAAAAACTACACTTAAAAAAAAAAAAAAAAAAAAAAAAAAAAAACAGACTAAAAAACGAAAATACTACTGGCAATCTAGACGCCAGTACTATTTCCGTTTTTTTACGGGAATTTTTACCCATAAATTACAGAAAAATTTCCGTTTTTAATCAGAAAAACGGAAAATTTTCTGTAATTTATGGGTAAAAATTCCCGTAAAAAACCGGAAATAGCACTGACGACTAGATTGCCAGCAGTATTTCCATTTTTTTTTTTTTTTTTTTTTTTTTTTTTTTTTTTTTTTTACAGTGTACCCAACAGAATGGTCTGAAATTTTAAATATATAATTGTTGCAAAATGTTATCGAGTCATTTCAAATTTTAGGAAAATAAAATCGGATGTATAGTTTAATTATGTCAATGGGAAGAATATATTGAAAGTGCGTTTTAATGATGTTACAGCCTTCCGAATGGGCAGAAATTTTAAATATATAATTCTTGAAAATATTTGTCGAGCCATTTTAAATTTTATGAAAATCGGATGTATAGGTTAATTACAGGGACAGTCAAAAGTTTTCCGTTACATTACGGCCAAGAGAAAAGAATTATTGAAAGTGCATTTTAATGATGTTACAGCCTTCCGAATGGCCGAAATTTTATATACATTTGTTGCAAAATTTTGTCAAGTCATTTCAAATTTTATGGAAGTTGGATGCATAGTTTAATTACAGGGCCAATCAGATGTTTTCCGTTACATTACGGCCAATAGGGAAAAATATTGCAAGTACATTTTAATGATGTTACAGCCTTTCGAACAGAATGAAACTGATATTCTCTTGTGAAGTGCACTAAAATATGCATTCACTACAATATGCGGTGCAAACAATATTTATAAACCTAGTTATTTACGATTGCACCTCATCTGCCACGTTTGACAAGCAATTTCCAACTTGTTTATATGTGAATTTTAATCACTCACTCAAGGTGAATTTAGCATTAGAATTTCAACTTTCATTTATTAAAATTAATTAAAACAATATATTATGAGATTTGAATAAAAAGGGTACATTTATTTGATTTAAAACGTAAAGATAAATCTCAGCAGCGAAGGCAATTCCACTTAGGTGTGTTAGCATGTTACAAACAGCAATTAACGAGCTAAAAAACATAAGATTTTATTTGTTGAAAATGAAGTGAGATTTAAAAAACAAAATAAACAACTTCAATTTTTTAGATGAAGAACATATAAACTTTGTGTTTGAAATCAATGAAAGAACACAGATTCGTTGCATTAAAACGAGAAAATAAATAGTAATAATAACAAGAAAAACTGAAGAGAATTTAAATTTCCAAGATAAAGATTTAATTATAATTGTACTTTTATTTCGCCTAGTACAAACATTATAATTTTTGCATTAATTTGTTTACGCTTGCACTTCTCCCGTTCACAAGGCAGCATTCTTCTCTCTATAAATTGCATCGCAATTTATATGATGCTGCATTAAAAGAAAAGAATAATAAAAAAATAATAAAATAAAAAAAAATATTTCAACATAAATTCTATAATTTCTTAAATAAAAATTAATAATAATTCATACAACATAAAGTAGTTACATTTTTCCAGTGGATAAGTAGCATTTTGAAAGCGAGTATGAAGTAAATTGTTGAAATAGTATAGAGAAAAGGAAAAGATAATAACAAAAGTCTCATTTTTATAAAATATAATAACTTTAAAAAGCCACCGTTTTACTTAAAAGTCGAGAAAAATAATAAAATATATGTTACAAGTTAAAAATATACACTTTATTTAAAATTTCTTAGTACTTTCGGCCTGCATTTCAGGCGACCACCATCAGAAAATATTTTAATAATTAATTGCTGTTCATTCATACAAATACGTCGCTTTCGTTTGAAATGGGAGAGTCAATGATTATTAGGGTAGTTGTAAGTAGAAGTAGCCGCGAGAAATACAGGCTGAAAGTACTAAGAAGTTTTAAATAAAATGCATATTTTTAACTTCTAACATACATTTTATTATTTTTGTCGCCTTTTACGTAAAACGAGCAGCTTTTTAAAGTTCATATTGTGTATTTTATGATTAATTCAAGGTGAAATATTGCATTTCGTCTTCTGATTTTATTTATTTTATTCACATTTTTACATTTCTAAAAACTTGAAGTGCTTAAAGCTGTTCTCAACTGCTCTGCTCAATAAGCGCAAAGCGTTTTGACACATTTACAAATTCATTTTTTAATGGAAAGATATAAAATTGGAAGGAATGACTATGGAAGCGATTTGGAATCGAACTGTGTTTTCCATTTTTTTAAATAAATAAATTACCTATTGAGTTAAAAGCGAATTTGATCACGTGACAAACACGTTTATCGCCCGCTCTTGAGTACTTTTTCTTTCTTCGCGCGGAAATTCGGTTCAAAATGCCCACTTTGACATTATTTTCTGACACATCTATTGCGTTTGCAAAAAAATAGAAAAAAAAGCTCGATTACATAGTTTCTGAAACACAACACCAGCTCGTTTCATGCATTTTCGAACAAAAATAAATTAAAACTTACGTCAGAATGTTGCCCTTTTGGATTTGAGAACACCCTTAAGACGAGGGAATGAAAATCATTTGCAGCTTCCTATTCGAGAATAAAACCACTGATGAATGGGAAAAGTGAACCACCACTTCTATCCGTTTAGCCCAACGTCTCTTCCAATTTTAAAAAAATGTTTGAACTCATTATTAGATATAATTCTTAAAAATAGCTTCCGATTCGACAATACAACCACTGATGAATGGGAATAGTGGTCTGGAAGCTTTTATTTAAGGCTGTTCTTAACTGCTCTGTTCAACAAGCGCAAAAAGTTTTGACACATTTACGAATTCATTTTTTAACGTAAATTTATAAAATTGGAAAGCCTGGCTATGGGAGTAATTTGGAATTGAACTGTTTTTTCCATTTGTTGATCAATGAATTACCTACTGAGTTATAAGCGAATTTGATCACGTGAAAAACACGTTTTTCGCCCGCTCTTGAGTGCTTCTTCTTCTTTCGTGCAGAAATTCGATTCAAAATGCCCACTTTGACACAATTTTCTGAGATCGATTGCGTTTGCAAAAAAAAAAAAAAAAAAAAAAAACGGAAAAAACAGCTCGATTATGTAGTTTCTGAGCAACAACACCCACTAGTTTCATGCACTTCCGAACGAAAATAAATTAAAACTTATGACATAAAGTTTCCCTATTGGATTTGAGAACAGCCTTAAAGGACAACTATAGAAGTAAGTAATGAGAGGCAAGAGCAACCTCACCGCATGCACAAAGAGAAGAAAGAGGTCTTCAAAGAACTTATAGAGGTACACCACAGTGGTTCCATGATTGTTGAGGAAAGCTGTATAGCTGCGGGAGTGAGCAGTAAAAAATATAAGGAAACCACTGGGGCCAGATCATAGGTATATTCACGGTATCTAGTATATAAACTGTGGGTCTATTATATATAGTAACATACCCTTATTCGAGTAGTCCCAATGATCCTGCCACTGCTTCACAAAATGAACGTGAAGATGTCTTTTGATGTGTGAGTGCAGTACTGGAAGTGATAAATCAAGTGCTGATCTAGCAGTTGCCTTACAAGTGTGGCAGTTGAGCACTTTTTATAGATGTAATTGGATTTACACGTGTTTTCTTATTTAAATAGATAATAAATCAATAGAGCATGACATTACTTATTGCAAGAAGGTGGTTATAACGTTCAAAAACACTGATCCTCATTGAAGCGTATTTCAAATGTATCTAAATGATAAGCCACAGAAGGTAATATAACAGCAAATGTCTAATGCTAGTTAATTTAAAACATCAAATAAAAACTTGCAAAAGTAGAAAATATTCGTTTAAAATGAACATACATTTTACAAAATAAGAATAATTCCAAATTTTCATTTAGGAAAAAGAACTAAGAAACTACTTTTGAAAGCAACTTAAAACACTGATTCATAATTTAAAAAATAAAGTAATAACCGCAGAGAAAATTGAGTAAAATTTAATCACGATTCTTCATTTCTTTCATCTGGTAAAACCAACCGAATTTTTGCGTTAACTAGTTTACCTTTGAACTTTTTTCTTTTGAGACTGATTACCCTCCCCCCCCCCCCCTCTTAAACTCATGGATTTCATTTTGCCAGTTTTATAATTCTCACATTTTTTTCAAATATTTTATACAAACACATGTTCCATAATTGCTTAGGTGGGAATTAATTATAATTCATGCAGCATGCGGCAATTAATTTTTTTCGTTAGACAATTATAGCATTTGCAAAACGAAGTTTCAGCATATAAAGCAGCTTGTCGAAACGGATTTAAGAAGAAAAATTTGTAACTGAAGCCATTTTTTCTCTTCTTCTAAACGAAAACATTAATGCTGACTCTTGAAGAAAATGACACTTTGAAATGATTTCGCTTAGGTACAGTAACTGTATAAAAAAGAAATGTTTTTGAAACAAACGCCATTTAGAGAATGTGCGACAGCTGGGTCCGTCTTTGCACAAACTTAATTCTTCGAGTTTTAAAGTACTGGTTGAAAAATGGCCAATATAGAAGAGAAATATCTTGTTTGACGAGAATAATTTTTCCAGAGTTTCTTTTTCTCAGAGTTTCAAGAAATATATATATATATATATATATATTTAAATAATTCATAAGGATTTTTTGAACTTGTCTTGTATCTGCACCAAGAAATAAAATTACGAATGCTTTTTAATATAGGAAAATATAAACGCAAATGGAAATAAACAATAACCTCATCCGAATTATACACTTCTCCGAAAAGCATTCTTTATCTTTAAAATCCTCAGAAACAAATATATTTCAAATATATTTCCCATCAATTACAAAAAATTTTCCGTTTTTCTGATTAAAAACGGAAATTTTTCTGTAATTTATGAGTAAAAATTCCCGTAAAAAAACGGAAATAGTACTGGCGTCTAGATTGCCAGTAGTATTTCCGTTTTTTAGTCCGTTTTTTTTTTTTACAGTGTACTTATCTTAATAATTGCGATTTAAATTGTGCAGTTTTTCTTAGTGTATGATTAAATATACCTACCCCATATGTGATTTACTTGGATTATTTATGCTTAGATGGTTACGTGTCCTTTTTGTGAAGAAATTTATTATGGGACTAGTAGGCACATTGAACACGGGGCAAGTTGGCTCGGTGTCTGGTGCGTGCTGGTAGCTGGAAAAATAGCAAACACCGAGAAAAGTGGTTACAATGCAAGATTTTGGGCACACGAGGCTTGCCCAATCGGAGACACTCGATTTTTAATTTGTAACAACTATAACTCTGATGACGATATCGAGTAGGATAGAAGTTGCTCAATGTTAATGTTTTATTCATTATTTTTATGTCTGTATAATATAGAATTTATATTGTACGGTGAAAACGCCTTTGTTTAAACTTACTGATAATAATGAAATTGATTTTTCTTAACTGCGTGTCTTATTTGAGTTTCATTTACATTTTTATAAAGCGTGTGCCAACTTACCCCATAGGTATAGGCAACTTGCCCCGTGACAGGGTAGGTTGGCGCACAATTTTCCTTTTACTTCCGCTGAACATAAGCTACAAAAGCTGCAAACTCAAAACTTCGGGTATTTATAGCGCAATGCCTGTTCTTTAAAAGTACAGTTAAAGTTTCATAAAAAACTTAAACAAAAAATTAATAAGAATTAATAACTAAAAATTGCGCCTACTAGCCCCGGTCTCCCCTACTAGATGTCCTTACTGTTTCTCTTGGGCAACGATATGCGTCTAAATTTGACCATTCTTTTCGTTAATGACTGTATACTGAATGCTACCAAAATTATTCTGCAATTAGTTAAAAATTTCTGGTCCTTAAAACGATGTTTTATCTGCTTATTTTGTATTGCGACAAGTATCACCTTAATTTTCAAGTATTCTTGGAAAAAATAGCAAAAATAGCTTGCATATATTATGATGGTAACGTTTCTACTAAATCCGAAACTTAATACAATTAAAGTAAAGTAATATTTTTCATTTCTTTAACTATGTATGTTTCAAGTATGTAGCAGTACTTAAAACTGATAACAGCAATAACTTACTTTCAATATGAAATTTTTTAGAAACATTAAGGAAGTTTTCAATCTGAGCTTCAAGCACATTTTTTTATAGTGCAATATCAAATGTACCAAACTTTTTTTTTCTTAATAAAAATAGCAACATCACATTCTCTGACAAACACATTTATCAATGCAGTATTCAGTCTTTATCAGAAAAAAATATCGCTTAAATTTTTATGAGCGAAAAAAACATCGCTATAAGTATATTTGAAGCATTACATTAAAAAAATAATAAAAAATTTCAAGAAATTCACTTGATCAATCATGCATTATTTAGAAAAACAACTTTTTAAAAGTAAACGTTAAATTTATTTAGATGCGTGCAACTAAATTTTTTTTTAGTTATGTACCGGGTTATTTCTGCAGATATAAATCAGGGTTTTTCTAGACACTAAGCTTTTTGATAATTTTGTTCTTACGTTCGTTCAATATCTTTTACAGAACTTCAATTTGGACACAGCCCCTAAAATATGCTCATTTTAAAATAAATAATTTCTCTGAAACTAATCGTACGAATTTAATAAAAATTTCTTTTTAGGCTAATTGAAGGATGTAGAATTTATATATGAAGTCAAACGTGGGTATTTCTACCGAAAAAACAAAAACAAAGTTTAGGTTTGTTTTGTATGTAGCTCTCTAAGCAAAATTTTATATATATCATTTAAAACTAGACTTTATTTCCATGCGTTTGGTACTATTTACTTTCTTCTACAATAATCTGTTGCTGAGTTAGTAGGGGTGTTTATTTTTTATTTCTTCGACTGTACCAGTACTTAAAACTTAAAACTGATAACAGCAAAACTTTCTTTCAACATGAAACTGTTTAGAAAAATTAAGCAAGTTTTTATTCTCATCTTTAAGCACATTTTTATATTGCAATATTAAATGTATCGAACATTTTTTTTCATAATAAAAGTACCATCATTACATTCTCTGACAAACATCTTTATCAATGTAGTATTCAATCTTTATCAGAAAAAAAAAAAATCATTTAAGTTTTTACGAAAGAAAAAAAAACTGATATATTTGAAGCATTAAAAAAAAAATAATAATAAAAATTTTCAAGAAATTCACTTGATCAATCATGCATTATTAAAAAAAAAAACAACTTTTTAAAAGTAAACGATAAATTTATTTAGACGCGTGCGACAATTTTTTTTTTGTAGTATTTATTGGGTTATTTCTGTAGATATATTTCAGGTTTTTCTAGACAGTACGCTTTTCGATAATTTATTTTTCTCTACGTTCAATATCATTTACTCTGCAGAAATTCATAAAATCGGAAAGAATTGAAAAGTGAAATCCCATAGTTACTTTTGCAATAGTAAGTTTTGGTTGAAGGATGGAGAACCAAGTTAAATTTGACATTTAATTTTGTTCTCTGAGAAAATGAACAAAAACGTGTAACTTAGATACAGGAGGGTTTCAAAGTTCAAAATAAAAGTAATAACTGAGGTAAATTTCTAATGCACAGTTCAATATCTGGGGTCATAAAATTAATGTGAATTTGAAATCGTTTATGATTTTTGTTTATTGTCCTATAATGAAAAAATGAAGTGTAAGTATTTACGTTTTTTAAATCCAGATTTTTATAAACGCAGGTAACGTCAAGTTAACGCTAGGCTTTTTTTTTTTCTACATTACGGCAAGTGTGTATTATGGGGGCTACTTCATGAACATGAAAACACCAACACGCTAATGTTATTCACATAGGGTAATTTCTTTTTAAATATCTAGTTTCCATTTCCATATTTTTAAATGATATGTTATTGCTCTGGATAGCTGATGTCGATCTCTAGAAAGACCTTTTTAGAGTTCCGTACTTAAAAAGTAATAACGGAACCATTATAAGATCACTCCCGTGTCTGTCTGTCCGTCTGTCACAGCCGTTTTACTCGTAAACTATGGAACGTGGAAAGTTCAAATTGGTGGAAGTAATAAAGACTATTGACCCACATATTTACAGATTATTAAACATTCACAAATATGTTTTGGAAAAATGTAGAAAGGCTAATTAAGTTACTTGAAAAAAAAAATATTTTCTTTGTATATCGTTTGGGGTATCACGTGAAAGCATTCGTAACGCTGAACTCAAAAATAAATTTCTTTTAATTTTACGTATTATATTTTCAGAGATATCGTCGAAAATATAGTGCAAAAATATGTCCCCCCCCCCCACCCTTCTATTTCCGAATCTACTGAAACTAAAATTATGAAAAAATTAGAGGTAGTAGACATTAATTTAAATCTTGCAGGAAAATTATAGCGATTACCCTAGGTGACATAAATTTTCAGAAAATCGTATTTTTCCGTTACACACAAATTTGGATTTTCGGGCATTCAGAAAAGGTGTTGAGTAACTCTGGAGATACCTAATTTAGCAGAAACATAAAAGCGTTGTTGATAATGATTTTCGAAAAAAATCGTCAGTAATTAGCCGAGATATTAACGCTTAAAAACACGGATGGTTTGGACATACATAATGACAAAGGTGGACTACTTTATGTACCATCAGCTTTTAAAGCCTCGATAACAACTTTTAATGATATATTTGTGTAATGCAATCCTTAGTAGAAGTATAAAAGAAATAAACGTCAAATTGTTAAAAACAGACTAATTTAATTATAATTAATCACATAAATACTATGGGATTCGTGACTAGTTTGCATTGAGTGTATCTCTCAATATGTCTCCCGTGTCTTCAAAATATTATTAAAAACTTATCATGGAAAAACGCGGCAATGACGAAGGCGGCGTTGCAATTTTTAGAACCTCCTTTCGAAGCGTGCTTAGCACAATGTCAAGTTTAAACTTTGAACAGTGGTTTTGTTTTAGCTACGCAGTAAAACGAAAGGATGATTAATACTACGCTGAATTTAGTTTTATGAAATGCCAAATGTAGTTTAAATATGCACTACTTTTATTGTCAGTACCGAATTAAGTTCACCATAAACAGATTAGGATAAGATTAAAAAAGAGTTATACAGAATAGAAATATTTGAAATTATTTAGGATTCATATCTCTTTGAACTTTTATTGTATACCCATTGATAGTTTTCTAGTATACACAGGTATACCCAACCCTACGTTGTATAGTTTTTTACAAAGTCTTATTATTCTTTTAGAAACGATTTTTTTAATACAGTAAATAATTCATATATTTATTGTACGGTACCCTTTGAGCGCGAGTAATACTCGCACTTGACTGCTTATTTTTTTACTATTTCGATTTTGTTTACAGGTCTTTTTTAAGATACAAATGCAGAAAATATCATTTAAAACTAATCAAAAACGATATACGAGTATTTTAAAAATATCTCCAATAGGATTGTCGTTAGCGAGCGGGTGTTTTCGCGTGAGTGAAGTAGTTTATTAAGGTTGTTCTCAAATCCAAAAGGGCAACTTTATGACATAAGTTTTAATTTATTTTTGTTTTGAAATGCATGAAACTAGCAGGTGTTCTTATTGAGAAATTATGTAATCGAACTCTTTTTTCCAAACGCAATAGATATTTCAGAAAATACAGTCAAAGTGCCGTTTTGAACCGAATTTCCAAGCGAAAGAAGAATAACCACACAAGAAAGGTTGAAAAACGTCTTTGTCACGTGATCAAAATCGCTTATAACCCAATAGGTAATTTATTTATCAAAAAATGAAAAATTCAGATCGATTCCAAATCGCCCCATAGCCAAGTCTTCCAACTGTATACCTTCCCGTTAAAAAATTAATTTGTAATTGTGTCAAAACGTTTTATGTTGATTGACCAGAGCGGTTGAGAACAGCCTTAACCCCTTCTGGACGAGCGTCTTTTACAGAATTCTTAATCTTTTATCACCAGTTTTTCAAAACAGAAATTTTTGCCTAATTGAATCGGGAATATGCTCGGATTAAATACGGCAAAATTACAATAAAAATTTACTGGTGAGAATAATCACGGATTCTGAGCACCTTACGCGGCACGTATACAAGTCACTCGCCCAGAAGGGATTAAGAGATTGAAGTGGGAGATTAAAAATATTAACAATGCCTGCCCCAAGAGTGGCATTAAAGGCAAATTAATTTGCGTATGATATTCTCATAATATTCTATGTAAGTGAAATAGTCAGCCTTCACGAAACGTGGTACAGTCGTGGAAAAAATGTAAACACCCACTATTAATTCTTTAGCTAATTATAATAGAAGAAAGTTATTGGTACTGAACGATTGGAAATAAAGACTATACTTTTAAATGATGTATACAAAATTTGCTCAGGAGTCCATCTACAAATCAAAACCAGACCAACTTTTTTTTTTTTTTTTTTTTTTTTTTTTTTTTTTTTTTTTTTTTTTTAAATAGGAATACCCAATTTTGACAATATATTTTTAATTTTCGGTCCAAACTATGCATAAAAACGAAATTTCAAGCCATTTGGATGATAAGTTTTTGATACATAAACATTGAAAATTTAGAGTTTCTAATGTTAAATTACATAACATCTCTTGAAATTATAATCCTACTGTGATAATTTTTTTTGCGATTGTGATACTAAAAAATCCAAACATAGATAAATTCAAATTTTATAAAAAAAATATATGAATTATGAATTATGAAATTAATATTCGAAAAAAATATTAATTGCAAATCTACATTTTTTTAATGACTTATATTTATTATGCATTGCTTTATGCGAATTCTCAATTTCAAATTTTTCTTCCAAGTAGTTTTTGAATTATGATTTAAAAACGTCAAAATGATGGTTCCAGGAGCCCATCTATGATGTGCAAAAAAGCACAATTTTGAAAATAAAAATACATTTTACTCATTTTATTGAAATATTTCGGCTGGCAATAGTCGAAACACATTAAGCACTTGAAACGGTCATATTGGAAACAAATAACACATTTATAAAAGTGACATAGTCATTCTGTAGTATTTCAACAATCAACTACCGAACTTTAATTTGGATACCACCCCTAAAATATGCTCATTTTACAATAATGGATTTCTCTGATACTAATCATACGAATTTCATGAAAATTTGTTTTTAGGCTAATTAAAGGATGCAGAATTTATTTATGGTCTCGAACGTGGGTATCTCTCTCTCTCTATTCTAAAAAAAAGTAACTACCGCTGTCACCGCCACCACCGCCGCCGGTTTTGATTTTTTTGTGACCGGAGGTCCTTCTTCGTTAATATTAAGAAAAATATTGCATACAAAAATATGAAAATCGGTGGTATTATAGAGAAATGTTTGATAAACACGCTGATGCAGACAGTTTTCAAATCGAAGACTTATTTTAAGAGATATTTAATGCTAAATTTGGACAAAATCGTTCCATTAAAAAAGTTTTATAGCAGCAAAAACTATACATGGCAGTGTAATCATTTTTAGATCATTTTATGCGTTGGAATTTGCCGGAGTGCAGATTGCATTAATTTTTTTATTTTGACTCATTGTTTGAGGTTTTATTTCTATTTTAAATTCAAATTTTTAGCATTTCTAGAGATATTTTTTACATTATTTTAGAAAATGGTATTAATTTATACTGTTGCCAAATGTATAAAAAGCGCAAGCAATAATGTTTGCTTCAAACTAAAAATTTATTTACTCGTGACTATTATAAACAGAAAAAATCATTTGGAATTAGAATTAAATAATTATGTACAAAAAGCAGGAACTTATTAAAATTTACGTCATAAAAAGTATACACCTGAATGTTAAAAGAGAAAGGATATTGTAAAGTAATAAATTCATTAACATTCGTTAGAAGTCTTAAATAGGAGAAATTACGTCATATTTACGTCACATTACAGTTATTACATAAAATGAACACAAAATAATATTGCAAAACAGTTTAAATTTAGAAATTGCGCTAGACATTTATTTGATACTAGCAGATCTACCCGGCTTCGCTCGTGTGAATAATAAGGTTCCTCCCGGGTAAAATACATTAAAATAAATAATACGGCAATGACAATAACTGAGATTGGTGCATTCCCGTCCACGAGTCGTTAAAAAGACCAATAAGAAATATAAGTAAAATAGTCTTAATTGCCTTTACTATTAACTGTACCATAATAATATATATTCCAAACAAATGTCATAACATATATTAAAATACAATTAATTGCTTAAAAAGCGTCATTTCAATGAAAAAAAACATAAAAAATTTGCATGTTTCGACTCTTTCATTGAGTCCCCTTCAAAATAAACAAACAAACTACAAACACAATGGCAATTGTAACATTATACGGATGATGGAAACGACTTAACCCATAAATTTTGGCTTTACTGAAATTTTTCTAAATATATGAATATCATACAATTTCGTTTTTCACACTGTCAAATCAAAAGTTCAATCAAATGAAATTTATTTGAAAATTGTATCTCAAATTTTTCATGTGAATGGATTTTAAAGTAATTTTCAATCATGGATATTTTTTAATTTGCATGCAGCCAGGGATGAGATTTCCGCGTTTTTGCATACCAGTATTTTGTTAGAGAAAATCATATTTCATTTAATCGGAACACTGTTGCGATTTAACAGAACAACTTTTTCTCCAAGAATATACCGTTGTGCAAAAAAGCGGAAATCTCATCCCTACATGCAGCCCAATTACGAAAGATATACCTGTTTTCTCTTAATGCAATATTATAAAGTAAAGACATTGCTATGAGTAACTCTAGCCTCATATTGTTGGTGGCAGCAACCTAACCCATCCATAAATTTAACTTTTACTGCAATTTGACCTTTAAACATCCCACATTTGGTTATTCCAACGTCTAATAGAATACAAAAAGTACTTTCAGTAATATTTGTTTGAAAAGCTTATATCAATTTACAGATCGTTTATCCATTTTAAATTAATTTTCAATCACGGAGATATTTTTAAATATAATGCAACCCAATTAAGAAAGATATATCCGTTTGCTATTAATGCAATATTATGAAGAAAAGACATTTTTATGAGTAATGCCTAGCATCATATTGTTGGTGGCAACAACCTAACCGTACCATAAATTACGCTTTTACTGCAATTTAATCTCTAAACATCATGCATCCCATTATTTTAACGTAAAAAACACTTTCCGTAATTTGTTTGAAACGTTTATGTCAATTTACAGATTTTTTATGTTTTTTAAAGTAATTTTCAACCTTGAATTTTTTTAAACATGCTTGCAACCCAGTTATAAAAGACTAACTTAATTGTTCAAAAACATTATAAATAATTCAGTATTTGTTTGTTTTCATGTGGGAATCACATTCCTGCTGCTTATAACTTGGGTTCTTCTGAAATAATTTTAATTCAACTTGCATTATTCGTTTTTCAGTTAAGATTTTGGTGCGTAACATTGTTATACACTGATTAGTCATAGAATTATAGGGGGAAATTCCATAATCATGTGGAACCCGATTATGAATGATTAGTCTTTTTAAAAATTCTGAATGTATTCCATTGGAACTTGTATTGCTTGTTAGATAATTTTACACGGATGTTTTTAAAGTATTGCATATAGTTTTACGTCGCTCTGTTATAAAATTATAGAAGAAAGTTCAATAGTCAGGTGAGTCCGATTATAAAAGATTAGCCTTTTTAAAAGTTCTACTGGACCGATTTTGGTGAAATTTGCACTATTAAATTGCACCCAACTTTCTGGAATAGTTTTAGTATATAAAATTTTGTTGTACATGCTTTGTTATAGAATTAACTGAAATGTTCTATAATCAGGCGGAACCAATTCTGAATGATTAGCCTCTTAAAAAAGTTATATATATTTTTGTGGAGTAGTTTTAGTATATTGCATATCCGTCTATCATTCTTAGACCAAATCGTACTGTAAATGATCAACTAAAAAATTGGGCCCAAAACAGCCGAAAATTTGTCTTACACATTAGAAAATATAATAGCGCAGTGATGATCGTATCGTTTTCAGCTATACAGAAGGACATTTGAGATAAAGATACATATTGCTTTAAAATGGAAGATCAAATTCACCCATATATTTTCTTTAATTAAAGATCTGTTCGTAGAATTTGTCCACAGCGGGAGAAATGTGCTACTCAGACAAATAAGTGATCGCTAAAACGAAAATACCAAAAATATTTTTTTCCTGTAGTTGTTGAGAAATCTAACAAATATACTAAGGTTTAAAAATATATTCGTGTTTCAAATTAAAAACGATTTTTATTAATGTACTACTAATGGGCAGTACATCAGGCATCTTTAACACATGTATATAAAGATTCATTGCCGATAATTTTTAAATAGAAACTCATACTTCCATTCATAAAATCCAAATCCGCAGACGTGTTGAATCGTAATGTCAGTGATGAAATTTTGTTTAAAAAAGAAAAAAGCTTACCCTAAAAAATAGTAGCTATAATTTCTATTTAATATAAATCGTAGAAAAATCGTATTTTATATAACCGTATTCGATATAAATCGTAGAATGTTATCGCTGCATTTCAGGTATTAAAACATTTATTTAAATGATATAATTAAAGATACTGTAGCAGCCGGTTTTTAGAGCCAGTTTGAAATTATATTGACGAAATTGACGTCATATTTAGCAAACGATTTTTTTATTATCTTTTTTTATAATTGATTTCTTGATATTGAAACGACTTCATTAAAATAGATTTTTTAATTTCAGAAACGTTCAACTAAGGTACTACGTCATTTTAAAAACATGCTTAGTTAAAGTTTTTACTTATATATATGAAAAATGTGCATTTTCTTCTTTGAATGACGTCAATTTCAAAAACAGCAAAAATATAGTGAGACAATCCGAATTTTTATTGGTTTATAAAACAAAGTACTCACGTTATCAATTTTTTTTTAAATTATTGAGCAGTTTTTTAGATGTGTGGCAACAGAAAAGAAATAATTGAATTAGAAAATTTAAATAGAGATATTTCTATAATGTTAAATTACTGAAAGTGGTAGAAAAAGGGATAAATAGTGGTCTGATGATTTTTTAAAGCAGACAGGGATCTATTCCACGTTCTAAAGCCTATGTACATCGAGTTTCGTGCAAATCGGTCAAAAATTAAAGATTTGTATAAAGGGCATACACACAGAGAACGACTTTTATATATATAGATTTTGAGAGGATCTTTTCAACTATTTTTGTTAGGAAAGCGCAAATAATATTTCATTTCTAACAAAAGTATTTTCACGTGAATATTTAAAAGAGAAAGAATAGCTTGGTCAAAATTACGTCAGATTAAAAACGATTAATTTAAAATGTCTCATTTAAAAGAACTTTCTTTTCGCTTTGTTAAAAAATACCAGGAGACAAAGACTCTGTTTACTTAATTCCTTTTATATTAGCTTATTTTGAAATGTTGTTACACGTGTCTACGTCATCAAGTTATTTTTATTTCGACGTTTTATTTGTATTTTTATTAATGTTGCACTAATTTATTTGTTCTTTCGTTATTTAAAATAAAAATTATGCCAATTTGTATAATTTGGCGAGTGGTTTGGCAATTTATATAATTTGGCGAAATTGGTCGACTGGATAATCAAGTAGTGCCGCAGTGGATTTGGCGTTAAAATTCCTCAATGAAAGAGAAATGAATAGAAATACGTTTATAGGGAGATCGCCACTGTTTTTTAAATTATAATTCAATCTTTCGAAATCATTTTAAAGCCGATCAAATTAGCGTGCATTTAGAGTCTGCGGTGTCTGGACGGGGGTTGGCGACCGTAGCTCGTAGGGGGCCGAGCCCCCTAGTTTCTATTGAAAAAAATAACGCTTGGGTTTGTTTTGGTATGTAGAAGGACCCCTAAGCAAAATTTATATACATCATTTAAAAGTAGACTATATTTCCAATCGTTTGGTATCTGTAACTTTCTTCTACAATAATTTATTGCAGAGTTTGAAGGAGGTTTTTACCTTTTTTTTTCTATGACTGTACCACTGCTTAAATTTGATAACAGCAAAAACTCACTTTCAACATAAAACTATTTAGAAAAATTAAGCAAGTTCTTATTCTCATTTTCAAGCTCATTTTTTTATAGCGTAATATTAAATATACGCTTTATAATATATTATTTTAAAACTTTTTTTTAAAAATAATAAAAGCAGAAACATCACATTCTCTGACAAACACCTCTATCAATGCACTATTCATTTCAATCTTTTTCAGAAAAAGATAGAGTTTAATTTTTTATGAAAGAAAAAAAAAACTGATGTATTTGAAGCATTATATTAAAAATATATATATAATAACAAAAAATTTCAAGGAATTACTTGATCAGTCATGCTTTTTTTTAGAAAAACAACTTTTTAAAAATAAATCATCAATTTATTTACCCGCATGCGATATTAACATTTTTTTGTTGTTATTTACTGGATTATTTATGTAGATATATTTCAGGTGTTTCTAGACACTAAGCTTTTCGATAATTTATTTCTCACGTTCGTTCAATATTTTTTCTCTCAAAAATTCATAAAATCGGAAAGAATTGAAAAGTAAAATTCCACAATACTTTTGCAATAGTACGTTTTGGTTGAAGGATGGAGAACCAAGTTAAATCTGACATTTAATTTTGTTCTCTGCGAAAATGTACTAAAACGTGTAATTTATATACAGCCCTTCAAAATAAAAGTAATAACTGAAGAAAATCTCGAATGCGCAGTTCATTATCTGTTGTCATAAAATTAATGTGTGTTTGGAATCGTTTATGATTTTCGTTTACTGCTTTTTTCATGAAAAATCGAAGTGTAATTATTTACATTTTTTCAATCCAGACTTTTATAAACGCAAGTGACATCAAGTTAACGCTAAGCTGTTTTCTACATTATGGCAAAAGCCTATGAAAGGCTACTTCAAACTCGAAAACAACCACACTCTAATGTTAATCCGATGGGAGAATTTATTTTAAATATCTAGTTTGCATTTCCATATTCTTAAAAGTTTTTTTGCATTGAATAGCTGAGGTCGATTTCTACAAAGGTCTTTTTTAACTTTTTCGATTTTGTTTACATGGTTTTTTGTAGAATATTAATGCAGAAAATATCATTTAAAACATTGAAATGCAAACGAGATATTTAAAAAATTCTCCTATAGGATTAACATTAGCGGGCGGTTTTTTCGCGTGAGTGAAGTAGCTTCTTAAGACATTAAAGTGAACGATTAAAAATATCAACAATGCCTACCCCAAGAGAGTCATAGAAGTCTAATTAATTTCTGTATGATGCTTTTATAACATTCTACGTAAGCAGCCTTTACGAAAAATGGCACATATGTGGTCTTGAAGAAGTGTTCAGGAAAACTACTTTTATTTTCTAGGGAACTACAACGGCTTCATCGAAAATGTAGCTAACTACAATAACTAGTTAAAAGTATCGACTATAAGCCACTTTTCATAAGTTGTCACTACTTGTTGTTTACTGCTTTCAGGTTTTGCTAAAGGATTAAGTCTACACTTGAAATACAGAACACAGATATTACAGTGACCCCTTTATAATACGGCTGTTGGTATACAATCAAATAAATGTGGTATAACCAAGACCAAGAGCATTAAAACATTAACCCTTTACGTATATACTGACAGTTATAGATACATTACTTTAATCAAGCTCCAAAAGCATTATTGGTTACGCAAAACAAAAATATATTTAAAAGGATGATTTATTTTGCCTTTGCATCTTTTCAGGTTTCTTGACGTTGAAGGATTGAGGGTGTGTGTGTGGGAGGGGGGATTTCAGTTCAAAAATTTCTACTCTAAATTTTTATTCTAAGAACAATATATTTGTACATTTCCTAATTCTACAAAATACTGTAAAAAAAAATATTTTAAATAAAAGATTTGAGTGGAGTTATAAATATTGTACAAAATCCCTATAAATTCAAATTTAATTAATTAATTTTGATTGGCAAAATCCTTCTAAAACTTGTCAAATGTTTTTGTAAATTTTCTAATGTAGTTTCAAAAATTCACGAAAAATGCTTTAGAAGATGAAATTTTCATGAATTCATAATTCAGGCTATAAAGGGTAATGAAAGAAAACACGGTACAAAATGTTTTGTGTTAAGTCTCCAAAATGTTTGTTTATACACATCTTACAATTTCCTTCGCAAAATTATGAAAGATACTTCATACGATAAACATTTTTGTACATGCTACCAACTAAAGTCATGTCCACTCTAATTAACATCAGAACGATGTCAACTATACTCCTAAACGTGGTGTCTAGATATAGTAAGGTTGACTATTATCCAACATCAGAATCTCAGGCAGAATATACGACACATTGTTGGCAGTGGTGGGTAAATTGATTTTCTTATTAAAATAAACTGTACATTTAATAAAACACACATACTACAATATATATTAAAACACACATACACACATAAATAACGCCTGCATTCAACAATTAAAGGTATATATAAATATTATACAGACATACACACAATAAATACAATAAACCCAACAGGAGTGAAAAATTAGCCAGAGTAGCATCGGACGGAGCAACTCAGTGGTCAGAGCAGCCGTCTTGTATACTGTGGTCCCGGGTTCGATTCCTGGCTCTGACTAATTTTTCACTCCAGTTGAGTTTATTGTATTTATTGGGTGTATATCTGTATAATATTTATATATACCTTAAACTGTACATTGTTTGCATACGTTAGTATTATTAATAAACGAGGCATGCTCACAAAATTTCAACTTTCAGGAATAAAAAACTGGTGAAATTAAACTTAGTAAAATAGCATTTTAAACTTATAGACGAAATTTTTGTTTTACATAGGCAGCGTGCAGAAATAAATTTGTGATAGAACAGATTCTTTCCATGATCAGCGTAATGTTATAATACACGGTGCGATATTTTTACATTGTTGAAAGGAATCAGAACCTCTATCATTGAATAAAGTAATTTCTGATTTTGGGTTATGTTATGCAATGCTAGATGAATAAATCGCAACTTATTTAATTATTGATATATGTTTACGCCGATAATTAAGAAAACCCTAACAAACTAGATTTTATTTTAAGCATATGAATAGAATCCAATAGTAAGCCAAATTCAGTAAATTTTAACTTACTGCTAAAATAAAATAAAATAAAATAAAATAAAGTTTAAAAAAATATTTTATGCTAAAGATTAGTTTAAACATTATGCAGGTCCTTTGGCTCGAATGTTTTCTAAATTTTCGAATGATTTAAATTTAAGAAGATTTCAATTACACAATGTAAAACACATTCGAAAATGCCGATCAATTATAAGAATGAAAGTTGTAGTTTTTATTTGTGAGATTAAATTAAAAGAAAAAAATAATTAGATATATATATATATAAAAAAAAAACAATATTCGGATGTAAAAAGTTTGCGGATCTACATTGAAATTTAAGCAACATGTTTCACTTAGTTAATTTTTCTCGTAAAAACAATTCATTGCATTTAATTCAATATTCAAAGACTTCAAGAAAAAAAAATACAACTAAAACTGAGAAGTTTTTTTCCTCTGAAAGGAAATAATTTTGTACTATTTTTGCTTTGCTTGTCATCAAGGTATTGAAAAAAAAAAGTTTCGAATAAACAAAATTTTCTCTTTCCTCTAATTGATTATTTGTCATAAAAGTGAGGAAACTGAGGAAAGTAGATAAATAACTTGGAGCCAATTTTTTCCCGAAACTTTCTATTAATTAAACGCTGAGATAATTAAATTGTGAAAGCGTTGAAAAATGTAATAAAATTAAAGCCACATGCAATTTATGGAAGTCGGCAGCATATTTTTAAACAAATGAATAACCTGGAAAAGTAATAATGCTTTATTAGTGTTTTGGAAACTTTTATTTTTAAGTTGCGAGATAAGTGTTTGCATTTAGACAAAGTTTGTGTTTTATGACTCAACTTTATTTGTTAGAAAATTTTAAGGTATTGAATTTAATGTTTAAAATCTAAAAGAAAAAAAAGGACGCAGAAAAGTTCTAGCATAATTTTTACTCGTAAACGCTGAAGTAAAGGCAGAAAATTTTACAGAATTAAAAAAATAAATGCAGTCTGCACAAAGGGAGATTCTAACGTATATCCTTAAAAAAAAAAAAAAAAAAAAAAAAAAAAAAAAAAAAAAAAAGATTAAATTCCAATGTATAGTTTTTCCTGCTATAAAACTTTTTTAATGGAACGATTTTGACTAATTTTAACATTAACTATCTCATAAAAAAATTATTTGATTTAAAACAGTCTGCACCAGTGTCTTTATCAAACCTTCTTCCTAAATATTACACATTTTCATATTTTTGTATTCTGTGGTTTTCTTAATCTTAACAAAGAAAGTCACAAAAAATTCATTTACTGAGGTGGTGGCAACGTTAATTGCATTTTTAGGAACATTCGTAAATATATAAATATGTAGCACCTATAGTCGTCGTTCGGTCCGTCCGCCCGCATATAACAGAGCAAAAACTACCCAACCGAATGGTCTGAAATTTTAACTATTTAATTGTTGCAAATTTTTGTCGTTATTTCAAATTTTAGGAAAATTGGATGTATCGTTTAATTACAGGGACAGTCAAAAGTTTTCCGCTACATTACGGCCAATGGGAAAAAATATTTCAAGTGCATTTTAATGATGTTACAGGCTTTCGAACAAAATGAACTGGAAATGCACTTATGAAGTGCACTAAAATATACATTCAGTACAATATGCGGTGCAAAAAATATATATCTAACTAGTTATAGTACGACCGCACCTCATTTGCCACGTTTGACGTGCAATTTCCAACTTGTTTTTTAGAATAGAGAAATATTTTTACAACATTCTAATTTTACTTTAAAACAACAAGTTTAAAATACAAGCGTTTGAATACACCACTTATTTAAAAATATAATAAATATTTTGTAATAATAATTATTACACTCTTTATTTTTTATTTATATTTTATTTTTGACTTTTTAGTGCTTTAAAATATTTCAATTATGCAATTTCGCAGTCAGTTGGTAAATTTTAGCAAGCGTAGTTTGGCGCATAATTAACTCCATTGTTGTTGTAACAGATATATAGTTGTAACCATAAGGAATACTTTGCCTTTAATTACCTGCGGCCGACTAACAGTTAAATGCCTTAAAGTTAATTTATTATTTTGTAATTAAATTCCAAAAATATTAAAATGTTGTATTGTTATCGGAAACATACCTGTGTATATTATTTTATAGTATAATTTATATTTAACATATAATTTGATATGTAATTTAATATATAATTTATAATATAATTTATATATTTCAGGAAGGTGAAAAATCGATTTCAAAATTCCATTTTTACATGGACCAATGTAAGTTAAACAAAAGAATGTCAAAACATTCATATCTGTCTATATTAGAAAGCATATTATATAAATATTATTTCATATCTCACCGAAACATAAATTCAGTTAGTTTCATCACATTCCACTAATCACAAAAATGTTTACATCAGTGAAAATGACATTATGTTTGAAAGAAAAGTTGAATTAACATTAATAAAACTTAAACTCTTAAAGCGACAGTTTAAATTATTCTGGTAATAGCGGAATGGTTTAGATTAGGAAAATGACGTTATTTTCATGAGGAAAAACCTTTTCATCCATGAAAATTACATATTGTATTGGGATTGTGTCAATATGACGTTTATCACTGTATATAAACTCTTTAGACGAGAGCTACACAAGTGTGAACCTCTATTCTTTTCCTCATAAAAGCTAAACTGGGTTTTTTTTTACATTTTTACTATACTTCTCGTAAACTAAATGTTTTTTGCTTTGGAACAAAACCAGTAAATGGCAGCACTGATGTTTTTTTCCTCATAAAATAAATGTTATTTTCATCTGGGTTAAAAAAATTCCTTCAAGACAAGAGTGGCCATGAATGCAAGAAATACTCATAATTTTTTTTAACTTAAACTCTTTACAATAAAAAAAAAAACAAGTGGGTAAGTGTGATCACAGATAGCACAGAGGGTTTCGTTTAATATTTCTTTAAAAACACTATCCCTTTGCAAAATATGTTAGCCCCACAATTAGCAACTAGGGAGTGCACTCTATTCTAAACAAACATCTGTCCGACGAAACTCCGTTTTAGAACCTATTCGCACTTATATTAGTAGAGGAAATTGGACCCATAAAACTTAAAATAGGAAAGCCCCCATCGCAGTAAAAAGTGGAAATAAAATATGAAAAGCTATGGTGCATAAAATGAAAGAGTGGTCAAAGGGTGGTCGAATGATATATCACATGAGGGATTCGGGAAAGAATTGAAAATCCTCCCCCGGAGCTTTCAACTGAACCTACCTCGCTTTAGCTTAATTAACGGCTAAGTTAGAAAACATGCTTAGAAAACAGAAGTTAGAGCCCAGAGGAGTCAATAATATAAGACATTTTGAAAATTTTATCATTTGTTGTGTGCTCACAAGTGTTCAGCTATAAGTATGCAAAATTTGACGTCCTCAGCTTAATTAGGGCTCAGTTAGAAAGAATTGTTTATAATACGGAAGTTGAAGTCCAAAGGGTTAAATATAGGACTTTTTTTTTAATATCATATTTTGTTTTATGATCTGACGCGTTCAGCTATAAGTATGCAAAAATTCAGGTCTCCAATTTAATTAGGGGCTCAGTTAGAAAGAATTGATTAAAAAACAGAAGCTGGAGCCCACAGGGTTAAATATAAAACTTTTTCGAAATTTATTATTTGTCGTGTGGTCTTAGGTGTTCTGCTATAAGTATGCAAAATTTCATGTCTCCAACTTAATTATGGGGTTCATTTAGAAAGAATTTCTTAAAATATATATTTGGGTGCTCAAAGGGTTAAATGTAAGACATTTTCAAGATTTTATGATTTGTCGCCTGGCCTCTTGTGTTCTGCTATAAGTATGCAAAATTTCAAACCTCCAATTTAATTATGGGCTCAGTTAGAAAGAATTGCTTAAAATACAGAAATTGAAGTCCAAAGGGTTAAATATGAGACTTTTTTAAAATATCATATTTTGTCTTATGATCTGACGCGTTCAGCTATAAGTATGCAAAATTTAAGGTCTCAAATTTAATTAGGGGCTCACTAAAAAAGAATTGATTAAAAAAACACAAGCTGGAGTCCACAGGGTTAAATATAAAACTTTTTCGAAATTTATTATTTGTCGTGTGGTCTTAGGTGTTCTGCTATAAGTATGCAAAATTTCATGTCTCCAACTTAATTATGGGGTCCATTTAGAAAGAATTGCTTAAAAAATATATACGGGAGCTCAAAGGGTTAAATGTAAGACCTTTTACAAGATTTTATGATTTGTCGCCTGGCTTCAGGTGTTCTGCTATAAGTATGCAAAATTTCAAACCTCCAATTTAATTATGGGCTCAGTCAGAAAGGATTCCTTAAAATACACAATCTAGAGTCCAAAGGGTTAAATATAAAACTTTTTTGAAATTTATTATTTGTCGTGTGATCTGAAGTTTTCAGCTGTAAGTATGCAAAATTTCAAGTCCTTAATTCAATTAGGGGCTCTATTAAAAAGAATTCATTAAAACATACAAGCTGGAGTCCAAAGGGTTAAATATAAAACTTTTTCAAAATTTATTATTTGTCGTGTGATCTGAGGCCTTCAGCTATAAGTATGCAAAATTTCAAGTCCCTAATTCAATTAGGGGCTCTGTTAAAAAGAATTGCTTAAAATACACATGCTGGAGTCCAAAGAGTTAAATATAAAACTTTTTCGAAATTTATAATTTTTCGTGTGATCTCAGGTGATTAGCTATAAGAATATAAAATTGCATGCCTCCAATTTAATTAGCAATTCTGTTATAAAGAATTGCTGAAAATACACAAATTGGAGCCCAAAGGGCAAAATATAAAACTTTTTTCAAAATTTTATGATTTCTTGTGTGAGCTCATGTGTTTAACTATAATAATGAAAAATTCCATGTCTCTAATTTAATTAGGGGCTCTGTTAGAAAAAAAAATGGTTAAAATACACAAATTGGACCCCAAAGGGTTAAATATGAAACTTTTTTCAAAATTTTATGATCTGTCTTGTTGTCTCAGGTATTCAGCCAAACGTATATGGAATTTCATGCCTCCAACCTAATTCGGGGCTCACTTACAAAGATTTGTTTAAAATACACATTTGGGAGCCCAAAGGGTTAAATTTAAGACTTTTTCAAAATTTTAGGATTTATCGTTTCATGTGAGGTGTTCAGCTATAAGTACCTAAAATTTCAAGTCTCCAACATGTATAGTTTTTGAGAACGGGTTCTGTGACGGACAGACAGACAGACGTTCAGACGGACAGACAGACAAAGGAGTGAGACGAATAGGGTTTCTTCAGATGAACGAAACCCTAAAAATGAGTTATTGTAGATTTTTCACTTGTTTAAAGCTTTTCAATTTATTATTGCATGAATTTTGGGTTATTGATCATTAAATTGGCATTTTAAAGGGGCTAGTCATTTTAGATCCATATTTGTGAACCTACATTACCAGTCTCCTAAATTATCAATTTCAGAAAAAGGACCATTTCTGCAATCTGTGTCGTCATTTTGTTTGTGGAAAAGTAATGAATAAATATGTATAGTGTTATTTTAGCTTCATGTCTCAAGAGGTTAACTAAACCGAAGCAGTTACTATTTATTGAAAGAGCTTTACAGCGAATATTTGGTAAGTAAATCAGAAATAAATGATATACGTATTATAATCCGGAAAACAAGAAGATTATTTGATTAGTAGGAATCCATATAATCAATTTTCCATGATGTGTATGATTCATTTGGATGTTACATCGGGCAGGATGATACTTATGGATGATTTGGATTGTATTTTACAACATTGCTTTATACACGTTTAAAATGTTTGGTAGGCATCAACGAGCAGAAGGCAGAGCAACCCGATTTTTTTTTTCTACAGAGCCTATATAACCTTCGACATGTTCTGTAGGTTGTAATATTTAGGCATACATATATAAAAAGAAAAACATGCCCTAATAGCAAATTAGTTTTGATTATTATCTATATACACTGTAAAAAAACGGTCTAAAAAACGGAGACTCTACTGGCAATCTAGACGCCAGTACTATTTACGTATTTTTACGGAAAATTTTCCCCATAAATTACAGAAAAATTTCCCTTTTTAATCACAAAACGGAAAATTTTCTGTAATTTATGGGGAAAAATTTCCGTAAAAATACGGAAATAGTACTGGCGTCTAGATTGCTAGTAGAATCACCGTTTTTTAGTCCTTTTTTTTTTTTTTACAGTGTATGGGTCTAATAGTGTTTCAATGTTGAATTCATCAGATATACAATCACTGAAATACCAATACTGGTTTATTGGCTTCGCATGGCGTTTGCAGTGAAGTATTGCTTATCTTGGAATTACTTGCAATGAAACGCCAATATTCTAGAAAAAAAATGTTTTAAGTTAAGATTTATATTTCAAGCCTTAGCAACAAAATTAGGAAATATTTCTCATCAATATTCGGAGTAATATTGTTATCATAAACACCACCGATGTCGGGACAATATTTATTGGCAATATTGGAATAATTTAGTCACTTACCGAAGAAAAGAAAATACTGTTCCATTATTTATTTTTCTACTAGAACACTTTCATTTATGCAGAGTGACCTAAACTGTTTTGACTGATTAAAAAAATCAATAACATGTAAATGGTGAAACTCACGCACTATTGGAACTGTTATTGAAAGAGAGTAATATGTGAAGTCACGAATTTCTTTGCTACGCTACATTTTTTTTATCCCCTTTAGATAGCGCTGTTCAGTTTCAAACTGCAATAATTCGATTTCAAAACACAAGACATATTTTGGCTTTTTAACAATTGTACAGAATGAAGAGTAAAAAATGAGTATATTTTGATCTATTTTTGTACACTAGTCTAAGTAATCTAACCGTTTGAGACTCAATAACTGTCACTGCTTATATGTTATTGCATTTTAAAAATCACCAGTTCATTTTAGTTCATCACCAGTTTCCATGCACATTGGTAATCCTCGATCGCCCATGTTTGGAAGTAAAACATGGAAAAGTATCAAAAAAAAAAAAAAAAATCCTTACTTTAACCACTACTCTCTAGAATATATAATTTCAATAGTTGTCACTGTTTACATGTTATTGGATTTTAAAAATCGCAAGTTCATTTTAGGATACCCTGCACATTCATAATCCTCGATCTCCGATGTTTGGAACTAAAAGACGGAAAAGTAAAAAAAAGTTCCTTACTTTAATCAATAATCCCTTGCATGTATAATTTCAACAGCTCTCATTGTTTACATGTTTTTCAATTTTTAAAATCGCCAGTCTATTTAGGATACCCTGAACATTCACAATTCTCGATCGCTGATGTTTGGAACTGAAACATGAAAAAGTAGCGAAAAATTTCCTTACTTTTGCCATTAATAAATTGCATGTATAATTTTAATAGCTGTCACTGTTTGAATGTTATGCAATTTTCAAAATCGCCAGCCCATTTAGGATACCCTGTATGCTCACAAGTCTCGATTGGTGATGTTTGGAACTAAAATATGGAAAAGTAGGGAAAAAATTCCTTACTTTTACCATTAACCACAGCAAGTTAAATTTTAATAGTTGTCACAGTTTAATGTTATGCAATTTTTTAAATTATCAGAAGGATATCCTATACATTCATAATCCTCGATCGCTGATGTTTGGAACTTAATACACGGAAAAGTAACAAATAAATTTCCGATTTTAACCATTATGTGTAACTTCAATAGCCGTCATTGTATACAAGGTGTTTCAGCACAGCGGTTACAAAGTTTCAGGAAAGATAGAGTACACCTAGATGATGGGAAATCACATAGCAATGCATGGAAGGAAACGCTTTCCTGGTGCAGTAGTGATGACACAAAACACAAGAAAAGAGGACACGAACAGAATGCGAAAACATGTTTATTATTCTTAGTACGGCAAAAATGCCGGGAGAATGCTGGAAAGTGGTGAGGAACTTGTTGCACGCATCGTGGCAGCTGCTGGAAAGTTCGGGACATGTCTGGTATTTTAAAGAACATTAGATTTTCCATGCGCCGAAGATGTGAGGTCTGCCTCACGGCCCGAGGTCGTAATTTCGAACACCATTTTTGATGACGATCATTGTCTCTCTTTTTGTTCTTATTTCTCAGTTTTTTGCTGTACTAAGAATAAACATGTTTACCTCATGCCTTCCTTTATTGTGCTTTGTGTCGTCACTACCGCACCAGGAAAGCATTTCCGACCGTGCTTTTGTGATTTCCCATTGTCTAGGTATAATCTATATTTCCTGAAACTTTGTAACCGCTGTGCTGAAACACTTTGTATATGTCATTCACTTTAAAAAATCGCCAGTTCCTTTTAGGATACCCTGTACATTCATAATTCTAGTATAAAAGACGCAGACGGAAAAAAAGAGAAAGTTCATAAAAAATTAACTTTCTTAAGTTTTTCAATCAATTTCTTGCAATTTCAAAAACAATTTGCAGTTTTTATGTAGAGAGGCAAACTCATTCAATGAATAAATTAAAGCTTTTCTTGGAGTTTTGCAAACAATAATGGAGTGTAAAAGACTATTTTCTTTCTTTTGTAAAAGCATACTTTAATAGGGAATGGAAATAATGGACAAATTTAAGAGGGTACTATTTTTTCTTTCTGTTTGTTTTTCTTAGTGCACGCAATTATTTCATTTTGAAATAGCTTTCTTCAAATAATACCTCATATTGGTGGAAAATAAGAATAATAACATTTGTCATTGCTACGCTTTGGTGAGTATTCATTCCCATCATCGATCTTAAGAACTTTAATTAATTACTTTTTTGATTACCAGCGAAGCTAATAATTTTAAAAAGCCAAATGGTAGATAAACTATAAAAATCTGAAAGTGTGCGTGATATAGGACAATATGATATGTATTAATTAATATATTTAAATGATGAAACTAATTTATTATGTCCCAGTTAAGAAAATAACTAATTAAAGGAAGTCTTCCATTGTTGCGAAAGCATATTATATTGAAAGAGCAGTTAAATTAAATTACACATTTTTTCTTCTTCGAATTGTATGATTGTTCTTATGTAATTTTTTATATTGATTTCAGGAAAAGTGCTAAAAAAATTCCATGATGTATAGTTATCGAAATCGCAAACTTCTGTCTGATTAGTAAATTATAAATGGAATCAAATTTGAAATTTAGTCATAAAGACAACAGACAACAATAAGTAGAGAGGCTCTTATTTTAAATAACAGTTGAACTTAAGTTTTATTACTCTTCTCGGTGAATAGCAACATCAATTTCGTTCATTATATCCATTTTTAGAGGATTATTTCGTAAGAAATACTACCCTACGTTGTACCATACATTCGACCCTATGTTGGAATTTCTGAAACATTTTTGCAGATCTACACCGATCACGATTCCTAGAACCCAAAACCACCCACCGTTCAAAACTTTATCTATCTATCTATAAATATGTATCACTTTTTTGTGGACACGATAACTTCCATAATTCTGCACAGATCTCCTCCAAACGCGTACATAAATTCAAGGGGTAGAAAATCTCGGTCAAGTTCGTTAATGGGCAAAATCGGACGAAGGGGTTGGAAATTGGGAGGGGGTTTGTGAAAACTGAAAAAAACCATAACTTCTTTGTTATAATACATGTCAAATCAGTTTAAAATCATTATTACTTCTAGAAAAATGGCCGAAAATTTATGTATGGCAGATGTTTGATAAAATAAAAAATGGGCTCAAGAGGCGAAAAAAATAGGGTTTTAGGCAGAAAAAAATCATAACTTCATCAATTCTCAAGATATCAAATTCACTTAAACTTATTATAAATCTTCTTAATATTATCTACAACTTTTATGCTGACAAGTTTTTGATAGAATCAACTTTTACCACAAAAAAATTAAAATTAAAATTAAAATTAAAACGAAATTAAAAAGAGGTAGTTGAAGAAGAAAAAAGTTCATAACTACATCAATTCACAAGATATCAAATCCGCTTAGATTTATTATAAATCTTCTTAATATTATCTACAACTTTTATGTTGACAAATTTTTGATAGGACCTATTCTTATAGCAAAAGCAAATTAAAAATTCATAGCGGTTTAAGAAAACATTATCGTATTGACATGATTCTGATAAAACCTTGTCTTACAGAAAAATGAAATTAAAAACTCGTCAAAAGCAGTCAGATTAAATTGTTAAAGTGGTTTATCTCTAATTTGAATTTATTTTTTGTTAGTGAAATTAGTACTTAACTTCGAAATCTACCTGCGCCTGTAGGCCGAGCTTGCGGGGATTTTTTTTATTCAGAAAAAATAAGTTCTGAGAAATTAAAGGTGAAAAACTGTTTTGAAAAAAGAAAAGTAAAATTTTGCAGCTAAATTTCTTTATAATTTTACACAGGTAAGAAAAATGTTTCCTTCTAATTACAATACATATGTTTAATTGTTAGCTAAAGTGTTAAATACAATATCAGATGTATCACCTATACATGTGGAATTTTTAATACAGCCCATTTTGTGGAAAATCACCCAATCTTGTACCTATATAGGGCCTTATATACAAAAGCCCAGTTCCCTAACATAAAATTTCAAATTGTTATATAGTAAAAACTCTCGTAAAAAGTATTTTCATTTTGTGCTTAAGCATCATATGCTAGTATTTCGGAAAGTTTTTTGGAATTTCAATAAAATCAATGGTAAAATTAAAACTTTAGGTAAAAGGGAGGGGGGGGGGGGGGAGAGACAGAGAGCAAGAAAGGCGTACCTTACAGCTCTCGCCCTTTGACAGGAGAGCCATTGATTTTTAAGCACTGATGATGAAACCTTAGAGCTTTCGAAAGAACTGTATGCTTTTTATATTTATTTATATTTGTGTCTTTATACGTTGTTTCTCTTTCTTTAATATATATTTATTATTTGGATTCTTTACTGATCTAAATGGAGGGAAGGAGTTAAGATCACTATTACATACAAAATTTAAAATTGGCAGACCTGACTATTGAAGCGATTTGAAATCAAATAATATATTCCATATTTTGATAAATAAATTACTTATCGAGTTATAAGTGAATCTCGGCGCATGACGACAAGTTTTTCCCCTTTCTTGCTCTGCTGTGTCAGGAATTCGTTTCAAGACGCCCACTTTGACAGTATTTTCTGAAAGATCATTTGTCGTTACCAAAAAATGGGAAAAAAATGTTCGATTACATAGTTTCTGAATAAGAGCATCTGCCAATTTTATGCATTTCTGAACTAAAAATTCAGAATTGTGTCATAAAGTAGCCCATTTGGATTTAAGGACAACCTTAACTTTTTCACCGAATGGTTTCCGTTGGGTATTCGATGGCAAAATTTATCGTAGAATCCAAATATTATGTCAAAATTGGGTGTTCGCGTTAACAATTTCCAAGTTTGTTATAGTTTCAATGTGGAAAACGACCCCTAAACTTTTATCTGGAAAATCAACTGAAAAAAAAAAAAAAAAAAAGATAAATTCCCAATAACTATTTTCGTTGTCGCTGCGACAGTTTGAAGTTTAATGTACGCCTTTTTTTTCCTTTGACACCGCTAATAAAATTGCCAAATTGCGTAAAATATTTGAGGCAAAAATGCATATTTTAAAAATAAATTATAACAAAAATTCATTAATTTAAACTTTTCTTGCAATTTTATATACAGAAACATTTGTTGACTAAAAACATCACTTAATACGAAATGGGAATAATTAATTAATTTTTATTAGAAATCTTTCATGAAATAAAATATTTCTGCTGGAAACGTCTTTGTTCAAATATCTGATATCGGTGCAAAATAAGAATAACTTTTATCATCATTACGCTTCGATAAATACTCATCATTAATCGAATTGCAATAACTTTAATTAATTACTTTTTCTGATTACAGAAGAAGCTAATAATCTCAAAAAGTTAAATGATAGATAAACAGTAAAAAACTGAAAAGCGAATAAGCGTGATGAAGATCAATATGATTTGGTTAATTAATATATTGAAATGATGTTATTAATTTATGAGCTAGAAGTACAAGACAATTGCTAATGAAGGGAACATTTATTCGAGAAAGAGGAAGCTTCATTTTTAATAAATTTTTCTTGAGATGAAAGGAAACGATTATCGTATATCAAAATACTTTTAAGAAATATTTGGATATTTTGACGTCAAATTTGTCTATTGAATTGTTCAATGCACATATATGCAGGGTGGTCATAAAAGAACTTCCCCGATGTATGAACTCCTAGCGGCCTAACCGCTCAACCAATCTAAAAGAAATTTTAGATATACCTATTTAAAGGTATGCACTCCAAATCGTGATGATTTAAGACAATAGAACTCTCACGGTTGCAGTTACAGTGAAAAAATTTCGAAAATTTTGAATGGCAACACCCATTTTTTTTTTTCATGCGCAAATTCATCAGCGCATTGAAAAACCATAAATGGCGTTGGAATGATACACGTACGATAAAAATTGCCGGCATAAAACACTTGCAAAAAAGACCATTACGAAGAACGAAGAAGTGGCTACAAGGCATGTTTTTCAGTAGCTGATTTTTTTTTTTTTTTTTTCACTTCTGAACTGAGTAATGTTGTAAGATTTGTTTTAAAATGTGTTTTTGAGTTGTGTTTGTGTAAACATAGTGAAAATAAAAATGTAATCATTTGTTTTAGAGTGCGGAATATTACGTTGCATGGGAACTGATTAGGTTGTGTGCCACTATATTACACCGGCCATTTTAGTCATACGTGCATCGCTCGAACGCCATTTACGGTTTTTCAATATGCTGGTGAATTTGCGCAGGAAAAAAAGTGTGTTGCCATTCGAAAATTTCGAAATTGTTTCACTGTAACTGTAACCGTAAGGGATCTATTGCTTTAAATCATCACAATCTTGAACGTATACCTTCAAATAACTTAATCTGAAATTTCTTTTCGATTGACTGAGTGGTAAGGTCGCTAGGGGTACATATATCGGGGAAGTTTTTTCATGACCATAGATAATGTATACTGGTAGCTCATTAAAGTCCTATCAATTCCCTTTAACTTCAGAGCAGCTACTAGAGTTATGATTAGTGTAGTTACATATAGTAAACTCACTAACAAACTGAACTAGGGGAAGGAAAGGTAGCCAATCTAAGGTTTGATGAATTTTTATGATACCTTTTTAATCAGTAATGTTCTAGAAACAAATACCAATAGTAGCTATAATAACTTCATATTCAGTTGCTATTTTACTTTTTTACTCAGTGCATTACCGCATGCTGTCTGCCCCTGTGGTTTTTCAAACAGATTGTCTCCTGTTTAGGTGTGTGTAATTATATAAATACGTAGCACCTATAGTCGTCATTTAGTCTGTCTGTCTTGCTTTCCGTCTGTCCGTCTGTCCGCATATAACAGAGCAAAAACTACCCAATCAAATGGTCTGAAATTTTAAATATATAATTGTTACAAAATTTTGTCGAGTCATTTCAAATTTTATGAAAATCGGATGTATAGTTACAGGGTGTACAGGGATAGTCAACTATTTTTCGTTACATTACGGTCAATGGGAAAAAATTATTACAAATGCATTTTAAGGATGTTACAGCCTTCCGAATGGTCTGAAATTTTAGATATATAATTTTTTCAAAATTTTGTCCAGTCATTTCAAATTTTATGAAAATCGGATGTATAGGTTTAATTACGGCGACAGTCAAAAATTCTCCGTTACATTACGGTCATAATGGGAAAAAATTATTGCAAGTGCATTTTAATGATGTTACAGCCTTCCGAATGACATGAAATTTTAAATATATAATTATTGAAAAATTTTGTCGAATCATTTCAAATTTTATGAAAATCGGATATATAGTTTAATGACAGGGACAATCAAAAATTACATTACGGCCAATGGGGAAAAAAATGATGTAATGATGTTAAAGCCTTTTGAACAGAATGAAATTGATATGCACTTATGAAGTGCACTAAAATATCCATTCAGTACAATATGCGGTGCAGAAAATATTTATAAAGTTAGTTACAGTACAAACGCACCTCAACTGACACGTTTGATGTGCAATTTTCAACTTGTTTATATTCGTCGTCTTCCATTTTGTCATAAAATAATCGCTAAGAATACTACTTAGACATATACTATTATTAAAGATTATAATTTTGTTACTTTTGTTGTGCGACATTAGACATAATATCAGGTTCCATCATTAATTAATAAATACTAAAATCAGGGTTCGTACGATCTTGCAAAAACTCTTGTTTTAAAGATTTTTTTTTTTTTTTTTTTTTTTGGTAGACCCCTTCAAACTCCTCTCAATGTTTGCAAAAATTTAGGTTTGAGAGCCTTCCACGTATTCGCCGATTTCAGATTTTTTTTTATGTATACTTTCATAAAAATTTCACACAAATTGGCCGAATGCGTAAACTGAAAAAATGCGGTCAAATATCATTAGAAATAAAGACGATTAAATTTCGGATAGTGATGTTTTTTCTTTTTTCCAATACTTTTTTTATTTCAAATAGGAAATTGAAGGGGAAACGAAACTGTCCTTATTAACAGGAGATACGTCTTAAGTTGGGACGCATTAACGATGGTCCATATTATATTAATTTTCCAATAAATTCACCACATAATGTAGAATTATATATGGAACATATACCCAAACTTTCATTTTTATAGTTATAGCCTTTTAAGACCTGAAGATTTTTGGTAGAAATTAAAAGTCTTGGTGGTTAACACTAAGTAATATGATCACATTTGATTTAAAAAATGTATTAAAAAAATTCCGATGTAACGTTACGTCAAAAGAAGATCCACAGATTTTTGTGATTGCAGTCTCGGATATAAGTCACAAAAAGAAGAAATTGTTTTTTTTTTCTTGTTTTTTTTCTGTTTCTTTAGGATCACTGACATAATTGTGTAGGTCAGGTCTTAACCCCTTGCCTATGAATTCAGTTGACGGAACTCAGTTCGGGCATCGCAAATGCGCCAATTTTGGAATGCCCGACCTCAGTTCGAGCATAAGGAAAATCGGTGTTTATATTCCGTGAAGCCGGAACTCAGTTCGTCCAATGCATAATATGTAATTTACCATTTTCCCAATAGATGGCGATTCTTTCCCCTGAAAAGTTCGAAAATTTCGCGCTACTTGTTGGATTTTTGTAATTTTGAGTTCTTCCCAAATTTTATTCAAACCATTCAGAAAAAAAAATGCATTTGAGGCTCATTTTTCTCAATATATTCCACAGGGAAGAATTAAACCCTTACCGGCACAGAGTAATCTTCTATACTAATATTATAAAGAGGTAAAAATTGTTTATTTGTAGAAGGTAAGCTCTGGAACTACCGAACCGATTCCAAAAGTAATGGTATCAAAATGATGGTGTTCGTCCAACTTAGAACATAGGCTATATCTTATGTCCGTGCCACTAACCCAAAGAACTTGTAGGAGCAAAAAACGTTCTAAAAAGGCGATTTTTGTGTTATTGAAAGGCCTAGAAACATGAAATTTGGAATGGTAGTCTATCTATACTACTATTATAAAGAGGTAAAAATTGTTTATTTGTAGGAGGTAAGCTCTGGAACTACCGAACCGATTCCATAAGTAATGGTATCAGAATGATGGTGTTAGTCCAACTTAGAACATAGGCTATATCTTATGTCCGTGCCACTAACCCAAAGAACTTGTAGGAGCAAAAAACGTTCTAAAAAGGCAATTTTTGCGTTACTGAAGAGCCTAGAAATATGAAATTTGGAATATTAGTTACTTATAAGATATAAATGATGTCTAAGAACAGTCCTTAAACAATTCGAAATTTAAAAGGGGTGAAAATGCACAAAAAGCGTTCTAAAAAACGTTCTAAATGGTAGTTTCTACACAATCTCAGGAAATACCAAACCGATTTAAAAAATAATGGTGTCAAAATGATGGTGACAACGCTTGCTCCAAGATTGGCTATGTTTTATGCCGGTGCCACTATCCCAAAGGAGGTGCAGGAGCAAAAAACGTTCTAAAAAGGCGATTTTTGCGTTACTGAAGGGCCTAGAAATATGACATTTGAAATATTAGCTACTTATTAGATATAAAGGATTTCTAAGAATAGTTCTTAAGGAATTCGAAATTTAAAAGGGGTGAAAATGCGCGGAAAGCGTTCTAAAAACGTTCTAAATGGTGGTTTCCGCACAATCTCAGGAAATGCCAAAGCGATTTAAAAAATAATGGTGTCGAAATGATGGTGACAACGCTTGCTCCAAGATAGGTTATATTTTATGTCCTTGGCACTACCTCAAAGGGTGTGCAGGAGTAAAAAACGTTCTAAAAATTCGATTTTAGCGTTACTGAAGGGCCTAGAAATATGAAATTTGAAATATTAGCTACTTAATAGACATAAAGGATTTCAAAGAACAGCTCTTAAGCAATTCGAAATTTAAAAGGGGTGAAAATGCGCGGAAAGCGTTCAAAAAAACGTTCCAAATGGTGGTTTCCACACAATCTCAGGAAATACCAAACCGATTTAAAAAATAATGGTGTCAAAATGATGGTGACAATGCTTGCTCCAAGATAGGCTATATTTTATGTCGGTGCGACCACACCAAAGGGGGTGCAGGAGCAAAAAACGTTCGAAAAATGCGATTTTTGCATTACTGAAGGGCCTAGAAATATGAAATTTGAAATATTAGCTACTTGTTAGATGTAAAGGATTTCAAAGAACAGTTCTTAAGCAATTCGAAATTTAAAAGTGGTGAAAATGCGCGGAAAGCGTTCTAAAAAACGTTCGAAATGGTGGTTTCCACACAATCTCAGGAAATACCAAACCGATTTAAAAAATAATGGCGTCAAAATGATGGTGACAATCCTTGCTCCAACATAGGCTATGTTTTATGTCGGTACCACTTCCCCAAATGGGGTGCAGGAGGAAAAACGTTCTAAATTGCAGTTTTTGCGTTACGGAAGGTCCTAGAATCATGAAATTTGGATTTGTAGTTAGTTATAAGATATCAGTGATCTCTAAGGACATTTCCTAAAAAAATCGAAATTTAAAAGGGGGGGTCAAAAAGCGCAAAAAGCGTTGTAAAAAAGTTCTAAATTGCGATTTCTATGCAATCTCAGCAAGTACTGAATCGATTTCAAATACAGGGTGTTTATAAAGTCCCGGACCCATTTTGATGTTTAATAACTCATAAAATAATAAAGATAGATTAAAATTAATAACATAAATGGTTAGATACACTCAAAAAGCTTCATGACCCTTGTCAATGAACTTCCACGTGTGCCCCCTTCGTCGCACGGAGAATATCAAGTCGATAGTCAATTTCACGCCAGGTAGCGGCAAACATGTCGTCATCCACAGAGGCTATTGCGGTTGTAATTCTGGCTTTTAAGTCATCAATGTTCGACACTCTCCTCCTGTAAACATTGTCCTTTACATTGTCCTTTTTAGTAAATTCTTCTGCAATTTCTCTGTGCTTGCACTATCGATTTTGTTTCTATGAACCACCATAAAATCTGTGCTTTCTCTTGTGGTGTATGCATTCTCCTTAATATCCGCTCGAATAAAACATCCCATACAAAAGTAACATAGAACAAACACATCATAAGTAAACATAACATTGCAATAGTTGCCAAAAACAAAAGAGAGAAAAATGCAATTAATAAGCAGACGATATTTAGAAAAGTACAGATATTTAGACTGGAAAATTAAATTATCTGAAATTAACCACACGCGCAGACGATATTTACAAAAGTAAAGATATTCAAACCTGAAAAGGAAAATATATGAGTTATTCCATCAATAAATGCCATAAGTTTGTTTATATCTTCATTATTTTATGAGTTATTAAACATCAAAATGGGTCCGGGACTTTATAAACACCCTGTATAATAGGGTGGAGCGAAAAAAAAATATTTTTTAAAAATCAAAAACGGGTAGGTGCCAAAAGTTGCCTTTATACTAGTACATCAACTGCGTGAAATTTTACCGCTGAAAAAAAATGCCTTGAGTCTGCGCTTTTGGTCCAAATGTCGAAATTTTGGGTAAAATTTGACATTTTTTCAAAAAAAAATAAAAAAAATTCCTATAGAAAAGGTTATTATTTAAATGTGTTATTTAAACCTTTATTATTAATGACTTAACATATTTAAACGATAAAACGGTATCTTTATTCTGTATAACTGGAGCAAAACTGACAACTTTTGGTAAAAAAAAAGGCATTGCCACTCTGTTGTGTCATACAACTAATTGTTCTTTAGAATACAGCTATTACCTAGTTTCTTTCAAAACTACCCAGGAGCTATCACGTGGAGGTGGCTGCATTTCATGTCACAGCAGTGCATAACTCGACCACCCTACCATCTGAGCACAATGTTTTATTTATACACTGAATTGTGATTTTTTTTTATCAAAGACGCGTAAGTTTTCTATGTATCAACCTAGTCCATCTATCTTTGTATCCACAGACTTTGGATGATGCTGCTGTAACACTCCTTCATATATATTCATACTGCTTGTATATGATAAGGCAAGCAGAGTAATGCAGTGGAATTAATGAAATCTATTCAGCCCTCTATTATCTTCACCAAATTTGCATCCAGTTAATGCATAGTGATTGTGAATTCCGTTGCTACAATATTCTACAATATTTAGATATTTCATCTTTGGGTATGCCATCATTTACTCTACCTGTTGAATTTTTTATATGCTGAGAAGCTTGCTGTTTAATGTGATGGCGATCGTCAGAGAGCATTGCAATAAGAATTTGCTCTCGATGAGCAAAGCAACCATTGTCCTAAATATATTTTTTTAGCATTTGGTTTATGCCGTTTTCTGTGATGTTTAGTAGCCGAGTAATTTACCGTAAGTTTTTAGATCCATTTTTTAGATGTGGATTACATTTGGTGTAAACCATCCTGCGGCATTATCTTGGATTACATACTTTGTGAATGAACCTACAGACTCTGATGATCAAACAGTGCTTATATAAAGACGAAAAATTTTATTCGCCTGTGTGAGCCATCTTGCGTAGGACATGTTTCTTGGTTTCAACTTTTTCTCTAGTTCTTCTGAGCAATATATTGATGAAATAACTTTGCAAATGTCTAGCAGGTATTTCTGGTCTGTGCTGAAAACCCTTTTCTCGATTTCAGGAAATAATGTTTCAAAATTTCCCTCCATGGCTTCAAAAATTGAAGTAAGAAGGTAATGGCAGGTGGACAAAGATTTTCCAATTGGTCCAGCGAATCCCTTCGGGTTAGAATCTAATTTTTGCCAATGATAATAAATGAAGCAGAGGAAATTCACTGGACTCTGAGGTGGCATGTGATCCATTGTAAGGGTTCATTCTAAACATGTCCCACACAGAAGGGAAGGCAACGATGAACAGAATTATCCGCCATTAAATGAGCACTCACTTCCCATCAGAGTCGCTATGTTCACTCAAAAAGTACTATGCAATCCAAGTTTGGCCCCAGGATGGTTAACCATCAAATGTAATCCACATCGAAAGAAGGAATCTAAAAACTCGTGGTATATTATTCGGTTACTAAACAACACAGAAAACGTAATAAAACAAATACTAAAAAAAGTTATTTAGAACAATGGTTGCTTTGCATACGCAGAGGAAATTCTAATTTCAATGCTTTCTGACGATCGCTATCCCATTAAACAGCTAGCTGCTCAGCATATAATAGTTGAAGTATGAGAGTAAATGATGGGGTACGCAAATCTGAAATATCGACAATCAACTTTGAAGAGAATAATTATATAAATCAAATTGATTGGAAAATTGTTGTGGTAACAGAATCCCTAATTAATATGCATTTATCGGGTGAAATTTTGGTAAAGATAATAGATGGCTGAATAGATTACATAAATATCATCCCCACTGCATTACATTGTCTGCCTAGTCTTACACAAGCAGTAGAAAAATACGTGAAGTAGATCACAGCAGCAGCATCCAAAGTCTGTGGGTACAAAAAAGAGGTGGACTAGATTGATACATTTAAAACTTATGCCATTACTTGATAAAAAAATCCCAATTCAAAGTATAAATAAAACATTGTGTTCCGATAATAGCGTGGTCGAGATAGATGTCCTGGGAAGTTTTGAAAACAACTAGGTAAGAGCTGTATTCTAAACAACAATTCGTTGAATGACACAACAAAGTTTCAACGTCCCTTTTTACCGAAAGTTGTCAATTTTGCTCCAGTTATACAGAATAAAGATATCGTTTTATCATTTAAATATGTTAAGTCGTTCATAACAAAGGTTTACATAACACTTTTAAATAATAACCATCTCTATAGGAATTTTTTAATTTTTTTGAAAAAATGTCAAATTTTACCCAAAATTTCGACTTTTGGACCAAAAGCGCAGACTCAAGCCATTTTTTTCAGCGGTAAAATTTCACGCACTTGATGTACTAGTATAAAGGCAACTTTTGGCACCTACCCGTTTTTGATTTTTAAAAATTAATTTTTTTCGCTCCACCCTACTGTATAATGGTGTAAAAATCATGGTGACAGCTCTTGCTCCAAGATAAGCTATATTTTATATCTGTTTCCACTACCCCAAAGGAGATGCAGAAGCAAAAAACGTTCTAAAAATGTGATTTTTGAATTATGAAAGAACCTAGACTCATGCAATTTTGCATGGTATATATTTATTAGATATAAATGATCTCTAGAACATATCTTAAAAAGTTTGAAATTTAAAAGGGGTGAAAATGCGCGAAAACTATTCTAAAACCGTTCTACGTGCCGATTTTTCAGCAATATCTCAGGAAGAATCAAAATGAATTCAAAAGTAATGGTAGGAAATTTATGCTGGCAGTCTCTGCTCTAGCATAGATGCTATTTCATGTCGGTTCTCACTATCACCTGGAGGTTGCAGGAGCAAAAATAAGCGTTCTAAATTTCGATTTTTGTGATCGGTAGGGGCTAGCAACTTGAAATTAGCCAAGGTACATATTTATTAGATATAAATGATTTTTAAAAACAGTTTCGAAAAAATTGGAAATTTAAAAAGGGGTGAAAATGTGCGAAAAGCGTTCTAAAAACGTTCTAAATTGAGATTTCTACTCAATCTCAGGAAATACCAAAGCTATTTTAAAAGTAATGGTTGCAAATCAATGGTGACAGTCCCTGCTCCAACATAAGCTATATTTTATGTTGCTGTCACTACCATCTGGGAGTTGCAAGAGCAAAACATCTTCTAATTTGCGTTTTATGCACAACTGAGGGAACTAACACTTTGAAATATGGCATGGTATTTACTTAGAAGATGCAACTGCTTTCTAAGAACAGTCGAAAGAAAATTCCAAATTTAAAAAGATTAAGTGAGCGAAAAGCGTTCTAAATTACAATTTTTATACAATCTTATCAAATACCAAACCGATTTAAAAAATAATGGTGACAAATTGTTGGTGATAGAATCTGCTCAAATATAAGCTATATTTTGTGTCTGTGCCACTATCACCAGAGGGTTGCAGGAGCAAAAAACTTTCTAAATTGCGATTTCTGTGATAACGGAAAGGCTAGAAACTTTAAATATAGCATGGAAGTTACTTATAAAATATAAATGCCCTCGAAGGACTGTCGAAAATAAATTCGAATTAAAAAGGGATGAAGCGAACGGGAGGTGCGAAAAGCATTCGAAAAAAATCCTAAATTACGATTTCTAAACCGATTATAAAAGTAATAGTTGCAAATCAATGAAAACAGTCTCTGATCCTACAAAGGCTATATTTTATTTCGATGATTCTAACACCTGAGGTTCACAGGAACAACAAACGTCCTAAAAAGGGCCTTTAAAAGCTTTCTAAATAACGTTTCTGGGGAATATTAGGAAATAACAAACCGATTTAAAAATTAATGTTAGCAAATTAATGGTGACAGTTCCTGTTTCAACATAGCCCTTTATGTTGAGAGAGGTGGTAGGACTTGGAATTTGACATGATGGTTAATTTTAAGATGTAAAAATATCGTTTCTAAAAAATTCTAAACTTCAAATGAATAATGAAATAAGAGTATTAATTGAGCACAAAAGTTTCAAAATATTTTCTAAATTATCACTTATTTAGTTTTACTTCTTTTTATTAATTTAAGCCTGTTTTCTGCCTATTGCAATGTAATAATGAAGTTTAGTCAAACTCTGTTTTAAATAGTAATTTTTGAATTATTCCTAAAAGTATAGATTCTTTTAATAAAAATTACACATATAAATATCACTTGGCATGTTTCAAATATTACGCGAGCAAAGCCGTGAGGTTTTCTAGTTACTTATAAGATACTAATGATCTCTAAGGACATCGCTTAAAAAAAAAAAAAAAAACGAAATTAAAAAGGGTTGAAAATGAGCGAAAAGCGTTCTAAAACATGTTCTAAATGGCGATTTTTACGCAATTTCACGAAGTGCTAAATCGATTTCAAAAATAATGGTGTCAAAGTGATGGTGACAACCCTTGCTCCAACATAGCCTATACTTTATGCCGGTGCCACTACCCCTAAAGGGGGTGCAGGAGCAAAAAACGTTCGAAATTGCAATTTTTGTGTTACTGAAGGACACGGATACATGGAATTTGGAATGGTAGTTAATTATCTATATTAATATTATAAAGAAGCAAAAATTGTGTGTTTGTTAGAGGTAATCTCTGGATCTACCGAACCGATTTCAAAAGTAATGGCATCAAAATGATGGTGTTACTCCAACTTAGAACATAGGCTATATTTTATGTCGGTGACACTACACCAAAGGGGGTGCAGGAGCAAAAAACTTTCTAAAGATGATATTTTTGTGTTATGGAAGGGCCTAGAATCATGAAATTTGGAATGGTGGTTACTTATAAGATATAAATGATATCTAAGAACATTTTCTAAACAATTCGAAATTTAAAAGGGGTGAAAACGCACAAAAAGCGTTCTAAAAATGTTCTAAATGGTGGTTTCTACACAATCTCAGGAAATACCAAACCGATTTAAAAAAAATAATGGTGTTAAAATGATGGTGAAAACCCTTGCTCCAAGATATGCTATATTTTATGTCGGGGCCACTACCCCAAAGGGGGTGCAGGAGAAAAAACGTTCTAAATTACGGTTTTTGCGTTACTGAAGTGCCTAGAAATATTAGTTACTTATTAGATATAAAGGATTTCTAAGAACAGTTCTTAAAAAAATTCGAAATTTAAAAGGGGTGAAAATGCACGAAAAGCGTTCTAAAAAATATTCTAAATGGGGTTTTCTACACATTCTCAGGAAATACCAAACCGATTTTAAAAATATTGGTGTCAAAATGATGGTGACAACCCTTCCTTCAAGATAGGTTATATTCCATGTCGGTGTCACTACCCCAAAGGGGGTGCAGGAGCGAAAAACGTTCTAAAAATCCAATTTTTGCGTTACTGAAGGGCCTAGAAATATGAAATTTGAAATATTAGTTGCTTATTAGATATAAAAGATTTCTAAGAACAGTTCTTAAAAGAATCGAAATTTAAAAGAGGTGATAATGCGCAAAGAGTGTTCTGAAAAACATTCTAAATGGTGATTTCTTCTCAATTTTGGGAAGTATCAAATCGATTTCAAAAGTAATGGTTGTAAATTGATGGTGACAGTCTTTGCTCTAACATGGCTCTGTTTTATGTTTGTATCACTACCACCTTGGGGTTACATCAGAAAAATATTCTAAATTGCGGTTTGGTGTTATGGAAGGGCCTATAATCATGAAATTTGGAATGGTAGTTTTTTATAAGATATCAATGGTTTCTAAGAACATTTCCTAAAAAAAAATCGAAATTTAAAAAGGGTGAAAATGCGCGAAAAGCGTTGTAAAAAACATTCTAAATTGCAATTTCTATGCAACATCAGGAAGTACTGAACCGATTTCAAATATAATGTTGTAAAAATGATGGTGACAGTTCTTGCGAAAAGCGTTCTAAAAACGTTCTAAATTACAATTTTTATACAATCTTACCAAATACCAAACCGATTTAAAAAATAATGGTGACAAATTTTTGGTGATAGAACCTTCTCAAACATATGCTATATTTTATGTCTGTGCCACTACCACCAGGGTTGCAGGAGCAAAGAACTTTCTAAACTGCGATTTCTGTGATACTGAAGAGGCTAGAAACTTTAAATATGGCACGGAAGTTACGTATAAAATATAAATGCCTCCGAAGGACTGTCGAAAATAAATTCGAATTAAAAAGGGGCGAAGCGAAGGGGATGTGCGCAAAGCGTTCTAAAAAAATCCTAAATTACGATTTCTATGCAAGTTCAGGGAATATAAACCGATTATAAAAGTAATAATTGCGAATCAATGGTAACAGTCTCTGATCCTACACAGGCTATATTTTATGCGAATGATTCTACCACCAGGGGTTCACAGGAACAACAAACGTTCTAAAAGAGGCCTTTAAAATCTTTCTAAATTACGTTTCTGTGGAATATTAGGAAATAACAAACCGATTTCAAAATTTATTTTGGCAAATTAATGGGGACAGTTCCTATTTCAACATAGCCATTTATGTTGCGAGAGGTAGTAGGACTTGGAATTTGACATGATGGCTAATTTTAAGATGTAAGAAGATGGTTTCTAAAAAATTCAAAACTTCAAATGAATTATGAAATAAGCGTATTAATTGAGCACAAAAGTTTCAAAATATTTTCTAAATTATAATTTATTTAGTTTTATTTCTTTTTATTAATTTAAGTCTAATTTCTGCCTAATGCAGTGTAATAATGAAGTTTAGTCAAACTATGTTTTAAATAGTAATTTTTGAATTATGTCTAAAAGTATAATTTCTTTTAATAAAAAGTTAGACATATAAATATCACTTAGCATATTTCAAATGTTACGCGAGCAAAGCCGCGGGATTTGCTAGTTCTGTTTATAAACTGATGAAATAATGGACTGACACCGGAATTTAAAACGAATTTATTAGAAAATACAAACCTTCTTATTTTCACGTACGTTATAAAAGGAAAATTTTAATTAACCCTTACCGGCGAGGAGTAATTTTGTTTGTAAACTCATGAAATAATGGACTGACACCGCAATTTATAAACAAATTTATTAGAAAATACGAACTTGCTTATTTTCATGTACATTATAATAGGAAAATTTTAGTTAAATATTCTTGGTGCCGTTTGTTAATTTTGGAATTAAAATTAGGTGTCCTTTTTTAGGGACATCGCGCCGGAAAGGGTTAAGGGGACAGTACATTTTAAAATTTTTCAAAAATCGATTTTTTTTGTTTTTACATCATTAGAAAGGTCATTGTATTTTGAATAAGTTGATGCCAATCTTTTAACTGTGTGATAATTATTTATTGAGATATTAAGGAAAATGTAGACATCATCCCTTCATTTCCGAATTAACAGCCCAGTGACAACTGTCATGACGGCTTGTTCACATTTTTTTTTTTTTTTTGCGCTTTCATTGGAAATATGCTAAAATGCTGCAATTGTTATTAGTTAAATACCTTAAACAATAATAAGAAAGCTTTAAAATGTTAACTTCAACTTCCACTGTCGCCAAATTAGTTTACTTTCATGGTTTTTCAAGGCTGTTCTTAACTGTTCTGCTCAACAAGCGCAAAAAGTTGACATATTTACAAATTCATTTTTTAACGGAAAGATATAAAATTGGAAAGCCTGACCCTAGAAGTGATTTGGAATCGAACTGTGTTTACCATTTTTTGATCAATCAATTATCTATTGAGTTATAAGCGATTTTGATCACGTGACACGAGATTTTTTTCCACTTACTGACTGGATTTTCTTCTTTCGTTCAGAAGTACGGTTCAAAATGCCAACTTCGACAGTATTTTCAGAAATATCTATTGCGCTCACAAGAAAATGGAAAAAACATTTCGATGACCTAGTTTCTGAATACCTTCTAGTTTCTTACTTTCCGAACAAAAATTAATTAAAACTTATGCCAGAAAGTTGACTTTTGGTTTTGAGAACAGCCTTAAGTGCTTAAATTTGAAAAAGAAAAAGAAAAAAAAAAACAGTTTTTTTCCTAGAGCAATACCTTTATGATTTTGTAATAGTATTTTACTTCTTAGTATTTATTAGCTTTTTAATGAAAAAATATGCAAAATGTGCTTCAGAACAGCATCGTAGAAGGAGTCAGTTTAATTATAATCACTATAAAAATACGATGATATAAATATATTCTAAGGTTCTAACTCATCTTATAGAAAACGAAAAAGTAGTCAACTTGATAGTGATTTTTGTTTCAGTTGGCAGTTTAGAATACGGATTTAGCGACATTAATGTATTTTTTTTTTTAATAAATTATCCGGATTTTTGTGCTGCAAAGTATGTGAATCAGGTATCGAAATACCAGAATCCCTATAAAATGGCCTATATTTTACATTAAATAATTTAGTTTTATAAAACGTGCACATTCAATTCACTTTACAATCAAAGCTAAACAAAATTTTAAGTTAGATGTTTAAAATTAATTTTTTGCAATAGTAAATGCTACATTTCTACAAATTACAAAAATTGAATATTTTAAACCATGTTCCTATATTCTGCAGCATTTTACAAATAATTTTATATTTGTCATTTTAAACTAGCATCTAATTTTATTTTTAATACAGAATACGATACATAATTAGTAGTTTTGTTTCCTTTATTATATATTTTATATTTAAAAAAATACAATTTAATCTTTAAACGGCTTTTTTGTCAAAATGGCATATTTTTTACTCTTGCGTGCATATCTCCGACACAATTTGAAGTAGAGCTTTAAAATTTTTGCCCTACATAAATATTTATATTATCATGTAAATGAACTAGGATTATAAAGCTGTGTTCAGTATGAAAAAAATTATGCGATTGAATGCATGTAAAAATTCATAGTATTTCTAATTTTTTTAAATAAATGTTAATTACTCTTTATTTAATTAACCGATTACAAATATCCTAGTTCATATTATAGACCAGAGTGTTATCTTTAATTTAAGATAAAGTTTATGGAAATACAATGAAATTAGCATGAGATATCACGCGCAGTGAAGTGTTATCCACTGTAAAAATTTTAAATAGCACTTTGAAATTGACCCCTTGAATTTTTAAAAATTATAATATATCTAAATAAAAATTTTTAAACCTAATTCAATATCACCTAAATATACTCTAAAAAATTTGTGCTTCTAGAGTGGTTATCTTTTTTATAAAAAATTGCTAAACTCGTGACAAATTTCGCATGTTTTATGACCGTTAAAGGTGTACTGTCCCCTTAAATATTCTTGGTCCCGCTCGTCAGTTTTGGAATTAAAATTAGGTGTCCTCTTTTAGGGACACCGCCCTCAAAAGTCTTAAAGGGATAGATAAACTAACAGCAGACGCGAATTTGCTCTTCCGCTTATTTCAACCTTTCATATTTCTATTTTTTTAGAAATGGTCCATAGCAAGTATTTACATTTTAAAAGTTACCACACCAAATTTCAAATTTCTAGCCTCTACTATATCAGAGCAATCGTGAAATTTTAGAACTTTTTTTCTCTTACGCCCCGTTGGAGCTTATTGTATCGCCATAAAAATATAGAATATGTTGGAACAGAGAAAGGCACTAGAATTTTGGTCACAAATATTTTGTAAATCGGTTCGGTAGTTCCAGATATTATCTCTTACAAACAAACACAAACGCGTTACTTCTTTTAGTATAGATTGCAACGTTAGAAAAGCTGGCTACACGTTTAATGCACTTTACAAAATGCCTGAAAAAGGCGAAAACAAAATAAATAAAATAAAATTGATTAAATGAATTGAAAAGTACACAAAATAATCACTGTGGTTGAGAAAGAAAAATACATTATTAGATAGTGGAGGTAGGAATCTGAACATTTTCAAGTTTCCCTTTCTTAAAGGTAGACATTTTTTAAACTAATTATTTATCGTTAACAAATCAAACATCTCTAATATCCAAACATTTAAATTTTGTTTGTCAACAATTTCCTCAAAGTCATTTTATATTGCTTGAATGCTTGAAATTAAAGCTATATTTTAAACAAATTTTAATAAAAATCTTTTAGTTAAAAAATAGCTATCTACCTCGTTGATAAATTTCATAATTATCTTTTTGAACTAAGACATTTTTCAATTCTTAATTAAAATTTACAGCAAAAAAAAAAAAGAGAAATCGCACTTTCATAAAAATTATTCTTATTACAGTTATAGTTTTTTTAACCCAAAATTAAATATTAAAAAAAATGGATAAACAACTAAGCATCAGGATTTTACATTATCTAAATTTTTGTTTAATTGTTACTATAAAAAAAGTTCAATTCGTTCTTGAAAAAAAAAAAAAAAAAAAAAAAAAACTTTTCGCTTTAAGTCGTAATTGGTTACTGGAGGTTATACATTGAACTAAATGAGAGAAATATGTAATTATGCCAGATTAATTTCTTTTGGCTGAAAGTTATTAATTCTCGCAAGATAATTAAATGTGACCAAGACCAGCAAATATTTAATTACGTAAGAACATGGAAAATGAGAAAAAAAATTGCAAATGTTCTTTAGATTTTTTTGTCGTAGTTGGAATCAATAACCTTTGGAGTGGAAAAATTGTAATGCTTTATTTTTATTAAATGAACCATTATTAAAACATAAATAAAGGTCTTTGAGTTCAGTTCAAAGAAATGAATTTCGTTTTAATTAAACGCAATATTTCTTTTGGAAAATATATTAAAAAGAAAAATAAACTTTGTGTAGAGAAGAAATTAATTAAATTAGAGAAATTAAAAAGAAATGTAAGTTACCTTCCTGAAAAATATTTATAGCGTGAATTAATCTAATAACTCTGAAATTATTGATCTAATACATATGAAAAGTTTTGAACTATGGGATATTAGCGCCTTTATAACAAAATGAAATTGACTGTAATGCTTATTGCTTATGAAACTTTTTTGATCTTTTACATATTTGTTGCAAAACAAACTATATTGATTTTGTGTCATACATCGTGGAGAATAAACGCATTCAATGCTTAACACATCAATCATGGCGTTCTTCTAGAAATCAAAGTTCCATTATTTTAACCCTGCCTAAACACTGAGGCTATGCGAAATTGTTAGCGTTTTATTTTTTATAATATTGTTATTTAATTGAAATTGCATCGTGTTTCTTGCAAAAGTGCTTCTTGAAAAATATTTTGCTATATGGTTGATGCCTGATGAGTACACTGTAAAAAAATTATGCACTGTAAAAAAAACGGAAATACTACTGGAAATCGAGACGCCAGTACTATTTCAGTATTTTAACGGAAGTTTCCCCACTCCCGTAAATGACAAAAAACCGGAAATTTTTCTGTAATTTACCGGGAAAAAGTTCCGTTAAAATACGGAAGTATTTCCGTATTTTAACCGTGTTTTTTTACAGTGTGTAACGTTACTCAATAAAATTTATAGCAGCCTTGCTGCCTCCATTTTATTGAGTAATTTAACTGATATAACCGGTGTTACGTTACACTAATGTGTAATATTACACCAGTTATAACAGTTTAAATTACACCATTATATAAGTTATTATTACATAAAATTGGAGGCATCATTTTGCCACCAATTTTACGGATTAACGGTATATAAGTTTTTTAAAGTGTAGAACCACAGCAAGGGTAGCACAAGTGCTGAAATTTTATCAGTTACGAAGCTTACACTATTAAAAATTTGCAGCAAACTAACCAGTCATTGTAACATTTTTATAGTTAACGGTTTTATAGATAACCTCACTGTTAATCGCTACTGACCAACAAAAAAACTTCTTAGTACGGTCCAAGACCCGCTTATCCAATTAACATAATTAACTCTTATAATTAACTGTTATCATATTAATGTGATAAAGAAGTCTTGGAATGGTCAAGTAACAGTTATTTACTAAACTGTTCAGTTACTGGACAGTTTGCTACAGATTTTTAACAGTGTGTAGCTGCTTCATTGTCATCACCGCATGCCAGTCAATTCTGATGTCCTGGGATTGGTAAAAAATGGGAAACAAATAAAATTTACTTGTAACCGGTACGTAATACAGCTGTTGTGAGACTGCTAGTAACATGTCCCTCCCTCCCACCAATTAGCTGAAAATTAATTCTTGCAAGTTAATTAAATGCGACCTAGATCATCAAACATTTAATTTTCTAAAAACGTAGAAAATTAATACACACACATATATATGTGTGTGTGTGTGCGCCTGTTAAATAAATGTTCTTTATGTATATTTCTTTTTGTTTTTGCAGTTAGAATCAATATCTTTTGGAGTGGAAAATACGTAATGTTGTATTTTATCAAATGATCTATTGAAAATAAAACATAAACATAGGTCTTCAGATTTCTGTTCGAAGAAATCAATTTCGTTTTAATTAAACGCAATATTTCTTTTGGATAAGATATAAATAAAAAATAACAAACTTTTGTGTATCAAAGAAATTAATTAAATTAGAGCAATAAAAAATAATCTCATAATAATAAATTTCGTTTTAATTAAACGCAATATTTCTTTTGGATAAGATATAAATAAAAAAATAACAAACTTTTGTGTATCAAAGAAATTAATTAAATTAGAGCAATAAAAAATAAATACAAGTTACCTGCCTGAAAAAATATTTATAAGATGAATAAATCTAGTAACTCTCAAATTATTGTTCCAATACATATGGAAATTTTTAAACTGTGGAATATAAACGCCTTTATAACAAATAAAATTAGCTTTAAAGATCATTGCCTTCGAAAGTCTCTGGTCTCCCATATATTGGGTCGATCGAAAAGTCGTGTGGTGTTGGGAAAATCATTTCGTACAGGAAAATTCTATCATTTATTTATTAGAAATTGATTCCGATATCTAATGTCTAATAATTACCGGGCAGAATTTTCCAGTACGAATTGATTTTCCCAACATGACACGACTTTCCGATCGATCTAATGTATGTTCCAAGACAAACTTTTCTATCAAACATCTTGTAGAAAAAACGCAACAAATTATTAGGATGTTGAACATAATTATGACGATAATGAAATCGAAGTTCGATTATTTTAACTGCGGTTGTGTGAGATTTTCAGGATTTTTTTTTTTTTTTTTTTTTTTACTCAAAAGTAGGGATTGTCTTATTCAAAAAAAAAAAAAAAAAACGCGTAGAAGAATTTTTGCAATATGGTTGACGACTGATGATTAGAAACGCAGCATCAGCAAGCATGTTGCGAGTGGTCCTTTTGTGCTGATTGTGAAGCTTATGCTTTTAAAAATTTGTAGCAAACTGTCCAATCATTCCACCATTTTTAAATATAACGGTGACTTAATCGTAATTTTAATCGATCCTGAACAATGAGAACGCTTCATAGTATAGTCAAGTAACCATTTTCTATAAAAACTCTTAAATGACCGTTTTAATGTATACTTTATTTATTCAATTTACTTAAAAGAAATTCTGCTTCTTCAGAAAAAAAAGCATCGTGGCGATCATGAGTTGCATTTATCATATTTTACAAAACATCCACAAAACTAAATCTTTATCAACTAAAACCAGCCAAACAAATATGTAACATTCGTATCTCAAATTCCCGCGAAATGAACGCCGTTAATGTCACATCTGGACTATTAATTCTCGATTATTTAGAATCGTCTGCAGCGCAATATGAATAAAGCCGTAATGGAACATGACACATTAAATTTAGTTGCTCCTCCGAAAATGAGAATTTTTCGACTTAACGTTTTGCAGAAATGAAAACGTTTCAATCTGAAATCGATTTTCGTTTCTGCTACACGTGTGTAAGGAAGCAGTTAGTCAAAACATTTCTCTGTTCATGATGTGTCTGCGCAGTCGTTTCAAAGCATTTCAAGAACATTTCCAACTAAGTAAATGGGTTCTCACCACCCATTACTTTCTACTCTGGAAACAGTTAGAAATGTAGAATGGGAGGGTTGCTATGTAAGCATATTCAGCTCCATTTAAGTTTTCGATCGTAAGTTAGGCAGATGTTGGTCGTACACATAGTGAGGCGAAAAAAGAGGGAAAAGGGAGGAAAAATGCGAGAATTAAAAAAACTTTTAAATTGTTTATATTTGCATGAATTATATTTAATAAAATTATAACTAGTAGAAAGTAGAAAAAAATAAGCATTAAATATGAAATAAAATTATAAATATAATAATTTTACACGTTACGAAATAATAAACAAAGATCAGTAAGAAACTAGTTCAAAATACGGATAATTTACTGTTAGCTTAATCTAATTAACCTATATAAGAACGGAATTTTAAAAAATGTTCAATTAATAACACAATTTATATACAGAAGGACTACTTTCAACGAAGCTGAAAAAAGAATGGAAAATACACTGCGCAAAACAATTAAAGGATATTGTAAGTCTTACATAAAATAATAGTATAAGCTAATATTGTGAAGAAAATGGAAGATGAGAGTCACAAATGCAAGTTTTTCTCATTTTTAAGCTTCGGGGTAAGCAAATTTTGAGCCTGACGTCAAAAACGACGCTTTAGTGACTGCGAATGAAATTTGGCTTTCAACTTACTAAAAGACAAAGCAGAAAACAATGATCGAAATTCCGTAAGGGCATTGTTTCGATGAGTGCTGTGTCTCAACGAAGTCATTTAACCGAATCAGAAACTTGGAGAGTTGTTGTTCTGTTAGAAGGGGGCCAAACACAAGCCAAAGTAACAGAAGCCACTGGAGTTTCACAAAGTGAGATTTCCAGGAACTGGAATATTTTTTTGGATACTGAAAATGAAGGCCAAAAACCAGGGCAAGGTTGTAGACTGACATCAATGCGCAATGGAGATCGATATTTAACGCTAACGGTTCGGAGACACAGAAATATGATGCCAGTCTTCTTCAACAATATCTTCGTTTGGCTACTGGCACCACAGCTTCGACTCAAATCGTCAGAAACCGGCTCCACGCTGTAGGTCTGTATGTTCGCAGACCAGTAGAATGTGTTACGTTAAGAGCAAGGCACCGTTGCGCCCGCAGAGAGTGTACAAAAGAGCATGTGAACTGGAGGAGAAACGTATGGTGCAATATTCTTTCCTCTGGCGAATCCCGTTTTTCTGGTCATCCTGTTTATCTGGAGGGAATGTGGCGCTAGAAACAATCATGCATTCGTACAAGGAAGTGTCAAATTCGGCGGTGGGGGAGAGATGGTGTATGCTGGCATCTCTGTTAATGGGCGCATCGACATCCACAGCATTCGAAATGGAGCTTTGACCGGTCAGCAATGTAGGGATGAGATCCTCATATCTATTGTAGTCCCTTACGCTGCAGCAATTGGAGATGACTTCATGTTAATGGAAGACAATTACAGGCTACATCGTTCTCACTTGGTGGATGATTTCCTTTTCGAGGGAGGAATCGTAGAAATGGAACGGCCAGCGTGTTCTCCGGACATGATCCCAATAGAACATGGGCATTCTAGGCAGACGAGTAGCTGGACGCCTACCAGCCCCACAATCTCTCCAAGAACTGGAAAGAGCTCTTCTGGAGGAGTGGGACAGAATACCCCAGCTCCTCATTAATAGCCTTATTGACTCCATGCCTCAAAGGTGTTTAGCGTTACTGGTCGTCCAAGGAAACAATACTCTCTACTATAAACGATTTTCTTTGAAGGAAACACCTTTTCTTATTCGCTTTTTCTCTATGTACAAATTGTGTTAATTTCTTTTGTACCCAAATGCTCAATACAATGTATTTTTTTCTACCAAACATGTGTAATTTGTTTCTCATCTAGCCAACCACGTCTGTCGATCATGTGTCAATCATCTAAATAATTCCCCAGCCGCAAGATTCATCCACAACCTCAATATCCTTTTGAGCCAATTGTTTTAAGCAGTGTATTTGTTGTAAGTAAACTTCGTTATAACTGGTTGCCTTAGAAATTGTTGCTATTTACAATGAATTAAAACATTTTTTATTTATCCGAAAATAAAACGCTAAATTAAACAGGCTCTTACTATTTGGTTTTCGTTACAATTATACATATATCTTACTTTTATCCTAATTTAGAAATTATCCACCAAACTAATTTTTTATAAATCAAAAAACCCAAACAAATTTGTAATATATTGTATCTCAAATTCTCGAGAAATGAACGCCGCTAATGTCGCATATAGACTATTAATTCTCGAGCATTAGAATCGTCTTCAGCGCAATATGAATAAATCCGTAATGGAACATGACACATTACATTTAGTTGCTTCTCCGAAAATGAGAATTTTTCAACTTAAAAGTTTTGCAGAAATGAAAACGTTTCAATCTGAAATCGATTTTCGTTTCTGCTGCATGTGTGTGTAGAAAGCAGTTAGTCAAACCATTTCTCTGTTCATGATGTGTCTGCGCAGTCGTTTCAAAGCATACCAAGAACATTTAGAACTAAGTAAATGGGTTCTCACCACCCATTACTTTCTACTCTGGAATCAGTTAGAAATGTAGATTTTCAGTGTTGCTATGAGAGCATATTCAGCTCCATTTAAGTTTCCGATTGTAAGTTACATAGATATCGGTGGTACACATAATAGTGAGAAAAAGGAGATAGGATGTGGAAGGAAAAAAAGCGAGTAAGAAGAAAACTTTTAAACTGTTTATCTTGAAGTATTTGTGAATTATATTTAATAAAATTATATGTATACACTGTAAACTGAAATGTCTGAAATTCAGACACTTAAGTGTCTGAAACGCAGTGTTCAATTTTCAGACGTTTTAAAATGTCTGAAAATTATCAGACACTTCTTGTGTCTGAATTTCAGACACTTAAGTGTCTGAAAGAAGTGTGTTCGATTTTCAGACGTTTTAAAATGTCTTAAAATTTTTAGACACTTCTTGCATTTGAATTTCAGCCCTTTCAAATGTCTTAATTGCGGCCATCTTTGAGCCGTTTTTTTCCCCACCAATATGAAGCCATCTTTGACCACTTTCTTTCTAAGCCACATACGCAGCCATATTTGACCACATTCAAACATTTTTTATAAATGGGAATAATTTGTTACCATAAAGCAGAGCTGATCGCAACGTGGGAAAACTGGGAAACATCTCTGTCCCCTGATTTTAGGGTACCCCAAATTGGGTACGAAATTTTCATAAAGCTGATATTTTAAATCACTCTTGAACTTATGACGATTGTAATCAGTATTTTGTAGTTTTGGAATAGGATAATATATATATATATATATATATATATATATATTCATCTAAAAATGTATTTATGTGATATCATAGATGCGCGCATCAAAAACGTTCATTACTTTCAGTGGGAACTTCAAATTAATTTTACTCCAAAGATCTAGTATTCATTCGCCCCCCCCCCCCCACCGCCTTCATATACTGTTACAAAAAAAATTAAGCCTATTTGATGCCATCAAATACATATTTGGATAAATATATATATTTTCTTAACCTAATCATTTTCTAAAAGTACAAAATATTTATTAAAATAAGTATAAGATCAAAACAAATTTAAAATATCAGCTTTATAGAAGTTTCATACCAAATGTGGGAGCACATAAAGCTAAAGGCACACAGAAACAGCCCAGTTTGTCCATGCTGCAATCAGCTCTGCTTTATGGCAACAAATTATTCCCATTTATAAAAAAAATGATTCACTCCTTGAGAAAGAATCTCATCCCTGCTTTGTTGTACAATTTTTTTCCATTTAAATTAGATATTCCCAGTGAATTAGTTTAAGCATTTTTATTTCTGTGTTAAATAAAATCTAACACTAGATTACACAAAATTTTCAGTATACGAGATCCCAACATTTAAAAAAAAAAAAAAAAAATTAGTATATGAAACTCTTCCTTTTTTTTTTTTTTTTTAATCTCTATTCGTTTTTGTAATTATACTATTTATACCACCAATTTACACTACCAAGAAATATTGAAACATTTGACAACAGCACATTAATCAGCATAATGTTGAAAGACACTCAAAATATCAGTTTTACAAAAATTGAATACCAAATTTGGGGCCACCAAAATACAAAGAGGAGGGGGCACTGCCCAATTTGCTAATGCTCTAACAAAATCTTGCATCTGCAAAATATCCAACCCAACGTTACGGTTCGTTAAACAGAAGTGACCAGAATTCGGGAATCGGAAGTGTCCGCTAATGAACATTCCCGAATACCGGAAATATCTGTGTAGCGAAAGCCTTCTTAAATAATACTATATTACTCTAAACGTTCAAAATATTCATTATAATCAGTGTAATTTCAAAAGATCTTCAAAATCGCAGATTTACGAAAATTGTAACCCCCTCCCCCCCCACCCCACAATAAAAAAGAAAAAATCCAGGCGGGGGAGGAGGGACCCTTAGCCCATGTTTTAAGCAGATCCAGCTTTCTGGAAGAAGCCCCATGATTCGACAAATAGACGTATCCCCTATTCAGGAATGTACGTTACGCAAGTTTTACTGTATGTATTTAAAGTTAAACCTCCATAACGGACATTGCCGAATAGCGGACGCCTCTATTTTTTTTTTTTTTTTATCCCCAACACCTAAATCTGTACGTCTTTACCTCTTTAAAGTAGACACCATCAAACAGCGAACTAATTCCGTGCTCTCGAGGTGTCCGCTAATCAGAGGTTTTGCTGTATATTCTTTTATATGCACATTCTAAAGGGTAAAAAGTGTTTACCTTTTTTTCTGACAGTATAAGAAATATGTTCCAAATAAATTCTAGGTCCAGTTGTTGATACTATTCAATAACATTCTACAAACTAAATTTAAAAGATAACGTGCGTTGATATTAACGTTGTCATTAACGAACACAGGCACACACCAAAAAAAAAAAAAAAAAAAAAAAAAAAAAAAAAAAAAAACTTAAAATCCTTTTTATTTATTTTTTAACGAGTTTCTGTTGTATTATTATTTTCATGGATTTTTTTTTAGTACCCAGCTATGCATAATGCATAAAAAAATTCTTTGAGGGTTGAAAAACACTTCTAAAAACATTTTTCTTCCGATAAACACAACAATAAAAAAAATTTTGTATTAAAAAATGTTAGAATAATATGAAAATATATACATACTCGGAGCAAAAGTAATCATAAGAGTAATTAGTCTTCAAACCATGCTACTTTCTCAAAATATATTAAATATCAGCACAGTTACACTTTACCAATCAGTCAGAATTATTGGCAATACTTGTTTGAAATCTTGCATTAGAAGTGCGTTTTCAGAACATATTTATTTAGGTCTTAAATTTTATTACAAAAATGAAAAACCCCTTAGAAAAATATCTCCTACTGTCATGGGCGAAAATTGTTCTTATACCCATCTTATTTTTTTCCTCATATTATTTAATTTTTTTTGCATGATGTTATTTAAATTAATTTTTTTACTATTTTCCGCACATATTTAATTAATTACACCGATTTTTATAATTTGTTTATAATTACTTTCAAGATCACTTCATGTTTTAAAATTTAACCTTTAACTGATGTGACTAAAATTTGTCACACAACTGATGTGATCCGGTCTCTCAGACCCCTCGAATAAAATGAATAATAAAAAAAAAATAACTCAAATGATTGAATTTACTTAAATTTTGTCCTAACAATATCGTTGTACTTCTCTTAGGAGCATGTGAATTAAATTGCATGAAAAAAGTATTTTATTCTTATTATTTAACTTCAGTACAGAAAAGTAAAAAGCTGTAAAAGTGTTTATGGTGTTGAGATGCAACGCAGGAAATACATAATAGGTATGTTCTATTTTGAAACAAACATAAGGATTATTAAATATATATATATATATATATAGTATCGCCGTGCAATTGAATACAATAAGAGGGATTTATTTCTAATAGGAAAAACTGCAAGTTTACAAAATATTCCGAAATTCATGATAACACAAACCCTTATGCTTTAGAGATTTCTTTTCATACTCTATATCTACCATCTAAAGCAAAAAAAAAAAAAAAAAAAAAAAATCATGATGTTTCTCAAAGATAAATTTAAATTTGTTAATATTAAAAAAAAATCACTTCAATAATATACTCTGTAAGATAATTAAATGGCACTCTTGTCACTAAAAATAAAAATTTGCATGTAAAATTATATCACTAATATAAAATAAAGGAATTCGCAATAAAAGAACTTACTTGTGCAAAGTTATATAAAAATTAGATTTTTTAAAACTTATACTGAACAATTTTTTTAATATGTTGCTCAGATGATACGAGCTATTTAACAATCATTAACAAAATTGTAAATATTCTTTTTTAATAGCATGCAGGAAACATTAATTCTATAGTTTCAAAACTTCTTTACATCTTACCAAATCTAATTGAAACTGTTGCATTTTTCACGTAAATAGTGTTATTCAAACAATAAATAGATTATTTAGTACATGAAACTTTAATTTATAAAGTAAAGATCTAGATAAGAATTAAATATATTTATTAATACTGAAAATCATATGCACTCATTGAAAAGCATCAGAAATAAGCAAACAAATCTTTTCACACAAAAAATATTTATTTGATAAAAAAAAGACAAAATATCAAAAATGCAAATTAGTCTAATAAGAATAATTTAAATAATAAATAAATAATAATATATATGTAAGAACGTTCTTTGAATTATCATTCCAAACCAGTGGAATACCTTACCTTGGTGCAAATATCCAAAACTGTAACAGCTAATCCAGTTTGAGGGAAATATTTTTTTAACGATATGACGATAACGCCATTTTAAAAATATATGCGTATTCACATTTTTTTACCACTGTATTTTTATAGATATGCTATATTCTTTTGAATATTTGGTGAGTCTTGAATAAAAATAATCGTAGAAATATTGAAATTTTTATATTTCCATATGAAAAATGTAATTCCCAATTGATTATTTTTTCTTCGATCTCCATTTACAAGCAGGTACCGACAAACCATTTCATTAAACAGAATATGTAATAAATAAACTTCTGTCTAGCATCTATAAAATGAAGGCACAAAGATATAAAATACAGACATCCGATCACTATGCTAAAACACATTTTCTCTAACGACTAACACACCAACGGAGGTAAATGTGTGCATACTATTTCACAAGAGAAAGTAAATACTGCGTCACCACTTTCTCTTCATTAAATGATATACTCACTTTCTGAGCCAGCTTCGATATACAAGTAAGACAATTCAAAGTTCAAATCTTCAATCAATGTAATGTTTTGGAAATAAAGCAGAAACTTTTAATGCGTTATAAGATTATACGACGATTGACGATTCCATTTATTATATGTGAATAACAAATGTCATTATAGAGATTTCGGATTGAGGAAAAATATATTGTCACACTTTCAAATAATTTATCAAATTTTGATAAATTTAAAAGCAATTTTTACAGTTCAGACAAATTTACTGTACTGGGATACTTTAATTCACTTTTTCCAATCCGTTGAATAAAAGCCGTTGTCCGCCAAAACAGCAATAGTCAAATCCGGTCGCGTTCTTCTCGCGCACCGTTCATGCTTGCAACAACAAACAAACCTACTCACTTCAGTTCGTTTTACTTGGTGAGTGGTTCAAATGGCTGAATTTCTGAAATGTCTAAAATTGCAAGTGTCCTAAATTCAGACATATAATCATAATTCTAACATTTTTTTCAGTTCATTTATGCCATGATCATAATAAGACGTTTATGTGTCTTAAATTTAGACATCTATCATGTCTGAAATTTTATTTTCAGACATTTAAGTGTCTTAATTGCTTTTTCAGTCACATATGTGTTTGAATTTAAGACGCCTCTATTTGCAGTGTACCTATTTATTATGCTTAACTTTTGGGCGCTGGTGTAAATTATTTGAAGTTGAAGAAGAAAGTGAATGGTTTCATTGACTTGCATTTTTTATTTATCTTTAAGTTATTAGCATTTTATAAATTTAAGAAAAAAAATAAATGTAGTGTTTTAGAGCTAAAAATGAATTTAGATTCGGTATAGATAACGTGCATGGTTGTCAATAAACTGGCTTGTTGCGTGACAGCTCAATGTCCTGTAGGTAAAAATTCTACCTAAATTGCATGAAATTATGCTAAAATGCTCATAATTTTCACGTAGTTATAATATATATTACTATGTGTAGGAAATAACATGTTATAAATTACTAACTCTGCGAGAATTGTTACTTTCTGCGTACAACAAGTTCAGAAGTACGCCTTTTTTTCGGGTGTGTGACGTCACATGCACATTACCTATAGGTTTTTTCATTGCATGAGAAATAAGATACGAAGTTAAAAAATATAAACATTAAATAATAAATAAAATTATAAGAGTCTTACATGTTATGAAATAATAAACGAAGGTCAGTAAGGAACTGGTCCAAAATACTGATACTTTACTGTTATTTAAATCTAATTAAATAATATAATAATTGCATTTAAAAAACTGTTAGATTAATAAAACAATTTATATAAAGAGGAAACTGCTTGCAACGAAGCTGAAGGAAGAGTAGAAAATATTCGTTGTAAGTGAACATTGTTATAACGGTTTTCCTACAAAATGTTGCTATTTGCAGGGAATTAAATATATTTTTCATTTATCCGATACTTTAAATAAACCAGGCTCTTATTATTCTACTTTTGTTACAATTATAAGTATCTGTTACATTTATCATATTTTACAAAGCATCCACTAAACTAATTTTTTACAAACTAAAACTTAGCTAACAAATTTCGTATCTCAAATTCCTGTGAAATTAAAGCCGTTAATATCACATGAGGACTTTTAATTTTCGAGAATTAAGAATCGCCTGCAGTATAATATGAATAAAACCGTAATGGAACATGACACATTAAATTTAGTTGCTTCTCCGAAAATGAGAATTTTTCGACTTAACGTTTTGCAGAAATGAAAACGTTTCAATCTGAAATCGATTTTCGTTTCTGCTACATGTGTTAGTATAAGAAGCAGTTAGTCAAAACATTTCTCTGCTCATGATGTGTCTGCGCAGTCGTTTCAAAGCATATTAAGACCATTTCCAATGAAGTAAATGGGTTCTCACCACCCATTACTTTCTACTCTAGAATTAGTTAGAATTGTAGTTTGGCAGGGTTGCTATGTAAGCATATTCAGCTCCATTTAAGTTTCCGATCATAAGGTACACGGATGTCGGTTGTACAGGTAGTGGGGAAAAAAAGAGAGAAAGTGGGAGGAAAAAAGCGAGTACGAGAAAACTTTTAAATTGTTTATATTGAACTATTCGTAAATTAAGTTTAATAAAATTAGATGTAGCATGAAGTATAGGAAAAGTAAACATTAAGCAATAAATAAAATTATAACTGTAATAATCTTACACGTTATGAAATAATAAACAAAGATCAGTGAGAAACTAGTCCGAAATATTGATAATTTATTTTTATTTTATTCTAATTAAATTATATAAGAACGGCATTTAAAGAACCGTTCGCTTAATAACACAATTTATATACAGAGGAAACAGCTTGCAACGAAGTTGAAGGAAGAGTCGTAAATATTAGTTGAAAGTGATCTTTTTTTTAATCGGTTGTCTTACAAAATATTGCTATTTGCAGGGAACTAAAAATATTTTTGATTTATCCGATACTCTAAGTTAACCAGGTTCTTACTATTCGGTTTTTTTTACAATTATAGGCATCTGTTACATTTATCATATTTTACAAAACTTCCACCAGGGTAACTTTTTATAAAAGAAAACCCACCAAACAAATTTCTAACATTTCATATCTCAATTCTCAAGAAATGAGCGCCGTTAATGACGCATCTGAACTATTAATTCTCTAGCATTAGAATCGTCTTCAGCGCAATATGAATAACATTGTAATGGAACATGTCACATTAAATTTAGTTGTTTCTCCGAAAATGAGAATCTTTTGACTTAACGTTATGCAGCCAAAAAAAAGTTTCAATCTCAAATCGATTTTTGTTTTTGCTACATGTGTGTGTAGAAGTAGTTAGTCAAACCTTTTCTCTTTTCATATTGTGTCTTCGCAGTCGTTTCAAAGCACACCAAATATATTTCCAACTAAGTAAATGGGTTTTCATCACCCATTACTTTCTACTCTGGAATCAGTTATAAATGTAGATTGTCAGTGTTGCTATGTAAGCATACTCAGCTCCATTTAAGTTTCCGATAGTAAATTACACAGATGTCGGTTGTACACGTAGTGAGGGGTAAAAGAGATACAGGGGGGAAGGAAAAAAGCGAGTATGACGAAAACTTTTAAATTGATATACATTATATAGACATAATTTTGTCGTTTTGACCCCCGGAACAGTAAATTTTTTAATTGGGTGATTTTTTTAATTGGATGAATTACATGAATTGAAGGAATTTTGAGTTAGGAGTGCCAGGCTCGGTACCGTTCGATAGGGCACTAATGTGCTATGCCAATGACTCGGATTCAAGTTCCGGCTTGGACACTTTTTACCTTATTGGTTTTCGCCAGTTAGGAATATGAAATTTCGTGCAGTAAAAAAATTCAATTTTTAAATTGTCTATCTTGAACTATTCGTAAATTATATTTAATAAAATTTTATGTAGTACGAAGTAGGGGAAAAAAACATTAAATAATAAATCAATTTATAAACATGATAATCATACACGTTATGAAATAATAAACAAAGATCAGTAAAAAACTTATCCGAAATACTGATAATTTATTGTTATTTTAATCTAATTAAATTATATAAGAACGGCGTTTAAAATCATATTCGATTAATAACACAATTTATATACAGAGGAAACCGCTTCGGAATTAACCCATTTATGCCTAGCGTCCCATTTTTCGTACGTTTCGAATTTTAATAATTTTTTATGATTTCTTCTTCTTTACAACACGAAAATCATATGAAGTAATTGTCTATAAATGTCTTTATCTATTACCGAGAGATGACAGCATAAGATTGATATTTATTTGCCTAAATGAAGGCCTTTTTTAGGTGTTTATAGATTTTTCATTTTTCAAGATGGCAAAATATAAAAAGTAAGTTTATTTGCATTTTTTGTATCAAGGATCCAAAGAAATAAGTCATAATCTTAACTTCTAAACTTCTTTGAAATACGTATATTTTTAAATTGCGAAATTATATGTTCAAGCCTATTTTTTATGCATGTTTGTAACGTACAAAAATATAGGGCGTTAGACGCAAATGGGTACATATTTCTATTAGCCATTTAGGAGACAGTTATTTATGTAAAGTTCTTTTTAAGATGAGTTTGAACTAAATTGTTTTAAACCTCAAATACGATTATTCTTAATTTATTATTATTAATACTTATAATGCTATTAGTCTCTGTACAGAAATAAATATATTTTTAATAGTTCATAAAAATACGAATTATACTATATAATATACAATTTAAAAGCTTAATTTATATAAATTTAGACAAAACATATAATTATGCATTTTTTCCACATATGGATATTTCCATATTTAGTGCGTTTACATCTTATAAATAAATACAAAAAATATATTAGCGTAATTTTTTTTAGTATTTTCCCAGTTCATTTTGCAACATTTTAAAGTGGTTTTACCAAAAAATAGAAAAAAAAATTCAGGCATAAATGGGTTAAAAACATTCTTGACTTATCCAATAGTATAAGTTAACCAGGCTCCTACTATTCGGTTTTTGTTACAATTATAGGCATCTGTTACATTTATCATATTTTACAGAACATCCACCAGAGTAACTTTTTAAAAGTAAAACCCACCACGGAAATTTGTAACATTTCATATTTCAATTCTCGAGAAATGAACGCCGTTAATGACGCATCTGGACTATTAATTCTCGAGCATTAGAATCGTCTGCAGCGCAATATGAATAAAACCGTAATGGAACATGACACATTAAATATAGTTGCTTCTCCCAGAATGAGAATTTTTCGACTTAACGTTTTGCTAAATGAAAACGTTTCAATCTGAAATCGATTTTCGTTTCTGCTACATGTGTGTGTAGAAAGCAGTTAGTCAAACCATTTCTCTGTTCATAATGTGTCTGCGCAGTCTTTTTAAAGCATACCAAGAACATTTAGAAATAAGTAAATGGGTTCTCACCACCCATTACATTCTACTCTGGAATCAGTTAGAAACGTAGATTGGCAGGGTTGCTGTGTAAGCATATTCAGCGCCATTTAAGTTTCCGATCTTGAGTTACACAGATGTCGGTCATACACTTAATAGTGAGAAAAAAGAGATAGAAGAGGGAAGAAAAAAAGCGAGTATGAAGAAAACCTTTAAATTGTTTTTCTTGGACTATTCGTGAATTATATTTAACAAAATTTTATGTATACCTATGTAATATATTATTTGCTTATCTGCCTCTTATATAATTTTTACCATTTTGTGTTTGATGCTTAACTTTTGGACATTTGTGTATATTATTTGAAGTTGAAGAATGTGTAAATTATTTCATTGACTTGCATTTTTTATTTATCTTTAAATATCATTTTATAAATTTGAGAAAAAAAATAAATGTAGTGCTTTGGAGCTGAAAACGAAAATTGGATTCGGTATTGTTTTTTTTTATTCCATCAGAAATAAGATACGAAATAGAAAATAGTAGAAAAAGGTCTAAGTAGAAAAAAATAAACGTTTAAATAATAAACAAATTTATAAATATCATAATCTTACACGTTGTGAAGAAATAAAAAAAGATCAGCGAGAATCGAGTCTAAGATATTGAACATTTATTGTAATTTTTATCTAAGTAAACTATACATGATTGACATTTAAAAAAAAAACTCTTCTACTAATAACACAATTTGCATGCAGTGGTAATTTGTGGCTTTTGTAAGAAAGCTTAAAGAAGAGTGAAAAATATTCGTTGTAAGTGAACTTTGTTATAACCAATTTCCTTACAACATGTTGCTATTTGCAGTGAATTAAAAACATTTTAGATTTCTCAGATACTTCAATTTAACAGGGCTCTGAATGTACTATTTTTATTCCAATTATAGATGCCTATACGTCTAACTCTAAGCGTTATAGGCTTCCAGTTGCGATAGGAATGTTTTAGAAAATTTTGGTTATTACCAGTAAGGGTTGGGTGGATGGGTGGTGTTTTGTGACTTTTCTGAACCACCAGCATCTAGTGAGAAGACGTCCCCTTCCACAGTTTTTATGTACACATATATGGCATGTCCAATGCCGTGTTTTAACATCCAGGTATTGAATGCATGCATTATAACTGACATTCTAAACATTTGGCGACTTCAGAAGTGATGGACAAACAACTATTTATTCCCAGTGAAGCACCTTTAATATTAACCGGCTTCCAACTGTTTCACTTCGGTAACTGGTCAATAATTGGTGCTTTCAGTATAGTTTGGTCATTTTTCTAAAATGTGTTATGCTGCTAGACATTTTCTAATACTTCTGCTGACTTTTTAAAGTCTTTATTTAACTTTTGTGACTGGTATGCTTTCAGGAAAACTCCACTCTTTGTATAATAAACTATAAACCTATTTTGAATTAGTGATAATAATAGCAAGGAAATTTATTTATTTATGACTACCTTTAGAAATAACCCTCAAAACTATTTGAATTTTCTAGTAATTTCGGGTCTTTTTTCTCAGAATCTATGACATGCGCATTAATGTTTGTTTTGGATTATTAAGGAGTTTTACCTAACTCTTCCAAAATATGTATTTTTTTATTGCATTTTCTGACAGTGCAATTAGTAAAGAATATTCGGTGACAGTTTTAGTCGATCTGATAACAATTTAAAAAGTTACGTCGCTTTAGTTTACTTTGCTTTATCTCATATAAATAATAACTTGACTTTTTAAACGTGATTATCTCAAAACTATGTTTTTAAAATTAATGATCACTATAAACAAATTTTAACCAATCTTCTTCTAATTTTTACCAATTCTTTTAAAGAAATATTACCTAGAGAGTAATTGTTCCTTTTAGTGATTTGGCGAAGTTTGCGTACTGTGTGTTTCGTATGTGTAACTAAATTTTAGAATTTTATGTAGTATATATGTGGATGTGATTTGCGCTTCCCAAAACATCACATCCCGACCGCAACAGAAAGGGTGCGGCTCTTTCTCATGAGAGCTAACAAAGCTAGCAAAGCTTGACAGACAATAAACTTAATGAATTAGTGATTTGCATCTCCAGCCTGAGAACAGAATGTTAAAATTTACTTCAGAGTTCCTCTTCGAGTTGGTATGGAAAAGACGATCCAGACAAGCTCTGATATCGCCTGTGTATTGTCGGTCGATAAATTGCACCAGAAGACCTTTTTTCCCCCTTTAAACCTGGACATAATTTCTCCTGTAAATATAATTCATGCCATACTTCAGATATTAAAAACTTATTATTTCTACATAAGCGAGTTATCAATTAACATCACCAATTACCCAACGTAATTACATACATATACAAATCTATAGATCATATAGGGGGCTGCACAAAAAATTTCGGATTATTTTTCGATTGTAGATGGGAATTGTGTAAATTGTGTTATGCGTTTTCTAATCTGTTTAATTACGCACCAACTTTCGCAATAAAAACCACTGATGTTTTGTTACGTTCTTTTGAATGTGTTAGAAAGTGTTTCAGAATGTATGCTTCATGCATGATTTTTCTTTCTTGTTATTTGAGAGCATACGAAGTAATTACATAAAAAATGTTTGAATTTTAGAAAATGCGTAATTAACAAATTTTCACAAGTAGAAATTTTTTGTTTCGACGTATAAGAATTTTTCAGAATTTTTCTATCTATTTACTTTCTTAAAGCAAATAGAAAGCCTCAAATTAGGATCAAAGAATACATAGCAGAGGTCAAATACAACAGGAAATCTACAGCTTTTGCCAGACTATATAACAGAGAACCTTTACAAATAGATTTAAAAAATAGTAGAATAATTTATCCATCAAGTTCTTATTTGCCATCAATCATCAGAGAATCAATGCATATCTTCTTACGCAATGAGAATATTTGCAATGATTCCGCATCCATGGAGCTCCCTAAAATTTGGAAAGAAATGCTATACCGAATAATGAAACAATAATATAAAATAATTCACGTTCACAAACTTCCATTTTTAAAATTCCAGTTATTTTCATTATGCTTGTGTTCGCGTGATTTTTGTTTTCGTTTACTAGTTTTTCAATTTGAATTTTTGCGAAAATATTTTTATCATTTTATTTTCTTGAGAATATTGCCGTCTGATGTAATGAAACATGTCGAGATGTAAATAAATAAAGGTATTTTTCCCCTTTTTTTTAATTTGTGCTTATCACTTATAGCAATTATTGAGTACTTAGAAATGTTTTCCTTAGATTGTTTTAAATAGTTAACTTTTTTTCAATTTCCTCGAAATGTCACAATATAAAAAATATATTCTTATTTTCGCATTCTAAATTATTTTTAATTATTTTCATTATAATAAATGTAGCGCGATATTTTTCGCATGTAAAAAAATGTTTGAATGTTAACATTCTTATAGTTTTGTGTTGTCAAAATTAAATTTCCATTTAAAGTCTTAGGATAATTTATAAATTACAGTTTGATGAGATTTTGATTTATGAAAAGTAAAAATAAGATCCTTTAATGCTTGTTAATGCTTTCACTTTTTTTTTCTGTGTATATTTTTTTATTATTATTATTTAATTAATAAGGCGTACTTGTTACATTAAATGCAAAACTTTGGCGAAAGCACCAACAATTGTTAAACTATTATTTCTTAATTTATAAAACATGAAATATAATTTTAAAATATCGTTTAATTTTTAAATGTTAATGTATCTTTCATCAATTTTTTCTTTTTTATCTTTTTGTGTCAACACGGTCTCTTTGAATTCGCAGAGATATTAATGAGAATTTTTAAACTTCTTTGCTTTTTGCTGGCATGTTATAACATCATTTATCAAAAAATACTTTTTTTACTGATTGCAGAAAAAGTATAAAAATGTGATTTTGTTTTTATATAGTTCTAAGCGTTACATTTTTTTTAATCTATTCTCCTTTTTTTATTTTATATTCTTCCGATTTTTGAAAAATAACATTTTCAAGAGCAATTTGTTAATTGAATAATCAATTTATTAAAATTCAAAGTAAAAATATTCCAGTAAGACATTTTTGTCGATATGTGGGTATATTCAGTCACTTAAAGATAAATTACTCATTCTGAAAACTGTTAGATGTCACAGCTGTTCAAATATGACAGTTTGAAGCATATTTTAAATTATTAAAGTGAATAACATATGCAGGTAAAATATTTTAACATTAAGTAATAGCTGTTAAAGTATATCGATGATTTATTCCTTGCTGGAAATACGATCGCTTTGTTCTACAGATAAAAATATTCTCGTTATGTTGGGAACTTTATAATCAGTACTTTATAATCTATGCGGTTCGAATGATATATATTTTTTGTATTATAATGCTGTTATTCAATATTATAATTTTTTTAACACTTTCGAACATAGTTGAAAAGTGCTTGTGTATGTCTGTCTGTATATCTATCTGTCTGTCTAGCCCCTGCTCTAACTCGTGTAAAAATACACGCATTGGCATGTAATTAATGTTTGTTGCTGATGTTTACTATGACATGTTCTGTATTGAAAACGTAGTGTGTAGTATACTAGGTGCATAAAAGAATGTGCCAGTTTTAATGGTATTTATAACAGTTTAATGTAGACTATTTGCAAAACATCATACATCAAATTGAAGGTAAACCGACCTAGTTTTTCGTACAAATGCTCAATAGTTGCACTTTAGATATACGGCACACATCCAACCTAAAGTCAAATTCTTCCCACACTTATGTTAACAAGTGTCTGGAGTAATGGAAGCAATAGCCTCTTTAATTCTGTGTCTCAAATCTGGAAAATTGTTAGGTAGCGGCGGAACGTAGACACGATCTTTTTGAAAGCCCGAAAGGAAAAAATCGCATGGCTGTAACGGCTTTTAAATCTTCAATCCAGCAATAATGCTTTACGCGCCATTTTGCGTATGTGGCACTGCAAGCGAGTCAATGACAAAGAAGTACTCGCGCATGCGCTTATTTAAGACTGTTTGAGTTACTCTTGTGACCTTGAACACACACTCTACAACGCTTACAGTTGATACCATTAATTTACCACAGGGATATTCTTTTATGAACACCTTGTATTAATAGGTCGTTTACATGACCACTCAAAATACTACCGTTCAATATGGTCTACGGAAAAAAATCGGTTGCAATATATTTTAATGATGTTACACTATTTTAAACATATTAAATTTATATACATCAATGAAATGTACTACAAGATACTTCCAGCAGAATATGGTGGGTATAGCATTTATCTTTCATTTACAGGGACACAGAGAATAATTCTCTTAGCCCTGCCTACGAACAATAATTGCTGGAAGTGCGTTTTCAGTTGGTATGGGTTTTTTAATTTAACTAATTTATAGTATATTACGTTGTGTGCGTAAATTCTATAGATCATACACAGGGCTGTACAAAATAATTCGGATACCTTGTCAATTATAGTTGATAAATGCTGAAATTGGGTTTCCATATATGTTAGGCGTTTTAAAAATTGTTTACTTAGATAGGGTGAAACCCCCAGTAACTGAAACCGTAAGGATTCTTTCTTGTTAAAATCACTATTACGAGTAGAAAACTTTAAATCTATGTTATTTTTATTGTTATTTTTGAAATTATAGAATACATTAAAAATTATTATTGACAAAATTTTTAAAAAATATAATCTTTATTACTAAAAAATTTTTTTTTTCATAAATAGGGCGAGAAACTTCAGTAACTGACACCATCCGTATTTTGAAAACCAGTAACTGAAAAATGAGTTATAACAGGGCTCCACTGCTCCCGGATTACGAAATCCCATGTTAGCCTATGGGAAAACTTTCAAGCGCGACTACACTTAATATAACTATTAAAATTCCGTCTTAACCATCAGAAAGTAGACGTCAGATGCCGGTGATGTGCGTTTTTTAAATTTATCTCCATAAATTTTAAGTGCATAAAAAATCCCTATAAACTTTGAAATTTCCATTTGATTAAATTTTATCATCTTCTTAAGAATACTTAAAATTTACGTAGACAATTTTTAAAAACGCATATCATTGGCATCTGACGTCTACTTTCTGATGATGAAAAGTTTATTTTAATAAATATATTAGGTAATTAGTAATCGCGTTTCAAAGTTTTCCAATAGGTTAACATGGGATTTCGCGATTGGAGAGTTTCAGTGCAGCGGCCCCTTAAGGCTGTTCTTAAATCCAAAGAGTCAACTTTCTGACATAAGTTTTAATTCATTTTTGTTCGGAAATGCATGAAACTAGAAAGTGTTGTTATTCAGAAACTATGTCATCGAACTGTTTTTTCCGTTTTCTTGTAAACGCAATAGATCTTTCAGAAAATACTGTCAAAGTTGACATTTTGAACTGAACATCCGAACGAAAGAAGAAAATCCAGTTAGTAAGCGGAGAAAAATGCCGTGTCAACTGATCAAAATCGCTTATAACTGAATAGGTAAAAAAATGAGGATGAAAAAAATGGGAAAAACAGCTCGATTCCAAATCGCTTCCATGAACAGGCTTTCCAATTTTATATATTTCTTAAAAAGTGAATTTGTAAATGTGTCAAAACGTTTTCGCTTGGTGAGCAGAGCCGTTGAGAACAGCCTTAAGACAAATAAGTTACCACTAGGTAGTAGTGCTGTAAAAGTAACGATGAAATGAACGCCCGTGTGCATTCGTTACTTTCAAAACACTATCCGTAAGAAAGTATTCGTTACTTGTTACTTTCATTACTCTTTAGAAAACGGATATTAAAAATTACTGCAAGTACTAGTACACATATATTCGGTGTATTTTCTAATTTTCAGATGATCGTTGCGATTATAATTAGCTTTAACGATTCCTTAAACTAAAAGATGAAAACTATTTAGATGCCTACACTGATTTAACATTTCATAAAGTGTAAAACTGGGCGTTTAAAATACTATATGTGAAACATATGGTCACAAGACTGAAGCAAATCTAATTATATACCGTACATGAATTCTTTACCGTTACCTAGACCCATAATGGAATTTTGAACGAAACCTTTCTATAACGAAAATCTTCGCAAAAGTGTAATCAATCACAATATAATAATAAATAAATGCAATCTGTGAAAGTGGAATTTTACTTTGAATGAACGATCTCATAGCAACCGTTCTTCTAAAAGCAGTTTGTTCTGTTATTAACCACGTGACTTCAAAAACGTCCTTCCAAAATTCATATTTTCGGTGAATGAATGGGCTCTAAAGTAACAAAACAATTTGATGAACACCCGTATGTGATACTAATACGGGAATAAATGAAACTGATTCAGAGTCCAAAGTCCGAACACATGCTCTCCTCTTTCCCCTCAGACTATTCGACTCTATTCCTGAATCGCCCCACCAGTGGCCGAGAGGTTCTGCTCTTGAAGCTGGTAGACGGGAGGTGCTGGATTCGATCCCAATCGCGACCGTCGGCCTAATCGTTCGGAGTTTTCGTGGTTTTCTTCGAACCTTGGTTTTCCAAGCATTAATACGGTTTATGTTCCCTTAGAAAGACCCCCCACGGAGGGCACTCCCCCCATTAGGGCCTATATCCCTCGTGTTGATAATTGGCCGTCATAAACACAACCAACCAACCAGCCATTCATGAATCACGAAATGAAGGTAGCGTTTGAAGTTTGTTTCATTTAGTTCTGCGGTACATTGATGCAGTATAACGAATCAAACTCCAAAGTAACGATTCGGTACTTCGTATTAGAGAGAATACCCGTTATTCATTAACGAATACATGCGATTTGCAACAGCTGTACTAGATAGCATTACTTAGCAGAATTTTCCAAAAAAAAAAAAAAAATGCTTATTTAAGTTAGATTTTTTTTGAAGTGTCAGTTAATAGTGTTAATTACTGTCAATAACTAGGGGTTTCAACCTATTATCTTTAGTTATGATAAACAGTGATGTTTTGCTAATATAATCTGAATGTTTTGGAATGTGTTTCATAATATATGCTTTACGAATGATTATTTTTATTGGTATAATTTTGTTAAGGAAATATTAAAGAGTAGAATGCAGAGACAGAAAAACAGAATTAAAGAAGGCTGCAATAATATTGTTAAGCATCCAGATTTATCTTGGAGGGAGGGAGAAGTTAACAAAACATTCTAAAAGAAAAATATAAAAAAGAAAATCTGCTCATAATTATTTATTTTTTCAATTTCTTTTAATATTTTAAGACAATTATTTTTAAGATTCTTTTTTTCAAGAATAAATAGCTGAATTAGAAGCTTTTTTTACATATATATAACAAAAAATATATTTAAAAAAAACAAAAAAACAAAACATAAATAGAGAAGTGTTTTAAAGTCATATTATGTTTTTTTTTTCTTTTGCTTCAATTTCAGCATTGTTTTCCTTAACAAAGAAATATCACAAGGATAAATAAAAGGTTATTTTAACTTAATATTTAATCCTCTCAATTACAGAAAAAAATTAAATAAATTTTTTAAATATTTTTTTTTTATCTTTTCCTTTCTTCTACTTTATGATTTTTTTAATAAAAATATATATTTTTTAGGATTACGCTTTAAAGAAATTTCTTCTTCTTGGTTTAATTTATCATTTCAAAAATTGTCGCTGCTGCAATCGAGAGGAAAAAAAGGAAAGACATTTTCTATAAACTCCCAAGCATGCAATATTTTTTTTTTTTTTTTTATCCAGATTAATCTCTTTACGTCAACGTCTTTTATACATCTCATGGGAAATTCAGATTTCAGTGAAGATTTTTAACCCGAGGCGAAGTCCCATTTACTTCAAACTTGTCTAGCACTCTTTTCTTTTTTTTCTGTGGAAATGTATTTTACACATTTTTATTTACCATTACTGTTTACTGCGAAGAGTAACGAATTTAGTGAAATAAGCACACAAAATTTAGTAGATACTTTTCAAAAGCATTCAAATTGGTTTCGAAATAAATTTTCTTTGTCTACAGAAGGGGGGGGGGGGGAGGGAGATAACTAAACATTCTAAAAGAAAAATATTAAAAAAATATGAAGACAAATTTTGCTAATAATTGTTTGTTTTTTCAATTTCTTTTAATTTTTTATGACAATTCTTTTTAAGATTTTATTTCTTAAGAATAAATAGTTGAATTAAAAGCTCCTTTATATATATACTAGCAGGCTATGCCCGCTGCGCTGGTCAATATTTCCAAATGAACCTTGGATTAAACTAAATGGTGAATTTGAACTTGTATTTTAAACAATATGGATCTTCAGCTTGACCTTGCACATTACTGAAAACGATGCGAACGCCATTGCGATATAATGTTATCTTAAGCGTTGGACAAAATTTAGCAATTAAGAAGTAATTGTTTTAGTTGATTATAAACAGCGCACTTATGGTCGGGTAATGAGACCGTTATGACAACAGGAATTAACACCTCTGTAACTAATCAACATATAATGAAATCGTACATACTAACACCATTCCTAAAAGTCATGCAACAGGGCCACTTGTAACAAAATATGTTCTGTAGATTTTTTTTAAAAGGCTAAACTTTCATACTCAGGTTCACTTAATTTTTGAACTTTTACTGTTGCTCTATAACTAAGTACCCTTGAACAATATGTATACACTAAAACCTTTCCAAAATTATTACCTAACTAATTGTGGTATATCCTACGAAAGTATTATAAACAATCGGAATGAAATGCAAATTTCCGTTGTAAATATATTGTAGATGATGATGATGCGATTTTGTGTAATAGAATTCATAGTAAAGTTTTCGCTTCAAACAAAAACGATGCTTTCAACATTAAAGCTAATGCACCAATATGTGAAGTATCCGATTACGGAAGGTTAACTTGAATTCTCATGAGCAACTACTCAAAGAAAAGTGAATATGTGGTTTTTGTGATACTTTTATGTCAGCCGGGCGCAGGTAATAAATCAATAAAGATTGTTTTCATAACATATACTTATTTTATTATTTTCATTTAAAACACATACCTTTCACTCATTTAATTTAAAATGCATGCCTTATACTAATTTCATTTAAAAAACTGAAAAGATAAACAATAACAGGAAATAATGCCATAATTAAGAGCAAAAAAATATTTTTAATTTACATACGCAAAATGTAACTACTGCTACTTGGAATTTTAAAAATGCTATCAGCGAGATGTGCGCACGGTTGTTATAAATGTACCCATTTTTTCTTCTTATCGAGGAGCAATTTATAAATCGCACAATATTATTCCAATTTCTTGCATTGAGGAACCTATGACCGGAAAAAATGGAAAAAGACTCTTGTAGATTCTTCGGATGACGGCATCTAACGCCATAAACCGAGTTTATATATATGAAAATAATTTTTAAGTCGTTACAAACATTGCTTTCATACTTAAATATTTTCATTGGTACTATTTGTTATCCGGTCGACCAATTTCGCCAAATTATATAAATCGCCAAACCATTCGCCAAATTATATAAATTGACATAATCTTTATTTTAAATAACGAAATAACAAATAAATTAGTATAACATTAATAAAAATACAAATAAAACGTCGAAATTAAAATCACTTGATGACGTAAACACGTGTAGTTTGTTTAAATTCAAGTGAATTTGATATTTACGATCAACCATTATTGGCATTTAATCTTATAGTTTGACGATAGATTTTTGGTCGACGGAATATCTAAGTAGTACCTTTTCCATTTTTGTTTTATAACGCTACATTCTCAGTAATTTTTTCCCTTTTAATTTACATAAAATCACTATTTAAAAAAAAAATTAAGATGCTTGCATTTTTATTTCAAACTCATAGAGCCGGTTTTATTTTTTAGCCAAAAGGGTTTATTTGAATTTTTTCCGTTGCTAGAGTAACGGATGTAATGATAGATATTTTGAGGTTTAGATGCCAAAGACACCGCCAAATTAGAAAAATATGAAATGTGTCATGAACTGTTGGACTTATAAAGATTTATTTGGTAGCATTCGATTCAGCATACAAAACTACATTAAAATATGCTATCATTTGACGCATAATTTTGATATTCGATTTTTTTCCCCTCCCCGTGCAAAAACCATTAGGGGTGACACTTTAGAAAATCCTTTCTTAGCAGAAGTTTATGTCATAAGAAGTATTTTTACCACGATTTTCAAGATTTTAGGTTCAATAGTTTGCGCTGTGCGTTAATTAGTCCCCTAATCCAGACTTTATTTTATATAATATATTAGATATGCGATTTTGCGGTGAATCGAGGATCGAAAATTAGTCCAATATCATTTGAAATATTACATAACAGAGGAGAAAGTACGAAGAAAGACGAAGAAGAAATGACGAATTACAAAAGACTTGTAATTTTTTTTTTCAAAATGTTGACTTTTTCCATAGTAATAACGTATTAAAACATAAATTTCCTTAAAAATTATCTTTATTTCCTAGATTTCGAATCTGTGAATTTTCCTATAAATGAAATTGGCGATATGACTTGAGAAAATAGATAATATTTGCTTAAATAAAATAGGTAATATTCGTTGATCTGAGTTCGAGTTTATAAATATCACATGCTTTCGGAATTACGGCGAAAAACATTTTAAAAAGTATGAAATTATTTTACAATATGTATGTGTGGCAGAAATTCACACTGAAATTTAAGTATTCGATTCCATTTTTAAAATATTAACTGATATCTATATAAGTTACAATTGAATATGAAAATGTACTCAAAAAATGATCTCTTTCACCTAAAAAAACACCATTTGTGAGAACATTCTCAAGCTAATGTCACGCTTATGCATTTTTGGCTTAAAATCACATTGTTTGGCGACAAAAGAAAAATAAAAAAATTGTAAAGAAACAAATAGTAATTACACATGTGACTCACAATTACACCTACTTGTTTCTTCTTTAAGTCACGTGATGGGACAATTAGATATATAAAAAAAGAAAAGAACAGAACAGAAAGAAAATGTCGTTAAAATTTCATCTAATCAAATTTTCAGATTCGTTTCCATATCTAACGCAAGCGATAAAGAGCCAAATATTGCGTATCAAGTGTAATATTTCTTATTAAATTAATTTTTAAGCATTACAAATATTTCTTTCAGGTTTTGATTAAATGTTTCCGTTTTTTAATATTATCACTCATTAAAACGGATTTTCTTCTTCTTTTTTTTCATTTAAATAAAATTAGTAACAGTTTTTCTTTTATTTTTCGAGGTTTAATAGCCGTTTCAATTTTTTTTATCAACGATGAATTTCGCTAAGAAATAAAATGGTAACCTTATCGCCCAAAATAACAGATTTTTCCGTCATAATTCTAAAACTAATATAGGTAGAATAATGTGTTATAGCTTAAAACCTTCCTTGAAACAATACCTATCTATCGGTATAGGTTCCGTAAAAATCCATGCAGTAGAACTCAAAATCTAGGCGTTCGGAACGAAATTTCCGTTTGGATTTTATATATATAATAGATAATAGAATAGATAATAGATTTTATATATATATAATAGAATAGATAATAGATTATGTGTTATGAACTATCCCAAAGTTCAAAACAGATCGCATTGTTATATTTCCTAATTTTAACAATATCGCGTTATGTTAGTTCCACATTCGACCACCAGGGAGCGCACTCTATTCTTAACGAAAGCGTATCTGAACGAAACTCCTTCATGCAACCTTTCCGTAGATACATGAATCGGGAGGGTGGCGGTCTTAACCAATAATTTAAGATAATTGCTGAAATTACTACGAAAAATATTTTAAAGGGGCTCTACGCGGGCCCCTAATAGAGTTAGAGGAAATCGTAAGACGGCAAAATAGTCGCGGGGAAAAGTTTGCTTGGGTGCTTCGGAGCTACTTTTGGCACGAGATCTAAGCTCTACGACCAATAGGAGCCCAGATATTTAAGAAATATGAAGTAACAAAGTCCAAAATAACAGAATTTTCCGTAATAATTCTATAACTAATCTAGGTAGAATGATGTGTTATAGCTTAAAACCTTCCCTGGAACGATACCTATCTAACGGTATAAGTTCCGTAAAAATCCATGCGGTAGAACTCTAAATCTCGGCGTTCGGAACGAAATTTCCGTTTGGATTTTATATATATAATAGATAATTAAAAAGATACACAAAAACATAAATAGAAAAGGATTTTTAATTCATATAGGGTTATTTTTACTTCAATTTCAGTATTGATTTCTTAAAAAAAAAATATCAGAAGGATACATAAAAGATTATTGTAACTTAATATTTAATCCTCTCAATTAAAGACAAAAATTATTTTTTTTAATGAATTTTTTATCTTTTGCATTCTTTTACTTTATGATTTTTTTTTTAATAAAAAAATATATTTTTTAGGATTACGTTTTAAAGAAATTTGTTCTTCCTTGTTTAATTTATCAAAACAAAAACTTGTCCCTGCATCACAAGAAAGGAAAAAAGAAGACATTTTCTATAAACTCCCAAGCAGCAAGTAATATTTTTTGAGTCCAGATTAAACTAAACTCTTTAGGTTAAAGTCTTTTATACATGTCATGCGAAATTCAGATTTCAGAGAAGATTTTTAACCCGAGGCAAAGTTCCCTTTACTTCAAACTTGTCTCGTATTTTTTTTTTCTTCTTCTTTTCTGTGGAAATGGATTTTACACATTTTTATTTACCAATACTGTTTCCTGCAAAAGTGTAATGGATTTAATGAAATAAGCATAGAAAATTTAGTAAATGCTTTTTCAAAAGCATTCAAATTGGCTCCTAAATGGACTTCCTTTGTTTGCAGAAGTTGGGAGGAGGGAGATAACTAAACATTCTCAAAGAAAAATATTAGAAAAATATGAAAACGAATTCTGCTAATAATTGTTTGTTTTTCAATTTCTTATAATATTTTAAGACTTATTTTTAAGATTTTTATTTTTCAAGAATAAATAGCTGAATTAGAAGCTTCTTTATATGTATAGAATTAAAAAAAGATAAACAAAAGCATAAATAGAAAAAAAAATAGCAAATAAAGCCTTTGTGCAACAATAATAAAAAGCAGAAAAACCAACGTTTAAAAATGCACAAATAATACATGATAAGCAACAAACAGCTGTTTCGAATCTACTTGCGAGAGTATTCTTCAGTGCAAGATAGGAAAAAAGGAGCAGCGTTCTTGAAAAAGCAAGGCTGAGCAAAATGATAGACAGAGGCGCGCTGGCTTATATACCCGATGAGTGTAGCGAAGGCTCCAAAAACAACCAATGAGAGAGAAGCAGTGGAAACGACTGGGGGCACAAGTAGCGACATCTACCGGAGAAGAAAAGAAAAAAAACCAACAAAGGGGAAATTAAATTAATGCTTTCCAAATACTTGGAAAATCAGGAGTACTATATAAATCATTGACTAAAGAGTGAGAATTTTTAATGACGTGGTAAGCTTCGCAAAAATCAAGATCAAGGTTAGAAGAACATTTTTGGATAATGATGGCTGAGGAAAAATCGAACCAATGTTGAGAAGACCAAAAATGTTGAGCAATAGAAGAACGTTTAAGCTCCTGATTTTTGACATAACCTTCATGCTCTTTTAAACGAAATCTAAGAGCACGTTTAGTCTGGCCAATATAAGAAAGGCGACACTGGCAACATATTTGGTAAATACCGCAATTATCTAGGCGATCAACGGGGTGTTTGAGATTTGAAAAGGTGATTTTATTAACAGAAGTAAAAATAACATTAAAATCAAACCTTCTTAAGATTTTAGCAACTTGCTGACTGATTTTAGGAAAAAATGGTAACACAACTGAAGTATTAGAGTTGGAATTAGAATGCTTTTCAGAATGGACGGATTTCGTTAATTTCTTATAAATAGAATCAATCATAATAGAGGAATAAGCACGATCAACAGCAATAGCTTTGAGGTAATTAATTTCAGCACTAAGCAACTGAGGAGTGGAACAAATATTAGTAGCCCGAAAAACAAAAGTATTGAAAGCAACGAATTTCTGGTTAGGGGGATGAGAAGAATACCTGCGAGGTGGGAGATTGACAGCAAAATGTTTACGAAAGACGGTAGTCTGAAAGCCATTTTCGCAACGAATAACAAGGAGATCCAGGAAAGAAAGACAGTTATTGGTCTCAATTTCATAGGTAAATAGAATGAAGGGATCAATGGAATTCATAATAGAGAGAATATGATTAATATCCGAATTCTTTTCAACCAGGACATAAACATCATCAACATAACAAACATAGAACGGAAATTTTAAAATTTCAAAAAGTTTGACCTCAAAATAGTGCATATAAATATCGCATAAAATAGGACTAAGTGGATTACCCATAGCCAAACCGTCAATCATCCTTAAGAAATTACCATTGAAAACAAAAGTATTTTGCGACAAGCAAGCGCGAGTGAGAAGGAGAAGCTCCTCGATGAGATGTCTAATGGACTCAAGAGTCCATTAGGCATCTCATTGCCATTACTGTTGATTTCAATTCTAATGTTTATAAGCCTAATCTTAAAAATCCTGTTAAACAATGTCTGAAAAATTTGCGTTCTGATCCAAAATTAATTATTACTAAGGCCGACAAAGGTGGTCAGATTGTTCTTCTCGACAAATCTACGTATTTGGAAAAATCCCATAAATTAATTAAGGATGGTCCGTATGTGGATATCCGCAAAGGCCCTTCCACTAGTGAAATCAACTGTATTAAGTCTGCCATCAAGTCTTCTTCCATTATTCCTGCTAACTTTAAGAAGTCTCTTATTCCGTCTATTCCGCATTGTGCCAGGTTTTATGCTTTACCTAAGGTCCATAAACCTGACATTCCTTTTAGACCTATTGTCTCTAGTATCAGTTCAGCTTCTTATAAGCTGACATTCCTTTTAGACCTATTATCTAGTCTCTAGTATCAGTTCAGCTTCGTATAAGCTTGCCAAATATTTAGTTTCAGTTTTTTCTCCAATTTTGAGCAGTAACTGTTTTACTGTTAAAAAATCTTTTGATTTTGTTAAAAAACTTCATAATTTTAAGCCGCAGGGTCACATGATGGTTTCTTTTGATGTTAAATCCTTATTTACAAACGTTCTGGTTGAGGGGGCTTTAGATTGCTTCACGAAAAGGCTTAGTGAATTCCATTTCTCTTACTTTGAAATCGAGGAGCTTATCTTTCTCACTCGCGCTTGCTTCTCGCAAAATACGTTTGTTTTCAATGGTAATTTCTTCCGGATGATTGACGGTTTAGCTATGGGTAATCTTCTTAGTCCTATTTTATGTGATATTTATATGCACTATTTTGAGGTCAAATTTTTGAAATTTTAAAATTTCCGTTCTATGTAAGTTATGTTGATGATGTTTATATTCTGGTTGAAATGAATTCGGATATTAATCATATTCTCTCTATTATGAATTCCATTGATCCTGCATTCAATTTACCTCTGAAATTGAGACCAATAACTGTCTTTCTTTCCTGGATGTCCTTGTTATTCGTTGTGAAAATGGCTTTCAGACTACCGTCTTTCGTAAACCTTTTGCTGTCAGTCTCCCACCTCACAGGTATTCTTCTCATCCCCCTAACCAGAAATTCACTGCTTTCAATACTTTTGTTTTTCGGGCTACTAATATTTGTTCCACTCCTCAGTTACTTAGTGCTGAACTTAATTACCTCAAAGCTATTGCTGTCGATCGTGGTTATTCCTCTAATATTATCGATTCTATTTATAAGAAATTGCGAAATCCGACCATTCTGAAAAGCATTCTAATTCCAACTCTAATACTTCAGTTGTATTACCATTTTTTCCTAAAATCAGTCAGCAAGTTGCTAAAATCCTAAGAAGGTTTGATTTTAAAGTTATTTTTTCTCCTGTTAATAAAATCCCTTTTCAAATCTCAAACACCCCGTTGATCGCCTAGATAATTGGGGCATTTACCAGATCTCTTGTCAGTGTGGTCTTTCTTATATTGGTCAGACTAAACGTGCTCTTAGATTTCGTTTAAAAGAGCATGAAGGTTATGTTAAAAATCAGGAGCTCAAACGTTCTTCTATTGCTCAACATTTTTGGTCTTCTCAACATTGGTTCGATTTTTCCTCAGCTATCATTATCCAAAAATGTTCTTCTAACCTTGATCTTGATTTTTGCAAAGCGTACCACTTCATTAAAAATTCTCACTTTTTAGTCAATGATTTATCTAGTACTCCTGATTTTCCAAGTATTTGGAAAGCATTAATATAATTTTCATTTTATTGGTTTTTTTTCTCTTCTTCTCCGGTAGATGTCGCTACTTGTGCACCCAGTCGTTTCCACTGCTTCTCTCTCATTGGTTGTTTTTAAAGCCTTCGCTACCCGCATCGGGTATATAAGCCAGCGCGTCTCTGTCTATCATTTTGTTCATCTTTGCTTTTTCTAGCACGCTGTTCTTTTTTCCCTAATTTGCACTGAAGAATCTTGCTAGTAGATTCAAAACAGCTGTTTTCTGCTTTTTATGTATCATTTGTGCATTTTTAAACGTTGGTTTTTCTGCTTTTTAACATAAATAGAAAAGCATTTTAAAATCAGTGTTATTTTTTTACTTCAATTCCAGCATTGTTTTCTTTAAAAAGAAATATCAGAAGGATAAATAAAACATTATTTTAACTAAATATTTAATCCTCTCAATTATAGACAAAAATTAATTTTTTAAATGAATTCTTTAAAAGAATACTTTATCTTTTCCATTCTTTTACTTTATGATTTTTTTTTAATAAAAATATATGTTTTTTTAGAAATACGCTTTAGAGAAATTTCTTCTTCTTGGTTTAATTTATCATTTCAAAAATTGTCGCTGCAGCACAAGAGATGAGGAAAAAAAAGACATTATCTATAAACTCCCAAGAAAGTAATATTTTTTTGAGTTCAGATTAAACTCTTTACGTCAACGTCTTTTATACATCTCATGGGAAATTCAGATTTCAGAGAAGATTTTTAACCCGAGGCGAAGTCCCATTTACTTCAAACTTGTGTCGCATTTTCTTCTTTTTTCTCTGTGGAAATGGATTTTACACATTTTTTATTTACCATTACTGTTTGCTGGAAAGTGTAAAGAATTTAATGAAATAAGCACACAAAATTTGTAAACATTTTTTCAAAGTAATTCAAATCGGTTCCTAAATGGTTTTCCTTTGATTGCAAAAAGGGAAGGGAAGAGTGAGATAACTAAACGTTCTCAAAGAAAAATATATATAAAAAAATCTGCTAATAATTGTTTATTGTTTCAATTTCTTTTAATTTTTTAAGACTGTTTTTAAGATTTTATTTTTCAAGATTAAATATCTGAATTAGAGGCTTCTTTATATGTATAATTAAAAGAGATAAACAAAAACATAAATAGAAAATAATTTTAAAATCAGCGTTATTTTTTTTTTACTTCAATTTGAGCTTTGTTTTCCTTTAAAAAGAAATATCAGAAGGGTACATAACAGATTATTGTAATTTAATATTTAATCCTTTCAATTACAGGCAAGAACTATTTTTTAAATGAATTTTTTTTGTTTTCCATTTTTTTTTTTTTTTTTTTTTTTTTTTTACGATTTTTTTTTAATTTTTTTTTTTTTTAATAAAAAGAGATAAATTTTTTAGTATTACGCCTTAAAGAAATATCGTCTTTTTGGTTTAATTTATCATTTCAAAAATTGTCGCTGCAGCACAAGAGAGGAAAAAAAAGGACATTCTCTTTAAACTCTCAAGCAAGTAATATTTTTTTAGTCCAGATTAAACTCTTTACGTTAACGTCTTTTATACATCTCATGGGAAATTCCGATTTCAGAGAAGAGTTTTTTTTTCAAACAATTACTTGCAGGATTTGTTTTAATATTTTTGTAATATTTTTCTTTTAGAATGTTATCTCCCTCCCGCACCCCCCTCCCACCTTCTGGAAACAAAGGAAATCCATTTAGGAAACAATTTGAATGCTTTTGAAAAGGTATTTACCAAATTTTATGAGCTTATCCCATCAAATTCGTTACACTTAGCAGAATACAGAAATGGTAAATAAAAATGTGTAAAATTCATTTCCACTAGGGAAAAAAAAAAAAAAAAAAAAAAGACGAGACAAGTTTGAAGTAAATGGGACTTCACCTCGGGTTAAAAATCTCTGAAATCTGAATTTCGCATGAGATGTATAAAAGACGTTGACGTAAAGAGTTTAATCTAAACTAAAAAAAAAAAAAAATATATTACTTGCTTGCGAGTTTATAGGAAATGTCTTCTTTTTTTACCTCTCTTGTGCTGAAGAAAACCCACCAAACAAATTTCTAACATTTCAGATCTCAATTCTCGAGAAATGAGCGCCATTAATGACGAATCTGGATAATATAATTCTCAAGCATTAGAATTGTCTGCAGCGCAATATGAATAAAACCGTAATGGAACATGTCACATTAAAATTAGTTGCTTCTCCAAAAATGAGAAACTGTTGACTTAACGTTATGCAGAAAAAGAAAAATTTCAATCTCAAATCGATTTTTGTTTCTGCTACATGTTTGTGTGGAAGCAGTTAGTCAAAACTTTTCTCTGTTCATATTCTGTCTTCGCAGTCATTTCAAACCACACCAAAAATATTTCCAACTAAGTAAATGCGTTCTCATCATCCATTACTTTCTACTCTGGAATCAGTTATAAATTTAGATTGTCAGTGTTGCTAAGTAAGAATATTTAGCTCCATTTAAGTTTCCGATCGTAAATTACTCAGATGTCGGTTGTACACGTAGTGAGAGGGAAAAAAGAGATACAGGAGGGAAGGAAAAAAGCGAGTATGACGAAAACTTTTAAATTGATATATATTATATAGACATAATTTTGCCGTTTTGAAACACACCTGGAATAGTAAATTTTTTAATTGGGTGATTTTTTTTAATTGGATGATTTTTTTTAATTGGATGAATTACATGAATTGAATGAATTTTGAGTTAGGAGCACCAGGCTCGGTACCGTTCGATAGAGCACTAATGTGCTGCCAATGACTCGGTTTCAAGTTCTGGCTTGGACACTTTTTTACCTTGTTGGTTTTACGCCAGTTAGGAATACGAAAATTCGTACAATAAAAAAATTCAGTTTTTTAAATTGTCTTATCTTGAACTATTCGTGAATTATATTTAATAAAATGTTATGTAGTACGAAGTAGGGGAAAAAAAAGCATAAAATATTTATAAACATGATAATCATACACGTTATAAAATAACACACAAAAAAAAAATCAGTAAGAAACTTATCCGAAATACTGATAATTTATTGTTATTTTAATCTAATTAAATTTTATAACAATGGCGTTTAAAATCATGTTCGATTAATAACACAATTTATATACAGAGGAAATTGCTTCGGAATTAACCCATTTATGCCTAACGTCCCATTTTTGGGACGTTTCGAAACTTAATAATTTTTTATAATTTTTTTCTTCTTTACAACATGAAAATCGTATGAAGTAATTGCCTATAAATGTTTTTATCTATTACCGAGAGATGACAGCATAAGATTGATATTTGTTTGCTTAAATGAAGGCCTTTTTTCGGTGTTTATAGATTTTTCATTTTTCAAAATAGCGAAATTTAAAAAGTAAGTTTATTTGTATTTTTTGTATCAAGGATTCAAACAAATAAGTCATAATCTTAGCTTGTAAACTTCTTGGAAATATGTATTTTTTTTAATTGCAAAATTATGTGTTCAAACCTATTTTTTATGCATGTTTTTAACGTGCAAAATATAGGGCGTTAGGCGCAAATGGGTATATATTTCTATTAGCCATTTAAGGGACAGTTATTTATGTAAAGTCCTTTTTAAGATGAGTTTGAAATAAATTGTTTTTAACCTCAAATACAATGATTCTTAATTTATTATTAATAATATTTCTAATGCTATTTGTCTCTGTAAAGAAATAAATATATTTTTAAAATAGTTCATAAAAATACTAATTATACTATATAATATACAATTTAAAAGCTTAATTTATATAAATTTAGACAAAACATATAATTATGCATTTTCCTACATATGGATATTTCCATATTTAGTGTGTTTACATCTTATAAATAAATACAAAAAATATATTAGCGTAATTTTTTCAGTATTTTTCAAGTTCATTTTGCAATATTTTAAAGTGATTTTACCAAAAAATATTAAAAAAAACAAAATTTCAGGCATAAATGGGTTAAAAACATTCTTGACTTATCCAATACTCTAAGTTAACCAGGTTTTTACTATTCGGTTTTTGTTACAATTATAGGCATCTGTTACATTTATCATGTTTTACAAAACATCCACCAGAGTAACTTTTTAAAAGTAAAACCCACCACGGAAATTTGTAACATTTCATATCTCAATTCTCGAGAAATGAACGCCGTTAATGACGCATCTGGACTATTAATTCTCTAGCATTAGAAATGTATGCAGCACAATATGAATAAAACCGTAATGGAACATGACACATTAAATTTAGTTGCTTCTCCGAAAATGAGAATTACTCGACTTAACGTTTTGCAAAATGAAAACGTTTCAATCTGAAATCGATTTTCGTTTCTGCTACACGTGTGTGTAGAAAGCAGTTACTCAAACCATTTCTCTGTTCATAATGTGTCTGCGCAGTCGTTTCAAAGCATACCAAGAACATTTAGAAATAAGTAAATGGGTTCTCACCACCCATTACATTCTACTCTGGAATCAGTTAGAAATGTAGATTGTCAGGGTTTCTGTGTAAGCATATTCAGCGCCATTTAAGTTTCCGATCTTGAGTTACACAGATGTCGGTCATACACATAATAGTGAGAAAAAAGAGATAGAGGAGGGAAGAAAAAAAGCGAGTATGAAAAAAACCTTTAAATTTTGTATTTATGTGTGTGACATTTGTGTATATTATTTGAAGTTGAAGAATGTGTAAATAATTTCATTGACTTGCATTTTTTATTTATCTTTAAATATCATTTTATAAATTTCAGAAAAATATAAATGTAGTGCTTTGGAGCTGAAAACGAAAATTGGATTCGGTATTGGTTTTTTTATTCCATCAGAAATAAGATACGAAATAGAAAATAGTAGAAAAAGGTCTAAGTAGAAAAAGATAAACGTTTAAATAATAAACAAATTTATAAATATTATAATCTTACACGTTGTGAAGAAATAAAAAAAGATCAGCGAGAAACGAGTCTAAGATACTGAACATTTATTGTAATTTTTATCTAAGTAAAGTATACATGATTTACATTTAAAAAAAAAAAAAAAAAAAAAAAAAAAAAAAAAAAAAAAAAAACTCTTCTACTAATAACACAATTTGCATGCAGTGGTAATTTGTGGCTTTTGTAAGAAAGCTTAAAGAAGAGTGAAAAATATTCGTTGTAAGTGCACTTTGTTATAACCAATTTCCTTACAACATGTTGCTATTTGCAGTGAATTAAAAACATTTTGGATTTATCAGATACTTCAATTTAACAGGGCTCTGAATGTACTATTTTTATTCCAATTATAAATGCCTGTACGTCTAACTCTAAGCGTTATAGGCTTCCAGTTGCGATAGGAATGTTTTAGAAAATTTTGGTTATTACCAGTAAGGGTTGGGTGGGTGGTGTTTTGTGACTTTTCTGAACCACCAGCATCTAGTGAGAAGACGTCCCCTTCCACAGTTTTTATGTACACATATATGGCATGTCCAATGCCGTGTTATCCAGGTATTGAATGCATGCATTATAACTGACATTCTAAACATTTGGCGACTTCAGAAGTGATGGACAAACAACTATTTATTCCCAGTGAAGCACTTTTAATATTAACCGGCTTCCAACTGTTTCACTTCGGTAACTGGTCAATAATTGGTGCTTTCAGTATAGTTTGGTCATTTTTCTAAAATGCGTTATGCTGCTAGACATTTTCTAATACTTTTGCTGACTTTTTAAAGTCTTTATTTAACTTTTGTGACTGTTATGTTTTCAGGAAAACTCCACTCTTTGTATAATAAACTATAAACCTATTTTGAATTAGTGATAATAATAGCAAGGAAATTTATTTATTTATGACTACCTTTAGAAATAACCCTGAAAACTATTTGAATTTTCTAGTAATTTCGGGTCTTTTTTCTCAGAATCTATGACATGCGCATTAATGTTTGTTTTGGATTATTAAGGAGTTTTACCTAACTCTTCCAAAATATGTATTTTTTTATTGCATTTTCTGACAGTGCAATTAGTAAAGAATATTCGGTGACAGTTTTAGTCGATCTGATAACAATTAAAAAAGTTACGTCACTTAAGTTTACTTTGCTCTATCACACATAAATAATAACTTTACTTTTTAAACGTGATTATCTCAAAACTATGTTTTTAAAATTAATGATCACTATAAACAAATTTTAACCAATCTTCTTCTAATTTTGATCAATTCTTTTAAAGAAATATTACCTAGAGAGTAATTGTTCCTTTTAGTGCTTTGGCGAAGTTTGCGTACTGTGTGTTTCGTATGTGTAACTAAATTTTAGAATTTTATGTAGTATATATGTGGATGTGGTTTGCGCTTCCCAAAACATCACATCCCGACCGCAACAGAAAGGGTGCGGCTCTTTCTCATGAGAGCTAACAAAGCTAGCAAAGCTTGACAGACAATAAACTTAATGACTTGGTGATTTGCATCTCCAGCCTGAGAACAGAATGTTAAAATTTACTTCAGAGTTCCTCTTCGAGTTGGTATGGAAAAGACGGTCCAGACAAGCTCTGATATCGCCGGTGTATTGTCGGTCGATAAATTGCCCCAGAAGACCTTTTTTCCCCTTTAAACCTGGACATAATTTCTCCTGTAAATATAATTCATGCCATACTTCAGATATTAAAAACGTATTATTTCTACATAAGCGAGTTATCAATTAACAGCACCAATTACCGAAGGTAATTACATACATATACAAATCTATAGATCATATAGGGGGTTGCACAAAAGATTTCGGATTATTTTTTGATTGTAGATGGCAATTGTTTAAATTGTGTTATGCGTTTTCTAATCTGTTTAATTACGCACCAACTTTCGCAATAAAAACCACTGATGTTTTGTTACGTTCTTTTGAATGTGTTAGAAAGTGTTTCAGAATGTATGCTTCATGCATGATTTTTCTTTCTTGTTATTTGAGAGCATACGAAGTAATTACATAAAAAAATGTTTGAATTTTAGAAAATGCGTAATTAACAAATTTTCACAAGTAGAAATTTTTTGTTTCGACGTATAAGAATTTTTCAGAATTTTTGTATCTATTTACTTTTTTAAAGCAAATAGAAAGCTCAAAACTAGGATCAAAGAATACATAGCAGACGTCAAATACAACAGGAAATCTACAGCTTTTGCCAGACTATATAACAGAGAACCTTTACAAATAGATTTAAAAAATAGTAGAATAATTTATCCATCAAGTTCTTATTTGCCATCAATCATCAGAGAATCAATGCATATCGTCTTACGCAATGAGAATATTTGCAATGATTCCGCATCCATGGAGCTCCCTAAAATTTGGAAAGAAATGCTATACCGAATAATGAAACAATAATATAAAATAATTCACGTTCACAAACTTCCATTTTTAAAATTCCAGTTATTTTCATTATGCTTGTGTTCGCGTGATTTTTGTTTTCGTTTACTAGTTTTTCAATTTGAATTTTTGCGAAAATATTTTTATCATTTTATTTTCTTGAGAATGTTGCCGTCTGATGTAATGAAACATGTCGAGATGTAAATAAATAAAGGTATTTTTCCCCTTTTTTTAATTTATGCTTATCACTTATAGCAATTATTGAGTACTTAGAAATGTTTTCCTTAGATTGTTTTAAATAGTTAACTTTTTTTTCAATTTCCTCGAAATGTCACAATATAAAAAATATATTCTTATTTTCGCATTCTAAATTATTTTTAATTATTTTCATTATAATAAATGTAGCGCGATATTTTTCGCATGTAAAAAAATGTTTGAATGTTAACATTCTTATAGTTTTCTGTTGTCAAAATTAAATTTCCATTTAAAGTCTTAGGATAATTTATAAATTACAGTTTGATGAGATTTTGATTTATGAAAAGTAAAAATAAGATCCTTTAATGCTTGTTAATGCTTTCACTTTTTTTTTTCTGTGTATATTTTATTATTATTATTATTTAATTAATAAGGCGTACTTGTTACATTAAATGCAAAACTTTGGCGAAAGCACCAGCAATTGTTAACCTATTATTTCTTAATTTATAAAACATGAAATATAATTTTAAAATATCGTTTTATTTTTAAATGTTAATGTATCTTTCATCAATTTTTACTTTTTTATCTTTTTGTGTCAACACGGTCTCTTTGAATTCGCAGAGATATTAATGAGAATTTTTAAACTTCTTTGCTTTTTGCTGGCATGTTATAACATCATTTATCAAAAAATACTTTTTTTACTGATTGCAGAAAAAGTATAAAAATGTGATTTTGTTTTTATATAGTTCTAAGCGTTACATTTTTTTTTATCTATTCTCCTTTTTTTATTTTATATTCTTCCGATTTTTGAAAAATAACTTTTTCAAGAGCAATTTGTTAATTGAATAATCAATTTATTAAAATTCAAAGTAAAAATATTCCAGTAAGACATTTTTGTCGATATGTGGGTATATTCAGTCACTTAAAGATAAATTACTCATTCTGAAAACTGTTAGATGTCACAGCTGTTCAAATATGACAGTTTGAAGCATATTTTAAATTATTAAAGTGAATAACATATGCAGGTAAAATATTTTAACATTAAGTAATAGCTGTTAAAGTATATCGATGATTTATTCCTTGCTGGAAATACGATCGCTTTGTTCTACAGATAAAAATATTCTCGTTATGCTGGGAACTTTATAATCAGTACTTTATAATCTATGCGGTTCGAATGATATATATTTTTTGTATTATAATGCTGTTATTCAATATTATGATTTTTTTAACACTTTCCAACATAGTTGAAAATTGCTTGTGTATGTCCGTCTGTATATCTATCTGTCTGTCTAGCCCATGCTCTAACTCGTGTAAAAATACACGGATTGGTATGTAATTAATGTTTGTTGCTGATGTTTACTATGACGTGTTCTGTATTGAAAATGTAGTGTGTAGTATACTGTGTGCATAAAAGAATGTGCCAGTTTCAATGGTATTTATAACAGTTTAATGTAGACTATTTACAAAACATCATACATCAAATTGAAGGTAAACCGACCTAGTTTTTCGTACAAATGCTCAATAGTTGCACTTTAGATATACGGCACACATCCAAACTAAAGTAAAATTCTTCCCACACTTATGTTAACAAGAGTCTGGAGTAATGGAAGCAATAGCCTCTTTAATTCTGTGTCTCAACTCTGGAAAATTGTTAGGTAGCGGCGAAACGTAGACACGATCTTTTTGAAAGCCCGAAAGGAAAAAATCGCATGGCTGTAACGGCTTTTAAATCTTCAATCCAGCAATAACGCTTTACGCGCCATTTTGCGTATGTGGCACTGCAAGCGAGTCAATAACAAAGAAGTACTCGCGCATGCGCTTATTTAAGACTGTTTGAGTTACTCTTGTGACCTTGAACACACACTCTACAACGCTTACAGTTGATACCATTAATTTACCACAGGGATATTCTTTTATGAACACCTTGTATTAATAGTTCGTTTACATGACCACTCAAAATACTACCGTTCAATATGGTCTACGGAAAAAAATCGGTTGCAATATATTTTAATGATGTTACACTATTTTAAACATATTAAATTTATATACATCAATGAAATGTACTACAAGATACTTCCAGCAAAATATGGTGGGTATAGCATTTATCTTTCATTTACAGGGACACACAGAAGAATTCTCTTAGCCCTGCCTACGAGCAATAATTGCTGGAAGTGCGTTTCCAGTTGGTATGGGTTTTTAAATTTAACTAATTTATAGCATATTACGTTGTGTGTTTAAATTCTATAGATCATACACAGTGCTGTGCAAAATAATTCTGATACCTTGTCAATTATAGTTGATAAATGCTGAAATTGGGTTTCCATATATGTTAGGCGTTTTAAAAATTGTTTAATTAGATAGTATGAAACCCCCAGAAACTGAAACCGTAAGGATTCTTTCTTGTTAAAATCACTATTACGAGTAGAAAACTTTAAATCTATGCTATTCTTATTTTTATTTTTGAAATTATAGGAATACATTAAAAATTATTATTGACAAAAATTTTAAAAATATATACTCTTTATTACTAAAAAAAATTTTTCTTCATAAATAGGGTGAGAAACTTCAGTAACTGACACCATCCGTATTTTGAAAACCAGTAACTGAAAAATGAGTTATAACAGGGCTCCGCTGCTCTCCGATTACGAAATCCCATGTTTGCCTATGGGAAAACTTTCAAGCGCGACTACACTTAATATAACTATTACAATTCCGTCTTCACCATCAGAAAGTAGACGTCAGATGCCGATGATGAGCGTTTTTAAAAATTATCTCCGTAAATTTTAAGTCCATAAAAAATCCATATAAACTTTGAAATTTCCATTTGATTAAATTTTATCATCTTCTTAAGAATACTTAAAATTTACGTAGACAATTTTTAAAAACGCATATCATTGGCATCTGACGTCTAATTTCTGATGATGAAAAGTTTATTTTAATAAATATATTAGGTAATTAGTAATCGCGCTTCAAAGTTTTCTAATATTTTAACATGGGATTTCGCGATTGGAGAGTTTCAGTGCAACGGCCCCTTAAGGCTGTTTTCAAATCCAAAGAGTTAACTTTCTGACATAAGTTTTAATTCATTTTTGTTAGGAAATGCATGAAACTAGAAAGTGTTGTTATTCAGAAACTATGTCATCGAACTGTTTTTTCCATTTTCTTGTAAACGCAATAGATCTTTCAGAAAATACTGTCAAAGTTGACATTTTGAACTGAACTTCCGAACGAAAGAAGAAAATCCAGTTAGTAAGCGGAGAAAAATGCCGTGTCAACTGATCAAAATCGCTTATAACTGAATAGGTAAAAAAATGAGGATGAAAAAAATGGGAAAAACAGCTCGATTCCAAATCGCTTCCATGAACAGGCTTTCCAATTTTATATATTTCTTAAAAAATGAATTTGTAAATGTGTCAAAACGTTTTCGCTTGTTGAGCAGAGCCGTTGAGAACAGCCTTAAGACAAATAAGTTACCACTAGGTAGTAGTGCCGTAAAAGTAACGACGAAATGAACGCCCGTGTGCATTCGTTACTTTCAAAACACTATCCGTTAGAAAGTACTCGTTACTTGTTACTTTCATTACTCTTTAGAAAACGGATATTAAAAATTACTGCAAGTACTAGTACACATATATTCGGTGTATTTTCTAATTTTCAGATGATCGTTGCGATTATAATTAGCTTTAACGATTCCTTAAACTAAAAGATGAAAAATACTTAGATGCCTGCACTGATTTAAAATTTCATAAAGTGTAAAACTGGGCGTTTAAAATACTATATGTGAAACATATGGTCACAAGACTGAAGCAAATCTAATTATATACCGTACATGAATTCTTTACCGTTACCTAGACCCATAATGGAATTTTGAACGAAACCTTTCTATAACGAAAATCTGCGTAAAAGTGTAATCAATCACAATATAATAATAAATGAATGCAATCTGTGAAAGTGGAATTTTACCTTGAATGAACGATCTCATAGCAATCGTTCTTCTAAAAGCAGTTTGTTCTGTTATTAACCACGTGACTTCAAAAACTTCCTTCCAAAATTCATATTTTCGGTGAATGAACGGGTTCTAAAGTAACAAAACAATTTGATGAACACCCGTATGTGATACTAATACGGGAATAAATGAAACTGATTCAGAGTCCAAAGTCCGAACACATGCTCTCCTCTTTCCCCTCAGACTATTCGACTCTTCTCATGAATCGCCCCACCAGTGGCCGAGATGTTCTGCTGTTGAAGCTGGTAGACGGGAGGTGCTGGATTCGATCCCAATCGCGACCGTCGGCCTAATCGTTCGGAGTTTTCGTGGTTTTCTTCGAACCTTGGTTTTCCAAGCGCTAATACGGGTTAGGTTCCCTTAGAAAGACCCCCCACGGAGGGCACTCCCCCCATTAGGGCCTATATACCTCGTGTTGATAATTGGCCGTCATAAACACAACCAACCAACCAGCCATTCATGAATCACGAAATGAAGGTAGCGTTTGAAGTTTGTTTCATTTAGTTCTGCGGTACATTGATGCAGTATAACGAATCAAACTCCAAAGTAACGATTCGGTACTTCGTATTAGAGAGAATACCCGTTATTCATTAACGAATACATGCGATTTGCAACAGCTGTACTAGATAGCATTACTTAGCAGAATTTTCCCCCCCAAAAAAATGCTTATTTAAGTTAGATTTTTTCTGAAGTGTCAGTTACTAGTGTTAATTACTGTCAATAACTGGGGGTTTCAACCTATTATCTTTCCTTATGATAAACAGTTATGTTTTGCGAATATATTCTGAATGTGTTTCATAATCTATGCTTTACGAATGATTATTTTTATTGGTATAATTTTGTTAAGGAAATATTAAAGAGTAGAATGCAGAGACAGAAAAACAGAATTAAAGAAGGCCGCAATAATATTGTTAAGCATCCAGATTTATCTTGGAGGGAGGGAGAAGTTAACAAAACATTCTAAAAGAAAAATATAAAAAAGAAAATCTGCTCATAATTATTTATTTTTTCAATTTCTTTTAATATTTTAAGACAATTATTTTTAAGATTCTATTTTTCAAGAATAAATAGCTCAATTAGAAGGGTTTTTTTTTATATATATATAACAAAAAATATATAAAAAAAACCCCAAAAAACAAAACATAAATAGAGAAGTGTTTTAAAGTCATATTATGTTTTTTTTTCTTTTGCTTCAATTTCAGCATTGTTTTCCTTAACAAAGAAATATCACAAGGATAAATAAAAGGTTATTTTAACTTAATATTTAATCCTCTCAATTACAGAAAAAAATTAAATTTTTTAAATATTTTTTTTATCTTTTCCTTTCTTCTACTTTATGATTTTTTTAATAAAAATATATATTTTTTAGGATTACGCTTTAAAGAAATTTCTTCTTCTTGGTTTAATTTATCATTTCAAAAATTGTCAATGCTGCAATCGAGAGGAAAAAAAGGAAAGGCATTTTCTATAAACTCCCAAGCATGCAATATTTTTTTTTTTTTTTTTTTTTTTTTTTATCCAGATTAAACTCTTTACGTCAACGTCTTTTATACATCTCATGGGAAATTCAGATTTCAGTGAAGATTTTTAACCCGAGGCGAAGTCCCATTTACTTCAAACTTGTCTTGCACTCTTTTCTTTTTTTTTTCTGTGGAAATGGATTTTACACATTTTTATTTACCATTACTGTTTACTGCGAAGAGTAACGAATTTAGTGAAATAAGTACACAAAATTTAGTAGATACTTTTCAAAAGCATTCAAATTGGTTTCTAAATAAATTTTCTTTGTCTACAGAAGGGGGGGGGGAGGAGGGAGATAACTAAACATTCTAAAAGAAAAATATTAAAAAAATATGAAGACAAATTCTGCTAATAATTGTTTGTTTTTTCAATTTCTTTTAATTTTTTATGACAATTCTTTTTAAGATTTTATTTCTTAAGAATAAATAGTTGAATTAAAAGCTCCTTTATATATATAATTAAAAAAATACACAAAAACATAAATAGAAAAGGATTTTTAATTCATATAGTGTTATTTTTACTTCAATTTCAGTATTGATTTCTTTAAAAAAAAAATATCAGAAGGATACATAAAAGATTATTGTAACTTAATATTTAATCCTCTCAATTAAAGACAAAAATTATTTTTTTAAATGAATTCTTTATCTTTTCCATTCTTTTACTTTATGATTTTTTTTAATTAAAAAATATATATTTTAGGATTACGTTTTAAAGAAATTTGTTCTTCCTTGTTTAATTTATCAAAACAAAAACTTGTCGCTGCATCACAAGAAAGGAAAAAAGAAGACATTTTCTATAAACTCCCAAGCAGCAAGTAATATTTTTTGAGTCCATATTAAACTCTTTAGGTCAACGTCTTTTATACATGTCATGGGAAATTCAGATTTCAGAGAAGATTTTTAACCCGAGGCAAAGTCCCCTTTACTTCAAACTTGTCTCGTATTTTTTTTTTCTTCTTTTCTGTGGAAATGGATTTTACACATTTTTATTTACCATTACTGTTTCCTGCAAAGTGTAACGAATTTAATGAAATATGCATAGAAAATTTAGTAAATACTTTTTCAAAAGCATTCAAATTGGCTCCTAAATGGATTTCCTTTGTTTGCAGAAGTTGGGAGGAGGGAGATAACTAAACATTCTCAAAGAAAATATTAGAAAAATATGAAAACGAATTCTGCTAATAATTGTTTGTTTTTCAATTTCTTATAATATTTTAAGACAATTATTTTTCAAGAATAAATAGCTGAATTAAAAGCTTCTTTATATGTATAGAATTAAAAAAAGATAAACAAAAGCATAAATAGAAAAAAATAGCAAATAAAGCCTTTGTGCAACAATAATAGAAAAACAGAAAAACCAACGTTTAAAAATGCGCAAATAATACATGATAAGCAACAAACAGCTGTTTCGAAATCTACTTGCGAGAGTCTTCTTCAGTGCAAGATAGGGAAAAAGGAACAGCGTTCTTGAAAAAGCAAGGCTGAGCAAAATGATAGACAGAGACGCGGTGGCTTATATACCCGATACGGGTAGCGAAGGCTGCAAAAACAACTAATGAGAGAGAAGCAGTGGAAACGACTGGGTGCACAAGTAGCGACATCTACCGGAGAAGAAAAGAAAAAAAACAACAAAGGGGAAATTAAATTAATGCTTTCCAAATACTTGGAAAATCAGGAGTACTAGATAAATCATTGACTAAAGAGTGAGAATTTTTAATGACGTGGTAAGCTTCGCAAAAATCAAGATGAAGGTTAGAAGAACATTTTTGGATAATGATGGCTGAGGAAAAATCGAACCAATGTTGAGAAGACCAAAAATGTTGAGCAATTGAAGAACGTTTAAGCTCCTGAATTTTGACATAACCTTCATGCTCTTTTACACGAAATCTAAGAGCACGTTTAGTCTGGCCAATATAAGAAAGGCGACGCTGGCAAGATATTTGGTAAATACCCCAATTATCTAGGCGATCAACGGGGTGTTTGAGATTTGAAAAGGTGATTTTATTAACAGGAGAAAAAATAACATTAAAATGAAACCTTCTTAAGATTTTAGCAACTTGCTGACTGATTTTAGGAAAAATGGTAACACAACTGAAGTATTAGAGTTGGAATTAGAATGCTTTTCAGAATGGACGGATTTCGTTAATTTCTTATAAATAGAATCAATCATATTAGAGGAATAAGCACGATCAACAGCAATAGCTTTGAGGTAATTAATTTCAGCACTAAGCAACTGAGGAGTGGAACAAATATTGGTAGCCCGAAAATCAAAAGTATTGAAAGCAACGAATTTCTGGTTAGGGGGATGAGAAGAATACCTGTGAGGTGGGAGACTGACAGCAAAAGGTTTACGAAAGACGGTAGTCTGAAAGCCGTTTTCGCAACGAATAACAAACACATCCAGGAAAGAAAGACAGGTATTGGTCTCAATTTCAGAGGTAAATAGAATGCATGGATCAATGGAATTCATAATAGAGAGAATATGATTAATATCCGAATTCTTTTCAACCAGGACATAAACATCATCAACATAACAAACATAGAACGGAAATTTTAAAATTTAAAAAAATTTGACCTCAAAATAGTGCATATAAATATCACATAAAATAGGACTAAGAGGATTACCCATAGCCAAACCGTCAATCATCCGGAAGAAATTACCATTGAAAACAAAAGTATTTTGCAACAAGCAAGCGCGAGTGAGAAGGAGAAGCTCCTCGATGAGATGCCTAATGGACTCAAGAGTCCATTAGGCATCTCATTGCCATTACTGTTGATTTCAATTCTAATGTTTATAAGCTTAATCTTAAAAATCCTGTTAAACAATGTCTGAAAAATTTGCGTTCTGATCCAAAATTAATTATTACTAAGGCCGACAAAGGTGGTCAGATTGTTCTTCTCGACAAATCTACGTATTTGGAAAAATCCCATAAATTAATTAAGGATGGTCCGTATGTGGATATCCGCAAAGGCCCTTCCACTAGTGAAATCAACTGTATTAAGTCTGCCATCAAGTCTTCTTCCATTATTCCTGCTAACTTTAAGAAGTCTCTTATTCCGTCTATTCCGCATTGTGCCAGGTTTTATGCTTTACCTAAGGTCCATAAACCTGACATTCCTTTTAGACCTATTGTCTCTAGTATCAGTTCAGCTTCTTATAAGCTGACATTCCTTTTAGACCTATTATCTAGTCTCTAGTATCAGTTCAGCTTCGTATAAGCTTGCCAAATATTTAGTTTCAGTTTTTTCTCCAATTTTGAGCAGTAACTGTTTTACTGTTAAAAATTCTTTTGATTTTGTTAAAAAACTTCATAATTTTAAGCCGCAGGGTCACATGATGGTTTTTTTTATGTTAAATCCTTATTTACAAACGTTCTGGTTGAGGGGGCTTTAGATTGATTCACGAAAAGGCTTAGTGAATTCCATTTCTCTTACTTTGAAATCGAGGAGCTTATCTTTCTCACTCGCGCTTGCTTCTCGCAAAATACTTTTGTTTTCAATGGTAATTTCTTCCGGATGATTGACGGTTTAGCTATGGGTAATCTTCTTAGTCCTATTTTATGTGATATTTATATGCAATATTTTGAGGTCAAACTTTTTGAAATTTTAAAATTTCCGTTCTATGTAAGTTATGTTGATGATGTTTATATTCTGGTTGAAATGAATTCGGATATTAATCATATTCTCTCTATTATGAATTCCATTGATCCCTGCATTCAATTTACCTCTGAAAGTGAGACCAATAACTGTATTTCTTTCCTGGATGTCCTTGTTATTCATTACAAAAATGGCTTTCAGACTACCGTCTTTCGTAAACATTTTGCTGCCAGCCTCCCACCTCACAGGTATTCTTCTCATCCCCCTAACCAGAAATTCATTGCTTTCAATACTTTTGTTTTTCGGGCTACCAATATTTGTTCCACTCCTCAGTTGCTGAGTGCTGAAATTAATTATCTCAAAGCTATTGCTGTTGATCGTGCTTATTCCTCTAATATGATTGATTCTATTTATAAGAAATTAACGAAATCCGTCCATTCTGAAAAGCATTCTAATTCCAACTCTAATACTTCAGTTGTGTTACCATTTTTCCTAAAATCAGTCAGCAAGTTGCTAAAATCTTAAGAAGGTTTCATTTTAATGTTATTTTTTCTCCTGTTAATAAAATCACCTTTTCAAATCTCAAACAACCCGTTGATCGCCTATATAATTGCGGTATTTACCAAATATCTTGCCAGTGTCTCCTTTCTTATATTGGCCAGACTAAACGTGCTCTTAGATTTCGTTTAAAAGAGCATGAAGGTTATGTCAAAAATCAGGAGCTTAAACGTTCTTCTATTGCTCAACATTTTTGGTCTTCTCAACATTGGTTCGATTTTTCCTCAGCCATCATTATCCAAAAATGTTCTTCTAACCTTGATCTTGATTTTTGCGAAGCTTACCACGTCATTAAAAATTCTCACACTTTAGTATGATTTATCTAGTACTCCTGATTTTCCAAGTATTTGGAAAGCATTAATTTAATTTCCCTTTTTCTCTTCTTCTCTGGTAGATGTCACTACTTGTGCACCCAGTCGTTTCCACTGCTTCTCTCTCATTGGTTGTTTTTGGAGCCTTCGCTACCCGCATCGGGTATATAAGCCAGCGCGTCTCTATCTATCATTTTGCTCATCCTTGCTTTTTGTAGCACGCTGTTCCTTTTTCCCTATTTTGCACTGAAGAAGAATCTCGCTAGTAGATTCAAAACAGCTGTTTGCTGCTTTTCATGTATTATTTGTGCATTTTTAAACGTTGGTTTTTCTGCTTTTTAACATAAATAGAAAAGCATTTTAAAATCAGTGTTATTTTTTTACTTCAATTTCAGCATTGTTTTCCTTTAAAAAGAAATATCAAAAGGATAAATAAAACATTATTTTAACTAAATATTTAATCCTCTCAATTATAGACAAAAATTAATTTTTTAAATGAATTCTTTAAAAGAATACTTTAACTTTTCCATTCTTTTATTTTATGATTTTTTTTTAATATAAAAATATGTTTTTTAGAAATACGCTTTAGAGAAATTTCTTCTTCTTGGTTTAATTTATCATTTCAAAAATTGTCGCTGCAGCAGAAGAGATGAGGAAAAAAAAAGACATTATCTATAAACTCCCAAGCAAGTAATATTTTTTTGAGTTCAGATTAAACTCTTTACGTCAATGTCTTTTATACATCTCATGGGAAATTCAGATTTCAGAGAAGATTTTTAACCCGAGGCGAAGTCCCATTTACTTCAAACTTGTCTCGCATTTTCTTCTTTTTTCTCTGTGTAAATGGATTTTACACATTTTTATTTACCATTACTATTTGCTGCAAAGTGTAAAGAATTTAATGAAATAAGCACACAAAATTTGTAAACACTTTTTCAAAGGAATTCAAATCGGTTCCTAAATGGATTTCCTTTTTTTGCAAAAAGGGAAGGGAGGAGTGAGATAACTAAACATTCTCAAAGAAAAATATATATAAAAAAATCTGCTAATAATTGTTTATTTTTTCAATTTCTTTTAATTTTTTAAGACTGTTTTTAAGATTTTATTTTTCAAGATTAAATATCTGAATTAGAGGCTTCTTTATATGTATAATTAAAAGAGATAAACAAAAACATAAATAGAAAATAATTTTAAAATCAGCGTTATTTTTTTTACTTCAATTTGAGCTTTGTTTTCCTTTAAAAAGAAATATCAGATGGGTACATAAAAGATTATTGTAATTTAATATTTAATCCTTTCAATTACAGGCAAGAACTTATTTTTTAAATGAATTTTTTTTTTGTTTTCCATTTTTTTTTTAATTTTACGATTTTTTATACATATATATATATATTTTTTTTAATAAAAAGTGATAAATTTTTTAGGATTACTCCTTAAAGAAATATCGTCTTTTTGGTTTAATTTATAATTTCAAAAATTGTCGCTGCAGCATAAGAGTGGAAAAAAAAGGACATTCTCTTTAAACTCTCAAGCGAGTAATATTTTTTTAGTCCAGATTAATCTCTTTACGTCAACGTCTTTTATGCATTTCATCGGAAATTCAGATTTCAGAAAAGAGTTTTTTTTTTCCAAACAATTATTAGCAGAATTTGTTTTAATATTTTTCTTTTAGAATGTTAAGTTATCTCCCTCCCGCACCCCCCCCTTTCTGCAAACAAAGGAAATCCATTTAGGAAACAATTTGAATGCTTTTGAAAAGGTATTTACCAAATTTTATGAGCTTATCCCATCGAATTCGTTACACTTAGCAGAATACAGAAATGGTAAATAAAAATGTGTAAAATTCATTTCCACAGGAAAAAAAAAAAAAGACGAGACAAGCTTGAAGTAAATGGGCCTTCACCTCGGGTTAAAAATCTCTGAAATCTGAATTTTGCATGAGATGTATAAAAGACGTTGACGTAAAGAGTTTAATCTAAACTAAAAAAAAAAAAATATTACTTGCTTGGGAGTTTATAGAAAATGTCTTCTTTTTTTACATCTCTTGTGCTGCAGCGACAATTTTTGAAATGATAAATTAAACCGAGAAGAAGAAATTTCTTTAAAGCGCAATCTTAAATAATATATATATTTTTTAATTTAAAAAAAATCATAAAGTAAAAAAAAATAATTTAAAAAATTAATTTTTGTTTGTAATTGAGAGGATAAAATATTAAGTTAAAATAATCTTTTATGTAGCCTTCTTATATATCTTTTTAAAAGAAAACAATGCTGAAATAAAATAATAACGCTGATAAAAAAAAAAAATTCTATTTATGTTTTGGTTTATCTTTTTTAATTACATATCTAAAGAAGCTTGTAATTCAGCTATTTATTTTTGAATAATAAAATCTTAAAAAGAATCGTCTTAAAAAATAAAAGAAATTGAAAAAACAAACAACTATTAGCAGAATTTGTTTATATATTTTTGTAATATTTTTCTTTTGGAATGTTTAGTTATCTCCCCCCCCCCCCTCCCCTTCTACAAACAAAGGAAATCCATTTAGAAACCAATTTGAATGCTTTTGAGTCCAGATTAAACTAAACTCTTTAGGTTAAAGTCTTTTATTACATCGCATGGGAAATTCAGATTTCAGAGAAGATTTTTAACCCGAGGCAAATACCCATTTACTTCAAACGTGTCTCGCATTTTTTTTTCTTTTTTTTCTGTGGAAATGGATTTTACACATTTTTATTTACAATTACTGTTTTCTGCAAAGTGTAACAAAATTAATGAAATAAGCACACAAAATTTAGTAAAAACTTTTCAAAAGCATTCAAATTGGTTGCAAAATGGATTTCCTCTGTTTGCAGATTTTTGTGAGGCCTTTTTACCTCGCAAGAGCAGACAAAACTAGTGTGCTTTTCGCTTTCAAATGAAAAAAAAAATACACATAATCTAATTATTAGAGAGCAAGCTTAACGTGGTTAAAAATAAATAAAGCATTCAAAGAATTGGTAGCAAAAGCTATTATTATAAGTGTTTTTTTTTTTTCTATTATAAGAAAATTTAAATTACCACAAAATAAAATCTATTTTTTAATAAAATTGCTGATAATAATCTTTGTAATAAAAAAAATAAAATTGCAAAACAATTTCGATTAAATAATGAAGTGCTAGAATGTAGAATGATCACATTAAATCTCACATTTAAACAGAACTGTTTCCTAGTCAATATAGCCAATAGGCATTTTCTGCGGTTGCAACCTTTTTTTTTTTTTTTTTTTTTTTTTTTTTTTTTTTTAAAAAAAATACAAAAATGAATAAAAATTTGTTCTACAGGGAATTTATCTAAGTTTTAAATTCTAATATTTTAAACCTCTCTTTTCTTCAATTTTAAGAAATGATAGTGATATATATATATATATATATATATATATATATGATCAAATATATTGAAACATAAACAAAAAAATAAAATTTTTAAAACATTTGCAATATACATTTTTAAAACATATTGTTTTATTTTTCTTTGCTTCTTTTAACTTTGGAAGTTTTTTCCCCCTTAAAAGTGAGATATAGAAAAATATTTATTGGTGTAAAAGATTAAAAATAAATAAATAAAAAAATGCGATAAAAATAAAAATATGCGGTTAAAAATTTGTTCTGGAGGGAATTTAATTGAGTTTTAAATTCTAATTTCTTAAAACTCTTTTTTTTAATTTTAAGAACTGATTTCTTTTAATAGGGTTAAATATATTTAAACATAAATGAAAAAAAATTAAAACATATTGTCTTGTATTTTACTTCCTTCGACTTCAGTAAGTTTTTTCCCCTTAAAATTGAAATACAGAAAAATTAATATTTCCTAGTGAAAAAGATTATTTTAACTTAATATAAAATCCTTTCAATACTGAAAAGAAACTATTTTTTAACCCTTTAACACTTCCTTTTCTTTTTTTTCTTTATGAGAGGAATAATTTAATAAAAAAATGTTTTCACGATTGCCATTTTAACAAAATATATTCTACTTAAGTTTTATTTATTATTTTAAGAATTTTCGTCTGCATAAAAAGAAAAAAAAAATCCCGTAAACTTCCATGCAAGTAACAATATTAAGTCTATTTTACGCTCTCTAGACGTCAAAGGAATAAATATAAGAAAAAAAAAATTAAACAGAACGTTCAATTAATTAGAATTATATTAAATATTATGTCATAAGGATAAATATCCCTTAAAAAAGTTTTAACTTGATATTTAACCTTTTCAATTACTGATTTTTTTTTCTTGTGTTTAATTTATTATTTCAAAAATTGTCGTCTGCACCATAGAGAGAATTTTCTGTTAATTTCCGTGCAACTAATATTTTTTGAGACCAGATTAAACTCTTTACATCAGCGACTTTTATGTAAAGAGCTTCCCATGGGAAATTCAGATTTCGAAGAAGATTTTTAGTCCCATTTACTTCATGCTTGTACCGTTTTTTTTTTTTGTTTTTGTTTTTTTTTTTTTTTTTTCTTGTGGTAATGTATTTTACACTTTTCTTTTATTTTTACTACTATTTTTATTTTTTCTTTTTTTGTAAAATGTAACAGAGTTAATAAAATATCGAGATAAAATTTAGCAAACCTTTTTCAAAGCATTAAGATTGTTTTAAATGAATATTCTTGCATGGAGATATTTGTGAGGTATTTTTTCCTCACAACAGGTGTGAAGAAAAGTAGTCTGCTCTGCTATTTCGTATGATTTTTATTTTTTAAATACACTCAATCTGATTTCTTGAGAGTAAGCTGAGCATTTTCTTCAAAAAGTATAACACCAGAGAACTACTAATCGTCTTATTTTTAACATTATACACTATGACGCAAAAGTTTAGACAATGAAGAAATTCTTACATACTTTGAAAAATATTTATTCAATTTTCAAATCACTGCTTGAACTTAATGTGCTGTACATATAAACAATATTTATAACAAAGAAAAGTGGAATTGTGCATATTGCAATAAATTAAATGGTAACAAAAATAAACTGCTGTCTCAAAAGTTTAGACACAAATTAAATAAAATCGAAATAAACAATTTTTAAAACCGGGTTGCGCATCCATGCTTATGTATTACGTCATATACACGAGATTGCATGGAAGAAACTAAATCTTGCATAGTTTGTGGATCGATATCGTACCATGCATTCTCAATAGATGTCTTAAGTTCCTTTTCAGAAGAGTATTGTCTAGCGTTGCTATAAACTTTGCGACACATAATGCTCCAAAGGTTTTCTATAGGGTTAAGATCTGGGCTACATGCTGGCCAGTCGAGAACTCTTATATTATGGGAATTAAACCAAGATTTTGAATGTTTTGCAGTGTGAATTGAAGCATTGTCTTGCTGAAATTCCCACTGAGGACCCCCTAGAAGCTCAGCAAATGGCAGTAGGTTTTCTTCTAATGTCTGTGTATAATGCTGTGAAGTTTGACGACCACTGGTGAAGGTCAGGGATACTTGTCCATTATAGCAAAAGGCTGCCCAAACCATCACCGAGCCCCCTCCTTGTCTGCGACTAAAAAAACGTCGAGGTTCCTTCCGCAAGTCATGCCAATACGATAAACAACCATCTGGACCATCCAGATTCCACTTTTTTTCATCGCTAAATATAACTGACTGCCATTTCTCTCCATATGACATATGCTTTCAAGCCCACATAAGTCTTTGTAACTTATGATATGGTTTCAGAGCTGGTTTCTTCTGCATTTTGCTATAAACGATTGTTCCTTTTTCCAAAATTCGTCTACGAATCGTATCCTTTGATACAGAGAGTCCCGATGAGCTTTGAACTCCACGTACGCTCATTTGCTGAGTACTCGCTAGTCTTTGTATCAGGCGATCCTCTCGTACATTTGTCACACGTGGCCTCCCAGACCGACATTTTGCTTTATATTCGGAACCACTCGATAAAACTCGATAAATAGATTTTTTTGACCTATTAATAATAGCAGAAATTTCAGAAACGCTCTTCCCTTCACCTTTCAACTGCCAAATCCTTGAAACCTCATTCACTTGAATTTCTTTAGCTCTCGGCATGTTGACTATGAAGCGCAATCGTTTGCAGAACTTAAGTACTCCAAATTTGTGACATCATCGATTCTAAATTTGCATATGCCAGCGAATATTCAAAGAAATTTGGAATAGTGTCTAAACTTTTGCGACAAGCACATTTGAATTTTTATGAAAAAAATTAGTATTATAGCAAATAAAACGACTGTCTTTTGTACATAGCATTATAAATCAGTTTTTGAATATATTTACAGGTTTTTGTAATTCTGACGTCATAATTCTACATTTTAAAGCTGAATGACGTCATTGTCTAAACTTTTGCGTCATAGTGTAATAGCTTTTTCAGTATTATAATAGGTATTACATAATACATGTTATATGTATTATTACAGATATATTTTTTAAAGCAAATAAATAAGTAGAATGCTGAAATTCATCTTTAGAAAGTTAAAAATTACAACTACACATAATGTGCTTTATTTCTTAAAAATTCCTGCCGGCCCGGCCTACAGGCAGAGGTAGATTTCAAAGTTAAGTATACTAATTTCACCAACAAAAACAAAATCATTATCAGATATAAATCCACTTTAACATCTGTCTGCTTTTGACGAGTTTTTATTTCCTTTTTATAAAATAGCTGGTTTTATCGGAATCATGTTAAGGCGATATTAAAAAAAATATTTTTCCATACTCAACAACTCGAAATTTTCTGGCACATTTTCAGATTCATTTTTAATTTAAAAAAAAAAATGAAACATGCTGATGTGATTTTTGAAAAGATTTATAAGCGACCTGTGTTTTTATTTTTCTTTCAATTAATTAAAACTTGATTAATAAACAATTATTTTCTCAGTAGGACAATATTTTTCGTTTCTAACAATCGCTTCGGGAAATTCTGTTCAAAATGCCCACTTTGACATACTTTTTTGAAATATATTCTGCCTCTATCAAAAAATCGATCATTACTGTACATTATATAGTTTCTGAATAAGAGAATCTAGCAATTGGATGCATTTGAGAGCAAAAATGAATTTAAAAAATAGTAAGAAAATAGACAGTTTGGATTTGAATGCACCCTTAATAAGATGATTTTTTACTTCAATCGCTATGTATTTTTAATTTGTTTTTGCTGTAAGAATTGGCCCTATCAAAAACTTCTCTATATAAATATTGAAGACAATGTTAAGAAGATATATGATAAATTCATGGAGATTTTATATCTTGTGAATTGACGGAGTTATTAAAATTTTTCTTCTTCACCCCCCCCCCCTTTTATGTTTTCGTTTTTAATTTTTTTTTCGGTACGAATTGGTCCTATTAAAAACTTGTGAATATAAAAGTTGTAGATAATATTAAGGAGATGTATAATAAAATTATTGGATTTGATATCTTGAGAATTGTCGAAGTAAGGAATTTTTTTTCTCCCAAAAACCCTATTTTTTGCGCTCCTTGAGCCTATTTTAAATTTTATCAAAAATCTGTGATGCATGAATTTTTGGCGCTATTTTTAGAAGTAATAAAAACTTTAAACTGATTTGATATGCACAAAAATTAAGAAGTTATGGGGTTTTTTCGGTTTTCACAAAACCTCTCCCTATTTCCATCCCCTTTGTCCGCTTTTGCCCATTAACGAACTTGAGCGAGATTTTATGTCCCTTGATTTTATGTATCAGTTTGAAAGAGATTTGTGCAGAATTGGGGAAGTTGTCGTGTCCAGAAGAAAGTGATAACACAATTGCTTCGGGAAATTCCGTTCAAAATGCCAATTTTGACATCATTTTTTGAAATATATTCTGCCTCTATCAAAAAATCGATCATTACTGTACATTATATAGTTTCTGAATAAGAGAATCTAGCAATTGGATGCGTTTGAGAGCAAAAATGAATTTAAAAATGAGTAAGAAAATAGACAGTTTGGATTTGAATGCACCCTTAATAAGATGATTTTTTTCTTCAATCGCTATGTATTTTTAATTTGTTTTTGCTGTAAGAATTGGCCCTATCAAAAACTTCTCTATATAAATATTGAAGACAATATTAAGAAGATATATGATAAATTCATGGAGATTTTATATCTTGTGAATTGACGGAGTTATTAAAATTTTTCTTCTTCAACCCCCCCATTTATGTTTTCGTTTTTATTTTTTTTTTTCGGTACGAATTGGTCCTATTAAAAACTTGTGAATATAAAAGTTGTAGATAATATTAAGGAGATGTATAATAAAATTATTGGATTTGATATCTTGAGAATTGACGAAGTAAGGAATTTTTTTTCTCCCAAAAACCCTATTTTTTGCGCTCCTTGAGCCTATTTTAAATTTTATCAAAAATCTGTGATGCATGAATTTTTGGAACTATTTTTAGAAGTAATAAAAACTTTAAACTGATTTGATATGTACAAAAATTATGAAGTTATGGGGTTTTTTCGGTTTTCACAAAACCCCTCCCTATTTCGATCCCCTTTGTCCGCTTTTGCCCATTAACGAACTTGAGCGAGATTTTATGTCCCGTGATTTTATGTATCAGTTTGAAAGAGATTTGTGCAGAATTGGGGAAGTTATCGTGTCCAGAAGAAAGTGATAACACAATTGCTTCGGGAAATTCCGTTCAAAATGCCAATTTTGACATCATTTTTTGAAATATATTCTGCCTCTATCAAAAAATCGATCATTACTTTACATTATATAGTTTCTGAATAAGAGAATCTAGCAATTGGATGCGTTTGAGAGCAAAAATGAATTTAAAAATGAGTAACAAAATAAGCAGTTTGGATTTGAGTGCATCCTTAATGCATTGATTTTTCCAACACAATCCGCTTCGGGAAATTCGGTTCAAAATGCCCACTTTAACAGCACTTTTTTAAATATATTCTGCCTCTATCAAAAAATCGACCATTTCGGTACATTATATTGTTTCTGAGTAAGAAAACGTAACAACTGGAAGCCTTTGAGGGCAAAAATGAATTGTAAAATGAGTCAGAAAATAAGCAGTTTGGATTTGAATGCTTAGATGATTTTTTTCTTCAACCGCTATGTATTTTTAATTTTTTTTTTTTTTTTGGCTGTAAGAATTGATCCTATCCAAAACTTGTCTATACAGATGTTGTAGACAATATTAGGAAGATATATGATAAATTCATGGGGATTTTATATCTTTTGAATTGACGGAGTTATGGATTTTTTACTTCTTCAAACCCCCTTTTTGTTTCCGTTTTTAATTTTTTTGCGGTACGAATTGGTCCTATCAAAAACTTGTGAATATAAAAGTTATAGATAATATTAAGGTGATTTATAATAAAATTAATTGGAATTGATATCTTAAGAATTGACGAAGTTATGAATTTTTTTCTCCCCAAAACCCTATTTTTTGCGCCCCTTGAGCCCATTTTTAACTTTATCAAAAATCTGTGATACATAAAATTTTGGCCCTATTTTTAGAAGTAATAAAAACTTTAAACTGATTTGATATGTATAAAAATTAAGAAGTTATGGGGGGTTTTCCGTTTTCGCAAAAGCTCTCCCTATTTCCATCCCCTTGGTCCGATTTTGCCCATTAACGAACTTGACCGAGATTTTATGCCCATTGATTTTATGTATTAGTTTGGAAGAGATTGGTGCAGAATTACGAAAGTTATCGTGTCCAGAAGAAAGTGATATATATATATATATAGATAGATAGATATATAAAGTTTTTTACTGAGGGTGGTTTTGGGTTCTAGGGGTCATGATCGGTGTAGATCTGCAAAAATTTTTCAGAAATTACAACATGGGAACGATCCCAATAGGTAGTATTTCATACGAAATCTACCTAAAAATGATAAAGATATTAAAGATGTTAAATTACATTAAACAATTCCTAGCACTTTCAATTATTAACATAACCATCTTCAGGGACAAAATGCAAAAACTTATCTTAGGAACGTCGTATTTTTGAAATTTCACTCTCTTGATGTGGAAAGCAGCGAAAGCCTATTTCTTCATCTGGGCTCATTGGGCGATCTTACTGTTGGATTACGGGTGAAAGGGCAGAAGAGAGAACAAATGATGGATGCTTGTGGGGGGGGGGGGGTAGGGGGAGGGTGTTAGAATATTATTTGTTTTACAATTCTTTAAGGCTGTTCTCAAATTCAAAAGGGCAACTGTATTACATAAGTTTTAATTTATTTTTGTTCGGAAAGGCATGAAACTAGCAGGTGTTGTTCTGAAACTATGTAATCGAACTGCGTTTTCCGTGTTTTTGCAAACACAATATATCTTTCAGAAAATAGTGTCAAGGTGGGTTTTTTGAAGCAAATTTCTGCCCGAAAAATGAATAACCACTCAAGGTAGGGTGAAAAACGTCTTTGTCATGTGATCAAAATCGCTTATAACTCAATCGATGATCTAGTTATCAAAAAATGAAAACACTGTTCAATTCCAAAGCGCTTCCGTAGTCCGATCTTCCAATTTTATGTCTTTCCGTTAAAATAATGAATTTGTAAATGCGTCAAAACGTGTTGCGCTTGTTGAGTAGGGAAAATAGCCTTAAGCAAACCCAACCATATACGGGGTATGTGAAATGATATTGCATGTAACTGAATAACTAATATGAATGTTATTTGTTTTACAATTCTTTAAGCAAACCCAACCATACATTGGATATACTATAAGATGAAACCTCATTACAAACATTATTTTCTTTAGTGATAATTTCGATTGATTCACGGATAATTAACTCATGATAATTCTGTAAGAGGCATATAATTTTTGCTTCCTATAAATTAAAAAAATATATCCTAAAATATTTTTTTCTCCACGAAATTTAATTTCCTTTAGAACATATGCTATTGTTTTTGAAAAGAACTCATGATTGCTTTTGTAATTTATAGAACTTCAAAAAAGTTTAATATCTTAGAAAATTGAGTATTAGATTTCAGAAATAGAACATTTTAAATCTTAAGCAGGAGTCCCATAGTCTTCAAACTTCTCTAGCATTTTTTCTGTGGAAATAAATTGTACACATTTATTTTTAGTATTTCAATATTTCTGAGAAAAGGCACTTTTTCAAAAGCATTAAAATTGCTTTCCTAAATAAATTTCCTTTGTTTTCAGATTTTTTGAGACATTTTTAATCCCACAGGAGCAGACAGAACTAGTATGGCTCTCTGTTTCAACTGAAAAAAAAAAAAACCTTTGTTTATATACACCCAATTTAATTTTTTGTGAGGAAGCTTAATATGGTAAAATAAATAAATAAATATAACTTTCAAAGAATCGATAGCGTAATTTCAGATTATTGCATTATTATAAAAATTTTATTCTCCTTCCAAGAAATTTAAAAACATTTTCAGATCATTTCCTATTATTTATACAAAAGGCATATAATCGCTTTTGTAATTTTAAAATGTATAAAATAATTTCTATTAAATAATCAAGAACTAGATTGTTCAATATACTCACGTTAAAATTCAGATTAAAGAGGAACTGTATTTTGATTGATATAACAACTAGGTATTTTATGGGGTAGCAATTTTTTTTAAAGAAATTATACACGCAAATAAATATTTGTGCAAGAGAATTTTTTCTAACTTCTTCTAATTTTAAACTTTTTTTTTTAATGAAGAGTGTTATTTAAATTTAATCATATATATTTAGACAAAACGTAAATTAAACATTACCTTTTAAATTTTATTTTTAAGTTTTATTTTTTTATTTTTTTTAACTCCAGCATTTTTTTCTTCAAACATAAATACAGGAACTATCGCAAAGTAAAAGGTTATATTACCTTAAAATTTAATCCTTTCAATTACGGAAACTAACAAGTTTTTTAATGAATCCTTATCCTTTTATGTAAGGAATAATTAAAAATAAATGAATAAATAATTAAAAATAAAAATAAACAAATAAATAAAAATGAAAAAAAATTAACAAAGTTTTAAACGTCACATAAAGAAAAAAAATCTGAGTTTTATTTGTTATTTCAAAAACTGTTGTCTGCACGAAAAAAATAAAAATAAAAATAAAAGCGAAAGAAATATTTCCTGTAAACTTACATTCAAGTAATATTGTTTTGAGATAATTTTACGTAATTTTTATAACAAAGAATAAATATTAGAAATAATTATACTAAATACAATATTTAAATAATTAGAATTATGTTAAAAATCGTATCTCAAGAATAAATATTGTGTAAAATAGATTATTTTAACTTAATAGTTAATCCTTTGAATTACAGAAATATTTTTCTTGTGCTTAATTATTATTTCAAAATTTATCTTTTGCACCAAATATTTTCTGGTAATTTCCGTGCAACTAACATTTTTTGAGTCTAGATTAAATTCTAAACTAGAGTTTTTTGCACATCTCATGTGAAATTCAGATTTCAGAGAAGGTTTTCAACCCTGATCAAAGTCCTAATTTACTCCAAATTTTCCCCGCATTTTTTAAAATTTTATTTTTTGTGTGTGTGTGTGTGTGTGTGTGTGTGTATGTGTGCGTGAATGAATTCTACAAATTTTTATTTAGAAAAATTTCAGGTAAAAACTTACAATCAGGTGAAAATCGGACATATTTGCTTGGGTCAATATAAGTAACCCTCTAGCCGCTGATGATTGAAACGCTTAACTCTGGGCAAGAAGAATAATTAGCCAATGGGTATCTCCTTACCGACATTTGTGTAGTTTCTATGTTATAAAATGTTTGCTTTAATGCATGCTTAGTTTTCAAAATTCTTAAATTTGGACACATTTAAAGTTACCGACACTTTTTATTGGGCTTTTATAGGTTGCATTTAATGGCTTGTTTTGTCCTTCATTCTATCTATTCTATAAAAGAAAAACATGTTCGTGCGTAAAGCTGACGTTATTTTGACGGTGGCAACAGCAAACAATTAAATCGAATTTTTATTAATTTTTACTGCAGTTTTTTTAAACTTGTAAATATTGCACATTTTCAGTTTTTACGCCGTCGATTAGGGAAAAAATGTACTTTGAAATGCAATTTGTTTGAAAACTATATCGCAGTTTATTTTAGAATTGTATAGCAATTTTCTCAATTTCTATTGTTTTTAAATTAATTTCAAGCATGATTGTTTTTTATGTGTTTCACGCGTATCTGGTTATGTGGATTTCTTTATACCCTCGAAACATCCCAATGGCTGGATGGATTTTAATGAATGAAGTCTCTATTAATTCGTCTTAATCGTCCAAAGGTTATAGGCTAGGTTTTGTTTTTATAAATTCAAAATGGCGGCCGTAAAATACAAAATGGCGGTAGAGATGAAAAAAAATTACGCACCCTATTGAGTGGCATATCATTGGATAGGTCTTTCAAAATGAAGACGATGTTTCATTGACTATTTTACAGTCAAAAGCTCCGTTTAAATATTACACAATTTGGAAGTTATGTAGGTAGGATCTCTAGCTTTACTGCAACTCTAACCATCATAGACATCTGTGAAGCAATTAATGCTCACACATTTTAAATTAAAGATTTGGCCGGATGTACCGATGGTAAGTACATTGCAACACTTCGCAGAACCCATATTATGAGCTCTTATCCCAAATAATTGACTGCAAACACTTCAAAAGTTATACGATGTTATTTACTGGAACATTCGTGAAAACAAATTTTGATGGGGTGGTCCATTAGACAGGCGTGACTTTACAGTCTCAGAATATCAGGCCGACTATCACTTACACATCAATTGCACGCCAACATCCAATGGAATACAAAGCCAATATGAGAGTTTAAACAAACGCCAAAATTATCCGTTGCATAGTAAAGCCATGGGAGAGAATTTAAATTATTGGCGAATAAAATGATAAAGACAAATTCGCGAAAATACTTCACGCAACCCTACATAAACATCTACAAAACGTTAGAATCTATTTATATTATAGATGACATATATCATTTGTGTTAAAATTTATTGCCTGACTATAATGCAATAAATGGATAAAAAGCCTTCTTAATAAAAATGATCGCTTTCTTTTATAAACAAAGTAACGAAGTTACCCACATTAATCATGTAACTAAAATAGATTAGTATTAAATTTATATCGAATATGATATGAAAATAACTCATAAATATTGCTGTATAATTAAAGTTGTTGAATTGCAGATTTAGATTAGTGAAAAGCAAAATGGTAATGAATCAATCCATTTAATGTTTATATTTTTATAACTTACACCCGAAAGAAAAGAGAAACATGAAAATGTATTTCGCCATGAGATTACTTTTAACGAATCCAGTTATGACTCTTTAAATAAAAGGAAAGAAAGTGTAAACTTTAATTTAAAAATAGAATAAAAAAAAAACAATGTATGATGCATCATCATAACATCTATAGGCCTCATCAAAACAGTGTTTATAGATAGGAACTAACAATTAAACGCAACTTAAAAGTCATCAATAAAAGTAAATAAATAAATAGGTATGTAATATAAAAAAAATAGTTTCACATTGATGAGAAATAATTAATTAGTTCGCTTTTTACGCAGTCGGGTTTTCTGATTTTTAAAATTTAATTGTCTTGTTATCAAACAACTTGTTTTAATGATATATAAGTATACTATGTCAAAAGCTCCTTTTGAAAAATTCCTCATTCAGTGCTGTGCCTTTAGTGTGTGAAGAGAAAAACGGATGTTAACACCAGAAAAAATATATGATGTTTTTCAACTTTATTTTGTGACACGGGTTTATCACCTTGTTAAGGTAAAACTGTATGTAATATGCGGGTGGACTCCTTTTCTACAATTTTTTAAATATACAATGAAGATAATTATCCTTTTGGACTTTAAATTTTAAATAATTAGGATTATAATTTATGTATTATTAGTTTAGTTTCATAGATAAAATAAAATATATACTATTTTTTAAATAAAAATCTAAACTATTTTATTTCCTGAAAGGTTAACTAATACACGCGGCTTTTCCCCAGCAATGGAGTAAGACCAATGATTTGACTTTTCCTAAAAAAAAAAGCATTTACAATTAAAAATATGATAAACTAATCATATATTTAAAATGATATTATCTTACAGAAATAAGTGCAGAGTATGTACTTAATGTTTCATCAAACAATTTTGAAATTCTGGCATGTGAGGTTTTAGCCTACCTTGCCCAATTAATCGTATTTTCTGTAACAAATTTCGTGAAATAAACTCATCAAATTTAATTAAAGCTTTTTTAAAAGCCTTAAAACTGCTTCTTAAATGGATATTCTTCGTTTGTAGGTTTTTGTGCGATAACTTTTTTTTCTCCGCATCGTCACAGTCTGCTGCGCTTAATGTGTTAAGGTCCGAATAGATGCATCATTCAACTATTTTTAACTATCGGCGTCTTTTTGATAGCCAGACGGATATTTTCATCTTTAAGGTATATGCTACCCTCAAATCGCTGTTTTTACGAAAATTTTCGATTTTTAAAAAAAATTATTTTAATTTAAATTTCAAACATTTAAGATTACAAAAATGCCTTACTTTTGGTTCAACGATAATTAGAAGCAAAGTTATAGTCCAAAATATAAACCGGAAATGAACTTTCTGAAACCGGAAGTGACCGTTTAAAGAGCCACTGAAAGATAAACAATACATTTTAATACACAAATATATAATAAATACACAAATACACAAATACCAACAAATATGATGGATTTTAAAGTTGTAAATTTTATACATAATTTTGTGTGCTATATCAAAATATTAATTAGATTTTTCTGGAAAACTGCAATTTTCATTGTGTGCGCTTACGAGAAACATAAATTCTTAATAAGTTTTTAAGATATTGAAATAAAAGTTTGTTACAAGGTTCTGCTTATCTGTCGGTATGTCATGAAGCAAAATATAGCTTGTAACTTTGTCTATATTAATTTAAGAGCTATTTTTATTGAAAAATACACACTTTTTTTTTTTCAAAAATCATATTTTGTATACAAAATTTGGTATATATTAGTAAATTTAAGAAGTATGGCAAATCTTTTGCTTCATAACACAAATAAGTGGTTTGCTAACATAGTGTTGAATAAAAAAGTGAAATATATTGAATAAATTTCGTTACAGAAGGTTTGGCATAAACGTATTTTCTTTATTCCTTTCTAAATGCATAATTTGACTACGTATTGCCTAAATTTCAAAAGTTAAGGCTGTTCTCAAATCTAAAGGGTCAACTTTCTGACATAAGTTTTAATTCATTTTTGTTCGGAAACGCATGAAACTAGAAGGTGTTGTTGTTCAGAAACTATGTCATCGAACTGTTTTTTCCGTTTTCTTGTCAACAAAATAGATCTTTCAGAAAATACTGTCCAAGTTAGCATTTTGAACCGAACTTCCGAACAAAAGAAGAAAATCCAGACAGGAGGGGTAGAAAAATGCCGCGTCACGTGATCAAAATCGCCTATAACACTGTAGGTAATTGACTGATCAAAAAATGGAAAACAAAACAGTTCGATTCCAAATCGCTTCCATGGTCAGGCTTTCCAATTTTATATCTTTCCATTAAAAAGTTTATTTGTAAATGTGTCAAAACGTTTTGCGCTTGTTGAGCAGAGCAGTTGAGAACAGTCTTAAGTAAAATTGTAGAAAAAATTTATATGAATTCATAGTTTTATTCCCTGTTTCTACTAAAAACACATGTGTTTGATAAAAATTTTATTCCCTGTTTTAACGAAAAACACATGTGTTTGATAAAAATTTTATTCCCTGTTTTAACTAAAAACACATGTGTTTGATAAAAATTTTATTCTCTGTTTAATTAAAAACACATGTGTTTGATAAAAATTTTATTCCCTGTTTTAACTAAAAACACATGTGTTTGATAAAACGGATGGACATTCTGAAGGAGAGAAATCTTTCCTTCAAGTCGATCTAATCTTCTTATCTTCATTCCATTGTTGAATCTCCCCCATCCTTTTGTGAATAACCACAAAACGGTTGAAGAAGAATAAGTGTTAACAGCTTTTCCTGTAGGGAGGAAAACAAGCGTCTAAACGCACCCTTAAGAAGTTACTTCAGGCAAGTGAAAACACCCGTTCGCTAATGCTAATCCTATGGAAGAAATTTATAACGATATCTCGGTTGCATTTCAATATTTTTAAATGATTTTTTTTCCATTGGATAGCTGAGATCGATCTGTACACAGGCCGTTTTTTACTTTTTCGATTTTGTTTACAGATATTTTTAATGAGGACACTTTCATTTTCGGAACCGGTTTCGAAACCGAAAGCATCCGCATATAAAATTCTGAAATCGAAATCGAAAAAACAAAAAATGGCCTTTGTACAGATCGATTCAGCTATTCAACGCAAAAAAAAAAAAAAAAAAAAAAAATCATTTAAAAATATTGAAATGCAACCAAGATATCTTTATAAATTTCTAATATCGGATTAGCATTAGTGAACTGGTCTTTTTACTTGACTGAAGTAACCTCTTAAGAATGTTCTAAATACATATTTTTTCTCTCTCAACACCGCAAAAATGTGTGGTTAAAGCATCAAATTTACATGCCTGACTATTGAAATTATTTAGAATTGAATAGCTTTTATATTTTTTGATAATGTATCACACATAGAGTTATAATTGAAAAAAACTTCGTGATGATCGCGAACTTTGAAACCATTTTTTTAATGAAACTTTAAAAGAAAACAGGAAGCTTTATACGATTTTATTCGTACTATTTCCGAATTTTAAAGGAAATCCCCCACCCCCCCATAAATTTCAGAAAAACGGAAAATTTTCTGTAATTTATGGGAAAAATTTCCGTAAAAATACGGAATTCTGGAATTTACGAGGGGAGAATTTACGTTAAAATATGGAAATAGTACTGTTGTCTCGATTGCCCAGTAGAATCACCGTTTATTATAGTCGGTTTTTATTTTACAGTGTTTCTTTAACTCATAAAATATTCGTCGATTTTATTTACTTAATTATTTTACGTATTAGCTATAATTTAAATATTTACTACACTCTGTTAAATAAAGTAAACAATAATAAAATAAATTCCTAAAACAAGTTATAAATAAAATATCATTCGAAGCTTGAAAAATGTCACTCCTTTAACATGTCACGTACGATAGTAAGAATTGATCAAGAACATTTTTAGGAAAGTTATTGCTTTTTATACCTAAAACAGATGGAGACTCGGAAAGAGACGGACACACGTTTCAACCGAGGTGAAAACCTTCGATTTCCTTCATCAAGTCTATCTATCTGACACGGCATTTATCGTGTGTGCGCCAAAGAAATTTCATTTCATGATCAGCACATTTTTTATGGATCATTCATTTATATCTCTCTGGAAGTGGAAATTGTTTCCATTTCTCATTTTTACTTTCTTTTATCTATCTCTCTCAACACTACAAAAATATGTGGCTAAAGCCTCAAATTTTCATGTTTGACTATTGAAATGATTTAGAATTGAATAGCTTTTTCTATCCTTTGATAATGTATTACACATTGAGTTATAGTTGATAAGAACTTCGTGATGATCGCTAACTTTGAAACCATTTTTTTAATGAACCTTTAAAAGAAACTAGGAAGCTTTATTCGATTTTATCGTATCTGAATATCCCATTGAAATTAATATAAACCACATATAAAACGTACTAAAATTGCTCTTACGTGCATAGATATATAATATAAAATCATTTAAAATACATTATAATACATTTAAAATACATTATAATACCTTTAAAATACATTATAATACCTTTAAAATACATTAAAAATTAAATTAAAATCCCAAAACGTTTTAGGCCAAATTCACACGGCCATCATCAGTGGTTATTTAAAGGTTATTATTTCTCTTATTCGTCAAGGAGAGTTATTACTATATCATATCCTAATTATTTTTCATTCTATTTATTTATTTATCCGCATTTAAGGCTGTTTTCAAATGCACTGCTCAACAAGCGCAAAATGTTTTGACGCATTTACAAATTAATTTTTCAATGGAAATATATAAAATTGGAAGTCCTGACTACGGAAGCGATTTGGAATCGAACCGTGTTTTCCATTTTTTTTTATAAATAAATTACATATTGAGTTATAAGCGATTTTGATCACATGACAAACACGTTTTTCGCCCTTTCTTGAGTGGTTCTTCTACTTTCACGTGGAATTTCGGTTCAAAAGGCTCACCTTGACACAATTTTCTAAAAGATCTATTGCGTTGGCAAAAAAAAAAAAAAAAAAAAAAAAAAAAAAAACGAAAAAAAAAAAACCGAAAAACAGCTTGATTACATAGTTACTGAACAGCAACACCTGCTAGTTTCATGCATTTCCGAACAAAAATAAATTAAAACTTATGTCATAAAGTTGCCCTCATAGATTTGAGAACAGCCTTAAGAGTAAAAATGAATTTGTAAATGTGTCAGAAAATAGGCAGTTTGGATTTAGAAGCAACCTTAACTCTTAAAATAATCGTCGATTTTATTTATTTAATTATTTTAAGTATTATACGAGTAATTTAAATATTTATCCTACTCTGTTAGATAAAGTAAACAATAATAAAATAAATTCCTAAAACAAGTTATAAATAAAATATCACTCGAAGCTTGAAAAATGTCACTCCTTTAACATGTCACGTACGAAAGTAAGAATTGATCGAGAACATTTTTAGGGAAGTTATTGCTTTTTATACGTAAAAAAGATGGAGACTCGGAAAGAGACGGAAAACACACGTTTCAACCGAGGTGAAAACCTTCGATTTCCTTCATCAAGTCTATCTGACACGACATTTATCGTGTGTGCGCCAAAGAAATTTCATTTCATGATCTGCACATCATTCATTTATATCTTTCTGGAAGTGGAAATTGTTTCCATTTCTCATTTTTACTTTCTTTTATCTATCTCTCTCAAGAACGTAAAAATCTGTGGCTAAAGCTCAAATTTTCACGTCTGACTATTGAAGTGATTTAGAATTGAACAGCTTTTTCTATTTTTTTTTTTTTTTTTTTTTTTTTTATAATGTATTACACATTAAGTTATAATTGATAACAACTTCGTGATGATCGCTAGCTTTGAAACCTTTTTTTAAATGAAGATATAAAAGAAAATAGAAAGCTTTATTGGATTTTATCTTATCTCAATATCCCATTGAAATTCGTATAAAACACAAATAAAATGTCCTAAAATTGCTTTTAGGTGCATATATATAATATAAAATTATTTAAAATACGTTATAATACCTTCAAAATACATTAAAAATCAAATTAAAATCCCAAAGCGTTTTCGTCCAAATTCACACCGCCACGCCGTGGTGACCGGCCTCTTTCCGTCCGCGGTCCTTTATTCTTCTCTTACTCGGACTCTTTCGCGGAAACTAGGTTCATATGTCCCCAGTCACATCCCGACCATAACAGACCCTAGCGGAAGCCAGGTTGAGAAAAAAAAATCAAAAATTAAAACCGGACAAATTTAAAAGGGAAATTACACAAAATAAAGACGCCGAAAAGTAGGAAAAAGAGGCTAGGATTCCTGAAGCTACCGAACAACCGCTGCTGCGGCCTGCAGTGTCAGTGGTTATTTAAATGTTATTATTTCACTTTGCACTTATTCGTCAAGGATAGTTATTAATATATCATACCCCAGTTTACTTATAATTTTATTTATTTTTTTTATCCGCATTTAAGAGTAAAAATGAGTTTGTAAATGTGTCGGAAAATAGGCAGTTTGGATTTAGAAACAGCTTTACCTCATAAAATATTCGTCGATTTTATTTCTTTAATTATTTTACGTATTGTATGAGTAATTTAAATATTTACCCCACTCTGTTAAATAATGTAAACAATGATAAAATAAATTCCTAAAACAAGTTATAAATAAAATATCACTCGAGGCATGAAAAATGTCAGTCCTTCAACATGTCACGTACGAGAGTAAGATTTGATCGAGAACATTTTTAGGGAAGTTATTGCTTTTTATACGAAAAAAAGATGAAGACTCGGAAAGAAACGGACACACGTTTCAACCGAGGTGGAAACCTTCGATTTCCTTCATCAAAGTCTATCTGACACGACATTTATCGTGTGTGCGCCAAAGAAATTTCATTTCATGATCTATGGATTATTCATTTATATCTCTCAAAAAGTGGGAATTGTTTCCATTTCTCATTTTTACTTTTGTCTATGCATAATAGAAAAAAGTATTGTTGTCGAAATTTTTTTCGACTTCCGGTTTTCGACGGATTTACACTTTTAGGGGTCATAGACCCCGAAAAAATGTTTATATAATGTGTCTGGCTGTCAGTCCGTGTGTTGCCATTATACCATCGAAAAAAGTATGAAGTTATGCATAGAACTAGACCAAATTTCATGTACTATATATTTTTGGCTATGGCAAGGAGATACTCATTGAGTTAGGAAAGTTATTGCTTTTTATACGTAAAACAGATGGAGACTCGGAAAGAAACGGACACACGTTTCAAAAGAGGTGAAAACCTTCGATTTTCTTCATCAAGTCTATCTGACACGACATTTATCGTGTGTTTGCCAAAGAAATTTCATTTCAGGATCTGCATATTTTTTATGGATCATTCATTTATATCTCTCAGGAAGTGGAAATTGTTTCCATTTCTCATTTTTATTTTCTTCTATCTATAATAGAAGAATGTATTTTTGTCGAAATTTTTTTCGACTTCCGGTTTTTGACGGATTTACACGTTTTAAAGGTCAGAGACCCCGAAAAACATATTTTTACAAAATGTCTGTTTGTCAGTCCGAGTGTCTCAATTGTACCTTCGAGAGTTGATCGTTATAACTTTAAAAACTCATAAAAAAGGAAGAAATTATGATAAAGGAGTGCGGTTTGCAAGAAAGGGCTCACAAGATAGTCGGATTTTTTAGCAGAAAAAAAATGTTAAAAGGTGACATGTAGAGGGCGCTGACGAACCGAAACACAATGAACAGGACAACAATACACTCCATTCATTTGTATTTCCAATAACAAATGTTCAACAAGACCTCCAGAACATTCTACGACACAACTGTTGTCCTGCTCGTTGTGTTTCGGGTCGTCAGCACCCTCTACATATGATTTTTTAACTAAATTGTTTTCTGCTGCTAAAAAAAATCCGACTACTTTGTGAGCCCTTTCTCGCAAACCGCACTCCTTTATCATAATTTCTTCCTTTTTAATGAGTTTTTAAAGTTTTAACGAATTTTTGGCTCACCCGGTATATGTTTTTGGCAATGGAAAGCAGGTTCTTGTTGAATTAGGAAATGCTCCACCGGAAGAGGGCACTCTGTAATAGAATTTTTTGTGTCATTTTCATTATTGTATCGTCTAAAAGTGTATGAAGTTATGCATAGAATTGAACCAAATTTCATAAATATGTTTTTATCTATGACAAGCAGATCCTCTTTGAATTTGGAAACGTTCCGACGGAAGTGTAAATAGCAATTTTTGTACGATTTTCATTGTTATACCATCGACAAGTGTATGAAGTTATGCATAGAATTGAGCCAAATTTCATATATGTGTTTTTGGCTATGGTATTTGGGAATTGGGGTAGCTTGGAGTATTTGGAAATATTCCGACGGAAGAGAGAGCTCTAATAATAAACATTCCATTTTGGATACATTATTATTTATGCTGTACCATAAAGAAAACGAGTCTGCAAAAATGGAAAAAAATCAATTCATGCATTCATTCGAAATCTATGCATGGACATAAACAAACAACGATACCACGAAACAAATTAATCTTCTCAATGTCAGACATTTTGATTTGTACAATCAAGAACTTATCGTATCAGTGTGCACAAGTTTTTTTCGTAAAAAATCGATGATGATCTTTAAATTAATCTTTAAATTAACTTGTCGTATCGCTATTAGTTTTCGAATAGATTATGGTACTTTATTATAGTGAACCTTTATTAAAATGTCCCACTTCCCTCAGTTATATCTACTTTATCCTTAAACGCATAGCCATTTTAGTTAAACACCATATTGATGCATTAACTAACCCTGATCACCAGTTACATGAGCGAAACGGACTAAGAACCCCATCTGTAATATGTAATATTCCTTTAGACACAATGCATTAAAATTCATTTAAAACAAATGAAATACTTGAATGATGATTTTTAATATAAAAGATTATACAGAAAATTATGCATTTTCTAATTAAAAAAAGCATAAGTTTACAAAATCAAACGGTAATCTTAACTAAAAATTTCATAAAAAATATATTTACATATTTTTTATTTTAGATTGAATTAAAATAAGAGTTAAATTTAGTAAGTACAAATCTTAAAGAAATTATCTATAATAAATTAAGCGCAGTTAATAAATAAATTAAGCAAGTTTTATAATAATGAAAAATTGCTGAATACACAGAAATGATAGAAAAATGCTGAAAGTGTAAAGAGATTGAAGTTGTCTGCTTTTCAAAGATATGATGAATTATTAATGATTTGTTTGTGCGCTGACATTTAAAGATATCAGATAATCATTATTCTGTCTTGAATAACTTGAGAATCAAAAGAACTATCGAACCGAAAGCTGAAAGAACTTTTAATTTTAGTTGTTTATGGAAATTCATATTAATGATCATGTAAAATTTATTATCTGTTAAAATATTTATTAGCTGTCACTGATATGAAAAGCAGTATTGGTGTAGTTAATGCTGTCGCTATTAGATTTTCATTTTTAAGTGATTTTTTTTTTTTTTTTTTTTTTTTTTTTAACGAAGCTTCTGCTTTTTGCTGTTGTATGAGTATGTATGTAGGCAATTTGTTAAACATACATTTATTTGAATGTGACTTTTTACATTACATTTCTAGGTACAACAGGGAAGGTTTTAAGCAGTTCTCAAATCCAAAGGAGCTAGTTTCTGACGCATTTCTGAATAAATTTTTGTTTAGAAATGCATGAAATTGGCACGTTTTTTATTCAGGAACTATGTAATCGAAACTTTTTCCATTTTTTGGTAAAAGTAGATCGTTTAGAAAATACCACCAAACTTGGCATTTTGAAACGAACGCAACAGCGTTGGAAATAGAAACATGTCGTAACATGAAATAAATCATTTAATACTTTATGCAATTCATTTATAAAAAATGGAAAACACCATTTGATTGCAAAGTTCTGCGTAATTGAGCGTGGAAAAATATTTTTTTGGAGAACCGCCCCTAAGATTTTCTTTTTACAAAATGGCACTTTCGAAAATGTATAGTGAAATTTTGTTTTCCTTTACTAAATAAGTAATCTTAAATTTCTTTGCATGATTTACCAAATTATGTTTAAAATTAGCTTCACTGATTTCAGAACTTTGTAAGAGCATTTTGAAATACTGGGTTACCCTAAACTGCAGCGATGCAGCAGGATCTTTACCTGGGAGGAATTTTGATTAGTTTTTACATGTTTAAAAAATAATTTTAGTAAGTACTGTATACAAATCAACGTAATAAAAAGCAGCCAAGATAAATATAGCATTTATATGTCCCATTGCTTTGTATAAAGTACCCATTCTCCAATGCTCACATAACAATTTAAGAAATAGATTAAGAAGCTGCAGAAGCTGTAACACATGTTTTTCATTCATTTTAAGCTGAAGAAGGGGCTCCTATTACGAAGCCTTAAAACAGTTGCATGTTTTTTTTGGATATTTATGCTTTCATTTCATTTCCTTTTACCCAATTTATTATCCTAACATAGTTGGATTTTGTAAGCTTCTTATCAGTTTTTAAATGTCCTAGTACAGAGCTGAACCTCTAAACCACACCCTTCGCCAGTGCAAAATCTGCTGGATGTTTTGAAAATTCAAATCAAGTAAACGGTAGCAGCTGTCGCAGTTATTATGCAGGATTTTAATTTTAATCAGGTTATTTCATAACCGTAATTTTATGCAAGAATCAAAATATTTTTTGTTTCAAATATAACTGACACAATTAACCGCACGTTTGTGAAACTGTATCAAAGCTATAAATTGCCTTGCGATTTCAAAGTGCAAAACATATTTCTTTGGCCTTTCAGCAGCTAAAACAGAATGAAACATAAATATGGGCGAAGTCTAATCCATTTTTACTTATGAGTTTGAGCATTCTGTCAGTTTGAGACAGCACAGCACCACTGGTGATATTTGGAACTAAAACATGTAAGCGTAATATAGATATGCTAGATTTTACACACTAGTCTCTGCATAGATAAATTTAATAGATGCCATCGCTTACTTGTTTTTGAATTTTAAAAACGTTCAGTCCATTTTAGGATAACCTGTTATAATAGCATGTTATAGAAATTTTCTTTTATAATTATTATTGTTTCGCCATTTTTTAAAAAAAATCTTCGATAATGAAATTTTCTACCACTTTAACAGCCTTTAAAATAAAAAAATAAAATAAATAATTAACCGCGATGACACCATTGCTTTGAATTTCTGTACAATATTAGCATTTTTCTTTTCACTATTGATATAAAAATCTTTGAGTTTCGTCACTTTCATTTAAAAAAATTATCCAGGAAATTTGCCTTTATTTAATATCACATTTTTATAAACGATCATTGTTAAAGGTAGCACTTATTATAGGACAGGTGTTTTTGATGGGTTGAATAAAATGTGTAATTAATAAATATCGTCTGGTTCCTCTCATTAATTTTAAAACTTAACAACAATAATTATTTATTTCATTAATATTTTCTTTACTCTCTATATAATCTTTAATTAAAAAATTAATTTAGTTTAAAATAGTGGAATTTTAGTATAGTGTAAGATAATACAGGTATCCCCCGACTTACGTAAGTAATGCGTTCCATAAAGTTTTGCGTAACTTGAATTTTACGTAAGTCGAATTTGTAAATTGCTTAGTTAAAATTTCGTAAGAAACTGCAATATTTATTATATATATACATAATATAGTCATTATTTACACAGTGTTATTTTATAAATGATGTAGCATGAAGCAGTATTTACTTGGATATAAACTATAAAAGTATGAAAAATTATTAAAACAAACTAAAAGAACACTTTTCAAATAAAAAATATCTTGTGGAATATGGATTTATAAATTTAACATTGATGAATTAATTTATATCAATTGTGAATCTACATCAAACGAACAGCTGATGCTAGAAGAAAAACACACTTCATCGAAACTTTAAAATTAGGTTTCGTTAATGGTTTGAATTCAGCGAACAAAATTATAACGGCTAAACCGAGTTTTTTTTTTCTGGCCTCATTTTAATCACATTTGTGTTTCTTTTGTTAAAGATTTGATTGCATATCCCAATAAAAGTATAACTATATCTAATATATAAAACTATATTATGGTTGTGGTTTTTTATCTGCATATTTTATTTATAAAACAATTATCAAAAGTATGCAAATGCGTATCAAACGCGCTAGTATGTTCATAAATATAATTTTCGAGATTTATTACGTAATTGCGAATTTACGTAAGTCGAGGGATGCCAGTATAGATTTTAAACTGATGCTCTAGAACAAGGGTAATAATAAATTCTTGATTGTTGCTCCATTACAGTTACTTAGCTGAAGTACACAATAACACCAAATTCTGTATTGTTTAAGGATAGAATTCAAACCAAGCTACCTTAACGGACAATTTCAATTGTTTAACTGTAAAATTCTGTTTACTATTTTTATAAACTGCCGTGTGATAATATGCCATACGTTTTCTATCGAATTTAGATCAGGACTAACATCTGAACAGTATTTTTGCGACCTCGTCATTTTACCTTAGCTACAAACATGCATAACAAACATACAAACAATATTAACAAGAAACGTATGCTCCTTATAAGTCCAGAAATCATATGCGTGCGTATCTGCTTACGTCCTTTTGTATTTTTGAACAAAACAATCTTGTGTATAAACTTTTCCCAGGGTTATTTTAGTACCATTCATAAAGTGGGTGGTTTAGAATAAATTAAAAATTAGTTATTTTAAACAGGATTTTAAAACTGCAATTTTTTATAAGTAAGACACGGAAGTATTTAAAGCCTTATTTAAGAACTAGTATATAATACCCGTCAAAAATGACGGAACGTGCACGATAAATCTTAAAAACCATGTTCAGATCATGAAGATAGAATATAGAGGGGATCTATGAAGATAGGCTTTCTATCACAGAACTTGTATTGTACTCAAAAATAATAATCGGTTTGTGGCACTGCTACTCCCAAACTAAGCATCACATGATAATTTGGATTTAGTTTCAATTTTTGATTATAGATGGAAGCATCAAATGTAATTAGGTATATTACTATTTTCTTTCTGAGATTTCAAAAAATTTACATGATCAATAAATATGAATGGAAATAAGATAAACTGCTGGTTGACAAAGATATAGGCCTTGTTTTTTCTTTTTAAATTTAAGTACACAGCAAAACGCATAAGCTTCTATCAAAATATCTACATTTTCTGGCCACATTTAATCATGAACATTTTACATTAAAAAATATTTTTATGACTAAAAGAAAAAAAAACCATGATGCATAATTTTATGATTTTTACATTTTGTTAATATAAAGTATTACCCTTTGATTTTTGAGGACTACAACAAAAATGGTATGTAAACTACAATTTAAAATCATATTTAAAATACAGTAACCTCCCGATTAACCGGCCTAAACTGGAACGAGGGTTTGCCGGTTAAGAGAAAAACTGGTTAAAGCGGAGAAGTAAAAAAAAAAGTTAAATAAGTATCTGCGTAATTGAATTAATTAAACCGGTACGATGCATTTAGTTTTTCAATTTGTGTAGTTTTTAAAAAGTGCATATTTTTTTATATTTTGCGAAATGAATACTAGTTATAATTAACTGAATTGAAAGAAAAATTATCATTGATAACAATGAAAAATATTTAACACAAATTAAATTGTTCAAAATCGTGTCACACACCTTTATAAGAAGTTGAAATTCTTCTACATTATGTATATTTAAGTTAATCAACCTCAAAGAAATCAGTGACCTTCTTCTGTTGCAGTTAAGACGCATGACGTTTTGCAGCATAATCTCTCCATCTCTTTAACATCGTAAGTTTAACCGAAGAAGCTGTTATCCGCTGCTGAACATAGCGTAGTGTCAGCCTAATGCTTTTACCCCTTTCGTATGAGAAATTTTAGCAGTGTCAATTTCAACTGGATCATCATCAGGATCGTCTTTATATTGAGCAACATCAGTTACAATCCTAATTATATCCTCGTAAAATAATGTTTCAAGCTTGAGATCTTTATCAGACTCAAACAACTCTTAAACTTCTTCTACGGGGATCTGTTCGCATCCCTCAAGCTTTTTAAATATTTGTACAAAACAGTTTGCAGATAGACCAGACATTATAGATTTCCTTTGGGGGTAGGGGGGGGGGAGATTACACTTTTGACCATTAAAAACACAAAGTCTTCCGGGGGGACATCTCATTGTTCCTAGGGGGGTCTGTTCTCCCTCCAGGTCACACCCTACTCTGTTGAAGGTCAACGCTTATGCGTTTAGAACCGACGTTCTTCTTTCTAAATTTTGCCACCTTCCCATCGGGATTGTACTTCAACTCGAAAGCGTAAGCTGAATTCCCGAGGCCGTCATCACAGAATTTTACCTGATGTTGGGAAAAAAAGACGACCGGTTAAAGCGGAGTTCCAGTTAAGAGGAGGCCGGTTAAGAGGGAGGCCGGTTAAGAGGGAGGCTACTGTATTACATCATGGAACAGAAAAAGGTAAAAGTTGCATTGCATTTGTAACTAATATATATATATATATATATATATATATATATATTACAGGATGAATTATGTTTAATTCTACAAAACGTATTATAAAATATTTTTACATATGCATGTTACTGAGTAGAAGGCTATTTATATATATTATTCTTTAACCGATATTAATTTTGTGACTTACAAATTATTTTACTACTCAGAAACTAATTTTGAATTATTCTGTAATACACTAAACAGCAAATTTTTAATGATTTTAATCTGCATCATTTCTCAAAGTAAATTGCAACTATTAATTTCCTTAATATGACTAAATTATTTTTTTCGCTACAAAATTATTATTCTAAAATTCAAAATTTTTTCTACATTGATATCATTAAAATATGTTGTACCACGGTTTTATATATTCCTTAGATTTAAATTACAATACAATGAGAATGGAAAAGAAATATTCATTTATTTGCAATGCATACAAAGCTGATAAAATGCATAAAAAAATATAATTTCAACAAAAAGTATCTTTGTTAAGTTAACTGTCGATAGATGGCACCAAAACAATATCTAAAAACGAAGCATATCAATGCATGGAAGCCCCTGATTTATAATTGTTGGTTATCCCTTATTTTTAATTAAAAACTTAAAATATTATAATTGGATAGTTTTTAAAAGTTTTATAGAAAATGAATAACAATAGATATGATACAAAGCATATTATGCGTATATTGCCATTGATTTTTAATCCATGAAGCTATGACGATTAAAAGAAGACGACATATCAATCTAGCACCGTGGAGAGCGTTGAAGCCGAAGTATGAGTTATTTCCCCCCTCTCCAGTGTCCGCCATATTTGACTTTTACCGTAGTTCATTTGCGTAGCGAGAAGAAACTGGCGCACAGCGCAGTTCACCTCGGTCAAATATGGCGGAAGCAAAGGGTAGGAACAGCTTCAAGTGACATCATTTATGTCGTCTTCTTTAATCTTCATTGCTCCATGTTTTAATCAGAATACTTATGCCTAACATGGCCACGATAAGATCGTTTTTCTGAAGGATGAGAAAACCCGGAACCGTCACCTTAGAATATTATATAAATACATTGCTGCTGTGCTCGAACTTTTGACCCGCATTGTAGGCTAGTTCCTCTATGACAGGTTTTACTGTATATTTATTATGTTAGCTGCAGATTTAACATTTACATTAATTAAATAATTTGGGAGAACTTTTAATTGGTACCACAGGAAGAATTCTCAACCGTGCATGCAGAAACTATTTGCATGTACTATGGACATAGAGAAATATACGTATATGACATACACCTGAAACAAATAATATGTACTTGGCTATATTTAGAAACAAAACAACAAACCCAATATTTTTTTCTATTTTTTTTTATGAGTAATAATGAATTTAAAATCCCTGTCAGAGAACATCCTGAATCGGCAACTGCTTTTAAAAATATTAAGAAATTCACATTCTATTTTCTAACATCAATTCTTTTAAAAACGTAAATTTAAAAAAAATAGCAGATTGACTTATGTACTAAACTAATTTACATTAATTAAAAACATTAAAAATAACATACAATAACTTTTTAAATTTTATTATTTATATGTTATTCATAACATACTGTCTTTTTCCAAAATAAGTTTTAAAGGATAAAAAACTTCACATATGCGACTAATTTATATTAAGAGGAGTCAACTGTTTTAAATCTTGAAAAGAGTTAATTATTAGTTTTTTATATATTTTTTTAACTTAAATATTTTTGAATCAAACAAAACAAACCGCATCAAAATATTCCAATTGGAACAGAGTCAATTTGAAATTGAAAAAGTTTGCTTTAAAAAAGACTTATACAGAGTGTATCTGAAAAAGTGGACAAAATGTTACGGAGTGATAGAACGCAGCTATACAAGCAAATTTCATCATAGAATGCATTGCTGGAACGCAAACGGTGAGAAGTTAAAATGCAGTTTTTCAACTGTACCAGGGCGATGGATGGGTAGAGGTGGTCCTATAGTTTGGTCAACAAGACCGCTGGATCTCTCATGTTGTTTTTTTCCTGTGGGACCATATGAAAAGCCTAATCGACGAGTACCCCATTAAAACCGATATGGATCTAGTCGTCAGGTTTGCCGTTGTTGAGGCGATATTCGGGAAATGCCTGGTACTTCGCAAATGTGCGTCAGGCCTTAACCCGCAGGTGTGAATCGTGCCTTACACCTGGCGGAAGATCTTTTGAGTGATTTCTTTGAGCAGGTACGTTAATTAAATTCCTTTTAATAAAATGTTTTCTGAAGTATCTCCTCTCATTCTTGTGTTAATTCTTCAACTGCCGACAGTGGAAAACTACCTTTTAACTTCCCACCGCTTGCGTTCGGACCATACATTCTATGGTAAAATTTGCTTGTATAGCTGCATTCTATCACCCCGTAAAGCTTTGCCCCTTTTTCAAATGCACCATGTATAATTTTTTGTTTTACATAAGCCTTTCTGAGAACTGGGTTTTTTTCTAAATGTGTGCCCAGTAGAAAAAAAAATCGTTTGCAAGCAGATAATTCATGACAGATATACATAAGAAAATAATGCTACAATCTCTACCTAGTACTATTTTGTTAATTAAAGATGTAAATTTCTTTTATTGTAATTACAATGTGGTTTTTTTTTACACGAAATACCTTAAAAAGCACATTCCAATCGCGATAAATAAAATTCGCGTCGTTTAGTTGAAAAAAAAAAAAAATAGGCGGAGCTTAATATGATAATTTTATACATATCTGTGCAAAAAAAAAAAAAAAAAAAAAAAAAAAGTCTATCTGCAATTTTTATTTACTTATTTATTTTTTAAAATGTGCGCAAGTAACAAAAACCTAGTATCCGGAAATGCGTATGCAAACTTAAAAATAGCAGTCTGTTAAAGGTATGTGTTAAAGTACATATATTAAATTTTTAATTTTAATATATTTTTGTGTTCAATTTAGGATTGTTTGAATTTTAAAATATATAAAAAATAAATACTTTTTTTGAAGTTTTAAAGCTGAACTAAAGAGAAAGAAAGAAAATATAAAACTGATTTTATAAAAATAGTTGTTGTTTATATGCGCTCATTTAAAAGAAGCTAATTACTTTCATTTGAAAGTTGATTGGTTGCGTTCATCACGGTCAATTATCAGCTCGAGGGATATAGGTCCTAAGGAGGGAGTGCCCTCCGTGGGGGTCTTTCTAAGGGAACCTAACCCGTATTTAAGCTTGGAAAACCAAAGTTCAAAGAAAATCACGAAAACTCCGAACGATTGGGCCAACGGGCGCGATTGGGATCGAAACTAGCACCTCCCGTCTACCAACTTCGAGAGCAGAACCTCTCCGCCACTGGTGGGGCCTTCATTTGAAAGATTCAGGATTGTATAAATTTTCAAATATAAGAGAAATAAATAATTTTTTTGAAGCTATAAAACTGATGAGCTCTCTTAACTAAAAAGAAAGAAGTACAACAGAAAACTGCTCTTTCGAAACTTTTATAAAAGAAGTTGTTATTTATACGTATTGATTTAAAAGAAGATAATTACAAACTTCTTATTATGTGTATTTCCACGTGCTCTCTATATGCTATCTGTCTTATTTATCTCACATTCTTTCTCTCGTATGATAAGAATCGGGTTGTCAGCACTGAAGATAACTATTCTCCTAGATGATGTTGCAGAAGAGGAAATGGAACAATTCTATAAATAACTCTAGTCTGTATTTCAAGATTTGCATTTTCTTCGAATAAAAGCGAAGAATCCATTATCATGATATTTCGTTTTCTTCTATAAACAATTTTTTTTAAATCTATTTTTTTTTCTTTTCCATGTTACATTGTGATATATGTTTGAATATTTTATTCTTTTTGTATCAAAATATATTTTGAGTATTTTTAATTATTCCAAGAAATATTGTTGACATTATTAACAAAATATATTTAAAAAAAATTGTTAATTATTATTATGCATGTATTGTTTTATAAATGCATATATGCACAGGGTTTACCGAAACTCATGGGCAAAACTGTAAGAGAAACTAAAATACACATAAAGAAGGTACAATATACATCAAAATTCAACTAAATTCTACAGGGTGTTTCAGGATTGATCATTCAAATTTGGTGGGGTGGTAGAAAATAGCATCGGTTATGTAATCGTTCTCTCAAAATACGGTCGATTGACAGGGCAGTTTGCTGCTAATTTTTAACACTGTAGTATTAGCTATATTATGGAGAGAATAATGTTAGATAGCGATAATTGTGGGAAATGGGCTTGCAGACGTATTTTTCGTTCTCAAACTTAACTAATCTACAGTATATTGTGTAGTATATCTACCCTGTTAAACATCTGCAGCAAGATGTCCAGCCTTTTGACCGTTTTTATAGAAAACGATTACATAACAGTAAATAAGCTCTATTCTGACCATATTATTGCTCTAATTATGATCAGAATGTAGTTAAATTACGGTTATGTAAACTTTTTCTATAAAAGCGGTCAAATGACTGGATAGTTTGCTGTAAATGTTTAACAACGTATAGTGTATAGTGTAGAATATAGGGTGTATCAAGAGTGATCATTCAAATTTGGTGGGGAGGTAGAATATAACAAATGAAGACAATCTCACATCAGAAAGTATGGGCTCAAACGGGCGCATGAAGTGGTAGAGGACGCTGTGCAACCACAACGTCTGATCATGCGCAAAGCTCTCTGACAAGTCCGACCGGTCGTCATTCGACAAGGTAATATTGCAGAAGTAAAATTTATAACTATACGTTAAATAAATATGCAGATATGCATCTAACTTACTGTACGGCAGGGCAAAGCGGTCGGAGTACTGCGCAAATGTATGCAGAATGCTACCCCAACCAACGCAAACCTCAATATCAAATGTTTGCACAAGTTCATCAAGAAATGCTCGAAATTAGATCGGTTACCAGTATCTGTCATGATACAGGAGGCAACCGATCGATGCGGACAGTCCCAATCGAGGAAGCTATCTTACAATCTGTCGAAGAACAACCAAGTTTCAGCACATGAGGTGCGCGGTTGACCGGCTTGGCGTTTCGCACTCAACAGTGTGGTGGATAATGAACTAGAAACGTATGCATTCCTTTTCAGTTCTTGATGAACATGTGCAAACCTTTGATGCTGAGGTTTACGCCGGTTGGGGTACCGCTCTGCATTTATTTGCGTAGCTCTCCGACCGCTTTCTCCTGTCACACCGTAAGTTAGATGCACATCTGCATATCCATTTAACCTATAATGATTAATTTTACTCTTGCAAAGTCCTCTTGTAGAATGACGACTAGCTGGGTTTATCAGAGATTTTTACGCGTGATCATAAGTTGTGGATACACAGTGCCTCTACAAGTTCATGCGTTCATTTGCGCCCATGCTTTCCTACGTGAGATTGTCTTCTTTTTCTATTTTCTACCTGCCCACCAAATTTGAACGATCCAACCTAATATACTCTGTATACTTTTCTTTGTCTACCTTTTTTCAAAATTAATTTTTGAAAAAGAAACATACCACCTACAACAAATCTTCTTTAACTGAAGCTTTTTGAACATTAAATTGGTCAGATAAAAGCTGTAATGGCTTAAAGGTATTTCTTTTTTAATAACTCTTTTTAAGTATGTTCCGAATATTTCAAAAAAACTTTGAAATAGAAACAATCCTTAAAGCTGGAAAACTTCTTTTACAAGGCTAAATGAAAATTTGAGAGACGTTTATTCAATTTTCTTCTTTTTTTTTTCTTTCTGCTTGTAAATGGTTTACATTTTGCTTCATTTGTTAAGGAAAAGAAAGTACATTCTCTTTTTGAACGCATGAAAGAGTTAACCTATTCAGACTTGTGATACACAAATATGAGCCTCCATATTATTTCTCATAAAAACTAAACTTTTGATTTTTTTTTTAACATTTTTACTTTATTTCTGTTTAGCTGAATGTTTTTTGCTTTGGTACAAAACGAATAAATGAAAACACTGATGCTTATTTCCTAATAAAATAACAGTTATTTTTAACCGAATTTGCAACATGCTTTCAAAACAATATGTCCAAGAAGGTAAAGAAATTTCAAAATTATTTAACTTTTACAAAAAATAAAAGTAAAAATAAAATAAAATAAAATAATTTAGGATTGGAAGATCATTCCGTTGTTTAGAGTACTTTAATTTGCTATTGCGTGAATTTAGGTTAATGATAATTAATTTCATATTTTAATGGGGCTAGCCATTTTAGATCCATGTTTGTAAACTTAAATTACCAGCCCTGTAAAATTTGAATTTCAGTAAAAGGACTCTTTCTGTCATCTATGGTGTCATTTTTTCTGCAAAAGCAATGAATGTATAGTTATAGTGTTAGTGTAACTTCAGGTCTTAAGGCTGTTCTCAAATCCAAAAGGGCAACTTTATGACATTTTACTTTATATTTTTGTTCGTAAATGCATGAAATTAACAGGTGTTGTTGTTCAGAAATTATGTAATCGAGCTGGTTTTTCCGTTATTTTATTTTATTTTATTTTATTTTATTTTATTTTATTTATTTATTTATTTATTTTGCAAACGCAATAGATCCTTCAGAAAATAGTGTCAAAGTAGCCGTTTTTAACCGAATTTTCGCGCGAAAGAAGAAAAATCACTCAAGAAAAGCTAAAAAAAACGTGCTTGTCACGTGATCAAAATCGCTTATAACTCAATAGGTAATTTATTGATCAAAAAATGGAAAACACAGTTCGATTCCAAATCGCTTCCTTGGTGAGGCTTTCCAGTTTTATATATTTCCATTAAAAACTGAATTTGTAAATGTGTCAAAACGTTTTGCGCTTGTTGAGCAGAGCAGTTGAGAACAGCCTTAAAAAGGTTAAATTGCCATCCATAGAATTATCTTCAGAACATATAAAACCTCATATAAATGGTATTTTTTTTAATTTTTAAATGAACATTTGTTACTTGCTCCCTGCTATGTTCTGTTTTAGCATTTAAATAAAATGATGAAAGGTACTCAGAGAAATTCTTTATAAATCGTTACCAATATGCCTATCGGTAGCATGCAGGTTAGGAGAACGAATACTTCGAAGATTTTGGTGTGTTCCTTATTGCTTTAATCCTTTGTATCACTGAGTTGTATATCTGCAACATATCAAAAGTCAATGTTACATGCAGTAGGCTTTAAAAGAAGATTTTATTTATTGCTGCTATCTTCCAATACATAAGTTATTATAAATTGTTCATAGAGTTCACAACAGGTGGCGATACTGAGTTAATTTTTCATGCAAAAGTTTTATTTATCATTTGAGCAATTTCTCATCGTTATTGCTAAAATGAACGTCGTAAATTTTGTCACATTAAAAAAGGTTGGAAACGTTCAAAAATAGATTTTTTACAAAGTTATACTTTAAAATTTTGTAAAGAAAATTGAAAATATTTATGAGAAGTATGTACTTATCTGTATATTGGCGATGTAAAAAAAAAGTAGGATAATTCCGTGAGTGGTGAACCACGTTTTTTCTTCTTGCTCTGCAAGCCATATATTTACATATATTTTTACTTTTCAGAGTATATACAGGGTGTATCTGAAATGCTTCTACAAAGTTAGGGGGATGATAGTACTCATCAAGACTAACAAAAAATGCAATGGAACATGGGATCGCAAATGACGTTTAAAGGGTGAAAATCGTAGAACTAATAAAAATATCGAAATTTCGCATGCTGCTTTTCTGCAGAACTGACTAGTAGCACGAAGCTGGCTTTCCTTTCACTTTGTGCATATCCGGTCAGAAAGAGATAACAAAACCTTGGAGGAAAGCCAAAGAAATCTGTGAGCAGGAATCCACGTATGCAAATTTGAGCGTGTCTGCCAGTCGTTCCTCCGTAGATGCACTCTGTGTAATAATGTCCACGGTCGACACTTTGAACAATTGTTGTAAAATATTTGTTTTCTCTGGACATCACGAGCTGTGTTGTACCTATTATATGCAATAAATAATTTTCTGGAGTGTTTCTTTCTAGTCTCAGTTTGTCCATTTCCAGACGCATTTTCTCGATTTTCGTCCTTTAAACGTCATTTGCGACCCCATGTTCCATTGCATTTTTTGTTCGTCTTCATGAGTACTATCATCCCTCTAAGTTGGTTGAAGCAATTCCGACACAGCCTGTATGTATAGTGTATGATGTTTCTTAAAAATGTTTATAATCGTTATAAATGTTCATATCTTTAAAGAAATTCTTTTATATATTTTTTAAAGTTTTACTGTGTGGTTCATCCGACTCGAACTAGTCCGGTTGGGATGGACCATATGAATGGGAGAGATGGACCACAATAAAATATTGAAATAATTGCACATATAATATTAAATTTATGAAAGTTTATTTCCATTACATAAAAATTAAATAAACTTACTTACAATTAATTTCAGTATATAATTAATTATTAATTAATTCCTGTTCATTACCTTTGTTCGAGCGACTAACATGCCTTTTGCTTTCCTTATTGAGAATACTGGATTTCGAGCACGGAATGATTGTAAGCAATTATAACTAGCTTTTTTGGCTTCTTTGTTAAAAGTATAAGGCATCTAAGGTTTTTCACTGGTTCGTATGCCATAGATCTTACAGAGTCTCTACACGATGTAAAACCCCGGTTCTGTAGTTTATTTATACAAGCAATAATTTTTTTTTCGTTTTTACATTTTTCTATTTAAAGTAGTTTTAGGAATGCTAAAAGTCCTTGCTGCTGGATTGACACCCATATTCTTTTCTTCAACGGCTTTAATAGCATTTTACAAATTATTTTCAGTCAATTCCCCGCGTTTAGACGAACCTTTTCTAATGTAAGTAGTCGGCATTTTCTGAAAACAGAAAATATAATCCCTTAGTATTTTAAATTTTGCTCTTTAAAAAGCTAAATTTGAAATTCAAGATTATATGGTCCATCCCTCCAGACATAAAACCTAGTCCATCTTCCCCATCTACACATGGCCCATCTCTCCGATCGACTACAGGAGAGGTATAACCCAGCCCAACTCTATGTTGTAGATATTACGTCGCCATTTTAGGTTATTTAGAAGCCTAAATGTTCCCCGAGATTACATCATTTAAAATTAGATAGATCACATGTAAACAAAAACCTTTAAATGTATAACTATAATAATAAATAAAAAAAAAATAATGTTTACTTACCAAAAGCACTAATGATTTTTAACTGAAAAATTTTTATGATTTTTGAGAAACAAAAAGTTGCACGCCAGACAGAATATCTTTAAATGTCTGACTGAGGTAGTTGCGTCATCAATGGGACAACGCATTAACGAATTATTTGACTGGTCCATCTCTCCTGTAATTACCCTATATTTCACTCAATAATTTTTTTATTTTTATATGCAAAAAAATTATTATTTTTTACATGCTTAACATAAAATATTCTAACATCTATGCAAATATTTTCCAAATCGAAGTTCTTGAATTACAAAGGATTAAAGCTGTTCTCAAATCCAAAAGGGCAACTTTATGACATAAGTTTTAATTTATTTTTGTTCGGAAATGCACGAAACAAGCAAGGGTTGTTCAATAGATCTTGTAGAAAATAGTGTCAAAGAGGGCGTTTTGAAACGAATTTCCGTGCAAAAGAAGAATAACCATTCAAGAAAAGGCGAAAAACGCGTTTGCCACGTGATCAAAATCACTTATAACTCATTAGGTAATTTATTTATCAAAAGATCGAAAACACAGGTCGATTCCAAATCGCTTCCATGGTCAGGCTCTTTAATTTTATATTTTTCCGTTAAAAAATGATATTATAAATGTGTCAAAACGTTTTGCGCTTGTCGAACAGAGAGCAGTTGAGAACAGCCTTAAAACTCCTTGAGGGGCGGTAGGATAAAATATATCCCACCAAATTTAAACAAGATTCTCACCAGAAAGATTTTACAAAATTTTATATTTTTAACTTTGGACGATAATCGTTGATAAATTGCTTTTCCTTATTTAAAAATAAAATTTTTCGGCTATTCCGGTGAGAATTCAATATTTAGAGACATTTGTACTTGCCCCTCAAAGGGTTAAAGAAGCACAATAGTAGAGTGAGTTTTTGATGCAGTGTTAAACACACACTTTTTTTAAGGAGTCTTGTACCTTTAAAACGCGACGAAAATTAAATAAAAAATTCAAAATTTGAATTAGTCTTCAAAACCTTTTTGTATATAAACATGAATTTTTTCAATTTCTGTTCAAATCGGTTTAATTCATTAAACATGTTCTGCTTTGTATAATATGGTACCATTAGAAATTTAGTAGACTTTTACAGAATATGTGAGTTGTTGAAATCAAAATAGCTCTTTTTATTACTCCATAAGTCATTGCGCGCATGATATCTTGAGAAAATATGTATGGATTTTTATGAAATTTGGTAAAGATACTAAACAAATACGAGCGCTTAAAATGATCGACCCTTAGGCCAAAATTATTTCATTAACTACATAAAGAAATATTTTTCTAAAAAAATCAAAATTTTACATTTTTTATGAATAAAAATAGTCATAACTAAAAATATTACCATCGTAAATATTTAAAAGTAGATCATTTTAAACACACATACTTCATTAGTATCTTTACGAAATTTCATGACAATCCATACATACTTTCTCACGATAACATACGCGCAACGACTTATGGAGTAAAAAATAAATGCTATTTTGATTTCAACAATATACAAATTCTGTAAAAAGCTGATAAATTTCTAGTGGTAGCATATTTCAAAGCACAATCTGTTTAATCAATATCCAAATTTTCATGTCCATGCATAAAAATGTATTTAAGCTAGACTAATTCAAACTTTGAATTTTTTCGTTAATTTTCGTCGCGTTTAAAAGGTACAAGACCCCTTAATCTTTGAAAATGTTGTATAACCACGAACGAAATTGTACAATAACTCTTCGGATTACCCATGATTCCGAAAAACATTCTTTATTTTTAAAAACCTCTGAAGCCAATATATTTTCGAAATTTTAAAAAGAATTTATAAAAACAGATTTCTTTTGTTGAAACTGATATTCGGAAATGTTTCTGAGTATTGTTATTGTGGTTTGATCAGTTTTCACAAACCAGAATATCGGTTTTTATGTTGCTACAAATTTTAAATTAAACAATTTCGCTTCCGTAATTAAATTTATACATACACGAGTAAAAAAATAACATTGATTTTATTGTGAATGTTTTTGCTTTTAATTTATCACATTTGTCGACAAAACATATTTATTGAAAATGTTTACTTGAGATTTGATAGCATGCAATTCGGTTTGGGGAAACTGATTTATCTAATATATAAAAATGAAAATTTGTCTGTCTGTCTTCAACGCTATACAAATCTACAATTTGGAAGCCAGAATTGTGAAATGTTATGTACATTTGTATTACAACACGGCCGAGGCAACTAAGGCAATTCGGAATCGAAATAATTTATATTTAACTTTTAATTAATAAAAAACCACCAATTTTTCCTATCAAATTTAAACGCTTTTCGTTATAGTAGATGCCAACAATTAAAAATTCACAATAAAATTCTTACCACAACAATTACCTTTTTATTGCAAGAAGCATTGCATATTACGTACGCCCCACTGCAATACTAAACAGCTGTAGCGGGTATTACGATAATTCTTTTACCTCACATGCAAATAATTAGAAATATACATATTACGTACGCCACGCTTCAATACCAAGAAGCTGTAGCGGGTATTACGATAATTCTTTTACCTCACATGCAAGTAATTAGAGATTATTTAATTGCGCTTAATTATTACAAATTTTTAAAAATAAAGAAACACATTTTATCACAAACATCAACAAAACTTTTTATTCTATTTATTCCCTTATTCCAAAGATATTGTTTTATCGTCAGCTGCCATAGCAACATGATAAATTAAATTTCATTAAAAAAAGGCACAGTAGTAGAAAAATATTTTACTAAATCGAATAGTTATTTTTAATTTTGGTTTTAGAATTAAATTTATTAACTCCCGTGCATAGAACCGGTTAAAAAGCTAATACAAGACAAAAGCTACTTGGAAACGTTTCCGAAAAGCAAAGACAGCGAAACAGACTTTGTTTTTATATAAATACTTCTTTAAGCCTCAAATATATATTAGTTTCTGAGGTTTATTAAGATAGAGAACACTTTTCGAAATCGTGGGTAATTCGGAAAAGGTTATTTTCATTCGCCATAATGGCATTTCCCCACCTAGATTAAGAAGACTGGCATTTTTTGAAAGCATTGTTTTTTCCCTGTGAAAGCCCTTCTTAAAGTACTAATTTCATTGAAATATAATTAAAACTAGCTGAAAGTTTCTCGAATTTAATGGCATATTTCATGGATAGATAAAATATGCCTTGAGGTTTCAGCAGTAATTTTGTCGAAGGAAAAGATTTTCATTAACAAGTAAAACAATCAGGCTTCTAATTTCAAAACTGATTCTCTAACATTCTTTTTTTCTCTCTCTTTAAATTAATTTTTGTACTGAAAACGTACTAACTGCAAAAAATATTCTTTAACTTAAGCTTTACGATAATAAATTGGTTGGATAAAAGTTGTAGCGACTTATGTTATTTCTTTTTCGTGACTCCTTTTTAGCATGTTCTGGACACTTAAAAAAAGTTGGAATCAGAAGTAATCCTAAGGTTGAAAAACTTGTTTAACTTGGTCAGGAGAAAAACTGAGTTACGCTTATTAAATGTTCAACTTCTTTTCTCTTTTTGAAAATGTATTTACACTTTGTTTCTCTTTTAATGCGAAATATTCCTCATTACCTTCTGTTTTTGCTTGCATGAAAGAGTTAAACTTGTATACTATACGTATATTTTTAAAAATAATTCACCGAAATAAATTATTATTTTTATCTTTTTCTTTTAATGAACAATTATTGCTGCATGCAATCTATATCCAGTTTTTTTTTTTTTTCATTTAAATGATGTATTTTTTATGTATGTTGTATTCTATTCTATGACTCTATAACTTTTTTTCTTTTTAAATTAATTTTTGAACAGAAAACATACTAGCTACAATAAATCTTCTTTTATTTAAACTTTAAGAAAACAATTTGGTTGGATAAAAGTTGTAGCGACTTATGTTATTTCTTTTTTTGTGACTTCTTTTAATCATGTTTTAGACACTTCAAAAAAGTTCGAACCAGAAGTAATCTTTAAAGCTGAGAAACTTCTTTAACCAGGTCAGGGGAAAAATTGAGTTAGACTTATTTAATTTTCATCTTTTTTTTTTTCTCTCTTTTTGAAAACGTTATTTACATTTTGTTTCTTTTTTTTGGGGGGGGGGGGGATGCGAAGTTTTCTTCTTTACATTATTTTTTTGCACGCGTGAAAGGGTTAAACTTATATACTATACACTTATTTTACAAAATTATTTATCGAAATAAATAATTATTTATTCCTCATTTTTTTAATGGAAAATTATTGCTGAACGCAATCTATATTCCGTCCTTTTAATTTAAATGATGTATAATGTATGTTGTATTCTATTCTATGATTCTATAACATCTTTAAAAATTAATTTTTGAGCAAAACACATACTAGATACAACAAATCTTCTTTGACTTAAGCTTTGCGACAGTAAACTGGTTGGATAAAAATTGTATCGACATATATTACTTTTTTTTTTGTGACTCCTTGCATGTTTTGGACTTTAAAAAGAGTTCGAATCAGAAGTAATCCTTAAAGCTGAGAAACTTCTTTAACAAGGTCAGGAGAAAAATTGAGTTACGCTTATTCAATTTTCATCTTTTTTCTCTCTTTTTAAAAGCGTATTTATACCTTGTTTCTCTTTTTTAAGGACTGCAAAGTATTCTAGTTACATTCTATTTTTGCAGGCGTGAAAGAGTTAAACTTTTATACTATACGCTTATTTTGGAAAATATTTCTTCGAAATAAATAATGATTTATTTTCCATTTCTTAATGGAAAATTATTGCTAAACAAAATCTATGTTTAGTTTTTTTTTCATTTAAATGATGTATTTTTGATGTGTGTTGCATTCTATTCTATAATTCCATGGCATTTTCTTTTCTTTTTAAATTATTAAAAAAAAAAAAAAATACTTACCTACAACAAATCTTCTTTTACTTAATCTTTAAGACAATAAATTGGTTGGATAAAAGTTGTAGCGACTTATGTAACTTCTTTTTTATAACTCTTTTTATTCATGTTCTTGACACTTTAAAAAAGTTCGAATCAGAAGTAATCCGTATGGCTGAGAAACTTCCTTAACTAGGCCAGGCGAAAAATTGTGTTACGCTTATTAAATTTTCATCTTCTCTTTTCTATTTGATATCGTATGACTGCAAAGTTTTCTAGTCACATTCTGTTTTTGCTTGCATGAAAGAGTTAAACTTGTATACTATACACTTATTTTGGAAAATAACTCATCGAAATAAACAATCATTTATTTCTCATTTTTTAACAAAAAATGATTGCTGAACGGAATCCATGCTCAGCTTTTTCATTTAAATGATGTATTTATGTTGCATTCTATTCTATGATTCTATGATATTCTTTTTTTTTCTTTGTAAATTATTTTTTACAGAAAACAACTAACTACAGTAAATCTTCTTTTATTTAATCTTTACGACAACAAATTGGTTGGATAAAAGTTGTAGCGACTTATGTTATTTCTTTTTTCTGTGACTTCTTTTAATCATGTTTTAGACACTTCAAAAAAGTTAGAATCAGTAGTAATCCTTAAAGCTGAGAAACTTCTTTAACTAGGTCAGGAGAAAAATTGAGTTAGGTTTATTCAATTTACATCTCCTTTTTACTTTCTTCTATCTTTACAAGAAGAAAGTATTGGTTTCATGAAAATTTTCGAATTCCAGTTTTCGACGGATTTACACGTTTTATGGGTCAGAGATTCCAAAAAACATGTTTTTACAAAATGTCTGTCTGTGAGTCTGTCTGTCTGTCTGTCTGTCTGTCCGTCTGTCTGTCTGTCTGTCTGTCTGTCTGTCTGTATGTGACACAAATTTTGTGGGCGCTCTATCTCAAGAACTAATGCACGAAATTTAATAAAAATTTATATTCAGTTAGTCCCTGATATAAATTGGTGCTGATTAGTTTTTGGTGTAAATCTCTCAACAGGTGGCGCTGCTATGCAGCCTTTTTCACGATTTCCGCAGTAGCTCAATCTCCAGAACTAATGCACGGATTTTCATCAAACTTCAGATTCAGTTAGCCCTTGACATGAATTGATGTTTTGAACATTTCGGTGTAAATCGCTCAACAGGTGGCGCTGCTATACTGCATTTTTTACAATTTCCGCAATAGCTCTATCTCAACAACTAATGCTTGGAAAATCAACAAACTTCAGATTCAAGTATACTTTGATATAAATTAGTGCTGTTTGTGTTTTGGTGCAAATCGCTCAACAGGTGGCGCTGCTATGCTGCACTTTTCAGAATTTCCATTATAGCTGTATCTCAAGAACTAATGCAACAATTTTCACCAAACTTCAGAATCAGTTAATCCTTGATATGAATTGACATTTTGTACAGTTTGGTGCAAATTGCTCAACAGGTGGCGCTGCTATACAGCATTTTTCCCGATTTCTGCAATAGCTCTATCTCGAGAACTAATTGACACATTTTCATCAAACTTCAGATTCAGTTACTCTTTGATATGGAGTGATGCTGACCACGTGTTTGTGAATATCGTCCAATAGGTGGCGCTGCTGTGCTGAATTTTGCACTATTTCCTCAATAGCTCTATCTCAAGAACTAATGCACGAATTTTCATCAAACTTCAGATTTAAGTACACCTTGATAAATGTTGATGCTGATTATGTGGTTGTATAAATCGCTCAACAGGTGGCGCTGTTATGCTGCATTTGTCATCATTTGCGTAATAACTCTATCTCAAGAACTAATGCACAGATTTTCCCCAAACTTCATATTCAGTTAGACATTGACATAAGTTGATGATAATTAGTTTCTGGTGTAAATCACCCAATAGGTGGCGCTGCTATGCTGCATTTTGATGGATTTATACGATTTAAGGGACAGTAATATCTCAAAAACTAATGCACGGAATTTCATCTTTTTAGAATCCTCATGATGAGAATAGATGCACTGTGATAATGAATTTTGAAGTATTGACAAGTATGAGATAGAAGAAAGTTTTGTGATGGCCACAACATACTAGTTTCTTTTTGAAAGCGTACTTACACTTTTTTTTTCTCTTTTTAGGGGAATACGAAGTTTTCTTCGTTATATTCTGCTTTTGCACATATGAAAGGGTTAAATTGTATACTATACACTTATTTCAGAAAATAATTCATCGAAATAAATAATTATTTATTCCTCATTATTTAATGGAAAATTATTGATGAACGCAATCTATATTCAGTTCTTTTCATTTAAATGAAGTATTTTTGATGTATGTTGTATTCTATTCTATGATTCTATGACATTTTCTTTTTTTATTATTATTATTATTTTTTGAACAGAAAACATACTACTTACAACAAATCTTTTTGTACCAAATCTTTCAGACAATAAATTGATTGGATAAAAGTTATAGCGACTTATGTAACTTCTTTTTTATAACTCCTTTTAAGCATGTTCTGGACACTTTAAAAAGGTTTGAATCAGAAGTAATACCTATGGCTGAGAAACTTCTTTAACTAGGCCAGGAGAAAAATTGAGTTACGCTTATTAAATTTTCAACTTCTTTTTTCTTTTTGAAATCGTATTTACACTTTGTTTCTCTTTTTTTCAGGACTGCAAAGTTTTCTAGTTACATTCTCTTTTTGCTTGCACGAAAGAGTTAAAATTGTGTACCACTTATTTTGGAAAATAACGCATCGAAATAAATAATTATTTATCTCTCATTTTTTAACAAAAAAATATTGCTGAACGCAATCTATACTCAGCTTTTTCATTTAAAAGATATATTTTGATGCATGCTGTATTCTATTCTATGATTCCATTCCATTTTCTTTTCTTTTTAAATTCTTTTTTGAATTGAAAACATACTACCTACAACAAATCTCCCTTTACTTAATCTTTAAGACAATAAATTGGTTGGATAAAAGTTGTAGCGACTTATGTAACTTCTTTTTTATAACTACTTTTAAGCATATTCTGGACTTTAAAAAAGTTCGAATCAGCAGTAATCCGTAATGCTGAAAAACTTCTTTAACTAGGTCAGGAGAAAAAAATGAGTTACGCTTATTAAATTTTCATCTTCTTTTTGCTTTTTGAAATGATATTTACACCTTGTTTCTTTTTTTTAAGGACTGCAAACTTTTCTAGTTACATTCTGTTTTTGCTTGGATGAAAGAGTTAAACTTGTATATTATACACTTATTTCGGAAAATAATTCCTCGAAATGTATAATTACTTATTTCTCTTTTTTTGATGGAAAATTATTGCTGAACGCAATCTATATTTCGTTTTTTTCATTTAAATGATTTATTTTTATGTATGTTGTCTTCTATTCTATGATTCTATGTAACAATCGACCGAAACCTTCCCATACTCTTCTCATTTTCGGCTGAAAACGAAAACGAATCCAAAAATGTCCAAAACAACTATTTAAAGTAAGTACTACATACATAAATATACAAAATTATTAATTAATTAAACGTGTAATTATACGCGTGGCCCAAGTTGTCTCTCTGTGCCTCTGACCAACACTTTTTATTTTCATATAAAGTAAAATATAATTCATTTATCAAATACATAGAATTATTTTCAAATTATACCAATTTCATCGAATTAAAAAATGTTTTAGGTATACATACCATGATTTATCTTTCCTAATAATTTTTTACCAATGATAATCTGTTATACTAGAACTTTCTCAAAGAGTATTCGAAACACTTCTGCGGTTTCAAACAAAAAAAATTCTATTATCGTTATGTCTGCAGCTTTTAATGAGCATGTTAAAAGCATCTTTAAAATTTAGTCATATATGCATTTCTTGCTTTATAATTTCACTCACGTCTTAGGGGGACCGGGCAAGCCCTATCTCCGTCATGTTAAATTTACCAACTTTTAGTACCTTTTTCTCAGAAACGGTGAAAGATAGAGGTCTAGCTTTTTTAGAGTAGTTACAATAACATGATTTACGTATTTTAACACACCATTTTCTTTCTAAGTGAAACTCAAAATTAGTTATTAATTATTTACTAAAATTCATTTTTAAATTAGCATTTTTGGTAAGATTTCACTGCCTAAAATAAATAATTCTCAACAAATCATTAAATCCCTGTGTTAAAGTATACAATACATCATAACTATTAAATAAAAATCTGAGTTCTTAAGTTTAATAGATACTGAAAAAAAACGGAACATAAACATGAAAAATCCAAGTTTTCAGACAAAGACAATTAAAGATTTTAAATGGCCATTAAGCTGTGAAGTACTCTTAGAAAGAATGAGTAATTTCAATACTTATTTTTTTATGTATAAACATGTGTGACACATCGTTGGATAGATAAAAGTTTAAAATATTTAATGATATAAAAAAATAAAAATCGATTTTTTAGTTGAATTTTGCTCAAGTTATGACTGATCATTATAAACAATGAAGTTTCTAGCAATAAACAAAGAGTGTCTCACTGGAACCGATACATCTCAAATCAATGAGTAATGCTGAAATTTTTCTGAGGAAGAAACGAGATTTTGAGAATACAGATAATTTCGACCGAGTTTCGGTCCAGCCGAACATTTGGCAGTATTTTCGCAGAAAACGAAAACGAAACCGAATTTTCTGTCGATCTCTAATTCTATGACATTCTTTTTACTTTTTAAATTATTTTTTGAACAGAAAACATACTAACTACAATAAATTGGTTGTATAAAAGCTGCAGCGACTTATGTTATTTCTTTTTTGTGACTCCTTTTTTAGCATGTTCTGAAACTTCAAAAAAAGTTCGAATCAGAAGTAATTCTGAAGTCTGAGAAACTTTTTTAACTAAGGCAGGAGAAAATTGAGTTACGCTTATTCAATTTTCACCTTCTTTCCACTTTTTGAAAGCGTATTTATACTTTGTTTCTCTTTTCTTGAGAAGTTTTCCTAGTTACATTCTGTATTTCCACGCATGAAGGAGTTAAGCATGTATACTATTATACACTTTTTTGGAAAATAATTCACCGAGATAAATAATTATCTTTATCTTACTTTATAATGAAGATTTATTGCTGAACGCATGCTATATTCAGTTTTTGTCCTTTAAACGATGCATTTTTGTTGTATGCTGTATTCTATTTTATCACTTAATTAAAATGATATTTTCTAAGTCATTTCAAAAGATTAAACATATATAAAAACGGTATCTCTGTTGGAATTTCATGGCTCGCAGTTGTATGTACTCCACGCTTTTTACGCAGAAATATTTAAATATATAAGTGAAATGACAATAAATATAAAATAAAAATGCAAAGTTTACTAGTTTTAATTTTAGTTTTTTTAGTTTATCAATTCTTTAAAAGTTTTATTATCTTTTATAATGTATCAATTTTGTTACTATTAATCGAAAGTTTTTTTTTTTTTTTTTTGGCAAAATTTAAATAGTGCCTTCGGAGTTAATAGTAAAAATATTTAGAGGTGATAATGAGTGGTGAATTCTGCTACTCAACTAGACATGCATTCAGCCGTAAGCGAAAGCTGCGTAAAATGTGAAGTGGACTAAATGAGCGGAAAAACCGGCATTGTGTGGATGCAAACGATTTTTTGCTCGTAGCTCGGGACGAGGTATTGGCAGGAGGATTAAAAATACGTTAAGGCATTCTTAACTTGCGAACAACTCGCATGCCTGCCTGTCAGTTTCTTTTCTCGTGCATTATCACCGCTAAACATTCGTATTTATCATTTCGAGGTACTTTGTATTATAAATAAACATGTGTAAAAGTTTTAGAATTCAAAACAATGAATTGAGTCACTTCACTAGTGACGCGATGGCATTCGCAAGTTAATGTTAGACAAATGGAAGCAATCTTTGCAAAATTATCACTTGCAGTTCATTATTTTTAAATGATTTTTTTCCATTAGTTATAAAATGAAGATGTTGCATATTTGTCAATTTTAACATTTTCCAACATTTTTGGAAAATTTTTATAAATGCGGTTTGTCTGTCTGTCTGCCATCTGTCTATTCGTGCTCTAACTATTGTAAATATACTCGGATTCTCATGAAAAGGCGACATATAATTGAAGTTTATTATAAAATTTTTGGTACAGAAAATTAAACGTGTAGCATTTATAGTTCATTTACAAGGGCATAGAAAAGAACTGTTTTATTATGGTCTACGGCGAAAAATCCTTTGTGGTGGTGAGTTCTATCGGTAATACGATATTTCAAATACAGGTTGTTCATAAAAGAATGTCCCAGTTTCAATGGTATATTATAACGGTTTAATTTAAACTATTTACAATAAATCATACATCAAATTAAAGGTAAACTAACCCAGTTTATCTTACAAATATTCAATATGTTCACCTTTAGTTATACGGCACACATCCAACCTAAAGTCCAATTCATACCACATTCCGATTAACAAGTCCGGAGTTATGGAAGCGAAAGCCTCTTCAATTTGGGAAATCATGAGGAATCGGCGGAACGTTGACACGATTTTTTATAAAGCCCCACAAGAAAAAATCACATAGCTGTAACGTCTTTTAAATCTTCAGCCCAGCAATAACACTTTACGCCCTGGAGTCGCCATTTTGCGTATGTGACACTGCGAGCAAGTCAATAACAAAGCAGTACTCGCGCATGCGCTTATCTAAAACCGTTTGAGTTAATCTTTATTTGTGACCTTGAACCAACACTCTACAACAGCTATACTCAACCTGCGGCCCGGCGACCTTGACCATGTGCGGTCCGAGACACATGATCAGTAATTCCTATTTATAAAATTTATTGAGATGTGCGTGCACAAAAGGTTTGTAGGACTTTCACTGTTCTTTTATATATTTTCGCGGGAAGAAAAAATCTGTTCTATTATTTATAACTACTAATTTAAATTTATTTTAAAACATCTTAAATACCATATCCTTCTCCAGAAGTTCCAAGTGTTATTTGTACTACAGTGGTGTCTACATTTTTTAATTGTCAGCACTAATCAAACGTTATTCCGAATTAATCAAATTTGCGCTATATAATAATTCTACAATTAAAAAATAAAAAAACTAATTTTTTTTATTAAGCAAAAAAATCTCCTTTTTTTTTTGCTTGGAAATGCAGCGTCGTTATGTTATTACGTTTTGCGTTTTATATTTACCATATAGCTAATAATGCTTGTTAGGGTTAAACGTTTATCGCGACAAAGAGAGCTATTTTTACACCACTACTTCCAAACAAGAATCTTTAACCCATATTTCTACATCATTTGCAATAGAAATCAGCCACAAAATATATTGCTTGGATGTAGTGGTGTTAAATGTTTTGGTAACATTTCTTCCGCGACAAATTTTTAATCCTACTGATTAATTATTTATTGTTTTGTTATAATACTTTTGTTATTTCACTATTTTAACCCTTAAATGCCGAGTGTTGCTTTTCGGCAACATACCCAATTTAGGCTTCTAAAATACTATTAGAATAATATTTAAGCTATGATGCCTAATGTTGCCAATAAAGTACATTCTGAAGATATTATTAAATCGATTTTCAGCATGTAGATGGCAACACTTGTGTTGCTTAAAAAATAAAGATAAATTTATTTTTTCAATTGTTGCTACGTGCTCTTTTTGTTTTGTTTGGAAGCTTGCGAAATACCCTATTTTGTTCTGCAGCGAGCAAGTGAAATTTATTTCTTATCACAGTTCTTAAAATTCTTGTGTGTTTAACATTATAGAATTTTATCAAAGAAAAGTATTTTTTCAATTAAAGACCAGTATTGCCGATTAGTAACAAACAGTTTTTTAGCCGTAAACCACACTTAATATAAAATATGATATTTTTAAGTATTTTTCTCATGATTTATTTAAAAAATGGAAGCCGGAAAATATTTTTTAAACAATTTTTGAAAAATCAGGCATTTAAGGGTTAAATACTCGTTTTTACATCATTATGCAAAAGTATTGCGCACCGCCTAATGTTGCAAGTATACGTTTGCGGCCCGCGAGAAAAAAAAAAAAAAGGTTGAATATGGCTGCGTCTAAAACGACAGTTGATACTATTAAATTTTATAACTGGGACATTATCAACACCCTGTATAATGAAATTGATATGAAGAGAAGGTTTCAAATATTATTAAGTAAAATGGCAGATAATGTTTTCACTTAAATCTTCTGATAACATAAAATGTATGCATGACGTTTTTACGAGATCCACTTGAATCTAATATCAATTTCTTTTCTTTTCTTTTTTTTCCCCTAAAGAAGAAGAAAAGTCACATAACTCATATCTAAGCAGAACTGGATTGGCAAAATGTTTGATTTCACGGAACGTTCTTGTGCGGCAAAAATTCCGAATGATAGATGTAACTTCCAGTCTCTGATATCACTCATATTTCAAATTCAGCATTTCTTCGACAGCTAAAAAATTTATTACAGGCTGAGACCTATCATTTCGTAGCACTACGCTTAGCCGTTCCCAAAAACACTGAGTAACGTTTATTTCACACTTTGAATCACCATTTCTTTTTTTTTTTTTTTTTTTTTTTTTTTTTTTTAACGAATTCGTTTCTTTATTTCTTTTTATTTATTTTGAGAAACAGATGGCAATTTTTTTTTATTCGATTCTTATTTGAAATGGTGAGATATATTACTGCGAGACTTAATGACTTAAAAGTAATATATTATAAATAGTAATAATAATAAAAAAAATCCTTTGCTTTTGTATATACTTTTATTTTTATTTATGCAATACACACAAATTTATATATTTTTTCCCCAAAATAACAGACATTACATTACAATACATAAAAAAAATAATAACACTAAAAGCAATTTAAAAGGACGTTTCGAATTCATCCTGAATCCCTCATCACCTAATTCCTAACGTAAAAGTCATACTAAGGTGTTAAAGTTCAACAAGTAGAAAATACATTACATCAAGTTGCCAGAAAAGAAAGTCATAGTTAAAACAAAACTGAATATTCTATTGGTAGAGATGCAGCCTCGTTAATTGCTAAATGAGCAGTTCTAAGTGTACCAAGCTTAAAAAAAAATACGACTTGCATAAATGCTGCAGTTGGATCTAATTATAAAAGCATTCTCAAAACTCGGAAAAGGATCAGTTTTCATGGCGTGGTCAACAATCTTAGAATTTAAAATTTTATTTCTAAAAACATGTTTATGCTACTTAAGTCTTGTTTCAAGTGTACGGCTGGTTTCTCCTATGTAGACTACTGCATTACAATGTTTGCACGGCATTCCATAAATAACATCTTTAAACTGTGAGCTGGGATATCTATGCTTAAAATTGCTTGCTTTTTTGGAAGCTTGATACACTAGAACTGATGATATAGCAATTAACGAAGTTGCATCTCTACCAATAGAATATTCAGTTTTGTTTTAACTATAATTTTCTTTTTTGGCAATTTGATGTAATGTTTTTTTGCTTGTTGAATTTTAACACCTTAGTATGACTTTTACGCTAGGAATTAGCTGATGAGGGATTCAGAATGAATTCGAAACGCCCAAATTGCTATAACTTTTTTTTTTTTTAATCTTTTTAATGTATTGTAATGTAATGTCTGTTATTTTGGAAAAAAAAATTTCTAATTATGAATGTATTCAGACGTAATCCTCTTGTTTATATATATTAAAAAACATATATATATTTAATTCTTTTAAGAGCGTGTATATCGAATAAGTTAATTTTTAATTTAGGTGCAAATGAATAAATAGCACATATACCGACTATAACTCGCATTTTTGATAGAAGAAAACCCATCGAACTTAATGACTTTATATTCACTATTATTCTGCCAGTGCAATAAGTATTGTTATAAATTAATTTCATTAATAATGATAATATATGTCTACCTTTGATATTATCTCTTTATTTAACTTTCAATATTTAGTGAAATAAAAAACGAGTACGCTTAACGCGTCTCTCCTCTTTAATGAGGCTTTTATTTCAAACTTGTGTTTCATTCTTTTAAAATTAAAAATTGGTACTGACCCACCAGTGGCCGAGAGGTTCTGCTTTCGAGACTGGTAGACGGGAGGAGCTGGATTCGAACCCAATCACGCCCGTCGGCCTGACCGTTCGGAAACTTCCGTGATTTTCTTCAAACCTTGGAGTTCCTTGCGTAAATACGGGTTAGGTTCCTTTAGAAATACCTCCACGGAGGGCATTCAACCTTGGGCCCATATCCCCCGTGCAGATAATCGGCCGTCATAAAAACAACAACAATAAAAATTGGTACTCCTTTGAAATGTGTGACTTCCATTTTATCATGTTGCCGTAATAATGCAAAATATTTCCAAACATCTTCAAAAAATCTTTCATAGCCTCTTATTTTGTTAATAACGCAAAATAGCTATTGACATAATTTAAAAATATGCAACATCGAAAAAAATCATTTCCTGCATTAACCGCACATGATACGTATTTGAATGATTTGAAACCACCCTCTAAAAGAACATGATATATCACAAACTCATTAAAAAACTTAATAAAACTTAATTCAGCTGAAAAAAAAGTATAATGGAATAGGGTATTTAGTATACTGAAAAAAAAATTGAAGTTCTCAAAATGAGTAAATCGATGTATTCATATCGAATCGAGTATCTTTGAATCAAAAATGAACCTTACCTTCTCCATTTTGAAATATCACATGTTATCAATCCCAAACAAAACGATAATGTTGTACATTGTAATGCTTTATTTCATTCATGGCAGCACAAAATATGTTCATTGTAGGAAAACAATGCAATAAACAATGGAAATCAGGGAATAATATAAAATTTTTATTACTCGGAAGAAGTTATATCTTGCATCTCCTTTATAATGCGTAAGATTGCCTTGCGTTTTTGTTATGAGTGTTTCGTCAATGTCATTGAAATCGATGTCAATCAAATACGATGACAAAACAGTTATAAAAAATGTGTACATAACGGTTCATATTTGAAAACATCCATGGAATCAAATACGAGTACCTCTGTTTCTCAGTTCTGAGTACATTTGAATCGGATCTATTTTGAGTATGTGACTATTTAAAATTGAGTATTTTTTACTCAACTTTGAAAAACCATTTTTTTTATTCAGTGTAGAATTAGTAAAGCTTATACAAAATTAACCATTTTATAGTAATAATAATAATATAATAATAATAATAAATTGTTAACAAGTTAACTGCTGATGATACGTCTTTTTCGGCATCTTTTTATTATTAGCATATAAAGAGAATTACTTTTGAAAACCTCTTTTTTCAACCTCATAGATATATTTAAAAAAAAAATCTTATAAAACTTTTCTTTGGAGGAAATTTATAGATGTGGAATGTGATCTTTACTTTATATAGGACGTACGTAGAATGAGTGTTTTTATTCGAGGAAATAAAATTTAAAGTGAAACTCACGAATGATAACATATTTTACATTGGAAAGATCAGATGTAACATACTATAATAAGTTGGAAATTGCATGTCAAACATGGCAAATGAGGTGCGTTCGTACTGTAACTAGTTTTATAAATATTTTTTGCACGGCATATTGTACTGAATGTATATTTTAGTGCACTTCATAAGTGCATATCAATTTCATTCTGTTCGAAAGGCTGTAACATCATCAAAATGCACTTGAAATCGTTTTTTCTCAATGGCCGTAAAGTAACGGAAAACTTTTGACTGCCCCTGTCATTAAACTATACAACCGATTTTCATAAAATTTGAAATAACTCGACAAAATTATGCAAAAATTATATATTTAAAATTTCAAGCGATTCGGTTGGGTAGTTTTTGCGCTGTTAGATGCGGACGGACAGACAGACGAACAGACGGACTGAACGATGACTATAGGAGCTATACGAGCTATATATATAGGAACTATATTTATATAATTACGAACGCACCTAAAAAGAAAGAGCATTGTGCCTGTCTGTCACAGTCATTTTACACGAAAACTATGAAACGTGGAAAGTTACAACTTGGGAGAGTTATAAATGGTATTGAACCACATATTTATAGATTATTAGCCACTCACAAATATTTAAAGAAAAGAATTAGGGGGGTTAATGAAGTTACTTGAAAAAAACTGCATATCGTGTGGGGTAACGTGAGAAAGATTTCGTAACACAAAACTCAAAAATATATTTGTTTTAATTTTACGTATACTTTTAGAGATATTATCGAAAATGCACTGCAAAAATGTGCCCCTCCCGCTTTAATTCCGAATTTACTGAAACTAAAATTAAGAACAAATTATGGGTAGTAGGAGTTTATTTTAAAATTATGGAAAAACTATAGCGATTATCCTAGGTCACATTGTTTTTGAGAAAATTGCAAATTTCAGTTTCACACAAACTTTACTTTCCAAGTGCTCAACGGGGGAGTTGAGGGGTGCTCCAGGTACTTATCGACGCGGAATCGTCTAAGGATTGTTGTTAATGAATTTCGAAAAACAAATCTCAGTAAATAACCAAGATATTAATTTTTAAAACTATCTAAAAAAACACGACGTTGCAACTTTACAATTGCGACTTCCCTTTGAAGCGCGCCTGACACAAGGTCAAATTTAAATTTTGTTGTACGGAACTGTTTACGATCGAATAAAACTCGCACTTGAGCGAATGTTTGTTTTAAGAGTTCTAAAAAATATTATGTAAAGTATTACGTTTAGGCCTTCATTTTACTATAAAGAAGTTTCCGTTTTATTATGTTACCTTTGTTATCCCTTGTAAAGAGTATTTGAAAGATTGTTTTAAATTAATTAAATCGAATAAAGTTGACTCGTCATTATTAAAAATCCCTGCCGGCTCGGTCTACAGGCGCAGGTAGATTTCGAAGTTAAGGACTAATTTCACCAACAAAAACTAAATGAGGATTAGTGATAAACCCACTTTAATAATTTTTTCTGGCCGCTTTTCACGAGTTTTTAATTTCATTTTTATATAAGAGCTGGTTGTATCAGAACCATGTTAAGGCAGTATTCAAAACATATTTTTCCATGCTCAACAACTAGAAATTTTCTGACACAATTTCATTCATTTTTAAAAGGAAAAACATGAAATTTGCTGACGTGATTTGTTAAGAGATTTATAAGCGACCTATGTTTTTATTTTTCGTTCAGTTTATCAGAACTTGATTTATAAACAATTATTTTCTCAGTAGAACAATATTTTTAGTTTCCGAAATAATCGCTTCGAAAAATTCGGTTAAAAATGCCCACTTTGACATCCTTTTTTGAAATATACTCTGCCTCTATATTAAAAAAAAAAAAAAAAAAAATCTACCTTTACGACACATTATATAGTTTTTGAATAAGAGAAACTACCAATTGGATGCGTTTGAAAGCAAAAATGAATTAAAAAAGGCGTTAGAAAATAAGCAGTAGGGATTTGAGAATATTTTTTTCTTCAACCTCTATGTATTTTTAATTTGTTTTTGCTGTAAGAATGGGTCCTATCAAAAACTTGTCAGTTAAAAAATTGTAGATAATATTCAGAAGATGTACAATAAATTTTATCGGATTGAATATCTTGTGAATTGACGTAGTTATGGATTTTTTTCTTCTTCACCCCCCCCCCCCCTCCCCCTTTTTGTATTCGCTTTTAATTTTTTTTTTTTTTTTTTTTTGGTACGAATTGGTCCTATCAAAAACTGGTCAATATAAAAGTTGTAGATAATGTTAAGACAATTTATAATAAATTTAATTTGATTTGATATCTTGATAATTGACGAAGTTATGAATTTGTTTCACCCCAAAACCCTATTTTTTTCGCCTCTTAAGCCCATTTCTAATTTTATCAAAAATCTGTCATGCATAAATTTTTGTCCCCTTTTTTAGAAGTAATAAAAATTTTAAACTGAGTCTATATGCATTATAATTAAGAATTTATGGGGTTTTTTCCTTTTTTCACAAAACCCCTCCCTATTTGCACCCCCTTGGTCCGTTGGTTGGTTGTATTTATGTCGGCCAATTATCAGCACGTTGGATATAGGCCCTAAGTGGGGGAGAGTGCCTTCCGTGGAGGTCTTTCTAAGGGAACCTAATCCGTATTAACGCTTGGAGAACCAAGGTTCGAAGAAAACCACGAAAACTCCGAACGATTAGGCCGACGGGCGCGATTGGGATCGAATCCAGCACCTCCCGTCTACCAGCTTCGAGAGCAGAACCTCTCGGCCACTGGTGGGGCCCCTTGGTCCGTTTTTGCCCATTAACGAACTTGACCGAGATTCTACGACCCTTGACTTTATGTATCAGTTTGGAAAGGATTTGTGCAGAATTATGGAAGTTATCGTGCCATAAAAAATTGATATAGATAGATAAAGTTTTTCACCGGGGGTGGTTTTGGGTTCTAGGGCGGTGTAGATCTGCAAAAAATTTTCCGAAATTCCAACATAGGGTAATAAGTAGCATCTCGTACGAAATCTACTTAAAATGACTAGAATTAAGTCTTCTGCATTTAAATTTATCTCATTAAAAAATAAATATACATAACTTGCTCTAGAGAATATTTTATAAAAGCACCTATAAAATACTATAACAGAATGACCTATAAAAGCATGAACTTGTTTCAGGAAGGAGTTATTGTAATATTATTCAGCCTTCTGATACTTTTTATGGAGATTAAAATTTCAATCAGCGCGTTCTTAAAAAATCACTGCCGGCTCGGCCTACAGGCGCAGGTATTTCGAAGTTAAATACTAATTTCAACAACAAAAACTAAATCATGAATAAAGATAAACCCAGTTTAACAATTTTATTTGGCCGCTTTTGTCGAGTTTTTAATTTCATTTTTATATAAGATCCGGTTTTATCAGAATCATGTTAAGGCGGTATAAGAAAAAAAAATATACTTTACCATGTTCAAAAACTAGAAATTTTCTGACACATTTTCATATTTATTTTTAAAAGAAAAAACATGAAACTTGCTGACGTGATTTTTGAAGAAATTTATAAGCGATCTGTGTTTTCATTTTTCGTTCAATTAAATAAGAACTTGAATTATAAACAAATATTTTCTCAGTAGGATAATATTTTTCGGTTTTAACACAATCGCTTCAAAAAATGCTGTTCCAAAGGCCTACTTTGACACCATTTTTTGAAATATATTCTGCCTCTATCAAAAAATCGACCATTACAGTACATTATATAGTTTCTGAATAAGAGAACCTACCAACTGGGTGCCTTTGAGAACAAAAATGAATTTAAAAATGAGTCAGAAAATAGGCAGTTTGGATTTGAGTACACTCTTAATACGATAATTTTTTCTTCAACACCAATTTTTCTTTAATTTACTTTTGCTGTAAGAGTTGCTCCTATGAAAAACTTGTCAAAATGAAAATTGTAAATAATATTGAGACGATGTATAATAAATTCATGCGGATTTTATATCTTGTGAATTGACGAAGTTATGGATTTTTATCTTCTTCAACTCCTCCTTTTCGTTTTAGTTTTTATTTTATTTTATTTTATTTTATTTTTTTTGCGGTAGGAATTGGTCCTATCAAAAACTTCTCTATATAAAAGTTGTAGATAATTTTAAGATGATTTATAACAAATTTAATTGGATTTGATATCTTGAGAATTGACGAAGTTATGAATTTTTTCTGCTTAAAACCCTTTTTTATTCGCCCCTTGAGCCCATTTTTAATTTTATCAAAAATCTGTCATACATAAATTTTTTACACTTTTTTTAGAAGTAATAATAAATTTAAACTTATTCGATATATAATTAAGAAGAAATTACGGGGGTTTTTCGGTTTTCATAAATCCTCTCCCTATTTCTACCTCCTTGATCCGATTTTGCCCATTAACGAACTTGACCGAGGTTTTATGCCCCTTGATTTTATGCATCAATTTGGGAGAGATTTGAGCAGAATTAAGGAAGTTATCGTGTCCATAAAAAAGTGATACAGATAGATAAAGTTTTTTTTCTGAGATTGGTTTTGGGTTCTAGGGGTCATGCTCGGCGTGGACCTGGAAAAAAAATTCAGAAATTCTAACATGGGGGAGAATGTAATACACTATATGGCCAAAGGTGACCGGTCACTTGCGATTTTAGACGTTTTGTTAAATATCTAGAAAAACACATGAGGAATTAACCTGAAACTGCAGGTGTGTAAACAAAATAGTACGGGTCATATATTTCCGTGAAGATTTTTCCCGAAACCCCATACGGGACCATCAACAAATTGAAAAAGAACGAATATCTTTTGGATAACCCTGTAAAAACTAACGCAGCAAAAGCGTTCAACACAGTAGATTATGATTAAGTGCCTTATTGCAATAAACTGTGTTTATTTTTATGAGAATAGCATGTATATTCGTAGAGAAATTAGAGAGTTTTTATAAAAAGAGTCCCAAATTTTGCCAAGTATTTTGCTTATAATTTGTAGAGTTCTTAATGGAAAAAAAGGTTCTTTTAGGAAAATATGACAAACAAGATTATACACAATACTCTGCAATCAGAATTAAAAAATAATAAAAATTGGATAAAAAATGAGTAGGTTTACTAAAAAATGCTTCACTGCGCATACGCAAATGTAATCAAAATATAATGTGCATAATGTATTAGCTAAGTGCATAGAGCAACTTTTGTGAGAGTTTCAAAAACGTAGTTTGAAAATTCTGAAAATTATTGTTGATAGAATAAGTTCGGAATCCGTTGTACCCAAAATGAAGCAGAAAGATGAGGGATTGTATCCAAATACAGTAGTACGTGCAATATTGTGTATGCTATACTGGCACTAATTAATGGATATATGGATACAATCCCTCATTTTTTTGCTTCATTTTTGAAACAACGGATTTCGAGCTTATTCTATCAACAATAATTTTCAGAATTTTCAAGCTATGTTTTTGAGATTTTACAAAAGTTGCTCTATAGACTTACTTAGCTAATACATTATGCCCATTATATTTTGATTGCATTCGCGCATGCGCAGTGAAACATTTTTTAGTAAACCTGCTCATTTTGCATCCAATTTTTAATATTTTTTAATTCTGATTGCAGGGTATTGTGTACAATGTTGTTGGTCACATTTTCTGAAAAGAACTTTTTTTAATATTAAGAACTCTACAAATTATAAGCAAAAAACTTGTCAAAATTTGGGACTCTTTTTTTTTTTTTATAATAACTTTAATTTCTCTACGAATATACATGCTATTCCCATAAAAATGAACACAGATTATTACAATAAGGAACTTAATAATAATCTACTGTGTTGAACGCTTTTGCTAAGTTAGGTTTTACAGGGTTATCCAAAAGATATTCGTTTTTTTCAATTTGTTGATGGTCCCGTATGGGGTTTCGGGAAAAAATCTTCACGGAAATATATGACCCGTACTATTCTGTTTACACACCTGCAGTTTCAGGTTAATTCCTCATGTGTTTTTCTAGATATTTAACAAAATGTCTAAAATCGCAAGTGACCGGTCACCTTTGGCCATAAAGCGTAGGTAGTACTTCATACGAAATCTACCTAAAATGCAAGAAGGTATTTATTTTTCATTATTTGATTCGTTTTAAGGGTGTCCGGGAATCAAAATTTTATTTTCTTTATTTATAAGCATTTTTAAATTAATTGTTTCCCTGAAATGTGTGTCTCTGTGAAAATTGCTTTTAAAGTAAAAAAGTTTTTAAACTTTCATTTTTTTTAAATTTTAAACTTGCATAATTTATTTATATAACTCATGAACTAGTTGTCCGATTTCATTACTCTTTTCACTATTGTGTTCAGAAAAGTTCTTTCATTAATGTGTCTTCAGGATTTCTAAAAATATTGCTTAATTTTTTTTATAATAAATTTAAAAGTTAAAAGAAAATTTGATTTTTGAGAAGGATTTTTAAATCGAGGAATACATTTTCAATATTTTTACATTAAATTAAAAATGCTGAAAAAATTATTAGAAACATAACATGAAAACTCTGTGCAAAATTTCATGCACATATCTTGGAAGAAAGTTTAGCTATTTCCTGCTGAAAATGACAAACTCTGAAGAAATCCATTTTGGGATAAATGGACTAAGCGGGACCCTGCAAATTTATTTGAGCAGAAATCGACACAAATATCGAAAATTATTTTTGTGCAAATTATTATTATCTAGTTTGTTCTGAACCATTTGCGAAAAACCGAATGCAGATGCGATTATTTTTCGTAAAGTTACAATCGTTTAAATTTTGTGCATAAATTATTTTCCGGCATTTTAATATAATTTAAATCTGTTTTTCTAAAAACTGATTTTTCAACGTTTTTTAAAGTTTTGAAATGCTCAACACGTTATAATTTTTGATCAAAATTCATGAAATTGATAAGTAAAAATCCTGATATTGCTTGCAGAGAAACTGTGTATGCGTTTTAAAATTCGACTTCATTAAGACAAATCTGATTTTTAACTTATTAAAAGGCAAAATTTTGTTTAAAATCAATATGGAATTCAGAAAAAAAATCTCTAAAAAGTTAACTATTCAAGGGTATAGGTGCAGATTCATGGTCGCCAGTTGTCACATGGCGACTAAAATTTTTGCTTTGGCGATTAACTTTCGGCATCTAAATCGCAATGTATATCACAGGGATGCGGATTTCAGATTTTTTCCCCCTTATCGTTTTTGGCGCGATCTTTTGACGAATTTCGCGTTTTTATCTTGTTCCTTTGACGAAAATCGCATTTTTTTCATCTTATTTTTTGACAAAAATCGCGTTTTTTCCAGATCTTTTGACGAAATTTGTGGATTTTTCTGCGATCCTTTGACAAAATTCGTAGTCTTTTTTCTCGTAATCATTTGACGAAATTTGCGTGGTTTTTTTTTTTGGCATCTTTGACGAGATTTGCGTTTTTTTCCCGATCTTTTGATGAAAGTAGTGATATTTTTTCTGGAAAGATTGGCGAAATTCGCGTTTTTTGCGATTCTTTGGCAAAATTCACTTTTTTCGTAATTCTTTGACGAAATTCGCGTTTTTTACGTTATTCTTTGACGAAAATTTCGGAGGTTTTTTTGCAATGTTTTGTCGAAATTCGAGTTTTTCCCTCGATCCTTTCACGAACTTGGCAACTTTTTTTGCGAACGATTGATAAAATTGATTTTTTCAACGACCATTTGTCGAAATTCGCGATATTTTCCCGTGGTATTTTATTATCTGAGAAATTTCGGAACCGAATGCCTTAAATTTTATAGAAATTTGGGATAGAATCACCTCTGAAATAGTCTGTGATGAGATTTTTTTAAAGATAATTTTTCTTGTGCGCTCTTGAAAAAGCAAGTGTTTAACTGTATTTTGTTTTTTATAGTGCAAAATAATCTCACACATTCACAATTTTTTTATATGTACTTTTGTAGGGCTAAATAAAAATAAGAAAATTGTTTTACTAATATTCTCCACTACCATGATTGCTTAGCTTATGCATTTTTTTCTTATTTTTTTAACCTGTATCTTGCTCAACTTTATCTTCTGACTGTACATAATTTAAGATTTATATTATACATAATTAAAAGAATTTTGTGATTAAAATAAATGTACACATTCATGTAATTAGTCTGTGTTTTGTTATATATGTGTATATATTAAACAAATTATTGTTCACTTTGAATTCCTGAGTTTTTTTCCCATATAAAAGGTATTCCTTTTATACGTTTTTTTTTTTTTTTTTTTTTTTTTTTCACAATGTGGCCACTGGGTTTTTTGGGTTTAGGAGCCACTAGCTCCTTCAATATTTTGGGAATCTGCACCTATATTCAAGGTATTAAAAATTGGTACACAGATATGTTTGAAATAGAGTTTTAAGTGATTAAAATGCTAAAACGAGGAAATATCTCAAAAATTATGATACATGGAGCATTTTATAATTTCGTTTTAATATTTTATTATTTTTTTAAATCTTAAAATCAAAATAAGATTGGAAATTTCTTTTAATTTCTTTCTATATACTTATGGTGAAATGTATATGTCCACAAAATTTCATATCTCTATGATGAAAAAAAAAATTAACGTCCACCGTCCCGTTAAAGGTTTAGTTACGAGAGGTGAAAGACTGGTAGTACACCACGAAAATTGTTATATCTGCTGATATAATCATCATAGAATTATGCGGTTTACTTTATTTAATTTATTTAACTATTTAGTACATTATTAGCAAAAAAAAAAAAAAAAAAAGAAAAAAGAAAGAAAAAAATGCATTTTTTAAAAAAGAATTTCGATTCCTGGACCCCTTAACCCTTTAAGGGGCAAGGCATTTCTGCTCCAAAAATGTTCAAATAATTAATTCATACCGCAATTTACGAACAAATTTATTTGAAAATAATCAAAACCTTTTCTTCACATATATTATGACATCGAAATTGTACTAAAAAATTACTGGTGCCATGTGGCAGTTTGCCCATTAAAATTTAGCGTTTGCAAACTGCAAACGGCGCCCCTGAAAGGGTTAAGGTTTTCTCAAATCCAAAAGGGCAACTTTATGACATGAGTTTTAATTCCTTTTTGTTCGAAACTGCATAATTCTGGAAGGTGTTGTTATTCAGAAACTAGTAATCGAAGGACGTTTTCTTTTTTTTTTTTTTTCTAAAGGCAATGAATCTTTAAGAAAACACTGTCAAAGTTTACGTTTTGAAGCGAATTTGAACCGAAGCGCAAATTAAGATACCTTTAAATTAATTAAATGAAGTTGATTTGATATTACTCATAATATCAAAACTTGATTTGTCTTCACAGCTAAAATTACCTTCATAAAAATTTAGTTATAGGGCAATTCCATCGTAACTGACGTAACATTTTATCATCGAATTTTGTTTTCAAATCTATGTAGAAAATTTACTAATAGAGCTAGAACAAATTTTTACAATTTAAAATATTTCATACTAAGGTCTTAATACCCAAATACCTGCAGATTATTTCAATCTCTCTTTGAGTCCCAAAAATTGCAATTCAAAATTCTGTAACTGACGTACCATAAAATATACAAAAATTTTTTCTGCCTTCATTGAAGTGTCAAAATTACCAAAACTACCCACTTAAAAAAGTGATTTAATGTTTTCCACCACACTAAGTAATGCCAAATTATAACAGTAACTTGTTCAATTATTTTCTCAATAATGAAAAAGAAACCAATGGCATTTACACGCGTAACTGACGTAACTTTCGTCGTGTAACTGACGTAACATTATGACTTGACAATAATGGTACTTAACTTAGTTTGTAAACAGTAATTTATAATATCTTTTTATTAGGATTTTTCTATAAAATATAAAATAATCAAGTTTTCCAATCATACCCTTAAATTAAACATATTATAAATTTGATTCGTCCCCCCAAAATGATGATTTTCTGTGGAATTTCCTTATATATAATTGATTATGAATATAAAGAATGGCAGTAAGTTTGCAAAAATCAATTATCAGCTTTAATGAACATTTTGCGTGATAAAGAGCGGAGAAAAGTACTTTGGCCTATAACAATATATACTTGTTGGAGAAATAATTCATTATAATGTCCTTCAGTCTCGCGCTTTTTTATTGAGATTCACAGAATTAGTGATAACCACTTTAAAACCAGAATTTTTATCGAATCTGACAATGAGTATTTTCTAGATTTGTATGCAAGAAGGTTTTTTTTTAATTATTGAAGTGTTTTTAAACATATCACAATATATATTCCAAACGGAATGGTCAAAACATACACTGGTGTGCAAAAATTAAGGACGAGAGGGTTTTTGAATGTATCGTGGTGCAGAGATTTCCACATTGATCGAAATCATACCCATTACCATAAGATGTCCAAAATCTGAAAATATGGGACAAGTGATCAAAATTATTTTAAAAATCTGTTCCGTTGACATATTTGGATTGTAATTTACCTGCTTCGTCCTTAATTTTTGTACACCAGTGTATATTAAAATATTTATTAGCTGAAAAGACGCTATTAAAACACATTAAAAGTATATTAAAAACCTATATTGATATGTTTCGACTCCTTCTTGTCCTCTCACACATATCAATATAGGCTTTTAATATACTTTTAATGTGTTTTTAGTAACGTCTTTTAAACAATAAATACTTTAATATATGTTTTGACTTTTCCGTTTGGAATATATATTGTGATATGGTTATTAGTGGACGTAATTAAGACATTACTCTTACTTATCCTTACATTTGTTTTTAGCCGACTGCCAAGAAGGCTTAATGTGTTTCACGCCTATCTGGGTATGTGGATTTCTTTATACCCTTGAAACATCCTAACGGTTGGATGGATTTTAATTAATGAGGTCTCTATCGATTCGTCTTAACCGCCCGATGGTTATAGGCCAGGTTTTGTTTCTATAAATTCAAAATGGCGGCCGTAAAATACAAAATGGCAGTAGATACGAAAAAAAAAATTACGCACCCTATTGAGTGGCATTGGATAGGTCTTTCAAAATGAAGACTATGTTTCATTGACTATTTAACAGTCAGAAGCTCCGTTTAAATACTACACAACCTGAAAGTTGTGTAGGTAGGATCTCTAGCTTTACTGCAAGTCTAACCTTATCAAAACAGTGTTTATAGATAGGAACTAACAATTAAACACAACTTAAAAGTCATCAATACAAGTAAATAAAAAAATAGGTAAGTAATATAAAAAATAGTTTCACATTGATGAGAAATAATTAATTAGTTCGCTTTTTACGCAGTCGGATTTTTGTTTTTGTTTTTTTTAATTTAATTTTTATTTGTTAAACATTCTAATAACTCTTGGGCTAGAAATTATTACCACCAAGCATTATTCAGAATCAAAGAAGTCTCCCTACATGAGGAATTCCAAATTTTTAAAAGCGATTTTGGGTATTCTCTGAATTGTTTCAAAGATGCAAAGAAATCATTGGAAACATTTAAACCTTTGAAGGGCGGTGGGATAAAATAATCCCACTTAATTTTAATTCTCAAATGCCATATTGACACCAGTATTTTGATCTAAAATGTTTGTTTTTATAATGTACATAAAAAACAAAAAATAAAATTACCTTTTTTTTCAGATAAATTTGTTTGTAAATCCTGGTACTAATAATTCATTTTAACATTTTAGCGACAGAAGTACTTTAATAGGTAGGCTATAATAATTCCACTTAATTTTAATTCTCAAATGCCATATTGACACCAGTATATTGAAGTAAAATATTTGTTTTTATAATATGCATGAAAAAAGATAAATTCGTTTCTAAATCCTGGTGTCAATAATTCATTTTAACGTTTTAGAAACAGAAGTACTTTGCCCTTCAAAAGTATAACAGTTGGGAGTTGGCGGGTCCTGGAAAATTTAATAATTACATATTCTGTCTACTCAAATCCTTGGACTTTGTTTCTGAATTGCTGTGCAAAAGAGTCATCAAATCAAAGGTGAGCTTATATTACAGTAGAAACTCTCATAACCGAACTAATGTGGACTGGAGTAATCCGGACATGTGAAAAATCCAAATTAAAAAGAGTAACCTATTTTTTATTAAAAATGATTTATAAATGTATCTAATCGATATATAAAAATGTTTATTTTCACTTTTTATTATACTTGAACATTGTTTTTGAGATTACATTTTAAAGTACAAAAAAATATATTTTTTTAAATATTGAATTAGATTTGTCTGTTTTGTTCTTCGCTGGATATGTTAACGAGCTAATACCTCACGCCAATATCTCATTATAATTGAGTCAGAGGGAGTTGGTTCGCTGTGCTGTTCTATAAATCGCAAGGAGTTAAAAATACACAAAATTCAGCGTCAACTTTAAAAAGAAAAAGAAAATATATATGAAAAGGAAAAAAAGCATACATCTAAGGCTTGAATATGAATAGATATTCATACTACTTATAAAAAATAGAGGAGAAATTAAGTTAGGCCTGAATATATGGACTCTAGGGCAACATCGATGCAAAAAATATGTTTGGAAAACTTTCATGACTATATCGAACAAGAAGACGGAAATAAAAAAAATATATATAAAATTATAGTATAATGAAATAAATTTTGAATTTTTATCAATCCCGATATGGGAGAGGTTGGACATGAGAGTGTCTACTGTATAATTATATTAAAATCATTCAAATGTAGTCGTTTAAAGTGTCGTTCCTTGGTGGGGTTTATTTTAAAAGGAAAGGAAGAGTTCTGCAAGGTTCCTTTTTAGCTCACAGACTAACAAAGCCTGAGAGCTAATGGGCCTGCCGGTTCTGTAGGTACGTACGTATCTATGTATGTAACACGATTACTCTTGATAGAAATATCCGATTTGCTTCAAATATTGAATATAGGTTCATTCTGATAAGGTGCTTACCTGATTAGTTTTGGGGTTAATTGTTTGAGTATAAAGGGAGAAACGAAGGCTACCCCCCCCCCCTTCAATTTAGATAAATGAGTTTTCCATGCAGAATTGTCCGATTTGCTTCAAATTTGGTATACCGGTTGATTCTGATAAGGCGCTTCTCTGATTAGATTTGGAGGTTCATTGGTTAAGTATGAAGGGGGGAACGGAGGCTAATTCCTCACATTAATTTAGATACATTGGTTTTTCATGCAGAATTATCCGATTTGCTTCAAATTTGATATACCAGTTTTTTCTGATAATGCGCTTCCTTAATTAGATTTGGAACTCCATTGGTTAAATATAAAGGAGGGAAATGGGGGAGCTAATCCTCCCTCCTTTATTTAGCTGTGTTTTTTTTTCGATTTCTTTATTTTTCGAGGGTCATTAACCTTTGAAATTAGAGTGTAATATACAATTAGTGTGAATAGCCTGTAAGCTCAGTGCCATCAGTTTAACTATGAACTTTCTTTTTCATTGAATATATTTTGCCCTATTTATACACTTCTTGATAATTTCATTGATGCGTTGCTAGAGATGTATTTGAGGAGCAAAGTACAATATGATATACATATATTTAGCATGGGAGTTTTTTTTTTCTTTCGAAAAGAAGGAAGAACGCCATACTACCCAGAATAATATTTGCTTTGAAAAATTAATCACTGTACTCCCCATAAGTTTATCAGTAAAATTTGGAATTACATCTTTAGCAAACTGTCTTCAATTCTTTCTTTTGATTCAATAAACCTACAGATTCATTGTTAGTTTAAATTTGTTTTTTTGTTTTTGATACTTTTTAAGTTACCAAAAGAAAATAAGAATTATACGTAATGTTATATTTCATTTTATTGTTAAAATGTGACTAAGTTATGCCAGTTAGTGCCATTGTGTAAATGGGGAAAATATTCCACCTTTTTTCCGATTTCTCCGTTTCATGCCTGATTCTTATTTTCTTCTATCTTTTACAAGAAGAATGTATTGGAGTCATGAAAGATTTCGACGGATTTATCCGTTTTAGAAGGTCTTGAACACGATTCGACTGATTTTAGGAAATGTCTGTCTGTGAATCTGTTTCTCTGTCTGTCTATCCGTCTGTCTGTATGTGAAAAAAAAAAATATGAGTGCTCTATCTCAAGAACTAATGGATGGAAGTTACTAAAACTTTAGATTCCGTTAGACCTTGATAAAAATTGCTGGTAATTAGTTTTTAATGTAAATCGCCCAATTGTTTTACAATTTCCGCAATAGCTCTATCTCAAGAACAAATGCACGGATTTTCATGAAACTTCCGATTCTGTTAAACGATGACATAAGTTATTGCTTTTTATGTTTTGGTGTAATTCGTCCAACAGGTGTTGCTACTATGAATTTTACACTATTTCCGAAATAGCTCTATCTCAGGAACTAATGTACGGATTTTCATCAAACTTCAGATTTAGTTAGACGTTGACATGAGTTAATGCTAATTTGGTTTTAATGTAAATCTCCCAACAGGTGGCGCTGCTACGCTGTATTTTACAGGATTTACACGATCTTAGAAATAGTCATATCTCAGGAACTAATGCACGGAATTTCATCAAACCTCATATTCTGTTAAGACCTTGACGTAAGTTGGTGCTCATTTGGTTTTCGAGTTAATCATGTAACAGTATATAACACTATGCTGCATTTTACACGGTTTTCGCGATCGCTATATTTTAAAAATCAATGCACAGAATTTAATCAACTTCATATTCTGTTACACTTTCACATAAATAGATCCTTATTAGCATGTTGCATATACTCCCCAACAGGTGTCGCTTTTGTGCTCTTTGGGTTGGAAATTTTGGTTACAGACATCTAAGCGAGTGGCTGTCGAAATTTAATGATTTGTTTGAAAAATGCGATGCTTATATCTCCTTTTTAAATGCACAGAATTCAACGAACCTATACCTTTAGAATCTTATGATGGGCATAGATCATATTTGAATTTTGACACTGCGATAACGAATTTTGAAGTATTAACTTTTATAAGATAGAAGAAAGTTTTGGGATTGACACATCCGACTAGATTTTCTTTAGAGTAGCCTCCGTTTTACCTACTATCGTAAGTTTTCCGTAACTCGTACATTAAAGATTACTTTAAAAAATTACTTACATGTAATTAAATTAATTTGTTATTACTCAAAACAACAAGACTTGAGTCGTCTTTTCGGCTGAAATCTCGTTCAAATATAAATACATAAAAACAAATGCATATATATATGATTGGCTATAAATATAAAGGATAGCAGGAAGTATAAAAAATTCAATTTCTTGCTCTAATGAACATTTTGCGTGATAAAATGCGGAAAACATTCTTTGACCTCTAAGAAAATAGACTTGCGTCAGGAATTATTCAATATCCTTCATCTTTTAACACTTTTTATTAAGAAGATAATTATCATTATCATTTTCTTAGGTTTGTATGCAAGAAGATTTTTTAAGAAAGATTAAAGTTGTTTATATATTCTTGTAAGTCTGTGATGTAGCAGTTATTAAGTTGAATTAAGTTGATTTATTGTTATTAAAAATAGAAACTTCAATTAACCTTGTATTTTTAAAAATATACCAGAATTTTTATTTGTTTTCGTATTTTTCATTATATGAAATTTTAAACAATTATATCTGTTATAAGTGAACAAATGCTGTGGTTTTAATTATAAACGATATCGAATGTGCCAAACCAACGATGGCTTACATTTGTTTCGATAATAATTTCGCCCAAAAAATAAAATATAAAACTGTGAATATAAATTTGAGTCTAGAATCGGGTCGAGTTACTCGATTTTACACGGGACCGGATTACGACCCGGACCGGGTCGGGTTGATTTTAACCCATTTGTGCCTGCCCAAACTTTTCAGGTTCGGGTAGGTTTCGGATTGATTTAAAAATTTTTTCGGGATGGGTTCGGGTTGACCCGACATTTCAAACGAAAGATCTGCATATTTTTTAATTAAAAAAATTATATATTTGAATATTAATAACTGTATATATATGTTCATTTTCATACAATGATATTGTATGAAATACAAATAGACAGGCAGACTTCAATATAATGGAAAAAAATAATATTAGTAGATTTGTTCATATTTTGTTACTGTAAGAAAGTATTAAAACATAATGTTGCTCAAACCATGCGTGCATTTGTGCAGAAAAAAATAGATGGATTAAAAATAATTACATAGACTCTATTTGTCAAAAAAAAGGCACTGTTATGCGTAATTAAAATCTAGAAATATTCTATAAATAACTCTTCAAGATAAGGTCCATTAATAGCAGGATCATTTATTTTTCTGCTTTTTACACATCTTTATCTAAAACAGCTAATACTCATGAAAAAAGAATTACGTAAAAAATTGCCACAAATTATAAAACAGACACGGATATTCAGATACACTTTCGTATATAAGTGCGTGAAAGTACATCATGCGTTCAATCAAACTTGTCATGCAAAAATTGGTGGCAAAATGTTTACTTTATTTTTCCTTTACTATCAAGGATTTCTAAAAATTAAATAAATTTATATATACCAAATCGAATCTATTCTTTTTATTTTAGCAGAATTTTGACTATAGGAAATTCTGAATTCTTAAATATTCTTGAAAAGTAGATTTTAAAGGGAAATGGGTCGATGGAATAACTAAGTAGTACCGTATCTTTTAATTATTTTCTATTATTTTTTATTTTTAAAGGAAAATAACCAAAAAAATAATTAACTATAGAACAAAACAATTTATGTAATTTAAAAACAGAAAATGAAGTAAATAAACACTTATTATTAAATAAACAACAATAGCCGGGTTACCATATCAAACAAAATAATGCCATTTTGGCGCCAATTAGGTACCCCGGTGCGTATATGACATCTGTGCCTAATATTTTTCTTTTCATTTCGTTTAAAAAAAATAAAGAAGTGAAAGCCATTTATTTTAAATGTTTCTGTTTGTATTAAATAAAATGATAATGAAATACAAATTGAATTATGAATAAAAGTAACATGATACATTTCTTAGCATACATTTAAGGGAGGCCAAACATCTCGCCAAATTAGTTTAAAATAGTAACCTTTTCTAAAATCTGAAGAAAAAAAATATCTGTTTGATTAAAATTTGAGTTGCCATCATTAGAAAAATGTATATAAAATTAGAAAAAAAATTAATATTTCGAAAACTAATTCGAATTTAAAAATTCTAATACCAGTTTTGAAATCTGCGGATCAATATTAATTTTTGGTGTTAATTTCATCGCAAAGTATTCCATATTTTAGGAGAAATCGCCGTGAACCATAATCAGTTGTTTAATCAGTCGATTCAAAGAATCGTTACATTTCAGCCGTTTTATATATTCGTTTCATAAATTCGTTTCATTAGGATTTTATATATATAGGGTAGATATATATATAGGGTATATATATATATATATATATTATATTCATAAATAAGACACTGCACTAAATTCTAAGTCGTTAAAAATGAGCCTCATTCTTATCGTCAGTATTCATATATATATATATATATATATATATATAACCATTAATTAAACATAACCATCCACCGTCAATTATTATGAATTAAAGCTGTAAGTATTAAAAAAAAAAAAAAAATTAATATAAGAATTATTATGGAAGAAAAAGAAAAAAGTGGAAACCGACAAAAATTGAAAAGCTTATACATTGAATTACGTTATCAAGGGCACAGAATTCAATGATATAAGCAAAATGGTTGTTTTCTGTGGGAAAAATAAGCTAAAGCTAAAAGTTATTTTCCCCTGTGCACAAACAACCATAAAATCAAGTGAATTTATTAAAAATGAAAGCAGAATAGAAACAAATAATATGAAATGGAAGAATCAATAAAACGTATTTAAATATTTATAGGATATAAAATATAAATAATAAACACCATACCGATTAATATTTCAGTATTTTACAAAAATCCACGCGCACATGGCTGCCAGTATATCAAAAAGATTAAGGTGAATAAAACAGTTAAGAAATCACAGTAAATGATACCAAAGGATGCAGTTAATACAATTTGAAATAAAATTTGAAATACCTTGTTAAACACATTTAATCTAATATAAAATAAATAGATATTAATTACATTATTTAAAATGCACTATTAAATTAATTAATAACAGTTTAACAATATCGTCAAAATTTAGCTAAAAATACCCCCTGGTGTATTAAATTATAACTGAAATGGAGCTAGAAAAATTAAAAATAGGAGCTATCTTAAAGAGACAAATTTAGTGCTGCCATCTAGTATTACTTCTATTAAACAACTAACACAAGATAAATATTTGTAAGCATTTGAATGTAAATAACTGTATAAATAATTGTAAGCATTTGAATGTAAATAACTGTATAAACAGCAAAACCAAACATATCCTTATATATAGAGAATTATAAACCGAATATAAACCACACAATGTATTTAAAAACTATTGTAAATAAAATTTAAAAGCATACATTATATTCTATTAGCTAACTTATTTAAACTAAACTAAGAATTTAAATAATTCTAGAACATTGATAATATATAGCATATAGCTATATGCTATAAAACAAAATAAATTCAGTAATAATTAATATAAATAATTATTAAATATAAAAATTATTTTTTAATGAATTATATATCAGATTTATAAAATGAACAGGAAATAAAAAACATGTGGAAGTAAATAGAAGGTTAAATGATACTTAAATACCCATTACTTAAAAAGCACAAATATAGAGTGTGGATTATTTTCAGACATCCATAAAAAACCATAAAGTATGAATGTGGGACATTCAAAAACATTAAACCGATAATAAATATTAAAAAGAATAGAGTAATAATAATAAAAATAATTACACAATTTTAATGCATACAGTATATCTATATTTATATTAAACATACTTATATGTATATTATTCACTATAAGAATGGCATACTATTAGTAATTAATATGATATTGTCCTTTGTAAATTTAAAATTTAATAACAAATAATTATAAATTAGATTAATCAATAATTAGGCTAATTATAATATTAATGAAATTCTCCAATTACATATAAAATATCAAATCAACATCCATATAAAATACGTAACAAAAATATAGTAATAATACAAGAACCCCCATTTTTTTTAATATAATTAACCATTGCGTATTATCCAGACAACACCACCCTCCTCCGTACTCTAACATCTACCCACCCAACCAACCTATAATATTTTTTTATATTATTTTACAATTTTTAATTTTTTATAGATATTTTTTTATTTTATAGTTTTTTGTAATTTTGTTTACGCATGCGTTAATTTGTTTTAATAGATCATGTAAGAAAAGTACTAATTGTATATTAATGAATATATGAATTTTTTTGGAAAACCATGATTTAATGCATCATAAATTAGTTTTTTAATATTATTGTTAATTAGAGGAGAAGAACATAAACATTTTATTCTATATAAATGATTAAGTATTATATTCCGAAATACAGAATGATGTAGACAAGATTTAAAATATGTAAATGTATTAACTTTGAATTTAAATTCTTTACGTTTGTCATATAAATCTGTGATTGTTTTATTGTCTTTTATTGTAATTTTAAGATCTAAGAAGTTAATTGTATTGTTAGATAAAAGGTTTTCCGTTAATTCCAAATTAGTGGGATAATCAACTGGAAATCGAGTAATTGCAGATTGATCAGTATCAATTAAAATGATGTCATCAATATAACGATATAAATGTAGATTATTATTAGTAAAATTACGTTCATAATGATATAAGTATAAGTCTGAGAGTAAACTGGAAGTACAACCGCCTTGTGGTATACCGACATGCTGTAAATATAAAGTATTATCTTGCAATATATAATTATTATAGATAATGAAGTTAGTTAAAGATTTAAAATATGCAATATCTATATTAGATGGTAATTCCAGTTTTTTATAATATTTATATATATATATAATGAATAATGCAGTTTCTTACGAAATTTTACCTAGTCAATTTAGAAATTCGACTTACGTAAAATTTAAGTTACGTAAAAGTTTGCAGAACACATTATTTATTGTTTTCGGGGTATACTTGTATTCTGCTTTTTCTAAATTCTTTTGAAAAATGGTCAATAGATATTTTTTTTCTTTTTAAGAAGACGACGGTAGGTTACGACTGAACAGCAATTCACCGAAAAATGCAAATTATTGTTTTTGTTTTAAAACTTGTTAAAAATTTAAAAATATCCATCTGTTGTCATATACTTTTTAAAAAATGAGATTTCATGCTTCAAAACCTACAGAGTTAAAAAAAAAAATAGGTCTATATACGTGTGATTTTATAAGAAAATTTTTGTATTTAACGGAAACTTTCTATTTCGAGTGGAAATCGTAAATTTTTCTCATTTAAACAGAAATTTTTCTTTTTATCCTTATTCATCGAACGTTAAAAGTGGAAACATTAGTTCTTGCCAGATTCAAATTTCAACGTTTTTTCATTTAAAAATTTACGAATGAATTATAGATAGATATTATATAATTCATTAATAACTTTTTGATAAATATGATTAATTTTTAGCTCACTGTATGTATTCGTATGTATGTACGTATGTACATATGTACGTAACGCGATAACTCTTGATAGAAATATACGATTTGCTTGAAATTTTGGATGTAGGTTTATTCTGATAAGGCGCTTCCATGATTAGTTTTGAGGATTCATTGGTTAAGTATAAAGGGAGGGAAATGAGGGTTAATCCCACCCCCCTTAATTTAGATAACTGGGTTTTTCATGAAGAAATGTCCGATTTGCTTTAAGTTTTGTATATAGGTTTATTCTGATAAGGCACTTCCTTGATTATTTTGGGGTCTCACTGCTCAAGTATAAAGGGAGGGGGATGGGTGCTAATTCCCCCTGATTTAAATAAATGGGTTTTTCATGGAGAAGTATAGGGTTTGCTTCATATTTTGTATATAGATTCATTCTGATAAGGTGCTTCTTTCATTAGTTTCAGGGGTTCATTGGTTAAGTACAAAGGTGGGAAATGGGGGAGCTAATCACCCCCCCCCCCTTAATTTAGATAAATGAGTTTTATCATGCAGAAATATCCGATTTCTTTCAAATTTTGTATATAGGTTTATCCTGCTTAGGCGTATCTTGATTAGTTTTGGGAGTTCATTGGTTAAATATAAAAGGGGGAGAACGGGGGGCTAATCCCAACTTTATTTAGCTAAATGACTGTTTGATGCACAAATATCCGATTAGCTTCAAATTTGGTATACCGTTTTATTCTGATAAGACGCTTCCCTGATTAGATTTCGAGGTTGATTAGTTAGGTATAAAGGGTGTAAATGGGGGAGCTAATCCCCCTTAATTTATTTTTTGAGTGTCATTATTCTTAAAAAAAAAAATAAGGCTGTAATATACAATAAGTGTGAATAGCCTCTGAGCTCAATGCCATCAGATTAACTGGGCAATATTCTTTTTTATTAATATTAATTATTATTTCATTCAAGTTATTATTTGATTGGAAATGTTTTCAGTTGCCACTTTATGCATATATAACTTTGTTTTTGCTACACTGTTAAAATGTGCAGCATTTGGTTATACATTCGACTGTTTTTTTTTATAAAAATGGTTAAACAACAGCAATTTAACTCTATTCTGACTAGAGATCGACTGAAATTTCGGTTTCGTTTTCAGCTCAAAATCTGAGTTTCGCCGAAAATTCGTTTTCGACAAAAATTCGGCCAGACCGAATCTCGATCGAAACTATTTGTATTCCAAAAATCTTGTTTCTTCCTTTGGAAATTTTCAACATTATTCATTGATTTGATCTGTACCGGCTCAAATGAGACACCCTTTATTTATTGCTTTGAACTTCACTATTTATAATTATCAGTCATGAGTGACTCAAGACGTGATTGCAAATTATAAAGCAAGGAATGCATACATGACTGAACTTTGAAGACGCTTTTCACGTGCCCATTAACCTCTTCGCTACCTGGGTCCACATATGTGGACCTCTGTTTTTTCCCCCGTGAAAACTAAACTGTTTGACTTTTTTACATTTTGACTTCATTTCTTAATAGCTAAATGTTTTTTGCTTTAAAAGCAAACCAATAAATGGCAAAGTCTATGCTGATTTCCTCATAAAATAGATGTTACTTTCATCTGAGTTTGCGAACCCCCTTCAAGAGGGTGTGGCCAAGAAATTGAGAAATTTTCATACTTATTTAACTTAAATCCTTTACAATAAAATGTTTTGAGGATTGGTAGATTATTCACTTGATTAAAGGCCTTAAATTTGTGATCGTGCGAATTTGGGTTTGTGATAATTAAATTGATAATTTAACGGAATTTGTAATTTTAGATCCGTATTTGTAAACCTAAATTACTAGTCCCCTAAAGTATCAATTTCCGAAAAGTTCTTTTTTCTGTCATCTGTGATGTCATTTTGTTTGTTTAAAACCAATGAATGAGTATTTGTAGTATTATTTTAGATTTGGGAACAAAGAGGTTACAAGATTCAGACTTAGCAGTAACAGAAAATTTTTAGTTCGAAACCGCAGGAAGTGGTTCTAACACTCTTTAGGGAAATTATAATATAACAGATGATCATTTACAAAACTCATTGTAAAAGATAGGTCGAGGTATGTATACCTAAAACATTTTTTAATTAGATGGAATTCATATAATTAGAAAATCATTCTGTGTCGTAGATGAATTAATTACATTTTATTTGATATGAAAATAAAAAGGTTTGACCAGAGACACAGAGAACCAACGGGCCACACTTATAATTACACGAATAATTAATTGATAATTATGTATATTTATGTTTGTATTATCCATTTCACCGGCAGCAGGTATAGCGAAGCAGTGCTTTTACCCCGATTTATCACGGCGCAAACGATGAAATGGTGTAAAAAATTTCTTTGGGACATTTTTGTTTTCGTTTTTGGCCGAAAATAAGAAGATTATCGAAATTCGGTTTCGGTCTTAAAAACCTGTTTCTGTCTATTCTTAATTCTGACCTGACTATATTAATTATGGCTCATATTATGGCCAGAATAGAGTTAAATTACGGTTAAATAATCGTTTTCTATAAAAATTGTCGAACAACTGGACACTTAGCTGAAAAATTTTAACAGTGTATTAAAAATACTTTGAGTTGTATTTAACGAATATTTAATATTATGTCATGTCTTTAAATCAAACACTATGAGGTAAAGAAACCATATAATAAATTATGAACATCCTGTATATTAAATATGGAATATTCAATATCAAGACAATTTTTAAATTGATAAATATTTCTTAATCTTATGTTTATAAGATTATTTTTGTAACCTCGTTTATTTTATAGTACATACTGGTACTCGTCACTTACTTAAAAAAACACGAACACAACTACAATTTACAAAAACAGACGCTGTTTAATGCACAAAATTTAATCTTTCACAAAACTTTCAAGATTCTGAACTAAATTGATACTAAGTTCTTTTTTTTTTGTTCTTCTTTCTTTGTCGTATCATTCAAAAGAAGTTAAAGGCGGAAAGAAGAAATTTCTCGTCTGATAAAAAAAAAATCATTTTTCATTTCTCGAGGATGTACGTGTCAGTGGATGCACGCTTGTGTCGATGGTAAAAAGAAAAGCAATACACCATTTTACGGTATTTCCCTCGACACACTTTCAACAGATTCTTTAACTACAGAAAAAGAGAATACTGACCCGAAGAAAGTTTAAAAAATAATCGATTTCCAGACTACGAAGAGGTTCTTGCAATAATAAAGTTGGAAATTCACTTTCCTTTGCGCCTGATAACACTTGTTAACTCAGGCTAGGCTAGAAAGATTTTTTTTTTTTTTTTTAAATATAGATTTCGTTAACAAGCGATTTTCAACTTTTTTTTCTAAGGGTGTTATTTTAAGAGAGGAGAATTTACAAACTAAGATGCTATTTAATACACAAAATTTAATCTTTCACAAAACTTTTAAGATTCTCCCTTTGTATATTAAATATGGATTATTAAACATCAAGACAATTTTTAAATTCATCAATATGCATTAATCTTAACCAGTCGGTTACAGAGATAAAATATACCTATCAGATTATTTTTCTAATCTTGCATATTTTATAGCACATATTGGTACTTGGTACTCACTTAAAAGAACACAAATATGCACTACAATTCACAAAATAAAACGCCACCGCTCTTTAATACACAAAAATTTTATCTTTTACAAAACTTTCAAGATTCTCACCATGTCTATTAAATGTGAAATATTCGACATCAATTTTTAAATAAATAAATATACATTGATCTTAAGCAGTCAGGTGCGTAGATAAAACATGCCTGTAAGATTATTTTTCTAATCTTGTTTATTTTACAGCACATATTAGTAACTTGCTACCATAAAAAAATACGCGAATATACACTACAATTTACAAAATAGGACGCTGTTTAAAACACAAAATTTAATCTTTCGCAAAACTTTCAAGATTCTGAACTAAATTGATACTAAGTTCTTTTTTTCTGCTTCTTTCTCTATCGTATCATTCAAAAGAAGTTAAAGGCGGAAAGAAGAAATTTCTCGTCTGATAAAAAAAATCATTTTTCATTTCTCGAGGATGTACGTGTCAGTGGATGCACGCTTGTGTCGATGGTGAAAAGAAAAGCAATACACCATTTTACGGTATTTCCCTCGAGACACTTTCAATAGATTTTTTAACTACAGAAAAAGAGAATACTGACCCGAAGAAAGTTTCAAAAATAATCGATTTCCAGACTACGAAGAGGTTCTTGCAATAATAAAGTTGGGAATTCACTTTCCTTTGCGCCTGGTAACACTTGTTAACTCAGGCTAGGCTAGAAATATTTTATTTTTAATGTAGATTCCGTTAACAAGCAATTTTCAACTTTTATTTTCTATGCGAAATCTTTAAGAGAGGAGAATTGGTTCATCAATATTATACTGCCATGATGAAACAGTTCCGAAATACTGGCAATAAACCATAATTAAATAATAAAATTTTGTTTAACACTTTATGTACTGAATTATGAATTCATGAAAATTTCATCTTTTAAAGCATTTTTCATGAAATTTTGGAACTGCATTAGAAGATTTGCATAATCATTGAATAAATTTTACAAGGATTGAAGGATTTAGAAGGATTCATTAAATTTGAATTTAAAAAGGATTTTGTGTAATATTTATAACCCCACTCAAATCTCTTATTTTAAATATTTTTCTTAGTATTTTGTAGAATTAGGAAATGTACAAATATAATGTTCTTACAATAGAAATATTTCCGAATTGAAATCCCCCCCCCCCTCCCCAACGCTAAGAAAGCTGAAAAGGTAGAAAGGCAAAAGAAATCATCCTTTTAAAAATATTTTTGTTTTCTGCAACTAATTAATCCTTTTAGAAAAAGATAACGTAAGGCATCTATAACTCCTTCTAAACTGTAGTACTACTAATCGATATATTAAATGAATTTCATAACAAGTTATTTTATGGTACTTATGATTACAGTCAGTAGATAAAGGGATAAATCACTATAAAATCCCTTTTATTTCCCTTGTTTTTCTTGCTTTATTTTATTTTTTAATTTAATTAATTTATTTTATTTAAATTTGTTTATATTCCTCCCTCTATAATTTTGGTTCCACTTTTCTCTTCTGCATGTTCTCCTCTGTGATTAGTGTTTACCTTTCAGCTAGCGCCATCTGTCGCATTTATTGCAAGCTTTACTCTTTACCTTTCAGTACATTTACGACTTTGCCCCCTTACTGGCACGTGTTTACTTCGGCTGATGACAAGTTGTTAAAATTTCCAACCTAAAACGCGCCCTGTGTGTTTTATATTTCTATCGTGATTTATGCAAACTTTTATTATTTAATTATACTTTGTTATCGTAAGATAAATTTTTTTACCTAAAAAATATTAACGTTAGTTAAGTTCGGTGCTCTCTTTTTTTTTAAAACTTTCTGGAATTATAAAAATTATGTTCACAAATAATACAACATTTTAATATTTTTAAAGCTTAATTATAAATTTATACATTAATTTCAATGTTCTTTTTTCCGTTAGCCCGACACAGGTTATAAATCGCCAAATATTCTCTATAACTCGTACAACATACGTAGTTGAAACAACAATGGATATAATGATGTGCCCCAAAACGTTCGCGAAAATAGACCAAATGGTTGTAACACTGCAACAATGAAAAATTTGAAAGACTAAAACGTAAAAAAAAATACAAATAGAAAATGAAGAATGCAATGTTAAAGAAAAAAAACGATTTTTCAATAGTTAGTTTAATATTAATTAATTTACGATTATATGTTGAGAAATTAATTTAGGTATACTAAAATGATATTTTGATTGATGTTTTATTTTTTTTCTTTCTTGTTGCCTTATCTTAAAAAATATATGTATATATATATATACATATAGTTTTAATAAGTTCACTTGTTTGAGGTTTCTACCAAGCGAAAAATATCAGTGAATTTTTCATAATCGATGCATTGTAACGGAAATTTGGGGGGGGGGGGACATGAATTGCAGTAAAAAATAACGAGTGATTTCCAAGATGATCATTGGGGGTTTATAAAAGAGCGTTTTATTTTAATTATGTTACTTTTTATACTTATTTTATCTTCAGAAGAAAATATTTATTGTCATATGCAGGGTACTCGAAAAAGATCAAAAAGATAATCAATATACTTATAATATTAAAAAATGGCTGTGAGGCTTCTAATAAAAAAACTACCTAGTGGTCGATGAATACGGGGTTGATTTATTGATAAAATTCAAATCGATTATTAGCCCACTTCCTCTGTTTTATTACTCCTGCACATAACTACTCACGAATTCAACGAATTTTGACCCTAATAAAAGATTAAAACCATTAACTCCAATTATCAAGTACTTCTAAATTTTCTATAACATTTTATATTTATTTAAGTAGCTCATGAATAAAAATACCATACAGAAATCCAAAATAGAAAACACACCCTTCTGTATGGGTTCTACAAGTAACATTTTTTTCAAATGTTACTTGTAGCAAAATGTTACATCAATTGTTTTTGTATCAGTTGCTGAGGATAACATGATAAAAACTGTTTCTCATTTCTTTAATATTGACAATTGGTTTATTGTGTTTAAATGTTTAAAAAAAAAAAAGTTGGTTTATCGAGTTTGCAGTGTTAATTTATTAGTAAATGCTATTGCAAGAGGGGTTCAATAAAAATGTATTCATTTACATATGAAATGTATTCATTTTATATGAAACTAAGTGAATGGACCAAAGAAGCCCCCACCAGGGGCTACTTTGTTCCAAAACTTTAAAATTAGTTTCAAAATAAAAAAATAAAAAAATTCCTATTTAAAACCATACAGTCCATCACGTATTCTATCCAGTTCAGCCTAGTCCATCCAGTATTTTTTACCATCACGTTGCTTCAATGTCTCATGTCAATTGCTTACTACTCCATTTTGACGTTGAAAAATCACATATAATATTTTTTAATAATGGGAATGTGAGTGGAACCAGGAAAAAGTGGCCCAAAGTGGCCCCGGTTGACGGTAAACTATAAAAGTATGAAAAAAAAAACTGAAAGAATACTTTTCAAATAAAAAACCTCTGATGGAATGCGGGATTTATAAATTTAACATTGGTGAATTATTTTAAACATTTTTCAATCTACATCAAATGAACAGGTGAAGCTAGAAGAAAAAAAAAACACTCGTTCCTCCTCATCGAAACTTTAAATTTAGTTTTCGTTCTGGTTTGAATTCCGCTAACATATCTGTTACGGTTGAACACCAGATTTTTTTTTGTCTCATTTAATTATATTTGGTTTTGTTTTGTTAAAGATTTCATTGTATATCCCAGTAAAAACATAAATCTCACTAATATATAAAACTATATTATGCTTCTGGCTTTTACCTGCATATTTATAAAATAATATACAAAATTATGGAAATTCATATCAAACGCGCTAGTGTGTTGATAAATGTAATTTTACAGATTTATTACGTAATTGCGAATTTGCGTAAGTCGCATAATACGTAAGTCGAGGGATGCCTGTACTTCATAACTAAAAAATCGTACCTCTGAGAAATCAGTTAAAATTATTAAATCGATAACAACAAATGGATTAAAAGATGCAATGCTTTATACAAGTCTCTTATTTTTACTAAAATCTATATCTACTTTCGTTAAAAGTAACAGAACACTCTTTAGAAAGAAACTCTTTTGAAATCTCTACTTGTACTCGTATATGTTTCAAAATCTCCGACCGAAGTGTATCTTTTGGACAAGTGTAAAGGATAGTATCAAGTGTTTTCTTTCTCCTTGCCTGAATGAAATAAAAATATACTTTCTCGCAGCCCAAGCTTTAAGTTCCTTAAATCTCACAAGAGGATAATTTTCTTTCAAAGATTTCTCCTTTTTAAAAGTTTTTTTTTCCTTTATTTACTTTTTTCTTTTTAACAATCGGTTCTAGAAAACTAAATATAATTTGGAGTTTTACGCAAGACGATGTAAGCCATACCTTTGTTAATGACACTAGCCTGCAAAATTTGGGTTGTGTCATATCTTTTAGCTTTTGTTAATTGATGGTTTTTTTCGCAAATATTAAATTTCAAAGTTAAAACGTCAAAAAATAGCAAAAATCTGACACTATAAAATAGATGCAGCGGTTATGTTTTTTAGCTTTTGGTAAATGATTCTTATGTATTTTGTAATACTGAATCTTAAAATGAAATTTTTTTTTGCCACGTTAGGACTTTTCGCAAATCGCAATTTTTTTAATTTTTAAAAAGTTGAAATATTGCGAAAATCTGATACTTTATGATAGATGTAAAACTTTTTTTTCATAATAACTTATTCATTTTTTGGCTTATACTATGCATTTTGGGGCTATTTAATAACCTCTGCTGATTAACAAGGAGAAGAACCTTTAATTGCCTTAGTACCTAAAGATTTTAAGAAGGACTTAAAGGAAAAGACTGAGAGCAGGGACTTAACGTCCAATCCGCACCTCCCATCGGTGCAGCCTGTTATGCCTAGTGAACGCGGATGGCTTCCTCCAACCAGCTTGACCAGTGTGGAGGAATTTGGCGCCCCCCCCCTTTTTTTAGCGTGAATTCACAAAAAAATCGCGATTCTCAATTCCCGGCAGTCTGCATGTTCCCGGTTACGGCAGCGATCAGAAAGACATGAAAACAGAGAGTAGGTACTAAGAATCACCAGGCTCGGCTTGGCTTCCATAAGTTAATGCCATTGGCTAAGTATAATGGACGATGCCTATCGTCGATAAATCGTTTACGGGACGTTTTGAAGAATAATTAGAAAGAATCAACTGGGACATCCTGGGATTAGGTGAAAACAAGAGGCGTAGGATTTCTGATTCCTAAAAGGTGGAAGAGTCACATTGTAGAATACGATAGTGCATCAGATATAGTTGCAAGTTTAGTTAGACAAGTGTCCAGAAGATACAAGTTACAAATTACCCAAGTTTATGCACCAACAATAAACTATACTGATGAAAAAATTGAGGATTTCTATGATTAAGTAGCTACAATATATCAAAAGGAAAAATGCTACATAAAATTAATAAAGGGAGACTGGAATGCTAGAATTGGGGAAGCAAAGAAAAGTGAGTTCTCAGTAGGAAATCATGCATATAGGATAGAGAAGAAACAGATTGATTGAGTTTGCAGAATGTGAACTGCTGTATATCACGAATTCCTTTATCCAGAAAAAGCCACAAAGAAAACGGACCAGGCGTTTTGCAAATGGTTCAACAAGTGAAATGGACTACATCTTGAGAAACAAAAAGCATCTTATTCAGGATTGCTACGTTCTCAGTAACTTCAATACAGGAAGCGATCACAAGTTGGTTAGACGCAAACTACTGTTAACTACTAAAGTGAAAAGAATGAAGCTTTTGCAACACTCAAAGAAATCAATCGGTATTATAAATCTCCAGAAACAAAGAAGAATTTCATTTGGAACTTAAAACCGTTTCCAAATACTTCAATCAATTTTCGAAGAAGAGCAAGATGTTACAGTAGTGAAAAAGAAACTAACCAATATTCTACAAGAAATTGCAAACAAGATTGTCTGCGAAGCACAAGTAAAGTAGACAAAGAAAGTAACAGAAGAAACAAGATGATTGATGGAGAAATACAGAGAATTTAAAATGAACAGAAAACGATCCGAAATCAAGAGTTGAATGTGCAGAATTGTGTAAAATGGTAAAAAAATGTGTTTCAGAAGATATCAGACAATTCACTGTGATCTTGTCAAAAAAGTTCTGGAAAATAACAAAAGTTTAAAATTAGCTAAACACAAACTGTGTTTAGAAAAGGTATTTTTGTACTGAAGAAGGTAAATGGAAAATTCACCAAAATAGAAAACGAAATAGTACACATTGTCGAAAAATTCTATAACGATCTATATAAATGTGAAGATTAAAGGGAAATCAACCTACGTGATCCACAAAAAAACTTAACAGAAACTGGAGAGATAATCCCAGTGATGACAGATGAAGTTTTACAATCCATTAGATGTATGAAAAAGGTAAATGCCCTGGCGAAGAAGGAATTACAATTGAGCTTATCAAAGAAGCAGTAGAAAAATTTGGAAAAAAATGCTATCAGCACTGTATTCCAAATGTCTCAAGAAGTCAGATGTACCGTGATGGTGCTACTTTACAAGAAAGAGGAGAAAGAAAACGCTGTAACTACCGTCCGATCAACTTACTATCAGTGATTTATACAATTTTCACCACAGTTTTATCGACAAGATTTGAATCAGCTCTGGACTCAGCTCAACCTGGAGAACAAGCAGGATTCCGCAGTGAATTCAGCATAATGGATCATATTCAAGCAGTAAGAGAACTCATAGAAAAACATACGGAATATCATTTACCTCACTGCCTTGCCTTTATTGATTATGAAAAAGCATTTGGTTCAGTCTAAACATCAGCAGTAGTAGTAGAATCTCTGGAAGACATGAGTATAGACAAACCTCACATCAATATCATAAAGAAGATCTACAAGAAAGCAACAGCAATCATCCGTTTGGACAAAGGAAAAGCTAAGATCAAGCTTGGAAGAGGGGTAATACAAGGAGATACCATTTCACCTAAGCTTTTTACTGCTGTCATAGAAAATGTTCTCAAGAAGCTGGATTGGGAACACAAAGGGATTAGAATAAATGGGGAATATTTAAGTCATCCCCGGTTCGCTGACGATATTTTAATTTTCAATAATAACCCTGAAGAATTGGAAAATATGCTAAAAGAATTGGCAGAAGGTAGCATTAATGTGGGATTAAAAGTAAATTTAGAAAATACTATGGTGATGTTCAATTCATTTGCATCAATAAAGTAAATCGTCTACAACAACACTGAGATAGAAGAGATGCAAAGTTATATATATTGTGGATAGGAAATATCATCGGATAACAGTATCATGAATGAAACCAATAAAAGAATAAGAAATGAATGGAGTGCTTTTGGGAAGAACAATATTTTTCTGAAGAGTAATATGCCTCTTTGTTTGAAAAGAAAGGTATTTAACCAATATGTTTTGCTTGCACTAATTCATGAAGCAGAAGAAAGGACGCTAACAAAACGAATGGTACAAAGCTAAGTATGGAAATATGTATGCTTAGCATAACTAGAAGAGACAGAAAGAGAATAACCTAGATAAGAAGTCAAGCGAAAGTTTTTAATATCATTGAAAGAATTAAACGGCTATAATAGAAACGGGCCTGGCACACTGCAAGATGGCAATACAATAGATGGAGCACAAACACCCTACAGTGGTATCCCAGAGATATAAAATGACCAAGGAGATCACATCAAGTAAGATGGAGTGGCGAAATTAGAAATGTGGCTGGTGTTAGTTGGATGACTAAAGCACTAGTCAGGAAACATTGGGAAAATATAGGGTAGACCTACATTCAGCAGTAGATTGAAAATGGTTGCTGCTGCTGCTGTTGTTGTTGTTGTTGTTGTTGTTGATGATGATGATGACTGTGCATTTTTACATTTAAACGTGTAAATTATTGTGTATTTAAAATTCTTACAATTTTATTCCATGAGTGGAAGTTTCTTTGAACCGCTCATGCTCTGCCTCGCACTTTTTCTTTTATATACTGTTTTGGGTTCATCTCGGTGTCCTCTTTTATTCTGGCGGTTGATAAGCCTGGAACTTTGTCGGAGATGTATTTAAAACATTTGCCTTCTTTTGGTAAGTCTTTGATAAATTGCTTTGACAGATTTTTGCTATTTACAATTTGTGAACAATTCTGACGTGATGGTTAAAAATGAAGGTCATTTTCGGATTCAGCGCTAAAAAATACATAAATATCAATTATCAAAAGTAAAAAAATATAATCATCGCAGGTTTGCGTTATCAAATATTACACACTTCTTACTTAGAAAACATTTTTCTGCTTGATTGTTTGATTGATAATTGGAGCTTGGGCTAGATAATGAGGTTTTTAGCTTTGCTTCGCTTGGCGGCTTTGTACTCCTACTGTTCCAAAATTTTTAATACAGTTCTTTATAAAACAGTTCTTTCCTCTTGACTTTACATGCAAATTTTTCTGCTTTGATACTTAATTTTGATTTTTAAAATAAAATAATATCTATATTTATAAACATTTTATGATGCTGGTCGATTAAAAAATGCTCGAATTTTTATGTGTAGCTTTGAATAAGTGCAAATTACGTAATAACAATATTAACCCGTTCTCTTTTGTATCCCAAATCACTTTAATACTTTTCAAACTACATATGAAAAAAACATATATATTGAGTGCGAAAGTGAGTAATTCTTTATTGACTTATTTAATTACTTACATTGTTAAATGTTTTCTAATTTGCATAAAAATCTTGAAGCATATTTCTTGTCCTTGTTCTGTTCATGTGATTATTTATGAGGCTTTTAAACAATTCTTACAAGAGACTCCTTTTATCGGACCGGTAAAACCATAAAATAAAGTCATAAACTACTTCGTAACATGAGTTATAGACCTTCAGATGTTTTTTTAGCACATCACTTTTTCTTTCACTATAAACTGATGAGATGTTTAAAAATATATGTATACAAATAAAACATGTTATTTAGAATTTTAATGTTTACAAATTTATAAATAATATTCTTGACAGAAACAGCTTTATCTATCTATTCTGCATCACATTCAGAGAGTCATTGTTACATTATAAAATGTTACACCTGTTATGATAATCAAATAGGTGTGTCTTTTGTGATATTTAAAAAAAATTTAAAATATTTTAATGTTTTATTTAGCTTTTTATTGCACACATTACACATTATATTACAAGCATATTTATTATATTTTATAAAGACTGCATTTAAGACTGATGGAAAATAAGATAATAATTTCAAACTATACTCAATTAAGTGTTTTTAAAAAACTGTTAAATCGGTACAATTTTAAAACACAATTTTGTTTTAAAATTGTACCGATTTAACATTTTTGGAATATTGCTAACAATTTACGCGGCTTGCAGTAAAGAAATAAATAAGCAGCGTCGTAGAAGAAACGATCTTGACAGGACATTTCAAAGGTGAAGATGTCCTCATTCCTCGCATTTCTATGATTTTAACGCATATGCCATTTATAATTACTCGTGTACACGAGTGATTTTATAATGATTCCATTTTTACTTTCTAAATACGGAACCATAATGTTATAATAATAATAAACACAGCTTCTTACATACAAATATAAGAACACTCTGATTGTAATTTCATTCTTAATAAAAAGGTGTTAGAAGGCTGAGGGATATTACAATAAACCATTCCTGACATAAGTTTATACTCTTATAGGTCAAAGTATTTTTTCTCCGCGCTTTATCACGCAAAATGTTCATTAGAGCAAGTAATTGAATTTTTCATTCTGACTGCTATTCTTTATATTTATAGTGAATCATATATAATTTTTATTTCTATGAAAAAAGTTTTAGTCTTAACGAAAGCATAATTCATTGGTATTTGGAGTGTTAGAAAAGAAATTATTATGAAAGAATTTTAAAGGAAATTAATTAAAAATTCAGTAGAAGATACACATCAGATTTACACATACACTTCAATTTTACACATACACATCAGTTTTATACATAAGGAGAAAAATTAAGAAATCAGTCAAATGAAAATACAACCAAATATCCAGTTATTGAAACAAATTAAAAACTGATATAAAAAAAAAAAATACGTTTTTATAAAAGGAAAAACGAGTTTTTTTTTAAGTATTGTAATCTTATTATTTCCCGCTGATTCATCGGCAACATATAAAAAAAATATTCCCTTTCAATTAGATCTATATTTTATTTTAAAAAAATCTTTTAATCTAAAATATTCTTTTATTTAATTAAAACGTGGTTTCACTATCTTTATTATTTTTTAAAGGTTTAGAAAAGGACATTTTTCTAGATAAAAAGCATTATTTTGGTTCTGTATATTAAATTTCTTAATATTTAACACTTTTTGATGATATTTATCTATTAAAAATTTCTTTTCTCTTCAGAGAAATCTAAAAGCGTTTTACATATAATAAATACAAATATTTATTTTAAAATGTCTTCAGAATAAATCTCATAATTTTCCATAAAGTTTCAAGCCTTTAAAAAAAAATTAGAGCTTAAGTAAGGATGTACTGACGTACAAAATGATTTTTTAAAATTGCATAACATACTAAATTATGTAATACTATTCTAAATAGTAAATCTAAATTTTTAATTGGTGAATTTTAATTCACATTACTAACAAGGCGTAGCACCAACAGAGTGAAAAATTATCCAGGCCGGGTTTCGAACCTGTGTCATTGGTTCATAGTTTAAAAATTGTAATATATATCTAATTTAAATATTTATTGCAATATTTATAACTTAAGTCGTTCTCAGACATTCTTTTGCTTCACTGTAGATTCTAGAACAAATTTATTAACGTCTTGAATACCATAATCATATGCATTTTTAACTGGCATCCAACGCAGAAATTATTTTGTATATATATATATATGTATATATATATGTACGTTCACATGTATAATTTTTAAACGGGCGCATTTATTTATTTATTTATTTGAGAAAACTGTTTCTGCTGTTAATCGTGTTTCAACTTTATTAAAGTCTACAAATGATATGCTTTATTTCTGCTTCTTTTCTTGTATTTTTTTACTTTTTAGGCTTTAGCTTTCGTAAAAATGAGCAATCGCTTCAAATATTGAATATGGTATTAAGTTACTTAGTGCTGTAGATGTTTTAAAAGATTAGTTAGATCGTGCATAGATATTTAGAGGGATGCGTTAAAAAAGAAAATACGTATATCATCCTCTAATGCTTTTGATTGATATTGTCAAAATGTAATTTAAAATGAATGTGGCTTCGAGTCCTGAATCGAACTGCACTGTAAAAAAAAAATTCCGCAACGTTCCTGAAAAAAAAATGGGCAGCTGAGTTGCCCATTATTTCCAAGAAACATTTCTTGAAAATGACTGGAACTTTACTGTATATGTTAAAAACTTTCTACAGAAATGCCAGTAAGTTTCCTGCGAAATACCAGGAATATTTCTGTTGACAGCAAAACATTACTGACATTTCACAGCATGCGGGATCCGCAGACGATTTTTGCATTTCTAGTTGACAATTTTCGCTTTATTATCATTATTTGTTAGAACGGAAAAAATATTTTGAAATTGACATCAAAATTATTATTTATAATTTACACGAAAAAATAAATTTTCAGTTAAAATTCAATAAAGTAAATATATATATGATATATTGTTCCTGAACTTTGCTTAAAATATAAAAATATATAAATGTAAATAATAATTAGAATTAAAATCTAGACATAAAATATTTTGGATTTTCGTCAGTAATTATGTTAGTTTACAAGTTAGATAAAATACATATAAATTTTCATGAAAAAAAAAAAAAAAACCTAAACGTAATTGTATATTTTTTCCGAAAAAAAAAAAAAATCAAATTTGCAGCAATTCAAAGTGTCAAATATATATCAAATTTAAATCAAATTGTAAAGTGTTAAAATCACAATATAAAATTAATTAAAAAAGAAAAAAAAAGTCAAGAGGCAGCATCGAACTCGGGCCGGACGGGTGGCGTGCGAGCTTTCTGCGTCCACACCTCGAAAGACACATTGAGAGCTGCAAACTAATGGGTATTTGAAACGTATGCTAAACCTCGGCATCTAATTTCTGAAAATCTAAGGCCCATTTGAAGAAATCCTTTCACAAGAATAATTAGAGATAAGAACTCTAAAACATACTTTAAATTAATCAAAATCGGTGAGAATCATGTTTGATGGTCCCCTGGTTAATGGGGATCCAAATAATAGGTGTATTTTTTTTTACACGGTCTGCTCGTTAAACATTCCACAGACAAGTACGAGAGATAATCTCTTAGCGATGTCACAGAGGTATTGTATTTTCATCTGAATGGTCTTGGCAATAGAAACGTAAAGGATTCTGTCGTCTATTGATTTATTTGCATTCCATATTATTTTTTTACATTCATTTAAGGAATTCGTTTTCGACACTCGCGCGCGAGCAACGGATTATAGCAAAAAAATAATAAATGGCGGCCGCAGCGTTTTGCTGTTTCCAACTTTTGTTCAGGAACGTTTCAGATAAGAAAACCAGAATTTCACAGGAAAGAGCTAAATTATTCTGAAAACCTGAGAAAAGGCGAAACGTTCCTGGATTTTACATGGAACGTTATCATTTTTTTTTACAGTGTGGGTAATTCGATTTTACCTGATCTCGATCCGATTCGAGGGTTAGCTCGGATGTGGTTTCAAATTGGGTTTGCACTCTTGGAGGTTGGGTTTGATAATCCTCTTTTTCCAAAAGAAAGCCGACAAGATAGTTTTAGATGGAAAAACTACATAATTGAAAATAAATGATTATGCGTACATAAATATACATAAAACATATAATTGATATTTGAAATATAGATAATTTTTACATAATTACATTAAAATATTGATTAATTTTATTTTCGGTTCGTTTCGGATTCAAATGCATCGGGTTCGAATGTAATTTTGAATTAGGCAGAATTTTCTTGTCGGGCTCGGATCAATTTTATTTCAACTAGAATTTTTTGGGTTCGGGTCGGGTATAACTCGATCCTGGCAAGACACTAATCTGAACAACAATTAACTGTAGCTACAAACACACACAGTAAAAAGTAATCTAACTTAAGTCGATTTTTTTTCTGAGAAATTAAATTGTTAGATCTAGTAATCGTTAGATCTTAACCCTATAATGCTTAAACTATTTTAAAGTTTGAATTTAAATGGCGTATTATTTTCTAAATATCTTTAGAAGAGCAAAGAAATAACAACTTCTAACGCCTTGTCTCATATTACCAAGAAATTGCATTTCTTAAATATAAAATTAAAAGGAACTAATGCAAAGCGTTTCAAAATAATTAATCTTTTTCCGTCCGTAGTAAACAGGTTTCCTGGCAGTAAGAGAACAGAAGAAAGTTTTATTTCTGCCCTTGTAGTGGCAGTAACATAATAAGCACAAGTTGGATAATACAGTACAATAGAACCCCACTAATCCCAACTAATTGGGACCGGTGCCTGTTCGGATTACAAAAAATTCGGATTACCCGAATTTTCGCTATAATTAGAAAAGAAAATGGTGCCAGTTAAAAGGAATGTTAAGTTATGAATACTTAATAGTACAGTAAACATCCTCTCATCCGGTATCCTAAGAACCGGCATGCTGAATAATCCATCACGACTTTCGGAAAAAATAGTATTCCTTGTTTAATCACTACTGATGTTTATAATAATCCAATGTAACTTCAAAGTGAGGAATTCCGCAACAACCCATTACAAACGGTTAAAAATCGCGAATCCATAAAAAGCTAAGTTAGCACGTCGACGAGGAGGTGGGGATGGGGGTGGGGGGAGAAAAAACATTTCTGTAGATAATTTGTGAAATCAAATTGTTGAACGGAAAAATAAATTTTCATTATCTGAATGAAATATTTTTTGCATTTTAGAACGAAATTTTAGAGTGACTGTAAAACAAACTGATATTGCAGATTTTTTTATGTTTTCATTTTACATTCGTGTACATATCTCGTACTTTTACACTATTCACATTATTTCTAATTATTGTTCTATCCAAGCTGTTTAAAGAATAAAAAACATGCTTTACTGGCATTTTTTGTTTAATTCTAACTTCTACATTTTTTTCCGACTTATAATCCGGAAATATTCGTAGTTAATCTGTTCAAGTATAATTTTCAAAAATAAAATCGGTTCGAATTAACCGGAATTTCGGATTAGCGGGGTTCAGATTAGCGGAGTCCTACTGTACTTCAATTTCAGCAATCTGTAGGAACAAAAGAAAATTTACCTCAAAACACATCTTAAAATTAACTACACTACACAGGGTGTATCAGGAGTGATCGTTCAAATTTGGTGGGGATGTAGAAAGTAGCAAAAGAAGGCAATCTCGCACAGGAAAGGTATAGGCGCACTATACAGGGTGTATCAGGATTGATCATTCATATTTGGTGGCGGAGGGGTGAGGTAGAAAATAACAAAAGAAGACAATCTCACACGGGAAAGTATGGGCGCAAACGAATGCATGATATTGAAGTGGGTGCTGTGTATCCACAACTTCTGATCACGTGCAAAGCTGTCTGTTAAGTCCAATCGGTCGTTATTCGACAAGGCAACTTTGTAGAAGTAACATAAATCACGTTGAATGAATCAGTGCAATAGTTGAAAACGTTCAGAGTGTCGCGCTAATGTATGATGAAGGCTAACACGGCGCAAACCTCAGCATAAAATATTTGCGCGTGTTCATAAACATATGAAAAGGAGTGCAAGCGTTCCTCTTTCAGTCTCCACCACACTGTTGCATGCTAAATACCAAACTGGCTAGCAATACGTCATGTGTCGAAACTTATTTCTTCTTCGGCAGACTGAAAGATAGCTTCCTTGGAACTCTGCGTGTCGATCGGTTGCTTCCCTATCATGATAGGTACGGGTAACCGATCCAGTTTCGCACAGGTGTTGGTAAACATTTGATGTTGAGGTAGCGCCTGTTGTGGTGGCGTTCCGCATACATTTGCGCAGCTCTCTGACCGCTTTTCCCTGATCCTGACGTACCGAAAGTTAGCTGCGCATCTGCATATTTATTTAACAAATAATGATTCATGTTACTTCTGCAAAGTCTCCTTGCCGAATGAAGAGTGGCCAGACTTGTCAGAAAGTTTTGCTCATGGTCAGAAAATGAGGATAAACAGCGCTCTCTACAACGTCATGCGTTCGTTTGCATACATACTTTCGTATGTGAAGTGCTATATTATACTCCCTCACCAAATTTGAACGATCAGTCCTGATACACCCTGTATTCTACACTATACACTATGCACTGTTAAAAATTTGCAGCTAACTAACCAGTCATTTGACCATTTTTATAGAAAAGTTTATATAACCGTAATTTAACTACATTCTGATCATAATTAGAGCAATAATATGGTTAGAATAGAACTTATTTACTGTTATGTAACCGTTTTTTATAAAAACGGTCAAAAGGCTGCATATCTTGCTGAAATTGTTTTAACAGGGTAGATATACTACACAATATACTGTAGATTAGTTAAGTTGTAGAACGAACTGCAAGCCCATTTCCCACAGTTATCGCTATCTAACTTTATTCTCACCATAATATAGCCAATAATACAGTGTTAAAAATTTGCAGCAAACTGTTTTGTCAATTGACCGTATTTTGAGTAAAAGGTTACATAACCGAAATTTAACACCATTATGACCGTAATATGGACAATAATAGGGACAGAATACAGTTAAAGTACGGTCATGTAACCGCTTTTTATAAAAGCGGTCGAATGACTGAATAGTTTGCTGCAGATTTTTAACAGTGTCTGGTCAGTTACGCTTAATAATAAAGTTGAGTAAATACTAACTTCAAAAACGGTCGAATGACTGAACAGTATGCTGCAGATATTTAACAATGTATGGTCAGTTACGCTTAATAATAAAGTGAAGTAACCGCTAAATTTAAAAACGTTTGAATGACTGAACAATTTGCTGCATATTTTTAACAGTGTATGGTCAGTTACGCTTAATAACAAAGTGAAGTAAATACTAACTTCAAAAACGGTCGAATGACTGAACTGTTTGCTGCAGATTTTTAATAGTGTATGGTCAGTTACGCTTAACACATTGACTGCCACGCTATGAGTATACTCGTAGCTTTAATATTCGTGGATTTAATTTATTACTTTCTCACCATTATTTTAAAATAAAAAAAATTGCCTTATTTATTGCCAGAAATTTCGCTGTATTAGTAAAGCGAGATTTACCTTTCAGAATTTGTGGTGGCAAACGACTTTCAAGAAGAAATTTGAAAATTCTTACTTTTTGCGGCAGTGAACGTGTTAATAATAAAGTGAAGTAACCGTTAACTTTAGAAGCGGTCGAATGACTGAACAGTTTGCTGCAGAGTTTTAACAGTGTATGATCAGCTACGCTTAATAATAAAGTGAAGTAACCGATAACTTTAAAAACGGTCGAATGACTGAACAGTTTGCTTCAGATTTTGAACAGTGTATGGTCCAGCTATGCTTAATAATAAAGTGAAGTAACCGTTAACTTTAAAAACGGTCGAATGACTGAACTGTTTACTGCAGATTTTTAACAGCGTATGGTCAGTTGAGCTTAATAAAGAAGTGAACCTTTAACTTTAAAAACGTTCGATGACTGAACAGTTTGCTTCAGATGTTTAACTGTATATGGTCAGTTACGCTTAATAATAATGTGAAGTAACCGCTAACTTTAAAAACGGTCGAATGACTGAACAGTTTGCTGCAGATTTTTAACAGTGCTGGTCAGTTACGCTTAATAATAAAGTGATGTAACCGCTAACTTTAAAAACGGGCGAATGACTGATCAGTTTGTTGCAGATTTTTAACAGTGCATGGTTAGTTACGCTTAATAATAAAGTGAAGTAACCGTTAACTTGTAACCCTTGTAACCCTTGGCTCTGGTGGGTGAATTTCTTAAAAATACCCAAATGTCACATTGGCACCAGCATTTCGGAAACAAAAAATTCTGTTTTATATATACATGAAAAAATGCATTAATTTATTTTCAAATAAATTTGGTCGAAAATTCCGGTGCCAATGTGACATTTGTAGATTAAAATTATGGGGGAAGAAATTCACCCAGAAGAGCTCAAAGAGTTAAAAACGGTCGAATGACTGAACTGTTTGCTGCAGATTTTTGACAGTGTATGATCAATTAAGCTTACTAAAAAAGTGAACCGTTAACTTTAAAGACAGTCGATGACTGAACAGTTTGCTTCAGATTTTTAATTGTGTATGGTCAGTTACTTTTTAAAAAAAAGTGAAGTAACCACTAACTTAAAAACTCTTAAAACGGCCGAATGACTGGACAGTTAATTGCAGATTTTTAACATTGTATATCTATTTCTTAAAGCGAACTTAAACAGTTACTGACACCTTTTATTTATACAATAAAGCTCCTTTGTACGTCCCTGTAAAAGAACAATAAATGCTAAGCATACCATGTTTCATTGTCGAATTCAACGAAACATATAATTTAAATGAATAAATATTTCAATGATTTGTAATTTTTTCTTTAAGAATTAATTAACATGATTTCAAGAACATTTATTATTTAAAAAATAACACGGCTTAAAATTCGACAACTACTTAATATTAAACCTAAAATGAAACGATTTAAACAAAAAAACTACTGTTTAGTTCAAATAATTTTGTAAATGATACCTATTATTAAAGAAATGTATGCATATATATATTTATTTCGAAACGCTTATTTTGCAATAATTATTTATACTTTCACACTAAACAACTCATTGAAAAAAAACATACACAGCGAAATAATCAATTCTGTACAACTTATAAATAATGCAATATATTCGGAAATCCTCTTTAGACATCTGAAGTTAAGACATAAAAAAGAAAGGAAGTAAATAATTAAAGAAACGCAGAAAATAAAACAGCTCTTTGAAAACAATTTTCAATTTACGATAATGTCTGCAATTTCTTTTCCAAAATAGAAAGTGTCGCTTACAATTGAAATTATCCTGAAAGAATACATTCTTTTTTTTTTTTCTCTTTTCTTTTTTGCTTAAAGGAATAATAAGATATAGGAAGAAGAAAATAAATTCTAATCTTTAAAAAAAAAGTAGGTAGTTACATGCAAAAAAGCTTAACTTTTGTATTGCATGATGAATTAAAATAAATACGTTAGATAAAAATATGAGAAGTGCGTGTACCTAAATCCGAAAATTTAAAAGATAAATACCAGCTTTGTTGCTTAAGAGAAAATTATTTGCCGATGATTTTTCTTACGGAAAAATAAAATAAATAGTTATTAATAAAAAAAGGGGCAATCCAACTTTTCCAAATGCATATTAACAGATAAAGTATATTTTGAAGGAATATATTTATTTTTCTTTCTATAATGCTTTACAATTATAGAATGAGAATATAAGTTTTTTTTTAAATGTAGATGCTAAAGTTTTGATTTTTTTCTCATACACATAACTTTAACTTTCTCATCTCCAGATAGTTTTTATCAGTAAATATTTATATATCAGGTTAGTGCGTGTTTCTTTAATCGAAAGAATTTTTGCTTAAAGGAGATGGAGAAGAAAGAAAATAAAATCTTATCTTAAAAAATAATATATAAATAAATAGGTAGTACCATGTAAAAATGCTTAACTTTTGTGTTGTATGATGTATTAAAACAAGTACTATGGATAAAAATATGCGATGTGCGTGTAACCTAAATCCGAATATTTAAAGTTTTCGTGGTTTTCTTCGAACCATGGATTTCCAAGCGGAAATACGGGTTAGGTTCCCTTAGAAAGACCCCCACGTAGGGCACCCTCCTCCCCCTTTAGGGCCTATATCCCTCGTGTTGATAATTGGCCGTCATAAATACAAACAACCAACCAAATATTTAAAAGATAAATACCAGCTTTGTTGCTTAAGAGAAAATTATTCGCGAATGGTTTTTCTTATGCAAAAAATAAAATAAATATTATTAATAAAAAGAGGCAATCCAACTTTACCAAATGCATATTAACATATTAAAATAAATTTTGAAATCATATATATATATATATTTCTTTTTATATTGCTTTACAGTTGTATAATGAGAATATATATATTTTAAATGTATGTGGTAAAGTTTTGATTTTTTTTCTCATATATATAACTTTAACTTCGTCATCTCCATATAGTTTTTGTCATATAAATACTTATATATCAGACTTGCGGATGTTTCTTTAATTGAGAGAAATTTTTCTTAAAGGAATGATAAGATGGAGAACGAAGAAAATAAATTCAAATCTTAAAAAAAGGTAGTAAAATGCAAAAAAAACTTAACTTTTGTATTGTATGATGTATTAAAATAAGTACGTTAGATAAAAATATGAGATGTGCATGAACCTAAATCCGAATATTTAAAAAATAAATACAAGCTTTGTTGATTAAAAGAAAATTATTCGCCGAGGATTTTTCTTATGGAAAAAATAAAATGAATAGTTATTAATAAAAAGAGGCAATCCAACTTTTCCAAATGCATATTAACAGATTAAAATGTATTTTGAAAGCATAAATACATTTTTCTTTTTATAAAGCTTTACAGTTTTATTACGAGAGTATAATTTTTGTTTAAATGTATAAACTAAATTTAGATTGTTTTTTCTCATACATATAACTTTAACTTCCTCATCTCCAGATAGTTTTTATCACGTAATGAAACTACTTATATACCAGGCTAGTGCGTTTTTTTTTTATTATTGGGACTATAAAACATACATTAATACATGGAAATTATTCCAGAGAGAAACATTCGCCTTGGATACAATATTTCAAATGAAAATCAAATTTCGAAGTAATTGCTTAAAAGGCGCAAAGGCCAACATAGGGAAAAAGATTCCAAGCCGGGACTCGAACCCGGGCAATCAGTATAGCGCACTGACGTTCTACCGACTAAACCACTTGGAACGATACACAGCTCGGAAAATTTCTCACTATTATATGTTGGTAAGGCTACAAACGCAGCACAAGATGGAATATTTATCGTGAGCCACCGATCTGGGGCTAACACGAAACATAATTAAATCCATCATCGATAGAAACTATATTAATACATGGAAATTATTCCAGAGAGAAACATTCGCCTTGGATACGTACGCCTTGTATCGTTCCAAGTGGTTTAGTCGGTAGAACGCCAGTGCGCTATACTGATTGCCCGGGTTCGAGTCCCGGCTTGGAATGTTTTTCACTATGTTGGCCTTTGCGCCTTTTAAGCAATTACTTCGAAATTTGATTTTCATTTGAAATATTGTATCCAAGGCGAATGTTTCTCTCTGAAATAATTTCCATGTATTAATATAGTTTCTATCGATGCTGGATTTAATTATGTTTCGTGTTAGCCCCAGATCGGTGGCTCACGATAAATATTCCATCTTGTGCTGCGTTTGTAGCCTTGCCAACATATAATAGTGAGAAATTTTCCGAGCTGTGTATCGTTCCAAGTGGTTTAGTCGGTAGAACGTCAGTGCGCTATACTGATTGCCTGGGTTCGAGTCCCGGCTTGGAATCTTTTTCCCTATGTTGGCCTTTGCGCCTTTTAAGCAATTACTTCGAAATTTGATTTGATTTTCATTTAAAACATACAGGTAGTACATTTGGTAACGATCTATGATAAAATTAAATCGTACACAGCTTAACGCATAACTGAAAGGGCTAATTTTGGATGCACTTATTATAATTGTTTTACTCAAAGTGTAGCAAATAAATTACACGTACAAATATTTTATTGTAGTAAAATTAAACAGTATTTCAATGATATGTGACAAATATCCCTCATTCCCCGCCCAAAAAAGCTTACCCATAAAAGTACATAATTACATAATAAGGAAAAAAAACTTTTTCTATAAAAAAAAGGACTAAATAGAAACACTTTCGTTTTTCAGACGATCTAATTTTAGAAAAGAAAAAAAAAATCTGAAAAATTTAATATTTTCTGTAAGATATATGAATACTACTTTTTAAATGCCTCTTTTATATTACTTTGTCATTATTATCTCTTATAGCAACTACGATGCAACTTTTTTCTGTTTTCGTAATAGAATATTCCATTGGTATGTATTTATGTAATGTACAATAATAATAGTACAAAAGTATACTTGTGGCGAATTTATTGTACATGAATCTTGAAAAAGAAATTATAAATTAATATTATCTTTCAAAAATCGCAATTTTTCCATCGTACTATAACCGATTAATCAGGTATGAGATGTATGAGAAGGTATGAGATGAATAGTGCTAAAAAGGCTAATGTAAAGTTACTAAAACAAGGAGGGCTACTACCCAACTCAGAATTCCTGCTTTACAGAACGTATCATCCGGTATACACTACATAAGTGAAAAAAAAGTTATAATTAAAGACCCTAATCGATTTTTTAGGGTTCCGTACTTAAAAAGTAAAAACGGAACCATTATAAGATCACTTCTGTGTCTGTCCGACTGTCTGCCTGTCTGTCTGTCACAGCCATTTTAATCGTAAACTATGGAACGTGGAAAGTTCAAATTCGGGGAAGTAATAAAGACCATTGACCCACATATGTTCAGATTAATAAACATTCATAAATATATTTAGTAAAAAAGTAGACGGGCTAATTATGCTACTTGGAAAAAAAATCATTTCTTTGTATATGATATGGGGTATCCTGTGAAAGCTTTTGTAACGCTGAACTCAAAAATACATTCCTTTTAATTTTAGGTATTATATTTTCAAAGATATTGTTGAAAATGTAGCGCAAAAATATGTCCCCCCCCCCCATCTAATTCCGAATCTACTGAAACTAAAATTATGAAAAAATTAGAGATAGTAGACGTTAATATAAACCTTGCCGGAAAATTATAGCGATTACCCTAGGTCACATAGTTTTTGAGTAATTAGCATTTTTCTGTTATACACAAATTTCGATTTACGGGCATTCAGAAAAATTGTTGAGCATCGCTGAATATACCTATCGTTGCAGAAGAATAAAAGCATTGTTGATAATGATTTTCGAAAAAAAAATAATCGGTAATTAGCTGAGATATTAACCCTTAAAGGTACGGTCAGTTTGGACATACACAAGGACAGGGCGGCGTACTCTATGCCTGGTTAACAACTTTTAATGATATACATGTGTAATGTAATGTCCAGTAACAGTATAAAAGCAATAAACGTCAAATTGTTAAAAACATACTAATTTAAGGGGTCTCGGGACTCTAAAAAGTGGAAAAAATGAAAAAAAGACCATTTTCAACATTTAATGTCATAAAATGTATATGATTTTAAAACACAATTTTAATTGGAATGAAAGATATAAGTATGTTCTTTCGTTTCATGTATTTAAAAAATTGCAAGACACAGAATTAGTATTTATAGGGGTCTCGAAACTGTTAGACATTTGTCGATCAAAAAATTGGCATAACAGTTTACGCGCAGGATTACAAAATAAATATTGCAACTAGAATGAAAATGTTGGTGCTTACTTATACTTCAGATTGTAATAATTTCCATGAACTTAAATAAATTTGTATTTAAAGCATTTTTATATTTTTAATGCAATTCTGCATTTAGCTATTACAAAATTTTGAAAATTTCAACAGTAAAACCACCTAAAAAAATATTTTTTGAACAATAAAAAGGAAATTTTATGTTCAGTTTATACAGAATAACATGGAATATATGTTTTGAAAATTTCATGAAAAAATATTCAGAAGTTTTTGAGGTATCCTGCTCGTTATACCCAAAAACGCCATTTGGAAAATAATGACTATAAAGTTTCGGAAACGCCGCTTCAGCTATTGAGCGGGTATAATTCTAAAAGCCAAAACTTCTGTTCTAATGGGAATTTCAAGGAAACAATTATATCAAAATATTCAGAAAAGATAGGAGTTTAACATCTAAAAAAATTAAAATTTCTTAAATTTTGAAGCTTTAAGTGTCCTGCGACCACTTAATCCTTTCCGGCACGGAGTAATTCTATTTATAAACTTATGAAATAATGAACTGACACCAGAATTTATAAACGAATTTATTAGCAAATGCGAACTTGCTTATTTTCACGTACATGATAAAAGGAAAAATTTAATTAAATATTCTTGGTGCCATTTGTCTGTTCTGGAATTAAAATTAGGTGTCCGTTTTTTAAGGGTATCGTCCTCGATATATTTAATTAGAATGAATAGCCAAATTTAAACTTTGAACAAAGGTTTTGTTTTAGATACACTGTAGAAATAAAGGTTACGCTGAATTTAGTTTCATGAAATGCCAAATGAAGTTTAACTATGCATGCCTTTATTGTCAGTTCCGAATTAAGTTCATCATAAACAGATTAGGATAATATTAAAAAAAGAGTTATACGAATAGCTATATTTGATATTGTTCCATATATCTCTTTGAACTTTCATGGTATACCCGATTACACTTTTCTCATATATACAGTTATACCCAACACTACGTTACATAGTTTTTTAAAAAGTCTTAGTATTCTTTTAGCAACTTTTTTTTTTAATAATACAATTACAAATTCATATATTTATTCTACGGAACCCTCTGTACGCGAGTAATGCTCGCACTTGACCGTTTATTTAGATTTAGTATACATATCAGGGCTTGAATTTCAGGGCGGGATTGCGGGATTCACGCCCAAAACTTTGAAATCCCGGCCAAAAGAATATCGCGGGCGGGAGGTTCCTGCCCAAAACATCTCGCGATTTTCCAGAAAATTTTGCATTTTGAAATTACGATCAACTCCCGCGAACTCCTTGCGAATTTCTCAATATTTTCGCGCGGCCGATTGACTCATTTTGCGGTTTTTTTTTACCGCGAAAGATCGTTGAAAGTCATTAATTTTTCACGCGACCGCTAAATTTCATTATTTTTTTCTCCAGATCGGTTGACAAATGTCCGCGACCGATTGACGAATTCAGAGGTATCTGTTCCGAATTTTTCGAAAATTTAAAGCATTAGGTTCCGAAAATTATGAAAAATCGGTCATCAGTTCAACAGAAAAATATTGCGAATTTCGACGAAAAAATCCATTTCATCAATTGTTCGAGGAAAAAATCGCCAATTTCGTCGCTAAAGCTTGCGAATAAAACGCAAATTTTGTCAAAAGATGGCGAAAACGTGAATTTCGTCATATCGCGAAAAAAAAACTTTAAAGTTATCAAAGGATCGCGAAAGAACACATATTACATCAAAGAATAACAAAAAAAAAAAAAAAAAAAAACGTAAATTTCGGCAAAGGAACCCAGAAAAAACGGGAGTTTCGGCAAAGGATCGCGAAAAAAGGCGAATTTCGTCAAAGGATCGCGGGAAAATGTAAATTTTGTCAAAGGATCGCGAAAAAACTCGAATTTCATCAAAGGATCGCGAAAAACGCGAGTTTCGTCAAAGGATCGCGGAAAAGTGCAAATTTTGTCAAAGGATCGCGGAATAAACGCAAATTTAATCAAAGGGCCGCTGAAAAAAACGCACATTTCATCAAAGGATCGCGAAAAAACGCGATTTTCGTCAAAGGATCACGGGAAAAACGCAAACTTTGTCAAAAGATCTAAAAAAAACCGTAAATTTCGTGAAAAAATCGCGAAAAAGACGCAATTTTCGTTAAAAAAATCGCGAAAAAGACGCAATTTTCGTCAAAAAAAATCGCGAAAAAGACACAAATTTCGTCAAAAAATCGCGAAAAAGACGCAAATTTCGTCAAAAGGTCGCAAAAAACGCGATTTTCGTCAAAAGATCGCCCATAAAACGCGACTTTCGTTAAAGAGCTGCAGAAAAAAATGGAAATTTCATCAAAGGGTCCCGATAAAAATGCTACAGTCTCTTTAGAAAACAGCACACACACACAAATATCTATATTTATTATTAAAGGTATAGTATAGTTTTTAATCTGAAATAATATACTGAACTAACTTTTGAAAAATTGGGTTTAACCCGAATCCAATTTACAGGAATCTACACTCAGCCTGAAATCAAACCGGACCAAAAAGAGTTTACTTGACCTACAACATAAAAAATTAGCGCCTGGAGAGGATTTCCCAATCCCTTTCCATCTCCTGCTTTAACCTTTCAGAAAATTTGCCGTGAATTTCTTTTTTTTTTTACTCAGAACACGTGCAAATTTTACGGTTACTTTTGCGACAGACTGACGAAATTCACAGTTTTATCCCGCGTCTGATCAATGCATTTCGCGATTTTATACCGCGACCAATCGACGAATTTCACGATATTCTTCCCTCGAATGATAGAAAAAATTCACGATATTTTTTCCTATGCCGAATTGGCATATTTCACTATGTTTTTTTTCCTGTGAGAGAAAAAGGAAAATATCCAAAAGGTTGTGTCACAAAAGGACATTGTCACCGGGTGCTGCGCTCTGGCAAATTGGTCTAGATTCAGTACTAAACAAAAGTAAGATTAGAAAGACCGCAAAGACCTTGTGGGGCACATCAAAGAAAAATTCCGAGCTCCAATCAAACATATATCGAAACACCAAACAAGTTGATCCTTGCAATTAACAGAAATTAGGAGTTGACAATTTAAAATTAACCTACGTTTCTCGTGTAGTAGAAGAAATGAATCAACAGTTTCCATTTCAAAAGTTTGACTTTAATTGAACAAGCATTCAAATTTGCATTCAAATTTTAAACAAAGAAAATACCAGGGAATCAGGTTTTGAATATAAATCCATTAAGGATATAATAAAACAATTTTGTTCAGAAATGGATATTGATGCTTCCATCGCTGAATATACACTGTCCATGCAAGCAGTTAAAAATGAAGACATGTCAGATATTGCAAAGTTTTCTGAATTTTTTTTAAGAGAGCATAACCATACATTTCCGATACCTTCCAAAGTTATAAATGTTGTGCTTGTACTGTTTGTCACAAGTATACCTTGTGAAAGAAGATTCAGGGCCCAAAATGGAATAAAATCTAAATTCAGAAATTCATTTAACAACTCCATTGTTAAGGACTCATGATATTTGGTTGAAACTTGAAAAATAGGCTATATAAAAGCTTTCTTACTTTTTTAAATAAAAAACATTTTTCATAATTATTCTGAGTTGTTGATTTAAATTGCTTCAGTGGTATTTTGTAATGCCTGTATTAAAATAATTAATGTAATTAATGTAAATCTTTAATTAGCACGTAAAATAACAGTGGGTTTTAGATTTTTTTCTCCCTCCCAAATAGCTCAACTCCCCCCCATTTATAAATGTTGGTAGGGAAACTCCCTTCCTAGGAAAAATTGAATTTCAAGCCCTCCATATATATTTTTAGATTGCCCACTAATTAGACCGAAAATAAACTAAACACATATTTTTCATAAACATATGAAAAATATCAATTATGCATTCAAGTAATATTTTTTTTAATTTACTAATTTCGTATTAGCCGAATACAAGCGGTTAATAGCTAATGAACTGCTTATATTTTTTCAAGTGCAAATGTGTTAATCTTCTGTAATCGTGTTAACTTAATCAGGTGGATTAAACAAAAATCATGCTTGAAAAGTATGTCTAATATCATAAAAACTTAGTAAATTAAGATATAACTTGAAAAAAAATTGTATCTGAAATTATTATTATTATTATTATTTTTTTTTTTTGTAGTCAATAGTGCAAACATTGAAATTGTGTATTGTTTAGAAACTGAACTAAAAAATTCAAAAATTGAAACAAATTGTTTGAGTGTTGCAACCGCACATCACGTCAGCGTTACTCACGAATATGGTTTTTATATTAATACTGATATCAATAAATAAAGTCTAAAATTATTTATTAATACTTATATCAATAAATAAAGTCTAAAATTATTCCTTGGAATTCTTTAAACATATAATACACGACCTGAATACAAAACGTTCAAACAACCACTTTGTTTTATGATTCGTTATCTCAAAAAAGCTAAATGCTTATGTTAGTGAAAATGTCATTAATTATAAACAAAATGAGCAATAATCCGTTATGGAACAAAATAATTTTACTATGACTGAGTCAAAGTAATATCAATTTCATTGACTTCTGATTCCACAGTGCAAATATTAAGACCATTGAAAAATTATTGATAGGTCCCCTTTTTATTAAATTATACCTTATTAAATTAATCATTCATCATCAGGTGTAATCTTTAATTTCCCTGTTTTTTGGCATGAGGAATATTGCATCCAATAAAGCTCGAAATTTATTTGCTTTTAAACTTTCAAAAGTTAGGGTCAATTTCATTATGTAGATGAACTTTATGACAAAACAAACCCCATACAATTAATTATAAAGAACATTATATGAATTAAAAGGGTGCTTTTATTTCATTAATTAAAATTAAAGTTATTATACCGTTACTGGGATTTTTTGTAATTAATTTTAAATATTCTGTCGCTTAAATAAAATATGTGAATAAGTTTTGTTAATCAAATTTGTTGCTTATTATTCTTATTTTGGTTCATGTAAATATCTACTATCGACTAGCATCTGAAACTTTATTGGAACTTTGCATAATATATTTACAGGGCGCCCCAAAATTCCTGGACACATTTTAAAATTCAATATAAAGTCAAGTAAATGTCGTACAGGACAGTGTTGCCAGTGGGCTACTTTTTTTAAATTCAGATTTCTTGATTGGCACCACTTTTTTGAAACGGTAAAATTCACTTTGTTTTTGCCTTAATTAATATGTCATTAAATAAGTCATTAAAAAAGTGGTGCCAATCAAGAATCTGATTTTTAAAAAAGTAGCCCATCTTGCAACACTAGTACAGGAGTGCGATTTGGATTAAAATGCTTCTCAAGATGAAAAGGTTTTTTAACGACTTAGTATCGACTGCCAGTGCTGGCAGTAGTCATTTCTGTGCCACAGCGTCAACATTAATCTGAAAACCAGAAAAAAGCATGTTTGAAAGCAAACATACAGACAAGTGGCGCCCCCTATGCCCGAAATTGGAACCAATTATTTTAATTCACTTGAAGAAAACTTTTCATCCTGAGAAGCATTTTAGTCGAAATCGCACTCATGTACGTCAATTGCTTGATTTTATATTGAATTTTAAAATGTATCCAAGAATTATCGGATACCCTGTACTTTTATGTCACTTTTTCATTCCTTCTTTGTCATATTTTTCTCATATCTTATTCTCTCCAACACTAAGTCTTATCAAACGTAATAAAAAGTAATATTGTTAATCATTTTAAATAAAACCTTTTTTAATTTTTATTGAAACAATTTGCAACACTTGTGATGTTGTACTGTGATTAAAACTGACAGACAGGCAAAATCATGAACTCAAATCATTATTTTCTTTCACATTACAAATCATAGTCTAACTAAATAAATATTTATGATCGAAATTTTTAAATAAGTATTCCACAATGCAAGATGGGAAAATATTTGCAATTGTCTACAATGTAATCAAAAGTTATTTGTAACTTGAAATAACGGAACAATTTTATCGAAGAATTAAGTTTTAGATAACAGTATTTTAACTGAAATTAATAAAATTTATTTTTGAAGAAAGTTTATTTTTAAAGTACTTTTCCTGAAGGCAATTTTCATTACAGGAGTTGAAAGGCAAACAAAGAGACTGTGATAACAGGTTAAATATTTATGCAAGATTTCCTCTGCATGTGTATCATAATACTTAGCGTCTGAATATTTGAAACACTACAAACATATAAACTGTTTATATAAACCTAAAAAATACCGTAATAACAGAGAAACCTTGATTAAATATTCCAATAATAACATTAATATATAAGGTAACGGAATATGGACAAAACATTTTAAAAACTTTATAAATAGGAAAGCTGCCTTTTGCTTTAATTTTATGATCATGAAAAAGAAAATAAATGTTATAGCATTGAGCGAATTATAAAATTCTAATTTATGAAACAAAGATATTGAATATGTTAGGAATGTTTATGAACAAAATATTTAAACGTTGTCTGTTTCATGCAGGGAACAAATAAAGTAATACAATTCCGCAGGCCCTGACTATTGCACGGGCACCCGGGGCCCGTGCCCTGTGTGCGGTATTTCTGTGGGACGCGAAAATTGATGAAGTTATTTACTAACACTAAAAATTAAATGGTATGCCTTTTTAAAAAATATATATTTATTATTATTTTTCTGTAGTTTCAGAAGAAAGCAAAAAGTTCATAATTATGTTTAAAATAGAAGTTTTTTAAATACTTTTAGGACTCTTGTTTACACTCAGTATCAGTTTGGTTTTATCTTTTAATACCAATAACATCATTAATAAGTAGTTTTCTTATCGTTATTTTCTAGTAATTGATGTATCGTATTTATCACGTCATTCAATTTTATCATATTACACATTTATTAGAAAAGTGACACAATTGGAAGAAATGTGATATTTGAAATATTAAAACGAAGAAACGACTAAAATATATCTCAATCTATGGTTAAAAGCACGTTTCAATAAATAATAGAAAAAAAATATTTTATTTTTATTTCTGAAACCGTTTTTCAATTTCCTGTAAAACTTAATTTTTTGAGTTGACACTTTTTGAATAAGTGTGCAGTATGTAAAAATTCTAGTATCTGTAAATTAACTAATCTAAGGGGGCACGAAAGTTGAAAATGTTCTAGGCACAGAAACTTGCTAGTCGGGCCCTGTAATTTTGATACATGCACAGTTTGATAATAATCTTAGTAATATTTACAGATTTAATCATAGATCTTTTAGGAATTCTTTAAGCAAATTAATTTATGAAGGAAATCATATCCAAATATTTGTCATTTTCACGTATCTTTTGCGTGGAATTATGCTTGAATAATGAATATGAATTCATAGCATCGAAAGACAGAATTCCTGTGTATTCTCAGCCAGCGGCAAAGTTGCACAGTTAAGGCATCTGGAAAATCTGCAAGGAGAAAATGCATATATTTAATCCGATAAAATTGTGGAACACATGTCTTCGAGTGCAAGAGCATTGTTATAAGTAAAAACAACGACATTCTTAATATCCAAATTCTAAGTCCCTTAAGGTATGTTTAAATCGATAAAAAATGTAACCATAAACCACAATTTTGTAGTAATTTTAATCGGCATACACCTAAGAGTTTTGAACAATTAATTCAGATTCGAAATAACAAGAGTGATGTTTTTCTTTAAATAGAAAATTAAATTTTGTTTTCCAAAAAAAAAAAAAAAAAAAAAAATGTAATTTATATATATATATATATATATATACATATAATTTTTTTTCAGAGGAATGTGAAAAACAGCTAAGTAAAAGTGACATCGATTATATGCTATAACTAAAGCTGTTTTATATTTACAAGCACATAAAACACATTTTTGGAAACTTAAATTTAATAATGAACCCAAAACTGGAAATCATAAGAAAAAAAAAATCATGTTTGTGCCTTACATTATTTTTTTTTTTTTTTTATTTAAACATAATTCTGAAGTATATGCTGTTGAATACAAGCTCCCTACAATAATTTAGATACAGTTGCTTGTTTTAAATGGACATTATCTATAGAAATGGATTCTGAGGCTTGAATTATCGAATTTCTCTTTGAACTTGCCAAAATTTATTAAAGTATTTCCATTTTATGAACTTCTTAATCTCTTGCTTGAAATAAAACACTAAAATCACGTGTCACATTTTTTAACTTTTTTCTTTCTAAAATAACTTTGCAATTGTATTACACACAAAGCATGAGAAACGAGTAAAGATACAATTAAATATCTAGTACATTGATGTTATCTGGTTACAAGCAATAGAGCAGCTTTTGCTATTTACCATATATCATAATTATGCATAGGTATGAAGAAGTAGAATATACGGGTGCAGAGGATGGAAAATTCGGGTTTGAAACTAAAATATAGGCAATAAATAGAGAAAGTTGCAGAAGACCACATATGTGGAAATAGGGTATATACGTTGTGAGGGAGAAAGCATAAATCAGCTAAATCAGTCAGAAGAATGGTCGATGGGTGGGAAGTGCTACTGCGAAAAATGTTACTTGCATTTCTCTAAAGCATGTTTACAAAAGATAACAAGAAATCATGGATTAACTTAGAAATAATTCGTGTCATAAATGTGGGCGACGGTTATCATATCTTGAACTGTGCATGTCTTTGGCGATAATAATTTACCGTATAGCATGATTGCACACTTGTTGAGAGCATGTCGTACAGCTCGATATGAGATAAAATGAGCTCGAAATGAGATAAAATGAGATCGAAATGAGCTAATTTAACTTATACAGGGTGCCCTATAATATATCTGGCCGTCAGATGCCGATCGCAAGAAGTCTCAAATCAACAGACGATTGGTACATTGTCTGTTGAAGAACTCTTCAGATGCATTCAATTTTAGGTAGCTTTCATTACAAAAAGCTACCTATTGCAGCCGTTCGGAGGAAAGAGATTTCAAAAAATTTTGGTATATTTTCATCGATCATGACCCCCAGACCCCGAAACCACCCTCCGTTCAAAATTTATATATATATATATATATATATATATATATATATATCTGACCTATGTCACACTGTAACTCTCATAATTATGAACCGATTTCGATTTAATTCGGTGTGTACATAGTACATACAAATGTCTCGACCGAGTTCGTTGGCCAGCTTCATCCGCCGTTTTGTTTCAAAATGGCGGCCATTTAAAATTTTTAAAAAAAATTAAAATTTTAAATGTGGTACCAAAAAATTAAAAATGGAAAAATATTTTTTCTTATGTATTTGACCTTTATACAAAGATTCCGGAGCAGTTTTTGTTTCGTCTATATTTTAAAAAATGGCTGAGTTATAGCTTTTAGGTAGCTTTCTTTACAAAAAGCTACCAATTGCAGCCGTTCGGAGGAAAGCGATTTCAAAAAATTTTGGTATATTTTCATCGATCATGACCCCCAGACCCCGAAACCACCCTCCGTTCAAAATTGATATATATATATATATATATATATATATATATATATATCAAGTCCTATGGTATCAATTACTGTGATTTCTTAACTGTTTTATTAACCTTAATCTTTACGATATGGGTGCCATGTGAGCGTGGATTTATTCTAAAATATTAATCGGTATGGTGTTTATTATTTCATTTTATATCCTATAAATATTTAAATAGGTTTTATTGTTTTTTCCAATTCATATTATTTGTTTCTATTCTGTTTTCATTTTTAATCAATTCACTTGATTTTAATGGTTGTTAGGGCACAGGGGAAAATAACTTTTAGCTTTAGCTTATATTTCCCACAGAAAACAACCATTTTGCTTATATCATTGAATTCTGTGCCCTTGAAAACGTAATTCAATATATAAGCATTTCCATTATTTGTCGGTGTCCACTTTCTTATTTTTCTTCCATAATATTCTTATAAATATTTTATCTTTTTTTTTTATATATATACTTACAGCTTTAATTCATAATATTATGGTTTTTGATGGTGGTAGGTTATGTTTAATTATTGGTTATATATATATATATATATATATATATATATATCTGACCTATGTCACACTGTAACTCTCGTATTTATGAACCGATTTGGATGTAATTCAGTGTGTACATAGTACACACCAATGTCTCAACCGAGTTCGTTGGCCAGCTTCATCCGCCATTTTGTTCCAAAATGGCGGCCATTTAAAAATTAAAAAAAAAATTTAATTTAAAATGTGGTACCAAAAAATTGAAAGTGGAAAAATATTTTTTTCTTATGTATTTGACCTTTATACAAAGACTCCGTAGCAGTTTTTGTTTTGTCTATATCTTAAAAAATGGCTGAGTTATAGCATTTTGAATTTCTAGCGAAGCTGACATTTTGAAACGTCCTGAATTCTGTCACGCGATAAAAGGCGTATTTATGAACCGATTTGGATGTAACTTCGTTTATACATAGTACAGACCAATGTCTCGACCGAGTTCGTTGGCCAGCTTCATCTGCCATTTTGTTTAAAAATGGCGGCCATTTAAAATTTTAAGAAAAATTTAAATTTGAAAGGTGGTACCAAAAAATTGAAAATTGAAAAAATATTTTTTTCTTATGTGTTTGACCTCAATAAAAAGATTCGGGAGCAGTTTTTGTTTCGTCTATATCTTAAAAAATGGCTGAGTTATAGCATTTTGAATTTCTAGTGTGGCTGACATTTTGAAACACCCTGATTTTTGCCACGTCATAACAGACATATTTTTGAACTGATTTGGATGTACCTTCGTGTGTACATTAGGGTGGGCCGAAAAAAACTTTTTTTTTGATTTTCGATGATGGGTAGTGCGGAAAAGTGGCCACCAGTGGCACCAAGTTCACACAAAAAATTTGAGATTTTTAGGACAGTTCCTATATTTGCCGCTTTTGGCTTGAAGTTTTGCTAAAATGCTGATTTTTGAACTTTTTTAGCAAAAATTTAAAAAATGCTAAATTAAATTTATTTTTATTGTATTTACTTGAAAAGGCATATTTAATGTGCCAAATGTTTAAATATGCTCTGATTATGCACTATTTTTGCGCTACGTGCTTTTAAAATGCACAGCTTTCAGCTTGTTTTGCATTCGGTACCAACGCGAAACAACCCAAAACTCACCGCGAAGAGGTTGCTGTACTGCGAGTTCCACCCGCCCTCCTACCCACAGAATATTATATTCAAAGCGCGTACCTTTTTAGGTTACGAAGTCCTTCTTAGAAATAAATGTTGGCATCTTTTTCTGCGCTTGCAGTTTTGCTCTAATGAAGGCATCTCTTCCTTCACTCCCATATACCTTTGATGCAGCTTCTGTAACAATTTTGGGTTATTCTCAGAAAAATCAGGAATTTCATTACTGATTTTTAAAAAAATAAAATTTCTTCAAACTTGTTAAATACTTATAATTAAGTTTAATCTTACTTAAAGTAATAACACTATTATAGTTGTTCAGATCAAACATATAAATATTTTAAGTTTTGTCAAACCTAAAAAAAAGTCAGGTCCACGGACTTGACAACCAGGCCCACAGACGTGACACTCAGTCCACAGATATGACAATTTGTTACAAAGATTGGATAATAAAAAACACACATGATGGAATTAATAGAAATGCTTGTGATAGAAATAATAAGAGAGCTTATATAGTGAATGAAATAAAATTTATTAACTTACTATCGTAACGCAATTCAAAACTAAATCAATGTAAGCAATATTATTCATAGAAAGGAGAAAAAAGTGTAAGACAATTTACAAATCATATTGGATTCTGGACCTATGAGTTCTGAGCAATAAAAATTAGTAAAATCAACGCATATTTTTAAAATTTTCCATGTTTTCTGTAAAAATGTATTGGTTACATTTATTTATTTCTAGCTGCTCCAAAACTTTAACCACAGCACTTTTATCAACAGTTTCCACATTCGTTTCATCAGAAAAAATAAATTTTTCAACTCCAGCTGACTTTCGCATAAAATTTACTATTAACTCTTCCTCAGATTGTACTCTTTCCACCATACCAAAATAATGCTCAATAAGGAGTCTTTCTGATATAAATTCAACAACTACATAGCTGTTAGGCGTGATGGTCTCCAATTCTTCCTTATTGCTTTCCTCATCAGAGTATACCTCATGCACCTTTAACGGCTTCCAAGTTGCATGTTGGATAGTTGTTGGATCATCAATCTTGATGGTTCCAATCCAATAATGATTGCGCCCCACCAGTGGCTGAGAGGTTCTGCTCTCGAAGCTGGCAGACGGGAGGTGCTAGGTTCGAACCCAATCGCGCCCGTCGGCCTAATCGTTCGGAGTTTTCGTGGTTTTCTTCGAACCTTGGATTTCCAAGCGTTAATACGGGTTAGGTTCCCTTAGAAAGACCCCCACGAAGGGCACTCCCCCCTGGGCCTATATCCCTTGTGCAGATAATTGCCCGTCATAAATACAACCAACCTACAACCAACCAATAATGATTGCAAGTTTGTTCAGCTGTACACTGCATACAGGAAAGTCGTCTTACCTGAATCGTCGATTTGTTGTTTTTGCTCCATGTAATTTCATGTAATTTAAGAGTACCCCGGAATGTCTGTATGTTAATAGGGAGTTGTTTATCCAACTCCTCAATATCTTCAGAATACATTCAGTGAATATCTATTGTGCTGCTGCTTTATTTAAATGCTGACACAAGAGCATCTATATTTTGTATATTATACAAAATAAACTGACTTTTTTTTAGGTTTAAAAAACTTAAAATATTTATATGTTTGATCTGAACAACTATAACAGTGTTATTACTTTAAGTAAGATTAACTTAATTATAAGTATTTAACAAGTTTGAAGAAATTTTATTAAAAAAAAAAAATCAGTAATGAAATTCCTGATTTTTCTGAGAATGACCCAAAATTGTTACAGAAGCTGCATCAAAGGTATATGGGAGTGAAGGAAGAGATGCCTTCATTAGAGCAAAACTGCAAGCGCAGAAAAAGATGCCAACACTTATTTCTAAGAAGGACTTCGTAACCTAAAAGGTATGCGTTTTGAATATAATATACTGCGGGTAGGAGGGCGAGTGGAACTCGCACTACAGCTACCTCCTCGCGGTGAGTTTTGGGTTGTTTCGCGGTACCGAACGCAAAACAAGCTAAAAGCTGTACATTTTAAAAGCACGTAGCGCAAAAATAGTGCATATTCAGAGCATATTTAAACATTTGGCACATTAAATATGCCTTTTCAAGTAAATACAATAAAAATAAATTTAATTTAGCATTTTTTAAATTTTTGCTAAAAAAGTTCAAAAATCAGCATTTTAGCAAAACTTCAAGCCAAAAGCGGCAAATATAGGAACTGTCCTAAAAATCTCAAATTTTTTGTGTGAACTTGGTGCCACTAGTGGCCACTTTTCCGCACTACCCATCGTCGAAAATAAAAAAAAAGTTTTTTTCGGCCCACTCTAGTGTACATAGTACATACAAATAACTCAACCGAGTTCATTGGCCAGCTTCATCCGCCATCTTGTTTCAAAATGGCGGACATTTAAAATTTTTTTTCAAAAATTAAATTTAAAATGAGATACCAAAAAATTGGAAAATGAAAAAGGGTTTTTTCGTATGTGTTTGACCTTAATACAAAGATTCTGGAACAGGTTTCGTTTCGTCTGTATCTAAAAAAATGGCTGAGTTATAACATTGTGAATTTCTATTGTGGCTGACATTTTAAAACGACCTGAGTTTGTCACGCGATAACAGGAGTATTTATGAACCGATTTGAATGTAACTTGGTCTGTACATAGTACATACCAATGTCTCGACCGAGTTCGTAGGCCAGCTTCATTCGCCATCTTGTTTCAAAAGGGTTGCCATTTTTTAAAAAAAATGTAATTTAAAATTTAAAATGAGGTATTAAAAAATTGGAAAAGGAAAAAGATTTTTTTTATGTGTTTGGCCTTGATACAAAGATTCTGGAGCAGTTTTTGTTTCTGAAAATTTGTTCTTTTGTTTATATCTTAAAAAGAGGTTGAATTATAGCACTTTCAATTTCTATCATGGCTAACACTTTGAAACGATCTTGTATTTGTCTCGCGATACCACACGTATTCGCCTATTTCGATTGAAGAAGGCATGTGGATAGTATACATCAATATCTCGACCAAATTCGCTGGCCAGCTTCATCAGCCATCTTGTTTCAAAATGGCGGCCATTAAATTAAAAAATATATATATTTAAAGTGAGGTGCAAAAAAATTAGAAATTGAAAAAGGTTTCTTTCTTAAGTATTTGACCTTGATATAAGGATTCAGGAGCATTTTTTGTTTGTCTTTATCTTAAAAAATGGCTCAGATATAGCAGTTTCAATTTCTAACGTGGGTGACATTTTGAAAAATCTGATTTTTTGCCTGCGACAGCACTCGTATATATCAACCGATTCCGATGTGAGTGAGCATGTGCACAGCAATTACTATGGTCTCGACCAAGTTCACTGGTTAGCCTCATCCACCATGTTGTCTTAAAATGGCAGGCACTTTAAGAAATCGCCGAATTTGGCAGCCAAATATAAGTTACTTTAAATAAAAGCACCTTGGATAAAGCTGACTAATTTCGCGAAATTCTCATTCATAATGATTTAGTATTGATAAAAATTAGTATTGAATCTCCTACATTCGGTTTCCACTTAATTGAGCTTCGTGTCTTTGAATAATATAAGTTGGCTTTTTTAAAATAAGGAATATGAAAGCTACCTCTTCCTCCCGGCACTGGCCGGAAGGACTTTTTGAATTTCTAGCGTGGCTGACATTTTGAAACGTCCTGAATTTTGTCACGCGATAAAAGGATTATTTATGAACCGATTTCGATGTAATTCGGTGTGTACATAGTACATACCAATGTCTCGACAGAGTTTGTTGGCCAGCTTCATCCGCCGTTTTGTTTCAAAATGGCGGCCATTTAAAATTTTTAAAAAAATTTAAAATTTGAAATGTGGTACCAAAAAATGGAAAATGGAAAATATTTTTTTCTTATCTATTTGACCTTTATACAAAGATTTCGGAGCAGTTTTTGTTTCGTCTATATCTTAAAAAATGGCTGAGTTGCAGCATTTTGAATTTCTAGCGTGACTGACATTTTGAAACGGCCTGAATTTTGTCACGTAATAAAAGGCGTATTTATGAACCGATTTGGATGTAACTTAGTTTATGCATAGTACATACCAATGTCTCGACCGGGTTCGTTGGCCAGCTTCACCCGCCATCTTGTTTAAAAATGGCGGTCATTTAAATTTTTAAGAAAAATTTTAATTTGAAATGTGGTACCAAAAAATTCAAAATTGAAAAAAATATTTTCTTCTTATGTGTTTGACCTTGACAAAAAGATTCGAGAGCAGTTTTTGTTTCGTCTATATCTTAAGAAATGGCTGAGCTATAGCATTTTGAATTTCTAGCGTGGCTGACATTTTGAAACGTCCTGATTTTTGTCACGTAATAACAGGCGTATTTATGAACCGATTTGGATGTACCTTGGTGTGTACATAGTACATACAAATATCTCGACCGAGTTCGTTGGCCAGCTTCATCCGCCATCTTGTTTCAAAATGGCCGCCATTTAAAAAAATTTAAAAAATAAAAAAATTAAAATGAGATACCAAAAAATTGGAAAATGAAAAGATATTTTTTGTATGTGTTTGACCTTAGTACAAAGATTCCGGAACTGTTTTTGTTTCGTCTATATCTAAAAAAATTGCTGAGTAATAGCATTTTGAATTTCTATTGTGGCTGATATTTTAAAACGACCTGATTTTTGTCATGCGATAACAGGCGTATTTATGAACCGATTTGGATGTAACTTGGTCTGTACATAGTACATACTAATGTCTCGACCGAGTTCGTTGGCCAGCTTCATTCGCTATCTTGTTTCAAAAGGGTTGCCATTAAAAAAAAATTAAATTTAAAATTTAAAACGAGGTATTAAAAAATTGGAAAATGAAAAAGATTTTTTTTATGTGTTTGGCCTTGATACAAAGATTCCGGAGCAGTTTTTGTTTCTGAAAATTTGTTCTTTTGTTTATATCTTAAAAAATGATTGAATTATAGCACTTTAAATTTCTAGCATGGCTAACATTTTGAAACGATCTTGTATTTGTCACGCGATAACACACGTATTCGCCTATTTCGATGTAAGAAGGCATGTGGATAGTATACATCAATACCTCGACCAAGTTCGCTGGCCAGATTCATCAGCCATCTTGTTTCAAAATGGCGGCCATTAAATTAAAATATATATATATATATATTTAAAGTGAGGTGCAAAAAAATTAGAATTTAAAAAAGGTTTCTTTCTTAAGTATTTGACCTTGATATAAGGATTCAGGAGCATTTTTTTGTTTGTCTTTACCTTAAAAAATGGCTCAGACATAGCAGTTTCAATTTCTATTGTGGGTGACATTTTGAAAAATCTGATTTTTTGCATGCGACAGCACTCGTATATAATAACCGATTCCGATGTGAGTGAGCATGTGAACAGCAATTACTAAGGTCTCGACCAAGTTCACTGGTTAGCCTCATCCACCATGTTGTCTTAAAATGGTAGGCACTTTAAGAAATCGCCGAATTTGGCAGCCAAATATGAGTTACTTTAAAGAAAAGCAGCTTGGATAAAGCTGACTAATTTCGCGAAATTCTCATTCATTATATTGATAAAAATTAGTATTGAATCTCCTATATTCAGTTTCCACTATATTGAGCTTCGTGTGTTTTAATGATATAAGTTGGCTTTTTTAAAATAAGGAATATGAAAGCTACCTCTTCCTCCCGGCACTGGCCGGAAGAACTTTTATTTCCATTACTGCGACCAACAGACACAAGCTTGCTATTAGTATCCAACGGATTTAAGTATTTGGTAAATGGTACACGATTTTGTTGGTTATTATACTGACAGGATGTAATGAAGTTTTAGCGTAAATTAAAAACTATGCACTAGCTATGTTTGCGCGATAATAATTTATATATTCGTTTAAAAATAAGTTAATACCTAAAACAAATGCATATTATATATTACATTTAATATAATTATATTTAATAATATATTATTTTTTATGGAGCAATTGTCCAGTGTATGTTATACAAATACATATTTTAAATTTGCTGCAATATTCCAAATAATCAAAAACAATGATACACTATTTTAACTAATTTTAAAAGTTTACCACAAAAAACATAAAAAGTCAGAAGGTCAGTTATTACATGCTAAAATCAACAGTACACCATTGTGTTAAAGAATCGATGTTATTGACTTTGCAATCGGCAGTTTGCCATCAGTACTGCAAGTAGATAAATTTTTCTGATATGTATTTCCAGTCGTGTCAATGTCTGTAGGGTTTCGATTGGTTTTGCTCAGGAATGTGAAAATGCAAATTGGATTCTTTCTTTCTTTTTTTCTTTCTGTCTTTTTTTATGTCTAGAATACTTCCCACTCTTCGGATAACTAACCTCATAGAATATTTGGCCATATAAAACGACTCTAATTCCTAAATTATTAAAGAATAACATAAATTTTGCAATCGACAGTTCGCTACACTGTAATAAAAAAACGGACTGAAAAACGGAAATACTACTGGCAACCTAGACGCCAGTACTATTTCCGTTTTTTACGGGAACCGTTTTTTCTGATTAAAAACGGAATTTTTTCTGTAATTTATGGGTAAAAATTCCCGTAAAAAACGGAAATAGTACTGGCGTCTAGATTGCCAGTAGTATTTCCGTTTTTTAGTCCGTTTTTTTCTTTTTTTTTACAGTGATCGGTAGCGCACATTGTTAGATTGCTTTGAAATTTAAAACTGGAAGTCTCAATTTAACTCCCTGGAGTTTAAGTTGATTTTCCTGAAATTTTTCCGAAAGAGTACCAGATTCCTATAAAATTTCTTTTTCCGCAGCTTTCTCTCTAGTTAATATAGCTAAGAACTAAAATGTAACATAGCTGAATTTTTACACTAAATTGTAAAGTTTAGTTTTGATATCTAAACCAACTCCGAATTCGTAAGTAAAATAGAACAAATAAACTGTGCAATTGTCATTTCGTCATCCGTACTGAAAATAGGTAGATTCTCGTAATTTAAAATTGGGTGTGTCCATTTAGATCCCTAGTGAGTGGGTTGCTTTTGCTAAGAGATTTGATAATTCGAATTACACAATTCTTTTTTCCGGAGCTTTACCTCTCATTAAATCCTTATCCTATAACCCTATTGATTTATCTTGCGGTATATTACTGCCTTACAAAACAACTTCGAATTCTTCAATAAAATGGTGCAAATAAATTTTGCAATCGTCATTTCGTATTCGCACTGGAAATTGGTGGATTCCTGTGGTTTAAAAGAGGATGTATCAATTTAACTCCCTAGTGATTGGGTAGGTTTTGTTGAGAGATTTGAGAATGTGAATTACAGAATTATTTTTTCCTGAGCTGTACCTCCCATTAACTTCGATCCCCTATAAAACTATTAATTTATCTCGCGGTATATTACTGCCATACAAAACAACTTCTAATTTTTAAATAAAATAGAGTATAAATAAACTGTGGAAACGTCATTTCGTGATCCGAACTGAAAATCGGTCGATTTCCGTAGTTTATGTGTCAGTTTAACCCCCTAGTGATTGGGATGGTTTTGTACAAAGATTTCAGAATGAGAATTACAAAATTCTTATCTCCGGGGCTTTCCTTCCCATTAATTCCCTCCACTATAACCCTATTAATTTATCTCGCGGTACATTACTGTCACATAAAGCAACTTCGAATTCTTTAAAAAAAAAAAAAAAAAAAAAAAAAAAAAAAAAAAAAAAAGAGCAAATAATGTGTGGAATCATCATTTCGCCAGTACTGAAAATAGGTAGATTCATATAGTTTAAAAGAGGATGTATCAATTTAACCCCCTAGTGATTGGGTTGGTTTTGCTGAGAGATTTGAGAATGTGAATTGCAGAATTCTTTTTTCCGGAGCTTTACTTCCCATTATCTCCCCTCCCCTATAAAACTATTAATTTATCTCGCGGTATATTACTTCCATACAAAACAACTTCTAATTCTTAAATAAAACAGAGCAAATAAACTGTGAAAGCGTCATTTCTTGATCCGTACTGAAAAACGGTAGATTTCCGTAGTTTATGTGTCAGTTTAAACCCCTAGTGATTGGGTTGGTTTTGCTCAGAAATTTCAGAATGCGAATTACAAAATTCTTTTTTACGGGGTTTTCCTTCCCATTATCTCCCCTCCACTATAACCCTATTAATTTATCTCGCGGTATATTACTTCCATACAAAACAACTTCTAATTCTTAAATAAAACAGAGCAAATAAACTGTGAAAGCGTCATTTCTTGATCCGTACTGAAAAACGGTAGATTTCCGTAGTTTATGTGTCAGTTTAACCCCCTAGTGATTGAGTTGGTTTTGCTCAGAAATTTCAGAATGCGAATTACAAAATTCTTTTTTACGGGGTTTTCCTTCCCATTATCTCCCCTCCACTATAACCCTATTAATTTATCTCGCGGTATATTACTTCCATACAAAACAACTTCTAATTCTTAAATAAAACATATCAAATAAACTGTGAAAGCGTCATTTCTTGATCCGTACTGAAAAACGGTAGATTTCCGTAGTTTATGTGTCAGTTTAACCCCCTAGTGATTGGGTTGGTTTTGCTCAGAAATTTCAGAATGCGAATTACAAAATTCTTTTTTACGGGGTTTTCCTTCCCATTATCTCCCCTCCACTATAAAACTATTAATTTATCTCGCGGTATATTACTTCCATACAAAACAACTTCTAATTCTTAAATAAAACAGAGCAAATAAACTGTGAAAGCGTCATTTCTTGATCCGTACTGAAAAACGGTAGATTTCCGTAGTTTATGTGTCAGTTTAACCCCCTAGTGATTGGGTTGGTTTTGCTCAGAAATTTCAGAATGCGAATTACAAAATTCTTTTTTACGGGGTTTTCCTTCCCATTAATTCCCTCCACTATAACCCTATTAATTTATCTCGCGGTACATTACTGTCATATAAAGAAACTTCAAATTCTTAATTAAAAAAATAAATAAATAAATAAATAAAAATAGAGTAGAAGAAAGTAGGAAATGACGCTCACTTAAGGGAAACATGAATAGCTAGTCAAATTTACACAAAAAATAAATATTTTATTAATAAAGTATAACTCCAAAGCATAAGGAACAATTTCAATCAACTAATTTGCATAAAAGTCTTAAGATTTTTTTTTTCATTTTATTTAATTAACAATGGATTAAACGGTAATGTCCGACATGGTAGGGTAATTGCGTTCAAAATTTGAATACAAGATTTAAGTTGGCGTTATTTACAGTTGGCGTAACAAAGCACTAAAACAATATATAAAAGCATGAACGTATAAATAAATGTATATATTTTGTAGAAATAATGAGTAAATGAACATTTGAAAATAAGAGTGTACACTTACCTTCAAGTTAGATGTGGTAGAGTTTTACTACAAAACAACTTCAAACTAATAATGTGAGGACACAAAAATACTTTCCTCTCGACGGTCACTATATCGTTACTGGGAACTTACAATGAAATTCGCTAGGTGCTGGTACCGATCTCACGTTTTCAATTCTATTCTGTTTAGGGATATTTGGATGAACGCGATTGCCCGCTGAGCGTCATTACCCTACTTTCCCCTTAATAAACTGTGTAATCGTCATTTCGCCAGTATTGAAAATAGGTAGGTTCCTGTAGTTTAAAAGTGGATATGTCAATTTAACTCCCTAGTGAGTGGGTTGGTTTTGCTATTTGAGAATGCGAATTACGTAATTTGTTTTTTCCGGAGCTTTACCTCCCATTCATTCCCCTCCCCTATAACCCTATTAATTTAACTCGCGGTTTATTATTGCCATATAAAACAACTCTGAATTCCAAAGTAAAGTAGGGTAAATAACAGAATTTTTATGTTACATTTTTCAGTCTGACGTAGGATTTGCTTGTGAAAGAAAAAAAAATAAACTTAAATTATTCCAATTTTAAATCGTGCAATATCTTTCAACACAACATAAGACGTTCTAGAAAAAAAAATTTCTAAAGTAAGACAAATTTCTTTCATTTTACCGTTTCTGTCAAATGTGATCAATTTAATCTTAGATGAAAGATTTCACTGGGCAAGATTTGCACTTATTCTCTTTCTTTTCCTAAATTTATTTGTTTCTTCAGTTACGATAGGCTTAACTTGTCAGAATGGATTGTAATTTTCAACCAAAAAGAATAAAAAAAGAACAAATTTGCTAAGTTTATCTTTCGCAATAAACTTTTAGAAAGAAAGAAGCATTCTTTACTGTACAAATTTTTGTTTCCTTGAGATTTCGATTTTTTATTTTTTATTTCCACTTGAAATGTTAATTTTTATATTGGAATTCTCTGATAATATATTGAAAGACGTATACTGACTTGAAAAGTTATATGTGATAATTTCAAACAAACACATTTTTAAAAGTTGTCTCTAAAAAAAAATATCTGTGACAAAAGTAAACAAAATTTAGAATTTCGTAGAGCATTTTATTTAAAGCATTTTCGAAATTAGGATTAGAGTTCTACATCGGATGAAATAGCAGAATTTTACACCTACCCAACCGGATCAATGTTTCTATTCCGTTTTGGGTTTGGGTTGGCCCTAACTTTTGTAATTGCGGTTCGAGTCGATTCTAATTGGTTTGGTTTTGTGTTAACTGACTTAAAAAAAAAAAAAAAAAAAAAAAAAAAAAAAAAAATCCAAATTATTTTTCAAATGAAAAAGCTATGTATGTGAACATTATATAAGAGCATATATAAAAATAAGCATTTTTTACTGTACAAATATACCCTCAAATTTTATTATTATTTTTTAAGTACCAGTTTAAGTGTTAACCTTTAACTGACGTGATGCGACCTCACAGACTCTGCGACTCCCAGCTATAAACACTTCCACCCCTTAAAAATGCGAATATTACTTGTCCGTACCAGTACCTCCTTCTATCAGCTTGCCAAGATCACACACAAAGCAAGTATTCTGGGAGTTGATTTTAACCTCTTGAGTTCCGAAGCTAATATAATAATACAAATGCTTATTCATTGGTTTTTTCCAAGCAAAACGACATCGTAAATGACCGAAAAAATATCTCTTCTGAAATGGATCCTTTAGGCGCTTAGTAATTTAGGTAAAAAAATATGGATCTAAAACTACAAACCCCTTAAAAACATCAATTTAATAACCATTAACCTAAATTAACGCAATCACAAATTTAAGAGATTTAAACAGCTAAATAATCTACAAATCCTCAAAATTTTTTATTGAAAAAGATTTAAGTTAAATACTTATGAAAATTTCTCACTTTCTTGCTCATACTGTCTTTTGGGCATTTTTAAGCATTTTGCAAATTCAGATGAAAATGACATTTATTTTATATGGAAATCAGCTTAGATGCTGCCATTTATTCGTTTGCTTTGAACGCAAAAAACCTTCAGCTATTAAGAAGTGATGTGAAAATGTAAAAAAATCGGACATTTTAGTTTTTATAAGGAAAAAAAACATAGGTCCCCGTATGGGGACCCAGGGACCGAAGGGGCTAAACGTATTATTCTTTACACTAGGGTCTGTCAGACCGCATCACAGCAGTTGTGTCATTATTTAAAACTGTAGTACAATACTCGTCATTACTTGTATCCCCCCCCCCCCTCGCCCTTTCATTAGCGTTTTTTTTTTGTGTTATGATGTCATCGAAACCTCGAAAACGTTCTACTTTACACTGCCAGAAGCAAATAGAAGATATTATGAACAACTTCTCAGTTCAAGAATATTCCGATATTGAAAGTTTTGACGATGCATATTTTATTGACGAAAGAGATCACGATACGAATTCTGAACTTGCCGATGGTGGAAATGTAGATATCTCTGATAGAGTTCAACATAATTTTTATATATTATTTTTGTAAAATAAACACTGCATTTCAATGTTCATACTTTCTTGAAACGATAAGTTGTAAAAAACTTTTTACACGATTAATTTTTATATTTTATTAGCAAAATTAACAAACTACTTAATAATTTGAAAAAAAAAAAAAAAAAAAAAAAAAACAGTAGTTTTATCTGCACTGAAGTTAAATACTATAAATAAAATACCCTTCTCGTGCAATTTAATTCAAACGCTCTTAGAAGAAGTTCAACGATCTTGTTAGGATAAAATTTAAGTAAATTCAACCATGTAAGCAATTTTTTTAATTAAATTTATTCGAGTGGTCTGCGAGACCGCATAACATCAGATGTGGGACAAATTGTAGTCACATCAGTTAAAGGTTAATTTTTATATTAAAGTTCTCAAATAAAGTACTGAAAGACGTATACTGACTTGAAAAGTTATTTATTTAAATTTAAAACAAAAAAAAATTTAAAGTTGTCTCTAAAAATAATAAAGTTTTAAATTTTGTACAGCTTATTTATTTAAAGTGTTTTCGAAACCACGATTAGAGTTTCGTATCGGATCAAGTAACATGATTTTACCCGCACCCAACCCAATCAGGGAGGTTCGGTTCGGTTTGGGTGGGCGCTAACTTTTGTGCTTGCGGGTCGAGTCATCTCTAATTGTTTTTTGCTTTTAATTGGTTTGATTTTAGAATTACCGATTTTTCAAAAGAAAGTCCAGATTACAGTTTCGAATCAAAAACTATGTATTTGAACACAAACCAGAACATATATGAGAACATATAACAGCAACAGAAAATAATATGCCCTATGACATTCCATATGGTGATGGAATTACGAAGTTCTGGTTTTTGTCAATAAAAATTATTTGAATGTATTGAAGTTTATTACCCATATTTAAATTACCTCTACAATAAGTAAAAGAATTTTGCTGATATTTATAATTTATGGCAAATAATTTCATTGAATACACACTGTAAATTATTTGTTTAAGTTAAAAAGATAACCCGAAATTTATAATTGTTCATAAACTAGCGATATAAACAACCAATGATTTCACGACGGTAGGATAATAATAGGGTGATAATCAAAATCGATATTTCCTATCACTATGATTAATGGTCTCGAAAGGAATTCTTAATTGGATACTTTCTGTTCTGGCGACACGATTACAAAGTATATCGATTACCCCTCTTTCATAAATTAACTTTGTCTTTAATTTTGCCGAAGTTGTGTTTCTACATAACTTAAGATTAATATGATATTGAATAAAATGATTTTATAATGTTAATCGATATAGTAATATCAATAATAATAATAATAGCATATGCACGCACATATTATATATATATGACTATATTATTATAATGATGTAAGTATACGCATAAATCGGTATATAATAAATACATAGACAGCCAAATAATTGCACTTCAGTGCCTTTGAATTGTTTTCTGAATTTTGGAAAGCAAATAGGGTAAAAGAAAAAAATGGTGAAAAAAGGATTTAATTAAATAATAATAATATTAATAGGATATGCACGCATATATTATCTATATATACGAGTGTATTATTATAATGATGTAAGTATTCATAAAATTCGGTATCTAATAAATACATAGACATTTAAACAATTACACTTCAGTACCTCTGAATCGTTTTCGGAATTTTAAAAAGCAAATAGGGTATAATAAAAATGGTGAAAAAAGAATTTAATTAAATAATAATAATTATAGCATATGCACGCACATACTATATATATATGAGTATATTATTATAATGATTTAGGTACACATATAAATTGGTATATAATAAATATATAGATAGTTAAATAATTATACTAAGTTAAAGATACTAAGATAGTTAAATTATTATTATTTTTTAAATTATTTTCTGAATTTTGAAAACAAATAGGGGAAAATAAAAAATGATGAAAAAAGAATTTAATTAGATAAAGATAATCATATCTTGGTTACTTTTTTCTGATCTATTACATTGCGTTATTCATAAAAAATAAAATAAAACATAGCTTTGAAACCGAATTCTGTTACTTATATAATTTTCCAATAGAATAATGCATAAAATACATTATGATATATATATTTTAACATACTTAAAAAATGCAAATATTATACTTCAAGGATTGTATAAAAATTACTTTTTTATACAAATATATGCATGGTACATGGTTAAGTTAAAGGCTAAACACATTCGACAGGCAATTTATCATCGGAAGCTGAAAACTTTAGTATTGTTGCTTTTTCTTTTTTCTTTTTTTTTTTTTTTTTTTTTTTTTTTTTTGTTTAATATCGTAGTTTTTAAGAAAAGTTTATATTTTGATACATAACATTAACTATTTAAATTTAGAATTTTGAATGGAAGGGAGAAAAGATTTCGAAATGATAAGCTTTTTCTCGCACACAGAATGTATGTTTAAAAAATGTATAAAAATAAACCAAATGTTTTTTTTTTTTTTTACTGGAAAAATTGGATCGACCTTCAGTCAGTAAAAATAGCTTTATTTGACTATTTACATGTTTCGACTCTATACGAGTTATTTTCAAAACAAATAAATAAAAGTATTCTAAAATTGCACGGTCTATGAAACGCCCTCATTCAATTTTCCACGTATTCTCTCATATTATGCACCTTATTATTTTTTTTTTTTTTTATTTTACTTCGATGTTTATTTTATTTTCGTAACCATCGAGTAACTCGAGCCATAATTTTGGCAAGTTAAATGATGCTTCATCTTTACATATTCAATTTTTGTGTGTTGCAATCTCTATGGTTTCTCTTATAATGAATGGATAGTATATGCTGGAGGAAAAATTATGTTACCTTCATTGAAATTTACTTGGATGGTTTCTTCTTGATATAATCTAGCTAGGGCTGGGGTTCAATATCCATAAACCTCCGAGTAAGGAAAAAAAAAAAAAAAGAAAAAAAAGAAAGAAAGAACGTGCACAATATGAAATAGTACGTGGAAAATTGAATGATGGCTTACTAGACCGTGCAAGTTTAGAATATTAGCCTACCTTGGCGACCAGTTTGGCCTCCCTTAAAATTTATGTTCGGGAAAGCATGTTAAGCATGTATCATGTTACTTTTATTCATAATTTTATTTACTTTGACTCCTTTAAATATAATTAATATAATCCCTTAAGCTAATATTAGTTTTTGTTGCATTAAAATATCTCAATTTGTTGACTTTCTATGTAAGCAAGTAAACCCCATTGTTTACAATGGAAGTTTATGGGAATTTAGCGAAATATTAGAGCTATCGCCAAGCTGGCGTCATTTTTGGCGACAAATTTTGGTCGACAAATTTTGGCGATATATTGCTGAGTTAGCCACAAACTTGGCGGCATTTGGCGACAAAACAGGGTCCCCCCCTATGATAACCCCTTTTATAGCTATGGAGATGCGTTTCATTCGGGCTTACCATTAAACAGTTAACAAATAATCACGATTTCTGTGCCACGTACGATAGCGTAATATATATATAGATATATATTTTTATTTATTTGCAATAAAAATGATTCGGATGCAGTCGAAACATGTAAACAATCGAATAAACCTATTTTTACTATTTTTAAAGTTTTAATTTACATCTTTTAGCAATTAAAATTAGCATATTATTACAACCTGTTAATTTGCTATATATTTACTGAATCCACATACCTTTGCATTTAAATTAGGCTTTAATATTATTAATGACATTTATTTTGGAAGAAAAGAGAAAAATAAACCCCAATACTATAAACGTTAGCATGCTATCCAGTATGTCCATTGAAATTCTAAATGCTTAAAAAATACAATAAAGAGAAATTACAAAAACATTCCGACAGATCATTTTATATTTCTCCGGGGTGATGACATATTCCTGAAAAAATTAGATTAGTTTATAGAAATGCAGATTAGTTATAGTGATTAAAAATGCGAGAGGTTGTTAAATCATTTTAGGTAGATTTCGTATGAAATACTACCTATTGGGATCGCCCCTATGTTAGAATTTCTGAAAAGTTTTGCAGATCTACACCGATCATGACCCCTAGAACCCAAAACCACCCTCAGTAAAAAACTTTATCTATCTATCTATCTACTTCTCTCTCTCTAAATCTATATATATATATATATATATATATATCACTTTCTTCTAGACACGATAACTTCCACAATTCTGCACAAATCTCTTCCAAACTGATACATAAAATCTCGGTCAAGTTCGTTAATGGGCAAAATTGGACCAAGGGGATGGAAATAGGGAGGGGTTTTGTGAAAACCGAAAAAACCCCGTAACTTCTTAATTTTTGTACATATCAAATCAGTTTAAAGTATTTATTACTTCTAAAAATAGGGCCAAAAATTTATGTATCACAGATTTTTGATAAAATTAAAAATGGGCTCAAGGGGCGCAAAAAATAGGGTTTTTGGGAGAAAAAAATTCCTAACTTCGTCAATTCTCAAGATATCAAATCCAATTAAATTTATTATAAATCTTCTTAATATTATCTACAACATTTATATTCACAAGATTTTTATAGGACCAATTCGTACCGCAAAATAAAATAAAATAAAAACGAAAACAAAAAAGGGGGGTTGAAGAAGAAAATTTTTCATAACTCGGTCAATTCGCAAGATATAAACTCTCCATGAATTTATCATATATCTTATTAATATTGTCTTCAACATTTATATAGACAAGTTTTTGATAGGATCAATTCTTACACCAAAAACAAATTAAAAATACATAGCGGTTGAAGAAAAAAAACATCTTATTAAGGGTGTATTCAAATCCAAACTGTCTATTTTCTTACGCATTTTTAAATTCATTTTCGCTCTCAAACGCATCCAATTTCTAGATTCTCTTCTTCAGAAACTATATAATGTACAGTAATGATCGATTTTTTGATAGAGGCAGAATATATTTCTAAAAATGATGTTAAAGTGGGCATTTTGAACAGAATTTCCCAAAGCGATTGTGTTAGAAACGAAAAATATTCCCCTACTGAGAAAATAATTGTTTATTAATCAAGTTTTAATTAATTGAAAGAAAAATAAAAACACAGGTCGCTTATGAATCTTTTCAAAAATCACGTCAGCAAGTTTCATATTTTTTTTTTATTAAAAATGAATCTGAAAATATGCCAGAAAATTTCGAATTGTTGAGCATGGAAAAGTATTTTTTTTAATACCGCCTTAACATAATTCTGATAAAACCAGCTTGAAATAAAAACTCGTCAAAAGCAGACAGATAAAACTGTTAAAGTGGATTTACATCTAATCATGATTTAGTTTTTGTTGGTGAAATTAGTATACTTAACTTCGAAATCTACCTCTGCCTGTAGGCTGGGCCGGCACGCCGGCAGGGATTTTTTTATAATTTAATTATAATAAATATTTAAACTTTGTATAATAGTAATAATATTTATTATAATTAAATGAACTTAATTTCTTCTATTTTTGTCATATTACGTATTAAAAGGATTTCATGATGTTATACTATTCAGGGTTGCCACACTTCAGGGAATTTTCCAGGTAAGATATCAGTATTTTTTATAGAAAAGTAAATCTAGATTAAACGCACAGAATTTCCCTTTATTTAAGGAGAGATATTCCATAAGAAAATAGTGGTGCGGAAGAATTTCCTGCTCCGGAAATTCCCTGACCCGTACCAAGCCTGACTATTTCTTTTTTTTCTTTTCTTCTTTTTTTTTTTTTTTTTTAGTGAATAAAATATTGATAATACTAGACAACAATATTGTCTGCAACTGAACTGAAATTAGATGTTTCTTATTAAGTTTTATGCTCTGATTCCGAATATAGTTTTAGATTTTCTCCCGCATGTCTAGTTAATGAAATATTTGCATATATCGATTTATGCAAATTTAAGTTTTTTTGTCCATTTTTATGCAAATTTTAAGCACAATAAATATCAGAATGGCTTTTTTTTTGTTTTATATTATTATTACTGGATTACTTGCTTCAGATAAATGTCGTAGTCTGCATATTATTAACATTTATCTATCAGTTATTAAGCCTAATTTGCATCTTTTTCAGTGGTACAAAGTTTAAATTGCTCTCAACTTTAACCTCTTCAGTCCCTGTGTCGAATGGCCCACCAGTGGCCGAGAGGTTCTGCCCTCGAAGCTGGTAGATGGAAGGTGCTGGGTACGAACCCAATCCCACCCGTCGGCCTAATCGTTCGGAGTTTTACGTGGTTTTCTACGAGCCTTGGATTTTTTTGCTTTAATATGGGTTAGGTTCCCTTAGAAAGACCCCCACGGAGGGCACTCCCTCAGGACCCCTATCCCTCGTGTTGATAATTGGCCGTCATAAATACAACTAACCAACAACAAACCTGTGTCGAATACGGGGACCTCTGTTCTTTTCCTTATAAAAACTGAAATGTCCGATTTTTTTACAATTTCACATCACTTCTTAATAGCTGAATATTTTGTGTTCAAAGTAAACGAATAAATGACAGCATTCAAGCTTATTCCCACATAAAATAAATGTTACTTTCATCTGAGTTTGCAAAATAACTAAAAAAGTCCAAAAGACAGTATGACCAAGAAAGTGAGAAATTTCCACAAGTATTTAACTTAAATCTATTTCAATAAAAATTTTTGAGGATTTGTACATTATTTACTTGTTTAAAGCTCTTAAATTTGTTATTGTATTAATTTAGGTTAATGATTATTAAATTGATGTTTTTAAGGAGGTTTGTAGCTTTAGATCTATATTTTTGAACCTAAATTACTAAGCACCTAAAGAATCAATTTCAGAAAACATATTTTTTATGTCATTTTGTTTGAAAAAAAAATGAATAAGCATTTGTATTATTATTTTAGCTTCGAAACTGAAGAGATTATAGTAGTTGCCACAGAATTGACGTAGCGTTTTTCTAGACTAGATTTTCATGCTGATTTCAAATCTGCAATCCATTTCCTTCTAGTTTTTGAGTCACGTCTAGTCTTTGAGTAAAATGATTTCTTATGTTTGTATGGTATTGGCACAAGTTTGATATAAAATGCTTTTTAGGAGTGTGTAACTCATTGTCAAAACTAGACGAGATAGAAGAAAATGGATACCAGATTTGAAATCAACGCAAATAAATTGCTTTAAAACATATTAGTGTACTTATGTGGCAGAAATATTTGCACGTCAAGAAATGTTATTAGAAAAACATGAAAATTATTTGAATTAGGTACAATATTTCACTGATACGTGTCAGTATAATTTAGACCACAACATGTTTGTAAAATAAACTGGACAGAAATCATAACATAAAATAAAATAAAAAAGCCAATCAGATATTGCTTTATGCCTTAAATTTGTATATTAATGTAAACAAATTTCAAAATTTGCATAAACCAAAATAAGAAAATACTTGAATATATAGTGAGGAAAACCTAAAATTAGATTCGGAATCAGCGCAAGAAATTCAACAACTAATTTCAGTTCAAAGGGCGAGTAAAAGTTTATATTTGTTGTACAGTGTATTTACATTTAAAAAGCTGCTTGATAAATGACATTCATATTATTTTCAAAGAACATACATAAATATATATTTTAAATTCCATTTATTTAACGATTTTGAGATGTAGTTTTCGATGAAATGATAAAATGCTAATACATTTATTGTTACTTTACATTTCCCATTTGGAGATCTAACTCTTTCTCATATTCGCTCTCACATAACGAAATACAAAGGGGTTTTTTAATGCAGAAATTTAATAAACGTCAATATATTAAATAAATGAATATTATATTATAAATATTTTTGTTTTACGATTTTCCCTTTAACTGTTATCTAAGTGGAATACATCTTTATACGCATTATAAAAATTATCATAAAAATAGTATTACTTAAAAAATGTAATAGCAATTTTTTTCAGAAAAATCTATGTAAACTAAAAGTTTACAACTTTTAAGAAGCCTTTTTTTTCAAACATTTATGCATTTCGTAAAATAAACTGTGCATATACTTTTAAGGATATGAAATTAACTTCTCGTGTTCTTTTCAGCCTTTTCAAAACTGTGGAAGAGAAATTTACAATACAGAGCTATCAAATCAGTCATTAATATATTTTTTTTCACCCATTTTCGTCTAAAGAATATTAAATAAATAAAATAAATCGATTAATTAACCATTTTATCAATTACTTTAACATGTTTTCTTTTAAGTTTTTTTTGTATACATTGTGTTATGCACTGAATGTTCTTTTAATGTATATTCTTCAATATGCAGTTAGAGCCCGCTTACAGAGATAACCATTTTGAAAAATTTAATTAGCTTATTGATTAATTATAGATTTTATATTGTATCATTTTAAAATTGCCGTAACTGAAATACAAGTGTATTATTATTATTATTATTATTATTATTATTATTATTATTATTATTACTTAAGTTTTTTCTTATTCGGCATTGCTTTTAAAAAATAATCTGTTCAGTTAAATTAATGGAACTGCATCGGGAAAATAATGCGGTTGAACTATTAAGGTTCTTTATCAATGCTAATTAATTAATAAATTTGAAAAATTAAATTAACAATGAGACTAAATATAAATGTAATTTGCAATGTTTTGCTATACTCCAGAAAATTATTGCGTATTCATCATTAAGACTTTTGTCAATTTTCATGAATTAATTTTCTCGACAAATTAAATTTATCCAACACATTAAAATGTAAATTACAATGTTCGGTTATCCTTGAGAAATGTATTTCAGATCAAATATACTAGAATTCTTTCTTCCAATTTCCACAAATTGATTGGTTTTCACATTATTAAGGAAAAATACAGATTTCAATGTACAAAATTTGTCTATTATAAGAGAAGTAATTGTTTTTAACCAATACCCATAAATTTATTGTTTTGGCCCATTAAATTTACAACACAGTGAAACAGAAATTTAAATTATAAGAGCTTAACTGTTTTAAATAATAGTAACTGTTTTGTGCAATGTCAATAATATTTTATACATTTAATACCTTAAATACTTTTCTATATCTGTTTTTGTATCTGCTTCCCATTCTAATATCTAAATGTAAAATCGCAAATTTTCAAATTCATTTACTAAGATTACACGAAGAAAATTTAGACATACAGTACTCTTTTTCTGGAGGAGAGAGAGCATTTTAAAAATCGTGCTCCTATAAAACGATATATTATATTAATCTTATATTATTTTAACCGCCTTTAACGGGGTCAGGAGCTCAAAATTCTACTTTTTTAGCTATAGAGATTTTGTTGTGAAATTTTTTTCTGAAATGTGTTTTAATATTATAAAAATATTGCATGTAAAAAAAACTGAAACATTTTAAATATTTTTTTAATTAAATTTTAAAACTTTTACCATATTTAATTTTTGATATAACTCTAGATGTATTTACTCGATTTACAAAATTTTACACTGTTGTGTACAGAAAATGTGTCATTTTAACCTTTAACTGATGTGACTAAAATTTGTCACACAACTGATGTGATCCGGTTTCTTAGACTCCTCGAATAAAATGAATAAAAAAAATAACTGAAATGGTTGAATTTACTTAAATTTTGTCCTAACAATATCGTTGTACTTCTCTTAGCAGCATGTGAATTAAATTGCATGAAAAAAGTATTTTATTCATATTATTTAACTTCAGTACAGAAAAGAAAAAAGCTGTAAAAGTGTTTACAGCTGGGAGTCGCGGGGTCTGGGAAACCGCGTGACATCAGTTAAAGGTTAATTTGACTTCAGGATTTCTTAAAATATTGATTATGAATTTTATACAGTCGAACCTCGATTTAACGTGCTTTGATTTAACGAATTCTCCGATTTAACGAATATTTTTTCTGTCCCGACAAAAAGTGTGCTAATACGCAGTGATTTAACGAATTTTTAGCTTTGATTTAACGAACAACTGTCGCTGAAAAATGTGGCATTCGCGCATAAAACTAAAACTTTGAATTTTTCGCACATAAAGTTTTGAATCTTTCACACTCTAATCCAAGTGTTACAAATTGTTTTCTCATTTCTGGTGTATTCAAAAGACAGTCTTTCCCCCTTTTCAACTAGAAATGTATGTATTATGTATTAAGTTTTAAAAGCAAGTAACATTAAAGAAGTTAGATAATTTTAAAGTTGATCTCCTAACGTATAACTTATAATTTTTAAGCTCGTAGTCAACAATAATCATTCTTTTTTTCATATCTGTATATCTAAGGGTATTTTGCATTGATATTTTTTATACCATACTCTTTATAAAAATTTATATTCGATTTAACGAATTGCTTCGATTTAACGAACGGATATGTGGGTCCCAACCAATTCGTTAAATCGAGGTTCGACTGTATATATAAAAAAAAATTAAGTAAAAAAATGAAGTTTTTTTATGAGTGAGTTTTGCGTTAATAATTTATTTTCACAATTATCACTCAAAATTAAAAATCCTGAAAACAATTTGTTGGAAAATATAGCATCAAATCTCTCTTGAAGGTTTCATACGTACATCTTGCAAGGAACTTTAGATACATATGTTCTTTTTAAGTTGACAAATCGTAAAAAATTCATTCTGAGATAACTGAAATTAAAGTTCTTCTCAGAGGGCAGCTGATGCATCGCTTCTGAATGCAAAATGTGTTATATCTCTGGATCTAATGAAAATAAAAGCATGCGGTTTGCAGTATTTAACGCTAAAATTTCAGTATATATTTTTTTAAGACAATAAAAAAATTGCATTTTTTGAGTATTTTTAGCCCCGGACGCCCCTGATTTTAGAAAAAGCGAATTCGTTTGAAGATTAATATGAATTATCAAAGAAAACGAAATGAACATATCCTTTTCGCACAGCCAGTAAAAGTGACATCACTGTGATGTCATATTTATCCCATATGGTCACAATCTAAACGATGACCAAAATATGGCATCGGATTTATATCATATTATGATTCTCAGGTGACCACACTGTAAAAAATAATCTGTAGGTCTACAGATGTAAAGTTACATGCTTACTAAACTTTCAACTGTAACTGTACGAAAAAAGCTGCAAATCTACAAAACTAGTTTTTGTAAAGCTACAAAAATCTGTAACTTTACAAATGAATCTGCTAAAATTTCAGTAATCTTACTAAACTTTTATTTGTAACCCAGGCTGCAGTTACATGAAAAGTTCTCGGAATCCCAGTTTCCAAAAAAATTCTTAGTAACCTTACAGATTTTTTGATTTTCGGCGCAAAAGTGTGTCTGTTACATGAAATTTTGTTGTTGCCGTTACATGAAAAGTTCTAGGAATCCCAGTTTCCTAGAAAAACTTTAGTAACTTCACAGATTTTTTTTTTACAGTGCACTGATCATGAGTCATCGGAACTCCACACAGTAATAATTTTTCACTCATTTGTACCTGTGACGGATAGCATTCACAATGACGTGGATACAACACATTTTCCACGTCACGTGACGAAAATGTGTACAGTAAGAGTTGCATTTGGGTCACAACTCCCGTTTTGGTCACAATTCTATTATGCAGCTTATTACTTCTAATACTCTTTATGCAGAAATCATAAATGAGTGATTCAGTTTTTTCAAACTCAAAATGTTCATAAATAGATGGGTTACTTACGTTTTTTCATAGATATTTTGATATTTTCTTACCTGAAAAAGAATTGCATAGTTAATATATAATAGTAACATTAAAATGACATTTTTATTAGTAAGTACAAGTAACGGTACTGAATCTAGAAAAAATACAATTTTATATTAAAATTTGAAAATATTATTATTCTTTTAAATTAAGAAAATTATAAAACTACACTTCTCCGACAATTTTGAACTTCTTGAAAAAAGAAATGCTTTTCTTACAAATGTGCTTTATAACTTTAAGGACCGGTATTTCTAAAAGGTAATTAATTTAGAGAAAATTACATGAAATGTCATGAAATATGTGAAAAATAAGTTAAAATGAATACTTAAAATTTTATTATTATTTTTAGGGTCTGTCTGTCTGTCACAGCCCTTTTACTTGTAAACTACGCAACGTGGAAAGTTCAAATTGGGGGAAGTAATAAAGATTATTGACCCACATATTTACAGATTAATAAATATTCATAAATATATTTAGGAAAATTATAGAGGAGCTAATTAAGTTACTTGAAAAAAAAATCTTTTCTTTGTATATTGTGTGGGGTATCGTGTGAAAGCTTTCATAACGCTGAAATCAAAAATATATTTCATTTAATTTTAGGTATTATATTTTCAAAGTTATGGTGGAATGTGTAGTGCAAAAATATTCCTCCCCCCCCATCTAATTTCGAATCTATTGAAACTAAAATTATGAAAAAATTAGAGGTAGTAGACATTAATTTAAACCTTGCAGGAAAATTATGGCGATTACCCTAGGTCACATAGTTTTTGAGAAAATCGCATTTTTCCGTTACACTCAAATTTCGATTTACGGGCTTCAGCAAAAGTGTTGAGCAGAGCTGGAGGTACCTATCGTAGAAGAAGTATAAAAGCATTGCTGATCATGAATTTCGGAAAAAATCGTCGGTAATTAGCCGAGATATTAACCCTTAAAAACACGGACATACATAATGACGGGGGCGGCGTACTCTATGCTCCATCGGCTTTTAAAGCCTAGATAACAAATTTTAAGGATATATTTATGTAATGCAATGCCCAGTAGCAGTATAAAAGCAATAAACGTCAAATTGTTAGAAACAGACTAATTTAATGAGAATTAATCACATAAATACTATGAGATTCGCGACTAGTTTCCATTGAGTGGTTCTCTCAATACACCTACTATGTCTTTAAAGGTTAACTAAAAACCTATATGGAATAACAAATATACAGGATAGCTATATTTGCTAATATTTAGGTTCCGTATATCTTTGAACTTTCATGGTACAGCCATTTATACTTTTCTAGTATACAGGGTGCAAAGGAAAGTCCAATAAACCTGAAAATACTTGTGAACGGAGAGAGCCACAGTACAAAGTGAGGTAACGGTATAGTAAAGCGACTACACCCGATTTAATGAAAACGACAGCAGCGCCACCTAGTGGCAAAATTTCGAAGGCAGCCATTGCAAATCGAAAACGAAAAGAGATAGAGCAATATTTCCAGTTAGAAAGCTTTAGAGCATCAATTAATTAGTAGAATACGACATTTTGTTTACATGGATAAAATAAATCTTCGCCTGTTTACCCAAAAATGTGCGAAATCGATGCATTCCATTTTGTGTAAACGTTTGAATGGAATCGTCAGAAGTATGATGAAATGCGCACAATTTATGCTATAAATACGTACTTATCTCAATACATTTTGATAACATCACACACAAAAAAAAAAGACAAACCGTTTCACAGGGATAAAAAGTTAATATTCAGTATGTTCGAAAAGTTCGCCATTGCTCACGATACATGTTTGTATTCGTGAGGGTAATTCTGTATTCAAATTTTGCAGCATGGAACGTCTATTGCAAGCCTCTTCAATATGACGACATAGATTTAACCTTTTCAAGGGCGGTGGCTAGACGGTCTAGCCACCTAATTTTAATTCCAATACTGACAAATGGCAACAAGAATATTTTCATAAAATTTTAATTTTCTTTTGTAATGAAAGTGCATATTAGCGGGGTTTTGTTTTCTGAGAAATTCGTTTGAATATTCTGGTGTCAGTCAATTATTTCATCAGTTAACGATCAGATTTCTTCTGGTCCTGAAAGGGTTATTCTAATATTTTAAATGCATTGGAATTTAAATCTTTACAGACATTACAGCACAGTACAACGTCACAATCTGCAATTATGCACTGCTACATTTCCGGAATGTGAATAGGCAAAGTAGAATCGTCGCTCATCGATTTCGGACATTTTTGGGTATGCAGGCGACGATTTATCTTATCCGTGTGAACCAAATGTCCTTTCGTACCAATTAATTGAGGCTCTAAAAGTTTCTAATTGGAAAATTTGCTCTACCTCTTTTCGTTTTCGATTTGAAATGGCTATCTTCCAAATTTCGCCACTGGGGGTGCTGCTGTCGTTTTCATTAGGCCGGGCGTAGTCGCTTTACTGTACCGTTACCTCACTTGTATAGCTGTATCTCTCTCCGTTCTCAAGTATTTTCAGGTTAAAGGGACTTTCCTTTGCACCCTGTATACTATACAGCTATACCCAACCCTAGTTTTTTACAAAGTCTTAGTATTCTTTTAGCAACGGTATTTTTTTAATAATACATTTGCTAATTCATATATTATTGTACGGAACCCTCAGTGCGCGAGTAATACTCGCACTTGACCGTTTATTTTAAAATAAAACAATTATATATAAATATAATATATAATAATTTAATGTATATAAAATATATAAAAACAAATATATATATTATGAAATCCAATCCTAAATATTACAAAATACACCTTAAGAATTGTCCTTTAAAAAGCCGCTCCAATTGAAAAATACATGTGAAGTTTTAGCACTTTGTCATAGGGGTGTATTGAAAAAGTACAAACTGAGAAAAATTAATTCAAAGGCAGTTGAAAAGGAAAAGCTTAAAAAAAAAATCAATCTTCTGATGTTATAATATTTTGAATCCTCATGTCTCCATTTGCTAACGATGTATAATGATATTCCAAGGTAACGAGAATTTTCAAAATTTTAAACGATTGTTTACATTTCGTCATGCTCCCTAATTTAAGTACAATTTCCACGAAATTTTTTTTTTCAATGTACTTTTTTATAGAAACTACTACAGACTATTGTTTAATTTTTCATAATCACTCTACTTATATCTTTGTTAAATTAAATAACTGAAGAATTGAAGTGAACTTTTGTAGATAATTTATAGGTGTATTCTTTTGAAAAAGCATGTTTTTTGCTATTTAAAAGATAGTGGTTTTTATTTCAGATACAGAAAAAAAACAAAAAAACAAGTGTATATAAGTCTGACTTTATTTTATTAAGAATTATTTATTTGCTTTGAAGTGCATATCGTTGGTAGTTTATGAAAAATGGTAGGGGAAGGTGTTGTTCCTTTGACCACTTTGCAAAATTTTAATTTTCGTAGCTTAACTATTAAAGGTAAATTCAATTTCTTTGTTTTATTATGATCCGTATCATCTGGTTTATCATATGCAATTTTTTCAAGGTTCTAGCTTTACATTTATTATGTTTAATTTCATTTAAAAAAAATAATAACATTGTGGTCAAAGGTACCACATAGTTGTACCTTTGACCAGCATATTAGATAACACAGAAATGAAGAAAAAAAATCATTTTATTCGATATCATTGTTTCTTGAGTTTAGGCTGTTGCTTTTTTTTTCAGCTTCAATAATTAGCCTATCAGGAGTATCAGTCAGGATGCGACATTTCTCTTTATGCAGACCTCTATTTGACATTTTCCTTGCTTGCACTTTTGGATGAGGCCTCACACTTTCAGGTGTTATGATAAGTGGCGATAAATTTGAACTGCTACATTGGGGAATGATATTGTCTGATATTGTCAGTTTGAGCTGCGCCACCCGCTGATGGTTCATCAAAATCAGTTTCATGCAGCATCGCTCTACGTGTCATAGTAGCTGCAAGAACTTCTTCATCAGCGGAACGTTCTCATTAAAAGGCACAAACCCTGTGACCTTAAAACCTTTCATAATATTGTTTGGAACTACGGCTTTAGAATCTGCTAGGCCCTCAAGTTCAGCAATGTTGTAGATTGTAAAAGGCTTTTTAACATTTCCTGGAGCAACCATACAATTATTCACAGCGTAATTATAAAAGGCTTTAAAAGAACCATAAACAACCTTATTAAGGGGTTGCATTTCATTGCTAGAGTTTGGATGAAACGTCATAAGTATCTCACCACTAGCCTTGGCTATCTCAATTATTGGTAGGGTAATATGAGATTCATGGTTATCAAATAATAACAATACTGGTCTTTCAGTACTAGGTCTAACATTTATCAGAAAATGTTGAAAGAACTGTTGGAATATGGTCTCATTTGACAAGCCTGATGGGTTTGTAGCCCCGATTGATCCAAGAGGCGTTTTGTAAAGCATAAATGGTTTAAAGTTGACACGGGGAAAACAAACAAATGTAGAATGATGTTTCCGGATGCACTGACAGCAATAATTATAGTGATAGTTGTTCCCTTACGGCATACGTTATCATCTCCAACTCGTTTTTTTCCTTTGGGGGCTATGAGTTCAGGAGGTACATCAACTGTGCTTATCCCAGTCTACATATTTTTTTATTATTTATGAACAACTCAAGTAAAAAATATCGTTAACTAATTTCAAGACAGTTGTAGTAAGTAAGTCATAAAAATTGAAATGTTTAGAAAATATTTTAAGAGTGTTGTACCTTTGACCTGGTCAAAGGAACAACAACTGATAATGGTCAGAGGTACAACACCATGCTAGTGCAAATTACAAAGCATGCTACAGTGTTAGGGTTAGTATAATCAGTTTCACAAGCCACACCATATTTATAAAAGTCTATAGCAACCATGTCAAATTATTTCTATCAAAAAAGACATAGCACAAAAAATATTGTTAGGCAAAACATTAACAAATAAATAGTTACATTTTTATGATGGAAATGGATTAATATTATTCGCAGGAATTCTCTTTGACTTGAATAATCCACAGTAGGTTGCACAAGTCCTCTAGTGAAGGAACTATGCACTAATTACACCAAAATTCATAAAATGCTGCTAGATGGCGCTACAGCCTAGGTGGTCTCAAGGAACAATACGGTCAGAGGTACAACACCTTCCCCTACATTAATTTAATACGGTCTGTACACAGTAGTAGCATTGCCCTTAACCCTGAAACGCATAGTATAACTCGGGATAAATAGTAAATGATTTTTTTTTTTTTTTTTTTTTTTTTTTTTGCCATTTGGCTATTGGTCTTTTGGTTTAACTATTATGTGTTACTTATGTCTGATAACATTCATTTAAGGTGGTGAAGTCTGTTTTTGTTCTCATTTGTTATCACGGGGAGGTTATAATATCTTTTGTTGATACTGCTTGCAATGTGCTCGACAGGCGTTTTTTCTCTATATTTGTAAGGTAGTAATCATTATTCTGCAAACTATTAAAAGCAGTAGGACAATTATTATATCAAAAAGCAGAAAAACCAACGTTCAAAAATGCACAAATAATACATGAAAAGCAGCAAACAGCTGTTTCGAATCTACTAGCGAGATTCTTCTTCAGTGCAAGATGGGCTAAAAGGAACAGCGTGCTAGAAAAAGCAAGGCTGAGCTTCTAGCACGCTGTTCCTTTTACCCCATCTTGCACTGAAGAAGAATCTCGCTAGTAGATTCGAAACAGCTGCTTGCTGCTTTTCATGTATTATTTGTGCATTTTTGAACGTTGGTTTTTCTTCTTTTTAATATTGTTGCACAAAGACTTTATTTGCTATTTTTATTTAATTATTATATCGTTGACAGTTGTTATTGTGCAGTGTGAACACTTTAAAGTAAGTATATAATTTAAAATTACCATTTTTTGAACAATTTTTGTTATGTATTGTTATGTACAATTTTTGTTATGTTATGTGACATTTTGACATTATATACAACAAAAATATAAATATTTTTTATTTAATTTTTTAGTGGATAATTAACAAAAATAGACTATAACGTTTTCCGAAAAAAAAAAAAAAAAAAAAAAAAAATCATGCATCAAAGTGTTAAAGATTGCAAGTCTGAATCATTTAAAGACAAATAAATGAAGTGAAAGGCCTTTTCAGCATTTTTAAAATTTTTGCGTTTTTACGAAACGTTGATTTCTAAATTCATTTTAAGCCAAAAAATTGAAAATTAATTTTTTCGTCTTTTTTTATAAAAGCAAGTTACTAAGTGCGTGTTAAAATATCTTAAAATCTCACTATTATTTAGTGCTATAAATTTATTGAAACACTTTATATTTTCTTTAATTTAGTTAAATAATGGATAAGGTGTTCAAACAACTTAAAGTATTTGAAAAAGCACTTAACATTCCTCAAGATTTAAAGTTTTTTTTCCTTTACAGTCTTTTTTTTATACATACAATTTTTAAAACGATTCCTGTTTAGCTGAAAGTATTTTAAATTTCATTAAAAAGAAGATCAGAAATAAACAAACAAACAAAAGAACGAATAAAAGTGTTTGCTATAGTAACTGTAGAAAGAGTTTATAGTGTACTTTTCATAAAATCAGGTTACTGAGTGCCTCTTAAAAAATCTCAAAATCTCACTTTTATATAGTGCAATAAATTTATTGAAAAACTTTGTATTTTTTTTAATTTAGTTAAATAATGGATAAGAATTTTAAACAACTTAAAGTATTTCAAAAAGCACTTAACATTCCTCAAGATTTAAAGTTTTTTTTTTCCTTTACAGTCTTTTTTTTTTGTTTTGTTTTTGTTTTTGTTTTGTGCATACAATTTTTACAACGATTTCTGTTTAGCTGAAAGTATTTTAAATTTCGTTAAAAAGAAGATGAAAAAAAATAAACAAACAAACAAAAGAATGAATAAAAGTGTTTGCTGCAGGAACTATAGAAAGAAAATTTCTAAAAGATGAGCTTATTTCCATGCAATCCATTCTGAAAGGGAGGGATTGCAGTTGAAACAGCGAAGGAATATTCAATAGCCACCTTTATTTCAACTACACATAAAATAAAAATAGACACAGAATATTTATTTTTACATATGAAATTAAATTTCGCTTGTGAGGTGGTGCTATCTCAAACACATGCGTTTTGTATATAGAAAGGAGAAATGTATAAAAATATTCAAATTTTATTTTATTCTGCAACAAACCTTGAAATTATTTATATGTAAATGTGCCAAAAACCAATTATTTAAAAATTGACTTTTTTTGTAGAAAAATGACTTTTGCCTTTACTACTTTAATTTTATATAAATAAGTAAATCTGTTTAGTTAAATCGGTTCACGAAATAAGTAAGTATGCCGACTTATATTGCTTTTGTAAAAGTAAACAACAGAAATATACCACGTATATTATTTTTTTTATACATATGAACAGAAATAAATGTGAACAGAATTAAATGTAAAAGTAAGTTAACTAAAACTTCTATTGTTAAAAATGGCTGCATAAAAAACAGCAAAATGTATTTCTTTTGAGATGCTTGTACTCAACTTAGTTCCTATATGTAAAGATAGAATTTGTTATTCATGTCTTACTCACTTCCTGATGAGCTAGAGTAGTAGAAATTGTGTACAGTTGTCTGTTCCAGATGACATTACAATATTTTCCTATTTTCAGAAATTTATTACCAATTAATAAATTAATATGAATTAAAATATAATTAAAAATTAATGTAAATTAAAATATGGTTAAACATTGAGAAAACCATTTAGAATTTCTGATTATAGATAGTTTAAATAATGCTTTTTTTTTTTCCTGTTGCTATACCTTAAGAAAAATGAACAAAAGTTTAATTTTTTAATGAATTCACTAGTTTGTGTTTTCTACCAAGCGTAAATAAAGGTGGTAAATTTTCCATAATCGGAGCTTACACTAAATTCACGCACTGTAACGAAAATGTTTTGGAACAACGTGAATTGTAGTTATAGTTAAACATGATGATAGATGATATATTAGGCATGATTTTAAAGTTAAATATTGATTGCTTATATTAAAGTATATTTAAATTTTTTTACCTCTATATTTACTGGGCTTATAGTTGCAGCGAGCATTTATTTATGCGACTCTCAACAATGAAAATTACACGTATTCATTTTTTAACATTGTAAGAGCAATATTAAAAAAGACTATACAGGATGATAAAAAGAGAAAAGTTAAATATGTGCCAAACCACACCCGCTGAAATAGGTCGACTAGCTGTGAAACTGCAACAAGGAAATATTTTAAACACTCAAAGAATTGGAAGTAAAATGTAAATAAAAATACAGTGTGTTATATACTCTTTTGAAGTGCGCTTTTATCAATTAATAGTTTAACCCTTTATCTATTGACGGTATGTACAAGTTCCACTCACTTTACACTTTCATCCCATAGTGAATATTACTAATATTCTAATGGTACTTTGCAAAAGCACTCTTTTAACTCCACTTTTTCAGGATACATTGCAGCAGTAGTTCTAGGTTTGTTATTTTAGCGAGGAAGGAGGCTATCTTTGAAGCAGTCGACGTATTTTGTGCCGACATTTTGTACAGATTGTCATGCTTGTCTTTTTATTGCTGCAAACACAGTAAGGGATATAAGATAAGTGTTGGATTTATTTTTATCTGTTCATTATGATCTTAGAATACAATTTGACTAGCTATTTTAGGTGAACGATGTATGTATTTGATTTAAAAATTGAATTATTTGGTGGTACTTATAAGTACCGCCCGCCAGTACTCTGGGTGTAGGAGGAAAACTTTTTGTTTACTTTTCGTCAGTGTAGTTATCCATCGTTTTTATCTGCTTTATATTGTAATTACTAAATTGTAGTGTAGTAATGATTTTCCTGGTATTTCTTTTCTGTTTCATTATTATTTTTTATAGGAAATTGAGAAAGTTGTGGCACCGGCTCTTTTTTGCTATGCTAGAAATGGCATATGTAAATTCATATATTGCATATGTAGGGATGCGGGAGAGCATGTTGTCCCTGGAATATAGGGCGTCGCAGAACTAAAGGACTGGTAACACGATCAAAACGTAAAAAAAAAAAAAAAAAAAAAAAAAAAAATTAATGCTATCAAATTTGAATTTTTACACATTATTCGTGTGTAAAATAAAACTACGTCAATTTAATATTTTTTTTATTGTTAACTTGCGAGTTTCTTCTTGTTATTTAGCATATTTAAGAGTTTAAACTTTATTTGAAATACCATGTGGATTTTCTGTTACGAGAATATTTTAGGCATAGTGTACTGACGTTACTTTAAAGTAGCACTTTAATTAGTTACCTCTAACGAATTAAATTTCTCACGTGTGAGTATTTTTTTTTAAGTATATCCTTAAATTTTCATTGTAGTAACTGAAAAAAAAAATTACATGAAATATATTGCAGTAGATCATAATGCAGTAGATAAAGGGTTAATATTTATTAAAGTCTAATTATAATGTAGTATAAGTGCTCTATGGACTCTTGAGTTTTAGAAGTAAACGTGCAGTCCTGATTTTAACATTTGTGCGTGCATGAGTCACTATTCTGTCTTCCTTTTAATTTTCGCAAAAGTGTAACTAAATTTCCTGACATATCACTTTCACAGTTGTTCGAGGAATGATATGTTATTTAGGTTTCTGTGGTTGTCTAGCTGCTATAAATACCGCAGAGAACGTAAATACTGCGAATTTTGTCTGATCTCGTCCCTTGGGGTAAATCTAGATTAGTCTGAGTCGTCATCGAGGTGTTCACGTGATGTTATGGCAGTGACATTGCATTTTTACTGAGCTTAGAGGAACATTCTTCGGTTGAGAGATTACTTACCTAGAAAAGTGTTAATTTTAATACCTGAAATAAAAGCACATCGGGATCCACGGGGTTCCTTTGAATTGGTAACATTTCTGTATTTTCTAGTTATTTTGTGTAGTACTATTTCCGAGTTACTAGTTACATTTTCGTAGCGAGCTTAAGTGAATCTTTCTTATGTTTCGAAATACAATCAACGTAGCCAAATTAATTTAAGCTTGGTTAGTATTTAGAGAATTCCTTGGAGTTTGCATTCCCCTCTCATTATTTAGTTCTTGAGTTTATAATCTAATAATCGTTAATTTAACTGACTTGTTGTTGGGAGGGGGGGGGGGGCTCCATAGCAATATCACACACTTCCCTGAAATGTGAAATGAATGGCATTTCTGATAATGTCTCCAAGTCGGGGTAGCAACAGTAATCTGGTTGACATTAATTTCACGATGTAGCGAGCCGTGTGATGTTGCTATGGCAATAGCTCTTGCTCGTAAGGCAACAGGCTTGTCACTTTGTTATTTGCTCAACGTAATCTATTATATCAAAATCCTCAACGCTAAAATTGGTTTTCAAAATGTGACGCTGACTCCCGTACAGTTACAAATTTCATTAAAATACCATTATTAGTGTTAAAATTATAAACAAATCCAAGTTCTGATTGGAGTGAGACGCCCTGTAGTTTGGACTGAATAAATGGATTATGACCTTAATTTCCTTTGCAAAAATTGCTTGTTTTACTACCCCTTATAATCGAATCATTTTTGAATCACCCAGTATAATCTACATCTAGCACCCTACATTAGAACTCCCCTCTTATATATTGTGTTTTAGAACATAGTTATTTTTAAACTTTCATCTAAACTTAAGAGAAAGTTTAAGTTTTATGAACTGCTAAATCATCTTTTGATATATATTTTCTTTACCTACTCCATTATGTGTTAGAAGGATTATGATTTTATTTTTTTCATAAAAGAGAAAGAATTTTTGACACTACCATTAATTAATTTCTGGATATATGACTTTAATATTATTTTAAAAGAACGTGGAAATATATTTTAAATTTAATTTGTTCATTTTTGAATGAAGTAGAAAATAGTATGATATATATCGCTCCCGGGTCGAAGGGTTCAGTTGTCTGTTGCTCAGTTTTGCTTTGCATTTTTAAAAGCAGGTTCGAGTTCATTGTTCATGAAGTGCATCAAGTAAAAGTTTACTTTAAAATTTTTTAATTGCTGCAGCTCGGTGAAATTTATTATTTTTAGAATTTGATACTTTTAAATTTATTATCCCATAGGCTAGAATTTTATTCATCAATTTTCTGCTTTAAAATTTAAAATTTCTGAGTATAAAAAAGCTGTTGGAATAAATTGAAGCACCATTTCTACATTTCTTCTCCTTTTTGATTTTTGTTTGGTCTAGGTGATGATTTACTAATTTATATATATATATATGGATTTTATGTAATTTTGTTAATGTATTTTTTTAATTTACGCTGCATACAAAAAGCTTGTACTAACGAAAAAAATTAAATAAATAAGTAAAAACTGACATATCATGCCGATGGAATTTTTTTAACCTATTTAATACAGATAATTCCTATAAACGATGTCATTGAATAGCATAACTTTTGAATAAGAGATTAATGGATAAAACTTTTAACATTTTATAGAATTATCCTGTTGAAATGGTTTGAATAAAATTTGTATTTGCCTTTAATCTAAAAAAATATATTGATGAATTATGCAAATAAAATTCAATAAATTTATCTTATATATTCAATAAATTTATCTTATCACATGTAATAATTTAAAGGATAATCTTTAACATATAGTAATCGAATTCAGCTAGATAATTTAAAAACTGTAATAGTTCGGATAAATATGTGACATATCATCATCAGACATTTTACAAAAACCATTCTTAATTAAATTTTTATCCAATATTCAACTTCGATTGAAAATTCTCTATTGAAAATCCCATGAACATAATGTCTCGTATTCAAGGTAACGCTTCAACAGCAGGAAAACAAAATTTATGAATACTTTGAAATATTTGAACACACTTTTTTAAAACTGACGTCATAAACATTTATTAAAGTATTTTCTTTACTTGTAATTCCGGGCGTGGTCAGAGTTAATTATTATCGAATTTGTGTTCAGCTTGGTTGCTAAAATATTGTAATCTTGAGATAAAAATATGACATACCCTTGTCAGACGTTTTACCGAAACCGTTTTAATTATATTTTTATCCAATATTCAAATTAGATGTAGAAACGCAGTGTTAAAAATCTTTAATTTTTGCTGCTTAGTAACTCCACCGCTTTTATAGAATATCTCTATTCTGAACAACGCAAACACTCCATAATATCGTCAAGTAATTTTTTCCTATAAAAACGGTGGAGTGATTGACTGTACACAGCAAAGGCTACAGATTTTTTAATAGTGCAATTCTCTATTGAAAATCCCATGAACAAAAGGGAAAAAAATATCGTATTTATAGTAAGGTTTAAACAGAAGAAAATCATGATTTAAAAAATATGAAATTTATCATACCTTTTTTAAACCGACGTTTTAAACATCTATTAAAGTATTATTTTTATTCACAATACGAGAGGTAATCAGAAGTTATCATTATCGAATTTGAGTTCAGCAAGATAATTAAAACATTGCAATAATTCCGATAAAAATGTGACATGATCGTCAGACATTTTACGAAAAACATTCTAATTAAATTTTTATCCAATATTGAAATTCAATATTAGAAACGTAATTCTCTATTGAAAATCCCATGAACATAATGTCTCGTATTCGTGGTAACGCTTCATCAACAGGAAAACAAAATTTGATATACATGAAATTTATCACACACTTTTTTAAAACTGACGTCATAAACATTTATTAAAGTATTCTGTTTATTTATAATTTTGGACGTAATCAGAGTTTATTATTACTGAATTTGAGTTGAACTAGATTGTTAAAATATTGTAATAATTCAGATAAAAATGTGACATACCACCGTCAGACGTTTTACCAAAATCGTTTTAATGATATTTTTATCCAATATTCGAATTCGATATAGAAACGTAATTCTGTATTGAAAATACCATGAACAACAACAACAAAAAATATCTTATTTATAGTAACGCTTCAACGACAAGAAATCAAGATTTAAAAGTCATGAAATTTATCATACACTTTTTTTCAAACTGGCGTTTTAAACTATTATTAAAGTATTCCCTTTATCTATAATTCTAGACGTAATCAGAGTTTATAATTATCGAATTTTAATTCAAGATCATTAAAATATTTTAATAATTCAGTTAAAAATATCACACCATCCATATCATCGTCAATCGTTTTACCAAAACCATTCTAATTATATCTTAATCCAATATCTAAATTCGATGATAAAAACGAAAATCTCTATTGAAAATACCATAGATAAAAAACTGTCGTATTTATAGTAACGCTTTAACAATAGGAAATGAAGATTTAAAATACATTAAATTTATCACATATTTTTTTTTAAATTGACGTCTGAAACATTTTTTAACCCTTTCCGGTGCGGAGTAATTCTGTTCACAAACTGGTGAAATGATGGGCTGACACCAGAATTTACAAACGTATTTATTAGAAAATAAAAACTTGCTTATTTTTCCGTACTTTATAAAAGGAAAATTTTAATTAAATACTCTTGATCAAGTTTGTCAGTTTTGGAATTAAAACTTTTTGGAGACAGCGCCCGCTAAAGGGTTAAACGGTTCTCTTTATTTATAATTGTAGAAATAGCTTAAATTTACGGGTATGCATTTTAAGTTAAGTTAGAATAGTTGTAGTAATTCAGGTAAAAATGTGAAACATTATCGTCAGATGTTTACAAAAATAATTTTTCTTATATTTTTCATCCAATATTCAAATTAAGTATTAGGAACACTATTCACTATTTATATTCTCATGAACAAAAACATTTATAGTAAGACAATCAACAACAAAAATACTTTTAAATCACATGGAATTCATTACATTCTTTTCGTTGTTAAGAAAAGAATGTGATTTTTTTTCTTTGTTGTTGTGAAAAGAATGTGATACTTTTCTTAACTTCATCTTATGTATTTTTAAATCCTTTCTTTATTTACCATTTTAAAAATAATCAAAATGTATCGCTATTGATTTCAATTTACATTTTAACTGTTATAATTCAGATAGAAATGGGAAACATCATGTTTAGGCATTTTTCGAAGAACATTTCAAATTAATTTTCTCCAATATTTAAATTATGTTTGAGGAACCTTATTCAGCATTGGAAATGTCATGAAATAAAATAATGCCCTATTTTTTATAGAGAAGTTTAAACAACAGAAAAACAAGATTTAAATTACGTGAAATCCATCACGTCCACATTTTCACAGTAAGACATCGACAACAGAAAAACAAGAAATTTTTAGAATTCTGTTTTACTTTTTTTCTATCTTTACAAGAAGAAAGTATTGGATTCGTGAAAAATTTTGACATCTGATTTTTGACGGATTTATATGTTTTTTACGACCTTTATAAAATGTCTGTCTGTCTGTTTGTGACACAAATTTTGTATGCGCTCTATCACGAGAGAACTACGGCACGGATTTTAAACAAATTTCAGATTGATTAAGTTCGATCTTGATATAATTTTTTGCTGATTATGTTTTTGTGTAAATCGCCCAACAGGTGGCTCTGCTATGCTGCAGTTTTCACGATTTATGAGATAGCTCTATCTTAAGAACTAATGCACGAAATTTAATATAACTTCATATTCTGTTAGGCCTTGATTTAAATAGACTCTGATTAGGTTAGTGTATATACCGCCAAACAGCTTTCGCTGCTGTTCTCTTTTTTTTCACGATTTCCGTGATATCTATATCTAACGAAACAAAAAATTCTTATTTACTTTTGATGGCAGACTATTTGATTAAAAAAAAATTGTGATAGTCACAACATATTAGTTTTAAGTAGCGTCTTAACCCTTCACTGCACAATTTTTTCTATTTTTATGAAAAAAAAATATTTGAAATATATATATATCGGTCTAATAAAGTAAAAAATAGTAAAAAAAATAATAAATTTCAAATTTTCAGCTAAAATTTGATATTTTATGGTGTGTACCCTATGTACACAATTAGGGTTTTAAAAAATTGGATTGCTATATTTTGCAACTAAATGACCCTAAATTAATTTTTATCTGCTTAACACTGTGCAACTTTTTTTATATTAATATTTTTCAGTATTCAGTAAAAATAATGAGAGTAAATTTTACCTTAATAGCATGATTTTTTTTTTTTTTTTTTTTTTTTTTTTTCCGAAGAACATATTCTAATTTTTTTGTCTAATGCAGCCATCTGACATGGACAAAATAAGTGTTATTCCATTCTTTGGATTGTTTTTGATGAGTTATAATGATCATATTAGCAAAATTCATGGCACATAATGAAAATTATAATTTTTTTAGGTATGTACAAGATATGGCACGTGGTGCAATGGAGGGTTAAACATATTTCGGATTCTCTATACAAAATTCGATAAACGAAAACCATCTTGTAGTTAAAGTAGAGTTTAAATAACAGAAAAATAGGATTTAAATCAGACGCAATTCATCACACCAACATGCTCATAGCAAAACAACAATAACAGAAAAATAAGAAAATCGTCGCATTTTTATTATCATTATTATTATTGGCTTCTTATATTTTTTAAAGGTATTATCTTTCTTTATAAGTCTCAGAAAAACTCAAATTTATCATTATTGATTTCACGTTAAGCTAGAACACTTAATAAGTGTAATAATTCAAATTGAACTGTGACACATCTTGGTCCGGCTTTTTGCGAAGACTATTTTAATTATATTTTTTTTATATGAAATAAAAGAACGTCCCTTATTCATTGTGAAGTTTAAATAACAAAAAAACAAGATATAAATCACATCAACTTTACCTTATCCACATGTTTATAGTAAGACAACAAAAGAAAACCAAGAAATTCGACGCCTTTTTTTAAACTGGAGTTTTAAACTTTTTTTATTCTCTTCCTTTATAAATATAAAAATATCAACATTTATTGTTACACATTTCAAATTGGGCTAGTGCCGTTAATAAGTGTAATAATTCAGATAGAATTGTGACACCTCATCGCCAGGCATTTTCAAAGTCCATTTTATTAATGCTTTTTTCCGATATTTAATTTCAGTATGAATAACGCTATTCAGTAATGGAAATCCCACCAATAACAGCAATGTTCCGTATTCGTACTGAAGTTTAAATAACTGAAAATCGACCTCATTATCATAATCTTATCATCATCATCATCAATTCATCACATACCATGTTCATAGTAAGATATCAAATACAGAAAAACAAGAAATTCGTCGCATTCTTTTTTTAACTGGCGTTTTTAACATCTTTAAAAATATTCTTTTTATTTATAATTCTCGAAATAATCAAAATTTATCGATATCGATTTTAAGTTAAGCTATATCACTTAATAACTATAATAACTCAGATGGAAATGTGACACATCGTCGTCAGGCATTTTCGAAGACCATTTCATTTATATTTTTTCCAATATTTTATTTCACTATGAGTAACACTATTCAGTATTGGATATCCCAACAACGAAAACAATGTCCTATATTCGTACTGAAGTTTAAAGAACCGAAAACAACATCAATATCATTATCATGTCATCATCATCATCATCATCATCAATTCACCCCATCCCATGTTCATAGTAAGACATCAACAACAGAAAAACAAGAAATTCGTCGCATTCCCTTTTTAACTGGCGTTTTTAACATCTTTAAAAATATTATCTTTATTTATAATTCTTGAAATAATCAAAATTTATTGATATCGATTTTAAGCTAAGCTATATCACTTAATAACTATAATAACTCAGATGGAAATGTGACACATCGTCGTCAGGCATTTTCGAAGGCCATTTCATGTATATTTTTTTCAATATTTTATTTCAGTATGAGTAACACTATTCAGTATTTGATATCCCACCAACGAAAACAATGTCCTGTATTCGTACTGAAGTTTAAAGAACCGAAAACAACATCAATATCATTATCATGTCGTCATCATCATCATCATCATCAATTCACCCCATCCCATGTTCATAGTAAGACATCTACAACAGAAAAACAAGAAATTCGTCGCATTCTTTTTTTAACTGGCGTTTTTAACATCTTTAAAAATATTATCTTTATTTATAATTCTTGAAATAATCAAAATTTATTGATATCGATTTTAAGTTAAGCTATATCACTTAATAACTATAATAACTCGGATAGAAATGTGACACATCGTCGTCAGGCATTTTCGAAGACCATTTCATTTATATTTTTTTCAATATTTTATTTCAGTATGAGTAACACTATTCAGTATTTGATATCCCACCAACGAAAACAATGTCCTGTATTCGTACTGAAGTTTAAAGAACCGAAAACAACATCATTTTCATGTCATCATCATCATCAATTCACCCCATCCCATGTTTATTGTAAGACATCAACAACAGAAAAACAAGAAATTCGTCGCATTCTTTTTTTAAATGGCGTTTTTAACATCTTTAAAAATATTCTCTTTATTTATAATTCTAAAATAATAAAAATTTATTGATATCGATTTTAAGTTAAGCTAGATCACTTAATAACTGTAATAATTCAGATGGAAATGTGACACATCGTCGTCAGGCATTTTCGAAGACCATTTCATTTATATTTTTTCCAATATTTTATTTCAGTATGAGTAACACTATTCAGTATTGGATATCCCACCAACGAAAACAATGTCCTATATTCGTACTGAAGTTTAAAGAACCGAAAACAACATCAATATCATTATCATGTCATCATCATCATCATCATCATCAATTCACCCCATCCCATGTTCATAGTAAGACATCTACAACAGAAAAACAAGAAATTCGTCGCATTCTTTTTTTAACTTGCGTTTTTAACATCTTTAAAAATATTATCTTTATTTATAATTCTTGAAATAATCAAAATTTATTGATATCGATTTTAAGTTAAGCTATATCACTTAATAACTATAATAACTCAGATGGAAATGTGACACATCGTCGTCAGGCATTTTCGAAGACCATTTCATTTATATTTTTTTCAATATTTTATTTCAGTATGAGTAACACTATTCAGTATTTGATATCCCACCAACGAAAACAATGTCCTGTATTCGTACTGAAGTTTAAAGAACCGAAAACAACATCATTTTGATGTCATCATCATCATCAATTCACCCCATCCCATGTTTATTGTAAGACATCAACAACAGAAAAACAAGAAATTCGTCGCATTCTTTTTTTAAATGGCGTTTTTAACATCTTTAAAAATATTCTCTTCATTTATAATTCTAAAATAATCAAAATTTATTGATATCGATTTTAAGTTAAGCTAGATCACTTAATAACTCTAATAATTCAGATGGAAATGTGACACATCGTCGTCAGGCATTTTCGAAGACCATTTCATTTATAATTTTTCCAATATTTTATTTCAGTATGAGTAACAATATTCAGTATTGGATATCCCACCAACGAAAACAATGTCCTATATTCATACTGAAGTTTAAAGAACCGAAAACAACATCAATATCATTATCATGTCATCATCATCATCATCATCAATTCACCGCATCCTCTGTTCATATTAAGACACCAAACACAGAAAAACAAGAATTTCGTCGCATTCTTTTTTTTAACTGGCGTTTGTAACATCTTTATAAATATTCTCTTTATTTATAATTCTTGAAATAATCAAATTTATGGACATCGATTTCAAGTTAAGCTAGAACACTTAATAACTGTAATAATTCAGATCGAATTGTGACACATCATGGTCAGGCATTTTCGAAGACCATTTCATTTATATTTTTTCCAATATTTAATTTCAGTATGAGTAACACTATTCAGTATTGGATATCCCACCAACGAAAACAATGTCCTATATTCGTACTGAAGTTTAAAGAACCGAAAACAACATCAATATCATTATCATGTCATCATCATCATCATCATCATCAATTCACCCCATCCCATGTTCATAGTAAGACATCAACAACAGAAAAACAAGAAATTCGTCGCATTCTTTTTTTAACTGGCGTTTTTAACATCTTTAAAAATATTCTCTTTATTTATAATTCTTGAAATAATCAAAATTTATTGATATCGATTTTAAGTTAAGCTATATCACTTAATAACTATAATAACTCAGATGGAAATGTGACACATCGTCGTCAGGCATTTTCGAAGACCATTTCATTTATATTTTTTTCAATATTTTATTTCAGTATGAGTAACAATATTCAGTATTTGATATCCCACCAACGAAAACAATGTCCTATATTCGTACTGAAGTTTAAAGAACCGAAAACAACATCAATATCATTATCATGTCATCATCATCATCATCATCATCAATTCACCCCATCCCATGTTCATAGTAAGACATCAATAACAGAAAAACAAGAAATTCGTCGCATTCTTTTTTTAACTGGCGTTTTTAACATCTTTATAAATATTCTCTTTATTTATAATTCTTGAAATAATCAAAATTTATTGATATCGATTTTAAGTTAAGCTATATCACTTAATAACTATAATAACTCAGATGGAAATGTGACACATCGTCAGGCATTTTCGAAGACCATTTCATTTATATTTTTTTCAATATTTTATTTCAGTATGAGTAACACTATTCAGTATTTGATATCCCACCAACGAAAACAATGTCCTGTATTCGTACTGAAGTTTAAAGAACCGAAAACAACATCATTTTCATGTCATCATCATCATCAATTCACCCCATCCCATGTTTATTGTAAGACATCAACAAGAGAAAAACAAGAAATTCGTCGCATTCTTTTTTTAAATGGCGTTTTTAACATCTTTAAAAATATTCTCTTCATTTATAATTTTAAAATAATCAAAATTTATTGATATCGATTTTAAGTTAAGCTAGATCACTTAATAACTGTAATAATTCAGATGGAAATGTGGCACATCGTCGTCAGGCATTTTCGAAGACCATTTCATTTATATTTTTTCCAATATTTTATTTCAGTATGAGTAACACTATTCAGTATTGGATATCCCACCAACGAAAACAATGTCCTATATTCATACTGAAGTTTAAAGAACCGAAAACAACATCAATATCATTATCATGTCATCATCATCATCATCATCAATTCACCGCATCCTCTGTTCATATTAAGACACCAAACACAGAAAAACAAGAATTTCGTCGCATTCTTTTTTTTAACTGGCGTTTGTAACATCTTTATAAATATTCTCTTTATTTATAATTCTTGAAATAATCAAATTTATGGACATCGATTTCAAGTTAAGCTAGAACACTTAATAACTGTAATAATTCAGATCGAATTGTGACACATCATGGTCAGGCATTTTCGAAGACCATTTCATTTATATTTTTTGCAATATTTAATTTCAGTATGAGTAACACTATTCAGTATTGGATATTCCACCAACGAAAACAATGTCCTATATTCGTACTGAAGTTTAAAGAACCGAAAACAACATCAATATCATTATCATGTCATCATCATCATCATCATCATCAATTCACCCCATCCCATGTTCATAGTAAGACATCAACAACAGAAAAACAAGAAATTCGTCGCATTCTTTTTTTAACTGGCGTTTTTAACATCTTTAAAAATATTCTCTTTATTTATAATTCTTGAAATAATCAAAATTTATTGATATAGATTTTAAGTTAAGCTATATCACTTAATAACTATAATAACTCAGATGGAAATGTGACACATCGTCGTCAGGCATTTTCGAAGACCATTTCATTTATATTTTTTTCAATATTTTATTTCAGTATGAGTAACACTATTCAGTATTTGATATCCCACCAACGAAAACAATGTCCTATATTCGTACTGAAGTTTAAAGAACCGAAAACAACATCAATATCATTATCATGTCATCATCATCATCATCATCATCAATTCACCCCATCCCATGTTCATAGTAAGACATCAACAACACAAAAACAAGAAATTCGTCGCATTCTTTTTTTAACTGGCGTTTTTAACATCTTTATAAATATTCTCTTTATTTATAATTCTTGAAATAATCAAAATTTATTGATATCGATTTTAAGTTCAGCTATATCACTTAATAACTATAATAACTCAGATGGAAATGTGACACATCGTCGTCAGGCATTTTCGAAGACCATTTCATTTATATTTTTTTCAATATTTTATTTCAGTATGAGTAACACTATTCAGTATTTGATATCCCACCAACGAAAACAATGTCCTGTATTCGTACTGAAGTTTAAAGAACCGAAAACAACATCATTTTCATGTCATCATCATCATCAATTCACCCCATCCCATGTTTATTGTAAGACATCAACAACAGAAAAACAAGAAATTCGTCGCATTCATTTTTAAATGGCGTTTTTAACATCTTTAAAAATATTCTCTTTGTTTATAATTCTAAAATAATCAAAATTTATTGATATCGATTTTAAGTTAAGCTAGATCACTTAATAACTGTAATAATTCAGATGGAAATGTGACACATCGTCGTCAGGCATTTTCGAAGACCATTTCATTTATATTTTTTCCAATATTTTATTTCAGTATGAGTAACACTATTCAGTATTGGATATCCCACCAACGAAAACAATGTCCTATATTCATACTGAATTTTAAAGAACCGAAAACAACATCACTATCATTATCATGTCATCATAATCATCATCATCAATTCACCCCATCCTCTGTTCATATTAAGACACCAAACACAGAAAAACAAGAATTTCGTCACATTCTTTTTTTTAACTGGCGTTTGTAACATCTTTATAAATATTCTCTTTATTTATAATTCTTGAAATAATCAAATTTATGGACATCGATTTCAAGTTAAGCTAGAACACTTAATAACTGTAATAATTCAGATCGAATTGTGACACATCATGGTCAGGCATTTTCGAAGACCATTTCATTTATATTTTTTCCAATATTTAATTTCAGTATGAGTAACACTATTCAGTATTGGATATCTCACCAACTAAAACAATGTCCTGTATTCGTACTGAAGTTTAAAGAACCGAAAACAACGTCATTTTCATGTCATCATCATCATCAATTCACCTCATCCCATGTTCATAGTAAGACATCAACAACAGAAAAACAAGAAACTCGTCGCATTATTTTTTTAACTGGCGTTTTTAACATCTTTAAAAATATTCTCTTTATTTTTTAATTCTTGAAATAATCAAAATTTATCGATATCGATTTTAAGTTAAGCTAGATCACTTAATAACTGTAATAATTCAGATCGAATTGTGACACATCATCGTCAGGCATTTTTGAAGACCATTTCATTTATGTTTTTTCCAATATTTAATTTCAGTACGAGTAACACTATTCAGTATTGGAAATCCCACCAACGAAAACAATGTCCTGTATTCGCACTAAAGTTTAAAGAATCGAAAACAACATCATTAGCATGTCATCATCATCATCAGTTTACCCCATCGCATGTTCATTGTAAGACATCAACAACAGAAAAACAACAAATTCGGTCCATTATTTTTTTTAACTGGCGTTTTTAACATTTTAAAAAGTATTCTCTTTATTTATAATTCTCGAAATCATCAAAATTTATCTATATCGATTTCAAGTTAAGCTAGAACACTTAATAACTGTAATAATTCAGATCGAATTGTGACACATCATCGTCAGGCATTTTTCGAAAACCATTTTAATTATATTAAAGAATAGAGACTCTTTCTGCAGAAAATGGTAATGGGAGCAGGCGACGAGAGGTGACGTGGGGGTGTAATGGAAACGGCAAAATAGATATTTTTCTTCCACGCGAAAATGAGGTCTCGTCTTCATTTCCATAAAGTTCTTTTTTTTTTCCTCTCGCACTTTCTCTTAATTTTACTTCACCGAAGGTAAACGGATCGATATCTGCTTTATTTTTCCGTTCATCACATTTGTTTTTCGAAAAGAATTTCTCAAATAATTTGAAGCCCGAATGCAATTCTCACTAACTGAAGAAGATTTCTTTTTTATCTTTAATCCCAGTTAGTAAGAAAATCTATACAAGACCTTAAACAAGATATAATGAAATAATGACTTCTTTGAGTAGAAAACATTTTAAGAATGCTTAAAAAATAAATCAAATAAGGCTCGTAAAGTGATTTAAAGTAATAAGTATGTAATAAAATTTCTTTTTATCTTTAATCTTAGTTAATAAGAAAATCTATACAAGACCTTAAACAAGATATACTGAAATAATCACTTTTTTGAGTAGAAAATATTTTAAGAATGCTTAAAAAATAAATCAAATAAGGCTCGTAAATGAAGTTAAAATATATAATTATGTAATAATATTTCTTTTTATATTTAATCTTAGTAAGAAAATCTATACAAAACGTGTAGAAAACATTTTAAGAATGCTTAAAAAATAAATGAAATAAGGTTCATAAGGTGGTTGAAAGTATATTATTATGTAATAAGATTTCTTTCTATCTTTAATCTTAGTAAGAAAATCTATACAAAACCTTAAACAAGATATAATGAAATAATCACTTCTTTGAGTGAAATACAATTTAGGAATGCTTAAAAAATAAATCAAATAAGGCTCGTAAAGTGATTTAAAGTATATAATTATGTAATAAGATTTCTTTTAATCTTTAATCTTAGTAAGGAAATCTATACAAAACGTGTAGAAAACATTTTAAGAATACTTAAAAAATAAATGAAATAACGCTTGTAAAGTGATTTAAAGTATATTATTATGTAATAAAATTTCTTTTTATCTTTAATCCTAGTTAGTAAGAAAATCTATACAAGACGTTGAACAACACATTATGAACTAATCAATTCTTTGGATAGAAAACAATTTAAGAATGTTTAAAAAATAAAATTATGCTCGTAATGTGATTTAAAGTATATTGTTAATGCAATAAGATTTCTTTTTTAATCTGACATAGTAAGAAAATACATACAGTATCTTAAAAAGATATGAAATAACCACTTCTTTCAGTAGAAAATATTTAAAAAATTCTTTAAAAATAAATGAAATAAATCTCGTAATGGAATTTAAAGTACATTATTATGAATTTAACTATGTAGCTGTGCTCATAAGGTGTTTTTTAAAATTGATATACAAATTTTTAAGTTGCTTACATCGAGGAAATTTCTACATTTCAAAAACACAATTTACAGTTTGTAAAATGGTGATTTAGAAGTTATTTGTGCAATATCGCATCTGTATGTATTAAATCCTAATGTAACGATTTAATGAAACGAATTTGTGTAACGATTTTATGATACAGTTTTAAGAAACTAATTTATGAATCGCTTTAATGTAGGTTATTAAAATGATGATGGTAATGTATTTTTATTAGATTGTTACAATCACCTTTCTCGTAAAGAGGGTGTATCTAGCATTTTCAGTCATATTAAAGAACCTCGAAAAAGAATTCAATTACACACCTATACTTAATAGGACTTAATACTTCATAGGACAGTTTACCTTTTCAACAATTTTGTTTATTGAAAAAAATACAGTTCAAATCCACATACTCACTGTATTTCAATGTTCACTTAAAAGTACATTTAAAAAAAAGTTTAACTGGATATTTAAATTTTAGAAATTAAAAAAAAAATAATTTGAATTTTTAAAACAATTTATGACTTTTTTAAATATTGATATTTTTGCCTTATTTTTTATTTTCAAATTTTCAGATGTGTATTACTCAAGTTGCGCATGGAGTTATAGATACACCTAATGTAATGTTACATTTAATATAATTGTTTTACTGATATATCTAGTGTAAAACGATTGAATCTAGAGCATCTTCCTACATTTTTATTTTTTAAAAAATGACAAAGAACTTGAAGGCCTATTCCATGCAGAGATTTATCACATTATAATAAAGAACATGTACAAAAAAGTTTAAATCTCTATATCAAATACAAAAAAAGTTTTAGCATTTTTAAAACATGAAAGTGAAGAAAATATGAACATGGAGGAAAAAACACCGTCAACGGGGGATTGTCAACGAATTTGGGCCACTTTTATCTGGTTCAACTCACATTTCCATTATTAAAAAATATTATGTGTGATTTTTCAACGTCGAAATGGAGCTATAAACAATTACCATAAAAGAATGAAGCAAACTGTATGGTTTTAAAGAGGAATTTTTTTCTTTTTTAATTATTTTTAAAGCTTTGGAACAAAGTAGGCCCTGCTAAGGGCTTCTTTGGACTATTCACTTTGTTCATATAAAATGAATACATTTCATATGTAAATCGATACATTTTTATTGAAAACCCCTTGCAATAGCATTTGCTAATAAGTTAACATTGTAAACTCGATAAACATTTTTTTTTTAAACATTTAAACACAATAACCGAATTGATAATATTAAAGAAACGAGAAACAGTTTTCGTCATGTTATCCTCAGCAACTGAAGCAAAAACAATTAATGTAACATTTTCCTAAACTAACATTTGTCCATAACATTCGCCAGGCGGATCAGCAAGTTTACTTTAGACATAATTTAAACAGAATTTAATTATTTTTGGCTTGATTAAACACAAATTACTTAGACGTATGAAACCGTAAAAGCATAAGCTACAAATTTACAACGTTGAAACGCACAAATAACACCACTATGGCATCAAATGACATATAGCCATTTCAAGGATACTTAGATGTCCTTCATCAGTGTTACCTATTTTTCCGAGGCTAACAAAAAAGACAGGCTACCGCGGTGCATCCCGCGTGTCTTTTTTTACACACCGCTAGAGTGACGTGATGCACTTTCCGCACACCTTCATTGGTGCATTCGATCATCAATTCACTCCAAGGGTCTGTAAAAAAAAGATATGTGGAATGCACCGCGGTAGCCTTCTTTCTCGTTAGCCTCGTATTTTTCAATGTTTCTTGTCAGATACGTCATTTCTTTAGGATGTATAAATTCTTTCTTTTGCCAATTCAGTCAATTCATTAGTCAGTACTCGTTGTTATAACCGAGGGGTTCTTTGGAGCCGTTTTAAATTTGTAATTTTTTTATGCTTATTTTCGCATTGATGAAGGGATCTAAGTATCCTTGGAACGTCCGTATGTGATTTGATATCACGATGGTGTAATTTGTACTTTTCAAGGTTGCAAATTTGTAGCCTATGCATTTAAAACTTGAACAAAATGATTATTTTATGGATATATGAAACCGTGTTGGTCTAATTGATTACTTGTGTAATCAGATTAACAATCACGATTAAAGTAATGATAGTTTCACGTTATCACGATTACTTTTGATCATCATGACTTCATAATACTGTTAATCATGGATCTACTAATCATGAATGAAGGTTATAGTAATTCATTAATCAAGATTATATAAATTACAGGAATCTGCGATGAAAATTTTTAATACATTTTTAGTTATCCTTTCTTATGATACGGACTATGGAGCGTATGCCCGTTTTGAAAAAGTCACTCACTGACAAGCTCTTGTTAATACGCTCACTAAACTCCAGGCTTCACTGAAATATAAGCATTGTGTAAAGTAATATAATTCTATTGATTTAATGGATTTTTAATACACAGAACAATGAATTATATTCTAAAGCCACGGTCGGCAACTGGCGGACTGCGAAAAGTCGAAACCTGGACCGCCGAAAAAGATATTGCAAATGAAGAATTTATTCATTTCCCAACAATTCTTGAACAGATAAAGAAGAATTCCGAAATACGTATTGCGGTGTTCCCAGGTTTTATGTCAGACCTTGTGAAGGAATTTGAAGCAAGATTCCAAAACTTTGCAGGGATGGGTAAGTTGTCTCTTTTTTAAAATCGGCGTATGAAGTTGCTCCAGCTGCAGAATGGACTGATGTGGCTGCAAAGTTGTTCAATGTTCAGTCTTGAAAAACCTTAACTTCAAATGGAGATATTTGACTTGCAAGAATATATTTCCTTGCAAATATATATTTCCTTGCAAATGTATAAAACTGCACCCGCTGGAGAATTTGGGGGTAAACATAAACATGTCTCAGAAAAGTATGAAAATTGCGAAGCTATTATCGTGTCTACTATGTTTGGCTCTACATATGTATCTGAAACAACTTTCTCCAAAATGAATTTTTTGAAGAACAAATATCGTTCGAGATTAACGGACGCCCACATTGAGGACACTCTTCGAATTATCTGAGCCACGCATTAGCCACGTGAACCAAACTATAAAAAAAAATGGCTCAAGACCGCAAGTATAATTTTTGAATTATTTTTTCAACGAATACCTGCTTTTTTTTTATTTTATTATGTATATGTAAAAATTTTCAGGACGTATTTCTGTGTGTGTAGTAATTTTTCAGAACGAATACCTGACTTTTATATTTTCTATTATATGTATGTGTATGTAAAAATAACAATTTAAAAGCAATAAGTACTTATATTACTTATGTGGGTTTTTTCTCTGGACCTCCCTTAAAATTTTTCAAAGGTATTCGCATCCCGCTTAAAATTACTTGCCGACCCCTTCTCTAAAGGATTTCATTCGTATTCGTAATTAAGTGTTTTTAAATAATTTTGAAAGAATAATTTTTTTTAAGCATTTAAAATAAAATACAGGGAAAACAATGTTAAAATTTTGCTATTTTGTAAGACTGTCAGAGGGTTTTAAGTAGCTCTATTCACCATACAAAAATCTGTCGAAACAATATTTGTTTGAATTGCAGGTCAATTTTGTTGAAAGTAATGGAAATAAAAGTTAATTCGACGTCATTTTCAATTAATTTCATTTACAGCATTACGCTTAAAATCCACTTCTTTTCCGAAAACACACGACTCATTATTACCAATTTTCACATTCCTCTTAAAAAATGAGATTGAATATAGTATATATATTTTAATATATAACCTTTTTTCATGATTGTACACTTTATCTTAAATTTTGCAAAATATACCTTTCTCTATACCAATTTATATTTAAATTAAGTTCATACAGATATTTAAGAGGAAATTCACGTGGAATTTCGCTTACAATCTGCACTTTTTGAAGATATTCAATTTTGTATATAAGCCCTTCCATTATTTTGTTCGTACCTCTGGTTGTCAAAGGGAGGGGACAGGGATATTTTCCAAACATTGGAGCAATGAGTTATAAAGTATAGATTTCAATTACAGATTATTAATCTACAATCATTTAAAATTACCGAATGGACAAAAAGTCCGTAGAAACTTTAAAATTTCAAATAATTTCATCTTTTTAAATGCTTTCGGCATAGATAGTGAAATAAAATTTGTATAAAAAAATTGGTGAATGCACATTTTATATAGTCGCTAAATTTCGGATAAATCCGCTTGCGCATGCGTACTATTTTTGTTTTTGTTTTTAAAATGTATTTCTATTCAGTCAATCATCTTTGTCCCTTTGAAAATGAACGCGTGCGTGTTCGAAAGATCTCGGGTTACATTAAATAATATTTTTATATGTTTTTATATGTTTTTTTCACCTTTTAAGTAGTTATAAGTACATTATAAAGTTGCACATTTTATTTCGCACATTATTAGGAGATTAGATATAATGTTTATAAGAATCTTCAATTTATTTTGATAGGGAAACAAAATTGGAAAAAATAACATACTTCAGGTTTAATTTGGTTTACTTATTATTCTTTCATTAGTACAATTCATGTAACTTACTATTGTTTTCTTTGCACTGTATCACATTATTTAATCACTTTAATTTGAAGCACAATGCCCTTTACGATTTTAAATTACTATAAATGGTTGGTTATGCATAAATTTTAGGTATTTCAAAAGTAATGAGAAAATTCCTTTTTTTTTCCAAACTACAAACGACATGTTTAAAATTACATTATTTTAATTAAGCAAACACAACTAAGAAAAACAAAAGTTTTCGAGTTTTGATTAAAAAAGTGTAAAAAATCAAATTCTACAACTGTTCTGATTAATAAAAATCAAAAGACAAAATACAATTCAATCAGTCATATTTATTTTTAACATCAAAATAAAGTTCACTTTAATAAACGATTCAAATCAAACAGAATAAACTGTTTTCCCCACCCCCCGTTTCTATTGAAAAGAGCAATTAGCAAAAGGCACATTTACATTTATCAAATGCAGGGAACATGACTTCCTATTCTTGTTTTTGTTACAAGTGGAAGTAAAAAAAAACGAACATGTCGCTAACACATGTAAAATTTAACGAATAGTATTCCGCCCTGACAACAAGCAATTAATTTTCTTTTCAACAGCATTTTATGGTCTATGCAAATATTTGAGGGAAAATATTTCTTTTCTTTCCAAACATTTAAAAAGTAAGCAATAGAAATTATAGAATATGTGGCCAGCAGTTATCATAATTCTTTTTCTATTTGCAGTAGTGCCTGAAAATGAACTCTGTAAGTGTAAGGAAGTAAATAGAACAGTAAAGTAATGCACCACAAATTTAACAAGTTGGAAACTGTACGTCAAACGTGGCAATGAGGTGCGTTCATACTATAACTAATTTTATAATTTTTTTTTTTTTTTGCACCGCATATTGTTCTGAATGTGTATGCACACTTCATGAGTGCATATAAATTTCATTCTGTTTGAAAGGCTGTAATATCATTAAAATGCACTTGAAATAAATTTTCCCATTGGCCGTAATGTAACGGAATACTTTTGACTATCCCTGTAATTAAACTATGCAATTATACTATTTTCATAAAATTTGAACTGACTCGACAAAATTTTGAAACAATTATATATTTAAAATTTCACACCATTAGGTTGGGTAGTTTTTGCTCAATTATATGCGCACGGACGGACCGAACGACGACCATAGGTGTTACGTATTTATATAATTACAAACGCACCTAAAAATATACCTGTTACGAATGAATTGTGAGATGCAATATTTTTCTATCGTTTATTATAAAAATAATATGGATAGCAATAAAAGAATATAAAGAAATTCTGTCTTTAACCCATTCCCGGCCGTGCTAAATTTGTATTCAAATTTGTGCTTCATACTAATATTTTATGATAAACAGATCAGAATATTGACAAAACTAAAAAAAAAAAAAAAAAAAGCTTTATTAGTTTAAGAATTGTAAAAGGTGAAAAAACGTACCAGAAAAGTCATACGATCTCAAATTGTATTTATTTATAAAATATTTCATAGCACTTACGAAGTATAACCAACTTGCACCGTTTGGAAAGGATCAAAGACATTCATTTATCAGTTTCGTCGCAAATATTTTTTAATATAAAAAATTACGTCTGAACACTAAAATATTATTTAATTAGTTAAAAGAAACCTTCTAGATTTGAAGGAAAATATTCTTCTTCTTCCAAACATTTATTTTCACACGGAAAAAAAAAAAAAAAAAAAAAAAAAATCTGAAAATGGGCGTTTTTGCACCATCAGCAGGGAATAGATTTTAATATCTTGCGAGCATTATTTTAACAATTATAACAAAGCAAGCCAACGGTTTAATGACACTGAGTATACTGCCAAGAGTACAGAAAATAAATGAAAATAGTTTTTAATTTAAAACTTCTAACCAAATTGGAGAAAAATCACAGCCGAGAAAACTCTATCCAAACTGATAATGAAAAGCTTCACTTGAAGTCAATACATTGTTCAAATTTCATGAGATGCAAATCCCGAGGTCGAACCCCAGAGGTCAAAATGCCTTCCAAACGCACTGATTCCATCCACTACCGCCTTATATAGGATGTCCACTCTCAACGGTGACCAATGGCTAATTCCTAAACCGTAAAGCATAGAGATATATTTCCAATTACAAAAATGTTTTAAATGAGGTAAACATTCATGATAGAAGTTGTTTCGATCAATAAAAACATTTTTTGAGGTTATGAAATTTAAATTTTTATACGGTCCCCAGGTTCTATATGTGATATTTAGTAAAAATGTTCAGTTAATCACACGTTAAGTATCATATCTTATTTGGGATACAGAGTTGACGAAGTTTAGACCTAGAAAGTCTGAAAAAAGGACTAAAAACGATCAGACAGATAAACGTATCTTTTTTGAACACTTGTGTAATCGAAATGGAGCCAGCACTGAAGCGTGCATTTTCAAATAAAAAAAAAGCAGTAAAGAAAAGAAAAAAAATTGGAGCATCCTTTAAAAAGTTTTGTTTAAACATACATTTAAAAATATGTAGAGAAACGAATTGTATAACCCCTTTGTGGAATATCGTTAAACAAATAATATTAAACAGTGGGAAAGAAAATTATACATCGAAGATAAATAAAAATGGAAAATGGAAAATACAGCAGTTCTCTACAGGCTTTTCTCTAAAATATATACATTTGTATTCATATTCAAGGCAGGAGTAGCACAGTTGAAGTTTATTCCAACAGAGCGAAAAATGTCCAGACCATATGGAATAAACTTCAACTGTGCTACTCCAGCCTTGAATATGATTTAATCCAGTTGAAAAAAATATTCGTTCCCTTCATTATGATATATACATTTGATTCAGCTTTATAGTTCACAACTTTCTCAGAATTTAATTTAATGGCAATGTTTACAAAAATTCCAATTCTTTAACATTGCGTGGACTGTGAATAATTTTTGTACCGGGAAAATTAAAAAAAGGACCCTATTATGAGTGCCCAGTAGGGTGGGCCGAAAAAAACTTTTTTTGTCTTTTTGATTCGCTATACTGCGGAAAACTTGTGTCTAAGGTAGCTTAGTAAAATGCAATAACAAAATAAATAAATTTTTACGTTTGGCGGTAGCGCATCGGGATTAAAATTTGAGAAAAAACACAATTTTGATAATTTTTCTAATAAATGGAAATAAATCAAATAACTTATATAACAAGCAGCTATAGACATATTTTAGCAGAAAAGAGTATAGGAATGATAAATAAATGAAAAAATAAATACATTTTGCAACACATTGGCAGCGGATTATGTTTAAAAAAAGGGTATTTTTTTTATGACAAATTTTCATTGAAATAAAAACTACTTTTCTGATTGTACTATTACCTAATCTGATTACCTTTATCTGATTGTACCGGAGTGTAATTTCACTTCGTAATTAAATATAGTCCTTTACTTGTCTTTACTATCTTTTGGAAGTTTGAAATAAGATTTGCTTGAAAAACTAGGCACTGAAGATCTCGAGAAAAGTGTCGTTCTTATAACAACATATCTGGACCCGAAGACTTTTTATGATACCTCGGTTACCAGCTTCACGCACTCTTCTACTGATTGGGATTGACATGGGAATTGGTCAAATTTTCACTGGACCGCTGTTTTACCTGATTCGACCTTAGACCAAATCTCTTCGTTGGTGGATCTTCTGAGAAAAAGATGGTGGTGAAAGTGTAGTAGAGTTTCAGTGAATCATTTCGATGTAGTCTGTAGCTAGAAAAATGATTTTGGATGTTTGAAAACACCTGATTGACTTTCTTTTAGAAGCTAAGTTTCTAGCCTTTATAATTCTTCTGAAACATAAGTCTCGTATATGATCCCTTTTATCTACTATCATACTCAAAAGCAAATTTTCTGGATTGGCAAAAAATGCGTTTCTCTAAATTACTGGTTCAATGACCTTCAGCAAGTTTTCAGAGAGGAATTTTGACGATTTTATAACTTTTAATACATGTCCCGACCCATTTGTGAAGTATTTACTTTTTTTAATACTTAACCATACAGGTACATAAGACTTTAGGAGAAAAGAAACTATAATCTTGTGTTCGTCTGTTGGATTTTCAATACTTAAATATAACTGGAGAATTCTGTTCTCCGTCGTTACCCACATTGAGAGGAAAGTGTGCCAGGCTCAAAACAGATAAATCTTCAGGACAGCAGCCTGCTTTTATAGTACAAATAATGTACAGTAGGTACTGCTGATCTTTGCTTAAAATTTGCCGGTCAGTTCTGGAAATTCACACTCAATACTGTTAAATTTACCACTGGGAGTTTCTCACATTTCCTGAGCTGCGTGCCAATCGGACTAGTGATTTTGGTCCAGTCGTTTCACCATCTAATGTTTGAAACAAATGCCGGAATGGCAACTCATTGAAATGTAAGAGGCATACACCACCACCTCTCCCCATTGTAGTGGTCTTTCAACTTCTTCTTCAATGTGAATAACACCGGTTTTTCACACCGTATTAGTAACAGTGCCATCACATCCAATCACATTTTTTTGTTTCCTTTACATCCACACTTCCAATTTTACCAATAGCATGCATTCTTTGAAAGTACAAGAATTTGAGTTCGAATACAATGATGGGTATATTTTTTGCTTTTTCACAGTTACAAATAATAGGGACAGGACACTCACAAACCTCAGAGACCATTTTACAATTGCAGTCTAATGTCATTTTCACTTACACGCAGAGACATCAAACAGTAACAAAGATTTTTTTAAAAATCTTCAACTCTCTTTTTCATATTTTACTTTCCCTTATCACGCTTAAAGGACTCCATAAGATTATGATAACTGTCATGATATACATTTGTTAACTGAACAATTCTGTAAGGCGTTACTGTCAGTATTGAAGCTTTATCAAACACAGATTTAACTTTTGGCGTCACAATAGTAGAAACGTCAGGAAAATTAACTGACCTGTTGTTTGATTTCAAGACTAAGTTGTAATTTTCATAGAAGCAACACTTGAGAACGTCTTCATAAGTTGGAAGTTTATTCACCGGTAACTCTTTTGGGTGGCGAAATAACGGGCAGTTAAAGTCACTGCGAGTAATTTCTTTGGAAACAGTCATAACACAGCGATCGAATCACTTATTAAGCGGTCATTAATTAAATCAGTCTTTAAGAAACGCGATTGGAACGCACAAGAAGAACACACTGCTAATCATTGCCGGCAAAATTCTAGTGATCAACTCACAGGAACCGTTGTGTCATAAAGCACACGCATGCGTATCGCACAGTGCATTGTGAAGCGTCAGTACAAGTAGTATTGACGGGCTCCAATTCGCAGCAGGGCTCGTCGCGTTGGACTGCTACCAGAGTAGAAGAACTCAATAATACAGCTTGAATGTGTCAATTTAAGGATATTTTAATTTCTTTGCGCTACCCTAAATAAAGTAATTTTGTTTCTTTTTTATTATAATGTGCTTTTTGATCTTTCTTTTAAAGCCTTTTCACCATAGCAGTTTTTTATCTTTTTCGTTTATAGCTTCAAAAAATCGAAAGAAAACTACTGCTTTTCAATAAATTTCAAATATTCATGTGCGATGCGCTACCGCCAAACGTAAAAAATTATTTAATTTGTTTTTGCATTTTACTAAGCTACCCGAAAGCCAAATTTTCCGCGGTATAGCGACTCAAAAAACAAAAAAAAAGTTTTTTCGGCCCACCCTAGTGCCCAGTTCTTAAAAGCACACATTCAAAAACTTATGAAATGAAAATGTCAGAATCAGACACAATTTCAAATGTCTCAGAGCTCAAAGAGAGAATATTTTAAAATCTGTATGAAACGTTTTCCAGCTTAAATAAAATAGATTAGTTCGGGATATTTAAAAATTTGTTACATTAATAGTCTTCTCTATATTCCATACTAGAATAAGCTGATTCAATTCAACATGTAATTACAATACTGAAACAGTATAAACATGTAGCAATACGAAATCTGGCGTCCAAAAATTAAACGATAATATGTAAAATGCTAATTTCCGAACAGGAAAGTTAATTTTAAATACTTAAGCAAAAAACGATATAACTGAAAAACTGAAAAGAAATTGATACCCATACAGTACAATGAGTCGATGTGGTCATCTTCATGTCCAAATGGTCGCAATTATGGTGAAACAAAATGTGATATCTTTCATTCTTCTCATTATTACTCTCAAGTGACTGTCGTTTGGCGACTCCAATGAGAAGCCAACGTGAAGGTTGCTTTCTGATGAATCAACCGGTGAATTGTAAATAAAATAACCTTGTGACTCTCTTGTGACCGTCATTTCGAAAAACCGTAGTGAAGTCATCATGATAGTTAATTGGTGACTGGTCTCCAAATGACGTCATCTGGTTACATGTTACTAAGGCTCCTACAATCCGGACTGACTCCGGATCAGCCATTTAATAGCCGGGAGGAGAAGAATGATTGGCCCTGACACGTGGGAAACAGTCGTTAATTCATCTAAGTGGGAAACGAAATGCTTGTCGAGTCAGCCTGTATTATAGTAGCCTTACATATTACAAAGCAATGCTCATGTTGACTTCACAGTAGAGTCTTCAAATGTAGATCAGTTGAAAATCTCTCTGAGAGTTCTTATTTGACGATATTTGGTTACATTTTACGATGTAACGGTCATGGTAACTTCACAGTGGAGTATTTAATTAACGGGCACATGAGAATCTCAACGTGAATTCATTGCAACGCCACCTGGTGATTACCCACAAAGCAACAGCCATAGTGTCTTCTCAATCTCCAAATGATAATTCCTTGCGAATTTTAATGAGACGAATGAAAGATATCACACTTTGATTCATCATAGTGACTGCGACACTTGCCGCCATTTTTGACGTGAACTTATTTCCAACACCTGACTTGCATATAACTTTCTTTTGGGTATTCAAAATGAACTATACTATTTCTAATTGCTAAAAGGTGTAAATTTACTACATATGAAATAACCTTGTAACTCTTATGTGACCGTTATTTCGGAACTCCATGTGAAATCAGCATAATAGTTGCTTTGTGATGAATCTCCAAATGACGTCATCTGGTTACATATTACAAAGCAATGCTCATTTCGACTTCTCAGTAAAGTCTTTAAATATCGATCAGTTGAAAGTCTCTCTGAGAGTCCCTATTTACGACATTTGGTTATATTTCACAATGCAACGGTCATAATAACTTCACAAATTAGTATTTGATTAACGGTCACATGAGAATCGCAATGTGACTTCATTGCAATGCCACCTGGTGATTATTTACAAAGCAACAGCGAGGGTATTTTCTCAATCACAAAATGACAATTCCTTGGGAATAATAATGAGACGAATGAAAGATATCACACTTCTATTCATCGTTGCGACTGCGACACATGTCGCCATTTGTGATGTCAACTTATGTCCAACACCTGACGTACATACAACTTTCTTTTGAGTATTTACAATGAACTTTTGTATTAAAAAATTAGCAATTTGTGTTTGTTCTTTGGAAACTAGCTTATATTACATCTTTATTATTTACAGAAAAAGTACTTTAAGATTGATTCAAGCTATTCAAACTTAAAATATTTATAAAAAATAGCTACTTACAATTTTTCATAGATATTTTGGATTTCTCTTACCTGGAAAAGAATTGGATAATTAACATACAAAAGCAGTATTAAACAAATATTTTTATTTCAGATTCATTTTACAACGCATTTAAAATATATTCAAAAATGGTAAAATGTTAACTTGTGAAACTTAACACGTAATAAGTGTAATCGATTGTTGATATGGGAAATTACAATACTTTCAAAGTTTTACATATTCTTAATATTGAAGGAAACAAGAGCAGTTATCACATTAAAACAAGACTTGACAATAGAATGTTTATATATATATATTGTATCACGTAAGTAGGTTCAAATTTCAAGTAGTCACAAAAAATTAACAGATTATGCTACCAAAGTGTTGTTTGCAGCATAAAAATCATCAAAAAGTGGGATGAAAAAAAAGGTTCAATAAGTACGTTCACATTTCAGAAACTCTTACAAATTTAACGAATTGTCGTATAAGAGTGCGGATTTTACTATGAGGGTGGTTCAATAATTATTATCCCGAGTGTGAATAAAACATTTGTACTGCGATGGTTGATGTGGCATACTGAAGCCTAATGTCTTAGATGCCTACATGCTCAATTTCAGAACTGTAGCTTCTATATTAACATATTCTTTTTCGTTTTTGGTGTGAGAATCACACCTAGGTTGAAAGGCGGGTGGGTGAGGTGTGACAGTGGATAAAACGTGGCTATTGTTGTTTGGACTCGGAATCATAGTGATGTAGCCATGTCTCATCCACTGTTACAAATCTATCACAGAACTGCTTCAGGTCTGTCCCCATAAGCTCCAAACCAGCCTCTACCCCCTTTAAGCTAGGTACCACCTCTCATACCTAAAGCGAAAAAAAATATGTTAATATAAAACGGTTTTAAAATTGAGCATACATGCATCTAAGATATGACTTTAATATTCCACATCAACCATCGCAGTACAAATATTTTATACACACTCGGGACAATAATTATTGAACCACCCTCGTATAAGACTTTTAAAATGGCAAGAGTTGTTTGGCGAAAAATAATTCAAAGAAACTTTTAACTATTTTTTGTTTTTGCCACAAAAACTCAGACCCTTTTTCAAGGTCTGTAGTGCAAAACGCATTACTTTACGATAATGTATTCTGTTTTTATTTATTTTTATAAAATATGAATGGATTTATGGGACACTATACCGTATTTACCAATTATAAAATTTCATTTTACTTTAATTTCCCTTAAGATAAGAAAGTGATTATTCAAATACGTTTAAAGTATATTCAGTCTTGCATTAGGTAAAGATACGTTTACATATTGATACTGGAAAGATTGATAACTTATTCATACAAAAAAAAAAGAAAAAAAATCTTCTGAACAATGTAGTTTATTTATGTCAGTTGACAGCTGCATCCAAAGTCGTAAAAATCGTTTCAGTGAAAAAGTTCAAATATTTGAACATATTCTCTAGACTGTGCAGCACTCTTGAAAATCTTTGGAATTGCTATTTTACTATTCAAATGTCAACATTTATTATCAACAGATATATTTAAACAGGAAAAGAAGCCCGAATTTTTTGAGCCAAAATTTCGAATTCAAAGCTTAAGGCCTGAAACTCTTTGAAAACCTTTTCCTTAAATGATTGGATTGAGCATACTGAATAATACAAGTATTTGGGAATCGCAAATAAAGTGTAGCATAAAAAAGTTCTTTTTTTTTAGTTTTTTGAGCACTAAATGTCTCTTGCTGAATCTCGGGGGAAATGAAAAACGAACTCTAATGTGAATTTTTTAAAATCTTTTTTCCATAACATTTGTTCAAATAAATATTTTTGCACAAGTCTGGAACCTATTTATCAACGTAACCCAAGTTTCAAAGGAAAAACGGAAAAATTAATGCATGCAGAGTAGAAATAATTTATATAAAAAGCTAATTGGAATTGACGTAAAAGTATAATTAAACGATAAATTCTAAAATCAAATATTTCATTTAAAAACACAGATAAAATCCCGCTTTTTTTTTTTTTTTTTTTTTGTGTGTGTGTGTGTGTGTGGTAATACTGATAACAGAATTTTTTTTTACATATATAATTAAGAATTTCAATACATTCGTTTATAAATTTTTATCTGTGGAATGAACTAAAAGTTAAGCTCTATTTAAGCTATATATTTTTTAGTTTTTGAATATTTAAACAGGAAAATATTTTTTTGTAACAAAAATTCCGACTTTTTATGTCAGATATCGGTATATTTCAGCCAGTTTTTGATATCCAGTAAACTCTCGATTTAACGGACTAATTGGGACTAAGATGTGTCCGTTAAATCGCAAAGTACTATTTATAATATTATTTTGTTATAATTATAGTACATATATATATTACTACGTACTTGTAATTACATATATTATTACATATATGCTTAGAACGAAAACCACGCTGCAGTGAGAATCAAAGCGCGCGCTTTCGGCGTTTCGTGTTCTTTCCCCTTTTTTAAGGTTTCGTTCATTTGATCACGAGACATTGTGTCGCCACAGATATAATAAATATTTTTTTTATTTTACCGAGAAATCGTTTTTTAAAAATAGTAAAAAGAAATGCTTTGTCGTTGTTCATTGCTTGATTTTTTACATATAAAAGCTTAAAAGAGGGTTGCGTGTTGATTCTCAAGTAGAGGAGGGAGAGGGGGGGGGGGCAGTAATACTTTTTTTTTTCGAAGCGTGTTTCATCGTTTCAGAAGCTGTTTATCATGGAGGCTTCCAGCAAATAATAGTGATAATAAATATTTGACATTTGTCAAATATAAAAATTTGAAATACGGTCGTTGAATTTCAGGTTATGGAGAGGGGAATAATTTTAAATTAACGATTATGATTTGTTAATTTAAGGATAAAGTGTTTTAAAAGGGATATTAAACGAAACCCTCTGTGCCATCTGCGATCACACTTACCCACTTGTTTTACTTTAATTTTTGTTTAATTTTTAATTTTTAATTTTTTTTTAAAATTAGTCCGTTGAATCCGAAGTCCGTTAAACCGAGGTCCGTTAAATCGAGGGTTTACTGTACTTCAAAATTTTTAGTTCCATGTACAGAAAAGTTATCAGAATAGCATTCCGCAAAAAAAGAAGTAATGTACAGGGTGTATAAAAATATATATATACAACCGCAGTCTCCGATCTGTATCATATTCATTGAAGGCGTGGACTAATATTGGAATGTAGATTTTCTAATGTAGGTGCTTCAAAATGCTATGTTTTTAGACTTCTTGAGTACAGTAGAACCTCGATTATCCGAAGTAATTGGGACCGACCTTCTTTCGGAAAATCGAAATTTTCGGATAATCGAGAATGCTTCCATTTTAAGATTAAGGAGAAATATATGCAATATTACTTATTATGGTAACAAGTGCTTAATAAAAATAAAGCAATGGAAAAAAAGAAACAAGAATAAATTACCTGAATTTTAATTTTGAAATTAAGTACCTTTTACATATATCACAGGGGTTTGAAAAAATGCTTTGTTTGTAGCAGTTTCGATTGTCTTTGCTTTGAAGCTCTATCACGGAGTTTTTAAATATTATTAGTTCACCAATATCACAGTCTTTCTGCTACACCAGCCATGCCAAACCTTTTGTAAAACATCCAAAAGCTTCAGAATTGCTAATTTGTCCGTTTTCTCCGTACCATTTCGCAGCTTACGGGAGCTCAAGTTAAATTTAATGGAACTCTAAGAAAGTGGATCTAAAATATTTATATGTACTCGTAGTTCGGAAAGGACCGCTTGCACACAAGGAATATGATAATAATTTTAAGAAGGGTTTTCAAAATGGATTTTGCATACGAGGAATGTTATAGTATAAAAAAAAAAAAAAAAAAAAAAAAAAAAAAAAAAAAGTTTTAAAAAGGGATTTCGGTTAACCGAGAGTTTCGGTTAAAAGAGTTTCGGATAAAAGAGGTTCTACTGTATTTCGCAAGCTACTTGCAACAGAATATCCTTGAAGTTTTGCCCTAGGTTTTTACCAGGATTTCTGGGGGAGTTTGTCGATGACCGCGGTCATCCTGAATGTTGCTTTTGAACATTTTAAACAGTTTCATCTGCCTCAAACTTATTGCTAATTCTATAGATTTTAAACGGTATAAGTGGATTAGTTTAAAATTTTCTTCTAAACTGGCCATGAATTTTAGCTACGTTTTCGAGTTACCGGTACTACTTCAGGATATATTTCCATTAATCAAAGCTTAGTCTGGTTTCAGCTATTATTTCAAGTAAGTTAAACGTGGAAGGGGGGGGAAGAAAAGAAATAAATGACAGCTATTAGCAAATAAATTGTGTATTTTTCTTTTAACATCCTGTATATTAAGTAGAATTATATGTGAAGTTCCTGGCATAAATGCAAGTATTTTCCTAGTTTCTTTTCAAAATTGCAAATTTAAAAAAAAAATGAGTAAAATATAAATAAAACTTAACATGTTCTCCTAGATATATATATTACATAATAGATAATATCAAATACATAATAGATAGTAGATAATATCAAAACTCAATTATAAATAAATTTATTTTCTCAATATATTGCATTTTTAAAAATTATATTTCGAATGTTAGGCAGTTTTTTGAAAAAACAAATTCGTATCATTAAGCAAAATAAATTTTCATAAATTATTTTAATGAACTGAGATTTTTCTCAGAATTGCATGGAAATATTAAAATATTCCCAGATAACTAAAAATAATATTAATATTCATCTTCAAAAAGTAAAAAAATTTCAAAGCTGAATAGAGAAATTAAAAGAGAAATCTATATACTGAGATTCAAAATAAAAAAAGAATTTTCTGGGATTAAATTCTCTCTTTCAGCAATAAAATAAAGAAATATATACAGTCTTCCGGGAATATTTTTTATCAAATCAACCGGAGTAGAGGACTTAAGAGACATTTGATTTTATTTTCAAATAAACGAACTTAGCTTTGAGGCTTTTTTTCCTTTTTTCGACGAAAAAGCATAATTAAACGGTAAATTCTAAAATTTTAGATTTCATGTAACAAGATAGATGAAACGCGTATTTTTTTTTTATTTTATTTTATTATTTGTTAATATTTATCTTTTAAAATAAATGTAAAATTTTCAAACACAAAGATTAAAAAATACTCCTATGAATTAAAATGAAGTATCATATGCAAAAAACAATTTATGGATTCTACCGAGAATTTCATTTACTGCTTTTAGAATATCAATCAATGTTATAAAATTTGTTATTTGAAAATTCTGAGCGCAGAATTATCTTTTATTTAAGTTATTTTCGTTTTCGGAAATGTATTTTGTAGCATTGATTCGTAAATTTATTGGTATAAGTTTTACCTGCGTAGATTATCTGAAGAAAATTTTTATTTAACCCTTAACCGGAAACTTTAAAATACCGTGCACAAACGGAAATGTGCCGTCTGTGAGACTGCTAAATGAAAAAAAAATTGCTGTAAAATTTTAAAAGGAAATCAACTCTTAATAATTTACAAAATAGTAAACTTAAACACTTAATATTTAATAGTAATGCATTAACAGGATCAATTTTTTAATATGACAGCATAAAAATAAGTTTTGAATGTCGGAGACAGGAAATATTTTAAAATTACACATTATTGTTCAAAATATACAATTTTCGCCATAATAATTAAATAAATGCTAATATTTTTATATATTTCGGTACGATATGAATTAGAAAAAAATATTAAGCAGTAAAATTAAGAAAACATTTAATAATAAATATTGCAGCATATTCTAAATATCTGCATTGTTTATGCATTTTTGACAATGTTGAGTCACTTTCGTGTTCATAATAATTAAATAAATGCTAATATTTTTATATATTTCGGTACGATATGAATTAGAAAAAATATTAAGCAGTAAAATTAACAAAACATTTAATAGTAAATATTGCAGCATATTCTAAATATCTGCATTGTTTATGCATTTTTGACAATGTTGAGTCACTTTCGTGTTCATAATAATTAAATAAATGCTAATATTTTTATATATTTCGGTACGATATGAATCAGAAAAAAATAGTAAGCAGTAAAATTAACAAAACATTTAATAGTAAATATTGCAGCATATTCTAAATATCTGCAGTGCTTATGCATTTTTGACATTGTTGAGTCACTTTCGTGTTCAGAATTTATATATTCATCATCTGAAATACTTTCAACATCGCTTATGTAACTTTTTAAATCATCAAAAAATCTCAAAACAATTTCTTCATTCTTTTTTATCACTGCAGCGTACCCGCTTTGACGGCTCCTCCATATCAATACCCCAGCGCAAAAGATTACATAAACGGAAACATGCCGTCTCACAGACTGCGTTGAAAATAAAATAATTTTTCTTTCAATAACTAAAAATGCGCAGGCATTGCAAATGGGTGGGGGAGGCAGAGGACCAGTACCGTAAGGATAAGATTGTGTGATAAGATTGGGGACGCGTTCATTTTTGTATAAAGGGTGGATATGTAGACGCAACCATCTCACAGACGGCACGTTTCCGGTTAAGGGTTAATCCATAATTGCCGATTAAAAAAATCCAGAAAAGTAAAATAGTCTTTAATGCCAGTTACATTTCTGAATTAGATTGTATTGAAAATGTAGCTATCAATCTTACTGCTGATGTTAATCTTAATGAAAAATCTGACTCAACTATGCTGTCTGCAGCTTTAGCTATAATTACATATGCAACTAAATACAAAATAAAAAAATTCCTCATTTGGTGCTTTTCTGTGCACTATATAATTTATTTTAATTAAAATAAGTAAGAAAAGGTTTTAGACTCGAAAACTTTTAGGGAATTTTATTGTGGGATATTATAAATCCATACAAATCTGTTTCCTCATGATTAGATATTTAAGGTATCATGCTCAATGAATGCTAGAACTTGCTCAATGAATGCTAGATATTACCTTTCAAAGACTAGCCAAACAATTTTTATTAATGAAAAATGCGTATCTCGACAAAATTATTTAAAGAATATTACGAAATAATGATTTTATCTTTTACTAAAAAAAAGAAAATATTTTTGCAGATAATCTAATATGCCACTTATTAGAATAAATTATTTTGGAAAATAGATAGTCCGATAAGAGCTCTCCGCAGTGTTATCATCCAAACTTCTTCTTTTTCAAAGTTTATTTAGATAATAATGTAGAGTTTTAAGCAGGTTTAAATCTGTGCATCGTTTTGTAAGATATTATCAAAACATTAACACAAGCGATTTTTCAAAACACCATTAACAGCGTTTATCCTTCATGCGCTACTGAAAGAGCATATTAACTCTTTAACTACAGAATATTAACTGCAATTTTTTACAACTTCTTGTATGTCTAGTGTATTTGTGGAAAAAACAATTAACTATTATGAAAGTAAAAAAAGCGAAACATTCTATCTTTTACATACGGCGAAACTAACGATAATATAATCATTTTAATTTTGTATAGTTAAGTATACGAATAACCTCTTAATAGGTTCATAAAATGTAGTAAATAGATATTGATAATGCATTCAATTATTTTTATCAATCATATAAAAAGAAAAAGGAAAAATTAGCTGATTTGTATGATAAATATTTTGAAAGGGAAAATGTTTGATTTTGTCTCAGTTATTTGAATTAGTTGGAATTAGTAATCTGATATAATTATATTTACTTAGCGATTTGAATAACGAATTTGAATAACGAGTATTAAAATTTTATTTGAAAAATATTGAAGAATTTGCAATATATTAGTATTTTGCAACATGCCAAACCCAATAGAAAAGATTCTACATTACAAGTTATCTATACATTTATTTTTAGCAAATTTTCTTTTCAATCCATCCCTAAATCAATATTAATATAAATACATAGTATCCAGAAGACAAAAAAAAAAAAAAATAAATAAAATAAAAATAACCCAGTCATTGGCAAATACTTGTTATGCAAAACTTTAAAAACCCTATTTTATCGCAAAAAATTATTTTCTAAAACTTGAATTTTGTAAAAACTTATAAATTTATATTTCGATCTAACATATACAATTTTAAATATTAAATTCTTCAGTTAAAATATTTACTAATTTTTTATTGGAAAATTTCTTCATCACTAAGCTAACTTTCTAAGCTAATTCTCGCCACCTTTTGAGTCTTTTTATAAACAAGAAAATAAGTTCAATCAAACGTAGATTAAACAGCATTTTACGCACACAAATAAAATTTCGAAAAATCTATCCACTTATACCAAATAATAGAATTTAATAAAGTGTTCATATAATAAACTTTATGTGTATGTAATATTTAAAAACATGTAATCAGAATTAATTTTATTTTTTGTGATTTTTTTTTCCCTTTTTAATAAATATAGATTTAGTCCTAAATAAATTTTAAATGCTACGAAAATATTAAATTGAAAAGTTGAAATTTATACTGATTACAGAGAGATTAGCTGAACTTTCTTGAAAGAAATTGTTTTATGAGACATATGAGTACACATATCTATAAATCTATGTAACCAAGGTAACTAATTGGATGCTATGAAGCAATATCACATATACTTGCTTCATATGAGGGGAGATGAGAATAAGTATGATTAATATTATGGTACGCAGCCTTTTTCATATAAACGAAGCTTTTAATTTGTTTATTAGAGCATGAATTTCATTGGGAATAAAATTGCGAATAAAAATAGTTGTTTCGAATAAAAATGATTTTCAAAATGAAAAACATTTTTATCCAAATGAGAAATTTTCTACTGATTTCAAATCTTTTATTATAGAGAGCAGGGTGGAAAACAGCTTAACGGAAGCTTCATGCAGCCACATGAAAGCGAGTATGTGCTATACAATGAGACTATCAACAGTGCCCCTGCGGCGAAGCACGGAGCAAAGCAAATCCATTTCGAAAACCATTGGAGATATAAGAAAAAAGGTCAATTATAAAGTTATGTAGCATGCGTTATGCAGCTATGTGAAAGCAAGAATGCGCTACACAATGAAGCTAAACACAACGCCCCATGCGATGAAGTTTGGAACATAGCAAACCCTTCTGGAAAACTATAGGAGATATGAGAAAAAAGGTTAATCACAAAGTTATGCAGCATGTGATGCGCAGTCATGTGAAAGCGAGTATACGCTACACAATGAGGTTAAACACAGTACCCCATGCGGTGAAGCGCGGAACTTAGCAAATCTATTTCGAAAACTATTGGAGATAGAAGAAAAAAGGTCAATGTTATGCTGCATGTCTTATGCAGCCATATGAAGCGAGTATACGCTACACAATGAGATTAAACATAGTGACGCTGTTGATTTCACTACAGATAAAAATAGCGCGAGAAAATTTCTAAAAATTGCGAGCAAACAAGATGATTAAGATAAAACAAAATTTTATTTTTTGTGCTGGAATTGGTTACCACTGACCCAACTCATTCGTTCATACCGGAGCAAATCGCCCCAACTTACATTCCCACTTTCGGGTTAGGTTATTCATGCACATGAAGTGTCATTTCCTATTAAGGAGGTCTGAGACACAAATTTATTGCATTAAAACATTTTCTGTGTTTTCTTGCTTAAAATGACATTTAAATCATGTTTCTATCTAAATTAGAGCAGGAAATATTAAATTTTTCATTTTGGTTTGTTTTCAAAATCTAGCTTTCAAGCAATGGTTGTCATGAAAACGATTTCTTGTGAAAATGCGTTTTTCTTCATGATGGCTTTTTCCACCATTTCTCGTATTTAAATCGTTATAACAAGAACCGTTAAAGATAAATGGTTCAAACTTGGAACATGTCTTTTTCAATTGTTTTACTTTAATTTTGATTCAGCAAATTAGAAAAAAATAACATTTACTTTTGAAAATATGATTTTTTTTATAAAAAGTTAGATCATTTTTTGTCTAATTTTTATTTTAAAGTTTTTTAATTTTTTAAAAAATTAATATTTTTAAAACTGCTGAATCTAAATTAAAACTTATGTATTTCTGTTTATTTAAATGAAAACAATTTGAAATTCTAGAAATAATATTTCGAATTATAATGATTTTAATTTACACCACTTTTTTAATGAATTTTAAATTTTAATTAAAAAAAATACATGAGAAGTTTTATCGTGTGATTTCGTTTACAAATAGCATGGTTAACTATCACAGAAAAAATTCAAAATTTGAACTCAATAAATAAAAATTATTTTAAATTGTGTCCCGGACCCCCTTAAATCGATGACCCTAAATAACATTAATCGACTTTTTTCCCAACTTACATTCCCACTTTCCGCGTACGGGTTAGGTATTTCATGGACATGAAGTGTCATTTCCTATTAAATCGATGACCCTAAATAACGTTTTAATCGACTTTTTTTCCATACATCCGGAAGTTTTAAAGGTAGGAAAGCCAAGTTCCGAATTTCACTGCTACGAGTGCAGCGAACGGTCTCATTGTGTAAAGCATAACCACTTAGCTATCTGTAGATACCACTTTAAGAATTACACTTAAATTCGTTCGCAAATTGAAGGGTTTCTAACCTCATATGCTTTTCTACACTGATGTTCTAAACTAGAAGCTAACGAAAACCTTTGATTAAATATATGCATGTATGTAAAACGTATATTGTAAAGCAAAAACGCGTCCGTGAGAAACGTTAACTTCACATCGACGGTGACAACGATCTGATCAATAAAGTTTGTTTTTATCGGAAATTTCTTCTATCGGAAAACTTGTTAACTTTGCATGATTTTAAAGTGTACGCCGTCAGACAGGAAACAAAATGTACTTTCAAAGACAATTTGTTTGAAAACTGTATCTCAGTTTATTGACATTATACGGTTTTTAAAATAATTTTTAGGTAAGAATATTTTTTAAATATATTTCTGTCACGTGCAGACCGATTGCTGAAGATTAACCCATTTGCATTTTACATAATAAATAGTTCGGCATTCGTTTCGGGCTAATGTTCTACGCTTAAATTAGCACTTTGAATAAATAAATAAACAACATAACATAAATAAAACACAAATTTAAAGGGCATATGATCGAACTATGCGCTTAATCCGTTGAAATTTTAAAAATAAAAATGTTGCTGTAACCAGCGAAATCTTTGCCGATTTCTTCGGCTATTACATCTGGCACGCGGTTAATACAAAAATATCGCTTCTACTAATTTTCGATAACTTATTGGAATACATAATTGAGATTTTCTATGCAAAAATGCTTTTTGGTACTGACAGTGGACAACCTAAAGTAATATATTCAATATGAAAAAATCTACTGAAGTTTAAGAGAAAAAAAAGGTTGGGTTTCACTTATGATTTGTAACCCGGGGTCCCCTGGTTTTTATAAATTGATTATGAATTTAAAATTTAGCATATTTTTTATAAAAAGGATTCTTGTACTGGACAAATATAGAAGGGTGATTCCGCCAGTAGTTGATACATTTCCAGTAGTTAATCTTTTTTTTTTTTTTTTTTTTTTTTTTTTTTTGAAATATTGCGCCATTTCAGGCGGAAAGGAGTTTACACGTGGCACTAGATATAATATTTTTCCTTGAATGTTGGAACACCTGTTGTCCCATTGTTCTCAACTGCTTGCTGTAAGAAAAGCCATTTTATGATTTTTTTTTATTATTGGAAAATGTAAAAATTTAGTTTTTGATTAGTTGGAGACAATTACGGTAAGTTAAAACAATCCACTCGCAACTTGCTTATTTCAAATAATAGTTTTATGTGAATTATTGTTAATCACAGCCCAAGCATGATATTTTAAAGATTAATTTTTAAATTTTAGACTGATTTCTTCGATTGATCAACTACTGGGAAAATGGCAATTAAAGAAACTATTTATTTATAAATTTGTAGCTATTTAATTTCAGCAGATTTCATTTTTGCCCGTTATAGGACATTCATTAAAAGTTGTAACAATAATGTTAGTTTACTTCTAAAACTTAAAAGGAAATAAATATAATAAAACCCCGTAGCACTGACCTTATTTGATAAACCACCAGCTGGGTCTCCCTATTTAACTAATTTTCAAAATATGTTATTTAAGAATATTTTGTCTTAAAAAATCTGTTGCACCAATAAAATAATGTAGATAATATATATATATACAGTAAAACCTCCCTAAAGCGACCATGCTCCGTTCCAATAAAAATTGGTCGCTACGAGAGGTGGTCTCTTAATGGAGGTCATGTTTAAATCTAGATTGTATTTGTTGAATGTTAATTGTTGAAAAAAAGTAACAATTAATGTTACTAAAATTTATCTTTCACATTAGGATAAAAATATAAAAATTTAAGTATAAAAAAAGTTAATTACATAGTTTAAAAAATAAATACATTGACGTTTACTTTGATTTTACGTTTTATTTTTTGTAACTTTTATTTCCCAGTCCTTTCGAAGTTTAGTAAATAAATGCAGTTTTTTGGGGCGGGCACAAATAATGACGATTTCATTAATTTATCTATTTCTTTGAGGGTTTACCGACAGAATAGGGCAAGGAAGATTATTGACCGCCATTCTTAATTTGTCATCAGAGTTAAATTCGTTGCCTAAAAAGGAACAAAGGGGTTTAAACACTTAAAAGTTACCGGGATTAAAAAAAAAAATCTAAAATTAGTTTAGAATTTTGATGAATAATGCGCTCTCCGGAATTATTTTTCTAATAAAACCTTCTTCAAGCGACCAGGAAAAACGGAATTTTCTTCAAAGAAATGGGTCGCCGATGGAGGAAGTTCAACTGGGATGGTCTCTGAATGGAGGTAAAATTAGTATTGAACTTATGGGAATAAATTTCGTTCCATGAAACAATGGTCGTTCAGGGAGGTGGTCGCACAGGGAGGTTTCACTCTATTAATTAAATTTTTAAAGCATTTTCATTACATTATTGCTGATACATTTTCTGATATATTTTACAATGTCAGATAGACGTTTTTACATTTGACTTTTTTAAATCTTCTGAAATTGCATTTCCAAAAGTTCTTTTAAACAATTAAGTCACATCGCTTATTTACATATTGAAATTTTCTTTTCAAAAATTATGTGACAAAGCTTTTGTTACATATGTTCAAAAGTCTCTTAAATTCCAGAATTTCACTAGAATTCAGAACTGAACTGAAATACACTAACAAATTACTGGAAAGCGTTATGCTAAGATTCTCGCGTGAACAATTTTTATATAGTTTATTTCTTTTCTAAAAAGACTTTACATTTCCTAAAGCCATGCAAGCATGAACAACAAAACACATCTCACATTTGATTTAAAACTTTGAAATAAAACGGACTACTAGAAATACGCATTTTTTCGCAGAAATCTTTTTACTTGTTATGCATATTCTTATTTTCTCTTCTTCGATAAAAACAGATTTTTGTGTTGTGTGAAATAGAGACTTTTTTCCAGTTCAATGAACGCGTAAGTTTCCTTATCCTGTTTTTACCGTATACTTTTGCATAACGGTTGATATATTTTATCGAATATCTTTCTCACTTGATTTTTCTAAAAAATATTCGTCTTTTTTATGTTAAACTTTGAATAAAAACTGTTTGGAAAGTCGCATTTTTCTGCTAGCATAATTATTATCATTTTTATATTTGTAAAAGTAAGACTCTGTGTTTAAAGATTATTTTCTTTATATTCCAATGCACCATGTCTCGTATAAACGATAATTTTTATAACACAATTATTATATACTAGCTTAAATACCTGGCATTGCCCGCGGTTTTAAACATGTTTGATTGGAAAAATCAATTTTAAAATTAAACACCGTAAGGACTATGAATCTCGCGCAAATATGCTTTCTTTTTAATATATTGAAAGCCTTGAGAAATTTTGCTTCATGATATCACATTCTCTTGTAAAAGCCATGCATTAATCATACATTCGTTTTAAATATTAGGTCATACGTGAATTAATCTATATTATTCACAACTAAAAAGAAATAGCGCATTTAGTATTTGTCAAGAATTAAATAAAAATCATGCACTCGTGACATCATAATTCACTTTTATATTTTAGCAGAATAATAAGGCACTACACACTTCAGGACACATTGCCGTTATCATTATCTTTTTACGCGTGAAGGTTTCGATACGATACTCCATTATGAACTTTGGTAATTTTTTTTAAATCAATATTTGAAAAAAAGCATAATCATTAGTTTTGAAATTTATATCAAGAAAAATACAATTTTTTACCTTTCTAACGCAGTTTGTATAACAATTTTCTGACAAATACTTTTTGAGCTATTAATTTTTTCAGTAACTTCAATTGTTCCATTGTTTCATTTTCCGAGATTAATCTGTGGCAACGATTAGCGGAAAAGTCAGTCGTCAGTAACGTGTAGTTTTTTATTAAAGAGGGTTTCACTGTAAAATTTCTCCACTTTTTATGATTTTTCTTCCGTAATTAAATGTTACAACTAAATTTGTTCATTGTCTTTGATTGCATTAATCTATTTTACTAAAAATACCTTCATTGTTGTTTTCTGTATTCAGATTAAGGAAATTTAGTGCTGTAAAAGAAATCAGGAAATGTGTTATATTTGGCAAAAACATATGGAATGAACAGATTAAGTAAAATAATGCTAAAAAGTGATAAAATATCTTTATTAAGATTGACGATCGTTTCGTCGCACCAACATTTTCAAAATCATTTATGATAGAAAATATTTTTACATAATTTAAAAAACAATAAACATAGTAAACAATGTCACGAGACATGATACATAATGAAAAATATTGCAAACCTAAAATTAAATTAAAATTAAATTATCTATTTGTGAGTATGGATTAATTTTCATATAATTTAACAAAACAATAACATGGTAAACAATGTCACGAGACAACATTCATAATGAAAAACATTGCAAAACATAAAATAAAAATAAAATTATCTTGGCTATCTGCGAGTGTGGATTAATTTTGACTATTGTTGTTAAAATTACATAGCATCTCTTTCCAAATTTTAGGTAAGTCAAGGGACACTGAATCATTGCAAATATTCTTGTTGCGTAAAAATATCTCTATTGATTCTCTGATTATGGATAGTAAATAAAATCTTGATTATATAAATTAACTTGCTATTTTTAAAATCAATCTGTAACAATTCTTCGCTGCATAATCTGGCCAAAGCTGTGGTTCTTCTGTGGTAATCCACACTCGCAAATAGCCAAAATAATTTTATTTTTATTTTATGTTTTGCAATGTTTTTCATTATGCATGTTGTCTCGTGATATTGTTTACCATGTCATTGTTTTGTTAAATTATATGAAAATTAATCCATGCTCACAAATAGCTAATTTAATTTTAATATAATTTTAGGTTTGCAATATTTTTCATTATGCATCATGTCTCGTGACATTGTTTACTATCTTTATTGTTTTTAAATTTTGTGAAAATATTTTCTATCATAAAGGATTTTGAAAATGTCGCCGTTGGGGCGACGAAACGATCGTCAATCTTAATAAAGATATTTTATCATTTTTTAGCATTATTTTACTTAATCTGTTTATAAGTGATTTTTATACATGTTTTTATCTACATGTTTTTATACATGTTTTTATGGAATGAGCATCTACTACATATCATGACGAGAGAAAAAAACGTGAACAGTTTTATTTAAAGTTGTAGAATTTGAGAAGATTTGTTTTTAAATTTAAAATTATAAACATGTCTAGAGAAGTATTTCCAAGATTCTGGTCCGGGACCCTCGACTGAAATACCGTATGCTTTGGCACTCAAGAACATTTTTGACAGGATAGCAATGAGAGTTTATCTGAAAAAGGAATACAATTTTTAAATGTCTATTATGACAACTTATAAGTGTGAAGCAAACTTTCAACATTCGTATTCCAAAAAATAAATGAATAAAATAAATAAATATTAAAACAGAATAGAAAAAAGTAAAACCTGACAAACAAAAAAAAAAAAAAAAGCAATTTAACAAATTACAACGACCATTTGAAAAATGATTTTTTCGAAGACGAAAATTTAAGACAAAAAATTGCACGGAGTTGATCATACATTACGTACGCCATGAATTAAACATTAATAGTGTTATTACACGTAAAAATTGTAAGCGACAAAAATCGCCTGCGACTCCTCAGATTTCTTGAAACTTACGTATTATCGACCTCAAACTTACGTATTATCCAAGCAATTCACTGGCTGTTTGGGAAAAGGCTTTTCCATCCGACCAATTTTAAATTAAATTTCATTCTTAAACTTCTAAACATCCCACAATATTACTTTTTACACCGTCGTATAGAGAAAAAAAATGTACTTTTCAATGCAATTTGTTTGAAAGCTGTATCTCAATTTGTTTCTGAGTTATTAATTTTTTTTTGTAGTTTTTATTACTTTTTTGTCATAGTGGCAAAAAAGTATCCATCTCTGTTGAAAGTAAAGAGAAATACAAATTACTGTATAGACCAATCAGAAAACGAATAAAATGCGGATTAAACCAATAAAAAACTTCAGATATGCTTCTAATTTCCTACCCTGACGAGGACAATAACCATTTTTCCAAATGGCTTAAAAAAATCAGCTATTTTATCTAACTCTAAAAAAATATTGTTTACATGAAACATCATCAAACTTCACATTATCGTTTTGCATTATTTGTTTTAAATAATTTTGTATTAATTGTTCATGTTTAATTTTTTTAATGGACAATCTGCAGTTATGAATTTAGCACTAAAATACAACTAAATTCTGTCTCGTTTGTTAACTAAATTTTGAAAAAAAAATCAACTGTTTTATCCAACTCTAAAAAAATATTGTTTACATGAAACATCATCACACTTCACATAATTGTTTTACTTTTTTTGTTTTAAATAATTTTGTATAAATTGTTAGATGTTTACTTTTTTTAAATGGATAATCTGCAATTATCAATGTAGCACTAAAATACAACAAAATTTTGCCTCGATTTTTCTCTTTGTACTCTTAAGCCATTAAACGAATCTGCACAGAAGTTTTGTGCATTTTGAAATATTTGATGGACATGAACAATTAAATAAAATATCCTTAAAAAATATGTACCATATCTCGTGATTTCTGACTCTCGTACAATAACTTCATTAAAAAACTGTGATTAATTTAAACGCTTATTTTATGAAATATTTGATAGAAATGAATCATTTTCTATGATCCCATAAAAAATCCGTATCGTATCAAAGAATAATTTTTACTATGATTGAATAATTTTTACTATGTGCAAATTATTTAAAAGAGGAAGAATATTTAAAAGGTGTTAAATTACTTTAATATCCTTAGTACTTTCAACTATATACATAGTCTTCGTCAGAGAATACAAAAATACAAGCATTTTAGTTTCAAATTTCACGTAGTTGGTGTCGAAAGGAGTGAAAGTGAAAGTCAATTTTTAGATCCGGAAAACATTGGGAAATAAAATCCCTCTATATCCATATTTTTATTTTCCCAAGGTTTTCCGGATCTAAAAATTCACTTTCACTTTCACTCCTTTCGAATCCAACTACGTGAAATTTGAAACTAAGATGCTTGTATTTTTGTATTATCTGACGAAGACTATATATATAGTTGAAAGTACTAAAGATATTAAAGTAATTTAACACCATTTAAATTTTTTTTCACCTTTTAAGTAATTTGCACATAGTGTAATTTTAATTTTAACTTTTTAAAGATGAATTTAGCATTATATTTATTTATTTTCTGAATAATTTTCTATACGACCATAAAAAATTCGTACCATATCAAACAAGCATCAAATATTTTCTGACTCTCCCGCATTTAGTTCATTAAAAATTATGATGCTTTAAACATTTATTTCATGAAATATTTGACAGAAATGAATAATGTTTTATGCGCCCATAAAAAATCCTAATAATCAAACAAACCTCAAATGATTTCTGACTCTCCTATACTTACTTCAATAAAAAATTGTGATGCTTTTAACACTTATTTTATGAGATTCTAAAAGTTTGTTGTGCTTAACAAAAAAAAAATTTGCAAGAAAAGCAGGATTACCTAGTTTTATTTTTAGAAAAAATGTCTTAAAATAAATAAATCGCTCTAAAGCCTACTGTTCTGCTATATTAAGGGATTTAGACTCTACTGTATTACATGGAGCAGCAGATTCAAAAAAATTTCTGAAAATCGCAGTCAGTCTCCGGTTACAAATAGCCTTCTCACATCTTAATCCAGATTGCGCTGCTGCTTTTAAATGATCTTTAGCTAAGCTTCTGTTTATTTGCCCTGTGAAGAACATAAAAAAGAGATATAAAACCGCTGATAAACTAGCTTTTAACCCAGGAAAATATTTCAGCACGGTGTTTAATGGGCAGTAAAGTTTGAAGAGAGTTTTTTTATGTTGTGAATAATGGATTTTAGCGTAAAAAACACCTTAATTTATCACGGATAATGAAAAAAAAAAATACTGGTGTTGAAGAATTTTCAACATACTATGAGATGATAAAGGTTTTTGCACGCAATTTGATTTTCCTTACATATTATAAGCAAAAAGGACAGTTTGTAAAACCGTTTTTTAAACTGAAATCCTATAATAATTAGTCTAACAATTACAAATTTATCGACTGTTATGAAATAATTATTTTTCAATCAAGAAACCCAAATAACCATTTGCAATTTTCATAATTTAATTTAAAATATCATGTTAAGTTAATTTACTTGGTGAATTTGAATTTAAGACAGCTTTAATTTAGTGCCATTTAACAAAGTCATTTAAAGAATTATAAAGTTTTAAGATACGGAACTGGCGATTGTAAAATAAAGGGATAATATTGGGTCGTTGGAAAGTCCTTTCTGTTTAGAAAAATTAATTCGTATCGGAAAATTCTATCACTTAATTATTAGATATTAATTCCGATATCAAATGTCTAATAAATCCTATAAAATGGCCAAAATTCTCCATTAGTATGGATGTTGAGGGACCCTGAGTTTCCCACATTTGTCTTTCTTTAACTTTCTTAAAAAATACTATTTTCTTTACTTTTTACAAAATAAAAAACTCTGTTAAATATAACAATTAAGATCTTCAGATCATAATGCTGTTACTCTGTAACAAATGAAAAAAAAAAAATGTTGACTCTGAAAAGCGCCTTTTTTTTATACTGTGACACAACATCTGTCGCTTCCTTTACCGACCTGCATTTACCATCTTTGTCCGATAGCTTGTTTTTCTTAACTGTTCTTATATCTTTTTAAACTTATTTATTTTAATATCTTTATTTACTTTTTTTAAAATTCTAAACTAGTAATGATTTTTACAATTTTATATCCTTTAATACCACCTTTCTTAAAATGTAATTTTAAAGTTTTAACTTTTATTTACAATAAAATCTTATTACGTAGTATTTATACTACAGCTAGACTTTCTTCTCCCAATGACTTATTTATTAAAGGACATTCATCAATACACGGGGCGTAAATTTGACGCCAGCTCGGAAGCCCCTCAAAGTGACAACACTGTTAAGCACTGTTAAACACTGGCTAATAATTAATGGGCAGAATTTTCCGGTACGATTTGATTTTCCGAAACGGAAAGGACCTTCAATATAATTAAGTAAAAATTATAAGACCATATCAGTTTCTAATGTTTTATCACTGAACACACCAAAACATTAGAATGAAGACAAAATGCTACTTTGCATATCCCCAATGGATTATTAGTGAAACTTTCAAAAATAATACAAAACAAATCATGAGAAATAAATGTTAAATTAATTTTAAATGTGTAAAATTTATACAATCTTCCTACTCATATTACTTGAAAACTATGAGAAAAAAGGAAACGTGCGATATTCTTCCATGATCGCATAAACTGTAACTCTATGAAGATGATGTGTCAATAAAAAAAAGTGAATGAATTGGTCATCAATAGTTCTATATAATTAACCTTATAGAAAACGTATGAGGTTCAATTACAAGAGATACTTATTGTAAAGGCGACAATTTTCCGTTCTTACTTAAGTAACGAAATGCACTGATGTCCAAAATTAAGGACCAATCACAAAATGCTAATTTTCAAGTAAGCGAATACTCAAAAGGAAATAATATAATTCCAATAATTACTATCTCCACAGCAAAGCTAGTCCATATAACATCTCATTCATGTCACACATGGTCACAAGTGTCACAGTCACTGCGGCGAAGCCAAAAGATAGGAAATTCCATACATCTCATTATGAGTCTCAAATGATCACTATATGTGACTCCTGCTTTGTGACGATTCACCATGTGACTTTACAATGTAGTTACATTGTGACTCTCATGTGACTGTCATCTGCAGACTCAATTTCAAAGTCATCGTGAACGCTGTATTGTGATAAGTTACCAAATAATGTCACATTAAAGTCACATGATGATTTTCAAGTGACAGAGAGACTACTGTGAAGTCACCATTGTGCTCTTTTGTGAAAAGTCACCATGTGACTATAATTTTATATTATTTGGTGACTTATCATAATGCAACGTTCATAGTGACTTTGAAATTGAGTCTAAAAATGACAGTCACATGAGAGTCACAAAGTACCTACATTGTAAAGTCACCTGGTGACTCGTCACAAAGCAGCAGTCACATTGACGTCTCAGTGGAGCCACATATAGTGATCATTTGAGACTCATAATGAGACGTGTGGAACTTCTTATTTTTCGTTTCACCGCAGTGACTGTGACACTTTTGGCCAAGTGTGATATGAATGAGATGCTATATGGACTAACTGTGCTGTAGGGATAGTAATTATTTGAATTATATTATTTCCTTTTGAGTATTCGCTTACTTAAAAATTAGCATTTTGTGACTGGTCCTCAATTTTGGACACCAGTGTATTTGGCAATTCATAAGACAAAATATATTTAAAAATCTATCGTCTTTTAAACATCCTTTCAACGATTGGTTACCTTAATTTTAATGAATACTAAACAATAATGTATGGCAGTTTTCCACATCGTTAAAAAAAATAACATTGTTATTAGTGAAACATTGTTATTACAATCATTCAGAATGCGAGTTTTATAGGTATTAAAATTATGGAGACAGTTCTTTTTTAGTTTTTTGTATAGTTCATAGAAGATTTGTATGAATATACGGGGATAAACTATGATACACTGAAACTCCTACGGAAACTAAATTTGTGGATAATGTAGCTGAAATATACTATACAAGAAATACTTTATGCCAAAGCCGACAATTTTCAGCTGTTAAATAATAATACATTTTGCAATTCATAAGACAAAATATATTTAATACTCTACAGTCTTTTACAAATTCTTTCCGCGATTGGCTATCTTAATTTTAGTGAATACTAAACAATATAGTATGCAAGTTTTTCATATCGTTAAAAAAAATGACTTCCAAATTTTTTCAAATCATTGTTATTAGAATAATTCAGAAGGCAAATTGCATGGGTATTAAAATTATGCAGGCAGTTCTTTTTTAGTTTTTTGTATAATTCATAGAAGATTTGTATGAATATACGGGACAAACTATGATACACTGCAACCTGCACAGAAACCAAATTTGTGGATAATGTAGTTGAAATATACTATACAAGAGATACTTATTGCCAAAGCCGACAATTTTCAGCTGCTACTTAAAAAATAAAACATTTTTCAATACATAAGACAAAATATGTTTAAAGTTGAAGAGTTCTGCATCAATAGTCTTTTAAAAATTCTTTCCACGATTGGTTACCTTAAATTTAGTGAATACTAAACAATATATGACAATTTCCACATCGTAAAAAAAAAAAAAAAAAAAAAAAAATCCAATTTTTTTAGAATAATTGTAATCATAACTATTCAGAATGCAAGTTTTATGGGTACTAAAATTATAGACAGTTCTTTTTAAATTTTTTGTATAATTTATGGAAGATTTGTATGAATATTCGGGGGGTAAACTACGATTCACTGAAACTGACACGTAAACCAATCTTGTGGATAACGTACTTGAAATATAAAGATAATTCCACTAACGTGATATGTAATTTCACGAATATTAAATGTTTTTTTATTATACTTATTTGAATAACTAAATACAAAATGCAACTGTTCATTGCAGAGTTGCTAGTTTGGCCTCCACTTTTTAAAAAAAAAATCCGAATTGGTGCTAGAAATTAAAAATAATATTTTTTGCCTTATTTAATGACATAAAGATTCTTCTGTCAAAATTTTTGGTCTGAATTTGAAATTTCAGAATAAAAATGGAGGCCAAACTGGTAACCCTGGTTCATTGTTTATTTTATCCATAATACAGCTACAACTATTCAAATCCTCTTTGCTTTATCAAAATATAAACAAACTTTTTGTCTTACTCAATATATTCGCATGAAAAATAAGGATTTTTCTAAGAATAATGCAGTTTCACTTTTTGGCCTCGTTATGGATATACTACCACAGATCACGATGCATAAAACATAACTTGAGTCACGGTAGATCACTAGTAGAATGCATTTCTAATGGTGGACACGTGCATAGCAAAATTTCTACCCCTACTTTCCATACTTTTATCAGTATAACCCTCTCTCAGATCAGTTTTTTTCTTTTGCTTGTTTTATTTTGAAGTAGCCACCTTAGGCATTGTGTTGTTCATGCTTTGAATATTGAATTTTTTCTGCATAAAATATAAAGTACTTTTTCGCCACTGGCACGTTATATGGAATTCTGAAAATAGTGGATGCATTATTTGTTAAAACACTTAGGGGTTGCTCAAGTACGATTTATCCCGATTTTCTTTACAAATAAAAATTACACAAGACTGGTTTTGTTGTTTAACTTTTGACAACTGATTTTTCCGTATTTTTTAGCGCTGAATCCGAAAATGGTCTTCATTTTTAACCATCACATCAGGATTTTTGCAAATCATAAATTCCAATGGTAAAAAGTAAAAAAATAGAGAACATCTGATACTGAAAGATGCGGGAATTCTTTGTGTTTATTAACTTTTGATAACTAATTTTTATATATTTTAGCGCTAAATTAAAACATGATCTTCATTTTTAACCATCAAATCAGGATTTTTTGCAAATCGTAAATTTCAAAGTAAAAAAATAGCAAAATTCTGTTGCTATAAAACAGATGTGAGGGTTGTGTTTTTAAAATTTTCATAATTGATTTTTATGTACTTTTTAGCACTAAATCAGAAAATAACCTTCATTTTCAACCATCACGTCAGAACTTTTCGCAAATCATAAATTTCAAAGTTAAAAAGTAAAAATTTTGATAAAAATCCTGACGTGGGGGTAAAAAATGAAGCCCATTTTCGGATTCAGCGCTACAATATATGTAAGAATCAATTATCAAAAGCTAAGCAATATGATACAACCCCAATTTTGCAGGTTTATGTTATCCTTCTATCAGATCAAAATACTTTTAAGTTACTTAATTTTTTAAGATATTAAGTCACTACAGTACATTTGTCCTACAAAAGCATATCTATAATAATAAAGATGGATATTTTTGTGTTAATGTGTCTGTTCGGAATTTTCTGGAGAGACATCTGTGCGCAGAACTACAAAGTATGGAAGGAAAGTACGTGTATATCTGAAATTATGAATTTCGAAGTCAGTTTTTATTAATTTTTTTTTTTATTATTATCTTTTACTTTCTTCTATCTATAAGAGAAGAAAGAATTGTAATCGAATTTTTTTTCGACTTCCGGTTTTCTAAGGAGTTACATGTTTTAGGGGTCAAAGTCTCCGAAAAATATATTTATACAAAATGTCTGTCTGTGTGTCCGTGTGTCGCCATTGTACCATCGAAAAGTGTATTAAATTGTGCATAGAAATTCAACAAAATTTCATGTACATTGTCAAAAAAAAAAAAATACTGCCAGTTTTCCGGTAGGAATCGGAAAAATAGTTGCCCTTATCGTACCGGAATAATTTCCAACCCAACTCGGAATAAAATCCGTAAAATCGGAATAAAATCCATAAAATACCGTTTTACTGACCATTTCCTTATTGTTACGGATTTTATTCCGAGCTGGCTCGGGAGTTATTCCGGTACGATAAGGGCAACTGTTTTTCCGATTCCTACCGGAAAAGTGGCTTTGTTTTTTTTACAGTGTATATGTTTTAAGCTATGGCAAGCAGATCCTTCTTGACTTTGGAAACATTCCGCCAGAAGGGGGGTTGTAATAGCGATTTTTTTAAATAATTTTCTCGATTTATCGTAGTTGTGTTGTACATAGACGGCTTGTGCAGTGATGGGAACTTCGCATTCTGCTAAGCCGTATATTCGCAAATACCTGACGTACACTGTAAAAAAAATACGACCAGTTTTTCTGTAGGAATCGGAAAAATAGTCGTCCTTATCGTACCGGAAAAATTTCCGACCCAGCTCGGAATAAAATATGTAAAATCGAAATAAAATCCGTAAAATACCGTTTTATTGACTATTTCCTTTTTTTTACGGATTTTATTCCGAGCTGGGTCGGAAAATTTTCCGGTACGATAAGGGCAACTATTTTTCCGACTCCTACTGGAAAACTGGTCATATTTTTTTTTACAGTGTACAGAATAAAGGAAAACTATTGATTTTAATAAATATCATGATCGAGATTAACTCATTTTTACTTCGATTAATTGACTGAAGCAGAAATTTTAGAGGAAAGTAAAAGATAGTACAGTATTGAACTAATAATATTAAAGTATTGAAGTTTGTAACTACTTTTTGAAGTGTTAAGATGTATGAGGGATGAATATAAGATGCTTTTTTGGGACTGGCACATCCAATTAACTTTATTTTAATTTTTATAGGATTTTTTTCCGTTTTTACGCGTTTTGCAGCGATTTTTCAGTCTTAATAAAATGAATCCACCTTTTAGACCAATATAGTACACTGTAAAAAAAATCCGACCAGTTTTCCTGTAGGAATCGGAAAAATAGTTGCCCTTATCGTACCGGAAAATTTTCCGACCCAGCTCGGATTAAAATCCGTGAAAAAAGAAATATTCAATAAAACGGTATTTTACGGATTTTATTCCGATTTTACGGATTTTATTCCGATTTTATGGATTTTATTCCGAGCTGGGTCGGATTTTTTTCCGGTACGATAAGGACAACTATTTTTCCGATTCTTACAAGAAAACTGGTCGTATTTTATTTTACATTGTAAATTTTGTCCTCTTTCGAATAAAATTTATATTGAAGTACACGTTTTTTCGCGTACGGAAGCAACTTTTTGACATTAATAAAAGGAACACGCTTTTTAAAATGTTTTATCACATTATAATGAACTAAGCTGTATGCGATTTTTAAAATTTTCATGAATTTTTCACGCGATGTTTAGTATTTTCTCTTATTTCGGTGCAAGCTTTATTCTGAAACGTAAAAACTCTCCGGTAAATTTTGCTGACTTGACTAATTCATTTCGTGATGCATATTTTTACTAAAAAGATTATTACTATTCATGAAAATGCACGAAAATTTCTCTTGTGATCGGATATACACTGTAAAAAAAAAATACGACCAGTTTTCCTGTAGGAATCGGAAAAATAGTTGCCCTTATCGTACCGGAAAAATTTCCGACCCAGCTCGGAATAAAATCCGTAAAATACCGTTTTATTGACTATTTCTTTTTTTTTTTTTTTTACGGATTTTATTCCAAGCTGGGTCGGAAAATGTTCCGGTACGATATGGGCAACTATTTTTCCGATTCCTACAGGAAAACTGGTCGAATTTTTTTTACAGTGTAGTTGTTCGAAGTCGAAACTGGTTCCAAAAATAAAAGTGTCATTCTAAGAAATATCTGGAACCAAAATCGAAAAAGTAAAAAAGGAGCCATGTAAAGATGAAATTCATCTATCCAATGCAGGGATAAAAGAAAAAAAAATTAAAAATGTCGAAATGCAAACGCGATATTAGAAAATAATCTTCCCATAGGTTTAGCATTAGCTCGCGAATGTCTTCGCCTGCAGGGACAGGCACTTTAAATTCAAATTGCAGTGAGACCCGAGTATATTTCAGTGGGGAAAAACAATATTACGATAGTAGTTTCTTATACAAAAATTGTGTTCATATTGATGTGTTCACACGACCTTTTAAAGTTTCTCTATTTTTTTCGTTTACTTATCTTGTATATTTATACAAACATTAAAATTCAGTAGAAAATCACGTAATAGTCGTACAGGAGTGTAAACATAATTGTTTACAAAAGTTCCTGTTATGAATGTACATTGGTAACAAGCAAAAAGCACAAGTTACTTATAATTGCTTTTTGAATTGACTATTTACCTTGAAGACTTTTGGAAAAAGAACAGTGGTGCGTTTTTTACCTGCAGTTGTTCTAAGACGCGTTCCAATTTCAGAGTTGTAATTCGATCGCAAAGCATCTTTGGTTTCAAACATGCTTTTGTATGATTTTCAGATAAGTTTCGATTTGGTTTCACAGTACCAGCCTACGCAATAAGCGTTTTAGCTAGGATTCGTCATTTCTGTGTCACAGAGTCAAAACTAATCCGAAAATCAGAAAAAAAAACTCATGTTTGAAACATATGAACAAGTGGTGACCTCTATGATCGAAGTTTGGAACTTATTATTTTCATTCGCTTGAAGAAAACTTTTCATCGTGAGAAGCGTTTTAGTCCAAACCGCATTCCTGTTCGACAATTACGTGATTTTATATTGAATTTTAAAATGTGTCAGTGACTTTTGGGACACCCTACACTGTAAAAAAAAGGACTAAAAAACGGAAATACTACTGGCAATCTGGACGCCAGTACTATTTCCGTTTTTTTACGGGGATTTTTACCCATAAATTACAGAAAAATTTTCGTTTTTAATTGGCAATCTAGACGCCAGTACTATTTCCGTTTTTTTTACGGGGATTTTTACCCATAAATTACAGAAAAATTTCCGTTTTTAATTGGCAATCTAGACGCCAGTACTATTTCCGTTTTTTACGGGAATTTTAATCAGAAAAACGGAAAATTTTCTGTAATTTATGGGTAAAAATTCCCGTAAAAAAAAAAAACGGAAATAGTACTGGCGTCTAGATTGCCAGTAGTATTTCCGTTTTTTAGTCCGTTTTTTACAGTGTATATTTCTTACACCGTTTATTTAACGATTGATTGAACATCATTCATACAATATATTAATGCTGGAAATTGAAAGAGGTGAACTTCTAAAATATTAGGCATGCACATTTGGGCTTTATGCTGTTTTTTTTTTTCAACATTCGAATATAATTGTCCAAAAATATAGAAAAAAGTTATAATCATATCTGAAATAAAAGCAAAGTTATTCCGCATAATCAACTGCTTAAACAAGATGGTTTACACCATTCAAGCTAATAACTAAAAATATCGCGTTCTGATTAACGTCACGTTAATTAAAAAAAAAAAAAAAAAAAAAAAAAAAAAAAAAAAAAAAAAAAAAACACTTTCTCAAATAACTCTTTATAAAAACTCCTGCAGTGATGCAACAATAAGCTAAAAAATAATCGCAACAAGACACAAAAAAAATAGATTTTAGATTTCTTATGTTTGATATTTACATAAATACACATATTTAGGAAATTTATGCGAGTTTTTCAAATGAGTGCAGATAATCTTCAAACGCAAAAAATAAAATAAAGCAAGTAAATGAATAGTACTGATTTGTCTTACTTTTAAAGAAGATTAATCACTAAATCAAAGTTTTGACTTAAATATTTTTTGTGCCATATTATGCAAAAATACTTTACGTAATATTGCACCAGCTTTTTTTTTTGAAACTCTTTAATTTCTAGAACACATGAAAGCAATTTTAATGTAGACAATAATTAATATCCTCAAAAAGTTATTAAGGAAATATTAGTCTGCGAGCAACAATTTATTTTTAAAAATCTGACAGAGACCGAAGATAAATTACAGTCATTAGAGTATTTTTTTTTTTTTTTTTTGTATATAGAACTTTATAAAAAGTATTTTAATATCATACAGGATTTTTTTGATATTTTTGAAATTTGTAAAAGTGCAATGAAAACTAAAAATAGCTCTACATAAGTATGTATTTCAGACATTTAATTGAACCTTAATTAAAAAAAATATTAAGGGTATAGCAATGATTATGTATAGATTTCTTTAAAATGTTTATCTGAACAATATTATAAAGTTTGAATCATTAATCGATTGTAAATTTTTATTATAATGTAAAATTAAAAGAACTTAACACAGGTGACTCTTTCTTATAAGAATATTTTAAAGGGATACTGGGTGTAATTATATGAAAAAAATTTCCGACCCACACACATGAATTGTAGCTACCCTATATATTTAAAATCTTATTGTAACGATCTTATGAAACGAATTTGCATAACGATTTTATTAAACGATTTAATGTAACTCGTTAAACGAGTTCACGTAATGATTTTACCAAACGAATTTATGAAACTTTAAAAAAAATAATAATAATAAATAAATTAAAAAAAATGTAGAGTTTCTAGAACGCTGACCGGTAATGTAATTGTAGTATGATGTTACAGTCACTTACAACATGTATTTGGTTGAAGAGAATGTATAATATCACTTAAATATCACAAATATATCACCAAAAACAGAAATTAATACTTTCTAAACTGCAGTTGCAATTACCCATATTTTATTGCCCATGTGGCGTATGGCCTAAAATAATTACAGATTTATTCAAAACGAATAATAACTATATTGTAGACTTTATTTTAATTTTGATAAGTTCAAAAATATGAATGCTGAAAATAAATAAGTTATTGGAACAATACCTTAATTAAATAAGGTAGCATCGTACCACTTTTATATATACAGTCGTGGAAAAAAAAGTAAACACCCCCTACTAACTCCTCAACGAATTATCGTTGAAGAAAGTTACTGGTACCGAACGATTGCAAATAAAGTCTACTTTTGAATAATGTATATAAAATTTGCTTAGGGGGCCATCTACATAATAAAACGAAACCAAACTTCATTTTTTTCAATGACAATACCCAATTTTAACAAAATATTTCAAGTCTTCGGTTCAAATTATGCATAGACACCGAATTTCAAGTCATTAGAATGATAAGTTTTTGAATTATAAACATTCAAAATTTAGTGCTTCTAATGTTAAATTACATTTTCATATTTTTATTAATATCTCCAGAAATTATGCTCCTAATGTGCTAATTTTTTTTTGCAGCAATAATACTAATATACCCAAACATAAATACGCTGAATTTGCAATTTTTATAAATTTTTTATATGAATTATGAATTGTGAAATTAATATTCGAAAAAATTATGAATTGCAACCTACAATTTTTTTGGATGGATTTAAATTTATTAAGTCCTGCTTTATGTAAATCCAAAATTTCACATTTTTCTTCCAAGTAGTTTTCAAATTATGCTTTAAAAACGGCAAAATGATGGTTTAAGGGGCCGTCTATAATAGAAGTGACTAGATATTTTGAAATTTCTCCTGCTGTATTGTAATCTAGCAGGCTTCATTGACTTCTTAAGGTGCCTTGATCAAGATTTTTAATAATCGGTTAATAATCAGTCTCTAGGTTAATAATCGATTTCCGAACTTCAATTTGGTTACAGCCTTTAAAATACGCTCGTTTTAAAATAATTAATTTCTCGGAAACTTATAGTTCGTGCATAAAAATTCGTTTTTAGGCTAATTGGAGGATGTATAGTTCATTTATGATGTCAAAATTGTGTACTGCTATTGATAAAAACAAAGTTATGGTTCGTTTTAATATGTAGATGTCCCAATAAGCAAATTTTATCTATATCATTTAAAAGTAGACTTTATTTCCAATCGTTCGGTACCAGTAATTTTCTTCAACGATAATTTGTTGAGGAGTTAGTGGGTGGTGTTTACTTTTTCTTTTCCCCGACTGTACAATTTATTTTAAAATAGCGCATCCAGGACGAAAACAATCTATGAGAGTTAGCTGATATGAAGCAAAAAATACCTCCTAAGAAAAACAAGTATAAGTTTTAGAATATTACAAGCCTCTAAGCCTCTTTCGCTAACAGGGCTATAACGATTCACCTAAACGAGAACAGAAGGCGATTGAAAAAAATATCGATATCTACCTAGTCGTTTACAGCTATTTCTTATTTGTTTTGTATTTAGCAGATGATGTTTTTCAGACGTGACAAAATAAAAGACATTTTCTTTACACTTCCATATCTCTATTTTAGCAATACATGCGAAGTTGCATTTCATTATTTTTTAATTTTTTTTCTTTATCGTTTCTTTTAAAATTGTTGTTTGGTATATAGTACTATCTATATTATAGCATGTTGATTAAGGGGAGGATCTGCTTCATTCGATAAAAATGTTCTATATTTCTTTTCTTTTTTTTTTTTTTTCTGCATTTCTCAAATGTGCAGATCACTGCCCTAAAGCGGTTTCGTAATATTTCGATTACTTACAATCTTTTTCGCTCGTTTGATATAACGCTGCTCGCTGAACATAACGCTACTATAAAATTTTAAATTTGCTTTTATCGAAACTCTGTTTTACAAACTGACCGGCCATTTTTAGCCAGAGCTATTTCACTGATTTCTTTCACCTTTAGTTCCGTTCGTAATTGTATAAATACGTAGCACCTAGAGACGCCGTCTGGTCCGTCCATCTGTCTGTCCGTCTGTCCGCATATAAGAGCGCAAAACTACCACACCGATGACTTGAAATTTAATAGAAAATAATAGTTTCAGAAATTTATCGAGTCATTTCAAAATTTTTGAAAATCAAATCAAAACTTAAAACGATATTAATAAAAGTTTACTTCATTCTGTTAAATTCTATCATACGTAAATTATCCAATAATATCCCATGATAGGTAATGGTTCTAGGTTACCATGGTGATTACGTCCTATTTAAGATGGAGTTTTATTATTTCCGTATTACTGAATATACTGTATATAATCGTAACAAATTTTGTATTCATGCATTTTTGAATAAGAGTGCAACAGCTATTGCAACAAGATCTAAATATTTACAAAACTAGTTATAGTACAAACGCACCTCATTTGCCACGTTTGACGTACGATTTTTGACTTCTTTAAACAAAAATAATTGTTTTTGATGGAGCTTACACCACTGAAAAGTATAATTTTCATTGATTAATTATTTGTTCGATCTCACCAAAGGTAAATAAAAAGGCTAAAAAACGAATCTTTTGTGCTCAATTGATTTCCATTTTGCCGAAAATCAGTTAATTTAATGCACTTTTATAAATTGGCGACCAAATTTGCATCAGGTGCTAGTGACCGGAGAAGAACGCATTTGTGAAGCTTTCAGAACCATTGACAGAGTGATGCCACAAAATGTTTGGAACGAACTGGATTACAGATTGGACGTATGCCATGTAACAAGAGGGTCACACATTGAATATTTGTAACTGAAAAAAAACTTGGTATATTTCTCTTTAAATTCATGTATCACTTATTGTAATATGTGCAGTAGTTTGGAAAATATGATTTTTTTTAATTCTGGTCCATCATTTGTAATAGCCCTGTAAAATGAAAAAAAGTTGTAAGATTGTTTTTGAACTTCAATACTTGAAACTGTCGTGCACTTATGCAAAAAAGGACTTCGTGAGCGTCTCATAAAGGTTCATATTGTTGATAGAGTTACAGAAAAAACTGTGTGTACTTTTAAAGTATTATTATAAAGCATTTGGTACCTTCAAGCATAAAATCTCTTTTTATGTTCGAGTGAAAACACATTTATAGTATCTGATAAATATTCAATTGGGTATAAATACTTATGACTCACGTTCATAATGGCATAATAAAAGAATATCTATATGTGACAGACATACATCGTCTTCATAACAAAATCATCAAATCCATTTTTCGCTTTCTATAACCTCGATAATATCGTATCCCAACGGATGCTCCTAATATAAACACTCCTATTGGCTTACAATATGCTTCCGGAATCTTCTGTTTATCCTGATTTCCTTCGTGTGTATGATGTGCTCGCCCTCTCCCGTGTTTGAGGAGTTGTTCAACCTCAAAATCTGGAATCAGATCCATCTGCAAAAAGCCCGGAAGCAAAGCCTGCTTGTGCGTGTGAGAGATCCAGAAATCTAATGGAATGGATTTATTTTCGGTTCCTGTTTACCTAGTGCAAATGATTGCTTTTAAAAGCATGTTTCGGACGCCTAAAGCAAACAATAAGTTTTGAAGTAGCCGACTATCCGAGGATTTCTGTATCCTTGTATCTTATTTATGTAATCAGTCGTTCGCCGTCGTCTGGATAAATTTCTCCTCACATTTATCGATGAAGCAGTTCTTGGGAAATATTGCTAAAGTGTCGAGATTTGAATGCGAATAAATTAGTAACTTAAAGTTACTACGAAAAATGCGTTGTACAAAATTGAAATATTACTCAATCCATTTTATGAAAGTGGTAACAAATCAACGTTAAAAAATCCCACGTTTTTAAACAAAAAATTTTGATGCACCGTTTACATGAAGATTACTCAAGACAAAATATTCAAACAAACTACATTTTAACGGTATATATAAATATTATACAGACATACAAACAATAAATTCATTAAACCCAACTGGAGTGAAAAATTAGCCAGAGCCAGGAATCGAACCCCGGGACCACAGTATACAAGACTGCTGCTCTAACCACTGAGCTACTCCGGCCGATGCCTGAGTCTGCAATTTCTCACTAATAAACCATGTTGGGGAAGTCACCAGCCATCTATACGACAGCCTTGGATGACCGGACAACGATGAATAGATTTTACTATTACACCGATCTACGAATGTAATAGTAAAATCTATTCATCGTTGTCCGGTCATCCAAGGCTGTCGTATAGATGGCTGGTGACTTCCCCAACATGGTTTATTAGTGAGAAATTGCAGACTCAGGCATCGGCCGGAGTAGCTCAGTGGTTAGAGCAGCAGTCTTGTATACTGTGGTCCCGGGTTCGATTCCTGGCTCTGGCTAATTTTTCACTCCAGTTGGGTTTAGTGAATTTATTGTTTGTATGTCTGTATAATATTTATATATACCGTTAAGTGTTGAATGCAGGCGTTATTTATGTGTGTATGTGTGTTTTAATATATATTGTAGTATGAGTGTTTTATTATAAAACTACATTTTGTATAACGCAAATTAAAATAAAAATTAATTCAGTCTAAATTTACCAAAAAAATTTTTTAATACGCTGTTAAATATAAAATATATAAAATACAAAAAATTGTACAAATAAAAACATAGTATTTTTAAATATTCTTGTACTCGCCATCAGGGTTCGAAATGAAAATACAAAACAGAGAACAGAGATCTTTCAAATCAAAAAATGACAGTGGAATGTTTTAAACTGAAGCGTAGGGTAGATTGATTGGCTGGTGGATGAAAACTGTACTTGTAATATTAAATTGAGCCAGATTTTTGGGATATTGTAGGATAAAGTATCGTTGCAGGTGTTCTTATTTCTGCATATAATTTTCAATTATTCTCAAATAGATGAAAAGTAATAACCGATTACTTTCTTGATGTTTTTATCCTTGTTAAAATGTATATTAATATCACTTATTTTATTTAGTCATCATAGTGCTGTACGCAGGAGGTGAAATTTTATATCTGAAATAAAACCTTAACTTGAATTTCCGCTTTGCCATGCCAATATACACTAATTTTCCTATTTTGTTAGCATTTGTAATCACTGGTATTAGGTAAACTCCTGAAGTTTCATACATAGAGTTTATACTGTTATGAAGTTTTACTTTTAGCTTCGTTGACGGATTAGCAATTACAGTTTTCACCCCCCCCCCCCCCCCAGCCAATCTACACCGAGCTTCAGTTTGGAATCTTTCGTTCAGACTTTAGGTAGATTTCATAATAAATACTAACTATTGCTGTCCTTACGATGATGCAATTTTTGAAAAATTTCTTCATAACTTTTCATTATAAGACCACAGGAACCCAAAATTACCGACATAAAAAGTTTATATATATATATATATATATATATATATATGTGTATGTATGTACTAAATTTTTTCCTCTCAATAGAAGTCGCAATTATGCACGGATTGTCTCCGAACTCACCAAAAACATTAAGATTGCTAATATGTCGCCGGGGATTGCAAATGGGCAAAATCGGCCAAAGGGGGTAACCCCCCCCCCCTATTGGGAGAGGGTTTGTGAAAACCGAGAAAACCCTATAACTTCTTAATTATAATGCGTATGAAATCAGTTTAAGGTTATTATTACTTCTAGGAAAGGCCCCAAAATTAAGTACGACATTATATGTGACAGATTTTTGATAAAATAAAAAATGGGCTCAAGGGGCGAAAAAATAGGGGTTTGGGGAGGAAAAGATTCATAACTTCGTCAATTTCCAAGATATCAAACTCGCTTAAACTTATAATAAATCTTCTTAATACTATCTACAGCTTTTACGTTATCAGTTTAAAGTTATTACTTCTAGGAAAAGGGCCAAAAATTTCTGCATGACAGATTTTTGATAAAATTAAAAATCAGTTCAAGGGGTGAAAAAATAGGGATTTTGGGAGAAAACAATTTCTAACTTCATCAATTTTCAAGATATCAAACTAATTTAAACTTATTATAAATATTCTTAATACTATCTACAGCTTTTATATTGACAAGTTTTTGATAGGACTTACCGCAAAAAAAAAGAAAATAAATAAAATAAAATAAAATAAAAACGAAAAAAAGCGGGAATTGAAGAAGGAAAAATTAATAACTTTGTCAATTCACAAGATATTGAATCCGCTTAAATTTATCATTAATCTTCTTAATATTATCTACAACTTTTACGTTGACAAGTTTTTGATAGAACCAACTCTTACAGCAAAAACAAATTAAACGACAAGAGGGGTTGAAGAAAAAATTATCGTATTAACAGGATTTTGATATAACCAGGTCTTACAGGAAAATTAAATTAAAGACCTGTCAAAAGCGACCAGATGAACTTGTTAAACTGGGTTTACCTCTAATCTTGATTTAGTTTTTGTTGGTGAAACTAGTACTTAACTTCGAAATCTACCTCCGCCTATAGGCCGAGCCGGTAAGGATTTTTTTTTTTACTTGAAAGGACTCAGTTCTTTCTTTTGTATTTTCATTTCGACACCTGATGACGAGTACGAGTGTATTTGAAAGTACTAGGTTTTTAAAAGTACATTTTTTTTTTTTTTTTTTTTTTTTTTTTTTGTATTTTATATATTTTATGTTTGACAACGTATTAAAACACCTTTTAGTAATTTTTGACTGAATTATTTTTTATTTCAATTAATGAGATGTGTTTTGCCACAGGTAAATTACGGATTCGTCAATATTGTGATTTGTAACATAAATTGGATTTAAGTATTTTTTTTACAACGGAACATTAAATTTAATTCGTAAAATATAGCAATATTCAAAATAAATAGTTTTTAAAAGGACATATAAACAAGTCTTAGCTATAAATTACAGAATACTGTTTTATCTTTTTTTTTTTTTTTCAAGAATAGTACAATAGTATAACCACAAATTAATGACATTTTAAATATCCTGCTTTATCATAGTCATGTCATACTGCTTTAATGATATATTTTAACGTTTTGTAAGAGGTACTTTATAACTTTGAAATACGCATCATAAAGCAACTAATGATTTGTTTTATGAATCCGCTAGAAGTCATAAAACGTACGCTTCTGAAAGCCATTTCACACTGCAATAAATATCTCTATAGAGCCATAAATAGAAATAAGGATATATCCTACGAAAGTGTTATGAGAAATTATTGTAAGAAAAGTGCTGTTTTTAGTGCAATGCGTTCAATGTTAGCGAGGAATATTTCTCTCTCTCCTAATTTTCTGAATAAAAAGAGAGTATTTAAAGAGAAGCTACATTTGGTTTATAAACTAAATAAAATGTAAATTTTTCATCTATAAGGCCTCGAATGCAATCTCAATCGACGCATTTTTACTTTCTTCTATTTTTACAAGAAGAAAGTATTGAATTCGTGAAAATTTTCGACTTTCGGTTTTCGATGGATTTACACGTTTTAGGGGTCAGAGATTCCGAAAACCATGTTTTTACAAAATGTCTGTCTGTGATTCTGTCTGCCCGTATGTATGTGACACAAATTTTGTGGGCGCCCTATCACAAGAACTAATGCACGGAATTTAATAAAAATTTATATTCAGTTAGTGCCTGATACAAGTTGATGCTGATTAGTTTTTGGTGTAAATCGCTCAACAGGTTGCGCTGCTATGCAGCATTTTTCACGATTTCCACAATAGTTCAATCTCCAGAATTAATGCTTGGATTTTCAACAAGCTTCAGATTCAGGTATACCTTGATATGAATTAGTGCTGTTTATATTTTGGTGCAAAGCGCTCAATAGATGCCGCTGTTATGCTGCATTTTTCAGAATTTTCACTATAGCTCTATCTCAATAATTAATGCACGAATTTTTTATCAAACTTCAGATTCAGGTATACCTTGATATCAATTAGTGCTATTTATGTTGCTGCTATGCTACATTTTCGGAATTTCCGCTATAGCTCTGTCTCAAGAACTAATGCACGAATTTTCATCAAATTTCAAATTTCGATATACTTTGATATGAATTGGTACTAAATTGATGAAATTTCTTGTACTATTTAAATGATTTTATTGACGTGATTTATATAGAAGAAATTTTTGTGATGACGACAACATACTAGTTTTAAACATAAATTTATTTTCAGTTTATTCGAGTGTTTAAAGTGTTAAATACACAAAAACAATATTATTTTTCTCCTATTGGTTTAATTCCCAAAATACGTTCATTATATGTCCTTTTATCAAAGTTTTCATAGCACAATGTCAAAGCGAAATGTTAAAACTCTCGTTTTAAGAAAGCTAACCCGCTGTCTACAAAATAATATACTTATTACTATGTGGATTAAAATGTCAGTACTGAAAGTAATAAGCGGTATTAGAAGAAAATTTAAACTGCTATAGATAGATAAAAAAAATGAGAAATCATGTGTCAAGCATAGATTATGAAACCCTTTTAAAACATTCAGAATACTCTAACAAAACTTACCCGTTTAAAGATATTTGGAAAACGTATAACTTATTTGAATACCCTCTTTCAGAAATTATAATCTATTATCGAAAAAATATCAGAATTTTTTCTGCAGCCCTATATAAGATCTATAGATTTGAATATATAATACACAGTATGCAAAATTTAGTTCAATTAGGGAACGCATAACAGATTTGAAAATTATCCTTTAGCAATTTCCATCAATAAGTGGACATGTACTCGCATTCTTTTTGCAGCCACGTATATGATCTACAGAATTCAAACACACTAAGTGTATATACAAATAATTAGTTAAATTTAATAACGATATCACAATTGAAAACGCATTTCTACCAATTACACTGATCAGCATGCATTTTGATGATCATATAAATATATATTTTTCTGAAAGTGTTTTTTATGCTGATTTCAAAAATGTAAAGCATTTTTGCACACCACGTACACTTTTTTTACAAATATTATTTTTAATTAATTTTATTCTTAAATCATAAATTACTTTATAATAGTAATACTAGATGGCGCCACCAAATTTTTTAGGAATTGATTCCATATGTATATACATTACATTAATTTAAATAAATGAGAAACTGTATTTAGGAAGCTGAAATTATTTATTAATATGATTTAATAATAATAAAAAAAATTATTTATGTAAAATTAAAAAGAAAAAGCGAAATCCATAAATTTAATTTTGTAAAAAATATCTAAATTAATACTTGCTAGGTGGCAGCACCAAACAATGTTTGATCTAATGCATAGGTTTTAACAACAATAAATTTCTTTGTTTATTCACGTCTGTTTCTTTCGATTTGAAATATGTGATATATTTCACATCTTCTTTAATTGAATAATGGCTTCACGTAAATGTGTAAATGATACAGATATATTTTGTTACATTTGTGGAAATTATACTGTAGTAAAACAAAGGCAGGATATTACAGATTTTGTTAAAAATGCTTATTATGCTTATTTTGGTGTGAGACTGGGTGACCAAGATAAGACATGGGCCCCTCATAAAGTGTGTAGAACATGTGTTGAAGGATTACGACTTTGGTTGAAAGGCAAAAAGAAATGTATGCCTTTTGATATTCCCATGGTATGGAGAGAACCTAGAAATCATCATGACGATTGTTATTTTTGCTTAGCTAATGTTCATGGGTATAGTTCGAAAAATAAAAAAGGAATTATATATCCTAACTTGCCTTCTGCAATAAGACCTATATTGCATAATGAAAGTCTTCCTGTTCCTTCTCCTCCAACCAATTTGGAAAGCATAAATGAACCAAATAATTCAGAAGATGATGAAAATCAAGAACAAGATGTCTATAAACCAGAAGTAAATGATAAAGCTCCAATTTTATTTAATCAGCATGAACTCAATGATTTGGTGCGCGATTTAAATTTGCCAAAAATAAAAGCTGAACTTCTTGGTTCTGGGCTTAAATCTAAGAACTTATTATTACCAGAGACACAATTCTCTTGGTACAGGCATCGTGAAAAAGAACTTGTTCCATACTTTTCTGAAAAGGATAATTTAGTATATTGCAATAACATAAAGGAAATAATGAATTTTTACGGTATCTTTTATAATGCATCAGAATGGAGATTTTTTATTGATTCCTCCAAGACAAGTTTAAAAGGGGTTTTGTTGCATAATGGAAACCAATATGCATCAATACCTATAGCCTACTCAGTTCATTTAAAGGAAACATATGAAAATCTTGAACTTTTGCTAGACCAGGTCAAATATAAAGATCATGAATGGTTGTTATGTGGTGATTTAAAAGTGATTGGAATGCTACTTGGACAACAATCAGGATACACAAAATTCCCATGTTTTCTGTGTGAGTGGGACAGCCGGGATAAAAAAAAAAATCATTGGGAAAAGAAAGATTGGCCATCAAGAATATCATTATCCCCTGGAACAAAAAATGTAATTAAAGATCCCTTAGTCAATCCTAAAAATGTTTTGCTTCCACCTCTGCATATCAAATTAGGGATAATGAAACAATTTGTGAAAGCCCTAAATAAAGAAAATGAATGTTTTAAATATATTTGCAGCAAATTCCCTTCTATTACTGATGCTAAGCTTAAAGAAGGTATTTTTGTTGGGCCTCAGATACGAAAATTATTGACAGATAGTGAATTTGAAAAAACAATGAATGATTGTGAAAAGGAAGCATGGCTGAGCTTTAAATGTGTAGTGGAGAACTTTTTAGGAAATAAGAAAGACCCAAATTACAAAATTATAGTTGCAGATATGTTAGAAAAATTGAGATTACTTGGTTGCAACATGAGTATAAAAATACACTTTTTACATGCACATATCGAATTCTTTCCCGAAAATCTCGGAGCAGTGAGTGAGGAACACGGTGAAAGGTTTCACCAAGACATCAAAGATATGGAAAAACGGTACCAAGGCAAGTGGAATAAAAATATGATGGCAGATTACTGCTGGATGTTAAAGAGAGATCTTTGTGCTAGTGGACGAAAAGCAACTAAAAGGAATTTTTCTCAAACTAATTGATTTTTTTAATATTAATCAAATTTGTCCATATTTAAATATATTGTAAGTATAATTATTATGTCTATACTTTAATTTTTCATACATTAATTTTTTAATACATATCCTAGTCTGTATTAATTATTTACCTTTGAATAATAATTTTTTTTTATAAATTTATATAAGTGAAAGTTAAAAAATCATATGTTTTTATAAATTTACAAATTGTTAATTTGTAAAAAATCCTGACGTGATACGCAAATTTCGACTTTACTTTTGAAATCAGCTTAAAAAATTGATCTAAAATCACCTATTCATTTTTAATCATCAAAAAAAAAAAGTTTCAATATGCAGATCAGTGTTATTAATTGCTCATAGACAGTACTATGTAAACGAATTCTTCCGTGTGTTCCTGTAATTGAATTTAAATGTTATGCACACCATATTCTATAGTAAGCAGCTTGTTGCATCTCTGTGAAGTATATCAATTTAAATACGCTTGAAATAGCCTAAAATCATTAAAATACACTGAAAACGATTTTTACTTATAAATTAGGAAATACCGGAGTTATTTCAAGTACCCTTGTAAAAGAACTATAATTGATAACACTCCATTCTCAATAGAACATACTATGGTTCATTTCATGAACATAAACATCAATGATGATGCTTCACGAAGATTGTGGGTTCAGCGCTCTCCTGGCTAAATACGCCTAGACCTCTTTTGTGTGGGGCTTTATGAAGTCGAAAGTGTAGGCAGTAAAGATTCACACACTTCAACAACTAAAGCAACGAATAACTGGTGCATATAGCACAAATAACACCACATATGCTTGCAGACGTCTTTCGCGCCGTCCAAGACAATGGAGCCTATGCTTGGACTTACAGGACAACCACATTGAAATGCATTGATTATACCTTGTACTTATTGTTTGTACTAACAAGTTCTTTATTAAAAATACTTTTAAGGAAAATGTCATTAGACTTTTGAAACACCCTGTATATATTTAAGTATTGCGTGACAGCGCTTAATTTGTAAGCACATTATGTATTATTGCAATCACTCTTTTAAAAATACTACATGCCTAAAAAACTTTTTTTTCAAAGAATTTGGATATAATAAACCATCGGTTATGGTAGACATATTGCTGGGTTCACAGAGAGTTCACTATTGCAGAGTTCGACTGTATTTGCAACTTAAATTTGGAAAATGTCTAAGATTTATTTCGATAGCATTTGAACGGAATCTAATTTTTAAGGGTAGTATCATATTGTATGAATTTCATTTTTATTTTTTAATCTTTATTTGGCTTAACTTATTTATTACAAAAACTTAACATTAAATGTAGAACTAATTGAATGAAATATCTTAATATCTAACCCTTCTTGGGCTTAAACAATGTAAGAAATAAACTTTTATTTATTTATTTATTTATTTATTCTTCAAATTATGTTTTTGTTTAATCAATTACATGTCCAGCCGAGTATACTTTCGCTAAGTAGAGCACCGACAGTCAAACGAACAAACCGAATAAATAAATAGTTTTAACTATATTGGAAAGCGTTAAAAATAAGTTTAATATTAGTTCACAAAATGCAGATTTGATTTTGTTGTAACGCAAATTGTTTATTTTTTTTAAATAACTGGAAACCATAAAGTAAAATAAAAGTGCATATAACATCTCGTCTTCAAACATCTTAATTAAAAATACGGGTTTTTTTTAACCGTTATAGAATACATTTACGTTGCACGTGGAATGCTTTACCTTTAATTATGGTATTTCAAAGGCTTCAGATTTTAGAAAGCAATGCCAGAAACGCGTTCGACCTTTTATCTCAAAATTTCAAATTTCCCAGCAGGATGGATTTATTTATATACGGAAGAACTTTGATTTAAAATGCTCAAAAAAGGCAGACTAGTTTTAAAAACACGTTTAATTTTATTTCTCAAAACGCAGATTTTGTTTTGTTTTAACGGAAATTGTTTTAAAAAGTTGTTTAAAACAATTTAATTGTTTAAAAGAAATTAGAAACCATAAACTAAAATAAACAGTTTTAAAGATCTTAATTCAAAATTTTTGGATCGTTAAAAAATACATTTACATTGCATGTGGAATGCTTAACCTTTAATTAAAAATTCAATATCTAATATTGAAACTGATGGCTTGTATTGATATTTTATTCCATGTTAATCAACATATTTTAACATTTTATGTCAACTCTAATTCCACCTAAAATTCTTTACTGGAAATCATGATATTTAGATTTGTTAAACGCATGTATCTTTAAAATTTACGAACATACATGCAAGTGTAATTAAAACCATCAAATCACCTTCTCAAACTCTGCATTTATTCCTGGAAAAAAGAGATTTTGTTATTACGCATCCAACTCGAAAATGATCTCAAATTTGAATAACGTGAAAACTTTAAGTAATAAACTTCCAACCCATGGTATGGTGATTTACTCTTTTCCTATAAAATATCTTTTCAACCGGTCTAGAATAGGAAATCAAAGACTCAGTTTCAAATGAATTCCATTACATTCAGAATAATAAACGGCTTAAGACCCCTTCTTCCTTTTAAAATATATCTTCCACAGGCATTCAATTCTTTTTCGTTCCTCGCAGTGTTATTCCCCCACCAGAATCGAGAAGCTGAGATTGAATTCTCCTGTAAAGACTACTTATTCAGCATGACTGTATGTTTATTTGTGTACGCTTTGAATTTTTCGACAGCCGAATGGTATTTCAAAGGCTTCAGATTTTAGAAAGAGCTGTGCCAGAAACACGTTCGACCTTTTGTCTCAAAATTTCAAACTTCCCAGCAGGATGGATTTTATTTAAATAAGGAAGAACTTTGATTTTAAGTGCTCAAAGAAGACAGAATAAAATCTGAGGTAAGCAAGCTGAAAGAAAACAAGAAAGAAAACTCATTCCTCAAGCATAGAGTATGAAACACTTTCCAACATATTCAGAATATTGTAACAAAACTTACTCGTTCAACAAGGTAAAAAAAGAAATCTAAAAAAGCAATTTGGAAATCACATTACATATATAAAAATGCAATTTCAGCAATTTATGGATCCTTCAAATTTTTCAACAGCCGCAAGGTATTTGAAAAGTTCGCATTTTAAGACGAATGTGAGAAATTATGAATCTTTGACATTTTGAAATTCCATTGAAAATCAAATAATTGCCGTACGAGAGTGTGGATTGGTCGAAAATGCTTTTCATGATCAAAATTTCTATTTAAAAATTAGCTAAAATTAAGTTAAAAATTACCTACAGATGGCGCTATACCATCAAAGCTGCAGAAAAAAAATTAAGCATTTACAGGCAATACCATTTGTATAATTTACTATATCAATTCAGCGTCTACGCTCATTGTAGCTCGAAACACATTGAAACGAAAGAAATGACATCATCTTCATTCCACATGTTGAAATATACGGTAATAGACTGTAGAACCTTAAAAAAATCTAAACGCCTCTTACTATTTCTAGGGCAAATCAAGAAATCAACGTATAAAAAAGTAACTAATACTAATCAATTAGTAATAATGTCAGCTATTTAATGCTATATCAGTTTTAATTTAGTAATTGTAACAAACTTTAAAGTTTTCAGTACTAGCAACTAAATTGATATTTGGATTTACTAGTAAAAGTTTTACTTCAGAAAACGGAACTGCAAGTAATTCCATCAAGAAGTTTAGAAATTATGAAAATTTGAAATTTAGAACTTAGATTAAAATCATTTTTAATCATTACAAAACAGATTAGTCTGCGTACAGTTTTTCAAAAGTAACTCTAAATCTACTTTGCGTAATCAGTTACAATTTTAGATTCGAAGCTTCTAGAAACCAATTTCTATTTTTTTTTTATTATTATTATTTCCTGCTTTTCTTACGAAAAATAATTTTGGAATTGTATACATTTTAAAATTATTTTTCAGAAATATATGAGTAGTAAAATGAAATTTTTTTAACAGAAATAGATTCCTAGAAATTCCAAATGTGCTAATTTAAAACTACAGCCATTCCACTAAGAAGTTTTTGTGTTACGTATTTAAAACTATCCGCGTTGCAGTATGTTTTACAACAATTAAAAATGAATTAACATTTGAGTTCCAAACTTTAAATCTACATATTGCCTAAAATATTTAATTTAATTACTTGCCGCTTTGTATCCGTAAAATGTAATTAAAAATCTAAATAGGATGTCAAAATGTAGCGTAAGTACCGCAAATTGTCGAGTTTTGTACAACTTCTACGTACAGATGATTCCCTAAGCAAAATTTAATTATCGCATTAATTAGAAGTTATTACAAATCGTTTGGTATCAGCCAAAGGTTTTATATAATGATTTACCGCAGAGTTAGTATGAGGATGTTCTCCATTTTTATTTGTATTTATTTTTATTATTTCTTCGTACAACTCTACAAACAATTCGGATATTGTATGTCAAACGTGGCAAATGAAGTGCGTTCGTTCTATGACTAGTTTTATAAATATTCAGATCTTCATTCAATTGCTGTTGCACTCTTATGCAAAAATGCATGAATAGAAAATTTATTGTGATTATATGTATTAAATTCAGTAATACATAAATAATATGGCTCCATCTTACGTAGGAGGTAATCACGATGCCAATTTAGAATCATTACCTATCATGGAATATCATTGAATTAATTATATGTATGATAGGATTTAAGGAATAAAGAAAACTTTTATCAATATATTTTTTAAAGTTTTGATTCGATTTTCATAATTTTAGGTTGAGCAAAAAGTTCTGGGAAATTCTTAATCTAATAGTTATCAGAATTTGCATCGATAGGATACCACTAGTACATAGGAGTACTAGTGGTACAGTCTAGACGTGGCTCCATCCGATTATTGCCACTTTCGATCAATGCAACACTTTTCCAAGGGCGGTCAATTTAAATCCTTTAATGAAGTAGAAAAAGCATGTCAAAAGTTTTGCGATTCCAAGGAGCCGTCATGGTACTTCCAGCTAATCCGGAATCTCGCAGAACGATTGCACAAAGTCCTGTGACTTTCTGCCAAGCGACTACTCTGCTCGAAAGACTATGATGGTCTCTACATTGAAGAATAGTCCTTGTTGCTTTTGCTGTTAATTTGCGCATATGAATTCAAGCTTCACAAATTTCCCAGAACTTTTTGCTCAACCTAGTATTTGAAATGACTTGACAAAATTCTGCAACGATTATATAAGTTAAATTTCAAACCATTCGGCGTAGTTTTTGCGCTGTTATATGTAGACAGACGAACAAGACCAGACGACGATTATAGGTGCTACGTATTTATATAATTACGAACCCACCTAAAAATAGTCCGCAACTGCCTTTCTTGATTGGTTGGCGTTTTTTGGCTGCCTTGAAAGTATAGTGCTATCTATGAGAAAATTTTAGAACTAATATTATGAATGTGATTAAATGAAACTTTCGATCAAGTGAAGCATTACCATCCAAATAGCACAATGGCGCACCAAAAACTTTATACTTTTATAAAAATTAATAATGTGCCTAGGACTTTGGCCCACCTTGTACTTTTTGCCCTTTTTCTTAAAATGTGAAACACGCCAGCAAGAAAATAGCAAACATAAATTTTTATTTTAAATTTTCTGTCGAAGCATACATATTGAAATCTAAGATATTCAACAGTTTATTTAGTTTTAGGAAAATTAATTGTAATTTACATTAGGTGCTTAGTAAAATCTGTAAATGTCTTATTGTATAAACTCTTTTAGATTATTCAAATCATTTTCAGCTGTAGACAAAATCATTAAAATGTATTACTTACGATACTGAAGTTGAATATAAAATACATTTTGTATGCAACCAAACATGAGAAAATCCTTGCATAAAAACTACATATTCACTATGGATTTATGTTTATTTGTGTATGTTTAAAGCGTAACTTCGAAAGCTAAAACACATTTCAAAAGTGTCGTATTTCAAAAGAAATTGTGTTAAATTCAGAATCTTTTAATCTCAAAATTTCGAAATTGCTGTCAAGATAAATTATATTTAAATAAGGACGACCTTAGGCTTCATAAACTTTAGATAAATGAAATCTAAAATATGCGTTAATTTATTTTTAATTTTATCGGGGTCTTTTTATAACAGAAGATAATTGCAACTTAAAAAATATTATTCCCATTAAACTGTTTGAAATTATTCCAATACATTTTAAGACAAATTAAAATAACCTTTAAGAAATTTGATATAATAAAATTTGATAATTGAATAATACTGAAACCACACGTAAAATACAGGGTGTCTCAAATATCCCAGATACATTTTAAAATTCAATATAAAATCAAAAAGTAGTCGTACAGGAGTGTGGTTTGGATTGAAATGCTTCTCACGATGAAAAGTTTTTTTTAAGAGAATTAAAATAATTAGTTCCCAACTTCGGTCATAGATGGCGCCACTTCTCCGTATGTTTGGTTACAAACATGTCTTTTTTCTGATTAGTTTTGACGCTGTGACACAGAAATGACGACTCCCATTCGTATTATCTTTCTCAGTCGTCATTTCTGTATCACAGCGTGAAAACTTATCTGAAAACCCTGACTATGAATAGTTTCACTTCACTGGAATCTAGTTGAACTTGAACTATAGTTTCAACTAGTTTCACTTTTATTTGAAAAAATATATATTCTCTGAAAATAATAATAAATATATTTCCAGTTTATTACGATAGTACCCTTTAACGTTTCCAGAAAGTAGCTTTAGAGATGGCAGAGATAAAATAACAGCAGTAATATATTACGAATTTTCTGGTTAAAGTAAGAAAAATTTATACAGGGAGAAACATTTCTTCCTTCATTAGAAAGAAAACTTCTGAATGCGTGTGATTCAAACAATTCAACTATCATCAGGAAAAGTCTTTTCCTTTTTCTTTTCCTTTGGCATATGTGCAACTCTTCCCCTCCGGGGGAATAAGTTTTGATTGAATTTTCTGGTTTCCAATTCTTTATCGGTAGATGTTCATGTTTCCGAACCGTAATGTATTGAACGCCAGTAACGACTAAATCTTTTCCACCTGAACCCATATCCTTAGTTTGTCTCATCACATCTAAAATAATACTTTAGTGAAGCGTTTTAATCCTTCTGAAATAAAAATCAGTGTTTCATTGGAAATGAATGTTTTTTTATTAGAGTAATTAACTAAATCCATTCTCATAAAATAATTTCAAGTAACGTAATTAAATAAAGAAGAAAAATTCTCTAAGGTAAAGTTTTCTAAGGTATATATATATATATATATATATAAGGTATATATATATATATTATATTATATTATATACATAAGTTTTTGTACAATAATACCATTGAAAGACAATGAAAATGACCAATAATATGAAAACACAAACACCACATTAACCAGTTGTTATGTAAAAAGTATAGTCCCATGTACTACTTTATGAGTATTAAAATGGAAGAAAAAATAATAATATGGATACAGATAAAAAAAAAAAATAAATGAAATGCTTATATAGTGAAACACTTTATCAAGGGTACAGAATTCACATATATAAACAAGGCTGTCGTTTTCTGTAGAGAATAAAGCTAAAAGCTCAATAATTTATTATCTCTGCACCCGAACGACCACATGATCAAAATACTAGAAGAAAAGTGAACACTGAATTATATGAAAGGCCTTGAAATGGAAAAAATAAAAATAAATATTTAAATTATTTATATTATTATTTATAAATGAAATGATGTATTATTACTCAGCTTACCCTATGAAATTTTACAAGATTTATCTCTAATCTCCTGCTGCACATGTTGTGTTTTACCGCTCTAAGGATTAGGTTAATTTTTACAGTTAAGTTAAAACAAATATTATATCCAATGGTTGCAGTTAACCTAGATAAAGTACTTTGATAAATGCATTTAATTAATAAAAATACAGAATCATTACAATATTAAAATTTAAATTACCGATTAACACTTTAAAATTTATCTAACTAAACTAAAAAATTCCCAAATCACTTAATTTACAATATTATAGCTAAAATTTGGCTATAACTGCCACCTAGTGATAAAAGAAAAAATAAAAGAATGTAGCTATGTTAGAATACATAACTGCATTATAGATTTATTTCGTGGTGCTGCCATCTATTATGTAAATTTAAATATAATAAAATCCTCTTATGCATCATCAATGAATGTAAATTTTAAAATATTTTAATCTAGATACTTTAGCTACCATTATTTCCTTTTACATTTTCCAATGCTTAAAAGAGAAAAATAATAAAAAATAAACAAAAATTTCTTTAATTAAATATATAAACTAATAATTTTTTGTATCATATTTTATCCAATTTTATAATTATTATTATTCATGTAACTGTCCAATTAATATATAATTATATTTAGTTGTTATGAAAAATTATATATATATATGTGTGTGTGTGTGTATATATTTCATTCTATAAGTATAAAAATTATTACAATTATAGGAGCTAAAGAGCAGCTCCAAAAATGCAATGTATCGTTATGATTATATCTATCCTTATGATAATCCTTATGATTATATATATCTATATATATGTATATAATTATACTATATAATTTATTTATGTATTTTAATATATATATATATATATATATATATAATAAAACTTTTTGTAAATATCAACCACTTAAACAAATGAAAAATTGACCAATATACCGGGTGTCCCAAAAAGGACTGACTGATTTTAAAATTCAATAACTTCCAAACGGTGACAGATATTAAAAAAATTCTTGCAGGAGGGTTATGCATAAAGTCAAGAGTTTTTTTACAGTGATTTTCGATTTTAGTTCGAATTACAAACAATAGATGGCGCTGTAAGCAATAGTCGCTAAATACAGGCTCGATTTTTGGTCCTTTCTGTTGTTCCATGCAGAAAAAGGAGATGGAAATGTATTATCCGGGCCACGAAGTACCAAAAATCGAGCCTGAATTTAGCCTCTATTGATCGCAGCGCCATCTATTGTTTGTAAATCGAACTAAAATCGAAAGTCTTTGTAAAAAAACTTTTGACTTTATGCATAACCCTCCTGCAAGAATTTTTTTAATATCTGTCACTGTTTGGAAGTTATTGAATTTTAAAATCAGTCAGTCCTTTTTGGGACACCCGGTATATATATATATATATATATTCATATTTTTTTTCATCATCAGTATTTTATAAACTTTTTCATACTTTCATAAAATTATAAATTATGGCAAAATATGATGTATTTCTTTAACATCTTTAGACTATGCTGCATTTCAATAACTTTTTATGATTTTTACTATTGTTATAACGTTTGATTCTTCATTTTTGGTCCTTGACATTATGTCTTCAATCACTTACTGATTGGCATCTTGTATTTTAAATTAATTGGTTTGCTTATTTTGAAAGGGCTTTTATAGTTAAGATATTAAATAGTTGACTATTTTGTTTTGAGAGGTATGTTTTTATTTTAGTAAGATTTTTTGTTGGAACTATTCACTTTTTATGTAAATATTGTACATATATTATAATTGATTAATCAAGAATATACATTTATAAAATACTAATAAAATGTTTATAACATATAGTACAGTCGTGGGGGGAAAAAAGTAAACACCCCCTACTAACTCTCAACAAATTATCATAGCCAAAAGTTACTGGTACCGAACGATTGGAAATAAAGTCTACTTTTAAATGATGTATATAAAATTTGCTTAGGGGGCCATCTACATATTAAAACGAATCTAAACTTCATTTTTTTCAATGGCAATACCCAATTTTAACAAGATATTTCAAATCTTCAGTTCAAACTGTGCCTAGACACCGAATTTCAAGTCACTTGAATAATAAGTTTTTGAATTACAAACATTCAAAATTTAGTGCTTCTAATGTTAAATTACATTTTCATATTTTTATTTATATCTCCTGAAATTGTGCTCCTAATGTGCTAATTTTTTATGTAGCAATAATACTAATATACCCAAACATAAATACGTTGAATTTGCAATTTTTATAATTTTATGATATGATTATGAAATTAATATTCGAAAAAATTATGAATTGTAACCTACTATTTTTTTGATGGATTTAGATTTATTAAGTTCGGCTTTATGGAAATCCAAAATTTCACATTTTTCTTCCAAGTAGTTTTCAAATGATGCTTAAAAAACGGCAAAATGATGGTTTAAGGGGCTGTCTATGATAGAAGTGACTAGATATGTTGAAATTTCTTACGCTGTCCTGTAATCTAGCAGACTTCATTGACTGCTTGAGTGACGCTTAAGGTGCCTTGATCAAGAAGGGGCTCTCGGTTAACAATCGAATACCGAACTTCAATTTGGTTACAGCCCTTAAATTACGCTCCTTTTAAAATAATTAATTTCTCGGAAACTTATGGTACGAATTGTATAAAAATTTGTTTTTAGGCTAATTAAATGGTGTAGAATTCATTTATGCTATCAGAATTGTGTACTGCTATTGAAAAAAACAAAGTTATGGCTCGTTTTAATATGTAGATGGCCCTCTAAGCAAATTTTATATACAGCATTTAAAAGTAGACTTTATTTCCAATCGTTTGGTACCAGTAACTTTCTTCTACGGAAATTTGTTGAGGAGTTAGTAGGGAGTGTTTACTTTTTTTTCACGATTGTACATATTTATAAATATTATTTTTTTTCTTTTTTTTCTTTTCTTTTGTCCCCTTTTACTTATTATAAACTTATATTTATGATTATACTTTTTCATTAACCTAGAAAATAAAATGATTATCCACATTATTTTTTAATATTATTTTATCAAAATTAAAATTTAATCTTCATTATTATTGTTTAATATTATTTCTTCAATATTATTCGAATACAACTTTTCTTAATTTATATATGTTAAACAATTATCATTATGGTAAGCTCTAGTAAATTATTAGCGACTGTCAATTTAGGCTTTACTTATAATATTAGGTCTAATGCTCGGTACAAAGAAATTGATAAGGCTTTCTTCGGATCGTCAAACAGTTACCTATCTTATTGTCCCACAATTGATTTTAAATTTAAAAAATGTTTATCTCCTAAGTGTTTAACTTGCCCACATGCAAATGCACAACAAATTGACCAAAGTTCTAATTTTAAAATTAATGTATTTTATTTATTTATTTGTAAAACTTACAGTATATTATATTCAATTAACTGCAATTTATGTCAGTTAGAATATATTGGTCAAACCTGTAATTCTCTTCACATTCGAATCAATCAATAGAGACAAGATATTCTTAAAACTATTTCCAGAAAGGTTGAACATTTACATTTTCAACACCATGACTTTCAAAATATTACAATTAATATATTAAGCATGCTCAAAAATCTTAATGATAGGTTAATCTATGAATTAATTTATATCAAATCTCGTAACTCTGTAATATCCTTATGGTCTTAATTCAAACATATTTAATCGTACAAACCTTGTTTATACTAATATTAATAAGATTGAACATTATTGCAGTACTTATGCTAATTTAAATCATCCAGCTCACAATAAAACTACACGTACAAAACTAAGCAAAAAAAGTTCTAATGTCTAGAAATTATATTAAACAGACTTCATCTAATCTGGAAAATGAATTCAATAATTCATACAATTGGATCGTCATTAGAAAACACATTTTTTTAATCAAAAAGAAAAGTCTTAATAGGTATTATAGGGGTGTTTCTTATCATTAAATTTATCTTCACTTTTTAGTGATATCTTTTTTTATCCTTTATATTTTAGAATTAATCTTCCTAATGTAAAAATTTCAAATAATACGTATACAAAACTAACAATACTAAATTAATAATTTCATTTTCAAATAACGTACTCAATAAAATTAATTTACATAATTTAATTAACAATAAATTTCAAATTTTCAATAAAAATTTTGCAATAAATCATATAGATACAATATTACATTTGGACGCAGCATTTTCAATTACAATAAATTTGCTATTTTTTTTACATCACATGATAACCCTCCATGCTTATTTATGTAATGATCCTAGTTATAGTAAATATGTAAACACATTTCATGAGCATATTATTACAGGGGATATTAATATTGTAGATAATGGTTTTTTTTTTACGCACTTTCATGTTAAATGGTAATAATTTTTGTATACCATCGTGTTATACAATTAACTAATTTTAAAATAATTTAATTTAGATCTTGATCTTTCTATATATAAAACTGAGGATGACTATAATAAACCTGTTGCATTTTTCAATGAATGGAAATTAAATGTTTTAAGTAACTTATACCTTGTACTTTACAGAAATTTTGAGAATTATAATTTTAATATTAAACAGTTAAATAGTAAAATAAAAAAAAAATTACAAAATAAATTTATTATAATATATGTTGATATATCACCAAAAAACTGTGCTTTCATTTGCAAATATTATTACTCACAAATAATTTCTAATGCCATAAATAGACGTTCAAATTAAAAAAAACTAATCTTCATACAATCGTTAATAATCGACATATATTTCAATATTATAAATTAGTACACATTAAAAATAGCAACTATAAACTGTTTGATATTACAAAGCAAAATGATAATTTATATAGCAAAAAAAATCGTTTTAAACTTGTAAATATTATAAAAAATTTAAATAACATTAAATACACAAGACCTATGACTTTAATGATTTGTTTAATAACATTGATATCACAGATATGTTTAGAATTGTCAATTTGTTATTCAAAGAATATAGAAGTTCTTTAAATTTAATGACTAATATTTCTTTATATTACTTTAAAACATTCACTAGATTTATTCTTCATCATAATTATATTATTTTTAATGACACTATATATCCACAAAGATGTCGTTTTTCGGAGCGAGGGATTGTATCATCGATTCTGGCAGAATTGTATTTTTATTATTATGAACGTAAATCATCTATTGTTGATTGTAAAATGTACCTTCATATTGATGATATATATATACATATATATATATTTTTTTGTCAATCAAATTATTTATTACCAAAAAAATATCATAAAAATTTAAAATATAGTAAGAATGATGTGATAAATATTGTAATAAATTTCCTATATCTTAAATTAGTTCTTTGCGATAATCATAAAATATTCAGAAGTCAATGTGCTTGAAATATTGAAATCAATGTTATTGAAAGGTATTTTTCATTTTTTGTTTTCTCTTTTGATCTAATATGTGTCACTCACTGCTTGAAATTTACAGTTATTCAGGCTAGAGAACGATGACTTACTTTTGTACTTTTTTTACACAAATTGAAAAATTACCGATCTTGCTTTGTCTAAAACAACGTATTTCTTTTCACCCTTTATTCGTTAATTTGGAAAATACTGCACTTGCTTTTTGAAAAAAAATATCTATTTAACATTTTATCACTGCGTTAAAAAAAAAAAAGGTCAAAGAGGAAGAATTTTCTCAATTGCCTTTCAAATAAGTCTTCTTCTCTTTTGTGAAGTATAGAGGTGAAGCTTTAAAGGAATATTTTTTTTAAACACTTTTATTTGAAAATACTTTTTTTTTAATTTAATGAACTCGCGATTTCCATTTGAAGTGAAAAAGAGGATGAAAGAAAAAAATATATCTTTTTAGAACTTTGCCGTTCTACAACGAAATCTTTAGACATAAACAGTGAAAATTAATCCCCAACATAAAAAAAAATACTAGATAATATTCTGCCTTTTGTGCTCAAATAAAAATTACTGAAGGATCACTCAACTCCATGCTTCTCCGATTATTGATTGACTACGAACTGACCCCGTAGACATCCAGCCCCTAAGGAGAATGTCTGTATCAACACACTTATGTTCCTCTTCCCTCCCCTCTATAGAAAACGTCTGTTTATCCTGATCCCACTCACAATCCTCGATGTATGTGTGTGTACTTTGCTTTCATATTTGAAGAGTTATTCTGCCATCATTTCCAGGATCAAAAGCTCTTCGAACAAATCCGGAAAGCTCTCTGTTAGGGGTCCGGATTGCGGAATGTCGGAAATTTATTTTTAATGTGTTCGAGTGTTTTACTTATTAGTGTTAAAGCACGTCTCATTTCTTTGAAGGGTAAGATGTTCTCAGGTGTTCCTGTTCTTGAATAGTTGCCAGTAGTATAACGTCGGTAATTCTGAAATATTTATACAAATAAAAGTAGATTAAAAAAAGACAGGAGAGAATTAAAAAAAGACTAGCAACTAAGAAAATGAGATCTGTATCTCAGTAAAGACTTTAGCATAAGATATGATAAATGATATTATGTGATAAATTATAGGTTTTAAGTTTCCTTTGTTAAATTTATTCGAATAAGTTGGTATTAACAATTTTAGCTATTTGTCTGGTTGTTAAGTTTTCAAATACTAATATCAATGACGACTCATGACCTGATTGTTTCAACCTTTAGCTCTCTCAAAACAAAGTGTTAAACTTTGCAAATGCTTCAGTTTTTAGAACCAATATATATTTTCGTTTTCTCAAGAAATATTTTCTTTCAGCAAACACCTGCTTTAAATATATAGCTTTATTTTATAATGCTTTATGTTTACTTATTTATTTTATTATGGTACTTAGAGCACATTTAGATCGAATTTTCCAATGGGTAAAATTAAATGAAATGAATTATTTCTCTTTTTACAGTTTGTCGCTGGCAAGGAAAAAAATCCCGATTTAGAAAAGTAGGCTATAAAAACAATGATTATGTTTAATTTAGGGGAAGGGGCTGGCATTAAATTTTCTTAAGGGGGCTCGTCAGCTTCCGATTGCCCCTTATTAATGTAAGGTCTATGGGCATTTGATGCATTCGTATATTTAAAATATCTCCGCGGGAAATTAATATTTTTAACCTCTATTTTTTGTGTTACACTTCCTAAAAGGTGTTTCTTTTTTTCTGAGTTCTCAAAATATTTCTAAAGTATAGACTTAATTGTATAGGAAGTGTTAAAATCTTTACTCACAGTTCACCTGCTTTTAACGCATAAAATATTAAATTCTGCATAGATTTTAGAAATATTTTGAAAACTAAGAAAAAAGAGCATCCTTCTTTAAGAAGATTAAACAGAAAAAAGATGTTAAAAATATGAATTTCCCGAGAAGATATTTCAAACATACGAATGCATCAAAAGTCCATAGACTCATCATTACGGCGGAGAATTCCGAAGCTGAGTGACCAGCCCTTTTAAGAAAAGATAGCCAAATTTTCTATCCAAGGCATGCGTCGTTATTTTAATTATTTGTGGTGGCTTGCAAAACTTTTTACTTACATGTTAATATTTTGTATGCTAATTATTTGTGCTTCTCTTTGAATAGCAAATTTTATTATTTAACTGTTTGAAATAGTAAGTATTTTTTAATAAAATTTCAGGCAGGTATTATGCTTCCCAACATTTTTTTAAAATTATTCAACAAGACAATGCATTCCTGCAGGAATATAAGCGTACAATATTTTCTTTAATAACGACTTAGCATTAATTTATTCATATTCTATCTGGGCCTTCATTTTTGGCGAGTTTGTCAAAAATATCTAAACGTTGCATAGACCCTACTTGCTCTTTCTTATTCAATTTTTGTTATTTTTACAATTCATCATTAGAAGAGTGCTTGTGGCCGTCAAGTGTGGCGATCACATGCTCTTTCGCTTCCGCCTTTTTAAAATTCATGTTTCTCGGCATCCAATTTTTAAATTCAATTTTTATATAATTGGTTTTACAAGTTCTATACTGCCAAAAATCTGTAGATTTTGCTGCATAGTCACTCCACCGCTTTTATAGAAAACGATGGAGCAACTATGCAGCAAAAGCTGCAGATTTTTAACAGTGTATACACGACAGGATTCAATTAGAACATTTATAAAATTGTTACAAGCACATTTTACAGTATTAGTAGTAGACACTTTCCTTTTGCAAAGCCAAGTCAGACTTCAGTTCACAAGTCAAGCGACTTTTGGCAATGGGTTGGTTATTTGATAAGTCAATTTTTCTTTATTACATAAGACATTTTTCGATGTCGCAGGGTGTGATTTAACGAAATAGTTGTACCATTCTGAATTATATACCGAAAGATACTGTAGGAAAGGTAGATACTGTAGATATTGCGCTTTAATTTGATTTTTAAAAAATGATGTACGACACATCAAACTGCTGTGATTCTTATTTATAACATGGCAGAAAAGACAGTCGGCTGCACAATCTTTCGCGTTAGATCACTAGAGCCACGTGATGCTCTTTTCGTGCACCTGCATTTCGGGCATCACGTAACTCAAGTGGCCTGAAAAAAGAGACTTGTGTAATGCACCATGGCAGCCTACCTTTTTCGTTAGCCTCAGTAAAATGTGTTATGATGTCAGTACCCAGAAAAAAACTATATTCTTCTCCTAGTGACGACTTTTAAGCCTCACGATTTTTCTTTAAGACTGTTTTCAACTGCTCTGCTCAACAAGTGCAAAACGTTCTGACACATTTGCAAATTCATTTTTTAACGGAAAGATATAAAATTGGAAAGCCTGACCATGGAAGGGATTTGGAATCGAACTGTGTTTTCCATTTTTGGATCCATAAGTTACCTATGGAGTTATAAGCAATTTTGAACACGTGACAAACATGTTTTCTCCCTTAGCTGACCGGTTTTTCTGCTTTCTTCGGGAACTTCGGCTCAAAACGTCAACTTTGACACTATTTCCTGAAAGATCCATTGCGTTTGAAAAAAAAAAAAAAAAAAAAAACGGAAAAAACTGCTCGATGACATAGTTTCTGAACAACAACACCGGCTAGTTTCATGCATTTCCGACCAAAACTAAATTTAAACTTATGTCAGAAAGTTGCCTTCTTCGATTTGAGAACAACCTTAAATGTTGTTTGACAGACCTCAAAATGATTATAAACATAAGCAACAAATACAGGGGTTGGACAAAATAACATAAACACTTGTGAAAAAAAAAACACTCAAAAGAAACCTTTCTTATACTCCTGCCCTTTAGCGGTGAAAGGTGCCACCTACCGAATGAGAAAGTACACACATCAGTCTGCTTCTAGCAGTGGTAGAAGTCGGATGCGAAATATATTTCTGTGTTAAAATTGAGTTATGGCTGACCTCTCTGGTTTCGAAACAGACATGATTGTCGGCGACCGTCTTGTTGGAGCCTAAGTAACGATAATGGCAACCCTTCTAGGTGTTGGGAATAGTACAGTGTCGACTGTAATGTCAGCATATTTGAAACACGTAAAAACATCATCTAAAAGCACAACAGTGGTCGAAAGATTTTGAAGCGGATTGTGGCAAAAAAAAAAAAAAAAAAAAAAAAAAAAAAAAACACAAGACGACAGCATCCTAGATAACATCTGAGTGAACACACATCTACAGGAAGCAGTTTCATCAAAAACTATCCGGTGTGAACTGCATATGGCAAAAATTCATGGTAGAGTGGCTATTTCAAAACCAAACAAATTCTCTTTTCACAGGTGTTCACATTATTTTGTCCAACCGCTGTATCTTGAGAACTTATTTATAGAAAAATCGTGAACTTTTTTTTATCAAGTCCTTTTAATAAATTATTTTTTGTTATTACTGAATTAATATAAAAAGAAACCTAATTCATTCAGCTAACCTTGATCAATAAGATTAGCTGGGTGAATTGGGCCCGCTAGATTTGTCGGGGATAGTTGACAGAGTCAGTTGGTAGAGCACTGGAAGCTACAGCCAAGAAATCCCTCGTTTGAATCCTGTCTGACATTTTTAGCCCAGTTGGAAATTTACAACTTATGTGATTTATTTACCAATTAGAATAATTGTATTAAAATTAATCTACTATAGCTCTCTTGCTGTACTTGATATTTATTATGCATGCTATTTCTAAAATTAATCTGCAAAAACTCTATGTATACGCTGCTTTATGTTACTTTAGAATTCGGTAAGCGATGCTTTATATATGAAAAATTAATTAATTAAAAAACAATAAGAAAAATTAGTTCACCTTTACTGATGACCACATTTTTATTAAAATACCTGCTTTCATTGTAACTGTAATCTCGAAGTTTTTATATGTAAAGCTCATTTTTATTTATATTTTTATTTTTGCAAATATAGTTTATTTTATCGTAAGAATGGTATCGATTTGTGCGTACGAAATAGTAGATATGTTTATTATAAGATTTTTAAAAGCCTTCTAGTGTAACTGTAATCACTTTCGCCATATATATTTTATTTTAGAAGAAATGTGTGATTTTTCTTACATAAATTAAATAGATATAATGCATTTGAAAATTTCGTTTAGTACTGTTAAAAGTTCATAGGTTTTTCTAGAAACAACTGTATTTCGTATTGTTTTGAAATGTTGCTTAAATCTTTAAAAAATGGATTGTTTTAGTGTAAAAATCACAAAATTAACAATTTCATCAGATTACGTAATTTTGAAGTACTACAGAAAATGACTTTAAGAAAGCTTTATTGGCCTTTCCCATGTCAGTTGTTTTTGTGAAATAATTTTATTTATTACAGTTTTGAAACTGTACCTACAGTTTACAAACCTATATATTTCTTGACATTTTCTAATGAAACTGGCAGAACGCGTAAATTTTGAAACCTTAGTAATAATCCAATATTGGACCAATATTGTTTATATTGTATGTATTATGGCCAATATTGCCAAAATAACATGAAATATTGCTCGAACATTGGGGCATTTTATATTTTGCTAATTTTGATACAATATTGGAAAGAAATGTTTTACCATCTTACTGATAACATTTCTAAACTTTTGGCGTTTCATTGTAAATAAACTTGCAATATGAAGTCAAAATTTTAGAAATATTGATGTTTCATTTCCAATCTTTCCAATATAAAGCTAAAACTTAAACACTCTTAATGTCATTTCACTGGAGGTATTTTTATGAATCCAATATTGTCGCAATACTGAACTGAAATACAACCAATATAACCGGTATTCGGTAGCTACTAGGAAAAAATTATTTCATTTTAGTATAAAGTTTATTTATGAGAAAGTTATATAAATACCTTTTTAATACTTCTTTTTTAAAATATCCCCCGTCAATTTTAGTAATTATAGCATCACTTGAATACCCTCAATATACTCATTTGGGCGTTGCTGTCACTCCCGTTTCCTTTCTTATTCTTTCAAACACATGAAACTGCCCTTGAATTGCACACACTTCATCAAACAACAAGCCATAGCGACAGTAATTAAAAGCGGTTCTCTAATGCTTCTTGCACTCCGATATTCAAATTACACCATCCTTTGTTCAATAACTGATTTATGTACGTTCGTTTACAATATATATGGCACTTGACACACATTACTTGGTATACCATGTAACTTACTTCGATTAAATAATTTTATTTATTTCACTGCTAAAACTCTCGAATTTATAAAAATTATTAGTTTTTAAAAATATTTCCATTGATATTGACAGAGTTCGTAGATTAATAATATGATTGCTCTCCGACGTAAGATACAATTTAGGAAAAATCATAAGCAGGACGAACTTGCGTTTCGCAATGCATTTTTAAAATACCATCTACTATCAAAGTTTAGTAATTACAACATTTTTCACTTGAATACCTACATATATTCATTTGTGTATCGCTGGCATTCCCTTTTCCTTTCTTATCCATTAGAAGCACGTGAAACTGCCCTTTAAATTCCACACTCTTCATCAAAAGCGAAGTCATAGCGACATTAATTAGAAGCGGTTCCCTAATGATTCTTGTATTCCGATATTCAAATTACGCCACCCTTTATCCAATAACCGATTGGTGTAGGTTCGTTTACAATGTGTATGGCACACATTAATTGGAAAAAGCTGAAATTTAATGAGAGAATGCATTTCGGTAATAGATTTTGTAAAGAATCTGAGTGGAAGTGGGTACAAAACATTTTAGTTATCAATATTCGTTCAGAAAAAGTAATATGGTAAATTAAAAATTGACTTCAAAGTTCAATTAATCTATGGATTTTTGCATAATTTCGAGGTTAAAATACATTGCTTTATGCATTAAATGTTCAATGGAGATTCGCTAAATGTATTGCATTACAAAGAAGTTTTTTAGACAGAAAACGTTACTTACGCATAATTGTAAAAGTTCGATTATAAGAATTTTATGTTCAAATAAACTGATAACATATGAATGTTCTTTCAGAAAAAGCAATATCGTAAATTAAAAATTGACTACAAAGTTCAGTTAATCTATAGATTTTTGCATAATTTTGAGGTTAAAATACATTGCTTTATGCATTAAATGATCAATGGACATTCGTGAAATGTTTTAGATTACACAGAAGTTTTTTAGTCAGATCCTCCAATGAAAAATGTTACTTACGTATAATTGTAAAAGTTTAATTGTAAGAATTTTTATGTGCAAATAAAGTGGTAGCTTATCAATATTCGTTTAGATAAAGCTATGTGGTAAATTAAAAATTGACTTTAAAATTCAATTAATGTATAGATTTTGGCACTTTTTGTATAATTTCGATGTTAAAACACATTGTTTTATGCATTACATGATCAGTGGACTTTAGCTAAATGTATTAGATTGCAAAGAAGTTTTTTTAGACACATCATTCTACAGAAAACGTTACTGACGCATAATTGTTAAAGTTCAATTATAAGAATTTTTATTTAGGAAGAAAATGAGTGCTTATCAATATTCGTATAGAAAAGGCAGTATGGTAAATTAAAATTTGACTTTAACGTTCAATTAATTTATAAATTTTTGCATAATTTCGAGATCAAAATACATTGTTTCATACATTAAATGATCAATGGACATTTGCGAAATGTATTACATTATAAAGATTTTTTTAGACAGATCACTCAACAGAAAACGTTACTTACATATATTTGTAACATATCGTTGACAAGAATCTTTATGTTCGAATAAAATTATAGCTTATCAATATTTGATCAAATAAAGCAATATGGTAAATTAAAAATTTATTTCAAAATTGAATTATTCTATGTATTTTTGCCTAATTTCGAGGTTAAAATACTTTGCTTAATGCATTAAATGATCAATGGAGATGTTAAATTTTTTTAAGCCTTTGTGTTTATTGTAATCACCTTTAGCGTAGGTATTTTATTTTTTTAAAACGTATTTAAAAGCTTCCAAAAAATTTATTTTCTGTAAATTGAATTTTAATCAGTTATTCGTGGTTCAAAATACTTCTTTGAAGAACTTCTTGTAGAAATAATGTAATAACAATAACAATAATCATAATTGTAAAAGTTCGATTATAAGAATTTTATGTTCGAATAAACTGATAACTTATAAATGTTCTTTCAGAAAAAGCAATATGGTAAATTAAAAATTGACTACAAAGTTCAGTTTAGATTTTTGCATGATTTCGATGTTAAAAGACATTGATTGCTTTATGCATTAAATGACCAATGGACGTTTGCGAAATGTATTACATTACAAAGAAGTTTCTTAGACAGATCATTCTATAGAAAACGTTACTGACGCATAATTGTAAAAGTTCAGTTATGAGAATTTTTATCTTCAAATAAAATGAGTGCTTATCAATATTCGTTTAGAAAGAGTAATATGGTAAATTAAAAATTGACTTTAAATTTCAGTTAATTTATCGATTTTTGGATAATTTTGAGGTTAAAAGACATTGTATCCTACATTAAATGATCAATGGACATTTGCAAAATGTATTACATTATAAAGAAGTTTTTTAGACAGATCATTCTACACAAAATGTTATTTACACATACTTTTAACAGATCGTTGACAAGAATCTTTATGTTCGAATAAAATGATAGCTTATCAATATTTGATCAGAAAAAGCAATATGGTAAATTAAAAACTGAATTCAAAGTTCAATTATTCTATGGATGGCCTAATTCCGAGGTTAAAATACATTGCTTTACGCATCAAAGGATCAATGGAGATGTAAAAAGTTTTTGAGCCTTTGTGTTTATTGTAACCACCTTTAGCATATGTATTTTATTTTTTGAAAACGTAACTAATAGCTTCCAAAAAAATATTTTCGGTAAATTGAATTTTTATTAGTTATTCATAGTGCAAAACACTTCTTTGAAGAACTCCTTGTAAAAATAATTTAAAATAGAAAACAAAATTGTAAATGATTTTTAAAAATCCTCCGTCGCTTCAAAATGTTACACGAATGTTAAAAATCGGGGGAAAAAAACCCTAATTTTCAACTCGTTACAAATTAAAAACTAGATTTTTTTTTTTTTTTTTTTTTTTTTACTGGTAACAAAATAAAATCTTACAAATACATATTTTTTATCGATTTCAAGTCTATGGGAATTTGGCGAAATATTAGAGATATCGCCAAGTTGGCGACACTTTGGGCAACTCATTTTTTGCCGGCAAATTTGGCGATATATTGCCAAGTTGGCGATAAATTTGGAGGTATTTGGCGACAGAACAGGGTCCCCCCTATGGTACCCCCCCCCTTATATGTATATAGATGCATTAAATGCTGTTCAATAACCTATGACCACAAATTTTTTTCTCCCATATAAAACTAAAATTAATTAATTAAAATTTAATTAATGAATTAATATTTGAAAAAAAAACTGTATTATCATCAAGTGTCATCCACTATAAGTTTAAAAAAAATTATTTGAACTTGAGTGGATGAATAATAAGTATTTTATTGAAAATTTGAACAAGATATATATAGGCAGAGTGTGAACTAATAGTAGGAATTGAAAAAGGACTCTTAATCAACATGGATTAGATATTCTAGGCCATTTTTAAATTAAATTCGCATCTGTAAAAAAAAAAAAAATCCATTTTAAATTTTATCTGAAAATATTACATAACTTTTCTAAGACATATGCATAAAGTACTTTTGCGGATAAAACAGTAAACATATCTATCTTCAATTTAAAAATATAGATGTGAGCTGCATACAATGAAAATAAAAGCGTAAAATATTAAAGTATCGAATAGTTTACTTACAATAGTTAATTAAAAAATACATTTAGATTTTTTTTTTTTTTTTTTTTTTTTTTTTTGCAAAAGTAGTATGGAATCTGAATATTTTTTAAATATTCAGAATTTGTTGATATAATAGTCGTATGACTCTTTAATTTTGCTCTTGAATATAGCATGAAGTCAATTTAATTATGCTATAAATAAATATATTTTAAAAATGCCATGTCAAAATATGTTCTCTTTTAAGAAGTACAATAATTCACAAAATTTCAAATCCCATACAAGAATAATTTCGTTCTCTTCCAGTTTTTTTAGGTAGCTTTCATTACAAAAAGCTACCTATTGCAGCCGTTCGGAGGAAAACGATTCCGAAAACTTTTGGTATATTTTCACCGATCATGATCCCTAGACCCCGAAACCACCCCCGTTCAAAATTGATACATATATATATATATACATTTATATATATCCATATATATATAACCATTAATTAAACATCACCGACCATCATCAAAAACTGCAATATTGTGAATGATTGACTACACGCCATAAACCAACAATATAGAACTGCATGTGTAAAATAAAGTACCGTATACCTAATTACAAGAATTAACATGGAAGAAAAAAAGAAGAATATGGATTCCGAAAAAATTGAAAAACTTATATATTGAATTACGTTTTCAAGAGTACAGAATTCAATGATATAAGCAAATCGGTTGTTTTCTGTGGGAAAAAAGTTATAAGCTGAAAAAAATTTTCCCCCGTACTCAAACAACCAATATAATCAAAATAATAGTTTCAAGATGAATACAGAACATTATCAAATGGCATGAAATGAAAAAAAAAAAAAAAAAAAAAAAAAAAAAAACTACAACCCATTAAATATCTAATTTATAGCAATAGAAATCCCACAAAACATACCGTATTAATTCCCAGTAGATTTTCAAAATATATTCCCGCACATGGAATCCAAAAAGCATGATAAGATCAAGGTGAATAAAACAGTTAAGCTAACACAGAAATTAAAAGCTATGGAGTCAGTTAATTCATGTTGAAATATTGTGATAAATATAATTAATATAATATAAATAAAAAATAATTACATTATTTATAATACCTAAAAACAATTTTAAATTGTATAATAACAATTTTACAACATTGCCAAAATTCAACGTTAATTACCACCTAGTGTAAAAAATTAAAATTATGACTTTAAAGAGGCTATTTAAAAATACAAAATTTATGGTGCTGCCATCTATTATTATTTTATTCAAATGTCACGGTAAGTAGAACCTAATACATGCTAATGAATTAAAATGTATCAACTGCATTCCTACACACATCCTAATATAAACAATACCATACTGTATTATTTCATTATTCAGAATTTTTTTTAAATAAATTAAATGTTAATACAATATATTATATTACCATACCATTAAATCTACACTGAGAAATTAAAAAAAATTAACTTGATAATATATAGAATATAGGCTATATGCTATAAAATAAATAAATTATATATTATAAAAATATAATAGTCGTAATATTTAGCTTTACATATAGAAAATGAACAGGAAAGAAAAAAATATTAAATAATAAAATAAATGAATAACAAGTTGGAAATTGCTCGTCAAACGTGGCAAAAGAGGTGCGTTCGTACTATAACTAGTTTTATAATTATTTTTTGCACCCCATATTGTACTGAATGTATATTTTTTGCGCTTTATAAGTGCATAGTCTGTAACATCATTAAAATGCACTTACAATAATTTTTTCCCCATTCCCCGTAAGGTAACGGAAAACTTTTGACTGTCCCTGTAATTAAACTATACATTCGATTTTTATAAAATTTGAAATGGCTCGACAAAATTTTGCAGCAATTATATATTTAAAATTTCAGACCATTCGGAAGGCTGTAAAATCATTAAAATGCATTTGCAATAATTTTTTCCCATTGGCCATAATGTAACGGAAAACTTTTGGGTGTCCCTGTAATTAAACTATACATCCGATTTTCATAAAATTGGAAATGGCTCAATAAAATTTTGCAGCAATTATATAATAAAAATTTCAGACCATTCGGAAGGCTGTAAAATCATTAAAATGCATTTGCTATAATTTTTTCCCATTGGCCGTAATGTAACGGAAAACTTTTGGGTGTCCCTGTAATTAAACTATACATCCGATTTTCATAAAATTGGAAATGGCTCGACAAAATTTTGCAGCAATTATATATTAAAAATTTCAGATCATTCGGTCGGGTAGTTTTTGCTCTGTTATATGCGGACGGACGGACAGACAGACGGACAGACGGACAGACAGATGGACTGAACGACGACTATAGGTGCTACGTATTTATATAATTACGAACGCACCTAAAAATGGATGTTTATATAAGATTGTCAGATACTAAAATTCCAAATAGCCTAAAGATCAAATATATAGTGTGTGAATTATGCTTATATTAGGCATAAAAAATCTTTAAAAAAAAAAAATATATATATATATATATATATGATTGTGCCAATCAAACATATAAACCGATAATTAATCATGAAATACAATGTCGAAAATAAAACACTATTAAATAGTATAGAGGAATAATAATAAAAACTGTTTACCCAATTTTAATACATACAGTATAACATTAGTTAATCAAATAAACCAATATGCATAATAATCACTAAAAAGTTGGTATACTATTATTAATTTATATGACATTGTCCTGAGTAGACTAAATTAAAAATAAGTTAATATTGAATTTGATTAAATAAGTTAAATTTAATATGAAATAAAAAAAAAGAGGAATAACCACCAATTACATATAAAACATCAAATCAACATCCATATAAAATACGTATTAGAAATGTAGTTATAATACAAAAGCCCCATTTTTTTAAAATATATATATAAATTAACCATTGCGTATTATCCAGACAACACCACCCTCCTCCGTACTCTAACATCTACCCACCCAACCATCCTATAGTAATTGTTTATTTTTATTTTACAATTTTTAATTTTTTATAAATATTTTTTATTTTATAATTTTTTTTGTAATTTTGTTTACGCATGTGTTAATTTTTTTTTTTTTTTTAGATCATTTAAGTACTAATTGTATATTAATGAATATATGAATTTTTTTGGAAAACCATGATTTAATGCATCATGAATTAGTTTTTTAATATTATTGTTAATTAGATGAGAAGAACATAAACATTTTATTCTATGTAAATGATTAAGTAGTATATTTCGATATACAGAATGATGAAGACAATATTTAAAATTTGTAAATGTAATAACTTTGAATTTAAATTCTTTACGTTTATCATATAAATCAGTTATTGTTTTGTTGTCTTTTATTGTAATGTTAAGATCTAAGAAGTTAATAGTATTGTTAGATAAGAGGTTTTCCGTTAATTCCAAATTAGTGGGATATTCAACTGGAAATTGAGAAATTTTAGATTGATCAGTGGCAATTAAAATTATGTCATCAATATAACGATATAAATGGGGATTATTATTAGTAAAAGTACGTTCATAGTGATATAAGTACAAGTCTGATAATAAAATGGATGTACAACCACCTTGTGGTATACCGACGTGCTGTAAATATAATGTATTATCTTGCAATATATAATTAATATAGATAATAAAGTTTGTTAATTATTTAAAATAAGCTAAATCAATATTAGATGGTAATTCCAGTTTTTTATAATACTTTTTAAATAATGCATTTATTATATTATGTAAATCTAATAAGTCTATATTATTAGAAGGATCTTTGAAGTCATATGTCGTTATATTATATACACAGTTAAGATTTTTTAAAATAGTGACCAGTTGATAGCTATTTTCTATACAATGTGTATTATCATTGTTTGTAGTAAGTATATATAATTGATTAAGAATTTTTAATAGAAGTTTATTGGCTTTATTATTATATGTATTGCAACCAATAGTTACAGTCTTAAATTTAATTGGAGTTTTATGAAATTTGGGAATTAGAACTAAATAAGGATAATTAAAATTAGTAGATAGCATATTTAATAGTTTATAATAACTTTGAATTTTACGATTATTTACAATTACATTTTCATTAGTTTTTGAAAAGATTTATTAGAAGAAATACAGGTTGTAAGAAGTTGGTGATAATAAGATTTACATATGATTGCATAATTATTAGGAGATTTGTCTACATATGTAATAACGTAGTTTTTTTGTAATTTAGTTATTTGTAGGAAAAAATGCTTTGGTTTAATAGAAACCAAATCAGAAATATTATTTTTTAAAGCCATAGTTAATTTTTCAATTACTAATATTTTCCATTGATTAAAATATGCGATAGGTTTATTGTAATAGATTGAAATTTTATATATAAAAATATCTATATCATATGTAAACTGTTTGATTATAGATTTAACAGTAAATTTAGATGGAAGTCTATATTTAGTACCAAAACCCATTAGTTTTTTCAATTTAAAATCATTAACAATATTAAGATTTCCAGTGATTATATGTCCATGATCATTGTTTATATATTTTTTTAGATTGGGGTCATTGCAATTACACGGAAAATTACTTGCAGCAGATGTATTTTTTGAAAATGTATTGTAGTTAAATATATCTGATCTTTGTCATACTGTAACTCTTGTATTTATGAACAGATTTGGATAAAATTTCGTGTGTACATAGTACATACCAATGTCTCGACCGAGTGTGTTGGCCAGCTTCATCCGCCATCTTGTTTCAAAATGGCGGCCATTTAAATTTTTTTTTAATTAAAATTTAAAAGAAGGCACAAAAAATTAAACATTGAAAAAGATTTTTTCTTATGTGTTTGGGCTTGATACAAAGATTCTGGAGCAATTTTAGTTTTGCCTATATCTTAAAAAATGGCTGAGTTATAGCACTTTGAATTTCTAGCATGGCTGACATTTTGAAACGATCTGATTTTTGTCACGTGATAAAAGGCGTATTTATGAACTTATTTGGATGTGACAAGGAATATGCATAGTGCATAGCAATTTCTCAACGGAGTTCGTTGGCCAGCCTCATCCGCCATCTTGTTTCAAAATGGCGGCCATTTAAAAATTTAAAAAATTTTAAGATTTAAAATGAGGCACAAAAAATTTAGACATTGAAAAATATTTTTTTTTATGTGTTTGGGCTTGATACAAAGATTCTGGAGCATTTTTAGTTTCGTCTATATCTTAAAAAATGTCTGAATTATAGCACTTTGAATTTCTAGCATGGCTGACATTTTGAAACGATCTGATTTTTTTCACGCGATAATACACGCATTTATGAACCGATTTGGATGTGACAAAGAATGTGCATAGTACATAGCAATGTCTCGACCGAGTTCGTTTGTCAGCCTCATCCGCCATCTTGTTTCAAAATGGTGGCCATTTAAAAATTTAAAAAAAAATTAAAATTTAAAAGTGAGGTACAAAATAATTAGAAATTGAAAAAGATTTTTTCCTTATGTGTTTGAGCTTGATACAATGATTCCGGAGCATTTTTTTTTTCGTCTGTGTCTTAAAAAATGGCTGAGTTATAGCAGTCTGAATTTCTAGCATGGCTGACATTTTGAAACGATCTGATATTTGTCATGCAATAATATGCGTTTTTATGAACCGATTTGGACGTGACAAGGCATGTGCATAGTACATAGCAATGTCTCGACCGAGTTCGTTGGCCAGCTTCAAACGTCATCTTGTTTCAAAATGTCGGCCGTTTAAAAATTTAAAAGAAGTTTAAAATTTAAAATGAAGTACAAAAATTTATAAATCGAAAAAGATTATTCTCTTATGTAGCTTGATACGAAGATTCTGGAACAGTTTTTGTTTCGTCTATATCTTAAAAAACGGTTGAGTTATAGCACTTTGAGATTCTAAAGTGGTTGACATTTTGAAACGATCTGATTTTTGTCACGCGATAATACGCGTATTTATGAACGGATTTGGATATAACTTGATGTGTACATAGTATATACCAATGTTTCGACCGAGTACGTATATCTTAAAAAAATGGCTGAGTTATAGCACTTTGAATTTCTAGCATGACTGACATTTTGAAAGGATCTGATTTTTGTCGCGTGATAACAGGAGTATTTATGAACCGATTTGGATGTGACAAAGCACGTGCATAGCACATAGCAATCTCTCGGCCGAGTTCGTTTGCTAACTTCATCCGCCATCTTGTTTCAAAATGGCGGCCATTTAAAAATTTAAAAAAATTAATTTAAAATGAGGTAAAAAAAAATTAGAAATTGAAAAAGATTTTTTTTCTTATGTGTTTCAGCTTGTTACAAAGATTCCGGATCATTTTTTGTTTTGCCTTTATCTAAAAAAAAAGGCGGAGATATAGCAGTTTAAATTTCGAATGTGTGTAACATTTTGAAAAATCTGATTTTTTGCCTGCAACAGCACTCGTATATATCAACCGATTTAGATATGAATGAGCATGTGCACAGGAATTACTAAGGTCTCGACCAAGTTCATTGGTGCGCTTTGTTGCACCCATTATGTTGTTTTAAAATGACAGGCTATCACCGATAATTCGGGTTAATATAATTATTAATGTAATTCGGGATATCACCGAATTTGGCAACAAAATATAAATCACTTTAATAAAACCAGCTTTCATAACGCTGACTAATTTCACTTAATTCTCATTCATAATCAATATTGACAAAAATTATTATTTAATCTTCTAAAATCGGGTTCCACTAATTTGGGCTCCGTGTGTTTGAATAATATAATCTGGCTTTTAAAAAATAAGGAATACGAAAGCTACCTCTTCCTCCCGGCACTGGCCGGAAGGACTTTTTTAAGAATAGTTTTACTTTTGATAGGAAATTTTTGTTCGAATGATTTATTGACTATGAAAATCATGTATACTATAAAAAATTTAATTCAATTTTATCCAAAAAAACGTAACCTATTCGTTTAATATTAATATACAAATAGTAATTAAAAAAAATATTTTTCAAATAATTTTACTTTGATCTAATGCTAAAAACCATTCCATCTTTAAATAAAAGAATAACAATATATTGTTCCAATAATTTATTGGATATAAAAATAATGTATAATGTAAAAAAATTACTTTAATTTTTATCCAGAAAAACCAACTCAATTTGTTTAATTTTGTTATCAAACAATAATATTTATTTTGACTAATATTTTGATATAATTTCACTTTCATTTAATGCTTAAAACTATTTTACCTGTACACGTACTATGATATACTGCTCCAATAATTTATCAAGTATGAAAATCATATACAATATCAAAATTTTACTTTAATTTTTATCAGTTCATCAGTTTAATTTTATTATCGAAAAAGAATAATTCTTTTAAATAATATTTTTGCTATCATCTAATGCTGAAAATGCTATTCCACCTGTAAATACACGTATACTATATAATTCCCTTTATTTTCAGTATTATTCTTTCATCTGATATATCGAAGAAATTCTAATTGTTTATTCTAATTTATTCTAATTCTTAACCTTTTCAAGGCCGGTCGGTGGCTAGACGGTCTAACCGCCTAATTGTAATTCCAAAAAGGACAAATGGCACCAAGAAATTTGTTTGAATATTCTGATATCAGCCAGTCAATTATTTTATCATTTTACGAACAGAATTATTCTGCCCCTGAAAAATTTAAGAAACACTTTTACATGGATTTTGGCAACCAGTGTTGCCAGATAGTCAAAAGTCAATTTCCCCAAAATTTCTGAAATTATCCCCAAATCAGTGTTTTTTTAGGCAAAATTCCCCAACTCAATTTTTACTCAAAAAGGGAATTTTTAAATTTTCAATTTATCACTATAAAAAATATTTAAGTAATTTGAGCTCAAAAATTTTCCCCAAATCAAGCCTTTTTTTGAAAAAATTCCCCATTTACAAAAAACAAACTTTTAAACCGGGCTGAATACATATTCTGTAGCTACATTAAGAGAATGAGAGATATATTTTGCAGTGACAAGTTATTTTACGTTTGTTTTTAAAAGTATTGTCTAACAATGTTGGACTATTGTTACATTAGCTCCATAGCTTTAGACAATCTCTTATCAGTTGGGATTTGAATGAATCCGAGATGGTGCGCTGTTTTAATTATTTTTGTCCTCCCTATACTGAAGTACATAATCATAATGCAAAGTATTTTCGCTGTATCAATCGATGTGCTTTTATGTATCATAAGAGAAAAATATCTACTTTCCACATATTTAAATTAATTTTTTTTTAAGTACGGCGAAGAAATTTTTCGTTAAAGTCCTGCAGGTTTAAGCTGCTTAAGGCTTTAGAGTCTCATGCATCTGTAATATGTTTAAACTGTAATGTAACATAGTAAACAACGAACACGACCACATCCAAGAGAATAATGATTGATATTTTCGATTTCTGGATTGTATTTTCGTTTTTCAAATTAAAATTGAGTTCGAGACAGATCCAGTTTTTCTACAGGACCAAAAAGAAATCTTTACGGAAAATAGTAAAAAAACGAAATCCCCAGGTTTTTCCCCAAAATTTTTTTAGTCCCCAAAAATATCTCCACGAACTTCTTGTCCCCCAAAAATTCCCCTAGAGGTTCAAAATTCCCCAAAATGGGGACAAAATCCCCAATCTGGCAACACTGTTGGCAACGTACGGCTGAGAAATTTACTAAAACATTTATTTTTTAAATATAGTGGTGCGAATAGAATAAATTTGATTAACTTTCTATTGCGGGAGCCGTACGCGGTAGGTTAATAATTTCCTTTAGCTATCTTTGTGATTATATAATTTGAAAATATATCAAGAAAACTTTGAAAACTGTACAATAATATACTGCTTCAGTTTTATCAGTTATGAAAATCATATACAATATCAAAATTTTACTTTAATTTTTATTAGTTCATCAATTTAATTTTATTATCGAAAAAGAATAATTATTTTAAACAATATTTTTAAATATTTTTGCTTTCATCTAACGCTGAAAACTATTCCGCCTGAAAATACACGTATAATAAATAATCCCCTTTATTTTCAGTACTATTCTTTCATCTGAAATATCGAAGAAATTCTAATCGAATTCCACTGAAAGATGTTTTTCCTGTTCTATATGCATGTTTGTCGTCTTCGAGATACGACACAACTCCGACCCTTGTTGATACCTGCTGAGGAAATTTGCACTTGAAAAAAACCAATGAATACATGACACCAAGAATTTACTAAATGGAATAGCAAAAAACTTTCTGAATCAACTCGATATGAATATATTTTCTCTAACCACTATTATAAATTGTACAAAAATACCGTTCTTCAATAAATATGGGATATAAAAATAATGTATAATATCAAAATTTTACTTTTATTTTTATCCAAAAAAACCTCAATTTGATTAATTTTGTTATAAAAGATTAACATTGTTTTAAATTTTTTTTTTTTTTTTTATAATTTCACTTTCATTTAATGCTGAAAACTCTCCCACCCGTAAATACACGTATACTAATATATATTTCCGATAATTTATTGTATATAAAAATCATGTACAATATCAAAATTTTACTTTAATTTTTACCAAGAAAAATCAATTCATTTAATTTTATCACCGAAGAATAATAATTCTTTTAAATAATATTTTTAAATATTTTTGCTCTCATCTTATGCTGAAAACCATTCCACCTGTAAATACACGTATAATAAATAATTCCCTTTATTTTCAGTGTTATTCTTTCATCTGAAATATCGAAGAAATTGTAATTGAATTCCACTGTAAGATGTTTTTCCTGTTCTATATGCATGTTTGTCGTCTTCGAGATACGACACAACTCCTACCCTAGAGATTTGTTTGAAGCAATGCAGCATGTACGTTAAAATCTTTCTTTTCGCTTGCCGAGTATCAAATATTCATGCGCAAAAAGTCTGAGATTTTTTGTTTTTAGGCTGAAATCTCAGAAATTTGCAAAAAAGCGTATTTGTCTTTCACTGAATTATTAAGTGCGTTTTTATATTCTAGATGGGGGAATTAAGAGCGATTTTACAACTCTAATAAGACGTTTTGAATAAAGCATGCTAAGTTGATGTTCTTGGATTATAATAATCGAAATAAGGCTCCTTTTGTCTGAATAATTTATACAAGTTGTTATTACAAGGCAAGAGAGTTAGACTTCAAAAAGATGCGCGCTGAAGAATCTTATATATTCTCGAAAATCTCATTACAGTGAAGATATTTGAGGACATGTATGATGCGACGAAGTGATCATAAGAATAGCAGAGTGTTCTACCTTTACTTCAAGGATTTCTTTAATTAGTTTTTGGTTATTTTTAATATGCAGTGTTTGTATATTTTTTATAATTGATGTCTGTTGTTGATATAAAAAAAATTGGACTTGAAAAATAACAATGAATAAATGACACCTAGAATTTACTAAATGAAATAGCAAAAAATTATCTGGATGAACTCGATATGAATATATTTTCGCTAACCATTATTATAGGTTGTATAAAAATACCGTTCTTCAATAAATATGGATTGCAAATTTGAATATTATTTAAAGGCTAAGCGAAACTAAACATGAATGTGTTCCTCTTTAAGAAGATTTACACATTATTCTAATAAAAAGTTACATGAAAAATGTTTCCCGTAAAAAGATTCCTTGAATTTTTTTAGGTAGTGTGTTTATTGTAGCAAGGTAGATAAATATTGCATTTCATTGCAATGTTTTTATTTTTCTCTAAATTATTGCCGTCAACCCAAGTTCAGTTATGATGAAACACCTGTATTTATGACTAAATAAGTCCTTTGCACCTGATGTTGTATGGCAATTTTTAATGCTCTCGATGCCTACTATTACCCGTCTGAATTTGTCAGTGGAATTCGGCAACACCCTGTATAATGAAAAATTCTTATTTAAACGTCCCTTTTCTTTTAACTTTGCTTTAATAATGCTTCTAAAATTAAGCTTCAAACTCCTATGTTTAATTATGGCTTTTCTGTAAGTTCCTTTTAAATGCCAAATCACGAAACCTATTCCCATACTTAAGTAGAGTAAATTTAGGAATGTAATACTTTCTTTAATGAAAGACATAATATTACTAATAAGTAAACAACTTCCATCGCCTAGAAATTGTTTACACCAGAAAAACAAAACACTTTTTTTTCCTGGAATTTTCTGGAAGAATTTTTTTATGGTAGTGTGTTTATTGCGGCAAGGTACATATCGTTGTATTTCATTGCAATGTTTTTATTTTTCTCAAAATCGTTACCGTCAAACCAAGTTCAGTTAGAAATGAAAAACTGTGGATTCATGACTAATCAAGTCGTGTACGACCTCATGTTGTATGGCAATTTTTAATGCTCTTGAAGCGATACTATCACTCCTCTAAATTTCTCAGTGGAATTTGGCAACACACTGCATAATGAAAAAATCATATTTAAACGTCTCTTTTCTTTTAACTTTGCTTTAATAATGCTTCTAAAATTAAGCTTAAAACCCCTATCTTTAATTATGGCTTTCCTGTAAGTTCCTTTTAAATGCCAAATCACAAAACCTATTCCCATACTTAAGTGGAATAAATTTAGGAATGTAATACTTTCTTTAATGAAATACATAATATTACTAATAAGTAAACGACTTCCATCGCCTAGAAATTGTTTACACCAGAAAAAAAAACACAGGGAAACACTTTCGTAAATCTTATCATTACGTTATTGAGATTACAGACAAGAATGGCGCCGATAAACAAGTGTTAACGAGCCTTTAATGAAAGCTCGAGAGAGGATTAATTACTTACTGATAAAACATTGTATGTTCAAAATAGGGCCATTAATGTATTGTCTGGCACTTGATTCTATCGGAAGAAGAAATTATATGGCAAATAATAGCGCTCGGTTTAATCAGACCTTGGGAAATTTAACTTAAAATAAATTTCGCTTTACACAGATATAAAAGTAGATACTTAAGTATATAATAATAACTTCAACAAAATTGTTTGTGTGTCTCGAAAAATCTAAAAGTACTCATCCATTAATTTAAGGTATCCATTCCTACAACACATGAGTCGTTTAAAGTTTAAGTGATGTAAGTTAGGATAATCTCAGGGAATAGAGTACAGGCGGTAATTTTGTATCAGTGTTTTATTTATTTATTTATTTATTTATTTATTTATTTATTATAACACTACTCTCCTATTTCATATAGGTTAGCTACATTCATTATCTATCATTCCTATTTTTTTTTATCGTAAATAAATATATACATAAATTCACATACACGTATTGTTTTTGTCTGTTGAAAGTGTCTGAGAAATTTTCCTCAAATAACATTTAAAATAATAGAGATTCGTTTAACTTGTAAAAAATATTTAGTTTTACCCATAAAATAAAACTTGAGTTGAAACCAAGAACATGTAGCATGTTTCTTGTTTTCTTTCTTTTTTTTTAAATTATTATTATTTACAAAGGTGTGTGTGTGTGGATTTTTTAAAACTATTTCCCAAAGTTTTGTTTTGGTTTGTGTTGCAATATCATAAAAGACGTTTTTAATGGGATGTGATTTATATCAATTATTAAAAAAAAAAAAAAAAAAAAAAAAAAAAAAAAAAAAAAAAAAAAAAACTGAAATACGCATGTAGGTAGCACGTGTGGGAAACGTGGCTTTAATTAATTTATTTATTTTATTTAACTTTTATTTTTTTTACATAAACTAACATAGTGTTTAAAAGCCCTGAATTAGAAAAGATCATAACAAGCATTTAAATAATCTACGGAAGTTTATCGTTAGAATAATATATTTTATCGAAAATCATCCTCATTTTTAGAAACATTTGCGATCTTGTAACTGTTTTTCTAAGAAAATGAAAAAAAAATACAATTATTTTTCCTGTTTTGTGTTGATATTCAGATACTCGCAACATGTTTTGGAAATGCCTATGTGATGAGATGATTTTTTTCCTTGAATTTCCCTTGTTTCAAGTTTTTTAAAGCAAAATTCAATATTTTGCAACGCAACCAAAGGAAATTATAACGGCAAAAAACTTTTTAACAATACCATAAAATATATACATTCGCATTTTTAAATTGTATTGTATTTTTAAAATTTTTTTTTATATTTTCATCTGTATCACACCAGTTTGTTCAACATTTTATTGCCAAAAGAAAGTCGATAAAATTGATTTTAATACATTACATTTTGGTATCCTTTCTAACACCTGTTAGCCAACAAATTAGTATGCACTGCTGTAGAGTTACAAGTGTAGCACCCAGTTACCCAAAGTCAGAAATATTTAATGCTTATAAGATATTTTATAATGACAATTTTTTTTAAATATGATAAAATGATTACAACATATTATCTTAAAATAAGTTTGTAAATGTATATTAGAAATTTATAAAAGGGGGAGTCGATACAAAGAATTCTTTGAAACAAGGTCCTCAATTCCCTCTTTTACTCTACACTTTCTTAAATGCTCAAAAACAAAGAATTCTGAAACATTGTAGGCTAATTCCATGAAAACTTGTCATGTCTATCACACAGCTGAAAATCGCTATGCTTGTTGGCTACCAGTGTTTTAGAACGGAAAAATGTGACTTATATTATCGGAGCTATCTCATCAATTGAATAATGCGAAGCAATCTTTTCGAAAATAGCGGTGGCCAACAAGCATAGCTATTTTCAGCTGTGTGACAGACATGACAAGTTTTCATGGAATTAGCTTGTAACACATTCCATTTCGGCTTTGTACAATTAACAATCAATAACATAAAAAGTTAATTTTAGAAGCTATATTAAAAAAAGCGTATGCAAAGCTTAAAAAAAGGAACTAGCATCCTGCCTCACCGGACCTAGTCTTTCTGGAGTCCTAGCTAATTGGACTATGTCACAAGCCTGCGAACTCAATATGCTTGCTCGTTGGACTAACTTCCAAACTTGCGAATTTGTACAACTACTCATTCGCATGTGGTCCAGAATAACGTTTAACAGCTGTTATATAACGACCAACTCTTAGGTGACAGTGGCTGCGATCTAATGTACACTGAAGGTTGTCGTTAAAAATAACTCTCAACCCTTCTTTCTGTCGTCATCTAAACAGAAATCATAAAGTGTTCGTTTTTGGTATTAGTCTCTGGGAAGGAAGGTTTCCGAAAAGACAATTAGAAGCTGCATATGAAAAGACAATGTTTAATCGAAGTCTCACTGGATCTGCCGCATACAAGCATGTAAAGTTCTTTCGGAAAAGACGTGGTTGGTGAGCGAAGGCGTCATGACCCGTTAGTATTTGGCTCACGTAAAAGGTCATTCTGGACTCTACGGTCATGGATCCGCTCATAAGTCATAAGTTATTCTACCACAGTCAGTTCGGTTATAGTGCATAGAGGATATAGTGTGGCAATCGACCGATAAAAAAATGCTAAAAAATCAATCTCATAAATGTTGAACAATGCTGAACGATAAATGGTGATCGCAGCGACATCTGATAGTTTAGACATTGTATAAGGCTTCAATTGAGAGAGTGTTTCTGCCAATGTAGAACCAGCAAATATCGCTGCTATCCACATTTGCAGTTTAGAATCTTTCAACATTTATGAGATTCAGTTTTTTAACGTTTTTTTAAAGCTTTACTGGAATAGCCGGTTGCCACATATCTTCTATACGCTATAGTGCGGTTCTACCAGTCTTTCTATTTTAACAAGGCCCTATCGAACAGTTTGAATTTGACCTGGCGAATCGTAATCTTGACCGCCACATTGACCTGTGGTCAAGTCGTGGCACTTTTGAACAGCGCATCAGCTTGTTCGCTAAAAGTATGTCCCACGTGTCCAGATCCAGTCTATAATATTTATGTTACTGGGCAAAAATCTAATGGAAAAAAGGAAACCTATTTTGCGACTGGGGGACAGAAAAATCAAACAAGAAAAACAAATTAAACTGTTAGGAATAACTTTTCAAGAAAATCTAAAATGGGATTTACATATTCAAAATATCAAAAGTAAAATTCTAACACTAACTTCATCAATAAAGAGAGTTCACTCAGCGATTTGGGGTGTCAACAGGGAGTACCTGAGGAGTTGGTACGTTACAGTGCTGGAGAAGGTCATAGGGTATGGCTCGGAGGTCTGGTTTGATGATCTTCGTGTCCTTGATAAGAGGAGCCGCCAGAGCATACAACGCCTATGACTTGTCTCCATCACAAAATGTTATAAGAGCGTGGCAACTCATACACTACAGGTGCTCTTGGGCATCCCGCCATTACTGTTAACACTCTACAACAAATCTCTTAAAAATAAGATATTAGCTAACAAAGACATATTAATAATGAATAATAGTGTTCTGTTAAATGATGATATCCAACCTAAAATTTACGAATACGTCACCAACCCAGAAATCGCAATTAATAATCTAATAGTCGTAAAGAACGAACTTAAACAATCAAACATTATAAAAATCTATACGGATGGATCCCACGCCAATTCAAACACCACATTTGCAATAGTAGCATACTCACAAAACAATAAAATTTACGAAAAAGTCAAACGTCTACAAGAAGGCAATTCGGTATTTCAGGCGGAGCTGCAGGTGGTGGTCGAGGCGGTTCAATGGGCCCTGTCTTCTAAAAATATTAAATTCCAAATCTTTTCAGATAGCTTATCAACAATCTTATCACTCTCTATTTTATTCCCAAACAATATCACGATTTTAAATTTATTCAAACTAATCACAGAACATAAAAATAAATTAATATACCTAACATGGATTAAAGGACACGCAGGAAATTTTGGTAATGAACTGGCGGACAAGCTGGCGAATTATGCCGCCCAGTACTGCAACCTACCAATTTGCCGGAAAGTAAAACTTCCCAGGTCGTTTTTGAATAAGAGTCTAAAAACATTTTTTTTGGATAGGTGGCAGTACAGCTGGGATAACTCAGAGGGAGGCAGATTCACCTATGCAATTGTACCATAGGTTCAACTCTCGTTATTATGCAAGGACAGGGTCTCGGTTTGCATCTTGACAGGCTGCGGCAGTTTTCCGACCTTTTTACACAGTATAAATAAAAAAGAAGACGATCTCTGTCAATGTGGTCGGCGTGGAGATCCAGTACACTATCTTTTCGAAAAATGTAAGTTTATGAAATACAAATTTACTAGAAAACATCCACAACTGCTAGACGATATGTTAGAAATTTTAAATAACAAACAGTCTCTCGGTCAGCTTTACCAAAATTATAATATTCTTAATGAAAAATACTCGTTCATTAAGTATAAATTCATGCTAGTATGATTTGTACCTGTGGCCTGACAATGATGTGAGATGCGGAAATGGAATTATAGTGGAAAGGAGTGATTCATGATTGGTTTAGTTCTTTTAGGTATCGTATTGCATTCTACTAGAAATATTTTAAATAGTAAAAAAATTGAAAAAATTAATTGAATTGCAAAAGTATTGTAAATAATGAAAATAATCAACTGAATTGCAAAAGTATTGTAAATAATGTAAATAATCTGGTTACTACTGAATATACTAACTAACGTTCCCCGGATTGCGGTGCCGCAAAGGTGATAGGAACATCCCGTCCTGGGCTAGGGGCTTGACCCAACCATTAGCCACAAGCAGGTTCCCAGGGTGGGCGATTAGATTAGATTAGTCTACATGGACCTTTCAATTCTCGGTATAACTGTTCAGATACATACTTAAATTCGTATTTCTCTACAAAAAAAAAAAAAAAAAAGAAAGAAAGAAAGAAAGAAAACAGACCAAAGATTGCAATATAAAACTGATTTTATTGATTTATAGAGTAATTTGATAAATGATAAGAAATGTATTTTCAATTAGAGAAAACAGCGCATTTATTCTCTTCAGGATAGAAGTATGCGTTTCATATAACAGGTGTATGATTTTTATTTTTTTAGTACCAGAATATCATAGTTGTAATCTTTGCCCTGTCTAATCTTATAATTTTTTGGAAGTATGGCGAAAAATACGATACGAAATTACTGCTATTAGAAATTAAAATGTCGTAAAATGAAGTCGTTAATTTTTAAACTAGGGTTCTTGCTGCCGATCGCCATTGTGCCAAATCACGCCAAAATGTTTCATTCGGCGAGTAAATGGATGATTAGACTCGCCAAACTGCGAGTGCGGAAATTTTTGCTCATCTTTTTGTGTGTGCGTGTGTATCAGTAAAGAGGATTCTAATTTACATTACTGAACGATTGATGTTAGTGATCATGTTCAATCGTACCGTAGCATTTACATTAGTTTTAGAGATACTAACCCAACACCAATTCAATTTAGCATCGGACAAAGCCGCAGTAAGCAAAAAAGCCATTTCAGTATGGGTTAATGTGCCCAATAAGTAGCAGTACTATTTTGAAATTGCCTTTGAAGTAATGGGCTTCAATGAAAAGTCGAATTCTAGAAAAATAATGTTTTGACACATTTTGTTGTTTATATTTTGAATTTTTCAGAATTCATTGAGTGCAATATCTTAAAATTCTGAGTTAACTAGGATTAGAAGTTTCATTTCATAACATTTTAACATCAGATTAAAAAAATTGTTTCTTGATTACACAAGACATTTATTTTTTTAGTTATTTTTTTTTTTACATTCTGTAGCATATAATTAAATGCAATAATAAACAGTTGCAAAAATTCAGGTTATTTTAGACCATATCGAAAAAAGGGGGGTACATTAAGGGGTTCAAGCTCGAATTTTCAATGATTCACAACGAATTTTTTTTATTTGGCGAACGTTTTTTTATTTTGGATTAGCCAAATTGCTAATGCTCGTAAAAAGTCAGCGAGAACCCTGGTTTAAACTCAAGTTGCTTTCTTTTCTATGTAAAACCAATACATCTCATCTCACAAAATAATTTAAAAACTATTAAAATTTCAATTAATAAACATAATATCCGCATTCTTGTATTATAGCGCCTACAATATATAGTGTGGGAATCGGCTATCCCTGTAATACTGAAAAAAGTGCTAAAATGTTGTATTCCTTAAATGATCAACGATGCTGCTGAAATATGAATATCGCAGCGACATGAGCAGGATATTTTCGACAACTGCAAGATATTGCTAGTCTATACAATGTAATACTAGTAATACGAAAATCCCAGAGATGTCGCTGCGATTGACACTTGGGATTTTATCAGTATCGTCGCACATTTAAGGGATACAAATTTTTAGCACCGTTTGCATAGCATATTTCCACACTAGGTATTCTAGACGCTGTACTTGTATCTCATATACAAACATATTACTCATAGACTTAGTGTATTAATTATGCCTTACGCATACAAACATTCCTTTAAAAAATTTTATAAGCTAAATACTTCTGCAAGTTAGTCGTAAAAAATGCATTTAAAATGAAATCGAATTTCCAAGGTGTAATAAATTTAACCATGTATTTTTGTGTTATTCAATGAGTTAAAATTATTTAAATTAGCTTTAATGAATATACTTGTAATAAATGTGAAAATCATTTTACTATCTTTTAAAATTTTGTGTGATATAATGAGTTAAAATTATTTAAATAAGCATTTTGTAATAAGTATTTTTGCCATTTTTAAAATTTTCATTTCAAAAAATCCAATCAATTCATTGGGTTTAATGAAAATGGGACTTTTATTTAGCCATCCTTTCAAACGCAGTAAATATAAATGACAAGATAAAAGTTTAATCTGTAACATTTTAATCGTTACTTTTGATAATGTAAACTAGTTTCACTCACACAAAGAAAAAAAATGCGCTAACCCTTAGGAAGAAAAAAAAAAAAAAAAAGATTTCTAATCTCCCATCACATTAAAATTACGATTAGAAACTTTTTCGTTCCGGAATGAAATGATTAGAAAATAGCCCTTAGAGCAAAATACTTTTCTAACAAGTTAGGTTCATATGAATTCAGTATAAAGCGTTATTTTGTAAAATGTTTTTCAAAAAATCCATCAATGGAAAGAGATAAGGCACAAAAGCAATCTTGATGTGTAGTTTAAAAAGGCAGTTAGTGGAGTCTATTTTACTGGGGAAAAAAGGGAAATTTGCCGCTACTTAATCTCAGTGTAACCGAAGAGAAAATAGAGTTTAAAATTTTTAGTGACGTGTAACTAATTATAGAATTTTATCACTAAATATCTATATGATGTTTTTAAATCTCAAATGAGTGATTGAAATTTCAATTTCGCAGTTTTAAGTTATAAACAAGCATACTTAGGCGTAAAAATGTACTTCTGGAATATACCTTTTAGATGGATAAATGAAAATAGTATTTTTTAGCACGAATTATACATCACAGGGTACCTTGAAATATCACTATTTTTAGTGTACACTTAAATTTTATCAGTTTGAAAATGCATTTTGGAAAAATTCTGCAGTCTGATACAATATTACTGACTGATCCAATTAATTTTTTCCTTTACTTATTCCTTTTTTATTTAAAATGATTTAATGCTTCGCTATAGCTAAATTTTAAGCGCCAAATTAATACGTTATTCCGATTTTATTTAAATTTATATATTTACATATTTATATATTTATATATTTTGGAGTATAGTTGAGGAAATAGCATCTCGATATAAATATCAATAAAAAGAAACATTTTACAATAAACAGTAAAATGTCCAAGTGATTGTTTAGTGACAGGCTTAGAAAAAATAGCATTATCCAACAGTAAAAGTCATTTTTGAAGTTTTTTTTTATAAATTTTAAAAGCTGGTTATAAATTTGGGAACAATCATCATACAGATCAAATTTTAGGTAAGGTAAAAATGATTATACAACATCTGTACTATTTTTTTTAATGTTAAATTATTAACGCAAGGTATTGTTAAGCTGAAACATTTATCAAATTATTCTACTCATTTTGTTTTAGCATAATTACACCTGATAACAGAAATATGGGGAGGAATAACCTTGGTAATATTAATTGTTTGTTTTTAATATCTGACAGTAATATTTTTAAAAAATATTTTAATTTGCATACAAATGTAACAAATGTCACAGGTCTAAAAAAGGGCACTTTTCAAAGCAGTATATATATTTATGTTTGTTACAGAGTAGCAGCATTTAATTAATACTATGTTACAGAGTAACAGCATATATATATATATATATAATTGGGTAATTATTTTTATTATTATTACTCTATTCTTTTTAATATTTATTATCGGTTTAATGTTTTTGAATGTCCCACATTCATACTTTATGGTTTTTTTATGGATGTTTGAAGATAATCCACACTCTATATTTGTGCTTTTTAAGTAATGGGTATTTAAGTATCATTTAACCTTCTATTTACTTCCACATGTTTTTTATTTCCTGTTCATTTTATAAATATCTGATATATAATTCATAAAAAATAATTTTTATATTTAATAATTATTTATATTAATTATTACTGAATTTTATTTTGTATTATAGCATATAGCTATATGTTATATATTATCAATGTTCTAGAATTATTTAATTCTTAGTTTAGTTTAAATAAGTTAGCTAATAGAATATATTGTATGCTTTTAAATTTTATTTACAATAGTTTTTAAATACATTGTGTGGTTTATATTCGGTTTATAATTCTCTATATATAAGGATATGTTTGGTTTTGCTGTTTATACAGTTATTTACATTCAAATGCTTACAATTATTTATACAGTTATTTACATTCAAATGCTTACAAATATTTATCTTGCGTTAGTTGTTTAATAGAAGTAATACTAGTTGGTAGCACTAAATTTGTCTCTTTAAGATAGCTCTAATTGTTAATTTTTCTAGCTCCATTTCAGTTATAATTTAATACACCAGGGGGTATTTTTAGCTAAATTTTGACGATATTGTTAAACTGTTATTAATTAATTTAATAGTGCATTTTAAATAATGTAATTAATATCTATTTATTTTATATTAGATTAAATGTGTTTAACAAGGTATTTCAAATTTTATTTCAAAATGTATTAACTGCATCCTTTGGTATCATTTACTGTGATTTCTTAACTGTTTTATTCACCTTAATCTTTTTGATATACTGGCAGCCATGTGCGCGTGGATTTTTGTAAAATACTGAAATATTAATCGGTATGGTGTTTATTATTTATATTTTATATCCTATAAATATTTAAATACGTTTTATTGATTCTTCCATTTCATATTATTTGTTTCTATTCTGCTTTCATTTTTAATCAATTAACTTGATTTTATGGTTGTTTGGGCACAGGGGAAAATAACTTTTAGCTTTAGCTTATTTTTCCCACAGAAAACAACCATTTTGCTTATATCATTGAATTCTGTGCCCTTGATAACGTAATTCAATGTATAAGCTTTTCAATTTTTGTCGGTGTCCACTTTTTTCTTTTTCTTCCATAATAATTCTTATATTATTATTTTTTTTTTAAATACTTACAGCTTTAATTCATAATATTTGACGGTGGATGGTTATGTTTAATTAATGGTTATATATATATATATATATATATATATTAAGTAGAAATTAAATGAAGAAAAATTTAGATAAGTGTGAAGAACTCAAGGGCCCGAAGCATACATAATCATGGAATATTTCGGTATTTTACGATGGTCGGGGTCGAAGGCGTCATATCCGATGATTAGGGAAGTTGTATAAACTTTTTTAGAATTTATTAGAAAGATGGTATTGCGCACAAAGCGAGAGGCATAATGAAGAGGTATTTGTTGTGCTGTGCAGTCTGCTTAAGTTGTCCATAGAAGAATTTCAAGTAAAAACCCAGATGGGACAGGCGTAGGTCATGATATGTAGAATGCAAGAGTTATAATGGAGTTATTAAATATTGCTAGAGTTGGGCAATTGAGAAGGGGGTTTCAGTGCAAAAGAACTTCCGGCGACTTCCCCCCCCCCCCTGACCGATCGAATATGTTTGTTCCACGTTAGTCTTTGATCAAGGAAAACCTCCAGGTACTTAATAAAATAGACCAATAGATGGTAGTGTTCTTAATAATAAGCATATTAGGATAGGAGATATTTCTAAAAAAGTAGACAACAGTGGTTTTGATTTTATTTGTTCTAACGCGCCACAGGTTACACCAATTTATGAATGAATCTAAGTGAATCTGTAGGTACATGTAAAGTTTATGTGGGAGATGCGCGGATGCGTAAATAGACATTTTGTCTACACATAAGTATTTAATGAACATGGTATGTCGTAAACAGGCTGACATGAAGATTGCCGAGAACACTGCCCTGAAATATGCCACTGGTGATTAAGAAAGTAGCAGAGAGAATATTGTTTATGCGGACGCGAAAAGAGCAGTCGCAGGGTTATGACCAAATTAAATGAATAAGTCTGGCAACAAATCCAAGATGAATTAGTCTGTAGATAAAGGCTGCATGCCAGACTTTGTTGAATGCCTTTGCGACGTCTAAAAAAAATGGCAGTAGCTAGTATCCTCATAGTGTCATTCTATACTCTTCAATACGAAACAGCTGTGTTTTGGATTGAATGTTTTGGCTGAAAGCGAAACTGTTCGTGCATAAGAATGTTACGTTGTTCAATGTAGTTTTGTAACTGGGTCCTGATGACGCGCTAGACGAGTTTACTAAGAGAGGATAGCAGGAAGAAAGGACGATAGTTAGTAGAGTCGGAAAGGTTGGTACCAGGCTCGGGGATAGGAATTATAGAGGATGTACAAGGTTTCGGAAATCAATTAAACTTGAAAATAGAGTTAATAAGATGAGTGATATAATTAATGCAGTTTGGAGGAAGATTGTTGAGATCTGTTTCAAAAACTTTCTCGTATCCAGGGGCCTTACGTTTTTAAGTTTACTGTTTATATTATATATAATTAGAGATTGAATAACTGTAAGGTGGGACATCATGGCAGGCTAGGAATCTGCAAAATGTTTCACTGACCTGGGCGAGATGATCGTGGCTAGCAAGGTTGGGATGGAGAGAAAATTGCTGAGTATAAGATGAGGCTAATATGTTGGCTTTCGGTCTTTTAAGTTTTTGATAAATTATTTTATACTATTTTTTTCTTGTGTATATTTTTTGATATATTTCATTCAAAAGGCAGATTAAAGTTTAGTTTGGTTAAGTAACAGGATATCTGTAACTTCCTTTCACATTTTCTCAAAAAATATTAACCCTACATATGAAGTTAATTCATAAATCCATTCCACTTATATCTCATCTGGAGGAAAAGTAGAACTGATTAAGTTATTCAGCCATTCACTAACGCTGTTTTTTAACTGAAATTTAGACTGATTTGCTGAATCATTATTCAACATCCCAAAAGGGACAAACTTCTGAGTCAGTTAAGAAGCTTGTACTTAGCCTAGCATCATATAGGAATACAGGAAAAATCTGCTGGGATGTCCAACGCATGAACTGATAGGCGCTTATTACCACAAAGGTCAAGGAGAAAAAAGCACAGTTCATTTCATGACTTTTTACTTGAGAATATGATAAAATAATATGGAATTGACTATTTACAATTAACTTTAATTTGAATACAATTTTATAATTGGTATACCTGCACTAATGTAAAAAAAAATAGGCGAAATAATACATCTAACATATAGCAAGACTTAATCAGTTAATGCATATTAAAGCTAATAATAAATTGTTTAGTACAGATACTGATTTTGTTTCGTTGACATTGTAATGGAGGCCAAAGTCGTAAGGTGGTGTGGTAGCGTGTAACTTCAACGGCCGAGTCTTATTCAATTCAAAGAAATATTTATTGTAACATAAACAATTAAAAGTTGAATTCTCTGAATTAAATACGAGGTATATACAACATTAAATTACGGTTCGTTAACAGCTTTTAATAAATTGTCAATTAAATTAAGTCCAGTCGCCAAGTGGCAGATCGCTTTGCAAAGAGATAGTCTCCGTTGACTTTGAGTCCCAAGTTTTTGTAAGGTCGACGAATAATCGTGAAAGTCTCTTTTGATCCGAATAATTTCTATTCGGGGCTAGGTATAGTCTTAGACGCACGACAAAGTGTCGCTTCTCTTGTCTATTCACAACCGAGGTGGAGGAACCTCCGGGTTTCACCGGAGTGGAGAATTTTCACAGCCGCGTCCGTCGGCTTTCACTTGTACCGGGCTTCGGCAATGTTCCGAAGGCACTAACCCGTGAGAGAGTTCCACTCTGCACGGCCAAAATATCGGGTTGAAGTCCCTACTTAAAAAAAAAAAAAAACTACCGATAGTGCTCTTGCATTTCTTTTTATTAGCTTCATTCTCCGTCAAGAACAAAAGCCACCCCCTTTAGCCACTAAAAACCTCTAGAACGTGATCTCATAAACAAGGTCTCTGTCTATAGGGCGAAGTGAGGAACATGACGTCAAAGGTAAGATGCAGTTTCATCTTTTCTGTCCCACGAACGCGGGTGGTCCAGAGATGACCGCGTGAGGATCAAAAGAATAGTTTCTCCCTCTAAATAAAGAAATACATTTCACGTAAGTGCCAAGAGTGAAGATCGATAGATATTGATATTTTCGTTTCATGTTCTGCGACTTTTTATTGGACTCCGAAAAAATTCTGAGTCTAGATGACTTTACATTAGGTTCCCTATGCTGGTTTCTGCTTTGTATATTGAGAGTTTCAATGTGAGATATTGTCGAATTCTCTCAACGTATTTCTTATTTTTCGAGCTTCATTCAAATTGCTCGATAATTAGAACTGAACGGAACAGTTTATCTTAAAACAGGTAAAAAAATCGATTTTTCATTTTTAATATTAAAGGAAAGCCTGTTTAATTGTGAATATTTTGATACCTTATTTTTACCCATACGTTAATTATATCGCGAGATATTGTAATTTTTTTAAATACATTCAGCGTAATTACCCATACAAATTAAAAATTCATTATTTTTCCTCCGTGTTCTTATTTTCTTCACTTTCCTGTTTTAAAAATGCTAAGGTGTTTTGTATTTGATAGAGATTTAAACTTATTTATACATGTTATTTATTATATATGTAATAAATCTGAGCATGAAATTATGCTTCAGGGTTTTTGTTATTTAAAAAAAAAATTAAAGTATATGAAGATGTGCTATATTTCATCGTTTTACACTGTATATATCAGTAAAAAAATTATATTAAATGTAATATTAGATTAACTAAAAATCTATGCGCAGTCTTATGTAATATTCATTTGAAAATCTTTTTTAAAAAAGGACGAAAATATAATTTGTTTTTTAAAAAGTAGTAGGGATTTTAAAAAATTTAAATTTTCATAAACTTTTTAAAAAGTTTTATTTAATATGCAGTTAGTTTTTTTTTTTTTTCAAAATGTACTTTCAGTTGAATATTGAAATGCAGTGAGTTCATCATTTGAACCAAATTTAAAAAATAAACAAAACTGTTGAAAAGATAAACTGATCCTTAAGGCAACTGCGTAACAGCAAAAGACAATATTCGTTTTTTTTTTTTTTTTTTTTTTTTTTTTTTAAATCCGTAAAAGACACTACATCTTCCGAGAGGGGAAAAAACTATATCTATATCCAAAAATGTGACATAATTAGTGATAGTAAAAAAAATAAGAATAAGTGTGTAAGTGTGACCGGAGATCGCACAGATGGTTTCGTTTAATATTCCTTTCAAAACATTTTATCTTTTAATTAATCAATCCAAATTGTTAATTTTTAATTATTAAATATTTGCTTAAATGGGAGCACCAAGAAATTTAATTTTAAAAGGATTATAAAAAGGATGTTATTTTTTAACCAAAATCAAAATATTCAAGTCAAATTATTTAAATAAAATTCAGAATTTCGAATTTTTTTTAATTCGAATTTATAAAAATTTAGCGGAGATAAAAATAAAATTTTCAATTTCTAAAAACAAAAAAATTGTGTAAAAGAAATATAAAATGCAGAAATTTCTAAAGAATTTAGCAGCAGTTCAAGAAATATTGAAAATTTCTTATTTTTTTTAAGACAAAGCAAATTGTTTAAACAAAATTTAATATTCCGAAAAAAAAATATGTATCCGAGATCTTCCCAAAAAATATATGTAAAATGCCATTAAAAATACAATGAATCTATTAAAAATACAAAAAGTCTATCTTTAATTGAAAATTATGCTAATTTCTATTGTAAGTGTTTTGAAATGTTGTTTTTAGATGACAGCACCAAGCAAATAGATTTTCGCATGCGATAATTACCATAGCTGAGTCTGGAAAATGAAATCCATACCTTAAACAAACTTAACTAGTTTATGTATGAGGTAGAATTAAAAAAAAATATTTTATTTCGTTGAAGTAAAATGTTAAAATTAGCGTTTATCACAATTTAAAAAGAAACATGCCTTTAAAATGTTTATTACTTTTTTTTTTTTTTTTTTTTTTTTTTTTTTTTTTTTTTTTTTTTTTTGCGGGTGGGGAGAAGGGGCACGCAATACTTCATAATTTTATTTTGAAAATAAAATCCGTTAAAATAATTAAAAGTTTAATTTTTGAAAAACTTCAGCTTCCGTTGGCGGGAGTTGAATCAGAGATTTTCGGTTTATAAGACGAACGCTCTACCAAATAAGCTAAACATTCTTTCCAATAAATGTTGAAATTAAGGCTTCGTTTTGAAATCTAATCGCCGAAATGGTCGGATAACATTGAAAAAATTTATTTAATTAAAATAATTTAAGATTTTTTCAAAATTTTATGATTTGTCATGTGACAAAAGGTATTCAGCTTGTAAGTACACAAAATTTCAAGTCCCAAACTCATCCGGTTTTCGTATATGTTTTAGATACAGACATACAGAAAAGTGAAATGAGACCCCAAGGGTAATAACGTAGTAGTAAATGGTTTATAATTGCATCTATATTATCTTCCTCCATATGAGGCTTTGCGCAAATTAGGGGTGAAATCGACAAAAGTCGATTTTTTTTTCAAACATAGTATATAGAATACTTTAGTAATTCTTACAATACTCCAGTTTGCCTCTAATACTCTGAAATTTGCTTTAGAATACAAGCTGACGATAATGATAAATGTAAATTTTAAACTTCTTTTACTCAATTCTTGTATTTCAGGAGTTCGTACCAACATCATCAATGCCTCATGTTTCCTAATAAATTATCGATAGATACATACAGTGCGTGTAAAAACTTTAAGGACAGCAAAAAATTGTAAAAATTTTGATAAATTGAAGATGCGACAAGTGAAATGGTAATATAATGTTAATCATAAAGTGGAAATACTAATATAGAAGTCAACAGAATGTATCTATGTCCTTTTTATTGCGAAAAAAATCATAATTATGCAAAAAAATGCTATTTTTGACTGTGTAAAAACTTTAAGGACGACAGTATTTTTTTATAGAAAAGTTATATATAATTATTATTAAGGATAGACCGAAACAGGTTTTTAAGGCCAAAAATGAAACCGAAACCGAATTTCGGCAATCTTCCTATTTTCGGCCGAAAACGAAAACGAAAATGTCCAAAAACTTTTTAAAAGTAATTAAATTGTATGTATTAAAGTAACTAATACATGCAGAAATATATTATCAATTAATTATACGTATTTATTAAATATGCATAATAATTAATTAATTATGCGTATTTATTTAATATACATAATTATTAATTAACTATACGTGTGCTCCAAACTGTCTCTCTGTGCCTTAGATCCAAAACTTTTTTTTTTTTTTATAAAATAAAAGGTAATTAATTCATCAAAGATGCAGGAAGATTTTCTAATTATACAAATTTCATTTAATTAAAAGGTATTTTAGTTTTATGTATACACACCTCGATTTATCTTTTATAATGATTTCTGTAAATGATCATCTATTATACTAGAACTTTCTCAAAGAGTATTCGAAAATATTCTGCGGTTTCCAATTGAAAATTTTCTATTACTATTATGTCTGCAGCTTTTAATGAGCACGTGAAAAAGTTTAGTTATAATGCATTGCTTGCTTTATAATTTTCGTCATGACTGATAATTACAAACAACGAAGTTCGTAGCAATAAATAGTCTCATTTGAGCCGGCCTATAAAGCTCAAATCGATGAGAATTGTTGAGAATTTCCGAAGGAAAAAACGACATTTTTGGAATACTGATAGTTTCGTTTTCGTTTACAGTCCAAAATTTGAGTTTCGCCGAAAATTCGTTTTCAGCGAAACTCAGATTTTGGACCGAAACTATCAGTATTCCCAAAATGTCGTTTCTTCCTTCGGAAATTTTCAACATTTCTCATCGATTTGAGCTTTATCAACCGGCTCAAATGAGACTAGTAATTAATTGCTATTAATTGTCGTATAATTAATTCATAATATATTTATGTATGTATTAATTACTTTAATACATTTTAATTTAATACAATTTAATTACTTTAAAAAAAGATTTTGGAAATTTTCGTTTTCGTTTTCGACCGAAAATAGAAAGATCGCCGAAATCGGTTTCGGCCTTAAAAATCTGTTTCAGTCTATCTTTAATAATAATTATATATAACATTTCTATAAAAAAATACTGGCATCCGTAAAATTTTTACACAGTCAAAAATAGCGTTTTTTTGCATAATTATGATTTTTTTCGCAATAAAGGGGACACAGATGCATTCTGTTGACTTTTATTTTAGTATTTCCCCAATATAATCAACATTAAATTACCATTTCAATTGTCGCATTTTCAATTTATCAAAATTTTTACAATTTTTTGCTGTTCTTAAAGTTTTTACACGCACTGTATACTTGTTGTATATATAACGCCAAAATGATTGACTGAATTTTTGTACCGATATATTAAGGACAAATAGACAACGTGACAAGAACACAAATAAATTTATGGGTCTTAAATGTGTTTGGGATGCGCTTGGTTACATCATCCACACCAAGAATTCTTGACTCCGCTTTTTTCACACTTCATGCCATTTCACCATTGACCGCGAGCAGCATTACTTGCTCCCACCTTGTTTTTATGCATTTTTTATTGTTTTTTTTTAATCAATTGTATTGATGGTGGAGCTTAAAGGCTCCTAAACTGCTGTCTAACCTTTTTTTTTTTTTTTTTTTTCTTTTTACATCCTTTATTCCATTCTTACTCTTGTCACGCTACCTTTCTTAATAATAAACTTAAAGTTATTTAAATCTACGATTAAAGTAGAGTTTAGTTTTTCGGGATTTATGAAAATGAATCATATATCCGAATACGCAGTATAAGAAGGCACGGTATATAGAAGTTCACATTAGTTTACGTTTTTAAACATTTAAATTTCTAAATAAACCAACAACCATACAGTAAAATAACTTAAATTATAAGATTTCATTCAAAAGAAAAATTTCTGACAATATTCTAATACGCATGTTTTTTTTTTCTGTTTTGTTTTTTTTTTGAAATTTTTGTTTGTGTTTAATAATGTAAATTTTAAAAATTATTTTATTTCGAAATATTTGCTTAACAAAATAATCACAAGATTACATAAATTGAAGTTTTGCTATTTCCTTTTAAAAAGATCTCCATTTTAAAATATACGCTTTTTTAGATAGTTATTTTCTCTGATACACAAAACAAGTGTATAGATCCTTTAAAAAAATTTCCTTTGATGTTTTAGAAATTTATTTCACTCATATTAAATTCTGTTTCATTTTTAAATTTCAAAAGCAATTTTCAATGCTTTTATTTTTTATGATTTTCGAATTATTTAATCTTTTTCTTTCAACATTACATTTTAAAATTTGCAATTCACTTTCGTTAAATTCATCGATGATGAATATTTTCATATGTGCTTGCATAAGACTTATCTATTTATATATATTCAAAGAAAAAAAATGGACTTTCGAACTTGGGAAAAAAGAAATAAAATAGAAAGTTGTACAATATTAAAAGTTTTCTGATAGAAGCAAAATGCAAAATAAAATACTTTATTAAAAGTGAAATATTATGTTTTTATTATATTGTAAAGAAGTTGTAAATTATACGCTCCTTTCATTTTGATTTTTTTATTTCTGAATTTTACTTGTCATTTTTTTCCTTAGCATATAATTTGACACAAGTTTTTTATTTTTCTTAAAAAGGTATTTACGATTCTATATATATTTTTAAAAAATTAGGAAATTAATTATAACTACAAATAAAAATATTTAAATTTATTGTAATGAAACAAATTATTATTAAACTTTTACTTATCAGAAATACACAACTTTCAGGTATTAATGTCTTATTGTTATTTTAAGGTATTAAATGACGATTCTCGCAAATTTCTAATAGACCGGGGGCCGGAAGCACAGTCAATCCCCTCATCGAGTCAAACAAAAATCTGACGTGATATTTTGGCTTCTAGAAGCTCGAATAGCTGGAATTATTGAAATAAGAGTTTTGTGGCATATTCAATCTCCGTAAACGCCAAATCACCGATAAACCGGAAGCCGGCAACACAGATACACATCGAGTTCACAGATGAAATTCTAGGATTAGTTAAATCTTAATTCGCATATTAAAACGCAATCGGTCTGCCAAGTCATATTTGGTGGAAAACACCTGAAAACCCGATTTTAGTGGCTACCATTGCATTTTCCTGCACCAAAAGATATGAAAAATGGAGACCTGGAAACAGGAAAACACAATGGTAAACCTATGAGTCAGCCGCTAAAATCGGGTTTTAGGTGTTTTCCACCAAGATATAACTTGGCAGACCGATTGCGTTTTAATATGCGAATCAAAATTTAACTAATCCTAGAATTTCATCTATGAACTCGATGTGTGTCTGTGTTGCCGGCTTCCGGTCTATCGGTGATTTGGCGTTTACGGAGATTGAATATGCCACAAAACTCTTATTTCAATAATTCCAGCTATTCGAGCTTCTAGAAGCCAAAATATCACGTCAGATTTTTGTTTGAAGAGTAACAAACTTTAGGTGAAGTTTGTGTTTATTTATTTTTTTGTTGTTGTTGACAATAAACGATAACGTTAACTATTACGGAGAAAAATGCGTATCTTTGTGAGGATTTTTGTGCGTGGCGGTTGCTTTTGAGCGAATTTGAGAAAAACTTATTAATAAAAAAAGCATATTTAATAAAAGTAAGCATCTAAGTATAACAGTAAACACCGTAACAGAAAACGCGCATGAAAAACAGCATAAAAATAAATATGATGATACCGACAAATTTTTCAATTTTATATACAGAGTGTCACCTGTGAAAATAGATTATTATTAAACCGTTAACGCTAGAGGTATATACTTCCTGCTGAAAAATGTTTCAAAATCGGATCTCAATCATATTAATCCGAGTGTGGAAGACCGCGTTTTTCTGACTCCTTGTCGATCTAAATTAAGGGAAAAATCATTCTGAAGCGGTGTATTACATCTTTAAAATATCTGGAGGTAGTTGAAACGATCTATAAACAAGCTATTATATAGGAAAATGGCACTTTGAAAGAGGAGTCAAAATCAATCCTAATACTTCCCTTGTAATGTAACGGTTAAGAATGATTCTTCCTAACCGGAGTTAAAAGCCATTTACGTCAAAATCGTTATTTTTGTAAAAGTTACGAAAATTAAATTTTTATACAGTCTATGTAAGTTAGACATAGAAAAACATTCTAACATTAAAAAAACCAGTTTTATGCAACAAACATTTACCGAGTTATGACATTTTGAATTTTATGAATCTTCAGCTTTTTCTGTCAACGGAAGCACTCTAAATGCGTTTCAATGCGCTATTTTAAGAACAGTATGACAAGTTTTTGTATTTCTAATCTATCATTCGATGTCATTTTAAAAATCCACAGCAAATGCAGTTTGAAATCATCGAACTTGATATTTGTACTTCTTTACAACCGCACAGCATTGCTTAAAGGAAGCCCTGATTATATTATTATAAATTTTGAATTCATTGCAGGCTCATAGGATCACGCAAATAGTATGAAATATAAATTTTGCAAACTTTTGTTTACTATTAGCTGTTCAGTATTTTCACTCCCAAAACAAGCACTTGTCGTGAGGACGAAACCTTGGGACATGTCCTAATCTGAAACCACAACGATGTGGTTGTTGTATTCATTCTATGTGAAATCAGGTAGGAGGTAAAGGGTAAAGACAAGTGTCTGATTTCCGAATGACTGTTGTTCCACCCATCTGATGATCTTAAATTGTTTATTATACACTGCTCAAAACAATTAGGAGAGCACATGGTTTTAACGAAATTACGCAAATATTTTCACCGATAAGTAACATAAAATAAAACATCCATAATTTAAAGTGTTGTAGAAACAAATAAAGAAAACGTCCCATGTAAATTAAAGTTTATGACGTCAAAAACTAGAAAAAGGAGATAGGTGCAGAAATCGGGATTTTGCAGAAACGTCTGTTTCACTGCCTCAGTTGTAAAATTCAATTGCTCAGCTTGTGTTTTGAGAAAAGGTGGCTTAAAAATGTCACAATAACATGATTTATCGCAAAACATGGCTTGGCCTGTTATCGGGACAGTTGAATTTGGGGAAACACAACGAAGTGTAGTGGACGCTGTTGGAGTCGCAAGAAGTGTCGATGAAAGGCTGTAGAATCGATTCCAAGACACGTGGAATGGTAGTCATCGACAAGTGCAAGGTCGAAAATGTGCTAACACAGAAACTGATGACCGATATATCCTGTTAACAGCTCGTCGAGATGGAACGGGCAATGCTACTCAGCTGCAAACACAGTTGTTCTTGGCCACAGGACGAAGGGTGTCCAGCCAAACAGTACTAAATAGGCTTCATCAGAGTGGTCTCTATGCACGTAATCCAATGGTCTGTATTCCGTTGAACTCAAGCAACTGTGCGGCCATAAGAAGTTGGGAAACTGAACACCGAGTTTGGAGGCAACGTTGTTGGAGTCAAATTCTATTTACAGATGAGTCTCGATTCAATCTGGATGTGACATCTGATGTGTGTCATGGAGAGAAAGAGGCACTTAAAATAACTCCACATTCGCTCAGGAAAGATTACAGACGTCACATTACAGACACACCACAGACACGTCACATTACAGACGAGGTGGGCTGATGCTATTGGCTGGAATCAGCATAGGTGGACGTACGGGGCTGTATATCATTCGGATTGGCAATTTGACGGTCCGAAGTTATACAGACGAGATACTGAGACCTCATGTCGTCTTTTATGTTGCAGCAATTAGTGATTTCTTTTTTTCCATGCATGATAATGCCAGACTTCATACAGTTCGTCGGGTGGAAAACATGCTTGAAGCTAAAACAGTACAGCGTATGGAATGACCAGCATGCTCTCCTGACCTCAATCCGATCGAGCATGTTTGGAACATACTCAGATGACTCATTGCTGCGAGACCGAGGCCTCCTTTTACTGTCCGGGACTTGGAGATTGCAATTTTTGAGCAGTGGAACAGTATTCCTCAAAGTCTTATCGATAACCTCATCTCATCCATGGAAAACAGGTGCGTAGCAGTCTTAGCTGTTCGAGGAGACCACGCACCATATTAAAAATCTTCCAACATTTCTAAACAATACTTTTTTTTATCATTTACATGAAACCAAATTGTTACCCTAAACCATCTTTTCATGTTCTTTTCATCTTTTCGAACAATAAAAGATTCCTTACATTTTTTTTGCGTCTTTTTTTCTCTATTGCGCATTGATACATGTGTACTATCCCTTTTATGCCCATACATGGCTGTCCTTCACTGTTCTCTTCACTTTTTTGCTTGCTCCCCTAATTTTTTTGAGCAGTGTAGATTGAATTTTCTGAGACGTTCAAAGAAAGGGAGAAGTATGTGAAATGTAAAAGTTTCAGATTGCAGTAGAAGATTCTAATTATAGTCCAGGCAATAGAGACCGTATAGGGACTCTACCTAGCAAAATTAATGGTAGTACTGAAAATCGACTATCTAGATGTTTTTTGGGTCGCTGAATCCGAATTTGTAACTTCCCACCAAAATTTCCTCCGGCAACCCCCCCAAATTTTGGTAAAAAGCCCCCAAAAAAGGTTTTAATTAAACAATTCCATATTTTTATTATTTTAGGGGGAAAGTAGCTAGAAATTCAGAAAGTAGACAAAATTTGCAACAAATTAGATATATGATATTATGACTTACGATGAAGGGGAAGGGGGGATCTGCCTCGGAACATGCGCGCAGTGCTGCGTGGACTAAGTTGCGCAATTCCACTTAACCACTCACACGTTTACATTAGCCCTCCCATCTTCCCTCCCAACTTTCCTTATAAGGTTTACTTTAAGTTTTTTGGGTCGTTGAATCCGAATTTTTAACTTACCCCCCAAAATTCCCCCCCCCCCCGAACCCCCCCCCCAAAAAAATAGTTGTTTTCAACTTAAATTTCTTATTGTTTTAGGGAAAAAGCATTAAACTAGACAAAATTTGCAACAAATAGGATATATGACATTATGACGTAGGATAAACGGGGAGAGAGGGGGCTGCCTCAGAGCATTCCCCGCGCGCTCTTCACAAAAACCAAATTTTTTCACAAAAATCAATTTTTTGGGGGGTTGCCGGGTGAACTTTTCGTGGGAAGTTACAAATTCGGATTCAGCGACCCAAAAAACATCTAGAAAGCTGATTTCCAGTACTACCATTAATTTTGCCAGATAAAATCCCCTATTGCCTGGACTTCATCATTTAGTGCACGTAGCGCCGCAGTGCATGTTCCGAGGCAGCCCTCACCCTCCCCGTTCATCCTAATTCATAATGTCATATATCCTATTTGTTGCAAATTTTGTCTAGTTTCTGAATTTCGTAATGATTTTCCTCTAAAACAAAAAGAAATTTAAGTTAAAAACAACTATTTAGGGGGGGGGGGTTCGGAGGGGGGAAATTTTTGGGGGAAAGTTAAAAATTCGGATTCAGCGACCCAAAAATCTTAAAGTAAACCTTATAGAGAAAGTTCGGAGGGGAGATGGGAGGGCGAATGTAAACATGCGAGTAGTTAAGTGGAATTGCGCAACTTAGTTTACGCAGCACCGCGCGCATGTTCCGAGGCAGATCCCCCCTTCCCCTTCATCCTAAGTCATAATGTCATATATCTAATTTGTTGGACATTTTGCCTACTTTCTGAATTTCTAGATACTTTTTCTCTAAAACAACAAAAATATTGATTTTTTTAATAAAAACCTTTTTTGGGGGGCTTTTTACCAAAATTTGGGGGGGGGGGGGGGTTGCCGGGGGAAATTTTGGTGGGAAGTTACAAATTCGGATTCAGCGGCACAAAAAACATCTAGAAAGCCGATTTCCAGTACTACCATTAATTTTGCTAAGTAAAATTCCCTATTGCCTGGACTATTATTATATTATAAATATTTCGTTGACATAAATTATTTAAAATATATACATTATTACAAGAGTGTAGTAGAATGCATCAAATTATTATCATAGTTTTATTTTAGATAGCCTGTTCACAGCTACTCAATATATAATCTTAATTGAATGAAGATTCAGTTTAAATTATATTTTGTTAAAACGTTTTGCTTTCCATAGTCAATTTACACTCAGCAGATGTTAGTCATACTTTTCGTTTTGTATTCTATGATTCATTTTTACTTTTCTATGTATTCGTACTTGATACTGAAGAAATTTATTAGATTATCTTTTAATGAATTTATAATACCAGAAATGTAATAAATTTTTCACATCGGTCGATTATTTAAGAAAAGTGAAAGAAAATTAATTTTCTGAATCCTGAGGGGAAAATATTTTTTCTTTTCTTTGATTTTCCATTAATTTACCTTAAATATGTACCATTACGGCAAGTTATTTTGACCAATTAAGCTGCACAGCTGTGTAAGAGAATGCATCAACTTTTGACTCTGCGAAAAATATAGTTGTATAGATGTTTCAAAAGAGACTGTTTCCAAATTAATTATGTAGAGGCTAATTAAATTATTGTTTCCATAGAAAAATACTACGCATTTTTACTGAAACTTGCGGAATCGAGTCATATCTCTACTTTACATATGTGGACATATGTCAATTTCTCTTCATTATTTATAAAATTATTCTCTAAGCTCTAAATTCCATTTAAAGAAACCATCAGAGTTTATCATATTAGTTCCCATATATATTTAAAAGAAATTATCTTACAATTAAAATAATTATATGCATCAAAACAATTCAAAGTAACCAACATAATTTTCAAAATGTGTCTTTATTCCCAATAGATATTCTTTAAATGATGTTTAAATTCTCCCAGAGAATGCACTTTAATCATGCAGGACTAATATCGTATCTACATGGTATGTAAATTATTTTGTTATCCTAGATGTTTATATGTTTTTATATAAAGTGTAAAATTTATATATAAAATTGAAAATTGTAATCTCTGCTTCTTCTTCTTCTAAAAAATATACCGACAGAGCGCAGAATGTATAAAACTCAGCTGGCAGCTCTACTGGATGACTCTGAAACATGCGGAATAGTACAAAATATAAATAAGAATTAAAAGCTATATTTATAATTGTAACAAATGTTCAGTGTATATAGGGCTACGTAATAGTCCCTCCTTGAGGTATGCCTAATCAGGACAAGTGCGTATGATGAAAATCTCCCTAAAATATGATTATGTATAGTACATGAAAGATGATTCTGATCAGTACTTAAAGCGATCATGTACTGATCTTATTGTAAAAACGGCAAACGTTTTGTGCTTCGTCCATGTTTGAAAAAAGAAAACGTGAACGCTACTTTGACTTTACACCATAAAGCTGTGAAAGGAGAAGAGTATACATATCAATTTTTCAATGTGGAAAATTTTGAAGCCGAAAAGCGGGTCCTTTGGCATTCCCCTGCCTATACCATATTTGACTTTCACCGATGGCAATCCATTGAGCACTCTCCAGTGCAAGATGCGTCTAAATATGGCGGATGCAGGAGGAATGTGGGAATGGCTTCAAGTGACGTCATGTATGGCTACTTCATCTATTCGATCCTCCTTGCTTTGCACTAATCTGATTGCCTTATCATTTGTAGCCATGACAAGTCACAATTCAGGAAATTAGACACGAGAGAAGACGAACAGAAATATTCACAAGCCCCCACAAGAAAAAAAATCAACCATGGTGAAATGGTGTAAATTTAAAGAGCAAGTATGGGGTGCCGAATTCAATAGACGCCTGAGGATATGCGTTGTTAATAAATTTTCGAACCTTATGATGCTTGTGCGGTGATGCTTAATCATCCAATCAGAAAATGAAATGATGTATTATTGTGAATACATTAAAGGTCAGTCCATATACAAGTAAGAGTGCCCTGCGTATGAAATTACAGTTTTCACGTTCCTCTTTTATGTGGTTCAATCAATACAACCTGTGCTTTAAGGATCAATTATACATTATGCACGTAGTCTGTATGTAAAATCTAGATAAATAAATATCGAAATATTTAGTTGTTTATTTCATAACAATTAAATTCTGGAGAATATCATTATCACTGGAATATTTACTTAGAAAAGTTTATTTTTATAAATCGACTTATACTTGTTTTGTTATCGTAGTTTAATCGAATTTTGTATATCTATTCTCACATTTTATGAATTAAAATACATATTTCCCATTGATCTTTTTCTAATTTATCTTGAAAAAGATCTTGTTTTAAAAAAATAATTCTCTCGAATAAAAAGGAGAAAATAAATTCTCTATGCTCTATATCATGAATACTGTTAAGCTGCACATTTCTCTTCTATAGAGTTAGATGTGACCAAATATGGTCATACTCTTTAGACTGTTATCTTTGGATTACGACACGTCTATTATTTGATTTAATCCCTAAAACTGTCAGTAAGACTCCGACTTCACAAAGAAAGTGGTGACAGAATAATCATTTCTTTTTTTGTGTATTTCTTAACGGCACTCTTGACGGGTAGAAGAAAGAAGCGAATGCTAGAAAAGCAAAGACTGAAACATGACCTGCGGAATGTATTCTTAGAAAATATTTCTCCAATGTCTGACAATGATGAAGAACTGAGTGAGACCTCGTGTGTCATCGCGTCCACCGATCACAGCTATTTCGTGACCGATGACAGGACTTGGGTCGTTTATTAGGCTCGAATCAAAGAATGTAAACAAACCTGTGACGTAAATAGCCCCAAAAGATCTTTTCCATTCTTCTCCGAATATTCTGTTAATGACAAAAGTTGGTGACAGTTATAGACCATTTGTGGGAACCTATGTTCACAATGCAAATCATTAGTAGTATGCAATTAAATAAATAATTAGCAGATTTACTTAAACAAAAGTTTCTCTTAAAAAAAATTTGTTTAATAAATTAAAGTACTGTTACATCTTGAAATTAACTGCACATATTAAATAGAAAAAGTTTACTAAAAGACTTATATTACACACAAAAGTTAAAACTTTCAAAACATTAAATAAAATTTTTAAAATTTAAAATCGACAAGTTTCAGCCACTCTGTGGCCATCATCAGGGAAGACACTGATGATGGCCACAGAGTGACTGAAACTTGTCGATTTTAGAATTTTAGAATTTGATTTAATATTTTGAAAGTTTTAACTTCTGTGGGTAATATACGTCTTTTAGTAAACCTTTTTTGTTATATATGTGCAAAACGTGTTTAGATAAAAGGAAAAAAAAAGAACCAAAAATTTATAAAAAAAAGTTTGATACATTCGTCCAATTACATCTACTCTTCGAACATGAATGCCATTCATTTATGGATGCAGAATACTCGTACAAATGACGTTTAAATGTCATATCATATACAAGAAATGTATATTTTAACTATTCAATATAATTAAAACAGTTTACTTTTCATTTTTCAATACCTCGTTTGAACGCAGATAAGAATTATAGTAACAGAAAGGCAGTATAATTTATTATAAATTGTAAAATGTTTCGATAAAAGGATTCTATCTGAAGAAAATTTTTTTCTCTATGAGGATTAAAATATAAAAGTGATTGCAAAAGTAAAGAAACAGTCAGTATTCGGAAAAAATCTAAATTTCTGCGACTATACCAAACTTAAATGTTATGCATAAAATATAGTTAATGTACTGGAATTATAAAAAAAAATTGTGAGTCAATATGAATTGAATTACATATATTTAAAGCCGTGAAAATTTGTTGCAATTATTGAGCGCAAAATTAAAAATTTAAATTTAAAGAATTTCATAATTGACTAAAGCAAAAGTATCAAATGACATCATTTGTTTTCTAAATAATTTCTTTAAATTTTAATTGCCTATATAAAAGTTGCATACAGTTATTGGTGATTAAAGTTACTCAGTGTTTATTTTATTTCTTGGAATTGAACATTTTTTATTCGAATCTCGACAAAATCAATGTTAGATGCATTTTCTTCGTATATCCCAAGTTCCTAATCCACAGGAAATAAAAGGTGCCGTTTAGAGTGATGTGTTGGCGAGAAGATTACCACACAATCTCTACGAAGGCTCTGGTCTGGCACTGCGTTGCCCAGCGAACACGTGTTTTGGGGATTATTGAGAAACAGTTCTAGGGAAGTTTCCCAACTTTCGCCTCTAATCTTACTCATTCAGTCTCAGGGTTATTATACCAGTTTTTGCCAATGACAACATTAATAGTCGCACCCCCTTACGTTGTAATCTTAATATATTTGATTAGTGATGGTCCCACGAGAAAATATTCACCGCACTCATATTGCACTTTGATCATTAATACTCTAAAAGGTTTTTACTTCCATATAATATATATATATTCTTTTTATCCCGCCTACCCCACATAGAGAGTGTTGAGGTCTAAGTAGGATTATCAGTCCCCGCTGTTATTAGTTTCACACCCACAAAATGGTATATAGCCCCAAGGTTGTAACATTTTTTTTCTTTCTTTTTGATAGACCTATTGTGCTGCTTAATATCATTGTCACAGACCAATACGGATTACATACATTCCACAAAATCTGCAATTATTTGATACGAATAAAAAAGGAAAGATTTGAATAAAATTTTTATTATCCATGTTTTGTTGAATTATTACTGCTTGTTAGATAGTATTGTATGTGTAAGCATGAGCAGCTGTCAATGAAAAAATATACTACGTAAGTAATAATAAAGATGTAAAGCTTGACAGTCAGAAGTTAATAGATTTAAATATCAAAATAAAAATTGCATGTTTTTACCATACTTTAATAAAACCTTACATACACGAGAATTCCTTTTTAAGGAGTTTGTTTTTCAATGTTGTGAAAAAAAGAGCTTAAATTTTTATAACGCTTAAATTTGTTAAGAATATATGAATGAGAAATGTAGAAAAAATATAGAAGAATGTTAAGAATTACTTCAAAGAATAACAAAAGTTCAATACAAAAGCGATCAAGAAAAATTCCGATACATATGATAGATTTTTTTTCTATTTAAAGGGGAAATAATATATACTTCTAACGAATAAATTTGTGTTCTTAAATGAAATTATTTTTTAAATATAAATAAATCTCTAAATATATATAATTATTTAGTGTTCAAAAAGTATATTTAAACCATCAGTCAAAAGAGTTAGTGATACTTATTAATATAAAACATATGCATTAATTAAATTATAAATTACATGTTTAAAAAACGCATGACAGTTGCAGAAATTTTAATAAATAACAGTTATTATATTAAATACGGTAGCCCTTAAAAAGTGCAAAAAAGTTATTTTAATTTTTTTTTTTTTAGAAGAAATAGAAAAAGAGCGATATACCAAATTAGCAAAATAAAGAGGTTCATTAAAACGAAGACTACTGCATTAAAAAGAATATTCAGAAAATTATACAGTAATAGTAATTTTTATTATCATCGATGAAATAATAGTATCAATAGCTCACTAATTAATATTAATACTGTTATAACTAATAATTTTATGTCTCTTATTCTTAAATAACAGGGAAAAAAATCATATTTAAATGTCTGTAGTATAAGTAGACAATTTTTCATTTAATCCACCCTGTTTGATTTCTTTAACCATACCTAATCTTTAGGATAATGATTTAAAATTATTTATTTGACAATGGGTGATAATTTTCGAGGTTCTTAAGAGAATACACAAATGTCGACTTACAGCGAACAAAGATATATAGTTACAATATTGAAATTTAACATAACAATCTTAATACAATCGTCTCTCTGTTTAACGTCGCTCTACGTAACGGCGATCTATATTTAAGGACGATATTTTGAGGTCCCGGCTCCTTTAAGTAAAAAAAAATCTCTATTTAAAGACGAAATTGTTTCTATTTAACGACGATTTTCACATAGTCCCCCCCCCCCCCCCAAATCCCTTTAAACATATTAAACGAGGGAACTTCCTCTGACAGAAGAACAAATTTTCTTGCAATTCAGATAAGTACAAATAAAGGAGAAGGGTGTAATTGTTGGAATGTGATAATTCGTTTTATCCCTCGTTTACAATTTTGGAAGCCATGAACATGATTACATCAGCCTGGAAAAAAGTTTCTCCTTACAGAATTGAAAACTTCTTTCAGGCATCTGGAATTGGCATTCAAGAACAAATGAATATGACAGATGCACAACTCGACACAGAAGATATCACCACCGAAGAATGGAAAAGTCTTGTTGGTGATGAAGACGTTTCAGTAACAGATTTTATCGAGTCTTAAATGACCTCAGAAATTTATATCAAATTTATGAAGGCATCGCAAATGAAAATGAAACTTCAGATGCAGAAGATGGTGATGAAGCTGATGATACAGAAAGCGAGACACTACCTCCTTCTTACTCGGTTGCGAATTCTGTCCTGGATATTCTTCGTCAGTACTTTGTTTCATCAAATATGGAAGATGACTCATTAAACCTTCTTGAGCAGCTTGAAGCAAGGGTACTAAAAACTAAACCACCATTAAAACAATATACAGTTTTTGATTTTTTTTTAATTTTAATTTGTTTAATTAAATGCATTATAAATATTTTTATTGTACTTGTAAGTAACATTGTTTAATTAAATGTATTATAAATGTTTTAATTGTACTGTAAGTAACATTGTATGTTGTTCTTGTATGCAGTATAATTAATGCAATTTGTATTTGTGCAATAAAACTATGTAATATTATGTCTGTATCAATAAAAAAAAAGAAAGAAAACATAAAATAAATTTAAATAAATATATAAAACATTTCTAAAGACACTAATATATTGAGAAATGTATTGACAGCCTGTAAAGTGTGAAGAGAAACGTTTTTCAAATATATTATTTTTCCATAAATTCTGTTTAAGGGCGATCTCTATTTAAGGACGATTTTTTGAGGTTTCTTGAAAGTCGTTAAACAGAGAGGCAACTGTATATATCAAAAAATATTGATCTTAGAAGCAGGGTTCGTTGATATATATCGATTGATATATATCATGATATATATCTTGATATATATCCGATATTTATTTTTAAAATATCAAGATTTTTGATATTTTCGATATTTTCAAATTCTTGATATTTATTTTCAAAATATCAAGATGTTTGATATTTTGTATATTTTATATTTATTTTCAAAATATCACTGAGCAAGATATTTTTTATATTTTCTACATTCAAAGCAAGTGTAAATGAAATTTCTACCTGTTATTGACTGCATCATTCTGTAGGTGTAGATAATGAACTTTTGCCTCTGGCAATGACTTTTTTAGGAAAAGAAAAGAAATCTTTTCCAAACTTTAAGTTTTAAACTTTTATTTTTAAATGTAGAACTAATAATTATGTGAGACAGTTAATTCAGAACAGCCATTGAAAGATAAAATGTAATTTAAATAATCGTTTATATACAGCCAGGCTTCGTTGATATATATCAGTGGATATATATTATGATATACAGGGTGTCCGGTCTCAACGGTGTCCAATGGCTAACTCCTAAACCGTTAGTCATAGACATATAGTTCCAATTACAAAAATGTTTTAAATCAGGTAAAGAAACATTTTAAAAGCGATTTGGGTCAATAAAAACATTTCTTAAAAAATTACGAAATTTAAATTTTTATACGGTCCCCCGGTCCTATAAGTTATATTTAGTAATTTTTTCCTATTACACTGACAAGTAAGACAAAAAAAGTCCCATTCACATAACGCTAAAATTGAGCGTGTTATGAAACTTTAAAAATGCATGACTTATGCCACTTTTCTACTCTGAAAACAAATGAGTTCGGCTTGGCATCGAGGGATCATATACCAAGTGTTTAAAGTATTCGAAGATCTTACTTCATGTGTATTTGCGCTTTGAAAAAAAAAATCCTACAAGCATTATGATTAAGTCTCAAATTGGCTAAAATAACATGTGTTTTATTTTGTCAGGATTTGAGACTGTTTCTCTTATGATTTTTTTTAACAAAAATTATGTTTTTTTATAAGTTTTTATGTTATTTCAACAATCGTATGTATGTTTTTCCAGTTCAAAATTTGAACTCGAACTTTAACCCACTTTTAAATATCCGATCGAGATTGTATTTTACATACTGACGCAAATTTGATAACAATCTAATATTATTAAGATTTTCGGTGATTACCATTTATACTTATTATACAGGATAACACAAAAAATTTCGGATAGATTTCTGCCAAGGAGTTTAAGAAAAAGTTTTAGATTAGATAATACAAGACTGCGATTGTTGGGTTTTTTAACTTTTATGTATTTTTTAGCACTGAATCCGAAAATTGCCTTAATTTTTAACCATCATGTCAGGATATTTCGCAAATCATAAATTTTCAAATTTAAGGAATAACAAAAATCGAATACTATAAACTAGAGGAGAAGGTTGCGTTTTTTAACTTTTGATAATTGATTTTTACGTACTTTTTAGCACTGAATCTGAAAATGACCTTCATTTTTAACCATCACGTTAAAATTTTTTTGCAAATCGAAGATGTGTAAGTTAAAATATAGCGAAAATCTCATACTATAAAACATATGTAAAACATTTTTTATTTTATTTTATTTTATTTTATTAAAAAATTTATTCGATATTTTTGCTTATCCTGGGATTCTTACAGCTAAACAGCTGAGTGGTCCGATGAGATGGGGGAGGAAATTCAATTTTAACATTGAACTTCTTAACTTTGAAACTTGAAATTTGCAAAAAATCATGATATGATAGTTAAAAATGAAGGTCAATTTCGGAGTCAGCGGTACAGAATATATAAGAATCAATTATCAAAAGCTAAAAAACATGACATGACCCAAATTTTGCTGGCTTGTGCAATCTAATAATATTTTAAAATACGTATCATTTTGAAAGAATTGAGGCTGTTAATTTAGAATCATTTTATTTAACAAAAATTCTGTTTTTTCTTTCTTCTTAAATGTTTATTACATATTGTATATTTTCCATTAATATGCCAGAATGATTAAAGATTTCAAATTTATATTGCAATGTTAATTTTACTCCCAAACATTTTTTATATCTGACGAAATTATATTTCGACTAAATTTGTGAATGACCCCCAATTTGCAGCCAAAAATATGCTCCAACTTTAAACAGCTATTACTCGGTCAATATTAATCGTAGAATAACGGGACTTTTTTTGTATTACTTGTCAGTATAAAAGGAAAATTTCACTAAATATAACTTATAGGACCGGGGGACCGTATAAAAATTTAAATTTCGCAATTTTTTAAGAAATGTTTTTATTGACCCAAATCGCTTTTAAAATATTTCTTTACCTGATTTAAAAGATACTTCTATGACTAACGGTTTAGGAATTAGCCATTGGACACCGTTGAGACCAGACACCCTGTATAACCGATATTTATTTTCAAAATATCAAGATTTTTGATGTATATTTTCAAAATATTTCAAGTTGTTCAAGATATTTTTGATATTTTCAGTCGTAGTTTGCAATATTTCAGAGTAAATTAAATAAATTTTGAACTGTTTTTGACTGTGTGAATCTGATAAAGAACTTTTGTCTCTTTTGGATGTGACTTTTTTAGCCAAAAAAGAAAACAGATATATTTTTCAAGCTTTGGATTTGAAGCTTTTATTTTTAAATGTTGAACTAACAGTTATGTGGGACATAATTAATTCAGAACAACCATTGAAAGATAAACTGACTAATTTAAATAGGCAGTTATATACAGCTTCATTAGAAAATAATCTTTTCTCAAGTTTTGGTTCAGTTAAGTTTAAACTACAACATGTTAGGAAATACGAAATAAGACATTTTATACTTACATTTATGTTAAAATTTTTCAATTAAAAAAACTTTTTGTATCTGTTTTAAAAGTATCTGATTTTTTTATACTTGATCTTGATACTGAATCATATACTTAATTTTTTTATAAGTGTATAAAGCGAATTGTTATTGTTTCAATTAGTTCATCTTTAATTTTGTTCTAAGTAAAAAAAAAAAAAAAAAAAAAAAAAAAAAAAAAAAAAAAACCAGAAAAAAATGCATTTTTAGAATATTGTTTGATTAAGTTTTCATGTTAAGTGCAATATATTTTAGTTTCTAATCTATATTATGCTCGAAAACATTTATTATCAGCGGTAAGTTGACTGCTTCGAAAATATCGGATATATATAAAAAATATCGGATATATATAAAAAAAATCGGATATATATCAAAATATTGGATATTTTTGATGATCATGATATTAACGAACTCTGCTTAGAAGTATTAGAGTGCCAAATAATGTCGCTTTGCCGAAAATGACTTTTGGCGTATTTCTTCAGAGTTGCAATAAACCTTTAAGTTGAAATTATGCATGGTTTTTAAAGCCTTTTAATTGAAACACCAATATTTTTGTATAATAATATTTGACTTATTTAATCACATAGATTTTGCGCACGATTACTATACCGATACACCGGTATTAAAACTTATAACCCCTTGAGGGGCAAGCAAAAATGTCTCTAGATATCGAATTCTCATCGAATAATCGAAAAATTTTATTTTTAAATAAGGAAAAGCAATTTTTCAACGATTTTCTTCTAAAGTTAAAAATGTAAAATTTAGTAAAAAATTTCTGGTGAGAATCTTGTTTAAATTAGGTGGGATATATTTTATTCCACCGCCCTTCAAGGTGTTTTAAACTGAACTAATCCTAGTCAATGAGCTCGAACCTTGACGTATTCCAGGAGATACAATTGAACCCAAACCTTCATATCTGCCGAACTTCCTTAAAAAAAATCAAATATAATTTTTACCAGAAAAATATTTAGCGAAATATTTCTAGTTTCTGTGTGGTTATCGACTTAGTGATAAAAAAAAATCTGGTTTAATTTCATAAAAAATAATAAGATTGGCAGCTGTGAAAAATAATACATCATAGAAACATACGGCTCCTAAGATAATTTTAACCTCAAAAATATATAGCGAAATATTTTACGGTTTAACTTTTACGTTTAAAAATGAGTCAGAACGTTTTGCGTTATTGCGCGGGAAATATATTTTTTCGAGAACTGCCTTAACCCTTAGTGACTTAGCAACTTCAATTAAAAAAACATTTACTCAGATCTTAGAATACATCATTTTAAGTAAGTAAAAAAAAAAAAAAAAAATCGACTAAAAGATACTTTTTCACATCTGGGAAAAACACAAAATTACAAACATATTTCACATAAATATTATCAATTTAGTAATAGAAAATTGTTAAGTATACGAACTTACCTTTGTAAAATAAATCTACTGTTTCACCTCTCCAGACTTTTCAATTTTACAAAATTTTACGAAGTTCGTTTTAGCAATAACGATGCAAAACTGCTCAAATATTAAATAAAACTTTGCCACGAAAGATTAATGGCTGTCACCCAGTATTGCTGTTTTGAGAATTCTACTAACAATTTATATTAACTACTGTGTTAGGAGATAGCAGCAGTAAATAAAATCGTTTCTAAAGCCCACTGTATGAGCAACATTTACTTTTGGGTAGGTTGTAGACATGCAACATGGTTATACAAAAGATTAATTAGATATTATATTATAAAGCAGGCATGTCAAACTTGTCTACCGCCGCGGGCCAAATTAAGTATTGCATACAAAGACGCGGGCTACATCAAACAAAGTAGAGAGTGTTATTAGAATTGCACACAGCAATATTTGTACGTACAAAACATAGCCATATTACGCAAGTTAAGTTCAAGTAAAGTTCCAAAGTTATTATTATAATTCATAGTTTATTTTATCGTATTTTTCGAAAAAATACTTGGCATTACTTTTTATCAACTAAATCTACAAAGTTTAATCGGATTTTCTAAATTGTATTACCTTAAAAAATTATTTTACACAAGCTATGTTAATCTAGCAAAGGTATAACTTTTAATCTTCTGGCTTTTTTTCAAGTAAAAACTTAAAAAAAAAAGCATATTTTGAAAAAAAAATTATTTAATAAATTGTGTCTTGTATTTATGCGCTACGTATTTTATTTCATTTATGAAACACATTTTCTCGTTCAAATTATGTTGCCTTTACCAGAAAATTTTTGCTACCGAACATAGTTAATTGCTCACTTTGCCTCATTGCCAACTTTTTCACTCAGTTGAAAAATTGCAACTCGTAACTGAAATAAACAAAGGTAAAATGCCAAAGGATTGGCGGGCCACAAAGTTATCGGCGGGCCAGTTGTGGCCCGCGGGCCACGTGTTTGACATGCCTGTTATAAAGGCATGGACTGTTATATCATGTACATTCGAAGAATTTGAAGAATGCGATAAAATACATTGCTAAATGATGCATCAATACTTTATGTACTGAATTATGAATTCATGAAAATTTTATCTTCTAAACCCTTTTTCGTGAATTGCTTAAACTACATTAGAAGATTTACATAATCATTTAACAAATTTTAGAAGGATTTTAGAAGGATTAAAGGATTTAGAAGGATGAATTATATTTGAATTTACAGGGATTTTGTGCAATAATTGTAACTCCACTCAAATATTTTATTTTAAATATCTTTTAGTATTTTGTAGGATTAGGAAATGTACAAATATAATGTTTGTACAATAGAAATATGGAAATATTTCCGAATTGAAAAATCCCCCCCCCCCCCCCCGAACGCCACGTAAGTTGAAAAGATGCAAAGGCAAAATAAATCATCCTTTAAATTTTTTGTTTTGTTTTGTGTAACCAATAATGCTTTTGGAAAAAGATAAAGTAATGTATCTGTAACTCATTCTAAACTGTGTTACTACTAATCGATGTATTAAATGAATTTTATAACAAGTTATTTTAATGGTACTTATAAGTACCTTCAGTAGATAAATGGTTAATTTTAAAATATTAATATTACATTAAAAATATACAAATCAACTGTTTCGATCCTGTTCTGGGGCCATCACCAGAGAGGATAAAGTCTGCAATGATTTTATGTCACATAATGTTTCAAAAATTTGGGTAAGTGTATTGACGTAACAGTTTATACTAATAGGTGGCACTGGATGTCCGTTCACGCCTAAATTAACTTTATGCTAAATGGTCGATGTTCGTGTTTTGAATTCTCTGAAATTGTGAAGTAGAAAAACATTTAAATGTGATTGTTTTTTACTTTTAGATCCTGATGATGGTCCCAGAAGAGATTCGAAACTGTTGATTTCTATATTACTATTACATTTTTAATGTAATTTTAATATTTTAACGTATATAATATACACAAAGTAATATACACACTATAAATAAACGGACTAAAATACGGAAACTGTACTGGCAATCGAGACGCCAGTACTATTTACGTATTTTAACGGAAATTTTCCTTCGTAAATTACAGAAATTTTTCCGCTTTTCTGGAATTTACGAGGGAAATTTTCCGTTAAAATATGGAAATAGTACTGGCGCCTAGATTGCCACGACAATTTCCGTATTTTAGTGATTTTTTTTTTTTTTTTTTTTTTTTTTTTTTTTTTTTTTTTTTACAGTGCATCATTTAGCAATGTGTTCAATCACATTCGTCAGGTTCTTTGGATTAATTAGATTTTGGTTGTTGAGTGCAAACACATATATTTTATAAGAATAATAAATAATACTGCGTATTACTACTTAAAAGAAAAAAAAACTAATTTATCAAGGCAAACAATGAACGCATATATATTTTTTATTTTGTTATACAATGGCCTGCTATCCATCAACATATATGTAAATTACATTCGACACATGCACAAATAGAATACTTTAGGCATTTATTATTCTTCAGACAAAATGCGTACCCCACATTTAACACGTAGAAGAAAGAAGATTACCAGGAACTAATCCGCGAGCATTTAATCCCTATTTCATATAGAAATTTTCCCCCATTTCACCCTGTTTGAAAATGGGATATAAAGTGAATAAAAAAATATATATAATATATCGAGTAAATCCGGGATTCAATTCATGTCCTTTGATGGTATTTTGAGCAAAATTAATGCCATTCTCAGTAATATTTAGCATATAAATAAAAGGTTCACTATTTCTGTATAGTTTCTTTGCTATCGAAAGCTGTTTGTCATTGTTTGTAAACAATTTATTAAAACATTGCTAGTAAATATGTGTATAGATTTTCAAGTATTACAGGGTCAGATTACAAATTATGAAATAATTTAGGATTTTTAAAGATAATTTTACTGCTTTAAATAAATTTTTATAAGTGTTAACAAAAAATAGAACAAAGTTAGTTTTTATATAATTTTTGTAAGTGCGGTTTAAGGATTATTGTAAAAATTAAAAAATCGTTGCATTTCATAAAATATTTAACTTCAAAATGATGTTTAGGTATAAAAGAAATGATGTGAAATTTTATTAGAAATCAAACTGTGATATTTATTTATATCAAAAGTTTTACTTTGGTAATAAAAAATTGAAATTAATGACAGCATGACATCAAAAAACGCTGACATTTGAAATTGCGGTCAATGCGAATTCGTACCAGCGTAGAATTCATGGGTTAACAACAGCTGTATTGCACACTATTGTATTTGAATTTATATTTTATAAGATACTTCTAGTATCCAAAAACATTCTCTGCCCCCCCCCCCCCCCCTCCCTACTGATAAGTTTATCGTTTCTTATATTTCGTTTCTTCATTTCTCAGACTATTCCGGACAAACGGACAAGCGGTTTTTTCATGTTATTTTTTACTTTTCGCCGTTTAACTAATCTGGTGAACTTAGAAATAGGTATTTTTCTATAAATCGCAGATAGACAATCCAACTTTGTTATGTACAGGGCTGCGGAGACGGCGGGAAAAATGGACGTCTCCGACTCCGACTCTTTCGCTTAAAAATGGGCCGACTCCAACAACGCAGACCTGCTTGTGAAATGGACGACTCCGACTCTTTCGCTCAAAAATGGGCCCGACTCCGACTCCGCAGCCCTGGTTATGTAAAAAAAAAAAAAAAAAAAAAAAAAAAAAAGATATAAATCTGCAGAAGTAAAGTTACAGAAACCTGTATGCTTACTAAAATTTTATCTGTACACTGTACAAAAAAAGATGTAAATCTGCAAAACTAGTTTTTGTAAAGCTACCGATATCTGTAGCTTTACAAAAGAATCTACTAAAATAACAGAAATCTTACTAAAATTTTATCTGCAACTCGGGTTTGCAGTTATATAAAAATTTCTAGGCATTCCAGTTTCCTAAAACGTTCTTAGTAACCTTACAGATTTTTGATTTACAGTGCAAACGTGTATCTCTTACATGAATTTTTGTTGTTGCCGTTACATAAATGTTCTAGTCATCTCAGTTTCCTAGAAAATTCTTAATATCTTTATAGATTTTTTCTACAGTGTAGTCTCTATAGGTACTGCGCATTATTTCAATTATCTGTAGTGTTGATGTGGCTCGGCGTTTGGAATCCTTTATCCCTGGGACACAGACACTTTAAAAAACTGGGTCCTTTCTTACAAAAGTTGGTCATATTTTTAGAAATATGTGATATTCAATGCATTTTATAGAAAATAAACCTCTTTTCCAACCTTCAAGATGAAAATTATGCACCCTGAGGAACTCATAAATTTTTTTTATGCAATCCTTCTTCAATTTGTCGGTGCGTTCGTAAGTATATAAATACGGATCAGTCGTCGTTTGATCCGCCCCTACTCTCTGTCCGTCTGTCCGCAATCTACCTAACAGAATGGTTTCAAATTTAATACATATATTCGTCGCAGAATTTTGTCGAGTCATCTCAAATTTTATGAAAATCGAATCAAAACTTAAAAAGACATTAATAAAAGCTTTCTTCATTCTATTAAATCCTATCATGCGTAATTAATTCAATGATATCCCATGATAGATAATGATTATATGTTGCCATGGTGATGACGTTCTACTTAAGATGATGTGATATTGTTTCGTATCACTGAATTTAATGTATATAATCGTAATAAATTTTGTATTCATGCATTTTTTGCATGTGAGTGCAACAGCTATTGCACCAAGATCTGAATATTTATAAAACTAGTTATAATACAAGCTCACCTCATTTGCCACGTTTAGCGTACAATTTCCGACACGTTTGCTTAAATGATGCACTGTAGCGCATCACTGCTTTAATTTAAATCTCATCAGATTCGAAACTGTAAAATGTTTTCTACGGTTTTATAAAGTGGGTAACTTAATTTTCATTTACCCTGTAAACGTTACTGACTTGCATTATTTAGAATTACTCATCTTTATCTATAATTTTATTGATACATTTCCTCCAATGAACGTAAGACATGGAATTCCATTTTTTTCTTTCTACGAATATATTCCATATTTCATGATTTTATAAGTACATAATAACAAAAATAAATAACATATTTTTTTTTTACTAATGCGATAAAAAGGAATAAAATAATCTGACAGGAAAATGACATTATTAAAACACTCAGTATTATTATTTTTGTTTAAGTAGAAACTAATGAACTTTAATTTCTTTTGTAAAGAAACTTTTAAAGTCTTTTTTCGGTATAATTCTCAATTGGCTTTGATAAATAAAGAAATAAAATAATCGAGATTTTAAAAACAGTTCAGGTTTGTGGATTAGAGGCCTCTCAAGTAAATGTCAACAGATGGATAAATACTTCAATTACAGCGGAGGAACGTGAGAAGAAAGACTGTGGAAGAAAAGAAAAAGACTGTTTTTTCCTCTAGACGCTTTGATAATACTGGGTAAAACGTTAGAGAATTGTTTAAATCAGTTATTTATTTTAAAGCAATTAAAAAGAATAAACTGTGATTTACCAATACTAAAAAAATTAAATTAAATCAAAAAATAAAAAAGAGATAACAGAGAAAAAAAAAATAATTCAATTTTATTTACATTAGTGCGCCCGATGGGATACGTATTTCAGTTATACACTGTAAAAAAAACCACTGTAGATTTGCCAGAACAAACTCGATAACAGTGAAGGTGCTGTATCTTTCTTTGGTTTCCTGACTATATTAACATGGAAAACACAGTGGTTGCGTAAAATTAACAGCACAATGTGCTGGCAATTTGGACGCATTTTTTTACAGCACAAACTGTTGGCGTCTAAATTGCCAGCATATTGTGCTGTTAATGTTACGCAACTACTGTATTTTCCATGTTAATATAGTCAGGAAACCAAAGAAAGACACAGCACATTCACAGTGATCGAATTTGTGCGCGAGATGAACAGTACTTTGTACTGTAAAAATGTCGTTTTTTTTTACAGTGTACGTTTAAACGATATACGTATACACGTATAATACGTTTCTCTGAAATACGTATACCTTAAAATATACGTTTAAACGTATCCGGATACGTATAAGGGTACTTCAGTTAAACGTATATTTAAGCATGCGTACTTTTAAAGTATACGTATATTTCATGTATCGTATCTACTTTGAATAATAATGGTATGGAACTCTGAATAGAGAATAAGCTGGAAATCGATGGCGTTATCGTAGCAATCTGCATATTATGTTTCATACATAAGATCTTGTTATTTTCCTCTTTAAATATTTTAATTCATTTATTTTCTTCTAACTTTCATTAAATTAAGTGATAAAATGTTATAAATTTGCTGGAACAGTTTAAATTGTTTTATAAATAAATAATAATTGCTCAAAGTAGCCATTATAGTTGTTTTAATTATGTTCTTATATTGGTTTAAAAAATGAGTGTGGTATTGGTTCTGTTCATGAACTGCTTGTCGGAGTAAACATGGTCATGTGTGCCTATTAAGAAAGCCATTTTTTGGAAGGATAAAGAAATGTAGTTGTTGATTTTGCCTGTTCCGAATGATGCTTTTCAGCTACAGGTAAAATAGTAACATCAACACGTAGTTGTTTGAATTCCGAAAATGTTAATATGTTAGTGTTTTTATTTCAAAAACGAAAGTTATTACCGTGAATTGAAAAAAGTACTTCGCAAATTTTTACTTTGAATTTATTTAGATTTTATGTTAATCTCATGGTATTGAGATCAGATACCTCATTATATTTATATATTGTGTATATAATGTACACAAATTGTATTCATTGTAAGTAACTAGCAAAATTAAACTCATTTGAGCAAAGAATGAGAGTATAATTCTTTCAGATTTATTGTGAATCCTTGTTAAGTATGTTTTTTTCTTTTTAATCTTTTAAAATTTCTTTATTCGTGTGTGTTACACTCAAGATTGCAAATTCCGATTAGTTATAGACTGGCAAATAACGAACTTGCAGGTTTTAGAACGCAATTACACATGCCTGAAATGACTTTCCTTCTCTTTTCTTTCTCAGAGTAAAACATATTTTCAAAATATTTTAAATTTAGAAAACAATATTCTTAAATACAATAAAAGTATGATTACAAAAATTCCCTGGAGTCGGATTGATCAATGTCACTATAAAATATAAAGTAAATTTATGTCTGGTCTCTGGCCGCATGCAAAAATAATGTTTCGCGCTAAGTGCCCTTGCCATAAATCAAAAGAAGCTGTGATACAGATCTGCGAAAGGAAGCTTTGAAGCTATCCACTACCAATAGTAAAGCATTTAATAATTAATAGCTTAGTTTTTAGGGAAAACAACCAAAATCTAAACAGAGGAAAAGTATTCAGATTTTTTTAAGTACCTGTACAACAACCAGAAGGTAGGTGACCCAGGCCAACGTGCTTATTTGGACAAAGAATCGCGATGGCCCCGATAAACCACTCTATATGTAGGACTCTAATAGAGGATATTTTTCAATGTTTCTAATCCGCATATAAGCATTAAAACGTCTATTTTAATGCCTTGAACGAAAAACGTTTAGTCGCTTATACGTTTAACCGCTTGGGTAAGATCCGTATATACGATGTACCGTATATGCTGGTTTGCATAATACGTATAATAGTCGTATCCATATTATACGTATCTGAAATGCGTACCTCGTATAATACGTATTATACGTATACTCGTATGAACGTTTAATAGGGAGCACTAATTTATATACATATAGAGACACTATCGTTTACGAATATTTACGCTTTGATGACGGGATACGAGAATTTATTTTATGCGATAAAAATGAATAAAATAATCTGACAGGAAAATGAAATTATTAAAATTCCCAGCATTGTTATTTTAGTTTAAGTAGAAACTAATAAACCTTAATTTCTTTTGTAAATAATCTTTTAAAGTCTTTTTTTTTTTTTTTGTATAAGTCTCAATTGGCTTTGATAAATAAAGAAATAAAATAATCGAGATTTAAAAAACAGTTCAGGTTTGTGGATTAGAGGCCTTTTTTTCCCTCTAGACGCATTGATAATGCATGGTAAAATGTTAGAGAATTGTTAAAAACAGATATTTGTTTCAAAGCAATTAAAAAGATTAAACTGTGATTTACCAATACTAAAAAATTTAAATTAAATTAAAAAATAAAAAGGAGATAACAGAAGGAAAAAAATATTTAATTCAATTTTATCTATTTATGTACAAATAGAGACACTATCGTTTGACGAATATTTACGCTTTGATGACGGGATACGAGAATTTACTTTAACTGTGTTTAGGTATCCTGCTAGAATAAGTCAGTATACACTACGGAACAAGAACGAAAATTCATACGAATTGAATATTTCCAACTGAGCGAAAAAATGCCCAGGCTTGGAATCGAACCCAGAACTTTGGCTTACAGGGCTAATGCTCTACCGTTTGAGCTAACAGGGCCGGAAACCATCGAGCATATTTCGCTCAGATAATTTTATTGGTAAATAACATCTGGTCTGTCATGAAGACAGCTCAACAGAATAAACCGCAGGTAAAGGAACTCCATATAAAGGTTCGGTACGTAGATAAACTATTATTTTAACCCAATCAAACTGATTGGTAAAATTATCATACGAATTTAATATTTCCAACTAAGCGAAAAAGTGCCTATGTCGGGAATCGAACCCAGAACCTTGGCTTACAGGGTCAATGCTCTACCGTTTAAGCTAACAGGGATGACAACCGGCGAGCATATTTCGCTCAGATAACCTTATTGGTAAATAACATCTGGTCTGTTATGTAGACTGTTCAACAGAATAAACTGCAGGTAAAGGAACTCCATATAAATTATGGGTACGTAGACAAACTATTATTTTAACCCAATCCAACTGATTGGTAAAGTTATTATACGAATTGAATATTTCTAACTGAGCGAAAAAATTCCCAGGTCAGGGAATCTGAGCGGGAAATCTGCCACAGGCGTTAACAAGCCTTTGTCTTTTATGTAATGAAAATTTACACAGCATTCGAAAAAGTTTGATCACAATAATCTACAATGAAACACTGTACAAAAAAAGAAGAAAGATATTTCTTAAGCTAAAAAAATATAATGCTAGAAAACAGGGATTCTGCTTTTTTAGAATTTAGTGTCACTCCCGAAGAAAAAAAAAATATATATATAAATATAGATAGTACAAAACATATTTCAGTTTTAAGACTTAAAATACACGCTTTTATTTTATATAAAATGACGTCAGTTGCATCCGCTGAAGAATTTCACATTTACTACCCAGTCTTAAACAATATGTCTAGAAAAGTATGCATATGACGTCACTATCGCGAAATAATACATTAACTCAGCAAAAAGCGATGTCGTCATTTAAGAAACTCGACAAAAAATCGAGTATCCAATGATTCGTAAGGCTTGATGTGTTTGTAACATTAATATTGATACTGAAAATCAAATGTAGTTTATAATAGCTCCATGTTTTATCAGAAATCATTCATTTATATTTTTTTCAAAATTTCGAAAATGTTGTTATACACAGATTAATAAAATCACATTCTTTCAGCTTTGTGATATGAATTAAGCAAATGCGGCGAAAAAATGTCACACATATATACATTTTTATAGCAGACGATATTCTTGGCGTAGCATGTATTTTAATTACATTTTTTTTTTTTCAGTTTCTATGAGGAAATGGCAACAAAAAGCTATAGTAATCTACTATTTTCCATTTACAGAAATGAAGTACTTCATTTGACGCCATTACAAAAATGGCTTTGAAAACTACAAAAAAAAAATAATAATATCTCAGAAATAAATTGATATGCAGTTTTCAAACACATTGCATTTAAAAGTACTTTTTTCCTATACGCCGGTGTAAAAATTGAAAATGTGCGGTGTTTAAAAGTTAAAATCGCAGGAGGTATTATCAGTATTTAACCGTACAATGATTCATCTGCTTCTTTTTATGGCTAGCTTATAAGACGGAACGTTGTTTTTTTTTAGGAACGACACATTAATTGAAAAAAATAGCATATCGAGGGTTAATAACCATGAACGAAAATATACAATAATCTCTTCCTACACTGTTAAAAATATCGTGAAAAATTACCTCTGTTTTTAAAGGCTATCTATTTTCTGACCAATGAGAACGTTCCATAGTCGTTTATGAAGCGTTCTCATTTGTCAGAAAATAGATAGCCTTTATAAACAGAGGTAATTTTTCACGATATTTTTAACAGTGTAGTAACGCGTTATTCGTAAAGCGTTATGTATCTTTAGATACTTTGAAAACCGAAATTTAAGGAGGCAGTTAATATCAAATGTTCTTTTAGAGACAATGATTTTCGGTAACGTTTTTTAGTAGTTTCTACAGTATTTTAATCAGGTTTCAGAAAACAGAATATAGGCTTTTCGCATGCTATCAATTTTCAATTAAACATTTTCATGTAAAAAAAAAATCTTTTGCCGAAAAATATGTTAAATTAACAGTATTAATATTAATATTAAATTGAATATTATTTATCACTCTTACGAGTATAAATTGAATTACATAGTGGAAAACGAATAATTGAGAATTAATAGCATCCTAAAACCGATAATTCGGTTTGAGAAAACCGATTAATACATAATAATAAACAAGTTGGAAATTACACGTCAAACGTGGCAATTGAGGCGCGTTCGTACTATAATTAGTTTCAGAAATATTATTTGCACCGCATATTGTACTGAATGTATATTTTAGTGTACTACATCAGTGCATATCAATTTCATTCTGTTTGAATGGCTGTAACATCATTAAAATGCACTTGCAATAGTTTTTCCCATTGGCCATAATGTAACGGAAAACTTTTGACTGTCCCTGTAATTAAAGTATACATCCGATTTTCATAAAATTTGAAATGACTCGACAAATTTGTGCCACAATTATATATTCAAAATTCCAAACCATTCGGTTGGGTAGTTTTTGCTCTGTTATATGCGGACAGACGGACTGAACGACGACTATAGGTGCTACGTATTTATATAATTACGAACGCACCTAAAAAGAAAAGTGCCCAGTTAAACTGATGGCTCTGAGCTCACAGGCTATTCACACGAATTGTATATTATACTCTTATTTTAAAGAATAATGCCTCTCGAAAAATAAATTAAAGGGGGTAGGTGACACCCCCTCCCCCGTTTCCCCACTTTATGCTTAACCAATGAGCCTCCAAATGTCATCAGGGAAGCACCTTATCGAAATAAACCGGTATACCAAATTTGAAGCAAATTTGGGGGGGAGGGGGTCTGGCACATGATATCGTAAGATATCTGTAGGGGGAGGGGGAGTTTGTCTTTTGATATCGTTGTCATTTTTGATCCAACCAATATTTTCTCTTTTATTTGTAACTTGGTCTTTACATCAAAATAGTATGTTATCTATTTTTATGAAAATACAAAGTTACTATTAAAATCATTAAATGATTATAGAATTATTTAATTCCGAAATATGGACGTTTGGCATTCCTATTCTTCTGTCACACGTGCATGCATATATAACTCGCTGTTCGACAAGCCATATGCGAATTATGTTTGAAATGATACCTGAGTTTACTAATAAATAAAAGAGAAAAAATGTTGTACATCTGCTTTGTTGATAAGAAGTTTTGTTTGCCCACCCTGTGCGGAAACAAATGCAAAAAAGACATTATTACTGCCGAATGCATTATGTAACAAAAAGCTATTATTAAATACTTTTAAACAGTAACTATTTCTTTTAAGTGTTATTTGATATAAAGTTATTTAATATACAAACTGTTATTTTATTGACTTACCTTCATCTGAATCAATAAAGTATGCGATAAATAAATGTATTTGTATATCAGTTCAAACAAAAGAAAAAAATTCCAAAAATCTAAAGAATTTTTATGCATTGATAACAATATCATTAGGGGAGGGGGTGTTGAGGGATGAAAACGTATGGTATCGTAATGGGGGGAGGGGGTCCAAAATTACCAAAAAGTTTATAACGTTATATATGTACGTACTGCCCCCAACTCTTGTGTGATTTACACCAAAATCTAATCAGCAACAACTTATCTCAACGTCTAACTGAATCTGAAGTTTGGTGAAAATCTGTGCATTGCTTTTTGAGATAGAGCTGTTACGGAAATCGTGAAAAATGCAGCATAGTAGCGTCACTTGTTGGGAGATATACACCAAACTAAAATTATTATCAATATTTATCAAGGTATACCTGAATCTAAAGTTTGATGAAAATTTGTGCATTAGTTCTTGAGATAGAGCTATTGCGGAAATCGTGGAAAATGCATAATAGCAGCGCAACTTGTTGGGCGATTTACATTAAAACGTAATCAGCACCAGTAGATAATAAGTGGGGGTTCTGCGCCAGCGGTGGGAGCGGTGTGACCTTGAATGACCTCTGTGTGTCCTCTGCATGCTGTTTGAAGGTCATGTGGCGTACTCTTGGAGGTGGGGTCAAGGTGATGCGGCGGTGAAGGTGATGTGTCATCTTATAGTATGAGGGGTTATTTTGAGTTTAATTATTTTACTAATGATAATTAAATTTAATTGGGGGACTTTAACTTTTTTCGGGGTAATTTTTGAAGATTGAAATTTTTAGAGATTGATTTTTTTTCTTACCGTACTACAGTATGAGGGGTAATTTTAAGTTTTTTTTTTTTACTAATGATAATTAATTTTAATTGGGGGACTTTAACTTTTTTCAGGGTAATTTTTGAAGATTGAAATTTTTAGAGATTGATTTTTTTTCTTACCGTACTACAGTATGAGGGGTAATTTTAAGTTTTTTTTTTTTACTAATGATAATTAATTTTAATTGGGGGACTTTAACTTTTTTCAGGGTAATTTTTGAAGATTGAAATTTTTAGAGATTCATTTTTTTTTCTCACCGTACTACAGTACTTAGGGATAATTTTACATTTGAAAAATACATTAACGATAATTAATTAAGAAATTTTAATTGGGGGACTTTAACTTTTTTCGGGGTAATTTTTGAAGATTGAATTTTTGGGAGATTGATTTTTTTTCTTACCGTACTACAGTATGAGGGGTAATTTTAAGTTTGATTTTTTTTTTAATGATAATTAATTTTAATTGGGGGACTTAAACTTTTTTCAGGGTAATTTTTGAAGATTGAAATTTTTAGAGATTCATTTTTTTTTCTCACCGTACTACAGTACTTAGGGATAATTTTACATTTGAAAAATACATTAACGATAATTAATTAAGAAATTTTAATTGGGGGACTTAAATTTTTTGGAGTAATTTTTTGAAATTTTTGGGACATTGATTTTTTTTTTTTTTTTTTTTTTTTCGTCGTACGAGGGGTTATTTTAAGTTTGATATTTTTTCATTAATGATAATTAATTAAGAAATTTTAATTGGGGGACTTTAACTTTTTTTGGGAGTATTTTTGAAGATTGAATTTTTCATGGACATTGAATTTTTTTGGTCGTACTGCAGTATGAGGGGTTATTTTGAGTTTGATTTTTTTTACTAATGATAATTAATTAAGAAATTTTAATTGGGGGACTTTAACTTTTTTCGGGGTAATTTTTGAATTTTTAGGGGTCATTGATTTTTCTTTTCGTCGCACGAGGGGTTTTTTGAGTTTGATTTTTTTTCATTAATGATAATTAATTAAGAAATTTTAATTGAGACACTTTAACTTTTTGGGGGTAATTTTTGAATTTTCATGGACATTGATTTATTTCGCTGTTGTTTAGTATGAGGGGATATTTTGAGTTGGATATTTTTTTACTAATGATAATTAAGAAATTTGAATTGGGGGACTTTAACTTTTTGGGGATAATTTTTGAGATAGAATTTTTTGGAGATAGATTTTTCTTTTCGTCGTACTCCAGTACGAGGGGTCATTTGTACTTTTAAAAATTAATTTAGAAGTTTTAATTGGGAGACTTTAATTTTAGGGAATAATTTCTGAGATAGATTTTTTTTTGTGACATATATTTTTTAGCGCACTTGAGTTTTCGGTGTTATTTTTAGGGGCATAATTTTTGTGTTAGAGTTTTTAATAGTGGTGATTTTTAATTTGGGAACTTTCAAATATTTTTTTCACGATTTTTCATTGGCAATCGAATTTTAAACATTCATTAAGCATTTTAATTGGGAGACTTTATCTTTTAACGCAAATTTTTAGATAAAAATGGAATTTTAAACATAAATTGGATGAGGGGACTTTACGCGATTCAATTTAGTGACGTATGCGCTCGAATATTGAGTATTAATTAAAATTATGAATGATTGTGAATTTTTGTTATTTAGTGTTAGAATTTATGTATGCGAATTTTTTAATAGTACTGCCCCACCCGTGGGTGAGAGGTTATGCTCATGAAGCTAATAGACGTGAAGTGCTGGGTTCGATCTCAATCGCGTCCGTCGGCCTAATCGTTCGGAGTTTTATTCGAACCATGGATTTTCATGTGTAAATTCAGGTTAGGTTACCTTAGAAAGACCTTCACGAAGGGCACTCCCCCCTATATCCCTAGTGTAGATAATCAATCGCGCCCGTCGGCCTAATCGTTCGGAGTTTTGTTTGAGTCATGGATTTGCATGCGTAAATTTGGGTTAGGTTCCCTTAGAAAGACCCTGACAAAGGGCACTCCCTCCCTTTATCCATAGTGTAGATAATCGGTCGTCAAAATTAACCCACCTTTTTAATAGTACTAGTAAACTTTAGAATTTTTTTTTTCTGAATCCGTGTTAGATGAGTAGATATTTTTTCTCGGTTTTATACAAAAATAGAAATTGGTAAGATATTTTTGAGGATATCGTTTTTTTGGCTTGTTATGCAATGTTTAGGTATGTATTGTTTCATATATATGAAAATTTATTTTGAAAAAAACATGAAATGGTATTCATAAAGATATTAGGAAAATTTCCCCCTACCCCTAAATGAATTTATATTTGTGAAATATAGGGTTACCTATTTAATGGTGTGTTTGAATTTAGAATCACCAATATACCTTAACCCGAAATTTTATTGAGGCATGTTTTCGAAAAGTTTCATATTTTTAAAAACTAGAAAATCGATTTTTAAACGAAGCGCTTTTTAAACATACATAATTTTTGAACGTTTCTATCGAAACACTTTGAATTTTTAATAAGATTTTGGAAAAAAAACGCACTTTTGACAAATTTTCGCTAATAATTGCGCTTTTTAGAATAAAACTATTAAATACATAAATTTACCAAAAATTTAACACACTTACTTTACTTAAAATGACTTTCAGAGCCTAAAAAAACGCGTGTTTCTGTAGGAAAATGTCTACTATACTGAACCGTGGTCATCGTGCGTTATCTTTGGGAACACTCAGAAGTGAATCACTTTATCTAGATAAGGGGTTTTCCTTTATATCGTGATAGGATATTAGATTTTAATTTCGATTGACTAATGGTGGGGTACAAATTAAGATTTTCAAATAATTAAAGATTTTTATTATCTCACTGATTGCGAATTTAATGAATGAATAATTAATATTACGTCACACAAAACGAATTTTTTGAATAATTTAGATTGCGTCACAATTTTTGAATGATTTTATTAATATAGAATTTATATCCAATTGGGGGGTCATTTTTTCTTATCGATTTATTTAAAATAAAATTGGAATATTTATTAGCAATTTAATGCATGTGTTACATTTTTTTTTTTTTTTTTAGATTTAACTATTATAAAATTAGACCTTTTAAAACGGATACTTTTTTAATTGATTCATTAACCGTGAGAATACTTCAAACACGTCATTGATGAGTCATCACACATAAGTAAATTTTCACTCGTAAACATGAAAGTTTTAATAAATATATTGAGGTTTTTGAAAAGTGACACTCATTTCGTGCAGTGGACTTTGAATTTTTAGTCTAGTTCTAATTTCGATCTAGTTCAAATTTTGCTAAGTTAACACGTTACGAAATATAGGGGAGCTTTATACTATGCATTAATTTAACTATGATTTTTGCTTAATTTTTTACAAGGATAAATTTTTTATCATCGGAAAAACACATCTTTAAGAGATTTAAAATAAATATTTTTAAATATATATATATATAATTTAATATCATTAAATATTTAGTATCTTCACACATAATTAACACATGTTAATTAAGTTCGATTAAATTTAAAAGAAATCATAATTTTCATTAAATTAAAAAGAAATTGTACATTTAACTTTTAATATAGCAAATATTAAAACATGAAACAAAGGATTGCGCTTTTAGAGCACATAACTTTAATCATAAAAATTTGAATACTTATCACTTTCAAATGAAAATGATAAACCTTTATTTAAAAATTTTCAGTTTATAATTAGAGACATACAATTAACTAGAAACTTAAGTGTAAAAACAGAAATGAATATCTAGCAATAAGGTTAACATTTTTAATAAAAAATTAATATTTTAGGTTAATTTTAAACGTGCTAGTATTTTTAGACTAGCGAAATATCCCTTTTTTTGAAAATACTTTTCTGGTTTAATTTTCATTTATTTTTTAAATATAACTTTTAAAAAATATTCTCAACTGTAAAAACTAGGGATTTGCTTTTGACAATTTTATTTGAATTTAAGATTTGTTTCACATTTAGAAGTATATCTTATCAAAATAAATTCGAAATATTTAGATTTGTTTATTATTAATAATTTGAAAAATAAAACATTTAGAAGTAAATTCACTTACTTTTGCTTATGTTACATAAAAATCCAAAAGGGTTGAAAAAGAGTAGCAACACTTCACATAAGTTTTGTGATACTAAATGGAGTAAATTTTGAACATCAATATCTTATCTGTTTGGGTATTTCCATGAATACATGATTCACGAGATAAGCAGAATGTCATGTTCAAATATGAATCTAAGAACAGTGTTAATGAATTTACTTTATTCATATCGTATATACTTTAGCTATAATTAATATAATGTGTAATTAATAAGGGATTTAATTAATATGATGCGTTTTTAAATAAAATCTAAATATAATTGTATCTTTTTCAGTCTTATTTAATAGAAGAGGAATGCTTTTCAAATTTATTAAGAAACATGTAAGTTATTATTAGCTTGGAAATTGCAACTGAATTAAAAACTGACTTTTAACATAGAATTAGTCTTTTGCTAAATTTTCAATGAAAATATTTCTCACTTAAAAGTTTACTTCTCACATTAAAAAAGTCATATACTTGGAATTTTTACCGGGAAAATTTTCTCACATGGAAAAAGGCTTTAGTGATTGTATTAGAATAAAAACTTATCATATTAAAATTTTTAATAAGTAAATTATTATTATTAAATCTATGTCACCCACCACTCACTTTATTTACAAATAAATATTTTTCACTTTTTAATGGAAACAAAAATGGTAGGTAAAGCTTTCGTTTAATATTTTTAAATTAATTTGAGTCTTTTTTTTTTTTTTTTTTTCAGTGCGACTCCTTCAAATTAAAAAACTTTTGAGAGCTTTTATAGGGAGAACGTAAACAAATCGAAGTCTCACATTTCAACAATAAAGGATTTATACTAAGTACACTACAAACTTATTTATAAAAAGGAAAGACATAACCTTATTTCAGTTTTTCGTTAAGCATATTTTTAATTCACAAGCAGGCTTCACACATATTATTTAGCACACAAGTTACTTCAGCGAAAAATCCCTTTTCCTTATCTAAATGATTCATAGGGATTCATACCTCCCTCATGAATACGTTATACAAACGATGTATTAGTTTAATGAATATAAATTTTAACTGAATCCTTTAAACTTTATTTGATAACATTCGATCATTTTTATATTTCAAAACGAAGAAAAATTATTGAATATCACCTAACAAGCATATACTTTTACACTAACATGTTATAAAAACACTTCTCAATATTCAAATTTTATGATATTTCGACATCTCTCGCCAAGCTTTTTAAGAATGAAAGACTATTTCGTTAGGATATTTAGCTTTTTGTATACAATTTTAGCAATAAATACATAATGCACTCAACTTTACTTTGTCATTAAACATTAAATTAATCCATCGCATACCAATTCAAACGTAGGATTTTTTTATTTAGGGTAGATAAGTATACGTGTATATATATACATGCGCATATATGTGTGTGCATTTGTAAATGGGGGAAAAATTTAAAAGGTATACACATTGAAAGTTAATAAAATTATTTAAAAAAAATTATATAAATATTTCAAGACAGTATTAAAGATTTGAACAACTGATAAAAATGCTTTGAAAAACATTTAAAATTATTTAAAATGTTTCTTTCATATTTTAAAGTCAACAAATTTTAATACATAGCTATGTACATACAGGCATTTGAGCTATATACATACATGCATTTGACCTATGTTAACAGAACAAATGTTTTAAATATTTCGATGCTATTTCCAAGTTACTCAATTTATACTTTTTGAATATGCATATACATATATTTGAAAATTTTAATGTTTTCTGTTAAAACTGACTAGTTATTTATCCTAGCATTATCCTAGTTATTTATCCTACATTTATTAACACAATAAACCAACTGCTTTTAAAAAGACTGTGTGATTATCAAAACAACCCAAATCCTTTTATCTGCACATGCGCAAACATTTTAATAAACTAGAGGTCACATTTTTAATCGAATAAAATAATGACTAATCAAATAGGTTATATCCTAACTTAAATGATACCTTTTTTGTGATATTGCTAAACATGCTACTACAATGTCTAATCAAATAGGTTCTGTACTAACGTTAATTATACCTTTTATGTGGCATTACTAAACTAGCTAACATGACATTATTAAACTAACTTGTAAAAATAACATGATAACCTGTTTTCACTAGACAAACTTAATAATTTTCGATGCTTTTGTTTGACAATCAACAAAGTTTTATGAAATATATTCAAAAAGTTTGCTACGATTAAAAAACATGCTTATAACTTAGATAGTTTTCACTCTTTATATTTCAAAACATGCATATTATTACAAAACACAAGATATTGTTTAAATTTGAATTAAATAATCACCATTTTTCACAAGTTTGCAATATTTTATGCTAACTAGGGTTAGTAGTATACAGACTTAAAAATATCTTTATAGATTAAACATGAAAATTAATGTGTAAAAAAAACCTTTTACTATTTTTAGTTAAACTTCATGTCATGAAATATATCCAGTTAACTTTAAAATGTACTATTACAAATTAATGTTTTAAAATTCATTAAAATTATTAAATACTATTTCATTATAATTTTAAAATTCATTTTTATATAAAAACACACAAAATAATAATACTTATCTAATATGGCAGCTAGCAGTCTTAAGCGCAACCTTCTATTACAAAAACCAAAAGTGAAATGAATAATTCTAAGTCCACTTATCACTGATGACGTAGGGGTTATCACGTGATGGGGAAACCCTGTCACGTGGTGTATGATATCATACACCACGTGACAGGGTTTTCCCAACACGTGATAACCCCTACGTCATGAGTGATATCATACACCACGTGACAGGGTTTCCCCATCACGTGATAACCCCTACGTCATCAGTGATAAGTGGACTTAGAATTATTCATTTCACTTTTAGTTTTTGTAATAGAAGGTTGCGCTTAAGACTGCTAGCTGCCATATTAGATAAGTATTATTATTTTGTGTGTTTTTATATAAAAATGAATTTTAAAATTATAATGAAATAGTATTTAATAATTTTAATGAATTTTAAAACATTAATTTGTCATAGTACATTTTAAAGTTAACTGGATATATTTCATGACATGAAGTTTAACTAAAAATAGTAAAAGGTTTTTTTTACACATTAATTTTCATGTTTAATCTATAAAGATATTTTTAAGTCTGAATACTACTAACCCTAGTTAGTATAAAAATATTGCAAACTTGTGAAAAATGGTGATTATTTAATTCAAATTTAAACAATATCTTGTGTTTTGTAATAATATGCATGTTTTGAAATATAAAGAGTGAAAACTATCTAAGTTATAAGCATGTTTTTTAATCGTAGCAAACTTTTTGAATATATTTCATAAAACTTTGTTGATTGTCAAACAAAAGCATCGAAAAATATTAAGTTTGTCTAGTGAAAACAGGTTATCATGTTATTTTTACAAGTTAGTTTAATAATGTCATGTTAGCTAGTTTAGTAATGCCACATAAAAGGTATAATTAACGTTAGTACAGAACCTATTTGATTAGACATTGTAGTAGCATGTTTAGCAATATCACAAAAAAGGTATCATTTAAGTTAGGATATAACCTATTTGATTAGTCATTATTTTATTCGATTAAAAATGTGACCTCTAGTTTATTAAAATGTTTGCGCATGTGCAGATAAAAGGATTTGGGTTGTTTTGATAATCACACAGTCTTTTTAAAAGCAGTCGGTTTATTGTGTTAATAAATGTAGGATAAATAACTAGGATAATGCTAGGATAAATAACTAGTCAGTTTTAACAGAAAACATTAAAATTTTCAAATATATGTATATGCATATTCAAAAAGTATAAATTGAGTAACTTGGAAATAGCATCGAAATATTTAAAACATTTGTTCTGTTAACATAGGTCAAATGCATGTATGTATATAGCTCAAATGCCTGTATGTACATAGCTATGTATTAAAATTTGTTGACTTTAAAATATGAAAGAAACATTTTAAATAATTTTAAATCTTTTTCAAAGCATTTTTATCAGTTGTTCAAATCTTTAATACTGTCTTGAAATATTTATATAATTTTTTTAAAATAATTTTATTAACTTTCAATGTGTATACCTTTTAAATTTTTCCCCCATTTACAAATGCACACACATATATGCGCATGTATATATATACACGTATACTTATCTACCCTAAATAAAAAAATCCTACGTTTGAATTGGTATGCGATGGATTAATTTAATGTTTAATGACAAAGTAAAGTTGAGTGCATTATGTATTTATTGCTAAAATTGTATACAAAAAGCTAAATATCCTAACGAAATAGTCTTTCATTCTTAAAAAGCTTGGCGAGAGATGTCGAAATATCATAAAATTTGAATATTGAGAAGTGTTTTTATAACATGTTAGTGTAAAAGTATATGCTTGTTAGGTGATATTCAATAATTTTTCTTCGTTTTGAAATATAAAAATGATCGAATGTTATCAAATAAAGTTTAAAGGATTCAGTTAAAATTTATATTCATTAAACTAATACATCGTTTGTATAACGTATTCATGAGGGAGGTATGAATCCCTATGAATCATTTAGATAAGGAAAAGGGATTTTTCGCTGAAGTAACTTGTGTGCTAAATAATATGTGTGAAGCCTGCTTGTGAATTAAAAATATGCTTAACGAAAAACTGAAATAAGGTTATGTCTTTCCTTTTTATAAATAAGTTTGTAGTGTACTTAGTATAAATCCTTTATTGTTGAAATGTGAGACTTCGATTTGTTTACGTTCTCCCTATAAAAGCTCTCAAAAGGTTTTTAATTTGAAGGAGTCGCACTGAAAAAAAAAAAAAAAGACTCAAATTAATTTAAAAATATTAAACGAAAGCTTTACCTACCATTTTTGTTTCCATTAAAAAGTGAAAAATATTTATTTGTAAATAAAGTGAGTGGTGGGTGACATAGATTTAATAATAATAATTTACTTATTAAAAATTTTAATATGATAAGTTTTTATTCTAATACAATCACTAAAGCCTTTTTCCATGTGAGAAAATTTTCCCGGTAAAAATTCCAAGTATATGACTTTTTTAATGTGAGAAGTAAACTTTTAAGTGAGAAATATTTTCATTGAAAATTTAGCAAAAGACTAATTCTATGTTAAAAGTCAGTTTTTAATTCAGTTGCAATTTCCAAGCTAATAATAACTTACATGTTTCTTAATAAATTTGAAAAGCATTCCTCTTCTATTAAATAAGACTGAAAAAGATACAATTATATTTAGATTTTATTTAAAAACGCATCATATTAATTAAATCCCTTATTAATTACACATTATATTAATTATAGCTAAAGTATATACGATATGAATAAAGTAAATTCATTAACACTGTTCTTAGATTCATATTTGAACATGACATTCTGCTTATCTCGTGAATCATGTATTCATGGAAATACCCAAACAGATAAGATATTGATGTTCAAAATTTACTCCATTTAGTATCACAAAACTTATGTGAAGTGTTGCTACTCTTTTTCAACCCTTTTGGATTTTTATGTAACATAAGCAAAAGTAAGTGAATTTACTTCTAAATGTTTTATTTTTCAAATTATTAATAATAAACAAATCTAAATATTTCGAATTTATTTTGATAAGATATACTTCTAAATGTGAAACAAATCTTAAATTCAAATAAAATTGTCAAAAGCAAATCCCTAGTTTTTACAGTTGAGAATATTTTTTAAAAGTTATATTTAAAAAATAAATGAAAATTAAACCAGAAAAGTATTTTCAAAAAAAGGGATATTTCGCTAGTCTAAAAATACTAGCACGTTTAAAATTAACCTAAAATATTAATTTTTTATTAAAAATGTTAACCTTATTGCTAGATATTCATTTCTGTTTTTATACTTAAGTTTCTAGTTAATTGTATGTCTCTAATTATAAACTGAAAATTTTTAAATAAAGGTTTATCATTTTCATTTGAAAGTGATAAGTATTCAAATTTTTATGATTAAAGTTATATGCTCTAAAAGCGCAATCCTTTGTTTCATGTTTTAATATTTGCTATATTAAAAGTTAAATGTACAATTTCTTTTTAATTTAATGAAAATTATGATTTCTTTTAAATTTAATCGAACTTAATTAACATGTGTTAATTATGTGTGAAGATACTAAATATTTAATGATATTAAATTATATATATATATATTTAAAAATATTTATTTTAAATCTCTTAAAGATGTGTTTTTCCGATGATAAAAAATTTATCCTTGTAAAAAATTAAGCAAAAATCATAGTTAAATTAATGCATAGTATAAAGCTCCCCTATATTTCGTAACGTGTTAACTTAGCAAAATTTGAACTAGATCGAAATTAGAACTAGACTAAAAATTCAAAGTCCACTGCACGAAATGAGTGTCACTTTTCAAAAACCTCAATATATTTATTAAAACTTTCATGTTTACGAGTGAAAATTTACTTATGTGTGATGACTCATCAATGACGTGTTTGAAGTATTCTCACGGTTAATGAATCAATTAAAAAAGTATCCGTTTTAAAAGGTCTAATTTTATAATAGTTAAATCTAAAAAAAAAAAAAAAATGTAACACATGCATTAAATTGCTAATAAATATTCCAATTTTATTTTAAATAAATCGATAAGAAAAAATGACCCCCCAATTGGATATAAATTCTATATTAATAAAATCATTCAAAAATTGTGACGCAATCTAAATTATTCAAAAAATTCGTTTTGTGTGACGTAATATTAATTATTCATTCATTAAATTCGCAATCAGTGAGATAATAAAAATCTTTAATTATTTTAAAATCTTAATTTGTACCCCACCATTAGTCAATCGAAATTAAAATCTAATATCCTATCACGATATAAAGGAAAACCCCTTATCTAGATAAAGTGATTCACTTCTGAGTGTTCCCAAAGATAACGCACGATGACCACGGTTCAGTATAGTAGACATTTTCCTACAGAAACACGCGTTTTTTTAGGCTCTGAAAGTCATTTTAAGTAAAGTAAGTGTGTTAAATTTTTGGTAAATTTATGTATTTAATAGTTTTATTCTAAAAAGCGCAATTATTAGCGAAAATTTGTCAAAAGTGCGTTTTTTTTCCAAAATCTTATTAAAAATTCAAAGTGTTTCGATAGAAACGTTCAAAAATTATGTATGTTTAAAAAGCGCTTCGTTTAAAAATCGATTTTCTAGTTTTTAAAAATATGAAACTTTTCGAAAACATGCCTCAATAAAATTTCGGGTTAAGGTATATTGGTGATTCTAAATTCAAACACACCATTAAATAGGTAACCCTATATTTCACAAATATAAATTCATTTAGGGGTAGGGGGAAATTTTCCTAATATCTTTATGAATACCATTTCATGTTTTTTTCAAAATAAATTTTCATATATATGAAACAATACATACCTAAACATTGCATAACAAGCCAAAAAAACGATATCCTCAAAAATATCTTACCAATTTCTATTTTTGTATAAAACCGAGAAAAAATATCTACTCATCTAACACGGATTCAGAAAAAAAAAATTCTAAAGTTTACTAGTACTATTAAAAAGGTGGGTTAATTTTGACGACCGATTATCTACACTATGGATAAAGGGAGGGAGTGCCCTTTGTCAGGGTCTTTCTAAGGGAACCTAACCCAAATTTACGCATGCAAATCCATGACTCAAACAAAACTCCGAACGATTAGGCCGACGGGCGCGATTGATTATCTACACTAGGGATATAGGGGGGAGTGCCCTTCGTGAAGGTCTTTCTAAGGTAACCTAACCTGAATTTACACATGAAAATCCATGGTTCGAATAAAACTCCGAACGATTAGGCCGACGGACGCGATTGGGATCGAACCCAGCACTTCACGTCTATTAGCTTCATGAGCATAACCTCTCACCCACGGGTGGGGCAGTACTATTAAAAAATTCGCATACATAAATTCTAACACTAAATAACAAAAATTCACAATCATTCATAATTTTAATTAATACTCAATATTCGAGCGCATACGTCACTAAATTGAATCGCGTAAAGTCCCCTCATCCAATTTATGTTTAAAATTCCATTTTTATCTAAAAATTTGCGTTAAAAGATAAAGTCTCCCAATTAAAATGCTTAATGAATGTTTAAAATTCGATTGCCAATGAAAAATCGTGAAAAAAATATTTGAAAGTTCCCAAATTAAAAATCACCACTATTAAAAACTCTAACACAAAAATTATGCCCCTAAAAATAACACCGAAAACTCAAGTGCGCTAAAAAATATATGTCACAAAAAAAAATCTATCTCAGAAATTATTCCCTAAAATTAAAGTCTCCCAATTAAAACTTCTAAATTAATTTTTAAAAGTACAAATGACCCCTCCTACTGGAGTACGACGAAAAGAAAAATCTATCTCCCAAAAAATTCTATCTCAAAAATTATCCCCAAAAAGTTAAAGTCCCCCAATTCAAATTTCTTAATTATCATTAGTAAAAAAATATCCAACTCAAAATATCCCCTCATACTAAACAACAGCGAAATAAATCAATGTCCATGAAAATTCAAAAATTACCCCCAAAAAGTTAAAGTGTCTCAATTAAAATTTCTTAATTAATTATCATTAATGAAAAAAAATCAAACTCAAAAAACCCCTCGTGCGACGAAAAGAAAAATCAATGACCCCTAAAAATTCAAAAATTACCCCGAAAAAAGTTAAAGTCCCCCAATTAAAATTTCTTAATTAATTATCATTAGTAAAAAAAATCAAACTCAAAATAACCCCTCATACTGCAGTACGACCAAAAAAATTCAATGTCCATGAAAAATTCAATCTTCAAAAATACTCCCAAAAAAAGTTAAAGTCCCCCAATTAAAATTTCTTAATTAATTATCATTAATGAAAAAATATCAAACTTAAAATAACCCCTCGTACGACGAAAAAAAAAAAAAAAATCAATGTCCCAAAAATTTCAAAAAATTACTCCAAAACTTTTAAGTCCCCCAATTAAAATTTCTTAATTAATTATCGTTAATGTATTTTTCAAATGTAAAATTATCCCTAAGTACTGTAGTACGGTGAGAAAAAAAATGAATCTCTAAAAATTTCAATCTTCAAAAATTACCCTGAAAAAAGTTAAAGTCCCCCAATTAAAATTAATTATCATAAAAAAAAAAAATCAAACTTAAAATTACCCCTCATACTGTAGTACGGTAAGAAAAAAAAATCAATCTCCCAAAAATTCAATCTTCAAAAATTACCCCGAAAAAAGTTAAAGTCCCCCAATTAAAATTTCTTAATTAATTATCGTTAATGTATTTTTCAAATGTAAAATTATCCCTAAGTACTGTAGTACGGTGAGAAAAAAAAATGAATCTCTAAAAATTTCAATCTTCAAAAATTACCCTGAAAAAAGTTAAAGTCCTCCAATTAAAATTAATTATCATTAGTAAAAAAAAAAAAAACTTAAAATTACCCCTCATACTGTAGTACGGTAAGAAAAAAAATCAATCTCTAAAAATTTCAATCTTCAAAAATTACCCTGAAAAAAGTTAAAGTCCCCCAATTAAAATTAATTATCTTTAGTAAAAAAAAAAAACTTAAAATTACCCCTCATACTGTAGTACGGTAAGAAAAAAAATCAATCTCTAAAAATTTCAATCTTCAAAAATTACCCTGAAAAAAGTTAAAGTCCCCCAATTAAAATTAATTATCTTTAGTAAAAAAAAAAAACTTAAAATTACCCCTCATACTGTAGTACGGTAAGAAAAAAAATCAATCTCTAAAAATTTCAATCTTCAAAAATTACCCTGAAAAAAGTTAAAGTCCCCCAATTAAAATTAATTATCATAAAAAAAAAAAATCAAACTTAAAATTACCCCTCATACTGTAGTACGGTAAGAAAAAAAAATCAATCTCCCAAAAATTCAATCTTCAAAAATTACCCCGAAAAAAGTTAAAGTCCCCCAATTAAAATTTCTTAATTAATTATCGTTAATGTATTTTTCAAATGTAAAATTATCCCTAAGTACTGTAGTACGGTGAGAAAAAAAAATGAATCTCTAAAAATTTCAATCTTCAAAAATTACCCTGAAAAAAGTTAAAGTCCCCCAATTAAAATTAATTATCATTAGTAAAAAAAAAAAACTTAAAATTACCCCTCATACTGTAGTACGGTAAGAAAAAAAATCAATCTCTAAAAATTTCAATCTTCAAAAATTACCCTGAAAAAAGTTAAAGTCCCCCAATTAAAATTAATTATCTTTAGTAAAAAAAAAAAACTTAAAATTACCCCTCATACTGTAGTACGGTAAGAAAAAAAATCAATCTCTAAAAATTTCAATCTTCAAAAATTACCCCGAAAAAAGTTAAAGTCCCCCAATTAAATTTAATTATCATTAGTAAAATAATTAAACTCAAAATAACCCCTCATACTATAAGATGACACATCACCTTCACCGCCGCATCACCTTGACCCCACCTCCAAGAGTACGCCACATGACCTTCAAACAGCATGCAGAGGACACACAGAGGTCATTCAAGGTCACACCGCTCCCACCGCTGGCGCAGAACCCCCACTTATTATCTACTAGCACCAATTCATATCAAAGACTAACTAAATGCATTTTTATTAAATTCCATGCATTAGTTCTTGAAATAGAGCGCCTACAAAATTTATGTCACATACAGGCTGACAGACAGATAAAGTAACAAACTCACAGAAAGACATTTTGTTAAAACATATTTTTCCGGATTCCTAAAAAGTGTAAATCCGTCCAAAACCGGAACTGCAATTGTCTAAAATAAAAATTGGGCAATATGGTTAAACTTTACCAAATTCTTTCGCTCGTTACGTTTTTAAAGCAACAATTATTTTTAATCGAGTTTCTGATCTGTTTAATGAATTTTCCTGAATAATTTTCTAAGTCATATTGCTTGTATTGGGGATGGTCAAATATTTACAAAACGGAAATTATGAGTAAAGTTAGATAATCTAGTTTCCATTTTTAAAGCTCAGGTTACTACAATGTATTTTTATCGATTTTATCTGCATTTCGGTACCAAAGTACTTTGCATTTAAAACCAACTTTGTTATTAATAATTCCGAGTTTATTAAAATATGTTATGAACACATTTATTTAAATTTTATCATGGCTCATTTAACCCTTTACGACCCGACGAGACTTTTAAGGCCCATTAAAGAAAATGCAACATAAAGTTTATTTAATTCGTCTATTAATAACAGTAAATACCGTGAAACATCCTTGTGCGACCACCTCCCTGAACGACCATTTTTTCATGGAACGAAATTTATCTCCATAGGCTCAATACTAATTTTACTTCTATTTAGAGTCCATCTCAGTTGAACTCCTTCCATGAGCGGCCCATTTCTTTAAAAATAATTAAACAAATTCTGTTTTTTCCTGGTCGCTTGAAGAAGGTTTTATGATAAAAATAATTACGGAGAGCGTATTATTCATCAAACTTCTAAACTAAGTTTAGAATTTTTAATGAATTTAATTCTGATGACAAATTAAGGATGGCAATCAATAAACTCCCCTGCCCTATTCTGTCAGGAAACCCTCAAAGAAATAGATAAATGAATGAAATCGTCATTATTTGTTCTCGTCCAAAAAAATTGCATTTTTTTACTGAACTTCGAAAGAACTTGGAAATAAAAGTTATAAAAGATAAAACCGTAAAATCAAAGCAAACGTCAATGTATTCATTTTTGAAACCCCGCAGTAATTAACTTATGTAATTAACTTTTGTTTGGATACTTAAATTTTCATATTTTTTCCTAATGTGAAGACTAAATTTTAGTAACATTAATTGCTACCTTTTCTCAACAATTAAAATCAAGATTTAAACATGACCTCCATTAAGAGACCACCTCTCGGAGCTACCAACTTTTATTGGAACAAAACGTGGCCTCTTTAGGAAAGTTTTACTGTAGTACTTTTCACATAAAGTACTTTGCTGAGTCACATTCAGTAAGCACAGTGAAAGAGTCGAAGCTAAATATTTTTAATGTGGTTAATTTCTCAACCATTTACATGGATTTAGATTTTCTCCTAAAAAATATGTTTTACAAAAAATTTGCAACTACAAAACACTTCTCAGTTACAGATAGCATCACGATACATTTATTTACGCTGTTCTTGTAAAAATTGCGAGGTTTCCATAACAGTATTTTTTGTTCATGAATCTAATTATTCTTGTAAATATTTTACAAAAAAAAAAAAAAAAAAAAAAAAAAAAAAATCCAACTATCGATTTATTAAATCAGTTTTTTTTTAAATCTATCTAAAAATCAAATTGTTATTATATAAGTTGTTTTGGATACCTTCAAACATTAACGAAGGTAATTATTGAAGAGCAGCAAATTTCTTATTTATAATTTACACTGTAAAAAAAAAATCTGCGAAGTTACTAAAGTTTTTCTAGGAAACTTGGATTCCTAGAACTTTTCATGTAACAGACACACTTTTGCGCCGAAAATCAAAAAATCTGTAAGGTTACTAAGAATTTTTTTGGAAACTGGGATTCCGAGAACTTTCCATGTAACTGCAGCCAGGGTTACAAATAAAAGTTTAGTAAGATTACTGAAATTTTAGCAGATTCATTTGTAAAGTTACAGATTTTTGTAGCTTTACAAAAACTAGTTTTGTAGATTTGCAGCTTTTTTCGTACAGTTACAGGTGAAAGTTTAGTAAGCATGTAACTTTACATCTGTAGAACTGCAGATTTTTTTTTACAGTGTAGGAAATAAAGAGTTAAAGTAGAAATGAATATTTATCTTTTCATGAATATTTACAGGCATTTTCTTGGTAAAATGCGCAACAATTACAACAGAAATAAAAGAATGAAAGAAAGAATGAAAACTGTACACACAATATACATTTTTCTGATATATGTTTAACAACTGTTGTTTAAAATTACACTGTAAAAAACAATCTGTAAAGTTACTAAAGTTTTTCTAGGAAACTGGGATTCCTAGAAATTTTTATCTAACGGCAACAACAAATATTCATGTAACAGACACACTTTTGCGCCGAAAATCAAAAAATCTGTAAGGTTACTAAGAATTTTTTAGGAAACTGGGATGCCTAGAACTTTTCATGTAACTACAGCCAGGTTTACAGATAAAATTTTAGTAAGATTACTGAAATTTTAATACATTCATTTGTAAAGTTACAGATTTCTGTAGCTTTACAAAAACTAGTTTTGTAGATTTGCAGCTTTTTTTGTACAGTTACAGATGACAGTTTAGTAAGCATGTAATTTTACATCTGTAGAGCTACAGAATTTTTTTTACAGTGTAGATGGAGCATGCATATTGCGTTTATTATTTAGATTTGTTTCAGAAAAAATATAATAAACAAGAAATCAAATAAAATTACTATCAAATATAAATTTAAAAAGAAAAAAATTGAAATATTATGTGCCAATTTTAGAGTTTAAGAAGCTCCGATTGTGTATATCTAGAATTTATCGTAAAATCTGTATGAAAATTTCACGTGGATATCTAGACCGGTTGTACTCACTAAATTTCTCTAAGAACCAAAATATGATATAACAGTAAATTCGAAAGCACAATGTCATACTCTAGAAGTCATATGTCTATAATATTATAAGTTACTAATTATATACATTTATTATTTTTTTTACGAATGTCATCAATTTCATATATATAGACAGTTATTATTTTTTATGTAATTATTATCAGTATTAATTTAAAAAAATATTATTATTTTGAATTTACTGACCCATAAACTTAAAAAATATACAGGTTTTGAAGTGGGTGGTCGAAAGTTGTCATCTTTCTCTAAAATTTTAGAAATTTCTCTAGATTACTTGGCTACAATGATTCGCAAATTTTCAAAATGTTCATTTGTGCTTATTTTATATTTTTTGTGGCCTGATTTCATGTAAATTTAATGTGCAATAATGGTTATCTGCGTTAACTAAAAAAGAAAATCCCTTTTTTCATTTGCATATTATAAAATAAATATACACCGATAAATTTTGCTGACATTTAATTTGTTTTTATTTTTTTATACTATTTAAACAAAAATATTTTTCAAAATATATAAAATGCAGTGTTTTATCAATGCACAAAATACTCATATTATTATATAGAAAAGTAGGAATAACTTCTCGCCATTTCCCGTGAGAAATTCAGCATTCGAATGGAAATCATAACAATATTGATTGGTTTCTACCACAGAAAGCTTGTCAGTTTCTCACTTTCCAAATGCAATGTCGTCAAAACTTTAAATGATTCAAAAGTTTTCTGTATATTCTTTCTGCTGCCCTTGCAGTTTATTTGGTCCGAAAAGTTATTGGTGCGAAGACGAAACTTTGAATCGATTTTCTGCTCCCTGTTATCGCTGAAGAAAATAAGTTTTAAGATCGCGTCATCTTTGCAAAAATGTTCGAAGTTAAGTAAAGTGAGATCTGGTGCCGAAACGTTATTTTTCACGCACATTATGATTTTTAAAAGAAGATTTTACATAATTTTGAGTTTGTTGTGCATTGTTGAGTTTGCTGAATATATATTTTTTTCCGAAGTAGATTTAGCACAATCGATCGTATTCAGACACTAAGTTTACTCATCGAGAAACATAAGGAATATCATCCTCGCTTTTATTTGTTATGAAAAAACATTTGATATCGTCTGCAGGTCAGCAGTAGTAAAATCTCTGGAGGACATCAGTATAGACATACCTTACATGAATATTATAAAGAAGATTTACAAGAAAGCAAAAACAACAATCCGTAGACAAAAAGCAAATATCACGCTTCGAACAGAAGTTAGGCAAGATTATTTCGCCTAAGATTTTTTCTGCTGGTCTTAGAAAATATTTTCAAGAAGGTGAATTAGGAAAACAATGGAATTAGAATAAACGGTGACTACCTAAATCATCTTTGGTTTTTGCTGAGAACATTTTTATTTTTAGTATCACACTAAAAAATTGGAATATGTACTAAAAGATTTGAATCCCATTAAAGTGGGATTAAAAATAAATTTGTAAAAGAGAAAAGTCACATTCATTTTCATCAAAAAGAAAATTGTCTACAGCAACACTGAGATTAAGGAAGTGCAAAGTTATGTGTACATTGTGCAGGAAATAATATCGGACAATAGCATCATGAATGAAACCAACAAAATAATATAAGCTGGATGAAGTTCTTTTGGGAAGAACAGTATTATTCTGAAGAGTATCACGCCTCTCAGCTTGAAATGGAAATTGTTTAACTATTTTTCTATTTATTTATTTATTTTTTTTTACCTGTACTAACTTATGGAACTGAAACACGTATGCTAACAAAACCAATGGTACAAAGTTACATACGACTCAGTGAAGAATGGAGAAATGTATGCTAGGCATAGAATAGACAGAAAAGTATAATCTAGTGAAGAAGTCAGACGAAAGTTTTCGACTTCATTGAGAGAGCTAAACGATCAAAATCGAAATGGACTGGGTACATTGCAAGAAGACAAGATAATATATGGAGTATAAAAACCCTGCAGTATTATCCCAAAGATGTGAAACGACCAACACTGTAAAAAAAAAAAAAAAAAAAAAAAAAAAAAAAAAAAAAAAAAAAAAATCTGTAGTTCTACATATGTAAAGTTACATGCTTACTAAACTTTCATCTGTAACTGTACAAAAAAAGCTGCAAATCTACAAAACTAGTTTTTGTAAATCTACAGAAATCTGTAACTTTACAAATGAATCTGCTAAAATTAGAGTAATCTTACTAAAATTTTATCTGTAGCCCTGGTTGCAGTTACATGAAAAGTTCTAGGCATCCCAGTTTCCTAAAGAATTCTTAGAAACCTTACAGATTTTTTTGATTTTCGGCGCAAAAGTGTGTTTGTTACATGAACTTTTGTTGTTGCCGTTGCATAAAAAATTCTAGGAATCCCAGTTTCCTAGAAAAACTTTAGTAACTTTACAGATTTTTTGTTACAGTGAAGAAGACGACCTCAGGTAAGATGCAGCGATAAAATAAAAAAGTGGTTGGTGTTACTTGGATGACCAAAGAACTAAACACGAAACAATGGGTAAATCTCGGCGGGGGCACACGGTAAAAAAATTATGTAACGTTACTCCATAAAATTAGTAGCATCATTCTGCTTCCAATTTTATGGAGTATTTTAAATTATATAATGGTGTAATTTTATCTGATATAACTGGTGTAATATTACACATTACAGTAACGTAACACCAGTTATATCGGTTAAATTACTCAAAAAATTAGACAGCACGGCCACCATTTTTTAAATTTTTTTTGGATGTTTTGGGGATTTTATGGAGTAACGTTACATAATTTTTTTACATTTCACTTTCATCCAGCAGTGGATTGAAAACGGGTTGTTGTTGTTCCTGAGTTTGATATATATATATTATATATCCACCAGATGACAGCAATGTTTTGGTTTTCAGTAACTCAACTGCTGTCCACATGTTCTAATAATCCTAAATCCGTTTGCATCCTCACATGCTTTCATCTAGTGAGTCAACTTTCTGAAGTTTTGGTTCCTAGTATGTAATTGAGGTATTGTGCTCTAATAATTTTTAATATCCTGTGTGAGGTGTACCTTTCTTTCGATCTCTTGGTTTCTTATCATTTATTTTCTTTTATGATGCGCTATTTGGAGCTAAATTTTGTCATTTTAGGCTCAACCCATTAAAGCCCAAATTATTGTTTTCGTTAAAATGTAAATTTTGGATTTCTAATCACTTTTTTTTTTTAAAAAAAAGTGATTTTTACCCTATTTTATCAAGGAATTTGTCCCGTGAAAGAAAGTATATATTTATATTAATATTTACTGGTGTAAAAAGCGCTTTCTTGTCATTAAGTCTAGCATCCTCAAATGATGATACTGGGCGTTAATGGGTTAAGGCGACAAAATTGGATGAAAAAACACATCTTCCCTATAAATTAACCTGCAAGCTCCTCTGCTGATTCTGTGGGTTATTCATAGTTTCTTATTTTACATACCGGTTTCCTTTGTTCATGTCTTGTTCATCATTGGAGTTTTACCATTTGTTCATAGATTTGTGATTTCATTTTTATGATATATATATAGTTTTCGTTAAATACTATTTTATTATGACTGTGTTCGTGTATTAATGTTTCCAGCAGCATAAAAAAAGGTTTAATTTCCAAGCGAGCTTATAAATTTGTTCTAATATAGCGCAATTTAAAAAAAAATGATGTTTCTATACAACGATGTTTCTTTTTTAAAAACGTCCGATTCCTTATTTCTCTTAACATGTTTATATTTTAAAATTATCTGATCTTTCCTTAGAATAATACTAGTAAAATAATTCAGTCAGGACAAAGATATTCCGTTCGATATTCTAGTCTTTATTTTCATATACAGTTTAAATTTTTATTCATATTTCTTGTAAGTTTTCTTCTTTATCATCATGTAAAAATATATAATAGTGGATTGATTTACAAAATGATATGTTAAAATTAATGTAAAATGTTGTTTATTTTTTTTTAAAGTTATATATTTATTCACACGCAATGCTTTTAAAAATGTTTTGAAAATTATTTAAAGGAAATTTATTGTATGATAATCTTTGCGGCATGAATACTTACTCAATTACTATTGATAATATAATAAATAATTACTAAACTGTTACAATACATATTACAACAATAAATATTTCTTCTTCATTAATTTTCCTTAAAGATTCTCAAATTCTTCATTAAAGTTTTTTTTTTTCATGTTAAAAAGTATTGATAAAACATTATCACGGCTCTTAAATGGTCCGTTTTCTGAATACCAATAATTAGGATGAATAATTTTCCTGGTAGGTTAATACAATATCTGAAGGAAATATTTAAATGAAGATTATTGTTTTATGAAACTGGTATTTAATAACCGGAGTATTTGGGAGTACTGAATTCTGACATTATTATTATCATTATCATTATTACTAATACTATTACTATTATCTAGTGTTCATTGTGTTCAAAAGTAATAAGAAATGGTTTATTTTAATAATAACAAAAAAGTATATTTTGGAATCCTTAAGAAAATCAAATTTTCGTGGCATAGTTCTACTCATAAATCCGTGTATTATCAGATTTTATCATCTCCCGTTTCACAATAAACTTGTCAAAAATAATTTTAAGTTTTTATTGAAGTTTAAGTTAATTGTAAATCATTTTCTATTTCTACAAAAACATTTTGGATGAGAAAAATGCAAAGTAGTTTAGTTTTACAAATCTTTACACAGCAAGCTCATCCTAATTAAAAGTCCCCATGCACTCAAATTACTTTATGAATAAAATTAAAACTCTAAATAAAATGCATAATTTTGGCATTAGGTTTCAGTTGATGTCATTAATTATCTTATTAAAATGCACCCACCCAGATCAAGAAGATTACAAAGGAATTTAATTCTTTTTCAGTACGGTTATCATGTTACAGCTAACAAGCATCTCTTATTTATCATTATTTCGCTTACATAGAAGGGCAATCGATCACACAGTTTAAAAAGAGTAATTTATAAAATAATTGAGACATTTAAATGGCATCAGCTCATTCTTTCTATGTGTTTAGGATACGTTAAGAAGATTAAATAAATGTTCGCTAACGTGTCTTCTGAAAGTAGAATAACTACACACTTATCATATGTAATGTAACATGCTTATTTATGCAGAATTAAAGCTTAAAATTATTTGGTTGTTAGGAGTTAAAATTATTTTTTTCTATTCGAGTGAACAGAGTTTAGAATAAAATACGTTTTGATATTTTGATTCTGCATGATATTTTAAAAACAAAATAATAATTATTTTTAGCACTATCCAAACAAATGTATTATGACATTTTACTGGAATTTGAATCATGATTTAGAAAATATATTTTAATAGTATTCCTTTAAATTGCATTTCAAATTACACTTTTTTTTCTTTTAAACAACGCAAGGAAAATTCTTACAAATTCTGAAAAATTGCTTCCCTAAATCGAGAATGCCATTGTTGAATCATATATTTCAAGCTTATAAAATATTGTTTAACCTATGATGGAATCAACAGCTGTGTAATACAGATGCCACCTTTTTTGGCGATATAAAATTGGTATAAAATCTTTGGCACGAAGGAAAAATTTGATACATTGGCTCTTCAAAGTTAACCTAGCAGATCCGCTACTCTTTCAGGTTTAGCCTGAATTTTCTGCGTTCCCGCAATTCTGATTTTTTGCCAAAAGGGAAAAATTTTCCCAGCACCTCACAACTCACCAACCTAGAAACCTCCCAGCTAGAGGATTTTCAATACCGTCGATTTTACGTACACATATATTGCTTGTAAACGAGTACCCAAATCACATGAAAGATTATTTATCGTTCCTACCAGTATTCTGAATTAATAATACTCGGTGTAAAGTACTTTAACATGCGGCAAACAAATATATCATGAAGATAATTGTTTCGAAACAATGGTAGGAACAGTAAAATCTCTCGTATACGCTTCGATCCCTGTTGTACCAACGCCCCCCCCCCCCCCTTAGATTGAAGAATAAGTAATATAATAGTAATATAATAATAATAGTAATTTGTACTTCATAATAAAAAAAAAACTGTAAAACAAATAGCACATATTCTTAAATCTAATCGCCAAAATATTTTTTCGTGAAATCTTTCCATTTGTTTCCTAATACTTAAATCAACTCATATATGTTAGTTGTGCATTGTAAAATAACTCATAGAAAACTGTGGATATTTTATTTTTATATTTTTATTACGTATAAATGCCGTATTAAGTTCAATAATACTTGTATTACTTGTTAAATACAGCAATAGATGAGGAAACATTTTATTTTCGAACATTCAGTAACAATATATGTTTTGATAAACCTGTTTCTTTTCTGCTGGAGTGACGATAAATTTGCCTTTGGATCTTAACAGGAAGTTATAAATAAAAACTGATTTTTAAATTATTTTCTACTTTTTCCTTGTGTGTTATATGCTTAAATAACTGCATAAAACTTATTAATTTTATCTTATACGTCGGTGGTTCATTAATTATTGTCCCTAGTGTATATAAAATATTTGTGCTGCGATAGTTGTTATGGAATATCGAAGCCTAATGTCTTCGATGCTTATATGCTCAATTTCAGAACCGTAGCTGCTATATTCATATAATTTTGGAGGGAGAAATGAAAGGGGGGAAGTGCGGGTGAAAGGCTGATATTTAGCTTATGGACTAGATTTGTGACAGCGGATGAGACGTAACTACTGTCGTTTGGGCTCGGGATCATAGTGATGTAGCCACATCTCACCCACTGTCACAAATGTAGACTCATAAGCTCCAAACCAGCATTTCATCCCCCTCCTAAAAAACTCCCTCAAAAATAGGTCTTTAAAACTTCTCCCCTCCCTCCAAAACTATGTTAATATAGCAGATACGGTTCTGAAATTGAGCATATAGGCATTTAAGACATTAGGCTTCGATATTGCACATCAACCATCGCAGTACAAATATTTTATATACACTAGGGACAATAACTATTGAACCACCCACGTGTATTACTTTTAGTGTATATTAAATCCATTTTATAATTTTTGATAAACGTTAGATTTTTAAGAACGTAAGTCGTGAATTTCTTTTATGCTTTCATGTTTTAGTTCCACCATAATGCCACCAATATATGCCTCTGGGTTTTCTGAAACTCTTTGAACACTCAAACTAACATATAAAAATGTATAAGATTTCATTTAGGTTTTAGCCTTCGCTCGGTTTAGATGTTGAAAAAAAGGTTTTGCGTTTTGAAATTACAATGTTATTTTAAGCAGTTTTGCAGTTTCAGGCAGTTCGGAACCATCTGATGGTGATATTTAGAACTGAAACAAGGAAGCGTAGTAAAGAAGTTCTCGCCTTCACACACTATCCTCCGGTAAGAACAATTTCAATGGCTGTCATCGCTTACTTATTGAATTTTTAAAATGTTCAGGTCACTTTAGAACACCCTGCATAAGGTATACTTTAATAATTTCTTGAAGATTATTTTAACCAATGTTAATGATACCTGCATACACCAACTCATTTTAATCTTAAAACTTGTGCAGCTCATAGGCGTAGAGTTTTCAAAATTATTGGAGGGGCTCAGCCAGTGGCGGAGATAAGGAGAGGGGGGCGGGGTCTACATTCCCTGGAACAGGGAATTAATTTACTAAGTGATGAATAGAAAAATAGTAAAACCTGCTACGAGAAAATTACATATAACCGCTGAAAGTTTCCGTCTTACACAGGTCAAAGTGTTCCTTCAAAGTCAATTCAAAGTGTCAATTCAAAGTGTTCCTTTCTATGGGATCATGAAATGTTTTCCATTAGACAAGATTTCGTTATAGACAGGTTCCGTTTACACGGGCTAAACTTATATCTATACAGTAAAACCTTTGTAAAAGCAATCGTAAACTACGGAAACAATATTCCGTTTAAGAAGGTTTCTGGCTAATTAAGTAAAATTGTATGGAAATCTTTCCTTCTGCAGCATGAAAAGTTTCCATTTAAGACAGGATTATTCCATAGACAGGTTACGTTTTGACAGGTTTTACTCTACATATATCATAAATATCTATATATCTAATAATAAAAGACAAGATCGTTGTTTGTGTGTGTTATTTCCGATGGCTAGGAAAATCTACTGCCCGCAGAGGTCTGGAAATTTATATGAGAATAGTTCAATGCGGGTATGGATGCCCATGAGGCTCACATTTTTAATTTTTTGATAATTGGCAGAGATATTAATTAAAAACTCATCAAAAAAGAGAATTTTTTTTTTTTTTTTTTTTTTTTTTTTAATTGTCGGAGGCGCGCTCGTGCATAACTAGAACCTGCTTTTCGAGCGGGAAGGAAGGAAGAACGAAATATATTTCTCTTTTTTTTGCCGTTTTATTTTAATGCCCATCAGCCGTGCAGTTTAAAATACGGAAAAACGGACGACATATTCTTATAGTTCATACTTTTACATCTCAAACGCCGCTCTCAGTTAAAAAAAAATATAGTTCTTAACTCTTTAAAAAAATTTTCAAAAAGAGATTTCTCAATCGACTTTTTCTCCCTTTCGCCAACGCTTACTCAGAGCTCAATTTTAGAGGTATCGATTCACAAAAAATATGTATTTAAAGCTAAGATCTTCTTCTCGTCGCCGGTGCAATCGGTTTTCTAAAAGACTAATTTTAATTCTTTAAACAGATTCGCGACCGCAGGTCACTTCGCGCCTCACCGTAACGAGACTATCTTTTTTTCAACAATCATTTTACATCTATTACAAAAATTTAGTAATGTTCGAACGAGTAGAAGTATTTAAAAAAGATTTCCACGAAAAAGCTAAAAAACGGTTTCGGCACTGTGTCGCTTGGCTTCGGCACACGTTTTCACTATTAAATAAGCATAGTTTTCATGAAATTTTATAGAGTACTCGGATACAGTTATATTTATAATATATTAAAATTTCGGACAGTTCGGACGACGAGACCTATTTTTTTGTTGTTGTTGTTGTTAAGTTAAAAAACCCGACGCGAAAACAAGGAAAACTAATCGGATGTGACAATCCCAAAACTTTCTTCTATCTCATACATGTTAATACTTCAAAATTCGTTATCACGGTGCCAAAATTGAATGACAATCTATGCTCATCTTCATCATAAGGATTCTAAAGATGTTCATTAAATTGTGTGCATTTTAAAAGGAGATATAAGCATCGCACCTTTGAAACAAACAACTGAATTTTGGCATCCACCGTCTTAGAGGTCTGCAAGAAAAATTTTCAGCTCAAAGAGCATAAAAGCCACACCTGTCGCGCTGTATACACCCAAGCCTAAAAAAGGATCTATTTATGTGAAAGTTTAACAGAATATGAAGTCTGATTAAAATTCGTGTATTAGTTTTTGAGACAGAACGATTGCGGAAATCGTGAAAAACGGAGCATAGCAATGCCACCTATTGGGCGATTTACACCAAAATGTAATAAAGAACAACATATATCAACGTCTAACTAAATTTGAAGTTTGATGAAAATTTGTGCATTAGATTTTAAGATAGAGGTATTGCGAAAATCATGAAAAATTCTGTATCGCAGCGTCACCTGTTGGCCAATTTACACCAAAAAGTAATCAGCACCATTTTATATCATGGACTAACCTAATCTGAAGTTTGTTGCAAATACGTGCATTAGTTCTTGAGAAATCGCTATTGCGGAAAACGTGAAAAATGCAGTATAGCAGCGATACCTGTTGGACGATTTACACGAAAACGTAATCAGCACGAAATAATATCAAGATATAATTTAATCTGAAGTTTGATGAAAATCTGATCATTAGTTCTTGAGATAGAACTATTGCGGAAATCGGGAATAATGCATCATAGCAGCGCCACCTATTTAGCAATTTACACCAAAAATTAATCAGCACCAAACAATATCAAGGACTAACAGAATCTGATGTTTTAGGAAAATCTGTGCATTAGTTCATGAGATATAGGGCGATTTGCACCAACAACCATTCAGCACCAATTTATATCGGGGACTAATTGAATCTAATGTTATTAAATTCCGTGTATGAGTCTTGTGATAGAGCGCCCAAAAAATTTGTCACATACAGACAAACTCACGGACAGATTCACAGATAGACATTTTGTAAAAACATGTTTTTTGGGATCTGTGACCGCTAAAAAGTGTAAATATGTCGGAAACCGGAATTCGAAAATTTTCTTTAATCCAATACTTTCTTCTTGCAAAGATAGAAAAAAGTAAAAAGGGAGAAGAAAATATATTTATTTTAGAAGTAGATATCAATATTTCTTTCACGAAGTTTTTACACGGGCTGAGAAATGGTTATATTTATAACGATAAAAATTTTAAAGAGTTCGGACCAAAAGGAACTATTTAAAAAAAATTATGAAAACGACCGTACATATGAAAAACAGAAAATGACTTCTTACGAGTGCTTTTACAATTAAAAGTCAATATTTTTTGGAGATTTTTTCCTTTAATAAAATAAATTCGGACAAAATCGGACTAAAAGTATAAAATCACACAAATTTGTTCTTTATTAAAGGTTATTATCACGGGCTCGTACAACGCCGGGCAGGTCAGCTAGTCTATAATAATAAGAAAAGAAGTTTCTCTGTCTGTCGACTATGTTCTGAAAAAACCGCTGCACGCAGAGCTACAAAATTCGGTATGAAGGTATATTGTATTTAGTATATATTTAGTTATGCACCCCAAAGCCCGATTTCGGACTTTTGGATTAGACTTTTTCAATATAATTTTTAATGCAATTTTTAACGTTTTTTTTTTTTTTTTTTTTTTTTTTTTTTTTCATGGATTGAGGCGATTTTTTTAAATTATTAAAATAAATCCAATTTTAATCTTTTAGCGTATAATATAGTAAATTGTATCCTCTTTTCAAGAAAGTTTATTCTGAATTCGTACAGCGATTTTTGAATTTTTCGCAAATATTTGCGTGCGATTTTTAGCGTTATTTCGTGTTTCGCAGCGATTTTTTTATATTGATAAAAGGAATTCGTTTCCAAATTTTTAGCTTTATACAGTAAATTTTGGCCTCCGAAATTTTTGAATTTTTAATTCGATTTTTAATGAGAGTTTTTGCGATTTTTCGCAACGAGTTTTGACACTCGTGAAAGAATTCTGGTTAAAATGTTTTAGAGCATTTTATAGTAATTTTCGGCCTTTCCGACTTTTGGAAATTTTAGCGCTTTTTAATGCAATTTTCAGCGGTTTTTCGCATTCTGCAGTGATCTTTTTTACATTGGTAAAAGGAATTCGGTTTTAAACTTTTAGCCTCTTTGTTCGCTTTGCATTTATCCTGTACTATTGCACTATATTATTACTACATTTATGCTATAGCACTGCAGAATTCGCGGAGAGCGGCGCGCGCGTTCCGTCTACAGTCCTTTAGCCTTATCCTCCCTTATTCCGACTCTCTTGCGGGAGTTAGGCTGAAAAAAATTCAAAAATTGAAACCGAACAAATTTAAAAGGGAAATTACTCAAATTAAAGATACCGAATAGCGGGGAAGGAGGGCCCGGACCTCTGAAGCTACCGAACGACCTCTGCTGCGTCCAGCTTATTATCAGAGTTTTGATTGTTATTGTGATTTTATGCATTCTGTGGAGATTTTATGACATTCGTGAAAGAATTCTGGTTAATGTTTTTATTGTGTTCTCGACGATTTTTGAATTTTTAATGCTCTTTTTTTTTCTTTCGTATTCCGTAGCGATTTTTTGACTTTCATAATATTTTTTTGGTTTCAAACTTTCAACCTTATATAGCAAATTTTTTCCTTTCCGCGATTTCTGATTTAAAAAAATGTCCACATTCGCTAAACTGGCAATCAGTAATCGTTGTATGAGCGCTTCGCGCACATTTACCGAAAAAAACATCGCCGAATTCAGCATTTCTCGCGGTATAGCATTCTCAAAATTCAGCAGTTCTGGTTTTGTAGCAATCTCAAAATGTAAAAAACTCTTAAAGCAGCAAAATATACATAAAAAAACGAAACTCGCTAAAGTGGTAATCAGCAATAGTTGTATGATTTTACACGATTTTTAGCGTTTTTACGCATTCCGTGCCTTTTTTTTTTTTTTTTTTTTTTACATTCATAAAAGAAATTTGTTTCAAACTTGTTAAACGCTGTAGTATTTTTTTTTCGCCTGCGATTTTTGATTTTTATCGATTTTTAATGCGATGTTTAGCGTTATGATTCTACCTTTTGCCATTCGTAAAAGGAACTGGATGTCAAACGTTTAGCCAAATATAAAAAAAATGTGTTATATTTTCAATAAAGTTTATTTGAAATTCGTACAGCAATTTTTGAATTTTTGGCGAATTTTTATGCATTGTTTAGAGATTTTTCGCATTCCGCGGCCATTTTCTTACATTCGTAAAAGGATTCCTGTTTTAATCTTTTAGCTCATAATAACAAAATTTTGTCATATGAATTTCATGTCATTGAATTTTTAGCGATTTTTCGAGTTTTTTCGCGATTTGCTACAATTTTTCCAAATTAGTAAAAGGAATCCGGTTATCTTCTAGACCAAATAGTAAATTTTCCTTTCTTTTCATTTAAATTTATTTGAAATTCGTGCAGCTTTTTTTTTTTTTTTTTTTTTTTTTTTTTTTTTTTTTTTTTAATTTTTTTTTTTAATTTTTCGCGAATTTTTATTACGATTTTTTGAGTTTTTTCGTGTTTCGTACTATTTTTCGACGGACCGGACGACGCCGGGCATGTCAGCTAGTTAGTGTATAAACGTATAATATAAATTCTACAGGGTTGCGCACGAAAAAGCGGCCCGGCTGTGTTTGCTATGAATGCGCATGTAGAGATAGATACTTTCATATGAACATCGAAAAGTTTGAAAATGTCACGAAAATTAAATCAAATGTCAGTCCGAAACGGCACAGAAAAAAATGGCCTGGCTCGGGTTTACAAAAAAAAATTAGACCCGGTCCCTACTCAGCCTGATATTAATGAAACAAAATGGGCCTGAGAAAGGGTTTCTTGCTCGGCCCGAATAAGAACAACTGAATATCTACTGTTTAATGTTACCAGATCCTGGTGAATCGTCATTTACTACAGAGAGACCGCTTGATAGATTTGGTCTATTTTAATAAATATGAGCTTTATGTATCATTTAGAGACAAAGAATTTCTCCCTTTACATTCTATGTTTTGGAGACACTGGATTCTTCCTGCCTGGCTTTTATAATTTTTTTTATAGTTTCATCATTTGCAACAAAACTTAACTCCTCTACCCCCTCCCTCCCCAGTTCTTCAAAGCTCGTAAATTGGAGCCACTTTCTTTGTAGGTTCGGGAAACGCCGAACCATCTTATCTGTGCTTTAATCAGATCATATCGGACACCATTTGTTGTCCGTTAAAAACCTGAATTTATTGCCCTATGACGACGCCGAATCGGAAAAAGAAATTCTTCCCAGAAAGTATGCCCTGCCCAGTGTCCAAAGAAGGAAGAAAAACCCACCATGGAGAGTGCTTAGTTTTTTCCTCATACGCCACGCTAAAATTTTCGAGTTCTTTTACTTGTTTACAAAGAATAAAAGTAAACAGCGAATTTAGAAAAAGAACAATTATGCATCGAAAACATTATACGCTAAAAACTTTTGTAAATTATATGAAATTCCAAAATCTGAGTTTTTTTCTATGTCAGTTGGCGTAAAAAAATATAGCCCATCTGAAAAAATTATTGGAGGGGCCCGAGTTCCACGGTCCCATATAACTCTACGCCTATGGTGCAGCTATTGGAGTGTAACTACTTAAATCCTGTTAATATAAATCAGTCTTCGAACTACATTCTAATAAGTAATCAGCGTTACATCATTTTCGTGAAATCGTAAAAAGTACAATAACATAACATTAAGACTATTATTAAGCTAGAACACAACCTAATTGAAAAAAAAATTCGCTTGAGTTATGAAACTGTAATGTCATTTCGAGCAGTATTGCATTTTGAGGCAGATCAGAGTCATCTAACAGTTATGATTGAAACTGAAAGAAGGAAGCGTAGCAGAGAAATTATCCACTCCACACACTGCAATAATAATTTGAATGGTTGTCACCTCTTACTTTGTATTGAATTAAAAAAATAATCAGCCCACTTTAGAACAATAAATGATACTTATACATAAACGATTGTACACCAACTCATATGAATCGTAAAAGTCATGCAGCTATCGGAGTGTAATTACTTAAATCCTGTTAATATAAATCAGTCTTCGAGCATATGCATTCTAATAATTAATCATTGTTACAACATTTTCGTGAAATCGTAAAAAGTACAGTAACAGAACATTAAGACTATTATTAAGCTAAAACACAACCTATTTGAAGAAAAAAGTAAGAACATACTTTATTTTCCCTAAGCATAGTAAATTAACTCGTCTTCTTAAGTCTGCGACTGACATGACATTAATGTTGTAATTAGTTAAGTTTGACTGCACTTATTCACACATAAGACGAGATTTTCATTCTGGAATAAACGTTCTTTAAACTTACATAATGACTTTTGAAACTACACGAAGTTGATTAATCTTTCTTTAACACATTATTTGAAGTTAGATATGTTTAAATACACATTCTTTTAAGGGTGAAGGACTCAAAAGCCTATCTCGTTTGAAGTTTGTTTTATCTTGGAAATAATTATAATTATAAATTTTAATATAAAAGCTGCATTTTAAAAGGGCATATTTTAGTATAGAATATAGGAAAGAAGTACTGTTTTTTTTTTCTTTTTTTTAAGCATAAAACCTATTTAATTTCATCTTATATGTTACCTTTAGTGCATGTTAAGTACATTTTATAATTGTTTGAAAAATGTTTCAAATGATCAGTAAATTTCTTTTATACACTTCATTCTTTTAGTTCCAAATGCCTATGGGTTTTTTCAAATTCCTTGAACCCACAAAATAACATATAAAAATGGATAAAAATTCATTTAGCTTTTAACCTACGTTCTGTTTAGCTGTTGAAAAAAAAATGGCTTGCGTTCTGAAATTGGAATGTTATTTCGAGCAGTATTGCATTTTGAAATAGATCAGAGCGATGTACTGGAGATGTGTGGAACTGAAACAATGAAGCGTAGTTGAGGAATCCTCGGCTCGACACACTATCCTCCTGTAAAAATAATTTTAATGGCTGTCACTTCTTAATTTCTATTGAATTTTAAAAATGATTAGGCCACTTTAGAACACATATAAGATACACATTAAACATTCCTAGAAGATTATATGCTAGACCAATGCTAATGGTACCTGTATAAATGATTGTACATGAACGCATTTCAATCATAAAAGTTGCAGCTGTTGGAGAGTAATTACTTAAATCCTGTTAATGTAAATCAGTCTTCGAACATATACATTCTAATAATTAATCAGCGTTACAGTATTTTCGCGAAATCATAAAAAGTACAGTAACAGAAGGTTGTTAATAAACTAAAACACAACGTATTTGAAGAAAAAAGTAAGAACATACTTTATCTTCTCTACGCATAGTAAATTAACTCGCCTTCTCAAGTCTGCGAATGACACAGCATTAATGTTGTAATTAGTTAAGTTTGACTGCACTATTCACACATAAGACGAGATTTTCATTCTGGAATAAACGTTCTTTAAACTTACATAATGACTTTTGAAACTACACGAGGTTGATTAATCTTTCTTTAACACATTATTTGAAGTTAGATACGTTTAAATACACATTCTTTAGGGGTGGCGGATTTAAAAGCCTATCTCGTATGAAGTTTGTTTCATCTTGGAAATAATTATGTCTGAATTTTAATATAAAAGCTACGTTTTAAGCGTATATTTTAGTAAGAAATATAGAAAAGAAGTTCTGTTTGTTTGTTTTTTTTTAAAAAAACAAAAAAACAACTTCTTAAATAGATAATATTAAATCATCCTATATAACTTTATTCCAAAAGTAAAGATATTACAAACGACTTTTATGAAGAGGTACAAAATAGCAAAAAAAAAAAAAAAAAATCTTTAGTATGTAAAAATATTGCATGGACGTTTTTATTTATTCTTAATAAATAACCTTATATTAGTGTTCAAGTGTTCTATTGTATTACTTTCTTCTATCTTTATAGGAAGAAAGTATTGGATTCGTGAAAATTTTCGAATTCCGGATTTCGACGGATTTACATGTTTTTACAAAATGTCTGTCTGTGAGTCTGTTTGATTGTCCGTCCGTCTGTCTGAATGTGACACATATTTTGTAGGCACTCTATCTCAAGAACTAATAAACGGAATGTAATAAAACTTTAGATTCTGTTAGTCCCTGATATGACTTGATGATTACTTTTTGGTGTAAATCGCCCAATAGATGGCGCTGCTATGCTGCATTTTCCACGATTTCCCCAATATCTCAAGAACTAATGCACGGATTTTCATCAAACATCAGATTCAGTTAGTCCTTGATATAATTTGTTGCTGTATATTTTTTGGTGTAAATCACGTAACAGGTGGCGCTACTATTCTGCATTATTCATGATTATTGCAATAGGTGTACCTCAAGAACTAATGCATGAATTTTCATACAGTTAGTCCCTAAAATAAATTGGTCTTGATTAATTTATGGTGTGAATCACCCAACAGGTGACGCTGCTATGCAGAATTTTTTACGATTTCCGCAATAGTTCGATCTCATTAACAAGTGCACGGATTTTCATCAAACTTCAGAGACAGTTAGAAGTTTGGCCATGTTGTTGCTGATTAGATTTTGGTGTAAATCACCTACCCAGTGGCGTTGCTATGCTGTATTTTTCCGGAAGTATTCACATATATAAGATAGAAGAAAGTTTTGGGATTGCGACATCCGACTAATTTTCAAAAGTTTTTTATTTATTTTTTAGTTTGAAATATCTGACAGTGCACATGTTTGTACTGATACGAACGGAATTTTCCCAACTGAACGAAGTTCGAGTTTTATATTTACCACTCATTTGAGTTTAAAATAATAAATTATATCTACGTATCCATCCGTTTAATGGAGTCCCATTACCTGTGGTATATCCTGTTCAGTTGTCTACATAGCAGACCAGATACTATTAAAATGAAGGTTATAAGAGTGAAATGTGTCTGGCGGTTGTCGACCAAGATAGCTCAAGATTTTTCAACGGACTTCAGCAGAAGAATGTGATCTGGAAGAATCTACTTACATACGCAAGATTAAAATAAGCATGTACTAAAATTACTATAGCATGCTAGTATTTTAATTACTAAAATATAACGTAATATTATAATATATTATAATGCAAGAAAACTAATTTATTCAGACTTTTTGAATGCTTTGTATATTATTTTGTATAATGCGGAAATGTGTCCACTTCAGAAAAATATTTCAATTCCTTACAATTTCCCTTGGAACAAGCTTTACTCTATAAAAATTAATGATGGAATGCAATTGAAAAAATAATAAATTTCACAACGAAATATATCAGTAGTAATGAGTAATGATTTTATATTTTGTCACACATCGTTATTTATACTTGCAATTTTTTATAGGAACGTATCCCAGACATTCTAGGAACGTACCTGAGACAGACTAGGAACGTACCTGAGACATCTAATTGTCCACATCTAAATACTGCTAGTTATAACAATAAAGTGAAATAGGTAAGTGCACAAGATTTTTCAACCGGCATCAGCATACAATGTGATCTGGAAGAATCTTCTCTCATACATAAGTGTGAGTTGTGGTTTTAGAGTTCCCATAACACTCTCCGCCTAGCAACATGATTCGGTCAGCAGTTTCCATGAGAAACTTGTAACCTCAAAACCGCAGATGGTATTGAAATTGCTGATGTGCAGCTTTGCATCCTTTTTGCTTGGGAACAATAACGGCCCAAGTTCAGATTTCATTTCGAAGTGGTTGAGATTGGACGTATTTTTCTAGCTCTAGACGAGAGCAGAAGTCGCTACAATCGGACAAGAAGCCGATATGAAGTCTCAGATGCTGCGGGCAGAGCCGCAGAAAAAACCCTACCCTCCCGTAACTTTGTAAATATAGTATTAACTTGATGTGTAACTTATAATCCAGAACCATTAAACTTCTTTTATTCATTAATTATGGCCTTATTCTTATATCACATGGGGGCATGTTTTTTTATATATCTTGTTGCTTATGTAACACGCTGTCGAGGCCGACAAGCGGTCAAAATGGCCGAGTGTGAGTTGTGGTTTTAGAGTTCCCACAACACTCTCCGCCTAGCAACAGGATTCGCTCAACAGTTTCCATGAGAAACTTGTAACTTCAAAACCGCAGATGGTATTGAAATTGCTGATGTGCAGTTTTGCATCCGTTTTGCTTGGGAACAAAAACGGCCCAAGTTCAGATATCATTTCAAAGTGGCTGAGATTGGACGTATTTTTCTAGCTCTAAACGAGAGCAAAAGTCGTTACGATCGGACAAGAAGCCGATATGAAGTCTCAGATGCTGCGGGCAAAGCCGCAGAAAACCCCCCTACCCTCCCGTAACTTTGTAAATATAGTATTAACTTGATGTGTAACTTATAATCCAGAACCATTAAACTCCTTTTATTCACTAACTATGGCCTTATTGTTATATCACATAAGGTATTTACTAAAGTTACTATAATATGCTACTATCTTAATTAGTATAATCTAATATGCCATCGTAATATGTTATAATGTAAGAAAGCTAATATTTTCAGCCTTTTAGTATCCTTTGTATATTATTAATCATAATGCGGAAATGCTTCTAATTCAGAAAAATATTTCAATCCCTTACGATTCCGCTTTGAACAAGTTTTACTGTATATAAAAATTAATGATGGAATGCAGTGGAAAAAAAAAATATTAAATTTCACTTCACAAAGAAATGTATCAGCAGTAATGAGTAATGATTTTATTTCTTGTCATACACCATCAGTATTTGTAGATGTAGAGGGGGTAAAATGTAAAATTAGAAAGGCTTTTTTTTCTATCACCCCTACCTCCCCTCGATGCGCCTGATACATTTAATGTTTGGAATGGGAGGTTCTAAATACATTTTGAGGTGTAGTGATGGTACCACCTGGGAGAAAAAAACGATCCCTCTACTCTAGGGTAAAACTTCGAAAAAAAATGAATGAGAATGGGGGGGAGTGAGATTGCTTTCGTAATCATTTCCACACACGTGGCGGCCATTAGCTCAGCATTTCGCACGATCTTGTACCGTGACTCAATATCACATGAACAATATATCACAAATAGGGAATGACGTTTACTTTAGACACACATGGAAAATAAGAGTTGCAATCATTGCCTCCTCACAGACAGCGTAAACGAATACGAATATTTATTGACCAAGGGAAAATGGTTTCCTTGCAACCTATACAAATTGGACCAATAGATATATGAAGAATGTGGGATCACGCTTAAAAGCTCGCCCATTGAAAATAATTGCAAATAATCACATTTATTTTTGAATCATGACCAAATGAAAAATATTCTTGAAGGATATGGATTATTGAGCGACAAAGCTGCTTTTTTTGTTGCAATCGCTATGAAATTGCTGTGTTATTTTATTTATCATAGAAGAATTTCGATCATGAAAAGAAACTATTAGAATCATTGCTGAATTGTGGTAGATATTTTTCAGAGATTCATTTTTGTTTACCGTTCTGGAAAAAAATAATTGAACCTTTTATATCAACAACTTTACCATACATTTTGCATTATACATGAGAGGCAATGCCACTTGCTTCCAGTCACCTCTTAGAAAATATAATAACTATTAAGTTTAAACACAATTCCTATGCAATTTTACTTCTTTTTCTTATCAGTTAGATCCCCTGCTCCCAATTTTTCAGGTATCAAGTCAATCTGACAAAATGACTTCAGACCTAATTTTTAATAGACCTTATTTGGTATACATCATGTGTAACATAATATTTATTTGTTCGAATCTAATTAAAAGTTGAATATTTTAATAATTAAAATATTATTTTTTTTATTAAAAGTTGAATATTTTAATAATTAAAATATTATTTTTTTTTAACCCCGTATAATTCATTTAACATTTGTGCAAAAAATACGTAATCTTTATTTGGTTTGTTTAATTTTCATTTAATAGAATAAATAATAATAATTGTGTCTGTCCATCATCACTAGTCTGTATTGCAGAAAATTCTTCCTAAGAAAAGATATTTGAGGGCATTTTTACTTTGTTCATAACCGAATATAAAGCAAAAAGAGTTATTTCAATATAACTAGAATCTAAAGCAATATCTCCAGAGTTTGAGGTGCTTATATTATTTCCTTTGTAAATTCTATTATTCCAATTTTAATTTAAAATATTGTTCTAAGGATAACATTTCATTTCAAATTTTTGGGAAAAACGTAAAGAAAGTTTACATAAGCAACAAATTTATTATTTTAAATATAATTATTGAAGATAAAAAGCTTCATTTATCAAATGTAAATTTGTTTCAATATTTTAATACTTTTTACTCCAAACGGAACTGAAATTGAAATTGAATAACTTGCTGGTGCATATTTCACAGGGATTATCCTCATATATTTAAACAATTAGGATGTTATTAAAAAAAAAAAAAAAAAAAAAAAAAAAAAACTAGAATACAGGAATTTTGCGTTTCAGAATTTAGTGTCACCCCCGATGACAAAAAAATATATGTATATAAATATAGATACAGTAGAGTCCCGGTTATCCGAGTTAATCGAACTTATACCTTTGGAATGGATCATTTTCTTCTGGTGGACTGATGGCTTCCATTATTATGAAACAGTCATTATAAATGAAGTGTTAGGTGAAGATGAAAGAGCAGTCGTAAAAAGTTAGAATTCTGATTTTCTGGTCAGAATGGGGGAAAAAATGGCCATAATTTTTTTTTTTCAAAAACAATTATGGCCATTTCCCCCCCCCCCCCCCCCATTCTGACCATAAAATCAGAGTTCTAACTTTTTACGACTGCTCTTTCATCTTCACCTAACACTTCATTTATAATGACTGTTTCATAATAATTGAAACCATTAGCCCATGAGAAGAAAATAACTCGGTGAAAGGGGAAACTCCGATAATCGGCACTCTACTCTAGTTCAGTTTTAAGACTTATAACACACGATTTTATTTTACATAAAGTGATGTCATCCACATCCGCTGAAGAATTCATTATTTGCGATCCAGTGTTAAACAACATCCACAGTAAAGTACACTTAGGTCGTCACTGAATAGTGAATAGAAATCACTGACGCTAAATAATGCACAAATACGAAAAAAAAAAAAAAAAAAAAAAAAAGAGGATTTCGTCATTTAAAAAAATCGGCTATCTAAAGATTCACAGGCCTTCATTTGTTTGTGTTATTAATATAGATATTTAAAATTAAATTTAGTTTCTAATAGCTCCACGTTTTATCAGAAATCATTCATTTATATTTTTCCAATATAGCACGTATTTTAATTAATTTTTTTTCTTCAGTTTTTATGGGAAAATGACAACAAAAAGATATAATTGCTATTTTTCTTTCACTTTCTACAGAAATGGTGTTCTTCCGTTAACAATATTAAGCAAGTGACTCTAAAAACTACAAAAAAAAAAAAAAATTGTATTTCAAAAATAAATGGAGATATAGTTTTCAAACAAAATGCATTTAAAAGAACTTGTTTTTCAATACGACGGTATAAAAATCGAAATCGTGCGATGCTTAGAAGTTTAAAAAATTGCTGTAGAGTATTTAATCGTACTGCTTTGTTTTACGGCTGGCTTCTGTAAGGTAACGTTATTTTTTGGAGGCGACACAAAATAAGCTGGGAGAAAGAAATAGTATACCGTACCGGGGGCTAAAAAAAAAAAAAAAGAAAAGAAAAGAAAAGAAAAGAAAGAAAGAACGAAAACCGAAAAATAACTGGAAATGTTCACATAAATCGGTTTTTCCCATTCATATAAAATAAAAATTAACGATCATCAAATTTTGTGTCAACCTGACGGATTTATATCAGATTATAGAAGACTTCGTCCACTTGACATCATTACTGTCTTTCCTAAATCACTTTTATTCTGTCAATTATTGAAAATTTTTTGTTGTAACTACTGATTATATTGAAAGTTGATATATGTACAGGGTGGTGATGCAGAAACTTTGCAGATATATTAAGCCCAAGCTGCCAACCGATTGAACCGAGTTCAACTAACCGAAATGAAATGTGAAATATAGTTATTTTAAGGTATGCGTTCGAGATTGTTGTGAACAAGAACAATAGAGGTTAGAAGGGTTAGAACAAAAAAATTTGAAATTTTTGAATGACAACACCCCTTTTTTGCCATCCCAAAAGGATTAGCGCATTGAAAAACCATAATTGGCGCTTTAATGGTACATGTAGCAAAAAAAATGGTGTTCTAGGGCACATGAGCAGAACAGCATTGAAAACAACCAATACAACAGAGATACGAGGTGCACAAGCACTGTTGATTAGAACACCATACGCAAATCATCATTTGTGAGAAACCTTTAAAAAAGCAGTGTGGGAAACTTGTATCTCTTTTTCCTTCATCTCTGTTACTATTTGTGGTTTATATATGGTTTTGGTTAATATCTTCATTGTTGTTAAATTTAAAATAGATAAACTATGAACACGTCCTATCGAACGTCTATACTGTTATTGTCGATCTATATTATTTTTACATTTCTAAAAACAAAATCGCATCAGTGTGTCCCAATATCAATTACTATGATTTATGAATAACTAAACAAAGCATGCGCAGCTAAAAACATGCTTCCGAAATCAATATTCACATCTATTTTATTATTATTTTTCTTTATATATGATTATTTTTATTATTATTTTCCTTTATTTATTATTATTATTATTATTATTATTAAGAAGATGATGTTGGAAAATGAAATATCTGTTTCAATAAAATGCGATAAATCCAACATTTTTAACTAATCATTTCAACAATCTCATGTTGTTATTTTATAGCAAAAAAATTCCAACTATAGTTTCTTATCCCGAATTCTAGAGAATAACTTGAAAGTAATTGTACAAAATGTAATTAAAAAAATATTACTGTAATTCATTATAAAATTACCATGCTATTTAACTTCTTATTGTTATATTTAACAAATAATTAAATTATTTCTGCCTCAATTTTTTTTCTGTAAATTATGCTTCATATATATACACTGTAAAAAAAATTCCGCAACGTTCCTGGGAAAAAATGGGCAGCTGAGTTGCCCATTATTTCCAGGAAACATTTCTTGAAAATGACTGGAACTTTACTGTATATGTTAAAAACATTCTACAGAAATGCCAGTAAGTTTCCTGCGAAATACCAGGAATATTTCTGTTGACAGCAAAACATTACTGACATTTCACAGCATGCGGGATCCGCAGACGATTTTTACATTTCCTGTTGACAATTTTCGCTTTATTATCATTATTTATTGGAATGAAAAAATATTTTGAAATTGACATCAAAATTATTATTTATATTCAAGGCTGGAGTAGCACAGTTCAAGTTTATTCCAACAGAGCGAAAAATGTTCAGACCAGGGATCGAACCTGGATACTTGGCGTGCCGTGCCAATGCCTTACCTGTTAGGCTATTCGGACCGATACCTGGCTGACATAATTCAATCTTATTAGTTGGACTTGGCTGCGAACTGCAGCGCTAGTTATTATTTATAATTTACACGAAAAAATAAATTTCCAGTTAAAATTCAATAAAGTAAATATATATATGATATATTGTTTCTGAACTTTGCTTAAAATATAAAAATATATAAATGTAAATAATAATTAGAAAAAAAATCTAGACGTAAAATATTTTGGATTTTCGTCAGTAATTATGTTAGTTTACAAGTTAGATAAAATACATATAAATTTTCATGAAAAAAAAAATCCTAAACGTAATTGTATATTTTTTCCTAAAAAAAAAAAAAAAAAAAAAAAAATTCAAATTTGCAGCAATTCAAAGTGTCAAATATATATCAAATTTAAATCAAATTGTAAAGTGTTAAAATATAAAATTAATTTAAAAAAAAAAAGTCGAGAGGTAGCATCGAACTCGGGCCGTACGGGTGGCGGGTGAACCTTCTGCGTCCACACTACGAAAGACACATTGAGAGCTGCAAACTAATGGGTATTTGAAACGTATGCTAAAACTCGGCATCTAATTTCTGAAAATCTAAGGCCCATTTGAAGAAATCCTTTCACAAGAATAATTAGAGATAAGAACTCTAAAACATACTTTAAATTAATCAAAATCGGTGAGAATCATATTTGATGGTCCCCTGGTTAATGGAGATCAAATAATAGGTGTATTTTTTTTACACGGTCTGCTCCTTAAACATTCCACAGTCTTGGCAATAGAGACGTAAAGGATTATGTCGTCTATTGATTTATTTGCATTCCATATTAATTTTTTTACATTCATTTAAGGAATTCGTTTTCGACACTCGCGCGCGAGCAACAGATTATAGCAAAAAAATAATAAATGGCGGCCGCAACGTTTTGCTGTTTCCAAATTTTGTTCAGGAACGTTTCAGATAAGAAAACCAGAATTTCACAGGAAAGAGCTAAATTATTCTGGAAACCTGAGAAAAGGCGAAACGCTCCTGGATTTTACATGTAACGTTACCATTTTTTTTTACAGTGTGATTGTGGATAAAAAAAATCTGTTTTTTCTTTTCATTAATTATGACACTTCCGTGGTATAATTCCATAATAAGTCAGGGGGTGATGTTAGTAGCGATAAATTCAATATATATAAGGAATTGATTTATTTAATTTCAGTATTCAAAAGGTTGCAAATATCTCACATTTTTAAATGAAAAATGTTTAAGTGTTTTGCAATTTTAGCTGTGCTCAAAAAATTTTAATTCACACATTTCAAACGTTCCCTCTCTTTATAGATTATCAGAATGTATTCAGAAGCACTAAATGGAAATCTAAATACAAAACAGAAATCTAAAATCCTTAAAGTATATCATTCTTAGCACATAATTCGGAAGGATTAATTACGGGGCATCATATTAGATATATAATCTCCATGCTTATTCACTTATTTAAATAATATTCTTGTATTGTTTCTTTTTTTCTGCTCTCCCATTATTTAAAATTACTTTAGTTTAATCTTCCGTAGAATATAAAAAAATATCTCGAACTCATTGATTATGAAACGTAAAAAATCTGACATATTTAATTTGAGAATTTTAAATTTATTTCCGAAATTAATTTTTAGAGTTTGTACGTTGAATATAAGAAGGATTCTTTTAAAGATAATCCCTTTTAGTTTAGATTAAACAAGTTTAGCCTTCTTTATAATTATCCGATTGACTTTAAATTGTTTATATTGGCTTATTGTGGAAATGTGCTTCCAGAATCAGTTTTTAGAGTTTGTGCATCGAATATAATTTTTATATTATTTAGAGTTTGGAATAAGATTTCCAGGAAAAAAATAAAAGTAAAAAAGAGCAAGTAAAAAAAAAAACCTTTCTATTCAAGATTTTTTAATACAATTTTTTTTCACACAAAACAAAATCCTAAATTGGATCTAAATATGATATTAAGTGAAATGCAAATCTAGTTTTTGATTTATAAATGTCGATTACGCATGCTTTCTATTCTTTTACGAATGGGGCATCTATCCCGATCTGGGTGAGATGTTTATCAATGAGATCTGGCATAAATGGCTAAAATCATTGATTAATTTTTTTTTTTTTTTTTTTAAATCTGGGATTTACATTACATTAGTTTTTTTTTATTGTGTTCTACATAAAATTTGGAGTAGTTAGGTTACATATGCACTGCAAAATCATTACTATAAAAAAGGAAAATTACGGGGGATTTAAGAGGGCAACTATACCAGATTTACCCTACAGGAACACACAAAAGAATTCTAACTACATCCGTGTACATCTGTACAAAATAACATAATTTTCAGGTATAAGTGTATCCTTTATCCACAACAAATTATAGATATAATAATGCATAAAATTTTCGAATATTCACCCAGAAAAAAATTGAAAGGCTTTTCTGTGTATCGCATAACTATCTCTGTAGGCCAGAAAAGTTCTGGAATTCATCCCATATCTTGTTATTATACAAATTTGATTATATCTAATGTGATGTATGGCAAAAGATGAAAGAAAGATATAATTTATGATATGCATACAATAGTTTATCTTTGCTTTCTTCGATAAAATGTCGAATATCTACCGCATAATCGTTAATCATCTTGACTAGAGAATAAGTATAGAGAGGTCACTCACCATGAATATTAGAGGAAAATTATATTCTCTGCAAGTATGCATACGGCATTCATAGATTAAAAATGGATTACTCGTGTAATATACTATTAAAGATAGTATCGAAATCAAATTTGTTTAAATTTTTAATGATAAGTTACATAACCCTTTATTTAATTTATGTATACAAAACATAAATTAACAAATAAAAAAAATAAAAATACATATATGAATCAATCAATTATTCTTTTCACCTATCCCCTTAAAACAAATCTATTTTTAATGTATTTCAAATCAATTAATTGTAGTTTTTATTTATAAAAAAAATATCTCGACCATAAATCTATGGTTTAGCAGTGGAAAATTTTGAAATTGATGCTAATATTTTTTTTTTCATAGTAAAGTCTACACTGTAAAAAAAAATGGTAACGTTACATGTAAAATCCAGGAGCGTTTCGCCTTTTCTCAGGTTTTCAGAATAATTTAGCTCTTTCCTGTGAAATTCTGGTTTTCTTATCTGAAACGTTCCTGAACAAAATTTGGAAACAGCAAAACGTTGCGGCCGCCATTTATTATTTTTTTGCTATAATCTGTTGCTCGCGCGCGAGTGTCGAAAACGAATTCCTTAAATGAATGTAAAAAAATTAATATGGAATGCAAATAAATCAATAGACGACATAATCCTTTACGTCTCTATTGCCAAGACTGTGGAATGTTTAAGGAGCAGACCGTGTAAAAAAATACACCTATTATTTGATCTCCATTAACCAGGGGACCATCAAATATGATTCTCACCGATTTTGATTAATTTAAAGTATGTTTTAGAGTTCTTATCTCTAATTATTCTTGTGAAAGGATTTCTTCAAATGGGCCTTAGATTTTCAGAAATTAGATGCCGAGTTTTAGCATACGTTTCAAATACCCATTAGTTTGCAGCTCTCAATGTGTCTTTCGTAGTGTGGACGCAGAAGGTTCACCCGCCACCCGTACGGCCCGAGTTCGATGCTACCTCTCGACTTTTTTTTAAAAAATTAATTTTATATTTTAACACTTTACAATTTGATTTAAATTTGATATATATTTGACACTTTGAATTGCTGCAAATTTGAATTTTTTTTTTTTTTTTTAGGAAAAAATATACAATTACGTTTAGGATTTTTTTTTTTCATGAAAATTTATATGTATTTTATCTAACTTGTAAACTAACATAATTACTGACGAAAATCCAAAATATTTTACGTCTAGATTTTTTTTCTAATTATTATTTACATTTATATATTTTTATATTTTAAGCAAAGTTCAGAAACAATATATCATATATATATTTACTTTATTGAATTTTAACTGGAAATTTATTTTTTCGTGTAAATTATAAATAATAACTAGCGCTGCAGTTCGCAGCCAAGTCCAACTAATAAGATTGAATTATGTTAGCCAGGTATCGGTCCGAATAGCCTAACAGGTAAGGCATTGGCACGGCACGCCAAGTATCCAGGTTCGATCCCTGGTCTGAACATTTTTCGCTCTGTTGGAATAAACTTGAACTGTGCTACTCCAGCCTTGAATATAAATAATAATTTTGATGTCAATTTCAAAATATTTTTTCATTCCAATAAATAATGATAATAAAGCGAAAATTGTCAACAGGAAATGTAAAAATCGTCTGCGGATCCCGCATGCTGTGAAATGTCAGTAATGTTTTGCTGTCAACAGAAATATTCCTGGTATTTCGCAGGAAACTTACTGGCATTTCTGTAGAATGTTTTTAACATATACAGTAAAGTTCCAGTCATTTTCAAGAAATGTTTCCTGGAAATAATGGGCAACTCAGCTGCCCATTTTTTCCCAGGAACGTTGCGGAATTTTTTTTACAGTGCATGCTGATTAAAAAATATATTCTCACGCTTCAGACTTAGTTAATAACTGCAAATGGGACGATTTATTTCTAATTACAAATGCGTCATATAACCTGGATGTAAGGTGAGGCAAGTATCGTTTTAATCCGGGATAGATAGCCAGTAACTCTGGAAATAGTACAAATATGGTTGGTACCGACATTAACACATAACTTGATAACTGTTTCAACAATATTCACTAAATATTTGATGAAAACTCTTATAGTAAGTAGATTATATTTCGACTTCTACTTGTCTCTATCTCATATACACAACAAAAGCCAAACCTACCTTCGTTTGATGAATATAACTTTTATTTGAAGAAATAAATCACTGTATCTGTAGCTTCTTCTACTGCACTTTATATATTAATTGAGAATAGCAGTAGGTTACTAGCTCAAATTTTTAATCGTTTTTTGATCGACGATGTTACATATTTTATACATAATGCTACACATGAAAAATGTTTTTAGAAGTTTGCTGAATAACAATCACATTCCGAATATACAATATATTAGATTAATTTTGTTTGGACTTCCTTCATAATAAATTCACGAAAACTACATAAATGCACTAAATTAATTAAATGAAAAGAAATTATAAAGAACAATGTTTATTTTTCTTGAAATATATCTGCAATATTTTTTCCTTGTAAAGTTCATATACATTAAATTTTTAATCGCTCTTTGATCGGCGATGTTACATACTTTATACTTAAAGCTACGTGAGGAAATATTTTTAGACGTTCGGTGAAGAACAGCCCCTTTCTTAATGTAGAACATATTAGACTAATTAATATTTTCAATTCCTAAGTAATACATGGATAAAAACTACATAAATGTCATAAATTAAATGAGAAAGAAAAGAAAAAAATTATAAAGAACAATATTTATTTTCCTGAAATATATCTGCAATATATTTTCCTTATAAAGTTCATATACATTAAATTTTTAATCGCATAATCATATACATAAAATTTTTAAAATAAATTGATAAACGAGGTTACATATTTTATTTACTCTCGTTCTGAATATAGAACACATTAGGTTAATTATATTTGCACTTTTTACGTAATACACAATATATGTATGAAAACCACATAAATGTAATAAATTAAATGGAAAGAAAAAGCTTATATTATATATATATATAAAAAAAAAACAATATTTTCTTTTCCTGAAATATATCTGCAATATTATTTTCCTTATAAAATTCATATGCATAACATCTTTATTTAATAATAATAAGTTTTATAAACTATATTACTGTCCTCATACTCCTCATTTCTTAAGTTAATAAATGACTTCCATTAATGTTCTATCACCAGCAAGATTATAAATAGAGACGTTGGTTTTCGATTTGGATGCTTAACGCCATCTCAAATGAGTTAATTAAGTAGGCGGAAATAGCATTTTCTAGCAATTTGTCATCATGATAATAGATGAGGAAGTATGGAGAACTGACAAAGTTTAACAATATGTTGTGATGTAAATAAATTATTGTTAAATATGTCGATTTTACATTTTTAGAAAACCGATATTTATGAAATAGTTAAGTTAGTCGTTTAACTTATTTGTAGTACCACGAATTGTTGTAAAATTAAATAATCGCTTTCGAAAAAGGATTTAAGTTCTAGTCAAATTATGTTTACATTTTTAGATTGTTATAATATTATAAGAGGAAATAAAGTAATGATGCTGAATTCTGAATTTTGAAATCTTCATCATATAACTTTTTTCAAACAATAACTTTATGTTTTGTGTATGTCGAATAGTTGAATTTGATACATTAAAGACTGTGGAATTGTATATATTGCATAAACATTATAATTTAGATTTAAATTTAACCAGTTTATATTTTGTAAGTAGTTAAACACCATTTTTAGAGTTATGATATCATATTTGTTATATACAGGGTAAGTACAAATGATGGACACGATTTTAAAAAATCATATTTTCGAAACTACTGCACAGCACATATTACAATAAGTGATACATGAATTTAAAGAGAAATATACCAAGATTTTTTCAGTTACAAATGTTCGATGTGTGACCCTCTTGTTACACGGCATACGTCCAATCTGTAAACCAGTTCGTTCCAAACATTTTGTAGCATTACTCTGTCAATGGTTCTGAATGCTGCAAAAATGCGTTCTTTAAGTTCTGGCAGTGTCAAAGACATTGTTATGTAGCCGAAAACACTGCCAGAACTTAAAGAACGCACTTGTGCAGCATTCAGTAAAATTGACAGAGTGATGCTACAAAATGTTTGGAATGAACTGGATTACAGATTGGACGTATGCCGTGTAACAAGAGGGTCATACATCGAACATTTGTAACTGAAAAAGCTTGGTATATTTCTCTTTAAATTCATGTACCATTTATTGTAATATGCGCAGTAGTTTCGAAAATAGGATTTTTTAAAAAAAAATCAGGTCCATCATTTGTACTCACCCTGAATATAGGGGAGAGTAGCCGAATTTGGACCACTTCACTTATTTTCAGGTGTAACTCACTTAATTTTTGGAATATCTACCAAAGATCATTACACAGGGTCAATCTATTCATCTACTAACTAAATAAATATATAGATCAATTTCTTTTTGAAAATCTTAAATTTATTTTAATTTGAAAAATTTGTCAAAAGTGGTCCAAATTTAGCAACTGGTCGCCAAAGTTGGACCCACAGTCTCCTAAATTGGACCAAATAATATCAGGTTGGTTTAATGACTAGGGAATATAACTAATTTTATTAAAATCAAAGTTTGCGATTAATGAAACAATCAAACAAAACAACAGCTATGAAATATAATGAAATCAAATATCTGAAAATAAGAGTAATTGTTTTAAATCAAAATATATTCAAAATATAAATCAAAGTTATCAGTAATTAAGAATAGAAATTATGGAACTAATTGTCAGTTACTTGAATATCATGTAAGGAGTGAAGCAAAGCTTATACATGAATTTTGTTTATTGTTTTTGTTTTCCAGCGCACACAACATGGAACCGTATATGGCAATCTGAATCATTTTTGCTATTTTATTTTTCTTACAAATTAGGCAAAACCAATCATTACTGTCCAGATTTTTCTTTTTAGATTCTGAATTATCAGACTTTTTTTTTGCAACAGAAGTTTTCTTTACATTATGTTTGTAGTTCTTCTCTTCCATCATTTTCTTGCTAATTGCATTACGCCTATTTTTTCAAACTCGATTTTCCAATTGCTTTTGTGCAGTGAAAGCTTCCTTTTTGTTTTTTTTTCTTTTCATTTCAAGGTTTAGTTTATATGGCGATGATGTTAACACAATTGTTTCTTGGCTCCCTCTGTACTTAGATTTAACTGAATTTAGCAAGGGAAATAGCATTTCTAATGATTTTTTTGCTTTTGGGGAGGATTTGTAGCTGCAGCCTTATTGCAGGTCAATTTCTTCACAACTTACTGTCTGCTTTTTGTTTCCTATATCTTTAACAGCTTTTGCTGTCACGGGTGTTTTTCTTCCAGACAGTTTGTCTATGTCTTTTCAACATTTTCATCAAGGTGTAATTTTATGCGTTTTAATGGCAAAAAAGTATAATCCCACCTTTCAGAATTGTAAAAAGGCCTTCCATCACAAATACCCTGCAGGAGGAAAATGGTTGAATTCAACTCTGTAAATCAAATTTCCCGTGGGAATAAAGAATTCAAAGAAAATAAATACAATTACATACAAGATAAAAGACTGCAAACAAAATTTATTGCATAGGCATGTAAAAATATTTTTATGTTTATGTAGACCTAAACTGTAATAAAAAATTAATCCATATATACAAAAAAAAACTTGCATGGATATAGTAATCTATTATAAAATATATAAAAAAATAGTGTACATGTACATATGATCGAGATATCATCCAATTTAAGCAACTTAAACTGGCCTAATTACGGCAACTGCGCCGTTTTTTAAAACAAATAATCTGAAGACTAAGAACAAAGACGAAATCAAACAAATCCGCGTGAAAAATATGCGCAATAAACAGATGAATTCATCTATGTATATGAAAACATAACAGCTTACCTTAGTTTTAAAATATTCACTTACGTTTAGTAGGAAAAAATTAGATCATAACAGGTAACTTTAGGTTTTGTTAAATTGTCTGAAAACAGTACGTGGTAGGCGGCTGCTTCTTCTAATCATGAGTGACGTCATTCTAATGAGTAGTATTTCAGCGGTTAGATGGAGCCTCTTCCTGTAACTAACGGCAGAATGGCAACGGTTCAATTAAAGCGGTGGTCCAAATATGGCTACTCTCCCATATATTAAATATGATACGAAATAAAACTATAGAATTATTCCATACAAATGATAAATCGATAGATGATGCCTGAAGAAAAAGTTTTGCAGTATGGTTATTTATAATTTCATTTGTTGGTCTCGGGTTGATTTGGTGTTTTCAGGTTTTCATTTATTTGGTCTCGACAGGTGAGGGGGATGTTGTGCACATAAAACTGATTAATCTCCGCAGTGCATGTCATAATCCATGCCGCCTGTCTTCAAATATGTGCCAAATGTCTAAGTTATTCATGGTATGTGAATTAATATTTTAGTTACTGTTTGTTAGTTGCTTTTACTGTGTTTTGAATTTTATTAATTATAATTTATCAGTATACACACACACACACACCAACACACACACACACACACACATATATATATATATATATAACATATGTTTTGTATGGTGTTTCTTTCTTTAGTTAATTAAAAACTATAAAACGTATAAAAACAGCCTACACTAAAAGCTAACAATCAATAATTAAAAAAAAAAAAAGTTTTTTCAGTGGTTTTAAGTTTTTTTTTCAGGCTATCGTTTTACGGATTATATTTTTAATGACTTATATAAAGAAACGCCACTCATTATTCAATAAAATCCGTAATATTTTGTAATTTGTTTTTTCATTAAAGTAATCTTTGAAAAGCATTTCCATCTTTTCCAAAATTGCACATAAGACTTTAACATGCGCAATAATGAATACAGTTATTAATTTAGAATTAAAAAGCCACTTTATTTTATAAATGAGTTTTTTCCTTCATAACCTTTTTTAAAAGTGTTTTGATTAGAATTATCCTGCTAACTGAACTTAAAAAATAATTCAAATCTTTTATAATGTTCATCAGAGGTATTTTTTCTGGGAAAAAAGTATTTCAATAAAATATATCCAAACATCCATTCCATCAATTCTGTTCAACATTTTCCTTGCTATTTGAAATCTATTCTCCGGCAAACGGCAGTTTGAAATGTTCTACACCTTATCGCTTAAGAACAGACAGATTCCACTGCAGCCCCTATTTGTCCTGAACAGTGTTTCATTCGATCCATTTCGATTTTCCACTCCCGTCGCTTAAGAACAGAACGGGATTATACGTAATCCAACGGAAAAATATCAGTATCGAAACCTTAATGAAAATGAATCGGTAGAAGAACAGGCTGCAGAAGACTTAAAATTTGGATGAAAAATCTTATGCCTTCAATAAGTCTGTTAGATAGTGAATCTCGCAAAAATTATTCTGTAATCAAATGGAAATTTCCTATAAATATCTTATAAAATCTTTAGAAATATTAAAAAGGGTAATGAAATTAAGAAAAAAATATATATTAGGCAAAGAATTTCAAGGAAGGTTAATCATATAGATATTGAAATGCATTAATTTATTTCAAAACTAATGAAATATAGAAAAAATATGTATACTATTATAGAATGAATTGCTAGGAAGGTTATTCATCATAGAAATTGAAATTCATGAATTGATTTCAAAACTAATGAAATTCGGAAAAAATGTATACTATGCAAAGAATTTCGAGGAAGGTTAATCAATATAGAAATTGAAATGCATGAACTAATTTCAAAACCTTTTTTTCGTAATATTATCAACATAAGTTATTATATCAGATTGAAATCAATTCCTGTAACGCGTTTTATCTGTTAAGTCTGATAGATAGTAAATATCGCAAAAATTATTCTGCAATCAGATGAAAATTTCCCATAAAATTTTTATAAAAGCTTTAGAAACATAAAAAAGGGTAATGAAATTAAGAAAAAAATATATATTAGGCAAAGAATTTCGAGGAAGCTTAATCATATAGAAATTCAAATGAATGAAATGATTTTAAAAAAATTTCGTCATGTTATTCCATAAGTGACTATATTAGATTCAAATCAATTTTGTGTAACGCATTTTATCTGTTAAGTCTGTTAGATAGTAAACCTCGCAAAAATTATTTTGTAATCAAATGGAAATTTCCCATAAATGTTTTATAAAATCGTTAGAAACATTAAAAAGGGTAATGAAATTAAGAAAAAAAAACACATATTATGCAAAGAATTTCGAGAAAGGTTAATCATATTGATATTGAAATGTATGAACTGATTTCAAAACTAATTTTCTTAATATTATTCCATAAGGAATTATATCAGATTCAAACCAATTACTGCAACGCATTTTATCTGTTACGTCCGTTAGATAGTAAATCTCGCAAGATTTATTCTGTAATCAAATGAACAATTCCCCTAAAATGTTTACAAAATCTTTAGAAACATTAAAGATGGCAATGAAATTAAGAAAAAAAATATATATTAGGCAAAGAATTTCAAGGAAGATTAATCATCATATAAATTTAAATGCGGGAACTGATTTAAAAAAAAAAACAAATTCATATTATCCCATAAGTTAGATTCAAATCAATTACTGTAACGTTTTTTATCTGTTTAGTCTGTTAGATAGTAAATCTCGAAGAAAAAATATTCTGTAAACAAATGAAAATCTCCCATAAAAATTTTATAAAATCTTTAAAAACATTAAAAATGTTTTTTAAAACAAAGTTTCCAATGTTTTAACATCTTGGTTGTTTTTAAAATATTTTAACATTTATACCTATTTAGTAAAGATATATGTTCTGAATTTAATATTCATATTGCTTATTTATTTTTTTAAGGTAAATCTGTCATTCAACTTGAAATATTGATTTTCTATATTTATTTTATTAAAAAGGGTAATGCAATTAAGAAAAAATATGTATATTATGCAAAAAAATCCGAGAAAGGTTAATCATATTGATATTGAAATGAATGAACTAATTTCAACACTTATTCTCGTAATGTTATTCAATAAGTTATTGTATTAGATCGGAATCAATTACTGTAACACGTTTTATCTCACTCTGTTAGATAGTAAATCTCGAAAAAATTATTCTGTAATCAAATAACAATTTCCCATATAAATTTTATAAAATCTTTAGAAAGATTTAAAAGCGTGATGAAGTTAAGAAAAAATAAATATTATACAATAAATTTCGAGGAAGGAATCATCATAGAAATTGAAATGCATGAACTGATTACAAAACTTATTTCCGTAATATTATTCCATAAGTTATTATATTAAATTAAAATCAATTACTGTAACTCGTTTTATCTGTTAAGTCTGTTAGATGTTAAATCTCCAAAAATTATTCTGTAATCAAATCAAAATTTCCCATAAAAGTTCTATAAAATCGTTAGAAACATTAAAAAGGATAATGAAACTGAGAAAGGATATATATTACGCAAAGAAAAAGGGTTAATTATATAGAAATGCAAATTAATAAGCTGAATTAAGAAAAAAAAATCATCATATTATTCCAACTATATTAGATTCAAATCAATTACTGTAATGCGTTTTATCTGTTAAGTCTGTTATATAATAAATCTAGCAAAAAATATTCTGTAATCAAATAAAAATTTCAAATAAGAATTTTATAAAATCTTTAGAAACATTAAAAAGGGTATTGAAATTAAAAGAAGAAAAAATATATATATATTATGCTAAGAATTTTGAGGAAGCTTAATCATATAGAAATTGAAATGCATGCGAACTGATTTCAAAACTCCTTTTCGTAATATCATTCCATAAGTTATTATATTAGATTGAAATCAATTACTGTAATGCGTTTTATTTGAATTGTTATCAGTTGCCGAGAAAATATGCATTGGATAGTGAATCTATTGAAAATTATTCCGTTATATAAAATAAATAAATAAATAAATAAAATAACAAACGTAAAAATAATAAATAAATAAATAATTTTGTTTTTAAACAATTCTTTGAAAACTTTAGAAAAGTCTTATAGATATTAAAAAGGTAATACGTAAAAAAAAAAAAAAAAAAAAAAAAAAAAAAAATATCTCAAAGCATTTGGAAGAAGATTAATCGTATAGAGAGAAATTCAAGGAATTAAATTCAAAATTTAATTTCTTAATATTATTCCATATGTGTATGTTATTTAGAACAACTGCATGAAGAATATTTTGTGGGAATTTTGATCAAATTATGAGTACAAATATTCGTGACTGCAAAATCGGTTTGTCGGGAAGTGAATCTATTGTAAATTATTCCCTAGTTAAAGATAAAAAGTTTTATAATGTAAAAATAAAATAATAAATATATAAATAAATAATTTACTTTGTTTTCAAACAACCCTTTAAAAAATTCGGAAAATCATCCTAATATTAAAAAAGTAATAAATAAAAAATAAATATGTCAAAGCATTTTGAAGATGATTAATAACACGGAGAGAAAAAAATGAAGGAATTAAACTAAAAAATTTAATTTCTTACTTTAGTATTATTCCATAAATATGTGCTTTAAAACTTCTTCAGTGACAAGCTTTAGTTGAATTCTTGTCAAATTATGAGAAAAATGTTTGTGACTGCAATATGGGTTTCTTAGATTAGAAATCTCTCAAAAATAATTCTCTAATCAAAGGAAAAGTTTGTGAAGTAAAAAAAAAGAGAGAAGATATAAATTTATTAAATTTTTTTATCAAGCAAACCCTGGAAAATTTTAGATTATATTTACGGAAAAATACACTTAGAAAAACTTTTTTTATTTTAAACTTACTGGAAAAATTTCAGATTATACTTACACAAAAAATTACTCATAGAATTTTTTCTAATTATACTTACCAAAAAAAGTATTAATACTTACAGAATTTTTTTAATTTATTTTTACAGATAAAAGTATTAATACTTACAGAAAACATTTTAGATTATACATCAGAAAAAAATTACATTTACAGCGAAAATTACCTACAAAAAATTTTTAGATTATAGGTACAAAAAATATTTTAGATTATATTTATAGAAAATTTTTTAAATGCAATAAATTTAAGAAAGTTTGCAGGAATTTTTTTTATACTTTTGAACAGCTAAATTCTTAAAACAGGTAGCATGTTTTGGCAATTGTCCAAAAGTGAACTATGATTTTATTATTATTATTACCATTATTATTGTTATTATTATTTGGACGATGAAAAAAAGTCCTTTCTGAAAGAAATGGGACTTTTTTGTCGTTAAAAATAATAAAATAATAAAAATAATGATGCAAAGCTTTCGTGCTCCAAAATAATGCAGGAAAAATTGACCAATCGCTATGAATTTTTTTTTTTTGGAATTGTGGGGTTCCGAGCTACACTTGCATACGGTGTGAAAAGCAACAGGCACTAGTGTCGCGCGATTATAAGAAAAAACCTGATTCGAGATTAAAGCGAGAATGTAAACAGAAAGCCGTGGAATTCGGCGAACGACGTGCTAAAGGAACAATGCTTCTCTTCGACGCTGTAAAAAGAAAAATTTAATGACGTACCAGTAAGAATAGGAAAATGTTTCTAAGTATAGCATGGACTATTCATATTAAAGTCAAACGACGGAGAAATTAAGTAAATCAATACATGTTCTATGTTCAAGTACTCGTCCTACACTGTAAAAAAAAATCTGTAATTTTTACAGAAAAATTTTGCATTTTTTACAAAGAAAAATTTTTTAAAGAAAAACAGTTTTTTTTCTGTAAGAAAAAGCAGAATTTTGTCACTTTTACAGGCAAAATCTATATTTTTTTACAGAAAAAACTGTTTTAATGAAAAGTTACAGATATTTTCTGTAAATTAAATGGTTTCCACTCGCTCCAAAATTGACAGTTTTTTCCTGCCAATTTGAGAGATTACTTTTTACAGTGTATTGTGTAAATAAATGGTAATCTTCATATTTCATTCAGTGATGTCTTTGCTATGGTGCCTCTTCCTATAGAAATACTATCTGGAATGAGGTATTTGCTCTTATTGTGAGCAGACATCATGTTGTCCCTTCCTTGGTATGAAACAGAAGAGATTTCATAATAAAGAATATTGGAAACCAACAGGTCATCGAAAAAGATTGGATATAATTACAGCACTTTCATCACGCATTTGCGAAACAGTTACATTTGACAAATCTTGGAGAATCACTGATTGATTTGCAAAGAAAATTAGATACTTTTCCTGTATAGGGACCTTGGAAAGATTACGAAAATGTTAAAAAATAAAAACAACGTTAGAAAAAACACAAATGGGAGTGTGTATTAATCGGTGTGTATTAATCTCAAACAACTGCTTCGAAGTCACTAAGGTTTCATCCTCAGTGTTTAAAAATTAAAATGAAGAAAAATTAAAATGAAATATAGATTAAAAAGAGGGGATACAGAAAGCCAGAGTGATGTATTACATTTACGCCGCTCTGGATCTCTGTATCCTCCTTTTTAATCTACATTTCATTTAATTTTATCTTCATTTTAATTTTTAATCAATGATGATGAAGCCTTAGAGGCTTCGAAACAGCTGTTTCCGATTTATACACACTCCCATTTGTACTTTTTTCTAACGTTGTTTTATTTCTTAATATATTGACACAAAGTACAATCCTCTCCTCTTTTTAAGTATTAAGAAAATGGCCTGAGCAAGGGAAGGAAATTTAGCAAAATATTTTCTGACAAACTTATTAACTGTTTCATATAAAGAAGCAATATTTTCAACATTTATGTAATTTATTTAATATAAAAAGACATTTATCTATTTTTATATACAAACATAAGTAAATTGTATATTAAAAACAATAATAATATATATAAAATAAATTTATACATATAAATTCTTATGAAAGAAGCTAAATGTTCACAAGTTTTATTTTCATAACTGTTTATATCATTTGGCAACAGATCTCACTTTCTGAAGCCCGGATTCTGCCAAGCTTTAAAAAAAATAATAATAAAACGCCAATTCCTCTGCACTGCAAAAGTTCCGAAAATTATCGAGTTGCCTCAATTAATTTTGCAATTATATTTTTTTTAAATGCGTCCAACCTTTTCGATAACACTGTATACTATGTATTATGCAACATAATAAATATATAAAGAGTTATTATTTTTATTTTTTCCTTTTATTTTTTTATGTTAATGATGTTACCAAGGGCATCTCACCTAAAACTTTATAAGTACATTTCATCTATAACGTAGACAGGATTATATATAATACATATCGATATTCTGCCACAAATGAGATCTATAAAAGACCCTAATTGATGTCACATTTTATTATCATGGAACATGCATTATTAATTATATTATCGTAGCCAATAAAGAAAATATTCATAACAGATAATCTGATATATCCAGCAATCCTGGCTTCATTTTATTTGTACACGTACATGTTATTTCAATACGTGAGATGAAATAACATTGTAATATTTTAGCTTTTCCCAATTGTTAGAATTTTTTCTGAATATTCAATTGCGAATTCTGTTTGAACAATGAGACTCTTTAGGAAGTAAATTAAAGGTATTGCTTGTATTATGTAGGAAAAAAAACATTTTCATTAATTTTTTTTAAATATTTATATCACCATATTTTGAAAATTCTCTAAGCATATTTTGACACAGCTGAACTTTTTTTACGGGTGATGGTATACATATTTAAGCCACTTAACCCTTTCCGACACAGAAAAATTCTGTTCGTAAAAGGATGAAATGATTGGCTGACACCAGAATTTGCAACCAAACTTCTTACAAAATAGCTCTTAGTTCTAAACTTTCATTTTAAAAGCAAAATTTTATTAAAATATTCTTGGTGCCGATTGTGATTTTCGAATTAAATGTAGGTGGTCCCACCGTGGGATCACTGCGCTTGAAATGGTGAATTTTATTTCGCAACTGGCTACTCTTTAACAGAATTTTTTAAGGAAATTTCCTTTTATAATGCAATTCAAGAACAACATTTATTTATTTTCGAATCAGTTTGTTCGTAAAAGCTGGTGGGAGTATATCACTTGGGCATTTTATCAACATAATAATATTGCCCATGAAAGGATTAAAACACACATATGAAATGCTGATGATACACATATGCACACATATGCAAATTTCATCACTGATGTATGAAATTTGTTAGAAATAGAAATTTTATTCAGTACTTTAATAAAGAACGTTATTTGAATGGAATATTGGTCTTAATAAACATAGAGTATTCAACTCTTGGTTGCCGAATTAAAGAACATATATATATATATATATATATATATTTTTTTTTTTTTTTTTTTTTTTTTTAATTGAAAACTGTAAAAGATTTTTTTTTTTTTTTTTTTTTTTTTTTGCATGTAGAGGAAGTTCTGATAATATGGAATACCATTTTATTTTTCTTTGTAAGTCATCATTAAAAAAAAAAAAATGAGATACATTAAAAGTTAGTAAAGATCAAACTCTGACTATCTGTTTACACGTTTTTAATGTGTTTAAAGTATATATTTAGCTTTAATAATATTTAGCTTTAGCAATATTTAGCTTTTAAGAAAAAATTTACACTTTTCGGGTAATGGCAACCAGTCGGACAATATGGAATAGGGTCATAAGGAATTTTGAAATCCCAAGAGAAACCTCGATTTAAAAGAATAAAAAAAAAAAGATTTAATGAGTAAACCTTAGTACATCATCTATAAATCATTAGCTTCTTTGAAAGATTGTTTTAATTTTTAGATTCGTCTTGAAATGGTTGTCTAGTGCATATTTTGTATTACTCGACACGCCATCTTGAAAAACATAACGTCTTTACGCGTCAACAAGTTAGCAAAGAGAAAAACTGGCTAACACAGCAATAAATACAACTGTTCAACTTTATTTTGAACTTGGTTAACATCACTGACAACGATATTTTATAATTAATACGAATTTTATAGCATTTATCTGCCAAAAACAGCGAAAATTGAAAATAAGATTTTATTTCACCTTGTCGCTCGAACAACAAGTATCCAAACAGAACTGAGCACAGCGCTTCATGAGAGAACTAGAAAGTTGTAAGGCAGATTTACGCTTGACTATATTACCATATGCACCATATATTGAAGTATCCGTATTGTCCGATCATAACATAATTCCCGAACTTCCTCTAATACTTTTTTTTAGATTGCACACTACCAATACCAAAAAGCATTTCTTTATGAAAAATATTAATTATGTATTTAAAAAAGTTTTGAAATTCATTAACAGCGACACTGTCGTATTAGCCGCATGTCAGCTGTTAATTGCGGAAGAAATCACTAAAGATTTCTCTAATTACTTTTATTTGCTCTACTCATTTTTGATTCTGATTATTTTTGTCGTTTAAGAGCGTACTTCAATTATACGCCTTTTAAATTTGTGCTTTATTTAGATTAGTTTATAAGTTTATTTATTGATGAAATTTTAATTTCGTTAGGAAATATTAGCTGGAAGCAAATTCTGTAATCCATGTTTTTTAAGTGCAAACGGGTTAATAATTCATAATCGTGCTAAAGGTGACAGAGATGGATTCAACGCATGAACTTCACACTAGTGCGAATTCGCCCCAACCAAAATTTCAAATCGTCGGAATTTCTTTAAGACATGCTTTCATTGAATTCGATTTTTCATTAACAAAATGAAATGTGTATCACAGTTCGATTTCTCTTTAACTTTCGTATTCGTGTGTTACATTTTATTGAATTCTATATTGCCAACAAAGTTATACGCAACTGAAGTTACCGAATCCCAAAATGCATTAGTGCGGGGTGCGCGCACTGAGAAAAATGACACTTTCAAACCTGAGTAAATCGATGTTTTCATTTGAAACTTTTATGAACCATATAATTCATATGAAACTTTTTATATCATATATGACGACTAGAGATGGGCAACATCGTTCCTTTTAAGGAATCGTTCCAGCCGGAATCGTTCACCGAAAGGAACGAGTTCATTGGAGTCGTTCCTTTTGGAATCGTTCCGAAAAAAGGAACGAATCCGAGAAAAAGGAACGATTCCGAGAAAAAGGAACGATTCCGAGAAAAAGGAACGATTCCGAGAAAAAAGGAACGATTCCGAGAAAAAAAGAACGATTTAGAAAAATAAAGGATTCCAAGGAGAAAAAAACACTTCCGAGATAAAGAGAACCACATGCAATCCATAATATTTTTTACTAATTTATTTTCTTATGTTCCCATCCATTTTCTTACTCATCCAGTCGCCTTAATTTTGTAATGTTTTGGACAGATGATTTTGTTTTTAAGAATTCATTTCATTGATCAGTGTGTGAAATTAATTTGCAGTTATTTCTAACTTTATGATTTATGGTATAAAGCATAATTCCTCTTGGAAATTTAAGGGCGGTGCAAGGTCTATTCGATTTTCAGTGTAATCATTGGTTTCTCTTGAAAATATGTCGTCAAATGACCGCCCATTTATATTATTATTTTATACAGTGTGTCTTTACTCTCAACGATGTTCAGTGGCTAAGTCCTAAACCGTTAGTCATAGACCGGTTTTGTAATTTCCATTCAACTGACCATTTGTAATTTCCAATTACAAAAATGTTTTAAATAAGGTAAAAAATTATTCGGAAAGTCGTTTGGATCAATAAAAATATTTCTAAAAAAGTTACGAAATTTAATTTTTTATACGGTCCCCCGCCCTATAAGAGATATTTAGTAAAAATTTCCTGTTCTCTTAAAAGAAAGACAAAAAAAAGTCCCATTCATCTAACACTAAAATTCATGAAGTTATACGAAACTTTGAAATGCAAGACTGATGCCACTTTTCTGCACGCGAATACACATGAGTTTAGCCATGCTTCTAGGGGTCGTAAACAAAGTGCTTAAAGTATTTGAAGGATTTATTTCATGTGTAGCTGCGCTTTGAAAGAAATCGTATTACGACAGATTTTTGTAAGGATTTGAAGCTGTTTCTTTTCATGATTTTTTTTAACAAAAACTATGCTATTTTTATAAGCTTTTATTTAACCTATTAACAGCCAAAACTATAAGTAGGAATTTTCAAATTTCTTGTTGAAAGTCGCTTGTCACCATAAATTCAGAAAGGTAATTTCCGCTTTATTAAAATATCAAAATTTCTGCCAATAAATAAGGCAATTTTTTTAATTGTAAAATAGTGGTGACAAAGTAATTAATGTAAGCATGAGCAATTATTTTGACCGTTGCGTGAACGCAACACCAGCGGGTAACGTGTTAACTTGAAACGATCGTATGTATGTCTTTCCAGTTCAAAATTTGTACTCGAAATTCAAGTCACTTTAAAATATGCGATCGAGGTTCAATTTTACACATTGACGTAAATCAGATGACAATGTAATATTATTATGATTTCCAGTGCTTACCATTATGTACTTATTTTACAGGGTAACACAAAAAATTTCGGATAGATTACTGCCAACAAGTTTACTAAAAAGTTTTAGATTAGATAACACAAGACTGCGATGGTTGTGTTTTTTTATTTTTAAAATTATGTATTTTTAAAATTATGATTTTTATGTATTTTTAGCGCTGAATACGAAAATTATCTTCATTTTTAAACATCATGGCAGAATTTTTCGCAAATAGTAAATTTCAATATTAATACCTGGAAATTATTCCAGAGAGAAACATTCGCCTTGGATACAATATTTCAAATGAAAATCAAATTTCGAAGTAATTGCTTAAAAGGCGCAAAGGCCAACATAGTGAAAAAGATTCCAAACCGGGACTCGAACCCGGGCCATCAGTATAGCGCACTGACGTTCTACCGACTAAACCACTTGGAACGATACACTACACAGCTCGGAAAATTTGTCACTATTAAATGTTGGCAAGGCTACAAACGCAGCACATGTTTCGTGTTAGCCCCAGGTCGGTGGCTCACGATAAATATTCCATCTTGTGCTGCGTTTGTAGCCTTGCCAACATTTAATAGTGACAAATTTTCCGAGCTGTGTATCGTTCCAAGTGGTTTAGTCGGTAGAACGTCAGGGCGCTATACTGATGGCCCGGGTTCGAGTCCCGGCTTGGAATCTTTTTCACTATGTTGGCCTTTGCGTCTTTTAAGCAATTACTTCGAAATTTGATTTTCATTTGAAATATACTAAATTTCAAAATTGAAAAAATAGATAATACTATAAAATAGAGTCGATGGTTGTATTTTTTAACTTTTACGACTGATTTGTATGTGCTTTTTACCACTGAATGTAAAAATTACCTTCATATTTAACCATCATGTTAGACTTTTTTGTAAATGGTAAATTTCAAAGTTAAAAAATAGCGAAAATCTGATACTATAAAATGGATGTAAAACTTCTTTTATTCAATTTAATTTTATTTAATTCAAGAATTTATTCAATTTTTGGCTTATACTGGGATTCTTACAGCTAAACAGCTCGGGGATCCGATGATGTGGGAAGGGAAGAGGTTCAATTAAAACTTTGAACTTTTAAACTTTGAAATTTACAATTTGCGAAAAATCCTGACGTGATGGTTAAAAATGAAGGTCATTTTCGGATTCAATAGTAAAAAATACATAAAAATCAATTATCAAAGGTTAAAGAAATAACAATCACGTCCATTTTATACTATCAGAATCAGATTTCCCAAAATTTTTCACTTTTTAGCTTTCAAATTTACGATTTGCAAAAAATCTGTACTTTGTGATAAAAACTGAAGGCCATTTTTGGATTCAGTGTGTAAATAATCGAGGCTGTTTCTTTTCAACATTTTATTTAACGAAAATTCTATTATTTTTTTCCTGTTATATGTTTAGTACAAGCTGTATATTTTGCATTAATATTTCAGAATGATTATAGATTTCAAATTTATAATGCAATGTTAATTTTACTATCAAATATTTTTTTTATATATCTGAAGATTATTTATATTTCTAGTAAATTTGTAAATGACCCCTATTTCGCAGCAAAAAATATGCTCCAAGTTTAAACAGCCATTACTTCGGTCAGTTTTAGTCGTAGAATAATAGGACTTTTATTTGTCTTACTTGTAAGTGTAATAGGAAAGTTTTACTAACTATAACTTAAAGGACCGGGGCATCGTTTAAAAAATTAAATTTCAAAATTTTTCAAGAAATGATTCTATTGACCCAAATCACTTTTTAAATACTTCTTTACCCCCATTTAAAACATTTTTGTAATTGGAACTATATGGCTATGACTAACGGTTTAGGAATTAGCTATTGAACATCGTTGAGAGTGGACGTATAGGAAATTTTATTATTGCTCTGATATTTGTCACCAGGGTCTAGGAATTTTTAGTCTCATAGATTCCTCTTCAAAATCTACCTCTAGGTAATCTTAATTTCATTTTTCATTCTGAATCTCATTTTTCATTTGGATGGCCCTACTGGTTTAGATATGTAACTAGTTAAAATATATTACATTTTTGTCCCAGTGTCCGTACTTTCAATAACTTTATCCCCTTTATCGTCTTTCTCCTCAGCTCCCTAACTTTACGCACACAGGATATTTCGCATAATTCATCAACATTATTATCACCGCCTTCAGGATCTGGTTCAGAAGTGAAACACCCTATTCTATAGCAATCATCTTGTAGTGCAATTCAGTGATATATATCAATTTTAATGCATTTGAAATAGCTTAATGTCATTAAAATGCGCTGCAAACGATTTTTTCCCGTTGACCATAATGTAACGAAATACTTTTGTGTGCCCCTGGAAATAAACTATTAATGCTACACTCTTCATATTGAATACCAAACATCCCATGGTAAACATCATTAACATATATCAATTGCATGGGAATCCGAGTATATTTACGGGAGTTAGGTATATCACACACTGAGACCACAGAACGACACAAAGCGCAACATGAAGTGCAAAAACCGGTCGAAACAAAGAACGAAGTTGTTGCAAACTTGTTTTAAACCAGTTTTTCTAGCGAATTCCAGCGACATGTCTTATGTGTCGCCTTAGTGTGTGACTTACCTTAGAGCGTGAACAGACGGTCTGACGGACAGACAAACCACATTCATAAACACTAACTTTATTGGAAAGAGTTAAAAAGTAAAGCACGTTTTTGCACACTGTCTTTCCTGAGTGACTGATGTATGTCTTGTCTTTTACCCTAACATCGCTATTTGTGAACTGCTGTTAACTACGTAGAATTTCAATAAACTTACAACTCTTTTTGAATCTCCAATTTCACGAGAACCCACAGGAATTTCTCTAATTTCACACCCTCATCCGCCGTCACCCTCTCTCCACTTATATCATACTGAACTTCAGTTCGGTGTAAGTGAATTGCGATGCTAATATGTTTGTTTGGATTGGGATCTTTGGAGCTTCATAACACATGAAGTCATGGAACACTTGTGTTACACGAAAGGGTAGAAGTTCCTTCAGATGATTTGTAAACAGATTCATTAGCTGCATGGCTATGGCTAGTGATATTTATAAGATAATATTATATATATTAATATTATAATATATATATAGTAATATATATGATTTTATTCATATATAGTACATATTATCTCCGCCAAAAGATATAGTGATTCACTAAACTTCAAAGTTCTATTTCTTTAAATTTGAAATTTGCTAACATTTTAACTGAAAAACGGTTTATTAGTTTAATTAAATTAAACAAATTAAAAGTATGTCCATTATTATTACAGAGTGTAGTACTATATAAAGAACTATCCTTTTGACGATGTTTCGACCGTTGAATGAAAGATATCTGTTGTAAACGTGTTATAGATAATACCAACCTTAATTTTTTGAGAATTTGACTATTTTTTATTCGGAGTTAAACTTTTTATTGTCAAAACTATTTAAAATAGATAAAACATTTTGTTAAATTCGAACTTTTCAGAAAACTTTATGTAATTTGAGAAAAAAAAATAAAAAAAAATAAATAAATCTTCTAAGTGAAAAGAATAACAATAAGAAAGGAAAATACATAAAATTTAGTATCGTATTTGCAGTAAGTTTTACCTCAATAAAAACGGAAATTTGGTATTAGGCTTGAAACATTAAATTTAGTTTAGCATGAAGGGAGCCTTGATTTGATCGAAATTAAACTCAGATATGTATTATCCATCACCACAGTAACAGGCATTAATCGTGGCATTGATTTCGTGATTTACGAGTATCAATAACGATCAAGAAATCTGAATTAGTATAAGAAATTACTACGATAAACCTGTTTTTTTTTTTTTTTTTGTTTTTTGTTTTTTTGCTTTTATTTTACGTTGAATTAAAACAAAGTCACAGTTATTTAAATTCTAATTATTTAGCAAGAAATAGAAGTAAAATAATAATTGAAAACACTGTACAAAATCACAACGGGCATTCTTTGGAAACCAATAATTAAATTCGTATATTGTAAAACTTTTTAAATGAAATATTAACCTTCCGCATACCAGACCGGTGCAACAGACCCGATAGATACATTCAAATTGATTTTTCACATTTTAAAAAATGAAAATTTTGTAAATATGTGACTTTTTCTGGAATGTTCTACTCAAAAGAATAGAACATCCCAGAAAAAAACCCATATTTACAGAAATTTCAGTTTTTAAAATAAATTAGAAATATCATTATAAATGTACCTGTCGGGGCCATTGAACCCCTCTGGTAGGAAGAGGGTTAACATAAATCTATTAAACCGAAACAAGCATAAAATATGCAGCTTTATATATATATATATATATATATATATATACTATATATGTCGCAGTGTTCGAGAAAGTCCGATAATCTATATGTAGCACGTGATTTTTCTTTCCCGTTTTTATACTCAAAATGGCCATTAAGAGAGCGAACTGCGGTTAAATTATTTCAATCCCACCCACCACTGTTACTGTTATCTTATTATTATTATTAGACATTATGCTTTTTGAAATATTCATTATCTTAAGAAAGAAAGAAACGTTTTACAAAAATGCCTTGTTCTAACAGATTTTACTCTATGTAATAAACCTCAAGGTAAGTTGATTAAAACAACAATCTTAGGGAGTTTCGAGATTTTTTTAATCATCTTCTTCAGGAGAGAAAAACAAGACGCCAAACTGTGGAAATAAAGTGGTACTCGAGCGCTCGTAGCTGGTCATACATTTATTTTGACAAAGAGGATTCTCAAATTGAAATTATGTTTGAGGAAAAAAACATGAAATAGTGAAATATGCATGAAAGTGCGCTCTACAATTATTAAAATAATTGAAAACCAGTTATTATTATCCTATTAAAATGCAATTTTTATGGCCTAGTGATATATTTCTTACATTATTCAAAACTGTTTCTAGTCAGATTTAAAAAAAAATATTTTTCACTAGTAATTAAACAAGCATTTTCTTTGTTTTTCTTAAGGCTGTTCTTAAGTGATCTGCTCAACAACTGTAAAACTTTTTGACACATTTACAAATTCATTTTTTAACGGAAAGATATAAAATTGGAATGTTTGACCATGGAAGCGATTTGAAATTTGAACTGTGTTTTCCATCTTTTGATCAGTAAATTACCTATTGAGTTATAATCGATTTTGAGTGCGTGACAAACATGTTTTTCACCCATTTTTGAGAAATTATGCCTCTTTCGCGCGGAAATTCGGTTCAAAACGCCCACTTTGACACTATTTTCTGAAAGGCCTATTGCGTTTGCAAAAAAAAAACCGGAAAAAACAGTTCGATTACATAGTTTCTGAACAACAACACCTGCTCGTTTCATGCATTTCCGAATAAAAATAAATTAAAACTTTTGTCACAAATTTATCTTTTTGGATTTGAGAACAGCCTTAAGAATTCATTTAGAAAAAATTCATTTCGTATGATACATTTACCAATTAGAAAATGTATTAGTGTATTAAAGTACACATGGTGTTCCATTACCCCCGGGGTCCAGGTACTCAAACGGTAAAGCACGTAAAGTTTCTGGGTTCGAATCCCATCTCGGGCACTTTTTCACTCAGGTTTAAAAAATCCAATTCATATAAAATATTTTCTTTAATTATTTCTTTCAGATTAATTTAGCACAAGAAGATGAAATAGTAATGTTTATTAAATGCCCTAATCCGCCCCGCACTTCAATTTCTTTTTTCTTTCTTTCTTTACTTTTCTTTTTTTTCTTTTTTTTTTTGAGGAGGTGGGGGCACACACATTAGAAGGATATTTTGACAATAAAGTCAGCTTTAATAGAATCAAAATCTGTTATTTTGAAATAAAATAGCGTATTTTAATTTATTAAAACTGGCCATTCTACAAGAAAAGAACCTTCGGTCCATTTCGGACCGACTCCGAGGAATCGGTCCTTTTCGGAACGGTTCCTCGGATTCGGTCCTTTTTGGAACGGTTCCTCGGAATCGGTCCTTTTTGGAACGATTCCGAAATGGACCGACTCCGAGGAATCGGTCCTTTTCGGAGTCGGTAACATTTTGGAACGACTCCGAGGAATCGGCCCTTTTCGGAGTCGGTACATTTTGGACCGATTCCGAGGAATCGTTCCGAAAAGGACCGAATCCGAGGAACCGTTCCAAAAAGGACCGAATCCGAGGAACCGTTCCGAAAAGAACCGATTCCTTTTTACAGAATGGAATCGTTCCTTCAGTTTCACTGCCGGAATCGTTCCTTTGGAATCGTTCCTCAACAAATGACACATGTCTAATGACGACCCAATATTTTCAATTCTGAAATACCAGAAGTACTCACTTTCAAACCAATTTACTTTTCATTTGTTAAAGGTAGTAAATTTTACCAAAGCAGTTGGATTTGTTCCTATTATTTCATTTGTTATGATTTTGAACGAAACGCTTCTTTCAGCAATAATTTATAACATGAAATGTGGCGAACTACATTTTTATCGTGTTCGTGGAAGAACACTTAAAAGTCGTCGTAATAAAATCGCGAAAGCGTAAATTTTATTCTTCAGCCTTCGAAATCGAAGAATAAATGAATTCGTAAAGAAAAGACTTCGCAGGTGGAATTTGACAGCCACCAACAGTATATAAATACAAACATAATGTATAATCGTAAATAAACATCATGAATAAAGCGTTATGTGCTCATATTTGAGTATGTCCATGTTTTCAGAAATGAGTATATACATGTTTCAAACTTGAGTAATTTTGATTCGGAGCCATTTTCACTATGCGACATAGTCAGATTTGAGTATTTTTTACTCAGTTTTGAAAATGTCGTTTTTAGAGTGCGGGTGCTGAACCAAAGGTTTAAAAAGAGGGTTTAGAAAAATTTCATGCTTAAAAATTATTTTAAAAATCATAAAAAAATATGTAAAATTCGATGCCGTTTTCAAACAAATTGCATTTGAAAGAACATTTATTTTTCTATTCGACGGTGTAAAAATTGAAACTGTGCGATGTTTAGACGCTGAAAAGTTACATTAAGAGCGGAATTTTTTGGTCATGTGTTGCTACCGTCAATACGACGTCAGAGTTATCCACAGACATGTTTTTGCTTTAAAAAATCAATATATCTCAAGATTGAAAAAAAAAATATTTAAAAAATCTAATATTTCAAATTATGAAATCAATGATGTTCAAATCAAATTGTGTTATATCGCTTATCTCATAATTGAAGACACGAGTGGTAGAAGATGTGCAAAATATTAAATCAGTGATGGTCAAATCAAATTCTGTTGTAAAGCTTATCTCATAATTGAAGATGGGAGTGATAGAAGGTGCTCGAAATATTAAATCAATGCTGGTCAAATTAAACATTGTTGTAAAATTTAAATGTGTATCTCATGATTGAAGACACGAGTGGAAGAATGTGGTCTAATCATGAAATAAATGCTGGACAAATCAAACAACTTTCTTATAAAATTCTTAAGAGTATCTCATAATTGAAGACACGAGTGGAAGAATATGGTCTAATCATGAAAATGCATAGACCACATCATAAATGCTGGAGAAATCAAACAACTTTCTTATAAAATTCCTAAGAGTATCTCATAATTGAAAAAACAAGTAGAAGAAGGTGGTCTAATCATGAAATAGCTGCTGGTCCAATCTAAGTATGAAATCAATGCTGGTCAAATAAAACTTCGTTATAAAATTTACAAGATTATCTCGTGATCAGGGCTCGAAATGTACCGGACGAAACCGGAACAATGTTCCGGTTCGTGAAATTGTGACAAATATTGTTCCGGTTCGTGAAAGTATGGAAAATATTTTTCCGGTTCGTGGATTTATTAAAGTTTCATAGATATAGATTCTATCCTGTATGTAACGTTTTTTTCTAATTATTTAAAATCTTGAATGCATTTTTTAAAATTGATTTTTCTGCGGTTAAATATAAATTTGCTATACAGTAAAGTCCCGATAATCCGAGTTAATAGGGACCAAGCTTACCTCGGATAAGGAAAAAACTCGTATAAACGGAATTGACACAAATCGTCACCAACTAAGGAGATGAAATATAAATTTTCACTTAATTCAATCCTTTTTATGGTACTAGTAACACTTCTTTGATGTACATTTTCGTTACTTTTAAGAAATACCGGGAATGAAATTCTTTTTTTCAATCGAACAACCTTTCCAACCTTTGGAATGGATAATTTTCTTCTGGTGGATTGATGGCTTCCATTATGATGAAACAGCCATTATAAATGAAGTGTTAGGTGAAGATGAAAGAGCAGCCGTAAAAAGTTAGAACTCTGATTTTCTGGTCAGAATGGGGAAAAAAATCGGGCATAAATTTTTTTTTTTTTTTTTGGTTGTTTCATCATAATGGAAGCCATCAGTCCATCAGAAGAAAATAACTCGGTTAAAGCGGAAACTCGGTTAAACGGGACTCGGATAATCGGGACTTTACTCTACTTTATATATATATATATAGTCGACAATAATTTTGAAATATCGTTTCGGTTCGTGGATTTTTTCCTTCGTGGATTTTTTCAGTTCGTGGATTTTTTCAGTTCGTGGATTTCCAGCCTTTCTAATGTAGAAGACACGAGTGGAAGGTATTCATATTATGAAATAAATGCTGATCAAATCAAACAACTTTCTTATAAATTTATAAGAGTATCTCATAATTGAAGAAAAGAGTGGAAAAAGGTGCTCAAATCATGAAATCAATGCTGGTCAAATCAAACTTTGTTGTAAAATTTATAAGAGTATCTCATAATTGTAGACATAGGAGAAAGAAGGTGTTCACATTGTTCTCTTAAAATGTGTTCTTTACGGATGAAAGTGTTTTGAGCTAAAGCTAAAATACAAAGATTCTAATTATTGTTGAAGAAATGAATTAATTTTTAATATTTAACATATTTATTTATAATAATTTAAATAATAATAATAATAATTTTCAATATTACAAAGTTAAATGTTAATAAGCTTTTCTGAAAAAGTTTAATATTACCTGCTAACATTTTAAATAAGCGTATGTTATCAAGAAGAAAATAAAACAATTCAATTTACAACGAAAAATCTTTCATTTCAACTTTCTTGAATTTTTATTTAATATAACACCTTCTTCTACTAGTGTCAATTGTTTTAACAAAATTACTAATAACTGTTTAATATTAATAATATTATTATTATTTGAGACATTAGGATACATTTGATATTCTGCATGAATCGCAAATTTGTGAAAATGCAGAATTAAATAAGATATTCTAAGGATGGAATATTTATTTCAATGAAACATATCTCAAGAATAAAATTAAATTTCAATCTTAAAAGTAATGTATTTCAGTTTATTGATTTAAGTCTTGTTAAAAGTCATTTTGCTGTGTGCCATGAATAATTCAATCTATTGGCGTACCATAAGCCCATTATGATTGTTTCTATTTGTTTGCATCGAAATATTAACGAAAGAAAAAATATCGAACATGCATATCAAACAAGGCGTTAATACCCAAGTAAAAAAACTTATGAATATCAAAATTTTGTCTCACCTGCATGACTTTTACGATTCAATAAATAATAATAATAATAATAATAATAATAATAATGGTAATAATCGGGATTTGTAAATATCGTGATATTTCGAATATATCAAAAATGTCCGACATTTTGAATCAGATATATAGATCTATATATCAGATAATTTTGAAATATATCCGATATTTTCAAAATAGTCAATTTATTGATGATTATAAAAATTGTTTTTACGACCTAATATAAATTAGATACTAAAACATATTGAATTTAGCATAAAAATTTAATAAAACAATATTATAAGTATTTTTTTTTCACTTGCAAAAAAAAAAACAACAACTGAAGATTAACTAATTAAAAACAGGCACAATTTGCTATTTACACTCACAAAAAAGAAATTATAGGATTTAGCTTAAGGTTCCAAGACGCTTTTATGTTTTATACAACAAAATTTAAACAGAAAACAATTTGTATTGAAAATTTGTAACATAAATGTAAGCTTGTTTGCTTTTTTATTCTATAACCTGTTGTGTAGTTTAAACAGAACAAAGCCAAAACTAGAAAAGATTCTTTTTAACAAAGCTGTAAATAACTTATCTAAATTAGACAGTTTATCTTTCAATTGCTGTTATAAGTAAATATTAAGCCACATAATTATTAGTTCTACATTTAAAAATTCAACTTCAAACGTAAAGCCTGGAAAATGTTTGTTTTTTTTGTAGGGGGGGAGGGAGAATAAAAAACTGGCAATAAATCACAATTAAAATAATAAAACTATGTATAAATCACCATCAAATCAAAACAATACACGACGCATTTCGAGCTGGAAAATCAACAGCTTCTCACCAGCTACTGTAAACATGTGTCCGAAAGGGGACAAGGTCACAAATGAACAGAAAAGGGGCACTTTCTGTTAGCTAATAACTTATAATTAAAATAGCTGTAATAGCTTATAGTTAAAAATAGCTTATTCGAATAGCTTATAGCATTCATTTTAGCTTATATAGATTACAGCAATCAAAAATACTTACTAATTTAAATCATATACTTTTATTTATCCTCCAACAATTTAAAGTTCGTTTGCTTCGATTATTTAAATATTTTCATTGAATATCGATATCCACTCTGAGCAATTATTTTTGACGTATACTGCAAGAACAATTTTGTCACTGAAAATAATAGCACTTTGAGCTAAGGTTTTTACAAGTAGACCCTAATTTTTCCACAGTGTCTTAAATATATCTTTCGTTATGTGAAATACACAGGAAAATTACTGATAAACTAAATGATTTCATAAATTTAAATAATGTTTTCTCGATACGGAATATTTATCGTAATGTCATTCAACTTAAATAAAAATATAATTTTATGTAAAATATATATTATATATTTCTCAAACTATCCTTTAGCTCTTTTTATAAACCAAATTCAGGTATGCCATAAATAATTCATTTCCTCGACTCAAAATGAAGCAATTATGTTATTTCCACTTATTTGCATTGAAGCAATAATGAAAGAAAAAATATCGACGGTTAATCACCTAAGTTCTCACGTAAGAAGTGATACCCGAAGGGGCAGGACTCTGGAGATCAAACTCCTGTCTTGCCAAAACGACTTCTACGATTAAATTATTTAAGAACCTTAAATGCCGGGTGTTGCCTTTCGGCAACATACTCAATTTGGGCTTCTAAAATACTATTAGAATAATATTGAAGCTATAATGTCTAATGTTGCAAACAAAATACATTCTGGAAATATTATTTAACCGATTATCAACATGTAGATGGCAATACTTGTGCTGTTTAAGAATAAAGATAGATTTATTTTTTTAATTGTTACTAAATGTTCTTTTTGTTTTGCTTTGAAGTTGCGAAATACTCTATTTTGTTCTGCAGTGAGCAAATAAAATTTATTTCTTATCATAGTTCTTAATTTTCTTGTGTGTTTAATATTATAGAATTTTAACAAAGAAATTTATTTTTTCAATTAAACACCAGTATTTCTGACTAGTAACAAACTGTTTTTTAGCCGTAAACCATACTTAAAACAAAATAGGATTTTTTTAAGTATTTTTCTCATTATTTATTTAAAAAATGAAAGCCAAAAAACATTTTTTTAAAATTATTTTTGAAAAATCGGGCATTTAAGGGTTAAGGGGACAGTTTATATTTTCAACAATTTTGTTTATTTTTTGAAGTATGGTTCAAATGATGAACTCACTTCAAAAAACAGTGGATTTAAAAAAAAAAAACTGCGCATTTAATTAAAAAAATGCATTTTTTAAAATTTCTACTACTTTTTTAAATATTGATATTTTTGCCCAATGTTTTTTTTCTAATACTTTCTAATGTGTATTTATACAAGACTGCGTATGGATGGGCTTTTAGATACATCTAATATTACACTTAATAAAATTTTTTTTGCTAATATATACACTATATTGCCATTAATGACCGGCAACTTTCAATTTTAGACATTTTGTTGAATATTTAGAAATATACTTGACAGATTCTTTTGGAATTTCACGATTGAAAAGAACAGGTATGACCTCATATTTAGCAATGTCGATTTGATAAGGGGGGCAATTAGGGGGCCAACAATAAATCAAAAAAATAATAATACTTGGTATCACCCTGTAAAATAAAATGCACGAAATGGTCTATCGCTACCGAATATAAATAAACAGACATTGTGAAATATGTGTATTCTTGTGTGTAAGAATAGCATGTATATTAATAGAGATATAGCGATTTATTTAAAAAAATTAAAAAATTCTTGCATGTTTTTTGCTTATATCATGCAGGGTTTTCAACGAAATTTAACGCCGGTTTCAGAAAAATTGACAAAATATAGTAGAAACAATATAATGCAATTGAAATATAAATATATTAAATATTTTAAGAAATATGAGCAGTTGTATGAAATGATTTTTATCTGCGCATGCTCGAACGATAACAAGGATAATTTTACATAATTTAATAGTCAACTCTATGGAGCAACTTATTAAAAAACATCTAGTCAAATATCGTAAAAATTCAGAAAGATATCGGCATTAGAGTGAACAAATTTTTAGTTGTTCTCTAAAAGCAGCTGAATGCTAAGGGATTTTCCACAAATTGTCATTTTTTATTTTCATTTTTTTTAAAATTTTCATTTTTTATTGATGCTTTAGTTCTTGGATAACCACCAAATCGAGCCTGTACCATGATCAAAATCGAAGCATTTTTTCCAAATCTACTCGTTGATACACACTAAATACTAACTTTTTTCTGAAAGTCAGTTAATAAAAAATGACAATTTGTGTAAAATCCCTTATCATTCAGCTGCTTTTAGAGAACAACTGAAAATTTGCTCACTTTAACGCCGATATCTCTCTGAATTTTTACGATATTTGAGTAGATTTTTTTGATAAGTTGCTCCATAGAGTTGACTATTAAATTATGTAAAATGATCCTTGTTATCGTTCGCGCATGCGCAGATAAAAAATATTTTATACAACTGCTCATATTTCCTAAAATATTTAATATATTTATACTCCAATGGTACTATATTGCTTCTACTATATTTTGCAATTTTTCTGAAACCAGCGTTAAATTTCGTTGAAAACCCTGCATGTTATAAGCAAAAAACATGCAAGAATTTTTTTAATTATATTAAATAAATCGCTATATCTCCATTAATATACGTGCTATTCTTACACAAAAGAATACACATATTGCACAATGTCTGTTTATTTATGTTCGGTAGCGGTAGATCATTGCGTGCATTTTATTTTACAGGTGATCCCAAGTATTATTTTTTTTCTTTGATATTTTGTTGGCCCCCTAATTGGCTGCCTTATCAAATCGGCATTGCTAAATATGAGGTCATACCTGTTCTTTTCAATCCTGAAATTCCAGAAGAATCTGTAAAGTATATTTTTAAATATTCGACAAAATGTCTAAAATTGAAAGTTACCGGTCATTAATGGCAATATAGTGTATAGTGAACAACGATGAATTCTAACTCATCTTCATATACTTCATTTTTTTTAAATAACAAAAAACCCGACGGCTAATTCCATACACAGATTTATCACATATATAATAAACAACATACACAGAGAAATTTGAATCTCTATCTCAATTACAAAACAAGTTGGAAATTGCTCGTCAAACGTGGCAAATGGGGTGCGTTCGAACTATAACTAGTTTTATAAATATTTTTTGCACCGCATATTGTACTGAATGTATATTTTACTGTATTTTAATAAGTGCATATCCATTTCATTCTTTTCGAAAGGCTGTAACATCATTAAAATGCACTTGAAATAATTTTTTTCCCACTGGTTGTCATGTAATGGAAAATTTTTGACTGTCCCTGTAATTAAACTATACATCCGATTTTCATAAAATTGGAAATGAATCGACAAAATTTTACAATTACATATTTAAAATTTCAGACTATTCGGAAGGCTGTAACATCAGTAAATTGCACTAGCAATAATCTATTCCCATTGGCCGTAATGTAACGGAAAACTTTTGACTATCTCTGTAATTAAACTATCCATCCCATTTTCATAAAATTTGAAATGACTCGACAAAATTTTGCAACAATTATGTATTTAAAATTTCAGACCATTCACTTGGGTAATTTTTGCTCTGTTATATGCGGACAGACGGTCAGACGGACTGAACGACGACTATAGGTTTTACGTATTTATATAATTAAGAACGCACCAAAAAAGCCTTGGCATTTTTAAAACGGGAAAGTGACGAAAATATGAACATGGGAAAAAAACCATTTAACGTTTTAAGTTGTAGGGGTCATTGCGCTGGATGCATTAACAAAATTTGTAATACCTCGCGATATAATTACCGTATGGCTAAAAATGAGGTGTGGCAGCAGATGTAGAGATCAATCTCAGCTATTCAATGAAAAAAAAAACATTTAAAAATATTAAAATGCAAACGAATCATCTTTAAAATTTTCTTCCATAGGATTAACATTATCTAGCGAGTCTTTCCAGGTGACTGAAGTAGCCCCTTAATTTCATGAATTGCAATTCATGATTTTTCCAAAACATTTTCTTTAGAATCGATTAATTTGGCGTGTTCACTAAACCTGCATAGGAAAAATTTATCGTTTTTTTACCGTTTGTAGAAAGCGCCAGCTACTGAATTTATTTAGAGCATTATATTTTTTTTATCCGTTTCTTTATGGCAATGGAAAGAAAAAAGGAGAAATGTTAAAAATATCCTTTTAGAATCCATAGCAATTTTCAATTGTAATAAATTTTCACATGGCATTCACATGCGATATCGCCCTTTTTTTTTTTTTCTTTTTTTTTTTATATATAGCTGATGTTCCAAGTTTATTATTTGGCAAGTTGTTTCTTGGTGAGATAAATGATATTTTCTTTATCAGAAATAATAGCATTTATAAAGGTATCCCATAATTATAGCAAATTTTCTCAATGTTATCTTTATCTTGTCACCATTTGATAACGACACAGGCAGACATTGATGAATAGGAATTTTGTCGTTGAAATTATTATTGCATTTTTGTAAAAGGGATTAAAGTAACAAGTCTTAAAAAGGAAACCATATCGTTAAATTTAAAAAAAAAAAAAAAAAAAAAAAAAAAAAGAGTATTGCGAAGGCTAAAGAAGAAATACAAAGGACCTAAAAAAATTCCATTTTACTCTGTTTTCCATCTTAGAAAGTGCATCGCCCCATCTAATTTTAGTGCATTCTTTTCGCAGTGACGATCCTAATTTCCGTTTAATTAAGAATTCCGCCACACACATAAACATTTTTTATATAGATTTTACTGAAATAATATCTTGATATCGTTTTATTGCTTGCTAAATATTCATTTCTCTGTGTACCATAAATTATTCAGTGTTTCAACGCTAAATAAACTGATTACATCAATTCTGTTTGATTAAATTGAATAACTGTGATAGAAAAAAATATTCACCGATAAACACTTAAGCTCAAACGTGGAAACGATATCCAAAGGGCATGATAGACTCGGATTTGCTAGAACCACTTTCATGATCCGAGTTGTTTTAATCTATAATAGGGTGAATAAAAGTAATAAACTCATTATATTTTTTCTGACTGCTTACATTTAAACATTGATGAAAGGAACAATATCGGCCGATAAACACCCAGCCTCAAACATGTAGGCGATACCCAAAGGACAAGACTTGCTATCAGACTACGGCTTGCCAAAACGGCTTTCATGACCTGGTGATGTTTAATCTATAATAAAAAGTAGAAACTAATAAACTCATTGTATTATTTCTGTTTTCTTGCATTTAAACACTGATTATCTAAAATATATCAACCGATGAACATCCAAGCTCAAATGTGGAGGTGAAACCCAAGGGACAAGATTCTGAATATCACACTCACAGCTTGTCAGAATGACTTTCGTATTACGATGGTTTTTAATATATAATAAAGAGTAGGAAAATAATAGACTCATTAGGGGAGAGTAGCCATATTTAGACCTCCGCTTTAATTGGATCGTTGCCATTCTGCCGTTAACTATAGATAGAGACTCCATATACCGCTGGAATCCTACTCATCAGAATGACTTCACCCATGATTAGAAGAAGCAACCGCCTAACACGTGCTGTTTTCAGACAATTTTAAAAAACCTAAAGTTAGCTGTTTTGATCTAATTTTGTCCTACTAAACGTAAGTGAATACTTTAAAACTAAGGTAAGTTGTTATGCTTTCATATACATATATGAATTCATCTGTTTATTGCGCATATTTTTCACGCGGATTTGTTTGATTTCGGTTTGGTTCTTCGTCTTGAGATTATTTGTTTTAAAAAATGGCGCATTTGTCGTAATTGAGCTAATTTAAGTTGCTTAAATTGGACCAGATATGCGATCATAAATTTGAAAAGTAAGTAATGAATTTTGAGGACACTACGCTTTGTGCACTATTTTTTTTAATTTTTTAATATTTTATAATGAATTACTATCTCCATGCAAGTTTTTTTTTATTATTCAGTTTAGGCCTATATAAGCCTAAATATTTTTACATGTTTATGCAGTAAATTTTGTTTTCCATTTCTTTTATCTTGTATGTATTTGTATTTATTTTCTTTGAACAATTCCTACGGTGCATTTGGTTTACAGAGTTGAATTCAAACATTTTCCTCCTGGAGGATATTTGCGATGGAAGACTTTTTACAGTTTTGGAGGGAAGAATTAAACTTTTTTGCCATTAAAACGCATAAAACACATAAATAAACCTTCCGGGGGGGGGGGCGTGATTATTTCAAGGCTCCGGGATGGGGGGGGGGGTGCTGAATTCAACACTCTTTGAATATATCATGTTTGCATTTGATTAATCGTAGCATATTTTTCAATAGAGGATATTTTTTAAACACCTTTTTAATATAATGTTGAAAATGTTGAAAAAGACACAGACAAACTGTCTGGAAGAAAAACACCCGTGACAGCAAAAGTTGTTAAAGATGTAAGAAACAAAAAGGAGAGAGTAAGTTGCGAACAAATTGACCTGAAAGAAGGCTGCAGCTACAAATTCTTCCCAAAAGCCAAAAAATCATTAGAAATATTATCCCTCTTGCTAATTCCGTTAAATAAAAGTACAGAGGGAGCAAATAAACAGTTGTGTTAACATCTGAACCATATAAAATAAACCTTGAAATGAAAAAAAAAACAAAAAGAAAAACGACAAAAAGGAAGCTATCACAGCACAAAAGCAATTGTAGCATCAATTTTCAAAAAATAGGCGCAATCAATTAGCAAGAAAATGATGGAAGGGAAGAACTACAAACATAATGTAAAGAAAGCTTGTGTTACAAAAAAAGACTAATAATTCAGAATGTAAAAAGAAAAATATAGATAGTGATGATTGGTTTTGCCTAATTTGTAAGAAAAATAAAATTGTAATGATTCAGTGTTCAGAGATTGCCAAATTTCGATTCCATGTTGTGTGCGCTGAAAAAAAAATCAATAAACGAAATTCATGTGTAAGCTTTGCATCACTCCTTACATGATATTTAAGTAACTGACAATTAGTCCCATAATTTCTATTCTTAATTTCTGATAACTTTGATTTTTTTGAATATATTTAGATTTAGAACAATTACTCTTATTTTCATATATTTGATTTCATTATATTTCATTGCTGTTATTTTGTTTGATTGTTTCATTAATAGCAAATTTTGCTTTTAATAAAATTTGTTACATTGCCTAGTCATTAAAACAACTTGATATTATTTGGTCCAATTTAGGAGACTGTGTGTCCAACTTAGACGACCAGTTGCTGAATTTGAAATACTTTTGACAAATTTTTCAAATTAAAATAAAATTTAAGATTTTCAAAAAGAAATTGATCTAAAGATTTATTTAGTTAGTAAATGAATAGATTGACCCCCCCGTAGGGATGTTTTGAAGATATTCCAAAAATTAAGTGAGTTACACCTGAAAATAAGTGAAGTGGTCCAAATTCTGCTACTCTCCCCTATATCATTTCTGTTTTATTTTTGCGTTTAAAGACTGATGAAAGAAAAATATCGAAGATTAACACCGAAGCTCAAATGTGGAAGTGATATCCAAAGGACAAGTCTCTATATATCAGACTCCAGCTTACGACAACGACTTTCAACTTCAGATGTTTTTTACTCTAGGGAGAAGAAAAGTTACAAACTAATTATATTATTTCTGTTTGCTTACATTTAAACGCTGATGAAATAAAAAATATCGACCGATAAACACCTAAGCCCAAACGTGGAGTTGATACTCAAAGGACAAAACTTTGAAAATCAGAATCTAGGCTTAACAACTTTCATAACCTGGTGATTTTTAATCTATAATAAAGAGTAGAAAAATAATAAAATCATTATTTTATTTCTGTTTGCTTGCATTTAAACACTGATAAATGTATATATATATCTATACATCGACCAATAAACATCCAAGCTCAAACATATGTAGACGATACCCAAAGTGCAAGACTTGCTATCAGACTCCGTCTTGTCAAAACGGCTTTCATGATCCGGTAGTGTTTAATCTATAATACAGTGTGGAAACCAATAAACCTATCGTATTATTCCTGTTTTTTTTTTTTTTTTGTTGTTGTTGTTGTTTTTTTCTTTTTTTCATTTAAACACCGATTATATAAAAAATATAAACCGATAAACATCCAAGCTCAAACATGGATGTGATACCCAAAAGGCAAGATTCTGAATATTACACTCTCGGATTGCCAGAACGACTTTCATATTACGATTTTTCATATTACGATATTTTTAATCTATAATAAACAGTAAAAAAATAATAAACTCATTATATTATTTCTGTTTGCTTGCATTTAAACACTGATGAAATAAAAAATATTGACCGGTAAACAACTAAGCTCTTGATACCCAAAGGGCAAGACTTTGAAAATCAGACTCCCGGCTTAACAACTTTCATAACCCGGTGATTTTTAATCGATAATAAAGAGTACAAAAACAATAAATTCATTTGATTATTTCTGTTTGCTAGTATTTAAAGACTGACGAAAGAAAAAAAATGTGGACCGATAAATACCATACGGATTATATGGAGACATATGGGAAAAAAAAAATTAAGCATACTTAATTCGTTCGAAGTAAGCTGTTAAACTTGAAATTAGTATAAGTTGGATTTCTAGGAATTTTTGAAAGCCAGATTTTTTATTTTATTTTATCTTTATTTTTATTACTTTTTTTATAGCTTGCTAAAATAAACTGAAAGATTTCTTTTCTTTTCTTAGCTAATAATATTGAACCATTAATAACGTAAAAATAAAAAGAAGATAATTTATCAAAGTACTCGATATTTGCTATAAGTGATAAAAATAAATTATTATATTAATATTACAATTAATATTATAATAAGTAAATTAATATTATAGCAAATATTGAGTACTTCGATGTTTTGAAGTGATTTATATATATAGTTTATATAAAAAAAATCCTTTCAAAATGTAACATATTTATCCAACTATCAAATAATTACTTGTTTAGAAAAAAACACCTTGTTATCTATCATAAAGAAATTCAATATTTCAACGCAAAATAAAATCATCATATTACTTCGGGTTGCTTGCATTGAACATTGATGAAAGTAAAAATGTCGAACATCTAATAACAAATGTGGAGCCGATACCTAAAGGGCAAGAATCTAGATATTAGACTCGCCGATTGCCAGAATGGCTTTCACGATCCAATGATATTAAATAGGAAAATAACGCTAGCCAAATTTATTAAGATGCCAAAAGGAAAGAAATTAGAAGGCGAAAATAATTTCGTATTTCACGAAAATAAGAAAAATAAAGTAAAAACTATACAAAAAAGGAGGCATCATTAGTTTGACCGTAGTGAGCAATTATAATCGAAATTAATGGAATTGGATTTCTTGATTTTTTTTCCAACTCAGATGCCTCCCCCTCCCCTCCTTACACTCCCACGATAAAATCTTTGTTTGCCATTCTTCTAACTTCCTTAAAAAAAAAAAAAAAAAAAAAAAAAATAGAACGTTTTTCATTTTGTGAAGTCTATAATATTGAATCATTTATTAAATATAAAAGGGTTTTAACTCCCTTAGTGAAATTCATGTTTATTAAACTAGTTCTGGCGAAAAAAAATACATGTGATTTTTTTTTTAAAGTTATTACGAGGTTTATTATATCTTTATATGTGACTTTTTTCGAAAGATGAAATTCGATTTCTTAAGGGAACAATTTCCTCAAAATTGATCAAAAAATCGATTTATCTTTTTAAATATTAAATTAAAGCCTGTTTAATTATGAATATTTTGACGCCTCATTTTTACCCATACGGTAATTATATCATAGATATTGTATTAATACACCCAGCGCAATTACTCACACAAATTAAAACTTTAAATGGATTTTTTCTCTATCTTCATGTATTCTTTGCTTTCATGTTTTAAAAATGCTAAGGTTTTTCTCGTATTTGAGATGGAGAGTTAAGCTTCTGTATACATGTTATTTAATATATATGTGATAAATCTGCGCATTGAATTAGCCTTCAGGTTTTTTTTTTTTCCTTTATAAAAGTATACGAAGATGTGTTATATTTCATCGTTTACACTATATATATCAGCAAAAAATTATATTAAATGTAATATTAGATGTATCTAAAACTTTCATCGCAGTCTTGTGTAATACACATTTGAAAATCTTAAAAAAAAAATGGGAGAAAATATCAATACTTAAAAAAGTAGTAGGGATTTAAAAAAATTCACATTTTTTTTAAAAAAATTTTAAAAATTTTAATTAAATATGCAGTTAAAAAGATTTTTTTTCGAAATGTAGTTTTAGTTGAACATTTAAATAAAGTGACATCAGCATTTGAACCATATTTTTTAAAATAAACAATGTTGAATTGGTAATCTGTTCCGTTAAGCTATCCAGATAGTTATGGAGATATTTTTTGTTCCGTTAAGCTATCCAGATAGTTATGGAGATTTTTTTATTCAATTTTCCTTTTTTACCATAAAAATGAGTATTTTTTTTTAAATATTGAGATAAACTTAATTGGTAGGAATTTTAATGAATAGTTATATAAAAAAACTAAACGCATCGAGCTTATTTTCATCTTAAATCAATCCAGCATAATTTTTTTTTAAATTTCTAATACGGATTTTTATTTTATTTTTATTTTTTAAAATTAAAATTGCATAGATACGAATACTTTTTTAAGTATAAAAAAAGGATTTATGTTCAGTGTAGTACTCAAGATATTAAAGATGTAGACCTGGAGAAGAGACATTGTTAACATCTAATAACATTTTTCATGTGTCATGTGGCAAACATGTTTGCATTTTATTTTGCGTAACGTTTATATTAAGTATATGCAATATTTTTTTGCTGACAAATCCTCAACTCTAAAATCCGAAAACGCCTAAAATCCGCACATCATCTCAGATGTAAAGAATGAAACTTTGAGTTCAGATGTAAGTGCAAAATTGCAGAATTTTCTAGTTTTATATCATTTCGTATGTATTTTCAATATGTAATTCTCGATAATATGACTGAACTCGTTGTTTTTTTTATGAAGGAAGCATAAATTTATTTTTGAAAAAAATCAAGATATTGTAGATACCACGGGTAATCACAATCTTTTCACCAAATATATTTATACATTAATCAAGCTTTTTTGGTTATTAAGACTGGCTAAACTTGATATAAAACTGCCTTACTTTATGATTTTTATGTGAATTAATAGGTACTTTTATGAGGTAAGTTTCATTGAAAAATTCAAGGAAAATATATCTCATCTTTATTATGCATGTTTAACAAAACATTATTAATTATTTACTTCACCTTTACTTTTACTAATTTAATCATTTTAAAATTATCTTATTTTTTATCATTTTAATTTATTACTTTACTTAATTATTTTAATATTTTGCTATATTGCAAGCATTCGTTATAATTTTGCTTGCATTATTACATTCAAGTTACTGTTTAAAAAATGTAAACAAACCAATGACGAGATATCCGCAAAATTCTAAAAATCCGCACAACCTCTGGTCCCAAGCTGTGCGGATTTGAGGGAGTCTACTGTAATAATGTTTTACCAAATAAAATTCGCTTTGTCACCATTTCAATAAATATACTTCCATTTAGTTTTATAAGCAGAAACGTAGAAATAAATCATTTGAAGAAATAATTTCAAGTAAATATGGGAAATAATTTCAAGTAAATATGGAGTCAATACACAATGGACAAGGCTCTGGATATCAGATTCCTGACTTGCCAGAACAACTTTCACAATCTAATGATTTTGAAATAGGAAAAGAAAACTATCCAAGTCAGATTTAAGATGCCAGAGGGAACAAATTATAAGAAAAATAATTCGCATTTGACAGACATAGCAAATAAATAAATAAAAAAAGCGGGATCTTTAATTCGTTTGAAGTAAGCAATTAAAATTAGAATTAATGGAAATATATATATATACATATATTTTTTTTACAAGTCAGATTTTTCCCCCCCGCGGTAATACTTTTGATTACCATTCTTGTATTTATCGTTTTCATTTTTAAGTTAGTGACACTGAACCATTAATCATATGTTAAAAGATCTTAACTCTATTAGTGAAATTCATAAATATTAAAACGTTTTCTCAAAAAAATGCGGCATCTTTTTGACAGTTTTATGTTGACGCATCTGGCTGATTTTTTATTTAGACATTCAGAATTCTCACCAGTAAATTTTAATAGTTATGTTTGCTTTATAAGATTATAGACATGCTATAAATAAAATAAAAAAAAACTATTATTCAAAATTGTCTGACCCGATTTCAACATTTCAAAATAAAAAATCAGTCAGATGCGGCAACACTGTTTATCATGCTTATTATATGGTTTATATGTGAATTTTTCGAAATATGAAATTTATATTTTTCTGCTATCTTCAGAATTACGGAGATATTTTTTTATAGAGAATTTAATAAACCGTTACGCATAAAAAAAATCATCCGACTTTTTTTTTCCATCTTTAAGCAATCTGCAAAATGTTTTTTTAATTTCTTATAGCAATTACATTTTAAAGTATTAAAAAAATGATTCTGTTTAGAATAACACTCACGGTACTAAATAAACAGATCGGGACAATAAACATCTATAACATCAAATAACACTTTTTATGTGTTATTTTTATATTTCAGTTTATGTAAGATTAATAGTAAGTATATGTAAGACTTTTTGCTTAGTCTTTTAACTTAGGAATAATAAAGTTTAACCAAATTAAATTCGTTTTTCTTCCATTTCAATAAATGCATTTTCTTTTAGTTTTATCAGAAGAAACGTAGAAAATACGTAACAATAGTTCGAAGAAATAATTTCAAGTAAATATGTTAGTAGTGTGGTTTTGACAGTTTGGCGCCCTCTGCGTTGCGTCCGTGGTGGCCTGTGGTGGATGTGGTGTCCTGTGGTGTGAAGTGGTGGCGCACCGCGCGCGCGCGCTGATAAGAGTCGGTGGTGGGAGAGGCGTTGTCGGTAAACAGATAAGAACTTGTCTTACAGTATGACGGTATTTTATTTTGAGGAGATAGAAATTTTTCGAATTTTTTTTTTCAAGTCTTAGAAAATTTTTGCGATCTGAATTTATTTTTCGAACTTATTTTTATTTTTCGAATTTTATTTTGAGGAAAAAGAAAATTTTTCGAATTTTATTTTGAGAAGTTAGAAAATTTTAACGAAGTTTTATTTTCGAATTTTATTTTGAGGTGTTAGAATTATTTTCGAATTTAATTTTGGCTGGTTAGAAATTTTACTTTCAAATGTTAGAAATTATTTTTCGAATTTTATTTTAACGGAACTTAATTTTTTTCTTTTAAAATTACTTAGAGATAGAAATTATTTGCGAATTGAATTTTATTTTAGCATACTTAATTTTTATTTTAGGTTTTTGTAGAAGATAGAAAATATTTGCATAGTTAATTTATTTTTCGAATTTTATTTTTAGATGTTAGAAATTATTTGAGCGAACTTAAATTATTTTTCGAATTTTAATTTCAGATGTTAGAATTATTTTTCGATTTTTATTTTATTTTAACATCTTAGAAAATTTATTTTATTTTGTGATGTTAGAAAATATTTGAGAAGAATTTTATTTTCAAGTCTTAGAATTATTTTTTGAATTTTTATTTTTAGGAGATAGAGTTATTTTTTTCTTTTTAAAAATTACTTAGAGATAGAAATTATTTGCGAATTGAATTTTTTTTTTTTTTTCGAATTTTATTTTAACGGAAATTTATTTTTATTTTACGAATTAAATTTTAGAGATGTTAGAATTATTTTAGGAACTTTTATTTTTAGATGTTAGAAAATTTTATTTTTCGAACTTAATTTTATTTTCAGATGTTAGAATTATTTTTCGAATTTTATTTTGAGGAGATAGAAAATTTTTTCGAATTTTATTTTCAGGTGTTAGAATTATTTTTTCGTTCGAACTTATAATTGAAATAAACAATTTCTAAGTATAATTAAATCACTTCCGTTAATTAATAATTATATTAATTAAAATAAATAAAGTTCGAAAATAAATGAACTAATTTATAATATATATATACATTTCTTTCGTGATTAAACTTGCATTTTAGGTTAAGTAAGAAGCAATAACATGTTTCGACAACTTCAGACAAGTTAAAACATGATTTGACATGATTAAACAAGGGACGGACAGCAAAGACAAACCTGCACGGGTACTCACCTGAAAAGAGTGATAAAATGGCGTGAATGTGGCTTCTCAGAGTTGTTGTTATCGTTGAGTGACATTGCAGATAAGGAATCACGTGATTGCGTTATCATCCAATGAAACGGGAGGAAGTTTTCACTTGATAACATGTTTCACGATAAGGATTTGCCATTTCACTTAAAGTTGTCCTGTTAAACACACTTGTCATGACCAAGCTGGTATATTAGTAAGTGTTGAATATATTACAATTTTAGATTTGTTAAATGTTAGAGTTTAAATGTTTTAAAATACAGGTATTAGAGTACATAATTATTTTTCAAACAATAATAAAACTTTTAAAAATAATTTGAAATTGATAACTAAACTGAATAGAAGAATTTAAAGTTTTGCAGGTAAATCTCATGAAACTAAGTTCAATTAAAAAGGTTAGTTACACACGGTTTATCATAGAAAATCTGTCAAAGAAATGATTAAGTTGTAATACTATCAAACCTAGTTAACCTAGAAATATTTCTAATTACTTGCAAACTAATATGAAACAGTGACAATTTAATTAATTTGAATAAAATATTGAGGTGATTTTTATATATCTCCAAAAATGCATAAATGAGTTTTCGTGGCAATTGCAAAAACTTTGCAAATTTTTATTCCAACTCGATGCTAAATGAGTTTCTAAGTCTAAGTTTATCTTTTCGAAAATATTGGATAATGTTGAGTTTCAACAAAGTCTATTTGATAAGTCACTTATTTTTTCGATTCTATCATCGGTTTACTTTCTGCACTTGTGCAGAAATAAAGGGTTAATACTATAAATAATCGATTGGTGTGGTAAGAAGATGCTTGGTTGGTTAGGTGTTGAATAAACATATGGTTCGCAGGATGAACAATTGAATGCTAGGATGAAATCATTTAAGAGTTAAAGCAGAAAACAATCAAATTTTACAAACATTCAACCTTGAAATACATTCCTAAACGTGATTTTTTTTCTAAACTTAACTTTTTTTTTCTTTACTTATTTTTTTTTCTTGATTAAAATTATTTTTCTTAATTTAAATTTTTTTTTCTTAATTTAATTTTTTTTTCTTAATTTAATTTTTTTTTTCAAACCTTTAAAATTTTTTAACTTAATTTTTTCTTAACTAAATTTGTTTAACTTATTTTTGCAAAAACTTTGCTTTGTTAACTAACAAATATTTTTAAAATTAGTTCTCATGAATTTTCCAAGGACTCTCATCGTTCTTTCTTTCAATCATGTGTTTGATCCATGCATTTACCAAAAACTTTAAGAAATCAAGCAAACCTTCTAACCTTCCATGATTCTTATCATTCTTTCTTCCAAACAAGTGTTCAATTCATAAAATTTTTAGGAAACATACATATGTTCTCATGAAACTAAGGACTTTCATCGTTCTTTCTTCCAAGTGTGAGTGCAACCCATGTGATATTTATGAGCATTAATCAAATAAACCTTCTTAGAAAACAAGGACTCTCATTCTTTTTTCCTACAAAATCATGTCATTAAATAGATTTTCAAAACAAACTAGCACGACTCAATTGCCATGATATATCAAGAAAGATTTTTCACGAATGAATTCTTAAAAGGTAACCATGAACTCTCATCATTTATTCTTCCAAGCAAGTGTTCAATTCCTAAAATTTTTAGGAAACATACATATGTTTTCATGAAACTAAGGACTCTCATTGTTCTTTCTTCCAAACGTGAGTTCGAGTCATGCAATATTTATGAGTATTAAACAAATAAACCTTCTTAGAAAACAAGGACTCTCATTCTTTTTTCCTACAAAATCATGTCATTAAATAGATTTTCAAAACAAACTAGCACGACTCAATTGCCATGATATATCAAGAAAGATTTTTCACGAATGAATTCTTAAAAGGTAACCATGAACTCTCATCATTTATTCTTCCAAGCAAGTGTTCAATTCCTAAAATTTTTAGGAAACATACATATGTTTTCATGAAACTAAGGACTCTCATTGTTCTTTCTTCCAAACGTGAGTTCGAGTCATGCAATATTTATGAGTATTAAACAAATAAATCTTCTTAGAAAACAAGGACTCTCATTCTTTTTTCCTACAAAATCATGGTATTAAATAGATTTTCAAAACAAACTTTCAACACTCAGGGCCATGAAGTATCAAGAAAGAATTTTCACGAATGAGTTCACAAAGGTATCCATGAACTCTCATCATTTATTCTTCCAAGCATGAATTTTTCATAAAATTTTTAGGAATCATGCATATGTTCTTATGAAACTAGGGACTTTCATTGTTCTTTCGATCATGAAAGTGTTCAAAAACTTTAAAGAAACCAAGGATTGGTTCTTCTCGTTCATTCTACCAAGCATGTAATTTCGTAAAATTTTTAGAAATTAAGTATATGTTTTCAAGAAACTAGGGACTTTCATTGTTCTTCCGACCATGAAAGTGTTCAAAAACTTGAAAGAAACCAAGGGTTGGTTCTGCTCCTTCATTCTACCAAGCATGCAATTTTCGTAAAATTTTTAGAAATTAAGTATATGTTTTCAAGAAACCAAGTTCTTTTTCAATGGCAACACTTTCAAATATTTTACAAGTCAAATAATTTTCATGACTATTTTTCAAGACTCATTTTCTAAAAAAATGAACCATTTCACAAATACGACTTTCAATACTTTGAAATAATTTCCAACATACAAAACAAAATTTTAAAGACTTAAGTGAATGAAATCTAAAGAAAATTAAGTTATTTCTAAGATCAACACTTAAATGAAATTTAAACAATATAAAAATAAATCACTTATTATTATAAAAATCAATTAATGATCTAATTACAAATAGCAATTGGGGATTTTAACTAATTAAAATAACCACAACTTACATTACAGATGAAGTAGCGAAAAACAGGCTCAAACAAGCTTCGGATAGCAATGCTATACCACAAAAGTCTAGCTATTCTAATCGCCTACTGATGACGTTGATAACGTGTTTATACTATCAGCCATTCACATAGTAGAGTGAAGTCATGTGATAATGCACGGCTTTCGTGTTTAACAGATAAGAAATCAACCATTTTGTTTCAATCAGATGAAGGAAGAAGATATGTTGAAGTATATGGCTTAAGGTAAGCTAAATTTTTCTCTATGTATTTAAACGTATAAGTAAAAATAATGTTTTCAAATGTATTTTGTGAGGGAAAGATCATTGGTGACACATAAGTCACATTGTAGTATCAAATCTTGTTAGTGACTGGAAATATCATATATGAAATTGCTAAACTGTTACAAGTAATTTCTAAACGATAGTTCAAAAGTTTTCAAAAAGTCAACTCACTCATATTTTGGGAAAATATGAAACGTTGTTATATACGAGTTACAATTTCAAACGCTAAGCTTTTTCATTCAAAAATATTTTCAATAGTTCCGAAATATAAATTAACAGAGTTTAAACAGGTTGATAAAATTTTAAGTCAAACCAAATTTAACTAAAGATAGTTCTAAGTCATAATTTTTTCTATGTCTCTGCGTGGACATGCATTTTTCTTTTGCGTTTCATTTTTCAAGGAATTTAAAAGTAACGTTATATTTTAGCTTCAGCGTTTAAGATATTTAATTTTGAAGTGATGTTTGGAAACAGAAAAGTCTCCAACTCTTTCTAAATGAAGATTATATAGTAAGTGACATTTCTATTTAGTTTTAATTAAAATAAAATCAATTCATTTCCTTTAAAAGAAATCGTAAATCTCAAATTTCTATTTAAAATGTGAAAAATGTCTAATAAATGAATTTAGTTAATAGATTGGGATCAAACACTTAACCACATTTTCTGTGAATATTTATCCTTAATATAAAATTTTAGATAATATTTGTATATTATCAAGATGCATAATATTTGAATTAATAAAATTATTATATTCTATTTAGAATTCAATAGCGTTTTTACCTAATTTTCATCTATTAAGGGTGTTCTGAAATCTAAAAGGACGACTTTCTGTCAAAAATTTTAATTTATTTTTCTTCGAAAATACATGAAACTAGTTGGTGATGTAATTGTTCATGTTTTTTTCCCGTTTCTTAACAAATGCAATAGATCTTTCAAAAATAGTGTCAAAGTTGGTGTTTCGAATCGAAATTCTGCGTGAGAGGAGAAAAAGCACTCAAGAGTGGGCGAAATATGTGTTTGTCACGTGATTAAAATCGCTTAAAATGCAATAGACAAATGATTAATCCAAAATGGAAACACAATTCATTTCCAAATCACTTCCATGGTCAGGCTTTTCAATTTTATATCTTTCCGTTAAAACGAATTTGTAAATGTGTCAAAACATTTTGCGCTTGGTGAGCAGAGCAGTTGAGAACAGCCTAAAGATTATATGTTTATCTAATTTGCATATGTTAGAAATGTAATAATTTTTCAGAGACTTAGAAAATGAATATCTATTTTTATTGAAACTTTATTTAATAAATAATTTCCTTACTAATGATTACACCATATTTAAATATATGTATAAAAATAAATAAATAAAAATAGTTTTTTCCAATCACTTAAATGAAAATATTTTTAATTGTTAAAATAGACAATCCAATGATTTCAACTCATTTCAAAGATTGAAAATTTTAACGAAACCCTAATTTACAAAAAATGTCAAAACCCTAATTACAAAATTGTTAAAACCCTAATTTGCGAAAACATCTTGCACTTATTTCAAATAAGAATCAAAGCTCTTTGAAATATATTCTTTTAAATTGAATTGTACGATTATCATTCATTTACTAATAAAAGATATCAACCGGTATTTATTTTAAAATGTACTATATTCTCAAAGTGAAATCATTATTCACTTTGTGAATAAACAGTAAAAATTTGGTCTATTATAATGTGTAGACATAATGTCTCTCGCTGTCCGTATGCAACTGATATCGGCATTTCCCAATAGAGGTGATTAGCGTGGATAATACTTTCAACTTAACCATTTCATTTTACCGATATACTTAAGAGCTCTATTGAGTGATAAGCATTTGAGGAACTCTTTAAATTTGCGCTATTATGCTTGCTAGACTGAATGACTCCTTGTGGATAATAGCGGCGGTTTCCACAGAAAGAATAAGAAAGGGTTGCCGAGAATTGTCCGAATATTGCGAAGGCATAGTTAACATCCGAAAGATTATGAAATCATGATTCCATTTTACCATATTCTATCGAAAATTGTCTAACACCCGTTCATTTCCAAATGGTCTTCTATTCTAAGAAATATCCTCCCAATTTTCTAACACACATCTATTATTAACGAAAAATAATAAATAAAAGTTCTCAAAATAAGAAAACACTTTCCTGAAAAATAGGTTAAGTTCGAAAATAAAAATATTTCCTCTTAATTAAGACCACGAAATAAATTAAGTCCCCCAAAATAAAATTCTTTCCCGCGAATTTTCAAAGTTCCGTTAAAAAAATAAAATAGCAATTCTTCTCAAAAACTTCTATTTCCTCTAAAATAAAAATAAAGTTCGTATAAATTTTGTATCTAACGAGTGCAGGAAATTATAAATGCACAAACATGATTGGTTTAAAAATGTTGTTACAAACATTTCCAGTCAATTTTGTATTTGCTGTTGAATTAAAATTAAAAAAAATCAATCTTTCGCATGACGTTTACCAAAATCAACTGAAATATTTTCTTTGTGCATGCAAACAAAATAAATTTCAATCAAGCTATCGCCACGTTAAAGTACACATCCTCCAAAAATTAAAACGAACATGATAATACATCGCGCAAAAATACCTCTTCTCGAAGAAAGTCATCCATTGAAAATTGAGTATCTCCACTAAATACCAACATAAAAATGAATTCCCGCGAATTTTCAAAGTTCCGTTAAATAAATAAAATAGCAATTCTTCTCAAAAAAATCTATTTCCTCTAAAATAAAAATAAAGTTCGCAAAATAAATAATTCTATCGCTATGTATTTTTAAAAGAAAATAAAAATTACTCACAAAATTCATACATCGCGCGAAAAATAAATAAATAAATAAAAGTTCTCAAAATATAAAACAGTTTACTGAAAAATAGGTTAAGTTCTCAGAAATTTGCTATCTTCTAAAAAATAATTTCTCAAAGTAAATTGATATCAAGTATTTTTACATGAGTTAAAAATAATTCTAACACCTAAAAATTTAATTCTCTAATATTTTCTAACGAGTCAAAATTATAAATAATTTTCTATTTCCCCAAAATAAATTTAGTTAGCAAAAATTTTCTAACTCCTGAAAATAAAATTAAGTTCGAACGAAAAAATAATTCTAACACCTGAAAATAAAATTCGAAAAAATTTTCTATCTCCTCAAAATAAAATTCGAAAAATAATTCTAACATCTGAAAATAAAATTAAGTTCGAAAAACAAAATTTTCTAACATCTAAAAATAAAAGTTCCTAAAATAATTCTAACATTTCTATATCTAAATAATTCTAACCTAAAATAATTCTAACATCTATTTAATTCGTGAAATAAAAATAAAGTTCCGTTAAAATAAAATTCCCCCCCCCAAAAAAAAAAAAATTCAACTCACAAATAATTTCTATCTCTAAGTAATTTTTAAAAAGAAAAAAATAATTCTATCACCTAAAAATAAAAATTCAAAAAATAATTCTAAGACTTGAAAATAAAATTCTTCTCAAATATTTTCTAACATCACAAAATAAAATAAATTTTCTAAGATGTTAAAATAAAATAAAAATCGAAAAATAATTCTAACATCTGAAATTAAAATTCGAAAAATAATTTAAGTTCGCTCAAATAATTTCATGCAAATATTTTCTATCTTCTACAAAAACCTAAAATAAAAATTAAGTATGCTAAAATAAAATTCAATTCACAAATAATTTCTATCTCTAAGTAATTTTAAAAGAAAAAAATTAAGTTCCGTTAAAATAAAATTCGAAAAATAATTTCTAACATTTGAAAATAAAATTTCTAACCAGCCAAAATTAAATTCGAAAATAATTCTAACACCTCAAAATAAAATTCGAAAATAAAACTTCGTTAAAATTTTCTAACTTCTCAAAATAAAATTCGTAAAAATTTTCTTTTTCCTCAAAATAAAATTAGAAAAATAAAAATAAGTTCGAAAAATAAATTCAGATCGCAAAAATTTTCTAAGACTTGAAAAAAAAAAAAATTTCGAAAAATTTCTATCTCCTCAAAATAAAATACCCTCATACTGTAAGACAAGTTCTTATCTGTTTCCCGACAACGCCTCTCCCACCACCGACTCTTATCAGCGCGCGCGCGCGGAGCGCCACCACTTCACACCACAGGACACCACATCCACCACAGGCCACCACGGACGCAACGCAGAGGGCGCCAAACTGTCAAAACCACACTACTTATGTTTCCTATAGACAAAGGGCAAGACTTGGATATCAGATTCTTGACTTGCCAGAACGACTTTCACAATCTAATGATTTAAAAAAGGAAAAGAAAACTATCCAAGTCAGATTTAATAAGATGCCAGAGAGTGCAAATTATAAGAAAAATAATTCGCATTTCACAGACATTGGAAAATAAATAAATAAAAAAGCGAGATCATTAATTCGTTCGAAGAGAGCAATTAAAATTGGAATTAATGAAAAGATATTTTTTTGCAAGTCATAATTTTTTTTCCCACGATTACATTTTTGATTTACATTCTTGCAGTTTCCTTAAGGGGGTCTTAGGACTCTTAAAGCTTCAAAATTTTCGAAATTTTAATTTGTTTAGATGTTAAACTCTTCTCTTTTCTGAACATTTTGATATAATTGTTTCTATGAAATTGTCATTAGAACAGAAGTTATGGCTTCTAGAATTATACCCGCTCAATAGCTGAAGCAGTGTTTCCGAAATTTTGAAGTCATTTTTCTCCAAATGACATTTTTGGGCATAACGCGCAGGATATCTCAAAAACTTTCAAAACATATGTTTCAAATTTATAAATTTTCAAAACATATGTTTCATGTTAGTTTGTATTAACTGAACGTAAAATTTCATTTTGATTTTTCAAACAAATATTTTTTTAGACGAGTGTACTATTGAAAATTGAAAATTTTGTATTAGCTAATTACAACTTTGTACTAAAAATGTAAAAATGATTCAAATACAAATTTATTTAGGTTCAGGGTAACTATCGCAATCTGAAGTATAAGTAGGCATCAAAATTTTCATTCTAGTTGTAATATTTATTTTGTAATCCACCGCGTAAGTTGTTATACAAATTTTCTCGTCAAATGTCTGACAGTCTGGAGCCCCCTATAAATGCTAATTCTGCATCTTGTAATTTTTTTAAATACATAAAATGAAAGAACATACTTATATCTTTCATCTCAATAAAAATTGTCCTTTAAAATTCTATATATTTTAAGATATTAAATGTTAAAAATGGCCTTTTTTTTCTTCCAATTTTAAGAGTTTTGAGACCCCTTAAAGGCATGGCTCGTTTTCGTTTTTAAGTGAGCGACATTGAACGATTAATTATAAGTAAAAAGTTCTTAACCCTACTAGTGAAATTCGTATTTATTAAATCGGTTTTAACGAAACAATGTGTGTGGTACCTTTTAGTAAGTTTTACTAGGCTCATTATATGTTGATATATTAATTTTTTTGAAAAATGAAATCCGATATTTTTCTGCTATTTTCAGAGTTATGGGGATAGTTTTTATTCAATTACAGGGCTGCCACAGGCGACTAATTTTTAATTCTATTTCGCACTATTTTTTCAATACAAAAATCTTTTACGTACGCTTTGACAACATTTGCAGGAGAAATATTCCACAAAATGTATTTAAAAAAAAAATAGAGGTGCGAATAAAATATAAAAATAGTCGTCAGTGGCAGCTCTGCAATTGTCCCATTTTATAATAAAAATCACTTTTTATAGTAATTTTTTAAGCGTTAAGTGATGAGAATTGGTAGGAAAATTAATAAATCATTATGCATAAAAATAAAATTCATCCCACTTTTTTTCATCTTAAAGCAATCAGAAATAATATTTATTAATTTCTTACAGAATTTTTTTAAACAAAAATTCATGCATTTTAAAGCATGAAAAAATTATATCTGTTCAGAATATCACTCAAGGTACAAAAGATACAGACCGGGACACAAGAAACATCTCCAACATCTAACACTTTTTATGTGTTATTTTTACATTTCAGTTTATGTAAGATTTATATTAAGTGTATGTAAGATTTTTTGCTTAAGTAGTCTTTCAATTATTAAGGAATAATAAAGTTTAAAAAATAAAATTAGTTTTTCTTCTATTTAGATAAATACATTTTCTTTTAGCTTTATAAGCAGAAACGTAGAAAATACATAACAATAGTTTGAAGTAATAATTTCAAATAAATATGTGTTCTAGACACAATGGACAAGACTCTGAATATCAGATTCCTGGCTTGCCAGAACGACTTTCACAATCTAATGATTTTAAATAGGAAAAGAAAACTATCGAAGTCAGATTTATTAAGATGCTAGAGGGAACAAATTATAAGAAAAATGATTCACATTTCACAGACATTGGAAAATAGATAAATAAAAAATCGGGATCATTAATTCGTTCAAAGAGAGCAATTAAAATTGGAATTAATGGGGATATTTTTTTCAAGTCCGATTTTTTTTCCGCGGTTATATTTTTTATTACCATTCTTGCAGTTTCCTTAAAAGCATGGATCGTTTCCGTTCTTTAAGTGAATGACATTGAACCATTAAAAATATGTAAAAAGTTCTTAACCCTACTAGTGAAATTCGTATTTATTAAATGGGCTTTCTCGAAAAAATGTATGTGCTACATTTTAGTAAGTTTTATTAGGCTCATTGTGTGTTTATATTTGATTTTTTTTTAAGAAGATGAAATCCGATATTTTTCTGCTATTTTCAGAGTTATGAAGATATTTTTTATTCCATTGCAGGGCTGCCACAGGCGACTATTTTTTAATTCTATTTCGCACCCCTTTTTTAAGTTAAAAATCTTTTAAGTACGCTTTGACAACACTTGCAAGAGAAATATTCTACAAAATGTATTTTTTTTTTAATAGAGGTACAACTAAAATATAAAAATAGAGTGCCTGTGGTAGGCCTGCAGTTGACCCATTTTATAATAAAAATCACTTTTTATAGTAATTTTTTAAGCGTTAAGTGAAAGAGAATTGGTAGAAAATTTAATAAATCTATATGCATAAAAGAAATTATCCGGCTTTTATTCATCTTAAAGCAATCTGCAATCATATTTATTAATTTCTTACAGCATTTTTAGGTAGATTTCGTATGAAATACTACCTATTACATTCTCCCCTATGTTGGAATTTCTGAAAATTTTTTGCAGATCTACAGCGATCAAGAACCCTAGAACCCAAAACCACCCTCAGTAAAAAACTTTATCTCTCTCTCTCTCTCTCTCAATCTCTCTCTCTCTCTCTCTATATATATATATATATATATATATATATATCACTATATATATCACTTTCTTCTGGACATGATAACTTTACACAATTCTGCCCCAATCTGTTCCAAACTGATACATAAATTCAAGGAGCATAAAATCTTGGTCAAAATCACTAATGGGCAAAATCGGACCAAGGGGATGGAAATAGGGAAGGTTTTTGTGAAAACAGAAAAAACCAATAACTTCTTAATTTTTGTACATATCAAATCAGTTTAAATTTTTTATTACTTCTAAAAATAGGGCCAAAAATTTATGTATCACAGATTTTTGTTAAAATTTAAAATGGGGCGCAAAAAATAGGGTTTTGGGGAGAAAAAAATTCCTAACTTCGTCAATTCTCAAGATATCAAATCCAATTAACTTTATTGAAAATCTCCTTAATATTATCTACAACTTTTATTTTCACAAATTTTTGCAAGTTTTTGCACAAGTACCGCAAAAAGAAATTAAAAACGAAAACAAAAAGGAGTAGTTGAAAAAGAAAAAAAATCCATAACTCCGTCAATTCACAAGATATAAAATACCCATGAATTTATCATATATCCTCTTAATGTTGTCTTCAACATTTATACAGACAATTTTGTAATAGTACAAATTCTTATAGCAAAAACAACTTAAAAATACATAGCGGTTGAAGAAAAAAAATCCTCTTATTAAGGGTGTATTCAAATCCAAACTGCTTATTTTCTTACTCATTTTTAAATTCATTTTTGCTCTTAAACGCATCCAATTGGTAGCTTCTCTTATTCAGAAACTATATAATGTACCGTAATGATCGATTTTCTGATAGAGGCAGAATATATTTCAAAAAATGATGTAAAAGTGGGCATTTTGAACTGAATTTCCCGAAGCGATTGTGTTAGAAACGAAAAATATTGTTTTACTGAGAAAATAATTGTTTATTAATCAAGTTTTAATTAATTGAAAGAAAAATAAAAACACAGAGTGCTTATAAATCTCTTCAAACATCACGTCAGTAAGTTTAATATTTTTTCTATTAAAAATAATCTGAAAATGTGCCAGAAAATTTCGAGTTGTTGAGCATGGAAAAGTATTTTTTTTAATACCGCCGTAACACGATTCTGTTAAAACCAGCTATTATATAAAAATGATATAAAATCTCGTCAAAAGCGGCCAGATAAATTTGTTAAAGTGGGTTTATCTCTAATCATGATTTAGTTTTTGTTGGTGAAATTAGTACACTTAACTTCGAAATCTACCTCCGCCTGTAGACCGGGCCGGCAGGGATTTTTTTAAATAAAAATTCTTACATTTTAAAGTATGAACAAATTATATCTGTTCAGAATAGCACTCACTGTACAAGGGATATAGACCGGGACACAAGAAACTTCTCCAACATCTAACACTTTTTATGTGTTATTTTTACATTTCAGTTCATGTAAGATTTATATGTAAGTGTATATAAGATTTTTTGCTTAAATAGTCTTTTAATTTTTTAGGAATAATAAAGCCTAAACAAATAAAATTCGTTTTCCTTCGACTTCGATAAATCATTTGCATTTAGTTTTAAAAGCAGAAACGTGGAAAAAAATAATAATAGTTTGTAGAAATAATTTCATGTAAATATGGATTTTATAGAAAAAGGACAATACACTGGATAACATATTCCTAGCCTACCAGAACGACGATCCAATGATTTTAAATAGGAAAAGAACACTATCCAAGTCATATTTATTAAGATGTCAGATAGAACAAATTATAAGAAAAATGATTCACGTTTGACAGGCATTGGAAAATAAATAAATAAAAAAGCGGGATCATTAATTCGAAGAGAGCAATTGAAATTGGAATTAATGGAAATATACAGGGCGTCCAATGGCTAATTCCTAAACCGTTAGTCATAGACATATAGTTCCAATTACAAAAATATTTTCAATGAGGTAAAGAAATTTGGGTCAATAAAAACATTTCTTAAAAAATTACGATATTTAAATTTTTATTACGGTCCCTCGGTTCTATAAGTTATATTTAGCAAATTTTATCTGTTTCCTTGACAAGTAAGACAAAAAAAGTCCCGTTGTTCTACGTTAAAATTGACCGAATAATAACTGTTTAAAGTTGGAGCATATTTTTTGCTGAAATTTAGGGATCATTCACAAATTTAGTAGAAATATAATTTCGTCAGATATATTTAAAAAATTGTTGAGAGTAAAATTAACACTGCAATATAAATTTGAAATCTTTAATCATTCTGACATATTAATGCAAAATATACAATTTGTAATAAACATATAAGAAAAAAAAAAACAGATTTTTTGTAAACTAAAATGATGAAAATTAAAAGTTTTAGCTTTTGATAATTGATTCTTGTGTATTCTGTACCGCTGAATCCGAAATTGACCTTCATTTTTTACCATCACGTAACGATGTTTTGTAAATTCATTTTTGCAAATTTGCAAAATTTTTGCAAATTTCGTAAATTTTAAAAGAAAAAAGAAAAAATAGCGAAAATTGTATACTATAAAATACATGTCATTGTTGTGTTTTTAACTTTTGATAGTTGATCTTTATGTATTCTTTTCCGCTGAATCCGTAAATGACCTTCATTTTTAACTATCACGCCAGGATTTTTCTCAAATTGTAAATTTCAAAGTTAAAATTGAACCACCTCCCTCACCTCATCGGAGCTGTAAGAATCCCAGTATAAGCCAAAAATTGAATAAATTATTGAATAAAATAAAATAAAATTAAATAAAAAAGTTTTACATCTGTTTTATAGTATGAGATTTTCGCTACATTTTAACTTTGACATTTACGATTTGCAAAAAAATTCTAACGTGATGGTTAAAAATGAAGGTCGTTTTCAGATTCAGTGCTAAAAAGTGCAGCAAAATCAATTATCAAAAGTTAAAAAACACAGTTATTTCCTCTATTTTATAGTATCCCTTTTCTGTTATTTTTTAACTTTGACTATGATTCTCAAAAAATCCTGATATGATGGTTAAAAATTAAGGTAATTTAAATTACGCGCTAAAAAATACATAAAATTTAAAAAGCTCAACCATCGCAGTCTTGTGTTATCTAAACTAAAACTTTTTCTTAAACTTCTTGGCGGTAATCTATCCGAATTTTTTGTATTATCTTGTAAAATAAGTAAAAATGGTTACCACCGAAAATCATAATACTAGATTGTCATCGGATTTACGTCAGTGTGTAAAATTTAATGTTGATCGGATATTTGAAAGTGAGTTAAAGTTCGAGTACAAATTTTGAATTGGAAAAACATACATACGATCGTTGAATTAAATAAGTACTTATAAAAATAGCATAATTTTTGTTACAAGAAATCATGAAAAGAAACAGTCTCAAATCCTTACAAAATACGTAACATATGTTAAAATACAATTATTTTAGCCAATCTGAAACTTAATAAAAGTTAACTCACATCAGTATCAGTCGTAATACTTGTACGCTTTTATTCAAAGTCAGAGCATATGAAATAAGTTCTTCGAATACTTTAAGCACTTGGTATATGACCCCTCAAAACGTGGCCGAACTCATTTGTGTTCAGGTGTAGAAAAGTGGCATAAGTTATGCATTTTTAAAGTTTTATAACTCGGTCAATTTTAGTGTTATATGAATGGGACCTTTTTTGTCTTATTTGTCAGCGTAATAGGAAAAGTTTACTAAATATAACTTATAGGACTGGGGGACCTTATAAAAATTTAAATTTCGTAATTTTTTAAGAATTGTTTTTATTGGTCCAAATCGCTTTTAAAATATTTCTTTACCTCATTTAAAACATTTTTGTAATTGGAACTATATGTCTATGACTAACGGTTTAGGAATTAGCCATTGGACACCGTTGAGAGTGGACACCCTGTATATATATATATATATATATATATATTTTTCAAGTCAGATTTTTTCCCCTGCGGTTGCATGTTTGATTACCATTATTGCAGTTTCCTGAAAGGCATGGATCGTTTTCGTTTGTAAGTGAGTGACATTGAGCAATTAATTATATGTAAAAAATTCTTAACTCTACTAGTGAAATTCGTATTTGTTAAATCGGTTTTCACGCAAAAATGTATGCAGCATCTTTTAGTCAGTTTTATGAGGCTCATTATATGTTTATATGTGAATTTTTTCGAAAGATGATATCCGGTATTTTTCTCCTATCTTTATAATTATGGAGGTATTTTTTATTCAATTGTCCTGTTTTATAATAAAAATCCCTTTTCATAGTAATTTTGCAAACGTTAAGTGAAAGTAAATTGGTAGAGAATTTAATAAATCGTTATGCATAAAAATAAAATTCATCCGATTTTTTTTTCATCTGAAAGTAATCTGCAATAATGTTTCTTAATTTCTTATAGCAATTCTTTTTTTTTATTTTTTTTTATGAAATTCCCTAGATATGAACACATTTTAAAGTATGAAAAAATGATTTCTGTTTAGAATAGCACTCACGATACTAAAGATATAGACCGGGACAAGAAACATCTCTAACATCTATTAACCCTTTCACAAGCGGTGTCGTTAAAAAAAAAGACCCCAAACTTTTATTTTATGGCACCAAGAATATTTTATTAAGTTTTTTCTTTTGTACCGTACTTGAAAATAAGCTAGTTTATATTTTATAAGAAATTCGTTTATAAATTCTGGTGTCAGTTCATTATTTCATCAGTTTATAAACAGAATTACTCCGCACCGGAAAGGGTTAACACTTTTTCTGTGTTATTTTTACATTTCAGTTTATGTAAGATTTATATCTATAGACAAATGGCAAGACTCTGGATGTCAGATTCCAGGTGTTCCAGAACGACTTTCACTGATTTTAAATAGGAAAATAACACCATACAAGTTAGATTTATTTATACGCCAGAGGGCGAGCGAATTTCATAGCAAAAAATAATTTGTATTTCACAGACATAGGAAAATAAGTAAATGGAAAAGAGGGATAATTAATTCGTAGGAATGGAGCAATTAAAATTGGAATTAATGAAAATAGAATCTTTTTGTTGTTGTTTTTGTTGCTATTGTCTTCCCAAGTCAGATTATCTCTTTCTCTCTCTCTCTCTCTCTCTCTCTCCCCCCCCCCCCCCCATGATTATATATCTGATTGCCCTTCTTGTAGTTTTCTTAAAAGCAGAGATCTTTTAAGAAAGATCTTTTAAGATCCTTTTTAAGTTGTGATTTTGAAACATTAATTATATATAAGATGAGATCCTGTATGTTTCTACTATCCATAGAGTTTATTTTTTTCTTTTTCTTCATGTTGATCATTTTATGATAAAAATGGCTTTTTAAAGTATTTTTTAACCGCTGAGAGACTAGTCAGATTATTACTAAAGCTATAAACAGAGACAAGAAACATGCATTTATAATTTATGTTTTTATGTGCGATGTAACAAAAAATTTATGTATTTAATTTGTATATTGTAAATTTGTACTTAAGAACAGTCATGTAAATATTACATAATAAAAGTTTACGAAAAAAAATGTTTTATTTATTTATTTTTTTTTAATAAATGTATTTCCATTTATTTTTTTAAGCTAAAAAAAAACTGTTTTTTTTCTTTCTTTTTTTTTTTTTAATAACATCAAATAAATCTGGAGCTGTTAACCCTAAGGGCAAGATTCTGGATGTCACACCACTGGCTTGCCTGAACAGCTTTCACGTTCCGAAGATTTTAAATAGGAATTTAACACCATCCAAGTCAAATTTATTAAAATGCCATAGGCAAAAAAATATAAAGAAAAATAATTCACATTTCACAGACATACGAAAATAAATAAATAAAATAGAGGAATCATTAATTCATTCTAAGTAAGTAATTAAAGTCAGAATTAGTGTAAGTGGGATTGCTGGGACTTCTTTTTAAAAGGCAGATTTTCACTCTCCCCACCATTCCCCTGTCCTCCAGGCGCTAAAATTTTGATTGCCATTCTTCCCGTTTCCTTAAAGACATGGAACGCTTTCTTTTATTTACCCATTTATTGAACGATTTCTTGTACCATTTATTAAATAAAAAAGGCTTTATCTCTGTTAGTGGAATTCATGTTTATTAAATCAGTTCTCGCAAAAAAAAAATCTATGATATTTTTAAAGAAGTTTTGCGAGATTTGTTATATTTTTATGTGACTTTTTTTCGAAAGATGAGATACGGTATACTATATACAGTGTTTTGCAAGGATTTTTTAATTCAATTATCCTACGTATTTTAAAAATGACATTTTCTTTAAGTGTTAATGTTTTTTTAACCCTTCCAAGGGCGGTGTTGGTCACACGGCGTGACCACCTAATTTTAATTCCAAAACTGACAAATAGCGCCATGAATATTTTAGTAAACTTTTCTTTTATAATGAAAATGTAGAAAAGCATGTTTTCATTTTCTAAGAAATTCGTTTGTAAATTCTGGTGTCAGTCAATAATTTCATCATTTTAGGAACATAATTTTTCTGCCTCTGAGAGGGTTAATCAATAGATATCAATAAAAATTAGATGCACAATACTTTTTTTCATTTTAAGGTAATCATATTCTTTTTTTTATCAGCAATTTATGTTTCCAAATCAAATTTCAAAATGTTGAAATTTTATTGATGAAAGCAAAATCATTTACGTTCAGAATATTTCTAAATATATAGACTAGGATAAGAAAAAGAGTTCCTGGTTTATATTTGCTGTATGTATGATGTACACTGTAAAACAAAACGACAGTTTTACAGTACAAAGTACTGTTCATCTCGCGCACAAACTCGATCACAGTTGAATGTACTGTATCTTTCTTTGGTTTCCTGATTATTTAAACATGGAAAATGCAGTAGTTGCGTAAAATTAACAGCACAATGTACTGGCAATTTGGACGCCAGTAGTATGTGCTGTGGTCCAAATGTGGTCCAAAATTACCAGTACATTGTACTGTTAATTTTACGCAACTACTGTATTTTTCATGCTTAAATAGTCAGGAAACCAAAGAAAGATACAGTACATTCGACTGCGATTGAGTTGTGCTGGCAAATTTAAAGTGGTTTTTTTTTTAGAGTGTAACCAGAAAAAAGTAAGTATATAAATTTCATATTTAAGACTTTTGCTTAAACAAACAGACATGCAAGTATTTAAGAATAATGTCATGTATTTGAAATGAACACTGGATGAACTAACTTTATTTGCCAATATTTGAAATGGTAGAAAACAAAACTGTTTTGAAAGTTTAACATGTGATACTGTGTTCTTGATCTTGTGTAAATTCGTATAAAATGGCGTGTATTTAGAAAATGAATAACTTCTAAGTAAAATATAACGTACTTAAAATATATCGTCTCATGAAAGCGTTACACATAATAAATTTTACGTAGAGAAAAAAACAATTTATTCTATTTCAGTATACAAATTTCTATTTACTTTTTAAACAAATGCGTTTAAAAAACTGAAATATTTGGGAAAAATTTAAGGAAATATCGAGTCGATACCCAAAAAGAAAGATATGGATTTTACACTATGGCTTGCCAGAACTGCTTTTACGTTCCAAAGATTTTAAATAGGAAAATAACCCTATGCAAGGCAGATTTATTAAGTTGCCACAGGGAACAAAATATAAAGAAAAAATGATTCACATTTCACAGACAAACGAAAATAAATAAATAAAGCAGAGGGATCATTAATTCATTCGAAGTAAGTAATTAAAATCGGAATTAATAGAAGTGGGATTTCTAAGACTTTTTTTTTTTTTTCCAAGTCAAATTGTCCCTCTCCCCACCATCCCTAACCCCTTCCGTGATTTTTTTTTTTTTTTTTTTTTTTTTTTTTTTTTTTTTTTAATTGCCATTCTTCCAGCTTCCTTAAAGGCATGGAACATTTTCTCTTTTTTTTCAACCATTTATTAAACGATTTCTTGAACCATTTATTAACTGTGTTAGTGGAATTCATATTTATTAAATCATTTCTCGCGAAAAAATGTATGTGATCGTTTTTAAGAAGTTTTGGAGATTCATTATACGATACAGGCATCCATCCACTTACGTAATACTCGACTTACGTAAATTCGCACTTACGTAAGAAATTTTGAAAATTACATATATGAACATACTAGCGCGTTTGATACGCATTTGCATACTTTTGATAATTGTTTTATAAATAAAATATGCAGATAAAAATCACAACTATAATATAGTTATATATATTAGATATAGTTATATTTTTAAATACAAATCTGATTAAAATGAGCAAAAAAAAAAAAATAATAATAATAAAAACTCTGTTTAACTGTTACAATTTTGTTAGCTGAATTCAAGCTATATCGAAACCTAATTTTAAAGTTTCGGTGAAGAGTGTATTTTTTCTTTCAGCTTCAGAGCTGTTCGTTTGATGAAGATTCAAAATTGATATAAATTAATTCATCAATGTTAAATTTATAAGTCCCATATTCCACAAGATACTTTTTATTTGAAAAATGTTATTTCAGTTTGTTTTTATATTTTTTCATACTTTTATAGTTTATACCAAGTAAATACTGCTGCATGCTACTTTATTTATAAAGTAATATGGTGTAAATAATGTATATATTATATATATAATAAATATTGCAGTTTCTGACGTAATTTTACCTAAGGAATTTACAAATCCGACTTACGCAAAAGTTTACGGGACGCATTACTTACGTAAGTCGGGGGATGCCTGTATTTGAAATGGTAGAAAACAGAGCTATTTTGAAACTTTAATGTGCAATGCTATCTTCTAGTCATGTTGAACTGACCTTTATCTTGTGTAAATTCGTATTCAATGGTTTGTATTTAGGAAATGTATAATTAGAGTAAAATATAAAACATGATAAATAATAAACTTTTACAAAAAAAAAAAACCCCTTCTAATTCTAACCTTCTAGACCTAATTCTAACCTTCTAAATAAACCTTCTAATTCTCCCTTTCCCGCAGTAAAATTTTTGATTGTCATTCTTCCAGATTCCTTAAATGCATGTGACATTTTCTTTCTTTTTTTCAACCAATTTTTAAACGATATCTTCAATCATTTATTAACTCTGTTAGTGTAATTCATATTTATTAAATCATTTCTCGCGAAAAAAATTTTCATCTTTTTTAAGATTCGTTGTACAATATTTGAAATGGTAGAAACCGGAAATATTTTGAAAGTTTAATATTTAATATTATATTCTTGTTATGTTGTGTAAATTCGTATAAAATGGTCTGTATTTAGAAAATGTAATGTATAAAACACCTAAAAAATTTCCCTGAAGAGAACGTTATGAAAATTAAACTTTTACGAAAAAACAAAACAACAACAACAACAACAACAACAAAAAAACTATTTCAGTTCCAACATTTCCATTTACTTTTTAAAATAAACATGTTTAAAAACTGAATTTTGTAGAAAAAAATTCAAGTAAATGTTGAGTCGTTATCCAAAGAAAAAACTGCGGATATCAGATTCTCAGCTTGACAGAGTTATTTTCACATTCCGCTGGCTTTTAATAGAAAAAAAAAAATGCTTTCCAAGTCAGGTTTATTAAGGTGCCAGAGGGTACAAATGGTAAGGAAAAATAATTCGCATTTCACAGACATAGAAAATAGATTTAAAAAAAAAAAAAAAAAGAAAAGAAAAGAAAAAGAGAAATTATTAATTCATTCGAAGTGAGCAATTAAAATCGGAATTAATAGAAGTGGGATTTTTTAGACTTTTTTAAAAAAAGTCAGATTCTGTCTCTCCCTACCGTTCCCACCCCCTCCCTCGATAAAATTTTTGATTGCCATTTTTACAGCTTCCTTAAAGTCATGAAAATTTTTCTATTTTTTCAACCATTAATTAAACGATTTCTTGAACCATGTATTAACTCTGTTAGTGAAATTCATATTTATTAAATCATTTCCCGCGAAAAATGTGTGTTATCTTTTTAAAGAAGTTTTGGAGATTCGTTATACGATATTTGAAAGGGTAGAAAACGGAGCTATTTTGATACTTTAATGTGTAATACTATCTTCTTGTCATGTTGAACTAACTTTTATCTTGTGTAAATTCGTATTAAATGGTCTATATTTAGGAAACGTATAATTACTGAGTAAAATATAAAACACATAAAATATTTTCCTTCAAGAAAACGCAATAAATAATAAACTTTTACGAAAAAAACCCCCTTCTATTTCACTATAAAAATTTTCATACATTTTTTAAACTTTTTAAACAAATACGTAAAAAAATTCAAAACTTTTGGGAAAAGTTTTGAGCAAATATCAAGTCGATACCCAACCGGCATGATCTTGATGTTATACTTATTGGCTTATCAGTACGACTTTTACGTTCCATAGATTTTAAATAGGAAAATATCACTTTCCAAGTCAGATTTATTAAGATGCCAGAGGGAACAAAATATGAAGAAAATTAGTTCCCATTTCACAGACAAACGAAAATAAATAAATAAACTAGAGGACTCATTAATCCATTCTAAGTAAGTAATTAAAATAGGAATTAATAGAAGTGATATTTCTAAGACTTTGTTTTTTCCAGTCAGAATCTCCCTCTCCCTACCGTCTACACCCCCTCCCGCGATAAAATTTTTGATTACCATTCTTCCAGATTCCTTAAAGGTATGGAATATTTCCCTTTTTTTTAACCATTTATTAAACGATTTCTTCAACCATTTATTAACTCTGTTAGTGGAATTCATATTTATTAAATCATTTCTCGCGAAAAAATGTGCCATCTTTTTTAAGATGTTTTGGAGATTCGTTATACGATATTTGAAATAGTAGAAACCGGAAATATTTTGAAAGTTTAATATTTAATAATATGTTCTTGTCACGTTGAACTGGCCAGTGAGTGTGTAAGCTCCTGCTTAATTTGCGTGATGCAACCCTATGTCACACCAAATGGAGTTAGTAGTGTGGTGATGCCAGCATGCTTCGCACCTAACGACCCCAGGAGTGTGAGTATGAGTCGTACGCCTTCTCAAACTTCTCTTCCTTCCTAGCTATCAGATTCTAAACCTAAAAACGGACTAACCTCTACCGAAATTAGCGATAGATATGATAATGAGATTTACGGCCCCAGGCAAATTTTAGTAGATGACTCTTTGCATTTAATCTCTAATGTAGAAAAAAAATCCAAATCTACAACTTTCTTTGTAGAAATAAAGAAGCTAACATATATGATGCCCTCATTTGGGCTATTAACTTATATCGCACGACTAAACTTTCAAATATATCTATCCCAGACGCTGCTGAAGAAGAATTTAACACCGTCGTAAAACGACGTAGGAAAAATTTCAAAAATTCAAATTCTTCAAAAATTGAAAATAACGAAAATTTAGTAAGTTCTCTAGAAAATTCCGATATGGAATCCGATAATGAAACTACTGAACCAGAAACGCGTGAAGTAAAAAAACCTAAACCAATTATGGTCTCAGGCTTTGTAAACATAATCGAATTCACCAAAGACTTGTCACAAGGTGGCGAGATCGAGTTCGAAGCTAAAATTGCAGGAAGTTACCTTAAAATTTTCCCTAAAGACTTACGCAACAAAATGCGTATAATTGAGCATCTAAAGCAAAGCAAAATTGAATTTTACATCATTCCTGATAGAGAAATCCCAATTAAAGCAGTTATTAGAGGCCTTCCAACCTCAACATATACGGAAATTCTTAAAGAAAACTTAATAGTTAAAGGATTTACGATCATAAAAATCTCGCAACTTAAAAGCCGTAGAGAGGGGAAAAAACTTCTCCCTTTCTTCCTGGTAGAACTCCGCAAAAGTGAAACTTCTTTCGAATTCTTTAACATCAAATCAATATTCCAACTCAGTGTTAATATTGAGAAATTTGGAGTAGCCAAAAAGGCAGTACAATGCCATAAATGTCAAAAAAATTTTCATATTGCCTCCAACTGTCACATGGATCCCTCTTGTGTAGGTTGCGGAGGTAACCATTTATCTCCAGATTGCCCAACTAAAAAAGCTACTGAGCTACCGAGACCACTCCCAAAATGTATCAACTGCGATCTCGCGCACCCTCCTAGCTATAAAGGCTGCAAAAACTTTCCTGTAAAACCACAATTAAAAAAATCGTACGCAGCAGCGACTTCCAGAACTAAAAACCCCGAGGGAAAAACGATGGAAGTCTCAAAACTTAGCAAAAATATTGTAAAACCTAAAGAAAAAAATACCCCCCACCCCCCATTGAGCATATCTACAAACTCAACGAGTTCACTAACGAAATACCTAATATAATTGAAATAATCAGGAAAATCATAGCCGAACTTGAGATCTCTCACTTTTCGGAAATCAGTAAAAAGCTCAGCAGCGTCTTGGAAAATATTTCTGCTAAAAGTGATAATTTTTCAAAATTACTAATATTTTCTGAAATGTTTTCTAATACTTCCAAAACGAACGTAAATACCGTTCAAAAAACTTAATTTCCTTTTTGGAAAAAAAAAAAATGTAAATTCTTTTTTATCTTGTATCTTAACTTTATTTTGCTTAATACCGAACGTTTTCCGTTCATTTTTATCTATTATACGTAAATGTAAAGATTTGGAAGAAAAAAAATGTAGCATCTTATTTATCTTGTAATTTTAAAATGTATGGTTCCTAAAAAGGGCTTTTTTGGTTTTAAGATCTTGGAGCCTGGGAGGCTTCCTTTGCCAGTCCGACATCGAAACTGTTGCGAAAATTCTTTTTACTTTCTTTATTTTTTTTAGTCCAAATTTAACTTCTTGACCTCTCTACCCTTAAAAAACTTAATTATCGTCTGTCTCTCATTCATTCTTACTTCTCTAGATCTCGAGAGGGCGGGGCCTACGGGTCTCGTCCAATCGAATTCCTCCTACATTTTGCTGTTTTACTTTTTCTTTCAAGCGCAGAGATCTCTCTGCAGTTAGACCAAAGCCCTTGAATATACTTTGAGTTAGACTTTTTTAGTCGTACGAACTCATGCATCTTAGACACTCACTTCAAAGACTGGGTATAAAGTATTGGATTACTAGGAGACCCCTGAAACCTGTTCAACTGTTTCGCAACTGTTGAACTGACTTTTATCTTGTGTAAATTCGTATAAAATGGTCTGTATTTAGTAAACGTTATATATAAAACACCTAAAAAACTTTCCCTCGAGAAAAAACTATAAATAATAAACTTTTACAAAAAAAAAAAAAAAAAAAAAAAAAAAAAAGGAAAAGAAAAAGAAAAAAAAAAAAAAAAAAAAAAAAACTATTTCAATACAAACATTTTCATTTACTTTTTAAAATAAACATGTTTAAAAACTGAATTGTGTAGAAAAAATTTCAAGTAAATGTTGAGTCGTTACCCAAAGGAAAATTCTGCGGATATCGGATTCTCAGCTTGCCAGAATTACTTTCGCGTTCCGATGACTTTTAATAGAAAAATAACTCTATCGAAGTCAGATTTGTTAATGTGCCAGAGGGTACAAATGGTAAGGAAAAATAATTCGCATTTCACAGATATAGAAAATAAATAAATAAAAATGGGGAATCCTTAATTCGTTCGAAGTGAGCAATTAAAATCGGAATTATTAGAAGTGGGATTTTTTAGACTTTTTTTTTAAAGTCAGATTCTCTCTCTCCCTACCGTCCCTCCCCCCCCCCCCCTTTCCCGATAAAATTTTTGATTGCCTTTTTTCCAGCTTCCTTAAAGGCATGAAACGTTTTCTGTTTTTTCAACCATTAATTAAACGATTTCTTGAACCATGTATTAACTCTCTTAGTGGAATTCATATTTATTAAATCATTTCCCGCGAAAAATGTGTGTTATCTTTTTAAAGAAGTTTTCGAGATTCGTTATACGATATTTGAAATGGTGAAACCGGAAATATTTTGAAAGTTTAATATTTAATATTATGTTCTTATCATGTTTAAATGACTTTTATCTTCTGTAAATCCGTATAAAATGGCCTGTACTTAGAAAACGTAATATATAAAACCCTAAAAAAATTCCGTTCAAGAAAACGTTATAAATACTAAACTTTTATTTAAAAAAACTTCCATTTCAGTACAAAAATTTCCATTTACTTTTTAAAACAAACATATTAAAAAATGAATTCATTAGAAAAAATTTCAAGTAAATGTTGAGCTTGTACCTAAAGGAAAAAACTGTGGATATCAGACTCCAAGCTTGCCAGAATTACTTTGACGATCCGATGGATTTTAATAAAAAAATAACGCTATCCAAGTCAGATTTATTTAGGGGCCTGAGTTTACAAATTGTAAGGAAAAATAAATCGCATTTCACAGACATAGAAAATAAATAAATAAAAGAGAGAAATCCTTAATTCGTTCGAAGTGAGCAATTAAAATAGGACTTAATAGAAGTGGGATTTCTTGGATTTTTTATTCTAAGTCTGTTTTTTCAATGAGATAATATTTTTGATTACCATTCTTCTAGTTTCCTTAAAGGCATGGAGTTTTCCCTTTTTTTCAGCGAGTGATATTGAATCATTAATTATATGTAAAAAGTTCTTTACTCTTTCTAGTGGAATTCATGCTTATTAAATCAGTTCTCAACAAAAAAATTTGATATTTTCAAGAAATTTTTCGAGGCTCATAACATGTTTTTATGTGACTTTTGTGGAAAGATGGGATTCTGTATTTTTCTGCTATCTAAAGAGTTTTGGGAATGTTTCGTTATTCAATTATATTATTTTACGATAAAAATGACTTTTTAAAGCATTTTTTAAAAATTGAGAGAAAGTAAATTTGGACTGATTTTAAGAAATCGTCATTTCTTAAAATTCCGTAAATTTCTTCTTAAAATTCCACATTTAATAAAAGTAGGATTTCTAAGATATTTTTATAACATCAGATTCTCTCTCTCTCCACTCCCCCGCCCCCCTTTCCGCGATGAAATTTTTTATTGTTATTCTTCCAGCTTCCTTAAACGTTTTCTTTCTCTTTTCTTTTTTTACCACTTATTAAAAAAATTTTAACTGCGTTAGTGAAAATTCATATTTATTGAATCATGCCTGGCAAAAAAAAAAAAAAAAAATGCGTGTAATCTTTTTAAAGAATTTTTGGAGATTTGTTATACGATATTTGAAGTAGTAGAAAACAGAAATCTTTTGAAAGTTCAATATGTAATATTATGTTCTGGTCATGTTCAACTGACTTTTATCTTGTGTAAATTTGTATAAAATTGTCTGTATTTAGAAAACGTATAATTGCTGAGCAAAATATAAAATACCTAAAGTATTTCCCCTCAAGAAAACGTTATAAATTGTAAACTTTTACAAAGAAAAAAAAAATCATTTCTATTTCAGTATAAAAATTTTCATGTATTTTTAAACAAATATGTTAAAAAACTGAAAAAAAAATCAAGTAAATATTGAGTCGTTACCCAAAGGGAAAAACTGTAGATATCAGACTCCCATCTTGCTAGAATTGATTTCACGTTCCGATGGCTTTTAATAGAAAAATAACGCTATCCAAGTCAGATTTATTCAGGTGCCTGAGGTTACAAATTGTAAGGAAAAATAATTCGCATTTCACAGACATAGAAAATAAATAAATAAAAAAAGGAAATTCTTAATTCGTTCGAATTGAGCAATTAAAATCGGAATTAATAGAAGTGGGATTTCTGGGATTTTTTATTCTAAGTCAGTTTTTTTTCAATGCGATAGTATTTTTGATTACCATTCTTCTAGTTTCCTTAAAGGTACGGATCGCTTTCCTTTGTTTTGTTTTTTTCAGCGAGTGATATTGAACCATTAATCATATGTAAAAAGTTCGCAACTTTTCCTTCTGGAATTCATGCTTATTAAATCAGTTCTCAATAAAAAAAATTGTGATATTTTCAAGCCGTTTTACGAGGCTCATTACATGTTTTTATGTTACTTTTTTGGAAAGGGGGGATTCTGTATTTTTCTGCTATCTAAACAGTTTTGGGAATGTCTCTTTAATCAATTATCTTATTTTATGATAAAAATGACTTTTTACAGCATTTACCCATTTTTAAACATTAAGAGAAAATAAATTTGGAGTGATTTTAAGAAATCTTGATAAATAAATGTTAGATCCAGTGTACTTCTTTTAATTTTAAAGTAATCAGCACTCACGTTTCTTAATTTCTTTTAGAAATTAATTTTTTCACATCAAACCGCTTAGATATATAACCGTCCTTTTCAATACTTTCCAACATAGTTGGAAAGTGCTCTAACTCGCGTAAATATAGTCCGATCGCCATAAAATGGATATATGTTATTGGGGTTTACTACTATAACATGCTTGGTATTGAAAATGAAGTATGTAGTATTTTCGGTTCATTTACAGGGCTACTCAAAAGAATTCCGTTACATTACGTTCTGTGGGGGGGGGGGATCTTTTGTCGTGTATTTTAATAATATTACTGTATTTTAAACATATTGAAATCGATATACATCAATGAGGTATACTACAAGGTTCATAGAATAGGGTTTGCATAGAACTTATCGTTTATTTACAAGGACACACAAAAGATTTTGGTTAGAGAAGAAAATGAGCATTAATTGAGTTATTGAAGCCTAAGAACAATAACTGCTATGATATGCCTTTTAAAATGTAACTATTTTTTAAATATTACTTGGTGTGTATAAATTATATAGGTCATATACAGGGTCACACAAAAGTTCACATCAAGATGTGTTTGATGGCGAAAATTGCTGAGTGGACATTTTCAACTGTGCAATGCGTTTAATTGATATCTGTAGATCATATACAGGGCTACACAAAAAACTTATCTTTTAACGACTATTCATGGTAATAGAAAAAATTGGATTTTCAAATTGCTATACGTTTTCCAAATTGTTCATTTAGACGTCATGTTTCACTTTTAGTATTCTGAATGTGTTGGAAAGTGTTTCATAATCACTGAAGTGTTTCATAATCAATGCTGTATGCATCATTTTTAGGTAGATTTCGTATGAAATACCACCCATTGGGATCGTTCCTATGTTGGAATTTCTAAAAAAATTTTGCAGATCTACACCGATCATTGACCCCTAGAACCCAAAACCACCCTCAGTAAAAAACTTTATCTATCTATCTATCTATCTATATATATATATATATATATCACTTTCTTCTGGATACGATAACTTTCGTAATTCTGCACCAATCTCTTCCAAACTGATACATAAAATCAATGGGCATAAAATCTCGGTCAAGTTCGTTAATGGGTAAAATCGGACCAAGGGGAGGGAAATAGGGAGGGGTTTTGTGAAAACAGAAAACCCCCCATAACTTCTTAATTTTTGTACATATCAAATCAGTTTAAAGTTTTTATTACTTCTAAAAATAGGGCCAAAAATTTATGTATCACAGATTTTTGATAAATTTAAAAATGGGCTCAAGGGGCGCAAAAAATAGGGTTTTTGGGAGAAAAAAATTCATAACTTCGTCAATTCTCAAGATATCAAATTCAATTAATTTTATTATAAATCTCCTTAACATTATCTAAAACTTTTATATTCACAAGTTTTTGATAGGAGCAATTCGTACCGCAAAAAAATTAAAAACGAAAACAAAAAGGGCGTTTGAAGAAGAAAAAAATTCATAACTTCGTCAATTCTCAAGATATCAAATTCAATTAATTTTATTATAAATCTCCTTAACATTATCTAAAACTTTTATATTCACAAGTTTTTGATAGGAGCAATTCGTACCGCAAAAAAATTAAAAACGAAAACAAAAAGAGCGTTTGAAGAAGAAAAAAATCCATAACTTCGTCAATTCTCAAGATATAAAATCCAATTAATTTTATCATGAATCTCCTTAACATTATCTACAACTTTTATATTCACAAGTTTTTGATAGGACCAATTCGTACTGCAAAAAAAAAATTAAAAACGAAAACAAAAAGGGGGGTTGGAGAAGAAAAAAATCCATAACTCCGTCAATTCAAAAGATATAAAATCCCCATGAATTTATCATATATCTTCTTAATATTGTCTACAACATCTATATAGACAAGTTCTGGATAGGACCAATTCTTAGAGCAAAAAAAAAAAAAAAATAAAATAAAATAAAATAAAATTTCATACCGGTTGAAGAAAAAAAATGATCTTAGTAAGGGTGTATTCAAATCCAAACTGCTTATTTTCTGACTCATTTTACTGGTCGATTTTCTGATAGGGGCAGAATATATTTTTTAAAATGCTGTAAAAAAGGGCATTTTGAACCGAATTTACCGAAGCGGAATGTGTTGGAAAAATCATTGTATTAAGGATGCGCTTAAATCCAAACTGCTTATTTTCGGACTGGTTTTTAAATTCATTTTTGCTCTCAAATCTTTTAATTGGTATATTCGCTTATTCAGAAACTATATAATGTACCGTAATAATCGATTTTTAGATAGAGGCAGAATATATTTCAAAAAATGATGTGAAAGTGGGCATTTTGAACGGAATTTCCCGAAGCGATTGTGTTAGAAACGAAAAATATTGTCCTTCTGAGAAAATAATTGTTTATATATCAAGTTTTAATTAATTGAACACAAAATAAAAACACCGGCCGCTTATAAATCTCTTCAAAAATCACGTCAGCATGTTTCATATTTTTTTTTTATTAAAAATGAATCTGGAATTATGGCAGAAAATTTCGAGTTGTTGAGCATGGAAAAGTATTTTTTTTTTAATGCCGCCCTAACATGATTCTGATAAAACCAGCTATTATATGAAAATGAAATAAAAACTCGTCAAGAGCGGCCAAATAAAATTGTTAAAGTGGATTTATCTCTAATCATGATTTAGTTTTTGTTTGTGAAATTAGTATATTTGACTTCGAAATCTACCTCTGCCTGTAGGCCGGGCCGGCAGGGATTTTTTGTTCTTGTTAAGATATTGTATGATTATTTATATTCAGAACATATAGCCCGGGAAAATAAACGGAGATTTCTTAAAACATTTTTTTAATTTGGAATCTGCCAAAAAATAATAATAATAATAATAATAATAATAATGCTTGTGACTTTAATTTTATTTCATGCATGATTTTTGCAAAAACAAGCAGTCTTTTAAGAATATATTAAATAAAGATATATTTCTTGTTAAATGCATTTACATATATTTTCATACCCAGAACTAAAAGACAAAGAGAGTGAATTTTTCGAAGAATAATTTTAAAGAAACAAAATGCATTTAAATATTAGAGTTTTAAAGTCGTTTAAAATCACAACCACAGATGATTCCCTTATGAAGAACTTATTAATTAGAGAAATTTAAAAAAAAAAAAATGAGAAATATTTTCTTTTGAGAAGCATTTATTATTGCATTTGAGAAGCATTTATTATTGCGTTTGAGAAGCATTTATTATTGCATTTGAGAAGCATTTATTATATTATATATTATTGAGAAGCATTTTCTTTTGCAATACTTCCGTTTTAAAAAGGCGTCCTGCTTTTCTTAAATGTTCTTGAATTGTTAAATAATGCATTAAATATAAAATACTGACAACAAATGCACAACTTTATTGTAATAAAATGTGTATGTATAATATACCGTTTACAAACTTATTATGGATATTTAGTAAATGTGTAAACGCGGTTTCCTAAGGTCATTGGACATATTCCGTACTATTGAGCATCAACAGAAGGAAGAACCACGCGCCTTTTTTTTTAGATTTTTTTTTTTTTTTTATAAATTATCAAAGTATGAAGAATATCATTTAATAGAGTTCCTACACTTTCAGCTGATACTAGTATGTTTATGTAGATAAACTGGACTTATTTAACCGCGCGATTGCAAACGGCAATTTTTTTTTTCTAAGAAAATACTGCTGTTTATCTGATCCAGGGTTGCCGTTTGACCTCCATTTGTATTCTTAAATTTCTAATGCATCCCGGAAATTTTGAAAAAAGAATTTGTACTTTAGGTAATCATGAAACGACTGTCATTAATTCACCAGGTCATATGCCAGGAGGCTGCGGAGCCTGTGCCGCCGAGACTTGTTCCCCCTTTTTGGAATTTATTTAATTTAGTTTTTAAATTTAATATTTTTAATTTAAGCTTTCATGATTCGTAAGCCACCACTGAAATACTTTTTCTCAGATGTTGTGACACTAGTATAGGCAAATAGTTTTTTAAAAGACTATATTACTGCGCGCACCCGGGAGAGCTTCAGCTGTTTAGGGATATTAGGCAAAGGCATTTTAGTTTATTTTTAAGCAAATCTCGCAAAAATTTCCCCACCTGTCACTTCTCAAATTTGCCGGTTATAAAGCTTATTTTTATTTGATTTTTTACTTTTTCTCTTTTTTTTTTGTTTGTTGAACTCAAGAGCATCTTAGCCCCCCCCCCCCCTTTTTTTTTTCTTTTTCTCTGCTGCCCAAGGAAACGCACCTTACCAACTAGCTCATATGTTCAGTATCCGAGGATATGAGGTCTGTGGCTCCTCGGCAATACGTCTTCGCATCATCATCATCATCATCACTGTCATTAAAAAAACAAAAACAAAATATAAAACTATTCTAAATTTCAGATATGAACTCGAAATTTCTGAATAAAAATGGAAGCCAAACTGGTCTGATCTGATCTCATGTCAAGGTAATTCCCTGACCTGTAAGAACACTGTTTAAGGACAAGGTTTATGTTATTTAGCACATTGCGGACCGGGGTTGCCAGTTTAGCCTCCATTTTTATTCAGAAAATCCGAATTCGTGCCAGAAATTAAATGTAGTATTTTTTTGCTTTATTTAATGAGAGAAACTTTGTGATTACATAGAGGAAAGATTTTTCTTTCCAAATTTCCTGTGAGAATTTGAAATCTCGAAATAAATGTGGAAGCCAAACTGGCAACACTGTTGCGGACGATTACATTTCGTCTTTTAAACAGGAAGCCCCGCCCATACGCGTTGTTGTATGTTACTATATTTAACAATAAGATTTTCTGTGTTTGTGCTTATATCCAAATTAATGTATATGATAATGGTAATGTTTCTAATCGAGATATTTATATGCATATTACAGTAATCGTCTAAATACAAATATTGTGTTTATTTTTGAGAAATAATGTAACATATTAAATGCAAAAGTACCGCCCATTAGTGGAGTTACAGATATCCAAAAGAGGTGAATTCGCGTTAGTAGTTAGAAAATTGTTAATCTGCACATACAGTGTATGTAGCACATACAGTGTAATGTAGATGACAAAAATGAAAACAAATTCCCTGTTTCAAAATAACATAAAAATTTTGTAATTTGACTTTAGTATAAAGAAAATATTCTGTGAAGAATACATAACAGAACGAATACTGCGTAGATATACAGAACGAATAATGTAGGAGTTTTCCTTTTCAATAAAGAATAAGTTTCAATCATTTAAACTTTATATGTTTTAATAACCAGTACATAAAATACCACCTTGAATGCTAATTTAAATATATTGTAAATATTCGAATAAAGCAAAGCCTATTGTGGGGCATACTGTAAAGAATTATATGTCATCATGTGTCCTCATAATGAGAATAGTGTCGAACTTTTAATATACATCATTAGCAATACAAATTAAAAGTATCAAATTAAACTAATTTCGTTTATTCAGTAGAGAAAAACAACAAAATTCAACCAGTTTTCATAAATTAAGTACAATTTTATTAAGCAAACTGTTACTTTTTCTCTCTTTTATAAAATTTATGATGTTGTTTTGGACAAAAATTTTTACATTTACATATATCCAGTATTATTTTCTCAAGTAAACTATTAGTCCAGGCAATAGGGAATTTTACCTAGCAAAATTAATGGTATTTCTGGAAATTGGCTTACTGTATGTTTTTTGGGTAGCTGAATCCGAATTTGTAACTTCTCACCAAAATTTCCCCCGGCAACCCCCCACCCCCAAATTTTGGTAAAAAAAAAACCCAAAAAGGTTTTTATTAAAAAAATCAATTTTTTTATTGTTTTAGGGGAAAAGTATCTTGAAGTTCAGAAAGTAGACAAAATTTTCAACAAATTAGATATATGACATTATGACTTAGGATGAAGGGGAAGGGGGAATCTGCCTGGGAACATGCGCGCGGTGCTGCGTGGACTAAGTTGCACAATTCCACTTAACCACTCACACGTTTACATTCGCCCTGCCATCTCCTCTCCAAACTTTCCTTATAAGGTTTACTTTAGATTTTTTGGGTTGCTTAATCCGAATTTTTAACTTACCCCCAAAATTCTCCCCCCCCCACCCCCCGAAAACTCCCTAAAATAGTTGTTATTACCTTAAATTTCTTATTGTTTTAGGGGAAAAGCATTACGAAATTAAGAAACTAGACAAAATTTGCATCAAATAGGATATATGACATTATGACGTAGGATAAACGGGGAGAGAGGGGGCTGCCTCGGAACATTCCCCGCGCGCTTTTTTCAAAAGCCAAATTTTTTGAAAAAATCAATTGTTTGGGGGGTTGCCGGGTGAACTTTTGGTGGGAAGTTACAAATTCAGATTCAGCGACCCAAAAAACATAAAGTGAGCCGAAATCCAGAACTAGTATTAATTTTTCCAGGTAAAATCCCCTATTGCCTGGACTTCATAACTTAGTGCACGTAGCGCCGGTGTGCATGTTCAGAGGCAGCCCTCCCCCTCTCCATTCATCCTACGTCATAATGTCTTATATCCTATTTGTTGCAAATTTTGTCTAGTTTCTGAATTTCGTAATGCTTTTTCCCTAAAACAATAAGAAACTTAAGTTAAAATCAACTATTTGGGGGGGAATTTTGGGGGGAAATAAAAAATTCGGATTCAGCGACCCAAAAACTTAAAGTAAACCTTATAGAGAAAGTTCGGAGGGTAGATGGGAGGGCGAATGTAAACGTGTGAGTGGTTAAGTGGAATTGCGCAACTTAGTTCACGCAGCACCGCACGCATGTTCCGAGGCAGATCCCCCCTTCCCCTTCATCCGAAGTCATAATGTCATATATCTAATTTGTTGCAAATATGTCTACTTTCTGAATTTCTAGATACTTTTCTCCTAAAATAATAAAATTTTTTATTTTTTTAATAAAAACCTTTTTTGGGGCGCTTTTTAACAAAATTTGGTGGGGGGTTGGGGTTGCTGGGGGAAATTTTGGTGGGAAGTTAAAAATTCGGATTCAGCGACCGAAAAAACATATAGTAAGCCTTTTTCCAGAACTACCATGAATTTTGCTAGGTAGAGGCCCTATACGGTCTCTATTGCCTGGACTACGAACAAAAGAAACATTAAAACTTGCGATTGTTTAAATGTAAATTTTTTAAAAGAAAACTATAGGTACCGGTACTCTTAAACTATCATTTTTTTATGATTCTTCTGTTCTATAAGTACATTTGTTTCAAAATTTTTATATCAGTTTTCTCATCTCATTTCAGTCGGCGTTGGAGCTCTGTTGAGAGGGGTCATGTGAGGAGGTTGCTCCCGCTCCAGCGCAAGTTATATTTTTCGCAGTTTGAATGGCAGGTGTGGCGGTTCGTTAGAATAGTTTCGCTCGCTATTTTGTGCTGCATTATGACGGCTACTGAAGATCAAGATTATTATATCAAAGAAGTTATCGACAAAATATGTAATGGATCGTTAAACAGTAATTTCAAAGACCAATTTGATAGATTTTCATCGAACTTTGAGGACTATGCAAAGACTATACTGGGTGATTTTTACACCTTCGTAGACCAATATATCTTGGATATTAAGGCTAAAGCTGGATATTCTGACTCTGCCTCTGAACAGGAAGAGGTAAGAAAAACCTGTCTTGATGTTTTTACTTTGCTTGGGGAGCCTACCCATGATAATCTGTTAAATTCTGCTATCTTTAGTTTTTTTTGCGCTATTAAGTATAAAAAAACTCCAAATTTTTTTCTTACTAATACTAACCTTAAAAACGAAATTTTCAATGCTGTTAAGAAAGGCGTTAAGCGTCCTCTTTCAGAGGAGAGTTCACCTATCCCTCTAAGTAATAAATATAAGAATATCGCTAATGAAGTTACCCTTACTGAAAATATAAATATGGATGAGTCAAATGTTAGTGATAATACTCAGAATACTGTCAAAGTTAAAAATTCTGTTAACCCCTTCTACGTCGAAGTCGACAGCAATTGGGCGGCGGTAGCTCATGAAATTACGGTGTTGAACTTGGAAAAACCAAAAATAACGCTAAAAGGCGAACGCATTGTTATACAATGTAACTCTGATAAGGACTTTAAATCTACACAGAAATGGCTTGACCAAAACAAAAAGAAATATACAACTCTTGATCCTAAAGAACTTCGACCCAAAAAAATATGCATTAGGGGCCTCCCCTGTTACACCGATACTAAAATTATTGAAGATAGTCTCAGGGAGCATGGTTTCGCAGTCACTAGGGCTGCCATGCTTAAAAATCGCAAAACTGGCCAACCAATGCCAATATACATGGTAAATGTTATCCCTCGCAAGAACTTTGAAGAAATTTACCAAATTAACAATATACATTATATTTCTGTCAAGATTGAAGCTTTTACTAGCAAAAATCGTGTAAAACAATGTTACAAATGCCAGGGTTACGGTCACGCATCAGAAGTGTGTGGCTTCGATGCTAAATGTGTAAAATGCGGAGATAAACATTTAAGTACAGATTGTCACCACAAGGGGCGTATTAAACCCACTTGTGCCAATTGTGGACTGGGGCACCCAGCGAATTTCCGTGGTTGTCCAAAAAATCCTTATAGACTCGAAAATAAACAGAACCGAAAAACAAGTAATAGCGTCAGCAATCTATCCCAAGAAACCCAAATCCTTGCGGATATATTTAAGAATTATAATTATACCAAAAATACTAAAGACTCTGAACCCTCTACAAGTACTGTTGAAGTAAACTCTGATAACAATGATAGTACTACCGCAAACACCCATTCCTCCCCTACTATTGAAAATTCTAATGCTCCTACTAATTATACCAATGATATTAAAGACATTCTTAATACTTTCAACGAAGTCAAACAAATCTTTCAAATCACTAAATTCCTTAAATGTATAAAGAACATCTCAACTCAGACTAAGAACCTCGATAATCCGATGCAAAAATTGATGGTTATACTAACTGAATTTGATAAACTTGCTAGTCAAATCAACATTAACGAAGATTAAGCTCTTCATTTGCTAAACTTTTTTCCTTCTTTTTTGTCTGTGTTGTCTGTTTATATAGTAAAAAAAAAAAAAAAAAAAAAAAAAAAAAACTTCTTTTCTTGTATTTTTATGCTCTTCCCATAATATTACTCTTACTTCTTTCATTTTCATGCTTTTTTCTCCTCAATTACTAGACTGGGCGGACGCCGTCCTCTTGCTGTCGTTTGATCCCCTCGGCTTTTTGCATTTAACTGTATATTTGGTTTGAACTCTCCGCACTGTAGCTTTTTCTTACATTATTATTCTTTTTTACTTAAAGTAATTTAATTTCTCTTGTAAATATGTAACTACTTAGTTTTTGTTTCTATTATTCACTGTGTTAAACCTTTTTACATTACAAGCTATATAAATGTATGGTCTCTGAATTGAGTCTTTTTTTTATGGGGCTTCCTTTGGTAGCTTTTTCGACTGTCCTGGACATTTATGTGGATCATATGGAACTTTTTTTTTTTTTTTTTTTTTTTTTTTTTCCCTACTAGTTCTACTAACAATTTTTTCTTAAAAATTGTCTATCTCTTTAGTTTTTACTCTCCATTTTTTCGTGGCTACTAGCCGCGTTTAAACGCTCTTTTTTCCAAGGCTCCCATTGCATTGTAACACAATATATTTTTAGCCTGGATGTAAAGTTGCCAAGCAACTAGGGAATCCACACACCTGCTTGATTGTTCCATTGATTGTACATTTGTTTGGTGATTATATTTTGTGGATCATGATGCTGCAATTTAATTTGAACGTGTAGACGGTGCAAGAGTCGTCTTACATGAGACGAAACCTTCTAGCTAGATTAAGGGGTGAACGAATTTCAGTGGAGAGCTAGCAGTTCTTTGGTGGCGGTTGTAAACTTTCTCAAGTTACTAATAGACGATTAAGTATGCGATGTGTTATTAGAGAGGAATTATACGACTTACGATGAATGTTTTTAATTATGTTCATCTCAACAACGACCACCATAATATGTGTGCTTTTTAACAGCTTCCCTTACCAATTTTTTTGAAAAACAAATTGCAAAAAATCGTCACATTTTTTTGCAATCACATCATTGCATTTCATCATTTGCATTTCACATCACAAAACTTGAAAAACTGCCAGTAAAATATTATACAATATAATTTATTATATTATTTAAGAATAATTTCTTTCTTTTTAAGCTTCAGTCGAGTAAACATGTGATAATACAAATCGTAGTGACAAATTATACCACGTCCGAGTTTTCTCGGGGTAATAATTAATTGTAATATATGAACCCGAGATAATTCGGGATAACCAGGAAGTGGTTAATCCATTAATTTCATCCTCCTGTGCTTGTCCGATCTAATAAAAGTGTCCATTTATAAATTACGAAGTATTTCTTGAATTGTCCTACAGTTTATTATATATTTCTTACTTCGGAGAAATATATATTTATTTCATCATTTGAAAACAGTTATAATTAACAAAGTTGGAAGTTTACTATATTTTAAAATATTGTAATTTGCAGTAAAAATTTTTGTAATATTAAAATGATATACTATTTTACATATTACACACCATTTGGAATGCATTGATGAATTTTGATGAAAATGAGTACGAGTCTGGGTGATATGAAAATTGAAACTCGCAGATTCATTTGATGAAAATGTTTTTCTGCATAGTTAATATATTAAATAAAATATAGAGATATTTTTTCTCGTATAGCCTTAATAACTTGTTTTTTGACCCGATACATGAAATCGCCTTTATAAAAATATACCTAAATATTTTCACTTGTATTTAATGATTTAGGATATATACTTCATATCTATACCAACTTCTGAAAATCTAAAACAATAAAATGAAAGAAAAAAAAATCTATTATACTAGCCGCCCTTGGCGACCAGTTTGGTCTCCATTAAAATTTATCTTTGGGAAAGCATACTAAGCATTGTATCATGTTACTTTTATTCATAATTTAATTTACTTGGATTCCCTTAAATATAATTAATATAATCCCTTAAACTAATATTAGTTTTTGATGCATTAAAATATCCCAATTTGTTGGTTTTTTGTAAGCAAGTAAACCCTATTGGTTTACAATGTAAGTCTATGGGAATTTGGCGAAATATTAGAGATATCGCCAATTTGGGGTCACTTTTGGCTACTAATTTTGGTCGACAAACTTCGCTGCATTTGACGACAGAACAGGTCCCCCCCTATGGTCCTCCCTTATAGGTATGCGGATGCATTAAATGCTGTTCAATAACCAATGAGATGCGTTTCATTCGGGCGTTGTCATTAAACAGTTAACAAGTAGCATAATATATATATATGGAATATCCCTTTTCTTAAAGAATAAAATGCACTTCACTACCAGAAATAAAGACGATTTCTCTTTAAAAAAAACTAGTTATATTGAAACTTATTTACAACCTATTTACATGAAGACAGCACTCACACAAACATTATTACATCTTGTGACATTTTTCGTTATTTTAAAACGTCTACGTCTTTTCCATTTTTGCATCTACCACCTCCTACCAGCACCAACACTCGAAATAATGTCCTCCAGTTCCTCGCGTCACTTCAGTTTTTCTCTCTAGCAGCGTGTCTGTCGCCGACAGTCATTTGTTGTGCGCATGCGCTCAGAGTGGCTTTGTTGCGGAGTTGTGATAACGATTCCTGGCGGCGCTTTTAAGCTGGCGCTGTAGGGATTTGGAAAATGGGATCCCACATATAGATTATTAAAAATGATTTTCTGTTAGTTTTTAAGATATCGCATGTTCTATACTAAAAAAGAAATAACAGAAAGTCTGAAATGCGTGAAATTACTTTTAATCTCTTTTTATTTTCTTTACTTTTTTAAAATTTACAGAAATATTCTGGTGGTCAGGAAAAAATTATTAGTAAATCACTCAAATCATTTATGTCAAGATTCTGTGACATATTTGTTCTTATTAAATGGATGCAAAAATATTAAACCTTGAAAATACTAAAAACCCTTTTTACATTTATTGTTGTGGAAGAACATTATTTAAGACTAATGATGATAGTTATACCTAAAGGTGCTGTTTCATCGATTCCACATTTGTGTTAACACAAGTTCATTTATATAAGATATCTAAAAGGGGCATTCCACGTCAAATCAGGCAGTAAAATATCAATATGTAACCCACCATCACAGATTTTAATGAAACTGCGTGTGTTTGTTCTTACTATTAAGATATGATCACCAGTAATTTTTTTGGCTCCTTGGTGAAATAGTTTCTGAGAAAAAAATTGTCAAAATTTTGAAAAACTGCCGTCAGTTGGCATTCTTGATAGCTCGGTTTTCAAATGTAGCATGTCATATATATAATCATATTTCAATATATACTCTACAAATCATCTTCAAATAATTTATGCACAATATTTAGGGTACGCAGTTTATGAAAAAAATATATTGTTACGCTTATAACATTTTAAGTGTGTCTAAAAAAATATTTAAACTTTGAAGTCGTGAATTTTTTATGAAAAATTATGCATTAACAAAAAAAGCATTATCAACAAAAGGCGGTATTTTTATTAAAATTATTTTTTATTGGGAGATATACTTAAAGGTGTCCTTTACCTGATTCTGAAATAAAAATAGTGGGATTTTGGGTGTTTTTGGTAGTATTTCCTATTTAAAAATATTTTGAGGTGCATTTCATATCAAATCAAGCAGAGTCATTCCATGTCAGTTCCCCTAAGCCATTTAATCACTGTCACAAATTTCAATGAAATTGGGTTTGTTTATAGCTTATTTTAAGACGTAATCACGTTTAATTTTCTTGATCCTAAGTAAAATATTTTTTAAGATAAAAAATATCAAAATTTTGAAAAATTGTTTTAAATTTTTTTAATGACAGTTCGATATTCAAAGACTACATAAAAAAAAAAAAAGTCATTTCAATATAAAATCACTAAATAGGTTTCAAATAATGTATATGTGACAAATAATGTAGGCTGATTATTATTTCTTGTTTTTTATCATGTTTAAACACTAAGAGTGTCTTTTATCTTATGAATTTTTAAAATCAAGATTTTTGTCAAAAATAATGTGTTAATCAAAAATTTATTATTAACCGAAGGCAGGGTGTTATTGCTTTTTTTTTAATTGTACGTAAAAATATCTTTTAAATGGTTATAAAATAAGAATAGTGAACATATGAGAAAAAATTATCAAAATTTTGGAAAAATGCCACGAGTTGACATTAATGATTGTTCAATTTTCAAAGGCCTCATTTTATATATAAAATCATATTTCAATAACTAATAAAGAAATCTTCTTCGAATAATTTAAGCAAGGTAAATAAAGTATGTAGATTATGAAAAAAATATTGCTGTAATGTTTAAAAATATTTAAATGTGTCTAAAAAATTGTATAATCTTTGAAATCAAAAATATTTTACAAAAAATAATGAAATTATTAAAAAATCTTTATCAATCAGAGGCGGAGTTTCTATGACTAATTTTTTAATTTTAAATTGTACATAATACTACATTATAACTGGATCTGAAATAAAAATAGTGGGATTTTGGTTGGTTTTAGTAGTATTTAAATCATATTTAAAATTATCAATATTTTCAAATGTAAAACCTATCCAATGTATCATCCCTGGAAATATTTTTATTTATACATTTATTTTATTTTTCAAATTATCTTTTATGTTCGTTTCTTAAGGAAAAAAATAAACAATATTGTTTTTTAGTAAAACTTCTAGGACGAAGAGCAATTATCCCTTTCCAAAAAAGAGAAAAATCACTAGCTCCTCACCGCCCAATAGAAATTTTCAAAATGACAGTCCTAATCTTTAAACTCATATTTGGCTGTTAATATTGAAAATTTAGCATTGAGCTGCTAATATTGAAAAAAAAAAAAAAACAAATTTCACTCTGTTGAAGAAAATTTTGACGTATTGTGCTTTAAATATATGCAAAAAATGCATAATCCATTATATTTATATCTTTCAAATAACTATATCTAAAAAAATATTTAAAACTTAATGAGTTGCACTTTTGTAACGTTATTCAGTTTCTAATGATATGTACCGTAATTTCGGGTGTATAGCCCGCAGATCAAACAATTCAGTTTGGAACCAGAAATTTTATTCAGTATTTGAAGACCAATATTTACTGTGATCTAAAAAGTTACATTTTATTTTTAAAAATTTCTGGGTCGAAACACGATTGTATGATCCGCGGGCTATACACCGGAAATTACGGTAATTTGATTTATTTCATCACAATATTGCTGAAAGATGGATTTTCAACATATATATGTGTGTATATATATCCCTGTTCTCAAACAAATTATTTAAAAATTATTCATTTATGTTTAATAAAGCATATATAAATTGTTCATACACTTACAGAAAATACATATAGCAAATTTTATGATATTATGTCAATAATGTCTAAAAGTAAAGAACTTATCTAATAGTATGTAACGAAAAATTTAACATCTGGTGTAATGACAACAAAATTTTATAATTGTTTTACTTAATTTGGATGAATGAAAAAAGCTTACATGTTTATATTTTATTGAAGTACAGGTGAAAATGTCACAAAGACATGCCTCAACAACCACTGAGTATGTCACATTCACACTACAGATGATTTTTTTTTTCTTTTGATCTTTCGGGTTTGATTTCAGATGGTAATGAATTAATTAGTTTTGTTAGAAGTGTCATTGCAGTCAGCATATTAGGCTCACTATTTTTTTATATAATTTGTTTTGATTGACTCGATGAACAACAATATTTAAAGGGACCATTTCATGACTTTTCAATTAAAAGCTGATTTATAAATTCATCATGTTGTTTAGTTATTATTATCGTCTTAAGATAATAAGTTGATATTAAAATTTTTAAATGCAGTTTATTTATTATTTGAACAGTTGAAAGTATTTTTCAATAAGAGTGCGGGCTGTTGATTTTAAGTCGGCTGTTGAGCAATGTAGTGTTGGTAAAGGAACTGGTACTATTTAATTTAATTTTTATTGCTGTAAATAATATTTGTTATTTTATTATTGTATGTATTATATTTAAGAAAGAGTAGAAATACACGATATCGTAGTCATTTTAGTACATCTTAGCATGAGAAGCTTCAATATTTATCATTAAACATTCACATTTTAGGAAAATTTTGTTAAAATTGCTCATATTTTCACTATCTTTATTTTATAACTATTGAAAAGATATTTTTACGTACAATTAAAAAAAGTAATAATAGCCTGCCTTCGGTTAATAATAAATTTTTGATTAACACATTATTTTTCACAAAATTCTTTATTTTAAGAATTCACAAGATTAAACACACTCTTAGCATTTAAACATGACAAACAACAATAATTAATAAGAAAATAAGAAAATAAGAAATAATAATCAGCCTACATTATTTGTCACATATACATTATTTGAAACTTATTTAGTGATTTTATATTGAAATGACTTTTTTTTTGTGCAGTCTTTGAATATAGATCTGCCATTAAAAACATTTTTTAAAAAATTTCAAAATTTAGATATTTTTTTTATCTTAAAAAATATTTTACTTGTAATCACCTTTAATTTCCTTGATCCTGTCTTAAAATGAGCTATAAACATACCCAGTTTCATTGAAATTTGTGACAGTGAATTAAATATCTTAGGCGAATTGGCATGGAATGACTCTGCTTGATTTGATTTGAAATACGCCTCAAAATATTTTTAAATATGAAATACTACTAAAAACACCCAAAATCCCACTACTTTTATTTCAGAATCAGGTAAAGGACATCTTTAAGTATATCCCCCACAAAAAATAAATTTAATAAAAATACCGCCTTTTGTTAATAATGCTATTTTAGGTAATGCATTATTTTTCATAAAAAAATCACGACTTCAAAGATTAAACATTTTTTTAGACACACTTAAAATGTTATATAAGCGTAACAGTATGTTTTTTTCATAAAATACGTACCCTATATATTATGCATAAATTATTTGAAGATGATTTGTGGAATAGATATTGAAATATAATCATATTTATGTCATGCTACATTTGAAAATCGAGCAGTCAATAATGCCAACTGATGGCAGTTTTCAAAATTTTGACAATTTTTTTCTCAGAGACTACTTGACCAAGGAGTGAAAAAAAATACTGGGAATCATATCTTAATAAAAGGAACAAACACACGCAGTTTCATCAAAATTTGTGATGGTGGGTTACATGCCTGCCTGAACTGACATAGCATGACCCAAAAGCAATATTTGTTATGATTGCATGTGACTTGTGCGGTTAACCATTAGCTTATTCATACACTCGTATAACGATAAAAGTTAACAATCAAGTCACATAATTATAATTGTAAATATTGTTTGATATAGTGCCTCAATTAAATTTCTTAAGCTCTTATTTATATAAAATATGAAAGCGGTTCTTATTACGATTGGATACTAGTCGTGCAGATAATTATTAACTTATTAATAATTCCTGTGGATAAAACTTTATCCGCGAAAGGTACAGCAGTATTCGTTATCACTGCATATTAATTGTGTAGTTAAGAATTAGCTTCATGATGATGAAAGCTGATAATGACAACTACAATAATCAAGTCACTTATAATTATAAATATTGTTTGATGTAGTAACAAAATTATATTTTAGCAAGCTTAATCATATTAAATATGAAAGTGGTACTTGATGTGATTAATACTAGTATTTAATTATTAACTTATTTATAATTCCTACTAATGAAACCTGACCATGACAGGCAGAACTGTGTTTGTTATCATGGCATATAAATTGTGTAGTTAAGAATTATCTTCATAGGAATTAAAGCTGGAAACAATCAAGTCATATCCTATCTAAAAACTACATAAAAAATCTCCGGATTATTAAAAAAAATTCAATATTTTAAAAATTCGTTAAATAGAATTCTCCATAAAACTTTAAAAAAAAGAAAAAAACTTGAAAATTTTTAGCAATGTAACTTAATTTTACTTTAATTATTTATAACACAATCAACTGGTTGGTAGGTAATTCAAACGAGTAGTAATTTTTACACCTGAGCGAAATGTGATGGACTCGAACCAAGAACCTCTGGCTTCAATTGCATATGCTCTTCCAATTGAGCTATCCGGACAACATCCCAACCAGCACAAATTTAGTTAAGAACATTATTTAGTAATGACTTCTCGTCTGTTATGTGAAACAGCTCATAACAGCTCTGAAACAGTAAACCGTGGGTAAAGGAACTCTAATAACCTATGGATGAGTAATTAAACTTTAATTATTTTAAACTACAATCAACTGATTGGTAAATTATTCATACAAGTAGTTATTTTACTATCAACTTAATTTTAGTAAGTTAAGCTAATATTTCGTGAAATTTTAAACGTTTAGCGTTTATGCAATATTTTGTGTTTTTTATTATTTTTTACGAAAATAGTACATACTACACAGTTATAAATGTTGAAATAATGTTTAGTCAGCAACTAAATAAAATTTTACTAAAAGGGAAAGAAAAGTCTAAGTTTCATGGTTGATTTTTAGCAAGTTAAAGATAATAGAATACTTGTAAATCCCTCACATAAGAATCTAAAAACGGAAAATGTCGCCGAGCAGAATTTTTTAAAAATTTGTCATCTACGTCGAATGACACCAAAGGCACCCGTTTTTTCTGTATTATTTTCCTTGCTTTCAGTATCGACTTTATGATTATTTTTTTGTTTAGAATTCCAGAAATATATATATATATATGGTAAATCTTTCTTTAGATCTCTTGGTTTTCTATGATTTACTTTGTTTTATGATGAGCTATTAGGAGCTATTTTTTTTTCATTTCAGGTTTAATGCTGACAAAATTGTATGTAATAACGCATCTTCACTATGAATTAAACCTGCAAGCTCCTCTGATGATTCTGTGGGTTATTCATAGTTTTTTATTTTACATACTGGTTTCCTATGTTCCTGTCTTGTTCATCTTTAGAATTTTACCAATTTGTTGATATATTTGTGATTTCATCTTTATTATATATATATTACATACTGCGGTTTCCTATGTTCATATCTTGTTCATCTTTAGAATTTTACTAATTTGTTTCTACATTTGTGATTTCATCTTTATTGTATATATATATGTGTAAATGGAATAGCGATCAAAATTCGCTAAATAGAGATTTTGTTTATTAAATGTAGGTTTTATGCAAAATTCCATTTCGTTCATTGTTCGACATACAGACATTCGTTATTCAGAAAAGTTTGTTAAAGGAAAGTTCTTAATAAAGAAACATCAATTCACGAATAAATATTGTTTGATATATTATCATTATTATATTTGCACAGGCTTATTTATATCGATTATATGAAAACGTTACTCGTTATGATTGAATGCAAGCTGTGAAGTTAATTATTAGCTTATTTATAATTCATATTGATGAAAGCTGACCATGGCAACTACAACAATCAAGTCATATAATTCAATTTTCGCTATCAATCGTTTCGCACCACCAACTCCAATTCTTACTCCCCTCATTCTGAACATCCCTTCGCTCCGACCAATCATCGAGGGGATTAGATCTCCTTAATCCCTTACCAAATCTCCCACGACTCGGACCTGGGGATTTGTTCTCTAATTAAGAACGCATTCAGAGGAGAACTTTTCCCTCTTCTCCCACTTTCCCTTCTTTTTCAGAAGAAAACCTTGTTCATTAAACGACATTTTATATTAATTGGTGGATAAGAAAGAACTAATTGGTGCAGTTAAGCTGCATTTAATTGGGGACGGAAAGTGGACAGAAAAAAAACAAAAGGAGACGCATTTAGAGATTTTGCTTAAAAAGGGAAAAGAGGAAAGTTTTCTTTTCAAATTGCAGGAAATTATTGGTTTTTTCCTTCTTTTTCGAAGACAGTAATAAGCTTAAGTGTTTTTTCCCCCTTTTGATAAAGATGCTTAATTGGGAGATTTTGAAAATATTCGATGAATTTGGAAGTTATTAATAATTTATTCATTTTTCTTTCCTTGCAAAGCAAATGTTTTAAATTAAGCGTAATTATTAAAGAAATTATATTATTATTTACTTCTTTTTATTATCAGAGTTCATTTTATTCGTATCGCAGAAGGATTTCAATTTCTGATTTGATATAAAATTTTGAAAAATTGTGTTTATTAAATGAAAATTTTAAATATTTCTGTTTCAAAAGCAACTGGAAATACTGTTTTTAAAATTAATTATTTTTAAATAAACAACAGCTTTTTGAAAATAATATATTTATTAAATGAAATATTTGTTTTTAAAATGAATTCGAAATAATATTTTTCAATTAATTATTTTTAAACAGCATAAGATTATTGGAGTCTATGAGGATTTTTAAAAATCTGTAAGAATTCTATTTTTAAAACATTCTATTTTAAGAATGAATTATCGATAAAATGATTCTAAATTGTAAGGAGGCAAACGCGTTGCTATGGGATTTAAAATCAAATTCCCCCGTAAATTCATGGAAACAACAACAACAAAAAGTATGTACATAAAATAGTTCTGATTCATTTGACGTATAAAATAAAATAAAATAGAATAAAATTAAAAGGAAAAAAAAAAAAGAGGTAGCGAAAAGCTAAAGTAAAACATAAATAATTAGAAAACAAGCGAAAAGCTAAAGTAAAACATAAATAATTAGAAAACAGGAATTCTGGTTTTTAAGAATTTAGTGTCGCCCCGATGATATATATATATATATATATATATATATATATATATATATATATATATATATATATATATATATATATATATTGGTAAACAAATCATATTCGATGTAAATTTCCAACTGGGCGAAAAATGTCCGGACCAGGATTCGAACCCGGGACCTCCTGGCTGAAGCCGCCAGTGCTCTGCCATCTGGCGGCTTCAGCCAGGTATATAACTATATATATATACCTGGTATATATATATGCCAACTATATATATATATATATATAGTTATTACAAAACCTATTTCAGTTTTAAGGCTTAAAACACACACTTTTATTTTATTTAAAATGACGTCATCCACATCCGCTGAAGAATTCCTCATTTGCGACCCAGTATTAAACAACATCTACAGTAAAGTACGCATATGACGTCACTATCGCTGAATAATACACAAATCCAAAAAAGAGATATCGTCATTCAAGAAACTCGACAAAAAAAAATCTATCTAATGATTTATATGACTTCATTTGTTTGTAATATTAATATAGATAATTAAAATTAAATTTAGTTTCTATTAGCTCCATGTTTTATCAATGCCATTTGCCAGGTCACTTGCCACTCGTGTTACTCAAGAACTCATGGAGTCCTTCCGTTGGAGAGTTCCCTCTATAGTTTTAATCATCTTTAGCGCAAGATTTGCATGTGTCAGCTTTTCACTATACGAAGTTTATTGTATTGATGCATTCTTCAGTCATTCAGAACACTATAGACAGATTAGGACCATCTGTTGGGTGTGGAAATGCTTACATTTCAGAGTTATTGATTACTTTCCGAATAACCCTCGTAACATTATACTTTGACACAGATTTTGTGCAATACTAGTATATTCTATTAAAAAGTTTTAAAATGTAGTATCAATCTTATTTAAAACCCATTTGTGCCTAGCGTTCCATTTTTGGGACGTTTCGAATTTTAATAAATTTGTATAATTTTCTTCTTCTTTATAACATGAAAATTGTATGAAATAATTATCTATAAATGTCTTTGTCTGTTACCGAGAGATGACAGTGTAAGATGGATATTTATTTGCTTAAAATAAAGGCTTTTTTCGGAGTTTAGTGATTTTTTTCTTTTTATATATGATGAAATGTAAAAAGTAAGTTTATTACTGTTTTATTTTTTCCATCAATGATCCAAATAAATACGTCATAATCTTAAGTTATAGACGTTGAAATATGATTTTTTTGTTGTTGTTGTTGTGAAATTATATATTCAAACCAATTTCTTATGTCTTTTTGTGATGTACGTAATATAGGGCGCTAGGCAAGAATGGGTACAGATGTTTATTAACCATTTAGAGGGCAGTTATTTATGTAAAGTTCTCTTCAACATGATTATGAACCAAATTGTTTTTAAGCCTCAAATACGGTTATTAATAATTTATTATTACTATTACTTATAATGCTATTAGTTTCTGCAAAGAAATAAATATATATTTTTTAGTAATTCATAAAAATACTAATTATAGTAGTATATAATATACAATTTAAAAGATCATGTTATATAAATTTATACAAAACGTATAATTATGCATATTATACTATTACAAATATTATGCATATTTCATTATTTAGTACGTTTATATTTTATCAAATAAATACAAAGAAACTTTTAGCGTATTTTTTTTTTTAGCATTTCTCCAGTTCAGTTTGCAACATTTTAAAGGGATTTCACCAACAAGTTAGTGAAAACAAAATTCAGGGACAAATGGGTTAAACTTGCAAAAGTAGAAAAACTCAAAAATTGTTTTCGATCATAAATCAGTGTGCACAATGAGACTTTATTAAAAAATTTTTAATACTTAAAACTGCACAAAAGATAAGAAAAAAATCCTGAAAAGCTTTACATCAGGTGATTAAAAGGAAATAATTGATTAAATGAAAGAAAATAAAAGAAATTGCGTATTTTATTTTAAATAACAAAATCTACAAAATAAAATATTTTTTTTTAGAAAAGTATCAAAGTTATTAATTTCAGATTCAAAACAAATTATCTATGAGCGGTTGAGAAAGAAAAATAGTTAATTTTCTAAAAATAGTAAAAATGAAACTAAAACAATATAAAAAATAATAGATAATTAAAGCAAAAAGCTTTGACTTAATTGTTTGTTTTGAAAACTTTATTTAAAAAGAGGGAAAACATTGGATAAAAATAAGAGTTGTTAATAAATTAACTCCAATCTCCAATATACCAATCTTATGGGAAATAGAGAAGAAATGAAATATAATCACATCTTCAGTGTTTTTTAGATATTCGATCCCATTCTCCTTTTCTAGCGGCTGAACATTATTTTCAAGATTTCATAATTACTATTTGGGGAGTTGTTCACGCTTGAAGAAAGTATATACATTATGAAAACTTTTCACACAATTCTTTTAAAACTGTTTAATAGGCAGACTGTTTCATTTCCGTATCATTCTTTTTAATCTCCTTTACAAAGTAGATTTATTTTCTGAAATGAATTTAATGCATTATTCTTTATTGAAATTTCTGCATGGTAACGAATAATGTAAAATGACACATATAATTTCAAGTAAATTATTATTTGTTATAAAGTAAGAAGAGATTTATACATTTGTATTAATAGATACAACTGAAAGCAAAGCAACAATTATGGTACATTACAGAGTATTATAGGCAAAAATAGAACATGAAATTTGATTACATTCTTTTAAATCCGTATCGTCTCGATTTGGACGAAAAATAAAAAGCGGATATAAAAGTTTTAGAAGCTTTGAAATTGAATTTTTTTTTTTTATTTCATCATTTTAATTTATATTATCTTGTTATTGCTAAATTACAACAGTTATAAACAAATCATCAACGTTCCAAATAACAAATAAAAATTTTAATGCAATTATAAGATGCTGGTTAAAAAGAAAAAGAATATATATAAGATGCTCTAGATATTATATTCGATTACTATTATTATTTTGTTATTATTATTACTTATTTATTGTTACTTTTATTTGATTATTTCTCTTTTTATTAAACAAAAAAATATATACAAAAATCCTGACACTATCTTAAAAAATAATTTCGACGCTCAAAACCTTGATAAATGATAATGTGTTTAGTTATTTTAATATTTTATTTTTATTGCTTTTTAAGAGAAAAAAAAATAATAAGTTTTTGCAGACTTGTTTATTTAGAAATATTTATTTTATTTTTTACATTACTCTTTTCAGTGAAAAAAAAATAAAAGAAATTTAATAAAAAAATGAAGCAAAAGAGAGGAAAAAAAAAATAAAAACATAACCAAATTTAGTTGGAAAAAATTTAGTTGAATATAAATGCAGAGAAAAATATATTCAGCTTATGTAATATTGTTTGTCAGGCCAAACTCTAAAATGAGTGTCATTTATCACGATTGTTTCCAAAACATTTCAACCTCGCTTCAATGAGATGAAAAGAAATTTTTAACAGGTGTTACTCTATTTCATTAGGAAAAAGATATTACATTTTAATACAAGTGATACAGTGTTCTAGTTTATGAAGTTATAAATCACGAAAGCAAAACTGCAAAACATTTTCTGACCTGCTTCGGATTGTAAAATTGTTTCATTTTTTTTCTTTTCTTCGAATATTTTCTTTTAAAAAATAAATAATATTTATAAGAAGCTTAGCTCACTAAAGAAAAATATTTTGTCCCTTTTATTGTATAAAACCTAATGCAGTAAACTGTAACTAGTAGAAAAATATTTTTACAAAAAGTAAAATTAAATAGTGAGTTATTATGGAATATTTTTTTTTTTTACACAATATTAAACCAATTTTGTACCACGCTGCATAAATATGATAACGTTTTGAAGATATGCAGAAAATATTATCCGACAACCTTTATTGAATATCACTGGAATATTCATGAAGACAGTGAGGGCAAACTTGCTTTTGCCGCCTGATTGCCATCACTATTTCCGCCTTTGTTATTTGCAGTATTTTAACGTAATTTGCGGAATGAACATGCAGATGAAAATTTTGCAGAACTGGGGTTCATACCCAGGAGGGAAATTTTTTTTTCAATGGTACACCAATTTAGGAGAATTCTTTGGACTATATTAGTGTTTGTATTACAGCACCAGTAATGCTGCAATAGCGGTATACCCGACATAGTAAAAAATTGCAATATCATGTCGAAATTCCCAAAATACTGGTATTATAATGCAAGTAATTTTTAACTATTCCCAATAAAAGAAACATTGGCTCAAATCTGGCACACTACATGTATTATATTAATTTACAATAAATGGTAGGTAACTGTAATTAATATTATACAGGTAATTAAATATAATTAATGGCATACATTGTACAAATTTTAAAGATTCATAGAGGACACTGTCAACCAATAGCAATACATGCCTGGTAGCGTTGATGGAGTGATTGGAGTATAGATTAAAAGATGCTTGATATTTTACGCACACGTGCAACAGCAACGGATGTTAAAGCGATGATACATTGTAAAAAAAATAAATAAATAAATAAATCCGTTAAAATCCGGAAATTGTACAGGCAATCGAGACGCCAGTACTATTTCCGTATTTTAATGGAATTTATTTCCGTTAATTCCAGAGTAAATTCCGTTTCTTCACAAAATTTACGGAAAAAAATTCCGTTAAAATACGGAAATAGTACTGGCGTCTCGATTGCCAGTACAATTTCCGTATTTTAACGGATTTTTTTTATACAGTGTATCGCCAACAGAGTCAACTGTAGTCGCACAAACAAGATCTTTCAGATGTCCATAAGAAGTAATAGAGGGTCGAGAAATCGGGAAATCGGGCTGGCCAAGGGACTCCAGGCAAGACAATTGTTATCGTATTTTTCTGAAAAAAAGGTTTTATCAGAACTACTTCAAGGTGTTTCAATCGCTATTCGTTGGCGACTGTCATTTCAGCATGATGGGAAGCCAACCCATTTCAGCACTGTAATGCGCAATTACCTGGATGCCACTTTTAGCTCGCGATGAATCGAGGCTGCGTACGTACGCGACTCTAGGAGGATCTCGTCGCTTGAATATCCTTTATTGCTGCACATGTGGGTGAAATGCCTGACATCTTTAAATCTGTACGGCAATCGCTTCGTCGACGCTAGCAGATATATATTACTGATGGCTGATGTAATTATGAGCACTAAATGTAAACCTAGCTCTTGCAAATTACGTCGTTAATAAAAATTCCTTTCATGCCTATTTTCAGCGTTTTTGCATCAGCGCGTCACTTGCGCCCACACACTCCTGTGCAATAAATGATGGTTACAGTGTTCTCTATCAAACCTTTAAGTTTGTACAGTGAGTTTGAATCGTCCTGTATAACTTATGATTGAACTGCCCAAATGTGGCTTACTCATTTGCATTTTTCAATAGTGAAATGAAACTTTTAGTGAAAAGAAATATCAAAGTTTGTTTCCTCCTTAAATTTCGCATCGTAATCATACGATATAGTTCATTAACACTACATTGCCAACAAAGTTATAGGCACTTGAAGTTATGGAATCCCAAATCGTACTAGTGTGGAAAAGCGGGTGTTGAACTGCAGTGTTGAATCCACAAGTTAAATTTCCCCCCAAATTATTTTCTTTTCTTTTAATTCTAACTATGTGATGATTATTTCTATTCCTTTTCAAATTACAAATATTCATCTAAAAATAAACTCTTTTGTAAAAAATTGGTCAGAAAAGGAAACGGCGCGCGTATAAAAAAAATACTATGCGGTCAAGATATTTGTCTTCTAATTACTATTTTAAAAGTTGTTTTATTTTTTAAAAAAATACAGTTTGTGGGCGAAGATAAACGAAAAGCTGTAATAACTAGGGAGTGGTGTGTGTGAAGTTACGCATATACTAATGGGCAAATATAGTTTAATAAATCTTAGGAATGTTTAAATAATATTTGAGATTATAATTTATACGAGTTCATCGATAAGTGCATTTCTCTCCTCTTAAAAGTTATGTGTTCTATATAATTAATTCTGTCGCAGTTACTGTGTTCGTTATAAACTCATCAAGAAAAATGCGAACAATAGTCTGACAAAGGAAATGTCATTGTCCAATACATGAAATAACAATTATTTTTATTATTTTTATTAAAAAAATATAAAAAGCTTTCCAGTGAAAATATTAAAATAAACTTTAAAAAAATTAGTAAATTGATAATTCTTTATTCAGCTGCGAAAAAAAGTCTATCCTAAAAACACAAATTAAACTTTCCAAAAGTAATAATATTGCTACGCAGATATTTATACCTCCTCAAGTTTTAAGTTAAAATACACTATTGAATTTGATATTCTTACTTTAAAATCCTGTTATTTTATGGTTTTAGTCGTGATCGAAATAAATAGGATATAGAAATTCAATTTATAGGCTGAAACGTACAGTAACCTGATTTCCAAAAGGATGCACTTGAAAAAGTAAAGCACCGAAAACCATGAGTAGAATAAATTTAATTTTAACTGTTATTTTAAATTGCTATAGAAATATTTCAAAGTCAAGTATTACTGGTCAGCATACATTTTTTGTAGATAAGCTTTATCATTCAAAAGGATACTTTAACGCTTTAATAGAAAATAAACATATAATTTGCCAGATTTTATTTTCTCCTTCATGTACGTGTACGCTTTGAAAATAACTCCGCACCAACTTTTCTTTTTATATAAAATATACGTTTGCTGCTAATTTTGTCAATGTTATACGTGAGTGCGAAACAATATTAACAACTTAGTCAAATGGTCAACTTAGTCATCCTTAAATATTGCAACTATACATATATACATTATAATTTTTTGTAAATAAACAGCCAAAAATAAAAATAAATTCCAATAGAAAATAACATGATTACATTGTCCTTTTAAATCATTAAAAAAACCAATCTGAAACTGTTATCTAAGATAATAAAATTAAAATAAAGAAAGAAATAATTAGAAAATACAGTTGATATTGTGAAAACCTCTACAGGAGAACTAACTGCTCATATATAAAACAATTAACAAAAGATAAATCTGTGTGAAATTGTAATAACAATACATAGTTTTTCCAGAATGCTCCATTCATTTCCCATAACCTAGCAATTGAAGAGAAAGCCTTAACAAATCACCGAATTGGTTGTCAGTCAGTGAATTTATCTAATAAAATAAATCTCTTTAAGTAAGAATAATGCATATAGTACACACAGATATGCACGTTGTGCTTGCCTGCTTTAACAACAGCTTAGTAAAAACAACATAATAACAATATAATAACGTGTGTACACTGTATGCAAATTTTATTTGGAAAAAAAGTTTACAACTCATATTTCAGATCATTCCCTCAGCGATTAATAATTCTGGATATTTGAGATAGGTGGTACTAATGTAAACTGAAACATTGAACATGTGCTGAGCTCATGGGACTTACCTGTCTGTAAAATAATTTTTAGCCATACTCGAGAAATACTTCAGTGTGTAGGGGATAATTTAACAGACAGAATTGGCAAAAGTTAAGATGATGCTATCAATCCATTTAAATTTATAAAATTAATTGACTTCCTAAAAATGTATTAATGGGTGGTTTAGTTTTACCTGAAAAGATTATTTGTGAATATGCATTTTTTTTAATTTACATTATGAGTACAAATTTTAAAAGCTAATAATGTACGTTTTATCGTTCCCTCACTAGTCATTCTCCCATGTGAGAAAATGATTTTTGTGTGAGAGAATTGTTCTATTATTTTTAAAAACTTGTAGAAAAAAAATTGTTTAAAATTTAATGCTTTTGATGAAAATAAAAGCATATTTTTAATCAAATCGGTGTATAAAATGTTATTTATTGCTTAAAAAGTAAAGAAAAGTTAGAAATGAAACAAAAAAAAAGTTCGTGGATAAATTTCATCAAAAGGACTTGTGAAAGAAATTAGCATTGAGTTGAAAATATTCCTAGTATACAGCAGAAATGTAGCTTATCAATACGAAACAATTAAGAATATCAAGTCCTCTTAAACACATAACTATATCTTAATGCATGTAGGTTTCAGCAAAAAATTTATTTGTAAATTCTTTGAAGAAATTTAGGCTGTGCATTTCGAAAGAGATCGGCAACAAATAATTCTCCATTCGGGTATTATGCATACAAACAATGGGGACTTGATAAATTGTATTTAACAGGGCCTTCAAATAATTTGGGTTGGATAATTTTGGAGCATTAAATTGAAATGTATCTTGGAGAACTATTAGAAATCGATGACAAATTTGCCAAAGTAGATGCTGTTGATTCTATAGGCAATGGGAAGTTTAAGTGGCATACGAAAGAGGATATTTATGAGCACCCAATCTGTGACATTGTTTAAAAAATTCAACCTCTAGAGCCTTTTAATAACAGAGATATAGATTTAATTTTTCTGGTCAAAAGCTTTTTTTTTTAAATATTATTTGAAATGGTTTTTCACAAAATTGTCATTTCCTCATAGTGTAATAATACTCTCATTCAAATAAAAATCAAATAATTATAGAATTTCTTAATATCAAGCCTGACGGCTATTTTTTTAAACTTCTGACATGATTTATTTTTTCCTCATCACTATGATGAAAGTGTTCTATTTGCGTAAAATCGTCCATATTTCTATTTAAAAAGCGTATATTAATAATTCATTTCTCTTTTAAATTCTATTTTAAAAACATTTCACGTATTATTTTGTTTCGAGGTCTTTCATTTTTTATTTCAGTTTAAAATGACGATTTGAATTCTATTAAAATATCTGTTCTGTAATTTTTATTTTTTTACCATTCCCTTTTTTATCATTTATTCTAAAAGCCAGATTCACATTTTTTTGGAAATAAGCCGTTTTGCTTCATCTTTCTTCCACGCTTAAAAATATAGTTCCTGTTCTTTGGCCATTCTCACTGACTAGTCGGAATATCTGCATTGCCGTAAAAGTCATTCCGCCAGTGGGTATTTAATGAAGAAAGGTGAGTCAGGAACACAGATTTTGTGTATCAGCAGTTGTCTTCAAATCTCATGACTGTCACTAGGAAGTGATGCATTCTGAATAATAGAGAAGCTCTTATTTTAACATCGTTTAAATGTAGTTACGATGTGTAGCTACTCGAAGATAAAGCTATGGAAAGCTGTAAGAATTCTTTATCGTTGTGGCAAATATTTTTTCTCTGTATGGTGTTTTACTGATCTAATAAAGATATTTTCTTTAATGGATAACTCTCCTCTTGACTTATGGGGAAATCTCATATTTTTCGAACCTGTGTCACGTTAATAATGATGACTGCAAACTTGCTATAAATATGACGGCTGCGAACTTTACTAGTAATAAAGTTGCAAATTTTATATAGTTATAAATTAGTACAAATGATACTGGTCCGAACTCCAAAATTACGGACTGGTGTGATCATTTTCAGTGAAATCTTTATAATGGATCTAGAGAGGGATTATTGTGTTATTGCTGAAAGCTTCTCGTCATCATTACAAAATATAATATACGGCATTACATAATGAGACTATATAATGTTATGAGATATGATAATGTTATATATATATATACATATACATATGTTACGAAAATTAAATTTTCACGCTTCATCAAATTTATCCCAAATAAATTTCCTTTCTAAACTGATTCTGCAATCTTAGTTTATTAAATTATTCTCTATCTTAAATAATATTCCATTCATTCCGTTTACTTAAATTCATTTATATTTAAAGTGCGTATTTAAATATCTTATTTCCTTTCAAAATGTAGTCTAAAAAACATTTCCCGTAATCATTATTTGCTTTCAAGATTTTTCATTTCTCAAACTTAAATCGTCGCTATATGAATTCTATTAAAATTATCTCTTTGTACCATTTTATTTTATTCTAAAAACCGTTTGAAGTTCTTTTCCGGCGAAACTGTATTATTCTAAATTTCTTATGCCTGTGAAATACAGTTCTGTCCAGCTTCAATGTGCTATTGGTCGTTTTCCACATCTGCAGTGTCGTAAAAAACTCTACGCGTCTTATTATAAAACACGGAAACATCTGTTAAGGAGGTTAGATTTCGTGGCATTTGTTGTCTTATAAATCTGCGTCTGCTGTCTGGATGCGAGACATTCGAGTAATAGAACGTTTTTATATCGTCTTATACTAAATCTAGTTTCATTTAGTTTCAGGTGAAGTAACTACTGAGGTAGATGTTGTGGTTTATCGCAACAAACTAAAATTTGTGGTGGATACTTACAACTATATTCGATGAGAAAGAACCAATAAATTTTCTTCTGTTATGAAGAACTGTTCTTTTTTTTCTATGGAAATCACTTGTGTATTTCGATCAAAAGCCGACGGGCATAACAGGGACGACTGCATAAGTGCTATTTAATATAGCGAACTCCGAGATAGTCACTAAAAATTTGATCGCATGGTGCTTTACCTTTCGCTTTAACTTTCCTAAATATGGAATGATACGAAAGTTTTATTTTTAAAGCGTTATGATAGAATGTTATAGAGCTATCTCTGCTTTATTTACTTCAAACTTAATGACATGTTACCAAATTATCGCGATAACCATTATATAATATTATAATTCAACATCTTTTCTTTTTCTTTTTTTTAATTAAAAAATAAAAATAAAAATTAATAAATTGTGGTATCAATACATTACACTGACATTATACATAATAAAGCAGGATCAACTATTCTTAATTTAACGAATTGTTTCGTTTATAATGAACCAATATCCTAATCACCAATATAAGAAATATTAAAAAATTTAAACTTTCAAAATTGGCGAACGGAAAATCATCAAGAAGGCGAAATCATTTAAATAACCAGCAAATAATTAAATATATGTACGGAATCATAATTTGAAAAAATATATATTGTAAAACAAATTATAACTAAAACAATTTAACCAATGAAATATGACCTGAAATAATGAATCGATATCAGTATCAACTGATCCTTTGAACGAAATGTATGTTCTCAAAATTTAAAAACATTAATTCAAAAAAGTAAAACAACAAGTGATCTCAAAACAAGAGAAGAATCACGAATAAAATTGGAACTAATGATTAGTAACTCGTTATCAAGGTCAATATTACGAAATCATTAGTAAAATGCGGTTAATTTCTGAGCAAGAAATAATAAGCTGTTAGCTTAAAAGCTTATCTCTTACATTGCCCAATTAATCACTCCAAAAAAATGAAAGAAACAAATAATTAATCAACGTAAGACACGTACAGAACAACATTATGCACAACATAAACATAAATGGAACATGTGAGTTAAAACTTATTCAGCAATAGAATTTTTCACATCATATCTAAATCGCAATCATGTATCTGTAAATCACAGCAAAAATCCCGCCTAATTAATATATATGTAATAATAAAATTTTCGCCTCTTTTTCTCAGTAAAACTATTCCAAATTCTTAATATTTTTCCTTTTTTACCTATCTTTAATAATATCTTAATAGCTTTTGTCTTTTATTTCATGCATTTAAAGTTGCGTATTCTTTTATTATTCTAAAAAACCTTAATCCATTCGCCTAAAAACCCATTAAATTACTTTTTCATTTTATTCTAAAACTAAATTCTCTTTCTTTCGAATGTTTTAATATCATTTATTCTTTCGTGTTCTATACCCACAATTCCATGTGTCCACCAGTGCTATTTGCACTTTAATTCTGACGCCGTATAAAGAGTTCTTTATCGACGTCATCCTTTCCCATCGAATCGTAATTTGTTCTATGTCCCATCTTTCCCCACCTCTCTTCTAGATTGGTCTTTTACTGTTATGTAACCGTCCGCGCGTTGTTGTTCGGAGTACAAATATCGTTACATCGGCGATGGAGAGGAGATTTTTACGTTTTTTCTGGTTGTCTAATTAAGCTGCGTCGCTTGGAGTGAACTTTCGAATGTGTAAATCCTATTCTTATAATATCTAAAGTCTTATGAAGTGATGATCGATTTTTGTGAGTGGATGGAATAACTACTGGAACTGTTTTACTATGTTTTGACAATAAAACCAGTTTAAAAAGTGACGATGACTCTCTATATTCATTACGTAAGGGAAATTATCAATGTGTTTCGAGCCTGTCTCTCTCGCCACCCTGACTGCAATCCGGTATTTTCAATATAACGGATGGATGGTTTTGATTGCTCTACTACATTTTATGTCGAGGTGTACTGGTGTCGCCTAAATATCTGAAAGTCGGTAGCAAAATGCTACATAAGTCGGCAGGATTCGAACCTGTGCGGGGAAACCCCAATGGATTTATGTTTATAGTATTTTATTATGTTTTTAATTATGTTTATACTATTGCATTTTTATATAAATGAGTTGTCCTTCCTATATAGAATTAAGATCTAGAATTGTTAAAAAATCGAGTAACACCATGAGTGAAATAAATATTGATCCCTTTGACCCAGAGTCCGGTATGAAAATACAACCTTAGTTAATGCATTTTGAGAAATCTTGCAGTACCGAGAAAAAAGATTAAAATTGGAAATTAAATAATATTTCTAAATATTTGAAAGGAGAAGCATTGAAGGTTTATATAATTGATTGTCTGGAGTGCACTAAGTTTTGCAAAAATTTCTGAGCTTCTCACTGAAAAATTCATTAGTGTTTATATTCCAAGATTTTCTGAATTTGCAGCTTTAAAGTTAAATGACTTAAATGAATTAGAACAATATTTTCATAAAAAGGTTGAAGTGGGTAGGAAGTTACAATTATGTGAAACAATAATTGTGCAGGGACTCACAGATGGGCTAAAGCCCGAATACCAGAATTTTTTTATAGTAAATCCTCCAAGTAATACCACTGACTGGTATCGGACGGCAAAACAACTAGTAATAATTCCAACTTTTCCTGTAAATGCTGTTAGGAATAATTCACAAAATGTTAGGCCTTTTCAGCCTCATTACAATGCACCCAGACATGGATTCGTCAGGAGAATCCTAATTTAAATACAAATAATCCTCGATTTACAACTCCTAGAATGCAAAATACTCATTTCCAACAATGATACCCCACTAGACCTTGCAGGATTTGTCTTAACAAAGCGGTACTTAATGCCTATCATTTCGAAAGAGAATGTGTATTTAATGTTACCCCTTGTACCATCATATGCTCCTACTAATCAACAACAATCTTCTACTAATACTATATGACAATTGATAGTCTCTGGGTATGCAAAACAAAAAGAAATTCCTTGTGTTATTGATACGGGATCCACTATTTCGATTTTACCTATTAAATTTGTAAATTTATTACATGCTAAAGTTAGAAATATTTCTTTAATTATTATTGGCCAAGATAAAAGGTCTATACAAATTAATCAATCATGTAATTTATTTATTAAAGTTGGTAAAATTAAGCAGAATGTAAAATTTTTAGTATGTGATACTGATCTTGAGTACGCAATACTAGGGTTGCCAACCTGTGCACTCTTTCAATTCAATATAGATTGTGTAAATTGTAAAATTATGCAAGGAAGGACTATAGTAAAACAATGCATATCCAGAAAGGTACTAAGATCTCTTCATTTTAATATGAATAACCAATATGATGAAATGCAACCAGATTATGGAAAGTTAGTGACTCCTCAATCCTTCGCGCAGCCTAATATTAATGATTATAATTTAATTGGGGAAATAAATTCTGTAAAAAACAAAACTTTAAGGGATATTTTGAGGGATTATTTAGATATTTTTTCAAAAAATAAATATGATGTAGGAAAAATTAATATTGAGCCACAGCGCATTTTTCTCAATTCTGACCTACCTATATCTATGAGGCCTTACCGCACTTCAATAGTCGAAGAAAAGGAAATTTCAGAACAGATTCAATCATTATTAGCTGCGGGATTAATTAAAGAAAGTTATAGCCATTACTCCTCACCTATTACTTTGGTAGAAAAACGCGATGAAGGTAAGAAAACTAGGTTATGTGTAGACTATAGGAAATTAAATTCAATAATGAAAAATGATGCTGAACCATTACCCCGTATTGACGGAATTTTAGATAAATTGAGTAGTGCTCAGTATTTTTCCACCTTGGACTTAGCCTCTGGCTACTGGCACATACCCATACACCCAGCAGACACTGAAAAATTGGCTCTTACTACCAACTCTGGACTTTTTGAATGGAATGTTCTTCCATTCGGTGTGAAAGTTGGGCCCCCAATTTTCAATAGAACCATTAGAAGAATCCTAACTAAATATAAAATCGACTTTGTCTGCTATTATTTTGATGACATAATTATTTTCTCTTCAACTTTGGAAGAACATCTACAACATCTTACCAAAATTTTTTAATTATGTAGATTGGAAAATATCAAACTTAAATTATCTAGATGTAACCTTGTCAAAAATAAAATTAATTTCTTAGGTTATGAAATAAAAAATGGTACCTTAACTCCAGCTAATAATAATATAGAAGCTATCAAAAATTTAACCCCCCCCCCCCCTCAAACGTTAAAGAACTGCAAAGATTCCTAGGATCCATTAATGTCTATCATAAATTTATTGATAAATATGCAGAAATCAGACATCCCCTCAATAAGTTACTTAAGAAAAATATCATATGGGAATGGAATTCAGATTGTCAAAATTCCTGCCAAAAACTAAAAGATGCCCTAATTGCTAAACCTGTTTGAAAATTTATGACCCTAAATTACCCCTCCATATGTTTGTTGATGCCTCACAAGTGGCGGTAGGTGCAGTCCTTAAACAGCCAGATAGTAATAATTTTTTACATCCAATCGCATACTATTCAAGGGGATTGAGAAGTTATGAAAAGAACTATTTTATTACCGAATTAGACTGTCTTACCATCATTGACACATTAGATAAATATTATCACTACTTTCATGGTGTTAAGTTTACTGTACACACCGACCATACATCTCTTGTATGGTTAAAAAATGTTAAACATCTAAGGGGAAGATTATTCAGATGATCATTAAAACTATCTATGTTTGAATATGATATTGTCTATGAAAAGGGTTCAACAAATGTCGAAGCTGACATGTTGTCTAGAAATCCTACTACGTATTTTATTCAACCAGCTACTTTCCTTTTAGATGCTAGAGAAGTTATAGAGATGCAGGAAAAGGATAATGTTTGTGGAAAAAACTGTGTAAATGAAAATGGACTTATGATAGTGAAAAAGAAAGGTTTTAGAAAAATAGTAGTACCCATGTCCCTAAGAAGTAAATTAACTAAATAAATAAAATTAACTGGGTTAGAATTAAATTTAAATTGAATTTGAATCTAGGATTAAAGTTAATTACTATATTACCTCCAAATGGCTGCAATAAGTAGCGTACTACTATTTGTAATGGGAACTACATTTAAAAAAAGCTAACGCATATTATAAGTTTTATGTGCAAATAAACGTGTATTTGATCTTCTTTTAAGTATAAAAATGTAATTATATAACAATAAGCACATAACACTAAGAATGCAACATGTTGTTGTTAAACGTTTTGAGAATCAAATGCAACGCATAGACATCGTGTTTCACTTTATAAAAAATCATCAATTAAAAGCATATATAATTGAAGCGAAATAAACATTTAGTCAGTCAGAAGAATTTTTTTCTTCATATATTAATGCATACTTTTAAAAAATAGTTTCACTTCGAATCTTTTTTGATAAAGGAACTCACATTAGCACATAAAACCTAATTGCGCCGTTAATTTTCATTAGTGCTGCGTGTGTGTGCGAAACAATATTAATAACTTAGTCAAATGTTACCTCGTTAATTATTGCAACTGATGAGTTAATTAATTAAACACAGCCATTAGCTGGAAAAAGTCCCCTTTTCCGCATTGATCCCATTATTTACGACAAGGGTGGTGAACAACCTTTCTCTAATCCTTTTAACAGCAGTTATATATGACCCTGATGCTAAATATACGTCGTGCGCCGTTAAATTCGATAAAAATCATGAGTTACTGAAAGAAAAAGAAAAACGAACAAATGAAAATGCATCTACGTGAAACAGTTAATTTTATTTTGAAAATAATAATTCTTAAGATCGTGAGATAAAATAAAAAGAAGGCTTTAATTTATGGATGAAGGAAATTAATTAGTTTACATTTAAAGAGTTCTCGATTGAAGATATTAAAGAATGTAAAATATGCATTTTGAATTACAATTGATTTTTATTTGTCAGTTGAACAAAATATAAGGCAAATATAAACCTAATATTTTTTTCCCTTTCACATTGAAATTTTACCTTTGCTTTTGAAAACAAAATTTTTAGTTTAAATACTTTAAATTAGTTACCAAAAAGGCAGGTATTACGTTTTAACGAAACATTATTATTTTATTACAAATAATTTGATGTACTTTTTAATAAGACAATTGTGAAAACAACGAGTTGGAAATTGCTCGTCAAGCGTGGCAAACGAGGTGCTTATCGTACTATAACTAGTTTTATAAATATTTTTTGCACCGCATATTGTACTTAATGTATATTTTAGTGCACTTCATAAGTGCATAGAAATTTCATTCTGTTCGAAAGGCTGTAACAGCATTAAAATGCACTTGCAATAATTTTTTCCCATTGGCTGTAATGTAACGGAAAACTTTTGACTGTCCCTGTAATTAAACTATACATCCGATTTTCATAAAATTTTAAATGACTCGGCAACATTTTGCAACAATTATATACCGTGTATACTCGCGTATAAGTCGAGGAATTTCTGACAATTTTCGGTAAGCAAATTTGGGGGGTCGACTTATACGCGAGTCAGTTAAAAAAGCAAAAACAAAAACTTCGAATACTGCAAAAATATGGCATTTTATGTGTATGAATAGAAAAATAATATATAAAATATACAAATAATAATAATTTATCATTTTAAAAAAATTCAATGATTTGTTTTTGTTAACTTACTACCTTTTTTCATTGGCAAGTTATATCTTTGGTTTGATTTTGTGCAAAATTGAAGCAAAAAGTTAGGGGGTCGACTTATACGTGGGTTTTTGATTTTTTCCAGAATTTACATTCGAAAGTTAGGGGGTCAACTTATATGCGAGTCGACTTATACGCGAGTATATACGGTATTTAAAATTTCAGACCATTCGGTATGTTAGTTTTTGCTCGGTTATATGCGGCCAGACAGACGGATCGAACGCCGACTATAGGTGCTACATATTTATATAATTACGAACGCACCTAAAAGAGGAATACCCCCTACACGAATTCAGCACAAATCGTCGTACAAAAATGTCCCTGATACCAACTGATTGGCAATAATTACTATTAATTAATGTTTTTATAAATTATACTTCGGCGGCCAATTATATATTGAACTGGTAAAAAACTTTAGCATTTTCAATTCTAACATCTAATTGAATTCTTGGATTAATTTTACCTTTTTTAGGGTTCCGTACTTAAAAACTGAAAACGGAACTATTACACGATCACTCCTGTGTCTGTCTCTCCGTCTGTCACAGCCATTTTACTCGTAAACTATGGAACGTGGAAAGGTAAAATTGGCTGAAGTAATAAAGGCTATTGACCCACATATTTATCGATTATCAACCATTTACAAATATATGTAAGGAAAATGTAGAGGTGCTAATTAAGATACTTGAAAAAAAATCTTTTCTTATATATCGTGGGACAACTTTTGTAAAGCCGGACTCGAAAATATATTTCTTTTAATTTTATGTATTATATTTTCAGATATATCGTCAAAAATGCTATACAAAAATATTTTCCACCCTCTCTATTTCCGAATCTACTGACACTAAAACTATGAAAAAATTAGGGGTAGTAGAAGTTAATTTAAGCCTTGCAGGAAAACTTTTGTGATTACCCTAAGTTGCATAGTTTTTGAGAAATTCGCATTTTCCTGTTACACACATATTTCGATTTGCGGGCAATCAGCAAAGGAGTACAGGAGCGCTGTAGGTACCTATCATCGCAGAAGTTTAAAAGGATTGTTGACAGTGATTTTCGAAAAATAATGTCGGTAATTAGCCGAGATATTAACCATTAAAGACACGGACGATTTGGACATACATAAAGACACGAGCGCCATCGGCTTTTTAAAACCTAGATGACAACTTTTAATGATGTATTTGTATAATGCAATGCCCAGTTACTAATTCATATATTTATTTTACAGAATCCTCAGTGCGAGAGTAATACTTGCACTTAACCGCTATTGTTTACCTAACGGGAAGTTATTTTTATCATATAGTTTAGAAATTATGCAGATATAAAATTTTGAACTCCTGATGTTAAATATATTTTTAATAGTTTCGAAATCGATTGGAATGTGGGTATTTTTTTTTCATAAATAACTAAAATGTAATTTTAGATTTGCGTATTTGAAGCTTCTATAAATCAGTTTCTGGTAAAATTTTTATAGGCTACATTACATATTTTTGTAGAATGTTTATTTCATAATTTATGTATGTATATTTACTTAATGTTCGAAAAGAAGATGGAGAGAGGAGAAAACTCGCTATCCTAATGTTGTTCTCAACTGCTCTGCTCAACAAGTGCAAAACGTTTTGACACATTTACAAATTCATTTTTTAACGGAAAGATATAAAACGGGAAAACCTGGCCATGGAAGCGATTTGGAATCGAATTGTGTTTCCATTTTTTGATCAATCAATTACCTATTGAGTTATAAGTGATTTTGATCACGTGACAGACACGTTTTTCAACCTTTTTTGACTGGTTTTTTGTCCTTTCGCGATGAAATTCGTTTCAAAACGCCCACTTTGACACTATATTCCGAAAGTTCTATTGCGTTTGCAAAAAAAAAGAAAAAAAAACGGAAAAAAAAGCTCGATGACATAGTTTCTGAACAACAACACCTGCTAGTTTCATGCATTTTCAAACAAAAATGAATTGAAACTTATGTCATAAAATTGCCCTTTTGGATTTGAGAAACGTTTTTTTTTTTGGTTGTAATAGATTTAAATAGCCATAAAAAAATTTCTGATATACGTGTAAAACTTGATTCTTCTGTATTAAATGTTTTTTTTTTTTTTTATTTACTAGATGAATTGGGATCAATCATTTTAAAGAAAGTTAAGTATCTGAAGTGAAATGTTATAATTTGAGTTACGTATGTTTGCCAAAGTTACTTCGAGATTTCACCTTTCATCATATAAAATATGTTGAAGAGTTCATCCTCTCAACAGATCCGACATCATTTTACAGTGGAAAAAATGCTTGTCAACATACTTCTTTAAAAGTTCTTCATGTTCCACACTTGCACTTTTGCACTCCCGAAATCTTATCATAGAAGCTCACTTTGGGAATTAAATAGCGACCATATAAACCAGCCAGGAAAAATGATCGCAAGTATAACCCTTAAAACCTTGAAGCGTACGAATAATTTTCTTTTAACGTCAGTTAGACTTACAGACATCAGTTTAAACTCTCATCATTCATCATAACGCTTAATAAGATTTTAACATAAGTAAGAAAATATTTTAATGATGCATGCATTTATAATTCTCTAATGCTTATGAAAAATCTTTTATCTGAACGTTTTCCGTTTTTTAATATGTGTATTTTCTATCTTTATTTTAATTAGATTCTCTTAGCTGAAAATTAATTTTCTTTTTAACTAACAAAATTTTATTTCAGAAAAAGATAAACACGTTATATTTTCACTCATGCGACTGCGTTTATAAAACGCTGAAATAAATTGTGTAATGAAATAAATAGCATCACCATCATCAAAATAAGAGCAAGGTTTTAAGTTTATAAAATTCTCACGCTTGAAAACATACGTCTTTAAAAATTGTTACGATCTCTTAAAATCTTATCATATAAAATCACTTTGGAATATAATTAACCATGACCAGTAAAGACCATAACGACATTAAGGGTGTATTCCAATCCAAACTACTTATTTTATGATTCATTTTTGCGCTCAAACGCATCAAACAGGGAAAGTCTCTTATTTAGAAACTATATTATGTGCCGTGCTTCTCGATTTTTTGGTAAATGCAGAAAATATTGTAAAAAAAATACTGTCAATGTTGGCGTTTTCAACCGAATTTTCCGAAGCGGGAGATCTGGGAATGAAAAAAATAGTCATACTGAGAAAATAATTGTTTAAAACTCAAATTCTAATTAATTCAACGAAAAATGAAATGACACGGCCTCTTATACATCTATTCAAATATCACCTCAGTATGTTTCATGTTTTTACTTTTAAAAATGAGTCTGAAAATGTCTCAGAAAATTTCGAGCTGTTGAGGGTGGAAAAATATTTTTTCGAATACACCCTTAAACCAATCGGAAAGAATACTCCTTAAAATTATTTGAAATAGGCAGGGAAACTTAATTGGCATAAGTTTGACCAGGGGTCGACAACCAATGACTCGTGGGCCACTGAGTGACCCATTTCATAATCTCAAGTGGTCCACTTGAATTAAAAAGATATATAATACAGGATGTCCGGTCTCAACGGTGTCCAATGGCTATTGCCTAAACCGTTAGTCATAGACATATAGTTCCAATTGCAAAAATGTTTAAAATCAGGTAAACAAATATTTTAAAAGCGATTTGGGTCAACAAAAACATTTCTTAAAAAATTACGAAATTAAAATTTTTATACGGTCCTCCGGTCCTATAAGTTATATTTAGTAAAATTTTCCTTTTACACTAACAAGTAATACACAAAAAGTCCCGTTATTCTACGATTAAAATTGACCGAGTAATAGCCGTTTAAAATTGAAGCATATTTTTTGCTGCAAATTGGTGGTCACTCACAAATTTAGTCGAAATATAATTTCGTCAGATATATGAAAAAATGGTCGAGAGTAAAATTAATATTGCAATATAAACTTGAAATCTTTAATTATTCTGACATATTAATGCAAAATATACAATTTGTAACAAACATTTAAGAAGAAACAAAAAACAGAATTTTTGTTAAATAAAATAATGCTAAATTAACGGCCTCAATTCTTTACAAAATAATACGTATTTTAAAATATTATTAGATTACACTAGCCTGCAAAAGTTGGGTTATGTCATGTTTTTTAGCGTTTGATAATTGATTCTTTTGTATTCTGTACCGCTTAATCTGAAATTGACCTTCATTTTTAACCATCACACCAGGATTTTTCGCAAATTTCAAAGTTGAAGTCTCCTCCCTCATCTCATCGGACCACTCAGCTATTTAGCTGTAGGAAATCCCAGGATAAGCAAAAATATCCAATAAATTATTGAATAAAATAAAATAAAATAAAATAAAACAAAAAAAGTTTTACATATGTTTTATAGTAAGAGATTTTCGCTATATTTTAACTTACACATTTACGATTTGAAAAAAAAAATTGTAACGTGATGGTTAAAAATGAAGGTCATTTTCAGATTCAGTGCTAAAAAGTACGTAAAAATCAATTTTCAAAAGTTAAAAAACACAACCATCTCCTCTACTTTATAGTATCCGATTTTTGTTATTCTTTAACTTTACAATTTATGATTTATGAAATATCCTGACATGATGGTTACAAATTAATGTAATTTTCGGATTCAGTGCTAAAAAATATATAAAAGATAAAAAAAAAAACTAACAATCGCAGTCTTGTATTATCTAATCTAAAAGTTTTTCTTAAACTTCTTGGCGGTAATCTATCCGACATTTTTTGTGTTATTCTGTAAAATAAGTATAAATGGTAACCACCGAAAATCATAATAATATTAGATTGTTATTGGATTTGTGCCAGTATGTAAAATGTTATCTCGATCGGATATTTAAATGTCAGTTAAAGTTCGACCGCAAATCTTGAACTGCAAAAATATACATACGATCGTTGAAGTAACATAAAAACTTAAAAAGTAACATAAAAAAGTAACATAAAAAAAAACAGTTTTTGTTACAAGAAATCATAAAAGAAACAGTCTCAAATCTTGACAAAATAAAACGTATGTGATTTTAGCCAATCTGAAACTTAATAAACGTTAACTTAATCGTAATACTGTACGATTTTTTTAAAAGCGCAGATACACATGAAATAAAATCTTCGAATACTTTAAGCACTTGATATGTGACCCCTCAAAGCCAAGCCAAACTCATTTGTTTTCAGAGCAGAAAAGTGGCATAAGTCATACATTTTTAAAGTTTTATAACTCGCTCAATTTTAGTCTTATATGAATGGGACTTTTTTTTGTCTTACTTGTCAGTGTAATGGGAAAATTTTACTGAATATAACATATAGGACCGGGGGACCGTATAAAAATTTAAATTTCGTAATTTTTTAAGAAATGTTTTTATTAACTCAAATCGCTTTTAAAATATTTCTTTATCTGTTTTAAAACATTTTTGCAATTGGAACTATATGTCTATGACTAACGGTTTAGGAATTAGCCATTGGACACCGTTGAGACCGGACACCCTGTATAAAAATAACTCATAAAAGATAAATATAAAACGAACAGTTAAGGAATGGATTAAAAATAAACTGAAAATAAATAATAATAATAGCATTTTTGTTTGATTACAAAGTTGCAGAAACGAACATGCATAACGATTACAGCGATTGGACGAACGAAAGCGCGGCGGAAAGCAACATCCAGTGACTTCTTTCCACACATTTGCCGCGCCTTCCGCTTTTGTCAATCAAAATTCAGCTTGAGCTGCTGCTATAGTTTGGCAGTAAGGAGGGTTTGTTCTCTCAATTCACACTTAGTTGTAGCACTTGTTCAGTAGCGCAATAATAGTGTCATAATTATTATTATACAGTGGCATACTTATGAGTATTAAAACAAGTTATTATAATAGACAAATAAAAAAAAAAGAAATTGTTTCAAGATGTGTAGGAAGAAAAGTATGAATATATCAAAAATGGTGAGAACTTGATATGTATTTTATACACAGATGTAATTACCACCAGAACTTTGAATATTGAGCAAGACTTTTCTTCAAACATAAAAATGGGAGTGAAATTCCAAATGAAAAAAAAAAAAAAAAAAAAAAAAAAAAAAAAAAAAAAAAAACTGAAATCATTGCTAAATATGTATTACATCTTGAAAAAAAAAAAAGACTTTTAAAAGGAAAACCAAAGGAGACTGTTTTAAAATGAAAATACCACTAAGCCGAAACGTCTTCTTAATACACACATTTTGATTGATTGCGATTTGCCTCGAAAAGTGTTGCCGAATCCTGAGTTAGAAGTAGAAACATGACTTAAGCTGAACCCTTAACTTCTGTTAGTGGTTTCACCGACCGCGGCTTTTTTTTCAATTTTCATACTTTAACTTCTAATTTTCAGTTTAACTATAGTTTCAGGGAAATTTTTCTTTGTTTGAAGCGCTAAAAGTATCGCTGGAAGCATTTGAATAGGCGAATGTTAATTATAACTGTATATAAAATTTAGTACAGAAGCAGTATCTTATTAATTAATTAGAGAGCTTAACAGCACTTTAATGAAAAGCAACAAAAAGTCTGTATGATGAATTCTTTTATATTTCTATGATGCCTCTGTAAAATCTTTTATCTCAATATTTTTCCTTAAATACTATTGTTTCTTTTGATAGAAGTTAGCTACTATCAGCTAAAAACTGTTTTTCTTTATATTTATTAAAATTCAGTGCCGGTAAGTGTTTTAAAAACATTATATTTGCATTCATAAAACTGTATATTCTGCGCGTTACCACCATTGTAAGACGAGCATAAAACCTTTGGATTGTTTACTTATGCGTATAAGCATGCATCCTGAAAAGTTCTTCATATTGAATCTTGCCGTTTTTCCAACAAAATGTTAACCCAGAAAATTTATTCTCAAAGCAATTGATTAAAAACTACATAAACCAGTAAGAGGAAAAAGATTTCAAGAGGAACTACTTAAAATTGCTAGAAATTAGCAAAGAATCTTTTTTCGACGTAAGTTAAAACTAAAAACCTAAATTAAGCTTAAATTCTCATAATTTATAACACTTTATAAACAAGCAAGAAAAAATGTTTTATCGAAACATTTTATTTTATTTTTCCAATACCTATAACGGGCATTTTGATTTTAAATAGCTTCGCTTAGCTCAAAGTGTTTTCTTATGCAAACTAAGTTAAACATGTCATACATGCACTCATAAACATGTCATATTTGCACGATCTAAACGCTAAATAAATAACTACTGAAAAAATCTTAATATAACCATTTTATTATGAGCAGCATGGAATTTTTGAAGCCTTTATAAAATTCTTACGGTTGTGAACATATGTCTTTAAAAGTTTTACATACCCAACGCGTGCGCATTTTTACTTCTAAAATATTATCATAGAAAATAACCTTGCAAATTAATTAACAACCAGATAAACATGTAAGGACAGAAGAGCGAAAAAAAAAAACCCAACTTAAAATAACTCAAAATTTACGAAAAATCTTTTTTGATATAATTTAGACACATAAATTAAGCATACAAATTTATTTTTAATTAGAGCGCTTAATAACACTTCAATAAAAAGTGAGTAAATACTGCTTGGTGAATTCTTTTATATTGCTATGATGTGCCTGAACAATCTTTTATCAGAACAGTTTCCTTTTTTATATACATTTACGGTTTATTTTGATTCTAATTAGCTACTTGCAGCTAAAAAATGGTTCCTTTTTTGGCTATCAAAATTCATTGCCGGAAAGAGTTAAAATTTGTTCTTTTATAAAAGTACGTAGTCTAAGCGTTACTTCACCATAAGACGAGCATGAAACTTTTCAAGTGTTTATAAAACCCTTACGCTTGTAAGCACACCTCTTTAAAAGTTCTTCATATTCCAGACTTGAACCTTTACACTACTAAAATCGTATCCGAGAAAATAGCTTTGAAAATTAATTAACGACCAGATAAACCAGTCAGAAGAGAAAATCGCAAGAGAAACAACTTAGAATAACTCTAAAGTGGCGAAGAATATAAACGCGACTTGAAATATCGACACTTTTCTGAAAGGACCTAATTAAGCAAATGGGTCGTAGAGGATGAAAGGTATTTTCACTTTACTTGGAAAGGAGCTGTGCCTTACTAAATCCTTTTCTCTATGTCTTGCACAGTAACGGCTTGGAAGAAATTATTTAAATAAATAGTAAACATTAAGCTTTACAGTAATTAATATTAAGACAAAGGCTTTATTAAGATTTAGTTACATAGTAAGAAATTATTTTCGAAATGATCAATAAAAAATATATATAATGAGTTACAGATAAAAAGGATTAGTGATAAAAAATGTTTTCGGAAAATTTAACTTAGTGTTTGATTTTAATAATTTGGATTAAATTTACACAAAGTAATTAAGATTAAGAAAAGACTTTATTTAGGTTTAGATATAGAATAAAAATAATTGCGGAGATGATTACAAATTAAATTTATTATAAGGTGCAAGTAAAAATAATAAATATTTTTTGAAAATTTTTAATAGTTACACATTTTTAATAGCTATAAATTTTTATTAGTTATGAATTTCTAAATAGCTACTTGCAGCTAAGAATTGATTTATTTTGAAATATCAAAATTAATTGTTGGAAAGAGTTTTAAAAACATTATATTGTCAGTGATAAAATTAAATAGTCTAAGCGTTACCATCCACATAAGACGAGAAGGAAACTTTTCAAGCGTTTGTAAAATTGTTACGCTTGTAAGCAAATGTCTTTAACAATTCTCAACATTCAACCCTTCCATATTTCTATTCTTAAAATTTTATTCTAGAAAATCACTTTGGAAATTATCTAATGACCAGATACCAGTTAGAGGAGAAAATCGTAAGAAAAACAACTTAAAATAACTTGAAAGCGGTGAAGAATATAATGGCGACTTAAAATATCGACACTTTTCTGAAAGGACCTAATCAGGCAAATGGGCTGTAGAGGATGGGAGGCGTTTTAATTTACTTAGAAAGGAGTTGTGCCTTTCTAAATACTTTTCTGTATGGCTTGCATAGCAACCGCTTAGAAGAAATTACCTAAATAAATAGTAAACTTTAAGCTATAAGGTAATTAACACTAAGGCAAGGCTTTATTTAGATTTAGTTATATAGTAAGAAATTATTTTGGAGATGATCAAGAAATATGTATATAATGAGTTACAGATAAAAGGATTAGTGATAAGAATGTTTTCGAAAAATTTAACTTAGTTTTTGATTTTAATAATTTTCATTAAATTTGCATAAAGTAATTGACATTAAGAAAAGACTTTATTTAGGTTTAGCTATAGAATAAGAATAATTTTGGAGATGAATACTGATTAAGTTTATTGTAAGTTGCAAGTAAAAATTATAAATATGTTTTCGTTAAATTTTAATAGCTATAAAATTTTATTAGTTATAAATTTATAATTAGCTATACTTGCAACTAAAAATGTATTCATTTTTTAATATCAAATTTCATTGCCGGAAAAAGTTTTACAAGCATCATATTGTCATTCATAAATTTAAATAGTCTAAGCGTTACCATCACCATAAATTGTGCATGAAACTTTTCAAGCTTTTATAACATTCTTACACTTGTAAAGCACACGTCTTTAAAAGTTCTTCACTTTCAAAACTTCCACTTTTCTATTCCTAAAAACCTAGTAACCTAGAAAATGACTTTGCAAATTAATTAACTAAAAGATAAACCATTCAGAGAAAACGGCAAGAAAAACAACTTAGAATAACTCGAAATTGGCGAAGAATATAATTGAGAGTTAAAATGTAGACTCTTTTCTGAAAGGACCTAATTAAGGAAATGGGCCGTAGAGGAGGAGAGGCGTTATCACTCTGCTTAGAAAGGAGTTGTGCCTTTCTAAATCCTTTTCTATGGCTTGCACAGTAACGGCTTGGAATAAATTACTTAAATAAATAACTTTAAAGTAATTAAAATTAAGGCGAGGATTTATTTAGATTTAGTTATATAGTAAGAAATTATTTTGGAGATGATCAACGAATGTACTTATAATGAGTTACAGATAAAAGGATTAGTGATAAAAATGCTTTCGGAAATTTTAACTTAGTTTTTGATTTTAATAATTTTGATTAAATTTACATAAAGTAATTAACAAAAAGTGACTTTATATAGGTTTAGTTATAGAATAAGAATAATTTCGGAGATGACTAAGGATTACAGTTGTTATAAGTTACAAGTAAAAATGATAAATATCTTTCGAAAATTTTTAATACTTATAAATTTTTAAAAGTTATAAATTTCTAGTTAGGTACTTTCAGTTAAAAATCGGCTCGTTTTTAGGTATATTTCGTAAGAAATACTACCTATTACATTCTCCTCTTTGTTGGATTTTCTGAAAACATTCTGCAGATCTACGCCGATCATGACTCCTAGAATCCAAACCACCCCCAGTTGAAAACTTTATTTATCTATCTATCTATATATATATATATGTATGTATCACTTTTTTATAGACACGATAACTTCCAAAATTCTGCATAAATCTCTTCCAAACTGATACATAAAATCAAGGTCGTTAATGGACAAAATCGGAGTCAGATGGTGGAAATAGGGAGGGGGCTTTAGAAAACCGAAAAAAAAACATAACTTCTTAATTATAAAGATATCGAATCACGTTAACGTTATTATTACTTCTAGAAAAAATGCTAAAAATTTATGTATCTCAGAATTTTGATAAAAATAAAAATGGGTTCAAGGGGCGAAAAAAAATGGGTTTTAAGAGAAAAAATTCATAACTTCTTCAGTTCTCAAAACATCAAATTCACTTGAACTTATTATAAATTGTCTTAATACTATCTACAAGTTTTATACTGGAAAGTTTTTGATATGAACAACTGTTACTATAAAAAAAAAAAAAAATAAAATAAATAAATAAAACCGGAAAAAAAATGGCGGGGGGAGGTTTAAAGAAGATAAAATTCTTAACACCGTTAATTCACAAGATGTCCAATCCGCTTAGATTTATTAAACATCGTCTCAATATTATCTACAACTTTCATACTGACAAGCATTTGATAGCACCAACTCTTACAGCAAAAAGAAATTCAATAAAAATAGCGATTGATGAAAAAAATTTCGTATAAGGGTGTACTCAAATCAAAACTGCTTACTTTCTGACTCACTTTTACATTCATTTTTACTCTCAAACGCGTCCAACTGGCAGAATGTCTTATTCAAAAACTGCATAATGTGCCGTATTTGTCGATTTTTGGATAAAGGTAGAATACGCTTCAAAAAATGCTGTAAAAGTGGGCATTTTGAACAGAATTTCCCGAAACGATAGTGCAGAAAACGAAAGAAATGGTAGTACTAAGAAAGTAATTGTTTATAAATCAAGTTCTAATTAATTAAATGAAAAATAAAACACAGGTCACTTATAAATATCTTCAAAAAGTCACGTCAGCAAGTTTCATGTTTTTACTTTTGGAAAAATATTTTTTTAATACCGATTTAAATTGATTCTGATAAAACCGGCTCTTAGAGAAAAATGAAATAAAAAATTCGTCTAAAGCTGCCATATAAAATTATTAAACTGGGATTGTCTCTAATTTACATTTAGTTTTTATTGGTGAAATTAGTACTTAATTTCGAAATCTACCTCCGCCTGTAGGCCGATCCAGAAGGGATCAAAATTCATTGATGGAAAAAGTTTTAAAAACATCATACTGGCATTCATAAAACATAGTCTATGTGTTACAATCATCATAAAACGATCAGGAAACTTCTGAAGCGTTTATAAAAATTTCACGCTTGTAAATATATGTTTTAAAGATTTTTTTCGTATTCAATACTTACATCTTTTACTCTTAAAATATTATCGTAGAAAATCACCTTCCAAATTTATTAACGACCAAAAAAAACACGACAGGAGAGAAGGTAGCAAAGAAAAAAATCCTCGAAATTTATGAAGAATCTTACACTATTAAAACTTTTTCTGTAAAATTATAGAGAATCTACTGGTAATCCATTATCTTAAGTGTTATGTAAAATTATAGAGATTAGAAAAACAGAGATTCTATTAAATAACAGAAAAAATATCCGGTAAATTTACAGTAGACTCCGTAAATTTATATCGATAAAAACACACTAGACTCAGTAAATGTTTTTAAATTAATTAATTTTTTAATCATAATAATTTAATTTATTTTTCGATATTAGTTAATTTTTGAACTTCGAAGAATTAGAATTTTTCGAGGGAATTTGAATTGCTGTATCACTGAATTTTTTAATACCTATTTCTAGCCGTCTCGGGATTTGATCCTGAGAACTCGAGGTAGGAGACGAAAACTTTACTGCCAGTGAGTAGGAGCTGTTACCACCGTATGCAAAGGATGTCTTTTATGATTAAGCTTAAAATCCTTAAAAATAATTTTTTTTATTTTTGTAAATTTCAACTTAAATATTATTCAAGGGTACATTATATACATTATAACAGGCATTTATCACAAAAAAATTTAAAAAAAAAATTTATTTTTGAGAAAAAAAATGGAATTTTACGCGTTGTCTTAGAAATCTTCGAAATGCCCCATGCGTCTTCAATATCAATGAAAATCCCCAATATTTTTTATAAAAGTTTGGTTTATATATATAAATAAAATCAAGCATTGAATTTTATATATTTAAATTTAAAGGTTAAAAAAAAAAAAAAAAATTCAAAATTTCAAAATTTTTTCGAAAAAATTTCAAAATTTTTCAATTTTTTTTTTTTAACCTTTAAATTCAAATATATAAAATTCGATGCTCTATTTTATTTATATATATAAATCAAACTTTTATAAAAAATATTGGGGAGTTTCATTGATATGGAACGCGCAGGGGGCACTTCGAAGATTTCTAAGACGACACGTAAAATTCCATTTTTTTCTCAAAAATAAAAATTTTTTAAATCTTTTTTTGTGATAAATGCATGCCATAATGCATATAATGTACCCTTGAATAATATTTAAGATGAAATTTACAAAAAAAAAAAAAAAAAATTGAAAAAATTTGAAATTTTGAAAATTTTTCGAAAAAATTTCAATTTTTTTCAACTTTTTTTTTTTTTAACCTTTAAATTCAAATATGTAAAATTCAATGCTCTATTTTATTTCTATATATAAACCAAACTTTTATAAAAAATATTGGGGATTTTCATTGATATGGAATACGCATGGGGCATTTCGAAGATTTCTAACACGACGCGTAAAATTCCATTTTTTTCTCAAAAATAATTTTTTTTTTAATTTTTTGGGATAAATGCATGTTATAATGTATATAATGTACCCTTGAATAATATTTAAGTTGAAATTTACAAAAATAAAAAAAATTATTTTTAAGGATTTTAAGCTCCACAGTCCCCTTAAGCGAGGAAATACTTTTACTTTTAATTTACTTTTAATGCGAGGGTGATTCAATCATTATTGTCCCGAGTGTGTATAAAATATTTGTACACTCGGGACAATAATGATTGAACTATACTAAAATTTATGCACATGGTGAATGAAAGAACCGCAAATGAATGTCATTAAAAATCGCCGCTAACTTCGCAGAGATGAAATTTCCCTTTCTAAAATATTCTAAAATATTCTAAATTTTAATAAAACAAATTTTCAACCACATTTTCTTCTTTAATATTTCTAATAATATTATAAAACAATCTTAAAAGTTTGTATTGAGTTACAGGATATAACAAAGTTAAAAACATCTTTAAATAAAGACATGGAAATCCCTACGTTAAATTTGATATAATAACAGGGTCTGTAAGATGATGACCGAGAAACTCGATTGAATGCATTGAACTGAGAACTAGTATAAATGTACAGAGAGTCTCGGGTTTTTTTTCTGTGTTTTTAAAGGAATTTTTTACAGCGTATTTTCACATAATTTTGATCAACAAAAATAAATTAAGCTTAAATTTTTATTATCAATTAGAGCACCTATTAACACTTTAATAGAAAGTGAAAAAATACTGCTTGGTGAATTCCTTTATATTGCTATGGTGTGCATTAAAAATCTTTTATAGGAACTTTTTTTCTTTTTTATATACGTGTAGGTTTATTTTGATTCTAATTAGCTACTTCGGTCTAAAAATTGGTTCTATTTTTGACTATCAAAATTCATTGGCGGAAAGAGTTTAAATTTGCACTCGTAAAACTATATAGTCTAAACGTTATCGTCACCGTAAGACGAGCATGAGACTTTTCAAGCGTTTCTCTAAAATTCTTACGCTTGTAATCACACGTCTTTAAAAGTTCTTCATATTCCACACTTGTACCTTTCTACTTCTAAAATTCTATCCTAGAAAATCACTTTGCAAATTAATTAACGACCAGATAAAACAGTCAGCAGAGATAGTCGAAAGAAAAACAACTCCGAACAACTTGAAAGCGGCGAAGAATATAAGGGCGAGTTAATATATCGACTCTTTTCTGAAAGGACCTTATTAGGCAAATGGGCCATAGAGGATGAGACGCGTTTTCACTGCATTAAAAAAGGAGTTGTGCCTTCCTAAAACCCTTTTGCTCTGACTTGTATAGTAACGGCTTGGAAGAAATTAACTAAATAAATAGTAAACTTTAAGCTTTAACGTAATTAACATTAAGGGAAGGCTTTATTTAGATTTAGTTGTACAGAAAGAAATTATTTTTGACATGATCAAGAAATATATATATCTATAACGAGTTCCAGATAAAAGGATTAGTGATGATAAACATGAATTCGAAAATATAAAGGTTTCTCAGAATTCTTAAAATTGGAAAAATGGAAAAAAAAGACCATTTTCAACATTTAATATGTTAAAATGTATATGATTTTAAAACGCAATTTTTATTGGGATTAAAGATATATGTATGTTCTTTCATTCCATGTATTTAAAAAATTGCAAGATGCATTTATAGAGGGATCCAAACTGGCAGACATTTGACGAGTACAAAATTGGTATAACAGCTTACGCGCAGGATTACAGAATGGATATTGCAACTAGAATGAAAATTTTGTTGCTTACTTACACTTCAGATTGTAATAACTACTCTGAACATAAATAGATTTGTATTTAAAGCATTTTTATATTTTTAATATAAAGTTGTATTTAGATAATACAACATTTTGAAAATTTCAACAGTATAATCAACCAACAAAATATCTTTTTGAACAATAAAAAGGAAATTTTAGGTTCCGCCTATACAGACTAACATGAAACACATGTTTTGAAAATTTCATGAAAAAAATATTGTTAAGTGTTTGAGATATCGTACGCGTTACGCCCAAAAACGTCATTTGGAGAAAAATGACTTCAACTTTCGGCAACGCCGCTTCAGCTTTTGAGCAGGTATAATTCTAAAAGCCGTAACTTTTGTTCTAATGACAATTTCAAGGACGCAATTATACCAAAATGCCAAGAAAAAATAGGAATTTAACTTCTAAAAAGTTTAATATTTCGAAAATTTTGAGCATTTAAGAGTCCTGAGACCCTAATTTTGAACTATTTTTGACCCTAATTTTGAATTTTAATAATTTTGATTAAATTTAGATAAAGTAATTGATATTAAGAAAAGGCTTTATTTAGATTTAGTAATATAATAAGAATTATTTTGGAGATGATTAAGGATTACATTTATTATAAGTTGCAAGTAAAAATGATAAATATGTTTTCGAAAATTTTTAATAATTATACATCTTTAATAGCTATAATATTTTAATAGTTATAGATTTCTAATTAGCTACTTGCAGCTAAATATTTATTCATTTTTGAATATCAAAATTCATTGCCGGAAAAAGTTTTAAAAACATCATATTGCCATTCATAAAATTAAATAATCTAAGCGTTACCATCACCATAAAATGTGCATGAAACTTTTCAAGCGTTTATAAAATACTTACACTTGTAAGCACACGTCTTTAAAAGTTCTTCATATTCCTGACTTGAACCTTTCTACTACTGAAATCTTATCCTAGAAAATCACTTTTCAAATTAATTAACGATCAGATGAACCAGTGAGAAGAGAAAATCGCAAGAAAAATAACTTAGAATAACTCGAAAGCGGCGAAGAATATAATGGCGACTTAAAATATCGACTCTTTTCTGGAAGGACCTAATTAGGCAAATGGGCCGTAGAGGATGATAGGTGTTTTCACTCTGCTTAGAAAGGAGTTCTGCATTTATAAATCCTTTTCTCTATGGCTTGCGTAGTAACGACTCGGAAGAAATTACCGAAATAAATAGTAAACTTTAAGCTTTAAGGTAATTAAAATTAAGGCACAGATAAAAGAGTTAGTGATAAAAATGCTTTCAGAAAATGTAACTCTTTTTTTATTTTAATACTTTTGAGTAAATCTACATAAAGCAATTAACATGAAGAAAAGTCTCTATTTAGATTTAGCTATAGAGTAAGAATAATTTCGGAGATGTCTAAGGATTACATTTATTATAAGTTTCAAGTAAAAATGATAAAAATATTTTCGGAAATTTTTAATAGTTATAAACTTTTATTAGTTATAAATAATAAGCTAGTTTCAGCTAAAATCCGCTGGTTTTTATTAGCGAAATTCATTGATGTAAAAAGTTTTTAACACATCATACTGGAATACCTGAAACTACACTGATGTCCAAAATTAAGGACCAGTGACAAAATGCTAATTTTTAAGTAAGCGAATACTCAAAAGGAAATAATATAATTCAAATAATTACTATCCCTACAGCAAAGCTAGTCCATATAGCATCTCATTCATGTCACACATGGTCACAAGTGTCACAGTCACTACGGTGAAAGAAAAGAATAGGAAATTCCACACGTCTCAATATGAGTCTCAAATGATCAATATATGTGACTCCATTGAGACGTCAATGTGACTGCTGCATTGTGACGAATCACCAGGTGACTTTACAATGTAGTTACATTGTGACTTTCATGTGACTGTCATTTTTAGACTCAATTTCAATGTCATCATGAACGTTGCATTAGGATAAGTCACCAAATAATGTCACATTATAGTCACATGTTGACTTTTCACAAAAGGGCACAATGGTAACTTCACAGGAGTGTCTCTGCTACCTGAAAGTCATTATGTGACTTTAATGTGATATTATTTGTTAACTTATCACAATGCAGCGTTCACGATCACTTTGAAATTGAGTCTACAGATGACAGTCACATGAGAGTCACATTGTAACTACACTGTAAAGTCACATGGCCACTCGTCACAAAGCAGCAGTCACAGTGACGTCTAAGTGGAGTCACATATAGTGATCATTTGAGACTCATAACGAGACTTATGGAATTTCCTATTTTTTGCTTCACCGTACTGACTGTGACACTTGTGACCATGTGTGACAGGAATGAGATGTTATATGGACTAGCTGTGCTGTAGAGATAGTAATTATTCGAATTATATTATTTCCTTTTGAGTATTCGCGTACTTGAAAATTAGCATTTTGTGATACATTGTCATACACATACACATACAGTGTACATTGCCACACCATAAGACGAGGAGGAAACTTTTGAAGAGTTTGTAAGATTCTGACGCTTGTAATTATACGTCTTTAAAAGTTTATCATATTCAATACATACAGACTTTTTACTCTTCAAATATTATCGTAGAAAATCATCTTTCAAATTAATTAGATTAATCTACCAGATAAAGTAGTCAGGAGCGAAGATCGCAAGAAAAAAAATTCGCAAATTAGAAGAGTCTTATTTTCTCATAATTTAGTTCTAGAGACATAAGCTTAAATTTTGGTTATCAATTAGAGCGCTTATTAACACTTTAACAGAAAGCAAGAAAATGATGCTTCGTGAATTCTTTTATATTGTTATGATGTGCATGGAAAATCTTTTATCGGAACATTTTTTCCTTTTTTATATTTGTTTAGGTTTATTTTCATTCTAATTAGCTACTTCGGTCTAAAAATTGGTTCTATTTTTGACTATCAAAATTGCCGGAAAGAGTTTAAATTAGCACTCGTAAAACTATATTGTTTAAGCGTTATCAGCACCATAAGACAAGCATAAAACTTTTCAAGCGTTTATAAAATTCTTACACTTGTAATCACACGTCTTTAAAAGTTCTTCATATTCCACACTTGCACCTTTCTACTCTTAAAATGTTATCTTAGAAAATCACTTTGAAAATTAATTAACGATCAGATAAAACAGTCAGAAGAGAAAATCGGAAGAAAAACAACTTCGAATAACTCGAAAGCGGCGAAGAATATAAAGGCCAGTTAAAATATCGACTCTTTTCTGAAAGGACCTAATTAGGCAAATGGGCCATAGAGGACGAGAGGCGTTTTCACTCCACTTACAAAGGAGTTATGCTTTCGTAAATCCTTTTCTCTATGGGTTGCATAGTAACGACTTGGAAGAATTTACCTAATTAAATAGCAAACTTTAAGCTTTAAGGTAATTAACATTAAGGCAAGGCTTTATTTATATTTAGTTATGTAGTAAGAAATTAGTTTGAAGATGATCAAGAAAGATGTATATAATGAGTTACATATAAAAGGATTAGTGATAAAAATGTTTTCGAAAATTTTAACATAGTTTTGGATTCTAATAAGTCTGATTAAATTTACATAAAGTAATTAAGATTAAGAATACACTTTATTTAGGTTTAGCTAAAGAATATGAATAATTTTGGAGATCACTAACGATTACAGTTATTATATGTTTCAAGTAAAAATGATAAATATGTTTTCGGAAATTTTTAATAGGTATAAACTTTTATTAGTTATAAATTTTTAATAAGACAGTTTCAGTTAAAAATCATTTCATTTCTTAATATCAAAATTCATTGAGAAAATAGTTTTAGAAACATCATACTGTCATTCATGAAACAACTTAGTCTAAGGGTTACCATCACCATAAGACAAGCATGAAACTTTTGAAGCATTTATAAAATTCTGGCTTTTATAAGTATAGAGTTTTTAATATTCAATATATGTACACTTTTTTACTCTTAAAATATTATCGCAGAAAGTAATATTCCAAATTAATTAACTACCAGATAAACTAGTCAGGAGAGATGATCGCACGAAAAAAAAAAATCGAAATTTACGAAGAGTCTTATTTTAGTTTAAATTTTGATTATCACTTAGAGCGCTTATTAACACTTTAACAGAAAGCGATAAAATGCTTCTTGATGAATTATTTTATATTGATATGATGTGCATTAAAAATATTTTATCGGAAATTTTCTGCTTTTTTATATTCGTGTAGGTTTATTTTGATTCTAATAAGCTACTTCGGTCTAAAAATTGATTATATTTTTGACTATCAAAGACTATCAAAATTTTTGACTATCAAAATTTTTGACTATATCGTTTAAATTTACATTCGTAAAACTATGCAGTTTAAGCGTTTTCAGCACCATAAGATGAGCAAAAAACTTTTTGAGCATTTATAAAATTCTCAAGCTTCTAATCAAACGTCTTTAAAAGTTCTTCATATCCCACACTTGCACCTTTCTACTCTTAAAATATTATCCTAGAAAATAACTTTGAAAATTAATTAACGACCAGATAAAACAGTCAGAAGAGAAAATCGGAAGAGAAACAACTTTGAATAACTCGAATGCGACGAAGAATGTAAGGACGAGTTATAATATCGACTTATTTCTAAAAGGACCTACATAGGCAAATGGGCCATAGAGGATGAGAGGCGTTTTCACTCCACTTACAAATGAGTTGTGCCTTCGTAAATCCCTTTCTCTATGGTTTGCATAGTAACGACTTGGAAGAAATTATTTAAATAAATAGTAAACTTTAAGCTTTAAAGTTATTAATATTAGGGTAATTATTTAGATTTAGCTACACAATAAGAAATGATTTTGGAGATGATCAAGGAATGTATTTATAATGAGTTACGGATAAAAGGATTAGTGATAAAAATGCTTTCGGAAATTTTAAAGTACTTAATATGAAGAAAATACTTTATTTATGTTTAAGTATAAAATTAGAATCCAATCGGAGAAGATTAAGGATTACAGTAACACTAAGCTACAAGTGAAAATTTTAATATGTTACCTGAAATTTTTATTAGTTATTAACTATTTTTTGTGAAAAATGTCTAATTAGCTAGTTTCAGTTAAAAAAAACATCATATTGGCACTCGCAAAACTACACAGTCTAAGCATTACCATCCATAAAACGTGTGTGAAACTTTTCAAGCGTTTATAAAATTCTTACGCTTGTAAGCACACATATTTAAAAGCTCTTTATATTCAAAACTTGCTACTCCTAAAAATCTTATAGTAGAAAATCACTTTGCAAATTAATTAACGACCAGATAAACCAGTCAGAAGAGAAAATTGTAAGGAAAACAACTTCGAATAACTTGAAAGCGGCGAAGAATAACAGGGCGACTTAAAATATCGACTCTTTTCTAAAAGGACCTAATTAAGCAAATGGGCCGTAGAAGATGACAGGAGTTGAACCTTGAAAGGACGCCTTTCTAAATCCTTTCTATGGTTTGCATAGCTTGGAAAAAATTACCTAAATAAATAGTAAACTTTAAGCTTTAAAGTAATTAACATTAAGGCAGGGATTTATTTAGATTTAGTTATACTGTAAGAAATTATTTTTAAGATGATCAAGAAATATACATATATATAATGAGTTAGAGATAAAAGGATTAGTGATAAACACGTTTTCGAGAAAATTAACTAATTTTGATTTAAATACTTTTGATTAAATTTACATAAAGTAATTAACCTTAAGAAAAGACTTTATTTAGATTTAGCTATAGAATAATAATTATTTTGGAGATGATTTAGTTACTATAAATTGCAAGTGAAAATAGTTTTTCGGAAATTTTAATAATATAATTTTAATCCAGACATTTTCTTAAGATCTACGCTGCACTGAAAACAGACTAAAAATATACAATAAAGCATCTTTAACGTGTTCCTTTTTTATATGTCGTTATTGCTTTCTTCGTCAATGTATGTATGAATATATTACGTAATAATTTTATATTTTGTATAATCTTCAGATTAACGAAACAGAATGACATTTTTATTATTTAAAATGTAATAACTGATAAAGTATATTTGTAAATATATACACATTAAAATTGTTTTTATCTATTTTGACCTGTTTATTCAATTTGCTATTTTGTTTCTTATTAGAATCCCAAGAACAACGCACTATTGTACAAATCTGTTTCTGATTAAAATGAAATCAATAATAAAATAAATATTCAAGACATTGAATATTTATACTTTTATACATTTATACATATCTTTTCCTCATACCATAACATAATTTCAGATATTTTCAAGAAAATTCGTTCATTTAAATGGATAAAACCCCCAAGTTAACGCTGATGTTTTTCTATCGATGGATGCATTGCATATCAATATAACCTGTAATGAAAAATGAAAATCAATATATTGGATGTACCTGCGAGGACAATGCATAATAAACTGAAATCAAAAATCCTATCTTTTGCTCAGCTTGAAATAAATAATGTATGATTTAAAGTGATTACGAAATTAATCTAATGGAACCATTTTCGAAATAAAACTTTGTAAAAATAATAAATCAATCACATACGTTTATAGCGGATTATTGTGCACTCTGTAATCCTATAAATGAAAAATACGCAGAAGAAGAAAGAATACATAAATAGCACGTTCTCAGCAACTCGATCCACCATTTTCTCTATCTTAAAGACAATAAAATAAAGTAAAATAAAAATAAAGACGATATTAAGAAACAAGTGCTATATTGGCAGATTTTATTTAACTACCAGTGTGATTAAGACTAACAAATACTTTTTTAACATTTAAATTATCTACGTACCAATACAGTACTTCCTAAAATTGAGAAACGATATTTTAAAATAAAAATATATTTCATTTTTATGTTCACTGTTTAATAGTTTAAGTTTTTATCCTTAGTTCTGCTCCATAATTTAAAGTCGAAACTGTCATAAGTAGCCAAATTTTTAAGAAAATATCTTAGTTTTTGCAAATTGAATATAGAAGTATAGTTCTGGCCGTGCTCCAAGAGCCCTAAAGAAGGCACTAACCCTGATTGTGGCCTTACATTTCCAGTCACTTATGTGATCACTCATTATTCCTAAGCATTTTCGTTTGTCTGCAGATCGACGATGGCAGCTGAGGCCATGTAGATACCAATCTTGCGGTATTCTTCTTGACGCCTCACTGGGTCATGTATACTGCTAGCAGCAAGAAGAACCATTTCTTCGTATGTATCAATGCTTTAGGTCTTTCAATGTTTCCTCCCATGACTGATAGACAGATGGCAGGACCTCTTGGAATAAAGTGTCAAAACTGCCTCTATAAGGACAGTAAAGCAATAATTGTTGCTTATGTTAAGGTTCTGACAGAGCCCGATCGGGATTGAGGAATATAAAAGCAAAAACCCAAGCAACCGCATCATTTATCCTTTGATAATATTCGACTCCTTACTGACAGAGGTTAATCAAACTTAAGGAGTGGCGATCTCTGGCCGCTCAAAGTATTTCTGAACCATGATTTTTGATGAATTTTCGTCACTTTCAAAGTTAATCTCTTCTCAGTAGCTATCATGAATCCGTTTTGTAACTACCTCCCAACTACTGTGATACATTGATCACCTTTTACTTCTTGGACTAATAAGTAATCACTTTCAGAAACGGAAGATAAAATAAATTGCAGAACTGCTTGAACGGCTGAATTTGTTTCATTCACCTTATCGAAAATCCCAATCAACAAATCCTTGTAAGGCATTTCTGCTGAGAAACCTGAACTACACTCCGACAATTACCTCTATATGCCAGTACGACATTGACTTTTACTCTATGTTTAAGTATTTCCTTTACTTATTTATATTTTTGTAAGCATGTCTAATCCTTACATACTCACATCTATTTTATGTCATACATATGTTACGGCCAAAACCCGAAATTGGCCAATTCCCGAACTGGCCGGCCAATTCGAGAACTGGCCAACAACGTTTTAAACTGACTGGCCAATTCGGGAATTGGCCGGCCAAAACCCGAACTGGCCAGATGCAATCGGCCAGTTTGCGAAGTGGCCATACAGTATCGGCCAATTCGCGAAATTGGTATATAGAAACCGATTTTTACTTTTTATCATTTTCTAACATAGTTGAAAGTGTTTTTGAATTGAATTTGTCTGGCCGTATGCATGCTCGTGCTCTAACTTGGGTAAAGACTCGGATTGACTTGTAATTGTTATAATATTTAGCTTTATAAATACATTTTGGTATTACTAGTGAAGTTGTACTATTTTTGGTTAATTTGCAGGAACACACAAAAATATTTCATTACAGTATCATCAATGGTTTTTTTTCAGTGCATTTTAATGTTGTTACATTATCTCAATTATAATAAAATAGGTATGCTTCATTAAGATGGACGACAAACTGTTATCTAAAGGGTATGAAATAAGTAGCAATTATAGTTTGTCTACAGAAACACTCCAAAGTATTTCGTTACATTGCAGTGAATGGTGAAAGATCATTTCTAGTGTACTTAATTGATGTTACACTATTTCAAATATTATAAAATTTACATTCCTAACTCATGTAGTGAGCAATATGTTTTTTTTTTTTTTTTTTTTTTTTTTTTTTTTTTTTTTTTTTTTTTAATAGAGTATTGATTAAGTAGTCATTATAGTTCGTTTATAGGACTCCCAAAAGAATTCAGATAAAGAATTATGATATATGTGAAAAAATCGTTTATAGGGTATTTCAATGATGTTACACTACTCCAAATGTAATGAAACTGCTATATATTACTAATATGCTCTACAACATTTTTCTATAGTTTATTGGTTAGGTAAAATTTGTCGTTTATTTACAGAGTCCCTCAAATAATTTGTTTATTGGATTGGACAATGAATCCAATGCATCGATATGTGTCACAGAGGACAGAAATCTTCAGCAGATTAGAATATAATGCTCATAATAAACCCAATTTATCGAAATATATCAAACAGGCGGGAAATTGTCCAACATATCAGAATATAATCGTCACAGTATAGAACGTTCTTTCCTATCAAGTGTGCACGTCATTGCCACCTACCGGGTAGCCTTGAATCCCCACTTCGTATATTGGCCAAGGCTTCCCGGCCAGTTCGCGAATTGGCCGGCCAAAACCCGAAGTACGCTGTTCATTTCACATATTTCGGGTTTTGGCCAGGAATCTCGGCCAGTTCCCGAACTGTCCGGCCAATTCGCGAACTGGCCAAGCTCCGGGTTTTGGCCGTAACACATACAACAACTTCAAATATATATAAAAATAAAATTTCATCAAAAGAGCTCAATAATGATTGCTGAAAAAATATTTCATAATCTTGGCCTACAAAACAACGATTTGGGAGTTTCCATTATTGTGGTACTTTTATTTTAAATATTGTAATATTTTATCGGCAAATGAAACCAATAAGCAGTTACTTTGCTTAATAAAACAAGTTTTCATGAACTAACTCTTTCAATAAATCTTAACAGAATTTACAAAGCTTCCACATTAGATTCTTTATACAATCGAATTTATGGTATTATGAAATTTAGATGAGTTGATTTAAATTCAGTTAATTTAACATTTTAACTTTGTATAATTTTTTTGTCATGTTTTCAACATTTTATCGGCAAATGAAACCATTAAGCAATTACTTTGCTTAATAAAACAAGTTTTCATCAACTATTTCAATAAATCTTAACAGAATTTACCAAGCTTCCACATTAGATTCTTTATATAATCGGATTTATGGGATTGTGAAATTTAGATCAGAAAATTTAAATTCAAAAAATTTAATATTTTTACTATGTATCACTTTTTGTCGTGTTTTCTGTATTTTATCGGCAAATGAAACAAATAAGCAATTACTTTGCTTAATAAAAGTTTTCATCAACTTACTCTTTCAATAAATCTTAACAGAATTTACAAAGCTTCCATATTAGATTTTTTATATAATCGAATTTATGGTATTATGAAATTTAGATCAGTTGATTTAAATTCAGTTAATTTAACATTTTAGCTTTGTATAATTTTTTGTCGTGTTTTCAATATTTTATCGGCAAATGAAATCAATAAGCAATTACTTTGCTTAATAAAACAAGTTTTCCTCAACTATTTCAATAAATCTTAACAGAATTTACAAAGCTTCCGCATTAGATTCTTTATATAATCGGATTTATGGGATTGTGAAATCTAGATCAGAAAATTTAAATTAAACATATTTAATATTTTTATATGTATCACTTTTTGTCGTGTTTTCTATATTTTATCGGCAAATGAAACAAATAAGCAATTACTTTGCTTAATAAAAAAGTTTTCATCAACTTACTCTTTCAATAAATCTTAACAGAATTTACAAAGCTTCCACATTAGATTCTTTATATAATCGAATTTATGGTATTATGAAATTTTGATCAGTTGATTTAAATTCAGTTAATTTAACATTTTAACTTTGTATAATTTTTTTGTCGCGTTTTCAATATTTTATCGGCAAATGAAACCATTAAGCAATTACTTTGCTTAATAAAACAAGTTTTCATCAACTATTTCAATAAATCTTAACAGAATTTACCAAGCTTCCACATTAGATTCTTTATATAATCGGATTTATGGGATTGTGAAATTTAGATCAGAAAATTTAAATTCAAAAAATTTAATATTTTTACTATGTATCACTTTTTGTCGTGTTTTCTGTATTTTATCGGCAAATGAAACAAATAAGCAATTACTTTGCTTAATAAAAAAGTTTTCATCAACTTACTCTTTCAATAAATCTTAACAGAATTTACAAAGCTTCCATATTAGATTTTTTATATAATCGAATTTATGGTATTATGAAATTTAGATCAGTTGATTTAAATTCAGTTAATTTAACATTTTAGCTTTGTATAATTTTTTGTCGTGTTTTCAATATTTTATCGGCAAATGAAATCAATAAGCAATTACTTTGCTTAATAAAACAAGTTTTCCTCAACTATTTCAATAAATCTTAACAGAATTTACAAAGCTTCCGCATTAGATTCTTTATATAATCGGATTTATGGGATTGTGAAATCTAGATCAGAAAATTTAAATTAAACATATTTAATATTTTTATATGTATCACTTTTTGTCGTGTTTTCTATATTTTATCGGCAAATGAAACAAATAAGCAATTACTTTGCTTAATAAAAAAGTTTTCATCAACTTACTCTTTCAATAAATCTTAACAGAATTTACAAAGCTTCCACATTAGATTCTTTATATAATCGAATTTATGGTATTATGAAATTTTGATCAGTTGATTTAAATTCAGTTAATTTAACATTTTAACTTTGTATAATTTTTTTGTCGCGTTTTCAATATTTTATTGGCAAATGAAACCAATAAGCAATTACTTTGCTTAATAAAACAAGTTTTCATCAACTCTTTCAATAAATCTTAACAGAATTTACAAAGCTTCCACATTGGATTCTGATTAAAGTAAAAAAAAAATACTAATGTATATATATACATATTGAACAAATTTCTCAAATTTCAACATAATTTAAAAGACATTTCAGATTTGATGCTTTATATAATTGGGTGAAACATCCAAATTAAAACTTGAAATCGATAGATGGATATAATCAAAAACGATACATGGATATATTAGGGTATTTTATTTTGTAAGGCAAAAAATAAAATGTAAATTTTTTGCAGACTTTGCTTACGCCCCGAGTCTACGTGATATAAAAGATATATATGCCAAATTTCATTAAGATCGGATATACTTTTATTGGGAAAACTTGAAATCACAAACTCCAAACAATACTGAAACTGGATACTAATATTAATAGATAGCATAATACGCAAAACATGTGTTATATTAATCAACTTTGAACGATGCAATCCCTTCTTTGTTCACTTGGTGACGACTTTTCTGTGATGCTCGACTACCCTCAACAAGAATTGTTTTTGTTGTTTGTGCCTGACCAATTCGTTTAATCAGATCGATTCCCCTTTCTGCAGTATCATTGACCACAATAAGAGCGTTCACATGGCTTCTGAAGTGAATCGCTTCAGTATTCTGTCACGTTGTGGATCCCAAATTATTCAAAGAACGTCTTTGTTTTATTAGTAGTAAAATGATTGAGGTCTTTTCCTTCAAAAACTAGGTTTTACCTTAAATAGTTTCATTTCCTTTTTCTTTACAGGTTTGATTTTTAAATTTAGAGTCATATTTCCTTTATTAGCCGGAGTAATACATACGTCCAAAAAAAGCCAATCCTACGTTTCTTTCTAAAAGAAAACAAAGGTGTCTGTATCAACTTAGCAACTGTGAGAGCACTTTTTTTGACATCTGCATCTGGGTAAGTGTTCAGAAGTTGTAGCATATCCAAATCCTTCTTTGGAGCCCATCGACTTACAACTGTCTACAGCCAAATGTGAACGTATATGATGCTGACACAATGCGCAACTCTTTTCATTCCTTTCAGTTCTCGTTGAGGAATATTGAACTGTTTAGAGAAGAATACCGTTTTAAGTGCATATACTGCCTTTGCATCCATCTTGCTTGATGCAGATCCTCTGGGATCCTGAAACTGAAGTCGTTTTCAGACCAACCTTCTAGGTACGGGAGTAAGAATTGTAATAACTCTTTGTAATCTTCTCTTAGATGACTTTTGTCTTTTAGGACATTTTGGAGGTAGTTAACACGTTTGTACACTTCGTTCTTTGTTTTGAGGCGAAAACCTTGTCAACTCCACTAACTGACGAACTCATATCATCTTCTCTTTGTGACCTAAGAAATTCTTTATCTTCTTGTGATATGCTAGTCATGCCCATCACATTTTGCCAGGAAATGTCAAATAACTTGACGAGATCGCCTTTCCAAATCTGCTGTTTCACATTTGCTTTATCCGTTTGTCTCGATTTCTCGTTACTCAGGTTTTGTTATTCTTTGTAAATCTTCTGTAAACGAATATTGATTTGCTCCTGCGTCTTAACACGGATATTTGCTTTCTTCTACGCTTCTTATAGTTGGACTGGTTGATTTAGCAGAATCCGAAAGTCTTTCTTTCATTTTCTGGTGATGGTATATAAAATTAAGAGTATTTGTTCCATTGCAGGGCGTCAAGCTAATAAAAACTCATCACTAGGCACCTTTCCTTGCCGACAAATTCCTCTGAAGGTTTCCATTTTAAAATTCAATTACCTTCAAAAGATGAAAGAAACACATGAGAGGCCCATTAGTACAAAGTACTTCAATATTAGAAATTTCACTAATTTAAAATAAAAGTGATCAAAGTGTGCAACCTCTAAATATTATTCAATCTTCTTGAAATTTAGCATATATATCTTTTATATCACTTAGACTCGAGGCAAAAGCAAAATCACATGAAAATCAAATCTTTGGAAAAATGAAACGCCCTAATATATATAATCTACAATGGAGATAGAAAATCAATGCATTAGAAACACTTACGAGAACAATCTATTGCAAATAATAAATCATATCTTCTAAACAGCTTGAATTTAATAACATATGATCTGAAACTATTATGAAATGAATCATATGAAGTTTTTCTCGAACTGAAATATATTAAAAAGAACTTCTCAATCACACGAGTTTAAAAATCATGGTTTATTGTACAATCTTTAATCCTATAAATCAAAAATACGCAGAAGAAGAAAGAATAAATAAATATTGCCTTCCCTCCGCCTTCTATCCATCATTTCCTCCCAAGACTGTCATCTAAAATTATTCCATCATCTATTTCTGTGTCGACATTTATATGAATCAATAACTTAAGATCATAAAATTCTCTTCTAAAAGTTATTGTTTTTATCACTTTATAAGTGTTCAAGTAAAAAAAAATATATATATATAGTCAAAAAGAAAAATGAGCATTTTGGGCGTTACGCATTCTTTGTTTCGGAAGTTTGATGCTTAAATCAATAAATATAAAACTACTGTTAAAAAAGAGAAGAAAAAAAAATAAAATAAATGCAATAAAGTTTGAACTGTTAATAAGTGTCTTTTAAATGCGAAAGTGGCATCATATTTATTTATAAAACGTGCAACACTTTTCTTTAATAAAATTAAATATGAATTTGAATTAATACAAAGATATAGCATTTTTAAATTTTGGTAAAATTGAGGGCTAAAAATGAAAAACGCTGATAGTACCAAAAAATCGAAAATCTTTCTTTTGCTGAAAAAATATCGTAAGTGCAAGCTTAACAACCAGGAGAACGCTTGAAGCGTCAACCCTAGTAGTAATAGTTAAAATAAGTCCAAAGATGTCGCTAGTTGAAACTGCCACTCGAAGTGAAGTGGAGAGAGCTGAAAGTGCCAGTGATAAGACGCGCGGCGGTTGGTGGATATTACTCAAATTGCACTTCTTGTTATTGTTTAAATCAATGAGATATGTTTAAGTAAGGTGAAAAATATTAATAAAATAAATGAAGTAAATGCTTACATATAACAATATTAGGTATTTAAACAGTAAATGAAAGGAGGGTTAACTTATTAAGTTTAATAAGTTGACTAAGAGCCAAAAGAACCGAAATTAACTGTTTTTTTTTTACAGTTCATTAAATTAACGTTACAGAAGATTTTATAAATTAACATGATGGGAGTTATAGTAGTTATATCGGCGTTGTTTGGAACAACGACGCCTTTTCCCCACCTTTAGAAAAAAAAATGTATTTTCGTTGACAGATTTCAGTTTAGCGAAAAAGCGTTAAATATTTTGATTGATATACTATAATCAGGTCCTAATGGCGTAATTGAGCAAATGTGATTTGTTGAAAGCAGATTTCTGGAAATCAATATCTTTATTATAGCGAACTAAAATCACAACTACTTTTTCGAAAACGTAGTTAACTAGAACTACAGCTACTCTGTTTAAAAAGAAGCAACTGTAAACTAATTATAAAAATTTGTCGCTGCTTCTCAACTTTTAGATTTTGTAAAAAGATCATTCAATCTCCAATCGAAAGTGAGGACGAGGATTAAATAAAGTGATCCTCATTATATCGCATTTACCGGGATACAATCAAAAATAAGTGCGATATAACAGAGGACATTAAATAATAAGAAAACTAATTTACGAGAAAATGTTTTGTGTGTATCTCCAATATGTTAGTTTATACACATATTACAATTTTCTTAGGGAAAATTAAGAGAAGAATGCGAAATACAATTAATGTTTAAATATAGTTTCATAAAAAAATTCAATTGAACTGCAACCCTTTTTTTTTTCGGGTGAAACGAAAATTGTGCTGTAGTCTATATCTGAGCGAGCGATATAAAAACAGCTATTCTTGTATATAATAGTATATTTATTCGCAAATACACGCTGAACAAATTTTATTTACTACATTATTTGTTACAGTAACTAATGCATTGAGGACATAAAATTACCTGATTGACTTATATATTTACCAAAGATTTGTTTACTTAACTCTCCAACACACTCTTTGTATATATTTCTTCTTGAGAGTTAATTATATTGAGTCGTCTAATTTTGTAATGTACAAAATTACAAATAATTAACTCTAAATACAAACAATAAAAAAATCTGCAAATAAAGCAATTCCAAATGAAGAAAACTGGCATTAAAATATGACAAACTAGTAACAAGTAAGTAGTCAAGTGTTGCCAACAAGAAAATTATTTTATTTGGGGGTTCGCCATTTGATTTTACCAGTAAGTGTCAGTGGCAAAATCTATTTCATATAATGCATTACTAATCACTTCTAAAATACGCAAATTGTTAACCAGAACACATTTTGCACAAAATAATTAAGTTACGACCACCTGATTTCCAATGGCACTTTTTTTTTCTGGAGTAGCGAGAAAAATAACGTCAGTGCTCGATGCAAACTATTGATTTTTTGTATTCTGAAACTCGCTACATTGAATTTTTATAATGTAGCGTGCTTATACTACAAACTACTAATCTAATGTAATTTAATCGCCCGACCTGGGAACCTGCTTGTGGCTGATGGTTGGGTCAAGCCCCTAGTCCAGGGCGGGATGTTCCTACCACTTTTGCGGCACCGCAAACCAGGGAACGTTAGTTAGTATATTGGTTTGAATATAAACTAAGTATTTTCAGATAATAATTACTAAAATTAATAACACTTACGATATGATGCAATTACAATAGTTACCAGGTTATACGCATGTTTCAGTACAATTTTTAAGATATGACACAATATGATACGATTTACTACAATTACAATAATTACTAAGTTATTTACATTATTTACAACACTTTTATAAATCATTTTTAACCTCAAAATCACACTACAGGTCACACTGCAGAATGACACACTGTGTAGTAATCATGATGTTTAAGATAATCAATTTAGTTACAATTTATGACAAACAGATTACAATACTAATGCTGCAATGACCAAATTATTTATATTATTTAAAACACATTTGCAACACAATTAATTGAAACATTATTTTACTTTTTTCAAAATTTCTAGTAGATTGCAAAATGATATCCAAAGAACTTCACCAATCACTCATTTAACACAACTGTGCAATAACCGTAAAATTTAAATTAATCAATATAGTTACAAATTATGGCAAACAGGTTTCAATACAAACTCAGCAGTAACCAGATTATTTACATTATTTACAACACTTTTTCAATTCAATTAATTATTTCAATATTTTACTGGAGAGACTGATGTAGTTTCACTTCTTGTAGCAGACTCCTTTAGACAAGTAACAGTGTTTTTTTTTAAACCTTTAATGGTATTTGCCATAAACTTTTTCAATTATTTTCAACGGCTCATAAACGAATCCAAACCGAAAATTTCTGATTTTTGGCATCTACCGAGAAAAGAATTACTCGTTACAGACTAAGATTGACAAGTTTGTAATTAAATAATTACGCTGTAAAAAAAAAAAAAAAAAAAAAAAAAAAAAAAAAAAAAAAAAAACCGTTAAGATACGGATATTGTACTGGCAATCGAGAAGTCAGTACTATTTCCGTATTTTAACGAAATTTATTTCCATAAATTTTGCAAAAAATAAACAGAATTTTTTCTGCAATTTACGGGAAAAAATTCTGTTAAAATACGAAAATAGTGCTGGCGTCTCAATTGCCAGTACAATTCACGTATTTTAACGGAATTTTTTTACAGTGTAGGACTTTGTCGCTAATAATCGAAAATAAAAATTTACCGAATAATACAGATAACAGTCATATAAATATGGATGTTCTTAGAACATTAAAAATACAAGGGTCCATCCGGGATTCCCGGTTACAGAATATAGGGGAAAAACATTTTTTTTTAAATTTTGTTCGTAACTAATAGATTTTTTTAATTTAATATATAATTTTAGAATGCCTACTAACAGTATAAAAAATCATATTTATATTAAAAATAGCAATTATGCGTTCAAAGAAAACTTTGAAATGTATTAAATCCGGCACTGCCGTATTCGCCTCGTGCCAGGAGGAAGCAAGCCGGAGAAATCTCCAAAATCACTATTTACAACCATCCTTTCTGATTCTATTCATTTTAGTGGTTTAAGCGTGTAGTTCGATTACATGTCTTAAATTTGTGTTATATTTTATTTATTGATTGATTAATTGATGATATTTTTTAAATTTCGTTTGGAATATAAGTTGAAAACAAAAAACTGCCCAGCTATTTATATTATTTTAAGTGAAAGCGGATTTATCTTTCGTAATCGTTTGCACACGATAGAGATAGGTTTTTAAAAAAATCATGCTTAAAAATTTCTTTAAAAACCATAAAAATTGAGTAAATAACAATACAGATTTTAAACAAATTGTGATACAATTTGCATTTGAAAGTAATTTTTTTCCCTATTCGACGATGTAAAAATTAAAAATGCGCGATGTTTAGAAGTTTTACAAATTGTACGAAAATTTAAATTTTATTATCTACTGTTGTCACCGTTAAAGTGACGTCAGCGTTACGCACGGACACATTTTTTCTTTATAATATAGATTCTAAATGATCAAAACAAGTGTTAAGAAGTTAAAAATTAGTTGTTGGGCAGAATTTTTTCATTCAAAATTTATTCAAAATTTAGTGTTATATTCAATTTTTCCCAGTTCAGGCACGTGTAACGTGAATCAAGATTTCACATATTAAAAGTTGAGACGTTAGTAAAGATAAATTACACTGTAAAAAAACACATGTTTCTTAAACTAGCTCTCAACTTTTTAGAAATTTATGAAAATATGCGATTTACCAAGGATTAAAATAAAAACGTTTCTTTATATTCAGAAACATCAGAAACCAATATATTTCCAATATTTAAAAAGCATTTCCAAAACAAAAGTTTCTTTTGTTGTCTGTAATTTTCGAAAACGTTTCCGAGTAGTGTTCTAAGTGTATTAATCATTTTTCTCAACCCAAAGTATGGGATTTTCAGATTCTGCCAATTCTGAAATAAACAATTTCATGTTCAAAAGGTGTGGTAAAAGTTAAATTAACAGTATTAACATTAACATTAAAATTAAAAGCATTAACATTAGTGTTAAAATTAGCATTATTTTGTTTCTCTTCTATATCGCAGTTAAAAATGTTTAATTGAGAATTCATAGCATCCGAAAAACCTATATTTTCGGTAGAGAAAAATGATTAACACACTATAAAAACTACTCAGAAACGTTTCCGAAAATAACGGTATGCATATGAACTTCATATCATACTTCATATCACAAATGAATTATTCTGCATCATGGTTACTCTTGTTTAAAATAAACAAGTTGGAAATTGCACGTCAAACGGGGCAAATGAGGTGCGTTCGTTCTATAACTAGTTTTATAAATATTTCTTGCACCGCATATTGTACTGAATGTATATTTTAGTGCACTTCATAAGTGATAATCAATTTTATTTTGTGCGAAAGTCTGTAACATTAAAAATGTCATTAAAATGCACTTGAAATAATTTTTCCCACTGGCCGTAATGGAACGGAAAACTTTTGACTGTCCCTGTAATTAAACTTTACATCCGATTTTCATAAGATTTGAAATGACTCGACAAAATTTTGCAATAATTATATATTTAAAAATTTAGACCACTTGGTTAGGTAGTTTTTGGTCTGTTGTATGCGGACGGACGGACCGAACGACGACAATAGTTGCTACGTATTAATATAATTATGAACGCACATAAAAATTCCATATACAAAGGTTGCTTTTTTTTTTCTTCACATCGATAAGAAATTTCATACTAGGATATTTTAGCTTTAAAGAGAAAATACTGAATAAAAGTTGCTTAAATGAAAGAAACATCTATGAGTATAACACCTCACGATAATTATAATAATTAAAGAAAGAATTTGCATTAAATGTCTGGGGAAAAAATTGATAAGAAATAAAAATAAATTAAATATGGAAGAATATAAACAGAAAAAAACTTTTGCAACCAAAGGAATGAAAGGTGTGAGTACGAAAGAAACAAGTGTCATTGATCTTAGAAAAGACTAATAAATTTTTCCCGAGAAACATTCGTAATGTTTCTTATCTAATTTATGGGAAAAAGGAAAAAGAACTAAGTAGTTTTTCCTTTTTATTTATTACAATTCCCCTTGTATCATTTGAATATATATTATTATTATTGTTGTTGTTGTTATTATTATTATTATTTATGCACTTATAAAATTTAGTATTAAGTAAAAGACTATCTCAAAATAATGATTGATATTTATTCTGACTATATATCGAATTAAGGAAGTATTTCAGACGTGAATGGTTTTGAAATTCATCAAAAATAGAAACAATGAATACACATAGTCGTTGTTTCAACTCGATTAAGATGCTTGAAAATTTAGTGGTGTATTCTGTAGATTTTTTCCAAAACAGAAAAAATCGATTAAAAAAGAAGAATTAGCAATGCATTTATTGCTGAAATATTTTATGCTTATTCAAATTTCCATATTCCGCATTGAGTTAAAGTGCATTCTTATTAAAAATATAGAAGGGTGAGTTTTTTATTGTCCAGATAATTAGCAGAATTACGATCAAATTGGAAGCACTGTCAGCATCTGAAAGCAGCCAGCAATCGCTTTAGGGTTTCAAGTGGACTTAGCACTTGATACTCCGTCTTTCAAAAGCTACAAATGCCAGAGATGAGACGGGCTCTGCCCGAGCCCGCGCACGACACAGGCTCGGGCTCGATTTTTATACCAGTCTTCGAGCTCGGGCTAATTCTTTCTGAAATTGACAATTTTATTTATTCTTGTATAGAGAAAAATGAAAATAACTTTTTTCCCTTAAACATTAGCTCCATTTGAAGCCCTTTTAATGCTATTTTGATCAGAATAAAGGGGAAACAGAATTTGCGGTTTTTTTAAAGTATTTAAATGCTATTTTAAGAAACAAATTGTGATATTTTCGTATTCCTGTCTGTCATTGAATGCGACAAACTATTGATATGGCGGCATTAGGATATTTTTTAATTGGACATTTTATTTATTATTTGTTTTTTAGCGATCTATCACGAAATGAACGTTTCTTTTTTTTTTCATTCAACCAGAATTAACTTATGGTTTGAAAATTTTTAGATTTCTATTGTGTGCGAGTCATAATCGCTCTTTATATTAAACTAACGTTAGTGATTGTATGCACTTTTCGTCATGAACGTGAGCTCTGCTCTTGCTGCGGTTTTGCTCTTTACATTCACAAAGTCACTTTCATTCGAAAGTAGATCCAGTAGATGCTCGATATTACGAACTCGAGCGTACTTATATAATGTGTTCGTAAAATCGAAAGTTCGTAAATGGGAATAACATTAGTTCAACGGGATGCTGGTCGGGGCCAGTACATCAGTTCGTAAAAACGAAGAATTCGTAAACAGAGGATCTTAAAATCGAGCGTCTACTGTATAATAGGCATGTATTGTTATTCCGATAGAAAGCAATAGAGCAGCATTTTATCTTTCCCAGTAAAAGCACCGGATCTGTCAGATAACGATATCAAATTTTTTATTTAAACTGATTTTCGAGGACATGAGAACTACATAACATTTTTTTGAAGTCGTGATTTATAAAAAATTATAGAAAAATGTTGTTTGATTCTTCATCATATAAATAGTAATTTCTGCAATTTTCCTTAATTTATTCACTAAATTGGCTTTGTTAATGTGTCTATCAGATTTACTTGTTGAAGGAGAAAAATACGAGAATCCTTTTATGGAAGTATATTTTTATTTGATATTAAACTTTTGATAAGACTGAATGTAAATTATGAAAGTAATTATGTGCTAGCGATTAACACTTATTTCCAAGTACAAAGTAGTTAAATAATAAGATATTTAATTTAGAACAACTTTTAAACATTATGCAATTTTCTTCTTTTTTTGGCGAGGGGGTGGAGTGCGCTGTTCGGCGGGCCCGGGTTCTAAAAAGTGTGCCCAAACTAATCTCTAACAATTACTGCTTTCAGAGGTTGCCATCTCGGTCATCTAAAACTTTCTACTGTTTCTCAGCAAAGGTATGGTGATTATACCTTTGCTGGGTAAACTCTGCTACATCTGAGCAATCAAAATTCATAAACTAAAGTTGTAATTTTTCTGATTATCTGTAGCAAAGAAGGTCCCCTTCTATACAGAGAGTTTCAATATTCTTGGTACAAATTTGAAGAGAGGTATAAAACATCGATATGAACCACATTCAAAAGTAAGACCGTAAGCACGAAATTCGAGAGATAAAAGACACGCAAGCAGAAATGCAGAATATGGAAAACATTATAAACGGGTTTATTAGGCAAAACTTAACAGTACAACAAACAACTGCTTAATGGTTTCACAAGATATTTTAAAGTTTCTAGCAACTCGGATAGTGCATAATATATTTGCCTATTAAGGTGCAAGGATTATTGAAAATTTTCGAAGTTATATGGAGTTTTGACAATGTTAGTGTCGATGTTTGCCACAAGCAAACTATTTGAAGCAAAGTGCCTTGAAAGTCTAACATAGAAATAATCCGATGCATAAATAAAATTAATGTAAAAGCATGTGACGGACCCACAATGCAAAATGTTAGTATAACGTGCTATATGTTTCCTGTTATGCTTTCGTATGTGAATATGATTTATATAAATTTTACTCATTTTCCGTTACAAGAATTTAAAAACACTATATAATTTTAACGGTTAACTCACTTGAATATTTTTACATTACTTTTCAGACTATTTGTAAAATCAGGACAATATGTTTTCATTTTCTCAACACTGTAAAAAAAATCCGACCAGTTTTCCTGTAGGAATCGGAAAAATAGTTGCCCTTATCGTACCTGAAAATTTTCCGACCTAGCTCGGAATAAAATGCGTAAAATAAAAAAGGATATAGTCAATAAAACGGTGTTTTACGGATTTCATTCCGAGCTGGGGTGACAATTTTTCCGGTACGATAAGGGCAATTATTTTTCCGAATCCTACAGGAAAACTGGTCGTATAGTTTTTACAGTTAAATTTTAGGCTAAGATATCAAAAGCCTCATTAGATCGCATTAGCTTTTTATACATTTCAGACAAGATTATCTTACTATGTTGGAAATTTAAAAAGTTCTTATACGGAAAATAATATTTTAAATTCCGAATTTATGAACCAGTACAAAGATGTTGTTTGACTAAAATATAGCTCATAATTTAAATAAACATTATAATAATAAACATAATAAACTTTCTAAAATCATACATCTGGAGATTTGGAAAATTTGCATCGCTCAAAAAAATGTTATTCCATGCACTAGTTTTGAACATTTTGTGGTTATTTACTTAAGGGTTATACTCAAATCCAAACTGCTTATTTTCTGACTCATTTTTAAATTCATTTTTGCTCTCAAACGCATCCAATTGGCTGTTTTTCTTATTCAGAAACTATATAATGTGTCGTATTGGTCGATTTTTTGGTAAAAGCAGAATATATTTAAAATAAATGTTGTCAAAGTGGGCATTTTGAACCCGATTTTTCGAAGCGATAGTTCTGGAAAAGAAAAATATTGTCATACTGAGAAAATAATTGTTTATAAGTCAAGTTCTAATTAATTGAATGAAAAAAGATAAAAACACCAGGCCGCTTATAAATCTCTTCAAAAATCACGTCAGCAAGTTTCATGTTTTTACTTTTAAAAATGAGTCTGAAAATGTGTCAGGAAATTTTGAGTTGCTGTGCGTGGAAAAATATATTTTTTTAATATCGACATAAATACCTTTATTATTCGCTTGTGTAACACTGTATACAACAAGTACTGAGCATTTTCTACTTCGTTTTCTTTTAATAGTAAGTTTCAGATGCTATTCGTTACACAAAGAAAAGAATTCGTCACACTTCTTTAGAAATAAAGACTCTGAGAAGGTATTAATGGCCAGCTAGAAATGAATAGATCCTTTGTTCTCAAGATAAATGGATGAAATGTCCTAAAAGAATTACTATTCTCGTACTTTAGTGTTATTTATTTTTTTATACCAGACATTAATTGAACATTAACTGCCAACATTATTGCGGAAAAATATTTTCGTCATCAACAAAATATTTTTTCTAAACTCCTTGCATATTTTCCGAAAATAACCTGTTTTTAAAAATAGATATATGTGGAAAAATGAAGTTGAATTGCAAATAACAACTCAGAAAATTGAATCAGCAGCGCATCGTGATGTAAACTAAATAAAAATCATTTCAACACATCAAAGTAATATTTGCTTTAAGTGATAAAAATAAATTTAAAAGACAGAAAATACCTTTATTTATTCACATTCGACGTGTTTCGTTGCTCCGACGTCAATATTCTCAAGAATTAAAATGATACAAATATTTTCGCAAAAAAATTTATATTGAAAACTAGTAAACAAAAATCACGCGAAATTTTCATTTTCGTTCGCGTGATTTTTGTTTACTAGTTTTCAATTAAAATTTTCTTTGCGAAAATATTTGTATCTTTTTAATTCTTTAGAATGTTGCCGTCGGAGCAACGAAACACGTCGAATGTGGATAAATAAAGGTATTTTTTGCTTTTTAAAATTTATTTTAATTACTTATAGCAAATAAGTTACTTTGAAGCACATCATGGCATAAAGCATTGAACATTAACTGCCAACAATATTGTGTAAAAATGTTTTCTTCATCAACAAAAGACAAACATGTTTTTAAAAAACAGATATGCATTCAAAAATGAAGTTGAGATCCAAATAACATTTCAGAAAGTTTGATAAACGGCACACCATGATATAAAGCATTGAACATTTACTGCCAACATTATTGTGGAAAAATTTCTTCGTCATCAACAAAATAATTATTATAAACTACTTTCATATTGTCTGAAAAGAAAAACATGTTTAAATAAAAAAAATAGCTATGCATTCAAAAATGATGTTGAGATTCAAATAACAACTCAGGAAGTTGGATAAAAGTACACCATAATATAAAGTATTGAAAATTTCTGCCAACATTATTGTGGAAAAAATTTTTCGTCATCGACGAAATAATTTTTCTAAACTGATTTAACTTGATACTTGTTAAAAAAAAAATAATAATAATATAAAATAACCAGGTATATATTCAAAAATGAAATTGAGGTTCAAATAACAACTCAGAAAATTGAATGAACGGCACACTATAATACAAGGCACTGAACATTAACTGACAACATTATTGTATAAAAATTGTTTCGTCATCAACAAAATAATTTTTCTAAACTTCTTTCATATTGTCAAAAAAATATATTTTTTAAAAAACAGAATGAATGAGGTTAATGAAATTGAGGTTCAAATAACAACTTAGAAAATTGGACCAACGGCACACCATGATATAAAGAACTGATTTAAGTACGAATACAGAAATATAGCACCATAGAGCGTGTACAGTAAGATCTAGAATTATCTTTTGCGAACACTGCTGGTGGAAGCCACAAACGTGCACGTAAAATGGGTGGTATGGAGAGTCTTGTCTCTTAAAAATCGGTAAGTGGGAAAGAGATACCGAGAATTTCCATCATCTTCAAAATGAAGCAAAAATGTGAGGAAAAACTTCAAATTGAAGTAAGTCATCCACCTCTATATGGTGTCTGTTAAATGGAAACTTCACCACCCTCGCCTAGCACTTTGAGGATCTGGTCTATCGTCTCGGTTGGCCAGGAACATTAGAAAAAGAAACAAGAGCTCATAAAATTATACTTATATCATTTTAATGGAAGATATTTCTAATGATTAAATTGATCTTATTGCTGCATGAGGTTTCCATTTTGTTTACTCTACCACTAGTTACTTCACATTATCGTAACAAACAAAAGTTGAGATAGTCTTTTTAAAAACTCGTTATTGAAAATTATTTAAAAAGTCGTAAATGAACACTGATTTGTGTTCAGCTTTCAAATAAATTTCGTGCTTACTCTACCACTAAATGTGTGGTAGAGTACTTTACATTGTTGTAACAAACAAATGTTTAGAGAGATTTTTTAAAAACTCGTTCATGAAAATTATTCAATAAGTAGTGAATGTGCGCTGATTTGAGGTGTTTATGATTTGCTGTTTTCAAAAAATTTCGTGGTTTCTCTGCCACTAGTTACTCTATATTATTATGTCAAACAAATGTTGAGACAGATTTTTTAAAAATTCGTTCTTGAGAATTATTTAAAAAGCAGTAAATGGACACTGATTTGGGTTACAGTTTTCAAACAAATTTCGCGGTTACTCTATCACTAGTTGCGTTAAATTATTGCAAGAAACAAATGTTGAGATATATTTTTAAAAATTTGTTCTTCAAAATTATCTAAAAAGTAGTAAATGAACGCTGATTTGAGCTACGTTTTCAAACAAATTTCGTTTTTACCCTTCCACTAGTTACTTTACATTATTGTGACAAACAAATATTGAGACAGATTTTTTTAAAATCATTCTTGAGAATTATTTAAAAAGTAGTAAATGAACACTGATTTGATTACAGTTTTCAAACAAATTTCACCGTTACTGTACCACTAGTTGCTTTAAATTATTGTAAGAAACAAATGTTGAGATATATTTTTAAAAATTCGTTCTTCAAAATTATCTAAAAAGTAGTAAATGAACACTGATTTGAGCTACAGTTTCGAACAAATTTCGTTTTTACTTTTCCACTAGTTACTTTACATTATTATGCGAAACAAATGTTGAGACAGATTTTTTAAAAATTCGTTCTTGAGAATTATTTAAAAAGTATTAAATGGACACTAATTTGGGTTACACTTTTCAAACAAATTTCGCGGATGCTCAACCATTAGTGGCTTTAAATTATTGTAAGAAACAAATGTTGAGATATATTTTTAAAAACTCGTTCTTGAAAATTATCTAAAAATTATTAAAGGAACACTGATTTGGGCGACAGTTTCAAACAAATTTCGTTTTTATTCTTCCACTAGTTACTTTACATTATTGTGACAAACAAGTGTTGAGATAGATTTTTTTAAATTCGTTCTTAAAAACTATTTTAAAAGTAGTAAATGGACACTGGTTTGAGCTAAAGTTTTTAAACAAATTTCGTGGTTACTCTACCATTAGTTACTTTAAATTATTGTAAGAAACAAATGTTGAGATATATTTTTAAAAACTCGTTCTTGAAAATTATCTAAAAATTAGTAAAAGAACACTGATTTGGGCGACAGTTTCAAACAAATTTCGTTTTTATTCTTCCACTAGTTACTTTACATTATTGTGACAAACAAATATTGAGACAGACTTTTTTTCAAATCATTCTTGAGAATTATTTAAAAAGTAGTAAATGGACACTGATTTGGTTACAGTTTTCAAACAAACTTCACCGTTACTGTACCACTAGTTGCTTTAAATTATTGTAAGAAACAAATGTTGAGATATATTTTTAAAAATTCGTTCTTCAAAATTATCTAAAAAGTAGTAAATGATCGCTGATTTGAGCTACGGTTTCAAACAAATTTCGTTTTTACCCTTCCACTAGTTACTTTACATTATTGTGACAGACAAATGTTGAGACAGATTTTTTAAAAATTCGTTCTTGAGAATTATTTAAAAAGTAGTAAATGGGCACTAATTTGGGTTACACTTTTCAAACAAATTTTGTGGATGCTCTACCATTAGTGGCTTCAAATTATTGTAAGAAACAAATATTGAGATATATTTTTAAAAATTCGTTCTTCAAAATTATCTAAAAAGTAGTAAATGATCGCTCGGTTTCAAACAAATTTCGTTTTTACCCTTCCACTAGTTACTTTACATTATTGTGACAGACAAATGTTGAGACAGAATTTTTAAAAATTCGTTCTTGAAAATTATTTAAAAAATAGTAAACGAACACTGATTTGAGTTACAGATTTCAAACCAATTTCGTGATTACTCTACCATTAGTTACTTTAAATTATTGTAAGAAACAAATGTTGAGATATATTTTTAAAAACTCGTTCTTGAAAATTATCTAAAAATTAGTAAAGGAACACTGATTTGGGCGACAGTTTCAAACAAATTTCGTTTTTATTCTTCCACTAGTTACTTTACATTATTGTGACAAACAAGTGTTGAGATAGATTTTTTTAATTCGTTCTTAAAAACTATTTTAAAAGTAGTAAATGGACACTGGTTTGAGCTAAAGTTTTTAAACAAATTTCGTGGTTACTCTACCATTAGTTACTTTAAATTATTGTAACAAACAAATGTTGAGATATATTTTTAAAAAGTCGTTCTTGAAAAATATCCAAAAAGTAGTAAATGAACACTGATTTGAGGTATAGTTTTCAAACAAATTTCGTAGTTACTCTATCACTAGTTACTTTACATTATTATGGCACACAAATGTTGAGATAGATTTTTTAAAAAGCACTTCTTTAAAATTCTTTAAAAAGTAGTAAATAACCACTGATTTGAGCTAGAGTTTTCAAACAAATTTCATTCGAAACTACATTTTATTCTCTCTTCAGTGATGATATACAAAATGAAATTACACGGTATTTAAATTTGCCTATAAGCAAGAGAATAAAAAAGAAAACGAAATGCGATAGCGCAGGTCTTTGCCATACTTGATATACAACAACTCACGACACAAAAAATAAATTAACAACTGTTTATTGGCCGGCTTCCAATGGTTGACAGCACATTTCGGATGACGACGGGAAAGGTCATAGTAAAATATATAAAATTTTGTGGCCGAAACTAAACAGGATCAACACTACTATAGCAATTTTGATAATTTTAGATGGAATTTTTATCATTGAGAGTGATAATCAATACAGAAAATGTCTCTCTCTGTGTAATAATATGAATCAACTTAGTGGCACAATATTCTTGTTCACTTTGATAAGAATAAATAAATAAATACATAAATTTCGCTTCACGTTTAACATTTGCTTATCAAAATTATTTTTTTAACGACAATATGAAATGCGTTAATAAAGTTTGCCAATAAAAGAATATTTTTTTGGAAAACTATTTGCAATTAACATTTAGTTGTTAATTTCTATTCCAGTACTTTAGTGTTATTGATATATACTATACCAAATGTTAATCAAACATTAATTTCAAATTGTGTCTAGAAAGATTTTTTATCGAAAATAAAATATTTTTTATATCTTATTCCGCATTTTCTGAAAAGATATATTATTGAAAAACAGTCTTTTTCATAGGAAAACTCTGTTTTCCATAGCCCTCAACCCCCTTTTTCATAATTATAGAAATAAAGCTTGGTTTCAAATAATAATTCAAAAAAAGCAAAATTCTACTACATTCTTTTTAACTATTACAACGAGATTGAATGTCTGGAATGATTATCTACTCTGCTCAAAACAATTAAAGGATATTTGAAGTTTTATATAAAATAAAGATATAAACGAAATTTTTTTTTGCCGAAAATAGAAGAAGAGAATCACAAATGCAAATTTTTCTGGTTTTCAAACTGTGGAGTATGCAAATTTTGAGTTCGACGTCAAAAACGTCGCTTCAGCGGCAGCGAATGAAATTTGACTTTCAACTGGATAAAAGAGAATGAAGACAAGGATGATCGGCATTCAGTGATTGCTTTGTTTCGATGAGTACGATGTCTCAGCGAAGTCATTTGACAGATTCAGAAGCTTTGAGAATTGTTGGTAGGTTAGAAGGGGGCCAAACTCAAGCCGAAGTAGCGCAAGCCATTGCAGTGTCACAAAGTGTCATTTCCAGGATCTGGAACCGTTTTTTGGAGAGTGGATGTGCAGGCCGAAGACCAGGGCAAGGTCGTAGACGGGCAACAACGCCTAATGAAGATCGGTATTTAGCGTTAACAACTCGGAGACACCGAACCATGAACGCTACTCTTCTCCAACAACACCTTCGCTCGGCTACAGGCACCACGATTTCAACTCAGACTGTCCGAAACCGGCTCCATGCTGTAGGTCTGTATGCTCGCTGACCGATGGTATGTGTTAGATTAACATCAAGGCATCGTCGCGACCGCAGGGAGTGGGCAACCGAGCATGTCAACTGGAGGAGAAATGAATGGAGCAATATTCTGTTTTCTGACGAGTCCCGTTTTTCTGTGCATCCGGATAATAGGCGTATTTTCATCTGGAGGGACCGTGGCAGTAGGAATAATCCTGCGTTCGTGCACGAAAGTGTCAGATTTGGCGGTGGAGGAGTGTTGGTGTATGGTGGCATCTCCATTGACGGGCGCACTGACTTCTACATCATTCGAGATAGAGCTCTGACTGGTCGCCGATATAGGGATGAGATCCTCAGACCTATTGTAGTCCCTTACGCTGCAGCAATCGGAGATAACTTCATTTTAATGGACGATAACTGCAGGCCACATCGTGCAAACCTGGTGGAGGATTTCCTTTTCGAGGAAGGAATCGTTCGAATGGAATGGCCAGCGTGTTCTCCAGACATGAATCCAATCGAGCACATTTGGGACGCTCTAGGAAGACGAGTTTCTGGCCGCCAACAACCCCCACAAACTCTCCAAGAACTGGAAAGAGCTCTTCTGGAAGAGTGGGGCAGAATACCCCAACTCGTCATTAATAGCCTCATTGAGTCCATGCCTCAAAGGTGTTCAACGTTGCTGGCTGCCCGTGAAAACCATACCCCTTACTGAAAATGATTTTCTTTGAAGAAAACACCTTTTATTATTCTTTTTTTCTCATATGCACAAATTGTGTTTTTTTCCTTTCGTACACAAATGCGCTATAAAATGCATTTTTTTCTGCCAAACATGTGTAATTTATTCTCTTATAACCTACTATGTCTGTCGACCATGTATCAATCAGCTAAACAGTTTACCAGATACAAAATCCACCTAAAACTACAATATCCTTTAATTGTTTTGAGCAGTGTATATCGATAAACCACTAAGCTGTTACTAGATTATAAACGTTTCACTGAAGAAATATTGAAATGCTTAAAATTATAAACTTTTTAATAAAATATTTTTGGCTCGTAAAAATACTTATTCCGTATGACGAATAATGCATATAAAGAATGATGTAAGCAATAAAAATGTAATGACTAACGCAAAAGATTTAAAGGTGTATATAAAGGTAACATATAAAATCGAAGGTCTTCATCAGAAGTATTGTTTAATAAACATTTATGGCTAAAAAATTTTAGAATACGCAGTTTTTATGTTGATTGTTCAAGATATTATCGGATTATTAGCTACATACAATAATATGAAAAATCTTTTCCCGTCATCGCAATAAGTAATAACTGTTCAAAACTCATTGTGTCCCATCAGCTAAAACGAATTTTCGAAAATATTGATTTCTTTTTTAAATGAAGATGGGTTTCAAATTGGATTTACTTAAAGTACATGTCCTTTAAAATTTGTCTCATTCTGCTTTTGTTGCTAATATTTGATAACAATATTCAACAAGGTGTTTGATTCTCTTTTTCATTTAAATATCCTGTTCATGATGAATGTTAGATAAAATATTAAAGTTATTATATAAATCAATTATAGAGGTATAACAGAATTATTTCTTAAGTAATTCGTTTTCATTTGTAAACGATAATTTTAAAATTTGTTTCAGTCAGTTTAAAATTAATTTTAAGATATACACATTTTCTAAAATATTGTGTATGAAATTTTTATTTTACGTTTCTTACATTCAGTTAAGAATGGTGACAACTGGGTACAGAAATTAAATGCACAAAATATTTTCTTGTAGGTGTAGGTACATAATAAGATATCTGAATTTATCTGTTTCATTAAAACAATATAAAAATGTTGGACATATGGACTGTAAATTGCAAATGTATACTGAGATATTTGAATTACTAAGTTCTATCAAAACAATATATAAATGTTAAACATATGAACTGAAAATTATAGAAAAAAAAGTAACGATTAATGTTACTTACTATATAAGCCAAGCCATACAAGTTATTTTTATTTTCTCTATTAAAATTTTGAAGAAACAACAAATATTTTAGAAGAGAAAACATTTATAAGGTAAATATAAATTTTCTACATAAAGTTTGACGTAAGCGTTTAGAAAATAAAGATTTTTCCTATGAAGAATACGTAGTACCAAAGTAGACTGTAATTTCGAGAACATTGTAAAACAATGAAAGCTTAGTTTTAACCCTGTTGATATACATATATTAACAATAGAAAAAATAAATTGGAGAAATAATACGTGCCATAAGAGTAGTTTCTTATTCTGATATCGATTGCTTATAAAAAGAGTTAAAAATATGGGACCAAAATTACTTCTTCTTTAGTTTATTATATTTAATAAATCCGTTTTTAAATAAAGGTGTTTCTGCAATCATTACTGCTGAATCTGTTAATTAAAATAAAACACATTTGTATTATACCTATCTGTATGAATGAAGGATAAAATGCATAAATTATAATTTTAAGAATTTGTGTAATGTTTACAAATTTCTACTGCCTTAAAGAAAGAAAATTTAAAAAACATATGTAAGTAAAAATTGCAAAATCTATTAAGTATTTGTACAAAGAGAGATTAAGAGTTTGAACTATTTTCATTAAAAATATTATTTTGAATTTAAATTACGCTGTATGAAATTAACTTCAATGTCTTTCTGCGAAATTTCACAATAGTTTTAAGTTAAAAATAGCTTAATTTTAAATAAATGTATATCACAGTTATAGTTCACGTATTTAATACTTCTATTTATAGCTTATTCTATCCACTGATAAAAATATTCCCTAGGAATACTTATATATTGGTTACAAAAACTTAACTTGAAAGTATACAAAATCAAATTAAATATAAATGTCAACTTCAATTTCAATTTCTTAAGAAATTACTATTATTACCTTTTTTTAAATAAATGTATTTCTGAAAATTTGCAATTATGATATGAAAAATCTTTTAAAACCACTTCTTTCGCCAAGCACACATACATACATGCATGCGTTCACGTGTATTTCAGAGTATAATGCAAAGCTGTAATATTCAATTTTGCTGTTCAATTATGAAATTTTATTTTTATTATTATTATTATTTTATTTTACAAATTACTTATTTTATTATTAATTTATTTTTACTTAATTATTTCTTTAATAAAATAAATCCAAAAATGAAGAATTTATGAAGTCAATTTCGTACAGAAAAATACAAACAAACTTTATAAACTGATTAAGAGATTATTGGTAACTATGATTTTCGCCCGCGCGCACACACACACACACGAATATATACACATATATACATGCATATATATATACTATAACAGTTTAATTTTTTTTATTGACTGCATTTAATACATGTTTCTAGGCATTCAATGTATATTCATACACAATCTATTATAATATAATCATAAATACTGTAATGTAATAACATCTGCACAAAAAATAAATAATGAAAGTACTGATTTACTAATTTAAAATTTGTTCAACAAAGGAAATTTTATTTTGTTATTTGTTCAAAGCAAACAAAACAACAAAAAAAATCGTAACCGATCATAAGAAATCCATTTTGCGTTATCTGTAAAACTTGTTTTCTGGCAACAATACTTACCACGCCGTAGAAAAGGGAACACGTGTTCGGTAGTGATTTCGCTTTTTCGAAAATTGTTTTGACTGTAGAACTGACATTCAATTTCATAAGTTAGGTATGATATTTCCTTTCAATTTATTCATACCACAAAATATGAGACAAATTTACGTGTATATTAAAAATAAATAAATAAATAATCGTAAGCGATCATAACCAACCGATCACACGTTTTCTGTAAAACTTGTTTTCTTGCGACAATACTTACCACACCGTAAAGAACGGAACATGTGTTTGGTAATGATTTCGCTCTAAAATTATTTTGATTGTACGATTGTTATTCATTTGCGTAAACAAGGTATAATACTTCATTTTAAAGGAAATTTAATTTATACCACAAACTTTGAGACAAAGATGTATGTATTGCATATTTCTGCCATGTTATTTTAATGAAGTATGTTGGAAATATTATGTTTTTATGTCTCATAAATTAATTATTGCAAATAATTAATATATTAAAAATATCTGATTATTAATCTATTTCTCTCTTACTAAAATTTAAAAAAAAAAATGAAATTTATCCTTAAAAATCATTTATTTTTGTGTGAAAATATAAACATATACATTATAAATGTGTTATTTTTACGTCAAAATTTATAAGTTGCCAACCTAAATCATTTAAAATTACATACTTCACACATATAAACATATTGTTACAGAAGAAAATGGATCGCAATTTTTTTTTTACTTAAAAGTTATTAAGAAGTATTTATTTAAAAGATAAAATTTGTTCCACACACACAAAAGAAAATCTGTAATTTTAGATTTTTAACTAGATGAAAAACAGTAACAAATAAAAATAAATAAATAAATAAATAAATAAAACTTGCTTACGATATTTATTCAGATTCAGATATATTTTCTGAAGGGATTATTATTGGGATTTTTTAAAAGAAAATATATATGTAAAATGTATTTTAACATATATTATTAAAATTTTTTATATCATACATTATTACATTGACTTTAGGTCACTTTACAGTGAAAATATCGAATGCTAAATTTAATAAATGATCGAAATCCCTTCAAAAATTCTTTTTTTTTTACTCAACCCATTCTTATAAACCATCTTTCAAATTTTTTTATCAGAATTGTTATTTTATTATTTGTGAAAAGTTTTCCAAATAATTTTATATAAAAAAATCTACATAAATAAATATTTAACACCTTACCTAATAAAGCCAGAACCTCCCGTCGTTGCAGGAAGAAATTGAAGAATCCGTTTGAATAGTGTATGGCACCACAGAAAAATAACAGAGAAAGAAGAGTCTGGGTTCTTTTCATTCCCATTTTAAAAAATGATCTTGTGAATTGAATTGGATTTCCTACAGATTTCTTGCAACAACTAAACACCAAAATGTATCACTTTTTATTTGTATCCATGATAAATATTTATATTAATGTTTGTCGTTATGATATATAGCTGAGTTTACACATACGTCTGTCACGGCTACTTTATAAAATTGTGAAAATTAAAGCACTTATATTCGCAGTATTTTTAATTATCTTGAATTAATCTCATTCCTTTATAATAAAAACTGTCAGTTCAGTTTGAATACTGCACAAATAAAAAAACTTATTCCAACTGTTCTTATATTTTATTTATCTTTATAATGCCATATTTAATACGATTTCTGCAGACATCTATAAATTTTAAATTTTGTTGAAATCTGCTTAATATTATAACTCTAATATAATACATCAAAACTTGATTTTTAAAACTGTCAGCATTTATTAACTGTGCAATGATTGATCACTGCAAAAAGGGATTTTATTTCCTCATCTTCAGTAATAAAATCCCTTTATTTTTTTAAAGCAATATTAATTTCTAAATTTGTATCCAAAACAATATTATGATTGTGTGGCGTATCCTATATTTTTTAATCCATCAGAAAACGTAATCATTGTTATCTTATAAATTTCGATAAACACAAGTTTTATTTGAGGGGGAAAAAAGTATATGAATTTAACAAAAAATTATACGATTTATATCCTCTCGGTTGGCTTTTTCTGTTCACATTCTGCTTGCAGTTCCACGTAATGCTTACATTCCCTTCCTCAGGCGGAGCTGTTTTGTAACGAAATGATGAAACAGTAAAACACTGAAAAGGTGTGCGTGGGTTGATATGTGACGTAATACTTTGCCGGAGAAATTTGGAGCAACGATTGGCTGTGGTTTGAGCACGTATTTTGAAGCGACTGAGTTGGAAACAGGAAGAAAGATGCATGGAGCAAATTACACGTGGATACAATAGCGGCACTCTCCAGAAAAAAAAACAAATATTTCTTTTTTTATTTTTTTTCTATTTTACATAAAGTAAATTTCTTTTTTATTTCCTTTCAATATTACTTTTATAAATATTTAGACAAGTATGATTGTTAATATAAAATTCAAAGATGCTTCAAAACGTTACAGAAAGATTTCTATTTTAAAATATCATAATTAAATAAAATCTCTTTAGAAAACTGAAAAGATACGATACAGATGCAATCTTGTAAGAATTTTGTGTGTAAATATTGTATTTTATGGATTACGAGTTACTCAACTTGCTATATATTGCTTTAGTCTTTTCCAGTATTAATTGTAGCTCCAAAACATAAAAATACATTCGAAAATAGATATTTGCACATACAAATGCTTTGGAGCAATGATTGGCTATGGGTTGAGGACGTATTTTGAAGCGGCTGAGTTGGAAACAGAAAGAAACATGCATGATGTAAATTACACATGGATACAATAACAACACTCTTCAAAAAAAGACAAATTTTTTTTTTCGTAAAGTAAATTTCTTTTTTATCAATCGTACTACTTTTATAATTATTTAGACAAATATGAGTGTTAATATGAAATACGAAGATGTTTTAAAACGTTGCAGAAAGCTTTGTATTTTAAAATGTCATAATTAAAGAAAATATCTGGAGAAAACAGAAAAAATACGATACAGACATAATCCTGTAAGAATTTTATGAGTAAATAGTGTGTATCATGGATTACGACTTTCTGAATTTGCTATACATTATTTTCGTCTTTTCTAGTCTTACTTGTAGCTACAAAGCGTACAGATACATTAGAAAATAAATATTTACGCATACAAATATTTGGAGCAACTATTGACTGTGGTTTGAGCACGCATTTTGAAGCGACTGAGTTGGAAAAAGGAAGAAAGATGCATGGAGCAAATTAGATGTGGTTACAATAGCGACACTCTCCATAAAAAGAACCAATATTACTTTTTTATTTTTCATAAAGTAAATTTATTTTTTATCAACAATATTAATTTTATAAATATTTAGATAAGTATGATTGTTAATATAAAATACGAAGATGCTTCAAAAGGTTACAGAAAACTTTCTATTTTAAAATGTCATGATTAAAGAAAATCTCTGGAGAAAACAGAAAAGGTACAATACAGATGCAATCCTGTAAGAATTTTGTGAGTAAACAGTGTGTTTTATGGATTACGACTTTCTGAACTTGCTGTATAGTGTTTCTGTCTTTTCCAGAATTAATTGTAGCTACAAAACGTACAAATACATTCTAAAATAAATATTTAAACATACAAATGCTTTGGAGCAACGATTGGTTGCCGTTTGAACACGTATTTTGAAGAGGCTGAGTTGGAAACAGGAAGAAAGATGCATGGAGCGAATTACATGTGGATACAATAGCTGCACTCTCCATAAAATGAACCAATATTTCTTTTTTTATTTTACATAAATTTCTTTTTTATAAACAATATTAAATTTATAAATATTTTTTATACAAATATGATTGTTTATATAAAACACGAAGATCCTTTATAACGTTACAGAAAGCTTTCTATTTTAAAATGTCATGATTAAAGAAAATCTCTGGAGAAAGCAGAAAAGATACGATACAGATGCAATCCTATAAGAATTTTGTGAGTAAACAGTGAGTCTTATGTATTACGACTTTCTTAACTTGCTATACATCATTTCCGTATTTTCTAGTATTAATTGTATCTTCAACGTGCAAATACTTTGTAAAATAAATATTTGCGCATACAAATACTTTGGAGCATCGATTGTCTATGGTTTGACTACGTATTTTGAATCGGCTGAGTTGGAAACAGAAAGAAAGATGTACGAACCAAATTACAGTTGGATGCAATGTCAACACTCTTCATAAAAGTAAACAAGTTTTTTCTATATTACATGAAGTAAATTTCTTTTTTTATCAACAATATTAATTTTATAGATATTTAGATAAGTATGATTGTTAATATAAAATACGAAGGTGCTTCAAAATGTTACAGAAAGCTTTCTATTTTAAAATGTCATGAGTAAAGAAAATCTCTGGAGAAAACAGAAAGGAAACGATACAGATGCAATCCTTTAATAATTTTGTGAGTAAATAGTGTGTTTCATGGATTACGACTTTCTGAATTTGCTATGCATTATTTCTGTCTTATCCAGTATTAATTGTCACTACAAAGCGTAAAAATAAATTCGAAAATAAAAATTTAGAACTTTGGAGTAGGTATTGGATGTGGTTTGAGCACGTAGTTTGAAGCGGCTGAGTAGGAAACAGGAAGAAAGATACATGCAGCAAATTACACTTGCATGCAATAGCAACACACACCATAAAAAGAAACTATTTTCTATTCTATTTTACATAAAGTAAATTTATTTTTATCAATAATTAGACAAACATCATTATTAATACAAAATGCGTTGAAGCTTTAAATTGTTTATAGAACGCTTTCTATTTTAAAATGTCTTCGTTACAGAAAATCTTTGGAGAAAACCGAAACGGTACGATACAGATGTAATCCTGTTAGGATTTTATGAGTAAATAGTGAGTTTTAGGGATTACGACTTTCTGAATTTGCTATACATTATTTCCGTCTTTCCCGGTATTAATTGTAGCTACAAAGCGCGTAAATACATTCGAGAAGCTGAGTTAGAAACGAAGAAAGATTCAGAGAGCAAATTGCACTTGGATTTTTTTCATAGAAAGAAACATTTTTTTTTCTTTTTTTACATAAAGTAATTTTTTTTTATCAACAACATTTCTTTTATGAATATTTAGACAAGTGTGTATGCTAATATAAATATAAAGATGCTTCAAAATGTTACAGAAAGCTTTCTATTTTAAAATGTCATCGTTAAAGAAAATCTCTGAAGAAAACAGAAAAGATACGATACATATGCAATCCTGTAAGAATTTTGCGAGTAAATAATATGTTTTATCGATTACGACTGTCTGAACTTGCTATATATTGTTTCTGTCTTTTCCATTATTAATTGTAGCTACAAAACGTAAAAATACATTCGAAAATAAATATTTAAGCATGCAAATACTTTGGAGAAACTACTGGCCTTAGTTTGAGCATTTATTTTGAAGCGGCTGAGTTGGATACAGGAAGAAAGATGCATGGAGCAAATTACACGTGGATACAATAGCAAACTCTCCATAAAAGGAACCAAAATTTCTTTTTCCTATTTTACAAAAAATACATTTCTTTTTTTTATCAACAATATTACATTTATAAATATTTAGACGATTATGACTGTTAATATAAAAGACGAAGCTGCTTTAAAACGTTACAGAAAGCTCTCTATTCTAAAATGACATGATTATAGAAAATATCTGGAGAAAAGAGTAAAAATACAATACAGATGCAATCTTGTAAGAATTTCGTCAGTAAATAGTGCGTTTTATACATTAAGACTTTCTGAATTTACTATGCATTATTTCTGTCTTTTCCAGTATTAAGTATAGCTACAAAGTGTAAAAATACATTCGAAAACCAATATTTACGCATACAAATACTTTGGAGCAACTATTGGCTGTGGTTTGAGCACGTAGTTTGACCTGGCTGAGTTGGAAACAGGAAGAAAGATACATGAATCAAATTACACTTGCATACAATAGCAACACTCATCATATAAAGAAACGATTTTCTATTCTATTTTATGTAAAGTAACCTTCTTTTTTATCAACAATATTACTTTTATTAATAATTAGATAAACATTATTATTAATACAAAATTCGTTGATGCTTTAAATTGTTATAGAACGCTTTCTATTTTCAAATGTCTTCGTTACAGAAAATCTTTGGAGAAAACCGAAACGGTACGATACAGATGCAATTCTGTTAGGATTATATGAGTAAATAGTGAGTCTTAGGGCTTACGACTTTCTGAAGCAATTTTCTATACATTATTGACCTTTTTTCCAGTATTAACTGTAGCTACAAAGCGCACACATTCGAAAGTAGATATTTACGCACGCAAATACTTTGGTGCAACCATATTGGTGATGGTTTGAGCACGTATTTTGAAGTGGCTGAGTTGGAAACAGGACGAAAGATCCAGGGAGCAAATTACACTTGGATACAATTGCAACTATCTTCATAAAAAGAATATTTTTCTATTTTATATAAAGAAAATTTCTTTTTTTATCAACAATATTACATTTATAAATATTTAGACAAGTATGATTGTTAATATAAATCACGAAGATGTTTTAAAATGTTACAGAAAGCTTTCTATTTTAACATGTTGTGATTAAAGAAAATCTCTGGAGGGAGAAAGCAGAAAAGATACGATACAGATGCAATTCTGTAAGGATTTTGTGAGCAAATAGTGAGTTTTATGCTTTACGACTTTCTTAACTTGCTATACACTATTTCTGTCTTTTCTAGTATTAATTGCAGCTACAACGAGTACAAATACTTTTAAAAATAAATATTTACACATACAAATAACTTGGAGCAACAACGACTGGTTGTGATTTGAGCGCGTATTTTGAAGCGGCTGAGTGAAGAAAGATGCATGGAGCAAATTACACTTGGATACAATTGCAACACTCTCTTCATAAAAAGAACATTTATTTATTTTATTTTATTTTTACATGAAGTAAATTTCTTTTTTATGAACAATATTACTTTATAAATATTTAGACAAATATTATTGTTAATATAAAAAACAAAGATGGTATAAAATGTTGCTGAAAGATTTATAATGAAATATTTTGAAATGTCATAATTAAAGAAAATCTCTGGAGAAACCAGGAAAGATACAATACAGATGCAATCTTTTAAAAATGTTTGTGATTAAATAGTATGCTTTATGGATTACGACTCTCTGAATTTGCTATACATTATTTCCGTCTTTTCCAGTATAACTTGTAGCTAGAAAGCGTACAAATACATTTTGAAAATAAATATTTACGCATACAAATACTTTGGAGCAACTATTGGCTGTAGTTAGAGCACGTATTTTGAAGCGGCTGAGTTGGAAACAGGAAGAATGATCCTGGGAGCAAATTACACTTGGATACAATAGCCATACTTTTCATTTAAAAAAAAGATTTTTTTCTTTTTTACATAATGTAAATTTTCTTTTCATCAGCAATATTACATTTATAAACATTTAGACAAATATCATTGTTAATATAAAATAGTAAAATGCTTTAAAATGTTACAGAAAGCTTTCTATTTTAAAATATCATCATTAAAGTCAGTCAATCTCCGGAGAAAACAGAAAAGATATGATACAGATGCAATCCTGTCAGGAATTTTTGAGTAATTAATAATTTTTATAGATTACGATTTTCTTAAGTTACTATACACTATTTCCATCTTTTTTAGTTTAATTTCCATTTTTTTTTTTTTTTTTAGTTTAAATTATAGCGCATACAAATACTTAAAAGAAAATGATTCCGACTCGGAAACCAGAAAAAACTAAATTATTTTTATTGAAAATAAACTGGAACTGGATCTAAATTGTTTTCCCAGTTCAGGAACTGAAGAGTATAAAATAATTCTTTAATTCAATTTTAAAAATTGTATATTTTTAAAAGATAAATTAAAGTATTCACCGTAAAAAGCATAAATGTTTCTTATTCCACAAAATCTAATATAACCAGGAAGGAAAAAAAAATGATAAAACCTCTTCAGAGTTATCGAAGGTTTTAAAACGTGTTCCTTTAGCTATATAAACACCTGAAAACAATAGATTTTCGAGATTTAAAAAAGCAGTTTTAAAAATAAAGTTTTTTTTTGCGGTGTATGAATTTTGAAAACGTCTCCGAAAGGTTTTTAATTGGCAATCGATTTAAACGAAAATTCTACAAATGTGACATAAATATTTTTAATGAATTATTAAGGTTGTTCTCAAATCCCAAAAGGCAACTTTATGACATAAGTTTTAATTTGTTTTTGTTCGGAAATGCATGAAACTAGCAGGTGTTGTTTTTCAGAAACTATGTAATCGAACTGCTTTTTCCGTTTTTTTTTTTTTTTGCAAACGCAATAGATCTTTCAGAAAATAATGTCAAATTGGGCGTTTTGAACTGAATTTCCGCGCGTAAGAAGAGTAACCATTCAACGAAGGGTAAAAAAGTCTTTGTCACGTGATCAAAAATCTTGTACCTCAATAGGCAATTTATATATCAAAAAATGAAAAACGCAGTTCGATTCCAAATCGCTTCCATAGTCAGGTCTTTCAAATTTATATCTTTCCGATAAAAAATGAATTTGTAAATGTGTCAAGACGTTTCGCGCTTGTTGAGCAGAACAGTTGAGAACAACTTTAAAGAAAGCAAAGCTATCTCTTTTTCTCTGACACGCAATGGAGAAAAAGAGAGAAAAAAAACCTCTATCATTGGCTTCTTAATCTTCTTTTTCGCCAAAAACCGTTGCAATGACGACGTACGTAACCTGGGCTGTCAGGAGCGTATTTTTTTTTAATTATTATTCGGCTGGTGGAAAGAAGTGAGGTTTGTTTGAAAAATCCAACTAGCGTAGTGATAGAAATATTTTTTAAGTATCTATGTAAACGATAAGGTTATTTTAATTTTGGGTATATTTTAGATTACTATCCCGGGCTGGAGAATCTAGGGTAGGCCAGATAGATATACATATGGAGAAGAAGAAGGTAGGATATGCTGGAAAACGAGATCTTATTTAATAGTGACCGATATTGTCAAGACCGCGAGCTTTACTTTTATTTAAAAAAAAAAATATTGAATCCAAAAGTCGGATATCATGAATATCGTATGTTGGGGTTGGGGGGGGGGGGGGGCGGAATTTAGAGAAATGAAATTCAAAAGAGGTGGATTAACAGATGAACCAAAATCCACATTAAGTCATGCCTTCGAAACAACTATTTTAAATATTTCAAATTTGAAGTTTAAAATAGTTAATGATTATTAAAACAGTCATAAACATGGGACACAAACATACAAATAAGTAATTTGATTTTTTAAAATTTGTTTTTAAAAAATAGCGTAAAATTAACCGAAAAATTGCTATTTTCTTAAAACTATTTAAATATTACTTTATTAAATATAAATACATTTTATGAATTCCTTAATAAATATAGTAATGTTACACAGGAATTAGACTATTTTTATGACAACAAACTGAATATTTTAAAAGTTATAGGCATAAAAAGACAAACAACGCTGAATTTTTCTGAAACAAAAATTACAAAATTATAAAATAAAACTGTGTAATTCATAAACTTTTCAATAAATCTGAATAAGTATATTCTACTTCCTTTTAATATGTATTTAAAAGAAAATTTTAAGAAATTGTGCTATTTGAACTATTATTTATTGAGTTACAACAACTTTTAAAAAACAATTTAAAAAAAAAAATCACTTTTGAGAAAATTTATAAAAAAAAAAAAAAAAAAAAAAAAAAAACTTTCTAGTTAGTTTTTTAAAGTTTTTAAGAAATACGAAATTTAAAAAGCTGGAAAATCAAAAGAAAATATTAGAATTTTTTATTAATTTAAAAAACAAATAAATAAAATTTGATCAAAATTGACGGTTTAAAGACATACAGATATCGTGAGTAGCTGTTGTGTTATCGATCTCTTGGATATCTGTATGGAGTATGGAAAGTCAGCAGGAACATAAATATTATTATGAAATGTTTTTAAAACGCTAAAATTTATTTTAGCCCATTAAGAATGAGCCTCTTTTACACTTTTACACCGACACCAGTTTTTTCCGCATTGTAATTTTGAATTATTTAATCTCTCAAAATTTGGGATTAGATAATTCTAAAATTTTTAAACTAAAATACTGGTATTCAAATTTAAAGGTTTTGTTCACTGTACATAATAAGTTTTCTTGCCAGCCGGCTTCAACGAGTTAACGAAGCGGATTCGCAGTATTCACGCACGTGACTTCCGTGTAGCTGACCAAGCTGACTGACTTTTATGCTCCATGCGCTTTCCTTTATATTAATATAATGTTAGTTATATTAAAATTGTACTATGTATTAATCAAACTTTTCTGAGATTTTTAGATTAAAGAATAACATTAAATCATGAGATAACTTTCAGAAAAAAATAAGGATGATTAATTTGAAGGCTCCGCTGCACTGAAACTTCCCGATCGCGAAATCCATGTTAGCCTATGGGGAAACTTTGAAGCGCGATGATTCATTATCTAATATAAATGTTAATATGCCGTTTTCACCATCAGAAAGTAGACGTCAGATGCGGATGATGTTCGTTTTTAAAAATTATCTTCGTAAATTTTAAGTACACAAATAATCCCTATAAACTATGAAATTTCCATTTGATTAAATTTTATCATCTTATTAAAAATACTTAACATTTACATAGACAATTTTTAAAAACGCACCTCATCGGCACCTGAGTTTTACTTTCTGAGGGTGAAAACGGTATTTTAATAGTTATATTAGGTAATGCGTCACCGCGCTTCAAAATTTTGATAGGTTAACATGGGATTTCGCGATCGGGGAGTTTCAGTGCAGTGGGTAATTTTTTAAAAATTTAATAGATTATTTTAAAAAAAATTAAGGAATATTTTAATGCAAAAATTTGCTGTAGAAGGGAAGCTATGTCTAATATAGTTTGAGATCTCTTTATATTATCAAGAGGTAGTTCGATCTTTAAAGTAAATTTTCTCAAAACGTTGATTTTGGTCATTGCGCGCATGATTTCTAATAAATTTCTGGATAGAATTTCATGAAATTTTAACTGAAACTATAAATCTTATAGATGCACAAAATGACCAACTGTTATGCTCATCAAGTAAGAAATTTAGAAATTATGACTATTTTTATACAAAAATAACTTGAAATTTTTTATGTTGCATTTTTTTTTTCGTAAAAACTAATCATTATTTTTTTTTTCAGTGTAGGTCATTTTAAACACATATTATATATACTCAGTAAAAAAATTTGGGCTCACTGTGACAATTACGAGAAATCATTCGCTCAAGACATATAAGAGGAATTCTTTTATTAAAAAAAAATAAACATTAAATTTCAAATGAAATGAAAAAAAAATGCATCTAGATTTTTTCGGAACTTTAACTATTAAGATAAGAGGGTTTATCAATAAATTTTTGCCCTCACATCGAAATAATAGAGTAAAATTTATGAAATTGCTAGTTTTAGTCCTTTTCTATATAGTCACAGTGCACTGTTACACATTTCTCCAAACGGTATTTCAAAAAGAGGGGAGAATGTACTTCAGGAGGCGCGATAGTAGACTCAAAGGGGGTCATTTTTCTAACTTTTGCTGACCCCCACATGTAACATATTGTTGGAAAAGCCTGTGACCACCTATTCCTGTCATGCACACCCCGAGCCCCTCTACCCAAATTTGCCTCCGGGGGCATGAATGGTGTCCGCAAAATTTAGAAAAGTGCCCCCCGGAGGGCAAGTTCGGGGGAGGAGTTCAGGATGTGTATAACGTAAAAAGTGGTCACAGGCCTTTCCAACAATATGTCACATGTGGGGGTCGGTAAAAGTTAGAAAAATACCCCCCTCGCCTTTGGGTCTACTATCGCGCTTCCTGGAATACATCCTCCACCCTCTTTTTGAAATACAGTTTGCAGAAATGTGTTACTGTGCACGGTGACTATAATGTAAAGGATTAATACAATGTAGCAATTTCATAATTTTTACGGAATTATTTCTACGTGAGGGCAAAATATTATTGATACCCCCCTCGTATAACTCTTTTAATGCGTTTTTCAAATCCGAAAGTTAATCAGATGCGGAGTTACAGCAATCCATATGAAGGTCTCATTTTCATGCAATTTCATTGCTGGGACTACTCAGATAAGGTTAGATATACCTATGATCTGGTCCCAGCGGTATCTTTGAATCTTCTTCTGCTGGCTCCATCCACTACAGCTTTCCTTACCGGTCATGGTCCTTTTGGGGCATATCTCTTCAAGCTCAAAAAAGCCCTTTCTCCTCTATGTGAGTATGGTGCTGATTATTTCTATAACTGTCCTTTAACAAGTGGCTGGCATATCGCCGTCCTCCTGTTCTTCCAGATGGTTGGCTAGCAAATATTTTATCGCGCCCGACTTTGCTCTCAAAGCTTAAAAACATCTTCAACTTCTTATGTAATCTTTCAGTTTTACTCTATCCCTGAGACAGGGACTTGGATTCCCCCTTATTCAGTACCCAATGTCGGGTCGCAGCAACCTGTATAATATTGTCTCACTTTGTGTAATATTGCATTATTTAATGTCTTTATTGCTGTTTCACAAATTTTGCTACTGTAACATTTATCTATATCTTATATATATCACTCCGCCCTCTGTTGCGCGTATTGGCGGGCTCAACCTCGGCTGAAATTTGTAATTTTTTTTTTTGAACCTCAATAAAAGGGAACGGGAGGGACATCTATGCTCTACAGACTTCCTATTCTGAGCAGTCTCTCTCGGGCAGTAAAAAAGGTACCTGTCTCCGTAAAGAAATATAAATAGGTCGATTACTCGTCTGTATTTCTTCTTTTAAATGCCGGTTTAATTGCATAAAATGATACATCAGCTAATAAATTTATTTACATTTTTAAGAATATCAAAGTGAAAAAAAATGTTTCTTAATCTATCGAAATATTACATAAACACGAATGAAAATATACCATAAGCTATTCCGAATTAGCCACAATTCCGCAAAGTATTCTTTATCTATCGAGAACTCAGAAAACCAACTTATTTTCGAGATTTCAAGACGCATGGAAAACAAAGTTTTTTGCTGACACTGATTTTCGGAAACGTTTTAGAGATTTTCTTATACTGTGTTAATGATTTTTACCAAATGAAAATATTGTATTTAGGATAATATCTGTCAGGTTTTTGACATTATTAAAAGTGTTACAAATTAAAATTGCTGTTAATTAATATTATTTTATTATATTTATTGTATTTATATGTAAATCACGTTCTACGTACTTGGGTTAGATAAACATTTTCTCTTATCTTGAAGTTTGAAATGAGCTATTATATTCATATCTTATTGCATGAAAAAATCCATTGTGTAAATGACATATCAGCATTTCTTTTGTATGCGAGAATGGGGTCTCCAAACAAAATACACAAAGGAACAAAATAAGTTCTTGGTTATCTCTGCTGAATAACTACGCAAGGAAGCGAAGTGCAGTAGGAGATAAGGTGATTTCTGGACTGTACAGGAAAGGACCTAACGTGTTTTTATCTCGAAGTAGAAACTGAGATAGAATGATAGGTATAGTCTTGACTGGAGTCTCGTAGAGAGAGGCTGGAGGTTTGAGCGGTGGATTTGCCAGTGAAAGTGTTCGTGAGAAAAGACTCCTGCGGAGAGAAACGTGTTTGCGAAGGGAGATACCTGGGTGGCAGGGGTGTAGTGGAGAGTATACGCAGGTATACGCCGTATACCTTCTGGATTTTTTAAGAATCTCCGTATACCCTCTGTTCTTCAAATAAAGTTATAGCGTGCATGACGCTCATTACTTTAGCGTATACCCTGTGTCTATAGCGTATACCCTAAAATGTTTTACGACTACATCACTGCTGGGTGGCTCTCCACTAAGCGTTGTTGAATTCGATAAAGTGAAATTGTGTTAGCGCGTAGTTTAATATTACTACCCAGTACGTAGATATAATTTAAACGTATAACTTAGTGTTGGGCAACATCGGCTGTATCGGAGCCTATAATTGTAAATAATGTTTTTTTTTATGTAAATAATCTGTAAATAAATTATTATTAAATTTAACTGAATAAGTTAGTATTTAATTAATATCCTTCTCACATTGCGTCCGATATCACGCACATATCGGTACTGACAGCCTATTTACGAAACATCGTTTATTCGAAGTCTTTACGAGTGGTTGACTGGCATTTCCATAATCATCATAATCTTATTGCCAACAGGAAAATCGTAACACTATCAGTTAAACATTTCCAAGTTCAACAAATTCTTTTAGAGACAAATATGATAGGTTAGCAGCATTAACATTAACTAAAAAGTTTTTTTGTTGTTACTCTTCGATGTATAAACTCAGCTACGTAGCTGAAAATATTTTATTGAGAATTAACAGCATCCTAAAATCCGATATAGTAGTTTTAGAAAACTTATTAATGCCCTTATAAAGACTATCCTGAAAAGTTTTCGAACATAAGTGTTAGCAAAAGAAACTTCGTTTTTAATAAATGTTTTTGTTTATTAAACCTCCAAAATATATTGGTTTATGAGGTTTCTAATGGTAAAGAGCATATTTCGGAATCATAGGTAACTTGACTATATTTTCGCTTGTGTATATAGTATATTTTTGTAGATTAAGAAACATTTGACCGCCGAGTGGCGTGGTCGGTAGTGGAGGCCACTAGCACGCTGAGGATCTGGGTTCGAATCCCGGGTAAGGCATGGATGCAATGGTGCCTGTCAAATGAATCCTCTGTTTCTCAGCTGTTCGTTTACGTACATAAGAAGGAAAAACAAGAAGTAGATATGTGTAAATGGAAGAAATGAAATTTTTTTATGTCCTGTTACTAATTTCAGTCTCTGTGTATAATATGGATCTTTTGAGGCAACACCCATAGTTGCTTTGGTCCCCCAAAAGATTTCTCCACTACGATGGAGATCAAATGCCAGATATAAGAAACATTTGTTTTTTTTTACAGTGCTATTTATGAATTTTACAAATTTCATATTCTAACAACTTGAAAGAATTCTTTAAAAAAATATTTATTCATACATCAGTTTTCATATGAAAAATAAGATTAGTGCTGTATATCGTATTAATAACCACGTTTACAATGAAATATGATTTAAAAAAGAAAACTTTAAAGCCAAAAACTCGTTTTTATCGGGAAAAACAAAAATAATTTATGAGATATTAAAGTTTTAACCATTATTTAAAAAAAGGTTTAATATATATATTTTTTTAACAATGTTCATGCGCTGTAGGATGTGAAGCATAAAAATCAATAACTGTTTTAAAAATAACATAGGTAGGCCATTAATCTTAAGTTCAGAGCATTGTGATAAAAGAATAAAATTGATTGATATTCACTTATTTATAATGGTATGTTGCTCCATTCTTAAATTATTGCAAACTTTACACTTAAAATAAACTACACAAAAATAAGAACCTGGATCCACTGACTTTTAAAAGCACAGTTTTACCATAAAGAAAACATGATATGTTTAAATGTAAATAAACATAAATATTTAGAAATAAACTTCTAGGGAAAAGTAGCCGAATTTGGACCACTTTACATATTATCAGGTGTAACTCACTTCATTTTTGGAATATCTGTAAAATATCACTACACATGGTCAATCTATATGCATCAACTAACCAAATAAACCTTTAAAACAATTTCTTTTTGAAAATCTTAATTTATATTTTATTTGAAAAAAAATTGTCAAAAGTGGTCCAATTCAGCGATTTGTCGCCTAAGTTGGACCCCCGGTTTCCTAAATTGGACCAAACAATATTAGGCTGTTTTTATGAGTAGGGATTATAACTAATTTTATTAAAAGCATTGTTTACAATTAATGAAACGATCAAACAAAACTATAGCTTTGAAATATAATGACAATAAAAGTCTGAATGTAAGAGTAATTTTTTAAAAAACAAAATATATTCAAAATATAAATCAAAGTCATAAGTAATTAAGAACAGAAATTACGAATCTAATTACCAGTTACTTGAATATCATATAAGAAGTGATGCAAAGCTTACACATGGATTTCTTTTGTTATTTTTTTATTCCAGCGCACACAACATGGAACTATATTTGGCAATCTGAACAGTGAATAAATTCTGTTATTTTATTTTTCTTACAAATTAGGCAAAACCAATCATCAATGTCTTGATTTTTATTTTTAGATTTTGAATCATTAAACATTTTTTTTTTCAATAGAAGTTTTCTTTTCCTTATATCTGTAGTTCTTCCCTTCCAAATTCACCTATTTTTTAAAACTTCATGTTTCAACTGCTTTAGTGCGTTTAGAGCTTTCCTTTCTCTTTTTTGTGTTTTTTTCATTTCATGGTTTACTCTGTATGCCGAAGATGTTAACATAGCTGTTTTTTGGCTCCCTGTGTACTTTGACTTAACTGATTTTGGCAAAGGAGATAACATTTACAATGATCATTTATGATCACATTTACAATGGCATTTTGAGGGGTTCTATACATGCAGCCTTCTTGCAGGTTAATCTCTTCAGAACTTACTATTTCCTTTTCGTTTCCTATACCTTTAACAACATTTGCTGTCACTTATTTTTTTTTTCTTCCAGACTGTTTATCTGTGTCGTTTTCATAATTTTTTTTACTCTCGTAGTTTTAGTAAGTTTCATGATTACTGACTCTGACCCTAAAAGATCACTAGCAGGAGAATCAACAGATCTTTCTGCACTGCCTATCTCTTCGTTAGGAATAAGTGATGTAGCAGCTGCGAAATGATGATCGTATATCAATTTAAGCAATTCAATTTAGTCCAATTAAAGCAACTTTTTAAAACAGATCACCTCAAAACTAAGAACAAAGCAAACAAATCCACGTGAAAAATATGCGCAACAAACACATTAATTTAGATATGTATACGGAAACATAACAACTTACTTAGTTTTAAAGTATTCTCTTACGTTTAGTAGGAAAAAAAAAACAATCGAAACAGCTAATTTAAAATTTTTAAAAATTGTTTGAAAAAAGTACGTGAAAGGCGAGTGCTTCTTCTAATCATAAATTAAGTTTTTCTCATGAGTAGGATTTTAGCGGTACATGACATCTCTTTCTGTAATGAAAGGCAGAATATCAACGTTCCATTTAAAGCGGTGGTCAAAATATGGCTGCTATCCCCTATATAAATATAATGGTATGTTGCGCCATTCTACAAATTATAAATTTCAAGTGAAATTCTTTGACTTGGATTGTATTTTTGATACAAAGTCCACACTGGATTACATGGAAGTTTTAAATAAAAGTTGGACTCAATATACATAAAAAAATAAATAAAATGCTAAAACTGTAATAGCAGGACAGGACTGTTGATACTGCTTCACGTTTAAGTCTTACTACTACTCTCAAATGCGTGCTGTTAGTGCGTAATGAAGAAAGACCACGTTGGTTAGGAACGCGCTGTTCTTTTGTGATATTTATGTTGATATTCTGAAAATTTTCCCTGTGTATTGTGTTTTAAACCAGTTTTTAATGCCTTTTAGACCCGAAAACTTTATTGTTCATAGTTTAAAACCTTCTTCAAACACCGAACTTGGAAAAGTTAACACTTTGAGAAAACAAATTATCTAATTAAATAAATAATAACTTTTAAGATGGGTAGCTGGAGGCAGCTAATGCAGCTTTCGTAAAAATTGCAATATTTTGTCTTCAAGTCAGTTTGAACTCGAGACGAGCAGAAACACGAATGTCATGTATAGTGAAATATTTATAACTAACTAAAATATACATATTTAATCACACATAAATTAACGTTTGAATTTATGTTTATTAAAGGTACATATATTAAGACATACTTGAAAATAATTAATACAATAAGCTAACAGGAGTTAAAAATTAGCAGGGGGCAGGACTCGAAGCTGGGTCCACGGCGTTCCGTGTTGTTGCTTTAACCACTAAGCTAACCACTAATAAATCATTAGTGAGAAATTGCCGCAGTAGGATATTGTTTGGATAGCTTAGTGGTTCAAGCAACAACACGGTACGCTGTGGACCCAGGTTCTAATCCTGGCCCCGGCTAATTTTTCACTCCTGTTAGCTTATTGTATTAATTGTGTTCAAGTCTGTCTTAATATATGTACTTTTAAAATATATTTTAAACATTTGTTAAGTCGAACATTGTTCTTTTATAAAAATAATAATAATAATAATAATAATAATAAATGGGTGAATTCAACAAATTCATATCATTTAGAACTACACATATCTTCACACTAAGCATTGATAGTTTCAAAAATAACAAAGTTCAATTAAAAAAAAAATGCATGTTGTGATTTAATTTGCAGCAAATTTCCATTTTTTATTTTCATTAACAGCTTTTCATAAATATCAATCAATCTGAGGATTTTTTTAAATTTCAAATTTGTCCTTCAAAATATTAATTGCTAAATTTTTATCGTTACGTAGTACTTAGAAATTTTGATAGCTTTTTTATTCTGTAAGAACTATTTTCCTGTAATTAGATTATAAGCTGAAGGAATATTACAAAAGTTGTAAAAATAATTATTTTGTTTGTGTTCTTATTTTGGCTTAATTATGAACATAAACAATCTCTCTTAAAGCGCAGGTGGATTTGGTAGCATTTAAGTACTCTTTTCATCTGTTGTGTTTCGGGCAATTTTATAATTAGATTGCTGTTTTGAAATGAATTAATTAAAGTCCAATGTAATTATTTCTGTACTTAAAACAGCTAATCTAGATTATCGGTTGAGTTGATGAATTTTCGTTTTAAAGTTTCATACTTCGTGTAGAATATTTAAAATTACTTTTCTAATTATAATTACTTGCTTCACATGAGTTTCTTTTACAAATGTTTCTCCTAAATTTAAGAAGTTTTTAATTGAAAGTCCACAGCTGAAATAATTACGATACATTTTATAGATATTTCCTTTGCAAGGATAATTTATCGCCTATTCGATTTTCAGGAAATATAGTTATTTTTCAAATAATGCAACATAAATTTTATAATATTTTAAACAATAAAATCCGTAGTGTTTTTTATTTTTTAATAAACCATTAAATAGTAGGAAATCGCAACGAGTTTTGAAAGCATATTTCTCTTCTTCAGACGTGAAACTTTTCTGTAATTTCTAGCACTTTCATACTACTTGGGATATATTTTATTTAGACTCTTGTTCTTACTTTTACAGTGCCTTTTTTTTACTGTTATTACCTTTATTTACCTTTATTTATTACCTTCATTAACCTAATATTATTATCTATAAGTATACTTTTATTTTTTCAATTTTAATTATTTTTCACATAGCATTTTTTAAAATTAAATTTTATTTATTTTTAATTTGTTTATTTTTTTAGTGACATTTTCTAAAATTGAAATCTCAGCTTCCTTCTTACTGAACGTATCATCATCTTTTCTAATTCATTACTTTTTGTTTAGCTACTGTTTTTCTATTCCTGTTTTTTCTCACTTTAATATCCCTTTTTTTAACTTTATTTCAATCTTACTTCTTATGAAGTTAGTGTTAACACGTGTTTGGGAGACTGGAAAAGAAAAATAAATGCGTTCTAAATGCATTAGTTTTCCTTCAAATTTTATGGTATACTGTGTGAAAAGTTTTCTCAATGGTAACATGTTAAACAACAGTTTTTTTTTATGTAAAAAAAAAAAAAAACTTGTGTGATTAGTTTAAATTACACTGAATTTACCAGATGAAAAAGTGAATAAGATCCTATAAACTATAAAACTAGTATGTTGATCGTATACACTATATAAAGCTAGAATGTTGTACAAATAGTACGTTATAAAACTAGTATGTTGATTGTATACACTTTAAAACTGCTATGTTGATCGTATAAGCTATAAAACTAGTATGGTGATAATACACACTATAAAGCTAGTATGTTGACCATACACACTATAAAACTAGTATGTTGATCATACACACTGTAAAACTAGTATGTTGATCATATACACTATAAAACTAGCGTGTTGATCATGTACACTATAAAACAAGTATGCTGATCATATGCAGCATAAAAGTAGTATATTTTGGTCATCATAAAACTTTCTCCTACATAAATCAGATCGTCCGTAACCAAAATTAAATGACAATATATACGTTCTCTATATACAGTATCGCAAAAATCTTAAAAAATAAAGCATAGCAGCGTCACATGTTCGGCGGTGTACACTGAAACCTAATAAACGTTCTATTTCGATCAAGATCTAACAGAATATGAAGTTTGTTGAAATTACATTCATTAAGCTATAGCAGAATACGTGAAAAATGCACTATAGCAGTGCCACCTGTTAGACGATTTACACGAAAACGCAACCAGCGTCTATTTAAGTTAAGGTCTAACAGAATGTGAAGTTTGAAGAAAGTCTACGCGTTAGTTTTTGAGATATATCTGCCGCAAGATTTCTGAAAAATACAGTATATCAGCGCCGTCCGTTGGAAGGTATGCACAAAAGGCTAATTAGCGCCTATTTATGTGAAGGTCAAACAGAATATGAAGTTTCATGATATTTCGTGCTTTAGCTTGTGAGATATAGCAATCGCGGAAATCGTGAAAAAGGCAAGATAGCAGTGCCACCTGTTGGGCGATACACACGAAAATCTAATAACACCCATTTATGTCACGGTCTAACTGAATCTGAAGTTTGATTAAATTCCATGCATTATTCCTCTAGATAAAGTGCCTAAAAAAATTGTGTCGCATATTGACAGACAAACAGACTCACGGGTCAATACACTCTAAAAACAGTCAAAGCTTTCTAAAACGTATAAATCTTTTGAAAACCGGAAGTCGAAATGTTTCTCGAATCCAATACTTTCTTCTTATAAATAAAGAAGAAAGCGAAAAAAAAAATCATTGATAACGAGTACAATTCCCGTAGTTTTACGAAATTTTACTTCCCGATGAAAGACATTTCCCGAATATGTTAAAAAGTATGGATTTCAGAATATCTTTGACAGGTTATTTTAAATTGTTTAAAGCTATGCTACGACTACAAATTTAACTACTACTACAGCTACTTTTAAACTACAAAAGAAACAAAACTATAAAAGTACGGAAATTGAGCTGGCGAAATACGTGAATCCTTTTTAGTGTTCCCACATAACCATAGCGGGAAAACAAACTGCCATATTATTAGACCTTTAGCAGTATTGTCTGCTAAAGATATTTATAAATCCATATTTCATAATTTCTGTCAACTTCAAGAAATCCCCATAACCTTGCGGAAACAACAAATTAACTGGACTTTTAGCAGTATTATCTGCTAAAGAAATTCTTAAATCTATATTTCATAATATTTGTCACATTCACGAAATTTCCAAAACTTTAACAGAAACAACAAATTAACTGGACTTTAAGGAGTATTGTCTGCTAAAGGTATTCTTGAATCTATATTCATAATTTCTGTCGAATTTACGAACTGCCCATAAACTGCCCTTAACGGAAACAACAAATTAACTAGATTTTTAGCAGTATTGTCTGTTAAAGATAGTCTTAAATCTATCTTTCATAATTTCTGCCATATTCACGAAATCATTTTTTCGAAAAAAAAAAAAAAATCCGTAAAGATTATGGAAATAGTACTGTCAATCAACGGAATTTGTTTGTATAGTATACGAACAAACTACTTTTTCAAAGCATTAATTAAATTTATTAATTATATTTTTAGGGTTTAACATTTTAGTTTTAATATTATTTTACTAAAAATTTGTAAATAAAATAAAAGGGTAGTATTTGTAGCATAAATACAGCAATTAATCAATAAAAAAACAAAAATTCTTTCCTATACATAAAAAAAGAATGTCTTTAAACAGACAGCTCTATACGCTGTTAAATGTTTTATGTGACACTTCTATTGTAATGTAGATTACAACAGCTCATATGCAACGTAAATTAATCGTAAACTTATCCAGATCCATTCACTTATATCGTTAACGACGCCGCATGATAAGCAAAAAAAAAAAAAAAATAGACGCTATTTTTTGTACCTCTCATTTCCATTTAGACTAAATAGGAAGAATAGGAAGTAGAGAGAAAAAAAAGAATTTGGGTAAATATCAATCAAGAGAACCAGATAAGTACCGTGTAAAAGTAGATAATGATTGTTTTTCGGTTTAGTTTGCTTTTATGCCCTTTTTTACGGGTTGATGCATGTGCCCAGCGGAAACTATCCACCCTTTTCAGCTTGATTGATTATGTTTTAATAAAAGCACGGGAATGGTCCTTAAAAAAATTAGAATTTTTACATACGGAACTAGATCCATTTCATTTCTCTTTACTGTATTTTTGTTTGATGATTCCACTGATGGTTGTATTTTCCACTGATGATTATAATTTAATTAAGTTTTTCTGACCTTTAAAAATGTGTTTAAGTAACTTGACTAGCGAAGATTTTTGTATTTCCACTCTCCACGGTTATACTTTTGTATTATTTTATATTTATATTACTATTTCACCATTATAATATTTTTTTAACTCGCACTTAATATATCATTTATATATATATGTGTGTATATATAAAAACATTATAAACCATTACAAATGATCATCTATAATTGTGAATTTAGAAATTATAAATGAAGTTTCATGAAAATGAAAAATGAAGTTTTAATCATTATAAATTAAAAAAAAAATATGTATAAGCATATCAATAGAAACATGAAATTAAAAATGCATTAAAGATTGAAATAATGGAAATATTTGTAGAACGAAGGCAGATTCATCAGGCCCAAAATTACCTTAAGTTCCTCAAATAATATGTACAGTCGTGAGGGAAAATAAGTAAACAGCCCCTATTAACTCTGCAACTATCAATATTATAAAGGACAAACATATCTGTGCGTAACGCATACGCCATTTTGCGAATGGCAACACTTTCAAATTTAAAATGAAAATTAGGTTTTACAATTCTCGCTGCTCAAAATTTTTAAACTTCTAAACATCGCACATTTTCAATTTTTACACCGTCGCATAGACAAAAAAATATGCTTTTAAATGCAATTTGTTTGAAATCGGTATCTATATTTATTTTTGAGATATTCATTTTTTGTAGTTTTTAATACTTTTTTTTTTTAATCGTGGCAACTGAAGTACTCCATTTCTATTGAAAGTAAAGGGAGAATAGTAGATTACTGTATCTTTCTGCTGCCATTTTCTCATTAAAGTTGAAAAAAAAATTAAATTAAAATACGCGGTATGTCAAGAATATCATGTGTTATATATTGGTTTTACTTCGTTTTTATTTATCAATTAAATGATATTTAGTTTTTGAAACTTACTTTAAAACGATACAAAATTTTCTCTTTACAAAAATGTCTTTTAAAGGATATTTGTGTGACTTATTTTCCACACATTTACTTAATTCGTATCAAAAAGCTGAAGGAATGCAAATTTATTAATCGTGTGTAATAACATTTTCCGAATTTTGAAAAAAATATAAATAAATGATTTCTGATAAACGTGGAGCTGTTTATAAAGAAACAAATGAAGGCATGTGAATTACTATACACCCTATTTCTTTTTGCTCAGCTTCTTGAATGACGACATTGTTTTTTGTTTGGTTTGTGTATTATTCCGCGATAATGAAGTCATATGCTTACTTTTCTACAGATGTTGTTTAAGACTGGGTCGTAAAAGTGGAATGCTTTAGCGGATGTAAATGACGTCATTTTATATAAAAAAGCGTATGTTTTAATTCTTATTAATTATAGAAAACTGAAATATGTTTTGTAGAACTGCGCCATTTTCACCACAGCTGCTTTGAAATTCTTCACAGGTGAAAATGCTCCACTTAATCGAAATCGCACATTGATAAAACGCAACGTTTTACAAAAACTTAGAGTGTCTTTATAGAAGAGCATTGACATGCAACTTTCATGCTCAGATCGGATGATTTTCGCCTGGATGAATTCGCTCCACCATGTTAGACAAGTAAACAAAGAAGATATTGGCAATAATTCCAGGTTTAAAATAATATGAGGTTTCCCAAGTGTTTGTCCAAAATGCTTTCGACTAATAAAATTTTATTGCTATTCTTTAAGACAGCCTATTATAATTTTATGAAAACAACATAATTTGCTTAATTATTTAATTTTTCATAATTTTATATTATCTATATATTTAAAACACAAGACTGTCTTTCAGTAATCTGCCCTGAGCTTTCTGCTGAACTAATTTTACTGATTTTTTTTCTTTTTTTAACTAAAGCTGTTCGTTTGCAGATGTGCCCACACTGGCGGGTTTTTTTAATATCTCCGTTTTTATATTTTAATTTTAAAAGTATTTTATGATATTTCTTCATAATTGTGGTAATTAGATAGCTTTCATTATTGCAGTGAACAGAGAAAAAAAAATGAAGTTTATTTATCTTTATTTGGGCCATTTTCTGATAAAATTTCAAAATTATTAATACAAATTATTGTATAGGGTTTAGTGGTGCAAAATCTCATTAGGGACATAATATTTTGAACAGAAAATGACGTACTGCTTTTGAAAACATGCATTTTTCCTCATCAACTTTTCATATTTGTTGCCTTCTGCATGTGTGCAGATACTATGTTTCAGACACTAAGCGAAATGCTTAAGTAAGTGAAAATGACGTCATATTTATGAGAAAACGATGATAAAACTAAACATTTTTACAAGATGGCTAAAAAATATAAATTACGTCAATTTTTACTCCCCGGTACTGACATTAGAACCTCGAGTTAAGAGTGCGACTGTTCACATGCAAAGATATTGCTGACAATCGTGACTTCAAGTTTTCAGTTAAAATAATTTTAAAATGATAAAATTAAAATACTATTTTTTTTATGGTGAATGCGAATAAGAGAAGTGCGTATGTAAATTTTGAGAGGAAGAAAATATTGAGTTTAGATTTCATGGGAAAATAATTCTATGATCATGTTAAAGTGGAATAAATTTTGCTGTTTTTCATTTCGGAATACCAAGCATAAGAGTCTCAATAGATAACTTAATCATAATAACTGATCTGTATTATATTTTACAGATTACGTATCTATATTATAAAGGACAACCGTATCTGTGTAACGTTGGCGTCATTTTGCGATTGGCAACACTTCACGATCAAATTTCGGTTTTGAAATTTTCATTACTGCAATTTTTTAATCTTATGACCACAGTATATTTTCAATTTTTAGAGCTTCGTATAACGAAAAAATCTTCTTTCAAGTTCAATTTGCTGTAAAAAATGTACCTTATTGACTGATTTATTATGTTTTTAAAAATAATTTTCAAGTATGAATTTTTGTAATTTATCTTATCACGTGCCGACTTCAATACACAATAATAATAATAAACCTTTAGCACATAAAGCAACAAATATAGTCCAGCATTTATTTCTGACTAATTTTCCATAGCAAATTAATACTTCCTTTATAAATAAATAAAAGAATAATATTGAAAAAACGCTAATTCAAGATATTTGTAATCGAACAATACAAATTTTTAGACAGCCAAATAGGAAAAAAAAAAAAAAAAAAACCTTTCAAATGGAATTTGTTTGCGAAGTGCATCTGAGTTTACTGATTGTCTATGGATTTAAAAATAATGTTCAAGCATGAAATATTTCTTAATTTATCTCTATCGCGTGGAGTTTGATTACGAAAGAGTAATTCGTTTGCCCTTAAAACAACAGAAATAGTTCATCATTTTTTACGCCGAATATTCCATAAAAAATAAAAACTTCTTCTATAAATAAATAAATAAAATTATATAAATAAACACAAATTTAATAAACATGTAATTGGACTACGCACTTAAAGCTCTGAAATTATCGGAATATAAAAAGATGCCGCAAGTAGCAAAATCTTGGGCTAATAACACTTAGCATACGGATAAAATAGAAAAATATCGTTTTTGATAAATTTCAAAATTTTATTTGATTCTTGAATTCATATTTTTCATATGAAAAATGCTTTTTTTATTGTTAGTGGGCATTCTAAAATATATTGCATGTAAAAAACTATTAGTTTTCAATTTTAAAATATGGTTTTCACCTATATTCTGTAACCCGGGAAGCCCGGGTACGATCCCCCAGTAATTATAAGAAAGTTACTGGTACCAAACGTTTGGAAATACGGCCTACTTTTAAATGATGTATATAAAATTTGCTTAGGGGCCATCTACAAGCAAAACCAGACAAAACTTTCTTTTTTTCAATGACAATACCTAATTTTGACAATATATTTAAATCTGTTCAAACTATACCTAAAAATGAAATTTCAAGTCATTTGGATAATATGTTTTTGAATAACAAACATTCAAAATTTCAAGCTTCTAATTTTAAATTATATTTTCATATTTTTATCAATATCTCCTGAAATTATAATCCTAATGTGATGATTTTTTGTGTGGTTATAATACTAAAAAAACCCAAACATAAATACATTGAATTTGTAATTAAATTTTTTTAAAAATATGAATTATGAAATTAATATTCGAAAAAAATATGAATTGCAGCCTACAACCCTTTAGATAGATTTATATTTATTATTCCCTGATTTATGCGAATTCTTAATTTCAAATTTTTCTTCCATGTAGTTTTCTAATTATGATTTAAAAACGTCAAAATGATGGTTTAAGGACTTACTTTGTTTTAACAGCAGTGAGAAAATATCTGGATGTGAAAGTTATTAGGTTACAGAATATCGTTTTTGCCGCTGCGTCTCCCGATAGCTGCAGGACCTCGGGCCGAACCCTTTCCGCTTTTCAATGGCTTTAATTTGATTAATTTCCGTTTTATTTATTTTTTTTTATATATAAGCCTAGGTCCCTTATGCCGAGACACTAGCAGAAGCCAGTAAAAAAAAGAAAAATAATTAAGTTTGAATCCGGATGAATTTAAAAGGGAAATTCAAGAAATTAAATTCAAAACAGTACATAAAGGACTGATTTGAAACTCTTTATAGGTGCGTTCGTAATTATATAAATACGTAGTACCTATAGTCGTCGTCCAGTCCCTCCGTTCGCATATAACAGAGCAAAAACTACCCAACCGAATGGTCTGAAATTTTAAATATATGATTGTTGTAAAATTTTGTCGAGCCATTTCACATTTTATGAAAATCAGATGTATAGTTTAATTACAGGGACAATCAAAAGTTTTTCTTTACATTACGGCCAATGGGAAAAATTATTGGAAGTGCATTTTAATGATGTTACAGCCTTCGGAAAGGTCTGAAATTTTAAATATATCATTGTTGCAAAATTTTGTCGAGCCATGTCATATTTTATGAAAATCGGATGTATAGTTTAATTACAGGGACAGTCAAAATTTTTCCGTTTCATTACGGGGAATGGGAAAAAAATTATTACAGTGCATTTTAATGATACTACAGACTATGCAGGTCCAAGTAATCACGATTTAGGATATCATTAGAAATATAGTTCTCAAACATATAAATAAATTAATTCAAAATATTATTTAACATGTTTAGTAATTTGTATAATTTGTTCCCCTTCATCGTCATTCCCTTTCTTCCAGAAGCAAATTTTGAGTTTAAAAGATAAAAATTTATTGCTTAGAAGTACGTTTTAATATTATTAAAGGAAAAAAAAAGACTCTGAAAATAAGAGAAAGAGATAATCATTTGTTAAAGACAAAAAAGAAAATCCTTTGCTAAAAATCCTAAATTATTATACCAAACTTTGCCGAAAAATGTTTCTCACGATTCTAAACTCTTTATTGCCTGAGGAAATAAGCATATTATTTCAGCAACATTTCTGAAATATAATATATTTTCTAAAATTTTCAGTAATTGTCTGTAGTCCCAAAAGAATTTTTCAAAATAAAATCAGAAATGATATGTACATAAATTTATAACAATATTATAATCACTCAATATTTTTCACCAATTTTAAAGATAGTCACTTTTGTAAATCTCGTATGAATTGTTTTCTTAGAATAAAGCTATTATTTTACTTTTTTAAATATGCCATATAAATATTTAAAGTGCTTAAAATAGATTTTAACAATGTTAAAATTACCCTTTTGTTCTAAATTCAAGAACTTTGCTACTACAAATATTAATTAGAAATTCAAGGGGTAGTAAAGTATTGAAAAAAGAAGCCTCCAGCATAAAATGCACTGAATACTTGGAAATCTTTTTTACTTATTGACCAGATATCTTTTGTCTTGAGAAATCTTTGTTTATTTACCGAAGCTTAGTGGATTATTCTTAAATGAAATGCACTTCAGAACAAATTAGATAGATCTGGCTGTGAATGAAAAAGAGAGAATCTGTAAGTGGTAATGCAAGGTAAATAAATTATCTCACAAAACCTCTTTTTTTTAACTTAGAAATACTGTATAAATTGTAAACAATTTTTGTATTTCGAATTTTACCGCCATGGGAAATAAATTGCATTAAGCTTTACAATCTGTTAATAACATAATTTTTTAACTGAAGTAATATTATGTTGGAAATCTGGCTAAAATTTTGTGCCCTAAAATTTTGTTATGTAGTTTATTAAGAAGTGATATCTTTTCGAACCGGTTTTTCTGTCTCCGTTATAGTCGTAAAGGCACTTTCTTTTACCTGTAACTGTATGGATGCGTTTTTCCCAGTTGGATGTACTAAGTAAGCATATTTTAAAAGTATGTGATAATAACCAAGTTCCAGCAAATGCTGGAAGTACATGTATGTTATATTATTAATTCTATCTTCGCGATATTCCCTTTTTCATGCTAAATTACCGCCATATTAACTAATTTCTTATTCATTAATAATACCTATCATTAATCATATTAAATTCTTCTTAAATTAATTATTATCTTGCTCGATTTACTTATAATTCCAAAATTATATCAGGATTTCTGATCATTTCTATTATTTTATGTGAATTCGAATGTTTTTAAAAAAGCCATTTCTTTTTTTTTTTTTTATTCCGAGATTATTTTCGCGCACTGGGGTAATTTTTACTATAAAATGCGTCCTAATCAAATTGCCAGGACTCTTCACTTTATCACTCCCATTGGTAGCGACGTATTCTTTACGCGTATCCTTTATTCTAGCATTAGCCAGAGCGCGCGTTAGTCATGATTTTGTGTTTATCCGCATTGTAGTAAAAAGCAGATGCACGAGAGTTTTCGGTAAAATTTGTTCGATCTTTCAAATTGTCATCAACTCACCGGCTGGTTATTCCAAGACACCCGTCATTCCAATAGTTTAATGCTAATTTTATTTTAACATCATGTAGTGATCTCATGTCAAATAATTTACCTTTGAGACAACAATGCCTTATATAGAATGTGTTGAACTGCTTTGATGATGATTTCATTAATAAAATCATGGAGCTCTAATTTGCCTCGTTTTTTTCATCCTGGAGAAATGCCCAAAGATTTCATTTCGTGTCTTTTCTCCGCAACTCCACGACTTGTACCAATATTTAATATACGACAAATAAAAATCATCAATTGAACCGTTTTCCTACATTAATTCTGTGGCAAGATCAATCATGCTACCTTAAAATACGGCAAGGAGACGACAACCAAAGTTCAGTAGTATACTAATACTATATTAAATGCACGGCAGGATTCTGGAATGTTATATTTAAAATCCAGTAGGACAAATGGATCTATGCTTCCTTCTTTCTTTAATACGATAAAAGTATACCGCTGCCTGCATTCTTCGTTTTTCTTGCATTAAGAGCCGGCAGGATTAATTCTGCTGACTTCATTCATCTTTTTTTATATAATAAAAACACGACGACTGCGAGTATATATTACTATTGTTACATATATGTGTCTTTATTATTTAAGTTTAAAATTCAAGCTGAATGAATAAATGGAAGTTATTTTAAATTCAACTCTTTTGTCAATGTGCTTTATATTTGACGCCACACCAAAGGCCTTAAATACTGCGTTTTATTACCCTGCTCTATTTATATCCTATTACTTTAATTGTATTAGTAGATTGAATGATAATAGTTCATTCTAACAAAATACTATTGGGATTATATAACTGCAATATATGTGAAATATTGCTGATGACTTTTGTGACAACCCGGCGACTCTCATATATCGACGAAAATGTAGTAGAGTAATCAATGGCAAAAGTTTTGCCAACCCTCCGTTATCATGAGATAACTGGATGCAGTCATGGTGGCTAGTAGAAGACGGACTCGATAAACATTGGAAGAATTTCCCATGGAATAATTAATAGAGGCAACGTAAATTTAAACGTTGTTTATTTGGCAGACACATATCGTAACATTTCCAGTAGATTATCCATCAACTCTCGAATAATCGCTGATCCACTTCATAATAAACTTAAGATGTTAAAAGTATTAGAATCTACACATTAAAAATCGAACCACCAAGTGACGAGGATTTATTAAACAAAACAAAAAGCGTAAAAATTCTGCGTTCCTAGTCGATGCAACACTATAAATAGTAAAAAAAACAAACAGAGCGCGAATGGATACATTACAAGTGAAAAACCAACCCTGTTAAAACAACCGGAAGGACGGGGCAGGAGACAGGCTACGATTCGATGGGAAGGGGGAAGAACGCGTGACGTCGATAATGAACTCTTTATTCTCGGCGTCAGTATTAAAACGCAATCAAATGCTGTCGGGAAGCTTGCAAGGAATTATGGGATATAGAACATCATCGAACAAATATATTGAAAACTTTGAAAGAAAAAGAATTGTCTCAGAATAAATTAAAAGAAAGTAATTTAGTGGTTTTAAGAAGTAAATTACGAATGGATTAAGGTTTTTAGAACAATAATTAAAGAATACACAGTTTTAAACGCATGAAATAAAAAACAAAATATATTTAAGATATTATTAAAGATAGGTAAAAAAGGGTAGACATAAAGAATTTGGAATAGTTACAATAAGATAAAAGGGGGAGAATTTTTATTATTACATATATATATATCGTAAACCGACAATATTTGAACAATTTTTATGTCATATTTTAAATGTGAGGTTCTTTGAACGCGATGGACAATGAAAATTTTCTAGCTTTTAACAGTTACCTACAAAATGATTCCTATTAACACTCCAGCCGCGGGCGACTTTTTCATTTTTTTGGATAAAACCGCGGCATATTTTTAAGTGTTGCCAGTGGGTTGCTTTTTAAAAATTCAGAATGTTTGATTCCCACCACTTTTTTGAAGTAGAAATAGTCACTTTATTTATTTACAAATTAAACAATGCGAGAATAAGCCGAATTGTACGCTTTTAAAAACGTCGTGGGAATCAAGCAATCAGAATGTTTAAAAAGGGACCCATTGGCAACACTGGAACGCGAAAATAGCGTGTCCCGCGGAACTGTATAGAATATGTGAAACGCGATATGAGCGCTAACCGTGGCTGGATGGTTAATAATCATGTGAATAGCACTAATAATTATTTTACAGGATCGCATAGAAGAATCTAATTACATTACCGCCTACGGGAGGTAATTGTTTATAATGAATTTCATTGGCAATATATTACTTATCGTAATTTATATATGTTGATGAGGGACTTCACCGGAAGTTTTCCATTAAAAATAATGGGTGTACTGTGTGTTTTTCCTTTACACAGCTACAAAAAGAGAAATCAGATAATTAAAGAATATGCAAGTTATAGTTGAGAATACGCTAGATGGCTAACAGTCACCGGACACTTCCAATTTTAGACGCTTTCTCGAACAGCTAAGGAAATACTTGACAAATTGTTTTTAAACTTTGGGATGTAAACTACACGTTTGAGCTCATATTTTTCAGTCAAAATTTTAGTTAGGAATGTATTTAAGGAACTAAAAAAACCTGAATGATAAAAAAATGCGACCATAAAAAACTCGAAATGATTTATAAGCATCATAAAAGATTTCTTAAGCCACGTTCAACTTATAAATACTTATAACGTACAAAAACGACCTATATTTAAGACACCTGAACGTTTCTTTTAAAAATTCAAACATTTTTGCATGGTTTTTGTTTATATCAAGCGGAATTTTAAACAAAATTTGATGGCACTTTCGGAAAACTTGACGAACTACAAGAGAAATATTATACTGCAAGTATAAATGAAGATATTGGATATTTGAAAAAAATCTCCATTTGTGTAAAATAACTTTTAACTGCACATGCGCGGGGGATAAAACATTTTTACATTTATTATTTGATAGTCAACTATATACGTTAACTTGTTTAAAAAGGCTAACGGAATATCGTAAAAATTCGAAAAGGTATTTGCGATGTATTTTTCTGCATCTAATTAATTTCTAATCTTCCATTGTATAGAATAATTCCGGGATTTATGCGCACATTTTTTTGAATTTGTGTATAAAGTCCCATGGTGGACATAAAAAAAAAAAATCATGCTGTGCTGTTTAACCCTTAAATGTCGGGTGTTGCTTTTCGGCAACATACCCAATTTAGGCTCTAAAATACTATTAGAATAATATTGAAGCTATAATGCCTAATGTTGCCAATAAAATACATTCTGAAAATATTATTAAATCGGTTTTCAACATGTAGATGTCAATACTTGTACTGTTTAAGAATAAAGATAGATTTATTTTTTCAATTATTGCTACTTGTTCTTATTGTTTTGTTTGGAAGCTTGCGAAATACCCTATTTTGTTCTACAGTGAGCAAGTAATATTTATTTCTTATTATAGTTCTTAAAATCCGTGTATGTTTAATATTATAGAATTTTATCAAGGAAAATTATTTTTTCAATTAAAGACCAGTATTGCCGATTAGCAACAAAGTGTTTTTTTGCCGTAAACCATGCTTAAAACAAAATATGATTTTTTAAAGTATTTTTCCCATGATTTATTTAAAAAATGAAAGCCGAAAAACATTATTACAATGATTTTTGAAAAATCAGGCATTTAAGAGTTAATGTTAAATATACAACGCATTTACTGCGACAAAAAATATCAAAACAAATTATTAGTATTTTTTATTTTTAGTTTTTTAAACATTACACTGCGGCGCAAACCCGTACATTCAGGCTGAGACGCCGCACTTAAGCGGTAGTTATGCCGCGCTTGTAATAAGAACAGAACGAAATTATTAATGAAAATATTTAAAAATATATTCATAACAGGACTATAATTAACGATGTAAAAACAAAATGAATCTAAATGAGTACAATGAAACGTATTAGTAGATTCTAATGAATAATTGTTGCCTACTTTCACTATTAAAATTATCGACTTATTATTTTTTTTTTACATTAAATTTTAATTGCTATTTCAGCAACAACATAACATCGATGTATTAGAAAGGAAAAAGAAAAAAAGAAAAATGTTGTTGACATAATTTATTTGTTAACCCTTTCGAGACCGATGGCTTTTACGCAAATTTTATTCGGTTGGTATCACTTTTTAAAAGAAGTTATCTTTACTTAAATAATCATGAAAATGCTCTAATTAAACAAAGCAAATATTACTTTCTTTTTTACTGGTGCCAGAAACAAATTTCGTAAGCTCTTTATGTATTTATGTCTTTATTTTTTGTCTTAATGTCTTTTCTTTTTCGTAAGCTCTAAGTGTCGAAAAAGTACAGTCTTTATGTAACTACGCTTAAACACATGATTCAACGAAGCCAATTACACTTCCTCTTTTTTGGAGTAGTTTTCTAAACATTCCTTGCAAAGAACGTCTGCGTTACGCGTAATCCAATTTTTCATTATCATCTTTCTTGCCCTTCTTACTTTTTATTTTCCCCTGCATCTTTCTTGCCTTTCTTACTTTTCATTTTCCCCTGCATCTTTCTTGCCCTTTTCCAGTTTTATTTTCTTCTTTTTCTCCATTGGTTTTCGTAAACTTGATAACATGCCTAATATGGTTAGTCTATGCAAAAAAAAAGGAAAAGTTAAAAACACTTAATCATCCTGTACAAAAGAAATTGCGGCATGTATCCCATTTTGCATGGTGCGGACGTCGGCCATCATAGTTACCCGCCATCGCTAAGGGGAATCGCGTAACCATACACACAGTACTCTATTCAAACCCTACACTTAGTTTTGACTTCGAAATCATGTATGCATTTAGTAATTAGCGTATGAAAGGTATTTAAACATAACGTGTTTAAAAGTTTGGATAGTGAAATCATGCACTTGCGTCAAATTAAGGATTGTACTTCTACAAGTAAACATCGAAATGGGATTCACGATATACACTGGTTAAAATAATCTCATTGCGCACCTATACTGTGCGTTTGACGACCATTTACCGATAATTACAAGAAATACAAGGGTTGCGGCATGTATCACGTATGCGGCGACTCTCCCGGAGTTACCTTACTGTAAGTTCAATCTTTAATATTTTAAATTAAAACTGTGCGAGTACTTTTTAAGAAAAAAAAAGACAAAATGCTGCTTTTTAAAAGACGATGTTTTTTTTTTTTTTTTTTTTTTTTTTTTTTTTTTTTTTTTTTTGTCAATTAAATAATTTTATCAAGGGTATAGTCTAGAACCAATCTCAAAAATTACAAAACATACTTTTAGAAGCGGTGTAACTTTAAAGCTCGAGATTTAGATAAAATTTAAAGCATATATGCACGGTCAATTATTTAAAATTTAGTTTTAATTTGAATTTAAATGTTGTTTGAATTTATTTTAAAATTTAATTAGTTTTAATTTCAATTTTAATAAATTAATTCTAAATAGTGTACTCCTTTTAATTTTTAGGGTGAAGAAATAAATTATTCTTGTTATAAGAATTTTAACAAGTAAAAAATGAATTTTTATAACAGAATTACAAATGCAATGTTATGGCGAACGTTTTAACATGTTTTATATTTTAAAGGAATACTTCTAAGTTTAAACTTATTGCGCGAAAAAAATCAAATTTTATCTTGCAAAAATTTTAGCAATTGTTTTATATATAAAATGAATTCTTGAAATACGTAAAGAAAAATCACATTAAATAACTTTTAATATTTTCAAACAATTTGATCTTCATAAGTCTTCAAAACGCTTTAAAAAATATTAATTTTAAAAATAAAAAAAGGGTTTCAAAATATTTTTAATAAGAAATTATCTAATTTTATGTATTTAACAATTTATTATTCAGTAATTTTATACGTAATTTCATTTTTCCTAATTTTAAAGTTTTTAATTTGGTTTTCTTTACAAAAAAAAAAAAAAAAAAAAAAAAAAAATCAATTTGATCTTTTAAAGTCTTCATAGCTTATACATTTAATTACTTGTTAATTTATGTTATTTTGCTTATATTAATTATAAATACTGTAAAATATTAAAAATTATAGATTTTTTGTTATCTAATAAGAATTAATGTGCATTGCGTCAACAAAATACCAACTTAAAAATCTGATATTTTCCATCGGGAAATGTAACGAAAAACGAAATATCTTTTTCCCTCTTCATTTTTTTTTTTTTTTTTTTTTTTTTTTTTTTTTTGTAAAGAAAACCAAATTAAGAACTCTAAAATTAGGAAAAATGAAATTATGTATAAAATTATTGAATAATAAGTTGTTAAATACATAAAATTAGATAATTCATTATTAAAAAATATTTCGAAGCCATTTTTTTAATTTTTAAAATTAATATTTTTTAATGTGTTTTGAATAAAAAAATTGGAAATTTTCATGTTACTTCCGATTAAAATTACATTTCATTAAAATAAAAAACTGAATATGATAAACCGAGACAATTTTTAGGGAATTTATATATAGAGAGATAAGTATCAAGAAAGATAAAAAGTAATAATTAAAGTAAATGTACCAGCGGTGATGTCTTTACCAGTTGAGGGCACTTTAAACTTTGGACTTAAATTATAGAAGGTTGATATCGTACGCGAGGTTGCAGCAAGAGCCCTATAGTGTTGAAGCATCGAACTACTGAGTCCATTCCCTCCTGAATGAAGTCCGTTCAAACCAATTTTTTTTAAGTTCAGATTTAATTTGTATTTAAATGGTTACACAAAACATAAATATAAAAGCCGTAAGTATAAATTTTGTATAATTAACAAGAAAGTATTATTTAAAGGTATTGTTTTTTTATAGTTAAAATAAAAATAATAATAAATTGTAATTTCAAGCAACGAAAAATTTAATAATTTTTTGAAGGTATAGTTCAGAAATAATCCTGAAAATATCAAACTATATTTACAGAAGTCGAATTAAATTTTGCAGTATGAGATTTATATTACGTTTCAAGATATTAGGCACCCTTCATTTTGTGAACAATAACGAAAATATCAATTTTCCAATTTTTTGCTTAAGGGGTTTCAGAACTCTTAAAGCTTTAAAGCTTTAGAATTTTTAATTTACTTAGATGTTAAACTGCTACCTTTCCTGAACATTTTGATATAATTGATTCCTTGAAATTCCCATTAGAACAGAAGTTATGGCTTTTAGAATTATACCCGTTCAATAGCTGAAGCGGCATTTCCGAAACTTTGAAGTCATTTTAATCCAAATGACGTTTTTGGGCATAAAGCGCTCGATATCTTAAAAACTTCTGAATATTTTTTCATGAAATTATCAGGCATATGTTTCATGTTAGTCTGTACAAACTGAACTAAAATTTCCTTTTTATTGTTAAAGAGAATATTTTTTAAGTGATTATACTGTTGAAATTTTCCAAATTTTGCTAATCTTTGTATTAAAAATATAAAAATGCTTTAAATACAAATTTATTTAGGCTTAGGGTAATTATTACAATCTGACGTATAAGAAGGCACCAAAATTTTCATTCTAGTTGCAAAATTTATTTTGTAACCCTGTGCGTAATTCATGCCGATTTTCTGCTCCTCAAATTTTTGACAGTTTGGAGCTCTCTGTAAATGCTAATTCTGCATCTTGCAATTTCTTAAATATTTGAAATGAATGAAATGAAAGAACGTACTTATATCTTTCATCCCAATTAAAATTTTGATTTTAAATCCAATACATTTTAAGATATTAAATTTTGAAAATGGTCTTTTTTTTAATTTTAAGAGTCTTATGAACACACTATTAAAAAAGGCAAATGTTTCTGAATGCCTTAACGGTCGCATTAAATTACGATTTAAAAATTCAAATTGCTTATTGGCACCACTTTTGTGAAAAAGAAATATTCACCTTATTTAACCTTTACCGGCGCGGTGTCCTTAAAAAAGGACACCTAATTTTAATTCCAAAACTAACAAACGACACCAAGAAAATTTAACAAAAATTTTTCCTAGTATAATGTAAATAAAAATAAGCAAGTTCGTATTTTCTAATAAGTTCGTTTTCATTATTTCCTCAGTTTATAAGCAGAATTACTCCGCGCCGGTAAGGGTTAATGGCAGGTAAAATGATACCATAATAAAACCAATTACACTATTTAATAAAACTGGTGGGAATAAAACAATCTGAATAAAAGACAAAGTCCGTGAATATCACGGAAGAGAGAATTAAGGGGTTAATATAGGAAAATATTATATAACTACGAACAAAAATATACAATTACCTCTTTTGAGTTAAACACAAATTCTGAAAGTGTTCTTTACCTTTAAAAACCTGAGAAACCATATATTTTATTAGGAAAAATAGAAAACAATCTTTAATTTTTCAATTTTTAGTATTATATGATATTTTTTAATAATTTAAGCAACAAATTTGAAGCAAATATATTTGGATGGTCAGCTTTTAAGAAGCTAAAGTGGAGGTTGGAACACATAGGGAATGACATTTATCACATAAAAAAATATTTATGCTGCATATATATTTATAAATAATTTTTGTCACATTATGCAAGAATAAAAACATATAATTAACTTATTCTAGTATTCTGTTTTATGCATGTTTATTCATTATTTTTGAAGCGGGGACGAGAATTTCACTTTTTACAGAAAATGACCCACATGTACGACCAATTCATTAAAATTTAGCTTCAATTTTAATTTAAATAGATACCCAACGTATAATTGTGAAATTTTTAAAACCTATATCATAAGGCAGAAAATGTGTGCAAATAACGACGTTGACGTCAGATTGATGAATGCAACAACTGACCAATACATTTTGCCTTTACTGCAATTTAACTTCTAAACGTCGCACAATTCCAAGTTTTAAATCGCCGATTTAAAAAAAAAAAAAAAAAAAAAAAATCAAATGTAATTTGTTTGGAAACAGTATCTCAATTTACTATTTTTTTATGATTTCTAAAATAATTTTTATGCATGAATTTTTTTTAAAGTCTATCTCTTCCGTGTACAGCCCGATTAAACAAGATTGACATGTTTGCTAAATATAATAGTTCAGCATTTGTTTCCGGCCAATATTCCATATAGAAATTTAAACTTAACCACTAAATCCATAAAATACAAATTTAACAGACATGTAATTGAACTACACGCTTAAATATTGAAATTATTAGAATTGAAAAAGGTTGCTGTAAGTGCTACATTTTAGTGATTTCTTCGGTAATCAACGTGTCGTTCGGTCAACGTGTTCTTCGGTGTCGTTTTTAATAAATTTGAAAACTTTATTTGAATTTATTGTTGATAATTTTCATATAAAAATCCTTTTTGGTGTTGTTAGTAGGCAATATAAAATTATATATATATGAAATGTAAAAAAAATCTGTTAGAGTTGAACTTTTAATTGCAGAAATTTCATTGAACGAGGCTTAAAGGCATAAGAACAAGAGAGTTTAAATGTGTCCAAACGTAGATTCGAACCAGGTACATTGGCATTCCGCATCACTACTCTACCATTGAGCTACTTGGACGATTCCAACTAATCCCTTTTCACTTTTATTTCCTGGCAAGGCTGCACCCGCAGTGCACAATGGAATATTTTTCATGAAACACCATCTCTGGGGCAAAAACGAAATGAAAAAAAAAACCAGTCTATAGATGAAATTGACTATACACATACAGTCGGACCTCGTTATCCCGACACCCGGTTTTCACGTCACTCCGCTTATCAAGTTATTTTTCAAAGTCCCGATTTTCTGTATATGATTTTAATGTAAATATACTCCGGATTTTACGTTGTTGAATAATTTTAAACTCCGGATATTCCGAAGGTTTAGAAAAATTGTCCGTTTTTCATAATCAATCTTATAAGCATGGAAAGTAAGCGGAAAGAAGTGTCTTAGCCAAATGTTTCACAAAAGTGTCTAAAATACTCATTGAGATAAATGAGAAATATTGATGATCTGAATAATTAATACCACGTCATGAATGACTCACTTAAACTCCAAATAGATGTATCAGATTCGCGGTCTTTTTGTTCTGTCAGACGGCGCTTTCCTGTGGTTACACGACGTTTTTCATCCAACTAAAACAGAAGCATTGCATTGCATTGAAATGATCAGAAATTATCTAACATCCATTTCTGAAACAAAGAAATAGAATACAATCCATTGTATAATATTGAAAAAAAAATTGCAGGAAGCACATCTAGGGATAACAAACCTTCATTCATCAATATTTCATGTAACAATAAAAAAGCAATCATCATAAATCTGATTTTTATTCTCTTCAATTTTGTTTTTGTGTTTATTTTGTTTAATAATAACGTTTTATTGCTTAAAACTGCAAGAACAGTTTTGAATTTAAAATTGTCTTAAATTAATTGAAAATACAGTTATTTATAGACATATTTTCCTCCAACTCCGGTTACCGGGACATTCCGCTTATAACGGCGCTTTTTTCTGTCCATTAGAGTGTCGGGATAACGAGGTTCGACTGTATATAGTTAGAAAATTTTGTAGAAAATTTCAAACGCTCATTATTAATAATTTGAAATTTTAATTTTTAATAATTTGAAAATTTAAATTTTTTTTTTTAGTTATTAGGATTTCAACATATTAATAATAGGCGAGCGAAATTATCTACAAAAATTTCCAATTGCATATTCCAATTGTATATTCAATCTGTAAGTGTCAACATTAATAAGAAAACATATAGTAGTTTTCACCTACATTTTATAACTCGGGTGGAATCCCACAGTCATAATAAAGAATCAAATACAGTTTAAAGTTATTATTTTAAAACTTAAAATATTTATTGCAATACCAGCGATAAATATCTGTTGTTACAAATTGCGATTTACAAACAACTCCAGGAAACATTTAATATTATAGAAAGCTCTAAAAATAGAACAGTTCGCATCCGCTTCGTCCGCTGAAATCAAAGCAGTTTATTCTAAGATGTTGTCTCAAATCGGATTACATCTTCTAAATTTAGAAAAATCCTTACAAATTCTCGCTATTTTCGTAGTGTTGACAAATATTTCTGCGATGATTTTAAAGATAATTATTAAATATACGGAACTCTGATTCACTAAGGTTTTGAAATAAAGCTTATATAAAATTAAATCGTTTAATGGAATTTTCTGTTAGTAGCATACGTTTATTTGCACTCGTTCAAAACGTGTTACACGAGACATATAAATAACGAATTCAATATATTTTCCAATAGGATAAAATTGCACATTTTAACAGGAATTTAAAATTTTATTATGATAAAATTAGATTTCCGATTCAAAGTACAAACTATTTAAGAAATGCAGCATGTGTATTGCGTTAATATAAAGATAAAAAAGTTTTTTTTTTTTTAATTTATATACCAATTCCATGCATAATTTCAGATTTAAAAGACAATTTCACTCACTGTGATTCGCACAGGTCATTCATAACATGGGTAGTTTGAATGTTATTGCCCAGATAAGAGGCTAAAACTTAGCCTGAAACGTTTGCATTTTTAATTGTATATATATTTATGTAACTTTTACTTGTATGCAGGGCTTAATTTCTAACAAAAAAAGTACCGGAGCCCTAATATTTTCCCCTAATACTAATAACCGTAGCGTCCCCCCCCCCCCTCCACCGTCACTGTAATCCGCATATTTATATTTCATACATTATTTGCAAAATTCAAAGCATTTTTTTTTATTTAGGAAAATAAACATTTTCAATAATTTCTGCATATACTTAGCTGTCAATTGTTCCACTTTTTAGTTATCACTCCTTCCAAGTAGAAACCTTTGCCTAATTTTAATGTTAATTAATCACAGGATTCTGCGAGTAAATAAATTAAAGATTCTGATTCGAAAACAATGTTAAAATAAAAAAGGGACAGTTCGCAGCTATGCATTTTTATGAAAAATGAATGAAATTTACAGAAAATAATACTGATATGCTAAAGAATCAAACAATGTTTTTCAATTTTCCATAAAAGTAGCATATCAAACTATAATCGATTCCTTCCGTAGAACAATCTTTCATGATGAGTCCCTGAAAATCAGATTAAATTAAACATCTGACACCGTGATCGGAAAGACTCAATGCTTTAATAGAAAAAGGGAAACGCTGCTCTATTGCTTACTATAAAAATAAAAATACATTACAATTATATCTACTTACAAATGACTACTACTTACAACTTTGTAAAACTGCAGAGCAGAGCCGCATTTGTGATGAAAAATAAATAGAAAAATCACTAACGTTATTTTCGTACTCGTACGCAATGGAAAACTAAAAACCTCAAGCAAACAATATCTCAAGCTGATGCTCGTTCACTAAAAAAGGAAAATATTCTTTTCTGGTTATATATCTAAATTTTAAAAAAAATGATCCAACTAAAAAATATCCTAGTGTCAGAAAAGAAAATCAAACAGAAAGCAAATTCATTGCTCGCGCTCTTCAATGGCGCCAATATACATGTCGCCGAAAACAATGCCAGACAAAAATCTGCAAATGTCAGTAGGATAAACAAAACACGATTTCTGTTTCTCCTATTCTGATCAAAATGGCATTAAAAAGGGAGAAGTGTTATTTTATTTTTTCTATACCTGAGTAAATAAAATTTTTAATTTGCAGACAGATTGAGTTCGAGCGCTTCGGTTTTTCGGAAGCGCTATAGCACTAGGCTCCGGAGCCCTGTATTTATGGGCTCCGGTAAATTCCGACCAATATTTAAGTATTTACTAAAAACAGAGAAGTGCCGGAGCCGGGCTCCGGTGGACTCCGGCGCAATTTAATCCCTGCTTGTATGTCTGATGAATTGTAATATATTTTTTTAATTTTGGACCTATTTAACTTTACAATCATGATGATGGGCATAGATTGCCATTTAATTTTGGCACTGTGATAGCCTATTTTGAATTATGAGATAGAAGAAAATTTTGGGATTGGCACATTCGACTAGTTTAAACTTATGTCTTATTCTAGCTATTACAAATCACGAACGGGGATCTTTTAAAACTCTCTACTGAACTGCCTGCTTGTGTTTTCGAGCTTCAGGTAACATTTTAGAAAATATTTCTTTTTTTTTCAAAGCTTAGTTTGGTTTCAGCCCTTATTTTATGTTAGTTGAACCTGAAAGGAAAAAAAAAAAAGAGCATTAAAATTATTGCGTATGCATTTTTTTATGCTCTGTATATTGCAAAATACTGTTGATTCATATCTAATTCTGTCATAAAAAATTATATAATGTGCTAAAATGTTTACAAACAGCAATTACGTATTGAACGTAGTAAAAATATGTGCGAAAAAGTTTTTTAAAAACGTAAAGGAAAAGTTAAATAATATTTATATGAGAACATAAGTTTCAAATCTCGCCTCAGTCAAAATTTAAAAAATCGAGTTTTCTCTAGAAATATATTCTATTGGTGAATATGGATTAATAAAAAAACAACAGCAATATGCAAAAAATAAATAAATAAATAAATAAAATAAAAATAATTTATAATAATTTGTTTCAGCGTGTATTTCTGTCACTGTAAAATCTTGGTTTATAATGAAAATCAATGGACGCTGTCAGAGGTTTTTCAGGATTTCCCAAAATTAGATTTTCCGGCTAAGCCGAGTTTTGAAACTCATGTCCTCATATTAAGGTTATAAGTTTATTTGATTAACGCTGATAAATTAATTGGTAAGTAGATGAAATCTAAATTAAAACCCTGCGTGCTTTCTGACCCGTCTAAGTTTTCTACTTCGGTCATTTCGAAAAAGAAAATTCATTAAAGGTAATTATAAATTATTAAATTCTTTTACAGAAGATTTTTTAAAAAGAAAATCAAATTTTTAAAGTGACTTTCACAGGTTTCTCTTTTTTACATGTTTTCATTAACAGAGCTTAAAATTGTTAGGAGCCTTTTTATTGTGAAGGTATACATTCTCATAGTGCGTATTTAAGGATTAAATTTTTTCCACTGCAGTTTATGTTAATGTAATTAGAACTGTTTATATAGCATCTAAGTGTGATATCTTGAAATTTCTTAATTGCAACGCTAATATTTACTTAAAATGTATCTGGCAAAACTAAAGGGTAAGAAAATTAATATAATGCGAGGATTAAAAGCAATTGTTTGTCAAAGAATTTAATCGTGTACGATGATACAAAATTTAACTTTTGGAAATGAGATATATTTGTCATTTACAGCTTTATAAAAGTTTATAATCGAAAAAAAACATGGTTTTACAAGGCATAAATTATAAGAAACAGCAACAATAAATGCATTTTAAGTCAATTAAAAAGTCATCTTAAAGTAGCAACCAGGGTTCGTAAATATCATGGCATTTTCGAAAATGTAAAAAAATATCCGATATTTTGATATATATCCGATATTTTCGATATATATGCGATAGTTTCAAAATAGCCAACTTATTGATAATTATAAATATTTTTAGACCTAATGTAAATTACAAACTAAAACATATTGCATTTAGCATTGAAAACTTGTATTCTAAATGTGTTTTTTATCCCACTTATGTAACAATAATTGAAGATCAACTAATTGAACTCAGACACAATTTGCTTTTTACACTCATAAAAAACAAACTGTAGGATTAACTATCAAGTTTTCAGATATTTTTTTGTTTTAAACAACAAAATTATATACAAAAGACTTTGTTTTTGTTAAAAAATTTTTACCATCTCTAACCTGCTATGTAGTTTAAAATAAAGAAAACCAAATCCAGAAAAGATTCTAATGAAGCTGTAAATAACTTCTCTAAATTAGACAGTTTATCTTTCAATAGCTGTTTTAAGTAAATAATGTCCCTCATAATTATGCGTTCTACACTCTACATTAAAAAATTCAGCTTCAAATGTAAAACTTGGAAAAGAATTTTTTTATGGAAGGAGGAGGGGAGGGGGGGGGGGGTGTTCCTGGAGCTAAAAATGGCCTGTCAAAGCAAAAGTTCTTATCTACAGAATGACGCAATCAATAATTCAATTGTTAAGAAAAATTCATTTACACTTGTTTTCTCTGAAAATATAAAAAATATCATACACAATATTTTGAAAATTAGTGTCAATTATATGAAAATATCAAAAATATCAAGCTTCATGTTATTTTGAAAATAAATATCGGATATGTATCATGATATATATCAAGATACAGGGTGTCCAGCGAATAAGACCCTGATTTCAAAATTAAATATCTCAAAAACAAAGATCAATAGAATTATGCGGTAAACGGTTTGTTTATTAGCTAAGCTGTAAAAATGTTAGACGGAAGTTTCAAAATTTAGTTGCAAAAACCGCTAACAGATGGCGCTGTAATCGCAATTCCTATACATTGTGTTTTGAAGTCGAGAGCACTAGCGTCTCATTCCTAGATGGCTTCCTATGGAAGAACGAAAATTGGGAAAGACCGCTTTTTCGTTGGGGTGATGTGCAGAAGTGGAGACATCTGATAACAGAATTATTGCATCAGCTTCGATTTTAGAGAATTTTCAATAAAAAGTTTAGCAATCATTATATAATAACTTATTAAAATATTTTATTTGGGTAATGTGCAGAAGCGGAGCCATGTGTTGACAGAATTGAGATTTGTTTCAAATTTTGTTATAAGCTACTTCGGTCCGGATGCCAGTATCTCTGTGGTATGTCTTTTCTCTCCTAATTGGTAGATCGTGGAATCGAATCCAAGTAGAGGAGGATTTGAAAAAAATGGAAATATTTAATTTTTAATGTTTATTTAAACTGTGAAAAAAGTTTGAATAAAAAAATCCAAAGTTTCTGGTTTTAAAATTTAATTAAGCTAAAAGAAACCCCTTTTTTAAAAATCATTGAGCATTTATAATAATGATTCAAAAATCATTTTTTTTAATTGTAGAGAATAGTTTGAATGAAAAAATACAAAGTTTCTATTTTTAAAAACTTAATTAAGTTAAAAAATATAATTTTAATTTTAAAAACTCAATTTCATTTTTTTTTAATTGAGCACAGAAATATGGTGCAGCTTCTAGCGATAGAATTCGAAGTGTTGGAAAGGAATGCAACATCCAAAATACTTTTACTTTGACGTTGATGATATGACTTATCATCAATTCCTTAAAAAAAAAAAAAAATAATTTAATGCATAATTTCTGTCTCTAAAACTTTGTTTACAAAGAAAAGAAATATATGTGTTGTGCTAAAACTAAAGTATTATGCCGTGATTTAAAAATAAATTAAAAGTGAAAAATTACTTTTTATTTTTAATAATTCAGGTATAAACAATAATACCAAAATATGGGTCTATGTCATTTAGCAGACAACCAAATAGCCGACAAGACATTTAGCAGACAGCAATTAGACGACAGGACATTTAGCCGACAAGTACATTTAGTCGACACGTACATTTAGTCGACAGGACAATTAGCCGACAGCGACAGTTAGCCGACAAGACAGATAGCCGACAGAGACAATTAGCCGACAGGACAATTAGCCGATAGGACAGTTAGTCGACATGGACAATTAGCCGACAGGACGTTTAGCAGACAGGATGATTAGCCGACAAGACAATTAGCCGACAGGACAATTAGCCGACAAGACATTTAGCCGACAAGACAATTAGACGACAAGACAATTAGCCGACAAGACATTTAGCCGACAGGACATTTAGCCGACAGGACATTTAGTCGACAAGACAATTAACCGACAGGACATTTAGCCGACAGGACATTTAGCCGACAGGACATTTAGCCGACAAGACAATTAGCCGACAAGACAATTAGCCGACAGGACATTTAGCCGATAGGACAATTAGCCGACAGGATATTTAGCCGAGAGGACGATTAACCCAGTTAGGTTTTGGTTTGGATACTGTTAGGTTTCGGATAGGTTACAGTCAGAATACAGTTAGGTTATAATTATTTTACGGTTACGTTAAACTTAGGTTACATTTAGGTTACGGTTAGGTTACAGTTAGATTACGGTTACGTCACAATTCGATTAAATTTAGGTAACAATTAGGTTACGTTTAAGTTACAAATAGGTTAAGGTTAGGTTACGGATAGGTTACAGTTAGATTACGTTTATGCTACGATTAGGTTACAGATAGGATACAGTTACGTTACAGTTTTGTTACAATTAAGATTACGGTTAGGTTACGGATAGGTTACAGTACGTTACGAATAGGTACCAATTAGGTTACGGTTAGGTTACAGTACGTTACGGATAGGTTCCAATTAGGTTACGGTTAGGTTACAGTTAGATTACGGTTAGGTTACAATTAGATTACGGTTACGTCACAGTTAGATTAAATTTAGGTAACAATTTGGTTACGTTTAAGTTACAAATAGGTTAAGGTTAGGTTACGGATAGGTTACAGTTAGATTAGGGTTAAGTTACGGATAGGTTACAGTTAGGTTACAGTTAGATTAATTTTATGCTACGATTAGGTTACAGATAGGATACAGTTACGTTACAGTTTGGTTACAATTAAGATTACGGATAGGTTACAGTTAGATTACAGTTAGGTTACGGATAGGTTACAGTACGTTACTTATAAGTTACAATTGGTTACGGTTAGGTTACATTTAAGTTACAGTTAGGTTATAGTTACATCACAGTTAGGATACGGTTAGGTTATAATTAGTTTACGGTTAGCGTACCGTCATGATGCGTTTATTTTACAGATAGATTACGGTTAGGTTACAGTTATGTTACAGTTAGGTTAGGGTTAAGTTATAAGTAGGTTACGGTTACGTTACGGTTAGGTTATAATTAGGTTACGGTTAGGTTACAGTTATGTTCCATTTCCGTTACAGATAGATTACGGTTATGTTACGGTTATGTTCCATTTCCGTTACAGATAGTTTACGGTTGGGTTATGGATAGGTTACAGGTAGGTTACAGTCACGTTACATTTAGCTTATAATTAGTTTACGTTACGGTTAAGTTACCGATAGTTTATAGTTACGTCACAGTTAGGTTACGGTTATGTTACAGTTAGGTGATAATTTGTTTATAGTTAGGTTGAAGGTATGTTACTGTTAGGTTACCGTTAGGTTACGGTTAGGTAACACGTTACAGCTAGGGTACAGTTAGGTAATGTTTATGGTACAGTTAGATTAAGGTTACGTTACAATTAGATTACTGCGCCAAGGTCTTAAATTCTAACAAAAATGTTCCGGAGCCCTAATCAGCGCTACCGGTACAACAACTGTACCGTTCCACCCCTCCCCCCTGCCCCTGTAATCTGCATATTTATATTTGGTACATTAACTGCAAAATTTAAAGCATTTTTTTTTCTTTAGCAAAATAAAAATTTTAAATATATCTATCTGCATGTACTTAGCTGTCAACTATTCCACTTTTTAGTTATCACTTCTTCTGAATAGTAAAAATCCGCGCCTATTTTTTATGTTAATTAATTGCAGAATTCTGCGATTAAATAGGGTAACGATTATGATTAGGAAATTTTTTTAACACAGAAAAGAGATAGTTCGCAGCTATGCATTTTTAAGAAAAAATGAATGAAATTTACAGAAATGAATATTTATATGCTGAAGAAGGGAACAATGTTTTACAATTTCCTGAAAAATGTGCATATCTTAAACTATAATCATTTCCTTCCGCATAACAATCTTTTGCGGTGAGTCCCTGAAAATCAGATAAAATTAAAAATTTGACAACGTTATCGGAAAGAATCTATGCTTTTATAGAAAAAGGGGAACCACTGCTCGATTGCTTTCTATCAGAATAACAATACATGGTACTTATATCTATTTACAAAGGAAAGTGACTTCGTATAGGTGCAGAGAGCCTTAGCGTGGGTACCGTTCATGATACAAAATAAATAGAAAAATCACTAACGTTATTTGTATACTCGTACGCAATAAAAGACAAAAAACCTCGAACAAACATCAAGCTGATGCTTGTTGGATAAAACAGAAAATATTCTTTTCAGGTCAGATATCGAAATAATAAAAAGAAAACCCAGCCAATAAAAAATTATCCTACTGTCACAAAAGAAAATCGAAGTGAAAGCAAATTTATTGTTCAGTCTCTTGAGTGGTGCCGTATCAACACGTCGCCGACATAAATTTGAAATAGTAAAACACGATTTCTGTTTCCCCTTCATTCTGATCATAATAGCATTAAAATGATTTGAAGTGGAATATAATACGTAATTTTAAAAGAGGATTTTTTTTTCAATAAATGAATAAATAAAATTTTAAATGTAATACAGATTGAGCTCGAATCAGTCTAAGCCTAAAAACTGATATAAAAATTGAGACCGTTTTACCTCCATCTCCTACGTGTGTGACACATTACGTCACATATAAGTGTTTTGTTAAAAAGAATGCAAAAGCTTGGAGATGGGAAGGAAAGGAAAAGGTAATTTAAGCTTCGGTTTTTCGGAAGCGCTATTGCACTGGGCTCCGGAACCCTGTATTTATACAGTGTAATTTTATACCACACTAGCTGACCCACCCGGCGTTGTCCAGGCCCATCATAATAACCTTAAATAAAACTCAAGTTTGTATGATTTTATATCCTTTGAAAATCTTTTAAATGAACCTAGTTTCGGAAGTCCCATTACCTTCCACAGCCTCTCGTGTGTTCCCAACAAATCTCTTTCCGAACGAACCTGTGAAATGGGTCCCCGCTACCTAAAGCAGTATGTACCGGAACGTGCCGCAGATAATCGAAAACCAAGTCGAGTGAGCCAAACTTCGTTGTAATCAAGCCCATAGAACCCGAAAAACGAATGCATCATTAATGTTCGAAAATGTTGGTAACTGAAGTCTAAGATAAACTTTCATAATACAGAAAGTAGCTGAATTGTAATCTAACTTCAATGAACCAATTCCCGTTGAAATCGGTCCCCTAGAACCCGAGGAAAGAATACACCCCTAAGCGGTGGAAGGTTGCCCCCCCCCCCCCTCTGTAAATTTCACGGACTACTTTTAAAATTAACGCAATATTATTTAATAAACGGATGAAATCCCTGGCGGCAAACAACGTAGCTACGCTACTGCACCTATCGAAAATTTTCATATGAATTCGACATTCGTTTTATTCGATGTTAGCATAAATAGAGGCCCGATGTAATTATGAGCGCGCTAGAGTGCGAAGCCAGCTAGTTTAATAAAATGTTATTATTATTACGCTTATATGTTAAAGCCTCGATAACTCGACATCCTCATAAATAAGTGTATTTAGATAATATTATTATTTATATCTTTGCTCTAAAAACAGGATAACTTGAAGATTCATTAATCCGTTTTATTTTCTATCGAATACAAGTTATACGGTTAAACCTTGAAGAATCCTCAAGCTTATAAATCTATGTTTTTATTTAAACAATTATCATTGGTCATTGTGGTTAAAACCTTGATAACTCTGTATCCTCATAAAGCAGTGCTTCTATGCAATAGAATATAATTTATTTTCTTTACATCCGCAATAAAATTAAAATAACAAGTTATCCCCAAACGATCTCTCTAAACGCAAAAACCTAGTTACTTCGCCATCTCTTTAAATTTATATTTTAATCAGTTTGATATAAATTTTGTATGATTTCAAAAAAACCTCGAAAATTCGTCATCCTTAATCATCTGTGATTTTATTAAGTCGAATGTCATTAATGAATTATATATATCCAATCTTGACAACTTGACATTCTCACAAATTCGTCTTTTTGCGCATCGAATTTATTTAATTTATATATTAAAAGATCAGTGATTCGCCAGCCTTAATAAACCTTTGTTTTTGCTGAAAGAAGTAGTATTTATTTGTTACTGATATGGGGGCACTATAATATCGATAGCTCATCAATTTCATAAATCAGTGCTTTTACTCAATCATCATTAATATTTTATACATATGCATTAAAACCTCAATAACCCGTCAGCTACTAAAAGTGTGTTTGTATTTAACTGTAGAATAAGTTTTCAGCGAGATCGGATTTAACGACAACCCAGTTTTTAGCGAGGAAAATTGAATAAAACGTATACCAATAAAAGAAAGTTTCGCTCTGTCTGTGTGTATGTGAGTGTTTGAGAGTCTGTGTGTCTGCGTTTGATGACTAGCAAAATCTACCGCACGCAGAAGTCTGAACATTTAGGTGAGAACAATCCAAGACATGTCCTGATGCACCTGACAATCAGATTTTTCTTTTTTAGGGTTCCGTACTTAAAAAGTAAAAACGGAAACCGTTATAAGATCACTCTTGTGTCTGTCTGTCTGTCACAGCCATTTTACTCGTAAACTATGGAACGTGGAAAGTTCAAATTCGGGGAAATAATAAAGACCATTGACCCACATATTTTCATATTAATAAACATTCATAAATATATTTAGTAAAAAAGTAGAGGGGCTAATTATGCTACTTGAAAAAAAAAATCTTTTCATTGTATATCATGTGGGGTATCCTGTGAAAGCTTTTGTAACGCTGAACTCAAAAATATATTCCTTTTAATTTTAGGTATTATATTTTCAAAGATATTGTTGAAAATGTAGCGCAAAAATATGTCCCCCCCCCCATCTAATTCCGAATCTACTGAAACTAAAATTATGAAAAAATTAAAGCTAGTAGGCATTAATATAAACCTTGCCGGAAAATTATAGCGATTACCCTAGGTCACATAGTTTTTGAGTAATTAGCGTTTTTCTGTTATACACAAATTTCGATTTACGGGCATTCAGAAAAATTGTTGAGCATCGCTGAATATACCTATCGTTGCAGAAGAATAAAGACATTGTTTATAATGATTTTCGAAAAAAATCATCGGTAATTAGCCGAGATATTAACCCTTAAAGGTACGGTCAGTTTAGACATACACAAGGACAGGGCGGCGTACTCTATGCCTAGTTAACAACTTTTAATGATATATATGTGTAATGTAATGTCCAGTAACAGTATAAAAGCAATAAACGTCAAATTGTTAAAACCATACTATTCCCATTTTGAAACGATCTTGTATTTGTCACGCGATAACACACGTATTCGCCTATTTCGATGTAAGAAGGCATGTGGATAGTATACATCAATATCTCGACCAAGTTCGCTGGCCAGCTTCATCAACCATCTTGTTTCAAAATGGTGGCCATTAAATTAAAAAAATATATATTTAAAGTGAAGTGCAAAAAAAAAAATAGAAATTGAAAAAGGTTTCTTTCTTAAGTATTTGACCTTGATATAAGGATTCAGGAGCATTTTTTGTTTTTTCTTTATCTTCAAAAATGTCTCAGATATAGCAATTTCAATACCTAATGTGGGTGACATTTTGAAAAATCTGATTTTTTGCCTGCGACAGCACTCGTATATATCAATCGATTCCGATGTGAGTGAGCATGTGCACAGCAATTACTAAGGTCTCGACCAAGTTCACTGGTTAGCCTCATCCACCATGTTCTCTTAAAATGGCAGGCAATTTAAGAAATCGCCGAATTTGGCAGCCAAATATAAGTTGCTTTAAATAAAAGCAGCTCGGATAAAGCTGACTAATTTCGCGAAATTCTCATTCATAATGATTTACTATTGATAAAAATTAGTATTGAATCTCCTATATTCGGTTTCCACTAAATTGATCTTCGTGTGTTTGAATAACATAAGTTGGCTTTTTTAAAATAAGGAATATGAAAGCTACCTCTTCCTCCCGGCACTGGCCGGAAAGACTTTTTTATTTGAGCCCTAGGACAATCAGCTATCCAGTCCTAGGACAGCATTTGCCCAGTTTTTGGCGCATTTCTTTAAATTATTATTCTAAGAAATACTAATTCACAACTCTATGGTTAATTTTGAATAATTGAAGATCTAAGACCTTTTAACATATTTTCATGTTAGGGCCCTGCTCTTAACCATCAGTTGGACTTTTTTGGGCCCTTTATTGTAGCTCCCTTAAAAATGACACGATTCATTAGCTTTTTTTTCTAACAACTTCTTAAGTCTTCTACCAACTCCGTGAACGACAAAAAAATTTCTCACTTCAGCTACCACCAATTTTGAATATTATTCTCCTTCTTGGGGCCTTTGTTGCAGCTTCTTTAAAAACGATCTTACTCTATTAAAATTTTCTACTTCATAGTCCTTGCGTCCTACAGCTACTTTAAAACTATTAAAATTTTTTCTTTACCCAACTACATTCCAGTTAATATCCTGCCCCCTGGGCCCGGTCTTTCTTTATACCCAAGCTACCACGTTTTTTGAATATTAATCTCCTTTTTCGGCAACAACTTACGTTTACTCACTACATCCGTAAATTAAAAATAAAAATTGCGTTACGTTAACCCTTAAATGCGCGATTTTTTATTTTGCTTCGAAAAAATTATATATGATTCTCTGAAATGTTTATTACACAGGAAAAATAATGAAAAAAAAATCAGAGATACATTTTTCATATAATACGGCAATCTTTTCTTCTGTTGCGCATCTGCAATAGAAATAATAACTACTGTTGTGTGGCTGTTTTACGCTAAAATTTTGCAAATCAGTAAATATCCGTTTATTAAATAATATCGTGTTAATTTTAAAAGTAGACCGTGAAATTTATAGAGGAGGAGGGAGGCAACTTCCACCGCGTAAGGATAAATTGTTTCGTCGGGTTATAAGGACCCAATTTCAACGGGAATTGGGTTATTTAACTTAGATTACAATTCAGTTACTTTCTGTGAAAATACTACTTTCTGTTATTATGAAAGTTTATCTTAGACTTCAGTTAACGACATTTTCGAACATTAATGATGCATTCGTTTTTCCGGTTCTATGGGCTTGATTACTAAGAAGTTTGGCTCAATAGACTTGGTTTTCGATTGTCTACGATACGTGCGGAGCACTTCCGGCACATGCTGCGTTAGGTAGCGGGGACCCAGATTACAGGTTCGTTCGGAAAGACGTTTGTTGGAAACACACGAGACGCTGTGGAATGCAATGAAACAACCGAAACTAGGTTCATTTAAAAGATTTTCAAAGGATATAAAATCATACAAACTTGAGTTTTATTTAAGGTTATTATGATGGGCCAGGGCAACGCCGGGTGGGTCAGCTAGTGTGATATAAAATTGCATTGTATAAAATTTGGTTGCATCGTAGGGAACTAGAAAAAGCAAGCAAAAATTCATACTGCACAGTTTGTTTTTTATTTTTAATTCGATATAGATTTCGTTATTCATATGTCTAACTGTTTTATACGTTTAATATAATATGTTGAAACATCACAAAGAGATTATTATTTCTTAAAAAACCTTGTTTATGTGACTTACATTTTTCTACACAAACAAATTGCAGTAGTAATCCTTATCTCAGTTCATTTTTTTTTTTCTAATGGCAATGGCCCATATCCGTTTATTTTTCAAAAAAATCATGAAAATTCAAGAAACTGTCGTATCGGAACATTATTTGTACTATAAAATTTATCAAATAATGATAGTTTTGTGCAAAATGAAAAAAATCCCTGCCGGCTCGGGCCTACAGGTGGAGGTAGATTTCGAAGTTCAGTACTAAATTCACCAACAAAACTTAAATCAAGATTAGAGATAAACCCAGTTCCTTCACTAAGAATGAGCTCTAGGGAGCTAAACATTTTGTGAGAATTCTAATATACACGAAAACAAACACGCATGTATATGGAATAGGTTTAAAAAATAGCTAAAGCAAATTCAGAGAACCTCAAAGTGTTAAAATAAGTTAATATTTCCATAGTCGTGTTTTTATCATATTTTAATACGTTTTTTCAAACTCACATGACGTTTCATATTCACCTGCTGAGGTCCATTTTATTTTCAAGCTGACGTAATATATATATTTTTTTTATTCGTCAAACTATTTATTTCATCTTGACTTTTCATGCGGAAATTTTGCCCTAGAAAACTTATGACGTAATATTCAATTTGTTTTCAATTCGTCAAACTATTTATTTAATTTAATTTTTCACGTGAACTTGCGATAAAAAAGTAATTGTTGTGGTGAGAATTTTATTGCTGTTTTTTAATTGTTGGCAACTGCTATATCCAAAAATATTTATTTTTTCCTGTCATTGTTGTGTATTATCATTGTAAGAGCTGGTTTTATCAGAATCATGTTAAGACGGTATTCAAAATTTTGAACCCTCCCCATTTCCATTCCCTTGGGCCAATTTTGCCCCTTTTCAATCCCCGCCGAGATTTTAGCCATCTCAAAGTTGTTGGCGAGTTTGAAGACGATCCGTGCATAATTTCGACTTTTATCGTGCGGACAAAATTTAGTACATACATACATATATATATGTATATATATATATATATAAACTTTTTAGGTGGGGGTGGTTTTGGGTTCCTGGGGTCCTATAATGAAAAGTTATGAAGGAATTTTTCAAAAGTCGCACCATGGTAACGACTGCAATAGGTAGTATTTCTTACGAAATCTACCTAAAAAAAAAAATAGTTAAAATTCTCACCGATAAGCGAAGTTTTAGGAGCCTCATTATAAAACTGTATGACAAACAGCCAGATTATGGATTCTTAAAATAGTCTGACACTAAAAAATTGAATTTGATTGTTTAGTATCTGAATGAAAATAGCTGTACATATTATGCTTGTAAGAAATAAAAATGGTTCTATATGAATGCCTTAGAAAATAGCCAATTTGGATTTGAGAAAATCATTAAAAAGAAAAAAAAAAAAGAAAAGAAAGAGAAAAAAATCACTCCCGGCTCGGCCTGCAGGCACAGGTAGATTTCGAAGTTAAGTACTAATTTCACCAAAAAGGCTAAATCAAGATTAGAGATAAACACAGTTTGACAATTTTTTCTGGTCGCTTTTGATGAGTTTTTAATTTTATTTTTCTGAACTGGTTTTATCAGAATCATGTTAAGGCTGTGTTCTCAACTACACTGTTCAACAAGGTTGATATTTTCTGACACAATGACGTACAGATTTTTTAACGTAATTGTATAAAATTGGCAGACCTACTACAAGGGATTTTTCTCCCTTCGTTCAGTGTTTTTTCCTTTTTGTTGGGAAATTTGGTTCAAACTGTGACAGTATTTTCTGAAACATCTATTGTGTTTACAAAAAAAACGGAAAACGTCTTTCAATTACATAGTTTTCGTATAACAACACCTTCCAATTTCATGCGTTTCCGAACAAAAAGGAATTCAAACTTATGTCATAAAGTTGCCCCTATGGATTTGAGAACAGCCTTAATACGATATTCTTTTCCTTTTTTGTGTAAGAGTTGGTTTTATCATAATCTTGCCAATATAAAAGTTGTAGATAATAGCAAGAAGATTTATAATAAATTTAAGCGGATTTGATAAATTGTGAATTGACGAAGTTATGATTTTTTTTCTTTTTAACCCTCTCCCTTTTTTCTGTAAGAGTTGGTACTATCAAAAACTTGTCAATATAAGAGTTGTAGGTAAGATTAAGAAGATTTATAATAAATTTAAGTGGATTTTATATCTTGTGAATTGACGAAGTTATGAATTTTTTCCTTCTTAAAACTCTATTTTTATTGCCCCTTGAGCCCATTTTTAATGATATCAAAAACCTGTTATACATAATTTTTTTTTTACCTCTTCCTAGAAGTAATAATAACTTTAAACTGATTTGATATGCATTATAATTAAGAAGTTTTTTTTTCTGTTTTCACAAAATCCTTCCCTAATTTCATCCCCTTGGTCTATTTTGCCCATTAACGAACTTTACCGAGATTTTCTGACCCTTGATTGTATGGTATGGCCTTGACCAGTTTGGAAGAGGTTTGTGCAGAATTATGAAAGTTATCGTGTCCATAAAAAAGTGATATATATGGATAGATAGATAAAGTTTTGAACTGGGGATGGTTTGGTGTTCTATGGTTTCATGATCGGCGCAGATCTGCAAAAATGTTGGAAAAATGTAATATGTAGTATTTCTTATTCGAAATCTACCTAAAAATGTATTACCCTGATTTTATTCCTCTAAATATCTACAATATTCTGCTTAATACTGAATATCGTCCGAAATTCGTTAGATCCCTAGCTGAGGCTGGATACATTCTACGACTACAAATGCAAACTTTATTAACAAGAATGAAAAAAGTAATATTAAATAAGAACCAATTTTATTAATATAAAGGAGGACCTAGCTTCAAATTTAAAGAAAAATTCTATATGCTTACCATATATATCTAATTCAATAAATGCTTTTCTTAAATTTTGAATATCAAATTAAATTAGAATTATTTGAAAAAAATATTTTTAATTTTCTCAACATATATTTTTTAACTTTAGAGTATTATTGATTATAAAGAAACCGTTATTGAAAAATTAAGTTAATACAAACAGAGGAATGAGGATGAAACGTAAAAAGTTCTCAATAAACTTGAAAATTGGTGAAACAATTAAAATTATATATCACGTTTAAAACAAAATGTTATTAGCCTCCGGTACGGTATGCTATTTCTTTCTCCCAGCTTATTTTGTGTCCAAAAAATAACGTTACCTTACAGAGGCTAGCCGTAAAACAAAGCATTACGATTAAATACTGTTTAGAAATTTTTAAAACTTCTAAGCATCGCACATTTTCAATTTTTATACCGTCGTATTGGAGAAAAAAAGTTCTTTTAAATGCATTTTGTAAGAAAACTGTATCTCCATTTATTTTTGGAATATTAATTTTTTTGTAGTTTTTAGAGCCATTTGCTTAATATTGGCAACGGAAGAACTCGATTTCTGTAGAAAGTAAAGGAAGAATAGTTTTAAAATAGCAATTATATATTTTTGTTGCCATTTTCTCGCAACAACCGAAAGAAAATGTAATTAAAATACGTGCTATTTTGAAAAAAAATATATAAACGAATGATTTCTGTTAAAACAATGGAGCTATTATATACTATATTTAATTGTAAGTATCTATGAACCATTAGATCGTCTTTTTTTTCCCTTGAAAGACGGAATATTTTTTTGCATTTGTGCATTATTTCGCGATAGTGATGTGCTATGCATGCTTTACTGCAGATGTTTAAGAGTAGATCGTAAATGTGGAATTCTTAAGCGGATGCGAATGACGTCATTTTAAATAAAATAAAACGTGTGCTTTAAGTCTTAAAATTGAAATATGTTTTGTACTGCGGTAGAGTCCCGCTTAACTGAGTTATTTTCTTCAGGCGGACTGGTGGCTTCTATTATTATGAAACAGCCATTATAAATGAAGTGTTAGGGGAAGATGAAAAAGCAGTCGTCAAAAAAAAAAAAAAAAAAAAAAAAAAAAAAAAAAAAAAAAAAAAAATATATATATATATATATATATATATATATATATAGCCATTTTTTCCCCCATTCCGACCAGAAAATCGGAGTTCAAACTTTTACGGCTGCTCTTTCATCTTCACCTAACACTTCATTTATAATGGCTGTTTCATAATAATAGAAGCCATCAGTCCATCAGAAGAAAATGAAGTAATGGAAATGCCGGGGGCGGCACTAAATTCTGAAAAAACAGAATTCCTGTTCTCTAGTTTAATATTATTGTATTAAATTTTCAGTTCATTTGTAAACGTAGGTGTATATGATCCAACAATGGCATTCATTATACAAATAATAGCTTCTCCAAAATAATTTTTTACATTCCGTGTTTAAATGTTTAAATTTCTTAATTAAATCAGAAAGAGAAACAGTCCTAATATTTTTTTTTAAATCATTAACAGTGTTGAATTCATGGGGTGACCCGGGGGAGACATTCTCCCCAGAGGATAAATGTCCCCATGGAAGATTTGAGATTTTGTGTTTTCAATGGTCAAAAAGTGCAGATTCCAACCCCACCCCCATCCCGGAGATCACAGAAATCCCTCACGAAAAAAAGTGTCTAAATTCAACTTGATCAATAAGAGAAAATTAGGAATAATCCAGTTTAATGCCATAATATGCTTTATTTGTATAAAACAGATTTATTAGCACGGCTAAATTGGTGTCAAATAATAGCTCTTTTTCGTTAGTAACCGAAGAAAATGAAATGAATAAAGAAATGACCAAACATGATGATTGATTTCTGCTTTCAACTCTTGCATCATGCTTCCGCCATATACGCATATGTTGGCGCAACACTGTCTGGAATAAATAATGTTAGGGTGGAATAAAAATAAACAGCTCTTAAATTTACGATTATCTAGTCAAAAATAAATAAAAAAATAAATAAATTACTGATAAAAGGAAGTTAGATATAAAGGATTTTATTTTAATGTATTTATGCATAAAAATGTCTCCATGAATATTTTAGAAAGTTTTGGAAACAGGGCCGCCATTTGAGGGGGCTGAGGGGGCAATACCCCCCCCCCCCCCCCAAGGAATTTGATTTTTCGGAAAATTTTCATCAATTTTCAGACAAACAAAAATTAAAAAATTGCTCAAACGCTATGATAATTTATCAGATTTGATTACAATAAAAACATATGCATTAAATAAATGATTTATGCATAGAAATTAATAATTATCCAAAACATTTCCTATTCGAACTTTCTTAAGGTGAGATATATATCGTACTTTGGCTAATTTTAAAAATACATGAGAGAAATTTTCTTTTATCAATTGCTTCTCAGCTGTGTACAACTTGCCCCTGATGGCTAGAAATTCAGGTGTAGAGTTTTTTAAGATAGTTTTTTTTAGTGGTGGAGGAGGGGCGAGTATAATTCAAGTTCTTAATTATCCGACTTTTTTAGTTTTTGGATTATTAGTGTCACATTATATTTACTGCAATCATTGCAATGTTATCAAATTATTTAATTATTTGCTTTATTAAACTATATTATATATGGTACGCTCTAAATAATTTTCAACGCCTAGGAATGGAGTCTGCGAGCACCCAACAAAACAATTTCTTCAACACAAAACCGACAGACTTTCACCAAACCCCAAAGTAAAAGAAATTTGCTCCAATTTTAACACGTTTATAATAAAGTGTTGTATAATTTTATCCCTTAAGTACAGAAATGAACACATGGGTATTACTATGAGCCACCATTAATAGTCAAATCTATAGTTTTTCATTTGAAAAATATTCAGGACTTCCTTGTTAAAAACCAGATCACACCGACTCCGACCGAAAGATGTAAAGCACAATACGAAAAACCTAAAGTGTACAGTCGTGGGAAAAAAAAAATTAAACACCCCTACCAACTCTGAAAAAATTATCGTAGAATAAAGTTACTGGTACCAAACGATTGGTAATAAAGTCTACTTTTAAATGATGTATATAAAATTTGCTTAGGGGGCTATCTGAATCTTAAAACGAACCATAACTTTGTTTTTTTTTCAATAGCAGTACACAATTCTGACAGCATAAATGAACTCTACACCCTTCAATTAGCCTAAAAACAAACTTTTATGATATTCGTACCACAACTGTCCGATAAATTAAGGAGTGGATTTGCCCCCTTTTCCCCCTTTATTCTTAACTAATGAACCTCTAAATCTAATCAATGCAGCTCCTTAACATAATAAACCGATATAGCAAATTTGGAGTAAATCGAATAACTCTGCATGGAAAACCCATTTATCTAAATAAAGGGGTGGGGGGGAGGGACTAGCTCTCTTATCCCCCTTTATTCTTAACTAATGAACCTCCAAATCTAATCAACGCAGCTCCTTAACATAGTAAACCGGTATACCAAATTTGGAGCTAATCGAATAATTCTGCATGAAAAACCCATTTATCTAAATTAATGGGGGTAGCCCCCTTTCCCCCCTTTATTCTTAACTAATGAACCTCCAAATCTAATCAAGGCAGCTCCTTAACATGATAAACCGGTATAGCAAATTTGGAGCAAATCGAATAAGTCTGCATGAAAAACCCATTTATATAAACTAAGGGGGGGGGGTTAGCTCCCTTATCCCCCCTTTATTCTTAACTAATGAACCTCCAAATCTAATCAGGGAAGCTCCTTAACATAATAAACCGGTATACCGAATTTGGAGCAAATCGAATAATTTTGAAAGAAAAAACATTTATCTAAATTAAGGGGAGTAGCCCTCTTTCCCCCTTTATACTTAACTAATGAGCTTACAAATCTAATCAGGGAAGCTCCTTAACATAATAAACCGGTATATCAGATTTAGAGCAAATCGAATAATTCTGCATGAAAAACCCATTTATCTAAATTAAGGGGAGGGACTAGCCCCCTTTCCCCCCTTTATCTTTAACCAATGAGCCCCCAAAACTAATCAGGAAAGCACCTTTCCAGAAAGAACCTAGACAAAAAAATTGAAGCAAATCGGATGTTTTTATCAAGAGTTACCTCGTTACGTGAATATGTCCGTACATACTTACATACATACAGAACGGCGGGCACATCAGCTCTCTGACTTTGATAGCCTGTGAGCTAAAAAGTTGAATTATGATGGTGACGAGTTATTGAGGTTGACATTGTTGGTATATCACCGACCCATATCAATGTGTCTTCTAAATTCTTTCGGCAAAATGTATGTTTTGGATAAATATCATGTCGGCTATTTGACCTGTCGGCTAATTTTCATGTCTCCTAATTGTCCTGTCGGCTATTTGTCCTGTCGGGTAATTGTCAGGTCGGCTATTTGACCTGTCGTCTAAATGTCCTGTCGGTTATTTGATCTGTCGGTTAATTGTCCTGTCGGTTAATTGTCCTGTTGGTTAATTGTCATATCGGCTATTTGCCCCGTCGGCTAATTGTCATGTCGACTAAATGTCTTGTCGGCTAAATATCATGTCGGCTAATTGTCCTGTCGGCTAAATGTCATGTCGGCTAAACTTCCTGTCGGCTATTTGACCTGTCGGCTAAATGTCCTGTCGGGTAAATGTACGTTTCGGCTAAATGTACTTGTCGGCTAAACGTCCTGTCGGCTAATTGGTGTCTGCTAAATGTCTTGTCGGCTATTTGGTTTTCGGCTAAATGACATAGAACCCCGTAACCTAACTGTAACTTATCCATAATCTAACCGTAACCTATCTGTAACGGAAATGGAACATAACCGTAACCTAACCGTAACCTAATTGTAACCTAACCGTAACGTAACCGTAACCTACTTATAACCTAACCATAACTTAACTATAACATAACTGTAACCTGACAGTAATCTATCTGTAAAATAAACGTAACATGACGGTACGCTAACCGTAACCTAATTATTAACTAACCGTATCCTAACTGTGATGTAACTATAACCTAACTGTAACATAAATGTAACCTAACCGTAAGTTAACAGTAGCCTGGCGGTAACCTAACCGTAACCTAATTGTAATCTATCCGTAACCTACTGTAACCTATCCGGAACCTAACCGTAATCTAACTGTAACGTATCCGTAATCCTATTTGTAACCAAACTGTAACGTAACTGTATCCTATCCGTAACCTAATCGTAGCAGAAACGTAATCTAACTGTAACCTATCCATAAATTAACCGTAATCTAACTTCATCCTAACCGTAACGTAACCGTAACCTACTTATAACCTAACCATAACCTAACTGTAACATAACTGTATCCTAACAGTAATCTATCTGTAAAATAAACGTAACATGACGGTACGCTAACCGTAACCTAATTATAACCCAACCGTATCCTACCTGTGATGTAACTATAACCTAACTGTAACCTAAATGTAACCTAACCGTAACCTAACTGTAGCTTGGCGGTAACCTAACCGTAACCTATTTGTAACCTATCCGGAACCTACTGTAACCTATCCCGAACCTAACCGTAATCTAACTGTAACCTATCCGTAATCCTATTTGTAACCAAACTGTAACGTAACTGTATCCAATCCGTAACCTAATCGCAGCAGAAACGTAATCTAACTGTAACCTATCCGTAACTTAACCGTAATCTAACTGTAACCTATCCGTAACTTAACCGTAATCTAACTGTAACTTAAACGTAACCTAATTGTTACCTGAAAGTAACATAACTGTGACGTAACCGTAATCTAACTGTAACCTAGCCGTAACGTAACTGTAACCTAAGTTTAACGTAACCGTAAACTAATTATAATCTATCCGTAACCTAAAAGTATCCTAACCATAACCTAACTAGGCTAATCGTCCTTTCAGCTAAATATCCTGTCGTTTAATTTTTCTTATCGGCTAATCGTCCTGTCGGCTAAATGTCCTGTCGGCCAATCGTCCTGTCGGCTAAATGCCCTGTCGGCTAATTGTCTTGTCGGCTAATTGTCTCGTCGGCTAAATGTTCTGACGGCTAATTGTCCTGTCGGCTAAATGTCCTGTCGGCTAATTGTCCTGTCGGCTAAATGTCCTGTCGGCTAATTTTCTTGTCGGCTAATTGTCTTGTCGACTTATTGTCCTTTCGGCTAAATGTCCTGTCGGCTAATTGTCACGTTCGGCCAATTGCCTGTCGTCCAATTGTCTGTCTGCTAAATGTCCGTTTCGGCAAATTGTCCTGTATGCTATACGTACGTTTCGGCTACTTGTCCTGTCGGCTAAATGTACTTGTCGGCTACATGCCCTATCTGCTAAATGTACGTGTCGACTAAATGTACTTGTCGGCTAAACGTCCTGTCGTCTAAATGCTGTCTGCTAAATGTCTTGTCGGCTATTTGGTTTTCGGCTAATCGTCTGCGACCGCCAAAATATTATGCCGTGATTTAAAAATATGAAAAATAAATGAAAAGTACAAAATTATTTTTCTAAATATATGCATTTTGATTTAAATAATTATATGGCATTAAAGATTGAATTTAATAAAATATTTAATAAGTTCTTATAATGATTTCTAAACTTTTTATTGAAAATTCTACTAATTGAAATTTTCTAAAATTAAAGCTGATGCAATAATTCTGTGACCAGATGTTTCCACTTCTGCACATTACCCCAATGAAAAATTGGACTTTCACAATATTCGTTTTTCCGTAGGGAGCAAATCTAGGAATGAGACGCTAGTACTCTGGACTTCGAAGCAGTTTACAAGTTTTGCGATTACAGCGCCATCTGGTAACGGTTTTTGCAACTAAATTTTGAAACTTCTGTATAACATTTTTACAGCTTAGCCAATAAACAAACCGTTTACCGCATAATTCTATTGATCTTTGTTTTTGAGATATTTAATTTTGAAATCAGGGTCTTATTCGCTGGACACCCTGTATATATATATATTAATATACATCACCGAACCCTAGTAGCAACAACAGAAATTTTTGAAAAAAAAACTATTAAGGCGATAAAATAAAATAAAATAAAATAATAATAATAATAATAAAAACATTTTGACCCGCTTAACTATACCAAACTTTCTGACACATTTTATAAATCACTTTTAAGCATAAAAATATGATACTTAAAGTCAGGTTTATTGAAGTGCACAAAAAGGGGGGAGGATTGCACTTTGTACCAATATATTATATAAAACAAGTTTAAAAAACACAAATAAAAGTATATAGAAACCACATACAGCTGTTTCAAAGCCTCTAAGGCTTCATCATCAGTGCTAAAATTAAAATAAAGCTAAAATTCAATTTTAAATTTTGATTAAAAGACGGGGGGAGAGATACAGAGAGGCGTCCTTCACAGCTCACTGTCAAAGGCGAACAAACCATTATTGAAGTGATTTGTAAAAGAACAGTGTTTTTTTATGCGATAAATGAATTACATCTTATGCTATAACCAATTGGTTTCCCAGGACGACCGTTCTGTTTTTCTTTCCTGCCCACTTTAAGAGCTTCTTTTTAAAAATCTTCTGCCTTTACCGAAAAACGAAAAAAATCAGTTTGATTGCACAATTACTTAATAAGAATACCTGCCAATTTGTTACGTTTGAAAACAAAAATGAACTTAAACATGTGTCAGGAAATAGCCAATTTGTAGTTGAAAAAAACCCTAATATACAGGTTGTTTTTAAACTGTTTGTACAAAAAAAGTAATGCTAAAAATAAAGATAAAAATAAAAATAAAATAGACTTAAAGGGATTGTTTCTCACTTTCGTGTTTTTGTGGAAACAGTTTATTGCTATACCCAATGGAATCCTACACTAGCAGTTCGAACATAAAATTTCTATTTGAAGTTAACCGAAATCCTATCTGAACACTAACAAAATTTTCGTTGACCCTAAACTAGATACCGATTCTGCCGCTACAACATGAAATCAGCATAACATGAAATAACGTTTCATATGCCTTCATTTGTTTATAACATTAATATGGATACTTAAAATTAAATATAGTTTATAATAGCTCCATGTTTTATCAGAAATCATTTTTTTTTTTTTTTTCAAAATAGCACGTTTTTTAATTACATTTTTTTTTCAGTTTTTATGAGAAAAGGGCAACAAAAAGATATAGTAATCTACTATTTTCCAACTATTTTTCCTTTACATTCTACAAAAATGGAGTACTTCAGTTGCCACCGTTAGAGAAACGGCATTAAAAACTACAAAAAAAAAATTAATATCTCAAAAATAAATTGAGATGCAGTTTTCAAACAAATTGCAGTTAAAAGTACTTTTTCCCCTATACGAAGGTGTAAAAATTTTAAATGTTCGATGTTTAGAATTTTAAAAAACTACAGTAGAGATTATCATTATTTAGACGTACAATGATATACCTGCTTCGTTTTACGGCTAGCTTATGTAACGTAACGTTATTTTTTAGTGGCGACATTTTAATTGCTGCCTGAAAGAATTAACATATCAGGGGCTAAAAAAAGTATAAGAAATTAGCTTGTTCTAATTTCAGAACAATCTTTAAGTTCATTACCAAATTTACTTTTAATCTAATTAGTAAATTTTTTTAATTGGGTCCAGTGCTTCAGTCCTTTTAGCTTTTCTCTTAACCATTTCCGGCGCGGAGTAATTCTGTTTGAAAAATGATGAAATGATGAATTCACACCAGAATTTACAAACGAATTTTTAGAAAATAAAAACTTGCTTATTTTCCTGTACTTTATAAAAGGAAAGTTTTAACTAAATATTCTTGGTGTCGTTTGTCAGTTTTGGAATTAAAATTAGGTATCCTTTTTTGTGGACATCGCCTGCTAAAGGGTTAAATGGACAATAGCTATCACTCCTCATATTGTATTAAAAAATTTTTCAAACACCCTGTATAATAGCAAACAAACTTATTTTTTAAAGAATCTATGTAGGTAGAAAAGTATTTTGTAATTGAAGAAAAGAGAATCGAATCATTTATTTAATTTTATGAAATACTTTTATTTCAACAATTTATTTTCTATGCAGACTTATTTATATTCTAAACCATATTCATAATACGATTGCATGAAACTTACTACGAATTTTTCGAAATTTAATTTAATACAAATAACAAATGTAATACAAATTTTTTGGACACACAATACAAATTTAATTTAATACAAATAACATTACTGAAAATCGAACTGTTACCTCTTGCAATATTAAAATCTCAGCAGACCCAAAATATTATATTTTATTTGCAGTAAAATCAAAATGTAATCACATGTTCTCTAGTTTCAAATTATTTTCTGAATATTTATTCCCAACAGTAATTGAGTATGAAATTGCATGTTTACGTTAAAAAGTTCAATTTAAAATAGGAACGTCATATATTTTCTTTTCATGTTTGACTTAAAAAAAAAAAAACAAATTCTTTGCATGAGCTACGCATAATTTTTACATTTAGTGTATAACATTGCATTAATGACAAAAAAACGCCCCAAAATACGTCGGATTTATTCAAATTTTGTGTTCGAAAGTTCAATGTTTTAAAAACTAAAATTGCTATTATTTTTTTTTTAAGCAAAAAGATAAAAATGATCATTTAAAATTTTTCCTTTTATAATCTAATTTTGAAAATAAATATAACATAAAAGTAGACTTCTAATTTCCATTTGCAGTATCAATAAATTAAATATGCTCGTAAAATGAAATGAGCTTTAAAATTATTTTTGTGCTTTAACCATTTACACTCCACTGACACCTATACGGTGACATACTAAGTTTAACCGCAAATCCACTGACACCTATACGGTATACACCTATACTAAGTTTAACTACAAATCTACTGACACCCATACGGTAAACAACAAATGAACATACAACAAATAAACATACTTTTAGGGAATTCCCCACATGTTATTTTAAATATGTAAAAATGGCGTGGGGTTGCTGGTAGATGATTGAAATTTTGGTGTGGAGTGCAAAAGATATGGGCGATTCTCAAGAGGTGGGCACTGGACACACGTCATAACTTTAAGCCATATTTTCTATCGTTGAATGATTTTGAAAATGTTGCCGTTTGTGCAACGAAACGATCGTCAATCTTATAAAGATTTTCTATCACTTTTTATAGCATTTTTTAACTTTATCTGTTTATAAGTGATTATTATACATGTGTTTATAACTTTAAGCCTTTCAAACATAACTTTAATTATCATTGACTTTTTTTTTTTTTTTACACTGAGTTTTTAATTCTATTCAGAGACAGAAAATGACATAATTTATTGTAAAAGCTTTGTATAAATATCTTAAAATTTTATTATTTTATGCTAAAGAGGCCAATTTCGGACATTCATAACGTTAACTGCTCCAATGTACCACCAAGAAAAAGAGTTTTAACTTACTTCCAAGTGGTTCTAATGACAAACAACGAATGCATAAAAGAAACGGTGATTTTTTGATAATTTCGTTAAGAAATGGTAGGCTGATTTATTGCTTTTTTGAAGATAGAAGGACTTTTCTATAAAGAATTTTTTTGTACTTTGTTATGTCCGAAAGTAACGTACGCGACAAAGCATTTGATTTTATTAACATTTGATTTTATTATTATTATTACTGGATAACAAAAAGTTAATTATACATATATATATGTGTACACATACAATTATAGGACACATTTACTACATTCTTAGTCTTAAGAATTTTTTAAATACTAAGCGCAACGTCCAAAATCTGTAACGTACGTTCGAAAAAATGTCCCAAATTTGTAACATACACAACTGCCAATTAAATGCTTTAATAATTAATTTTCCAGAATAGTTGCTGTATTTTAATGTTTGTGTATAATTTTGTAGACATTATTAAAAATATTTATATATTATATTTATAGGCAAAATACTATACTATTAAAAAAATTGGCCTTAAATTTGAAAATTTTAAAAATTACATATAGTTAACGTTTAATGATCCCACCTTTTGAGAATCTCCCATATCTTAGTGTGTAGTTACCTTATTCAAATATAATGGAAATTAAAGTGTATAACTTGCATAAACGAGATAGAGGTGCTATATCAGGTGGTGGTTTGAAACTTTTTATTATTAACATTGAAATAGAAAGTTAATTTACGTTTATATATTATTGAATTGAATAAATAAAATTTATTTTATTAACATGCGAATTCCTTTACTAGTTTTTTATACTATTCAGCGATATTTTACTATTTCAGTGTGTGTGTTTGTGTATAATTTTGTAGACATACTATTAAAAATATTTATATATTATATTTATAGGCAAAATACTATACTATTAAAAAAAATTGGCCTTAAATTTTAAAATTTTAAAAATTACATATAGTTAACGTTTAATGATCCCACCTTTTGATAATCTCCCATATCTTAGTGTGTAGTTACCTTATTCAAATATAATGGAAATTAAAGTGTATAACTTGCATAAACGAGATAGAGGTGCTATATCAGGTGGTGGTTTGAAACTTTTTATTATTAACATTGAAATAGAAAGTTAATTTACGTTTATATATTATTGAATTGAATAAATAAAATTTATTTTATTAACATGCGAATTCCTTTACTAGTTTTTTATACTATTCAGCAATATTTTACTATTTCAGTGTGTTTGTTTGCCCTTCACTTTTTCCTTCTACCTCTTTTCAATACACGTTTCGTGAAAAACGGTCTCATGTAGCCACGAGTAAGAATTTTATTGGAGTAGACTAGAGCGTATTTTTTGGATAATATAGATCAGAATAAATTTTTATTTTCATCGTTGATTCAGAAAAACTATGTTACTTCTTTGTTATACATAATGTTGGACACGATGATTGGCACCTGTGCAAGCATCACTCTGAGGGCACCATTTTCTGTCTTCTGTCTATCCATAGAAATTGTTCGTGAATTATGCTTAAGGGACTAGTACTAAACTTAATTGCTTTTGTATACATACATAAATTTTATACCAAGTACTATTCACATCTGTTTACAGGGTATCACAACAAAGATGGTCAAAATTTTAAGATAAATACTAACAGAAAAACAAGTTGGAAAACAGCAGAAAAAATATATGGATTGGCTAATAGGATATTTTTTGCAAACTATCTCTCTGCTTATCTACTTATGTTATAAGATATCTAAAAGAAAAATAACCCCAATTGGTCCCTATAAATGGTCTTAATTTGCCTCGTTAAGAGGAAAAAGCCAATAATGAATTTTAATTGAAGACAATGGACTACTAAGTTGTTATAATAAAATTTTAATCATCAGTTTTCTGATGATGTAGCTCATTCTTATTTTTAGAGGGAGAGGGGGACAGGATGGAGTGATAATGGGGTACATGAAGTATAGAGGGGAAGGGGAGGACTGCATTCCTTTACTAAATCTTTGAAAATGCTTTTGGTCAAAAATAATTTAGGTCACTATTGGTCAATTTTAACCATTTGGTATCCTCTTAATTAAAATCCTGATTACTCCTATGGTAGAACACCTCAAATGAGAGACCCGGGGCAGCTGCCCCGCATACTCCTGCATTAGTCAGCTCTACCTGCCGCTATTTTGCATCACAATAGCTGTAATTATTATTTAGTTATTTCGGAAAGCACAGGTCGAACTTCTGAGTTTAGAGCCTGTCGTTCCAATTAATTTCTGTAGAATTGCTACACGCCGTTTTACTAATATGATGATCTACCTGCCTTGAATACTTTTTATTCTCATCCATGCTTGGTATTATTCTAGCTACTACTACACAACTTTGGACATTTAAAAGTGTTTTAAAGTGATTTGCTAGGTTAATAAACCAACATATCTACATTATAAAGGACAAACGTTTCCGTCCGTAACGATGACGTCATTTCGTGACACGCTTGACTGTGAAATTTCGTATTTCCAGTTTTTGTTGCCGCAATTTTGTAATTTCTAAACATCGCACATTTTTTCATCATACAAGGAGAAAAATGTACTTTCAAATGCAATTTTTTTAAAACTGGATCTCAATTTACTCATTTATAGCGGCTTTTAAAATAATTTTCAAGCATATTTTTTTTTAAATCTATCTCCATATCGTGCTAGCCCCATTACTTAAGAATAATAGCCCATTTTCATTTTAAACAATATAAATAGTTCAGCATTTATCTCCGCTAATTATCCACACCTTCAAAATGCTACAGCAATATCAATTGTTTATAATTTTAATTAATTTTTCAACTACTTTTCAGCAGTTAGCAAAGTGATAATTCACATCTTTAATATTCAATTGTTTATTTTTTCCCTTGTCTAAACATGTTCGACTCACATAAAAACAGCAGATTTGCAATATCTTCAAAAGTTTTTTTTCTTTATTTTAACCAATCGTTAAATATTCTTCCGAGTATTATTTTTTTTTAACAGATTGCATCCATTTTTTTAATCCTTACACAAACTCCTAATAAAATCCCCCATAGTCCACGCAATATTTTTACAGAAATTATACTACCAAAATCTTAATGGATCACAAAATGAAAATTTCTTATGCAAAATTGACTTTTTTCTGTCTAAAATAACCTTTAAAGTGATCAAATGAGACGGTTAATTGGTTAAAAAAAGAAGAGGAAATGTTGAAATAACTTTTCACTCATAATAGTTCCCAGTTTTCTATATTTTAATTAGTTTTATCTGTTAAAGTAATGTCAGTAATCGAAATCCGGTACTTAAATTTGTTGATTATATTACAGCTGACAATATAAAAAAAAACTGAAGCAAAAATTAAATAAATTGTCATTTTAAATTTTAAAATTATTTTCGGAAAATAATTCAAGAATTGTTTAGTTAGCAATACTAAACAAAATATTTTTTCAAATGTTTTTATAAAGAAAGAGTTACTGAAACCTCTTAGTGTATTCTTTAATAAAACCTTTTATAAGATGCGAAATTTTAATTTAATGCTTGTAATGAAAGAATGTTTGACATAAAACACATGAAATAAAAAAATATTTCTTTAGTTTAAAAAAATAGTAACTTAATAAGACTTAATAACAAAATACGAAGTGGTGGGGGACTATGTAAAAGATTTCATCAGTAGAATTAGATTTGCTTTTAGCTAAAAATATCTGAAAATAATATAAATTCTTTGATAAATGCAGTATAAAATTGAAAAACTGATTGACGCATTCATTTGTAGTTATAAACTAAAGGAATCATTTAAGAAGATAATAGATATAAAATCCTATATGCATATGAATAAACACGATAGCGCCCATACTACTGAGCTCTCATTTGGTGAATATAGTATATCCACTGTCGCAAAAACTGGCTACACTTTCAAAGATTGGTTTACGGGTTTGATATCTAAACACTCTTTCAACGATTTTCGAGCCCTTTTGTGACGATAACTGATAAGCATTTTCTCTCATGTCTTGATTAAACGGTAAAATTATTTCTATTGCTCATGTTCATCTTATGCCAATACAACAACGTTTCAACAAAACGTGATTTAATTTAGTACTTAGTAAATTTTTTTTCCTTTCAGAAAAATATTTTTATTTGCATTGTTAAAAAAGAAAAAAAAACCAAATAAAAGCTTATGGGAATTTATGTATTTTTTTTATTGAAGAAGAAAGAAAAATTATTTATATTGAAAAAAAAATCAAACGAAATACTTTTGCAAAATATACTAAAATGGTCCCTTTTTGGTCAAAAGAAGGTTTTAATTTTCTTATACTTGAAACCAACTTTCGCCAGGACCGCTCATGTTCGATTCCAACTTTGGTTTTGAATCCAATTACAGTAGAATAACTCTATAACTAAAGCATTTTAGTAGAATAAATTTCATGTATTTCGTTACGTTACTTTTGGATTACCCGAAAGCAAAAACTATTTATATAATACGCCGTGTTAGGCTTAGGCATTCCAATGTCGTGAAGGTAATTGTTCGACTCATAATAATCTACGTTGTATCATATCTTTCTTCTTCATTTTCTCTAAAACCTTACAAAAACTATATAATTATAATACTTTAAGTTCTACATTAAAAATAACCAGCTACCAATAACATATTGTCGATATAAAGAAACGAACGCCGTTGCCATGCAAAAGCACAAACTTCTAATTTAGAAACAAAGGTACGCCACTTTGAGAGATTCATTAATACCATTAATTCCATCTGACATCCGATTCTGCTTTTAAAATATTTGTAAAAGCATATTAAAGCTTTTAAATATTTTGAAATGCGTTTTTCCCTTTTACATACCGACTCATGTTTGATGAAATAACAGCGGTCTCCGTTCCATCCGTCGACTACGCTTTATTTCAACTATGCTTTGGCGCAACCTATCGGCAATCAATGTAAATGAAGGAACATTTGATTGAAATTATAGTTTTAAAAAAATGCAGGACGTAATGATGTAATTCGAGATACTTTTTCAAACGTTTCTGTTATATAATTTTAAAATTTCATTCAATATTGAAAAAATCAATATTTTTATTATTACGATTTCTTTGATATAATTTAAATTTAGTTTCCTTAATTTTTAAGAGGTTAACATTTATTCGCTTATTTTTTTTTAAATTTTGTTTACATTATAAATAAAATGTGTTTCCATTTTTTTTTTCTTTTTCAGGCGTAATTGAAATATAAGATGCTATCACGATTGCATTAGTATGATTGAAAATTATTTTTTCTGATCATCTTATTAAATTACAATTTTGTTTTCTCTCCTGAGATATGTTCAAATGTTACTTTGTTAAAAATCAAAATTTTATCTGCATCGATGTAATTAATATATATAGCACATGGTATTGTATATTCCTTACATTTTTATTACATTTGATAAGAAATATAAATTTTATTTACAATGCAAGGAAATTTCAAGTAAATATAAGTTAAGCACGTAAAAATTGATAAATTTTTCTGAATGAAATAATAATAATAATAATTTTGGTTTTTACTTATACGGAAAGAATTTTTAAAGTTTCATAGCTGAAGTTTTTAAAAATTGATCTTAAATTAAATCAATGCGTCCTGCATATTTCCCATCAAAAACTACAACTTTAACAAAAAGTTCATTCGTTTATATAAATTGCCCATAGATGGCGCGAAATCAATACTTAGAAACGAAACTTAAAGCTTCATAAATCGACGAGTAAAATCATTGTCTTCATCCACACCTAATGGACAGTATTCTTGTGACGTCACAGTGGGAATCACGTGGTGTAAAACTAGTGCATTTGTTTAACTTATTGTGTCATTTGATGCAACAGAAATACAGGTAAATGCATGCGTAAAATACTGCAGACTTATTTTTTACGAATTATTTTCGATCAGTACTTATATACATATTAAATAAAACCCATATATACTTATTAACTAAAATTTAAAATGTTTATTTTATAAATAAAATGAAAAATATGCATGCCATTACTTTAAAATAGAGAAAAGAATTCATGTATAACCTATACCTGCCCCTGAAAATGTCTAGAACTCCGCATAAAATAAAATATAAACATAAATTTTCTAAACACAATGCTTTTCAATAGCGCGATTGTGGATGTTATTCCCAAGCAGACGAATTTTTGTAGCCTCGAATCCTAGGGGAGAATATGGTCCATAGATAGCGATTTGTTGAGAAATTCGTTATTGAGATTCATTCATTTTTATAAAGATAATATATTTCAAAATAAAAAAAAAACTTGAACGCATTGAATATTTAATTTTATTGTTTTGTAAAATCTTCAGAAATTGTGTTTATTTTTTTCTAATTATTATTATTATTGCAATAAATACTACTGCTCGTTTTTTCCAATTGTTCCACTATTTCAGAAATAGAATATTGAATAATATATATATATATATATATATATATATATATCTGGGCAATTCTATATGTGACGGAATGACATTTTGAGTTGTAGAATTACAGTTAGAGTCATTACCCTGAATCTATTTTCACACAAACATTTTTCAGTTTGTACATGACTGTGATTGATTTAAAAAAATATCTGAAACAATTTTTTATATATTTTATTCTTTCATTTTTGAGTAATTTCTTATTGTGTAACGGAATGACATTTTTGTAAACATGACTCAAACCTGTTACTTAAAACTGTACTCATTTGTGAATTAGAAAACCATCCAGTTTTTAAACTAATAAGTGTCTTAAATATAATGTATAAGCAGTACAAAATTATAATTTAGAGCAACCTATCTGTACTAGGATTGAAATTATTAACTGTTGTTGATGTGATGAAATGACAAAGTTTTTTAACATTTATTTAAAAGAAAATGACTAAACTAATAAATTTCATAATTGCTTTATTAGCCAGAATGATCGCAAGAAATTACATTGCATAACTATTCACTTTTGATAGCTTTCTCAAAAACATTGGATACTAAAAAAATGCATAAAAACATGTGACAGAATGACACAACTCAAGACTTTATTTTGCATACATTATTATCAAGTATAATGGCTTTAAGACTATTGCAAACCATTAAATTTTATACTACATGCATTCATTTATTTAAAAAATGCAAAATAAACAACAATTGCTTTCCTTTTCCAAGTGTTCTTCAAGAATAATATTTGTACAAGCATCTGAAAGCATTTCTGCAAGCATCGTACTTTTCAGCCATGTTGTGTATTTGGATTATTGCCAGTTGCAAATAAAATAAAAATTTTGGAATCTAAGAAAATTAATATGAAAACTTGGAACATATTTCAATATATTTTTTAACTTAATTTATAAAAATTATTTAAAAAAATGATCAATGTTGACACTTGCATAGAATTACCCATATATACAGGGTGGTTATTAATTAGCATGAGTTGTTCAGAGCCCTCTAGCGAGTAAAGTATTGGACGGAACATAACCAAATTTCATGAGAATACATAGTAGACCATGGGATTTCGAATTCAAAAAAAAAAAAAAAAAGTTCCAAAATTCGCCACTATACGCAATTTTGGCGCTGAAAAAGTGTATAAGTGTAACTATTGAATGATTAAATTGCAAACAATACAGTACACATCAATTTTATTTACAACAAATTTTTTTTACTTACAAATTAGGTTCAATATGAGCACCATTGGTACATTCCAAGAACTGCATACGATGCACGACGTTTTCTACTGCCGCTCGCAGCATATCAGAGTTGATTTGCCTCACTTGTAACGTTATTCGATCTTTTAACGTTGCGATATCGGAGACATGTCCTTGATAAACAACACTTTTAAGAAATCCCCATAACCAAAAATCACAAGGATTGAGATCGGGCGACCTCGGTGTCCATGCCGTAGGAAATGCACGACTAATAATTCTGCTGTCAGAAAAATGTTGCCGCAACACACGTTGTACCCTAAGTCCAATGTGGGGTGGTGCACCATCCTGCATGAATATGGTTGAATCGAGACATCCTCGCTGCTGTAGTTGTGGAATCGTGAATTCCTGTAGCATATCTGCATACCTGGCAGCAGTAACGGTACAGGTCACTGGTCCACTTGTTCCATTTTCTTCATAAAAGTAAGGACCGATGATAAAGGATGCTGTAAAGCCACACCACACTGTGACTTTTGGCGAATGGAAAGGCTCTTGCACACAAACGTGCGGATTATTCGCAGCCCAAATGCGGCAGTTGTGGGTGTTAATGCCACCGTTCAAATAAAAGTGCGCTTCATCACTCCATAAAATCTGCCACGGCCATGCAGCATCAACTTGCATGCGTGCTAAAAATATCAATGAAAAATTCAATCGGGTGACCGCATCGCCTGGGAGCAATTCTTGAACAGAAGAGATTTTGTACGGATAAAACTGTAACATCTGATGCAGGATCTTCCTCACCGTTGAGTATGGGATCTGCGTGTGCCGAGATACTGCCCGAGCGCTGCTGGTACCCTGCACATTTTCCATCTCCTGTTCGACAATAGCAGTTGCAACTTCGTCAACTTGTTGCTGACTAGTCACTTTGCGTCCTTGGCCTGGTTGCCGTGCTAGAGTGTAGTTTCAAATCGCTGAATCATCTTTCGTAAATTTGTTATGCTCATCGGTCCTTTTCGCAACTTCTTTAATCGGCGAAATTCACGAAGAGCAGCATTGCAATTCTTGTTCCGTTGATAATACAGCTTGACTAGCAAAGCACGGTCCCTTAAGCCATCGCAAAGCAGTTGGTCTCAGAATGATGAAAAATCTCCCAGCCTTCCCTTTTATACTCATGATCACTACACAGAACGGATTTTATGCAAATTAATGCATTTTAGTCGGTAAACAGCGCCAAAATTGCCCCTGGTGGCGATTTTTTTTAATTCAAAATCCCATGGTCTACTATGCATGCTTATGAACTTTGGTTATGTTTCGTCCAATACTTTACTCGCTAGAGGGCTCTGAACACCTCACGCTAATTATTAATCACCCTGTATATATCCCCATCATTTGTATTTGTAGAAATAATTTGTAATTTTTAAAAAGTACTTTTCTACTATACAAACCCTTCCATAATAAAATCTTCATTCTGTTTGTTTGTATGAAGTCCTACGAAAATGAAATGCAGATCAACATACCGTCATTTTTGACGAGTGTTATATATTAGTGATCAAATTACATTTTAACATGATTATTTTCTTGGATAAACTGCATAATTTTACAAATTCATTTAAAACGTTATTAAGAATATCTCTTTAACATTTTTACACTCAATTAATGTAAATACATATGATTATAAGAAAATGGTTATTATCATTGTATATAATCTTTTTTCATTCACTTTGACAAACTTAACTATAGAATTAACCTTTTTAATAAATTAATTTGAAACAGCGTTCTCCTTTTAAGATTTAGGCTGAAGAAAAAAATGCATTCTTGTTATAAGAATTTTAAGGAGAAAAAATTAATTTTTATAGCACAATTATACATGCAAAATCACAGCAAACATTTTAGCAGGTATATTTTAAAGGCATACTTGTTTGACAAAGTATTTTATAATCTGCATTTAAACTGATGTGGGAAAATAATCGAATTTTATCTAACACAAACATTTAACAATTTGTTAATATTAAAAATGAATTATGTAAATAAGTAAAAAAATCTCATTAAATAAGTTTTCATGTTATCAAACACTTTTAGCTTTATTATTCTTTTACATAGCCTTTATAGCCTATATGCTTTTGTTTATTTATTAATTTATGTTATTTTGCTTATATTAATTATAAATACTGAAAACTTTTAAATATTCTAGACTTTGTTTTTGAATATATCATACAATAAGAATTAATGTGCTTTGAGTATTACGAAAACAACAAACCCCCAACATAAGATGTTATCATTTTCCATCGGGAAATGTAAAGAAAAGGGAAATCTCTTTTTCGCTCCAGATTTTCTTTTGTAAAGAAAACCGAATTAAGAACTTTAAAATTAGGAAAAATCAAATTATGGCTAAAATAACTGAATTTTATGTTGTCAAATGCATAAAATTAGATAATTTCATTATAAAAAAATACTTTAAAGCATTTTTTTTTTACTTATTTTTGAATAATAAATATTTTTAATGCATTTTCAATAAAAAAACTGAAATTCTCAAGTAACTTCTGATTAAAATTGATCGACATTAAAATGAAAAACTAAATAAATAATATTATAAAATCAAAGCAATGTTATGTGAATTTTTTTTCTTTAGAGAGAGAGGTTGAACTAAAACATCCAGAAGGATTAAAAAATAATTCAAGTTAACTACACCAGTGGTGGTCTCTGTACCAGTTGAGGACACTTTGAAATGTTAACCTAAATTATGATAGAAGATTCATACCGTGTGCGAGGTTGCTGCTACACTGTAAAAAAATGTGTAAAGTTACTAAATTTTTTTCTAGGAAACTGGGATTCCTAGAACATATTTTCTAACGGCAACAATAAAAAATCATGTAGCAGATTAACTTTTGCTCCGTAAATTGAAAATCTGTAAAGTTATTAAGAACTTTTTAGGAAATTGGGATGCCTAAAACTTTTTATGTAACTGCCAACCGGGTTACAGATAAAATTTTAGTAAGATTACTATAATTTTAGTAGATGCTTTTGCTAAGCTACAGATTTCTGTAGCTTTACAAAAACTAGTTTTGCAGATTTACATCTTTTTTTGTACAGTGTACAGGTTAAATTTTAGCAAGCATACAGATTTCTGTAACTTTACATCTGTAGAACTACAGATTTTTTTTTACAGTGTAGAGCCCTGTAGTGTTGGGACCTCGAATTACAGAAACAACCAGCTTTTTCAAACAAAAGATTATAAGGGGCAGTCAAATGGAAACTAAACACAAACTAAAAAGTGAGTATCGAAAATTTTTATTCAAAAATCATTGCCAGAACTGGTACGACATTTATCCCACCGGGAGACGAGACGATCAATTCTAGTCTTGTGGAAGAAGTTAGGTTACTGACGGATCCACAACCTCGCCCACTCTGGCACCTCCTTGTCCGAATAAAACCGACGTCCACGAATGTCTCTCTTCAAGGTGCCGAAAAAGTGAAAATTGCCAGGATATTTTCCCGGAAAACACCATCACCTAAATCACATCAGAAATCACAATGTACAATCACATCAGGAGTAATGGCTCGATGGACCTGTCCTGACCGTAGATAGTCTTGTGCAAGTGATGTGCGTCCTTCATGGACTATCCTATGCCACTCGTGCATACTTGCCAGTGACATGAAGTGTTCGCCATAGACAACATACATCCAGCCGTGAATTTCTCGTCTTCTAGCACCATCTGCCACCAAAAACCGAACCACACCTATCTTTTTTTCTTCTCTTATTGGCTCTATTTTTAATGCTGGACAAACACATTTTTCAATACGCTCACTTACAAAGAAATAAAATAAACAACTGTGAGTACCTGTGAGCTGTCATTATGCATTTCTACTAACCCTCGAGATGGAAGTATCGATATGTTACAACAATGTTGCCAAAATTAGCGAGAAATGTACAGGGTTCTCGCTGGCTTTTGACCAATATTACCGATTTGGCGAATAAGAAATAACAAACAGTAGCCAAATGAAAAGAAATTTTATCAAAATAAAGTCGGCGTGAAACACGTATCATTAACACCTTATTGTATGCCTTTTTTCCCAAAAGTTCTAAAATTAAAAATATAATTAAAATAATAAAATAGTATAATAAAAATATAATTTTTTGTAATTGCTTTCAAAATAGAAATTTGACTATCCGCTACAGAAACTAGTAAAATTAAGTACGTTCTAAATGTCTCCTAAATGTGGAAAGGTTTCAGACATTCTTATAGCAGTCTAAATAAAAATTAAAAACAGCTATCAATTACCATTAAGATCATATTACACAAAAAAAATGTAAATCTACAAAACTAAGTTTGTAAAGTTGCAGAAATCTGTATGATTACTAAAATTTTATCGGTACCCGGGATAATTACATGAAATTTGTTGTTGCAGTAACATAAAAATATTTTAGGCATCCCAGTTTCCTAAAAAATTCTTAGTAAACTTACAGATTTTTTGTTTTACAGTGCAAAAGTGTATCTGTTACATAAATTTCTTTTGTTGCAGTTATATAAAAAGTTCTACTCAACCCAGTTTCCTAAAAAATTCTTAGTAACCTTATAGTTTTTTTTTTTTTTTTTTTTTTTTTTTTACAGTGTAAACGCATCCATTTGTAGTTATAAGACAAAGGAATCATTTAAGTATTTAATAGATATAAAATTCTACATTCATATGACTGAACACGATAGCGCCCATACTACTGAGCTCTCAGTTGGTGAATATAATAAATCCACTGTCGCAAAAACTGTCTAGATTATCAAAGAAATCGGTTTAAATTTTCTTTCAACGATTTTCTAACCATTTTGTGAGGACAATTGATAAACATTTTCTTTTATATTTCGATTAAACGGAAATTATTTCTATTCCTCATGTTCATCTTATGTCTATATGACAACTATGTTTGACCGAAACGTGGCTTAATTTAGTATTTATTTATTTATTTATTTATTTATTTATTTATTTATTTATTTTTCACTTTTAGGAAATTATTTTTTTTTTTTGTATTAAAAAAAATAATTAACTAAAAACTTATGGAAATTTATGTATTTATTTTGTAGGGAAAAAAAAGAAAAACTATCTATATTTAAAAATTAATCAAACGAAATACTTTTGCAAAATATACTAAAAGGGTATCTTTTTAGAGAAAAGAGGGTTTTGATTATTTTATACTTGAGACTAATTCTTGCCAAGACAGCTGAAGTTCGACTCCAGTTTTGGTTTTGAATTGGATTACTGCAGAATAGCTCTATAATTGATGTATTTTAGTAGAATAAATTTAATATATTACGTTACATAATTTTTTAGTTATTTTTGGATTACCCAAATGCAAAGTATTCTACATAGTGTTCTACATAGTGTTCAGTGGGACTAATTTTTGACAAGACAGCTAAAGTGCTTTGAATCCGATTACAGCAGAATAGCTCTATAATTGATGTATTTTAGTAGAATAAATTTAATATATTACGTTACATTATTTTTTAGTTACTTTTGGATTACCTGAATGCAAAGTATTCTACATAGTGTTCTACATAGTGTTCTACATAGTGTTCTGTGGGACTAATTTTTGACAAGACAGCTGAAGTGTTTTGAATCCGATTACAGCAGAATAGCTCTATAATTGATGTATTTTAGTAGAATAAATTTAATATATTACGTTAGATAATTTTTTAGTTATTTTTGGATTACCCGAATGCAAAGTATTCTGCATAGTGTTCTACATAGTGTTCAGTGGGACTAATATATGACAAGACAGCTGAAGTGTTTTGAATCCGATTACAGCAGAATAGCTCTATAATTGAAGTATTTAAGTAGAATAAATTTCATATATTACGTTACATAATTTTTTAGTTATTTTTGGATTACCCGAATGCAAAGTATACTACATAGTGTTCAGTGGAACTAATTTTTGACAAGACAGCTGAAGTGTTTTGAATCCGATTACAGCAGAATAGCTCTATTATTGATGTATTTTAGTAGAATAAATTTCATATATTGCGTTACATAATTTTTTAGTTATTTTTGGATTACCCGAATGCAAAGTATTCTACATAGTGTTCTACATAGTGTTCAGTGGGACTAATTTTTGACAAGACAGCTGAAGTGTTTTGAATCCGATTACAGCAGAATAGCTCTATAATTGATGTATTTTAGTAGAATAAATTTAATATATTACGTTACATAATTTTTTAGTTATTTTTGAATTACCCGAATGCAAAGTATTCTACATAGTGCTCTACATAGTGTTCAGTGGGACTAATTTTTGACAAGACAGCTGAAGTGTTTTGAATCCGATTACAGCAAAATAGCTCTATAATTGAAGTATTTTAGTAGAATAAATTTCATATATTACGTTACATAATTTTTTAGTTATTTTTGGATTACCCGAATGCAAAATATTCTACATAGTGTTCTACATAGTGTTCAGTGGGACTAATTTTTGACAAGACAGCTGATGTGTTTTGAATCCGATTACAGCAGAATAGCTCTATAATTGATGTAATTTAGTAGAATAAATTTAATATATTACGTTACATAATTTTTTAGTTATTTTTGGATTACCCGAATGCAAAGTATTCTACACAGTGTTCAGTGAGACTAATTTTTGCCAACACAGCTGAAGTTCAACTCCAATTTTGGGTTTTGAATCCAATTACAGCAGAATAGCTCTATAATTATGTATTTTAGTAGAATAAAATTTCATATATTAAGTTACATATTTGTTTAGTTACTTTTGGATGACCATAATATAAAGTATTGCACATAGTGTTCAGAAAGTCAAGTGAGGTAGGTCACACCAGATTTTATTGCCTATAATTAGTATTCAGATTGCATTTATTGTTTTGAATTTTACATCAACTAGATACATAATAAACCTAAATAAACATACTTAAGAAGTTGATATGAGTCTAAGATCACACTTTCACCCTTTATGCCCAGACAGTACTTTAAAATACCATTAAAATAACTTGTTATAAAATTAATTTAATACCTCGATTAGTAGTAATGCAGTTTAGAATGAGTTATAGATACTTTACTTTATCTTGTTCCGAAAGCATCATTGGTTGCACAAAACAAAAATATTTTTAAAGGTTGATTTCTTTTGCCTTTGCATTTTCCAGCTTTCTTGATGTCGAAAGATTGGGAGGGGGGGGGGGGGACTTTCAGTTCGGAAATAAGTCTATATTTCTATTGTAAGTACATTATATTTGTACATTTCCTAATTGTACAAAATACTAAAAAAGTATTTTAAATAAAAGATAGTAGTGGAATTATAAATATTGCACAAAATCCCTATAAATTCAAATTTAATTAATTCGTTTTAATTAGCAAAATCCTTCTAAGACTTTATAAAATTATTGTGTAAATTATCTATTGTAGTTTTTAAAAAAATCACGAAAAATGCTTTAGAAGATGAAATTTTCATGAATTCATACCTTGGGACATAAACTTTTAAGATAACGTTGTGTGTTAAGAGATAAACCCACTTCACATATGCGCAACTACATCTACATATCCATTAATGTAAATATCTACACGTCTACATATACCCATCTACATATGTTCCACATTTATACATCTGCTTTTACATCTAAACTGCTACGTACCTACACACTGACACAGAAAATCAAGTACAGTTTTATTAAAAATACACCTGCATTGAAGAATCTTCTATAGTCTGGGTATCCTGTATTTTTCCATGACAATGTTTATTCAATAAATGAATTCAATAGCAAATATTCTATTGTTAAAAATAGGGAAATAGAATTTTCCTATAACACTTAAAACACCTTACTAATCCCCAGGCCTTGATTACCGAATAGGCACGAGAAGCACGTGCTTCCCTTGGAAAATTTTGCAGGGGCCCAAAATTGAGAAAACAGGGGGCCCCAAATTTTTTATTGAATTAAATCCATTCCAAAATTCTAATTTCTTTTCAAATCATTAACTCATTTATATATATAAACATGTTTATTTAAAGTGTTTCATTAAAATACCTTTCATAAAAAGTTAATGTTTCGTACAATGGACCAGTTTCAACCAAATGATCACAATTTCTCAGTTTGTCCAACCAACCAAAGTCGTCAATTTATCAGGCAGTATATGGTCCAACCATCAAAATCTAGAAAATCCAATAATATATTTGTAATAATTTGAATTGGAGAGTTTCCGGGTATGTCAAATTTAAGGCTGGTCTCAAACTGTTCTGCTCAACAAGCGCAAAACGTTTTGACGCATTTACAAATTCCTTTTTTAACGGAAACGTATAAAACTGGAAGGCCTGACTAGGGAAGCGATTTGGAATTGAATTGCGTTTTCCATTTTTTGATCAATAACTTACGTATCGAATTATAAATGATTTTGATCAGGCGACAAAGCCGTTTTTCACCCTTCCTTGAGTGGTTATTCTTCTTTCGCGAGGAAATTCAGTCCAAAACGCCCACTTTGACACTATTTCTTGAAAGATCTATTGCATTGCAAAAAAATGGAAAACATAATTCGATGACATAGTTTATGAACAACAAAACCTGCACGTTTCATGCATTTCCGAATAAAAATAAATTAAAACTTACGTCAAAGTTGCTCTTTTGGATTTGATGAAAAAGGGCCCCAAAATGATACTGTGCTTTTCATAGTTTTAGAGGTTAATCGGCCCCTGCCTATCCCATTAATTTTTCGAAAAATCTAAATACTAGAATTTGTATTGCATAAGTATCGGAAATTTGTGTTATTATGATATTTTAATGAGCAACAATGATTACTATCTCAAAACAACAGTACGCTCGAAACAACAGCTAAAAATTACTTTGAGTATTCAGTAACATCTATTTGTCCGACGCATAATATTGTTGGAACAATTTCACGGGATGATTGCTAATTCTCAACAACGAACATAGATTCATTAGTATATCGCAGATTAACTTGCGCATTCCTGTTCCAAATAACGGTAATCATTAATGCTTTGTAACTACATAGAGCATTTACTGCGCAGGTGAAATTAACTATAGATGCAAAGACCTGACCAAATTTCAGGGAACTCGGTGATATTACACTGTGATATGTTTTGCTAGATATGTGTGGAAAATTTATAAGAAACCAGAAATTTTAATAAAAATCATACATCACATAATTATTAAATTTAAACTCAGAAGCCGAAAACTGTATCCCTCAAAAGATATCCTTCGACTTATGAAATTCGCAATTATGTAATAAATCTCGAAAATTATATTTATTAACACACTAGCTTGTTTGACACCCATTTACATACTTTTGATAGTTATTTTATAAATAAAATATGCAGATAAAAATCACAACCGTAATATAGTTTTATATATTAGTGAGAGTTCTATTTTTATTGGGATATGCATCAAATCTTGAACAAAACAAACTCGCATCTAACTAAAATGAGACAAAAAAAAAAAAACATGGTGTTCAACCATAAGAATTATGTGAACTAAATTCAAACCAGAACGAAAGCCGATTTTAAAATTTTGATGTTGAGGAACAAGTACATTTTTTCTTCTAGCTCCCCCTGTTCGTTTGATGTACATTGAAAATTGTTTAAATCTATTCATCAATGTTAAATTTATAAATCTCGCATTCCATTAAGAGATTTTATTATTTAAAAAATGTTCTTTCAGTTTGTTTTTATATTTTTTCATACTTTTATATTTTATAGAGTAAATACTGCTGCATGATGCTTTATTTATAAAATAATACTGCGTAAATAATATTACTAATTTTTTACAGCCCTTAGAAAGCTATTTTTAAACAAATTTTTCGTGTTTTCTTATAAAGTGACCTTTTATTCATTTATTAAAAATATTGTGAATTTAAAAAATAGCCATTCAAAATATATATCCCAATTATTTTGAATGGCTACTACTGTATCAAATCTCCCCATTAGGGGAGGATTGATGCACTAGCAAGGGACGTTTGATACAGTGTTATTTAAATTGAAAAAAAAAAATGCAGACAATTCAATTTATGCGTCATACAATTTTTTATGATAAATCTTGAAATATTTGAGCAAAATTTGAAACGAAATGACATTGACATATTTTTGTTTCAGAAATGTATTTTACAAAAATATTTAAACTATTGCTATTATTTAAACAATCCTATTAACACACTTTATAGAAAATAAATAAAGATAAAAACCCCTATAGATCTAGCTGCAAGGAAAAATGAAGTGAACATTGCTGATTTGCAAACAATTTAACATAAATTTAGCACATTTAAGATTCCTTTAACCCTTTCAGGGGCAAAGCATTTTCAGTGCTAAAGTGTTGAATAAATGAATAGCACCGGAATTTACCAACAAATTTAATTAGAAGTAAGAAAAGGGATATATTTCACTTTCATACAAAAAGGAAAATACCAAATGCTTTCATACCAAAATGCTGGTTCCAATGTGGCGTTTGGGAATTAAAATTAAGTGGTTTCATAAACATACCACCACCCCTGAAATGATTAAAAGAAAAACTTATAGCTCTATCATTTTGATAAGTAAAATCGGGTAGATTTGACGTTTTTTCAATTTGCCCTTCTTAAATTATAGAAACATTTTCCCTTTCAGGCCATTTAAACTTTTTCCCTTCTACATGACGAGCAAAGCGAACTAACCATCTATCATCGCACTGCTTTTCTATGTAACCTACATAATGTCTATGAATAGTCTCTTTGTTCTTCCTTACCAATTTCAGTAACTCTTGCTGTAAAACAATAATGAATATTACAGTCCTATATTAGTTTGAAAACTTAAAAAAACTATTAAATTTCAAATATACAAGTGTATCATTACTCCCCAGTACTAATGTATCATTTCTCCCTATTATGCCTTATTGGATTTTCAATCACTTTGTACAAATGCAGTTGCAAAATGGTAATCTACTTTCTAGTAAAACTAATCCTAACAATATGCTTTATAAATAAAAAAAATTACAAGATATTATCTTTACAATAATAAGAGTTATGAAAGAAAATCAATCAATGAAAAAATTTACATTGACATTCCAAAAACCTTCAAAATTAAAAGAAAAGAAAAGTTGTCAGTTCTTCACTGATTAGTCCAGCTAATGATGGCTTCAGCAAATAAAAGAACCCTTCACATGTGTTATAATGGCTCTTAATGCCATTTGTTGAGAAAAATTGTCAATGTATCAACCCTCCCTATGTATCAAACCTTCCCTATTATCAGGTTTTATTTTTAAAAAATGAGGCACATTTTAATATTTAATATTTAATATTAAATTTTAATATTTAATATTTAATATTTAATAAAAATATATCTTTTGAAATACTTTTTTTTTAACGAATGACATATCACACATTAAAAAGGAAAAAAAAAAAGAAAGAAAGAAATTTGCCCTTGAATTAGTAAAATGAAGCAGAAACGTAAAATGAAAATCGAAGTGGATGCAATATTGAAGTAATAACACTGAAGTATTAACATGTGTAACAACTTTTTGAAATATTAACATGTATGAGAAAGAAGAAATTTTTCGGATTGGCACATCCAACTAGTCGTAAAATTTAATTCTTAAAAATAATTAAATTTTTACTTAATCAAGAATACTTTTCTTTCTTTTAGTGATGCATATATTATCAGGTTTCATTTTTAAAAAATGCGGTACATTTTAATATTTAATAGCCTTTATTTAAAAAAATATCTTTTGAAATACTTTTTTTTAACGAATGACATATCACACATTAAAAAGGAAAAGAAAAGAAAAGAAAGAAAGTTGCACCATCACGAGGGAAAAAAAAAATATATATATTATGTAACCATGAGTTGAGAAATCTGAGGGAAGAATCTTAATTCACCACTACGGAAATATCCTGGAGGCGTGATTAGCACGATTATGGTTGTCAAATACGAAAACTGAAATTGCAATACTTTCAGAAAAGCACTCCAAGATCGGATTTCACGGAACAAAAGAAAATAAGACTTTGTTATGTTAAGGAGGAAAAAACGCAATTTGAATAAAATAATGATGTTGGAATTACATTATTCCTTCAGGAAAAAGTGCAGAAAAATGGCGAAATCTTCCATTAGTAATTTCCATGAAAATTAATGCAGATGCTCTCGTATCAACATAAGAAAAAAAGATAGATTAAGGTAGCAGTTTTAATTTACATGATAAACGAACTTTTTATAAAATCAATATTATTTATAATTTTTGCAGTTATTTTTGTTTCGAAATATTTTGAAGCCATTTTTATAAATATTTAATTAAAATTTTTCGATCTTCCAGACTTTACCAAAATTAAGATTACTATAACAATGACTTCCTCTGATAAGCATTTTGTGACTCAACAAATCTGATTTGGAAAATATTTACTAAGATGTTAGAATACATAATTTTAAGCTTATATATATACATATATATATATATTAAGGGGCTCTGCCCCCTGCAAGCTACGTTTGCCAACTCCCGTTCAGACGCCGCAGAATCTAAAATCACGCTAATTTGATCGGTTTTAAAAAGCATTGAGAAGATTGAATTATAATGAAAAAACCTATACCGATTTCCCTGTAAATGGGTTTCCATTAAATTCCCTTTGATTGCGAAAGTTTAAGGCCGAATCAGTTGCTGTTAAGTCATCCAATGGTTATTTTCGTGTTTGATTAAAGAAGATCAGTTAAACATTTGAAAAGAAGCTAAAATAAAATGAATTAAGTAAACAGAGTCGTTACCTCCCGATATTTTTTAACAGCGTTATAAAACGATTGACATAATACAATTTACTACAATTACTACAATTTACTGCTTTAAACCCTTCTAGGGTGGTGGTTCATTTTTGGAACACTTAATTTTAATTCTTAAATGCCACTCTGGCACCAGAATATTGGAATGAAAATTTTCCTTTTATTAAGTAAGTAAACAAAAGCATTTCCGTATTTCGAAATTTGTTTGTAAATTCTGGTGCCATTCACTGATTTCAACATTTTACGAATAGAAGTACCTTGCCCCTGAAGGGGTTAAACGCATATTAATGTACTTATTATTTTAAAGTTTCCTTTCTCTTTTAATATTCATGCGTAAATACAATTTTCAAGACATAATTTTCAATATTTTCCTGCTTTTAACACGTACTCATTTAATAGTAATTTTAAAGTTTTTTCTGTTTTTAATAGTCACGTGTAAATAAATTTTTAATCGTTAGGAAATATTAGTCTGTGCGCTGTTTTTAGAATTGAAAGCGATCTCTATAACAAGGATAAGACGCCAAATATTATTCTATCGCCATCATTTCTTCTTTTCATAAGAAAGGTAAATTTTGATTAAAGAATAAAAGTTATTTTTTCGAATAAAACTACATAAAAGTTGTCATGATTGCAAAGAATTATTGGTACTTTCATATTAGCCGGGTCCAAATCTCGCAAATAGCTTTTTTTTAAATCGCCAGTTAGCATTTTTTTTATTTTTTCGAGTGGTAAATTAAAACGGTACTACTTGGTTATTCCATCGACCAAAAATCTTTCGCTAGACTATAAGATTAAATGCCAATAATGGTTGATCGTAAATGTCACATTCACTTGACTGTAAGAAAGTTACACGTGTTTACGCCATCAAGCGATTTTTATTCCGACGTTTTATTTGTATTTTTATGAATGTTATACTAATTTATTTGTTCTTTCGTTATTTAAAATAAAAATTACGTTAATTTGTATAATTTGGTGAGTGGTTTGGCTATTTATATAATTTGGCGAAATTGGTCGACGGGATAACTAAGTAGTACCATTAAAACATTACTTTGAATTTGAAATTAAATGTAATGATTTGTTGCATTATTTAATCGGGTTTGGCGTGATTGTTTTTTTTTTTTTTTTTTTTTTTTTTTTTTTTTTTTTTTTTCTTACGACAATTTGGAGAAAACCTCGTTTTCAAATACCAGTTACATATGTATTTTTAAATTATTTTCTATTATTTTTAAAATGAAATAACAATAAATAAATAAAAAATTAATTAATAACTGTAGAACAAAACAATTTATAGCATTTTTTTTCATTAAAAAGATAATAAATGTAAATAAACATTTATTAATAAATAAGCAACAATAGCCGGGTTGCCATATCAGGCAAATTAACGCCATTTAGCACCAATTACGTACCCCAGTGCGTATATGACATCTGCACCTAAGAGTTTTCTTTTAGTTTCGTTTAAAAAAAAAGAAAGAAGTGAAAGCCATTAACTTTAAATGTTTCAGTTTTAAATGAAAGTCTTGTAGTAAATAAAATATAACGAAATACGAGAAAAAAAAAGCATTGTTCTTAGCGTAGATTTAAGGGAGGCCAAACTGGTTGCCAAATTAGTTTAAAATAATAATCTTTTCTGAAGTATGAAAAATAAAATATCTGTTATGATTAAAATTTGAGTTGCTATCATTAGAAAAAAGTATTTAAAATTAGAAAAAAACATAATATTTCGAAATCTAATTGGAATTTAAAAATTCTAATACCAGTTTTGAGATCTGCGGATCAATACAGATTTTTGATGTTATTTTCATCGCAAAGTATTCTATATTTTAGGAAAAATCGCCGTGAAACATAATCAGTTGTTTAATGAGTTGTTTCAGTTTCATTAATGCGTTTCATTTCAGTCGTTTCATGTATCCTTTTCATAAATTCGTTTCATTATGATTTTATATATATAGGGTAGATATAGGGTAGATATGTTATTATTGACTAGAATGTACTTTTTTCACAGCTACAATAAGCATAAATTACGTACTTTTCATAAATATTTTTCTAATACAAAATGATAAAATATACGAAACAACCATTGTAAAAAATATATTTTTGGACGTGTCCAGTCCTTTATACTTTTACAAAATTTACGAAGTTCGTTTTAGCAATAACGACGCAAAACTATGCAAATAATGAATAAAACTTTGGCATGAAAAATTAACTCAGTATCCCTTCTGTTGAGAATTCTTTGAAACATTTATATCAACTGCTGTGTTGGGAGGTAGCAGAAGTAAATAAAATCGTCTGTTAAAGCCCGCTGTGCAAGTAATATTGATTTTGTTGTAGTTACAGTGGTGTAACGTTGTGGGGGGTTGGGGGTTGATTTTTGACGGCCAATTATCTACACGAGGGATATAGGACCGGGGGGAGTGCCCTCCGTGGGGGTCTTTCTAAGGGAACCTAATCCGTATTAACGCATGGAAGATCCACGGCTCGAAGAAAACCACGAAAACTCCGAACGATTAGGCCGACGGGCGCGATTGGGATAGAACCCAGCACCTCCCGTCTACCAGCTTCGAGAGCAGAACCTCTCGGCCACTGGTGGGGTGGTGTAACGTTGTGATATGTAATATATTTTGAGAAAATTTCATTTCAGTCTTCTTCATAAACAGCAGAGCTCACGGTTTCATCGAAAATATAAAGTACATGATTTCCTTACTCAGTGAGAAAATTAGTATATTCATATTCAGCTTTTTACTACATTTCACCAAGGTATGTGGGCCTGAATACACTGTAAAAAAATATATATTTTTTTTTAAATTATGAAAGTGTGATATAGCAACCACTGGAAATTTACAATACCAGTTACCATACAGTACCAATACCAGTCTTTCCAGTTACCTACAATTCCAAAAAGCTTTCCTAATCTTTAGAAATTTCTGAAACCAATATATTTTCGAGATTTAAGGTTGCTTAGCCAGTCAGTTTTCGAATTTCCCTCATTAATGTTAAATCTATGGGCGTAGAATATACTCGTATATTTGGCACTTCATCCGCAAATTAGCATTTTTCACTCATTTTATCTTTGTACTCTTCTTAAAAGATGTTTATTTTTTCTTAGCTCTCAAAATATTGCTAAAATATATGCTTAATTAAATATTGTATGTGTTAAAAGCTGACGAACTCCGAGTAAGATTTTAATACCTCACATAAAATTAAGTAGCATATATTTTAGGTATATCTGACAACTGAGGAAAAAAGAGACGTCCTTTAAGAAGAGTAAACAGAAAAAATAAGTTAAAAATATTGACTTCTTCAGGAGAAATTTTAAATGTACGAATGCCTCATACGCCCGTACACTTAACATTACCGAGCAGAATTCGGAAGTTGACTTAATAACAGCCTTAAGGAAGCATATATAAAACAAAAAGTTTCTTTTATTATCACTGCTTTTCGGGAGTGTTTCCGAGAACTTTCGTAGTGTATTAACATGTTTTGTTAAATCAGAACATTACTTTTTCCGACGCTACATCAATTATTAAACATTTGAGCTGTGGAACTGAGTTTATAATTTCAAAAATAACAAAATAATGACAAATGTTAATGTTAATAATGTTAATTTATTATGTTTGTGTAATACTGAAATGTTTGTTTACTTGTGAATTGATAGCATCCAAAAAACCTAAATTCCGGATTGAGAAAACTCATTAATACATTATAATTGTAATGGACCCGGTAAGGTCGCTATTTTGAAGATCATTCGTAACTCAGATTTTGTTTTGAAGCATCATCATGAACAGGATCAACTTTAGAAAGTTTTTTAGCAATCTTTATTTCCCAGGTTTTTTTTTTTAAATATATGTACTCACTGTAAAAAAAAAATAAAAACGGACTGAAAAACGGAATTACTACTGGCAATCTAGACGCCAGTACTATTTCCGTTTTTTTACGGGAATTTTTACACATAAATTACAGAAAATTTTCCGTTTTTCTGATTAAAAACGAAAATTTTTCTGTAATTTACGGGTAAATATTACCGTAGAAAAAAAAACGGAAATAGTACTGGCGTCTAGATTGCCAGTAGTATTTCCGTTTTTTAGTCCGTTTTTTTTTTTTTTTACAGTGTGTGTTTTATTTATTTATTGTTTTTTTTGCCGGTGCATATATTATCAGATACTTTTAAATAAGTATAAAAGTAAAAATACTTTAAAAAAAACACTTTTATTTGCATTCAATGTACTCTATGAATGTTTCAGTTTTAAGAGAAATTTATTTCTAGAAGATTTAAATAAGCGAATACAAAATTAAAGACAATTTAGCCAAGTTATTCTTGAGTAATGATTAAATAAAATTATCGCATTGCAATCTCTTTTTCAACGATTGTGAGTAAATTTATCATTAGAAATTCTTAAAACTTTTTTATTCCAAAACATTCTGATAAATGACTGCACGTTTTGAACTCTAAGGTAAATTTTTTTAATACAGTCAGTAATGATGTCGAAATTATGTGTTCATATTAGAAACTTTAGAGTTTGGTATAGTTTCTCTATGAAGACTACCAGTGGCGTGGCGTGAAAATTTTCGGTGGTCATCGCAATTATTTAAGTTTGTGGTGAAAAATTATTAACTCTAAAATTCAATGGTTGAATGTTCAAAAAAGAAACTTTAAATCTTACCTTCACTTATACACGAACTCCAAATGTTCTGCTAAAACTGGATCGTAGAGTTTTAAAAGCTTATTAAGAGTTTTAAAATATTGCTTGGTCATCGCCGCATCCAGCGATGACCGGACGCCACGCCACTGAAGACTACCTATAGTGTAATTTTGATTTTACCCCAAATATTCTCTGTAACTCGCACAATTGTATGAGAGTTGAAACAACAATAGATTTAATTCTGCCTCAATAAACGCAAACAAACAAAACAAAATAATAAACAAATCAATAAACAAAATAGGCCAAATGACTATGAGATTGCAACAGTGAAGCATTTTAACACCTAAAGAGTAGTAAATAAACTATAAACAAAAAATGAAGAGAGTAATATTTAAACAAAACACGCTTCTATATATTAATAGTTAAAAATGATTTACGATTATACGTTAAGAAATCAATTTAGAAATTCTAAAAAGGTTGATTAAATATTTTAGGTAGTTTACTAACAGAAAAATCTGCTTTTTGTAATGCTGGTATTACTCGTATAATTATATGAAGGGTTCACAATCATAGTTAGACCAAGTCCATTTTGATAAAAAAAAATTGAGAGTCCATTTAGAAACTGCATAAAATCTGTTTTATCCACTCCCACAATAAACCAAGTCTGTTTTCACATACTTTGCTCATATATGTCACCTGTTCACAGTCTTTGTTTACTGTAAGAGTGGATAAAGCAGATTTTATGAACCTTCTAAATGGAGTATCTCATTTTTTACTTTCTTCTATCTTTACAAGAAGAAAGTATTGGATTCGTGAAAAATTTCGACTTCTGGTTTTCGACGGTTTACACATTTTAGAATGCCCAGAACACGATTTGATGGTTTTTAGAAAATGTCTGTCTGTGAGTCTGTGTGTCACTCTGTCACTCTGTCACTCTGTGAGTCTGTATGTGACAAAAATTTTGTGGGCACTCTATCTCAAGAACTAATGCACGGAATTTCACAAAACTTTATATTTAGTTAGACCTTCATATAAACTGAACCTGATTAGTATTTGGTGGAAATCGCCCAACAGGTGGCGCTGCTGTGCAGCATTTTTCACGATTTCTGCAATAGCTATATCTCAAGAGTTACTCAACGGATTTTCATAAAACTTCAGATTTAGTTAGTCCAGGACATAGGTTGGTGCTGATTACTTTTTTATGAAAATCGCCCAACAGGTGGCACTGCTATGCTGCATTATTCATGATTATTGCAATAGCTCTAACTCAAGAAAAAATGCACGAATTTTCATCAAACATCAGATTCAGTTAGTCCCTGATATAAATTAGTGCTGTTTAATTTTTGGTGTAAATCGCCCAACAGGTGGCGCTGCTGTGCTGCATTTTTCACGATTCCCGCAAGAGCTGTATCTCAAGAACTATTGCACGGATTTTCATCAAACTTCAGATTTAGTTAGTCCTTGACATGAATTAACGTATAAATTAGTGCTGTTTAATTTTTGGTGCAAATCGCTCAACAGGTGGTGCTGCTATGCTGTATTTTTTGCGATTTCCGCAATAGCTTTATCTCAAGAACTAATGCTTGGATTTTCAACAAACTTCAGATTCAGGTATACCTTGATATCATTTAGTGCTGCTTATTTTTTTGTGTAAATCGCTCAACAGGTGGCGCTGCTATGCTACAATTTTCAGAATTTCCGCTATAGCTCTATTTCAAGAACTAATGCACGAATGCTCATCCAATTTCAAATTCAGATATACTTTGATAGGAATTGGTGCTAAATCGTTGTTATTTCTTGTACTATTTAAATGATTTAATTGACGTGATTTATATAGAAGAAAGTTTTGTGATGGCCACAACATACTAGTTTTTAATGGACTCGGTCTACTATGGTTGTGAGGCCCTCATATGTTAATGATTGTTTATAATATAAATTCTTACAGACAACATATAGAAGAATTTTTTAAGAAAAATTGTTTGTCTTTTTAATAACCAAAAATAACATATAACGAAGGGTTTGTACTGATGTTGCTCTCCACAATAATAATAATGACTGATAGCATGACATATCAATTAACATATGATTGTTTAAATAATTGTTCATTTTTTCATTTCCATTCTCTTTCTGAAAAACATAACAGAGCAAAAATTATATATATTTTAACAAATTCATGTGCTTAAGTTTTCTACCAAGCGTAAAAAAGCAGTGAATTTTTCGAAATAGACTTCAGTGCCCTGCAAAACTAATGTTTTGCTACTGAACTTTTGGGGGTAAAAACATTAACTGCAGTCAAAAAATTAGGCGGTATTTTCAAGATAAATATTGAATCTGATAAAAAAAAATGTTTTTTTTTAACTACTTTTGCTTTTCTATTTATTTATGATGAAGTGATTGAAACCAATTGTATATCTTTTTAAATTTTTATTTATAGTATATATATATATATATATAAAAAAAAAAAAAAAAAAAAAAAAAAAAAAAAAAAAAAAAAACCACCGTAACATTAATTTTGATGAATAAAAAACGAATTTTTTCAAAATTTACAGTAGAATGAAGGAAAAATTTATTTACAGCATTTTTTATTTTCTTTCTTGTAAACACTTCTACTAACCTCATATACTACTAATTACGTGTTTTCTTTGAGATTTTATTTAATTCCCTATCCCAAACGTATTTTATGATATAATGAGAAACTTAATTAAACTATAAGCTAGAAAGCAAAAGAGTACCGTATTTTATGGAAGAAACGCCGCTGCGTTTACAAGTTTAAAAGCTACTTTTTTTACCAAGTGCGGCGTTTACGATTTTTTTAATACCTACTGAGTTTTCTTAATTTAAAAATTCATAAAAATATTTAAAATCGGATTTAAATATTTGAAATAAAACTTCAGACATCTTAAGATATTAAAAACGAGGCATTCTACACTGCTCAGAAAACATTGATTAAAGTTAGGTCAGTGTGACGCTGTCGACAAAAGTAGCGTTCCGGTGGATGCGGCGTTTAGAACGCGTGCGGCGATTACGATATTTTTAAGCTTATTCAGGCCAATTTGATGAGTGCGGCGTTTACGACGTGTGCGGCGTTTCTTCCATAAAATACGGTACCATAAATAATATTTTTATTGTGTTAAGCACATTTCAAAATAGCTATAAAGAATGAGGTCATAAAAAGAAAACAAAGAAAAGTAAAAATAAAAATAAAAGCCCTGAATAAACATATTTCAAAAATAAGTTAGCTTATTCATGGAATAAAATCTCTCGTATAAGAATTTTAGTAAATAAAATACGACGGTTTCAAGCTGAATAGTGAAATTCAAGATGACTGTTAAATGCTTATAAAAGAGTGTTTTAAACAATATATCCTTACTTTCTTCATTTTTTTTTCGCCAACTGTAATTAAAAAATTAAAAGGTAGCAAAAAATACCAGTAGCAATTTATTGAATGCCATTATATAAATCAACTCTGTATCGACTGCTTTCTAAAAATCCTTAAATTAATGAGGTACGTAGGTGTTATATATCGGTAACGTTTGTCAGATGTAGAGGAGTTGCAGCTTGCAAGAGTAATTAGATTTATGCAAGCTCATTTAATGTTGGGTATACGAAGACTATATGCGTCTTGTGATTCATCTATGGAATGCATTAACGCTAACAACATAGCTCTGTGTACATGCATTTATTGCACAGCCCTATTCGCCATTATCTGCTACATTCTGAGAGCAAATATTAGCATTAACAAATATCTTAATATATTCCTGTATGAGGTGCTTTAGAGGTAATGCATTTGGGTTATAAATGAAATATAAATATTTGTGTAGGTATGTAAAAGGTATGTGATTAGATAGATATGTTTGATATGAATCGGTTCATGATTTTATATGTATTTGATATATTTGATCGGTTTTAGCAAAAGAATCAGAAAATAAGAAGAAAAATTATCTGACGTTAAAAGTTAGGAAAATAAGCACTCTCTCTTAACAGTTTCAACAACTTCTTTTAACTTTTCAACATAGTTGAAAAGTGTTAATAATTTACGTTTGTCTAAACGTCTCTCGATCTATCCACTCTCTAACTAGCATAAATATACTGGGATCGCTATGTAATTGATATATGTTATTGAAAAATTGCTATGGCATTTTCGGTATTGAAAATAAAGTGTGTAGCATTTATTATTCGTTTGCAGGGACACTCAAAAGAATTTCGTTGCTTTGTGGTTTATTGGTTAAAACCGTTTGTAATGTATTTTAATGATCTTACACGATTTCAAACATATTGATATTGATATATATCACTTAGGTGGACTATAAAATGTTTACTGTAGGATATAGTGTGCATGGGATTTATTGTCCGTCTACAGGGGCACAAAAAATAATTCGGTTACATTGCTGTCTAAGAGTGACGATTGCAGGAACACTGTAAAAAAAAAAATGTAAGTTTACGGTACTTTACCGTGAAGTACTCCAATAAATTTACGGAAAATGTCACTTTTTCCAGATAAACGGTCAATTTCCGTAAATTTTATGTTTTACGGGCAAAACACGTTTATATAAAGGCAAAGTCCGTTAATCTAGGAAGGCCCGTTTTTTTTTATATGCCTTTGCCTGGAATCTCTGCTGCAGTAAAATTACTGCAGCAATTTTTTACAGTGAAGTACGTTTCAGTATTAATATGCGTTTTTAAATTTAACTAATGTTTTGTATATTACTTGGTGTATATAAATTCTATAGAATTTGAGTACTTTTCCGTTTATTGACGGAAGTTGTTGAGAAAGAATTTTCAAATGTGTTATGCGTTTCTTAACGGAACTAAATTTTAATGCTATGTATATTTTACCGATAAAATGTTTTAGATATACAGTTATTCATAAACATAAATACGCATGGATACGTTTTACATGGATTGTGATGACAATAACCATGTTCAAAATGTTTATTTTTAACAAGGCATGTAGTGACCCTACTGACAAATTTAAGCAATCCCAGTTATATAGCGGAGTTATATCTGCAATTTCTCCAGATGTTGTTTTTAAGGCAAAATCTGTGTTATGTTCATTAAATTTCATTCAATTCATTAAATTTGATACGATTACTAAAAGAAGCCTAGTAGTCTTAAACGAGACTGCTTTCTAATGAATGAGTAAATAATGGGTACTTCCATTTATAAAGGTCTTGTTTCTATATTGAAAAGTTAAGACCAACTGGTCTTAAGAAAATCAGATTCGTTACCAGATGATGTAAATTTTCATGAAACTAAAACTAATAAATTATTAATACTGATTTATATATGCATTAAATAATTTCCGTCTGATTTTATTTACTAGATAATTTACTTCTGCTGGTATGCATAAACAAATATAAATTGTAAAACTATTCAGTGAATTGTTTTATGTATGAAATAGAAATATGTAGCCAGAAAGTACTTACTTGAAAATTTTCTTTTCTTTGAACAAGGCAATTTAATATATCTCACCAAAACCCCTATAAAATGAAAATACCAAGCAATCTATTTACTGTAATATTCATTAAAACTAACTAATAAATCTTCGTATGCTTTTTTGTACAACACTGTCTGAAAAAGAGGCATTACATAGTGTACTACAGTTTTTGATTTTCTCTGGTTTAAAAATCGTTTAAATTGCAATTTTTTTTTTTATTTGATATCTGAGTGACTAACAACCTTATTATTTATTCTTTCACCTTATTAAAATTTGAAATTTTTTTATGGTATTCTGGAAGTATTGGAAAGTGTTTCATAATCTACTGTTTGATGCAAGATTTTCTTTCTTGTCGTTTTATATTTCTTACATTTAACAATTTTTCCAAATTGAATCTTTTCCATTGGAGGGTCAGAGTTATATTTAACAAGGATTTTTAAAGGAAACAAAATATATTATAAATGCTAGTAACGAAAAATTAGCGGTTAAAATTAGAAGCTAAAATTGGAAGTTAAAATTGGTGATTGTAGAAAGTAATAGCACCCAATTGTTAAGAAAATGGCTGAACTATACTTATTCCTTACTTGCATTACTTAGCTTAGGTCTTCTTATATTACACATTGCAAAAAGCATTTCAATGGTTCAGCCAAAGCAATAAAAATCAAACAGTCAAACAATCTGAATAATAAAATAATTCTTTATTACGGCAAACGTTTTTATATAAAGAAATGGCTTTAAAAACCTGCGGCATCTCTAAAAGGTAACAGGGGAAATATTTGCATCTAAATTCGATTCAGTATTGCATTTCCGGGAGGAAGGCTCCAAAACTGGAAAAAGAAAATGGAACCCTCCCTTTGTAAATCCCATAAGCTTGTAGCGGCTTACAGGAGGGTAGTTGGATTCGAGAAACTGGTCGCTTGTAATACGCCTGACGTCACCTAAAGGTTGTTTGAGGGGAGATGATTAAACAAAGAACTGAAATACCTTGTTAACTTTCCATAATAGGGAATTGGGGTCGGAAAGAAGATCACAGGAAAGTAAAATAGAGTTTGGATACATCAAAACTTCCCCACCTATCGTAGCAAAAAGTATCCTCTATTGTTGATCTTTTGAAACTAATGAAAGATACTTGGTCTAGACGATATTGCAATTTAGATCTCATAAAAGAAAATTTAGAGAGCAAGGCACACAATATAATCATTCATTGGTTTGAGGTAGAGCATAATTTTGTGTTAAAAAGTACATATGAAAGAAGAATATTACATGTTACACCTCTTCAAACAATAATTGTAACATTATAAAGGCATTGGATTTCAAAAATCTGTTGCAAATGCTGAATTTTCAGCTAAGACTTCTGTGCGTAAAAAAATAAAATAAAAATTGAAGTGTCTCAAATTTTAATAGATATTGTGAAGATATAGAGTGTCCCAAATATTACGTAAATTCATAAAAATATAACAAGTTTTCTTATTGCATCCTAACTCCTCAACGGTCGCATTAAATTACGGTTTAAAAATTCACATTGCTTATTGCCACCACTTTTTCAAAAAAGAAATATTCACCTTATTTAACGACAGGTAAAATGATATCATAATAAAGACAATTACATTATTTTATAAAACCGATGGGAATCAAATAATCTGAAGATGACACAACCCATGAATATCACGGGAGCGAGAATTAAGAGGTTAAGACTTTTCGAAGTGTCAAATGTTTTGAGGCCAAAAAATAACTCTCTCAAATTATTTTTTTCTCCAGATTTTCCCGCATTTGACTAGTTGAGTTCTTTCATCTTACGAAATAATAAGTCCTTTCATATTATGAAAATTCATAAATAATTAATAACTTTTCAATTTGCATCTTAAGATTTTTCGAAGCGTCAAATGTTATGTGGGCAAAGAAATTTTGATCCAAATTTTCCCTCATCTGACATGTTTTATGAAACACACCGCATTTTTATATGAGAAATTATTATATATTTACGAATCTTTTAAAAGTGAAGTGATTTATCAGTTTCTTTAAAGTATTTTTATGTTATAAATAGAGACACAATCTTGCTTAATGTTAATGCTTAATGTTCTTGCTTAATGTTCTTGCTTAATTATAATATTTTTTATGTGTTGCCACAAAACATTCTGTAATTTGACAAGTTTTGAGGTGAAAAGCATACTCTGATGTAACAATTTTTTATATTTTTATGATTTTTGTGAACTCATGCAACATCCTGTACCTAATTACAATATTACTCTAGTATCAGACTAGTGTTGGTTATATTGCATTCTTCCAGAATACTGCTACTGAAATATCTACATTGGTTAAACATCGTCTTTACTTAGGAAATATTACTAACGAAATGGTTTTATTCCAACAATTATGGTTTTAAACAGGCGATATTTGGGATGAAATGAGGGAATATTTCTTGCCAAAGTTGGTGCAGTATTGGAAAAAATGAAAATATTCTACTGTTGGAACAATATTACATGCCAATATATTATGGCCGAGATTTAGCCAACACAAACAATACTGATCTTGTCTGGTTATAAAGACTGATTTGCACAGAAGAAAAAAAAAAACTCTTGGGTTTTCTTGGATTAAAAAAATTATTTTAATGGCAAGATGCATGTTATAGTTTTAAACAATGCCGATGTATTTTACCCCCATCTAGAAAAAATATAATAACGGTTTAATGAACAAAATAAATAATAAAGAACAAAACTGAAAACAAAAATAAAATAAAATCTCGAGTTATTCATGTACATTTTATGCATTAGAAAAGCATTTTTAAATATGCACTGAAAGCTTCCTTTTTGTGCATTTTAAAACTAATAAAAACTTAAAAAAAATCTTAATTGAGGTTGAGTCTAAAATGACACTGAAAACGGAAGAAAGACATCCGGGAAAAATTTTACATTCTTTTTAGCATTTATTTTATAAATTGCTTCTTTTCCTTACTGTTTCCGCTCTTTTCGTTTTTAAACAAATAAAGGTTAAATTTAAAAGTTTCATGTGTTAAATAAACACGTAAAAATCATGATGTCCATTCAAAAAATGTTAGCTTGTGTCTTGCTTTATATAATATATATATATAACTATTATAAGCCAATACAAATGATCATCTACAATGTGATTATGCAAATTAAAAATGATGTTTTATCTTTTATAAAAAAATCTTTTTTCAAAACATATAGAAGCAGAATAATATTTATGTCGATATATTAATTATTCTTTGAATTTTTAAGTAACCCTGTGAGATGATAAAAGTGCAGCTTCAAGTGGAATTTCTTATATATATATATATAAATAGGATGTATAAGGTATTGAAAGAGAGATTAATATTTTTACAAAACAGAGTATATAATTATAGATATTCATTTTATTATATAAGAATACTACAAAAATAAAGTAATCAAAATTTTTAATTATTATTGTTTTCAATAAAACCACCTTTAACTTATATAACTGCTTCGCTGATGTCCATATACTTGAATTAAATAGTCCTGATTCATATTAGCCGTTTCTCTGAACATGGCGGCTTTCAAAAAATCTTTGACATTCTGGGCTCTAGGCTGTTTATTAGACTCTCTCATATCAACGCCATATACACAGTAATAATGGATTGAGTAAGAATAGCAAATAAAGCCTTTGTGCAACAATATTAAAAAGCAGAAAAACCAACGTTTAAAAATGCACAAATAACATATGAAAAGCAGCAAACAGCTGTTTCGAATCTACTAGCGAGATTCTTCTTCAGTGCAAGATAGGGGGGAAAAAAGGAACATCCTGCTAGAAAAAGCAAGGCTGAGCAAAATGATAGACAGAAAATCGGGTATATAAGCCAGCGCGTCTCTGTCTATCATTTTGCTCAGCCTTGCTTTTTCTAGCACGCTGTTACTTTTTTTCGCCCTATTTTTCACTGAAGAAGAATCTCGCTAGTAAATTCGAAACAGCTGTTTGCTGCTTTTCATATGTTATATGTGCATTTTTAAACGTTAGTTTTTCTGCTTTTTAATGGATTGAGTGTCTGGAAATCTAGGGGTACAGATATTAGGGATTATTTGATTGTGGTAATTTTAAACTAATCATTCTCGCGTTGTTTAAGCCTTGTGTGATGGCCAGCGTCTTACTGAAACATATAAGTCATTTTTTTTCTATTCATAGGCTTAATAAATTTTTCAAAAACAGGAGAGATATCTCTAATGTCTTGCGGAAAGAGGTAAGGAGGCAATACGTGACCTTCATTTTCAAAACGCTGGCAGTTTCAGCAAAATTTGTATGCATAACTGTTGTTACGTTAGAAAGGTGTTTAAATAACAACCTCTCATTTTGTCTGTGAACTTGCTTAAACTCCTCAAAGAGTTTCTCGTCTAGGAGACACCAAATCACATCTTCTGCTGGATTTTTCAGTTGATATAAGAACCGTTTAGATCTCATTTTAAAAGGTTTTATAAACTTTTTTTTATCTGACGTGAAATGCTTTTTCCTCATTACATAAGACTTATATCAAGTGTTTTCATGGATAACATAGGGATTATTTGATTGTGGTAACTTTAAACTAATCATTCCTGCATTGTTTTAGCCTTGTGTAATGGCAGCGTCTTACTGAAAATATAAGCCAATTTTTTCCATTCATAGGCTTAATAATTTTTTCAAAAACGACAGAGTTAACTCTTAAGTCTTTCGGAAAGATGTAAGAAGGCAATACGTGACCTTTATTTCCAAATCGCTGGCAGTTTAAGCAAAGTTTGTATGCATAACTATTGGTACGTTAGAAAGGTCTAAAAATAACAACCTTTCATTTCGTCTGTTAACTTTATTAAACTCCTCAAAGAGTTTCCCGTTTAGGAGAAACCAAATCATATCTTCTGCTGGATTTTTCTGTTGATATAACAACCGTTTAGATCTCATTCTAAAAGGTTTTCCAAACTTTTATTTTCTGACGTGAAATGTTTTTTTCCTCATTACATAAGAGTTATATAAATGTCTTCATGGACAACATAGAGATTATTTAATTATGGTAATTTTAAAGTAATCATTCCTTCGTTGTTTAAGCCTTATGTGATGGTTCAGCGGCTTACTGAAACACAAAGCTCTATCCTATGGTTTGTTGAAATTGCTGAATATATCCAGATGTTTTGATTATTCCAGATCCTTTGGAATGTTTTTTACGTTTTGCTACTGATAAAGCATTTCCGCTTTTGGTAACCTTATGAACTTTGTAGACGAACTGTCTGTCGACTTTTAGAAGTGGAGATATTTCTAAATCACTGTGCTCAACTTTTGAGGGTGTATTCCAATCCAAACTGCTTATTTTCTGATTTATTTTTAAATTCATTTTTGCTCTCAAATACATCAGACTGGCAAATTCTGTTATTTAGAAACTACATAATGTGTCGTGCTTGTCGATTTTTTGATAAATGCAGAAAATATTTCAAAAAATACTGTCAAAGTTGGTGTTTTGAACCGAATTTTCCGAAGCAGGAGATCTGGGAGTAAAAAAAATTATCATACTGAGAAAATAATTGTTTAAACTTCAAATTCTAATTAATTGAGCAAAAAAAAAAAAAAAAAAAAAAAAAAAAGAAATGACACGGCGTCTTATAAATCTCTTTAAAATATACCTCAGCAAGTTTTTTTTTTTTACTTTTAAAAATGAGCCTGAAAATGTCTCAGAAAATTTCGAGCTGTTGAGGGTGGAAAAATATTTTTTCTAATACACACTTAAAGCTACAATTGGAGCATACATTTTCATTCTTTGAGCAAACTGATTGTATGCATCATATATTTAAACATATGTGTGTGTGTATACTTTTAAGAACTCTTAACTGAAATATCTGGAAATAATTTTTTTCTGTATTATATTATGAATTTTAGACTAACTTAGACTGTGGCTCCCTTATCTTACATAGACAAACACTTTCATAAAAATTCGTTTTGTCTATTTTTCTCTTTTAGATTATAGTCAACGGAGTTGACATTATCTTGCAACGATATGGTTAACTTTTGTTATATTTTTAGCTATCAACACTTCTATCTATACTAACTATACTATCAACATTTATAGTATCCAATATATGTCCTTATTTTTCACATCATATGACGGTCCAATAAAGTTTAAGATAGTCACCGTAATACTTTTATTTCATATTATTTACATTTGAAAATGTCATTATTATTTTTAAATTTCAATTGTTTTTATTGGTTTAACATATAATCTGGGTTCCGTTGCCAGAAGGTTCAGCTTTATTGTAGGATATGTGGTTCGGTTTTCACAAGGCTTTTCTGTCAAACATCTGTCTGCTCCAGTGTGTTTACCATACATCTATAAAATTACCAGTTTTTATGTTTTGTATATATGCAACAGCATTTATAGAATAATCGGAGAATGTGAAATCGTCATAATAAATATGAAAATTTGATTACCGCAGCAGAAGATCTAGTTACTTTTTTTTAGAATAGAAAGATTCGTCTGCAAATCAAACTCATTCTCAAACTCACTAAAAGTAAATTACATAAACTTCTTTGCCCAGCAGGTATAACCCAAGTGCAGTTTTACTCATGAGAATAATGTTTTATCCATTTATGGCATATTAGATATGCACTGATATCTAGACAGACAGCATTAAGCTTTTACCTTCAACAACTCAGCTTGAGGGTTTGCCATCCCAATTCCATTATGGGGATTTAACAAGCAGATTCTGTTCCTCAGGCCTGTCTCCAGTTCCCCGTCGGCACCCTTTCCGCGAAGCTATTTGCATGACATCAGATTATTCTGTACCTCCCTCATTCGCTCATAAGCTGAAATAAAATTCTTCTTCTGTCTAAAGAATGCGGAATGCAATATGAGACCCCAAATTCGTTTTTTATCACTTGCTACCTTCCGTTATTCAGCTTTCTTATACAAGTAGCGTTCAGTTATCAATAAAAGTCCAATTCGAAAGTTTTGTTTTTTTATTCGAGGGTTATATGTAAATTTTCAAATGTTGGGAAACTATGATTTTAAGCTTTCATGTGCGAGTAAGTATGTGTATTAGGGTGGAACTTAAGTATAGGGTAAAAAAAAAAACTTTTTTGTTTTAATATGTAATAGTGAAAACCTTTTTTCCTTTTTGGATGTCTAAACTTTTTGCTGAATAGGTTTTTTAAAATTAATTAGTTTTCCGGTTCCTCAAGGACGTCAAAGTTTTAAAATTTCAGTATAATGTAACTTAAAGTAAACTACGTATCTGTTAGCTCATATCTGCTTATATTAAGCAAATCCTACCCAGAAGTCACCACAAGGAGGTGGTTAAATATCGACTTCCACAATCTTTACCTCCCTTGTTATGGATTAATTCAATTGGATATTTAACCTACTGGTTTCTTAGGCAAACTTTCTCATTACATTGCGGGAATTCAACTTTCCCAAGATAAAGCCATCTCTTACTTAATATCTGAAGACGGTTGACGCAGCTCGCGAGACAAAGTTTCCACTCTGTTTGAGTATTACAAGGAAAATCTAAAATTCAGATGTAACCCCTGTTTGTGCTTTTTTTAAAGTTCTTCATCCGATCAGTCCGTCAAGACAGGATGTTTTTATAGTCTATAATTTCAATATGATCGTATTTTTTCAAGTTGCTTTCCTATTTATCCAGAAAATCCTTTAGTATACCCGTAGTTTTTCCAGCAATAATTAAGTATCTAAAAAAAAGTTCATTTGATTGTAATAAGCAAATTATTCATTGTTAAGTTTTTAGAGACTTGCTTCCGATGTTTTGACAACTCCAGATTTGCGTCCTACATTGGCGGTGTTTCTGTTTCACCCAATACATTTCAAACTTGAAATGTCTGTATTATTATTTTGAAAATACACCAAAATTGCAGTAGCTATATTAATATAAGAAGAAGATGTCATTGAAATATGACCAATATATTTTGATTCTGGTTTTTGAAGTAAGATCATGCGTTTTTCTTTAATGATTCTTCGTTATACTTTTCCCCTTTGCTTCAGTTATCATAGTGTTATCCTTTCTGCCATCAAAATACAAACCTTCTATAATTAAATCATTTCGTCTTTCTTGTTCTTACAAATCCTCCCTTTTCTTTTCTCTTTGTCTTCTTCAAGTCATTTTGTCAGTTACCTTTTCTTTATTATCTTCACAAATACCCATATCTTCTAGGGTACCATTTGCAATAATATTTGTAGTTCTGTCTAATACTCCAATTATTTCACCTTGTTGATTGTCAAATTCAGGTTTAGAAGATCTACCGACTGAACTTTTTCCTTCAGAACTATTTTCTACATTTGGTGAGTCTTTCAATCAAAACATCACTTTTTTTAAAAAATAACTTTTTCTTTCCTTGATATTTCCTTTTCCAGTCTTGCTACACCTTTTTTGTAGTTTTTATATCTATTGATCCTATTGCCATGACCCCATCTCTCTTTGGTCTTTGAGAAAGTGACGTTCTTGTTCTCATCCACGATAATATTTATTACATTTAGACAAAGAATAGTTTTTTGCACGATTACCTAACATTTTGCAATTTTATATTAGATTTGGGATTATTCTTTCTAATCTTGATATTTGTCTTCAAATTTTGACATTTCTCACGATAGGCTTTACTCATTTTTTATGATTTGTGTATCAGAAACCGTTGAAATTGAAGGTGCCAGCAATACACTTTTAATTGTATCAGAAACAGCTTTAGATATGTCAGAAATAGTGTGTTCCAGTTTCCAGCTGTCAGATTTTAAGTCAAATTGAACCCATAATTAAAGTTTCATAACATCTTCATATGTTCGCCAAAGATGACAGTCTAATGTTAATTGTTTTGTTTCACGAAATACAAGACGTTTCCACAAATTTCTAGATTTAGGCACGTTAGTAGACATTGTCACATTTGACGCCGACTGTTTATTAAAAAATAATGAAAGAAACTGTAAACACGAGTTAAATCGGATTAACATTTTATGAGTCGCAGCCAAGTAAATCAGAGACAATGAAAGGCGACACCCACTACGCTAGCTTCTACAAAAATGAAATAAAGTGGGGTCATCTTTTCCATGGTACTAAAACTAAATTATACTCTTTACTACAGGACATTAACACTTCATTATTTTAATTTTGCAAAATATAAATTTAACAATAAGTTTAAAACACTTTTAATGCAATTATTGGCTTTTATTCGTTTTTTAGGGAAAATCAGGCGCTTTGAGGAACCGGAAAATATCATTTTAAAATTAAAAGAAAATTATTTTCTTTTTATGAAGTTAAAAAGGAAAAAATAATCACTATTAGAATATAAAATTCGAAACTTCGTTTTTTAGTTCCACCCTAATGTGTATGTGATTCTTATAAAAAAGCGTATTTTTAAAACAAAAAAAATTATCTCTCTATTCTAAAAAAAAAAGTAACTAACACTGTCACCGCCGCCACCGGTTTTGAATTTTTTGTGACCGGAGGTCTTTCTTCTTTAATATTAAGAAAAATATTGCATACAAAAATATGAAATTGGTGGTATTATAGAGAAATGTTTGATAAACACGCTGATGAAGACAGTTTTTAAATCGACGAATTATTTTAAGAGATATTTAATCTTAAAGTTGGTCAAAATCGTTCCATTAAAAAAGTTTTATAGGAGCAAGAACTATGCATAAGAGTATAATAATTTTTTTTGAGGATATACATTATAAGTTCCCGGTGTGCAGACTGCATTTATTTTTTTAATTTGATAAATTTTTTGAGGTTTTATTTCTATTTTAAATTCAAATTTTCAACATTTCGAGAGATATTTTTTACGACTTTTAGAAAAGGGTATTATTTTAAATTATTGTCAAATTTAACAACAGCGCAATTAATACTATTTCCTTCAAAAAGTAAAATTTATTTACACGTGACTATTACAAACAGAAAAAAACTTTCAAATAAGAATTAAATGATTACGTATTAAAAGCAGGAAAATATTGAAAATTACGTCATAAAAACTATATATACACGTGAATTTAAAAAGAGAAAGAAAATTGTAAAATAATAAATTCATTAATATGCATTAAAAGACGTAAATGGAGGAAATTACGTCGTATTTAAAATTGCCAAACCATAATATTGCCAAACAGTTTCAATTTAAAAATATACTTGCGCGAGACATTTATTTCATTTTTGAGGTAATCTTCTAGAACTAATATATATATGTATTACGTTATCGTACGTGGCACAGAAATCGCGATTGTTTGTTAATTGTTTAATGGCAACGCAAGAATGAAACGCGCCTCATTCGTTATTGAACAGCATTTAATGCATCTCCATACCTATAAGTTACTATAGGGGATACCCTTTTCTGTCGCCAAGTTGGCGACAAACTTGGCGACATCTCTAATATTTCACCAAATTCCCATAGACTTCCACTGTAAATCAATAGAGTTTACTTGCTTACAGAAAATCGACAGAGATATTTTGAACCAATGAACCAATGCAGATGTTATTGAAGTGCCTATAAGTGTCACATTGCTCCACAGAATTCATTGCTCTTGTGTTGAGAATTCTAAGATAGCGCAAATAATATTTCCTTTCTAACAACAAAAATAACATTTTTACGTGAATATTAAAAAGAGAAAGAAAACTTTGGTGAAAATTACATCAGATTTAAAACGATACATTTAAAATGTCTTATTAAAGAAAAAAAAAACTTTCTTATAGCGTTGTTAAAAAATACCGGGAGACAAGCACTCTGTTTATTTAAATCATTTTATATTAGCTTATTTTCACATGTTTCACTGATCTGATTTAATCAAAGACGAAAACAACCCGTTAACAGGGAGATAGATACTGTTTTTTTTTATTATAATTCCTTTTTCCGAATTTTTGTAAAGCCTATCAAATTATCGTGCTTTTAGAGTTTGCGGTGTCTGAATGGGGGTTGGCGAGCATTGCTCGTAGTGGGCAGTGCCCCTTAGTTGTTTTTTTTAATCTACACTACTAAAAATTTTGCACAAATCTGTCCAGTCTTTCGATTGTTTTTAATGAAAAAGGTTACACAACCGTAATTAAACTGTATTCTGCACATAATATGACCCATATCATAATCAGAATAATAGAGTTAAATTACGATTATGTAACCGATTTCTATAAAAACGACCAAATGACTGCATGCTTTACTGTAAATTGCTAACAGTGTAGTATTCTTTAAAATTTAGATGTCTACAACCGTCTGCTATTTTTTGCAATTGAAATGTTATAAGTTCTATTAAAGCCCCCATCAAATGATCAGCAAATTTAAATTTCGTACAGCAACTGGAAAGAATAAATAACAATATCAAAATATATAAATAAATTAAATATTGTTCAAAATTAATTATTTTTAACCGTGGTTTGTATAAAGGATTTAATTAATTTTATTGCAACGTAAAATTAGCTAAGCAATTTTGTATTAAGCTATTTCAAGATTTCATAGAGAAGGTCCTACTGTATTTCTTTTTGAATGAATAGCGTGAGAAACAGCATCAGCATTCAGCAGCATAGATATTTAGTAAATGCACCTGAATGGTTACAGTTCTCGATACAGTGTTTTCAGTTTGCAGCCTTTTAAGAAGTCTTGAATCCAAATTTTTTTTCCAGATATTTGTGGAATCCTTTAGATTACTTGTATTAATATGTGAGTACGTTACGTATTCATTATAGCAGAAACTTTCTTGTATTTCTCTTTTAATATATGGTTTGAGTTACGTTCTATATTATTTTGATTAGTTTTAATTCACAGAAAATAAATTTTATGCAAAAAAAAAAAAAAAAAAAAAAAAAAAAAAAAAAAAAAAAAAAAAAAACGAAATTAAAATTTTGCCTTTTATAATCGTTATAATTTTAAACGATCGATTTATTTTTAACTCAAAGTTTTGCATTTTTATTTTAGCAGTTTTAAACTGAAAGGGTATAGTAAAAAAAAAATTATGTTTTACCTTCTACTTACATTAAAATATAAACGAGTTTTAAAGTTTATTTGCTAAGTTTCCAAATAAGTACTTATGTCGTTTACTAATCCTTTAAGTACTTATAAACATTTTCAGTAAGCAAGAACTGTGCTAAAGAAATCTAAAACTTTTAAGCTTGCGATGTTCTAAAAATTATTTTTTTTAGCTTCAAGAAATTATTAAATAACTTAAGAAAATGATTAAACAACTCCCTCTATAAATAACCTCATTGCATCTCTTTTTTTTTTCTACAAGTTTAAAATTAAATAAAAATACAGTCATCTAGCTTAAGGAGTCTTTTAAGAGGGAATTAAAAATTAAAGGAAATGGGATAACCACTTTATTGTACAACTCAAATAAACAAAAAAAAAATCGCTTTAAAATCTTGATTTTAAAAATATGATATTTTTATTCTAAAATATTTTTTAAATGTAAGTTTTAGTTTTATACCTGTATAATATAGTCGGAAAAAAGTTTGATATAAGTTTACTTGAAGCAAATACTTGCTGTTTTGAATAAACAAAGGTTAAAAAAAAAAAGTTATTTGATTTTACTTAATTTACCGTTTGTTTAGGTAATTATATTTTCGGATTATTCATAGTCGAATCACATTAATATATGACCACCTGTTAATAGCCAAAATAATCACCCTGTACAGCTCGGAAAATGTTCAAAGGGATACGCAGCCATGATGACTTTAGTTCAGTTGACATCTGCTGTAGGGTACAAGTGAAATATCCAAAGTGCGTCCCTATAGATGCTCGATTGGGATAAAGTCCGGAAAATTTGGGGGCAAGGAAGTACAATAAAGTATTCTCAATACTCGTCTAACCACTCCCGTACAATTCCAGCAGTATGCAGAGTCGCATTGTCATTCTTGCATATGCTATCATAAGCCAATATAGACAATCTGCAATGTATGGGTGTAAATGTTCTGCAAGTGTCGATACATACTTGAATCGATCCATTTTGTCATCGATAATGATGAGTGCACCCAGATAATGCCACGAAAATATTTTCTGGACCATAAAGTTTTCTACGCGAGATTGTATCCATCTACGAATGGCTAAAAGGCGTTTGTTTTATGACGTTTTTCACCGTATACACCAATATCTGATGCAGTAAAAATGTGACACACGGGAGAAAGCAACATTTTGCTAATCAGTGGGTACCGTTTACATAGCTTAGTTCTAGAATTATGTGGGGGGGGGGGGGGAGTTCTACAATAAGGTGAACTCGATTATGATAGCCTTTTTAAACTGTTTTAGTGGTCGGATTTTGATGAGACATGCATTGTTGATTTTCCAGGGATGGTTTTAGTATATTGGATATTGGTCATCCGTTCTTTACCAAATCCTACTGTAAATGATTAGCTAAAAGCGTTGGTTCTTAACAGAACCAAAATTTTCTCTGACTCATTAAAAAATATAATAGCACAATAGCGTTCTTGTCAGTACAGCAAGGCGGAAGGATGTTTCATGTAAATGTTCATATTGTTTTAAAACACAAGATCAAATTCATCTATATATTTCGTTTTATTGAAGGTTTGGAGAAACCGACAAGTGTAGCGGGCTTAGCCTGTTAAAAACCAATACAAAATCCTCAAATTGAGATACAGTTTTTATACGAATTGCTTTTAATAGTGTTTTTTCCCTATTCGACGGCGTAGAAACTAAAATTGTGCGGTGTTTAAAACCGTTCGTTTCATTATTATTGATACTAACATCTTTTAGAATTGTTATATTATTTATTTATTCATTCATTTCCTCTGAATATTTGTAATTTGATTTTCTATCTTTTTCTTAAATTATAATTTAATTTCTTTATTGAAATATAACTGATACCAACATATGTCATTTGGAATTGCAGACAAATATATTTTTAATTTTCTTTTCTTTTTCTCTTGATTACCTATATTTAAAAAAAAAGCACTAATCATGGTAAACACATCGATTGGATTACAACCAGATATAATTATAGAATCATTGATGAAATTTTCCTCAAAATCAATAAAGCCTCTCATGACTTGCACTTCAATATTTTTTTTTCTTTTCCTCTCTAAACTGCTTCGTACTCAAAGTTGCATCACGATAATCGATAATATTCTGTATTAAATTTCCCCATAGAAACATCACATATATTGGAGAAATCTTTATTTGTGTTGATGGTACTTCAAAAAACATTTTTCTCCTGATTTCTTTTAACATTTAATTTCTCCAGCTCCCTAAATTTGAATTTTATTCAATAATAGACACTTGACTATCATTCCTGTTGAATGGCTTCCTGGTTTGAAAATTTCAGTGTAAATTTGATTTTCTACGTCTTCGCATTGTATTATATGTGTTAGTGCTAGGTGTTTCAGAAATCCTAAAAAATTAGACATAGATAATGGATATTGTAAAAAAATTATGAAAGGTAAATATTAATATTTGGAAATTTTTCCAGAGCGAAACATTCGCCTTGCATATACAATATTTCATATGAAAATCAAATTTCAAATTAATTGCTTAAAAGGTGCAAAGGCCAACCTAGTGAAAAAAATTCCATGCCGGGACTCGGACCCAGGCCATCAGTATAGCACACAGACGTTCTATCGACTAAACCACGTGGAACGATACCCAGCCTGTAAATTCAGACTATTACAGGGTGACAAGGCTACAAGATGGAATATTTTTCCGTAAGCCACTGACATGGGTCGCCCGGTGGCGTGGTCAGTAAGCGGAGGCTGCTGTCATGCTGAGGGTTTGGGTTCGAGTCCCTGGGTAAGACATGGTTGTAATTGTGATTGTGTTTTCAAAAAGTAATATATATATGTAATGTAGAGAAATAAAACTGTTACGTCTGGTTTGTGTTACAATTTCTGTGTATAAATAAGGATAATTCGAGGCGACAGTCATTGTTGCTATAGGCCTCAAAGCAATCTCTACTACGGTGGATTTCAAATCAAATTTCAAATCACTGACATGGGGCAGACACAGACTCTTAATTAAATCTAGCATCGATTGAATCTATATTAATATTTGGAAAGTTTTCCAGCGAGAAACATTCGCCTTTCATACAGTATTTATGAAAATCAAATTTCAAATTAATTGCTTAAAAGGCGCATAGGCAAACCTAGTGAAAAAGATTCCATGCTGAGACTCGAACCCGGGCCATCAGTATAGTCAGAGAGAAACATACGACTTGCATGCAATATTTCATATGTGCCTATACTGATGGCCCGAGTTCGAGTCCCGCAATGGAATATTTTTCACAAGGTTGGCCTTTGCGCCTTTTAAGCAATTAATTTGGAATTTGATTTTCATATGAAATATTGTACATGCAAGGCGAGTGTTTCTCTCTGGAATTTTTTCCAAATATTAATATAGGCTATATTAAATCGAGGCTGTATTTAATTAAGAGTCTGTGTCTGCCCATGTCGGTGGCTCACGGATTATCGTACACTTTCGAATGAAATTTGTAATGGAAAATGTGTATTTATTATCAGATGGTTGCATTACGTACGGTGTTTTTTAACTTGAATACTTTAAGTTAAGTTACTTAACGTTAAGTTCAATTATTTATAACTTACTTTTTTACGATAAATTAAAACATAATTGAATATTTCCACTTGTGTACAACTTTTAAGGAAATTCATTGTACATACAGTCAAAACAAAACACTTTTCTATTCCTATTTAAACACGAGGAAAACATCGCTTTAAATCCAATTTTTCTAACTTAGAAACTGAATATTTTGTCTCCATTTTCTTACGAGCAGTCCTCCGTGGTGACAGGGAGATTGACTCTTAAATCCCTTTTCTTAGTTTAGAATACCCCCAGTTTCTCTAATATGAGGATTTAACAAGCTCTTTTCGCGCTTTGTTTAATAATATCCCCCGATGCCTTGGGTGACGTCATTTGCATGACATTCGATTAATCTGAGCCACCATTTCGCCCCAGAATGCTTGGCGTGCATCTAAAACTCCTTCGTGGTATATAAAGAGTAGAAATCTGTTGTTGACAATTCAATGAAATTTTCGCTGGATAGATTAAGATGGTTACGTGATCTGTTAAATAAATGTTCTTTTAATTAATGGAAGAAAGACCTCATTTACTGTATAAATGCTATTCCAGTAAATATAATTGTTAATAGTTTTAAAGTAAATGGCTTTAAAATTTAAACATTAATATTATCAGTGCATTAAATTAAATTTTTAGATTTAATGTCAGACATACATGGTGTCCCAAAATAATTGAAATTAATTTAAAATTTTTATCTGTGAAAGATAAATAGTCGATATAAATAGTTAAAATGTTTAAAATGAGGTAAAAATAAAATTATGTTATAGAAATACAATTAATTTTCAAAAAATGTTACTTAAAAAAAATTTATACGATCCTTCTAGAAAAAAAAAAATATCAATTAAAACTTTTTTTAATAACTAGATAAAATGTGATAAAATACACATCGTTAAATGATTCGCAACGTTAAAAATATTAAAATTACACTAAAAATATACTAATCAATTTTTTAATATTTAAATTGTAATTTATGTAATGATCCATGCCATTATAATAAAACATTTTTTTTTTTTCGTAAAAAAAACTTTCCTTCTGCTGCATTAAGATCATTACAAAAAAAATGCGTACGTGTATGTTTAAAATTAAATGCGTTATGCTTCATTGAAATTTAATCATTTTAAATGGGGATCATACACCAAATTAGAGATGCAAATCTGTTAGATATTGCAAGAAAAAGTAAACATGGACAATAATATATGTGCACTTTACCTTCAATAAAATTTAATATACGATACTTAAATTTTATTATCGAAGAACTTTAAAATATTTGCACAAACAGTATTAAAAGTTCACAGTTAAGCTTTGGAAATGAGATAAATCACATGGAAAATGCTTTGTGAATTGCTTTTTGCCTTTTTAATTATGATTCTAGATTTTAAAACTACATTTGTCACTTTACAATATCTCTGCTAGAGTAATTCTTTATTTAAATATATTTATGATGCATGTTTTCATTCTTGATGACATATATTTGATCTAACAAACGATATCGTTAGTTCGCAGAAGATTCCGATTTTCACTAGCATTGTAATTAGCACGGAATGTGATGCAAGTCATTTTTTCCTTCATTATAACTTAATTAATCTTAAAGATCCAAGTATATAATTTTTTGTAATTAAACTTGTCGAAGGAAAAAGAAAATGGTTCTAATTGACCAGATTTGTCTTGAAGTTTGTATAAAAATTGAAAGTAAATCTTTTTGAAAATTGATTGTAGAAGTACTTCCTTTACCTTATCTCGTTTCCTACCATGTTTGGAACACATTTTCAACTTACGTTACATATTTATCTCCACCAGGTTGTAATATCTCCACCAGGTCCATAAAAATTGAAGCGCGCTTCAAACTTTTTGTGACACCCTCTATACACCTCTATTTAATAAAATAAAAATAAGAATTTATTGTATATAAGTGTTATTAGAGCAAACATAATTGTCGAAATTTTTTTGTATATGGTGTAAATAAAATTGTACTAAATAAGATTTTTAAGTGATATATTATACACATTTTCTTAGTAAATGAAAGCAACGATAATAGTTAACATAAAAATGTTGCTAAAATAACCTCAATTGTCAAATGGTGTTTAAGAACTTATTCAAAATGAAAACATGTTAATTCAAATTATTGAAATCTGAAAAGATTTTAATCTTTCTGGTAGAAATTTCAATTACGTTAGATGTAGCACCAGTCACTATCAATTAAAAATTACAACCGTTGTTTTTCTCGAATCTTTCAAAATTAAAACGGTATGAAGTGAACATTCAATTTAAAATAAAGTCTTCTGTAAGAATATTAACCATTCATTAGCATTAGAATTTTTTTATGTGTTTATTTTATTATCAGTTTTTCAATTTTCAATACCAGTACTACGATGTTTCATTATAAAACGATTTGTCATATTGCATTTGCCCAAAATATAAAATTTCGTGTATTTATAACTACACTTAAAGGAAATATAAAAAAGTATATTTTGAGGGACTATTCACAAACTAATAAAGGTAAACTAATTCCCATGGAAAAAAAATCATTTTGTTTATTTTACTTATTTATTTATTTATTTTTGCATTTAAAAACTATAGAATTTCAGAAATACGTCGATTAACGAAGAGGATTCATTCCGAAAACCTTTTCGATAGTCGAAATTTTAGTTAACAGAAACACAATTTCTTGCTCAATTAAAATGCCACAAAGCAATGTTGCATTAACCACCCTCACATGCATTCTTTAGAGGAGTTCATACTTTTCAGATGAGTCATAAAGGCTGAAAGAAAACTTTTTTTAGCTGGAATATTCGTTAACCAACGTATAACTGTACTCCTTACCATTCACACGAGTAACAAATTTGGATTGAGTGCACGTTATTTCAAACTGATATTTTTAGGAGATCAGTATTTTAGTTATCGGTGGTTAGTGAAAACATACAATCAGCAATAATAATAATAATAATAATAATAATAATAATAATAATAATAAAAGAACACACCATACATTTTAATCGCCAAATTGTCACAGAAAAAAAAAGAACCATTCGATTGGGAATTATGTCTTCTTTAAATTTGAGTGCACGTTGTTTCAAACTGATGTTTTTAGAAGATCAATATTTTAGTTATCGGTGTTTAGTGAAAACATACAATCAGAAATAATGATAATAATAATAATAATAATAATAATAATAATAATAATAATAAAAAGAACACACCATACATGTTAATCGTCAAATTGTCACTGAAAAAAAAAGAGCTATTCGATTGGGACTAATGTCTTCTTTAACACGTTCACGCCGGCGCGGTGAAACACACTTGACTGTTTCAGAGCTGACAAGTCTCCGGCTTTTTGGATACCAGTATTTTAATACAGAAAATGTTGTTTTATTTAATTAGAACAATTGGGTGATTTAAAGGAACAACATTTTATCTAAAATAATAGTGGTGTGCAAAAAACCGGAGACTTGACAACTCTGAGACAGTCGAGTGTGACCCACCGCGCCGGCGTGAACGTGTTAAATTTATTTTAAATAAGTTTAGAGGGTAATCTTCAGAATGAACTTGTAACAAACAAATTTCAAATGCGAATTACCTCACTTCGACATCATAGCTGGATTTTTTGAAAATTTTACCATAGAATATCAGACGGACTGTCATTTTGTTAAGGGTGTTCTCAAATCCAAAAGGGCAACTTTCTGACATAAGTTTTAATTTATTTTTGTTTAAAAACGCATGAAACTAGCTGATGTTGTTGTTTAGAAACTATGTAATTGAGCTGTTTTTCCATTTTTTTTTTTTTTTTGCAAACGCAATAGATCTTTCAGACAATAGCGTCAAAGTGGGCGTTTTCGACTGAATTTCCGCGCGAAGGAAAGAGTACTCAAGAAAGGTCGAAAAGCGTGTTTCTCACGTGATCGAAATTGCTTGTAACTCAATAGGCAATTGATTGATCAAAAAATGAAAAAAAAACAGTTCAATTCCAAATCGCTTCCATGGCCAGGCTTTCCAAATTTATACCTTTTCGTTAAAAAATGAATTTCTAAATCTGTCAAAACGTTTTTCGCTTGTTGAGCAAAGCTGTTAAGAACAGCCTTAAGAAGTTTAAGAATTAAGAAAGTTTAAAGTTTGGAAGTGTTAATGTTAAATTCATTTTTACTTGTTCAAAACAGATATAAATGAGGGTAGTATTTTTAAGCATAACTCAAAAAGTACATTAATTTTAGATTTGCATCTTTGAAGCTTCTAAAATTCAATTTCTAGTAAAAAAATTTTAAGTTACAATTCATGTTTCTTTCGAATACCAATTTCAAATGACATATTTTACTAAAAAGAAAACTATTCATATTTAAAAAAAATTAATAAATGAGAAATAAAATATTTAATTGCTGTTTTACTTACAAATGGTTTACTAGAAATATTTATTATTTATTAAATATATACAATTAAACTTGTGAATATGGAAATATCTATAAGGAAAACATCACTTAAATAAAAACGATTAAATATAATAATGATAAATTATACATGAATAGACGATAAATAAAATGTTTTCTTTTTTTAAAGATAAATGCTGATTATTTCCTGAATACAATAAAACATACTAAAATGAAATATCCCTAAAACAAAACCTGCCTTAAACCTTTATAATGAACTAAAACTGATGAGAGGAAGCGGTGTTACAAAAACTAGTGCGCTCCAAAGCAGTTCTCTATGCAAGCTTTTTCATTTAAAACCTGATCTAACAAAACATTTCTGTAAGCCTGTCTTAAACCTTGTAGAGTAATAATTTATATTAATAAAATAAATAATCTAAATTAATAAATGTAGGGGACGGTGGACGTTTAAAAAAACTTCTTTTAATTTTCATAATAGAGATTTGAAATTTTGTGCAAATATACATTTCACTATAAGTACAATAGAATATCCTAAAAGAAATTTTCAAACTTATTATAATTTTAAGATCGTTTAAAAAATTTTAAATTTTCTAACGAAATTTTAAAATGCTCCTTGCAACTTAATTTTTTAGACATTTCCTCGATTTTGGATTTTAATCACGTAAAATTCTATTAGAAACAAATCTGTGTATTGATTTTTTAATCCCTTAAATAGTTAATTTTTTACAGATATTTTTCTGAATTCCATATCTATTTTCGTCAAAATTCTGCCTTATAATTAGTTAAAAATCAAATTTAATTGTCTCAATGAAGTCGAATTTTAAAATGCATACACAGTTTCTTTTTAAGGGGTCTCAGGACTCTTAAAGCTTTAAAATTTTCGAAATTCTAATTTTACTAGATGTTAAACTTCTATGTTTTCTGCACATTTTGGTATAATTGTTATCTTGAAATTCCCATTAGAACAGAAGTTATGGCATTTAGAATTATACTCGCTCAATAGCTGAAGCGGTGTTTCCAAAGCTTTGAAGTTATTTTTCTCCAAATGAAGTTTTTGGGCTAAACGTGCACGATATCCCAAAAACTTCTGAATATTTTTTCATGAAATTTTTAAAACATATGTTTCATGTTAGTCTGTATAAACTGAACCTAAAATTTCCTTTTTATTGTAAAAAGAAAATATTTTTTTAGGGGTTTATACTGTTGAAATTTTCTTAATTTTGCATTAGCTAAATGCAACTTTGTATTGAAAATATAAAAATGTTTTAAATACAAATTTATTTAGGTTCAGTGTAATTATTATAATCTGAGGTATAAGTAGGCACCAAAATTTTCATTCTAGTTGCAAAATTTATTTTGTAATCGTGCGCATAAACTGCTATGCCGATTTTCTGCTCGTCAAATGTCTAACAGTTTAGAGTCCCCTGTAAATGCTAATTCTGCATCTTGCAATTTTTCAAATATTTGAAATGAAAGAAGATACTTGTACCTTTCATTCCCATTTAATATCAAATACATTTTAAGATATTAAATGTTGAAAATGGTCCTTTTTTTCATTTTTTCCAATTTTAAGAGTCCTGAGACCCCTTAAGCAATATCAGGCTTCTTCATTATCAGTTTCATGAATTTTGATCAAAAAGTAAGTAGCAAGGAGTATTTCAAAAATTAAAAAGAAAACTAAACATCAATATTGGTAAAAACAAATTTAAAGTATATTAACATGCCAAAAAATTGTTTGTGAACAAATTTAAAACACTTGCAACTTTGCGTAAAATAATCGCATCTGCATGCGTTTTTCCACGCATGACGTAGTACAAACTATTAGATCAGGGATGGCGAACCTCTTCGAGTATGCGTGCCAAAAATTTCAAAATTATTGAGTACCAACATTCTAAACGTGCCAGAAACATTTTAACTGAGATAGAATCCAGTAATTAATGTTTATAGAATTTTTACTCAAATATTTTTACACTTACTCTAAATTCGATTCCTAAGTTATTTATTATGCTGTATTTACTCAATAATATAGCCATGTCGCATAGAATTCCGTGTTGATAATCTATAAATGAGTTTCTTTTATTGTATGCTTCGGAATCAGATCATTTTAGTTGTAGAAACAGGTTCTATAGGTACATATTATTTACAATAACAGTTGAAATTCAATTTTCAAAATTATAACCTAAATATAATAAAGCCTAAAATTACTTAAAACCTTTACCTAAATAAAATAAAACCTAATCCGAAGTAGAAGCGTGTCAATAATGCATATTACTATGCAAACTATATCTAAAAATTCAATTTTCAAAGTTCATTGAAATTTTATAAAGAAGCAAAATGATTTAGAAAACACTATATGTTGAATGGTTTGGTGAGAAAATGACGCTACAAGGCGCTTTCATTGAAATTTATAACCTTAATTCATTCAAAATTTACGGATTATTTTAAAGTAAATTGTATACCTGTTACAAAAACTATACTTTTTGTTAAAAAAAACATAAAATGGATTTTTCTCCATAAACTGGATATAATTTATAATTTTTTTTCGCGTGCCAAAGAAGTTTTCTTACGTGCCAAGTTCGGCACGCGTGCCATAGGTTTGCCATCCCTGAACTAGATAATAACAATACACACAAAAGGAATGCCGATTTTGGGGTCTATTTTTGCTCAAATAAAGGTCCACGGTCCCCTTAAATACGTTTGCCTGTGTGCCTGTCTGTCTGTTTGTTGACAACAGCTAAGAAAATCTTTCGCACCAGGGGTAGCCTATAAATTTGGAATAAAAGGATAGACGAAGACGAGTCTGAATGCACATGATGCTCAGAAGTTTTATTTTTTAATAATTATGCCTGTGCAATATTGTGTAGAGTTCAGTAAATAATACCGTAGTATATAATTCTAAGAATATTGCGTATAGTTGAGATTATGGATTCTATTACATTTGTCATCTTTTTAATGTCATCGCTGTGCCTAATTTGTCTGATATCCATCAGTTCATTGTGTTGGTCACTACATTTCATCAAAAACCATGCATATTCCTGCATAGCTAAGTTATAAATAAAGCAAGCGTGCACAGCAGTCATAGCCCTCCCATTTGTTATAAACCTGTTCCACTCGTCAGTTTTATTAATTATTGTTTATTTATAATGTTTAAGGCTAGTTTCCGTTATAGAGAATTTTCGACTTACGAGGGTTTAACGTATTTAGTAAATAGTAATTACTTATCTTTAACAAAATCGTTTAATTAATCATTCGTTCCTTTATGATTTACATAATGTTATAGATATTTAAGCATTTTTCATTTAAATGAGGTTTCCATTATAGGGATGTTCCGCTGTCTCGTGTTTTTCTGTATATTTAATAATAGTAATTGGAAATAACAACTGCCAATTTACATACAAATTTGGTATCATTATTAAAAAAAATGATGCCTATTTCCATTTTTTATTATTATTATTATTACTTAAAGAGAAAAATGATGTGTGATATTTTGTTTTGAAATGTATTTTGTAATTTTGATCTTAAACTTTTAAATTTAAATTTACAATATTCAAAATGGGTTTCTTAACATAAAACATATTCAAACATGCATTTTTGAATTCATCCATTCAAGATTGTTCATGTCAGTCCTTATGACATAGTGGATGTTTGCGTTCATTATAAATAAGTTACAGTAAATTTACAAGCAGTATTAATCGTTATTCTCAATTATCGCCCAAAGTACAGTAATTTCAGGTATAGAAGAAAAATTAGTTATTATTATTATTATTGTTACCATTATAATTATATTTTGGGTTTAATAGAATAAGAAAATTGTTAATGAGAAGTGTTACAAAAAAAAGTAAAAGATATTTATACATTTAAAAAATATATGCTGCAATATTTATTAAACAACAACAAAAAAAGTGATAATAATTCTTCTTGTCTGACAGCTTTGAGGAGATTAATTTCATTATACACCTTATAATTTGGAAGAAAAAACTGACAACAGCGACAAAAAAAAAGAGATAAAATAACAATGTACCATAAAGTATTGATAAATCAATAACTAGAAGGCCGTGTCTAATTAAAATAAAATTCACAGATATCTAGATTTACTACAAATTGTTGTTTGTTGAATTTTATGTACTTTTATTTTCATATTTTCGTAGTACCAGACTGTTAATAGTTATATTGATTACGATGGGACTAATTATTTCTCTAATATAGCTTTCATTGTAGATACTTTCACTGAAAAACCAATATTGGTTAGATATTGGGTTTATATTAGAAATATTTGCAATGAAACGATACTATTACAGAAGTATTGCGTTAAATTCGAAATATTTGCAATGAAACTCTAATATGGAAGAATACAGTCTTTCATTCGAAACATAGACAACGAGAGAAATATTTTTCCAGTACAAATTGTTACTGGCTATATTGAGTACAATGGGGCTAATTATTTCTCCAATATTGCATTATATTGCATTCATTGTAAACACTTCAAATAAAGCAATATTGGTTAGATATTGGGTTTACATTAGAATTATTTGCAATGAAATAGCACTATTACAGAAGTTTTCGTTTACATTCAAAGTATTTGCAATGAAAATGATAATATTGAAGTATAAAAATGTGGCCAGAAACCCGACGTTGGTTCCCGGACTGTAATTTTGATAAAAACATCGTTCATATACCTCCATCATTGCTAAATCTATGATCAAAATACACGTTCGGATTCGAAAACGCCTTATGTTTTTCACTGAATAAATGGATAGTAACATTAGTTTCTAATATGAAAATTAAATGTTGTAGCGTACTCTCAACCTGAAAGTGTGTACCTATGTTTTTGAGAGACCCTGTATTACATACAAGCTATTTTCTTTTATTAGGCTTCTTTTTTATTAAATAGCAAAACATTCAATATTTAATTCTAACTTTTCTTTTATTTTTCTTATCTTAAAATAAACTCTATGCATTTCAATTTAAAGAAGGAGTAGTATGGAAATTGCAAAAACTGGAATATTCATTGCAAATACTTCTAATGCAAACCCAATATCTAACCATTATTGCTTCATTGGATTCACATATTCATGCAGGCATTTCTGACTTCATACATTGGTCTCAATTCATGTCAGTAAGCATATTATCGTGAATATTTGAGTAAGTTATCAAAAATTTTTAGAAAATTCTCAATCATTAGATATCGTGACCTTAATCAATAGTACTCTCTATCGGTATTCACAATCATCTCTCCTTGATGAAGTATTTTTTAATATGCTACAAAAAATAAATTATTAATGTCAGGCAATACGTAAAAAATTAAAAACATTTTTTGACTTAAAAAATAGTTCTGACAAAAATTAAATTCCTCTACTTTGATATTTTTGACAAGATTTATTTCGTTATAAACAGCATAATTTACAGAAAATCATTGAAAAGAGACAGAGTAATAATTTAATATGGAGTATCTGGAATTTGACCAATGAATAATAATGCCTAAAAGAAAATTTTCACAATTTTTACTATAGAAGAGCCGTTTGTACAATCTTATCTGGGAGCACGGCAGTGCGTCCGCCAAGTTCGCACAAGCCGTAAGCTACCTTTTCCTGAACCATTTCGGCATACTTTTCACCCCCTCATAACGTCGTTTTAGGGAGAGATATAGAAATTTTTCTTTTATACACATGTTCGTATGGTCAAACTGAACTAAGGTTCCACGATTTCATGTTTCTGTATTTAATAGTTTTCGAAATATTAAATTCCGAAAAAGCGCTTTTTTGTCACTGACTCACTTCGCATCATCAAATAACTAAGGTACTTCTAAAAGTCGTAGAATCATGAAATTTCACAAGTAAGTCGGGTTTGTAGCACAATTAACCAGAAAAATCTGAAAACACAGAATTTCCGCCTCTAAACCCTTCATACAGGGGGTGTTCATTTGGCCGTAAACAGTTCCTACGCATTCAATTGTGCCAATGTTGGTCGCCAAAACTCGATTACAGAGCTTTGAAGGCGGTCACGTGATTTCAAGCAGAATAACATTTTATATATATGCTTTTCCAAAGATGTTTGTTAAATAGAAAAAATGAATATACCTAAAAAGTTTAATCAGTATAGGTTATGATATATTTACGATGTTAAAACAATAAAACATTTAACAAAATATAATCGCAATTCGGTACGTTTCCGATATAAGTAGCCTTGGCGAAATACAGAAAATAGCCTTGACGAGAAAAGAAATTTGATAATAACGTATTTTCTGGCAACCTATTTACTGAGTCATATACACAAGCAATTTTTTCCATATGTATACAATTTATTTAATGTAAGGAACCCGTTTATTTATTTTTATATACTAACGTAAATAATCTGTATATAAAAAATAATATTTTATATATGTATAAATAAAATGTTTATATGTATATAAATACATATAAATAACATAAAAGTGCATCAGGTTTGTTTTCTTAGTTGTTTATATCATTTGGCAACATATCTCAGTTTCTGAAGTCCGAACTGCGCCAAGATTTTTAAAAAATGCCAAGGCCCTTTGGGTGGAAAAATATCCTAATTCCATATGAAAGTTTAAAAATCTCCTGTTAATTAAATGAAATGTGTAACTAATAAATTATCTTTAACGATGTGCGACAGATGTGGCGTCCGAAGTCCGCTGCTAATGTTATTATATTGTATTATTAGCCTACTTACTGTTAATTTATTGTTAATTTTAAATCTGTAAAAGAAAGATTATAGTTATAGAAGAGATATGTTGGTCGCCAAAACCCGATTACAGAAAATTAGCCTGGGTTATAAAGGTGTTACAAGATTTCAAGCTGAATGAATTTTTATATGCTTTTACAAAAATCTTAATAAGGCAAATCTTTCAGTTTATCTGTCCATCTTTCTATCTTTTACTTCCCTAAAACAAATTTTATTTAAGACCGGGAGGCGTCTGCACAGATCATCACCTCATCGAGTTGACGGCTGAAATTTTAGGATTAGTTAAATATCGATTAGCGTATTGAAATGTAACTGGTCTGCCAAGTCATATCTTTGTGGAAACCACACAGACCTGATTTTACGGGTTAATTGGTGGCTTTTCCATTGTGTTCTCCTGCACCCATTCCTCCATGTTTCCAAACTTTTGGATGCAGGAAAATACAATAGTAAACCTATCAGTTAACCACTAAAATTAGGTCTTCAGGTGGTTTCTACCAAGATATGACTTAACAGACCAGTTGCATTTAAATATGCTAATCTAGTTTTAACTAATCCTAAAATTTCAGCTGTAAACTCGATGAGGTGATGGTGTGTACAGACGTCTATTATAAATGTCGGTATTCTAATCTCAATAGCACTCTGGTCAATCTGGCAATTATCCCTACTATTTATGAAACACTATTCCTTTAAGTGCGTTTTAGTGATGTTAATGAACTTATGCATATGCATCATACATATTATACATATGCATATAATACGTAATACATTTGCATCATACATATTATAGGCATGTGTATAATACATAATACATATGCATCATTATGACGTCAGAATAAACAAAACATCTTTTTGTCGCCAAATTTGAGAATTGAAATGATATATTACCAAATTTGGCGAAACTTTGCTAAATGTCGCCAAGCTTGGCGAATATTTGACTCTAGTGGCTATTTTTCAATGAGTTAATTATTAATGCGAGCCATCTATTTTTATTTTTCCGCATATCATCTGAATAGTTAAATGATATAACGTACTAATATTTCCAAAGTGATAATAGTTTCGTCACTGCCCAAAACCTCTGCTATTGTTATTATATTGTACTGTTATTATACTTACTGTGACTATGTTGTTAACCTTTACACAGCTAAAACTTCTGTATTATATAAAGAGAATTTACGGAAACTATTAAAGCATTGAAACTGCCAGTTCTCCTTATGATTATTATAATTCTATAATTTGTAACCTGTTAATCAATATGTACGTTAGAATGAATCTTCTATAATCCGGTTCCTCGCATTTTAGTTTTCGGGTTTCGAGTAAAATTAGCTAAAATCTTAAAACCATGGCACATTGACTAATTCTTCAACACGATCAGATGAGAAGAATGATAGATTTTCAAATGGATCATGGCAGTGAGCCGGTAGACCTTCTATTTTTCCGTAATCGAGTCTATTGAAAAGGTTAACGTGAAACAAAAAGATATTAGCATCAATATGGTTTAATGCAAATACAGATATTGTCAAATTATTTCATAAGAACCATTTCACTTGTACCCAGTCGTATCAGTTAAAATACAACAATTGGCAGTGAGCCCAATTAGAAAAGATTACTGAAATTATGAATCACGGTAACATGGTGCAACGTTTAACATGGAAGTAATACGGTAAATACTGCTTGCTATAGGCGGCTAGTACTTTAATATAAAAAGAAATAAAATATAAATTCGTAAATCTCAATAAAATAAATTTAGGTATTTTTATGTTAGCCGGGCGCAAGTGGCAAATCGCCAAATACTGTTCCCAACTCCATTGTTCATATTGCATTCATTTCATTTAAAGATATATACTTTTCAGTCATCTCATTCAAAATAGATGCATTTCCCTTATTTTATTTAATAGAATATTTAACATAGAAATAAATAAATTAATAAATAAATAAATAATAACATAAACCAAAATATTTTATTTGAAAATCAAAGCATTGTTTCTAATTTACACATGTGAAAAATGAAAACTGCTATTGGCGAAAAAACAAAAGGCTAATGAGGAGATTTGCTCCCGGCTAACATAAAAGTACCGAAATTTAAGTTTTTTCATATTAATATAGTTTAGAATAACAAACTTGAAAAAACATACAAAAAGTAGTGATATCCCAACAAAAAGTTTTCGGTAAAAAAAAAAGCGCCAAGTTCTTAATGTTTCGGCCAGAAAAAGTAGTGTGATATCTGATGTTCGCACAAGTTAAAAGCCAAACATCCCAAATCTTTCATTGAAAATGGCTTCCTGCGACTTGGCCGTTAATGCCTTCGTGAGAGTTTTTCAAATTTTAAAATATGTACAAATGAGCTACATGCCAACTACATTTTTTGATTATTTTAGGCATTTTGTGACACAGAATACAGAAATAAAATACACATTTGAAAAAATCATTTAAACAACTTCAGTCTATTTAAATGCTTAGAAGTTAAAAATAAAAAAATACTTGTATTCAGGAGATAATATCCCTAATTGCTAAAACATAATTAATATCAACTTTTAACAGTTTATAAATCGAATACCTCTTAATGTTTGCAAACAAACTATAATAAATGTTCAAACGAAAAAAATCTCTTTCGTCAATACACAAGATTTCAATATTATACAATAAAATATAATGTAACCAGTGGCGTGGCGTCCGGTCATCGCACGATGCGGCGATGAGCAAGCAATATTTTAAAACTCTTAATAAGCTTTTAAAACTCTACGATCCAGTTTTAGCAGAACATTCGGAGTTCATGTATAAGTGAAGGTAAGATTTAAAGTTTCTTTTTTGAACATTCAACCATTGAATTTTAGAGTTAATAATTTTTCACCACAAACTTAAATAATTGCGATGACCATCGAAAATTTTCACGCCACGCCACTGAATGTAACATATTGTGAGACATGAAGTAAGTAAATTTTGTTTTATTTCTTGGGTTTTACGTTAATGACTTTAGCTTTTGACCGTACAAAATGGCAATTAAACCGCAAGTGGACTAAATGATCTGTAATCAAATCTAATGTTTCTTGAAACTGAATGGTAGTTATCAGAAATATTTTACTTATAATGTCTCTATGTGAATTTGCCTCTTTGCATTCTAATATTACTTTTAATATTTAAATAGTTCATAAATGCGTAATTTCCAATCATTAATTTTGAAATGCTGTAGAAGGCATTAACGGCCAAGTCGCAGGAAGCCATTTTCAATGAAAGATTTGGGATGTTTGGCTTTTAACTTGTGCGAACATCAGATATCACACTACTTTTTCTGGCCGAAACATTAAGAACTTGGCGCTTTTTTTTTACCGAAAACTTTTTGTTGGGATTTATAATATTTTTCTTCAAACTTATATTTATAATTTCATTATTTTTACTCTTATCAATTAACGGTGTTGATGTCAATTGAAAATAGTAAAAATAATAAACAAGAGTGAAAAATCGTGAATTAGTTGTAGATTATGAACACTTCCCAGCATTAAAAGAATATTATTAAGAAATTTCCTTTTTCATTCAATGAAATCGATTATAGTCCATTCTATAACCATTCTATAACCTTGCGTGTATAGCTGTGCAAATGATATCGTGTCTCAGTAAATGAACGATAAATGCTATGCACTACAAATTTATAGAAAAGATGTTGCAGCTCATCTCACTAATTTTTTTAAAATTTCATCATGTTTGAAGTATTCTAACATCATTAAAATGCATCGTTAACGATTTTCCCCTTTCGATCATAATGTAATAATATTCTTTTGTGCATCCCTGTAAAGGAACTGCTACTTAAGCAGTCTCAGGACTCTTAAAATCAGAAAAATGAAAAAACAAGTAAGAAAAATCATGTCTTAAGCATAGATTATGAAACATTTCCAACACTTCCTGAATGCTTTAACAAAACTTCATTATTTAGGGAAATAAGCTATATACGAGAACTAAGTAAACATTTTAGAAAACACATAAAACATATGAAAAACTGATTTCAGCAATTACATTCAATAGCCAAATATGTATTCCAATTCTTTTGAACAGCCCTGTATTTGATCTGTAGTCTGGTATATAAACTATATAATGGGGAAATTTAGTTTAGCAAGAAAACACATAACAGGTTGAAATTTTTCTTTCAGCAGTTTATACTAATAGATAGAAACATACTTGCATAATTTTGTACAGCCCTGTAGTTAACTTAGTACCTTTATTACACGCCACTATTTAGCTAAAGTTTAATTCAAAGTAAAACACTCTTAAAACTATCGGAATCACATTTCCAGAAATTATCATTTATAGACGGCCATGTATCCAATTCTTCGCGTGACTCTGTATATCATTTTATATATGTTCTACAAACATTTCTTACTAAACTAAATGCAGTTCAGCGTAAAAATGCCTAACTCATTTAAAAATCACATTTAAGCAATTTGCAATCATACCCAGTAACCATTACGAATTCTTTTGTGTAGCCCTGTATATGAATTACAGCATTTATACACACCATACACAATGCATAAATATGGTGAAACATACAAGCACATAACATAATTAAAAATGCATTTAAAGCAACCATCGCTACTCTACAGTACTTCGGATACAATATAGTATCTGAAATCTTTTATGTGTCCCTGTAAGTGCGTATTATACATGAAATAAGTTATAGTAAACCTCAGCGACGTATATCAATTTCATTATACATGAAATAATTTAACATAATTAAAATACACCGGAAAAAATTCCCTCCACCCCTATATCCTTACGTAACGGAATTCTTTTGTGTGGCCCTGTAAATGAATAATAACTATTTTTGCGCCACATATTCTACAGGAAATGCATATTTTAGTGCACTTGATAAATGCATATCAATTTTATAATGTTTGAAAGCATGTAACATCATTAAAAGTCATTTTAAATGATTTTTTCTCATAGGCCGTAATGTAACGGGAAACTTTTGACTCTCCCTGTAAATGAACTAAACATGCTACAAACTTCATTTGAAATAGGGTTCGTGCTATATGGTAGCGGTCACTAACATCCAAAAATTTCAGAACGATCCGAGTATATTTACGGGAGTTAGAGCGGCCAGACGGATGGCCAGACGGATGGCCAGACGGACAGATTATATGGCTAATTGTTACACAGACGGAAAGACAAACCGAAGTCATAAACACTTTTCAACTTTGTTGGAAAATGCTAAAAAAGAAAATTTTCAACATTTAATAGTATCATTAAATGTATATAATTTAAAAACACAATTTTTATTGGGATTGAAATATATAAGTATGTTCTTTCATTTGCTGTATTTAAGAAATTGCAAGATACAGAATTAGTATTTATCGGGCGCTCCAAACTGTCAGACATTTGTCGAGGAGAAAATTGGTATAACAGCTTACGCGCAGGATTACAAAATAAATTTTTCTACTAGAATGATATTTTTTTGTGGCTAATTATACTTCCGATAAAAGTAATTATCCTGAACCTAAATAAATTTGTATTTAAAGCATTTTTATATTTTTAATGCGAAGTTGTATTTAGCTAATACAAAATTTTGAAAATTAACGCCTATGATGTAACTTTAATAATAACTTTAATTATAAATACAGGGTTGCACAAAAGAATTCGAGGACATTTTTACTTATTAACGGAAATTGCTGGAGGCGATTTTCTATTAGGTAGATTTCGTATGAAATACTACCTATTGGCGTCGTTCCTATGTTGAAATTTCTGAAAAATTTTTGCAGATCTACACCGATCATGACCCCTAGAACCCAAAACCACCATCAGTAAAAAACTTTATATATATATATATATATATATATATATATGTGTGTGTGTATCTATCTATCTATCTATATATATATATATATATATATATCACTTTCTTCTGGACACAATAACTCCCACAATTCTGCACAAATCTCTTCCAAACTGATACATAAAATCAAGGTGCATAAAATCTCGGTCAAGTTCGTGAATGGGCAAAATCGGACCAAGGGGGTGGAAATAGGGAGGGGTTTTGTGAAAACAGAAAAACCCCTATAACTTCTTAATTTTTGTACATATCAAATCAGTTTAAAGTTTTTATTACTTCTAAAAATAAGACCAAAAAAATTTATGTATCACAGATTTTGGATAAAATTAAAAATGGGCTCAAGGGCCGCAAAAAATAGGTGGTTTTTGGGAGAAAAAAATTCATAACTTCGTCAGTTCTCAAGATATCAAATCCAATTAATTTTATTATACATCTCCTTAATATTATCTACAACTTTTGTATTCATAAGTTTTTGATAGGACCCATTCGTACTGCAAAAAAAATAAAATAAAATAAAATAAAAATAAAAACGAAAACAAAAAAAGGGGGGTGAAGAAGAAAAATTTCTATAACTCCGTCAATTCAGAAGATATAAAATCCCCATGAATTTATCATATATCTTCTTAATATTGTCTTCAACATTTATATAGACAAGTTTTTGATAGGACCAATTCTTACAGCAAAAACAAATTAAAAATACCTAGCGGTTGAAGAAAAAAATCATCTTATTACGAATGTATTCAAATCCAAACTTCTTATTTTCTTACTCATTTTTAAATTAATTTATGCTCTCAAACGCGTCCAATTGATAGATTCTCTTCTTCAGAAACTATATAATGTACCGTAATGATCGATTTTTTGATAGAGGCAGAATATATTTCAAAAAATGATGTCAAAGTGGCCATTTTGAACAGAATTTCCCGAAGCGATTGTGTTAGAAACGAAAAATATTGTCCTACTGAGAAAATAATTGTTTATAAATCAAGTTTTAATTAATTGAACGAAAAATAAAAACACAGGTCGCTTATAAATGTCTTCAAAAATCACATCAGCACGTTTCATATTTTTTCTATTAAAAATAAATCTGAAAATGTGCCAGAAAATTTCGAGTTGTTGAGCATGGAAAAGCATTTTTTTAATGCTGCCTTAACATGATTCTGATAAAAACAGCTAGTATATAAAAATTAAATAAAAATTTGTCAAAAGCGGCCGGATAAAACTGTTAAAGTGGATTTATATGTAATCATGATTTAGTTTTTGTTCGTTCAATTAATATACTTAACTTCGAAATCTACCTCCGCCTGTAGGCCGGGCCGGCAGGGATTTTCTATGTTATGATGTGTTTTCTGATTAAAGTAAATTTTCGCACACCTTGTAATACATATACAGATTTATGGATCTTTTGCAGATTCTTTCGCGCACAAAAATTCGAACTTTTTTATTTACTGTAGTTGGTATTTTTTGAAATTGAATTTTCCAATAAATTATGCGTTTTATTTATTTTTTTTTATTGTTTACTTAGACAATAGCCATCACCTTTCATATTATTAAAAGGTGAAATTTTGTTGCAGTAGTCTGAATGTGTTGGTAAGTGTTTCATAATATGTGCTTGACGCGTGATTTAATTTCTTGTTTAGTTTTAAAACGAATATTATGTATTTTAAATTAAACTAGTTGGATGCGGCAATCTCAAAACTTTCTTCTATCTCATACATGTTAATACTGTCTGAAAAATGCATCATATCACAGCCACCGGTTAGGTTATTTACACCAAAATCTAATCCTCAACAACTTTTGAAAACTTCTAACTGGATCTGAAGTTTAATGAAAATCCGTGTATTAGTTTTTGAGATAGAGTTATCTCGGAAAACGTAAAAAAATCTACAATGCAGCACGACCTGTTGGGCGATCTACACCAAAATCTTATTAGGAACATTTTATACCAGGGTCTAACTCAATCTGAAGATTGATGAAAATTGATGCATTAGCTCTTCAAATACATCTATATCAGAAATCGTGATAAATGCAACATAGCAGCGCCATTTGTTGGGCAATTTACACCAAAAAATAAACCACACTAATTTATATCAGGCACTATATGAATCTGAAGTTTGGTCAAAATTAATGCATTAGTTCTTGAGATAGAGCTATTGCGATAATCATGAATAATGCGGCGTAGCAACGCCATCTGTTGGATGATTTTCTCAAAAAAGTAATCAGCACCAAATTATATCTAGGACGAGCTGAATCTTAAGTTTTATAAAAATACGTGCATTAGTTCGGGAGATAGAGCTATTGCGGAAATCGTGCAAAATGCAACAGAGCAGCGCCACCTCTTGGACGATTTACACCTAAAAGTAATCAGCACCAGTTTATATCAAGTTCTAATTGAATCTAAAGTTTTATAGAATCTAAAGTTTTATTTAATAGTCCGTGCATTAGTTCTTGAGATAAGGGCGCCCACAAAATTTTTGTTACGTACAGACTCACAGAGTGACAGACAGACATTTTCTGAAAACCATCAAATCGTTTTCAGGATCTTCTAAAGCATATATATCCATCGAAAACCGGAAGTCGACATTTTTCACGAATCCAATACTCTCTTCTTCTTAAGATAGAAGAAATTAACTATAGTTGGATGTGCCAATCCCAAAACATTCTTCTATCTCATATATTTCAAAATGTTGTTATAAATGTCAATATTTTATTTTTATTAGTTCAATACTATATGAACTTTGACTTTCATCTTAAATTTCTGCTTCAATAAATTAATCGGAGCAAAAAAGAGCTAATCCCGATCATGATATGTATTAAAATCAATAGTTTTTCGCTATTCTGTTGTATATCAGCTGTTCTCGAATAGTCGGCTTATCAGGATGGGAAGTTTCCGTCGATTCACCAGCCGCTGGTGTACAATAGAACTACGTAAAATCAAGAAAATTACACAAAAATCGGTATTATAGTGAACCTTTCGGCTGAATATTTCCAAATTCAGGAAAGACCATCTTGACATGGCCAAAAACATACACAAAAAATTTGGTTCAATTCTATGCATAACTTCGTACACTTTTCGATGGTACAATAATCAAAATGGCACAAAAAGCTGACAAAAATCGCTATTACAGAGCCCCTACCGGCGGATTTTTCCCAAATGAAGGAAGGACCTGCTTGCCGTAGCCAAAAACTTAAAAAAAAAAAAAATGGTTCAGTTCAATGCATAACTTCATACACTTTTCGATGGTACAAAATTCAAAATGTCACAAAAATCGCTATTACAGAGTCCCCTACTGGCAGATTTTCTCCAAATTAAGGGAGGACCTGCTTGCCATAGCCAAAAATTAAAAAAAAAAAAAATTGTTTCAATTCTATGCATAACTTCATATACTTTTTGATGGTACAATGGCGACATACGGACACACGGAGAGACAGACATTTTTTATAAACATGTTTTTTGGAGTCTCTGACCCCTAAAACGTGTAAATCCGTCGAAAACCGAAACTCGAAAAAAAATTTGATTACAATACTTTCTTCTATCGAAGATAGAAGAAAGTAGAAAAAATATATATCCTTTGGCACAACACGTACTCTTGCATGCATAATTCTTATAGCAAACATTTGTGTCAATCCATGTCACTTAGCATGTCAATTAGAACGTTTCAGTACATTATCGAAGATTTTCAGGAATTATTAATTACGAGTATAAACTACTTTTAGTCCATTATCAGTATTATCTATAACTTTTCCCAAACATCGCTAAAAAATAAATAGTTCATCAAAAGAAATGAAAAAAAAAACGGTCTCATTAAGTGTTTTTCTTAATTTGGTACAAAAATTAAAATAATAACACTAAGTAGTAGAAAAAATGAAAGACGTTTATTGATTAAAGTGATAACACTCTTTAATAATATAAAAAAAAAACTGATATTTTGACGAGATTAATTTAATTATAAACAGTATAATTTGAAAAAAGATTATAAAAAAAGATATAAACAATATATTAATATGAAGTCCCAAGAAGTTGATAAATGAAAGATGATAATGGTAATTAAAAGAAATTTTTTATAGCTTTTACTATTAAATAATCGTTTCTTGTTTACATTTCCGTTTTAATACACTTTTTAGGTGCGTTCGTAATTATAGTCGTCGTCTACTCCGCCCAAAAAATTATAACAGCGCAAAAACTACTCAACCGAATGGTTTGAAATTTAAGATATATAATCGCTGCAGAATTTTGTCGAGTCATTTCAAATTATGAAAATCGAATCAAAACTTAAACATATGTTAATAAAAGTTTTCTTCATATCAACAAAATCCTATCATACGTCATTAATTTAATGAAATCCCATGATAGGTAATGATTCTAGGTTGCCATGGTGATGAAGTCCTGTTTAAGATGGAATCATATTATTTCCGTATTACTGAATTTAATGTATATGTTCGTAATACATTTTGTATTCATGCATTTTTGTATAAGACTACAACAGCTATTACACCAAGATCTGAATATTTATAAAACTGGTTATAGAACGAAATCACATCAATGTCGACGTTTGACGTATAGTTACCGACTTGTTTGTTTAACTTCAATTTCTTTTTTTTTCTTTTTTTTTTCTTTTTTTTTTAACAAAGCTGGAAATTTTTACTCGAAATGTCGCACACTTCCTGACATGCTACGATTATAAAAATTACATACAGGCTTACTTGCTATGACAATACAATATTTTAACATTTTTAAAACTTAATTATAAAATGATAAATTAATTTTAAGCTATTTTCCGTTAATCCGTCGCATGCAAAATATCTCAGAATAATCTTTAAGGCTACAATTTTTTCTGATTTTTTTCCTTGCGATTTGTTACAGTTAATTAGGCTTCATATCACTCTCGCTATGATATGTTAATCGGCTCTGAAAATGCGACAACGAAATATTTAAATCATAAAAAACAAAAAAATGAACAAAAAATAAAAAGTGTAATATGTAAAAAAAAAATACTTTCATGATTTAATAGTTTAATATATAATTAAATTGTGATTATATGTTGAGTAAACAATTTAGAGAATGATTCTGAATAGTTTAAATTTGTTTTTTTGTTGCCATATCTTAAACTTGTCGGACATGGCAATCCCAAAACTTTCGTCTATCTCATACATGTTAATACTTCAAAATTCTGTAGTACAGTGCCAAAAGTAAATGGCAATCTATGCCCATCATGAGGATTCTAAAGGTATGAAATTGCGTGCATTACCTCGTGAGATAGGGCTATCGCTAAAATCGTGTAAATCATGCAAAATACAGCATATCAGCGCCATCGGTTTGGTGATTTACACCAAAATCTAATCATCAACAACTTATGTTAACTTCTCACTGAGTCTGAAGTTTGATAAAAATCCGTGCATTATTAGGGTTCCGTACTTAAAAAGTAAAAACGGAACCATTATAAGATCACTCTGACTGACTGTCTGTCTGACTGTCACAGCCACTTTACTCGTAAACTATGGAGCGTGGAAAGTTCAAATTCGGGGAAGTAATAAAGACTGTTGACCCACATATTTTCAGATTATTAAACATTTATAAAAATATTTAGTAAAAATGTATAGGTGCAAATTCAGTTGCTTGAAAAAAAAAATATTTTCTTTGCATATCGTGTGAGGTATCGTGTGAAAGTTTTCGTAACGCTGAATTCAAAAATACATTTCTTTTAATTTTAGGTATTACATTTTCAAAGATATAGTCGAAAATGTAGCGCAAAAATATGTCCCCCCCCCCCCATCTAATTCCGAATCTACTGAAACTAAAATTTTGAAAAAATTAGAGGGATTAGACGTTAATATAAACCTTGCAGGAAAATTATAGCGATTACCCTAGGTCACATAGTTTTTGAGAAAAGCGCATTTTTCCGTTACACACAAATTTCGATTTACGGGTATTCAGCAAAACTGTTGAGCAGCGCTCGAGATACTTATCGTAGTAGAAGTATAAAAGCATTGTTGATCATGATTTTCGAGAAAAATCGTCAGTAACTGGCTGAGATATGAACCCTCAAAGATATGGACGGTTTGGACATACATAATGACAGTACACTATGTACCATCGGCTTTTAAAACCTAGATTACAACTTTTAATGATATATGAGTGTAATGAAATGGCCAGTAACAGTATAAAAGCAATAAACGTGAAATTGTTATAAACAGATTAATTCAAGAGGTCTCAGTACTCTTAAAACTTCAAAAAAATTTTAATTTTAATTTTTTTAGATGTTAATCTTCCTTTTTTTTCTGAACATTTTAATATAATTGTTTCCTTCAAATTCTCATTAGAAGAAAAGTTATGGCTTTTAGAATTATACCGGCTCAATAGCTTAAGCGGCATTTTCGAAACTTTTAAGTCATTTTTCTACAATTGACTTTCTTGGGCATATCGCGCACGATATCTCAAAAATATTTGAATATTTTTTCATGAAATTTTCAAAACATACGTTTTATGTTAATCTGTAAAAACTGAACCTAAAATTTCCTTTTTATTGTTCAAAAAAATATTTTTTTAAGTGATTATGTTGTTCAAATTTTGAAAATTTTCTATTAGCAAAATTTTCTATTAGCCAAATGTAAACTTTGAACGAATGTTTTGTTTTGGCTGCACTGTAGAAAGAAAGGTTCTTACTATGCTGAATTTAGTTTTATGAAATGCCAAATGAAGTTTAAATATGCATTTCTTTTATTGTCAGTGCCGAATTAAGTTAATTATAAAGAGATTAAGATAATATTAAACTAGTCGGATGCGTCAATCCCAAAACGTTCTTCTATCTCATACATGTCAATACTTCCTGATAAATGCAGAACAGCAGCGCCACCGGTTACGCGATTTATACCAAAATCTAATCAGTGTCAACTTTCGTGAACTTCTAATTAATTTGAAGTTTGGTGAAAATTTGTGCTTTATTTTATTTTATTTTATTTTATTTTATTTTTTTTGAGATAGAGCTATTATGGAAATCGTGAAAAGTTCTCAGTTGCAGTGGAACCTCTTGAGCAATTTACACCAAAAACTTATCAGGATCAGTTTATATCAGGAACTAACTAAATCTAAAGGTCGATGAAAATTCATGCATTAGTTCTTGAGATACAGCTATTGCGGAAATCGGGAAAATTGCAGCATAGTAGCGCCACCTGCTGGGCGATTTACACCAAAAAGTAATGAGCACTAATCTATATCAGGGACTAACTGAATCTAAATATTTATTAAATTCCGTTCAGTAGTTCTTAAGATAGAACGCCCACAAAATTTGTGTCACACATGGATAGACAGCTCACAGACAAACATTTTGTAAAAACATGTTTTTCATTACTTCTGTACCCTAAAACGTATAAATCCGTCGAAAACCGAAATTCGAAAATTTTCCCGAATTCAATACTATCTTCTTGTAAAGATAGAAGAAAGTAAAAATGAGTTATACAGAATGGCTGTATTTGATATTTTTTAGGTTCCATATCTCTTTGAACTTTCTTGATATATCCATTTACATTTTTCTAGTATATACTGCTATACCCAACCCTACTTTTCATAGTTTTTTAAAAAGTGTTAGTATTCTTTTAGCAACTTCTTTTTATAAATAATACAATTACTAATTCATATATTTGTTGTACGGAACCCTCTGTGCGCGCGTAATACTCGCACTTGACCGTTTATTATTTTTTGAGATAGTGCTATTGCGGAAATCGTAAAAAAATCCACATCAGTGCCAATGGTTGAGCGATTTACACCAAATGTAATCAAAACCAGTTTATATCGAAGTCTAACTGAATCTAAAGTTTTGTGTAATTCTGCGCATTAGTTCTTGAGATAGAGCGCCCACAAAATTTTTGTCACATGTAGACTCACAGAGTGACAGACAGAAAATTTTCTAAAAACCATCAAATTGAGTTCAGAACCTTCTAAAACATATAAATACATCGAAAACCGGAAGTCTACATTTTTCACGAATCCAATACTTTCTTCTGGTAAAGATAGAAGAAAATAAAAAGAAGGAGAGCAACAATTATGCAATTTTTAATAAATTAACTACTTCGTACTTTTTACCAAACATAAATAAACGCGACGAATAAGGGCCATTGTCAAATTAAAGTTCAGTAACGAAAATTTTTCGGAAATAACTTGAATTGCTACTTTTTATTCTAATGCATTTCTTTTTCCTTACATTTAAATTCATAACTTATTTTGTATTTATTATTTTTATCCTTTTTGTGAGCACAACGGACGTTGTCATCGGAGTATAAAAATAATAAAAAATACTGGGCAAAAAATTTCACATTATTCCATTCTTCAACTAATACAAACAAGAATAAAATTATGCAGGAAGCTGGAAATTTTGAGAAATCAAGACTCTTAAATGCATAGGGGAAGAAGTGAAACACAAAGAGGAAGGAAATACACTTTTGAAGCAGCACCATAAAATTGAATGGCATCTTTAAAAATTTCTGACTTCTTCAAAGAAAAAATATATACAGCATACTTACGCTATCTAGAATAATTCTCTCAGCTTATAGGTGTCTGAAAAAAAAAGAACGTTGCAAAGAAGAAAAGAATGCAGTGATTCACTCTGTCACAGAATAAACGGATATTCTCAGAAAATATCTTTATTTTATTTAATCTTTAAAAGAAGCGACTATCAGCAGAAAACAGAAAATATATCCCCTACACTCCGACTTCAATCTTACCATAATGTAAGTGCCCAGATGTAATGTTTACTGCGGAACAGAGAAGGAAAATATTTAAAAAAATACAAATATTACTTATTTATTCATATCTATTTCAATAACAGAATAAATTGAATAGCAAGAGCGCTGTTAAAAAATTTCAGCAAAATGTTCAGTCATTAGACCGTTTTTATAGAAAAGGATTATATAGCCGTAATTTAACTCTATTGTGACCATAATGTCAGCAATAGTATAGTCAGAATAGAGTTTAATTACGGTTTTTAAACGTTTAGTATAAATACGGTCGAAAGGCTTGACAGTTTGCTCAAATATTCAGCCGTGAGTAATTAAACTAGTATGTAATTTAAGGGGAGATTGCCGTTCTTCGGCTTATAAATTATAATAACTAAAATATTTTATTTATTTTTATATAGAAAGAATAAAGTAACACAAACATAATTTCCCTACTTATTATTGATAGCTATTACTATACAAAAATATTTGAATTATACAATAATTATTAAAACTGCTGGAGATATTGTCAGTTGCACATAAGTTACATGTGCACGCTTCATCCGGCGCTATTATGTTATCAGTTAATCTCATGGCTTGAGAATTTTGGGAAACCATGACTTAACCCTTTAGTGCGCAGCTTTGCACATATGCAAACAACGCTGTTTTGAATTTGATAGCTTTTTCTTTATTCGCATATACCTAATTCACACCAAAAAATTGAAATAGCAATATTTGCTTTAAATAAAAAACAGACATTCCGTATTTAAATAAAGCGAAATTAACTATTGAAACTTTCGGGTGTAAAGTCAGATTCTCTGTACTACGTAATTTCTAGAACGTATTCTGTCATGGGAATTAAAGAGTTAAAGGTTAAGTTTTATAAAATAAACAATTATGTAAAATAAGGTATTTGGAGACATTCTTATTAAAGTATTTACTAATTTGCATTATTTTAGCGTCAACAGCCACACGATAGTAATTTTTACTTATATTGCAGATGTGCAACAAAAGAAAAAATTGACGTATTAAATGAAATATGGTATATCTGATTTTTTTTATGTTTTTCTTGTGTAATAAACCTTTCGGAGAATCATATATAATTTTTTTTTGAAACAAAATAAAACTATGTATATCCCTACACTCTGACTTTCAACCTTATCATAATATAATTACCCAGACATACTGTTTACTGTAGAACAAAGAAGGAAAATATTTGAAAAAATACAAATATTACTAATTTATTCATATGTTTTTCTATAACAGTATAAATTGAATAATAAAAACACTGTTAAAACTTTTCAGCAAAATATCCAGTCATTTGATCATTTTTACTGAAAAGGATTACATAGCCGTAACTCTATTCTGACCATAATGTGAACAATAATATGGTCAGAATAGAGTTTAATTAGGGTTTTGTAAGAGTTTTGCATAAAAACGGTCCAAAGGCTTAACAGTTTGTGCAATTTTTTTACAGTGAGTAATTAAACTAATATGCAATTTAAGGGGAGATTAAAGTTCTTCGAACTATGAAATATATTAAACTTAAGAATTTATTAATTTATTTTTGATTGAAAGAATAAACTAACACAAAACTTATTTACTTATTTATTCATGTATTTTCCTATAACAGTATAAATTTAATAAAAAGAGCACTCTTAAAAACGGTCGAAAGTCCTGACAGTCTAAGCAAATGCTTAACAGTGAGTAATTCAACTAATCTGTAATTTAATAAGAGATTGCCATTCTTCGGCCTTTAAATTATATTAACTTTAACATTTTATTAATTTATTAATTTATTTATTTATTTTTATATAGAAAGAATAAAGTAACACAAAACTGATTTTACTTACTTAGTATTGAGAGCTATTATTGTAAAAAGATATTTGAATTATACAATAAATATTAAAACTGCTGGAGATACTGTCAGTTGCACATAAATAACCTTTGCATGCTTCATCCTGCGACATTATTATGTTATAAGTTAATCTTATGGCTTGAGAATTTTGAGAAATCAAGCCTTAAATTCACAGGAAAGGCGTGAAACACAAAGAGGAAGAAATACACTTTTGAAGCAGCACTGAAAAATTGAATAGATTCCTCAAAATTTTCTGACTTCTTCATATAAACTACATATATAGCATACTTACGCACCCTATCTGAAATAATCCTCTCAGCTTATAGGTATTTGAAAAAAAGAACGTTGCAAAGAAGAAAAGAATGCAGTGATTCACTCTGTCACAGAATAAACGGATATTCTCGGAAAGTATATTTATTTTATTTAATCTTTAAAAGAAACGACTATCAGCAGAAAACAGAAAATATATCCCTACACTCTGACTTTCAACCTTATCATAATATAAGTACCCAGACGTAATGCTTACTGATGTACAAAGAAGGAAAATATTTAAAAAGAATACAAATATTACTTATTTATTCACATATTTTTCTACAACAGTATAAATTGAATAGTGAGAACACTGTAAAACCTTTTCTGCAAAATGCCCTGTCATTTTACTCTTTTTATGGAATAGCATTACATAACCGTAATTTCACTCTATTCTGACCATAATATGAAAATAATATGGTCAAAATAGAATTTAATTACAGTTTTCTAACCGTTTTGTATAAAAACAATCGAAAGATTTGATAGTCTGCACTATTAAAAATATACAACTAACTATTCCCACAATTCGACCGTTTTTAAAGACAACGGCTACTTGGCCGTATTATTAAGCGTATCTGGTCGTATTATTGATCATATTATGGTCAAAATACAGTTAAATTGTTGACAGATATATTGTGAAATATAATCTCCAAACAAGGACATTAAAATAATCAAGCGAAGTAAATTGTTTTTCATGTGTCAAATGTGATTTACAAAAGTAATTATCGAAAGTGTTTATGATCTAAAAGAAGGAACTGAAATTGAAAAGTGATTGCACAATCGTAAACAGATACTTTATTATAAACATTTTCGCAATACTTAAGACAAATCTATAAGACAAGCAAAACTATATCGCAAAACTATAAGACATTTATATACTTTCACTTTAAATTATCGTAAATATAAATATTGATACAAATTATTTGTTATGCTGATTTATGGTATTAATTTCCTGTTCTTTATTACTAATGATATTTTATTCATGTATTTTTTCCTCGACTCTTACTTGTAACTCAAACTCTCAAACTGAGAGATGTGTATGTTAAAGCTCTTATTAAATTTAATTTTACTTTTCTATTTATAAGTTCGGCACAAATTTAACTTCACAAGTCACTCAAAATATGCGTCTTTTTAAACAACATGAAGTTCAGACCATCAGTCACATATGCGGATAAATAAGAGATACAGGAAGAAGATATAGATTCATTTACCCTTTCCGGAGGAAAAATACCAGATGAGATGACAATCGGATATACATAAGTATAAGGTAAGCCCAATTTATCTTACCTATGTTTTTTATATTAAGAAATAGATAATTAGTTTTTGAGGATAAAAACGAATATCACGCAAATTTTATGATAGCAAAGATTAAATATTGCTAACATAAATTACGGTTATGCATCCATTTTCTATGAAAACGGTCGAATTTTAGGAATGTTTGCTGCAAATTTTTAATAGTGTGTGCAAATTCTTAACAATGAGTATTAACAGCGAGTATTAAACTAATCTGTAATTTAAGGAGAGATTGCCGTTTTTCCGTTTATAAATTATAATAACTTTAAGATTTTATTTATTTATTTATTTTTACACAGAAAAAATAAAGTAATACAAAATTGATTTTACTTACTTATTATTGATAGTTTTTACTATAAAAATTTGTGAATTATACAATAATTATTAAAACTACTGGAGATATTGTGAGTTGCACTTGAATATGCTGTGCAGTGCATGCTTCATCCTGCGCCATTATGTTATCAATTAATCACATGGCTTGGGAATTTTGAGAAATCAAGACTAAAATGCACAGGGGAAGACATAAAACACGAAGATGAAGGAAATACACTTTTGAGTCAGCGCCATAAAATTGAATTGCATCTTTTAAAAATTCTGACTTCTTCAAAGACAAAAATATATATTGCATACTTACCCTATCTAGAATAATTCTTTCAGATTATAGGTGTCTGAAAAAAAAAAGAACGTTACAAAGAAGAAAAGAATGCAGTGATTCACTCTTTCACAGAATAAACGGATATTCTCGGAAAGTAAATTTATTTTATTTAATCTTTAAAACGAGCGACTATCAGCAGAAAACAGAAAATATATCCCTACACTCTGACTTTCAGTCTTATCATAATATAAGTACCCAGACGGAATATTTACAGTAAAATGAAAAGGGAAAATATTTGAAATAATACAAATATTACTTATTTATACATATCTTTTCTACAACAGTAGGCGTTGAAGATCAAGAGTAATTAAACTAATCAGAAGGTTAAGGTTAGGGTTGCCGTTCATCTACCCTAAAGTAGGTCAACTTAAAGATTTTTCTTTTCATTATAAGAATAAAGTAACACTAAAATTGAGTTTACATGCTTATCATTCATAGTTTTTATTATTAAAAAATATTTGTGTTATTCAAGAAGTTAAAAAAAAAATGGAAGTATCGTCAGTTGCACATGAGCAATCTGTCCCCGCATCATCTTGTGACGTTATGTTTTCAGTTAATCACAAATATCATGTTAAATATGTTCAAATATCATTTTAACATGTCAAGTATCATGTTGCTAAAAAGTATAATGGTGTTGAAAAATCTGTAATAAAGCAATTTGCTACCGTTGAAATGAAACTTTTATCATATTAATAATATTAGATACTACTTTAAAAATATTATTTTTTTCTGAGGTGATTTAACGGTTTTCCTTATTTTGTTAATTAAAACTTCTTTTATAATTTATTGAATTGTTTTAAAGTTATAGTATGAATGGTTAACAGTGGCAGATCCCAAAGAAATTTCGTTTTGATCATGCTCTCCCTACTCACTGACAAAACATTTTCGATTAAGAAGAACAAAGTCGTCAAACATCAATGATATCTAAAAGGTATATATAAATATTATACAGACATACAAACAATAAATACAATAAACCCAACTGGAGTGAAAAATTAGCCAGAGCCAGGAATCGAACCCGGGACCACAGTATACAAGACTGCTACTCTAACCACTGAGCTACTCCGGCCGGTGCCTCAGTCTGCAATTCCTCACTAATAAACCATGTTGGGGAAGTCAGGCGTTATTTATGTATGTATGTTTGTTTTAGTATATATTGTATAGTATGAGTGTTTTATTATCAATGATATCGCTCACCCGCCAGAAAAGTGACACATTTCGACAAAAGTAATTTTCACAGGAAAGGCAAATGAAAATTTGCATGATTTTATTATAACATGAAATCACAGCACTTAGCTCTTCATGCAAGAGTGAAAACGTGCGTAAAAGCGTAAAACCCTTAAGAATGAAGACATAGGATGAAGTTTGGAAGGTTGGATAATTTTACCGCAACCACACAATACATACCTCTTCTTTGGTCACAAATGGACATATAGCGTAATAAAGAGATTTTCCATGTACCACACTTATGAAATTTTTTGTGTGGTAAGACACACCTATGATAGACATATTAGTCGAATAAAACGCAAAATGAATTTTTGCGAGATGTGTCACTTTTCTTGCTGGTGAGCGATATTAGAATTAAGAATAGACCGAACCAGGTTTTTTAATACCGAAATCGAAACCGAATTTCTGTAATCTTCCGATTTTTGGCCGAAAACGATAATGTCCAAAATTTTTATGAATATACATAAATGTTCATAATTATTAATTAATTATACGTGTATAGAAACACATTTCTAACAAACAATCAAACATACATATATATCTATGTGTGCGAATAAGTTTCAAACAAGAACAAAAGAAATAATAAAACAACTTTTATATTTATTACTTAACCAAACATCATAGACATCAATAATTAATTAACAATGTAGTTAAATATTGGAGAATAAATTCAATAATGAATATTTAAATCATTAAATGTGCACATCTTTTCGGTTATTTAAAATTTTGTTTTTAAATGAATTGAAATAAACTACTTGTTTTTAGTAAATTAGCATTGAATATGTTTTAATAAAAAAATAACCATTTTATAATTTATAATTATTATTAGTTTAGTAGAGATTTAAAGATAGATAAACTATATACTGAATTAAATATGTGCTTACTCCCTCCCAAAAAAACTTTGCCACTTCCTCCCGCCTCCGTAAGAAAGTTTCGAAATAGTGCCCCAGTTTGAAAATTTTATCTGCGGGTCCCAAATTGGCTCTGTTCCTCGGACCAAAAATTTTTATTTTTATATAAAGTAAAATGTAACTATTTCATCAACGACAACAGAATGACAGAAGTTTTTCAAAAAGCATACGAAACACTTCCGCAGTTTCAAAATAAACTATTTCTATTACTATTAATCTGCAGTTGTTAATGAGTACGTGAAAAGAATCTTCAAAGTTTTGTCATATATGAAATGCTTTCTTTATAATTTACACTCACGTCTTGAGTCAGTTATGACTAATAATTATAAACCGTGAAGTTCATAGCAATAATTAAAAAGTGCCTCATTTGAGACGATACAGCTCAAATGAATGAGTAATGTTGAAATTTTCCTAAGGAAGAATTACTTTATTAGATTATCTTTTAACTGCAAAAAATTAAATTTTATATGTATATTACTGTTTTTAGTTTTTTTTTTCTTTAAAGTCAGATATTGACAGAAAAACTTCATTTGTTCTGACAGACATCATTGTAGTGATAGGAATGATGCAGCCTGACGCTATTTTAGGGTTACTTCGCTCACGCGAAAAGACACGCTCACTAATGAAAATCGTATGGGAGATTTTTTTTTAATATCTCGTGTGAATTTCAATATTTCAATATTTTTTTTCTATTTTTTCATTGGATAGTTGAGGTACATTTATCTACGACTGTTATTACTTTAGTTGTACTAGCGTTGCTGCCTGTCGCTATTTAAGGCTGCGCTCAAATCCAAAAGGGCAACTTCCTGCCATAAGTTTTAATTTATTTTTGTTCGAAAATGCATAAAACTAGCTGGTGATGTTGTCCAGAATCTATGTCATCGAGCTGTTTTTTCCATTTCTTTCAAACGCAGTAGATCTTTCAGAAAATATTGTCCAAGTGGACGTTTTGAACCAAATTTCCGCGCGAAAGTAGAAAAATCAATCAAGAGCGGGCAAAAAACGGGTTTGTCCCGTGATCGAAATGGCTTATAACTCAATGGGTAATTGATTGATGAAAAAAAAAATGAAAAAAAAAAAAAACAGTTCAATTCCAAATCGCTTCTACGGCCAGGCTTTCCAATTTTATATCTTTCCGTTAAAAAATGAATTTGTAAATGTATCAGAACGTTTTGCGCTTGTTGGGCAGAGCAGTTAAGAACAGCCTTAAGCCATGGTTACAGCATAAATCTTTTTTATGATGCGCTACAGAGCAACCATCTAGCGTAAGTCCGACACGTTGTTTACACTTGTCACGGCTGACAGCTATTCTCACTAAAGGCATGCGTCAGATTTAAGATTTGTAATTTTATCTACTTTGCGAACTACGTTATGTAGCTGTACAAACTGATGACACAATTGAAATGCCACGCCACTTGTTTGAGACAAATGTAATTATTCTGACAATAGATTAATTTTAACTCAATTGTTCTAATTGGTAATTAAACCATATGAGATGTAAATTTTCCAACTGGGCGAAAAATGTGCGGACCAGAATTCGAAACCGGGATCTCTTGGCTGAAGACGCCAATGCTCTATCCTCTGAGCTATCCCGGACGAATCTGGTGGATCTAATTCACCCTGTTAGCCTTGTTGGTTATAGCAACTGGTCTGATAGCTGAATCAGCTCAACAGAACAAATATTTACCAATTAGAATAATTGTGTTAAAATTAATCTAATGTAATTACGTTTCCGGCGTTTTCTGGAGTTCCACTACCTGTGATTTGTTCTGTTGAGATGATTCAGATGTCAGAGTAGTTGGTATAATCAATAAGGTTAGCTAGTTGAATTAGATCCACTAGATTCGTCCGGGATAGCTCAGATGGAAGAGTATTGGCGGCTTCAGCCAAGATATCCCTGGTCCGAATCCTGGTCCGGACATTTTTCGCCCAGTTGGAAAATTTACACCTCATATTCTGGCAGTAACATTTTCCTTATTGAAATAACTCCATGTCTATATTTAAAATTACATTTCTGTCAAAACCGAACTGAGTATACTTTCGAATTAATAACTTTTATTTCTCCTGTGACTTTTAGAATACATGGCAGATTGAAAGTCGCAGAAAATCAAAAGATAAGAAATTACAGAAAATCTTCAATATTAAACCAATATTGTTTTATTGACAGTATTTTGGCTTATCTTGGCAATATTACCATGCTACATTCTCCAGCATTACGTGTTTATACTTTCACAATTTCTCGTCATTGTTAGAAATAATTAATTTGCCATTTTACTGTCAATAATTTTCCAATATTGAGGTTCCGTTGTAAATGTTTCCAATATTTAGCCAATATTTTTTTAATAGTTCACTCCATCTTCATTGACAGCATTTCTACTGTAAAGCCAATACACAACAAACATTATTTCTACTGTGACTTTTGTACTACCCAGTATTTAAATTGCATTTTAAATTCAAAGATTGTATAGTAATAATAAAAAAAAAGACATTGCTTGAGAAATCGCCAATATTTTAGCTTTTATCCTGAGAACTATATATAAAAATCATGCAGCGTGAAATGCTCCACCATTAATAATGTCATAAAGATAAAACATTAATTACGATGCTTTTAAGTTACTTAAATCCTCATTATTAATTCAAATAAAGTAAGATTTGAAACGAACGTTTTTAAGTACTCAATTTTTGATAATTTCTTTTTATCTTTTACAAGTAAGATTTTTTTTTTATTTAGCTCAATATCTTTCCTGAGAGTATAATTTTATTTTTCTCCAATTCCTCCATAAGAACTGGATAAATAAGAAATATTTCTACACAAAGACAAACTAAGTTCAAAGAATTGCAAACATTTTAATGCATCTGCCGAAAAAAATAGAAGCTTTCTCCAAATACTTACCTTAAAATCTTACGGAAAATTTGTTCCCCACTTTGATGCTTGAGCACGATTCATCGTGGACTTCTTTCTTGGAAACAATGGAAGCATAAATTTTTAATGATTCGAAATCTTCTGTGTTTGAGGAGTGATTTTTCTCATTATTTGTCACAAAGAAATTTGTTTTATTTTTTTTATATGTCAGTAAGCTTCAACCATGTCTATATAGTGAGGTGTTCATAGTAACTGAAAACTAAATGCAACGATTGTTTTTTTGTTTTTTTTTATTAGCATCAAAATATTTTTTGGAAATATGCACGACGTTTTAAAATTAATGTATAAACGCATGTAAAATGGTGAATTCACAAAAACAAATGTTTTTTAATCGCATATTCTGTGCTTATTGGAGCTTAAAGGAGCCTGTATTTGAGAGAAAAGATTGCTTTCCTTTAAAGTGATATAATAAGTTACAGCTATTCTGTTTTCTCTCTTTAAAAAAAAAATTCTATCAGCTAAAATTACATTGATACGAAGACATGAAATAAGTAAAATATACAGAAAAAAAGAGAGAATAGTGTTGCTAAGTGCCCAAATTTGCAGAATTTCCAAGACCCGTCTTGTGGAACCAACCTCGCGGAACGTCAAAGGTCTCAATTTTCTATATGCACAATTTCTTTTGTACCAGGCTATTCGTTAGTCTCCATTGAGTGGAACTTAATACAGTAACATATGAGTAAACAGAATCTATCTAACTAGTCTTCTGGAACTGCCTCCCGAGATGTCAAAGGTCTCAATTTTCTATGATGCATAATTTCTTTTAAATTTCTTTTAGCAAAACGCTAGTCATTAGTCTTCATTGAATGGAACTTAATACAGTAACATATGAATAAACAGAACCTGTCATACCAGTTTCACGGAATTACCTAGTGAGATGCCAAAGGTCGCGATTTCCTATGACGCGCAAATTATTTTACATTTATTTAGTACCATGCTGTTCGTCAGACGTCATTGAGTGGAACTCAATACAGTAACATATGAGTAAACAGAACCTGTCTAACCAGTCTCGAGGAAACGCCTCGCAAGATGCCAAAAGTCGCGATTTTCTATGATGCGCAAATTCTTTTACATTTATTTAGCAACTTTCTATTCGTTAGTCTTCTTAATACAGTAACATATGAGTAAACAGAACCTGTCTAACCAGTCTCGTGGAATCACCTCGCGAGACGTCAAAGGTCGCGATTTTCTATGACGCGCAAATTATTTTACATTTATTTAGTACCATGCTATTCGTCAGTCTTCATTGAGTGGAACTCAATACAGTAAGATATGAGTAAACAGAACCTGTCTAACCAGTCTCGAGGAAACACCTCGCGAGATGGCAAAAGTCGCGATTTTCTATAATGCGCAAGCTATTTTACATTTATTTAGTAACATGCTATTCGTTAGTCTTCTTAATACAGTAACATGTGAGTAAACAGAACCTGTCATACCAGTTTCACGGAACTACCTAGTGAGACGCCAAAGGTCGCGATTTTCTATGATGCTCATATTATTTTACATTTATTCAGTACCATGCTATTCGTCAGTCTTCATTGAGTGGAACTCAATACAGTAACATATGAGTAAACAGAACCTGTCTAACTAGTCTCGAGGAAACACCTCGCGAGATGCCAAAAGTCGCGATTTTCTATGATGCGCAAATTCTTTTATATTTATTAAGTAACATGCTATTCGTTAGTCTTCTTAATACAGTAACATATGAGTAAACAGAACCTGCCTAACCAGTCTCGTGGAATCACCTCGCGAGACGTCAAAGGTCCCAATTTTCTATGATGCACAATTTCTTTTAAATTTCTTTAGTAACATGTTAATCGCTAGCTCCATAGTAGAATTTAATACAGTAAAACCTGCCCTTACTGTAGTAAGATAAAGCCTGGCCAATCAGTCTCGTGGGAAACTAAAGGTCGCGATTTTCTATTATGCGCAATTTCTTTTACAATATGAAAACAAGTAAATAACGCAAGGAAAGGGAAATGTATCGCTAGAAAAGTAAGTAAAGTTATTTTCAAACATATATGAAGGCGTATTGAGACTTTCCACATGTAAATGGAAAAGTTGCATTTTGAATTAAGAAAGGAGCCTATTTTTTAGGTAAGCGAAAAGATTACATTAAAGTGAGACAAAAATTACAGCTATTCTTTTTCTTATTTTTCTTACTACCCTATTGATAGAGAAAGCCCGATTTTTACTTTCTTCTATCTTTACAAGAAGGAAGTATTGGTTTCATGAAAATTTTCGAATTCCAGTTTTCGACGGATTTACACGTTTTATGGGTCATAGATTCCAAAAAAACATGTTTTTACAAAATGTCTGTCTGCGAGTCTGTCTGTCTGTCCGTCTGTCTGTATGTGACACAAATTTTGTGGGCGCTCTATCTCAAGAACTAATGCACGGAATTTAATAAAAATTTATATTCAGGTAGTCCATGATATAGATTGGTGCTGATTAGTTTTTCGTGTAAATCGCCTTACAGGTGGCGCTGCTATGTAGCATTTTGCAGGATTTCCGCAAAAGCTCTATCTCAAGAACTAATAGACAGATTTTTATAAAACTTCAGATTCCGTTAGTCCTTGACATGAATGGAAGCTGTTTATGTTTTGGTGTAAATCGCCTAAGAGGTGGCGCTGCTATGCTGCATTTTGCAGGATTTACATTATTTTCGCAGTAGCTCTATCTCAAGAACTAATGCACACATCTTCATCAAACTTCGGATTTAGTTAGTCCTTCATATGAAATGATGCTAACTACGTGTTGGTGTAAATCGCCCAATAGGTGGCGCTGCTGTGCTGCATTTTGAACTATTTCCTCAATATCTCTATCTCAAGAACTAATGCACGAATTTTCATCAAACTTCAGATTTAAGTGTAACTTGATTAATATTGCTGCTGATTATGTGTTGTTGCAAATCGCTCAACAGGTAGCGCTTCTATGCTGCATTTGTCATGATTTACGCAATACCTCTATCTCAAGAACTAATGGTAGAATTTTCCTCAAACTTCATATTCAGTTAGACGTTGACATAAATTGGTGATAATTAGGTTCTGGTGTAAATAACCCAATAGGTGGCGCTTCTATGCTGCATTTTGCTGGATTTACACGATTTCAGTGACAGTCATGCCTCGAGAACTAATGCACGGAATTTCATATTTTTAGAATTCTCATGATGAACACAGATTGCCATTTAATTTGGCACTAAAATAGTGAATTTTGAAGTATTGACATGTATGAGATAGAAGAAAGTTTTGTGATGGCCACAACATACTAGTTTAAATTTTGGAGAAACTCACATTCTCATATGCATACAGGGTGTTTCACTATCAGACCGACAAACTTGCAGGAGGTGTAGGGGGCACAGAGGCGACTCGGAATTACATCAATGCAAGGTCCAAAATTCCGTAGTTTGAGAGTTATGCTGCAAAGAAGCAGAGAAAAAGAACACAAACAGCAACACATTATTGGGACGGAAAACATTTTATTGAAAGGTTGTAATACAGAAGGTGTTCGAAATTACGACCAGAAGTCCTCAGGCAAGCTAGACAGCGACACTGCGTGGAATTCCTTGCATTCTGGAAGATTTCTGGCGTGCCACGTATCCTCCCGGCAGCTACAGATAATCGAGTGGAGAGGTCTTCAACTGAAATAACAATGGGCCGCTGTCAAGCCTGCCTTATGACTTCCGGTCGTAATTTCGAACACCTTCTATAGTATAACCTTTCAATAAAATGCTTTCTGTCTCATTAAGGATGTATTCCGATCCAAACTGCTTATTTTCTGATTCATTTTTAAATTCATTTTTGCTCTCAAACGCATCAAACTAGGAAATTCTCTTATTTAGAAACTACGTAATGTGCCGTGCTTCTCGATTTCTTGATAAATACAGAAAATATTGTAAAAAATGCTGTCAAAATCGGCGTTTTGAACCGAAATTTCCGGAAGCGGGTAATCTGGGGATGAAAAAAATTGTCATACTGAGAAAATAATTGCTTAAAAATCAAATTCTAATTAATTGATCGAAAATAGAAATCACACGGCACCTTATACAACTCTTCAAAAATCACCCCAGCAAGTTTCATGTTTTTACTTTTAAAAGTGAGTCTGAAAATGTCTCGGAAAATTCGAGCTGTTGAGGGTGGAAAAATATTTTTTCGAATACACCCTTAATGTGTTGCTGTTTCTGTTCGTTTTCTCTGCTTCTTTGAACCTCAGCTCGCAACTACGGCATTTCCGACCCTGCATTGCTATGTGATTCCGAGCCGTCTCTGTGATTCCTACACCCCCTGCAAGTTTCTAGGTCTAGTAGTGAAACACCCTGTATATATATATATTACATACGTAAATAAAAAAGGAAAAATTAATTAATTTAATTTCTTGTAAATTACTTAAATCTCTATCGTTTGTTACATTAATGTAAGAGTTTAAACCATTACTTTTTAATCGGAATGTAATATAATGTACATTTTATTTTAGCTTTAACAAAAGAGTTCTTTTCTTTACTCTATTTCAGTTTCGTAAGTGAGAATATAATTTTATTTTCTTTCGATTCCTTCAAAAGAATTGGATAAATAAGAAATCGTTCTTCTCAAGGTAAACTGAGTTAAAAGAACTGAAAACTTTTAAATGCATTTCTCTCAAAATAAAAACTGCTCTTCTCAAACATTCACCTCAAAATCTTATGGAGAATTTATTTTTTACTGGAATACTTGTGCACGATTGCCATGGACTTCTGAAATGGAAACAATGGGACTATACATTTTTAATGATAGGTATTCTGTTGCGTTTGAAAAGTGATTTTTCTCTTTATTATATGATTAGTTTTTTAGTAACATTGAATCTTTTAGGTAGATTCCTTTACAAATGTAAGAAATTACCTATTGCAACCGTCCGAAGAAAGCGATTTCGGAATACTTCGCTTTAGTTCGCTTGTAGTTTCATCAAGCATGACCTCAGAATCCAATACCAGCCTCCTTTTGAATGTTGATTTTCATACAGGGTGTTCCAAAATTCGACCGAAAAATTTAGACGGCATTAGAGGATGACAAATTGCCATAGAACATGGGGTCGCAAACTACGTATTTAATCAAAAATACAGGGTGTTTCATACGAACTCAGTTTGGGTTAACGGTAATAACTATCAGAAAACTGATGTATCTATACTAATAAAAGAATAAATGGCTCTCTCTCTCTGTGTGTGTGTCTGTCTGTGTGCGATGGCTAGCGAAAACTACCGCACGTAGAAGTCTGAAATTTCAGATGTGATTAGTCCAAGAGAGGTCCTAATACACCTGAGGCTCGGATTTTTAATTTTTTAAGGGCCAGGGCCCCTGGGCCCCTTTTAGTTTTTATGCACTAAAACGTTAATAACATGCCTCTTTTCTATCCGATCTTCTTCGTTTTAGGGGTGAATTATCCTTTTGGTTTCTGCCCCATTTCTACATTTCAGTTAAGACCCTGGCACCCTTGCAAGGGGCCCGGTACAGGGTCCCTTGAAGTTTTAGTGCACTAAATTGTTAATAACATGTATATTTTCTATCCGATCTTCTTCGTTTTTGGTGTGAATTCTTCTTTCAGTTTCTGCCCCATTTCTACATTTCAGTTAAGAACCTGGAAATTTCGCAAGGGGACCAGTGCAGGTCCCCTTGAAGTTTTAGTCCACTAACTTTTTAATAACATGCCTCTTTTCTATCCGGTCCTCGTCGTTTTTGGGGTGAATTCTCCTTCCAGTTTGTGCCCCTTTTCTACATTTCAGTTAAGACCCTGGCACCCTGTCAAGGGGCCCAGTACAGGGCCCTTTGAAGTTTTAGTGTACTAAATTGTTAATAACATGCCTCTTTTGTATCCGATCTTCTTCGTTTTTGGGGTGAATTCTCCTTTAAGTTTCTACCCCATTTCTACATTCCAGTTAAGACCCTGGCACCTTTGCAAGGGTCCCGGTACAGGGCCCCTTGAACTTTTAGTGCACCAAATTGTTAATAAATTGCTTCCTTTTTATACGATCCTCATTTTGGGGATACTTTCTCCATTTAGTTAAACTCCCGTGTCTACATTCCAGTTAAGACTATGGGCCCATCTAGGGTCCTGTAGGGCCCGGTCCAGGGCCCCTTAAATTTTTTGTGTGCCATGCGTTTTTTACACCCTAATTTTCTGACCTTCGCAATGCGAAATTTTAAAGTTGAGTCTTAAACTGTTCTCTTTAGACCAACAATCACATATTTTTATTGGGGCCCTAGGGCCCTTTTTTAAGCCTTCCCCCAATTTTTTTACGCATTTCTTTTAAATTATATCCTAATGATTAATTCGTACCCTATGATTAATCTCAACTAATCGAAGATTCAAAACGCTAAGTAATAAAAGGTTGTAATATGTTTTCATGTTAGGGCCTTTTCTCAACTATCAGTTGGCCCCTTTTGGGCCCCCTATTATAACTCCCTTAAAAATAGTCAGATTCACTGGCTTTTTTTTTTTCTAACAACATCTTAGGTTCTCCAGCTATTACATAACCGACAAAAAAAAAAAAATAAATAAATAAAAAATCAGGCTTTAACTACCACCAATTTTGAATATAAATCGTCTTCTTAGGACCCTTGGTGCATCTTCTTTAAAAATTATCCGAATTCCTTGCAATTTTCTTTACCATAGTTCTAGCGTCCTCAGATTACATTAAAAACTACTAAAAAGTGTATTTATACCAAACTACATGCCACTGAAGTCCCTTCCTCATTGGGGCCCGGTACAAAGTCCCTTGAAGCTTTTGCATCATAAATTGTTAATAAATTGCCTCTGTTAATCCGATCTTCATATTTGGAACAATTTTTCCATTTAGTTATTCTCCAGTTTCTATATTCCAGTTAAAGTCCTGGGGTACCTTAGGACCCTGTAGGGCCCGATCCGGGGTCTTTTGAACTTTTTGTGTGGTATGCATTTTTTACATCCTAATTTTCTCACCTTCTCATTGCATAATTTTAAAATTAAGTCTTGGACTCTTCCCCCTAGACCAACACTCTCATATTTTTATTGGAGCTCTAGGGCCCTTTTTTAAGCATTTACCCCATTTTTACGCATTTCTTTAAAATATTATTCTAATGATTATTTCATACCCTATAAGTAATTTTGACTAATTGAAGATCTAAAACGCTAAGTACTAAAACATTTAAACATTTTTTCATGTTAGGGCCCTGCGGGAACACTGTTATAGCTTTCTTAAAAATGGCCCAATTCACGAACTTTTTTTCCTAACAACTTCTTAGGTTCTCCAGCTACTACATGAACGACAAAAAAAATTGCAGACTTCAGCTACCACCAATTTTGAATATTAATCGTCTTCATGGGGCCTTTGTTGCAGCTTCTTTAAAAACTATCCTATTCTATATCAATTTTCCTTAACATAGTTTTAGCGTCTTCCAGCTACTTTAAAACCCCTAAAAAATGTTCTTATACCCAACTACATTCAGTTAAGACCCTGGCCCCTGGGCCCAGTCTTTCTTTATACCTCAACTACCACCTTTTTCGAACATTAACCTCCTTTTTCTGCATTAGCTTACGTCTACTCACTACAACTGTATATTAAAAATCGCGTTACTTTAAAGGTAACTTTAGATAAGGGATTTCATCCGTTTATTAAATATTGTGTTAATGCTAACATTGATTCATGAAATTTACAAGGTGAGGAGCCTATTTACACCGCTTGGTGGCTCGTTATTTCCTCGGGTTTAAGGGCCCAATTTCAACGGGATTTGCTTCCTTTAACTTAGATTACAATTCAGCTACTTTCTGTATTATGAAATTTTATCTTAGACTTTAATTACCAATATTTTCTAACATTAATGGCGCATTCTTTTTTTTTTTTTTTTTTTTCTTTTTTCTGAGAGCTTGATTCCCACGAGGTTTGGCTCACTCAACTTGGTTTTCGATTGTCTCTGGCACGTGCGGGCACTTCCGATAAATGCTGCCATATGTAGTGGGGATCTAGAGTACAGGTTCGTTCGGAAAGAAGTTTGATAGGAACACATTAGCCGCCGCGGAAGGCAATGGAGCCTCCGAAATTAGGTTCATTTAAAAGAATTTCCAAATATATAAAATCATACAAACTTAAGTTTTGTTTAAGGTTATTATTTACAAATCCCGGGCAACGCCGGGCGGGTCTGCTAGTATTATAATAAAACATTAAACAGACGTCCTCACCTTTGTTGTAAATGTGATAACTCGAAACGAAAGTAGTAGAAGCCATTATATGCGCCAGTCGTATGTACTTAATGCCCCACATTTTGGACTATGATTATCAATTTATACGGCATCATCGATTGCTTCAGTAACTTGTTTTTCTAGATCTTTTGTAATGCTAACAAATTTCACGCAAAACAAGGTACATTGCAATGTTTTTATTTTTCTAGAAATTTTTACCCTCAACCCGAATTCAGTTAGGATAAAACACCCTGTATTTGTGACTAAATAAGTGGTTTCCAACCCTATGGTCTATGGAAAAGTTTCATTCTTTTGATGTTTACTATTATCCCTCTGAATTTGTCGGTCGAATTTTGAATCACCTTGTATATATATACATATATATATATGTATGGTCTTTGTCATGCAGCAGCACTCTTATTTATAAATTAATTTAGATGTAACGAAATATGTGTATTGGCCTTACCAAGTTCGCGACCGAGTTCATTGCCCAGATTGGTCCGCCACAAACTTATTTCGAAATGGAGGCCTCATAAAGATTTCAAACTAAACAAAATCCAAATTTAATTTTTTCTTAAGTGTTAGGCCTTGTTACAGGGAATCCCGAGAGTTTTTTGTTTTCCTTCTATCTTAAAAAAATGGCTGAGAATAACAGTTTGAAATTCTAGACAGTTTGAAATTCTAGTTTCGAAACAAGACAACTATACATTTGAGCAATTTTTGAAACAAGACATTGAAAAAATAAGTGAATTATGAACTTTAGTGAACGCAGTTTCACGCAAATTATCTTTCATTGTTGTTGTCAGACCAACTCTCATACGCAGAAAACTATATATTCATATGCACTACACTGAGAAAAACTCTGTCACTGGTATCTAGAAAATAAGTTATGCCTCTAGAAAAAATAATTCCATGTCATCCTTATAAATTCTAGTTTCCTTTTCCAGAGAGTTTTAGCTATCCCTATTAAAATTCAAGGGCGTTTTCCTATATTATCGTGGTGAAACTTATTTAAAAATCTTTGCAAATAAATGCGAACACAAGAAATGAGTTTTAGTAACTATAATTTTAGCTTATGAGTTAATTCTAGAAATCAAGTGATAGTTTCTTGCAATTCAAACGATTCACAATATAATGTACCGTTTCATCACCTAGAGAGCTATAGACTAGAAATTCTCGATCATTTCGTCTTTTTAGTTTATTTGTTTACTTTATTCGCATAACTTGCAAATTTATATTTCTAGTTTAGGGATTTCGAAAATGATAACAATTCGTTCTAGATGAAGGAAGAATATTATTTTTTTCAGTGTAGCATCTAATTCTCACCAAGCTTGGTGACGCAATTTAGAATGGCCAAATTTGTCGACAAAAAAATAATTCGAAGTAAAAGAAGCTAACTTGTCAATAGCTGATTAATTTTGTGAAATTAACATTCAAATTCAGCATTGACGAAAACTGTGAACAAATATTCTCTAATCTGGTTCTTCGCATTTTAACTTCGTGCTATCGAGTATAATTACCTAAAATCTTAGTACCAAGAAACAAGGAACCTTAATCTTTCTCCCGGTACAGATTGTAAGAACAGTTTACATTACGGTGTTCCAAAATTAAGAAACCAAGATCTAAGAATTGTCGAAATCACTATTGTAATCTTTCTATTATACTACTTCTTCACATATTTTAATTACATAATGTAATAAAACTGAGACTATTAAATAAAATGTTCGTAGTCTTATTTAAATCATTGTTATTAATCAACAAAATATACTTATTTTTTTCTGTGAAAAAGGTGTAAGTACTTTTTTTTTCACTTTTATAAGTTCTCTTTTTTGCTTTAGTTCAATTTTCTACACGAGAATGCAATTTCATTTTCTTTCGATTTTTCTAGATCTGGAAAAATAGGAAATAGTTCTTCTCAAAGCCAGGCTGTGTTAAAAGAACTGCAAAATTTTAAAAGTATCTCTGTCGAAAAAAACTGCTCTTCCCAATAGCTACCCTTAATATTTTACGGAAAATTTATTTCCCAGCAAAATGACTGTGCACGATTTGCAGTGAAATTGCATTGTGGAAATAACAGCAGCATAAATTTTAATGACAGAAATTTTGATATGTTTCAAGAGTGATTTTTCTCTTTAATGCAAAAAAAAAAAAAAAAAAAAAAAAAATGCGTTACATTTGCCTTAGAAAATTCAAGGCCTATCTTTATTGACTAAGTGTGCTAATATCGAAAAGAGAAATATCTCAGGAAGAGCAATTATTATTTTTTTATTAACATTTAATCATTTTGGAATATTTATATAGTGTTAAAAAATTAATGAATCAAGATCTAAGTGTTCGTTAAAATTGGTCGATTCGGGTTATTGTGAATAAAATTAATTACTGGCAGCTTTAAGGTGCACATAATTTATGACATGTAACGGTTATAAAGCTATTATTTCACACTTTCAATTACATTTTTTTTGCTTCAATTACATTTAGTTATTGGTGCTATTGGATGTTAGTTGTATCTAAAATTGTCTATTCACTGTTACCCCAGATGTTCAAAATTTTACAAGGTCAAAAGGGTTCTTGCGAACATTTATTTTTGTGTCGGGATGCTGTAATGCAAAATAAAATATATCAAGTTCATACGCTAATTATTTTACCTCAGCTGACTTGCCCGGCATTGCCAGAGACCGTTATAATAACCTTAAAATACCTAAATTCAGAGTTGCATGAATTTACATTTTCAATCGAAAATCTTTCCAAACTAACCTAATTTTGGAGTACCACTGCCTTCAGTGGCGTGCAACCTCGAATTTCTCTCGTTTTATATTTTTAAATGAAAATCTATCCAAAATAACCTAGAATTTCTAGCCGCCTCCCCCCCCCCTCCCATTACTCCGCAGTATACATCGAGGGTGGAAGAGTGCTACGCACTCTCTTTTGAATTTAAATTTTTAAACAAAAATCTTTCCAAACGCACCTAATGTTTTAAACCCCGCTGCCTTGTATTTTTAAACAAAAATCTATCCAAACGAACAAAGGTGTCCTCATTATAACGTTGACAGATTTAATTTCAGTCATTTAGATACATTAAACTTTCAATACTGAATAGAAATTCCTCAGGAAACCTAAAGTTTCAGCTCTAAAGTCAGTCATGATTTCACACGAAGTTTAATACGACCGAATGTAGAACAAAACACTTGGGAAAAACTGTTCATAATAACCTCATAATACAAAAAGTAGGGGTAATTATGAACATCGTTCTGTAGGTCCTTGAAAATTATTTGGAGCAAAAACTTAGTGATATTCTGTTTATATAACTTAAGAATTTTATTTTTGTTAAGACTAGTTACAGTTTTTATAACTTAACAATTATTGATTAAGAACAACGACTTACCTTGATTTTAACCTATAGAAACGAAGCATATTCACAGGTTCTTCAAAACTGTTTGTCACTTTCAAATAGAAATTGAACAAAAATTTGGTTTCGTTTTCGTTTGTGGCTCAAAACCTGAGTTTCGGCAAAAATGGTACCAAAAATTCGGCCGGACTGAAACTATTTGTATTCCAAAAACCTCGTTTCTTCCTTCGGAAATTTTCAACATTAATCATTGGCTCAAATGAGACATTTATTTATTGCTATCAACTTCACTGTTAGTCATGACTGACTCAAGACGTGAAAACAAATTATAAAGCAAGCAATGCATATGTGACTAAGCTTTGAAGGCGCTTTTCATATGCTCATTAAAAAGCTGCAGACTAGACAACAACAGAAAATTTTTAGTTTGAAACCGCAGAACTGTTACGAATACTCCATGAAATTGACAAAAAAAAAATAAAATAAAATAAATAAATAAATTAACAAGTGGGATAAACTCACCAAAACAATTAGTTTTCGAGCTGTACATGGGATTCATACTGCAGCGTCTATATGACAGTGTGATAGCTTTCCAAAATTTTCATAAAAGTGAAAAACATACGTTTATTTGATAACCGGTAAGAAGAAGAAATGGCATAAAACTTATATATTTGTAAAAATATTTCTATGAACTTCGCTACAAAAAGTTTAATTGTTAATAGTAATTCTAAAAGGACATCCTTATACAGAATTTGTATTTTATATGTAACGCTACCCCCAACCATAAAAAAACAACTGCTGATGCGTACAGAACAAAATGTTTGAAAGGTGTGTCAAACATATCATTACAAACTTTTGTAAAAACAAACTAGCTTTAAGAAAGCGGTATTCTACTTAGATAAAAATAATTCCAGAATTATTTTGCAGTTATTATTTATTTTCGAATCATGTGAGCTTCTACATTCGGCATCTAGTTCTGTGGAACTCCTTCTTTTCAAACGCCTTCCTGCAAATGTACCTTTGCACAATGAAAATACCTTCTGATCGCACACCTTGTTTTTATCCAAAAATTCCCATGAACTCCAGTAAAAAATTTTAATTGCTAATAACAGTTTGAGAAGGACATACTTCTGCAGTACTTTCATTTTATACATGTATCCCCCTCCCCTCCCCCCACGAAAAAAAAAGAAAATAATGTTTTTGCTTGTAATACAAAATACAGGGGGAGAGTGTATGAAAGACTTCATTACAAACTTTGGTACAAACAAACTAGCTTCCTGAAAGCATATTCTACTTAGATAAAAATAACTACATCATTGTTATTACAGTAAACTACATTACATATAGTTATTACTTATTTGCGAAACATAGGGTAAAGTCTAGGATAGTTGCCCCCCCCCCCCCTTAACAAATAACTATATTTTCTTTTTTTTATAGTAATGTTTTTTGTATCGCACATATAACGTATCTACACCAAATTTTGTGTAGAACTTCATGAAAAAATACTACTGAAATATAAATGCTTGATAAAATGATATTTTTTTTCAAATAAACTTAATGATTTTGTCCATCTAATCCCCGGCTTCAGGTTTAGACGCCACACTGGATCGGTTGGTTGTAGGTTGTATTTATGACGGCCAATTATCTGCACGAGGGATATAGGCCCAGGGGGGAGTGCCCTTCGTGGGGGTCTTTCTAAGGGAACCTAACCCGTATTAACGCTTGGAAATCCAAGGTTCGAAGAAAACCACGAAATCTCCGAACGATTAGGCCGACGGGCGCGATTGGGATCGAACCCAGCACCTCCCGTCTACCAGCTTCGAGAGCAGAACCTCTCAGCCACTGGTGGGGCTAACTGGATCGGAATAGATGCTCCAACAGTAGCTCTGGAAGTTAGAAGAAATATGGCTGCAACCTGTAATTAACACATTACTCAATACATATTTCAACAACATACACTAAATGTTTCATGAAAAATCTCTAAATACATTACATTGAATCTTCTACTATTAGTCCAAGAGTCGACAGCACAAAAACTTATGTTATCAAGCACAAGAAAAAACCTTTATTTTATGGAAGAGTAGAAGTAGAGGAAGCTAATGATCCATGTCTGCCGGAAGTGAAGTAGTGCATATGCCAAAAATTAATACCACCAGTGGTTGACTCGTAGATTTATCATTGTGTTTGTCCTACAAACAAAGATATGAAAACATGGATAGTTGTAGGGCAAACACAATGATAAACCTACGAGTCAACCACTGGTGGTATTAATTTTTAGCTTATGCACCTCTTCACTTCCGGCAGACATGGATCATTAGATTCCCCTACTTCTACTCTCCCATAAAATAAAATGTTTTTTTCTTGTGCTTGATAACATAGGTTTTTGCGCTGTCGGCTCTTGGACTGTATCTCTATCTTGTGAGAACATGCAACAAAAGCCGAACTGACCTTTTTTGATGAATATAGCATTTATTTGAAGAAATAAATCGCCGAATTTTCGTCTAGAGCGCTTTTTTATAACGACAGAGAGTAGAAGAACGTCATTAGCTCCGTCAAATGTCCATTAGTTCAAATACAGTGACTGAGGCGACTATCCCGATGAGGCATCTAACCTGGATTTACCCTATGTGCTTCGAAATTCGACAGCTAGTGCTGGGACGGCCCCCTTCCCCTTTTTTAAAACGCTTTCACGCGAAAGTCCTGTACAATGAAAACACCGCTATAGTATCGCATAAATGGTTTTCGATGTGTACCAGAGTCTACCTAATTTGTATCAAGATACCAAATGCAACTACAAGAACTATGTCCTATAAATGCATTCTTCATAAAACTGGATCTCACGAGGCTCCTGCACGTGTCTTTTTGTACCCGACTCGTGATCGAAAATTCTGGTTAAAGTTAACCTGATACAGAACCAGAACAGGAAAAAATTAATCCATATTTTAGTACAATTATGGAAAAATAGTCTACAATTATATCGCTAATAATCAGTTTTTATTTATTATTATTTTTTAACATATACATTCATTAATATTCAAATACATAATTTATTTTTCATTTACAAAATATTCAGGACTTTCTTTTAAAATGTCTTGTCAACTAATATTCGACCCATAATCCGAAATATTTAAAGTGGACCCAACCTGTACCAAAAAATTTAGTGTCAACCTGACGGTAAAACGGGTAGCTCGACTCGTTGCAGGCACCTACCTTAAGCCTTAAAAATTAGATTTTAAAAAATAACCTTTTGACAAAGTTTTATTTTGATTAGCACCTATTGAATAAACATGGCATCGTATGGGGTATGATTTTTTTAAATATGCAATATAGAATATAATTTTAATTATACCAATATATTAAATACATATATTTAAATAATTCGTAAGCTAGAGCGTCAACGGTTTCATTTTATCGCAGAGCTAGCTTTTTTTCTGAGAGTGCAGACAGACAGATCTTAGTGATAAAACTGTTATACGGAACTTTAATAATTTCAGTTTTATTTCTTTCAGTAACATACTTGCTACAGTATTAATTATTAGCGTTTATATCGCTTTTTTACATACTGTACACTTTCCTTCATACAAAAAAAAAAACTATGAAAGAAGTATGTATTTTATTTATTTATATTACTGAAAAAGTGCATGATAACTTAATTAAACTATTTTCTGTAATAACAAAATTAATTCAATTATATTACGGATAAAAAAAAGTACTCACGCAAACAAAAAATCTTCTTGATATTTTTAAGACAGGGAAGTTTTAAAAGCTGTTTTGTTTCGATTCACTAGTTTATAAACAATAGTTTATTGCTTTGTTTTCAAACAATGGTAGGAAAAAAATTGCGATGAATACAATGAAAAATTTTTCCTTTAATGGATGAAAAGATATTGATTTATACTTTCAATATAAAATTTATTTTATTATTTCACAAATTAAGCGAATGAAAATATATTGATTTATACTTTTAATCTAAAACTGTTTTAACTTGTAATTTTTTAACCACCTAATTTGAAAGCTTTTAGGCTTGAATTAGGTAATGAATAAAATATTTTTAAAAAATAAATAAACATATAAACCTTTTACATTTTAATAAAAGCGATCAAAGAATCGCTACTAAACTTCAAAACTTTTAAACATTTATATTTATTATTTTGCATGTTAGATATATTATTTGCATCCACAAGACAAAAAGGAAACTTTCCATTAATTTATTATACTTATTTTTTATACAGCTTTCCAAGTTTTAGAAAACTGGAGAATCAAGTGAAGAATAGAACAAATCGTTTATGTATGCATACACAGTAGCGGCTCGTGGCTGGCTATTTCTGGGGCTCTAAATGCGTTGCTGAAAATTTTCTTCATTTCTTACCATTATTTTTTAGAAGAAATCTTTTACTTGTTTAATGGCTGAACGTTCTGCCAATAAAAAGAGACAAAGATTTCGCTTAAAAAATAGTGGTAAGAAAAAAATAAATTGGGCATCTATGCATTCAGTGCCCCAAATATATCACTGCGTATACACACACACTCATATTTATATAACAAATTTTTAATTTTCATACTTTTTCCGTTTAATTTTTATATATACACACCTTAAAAAAATTATATTCTAATTCAAATTTCAATTGTTTCTACGCCTATTATCTTAGCTTTCCCGCATCAAAATTTATTCCATTTTAGATTGTTCTATTTATGCTGTAAGCCTAGTTTCTTATTTTCCTAGAAGCAATCTAAGATTTTCTCGCGCCAATTTCTGTGCTCTATTGTGCCAATGTTTTCAATACGTCATTAACGAGTTCCGGCGGTTGCGTTGATTGGTCAAAAAGTTTTGTCGTAGTGTGGATATAGGGGTTTAGTATTCATGTACCTTGATCGATATAAGTTGATACACGGGCTCAGAGAAAGTATTTTTCGTTGTTCATACACCTTGATCGATATAAGTTGATACACGAGCTCAGAGAGAGTATTTTTCGTTGTTTTTCATTAAAATCTCAATCCACGCAGCATCAAAGAGTGGTGGAATAAAGTAAGTGTGTGTATATGAAAGGCTATTGAATCTGTATATAGAATGATATCAAATGTACTTATAAAATGTGTAGAATTATGGAGTTGTGCGAAAGTGATTCCAAGAATTCGTTCTTTAACATGGAGTAGTTTTCGTATTACTCAGAGTCTTTTCATCTAGCTTATTGATTTGAATTTTCTAAATAAATAACGTTTTAAAGAAAAGCGCTTGCTTTTTTCGACTACCCGAGAACCTTATTGTGGAGTGTGACTGAGCCTTACAACTCAAATCACGATCAGTTGATAAAAACAAGGACTGTAAAATAGCCATCACAAACCATTAGCCATTAAAACCTCAAGCCAGATGTCAATCTCAATAACAAAACGCCCTGCGCAGTGAAGGTGTCACAGATATGTTTTTCGGCAGGGTTTTTGTGGAAATCGTTATGTATATATATACACACACACATATATATATAACATATTTTAATAATTAATCTATCTTAAATTTATTCTAAATTTTCCCTTATTATTTTACTACATTTCGTCCTAAATATGCTATTTTTCTTTTTCCACTTTTAAATTATCTACGATTTTAAGCCATCATTTTTTAGGGGGGGGGGGGAGGTTGGCGATGCACCAGTGATATTTCTCTTTTTAATATTCTGGAATTCTGAACATTTTATTCTGTGCAAGAATCTTTCGGGATAATTCAAAAAGTTTTTTCGCGCATTTTAGTAAATCTCATTGCACCGAAATTATGGTTCCACGATGAATAGCTTAATCGAGGTTTTTGATTGGATACATTCCATTATATAGTGCGGATTTTTGCAGTCATCTGCAAGCGGTTTAAAACCAGCAGCACGGAATCGAAAAAGAACTAACTATTTTGTGCTTATCATCTGCTTCAAGTAACCACGATATCAGAATAAATTATTTCAGATATTATAGAATTTCGTTGCTAACATGTTTTCATAAAATGCCGTTCTGATTAGTTCAAGAGTGGTCAATTTAATGTGCTGCACCTGTTTTTGATTCACTGGGTTACACGCTGGTGTGACTGAACGATTACTAACTATGCCTGCACAATTAATTTGAGTCTATGCTCCTGTTTTTAAATTATATCTGTTTTATGACTTTAAATTAGTATTTTTCCTCTCTAACCTCATCCAATATGTGATCTATAAATTAGAGAATTTATTGTCGATTAATAACAGGCGTGAATTTTCTCAATTTATGCTTGCATGACTGCAAATTAGTATTTTTCCTTTCCAACGTTATTGAATTTTAAATAGTATATAATTTGATAAATTCATTGCTGATCATTGGCGGATTAACGTTTTTCTGACTTTACATTGACATTGTCTGCAAATTAGTATTTTTCCTCTCCAACGTCATTGAATGTGTGATCTATACTTTGAAGCATTCATTACTGATCATCGGCAGGCTAACGTTTTTCTCCTTTTATGTCGTATTCCCGAATACCAACCACGAGTGCTATCACATGACAATATATCTATTTATGAGATATCGTCATATATTAAAGTCGACAGCACATGATAATAATGAGATCCAACTAGATTTGATTAAATAGTTTCTTACAAATCGAATCTGCCAATTTGATATACGTTAGAGAACAAAAATAAATTTTAAAAAATTGTCAGACAGTAGCTAGATTGGATTTGAAAACAACATGGAAATACAGAAAAACTTCTTAAAACTTTATATTTAGATTTTTGAATCTACTGTCGGAACTATGTTTTGCATATGCTGATAATTTTTAATTTGTTTTGCTTTCACCCATTCAATGAACGAAACAAAATATTAGTATGCTGTTGCTATTACAAAACTTTATTCTATAGAAATCAAATCAATTAAATGGTTATATTCCCGAATACCAACCACCAATGCTTTTACACAGCAGTATAGCTATTTATGAGATATCGCTATATATTAAAGTCGACAGCACATGATCCTAATGAAGTCCGACTGGAGTTAATTATAATTAGTTTCTTAAAAATAAAATCTGCCAATTTGATACATTAGCGAATAAAAAGGAATTAAGAAAAATTGTCAGAAAGTAGCTAGTTTGGATTTGAGAATATGCAAATAGAGAAAAACTTCACATTTATATTTGTTTTTGAATCTACTGTTGGAACTATTTTTTGCATTTGTGATAATTTTTTATTTGTTTTGCTTTCACCCATTCAATGAACGAAACAAAAAACTAGTATGTTGTTGCTATTACAAAACTTTTTTCTATAGAAATCAAATCAATTAAATGATTGTATTCCAGAATACCAACCACCAGTGCTATTACATGGTAGGTTAGCTATTTATTATGAGACATCGTCATATATTAAAGTCGACAACACATGATCATAATGAACTCCGAGTGGATTTGATTAAATAGTTTCTTAAAACTAGAATCTGCCAATTTGATAAACGTTAGTGAACAAAAATGAATTAAGAAAAATGGTCAGAAAGTAGCTAGTTTGGATTTGAGAATATGCAAATTGAGGAAAACTTCTTAAAATTTCATATTTTTATTTTTATTTTTGAATCTACATTCGGAACTATTTTTTTGCCTTCGTGATCATTTTTAATTTGTTTTGCTTTCACTCATTCAATGAACGAAAGAAAAAACTAGTAAGTTGTTGCCATCACAAAACTTTCTTCTATAGGAATAAAATCAATTAAATGATCTGCACAGTAGAGGTCTGCACTTGCCGACATTTCCAGGCCCGGAACCGGCCCGACTCATAGAGAAAAAATTCGGCCCGGCCCAATACAAAAATTAAAAGTTCGGCCCGGGCCCGGTTCGGCACGTAGAAAAAATAATATTGGCCCGGCCCGATACAAAAATTAAAGTTCGGCCCGAGCCCGGCCCTAGAATGGCCCGGCACGAAAAAAAGTTAAAATCTTGGCCCGAGAACGGCCCGGCCCAAAAAAAAGTTAAAATCTCGGCCCGAGAACGACCCGGCCCGAGTGAATTTCTACAAAACATCGATTTTTACGTCGAATTGGTTAAAAATTTGTCCCATACGAGGAGTTCTGACCAAAAATATTTATCTTAACTTTTTTTTTCATGTTTATAATCTTCATTTTTATAGTAGTGCCGCAGGCTCCGATATTTATTTTTTTAATGAATCTCTGTTTCTTATATTTAAATGTTTCAGTAATCCTTAATATTGCTAATCCATATTCCATATATCGAAGTAAAAAAATCTGAAAAATTCTATACAGTAAAATCTTCTAAGACGGAATTGCATAGAAAAGAAAAAAAGTGCGCTATAGACAAGTTCCCTTCTTAGCAAGTGTAAATGTATTATATATTCTTTTCTTACTTATTAGTATATTAATTTTGCATGGATCAACACGTTTTTCAGTTTCAAACAGGGTTCCGTCATAGGTAGGTTCCTTTTCACACATTTTACTATATTTTAATTTAGCTCTATTTTAATAGGCGTTGAAATCTACCATTCTTTAAAAATAATAAATTTTAATGTTTAAGTGTAGAATAATGGAGATTAAAAAATGTACGCATTTTTTGCGAAAATTTTTGGGCCAGCGCTAATTTAACTGACTTTTAAATGGAACAGGCCACGCTGAGACAATGATTTTCACACCGGCTGGCTCAAAACTAGGACTGAAAATTTTGAGCCGTGAAGACTAGGAATGAAACCAGGCTCGGCTCTGTACAGAAAAATTATGTTAGGCCCGGCCCGAGCCTCCAGAAAAAAGTATGGCCCGGGCCCGGCACGGCCCGAACAGAGTGGAAAGCAGGCCCGGCCCGAGTGCCGTGAATGGAAATCGGGCCACGGGCCGGCTACAGATCTCTACTGCAAAGTACAAGAAATTGACTTGCTCATTAATCGTCTTTTTTTCATTTTCTGCCTACATAGTTTAAAATAAATAATTAAAATACCTAGACAACTCAAAATTATGCTTATTCTTGAAATATGGTCTGCTCCATAGTTTTTCCTTTTTGCAATCTTCAAAAAAATTTCGCGCCTAATGTCTATTTGCACGCTTTTTGCTTCAATATGAAAAAGAAATCCCTACTTGCAAAGGTGTTTCTTTTTCATGTTGAAACAAAAAGCGTGCACATAGCCGTTTACCTGACATTAGCCTTAATTCTTGATATATAGATATCACGGAAATCGTGAAAGTGCAGCATAGCAGCGCCAACTCTTATACAATATACACCCAAACCTAATCAGCATCTATTAAAGTATAACAGAATATGAATTTTGATGAAATTGCTGTATTAGTTTTTGAAATATAGCTATCGCTGAAATCGTGAAAAATGCAGTATATCAGCGCTACCTATCAAGCGATATAGAATCAAAACAGATCAGCACAAATTTGTGTAAAGTTCTAATTGAATCTGAAGTTGATTAATTCAACGCATTACTTCATGTGTTACAGCGTCCACAAAATTTGTGTCACATATATACAGACAGACTTTTTCTAAAAATAGTTAAATCGTGTTCAGGACCTTTTCAAATATATAAATCCGTGGAAAATCTGAATAGAATTTTTTCAAGAATTAGGTACTTTCTTCTTGTATATAGAAGAATGTAAAAATTTTATATCTAACCCTAAAATAGAATTATATGCATGTAAGAATATGTTTTCAGAAAATGACAGGACTAAAGAACAAAAATAGATGTCATTATCTCAAATTTCCAGACATTTATCCGCTAGACTTGATGCTTATCGACGTTTTCGACTCACCTTTCTTTTATTTTTTTCCCTTTCAGTTATCTTATATACGAATGTATGTTTACTCTTAGAAACATAAAGCCAGCCGAGGACTATCGCTTCACTGAACATCGAAATAAATGAGAGTCTATACGCGAAATTGTTTGTTTGGAAGAGAAAATAAACCAAAGGCCTAGGGATATTTTAGTAAGTGACGCCATAAAAAGCTCTGCCATATTATTGCTTTTTATTAAATTTAAAAAAAAAAGAAAAAGAAACACGGACAAATTAAATTTATATTAGCATTAATATTCTTCTATCTAATAAACAGTTGCCTATTTTATTTACAATTACTTGATTAATTTTAACACAACAGTTCTAATTGGTAAGCAAATCACACGAATTGTAATTTTCCGACTAGGCGAAAAAGTGCCCATTTTAGGATTCGAACCAAGGACCATTTTGCTAAAGCTGTCGATTTTCTGCGAACCGATAGACGAGGCAGCATCACAGATAATCTTCTCATTGAGTCCACGGTTGAATTTCCAGATTTAGCTATAACTCGATTCACATATTAAAACGCAATTAGTCTGCCAAATCATATTTTGGTAGAAAACACCTGAAAACCGAATTTTAGCCGTTGACTCTTAGGTTTACCATTCTCTTTTCCTGCACCTAAAGATATGAAAGCATACACTGTTAAAAATCTGCAGCATTTGATGCATAGTCACTCCACAACTATTACAGAATATCTCTATTCTCACCAATGAGAATGCTCCATAATGTAGTCAAGTAAACCGTTTTCTATACAAGCGGTGGAGTGACTATGCAGCAAATGCTGCAGATTTTTAACAGTGTAGAGGACTGTGAGCAGGAAAACACAATGGTAAACCTACGAGTCATCCGCTAAAATCGGGTTTTTAGGTGTTTTCTTCCAAGATATGACTTGGCAGACCGATTGCGTTTTAAAATGCTAATCGAGTTTTTACTGATTCTGGAATTTCAGCCTTGAACTTGATGAGGGGATTGTCTGTGTTGCCGGCTCCCGGTCTATGAGCTATCCTAAGCAAATCTGGAGGACACGCAATTCACCTAGGAATCTTATTGATTATAACCTCAGACCTCATATTTGAATCAGGTTAACAAAATAAATCAAAGGTAATAGATCTCCATGAAACGTTGAATAATTCAATTAATTACACATTAATTTTATCACAATTATTCTAATTGGTAAGGAAATCACATGAATTGTAATTTTCCAACTAGGCGAAAAAGTGTCCATTCCAGGATTAGAACCAGGGAACTTTTTCGCTAAGGCTGCCGATGCTCTGGCAACTGAGCTATTCCGGACAAATATGGAGGACACACCATTCATTCAGGAACATTATTGAATATAACATCTCATCTGATATTTGAAATAGCTTAACAGAATAAATGAAAGGTAATAGAGCTCCATGAAACGTTGAATACGCAATTACACATTAATTTTAACACAATTATTCTAATTGGTAAGTAAATCACATGACTTGTAATTTTCCGACTAGGTGAAAAAGTGTCTATTCCAGGATTCGAACAAGAGACCTTTTTTCCAGTGTTAAAAATAATCTAATATAATTACAAATCCCGCGTTCATTAAAGTTCCACAACCTACGATTTATTCTGTTGAGCTGATTCAAATATCAGGCTAGATGCTTTGATCATTAAAGTTAGCTAGGTGAATTGAGTTCTCCAGATTTGTTCGGGATGGATCAGTTGGCAGAGCATTGGCAGTTCGGCCAAGACTCCCTGGTTCGAACCCTGGCCCTGACATTTTTTCACACACATAGAAATTTACAAATTATATGATTTATTTACCAATTGAATAATTGTGTTAAAAATTAATCTAACCTTTTGGTTGGAGCTGCTCTTTTTTCACCTTGTCGGAGAATTACAACTCATGTGGTTTACTTATCAATTAGAATAATTGTGTTAAAATTATTCAAGCGTAACTACGTATCCAAAGATCTTGGAGTTCCATTACCTGTAATTTATTCAGTTTAGCTTTATACAAATATAGACCAGATCAAATTCAATACGATTTCTGGGTGAATTGTGTGTCCGCCAGATTTGTCCTGTATAGATCCGTTGTCAGAGTATCGGCAGCTTCAGCCAGATGGTGCCTAGTTCGAATCCCAGAATGGACACTTTTTCTTCTAGTCGGAAAATTACAACTTGTTCTTTTTTCACATTTTTTTTTTTTTTTTTTTTTTTTTTTTTTTTTTTTTTTTTTTGCATTACAACACGCACTGCTATTGATAATATATTCACTAGTTACGCGCTATTATTGATAATATATTCTTATAATTATACTTTTCAGCTACTGCAAAAGTACTTTTTGTAAGACTGAATTTATTACTCTAGTAGTCATCTTCCATATTTCCATTATTCAAAATTTGTCACTCTAATCCTTTGATTCTCCTTGAGCCAGTTGACCCGGAAAATTTACTCTAAAAGTTCAATTAAATTTTCTTTGCATTAAAATTTAAGTACAAGAATGGTAGTAGAATGAATATTCCTGTGATCCAAGAAACACAACTTCCCATCGCACACATAGCTTCCACCATATAAGCAAGATTAGAGCGTGTTTAAAATCAATTGTGCTATATAACTACGCTAACGTGTGACAAAATTTGGAAATGAAATTAATCACCGTGTTTTAATTTTTGCAGTATGCAGCTATAACTAATGGTATAATCAATTAATTATTACCATATATTCTGTTTATAACAGGCTCCAGCGTATAACAAGTACCTAGACTTTCGTTTTTTATTTTTTTATTTTTAGGTATATTCGCCGTACGCGCAATTCGTTCTCTGGTCTTTACGCTAAACGTTCAATTAAATTTGCAGTGCATTAAAATTTAAGATTAGAGTTTTAGTACAATGAATATTCTGGCGATTCAGCAAATACAATTTTACTTTGCACACATAGATTCTACCATGGACGCAAGGCTAGAAAGTTTTTAAAATCAACCTATAATCAACCTAAAATCAACCTAAATCAAAGCTATATAACAACGCTAACGTTAGGCAAAATTTCGAAATTATATTAATCACCTTCTTTTAATTTTTTGCAGTATGCATCTGTAACTAATGGTATAATCAATTAATTAATACCGTATATTCTGGAGTATAACAAGTACCTAGACTTTCAGGCTTCCATTTTCTAGTTTTAGGGACAGGGTGATTATAATTAAAGTTTCACTTTCAAAAGGCTGTAAAAAAGTCAGAATGACCTGATATTTCATGTGAGCATCCGTGAGGCAATGGAAATTTGTTTTGTTAAAGAGAAAAGGTACAAAAGTTGACCGATAGATGGCGCTGTTTTAGGCATGAGATGCTAATAAAAAGACGTGCACTGCACATTACACTTCTGATAAAAAGGCGGGGAACATGCAGTTCCCCTTATTATGCGTCTGAGAAGGTAGTTATGACTTTATCATCGAAGGATCGGACTCTGCTTGTGAAGTTTTTTTCACAAGAACGGTGACTGAGCGGCAATTGAATTGAAAAAATTCCGAACATTAAAAGGTTTAAGAAGCGGCTCTGGCCCGATAGCTGCATGCAGTCTGAAGAAGTTAATTGATAAATTCGGAGAGACGGTTTCATTTTCGTTTTTACTATTTCCATGGTTTTGGGCTTAGCAACAATTAAAAACCGTTTTTTTTTCTATCAGCTGTGGCACCACCTTGTCGTGGTGGATATGCTTTGAACAAAGAGTGCCACAACAGTAAGTATCGTCTTTAATTAGCATCTTATGACGAATACAGCGAGATCAACTTTTGTACTTTTATTTTCTTTCGCAAAACAAATTCCCATTGCTTCACGTTTACTCACATGAAATATCAGGTCATTCTGACCAGTGGTTCTTTTTTTATAGCCTTTTGAAAGTGAAACTTTAATCATAATCTCCCTTTATATTCTCCGTATAACGAGTACCTCATTCTTTGAAGGAAAGAATCATGTGACAAGAGGCAAAAAATAAAGTGTTATTATTTTGAAGTATAATAACTAGGATGAAACACATAGTTATTGACACCTAACCAGTAACTGACATTAATCTCAAATAACCATTTTCTTCTAATTTTATGAAAAGTAATGTCATCTAGTATTAAGTTATTTGTCTTATCTCTTATAACTCATGTGTAAGTTTTGGTTTTTCAAAATAGGGATGGTATAAGTTATTGGAGTTATTGACAATACTTACGAATAAAAGTAGTTTTTAGTAATAAAAAGTGCAATTTTTCAAAATTTTGTCAGCAATAATTTTTTAATGTATCTGCTATACTTTCGAAAACAAATATAAGTAATAGATGTAAAACTTTGTAAAGGTGATTAGAACAAGAAAGAAACCTTAAAGGGTTTCATCCTATTACATTCATATAATCGGATACCAAAAGAAATTTTTGGTTAAAAAAACACATAGAAACTGCAGTAACTGACACTTTAAGGATTCTTTCTTGTTCAAATCACCCTTACAAAGTTTTAAATCTATTTTATACTTATCTTTGATTTTAAAAGTATAGTAGAGATACATTAAAAAAATTATTGTTGACAAAATTTTGAAAAATTATACTTTTTACCTCTAAAAATTAATTTTTTTCATAAATATTGTCAATAACTCCAGTAACTGAAACAATGTCTATTTTGAAAAAACAGTAACTTGACACAAAATGAACCAGTGTCCGACACTTTGTTTTGCAAAGATAAAACATTGCAGAATTTTACAAGAAAATGCGTGTGTCCATTATTGGTTAGGGTATCAAAAACTGCGGGTTTCATCCTAAATAAATAAAAATACCACTTTTAAAAAAAAAAAATGTAGTTCACCACCTTATTTAAAATTTTTAATTTGTATAACCGTCCTATAACATAACTTGTAACTTTTGATCAACTTTCTTGTACCAAAAGTGAGCATTACACATTGGTATATATGTCGCATATATACACTGTATAATTTATAAGTCAGAGTGACATTTTTTTGTACTTTATTAATAGGATCAATCTCAAGTAAAACCATGTGTGTTCTATTACCAGCTTATATTATTGGTGAACAAATTCTAATTTTGTATTGCATTTAGAATTAAAAAGAATTTTGGTGATATTAATTTGAGATGAATATTATTTAATTATTTAATATTTGCGAAAAATTACTTCATATTAACTTTATTTAATAAATATCGTGTTGCATTTGCTCAGATGTACGAGGAATGTATATACCTTGTTTTTTATTAAAAAGCATTTACCACGAACACATCATTACATAATGAGGTTATTTAACCATTTGTTTGGCCTATATTAATCGGCTATGGTAGAAAATAAATACATAATATTAAATGTTTCAAATTTAGCGCTTTATGCTACGTATTAGTGAAAATATATTTTATTTTATTTTTATTTCTCCATGTACCTTTGCTGCTTTTTTTAAAGTTATTATTTGATTATTGGATATTTACGAATATTTAATGTAATATATATGTAAATATACCGGGTGTCCTAAAAAGGACTGACTGATTTTAAAATTCAATAACTTGTAAACGGTGACAGATATTTAAAAAATTCTTGCAGGAGGGTTATGCATAAGGTCAAAAGTTTTTTTACAGTGATTTTCAATTTTAGTTCGAATTACAAACAATAGATGGCGCTGCGATCAATAGACGCTAAATTCAGGCTCGATTTTTGGTACTCCGTGGCCCGGATAATACATTTCCATCTCCTTTTTCTGCATGGAACAAGATAAAGGACCAAAAATCGAGCCTGTATTTAGCGACTATTTCTTACAACGCCATCTATTGTTTGTAAATCGAACTAAAGTTGAAAATCACTGTAATAAAACTTTTGACCTTATGCATAACCCTCCTGCAAGAATTTTTTTAATATCTGTCACCGTTTGCAAGTTATTGAATTTTAAAATCAGTCAGTCCTTTTTGGGACACCCGGTATATAAAAAAGGAGGCATATTAATATAAATGTTGTATACAAGCATGTATCTATTATATTAAAATCTGACTGTCTGTTTGTATTACGTAGCTACTCCTCCAAGAATATGGAATATAGTGAGGTGAAATTACACAGGCCTGCGAAATTGAACTTTTTTAAAAATACAAGAGAAGTTTTCGCGGATTCTTGTGTTATTTGGTGTGTTGATTTCGAAAATGGCCTCCATTTTGTCCCATAACATCAGGATTTTTTGTAAATCAATATCAATATTTTTGCTAAAATCGTTTTTGAAGAGGAATTCCTTCGAACAATTTTGCATCTAAGATCTGGCAACAGTGGTTTTTAATCCATGTAAATGTATGTAAAATAATCGATTCTCGGTGAGGCAAATTGATTTTTCAGTAATCGATTACTTCTTAATAGGTTTAAGTGGATGGAAACAATTATTGACATATCGCACGAACCGCCTCTGGTCGAGGATAAAACAAAAAGTTCCCTCGAGTTTAAACTTTTTACATCAAATTATGGTGCAGTTTCTAGAAAAATATCATCTACATACTATTTTAATTTGTTTTTATTAAGTCAACGTACATAAAATAGAGAACTCACCAAGAGGAGCAAATATTATGTGTGTGTACATGAAAGTTTCAAACAATTTTAAACTGAGCAAAAAACAAAAGAAAACAAAAAAGTTTCTATTTAAGTACGTACTCTTTTTCTATGAAACTTCTTTTTGATGTTCTTCTTTTATATTCAATCGCAGGCCTATCTCGTATTCGTGTTAACATCTAACAGTGTGTCGGCGAGCATGATCTTATACCATCTTTCTTTTGAGCACTCTATATCTTTGGTGTCTTGATGGAGCCTTTCACCTTGTTCTTCGCTGACTGATCCTAAATTTGCGGGTGTAAAAGTGCACATCTGAGTGAAGGAAATGTATTTTTACACTTATGGAGCAACCCAACGCATGAAATTTGTCCAACATATTCATTATAATTGCTTTATATTGAGGATTCTTATAATTACACAGAAATTTTCTGACGACATCTTTAAAGGCAACCTAAGCTTCTTTTTCCTTTGTTGTCATACTAGTCTCAAATTCTTTATCCTTCATAAGCTTGCGGATATTTGGACTAACAAAGATTTCCTCTTTTAACTTGGCTTCGAATAAACCTGAAACTTTTTGCACTGGTATTTGAAACAATCGCAATCATTTGAAGCAATGCAGTTTTTGGCTCAACTAAACTGTCCCGAATCACATTCTTAGTGCCTGGTTTATGATTTTGTCTCTTTGGCCATTCATTTTTTACTCAATGTTGAGTCTTATCACGGCTGTTTCACTCACAAAGGAAACATATCACGGCTGTCCCGCTCACAAATCTCTACTTTGTGTATCCGCCTTGTTGACCAAGAAGCATGGAGGTAACTTTCAAATCACAGCAAACGGTCCAACTGAGGCCGGCATATTTAATTTTTTTGAGGATGTAAGCCAAATTTTAATAGCGTTCTTTTAAATGCACCGAGTATCCAACTGGTACAGATGCATATTGGCTTCTGTGATGATGAAGGACAGCTTTAAGACTCCTTTTCTATGAATGTAAAAACAGCCTCCATTAATCTTTATCGTAGGTGATATTAAAATTGCTCATCACTCCGGGAACATCAGAACAATAGACCATGTCCCCTCCTCCTCAAAGTACTACTTAACAAATTTCTTTTCTCGATTCCTGTACTAATAAAAAGCGGTTCCTTTGGCCAGTGAGTTTCTTTTCTTTCAATCTGGAGCCCAACAATTCTGCTGCCTCTTTCTAAAGGCCCAGATCTCTAGTCAGATCACTAAGTTCAACCTGAGAGATGAACTGGGGTAAATTGCTTCCAGGGGGCTTATATTCATTATCAGAGCTTTGAACCTCTGAATGTACCGTGTCTGAAGACTCTGAAAAGATGATTTTGCAATTCAATTGAAGGCAAATCACTGAAACATCAGGTCTATGAGGAATGGGGCATATGGATATAGAATGTTCACAAAAATCCAACTAAAATTGAATTTTTCAAGAAAACGTTACGTGATAGAATTTTCTCATTATTTGTTTTTAAATTAGCACCAAAAAATACATAAAGATCAGCTATCAAGTCCCTTGTATTTTTTTCATCGCAAGCCTGTGTTATCAGCAGTTATTCACATGGATCTAAGGATGTCCTATAAGCTCTCAGAATTTAAAAAAATGAATTAGTTTACGAGATATTAATTTCTTTTTGTAACATTTAACGAAGTTTCTCTAAAAAATGAAATCAAATTATTTCAATGTTGTAAAAAAAAGGGGAGGGGGAGGAAAGGTTAAATAAGGGGATATCGTTATGGATCCGAAATGTTAACCAAATATTTTAATTTCATTTATTTATTTATTTTTGAAATAAATCGAATTAATGATTTTCAGTTTTCATCCTTTTTAAAAATGTAACCTAAATAATCATGTCGCTCTTTTCAGCACTTAATAAAATTATTATAAAAAAGCTCAATAATTTTAATGTTATTGATCCGTATGAAACAATACATTTAGAATTTGTCTAAAATGTAAATGAATGGATTATGATTTAGCAATAAGTTTTAAGCATAGAATCTGTACATAACGTACTCTGCATATGATCAGATTAAAAGTTTTGTCCAGGCAATAGAAAACCACACAACCGAACGTAACGATACTCGACTGGACAAATACAGACAAGTTAGACAAGTAAACAAACATTAGTTTGGCAATAAAGTAAATCTCTTCAAATTTGTATCCAAAATATCCTCGACCAATAGAATTCAATTGCCTATATGTCGCCATTTTCTTATAAAACCATTCTATTATAATTACATCAATATCTCATAACTTGCAAAGTGTGATTTTTAGTCCATTTACATTGAAAACATTACCTCATGCTTATAATAAAGAATTTAATAAAATCAATGTTAGAATTACTTTCTAAATTAAGAGTTAAATTACTATTTTCCCTCAAAAAAAATTTGAAAAATCTCACGCAGTTCAAATGTAGCACACCAAGTGGCTCTGCCAGCTTATGAAAATACAATTTATGTAAAGTATGCTGCTTAACGATATATGCTAAGACTGAAATTATTATGCAAATATTGTAACAATATACTACTCGGAAATAAGTAATTCAAAACCAAAGCTATAAAAATAATAATCAGTAATACTAACTGTCGGGTTAAATTAGTACCCTTTCCCCCAAAAAATCGTAAAATCTCACGCAGTTCAAATGCAATACAGGGAGTTCCTATGCCAGCTAATGAAAACATAATTTATGCAAATTATTTTGCTTTACGCAATATGCAAAGACTGCAATTTTTACACATAATAATGTGACAATATATTACTCGGAAATAAATAATTCAAACCAACCCTAGAAAAAGAATAATCAAGAGTAATGCTTATTTTGAAATTTTCCTTGAATTTTTCGATCATTTCGTATTGTTGTTGAAAGAAAAGAATCCGAGAGATGCCCCAAAAAGAAATCTATTTAAATGGAAATATCGTCTCTCAAGAGGTCTCGAAGTCTGTAAACACAGGAAGATTGAAAAATAATCTGGTGCTTTCGGATTTTTTATAAACCACATACGATTCTGATGATTTTTCGAGTAGAAAGTAGCTTTTATTTTTCACATTAAACGGTTTCCATCCTGTTATAGGAAATGAAAGTTTTTTAAATTATAATAAACATTGAATTAAAATTTCCATGTGAAATTAATTTACTGAATTTTCTATTTCTATCGTAAGAAGGAGAAATCAATTACTTGTAATCTTATCTTTAAACCATTTATATACACTGATGAAAACAATTAAAGGGACAAACGGTTTTTTAAAAAAAAGTTATCCCTATACGCAAATAAGGTATCAGACGATAGTTAAGCTCCTCGCGGACACACTTGCCACGCAGTGGGCTGTGTCGTCATAAGGTAGTGGCGCTGTGATCGCGTTTGTGCAGAGGTACTTCATTTGACCGCCGAAGCTTGTAACGTAAGGACGTTTTGAAACATCGTACCATAACCCAATCCTTGTTTTTTGAATTTCTTTGTTTACCCATCGATAGTATGGCTAGTCGTCATCGTCTAGATGATGCCACAAGATGGCGAATTGTTGGAAGACTCGAGACCGGCCAATCACAGGCTACCTGTTGTAAGGACATCGGGTTTCCGAGAATTGTGGTGTTCACTCTCTGGAAACAGTTCACAAAGACAGCAACAGTGGTCTGCCGACCTGGTGAAGGTCGCAAAACGGCAACAACGCAGGCTGAAGACCATCGTTTGAGACTTCTAGCCAAAAGGGATATGTCCATGACAGAGACACAACTGTCTCGTCACCTGTATAATGCAACAGGAACATCCATTTCAAGGATAACAGTCACCCAGAGACTTAATGCAGGTGGTCTGTATGCCAGGCGCCCTGTAGTCTGCATCCCTTTGACTGTGAACCACAAAGAGGTCCGTCTAGCTTGGTGCCGAGAACACCTGTCCTGGACAGAAAATAGTTGGGGGCGAGTTCTCTTCAGTGATGAGTCGCGATTCTGTCTGGACAGCGACTCGAGACGTGTTATCATCTGGAGAGAGCCCGGGAGTCGATATCGGCCCTCTAACATTATCGAAAAGGACCACTATGGTGGAGATGGTCTGATGGTCTGGGCAAGCATTATGGTAGACGGGCGTACGGACCTTCACGTGTTTTATAGAGATACTCTGACAAGTCAGTGGTACAGAGACGAGATCCTTGCACCTTATGTGAGACTTTTCCAAGGAGCATATGGACCAAATTTCGTCTTTATGGAGGAAAACGCCCGTCCCCATAGGGGTCAGTTGGTGGACGAATACCTCGAATCGGAGGATGTTCAAAGAATGGAGTGGCCTGCGATATCCCCTGACCTTAATCCCACCGAACACGTATGGGACGCCCTTGGAGGATCAATTGCAGCTCGAAGACCTACTCCAAAGACCACCGATGAGTTCAAGGGTGCCTTGGTGCAAGAGTTGGTGTAGTTGCCACAGCGGTTAATAAGGACCGTGATAAACAGTATGAAACGCCGATACGAGAGTTGTGTAGCTGTTACAAGTGATCATACACCCTATTAGACATGTTTTTTCTCTGACTGACAGGGTGTCGGTCAGCTTCTGTGCTGGACACGTGACAGGTTTCCTTATTTAGGGTGCAGATTGCGCCCATTTTTGTTTTCTCATATATTGGTCTTATATCGGATGATATTTTGGCCAAATTTGGTTTTATTTGATTTGTTAGGTTTTTTTTAAATTGCAAATAAACCATTTGTCCCTTTAATTGTTTTCACCAGTGTATTAAGCAAAGCGGATATGTTAATATCGATTTAACATGATCTGAGCATGCGCATTGAGCATTTTAGAGTGTTTTTCTACCGCTAAATGGAAACTAGTTTTGACCCGTTTAATTCTCAGACACAGGTTAGTTCGTTAATCTGAGGTTTAATTTGAAACGGATCTTAAGTGAAGTTGATATGACGAGTAGACTAAGGCACCAGAAAGAGGAATTCTGATTCTCTAAAGTTAGTGTGGGTTCAAACCCCCTCATAGCATCAGATGTTTCGCAATTATTGTTAGTGTTCTGATATTTCAGTTCAATAATGTAAATGATATATATATATATATATATATTTTTTTTTTCAGGAGAAATCTTATGGAGTTTATTTTTATTCTTAATTATTATTAAGAAATATTTACCATCGCCAATATTTTTTTAATTAATGATTTTTTATTTTAAATTTTAAATTAAAAACTTTGCCATGTAATTTTCTGTTAAATAAATTTAAATGATCTACAATTCTTGATTTATTTCTTATTACAATTTATCGATAAGACATATATACTAAGAAAAGAAGGTTATTACTTTCCGTAAAAAAAAAGAAAAGGTAAGAAACAGAAAGAAGGAAAAGTATAGCATTTCCTGGATTTCCCCTGGATTATATTATAAAAGATTGAAACATGAATTTAGTACAACTTTCGTGGCATTTGTTGTCTTTTAAAGCTGTGTCTGCTGTCTGGAAGCGATACATTGTTGTAATAGAACGTTTTTATATCGTCTAATCATAAATGTAGTTTCAGCTGAAGAAACTACTACATTGTCATAAAAACTCGTCAATATACACTAAATTATTCCTCATTTTTTAACAAATAATTTCCGTACTCTCTGAAAACATGTTTTATCCGTGAATTCTCCTCGAACATCTAAAAAAAGGGGGAGAAATTCCGTCCAATCTCAGCACGCATGTGTATTGGGTCTATTAATAATAAATTCAAATTTATTTAAAAAATGAAAAACCAAAAATTCTATAAATTAAGATTTCTAATTTAATTAAAAAAGACAAAAAAGTTTTCGAATTTCAAAATAAATAACAATTACTCTTCACATTCATTCAAAAGTATTCAAAATTTATTTTTTAAAGTTGAATAAAGTTGAATTTGTAAAGTTGTTTATAAATAAATATTCGCATATACAATATACTTCAAATGAACACATTTAAAAGATATTTTAATTAAAAAAGTTAAATGGAAAAGAACCGATATTACTCAAAAAAAAAAAATAAATAAATAAATAAAATCTTATCGAATAAAAATATAATATTCGTACGTTATCTCTAGCAAAATTGTTTAAAATTCATATTTTTATACTATATTAATATAAAACTCCATATAAAAATATAATAAATAATAATATAAAAAATATAAAATATATAAAAATATAAAAATATTACTCCTATAAAAATATAAAAACTCCAGCCACAATCACATTAAAGACGAAATCCTCCCGAAATGAACTTCAAAATTAAAAGCATTTAAAGAAATTGATCAAGCCATACCCATTTGAAGCAAGCATATTTACTTCAAAGCGTTTCGCTGCAGTACAACTATAACTCGGTACTAGCGTACGCTAGTACCTTATTTGACTTGTCGTCACAAGTGAGTGCTCCTCTCGTAACGCTGAGATAGCTGGCTGGAATCCAACGTCGGCCGCTTTTGCTTTTTCCCAACTTTCTTCAATTGACGGATACTTTACCTCCTGTAACGGAGGGGGAAAAAACGAATATTTGTCACTTCACGGAAATTCGCCGGCAGCACTGCTGCCTGTAGAATTTCCGTGAATTGAAGAAAGTTTTTTTGAGAGTGTAAGGTAGATGTTGTGAAATTAAAATAAGGCAGAGGTTGTGATTTGTGGTGGAGGCTTATAACAGCATTGTACGAAAAGGAACCAATATATTTTCTTCTGTTATATTCTATTATGAAGAGCTGTTTTTTTCTTCTTTTTTTCGCGGAAAATTACCAGTGTATTTCAACCAAAAGCTAACCGGCATAATAACGACGTCTGCATAATATAGTCTGCTATTTAATATAGCGATCTCCAATATAGCCATTAAAAATTTGATCGAATGATGATTTACCTTTTCTAAATATGGAATGATAGAAACGTTTTATTTTAAAGCTTTATGATAGAGTGTTTTCGAGCGATCTCTGCTTTATATACTTCAAACTTCCTGACATGTTACTAAGTTATTGTACAATACTATACACGCACACACACACATACATATTTGCTTTTATACTTATTTTATTTATATTTTCAACTCAAAAAATGTTAATCTGTCGATTGTTCTTGCTTCTGAATGATACATAAAAGAATAATAATAATAATAAAAAAATACATTTCTTGATACGCTACATTATTCTTTATTTTAATACATTTATTTCAATATTTTTCTAGTTAATCTAATCAATATTAACCTTAAAAGCAATGAAAATGAAAGAGAACTGCCACTTATGTGTCGAAACAAGTAAAAATGAAAAATTTTGAATTAATTTGAAGTGTAACGTAAAATTCAGCAGTCAGAAAAGAAGGTATAAAAATTACAAGTTACCACTTGTAAATGGGGCTTATAAATGTATTTATAATTAGTTTTAACTACGTTTCTAATTACGGAGATTTAAACAAATTTTATTTAAAATTATTTTTTTCCTCGAGAAAATAAGGATTTTGAGTTTAATTACATTCTTCTGAATCGAGTTAATTGAAGTATCTCTCATCGAAAAATATGTCATGCTAAATATTTAAAAGAAAAAAGGGTATGCTTTGCCGATTACTCACAAAATACTTCTGTAATGCTGTACAAATCCACAGTTTGGAAGCCAGACGTGTGATATGTTATGTACATGTGCATTAAAACATGGCCGAGGCAACTAAAGCAATCCGGAATCGAAAGGATTTATAGTTAACTTTTAATTAATAAAGAACCACAAATTTAACAGCAATTTCTAATCAAATTTAAGCGTTTTTCGTTATAGCGGCTGCCAACAATTAAAAATTCACAATAAAATCCCTTTTCTTAATGTTCAACACGTAATCGCGCCAGTTCTTTAAGCAATGTGAGACATACATATTACGTACGCCACGCTGCAATACTAAAATGCTGCAGCGAGTATTACGATAATTCTTTTACCTCAAACGCAAATAATTAGAGATTATTTAATTGCGCTTAATTATTACAATTTTTTTTTCAAATAAAGGCTAACATTTTATCACAAACATCAACAAAACTTTTTATTCTATTTATTCCTATATTCCAAAGATATAGTTTTATCGTCTGCTGCCATAGTAACATGATAAATTAAATTTCATTAAAAAAATACGCAGTAGTAGAAAAAAATTTTATTAATCGAATAGTTACTTTTAATTTTGGTTTTAGAATTAAATTCATGAACTCCCGTGCATAGAAGGGGTTAAAAAGCTAGTATTTTATAAAGCTGAAGAAATTTAAAAAAATTATAAATATCTAAAAGAATTTTTACATAAATTTATAAAGATAATTCAATGTGTATATATATATATATATATATATATATATATATATATATTGTGCTTCCAATAAAAAAAATATTTGATAGATGCTCCTCATTTTGAAGTAAAACAAATAATGCAAAATTTAATTTGATAAGTAAAAAATGTAATTATAGCACTTTGAAAGTTTACGTGTTGAACAATATTTAAGAATTAATTGACCTGCCAAAGATAATGAAATAATAGAAACAACGACTGATTGTGTGCGGTAATAAAGGGTTTCTCTATATTAAAGCTTTTTAATGTGTAATTGTGCTATCGATACGCAATGATATACGCTCTGTCATCCCGTTGGGAAATTCTGTCAATAAATTGATTACTGATAGGTTAAGATACCTGTTGCTTACCTATATCTTTCCAAACTTCCATGCCTTCCGATATAATGAGCTTTTATTCTTGATGTATCAGTTGTCTAACAAGGTCAAAGTGGAATGTAATGAATAGGGATTTCGAAACATTTATGACAACGTAAGGATGTCTATATTTTAATTTAGTAAAACGTGTCATATAAAATAAGATGTTACGATCATAATGTTCTTTTTTTATTATGATTTTATTAATATAAAGAAATGTTTAAAAAAAAAAGTGAATCAATCTTTTACAGGCGTAGAGAAGCTATTAATTTTGCTATTTCGTGCTTAGGAGTAGCAAAAATAAATGAAACTGTATTTTTGGAAAACATATGATGAAAGTTCAAACTGAATAAATCCCAGCAGCATTATTTTCAAAAATTAGAGCAAGAAGAAAAGAAGAAATTTCATCTACGAACCTGATAATATACTGCCTAAATGTTGCTAGACGTTTGAGACATTTGTTTACGATATTTGATTTAACTCTCGCCCATTTAATAGCATTTGGTAAAGTTTTCCAGCAGTGCTGTATATGCCTTGTAATCCTGCGTATAATCTGTTATGCCTATTTTCTGCTTGTCAAATGTCTGACAGATTAGAGCCCCCTTTAAATGTTAATTCTACAGCTTGCAATTTTTTAAATATATGAAATGAAGGAACATACTTGTATCTTTCATCCCAATTAAAATTGTGTCTTAAAATCAAATACATTTTAAGATATTAAATGTTGAAAACGGTCTTTTTTTTTCCTTTTTTCCAATTTTAAGAGTCATGAGACATGTGGCAGATTTATCTGCAACATATCAATTTCATCCCCCGTTTATCAAAATCTACTTTAAACAAGTAAATTCATTATAGTAATTCTTTTTCCTAAAAAAATTCATACTTCTACATTCATTTAGTTTTTTTCCCCTCTCACAAGGAACTTTTCTCAACACATATAAAGATTTATGGTTTCAGATATTTTGTTTCACTTATTCAAAATTCTCATTCTCGATTATTTATTTATTTATTTCCCTTCCTAACGGTTTTTAGTTAACAGCAATCGTGCGCAGTTATAATTCGTACAGCTGCACTTCCCCTTTAACGGTTCATTTTCTTTAACGTATTTTTATCTGCACTATAAATAAACCACTCTCATTTCCTATTAGAACTTGACGGGTAAAAAAAAAGAAATAAAGAAAATGATGTATTTATTGGAATTGCAGTTTTAAATTAAATTTTCATTTATCATCATTATGCTTTCTATATTTCATATACATTTGTTAAAGATTACTCAATCACATTTAACTGCAATCTGTTTTTTTTTTTTTTAATATAAACAAATGCGAGACTTTTCGTCGCACTTATTCTTGAAACATGTAGGGTTGCTTTAGATCCTGTGAGTGTGCCGAAAGGCGGGGCTGCCACGTAATTTGTCTGCTAATCCTGTCGCCAATGCTTTGTCTTTGTAATATAGGCGTCAAAACCTTGATTAGTTGGTGATAATACAATATGCCAAGACATATGAGTTCAGTACGCATTATGACACAGTTCGCCCCTGACCGCCTGACTGGAAGGTCCGTTAAAGGACCGCTGTTGTTTTACTTTTCTTTTTGTGACGTTGCGTAGCAGTGATGAAACGAATTTGTTTATACACATCGAGATACTTAATGTGTCCTTCTGTATTGCTTCATATCCGAAGCTCCATTTTTATGAGATGTCTTTCTTTGTTTTTGAACATAAATAAATAAGTGATTGTACTTTCATCGATATATTGGAGTTTTTTAATCATCTTTTCAGCGAACCCGAGAACCACCATCTGATGCGATCCCCATGATGAGACCACTTAAAACTCTTTTTGTGAAATATTTACAAAGATGATTAGATTAATTAACGGAAATGCCGTTAAGGAAATGTCAGAATTATTTATAAAAACAATGTAAATAAATGTATTGCGATACTATCTGTAAATAGAAAGATTTTTATTGTGGTAAATTTTCATATAACATTTTTTTAATTAGAAAAAAACTACACCTATGTAGATTGCTCAGAAAATTACCACCTTATAAAATATTTAGCATCGATTGTTTCTCTGTGCTTCTTAAATGTGATAAAGCAAAGTACTTTGTATGAAAAGTAAAATGTACTTTTATTAATAGACGGATTAAATAAAGTTTAAAGGAAATTCCCATTAATGGCACTTAAAAGTACCGTCAGTGCATGAAGCGTGATAACAGCCATTAGGTTCCAATGGACTGATCGCTATGTGCGCATTCACGTATCAAGGTAACATACAAACAAAGGAAAATGAACCTGTTAAGTGATCAAAGCCAACTCAAAGGGTCACAAATTAAAGACCACAAGTCGTCAACCCATCAGCGGCAAGTTCGCAAAGTGACAAAACCTCAAATTTAGACATCAACCATTAATAGTCATAAAGGAAAACAACCTACGATAGAGACAAGCATCTCACGGTATGTGAGAAGCATATATCTAATCAAGGATAAAGAAAAGACCCACAAAAATATGTCAAAATATTAAAAAGACAACCACCACGACAGCGACCAAATACCAAGACAAGGAAACCTCCTCAGAAGAACAAGTCCACTGGGTGAGATAAGTATATTATACTAGACAAATATAATGAATTATTAAATTAAATGTTAATTTAGGTCAAACCCAACCCCCATAGCTTATGTCTAAGTTACAACCTCAAGCAGCTAGTTCAATTAGAAATTAGTATATTAATCTCACTAGGTCAGCTCGTTAGTCTCTTATCAATTCCCTCCTAGCTAAGTAATAGTATGCCAATTCATAGTTAACTTGACATAAGATAATATAAAAAAAATAATAATAATTAATAAATAAAATCCCGATTCTAATATTAGAAATGATTAAAATATAAATTCATTTTAAATAGCCAGGCAATATTTAAGTAATCTAAAGTAAATTACTCTAGTTCGTTTAGTATCACCTAGTGCTATAGGATAATATTAAAACAATATATGTAATAAATGATAGTTAAGTAAATAGCTATAAGTAAGTTTTAAGTGTAATAACATGTACAAGCTAACCCCTTTCCCTTTCAGGTTTTTTTTTTTTTTCCTTTTTCTTTTTGACTACCGCCTCTTTATTATTCTTAGTTGCACATAGGCTATAGCCTGCACAAGCTACCGGACCCACTCCAGTGGGAAGTCTACGGAGTCAGTTTCTACGCGGTGGGGTACGGTAGATAGGCGGAGTCTCACCCCCCTGCATCGTTATGTTTGTCTAGCATTTCGGCCCAAAATTAACTTTTGGTGCAACTTGTCTATCTGCGGCGCTCCATTTTTTTTAATTTCTTTTTTTTTTATTCTTTTTTATTTATTTTATTTTATTTTTATTTTATTTTTTATTTTTTTGCTTCCTCACCCCCTCCAATCCTTTTTCTTATGACAAGTCTGCACCAACAATTCGGCTTCTAAACCCCAGGTCATTCAGAAGTAGTTCGGGCAGCGGTGGCCCAGTTGGCAGAGCATCGAATCCGCAGCTAAGGCCGCGGGATCGAGGCATACTGCTGGCTATAATCCGCCATGTACGCTAATGGCGCCTGGTGCATGTAAAATCTGTCGTGGGTGCAAAGTCCTCCAAGTTACCAGTGAATTATACCTCTTGAGGTGCCTGGCCAGGTGAAGGTCTCGTCATCTGATCAAGGTTCTAAATTACGAGACCAACATGAGTAGCAATGTGCAGGTGCCGAACAACAGCTTATAACGTTAAGTAACCGGCAAAACATAGTATACACAAACGAGCAGTAGGCACTGCAAATAGGATGACGATCGAGGCAATGATGTCAGGTTTATTGCCGCTTCGCGGCGGTTAGGCGGTCTTTCGCCCCGATGCCAGGTACTAAACCCGTTAAGCTGGCGCATCCCGGCAGGTAGGGGTCTGGTCATCGGTTAGAAAGAAAGAAAGAAGCGTTAATGTTGTTCTGAATAAAAATATGTATCTTTCTGTTACATCGTGAATTTTTAAAGAAATAGCGCTTTTTTTTTACTTCAAACACATACTAAAATATTTAGTTAATGCAGTGTTTTGTTGCTATAAATATACACAAAGCAAAAATAAACAAACAAAGACCCCAGAAAACTGACAAAGAGTACAATACCATGAAACAGTAATGTTTTAAAAAGTTTTTTTTTATTCTGTTAGTACTTATTAAACCTTGGATATTATGCTTTATTAATGTTTAAAAGTTTTATTACTCTAATAATATATCAAAACCCATAAAAAATTATTGAATTTATTTTTTGATTTTTAACATAAAAAAACTATATATATTGTAACAAAAGTAATCAGTTGGTCTTATAATGCATTAATTTTTAGCTCACAGGTTATCAAAGCCTGAGCGATAATGTGCCCGCAGGTTCTGTATGTACGTTTGGGTGGGCCAAAATTATAACTAGTAAATCTGCAGATCAGGAGCCTCAACGTCAGCTCTACAATTCATTGTGTTTAGCACCCTTTGAGTAATATTAATCTTTCTGCAAAAAACGAAATTTAAAGTTTTGAAATTACATAAACATTTATAAAACGAAAAAATATTTCGAAGGTTTCTGGCATTAGAAGCGTTAAATTAAACCCCTTGTTATGTAATAGTATTCTGAAAATCTCATGAGCTACTTATTCTGGTAATTTTTAGATAATAAAGTAGATTTCTTCAGGGGGGCAGAGCCCCCCTGAACCCTTTCGTAATTTAATTTACATTTGTAATTATCAATTAATTGTGTTAATGTACTTTAGTAAATTCTACCAATAGATGGAAACGTACATGAATTCTTTTCTACAGCCCTGTATATTACGTGAAGATTTTTACGCGTCGTCTACAACATTTAAATTTAATGCAGACAAAAAACCCTCTTAAAACTGCTCATATCACATTTCCGGGGATTAGTATGCATAGTGTGCGCCATATATCCAGTTTCTGCGGAGTCCTGTATATGGTTCTACTTAAATTCTGCAAACATTTGTTAGTATACTAAATGTAATTGGGCTGGGAAATACATAACTCAAATAAAAAGAAAAAAACACACTGAAGCAATTCGCGCTCATTTTCATTTATACTTACGAATTCATTTGTGTATCCCTGTACATGGTCTATACAATATTTAAGCACTACTTATTAAGCACAAATTTACTTAACGTTAAAACGCACACCATAATCGAAAATGCTCTTCAGCAATCATCCCTAATAGACCAGAACTGTATCCGAAATTTTTTATGTGACCCTATAAATGAACGATAAATACGTTACAAATCATATTCAAGCTTCTTGTATTCAACCACAGTAATGTAATTTAATTTCATAATGTTTGAATTAGTGCAACACAATTAACACACTGACGACAGGCAATTTAATTAAATCTGGGTTTAAAAACAGTAGAAGCTCCTCCCTCTTCTGAAAGTGTCTCGGAAATTGGTTTCTGAGATATGTTTTTCATGTTTATGCAGCAGTAAATATCTTTCAATGTACGGTTGTAATATATAATGTCTTACAATCTATAAAAAATATGGACAACACAATATAAATGTCTTTTCTGTAAGGTAGAAGTCACTCCCTTAGCCAATGATGTATTCTGAATAAAAACGAGAATTCTCGTTTCCCGTCGCTAATGTGTTAAAATAAGCTGTGAGGAGTTTTTTTCCCCCGTAGACCACATTTTAATCGACCACTTTTGTGTGACCCTGAAAAAAACATATGCTTTGCACCCCATATACTACAAAAATGTTTCAAAAATACATATCAATTTTATTATTTTGTAACAGAGTAACATCATTAAAAAACGCCACAAAAGGACTTTCTTCAAAGATTGTAATATTATGAATACTTTTGAGTTCCCTGTACGCATGCTGTAAGTGCTACACATAACATATTTTATAGTAACCAGGTTCTAGTGCACCTTAATAAAGTATATAAATTTCATTACGTTTAAAATTGTGTAACATTATTAAAATACACCGCAGACGATTTTTCCCAAAGACTATAATGTAACGGAATAGTTTTGAGTGCCCCTGTAATTAAGCTATGAATGCTACACCCTTCATTTTTAATACCAAACATACTTTGGCAAACCTCAATAACGTATATCAATTACATGTAATCCCGACTATATTTACGCGAGTTAGAGCACGTAGAGAAGCACGGCAGGCGACAGATAGAAAAACTGAAGTCATAAATACTTTACATCCATGTTGGAATGTGTTAAAAAGGATTTACATGCCTTTAACTGTACTTTTTTTTCACTTATAGCATGGTTAAACATTAGTTTAAACATCCTAATCCATGCGATAGCAATAACATATTAAAAGCCCCCCAAAATATGCATATCTGGAGATCTATAAATCTACTGGAAAATAATTCATTATCGTGCCCACTGTTAATTGCATAAATTGCATCGATTTGGCGCGATAAAATATTTTTTGTGATAGCCTTTTAATAGTACCTGCAACAAAATTAACGTAATTTACTAACTTCATTCATATTTGACGCAATGATAGGCTACGAATAACAGTCGCTAGGCAACGAAGAAAAGGAAAAAAAAAAGAAATATGTATCATGTAAAACAAGAAAATTAATTTAAAAATTCTTTATATTATTGGAATACATGTATAAATGTCCTCAAAACATTATACACGTAAATAAAAAAATCTGACAGATATATTGATAAAACTTCAATATAATAGGAATAATTTAAAACCCTTATTTGGAATTTTAGTATCCATAATTTGACATTTAAATCCATTAATCAAACGTGCCATTTTCTTTCAACAAATGGAAATTTGAAAATCGTCTGACTTGCCGTAGAAAAGCATTATAAAGAAAAATAAAATCTTCCATATTTTCCGAACGAATGAACCAAATTTAACCAAAAACTATACAGCTACGTCCGGGTATCTCACGAATATGCCCAATTAATTTCAAGCTGATCGGGTGCTTTTTGCGGCAGTTATCGCGGAACAGACAGAGAGACAGACAGACAGACAAACGGAAATCAAAACTTTTCGTGTCTCCACAGTAAGCCTTCACTGACGTTTCGGCAATAAGCTAAAAAAAATTTTTTTTCGAAATTGATTTTGGCATAGTACGCAAAAGTTGTGCAATGGAACAGTTAGAACTCTCAATCATTTTAATCAATATTTCTCAATATTTAACTGCACCCCTATAACATTGAAAAAATGAAAAAAAGAAAAAAATCTTTTTTTGTGTGAAAAAAGATATTTTTAAAAATATTCCAAAATTTTTACTGGCATACAATGAAAATGTTACATAATGGGTCAGTTATAATCCACAAAAAATTTTATTAATTTCTCTCAATATTTACCCGCGCCCCTTTGACATAAAAAGGTGGAGAAAAATATGAATATTTCGGATTTTCTAAAAAAATGTTCTAGGGAAATTACTTTTCGAAATTAGTATTGACATTAATTGATTAATTGCCGAAACGTCAGTGAAGGCTTACTGTGGAAACACGAAAAGTTTTGATTTCCGTTTGTCTGTCTGTCTGTCCGTCCGTCTGTCTGTCTGTCTGTCTGTTCCGCGATAACTGCCGCAAAAAGCACCCGATCAGCTTGAAATTAATTGGGCATATTCGTGAGATACACGGACGTAGCCGTATACTTTTTGGTTAAATTTGGTTCATTCGTTCGAAAAATCTGGAAGATTTTATTTTTCTTTATAATGCTTTTCTACGGCAAGTCAGACGATTTTAAAATTTCCATTTGTTGAAAGAAAATGGCACGTTTGATTAATGGATTTAAATGTCAAATTATGGATACTAAAATTCTAAATTAGGGTTTTAAATTATTCCTATTATATTGAAGTTTTATCAATATATCTGTCAGATTTTTTTATTTACGTGTATAATGTTTTGAGGACATTTATACATGTATTCCAATAATATAAAGAATTTTTAAGTTAATTTTCTTGTTTTACATGATACATATTTCTTTTTTTTTTCCTTTTCTTCGTTGCCTAGCGACTGTTATTCGTAGCCTATCATTGCGTCAAATATGAATGAAGTTAGTAAATTACGTTAATTTTGTTGCAGGTACTATTAAAAGGCTATCGGCTTTTAATATGTTATTGCTATCGCATGGATTAGGATGTTTAAACTAATGTTTAACCATGCTATAAGTGAAAAAAAAGTACAGTTAAAGGCATGTAAATCCTTTTTAACACTTTCCAACATGGATGAAAAGTATGTATGACTTCAGTTTTTCTATCTGTCGCCTGCCGTGTTTCTCTACGTGCTCTAACTCGCGTAAATATAGTCGGGATTACATGTAATTGATATACGTTATTGAGGTTTGCCAAAGTATGTTTGGTATTAAAAATGAAGAGAGTAGCATTCATAGTTTAATTACAGGGGCACTCAAAACTATTCCGTTACATTATAGTCTTTGGGAAAAATCGTCTACGGTGTATTTTAATAATGTTACACAATTTTAAACGTACTGAAATTTATATACCTTATTAAGGTGCACTAGAACCTGGTTACTATAAAATATGTTATGTGTAGCACTTACAGCATGCGTACAGGGAACTCAAAAGTATTCATAATATTACAATCTTTGAAGAAAATCCTTTTGTGGCGTTTTTTTAATAATGTTACTCTGTTACAAAATAATAAAATTCATATGTATTTTTGAAACATTTTTGTAGTATATGGGGTGCAAAGCATATGTTTTTTCGGGGTCACACAAAAGTGGTCGATTAAAATGTGGTCTACGGGGTAAAAAAACTCTTTACAGCTTATTTTAACACATTAGTGACGGGAAACGAGAATTCTAGTTTTTATTCAGAATACATCATTGGCTAAGGGAGTGACTTCTACCTTACAGAAAAGACATTTATATTGTGTTGTCCATATTTTTTATAGATTGTAATACATTATATATTACATCCGTACATTGAAAGATATTTACTGCTGCATAAACATGAAAAACATGTCTCAGAAACCAATTTCCGAGACACTTTCAGAAGAGGGAGGAGCTTCTACTCTTTTTAAACTCAGATTTAATTAAATTGCCTGTCGTCAGTGTATTAATTGTGTTGCACTAATTCAAACATTATGAAATTAAATTACATTACTGTGGTTGACTACAAGAAGCTTGAATATGATTTGTATCGTATTTATCGTTCATTTATAGGGTCACATAAAAAATTTCGAATACAGTTCTGGTCTATTAGGGATGATTGCTGAAGAGCATTTTCGATTATGGTGTGCGTTTTAACGTTAAGTAAATTTGTGCTTAATAAGTAGTGCTTAAATATTGTATAGACCATGTACAGGGATACACAAATGAATTCGTAAGTATAAATGAAAATGAGCGCGAATTGCTTCAGTGTGTTTTTTTTTTTACTTGAGTTATGTATTTCCCAGCCCAATTACATTTAGTATACTAACAAATGTTTGCAGAATTTAAATAGAACCATATACAGGACTCCGCAGAAACTGGATATATGGTGCACACTATGCATACTAATACCCGGAAATGTGATATGAGCAGTTTTAAGAGGGTTTTTTGTCTGCATTAAATTTAAATGTTATAGACGACGCGTAAAAATCTTCACGTAATATACAGGGCTGTAGAAAAGAATTCATGTACGTTTCCGTCTATTGATAGAATTTACTAAAGGACATTAACACAATTAATTGATAATTGCAAATGTAAATTAAATTACACTACGAAGGGGTTCAGGGGGGCTCTGACCCCCTGAAGAAATCTACTTTATTATCTAAAAATTACCAGTATAAGTAGCTCATGAGATTTTCAGAATACCATTACATAACAAGGGGTTTAATTTAACACTTCTAATGTCAGAAACCTTCGAAATATTTTTTCGTTTTATAAATGTTTATGTAATTTCAAAACTTTAATTATCTTTTTTTGTAGAAAGATTAATATTACTCAAAGGGTGCTAAACACAATGAATTGTAGAGCTGACGTTGAGGCTCCTGATCCGCAGATTTACTAGTTAAATAGTACTATAAATAATAATAATTCTATAATTATTACGAAATTTAACTTTTTATTATGTTTTTTTACGAAATTAATACTAGCATTTTTTTATTACACTCAGTCAGGATACAGATTAGAGCAAATATATACAAATTTGAAATGTATTTAATAATACCTGATGCAAATTGAATGTTAGATGTTAGAATAATATTGTCTCTTGTTGTCGAATGTTGGAAGTTCTTTCCTTGCTTGAAGCTTGGCACGAGTATATCCATCTCTTGCAGTGTCACCACAAACTTTCATTGCGGCTACATATATTAGTTTAACACAGCGTTCAACAGATTGCGTGTGACATGAAAATTCCTCAAAAGTTCTTTATATGAATTGTAATAGGTGGCTCTGTTACAACAGTGTTTGGCCAATCAATTAAATCAATATAATCGTTTGCTTCCAAATTGAGATTTGGAAGCTTGGAAAAACGCAGTCCACCCAAGTTCTTCGTCTTCGTATCTCGGGCGCTGAGAATGCGCCTAACTGGATTTTCCCGGATGTGTTTTCTAGGATCATGTAGCATTGCTAATAATAGGTCTTCAGGATGCACAAAATATGCATTTTTTGAGAACACTTAGGAAATAATTTGCTTAACATTATCCGTAAGCTGCCTTGCAAGAGAAATCATTTTTCAGAAATGTTGGGCACCATACAAGCAATTCGATTTCATTTTTATACCAAACCACATTGGAGAATACACCAGCATTACATACTTTACGAGTATTATAAGATTTTGTGACGGTCTTGGAGTGCTAATGTATAACCGTAACAAACGGTTTTCAGTGGTCAACCATCGTGCGTGACTGACTTTACCTGGGTTATTGTTAATCACGTTAGAAGGGCAAGTACCATCTTTTATGGCGAGACAGATGCGATACAAATATTGTTGCTCAGAACTTAGCTTTTGGATACTTTTCAGATCCATAGGCTGAAGAGTACCGTGAATTTGATCAAAATTGACCACTTTATTTATTTTTATTTTATTTTTTTGCAATCTTTTAGAAGCAATCTAATAGGTCCAGAATATGAATACGGTCCATTTGTGCAACCGTCCATTTCCAGAATAAGGTGCCTTAGTGGCAACACATTAGTATGTAACATACATATATTCCATTGTAATGACCTTCCAAAGTATGTCTCAAGCAAACGTATTACTCCGCCTTTCCATAAAACCGATAGGCTCTGCAAACTCATATTATACGTTTTCGTAAATGTGATAACACCTTGGACTATTTCTGTTGCATTTTCACCAGCAGTTAAAGATATATGACCTATATATTTGCTACCAGGTTCCTCTATTCATGCTACATACGCTTCTGATATTAATTTTTGATGACCAGATGTTCAAAGGTATCATATTTGCGCCCATCAAAATACAAACTCTTAAGAGGTGTCACTTCAAATGCCCTTAAATCATTCCCTTTAGTTGTTTCTTTTTTTTTCTCTAGTTCCCTTCTCACTTTGTTTTCATCAACTAAATAAGTTTGTTTCTCAGTTGAAACTAAATCGAAATCTGCCAGTATTGCTGTAATAATTTTGGCCATTGCTCTACTTGAGGTACGATGTTATTAAATGCACTTCAACTTAATAGATTTTGTTCTGATCTGTATTCTGTCTGTGTGAAATTCAATAAAAATATGCTTAATTAAAACTAATTTGAAAAATATTAATGTCAATACCAATTTCGAAAAATAATTTTCATAGCACAGTTTTTTAGAAAATCCAACATATTTCTCATTTTTCTCCAATATTTGATCTCAGAGGGCCACGGTTAAATATTGATAGAAATTGATAAAATGTTTTGTAGGTTCTAACTGATGCATTATGTAATATTTTCTCTGTACGCTAATAAAAACTTTGGAAAAATTTTCAAAATATATTTTTTCATAAAAAAAGATTTTTCTCTCTTTTTCAGTTTTTCAATGTTAGAGGGCGCGGTCAAATATTGAGAAATATTGATGAAAATTTTCGTGAGTTCTAACTGATCCATTACACAACTTTTGCGTACTATGCCAAAAATAATTTCTAAAAAAAGTTTTTTCGTCCCACTATAATGTACTTATGCACTTAACGCGATAACGCTTTATACAGATTTCCGATTTGCTTCAAATTTTGGAAATCGATTCATTCTGATAAGGCGCTTCGCTGATTAGTTTTTTTTTTTTGGGGGGGGGGGGTTCATTGGTGTACTATAAAGGGGGAACGGGGGCTAACTTCCCACTCTTAATTTAGATAAATGTGTTTTTCATGCAGAATTATCAGATTGGCTTCGAATTTGGTACGCCTTTTTATTCTGATAATGTGTTTCCTGATTAGATTTGGATGTTCATGTGTTAAGTATAGAGGGGTGGGGTAAAAGGGTCTAATATGTCCCTTAATTCAGATAAATGGGTTTTTCATGCACAATTATCTGATTTGCTTCAAATTTGGCACACAGGTTTATTCTGATAAGGCACTCCCCTTATTAGATTTGGAGGTTCATTCGTTAAGTATAAAGAGGGGAAATGACAGAGCTAACTCCCTCCCCTTAACTTAGCTAAATGTTGTTGTTGTTTTTCGATTTCTTTATTTTTCGAGAGGTATTATTCTTTGAAATAAGAGTATAATATACAACTAGTGTGAATAGCCTGTGAGCTCAATACCACCAGTTTAACTAGGCGCTTTTCTTTTTATTTGGATTTTATGCAACTGCAGATTTCATACAATACGAATGTTTAAAACAACTCTTTCATTATCTCATCCATAAAAATCACAAGATTTTATAAGAAATAAATATATTTATTCATAAGAAATAAAATATATAAAATAAAAGACAAGACAAGAGAAAATTCATTTAAAAATGTTATCTATTCACACAAACAAAATATCGAATCTTTCTATTTTTGATATAATTTTCAAAAAACGTTCAAAAGAAGCTGCACGTAGAAATCTCGACTTAACGGCGTTGTTTGAATTCCAAAGCCGAGAGGATAAAAAGTATATCTGACATTTATAAAGTTGTCCCATCGAATGGTGCGCATTCCTAGGATGGTGGGGAGGAGAGTGAAAATATCTGAAATATGAAACGACACCCGCCTTCATTTTGAGTATGAAACGGTATTTTTCACATATTTAGAATTTAATTTCAGTCTGTCATTGTGTGTGAAACGAATTTTTTGACGGTTTTAAATATAAAGGTAAAGAATGCAGTTTTATTAGGCATATACACAAATATACTTATGATTTACCAGAATAAATATTATTAAGTTCATTAGCAGTTTATTAGAAGCTTATTTGCAAAATTTTGCTTATAACAAGTAATTAGTTTTGTGAGTTCATTGGTTAAATATAAGGGGGGAACGGGGGCTAATAATCACCCCCCTTAATTGGATAAATTGGTTTTTCATGCAGAATTATTTAATTTGCTTCAAATTCTTATACCGGTTTATTCTTATAAGACGCTTCTCTTATTAGATTTGGGGGATCATTGCTTAAGTATAAAGGGTTGGATGGGACAGATAACACCTCCCCTTAATTTTTTTTTTTTTTTTTTTTTTTGACGATTTTTTTATTTCTTTTTAAGATTATTTCATTATTCTTTGAAATAAGAGTGTAATATACAACTAGAGTGAATAGCCTGTGAGCTCAATGCCATTAGTTTAACTGGTCTGTTTTCTTTTTATTTGGATTTTTATTTGTGTCATAAAATATTCATCTCTCTTTTATAGAACATATTTTACTGAAACTCTCAGTTAAATTTAATAAAAAATAACAGCAATCCTTGACAACTACTTTTCTGATGCAACTGTAGATTTTATACAATACGAGTGTTTAAAACAAATCTGTCACTATCTGATCCATGAAATCACAAGAATTTTATTTTAAAATGTTATCTATTCACACAAACAAAATATGGAATTTTTGATATAATTTTCAAAAAACGTTCAAAATAGCTGCACGTAGAAATCTCGACTTAACGGCGTTGTTTGAATTCAAAAGCCGCGAGGATAAAAAGTACATTTGACATTTATAAAGTTGTACCATCGAATGGTGCGCATTCCTGCGATGGTGGGGAAAAAAAGAGTGAAAATATTTGAAATATGAAAAGACACTCGTCTTCATCTTAAGTATGAAACGATATTTTTCACTTATTTAGAATTTAATTTCAGTTTGAATGAATTTTTTGAATGAAATGAATTTTTTGACAGTTTTAAATATAAAGATAAAGAATACAGTTTTATTAGGCACATATACTGATATACTTATGATTTATCAGAATAAATATTATTCAGTTTATTAGCAGTTTATTAGAAGATTATTCGCAAAATTTTGCTTAAAACAACTGATTAGTTTTAGGGGTTCATTGGTTAAGTATAAAGGGGGATCTGCGGGCTAATAATCCCCTACCTTAATTTAGATAAATGGGTTTCTATGCAGATTTATCCGAATTGCTTCAAATTTGGTATGCCGGTGTATTCTGATAAGGCGCTTCTCTGATTAGATTTGGAGGTTCATTGGTTAAGTATAAAGAGGAGAGAACTGGGGCTAATCTGCCCCTTAATTCAGATAAATCGGTTTTTCGTGCAGAATTATCAGATTTGCTTCAAATCTGGTATACCGGTTTATTCTGATAAGACGCTTCCTTTATTAGATTTGGAGGTTCATTGGTTAAGGGGGGTCCGGGACACAATTTAAAATAATTCTTATTTATTGAGTTAAAATTTTGAATTTTTTTTGTGATGGTTAACCATGTTATTTGTAAACAAAATCACATGATAAAACTTTTAACATATTTTTAAAAAAAAATTTAAATTTAAAATTCATTAAAAAAGTGGGGAAATTTAAAATCGTTATAACTCGAAATATTATTTGTAGAATTTCAATTTTTTCCATTTAAATAAACAAAAAAGATATAAGTTTTAATTTAGATTCAGCATTTTTAAAAATATTAATTTAAAAAAAATTAAAAATGTTTAAATAAAAAAAAATGGTGTAACTATAAAAAAAAAATCATATTTTCAAAAGTGAATAATTTTTCTAATTTGCTGAATCAAAATTAAATTAAAACAATTGAAAAAGACGTGTTCCAACTTTGAACCATTTATCTTCAACGGTTCTTGACTTATAACGATTTAAATACGAGCAATGGTGAAAAAAGCCATCGTGAAGAAAAGCGCATTTTCACAAGAAATCGTTTTCATGACAACAATTGCTTGAGAGCTAGATTTTGAAAACACGCCAAAACGAAAAATATAATATTTCCTGTTCTAATTAAGATGGAAACATGATTTAAACGTCATTTTATGCAGAAAAACAGAGAGAATTTGTAATGCGATGTAAGTTTTTTAGAAAATTTGGAGATTTTTGTATCCCGGAGCCCCTTAAGTGTAAAAGGTAGGGATGAAACAGCTAACCCCTACCCTTAATTTAGTTAATTTTTTTTGTCGATTTCTTTATTTTTCGAGGGGCATTATTCTTTGAAATAAGAGTATAATATACAATTAGTGTAAACAGCCTGTGAGCTCAGTGCCATTAGTTTAACTGGGCACTTTCCTTTTTATCTGGATTTTATTTCTGTCATAAAATATTCGTCTCTCTTTTATAGGACGTAATTTATTGTAACTCTCAGTTAAATGTAATAAAAAATAACAGCAGTCCTCTTGTGAAAGTACAGATTTTGTACAATACGAATGTTTAAAATGAATCTGTCACTATCTCATCCATAAAATCACAAGAATTTCATTTTAAAATGTTATCTATTCACACGAACAAAATATCGAATCATTCTATTTTTGATATAATTTCTAAAAACGCTCAAAATAGCTGCTCGTAGAAATCTCGACTTAACGGCGTTGTTTGAATTCCAAAGCCGAGAGGATAAAAAGTACATCTGACATTTATAAAGTTGTCCCATCGAATGGTGCGCATTCCTAGGATGTAGGGGAGAAGAGTGAAAATATTTGAAATATGAAACGACACCCGGCTTTGTTTTGAGTATGAAACGGTATTTTTCAAATATTTAGAATTTAATTTCAGTTTGTCATTGCGTGTGAAATGAATTTTTTGACGGTTTAAGATATAAAGAGAAAGAATGAAGTTTTAGTAGGCACAAATAAAGGTATAGTTATGATTTGCCAGAATAAATATTATTCAGTTTATTAGCAGTTTATTAGAAGTTTATTTGCAAAATTTTGCTTATAACAAATAACTTAAAAATATGCTTTTCTGTTGTTGCATTGTATGTATAGGCTACACATTTATTACAGTAAAGAAATATACAGTCAGAAAATATAATGTTTTAAATAGCGTGCTAATAAATTTTGAGAAAAGATTTCATACTTAATGTGCTTACTTATAGGTTAGATTTAAAAAGTGAAATTTTTCTGTACACTAAAAAAAAAAAAAAAAAAAATGTTGATTTTTTATTATAATACTGGAAGCTGGTGTGCCAGTTTATAATCGTAAAACAAGCAGTAATATACAGTCTTATAAATGAATTAAACAGTACGTTACTGCTTTAGAATATATTACTTGCTAATTTTACGGTTTATTACTGTTAATTTTGCGGTTTTAAATCCCCCCCACCCCCAGCTTCCAGTATTGTACCGAAAAATTAACAAATTTTTTGCAGCGTAGTTAAAGGGGCGAGGGACCTTTAAAATACTTTTTTATTTGTTGTAAATTTCAATTTAAATATTATTCAAGGGTAAATTATATGGCATTATGGCATTATATACCATTATGGCATACATTTATCACAAAAAAATCTATCTATATATATATATATATATATATATATTTTTTTTTTTTTTTTTACCTTTTTATTCAAATATATAAAATTCGATGCACAGTTTTATTTGTATATATAAACCAAACTCGTATAAAAAAATATTGGGGATTTTCATTGATATTGAGTTCGCATGGTGCATTTTGAAAAATTCTAAAATATTACGAAAAATTCCTTTTTTTTTCTCAAAAAAATTTCTTTTTAATTTTTTTTGTGACAAATGTATGCCATAATGCATATAATGTACCCTTGAATATTTAAAGTGAAATTTACAAAAAAAAAAAAAAAAAAAAAAAAAAAAAAAAAAAAAAAATTAAAGATCCCTGGTTCCCTTAAGACATAAAAGTGTTACATTTTACTTATGGAGAATATATAAAACGATAGCAAGGAAAGAAAATGTTAAAATATCAAAAAATTATACATTTCAACATTACATACTTTTTTTTCATAATTTTTTTTATATGCCAAAACATGATCTATAGAATGTAAATAATTCCTTTTTAGACACCTGGTCATGTGGGTTTAAAGTAGAAATAAACCTTAGGGAATAATACACCTACTCATCATATTGCGCTCATCATAAATAGCAACTCGCTATTTTAAACAGATTTTCAGGAATATGAATATCACGAAACATTGTCATAAGTGTGTAGTCAGATTAATATTTATTTGTATATAAGAAGATATTTTTAAGTGCGAAAATTATTCTTGAAAAAATGTTAAAATAGGATTAACAATTGTCTACTCTGCACTTTTAGGTATCCATCCGGGCCTGTCATGTGACACTTTTTTTGTACTCGAGTAAAGAAAAAAGAACTCGAACTAATCTTTAGTGTGAAACAGGATCGTGCTTTTTAAAATTATTAAACTTATATTTCTTCTATGACTTTTGAATTCCTCTGTATTTCAATACTTACACAAAACTTAATTGTTATAGCTCGATAGATTATTTATACATATATTTATCATCAGCTTTTCAGGCACAAAGTCGTATTATTATGTACGTATTTTTATTATCTTAGCCGGAGAGATAAATGATGCCTCGGGAAAAAGTCCAAATTTATCTCGGAATTCATATTTAATGCATACAAGTTCTTATTAGTTTCTGAGACCATAATTCCAGATGTTCTGTTTTCTCACGTAAGATAACAAGATTCTTTTTGCTGCCGTTACATTTCTTTCTTGTTCATTGGCGGAGAGTGATATTAATGAGTTCAGAATTCTAGCCAACGGAACAGTTACTTTCTCTCTCCGGAAGTTAGTTTTGTGGTTCCGCGTTATCACCGATAACCCAAAACTGTATTCGAACTCAAAAGTTACGCACCATTTAGTTAACAAAGTATTCGGGAGAAGTTTTTCAGATGTGTTTCCACAGAAACTTTTGAAATATATAAAAGAAAAAAAAATTAACCTCTTGTGAAAAGTTTTTATTTTATTATTAAATGTGGTTTTCATTTACGAGTCCATATATATGTAATAATAAAAAAATTCGCCCTTATATCTTAGTTAAACTATTCCAAATTCTTATAATATCTACCTTTTTTACCTGTCTTTAATAATATCTTAAATATCTTTTATCTTTTTATCCCATGCTTTGATATTTTTATACCCTACCTTTAATCCAGCATATTCTTATATTTATTATTCTAAAAACCTTAATCTGTTCATGACTGTACTTCTTTTTAAAATCCACTAAATTACTTTACTTCTTTCATTTAATCTGAGACGTTAAATTCTTTTCTTTTCTCGTTCGAAAGTTATCAATACCATTTTATTTTGTTAAATCATTCCATATCCCAGAGTGCTTTGCGAGAACTTCGCGGTCTAGGCCGTTTTACGTTATAAAACTACCGCCGATAGTAATAAGTCCTATCAGCACGTCACGCATACCCGCCCCCCGCCCCGGAGTTAATCCAATCGCTAGCGCAGCCTCCCCTTTCCTTCTTCTTTCACTTAGCTGGATTGGCCTTGCGTTGAGCGTCTGTATGCTTACGCGTTAGTTTTTGCTACTATTTATATAGTTACATTCTCCTGGAGAGCAGATATTTGTACGATTTTGCTTTGCTTAAAAGTCTACGTCACTTGGAGAGCAGTTTGCCTTTTAGTTGTGATGACGCTTCTAATCCTTTTACCATCTTAAGCTATGTGACCTTACTCAAAATGAATACTCCTAGACTATTGGAGTTGGAGAAATTTTCTTTTCGTCAATAAACTACTGATTGATATCACGTTTCTTTTGTTATTTATGGAAACATTCCAAAGATTTCATAACATCATTACCTTACTGCCAACTATGACGGAAAGACTGAATTTTTAATACCTCTGGTTGGTGATCTATACGAGTGATTCTTCTATTGCCTATTTTCTAGCTGCAATAATGCACAGTTGTGGGTTGTATAAGTAGTATACAACTATAATACTACTATTCACACGACATGTTTTGAGAAAATGCTACATATGTATATATATATATAATAAAATTGAAATCACAAATATAAAAATAAATTGGAAAGGCAATAGGAAAAACAGAAATACAAAAGCCAGGAAACTTTGAATAGCTTGCAGATTCATCAGAGGAGCTATGCAAGCTTAATTCATAGCAAGACATGTTATTTCATCGAATATCGTCCGAAATATACCTAAAATGACAATATTTAGCTCATAAGATATCGGAAATCCCAAACAATTGAAAGAAACGATGGGATCTAAGGAAAAAGAAAATATTATACATAAGACGTAAAAAATTAAATTTATTTATAAATGAGATGAACTTAAAAAAGTTATATATATATATTATAAAGCAACACAAAATATCACTTACAAATGTGAATTGAAAACAAAAAATGAAATTTTATTCTTTATATATAAAATATCCAAAAGATTATAATTTCAAGTGAGATAAGGAATTGAAAAAAAAAAAAAAAAAACAGTAAAACATAAATATAATGGAAATATTGGAAAATATTGCAGGAAATAAAATATTTGTGAAACCAAGACAAAATCCACTCTCCCAAATCACCTTAAATCCCACGAAAAACATGTACGATTCATGAGCCATAACATGCTAAACAATACAATACTTGGGCTATCGTACACAATAAAACGAGAAAAAAGACGTCAAAATTAACAAGGGATCAAGATAAAATGGATTAAAAATAGTGTTCACCTCCTGTACAAGTATCCAAGACAGTCCAGTTATAATATAGCAAATTTCCAAACAAGCTAGTGATGATTTGTACATATTGCCAGAAGCATTTTAACCCTCCGAGCGTCTTGCAAAAGGGTAAAATTGTAATGTTGTTTTCGTTACATTTTGTTTTAAATGCAAAGAAAATGTGATTCTTTCAACATTCTAAACAAAACTCAATTACAAATATGAATGTAATCCTTGAGAGTATTAATCATTCTTCAATGTATCTAAAATTCATTAAATCTATAGAATTATTTTATCTTAAATATTGTTTGTATTGCTGTGAAACCTGGAGCTTAGTGAACGGAATATTACGCCCCAAACACTTAGAGGGTTTTAAGTATAAAACTGCTAAATCAAATAAGGAGTAAGAGAACAGTGTTAATAAGGTGATTAAGATCAGACATAGTCCTGTCCTGTTTAGATAATGTATGTATTGCATTTTAATTTGTATAATGTCTCGTTTTTAATATATTCGTGTTTTAAATAAACCTTTAGGATCATTTGAAATTTTAAAATAAAAATTATAATTATATCAAACATAATTTTTGTCAAACATATCGAATTCAAAAATAAAATTACATAATAAGATACTATGTAAAAGTGAAACGTGTTAAATTATTTATTACTTTTAGGTAGCTTTCATTACAAAAAGCTACCTATTGCAGCCGTTCGGAGGAAAGCGATTTCAAAAAAATTTGGTATATTTTCATCGATCATGACCCCCCAGATTCCGAAACCACCCTCCGTTCAAAAGTTGATATATATATATATATATATATATATATATATATATATATATATATATATATATATATAATCTTTGTCATACTGTAACTCTTGTATTTATGAACCGATTTGGATAAAATTTCGTGTGTATATACAGGGTGGCTACTAAATACTGTTACAAATATTCAATCATTTTATTTTACAAATATAAAATAGAAAATGATAACTACACTAACATGATGAACATCAGAGATGAAAGTTTGACCGGAAATAATTTTAATCAAATTGACTGTCATCTTTATCGATTACCAAAGATAATCTCTTATGCCATTGTCCGACTGCGGCATAAATCATTTTAAGAGGTAGTCGGTACCATTCACGCAATATGGAAGCTTTGAGAGAGTCCAAACATAAGTGTTTGTTGCAATTTACTTTAGCCTCTAAAATCCCCAGACGCAATAATCTAAAGGATTTAGATCCGGTGAAGAAGGTGGCCAATCTTCTTGCATGATAAAGTTCGGACAGGTGACATGGAGCCAAGCCTGTGTTGATTTATCTCGGTGCGAAGATGTAAAATCTTGCAGAAATATCCAATTCTTTTTGGGGTACAACCTGTCAGCATGTAGTAATAAATGTGTAGCCAATATGTCCTGTTTGTAATATTCGCATTGATTTTTATCCCTTTATCGATGAACTTCAAAGGCAATTTTCCATTGTTTGACACTGCTGCCCAAATCATAACAGAATTCTTGTTCTGAAAGCGTTTAAGAATTCGAAAGGTTTCAGGTATATCCTCGAGGGTTTCTAAATATACGATATAATTTTTAGCATTATAACACTGTTAAGTGTAAAATAGCTTCCCATCAGAAAATATAATTCTGTCAACACTTTTCCTACCGTGCCGCTTCATCAATTTCTTCCTTCTTTGTAATTTTTTTATACTTTGTGCAGCAGTCAATCCCTGAATTTTTCTTTTGCGATAAGGGCAATAACCCAGATCTTCATTTATAATAACTTGTATAATTCTGCAATTCATGTTCTCTTCTGCAGCCATTTTATTTGCAGAACGTTGTGCATTTCTTCACACCTTTTCGCGAATTCTTTTGATGCGCTCTATTGTGAGAACTGAGCGTGGACGACCAGACTTAGATCGATATTTACATAGCTATTAGTATCCAATAATCGATTTATAGTTTTATATATAAATGTTCCATAAATACCAGGGCATTTTAATTACTTAAAGGTTTTACCTGAGGAAAACCCGCGATCAGAGAGCTGTTTAATCATCATTCTTTTGGCTTCCCTCTTTAAAATAATTTTAAATATTCCCTTTATAACCAAATTCGTCTGCACTAATAGAAGCTTGCCAAACCTTAAAATAGAGAAATAAATTGTTTTCACAAACGATTAAAATTAATTCGTATTTTTTTGAGTGTAACAGTATTTAGTAGCCACCCTGTAGTACATACCAATGTCTTGACCGAGTTCGTTGGCCAGCTTCAACCGCCATCTTGTTTCAAAATGGCGGCCATTTAAAAATTTTTAAAAATTTTAAAATTTAAAGTGAGGTACAAAAAATTTAGAAATTGGAAAAGATTTTTTCCTTATGTGTTTGAACATGATACAAAGATCCCGGAGCATTTTTTGTTTCGTCTATATCTTAAAAAATGGCTGAGTTATAGCACTTTGAATTTCTAGCATGACTGACATTTTGGAACGATCTGATTTTTGTTACGCGATAATACGCGTATTTATGAACCGATTTCGATATGACAAGGCATTTGCATAGTACATAGCAATGTCTCGACCGTGTTCGTGGGCCAGCTTCATACGCCATCTTATTTCAAAATGGCGGCCATTTAAATATTTTAAAAAAAATTAAATTTTAAAATGAGGCATAAAAAAACTAGAAATTGAAAAAGATTTTTCTTATGTGTTTGAGCTTGATACAAAGATTCCGGAGGATTTTTTGTTTCGTTTATATTTTAAAAAACGGTTGAGTTATAGCACTTTGAACTTCTTGTGTGGCTCACATTTTGAAACGATCTGAATTTTGTCACGCGATTACACGCATATTTATGAACGAATTTGGATATAACTTGTTGTGTACATAGTACATACCAATGTCTCGACCGAGTACGTTGGCCAACTTCATCCGCCTTCTTGTTTCAAAATGGCGGCCATTTAATTTTTTTTAAATTTTAATTTAAAATGAGGTACAAAAAAATTAGAAATTGAAAAAGATATTTTTCTTATGTGTTTGACCTTGACACAAAGATTTCGAAGCATTTTTCATTTCGTCTATAATTTAAAAAATGACTGAGTTATAGCACTTTGAATTTCTAGCATGGCTGACATTTTGAAACGATCTGATTTTTGTCACGCGATAACACGCGTATTTATGAACCGATTAGGTTGTGACAAAGCATATGCATAGTACATAGCAATCTCTCGGCCGAGTTCGTTTGCCAACTTCATCCGTCATCTTGTTTCAAAATGGCGGCCATTAAAAAAAAAAATTGTATTTAAAATAAAGTACAAAAGAATTAGAAATTGACTTTTTTTTCTCATGTGTTTGAGCTTGATACGAAGATTCCGGAGCATTTTTTGTTTTGTCTTTATCTAAAAAAAATGGCCGAGATATTAGATAGAACAGTTTGAATTTCTAATGTGGGCGACATTTTGAAAAGTCTGATTTTTTGCCTGCAACAGCACTCGTATTTATCAACCGATTTAGATGTGAGTGAGCATGTGCACAGGAATTACTAATGTCTCGACCAAGTTCATTGGTTAGCTTTGTTGCACCCATTATGTTGCTTTAAAATGGCGGGCACTTCAAAATATCGCCGAATTTGGCAAGCGATTCGAAGATTCCGGAGTATTTTTTGTTTCGTCTGTATCTTAAAAAATAGCTGAGTTATAGCACTTTGAATTTCTAGCATGACTGACATTTTGAATCGATCGGATTTTTGTGACGCGATAATACGCGTATTTATGAACCGATTTGGATGTGACAAGGCATTTGCATAGTACATAGCAATGTCTTGACCGAGTTTTGGGAAAACTTCATCCGCCATTTTGTTTCAAAATGGTGGCCATTTAAAAATTTTAAAAAAATTAAAATTTAAAATGAGGTACAAAAAATTTAGAAATTGGAAAAGATTTTTTCCTTATGTGTTTGAACATGATACAAATATCCCGGAGCATTTTTTGTTTCGTCTATATCTTAAAAAATGGCTGAGTTATAGCACTTTGAATCACTTAAAACAGTTAAATCACTTAAATCACTTTAAATAAAACCAGCTTCGAAAACGCGACTAATTTCGCCAAATTCTCATTCATATTCAGTATTGACAAAAATCAGTATTTAATCTTCTATAATCGGGTTCTACTAATTTGAGCTCCGTGTGTTTGAATAATATAAGCTGGCTTTTAAAAATTAAGGAATATGAAAGCTACCTCTTCCTCCCGGCACTGGCCGGAAGGACTTTTTATAATTAAAAAGATGTTCAAATATAATGGCAAATAAGATTATCCTAATGAAACATTAGTATTCATAAAATTACAATTTTGAAATTTTTATACAACCCTTCATTTTTTCATAAAATAAAATGACATATTTAAAGAAAAAATTTTAAAAACACATAGCTTAGTCTAAATCGAATTTCAGCTATTGCTGTCCAAATCTGGTAATGTGCGCGTATTCGGTACATAATCAACACAATTTATGCACATGGCGCAATAAACTACACCGCATTAATTACTAATCATTCATCATTAGTGAATAAAATGCAACGTATTTTATTGTTTCATTTTCGATACCGAACATTCCGTTGTAAAATTCAATAGCATATAAAAGTTACATGGAAATCCGAATATATTTACGAAACTAAGAACACAGGAAGACGGAGAGACAAATCGAAATAATAAACACTTTTAACTATGTTGAAAATTGTTAAAAATGTGAAATATATAATGTGAACTTCAAAAAGTTCACAGTCTTACTTAAAAGGCGACAAAAGTAATGAAAAAGATGTTACAAGTTTGAAATATACATTTTATTTAAAACTTCCGAGTACTTTCAAGCTTTCCAAGCTCATCATCAGAGAATATTTTAATAACTAAATGTTGTTTATTTATGCAAATACGTCACTTCGTTTTGAAAATGAGAGAGCCAATAATTATTAAAGTGGAAAGTAGAAGTAGCAGTAGCAGTTTCTTGGATTGAATTTAATTAGAGGAAATATATATTATTATTTATTAATATAAATATTAAATAAAATGTATATTTTAAACTTGTAACATCTTTTTCATTACTTTAATCGCCTTTTAAGTAAGACTGCGGACTTTTTAACGTTCACATTATACATTTTATGTTAAACAAAGGTGAATATTTGCGTTTCGTCTCATGATTTGATTTGTGTTAAAAATGTTTTACACGAAATACTCTACTACACTCGGGTGTTCTGGGCCAAGTAAAACCCATCATTTTCACCTTCACTGGCAGAAAAAGGTGTAAATTATTTCAGTGAGAGAAGTAGCAATTTGAAACTTCAAAATTGACAGTTATATTTTCGTTATTTTTAGCGTGTATTAGTCATCATTTTTTACTTGATAAACATAAATTTCATTTTGCTTTTTTCATTCTGTTCTCAAATCCAAATTGCCTACTTTTTGATACACTTTTTAATTGATTTTTGTTCGCAAGCATATTAAATAGGCAGATGATATTATTAAGAAATTTTGCACTCGAATTGAGTTTTCGTTTTCTGTAAAGACAAAAGATTTTTTTTTATAAAATGCTGTCAAATATGGCGTTTTGTACTGAATTTCTGGATGCGAAATTTCAGAAAAGGAACAAAATTGCCGTTCTTATACAATAATCGCTTGCAATTTAAGATGAAATTCATTTACCAAAAAATTGAAAAATTGCTCAATTACAAATCACTTCAATAATCATGCCTGAAAATCTCATGCCTTTATATTTAAAAATATTAGCAAGAAAATATGCCGTAAAGTTCTGCGTTGTTGAGCGGGGAAAAATATTTTTTTAAGAACCACCCTTAGGCATAAAGTTGTGAAAAATATGTAATAACTTTTATTAAAAAACCAGTAAAACATTTGTGTAATTAAGTTCAGTGTAACATATTTTATCACACTTTAAATAATTGTTGATTCTATATTAATTATTTTGTTATTACTCGTGAATATAGAAAATATGATGGATTATTTTGTACCTAACTGATCAGAAATACCTTTCTAAGTCCCGCTTAGAATTCTGCTTTTGATTCTAAATATAATTTGTAATGTGACTTAGGCTGCAGGGGAAATATGTAAAATATATTGTTGTGAAATATATGTAATAACTTTTACTAAAAACTCGGTAAAATATATATTTTTTGATATTTATGTAATTAATTTAAGATCAATGTAACATAATTTATCACACCTTAAATAATTGTTGATTCTATATGAATTCTTTTGTTATTAGTCGTGAACAGAGAAAAGATGATGGATTATTTTGTACCTCAACTGAACAGAAATCAGAAATACTTTTCTGTGTCCCGCTTAGAATTCTGCTTTTGATTCTACGTTGAATTTGTAATGTGACTCGGCCTGCTGGGGAAATATGTAACAATATATTGTTGTGAAAAATATGTAATAACTTTTATTAAAAACTCCGTAAACTATATATATTTTATATTTATGTAAAAAATTTAAAATCAATGTAACATAATTTGTCACACCTTAAATAATTGTTGATTCTATATGAATTCTTTTGTTATTAATCGTGAATAGAGAAAAAAATGATGGATTATTTTGTACCTCACTGACCAGAAATACCTTTCTATATCCCGCATAGAATTCTGCGTTTGGTTCTAAGCAGAATTTGTAATGTGACTCAGTCTGCTGGGGAAAAGAATACCTCCCTCTAGCCTAAATACCTTATCACGTGGGAGACCTCTCTCTCTGTTTTTTTTTCTTTTTGTATATCTAATAATGGGAGTAAATGTGTGTGGGATGAGGTCATTCAGTAAAACAATTTTCTTTAGATCCCGGAGCATTCCTACACTTTGATTGCATTTCTGTACACGTACAAATTGTGCATCTATATTTACTTCGGGATAAATCGATAAATAGTGGACATTTCCCGTATTTTTAGTTTCGTACATTTTTTAAACAAATTTTTAGAAACAATGCATCATTAATGGGTATTCCAAAAATATTGACATGCGTTTTTATTTTTTAAGCGCGTTCGTAATTATATGAATTACGTAGCACCTATAGTCGCCGTCTGGCCTATCTGTCTGTCTGTCTGTTCATCTGTTCGCATATAGCAATGCAAAAAATACGCAACCGAATGGTTTGAAATTTAATATATATATAATCGCTACAGAATTTTGTTGAGTCATTTCAAATTTTACGAAAATAGAATCAAAATTTAAAATATATTAATAAAAATTTTCTTCCTTCTATTATATCCTATCATACGTAATTAACTCAATGATATCACACGATAGGTAATGTTTCTAGGTTGCTATGGTGATTACGTCATCTTTATGTTGGGGTCTTATTATTTCCGTATTACTGAATTTAATATATAGAATTGTAATATATTTTGTATTCATGCATTTTTGCATAAGAGTGCAGTAGCTATTGCACCAACATCTGAATTATTTATAAAAATAATTATAATACGAACGTACCCCATTTGACATGTTTGACATACGATTTCCGACTTGTTTCACCTGTTTATGATATCTAGGCAACGTAAATTGAAAAAAGTGTTTCGTATAATCTAGGAATTATGGTTCTCCTGATGAAATAGTTCTACCATTATTCTTCAAAAGGTTACACTTTTAGAATTTTCATGCAGCCCTTGGGTCTTATAAGTTACATTTTGAAAAATTTCCTAACATAATATTTCTTTTGGATGAGGTAATTTAGTAAAACAATTTTTCTTAGATCCCGGAGCATTTCTGCACGTCAATTGCATTTCTGTACGCGTACAAAATCGTGCATCTATGTTTATTTTGGAATAAATCGATAAATATCAGACATTTCCGTATTTTTAGTTTAATATATTTTTTAAATAACTTTTTAGAAACAATGCGTCATTACTGGTTCCCAAAATTATTGACATGCGCTTTAGTTTTTTTTTTTTTTTTTTTTTTTTTTTTTTTTTTTTTTTTTTACCTGTTGATGATAACTAGGCAATGTAAATTAATAAAATGTGTTTAGTAAAAGTTAGGAATTAAGTTTCTGTCGATGAAATAGTTCTACCATTATTTTTTTTTAAGTTAAAAGTTTTAATTTTTTATACGGTTCTTGGGTCTTATAAGTTACGTTTAGAAAAATTTATTAACATGATATTTCTTTTGGATGAGGAAATTTAGTAAAACAATTTTCCTTAGATCCCGGAGCATTCCTGCACTTTGATTGCATTTTTGTACACGTACAAAATTGTGTATCTATATTTATTTTAGAATAAGTCGAAAAATATTAGACATTTTACGTACCTTTAGTTTCATATATTTTTTTAATAACTTTTTAGAAAAAATACATCATTACTGGGTCCCAAATGCGCTTTCGTTTTTTTTTTTTTTTTTAACTGTTGGTGATATCTAGGCAATGTAAATTCTAATAAAAGTGTTTAGTATAAGCTAGGAATTAAGTTGCTGTCTATGAAACAGTTCTACCAGTACTTTTAAAAGGGTTACTACACTTTTAAAATTTTTATACGGTACTTGGGTTTTATAAGTGAAGTTTTGAAAAAGTTTCCGAATATAATATTTTCGATAACGAAAATATTTTCCTCAAAAATTTTAATTTAACTTAGCTCCAATGATTATTCATATAATGATGAAACATTTTGTTTAAATTTATTTTATTTGCTGTTAGCTAAAATTATAAATACAGCCTAAAGATTATTACAAATATTTTTATGTTACTAGCAACCATCCCAGAAATTTTTTTTTTAATAAACTTTATCCACTAATTACATGTGCTATCAAAATTTTATTTGAAAATTGTTTTTAAATTGGGAGGAATTAATTAAAATTTTATACGCAAAACTCTTAATGTTTTATTAACAGTATTTTTTTAACTTTTACCCGATAAGTATATTTTTATTTTTTACCTTCGTCACTGCATTATTCCGGCTGTGATAGCCTAACTCGGCCTACTTGGCTGATCATCATATAAAAAGTATGCACTTTTTCTGGAACTTGGGTATATTTGACGACTGAAGATTAAATACTCATCTGTCACTTTAATTATCAATGTTCTATCATTATACGATATCTATCTTTCATTTTCATTCCAATTCAATAAATAAAGCTTAATTTGCTATATTTGTTTGAAATTAAATAATTTTTATTGCATTTATTATTTGGTATGTTCTGTAGTTAAAAGTATGCTTCTGATACTAAATATACTGAGATTCGCTGGAAGGTTTTATTTATTAAAAATCTTTGTATTTATATATATTTTCCATTATATTTATTGTAAAATATAACTACATACCATCTTTAAATAGATTCTGCCATTTATATTTCATGAACTTGAATACTATTTATTAATTTCAAAGGTATGTTATATATATTATATGTATGCCTGTATTTATATATATTATACCCATATGTATATGTATCATATATATTTGTATCTTTATATATATGTGTGTGTGTGTGTGTAATAAATACTAAAATTAAATAAATAAATTTTGACGTTTGGTTATATTAGATTAAATACTACAGTATTTGTAAAAATTATAATCCTTGAACAAAGGTTTTTATTATTAATGTTGCTGTAAATGTCATTAAAATTATCATAATTATTTTTAATACATTTAAAATAATCAATACTGTGATGATACTACACACTGCTTCCAAAACTAAGCATTAAAATAGAACATCAAACTCATTTGATAGATATATTATGTAGTAAAGTAACTTTCAATTTTATTTAAAAAAACAAAAAATCAATTTTATTTCGACGCAATTGGTACAAATATCCTTTATATTTTACAAATCGTGATGAAGGAAAGTTTGAAATCTATATTTCCCACACTTAGTATCTGCAAAATCAATATCTGTCGTTTCTACCTGTAAAAGTTGTTTTTCCTTTATAAGATTGTTATGGCGCGAAAAAAAGGAAGATTGTCTAATAGTTTAGAACAGCAGCGAAAGCCTGTCGTTTCTGCCTGTAAAAGCTGTTTTTCCTTTATAAGAATGTTATGGCGCGAAAAAAAAGGGAAGATTGTCTACTAGTTTAGAACAGCAGCGATTCGGAAATTCGCGACCTTCCAGTGGGCAACGTTTAGATACAGGACCTGATTACTGCACAGGCCAACTTGGCCGTGACCTTAGGCCCACTGCTAACAGAGGCTCACAGTTAATAAAACGATTTAGAAAAAAAATTCTTAAAATTGTTGTTTCTCGCAATTATTTTCTCAAAAACGAAAAACGATTTTGGTTAACTTGGAAACCGTGTGATAATTTAAAGATAAACTCTGGAATACTCCCGGGGTGGGGGGGGGGGGGGGGGGAATATAGCTACTATTTTGGTGCGAGGGGGGGGGGCTCGAAAAGATACTGTACCTTGGGTGCCTTACAACCTTAATCGGGCTCTGTTTAAGATGATGGAATGATCAGCGAGTTGTTCAACAATAGCTTGTTAATTTTAATCTGCTATAAAAATGTAGCAATTACAATTCGTTATATTTAAACTATTTTAAAGTTAAGATTTTGCGTAAATAATAGAGTAAATTGATGCAATTACAATACGTTATATTTAAACTATGTTAAAATTAAGATTTTACGTAAATAATAGAGTAAATTGATAAAGATTCAAGCCAACTTTAAGAACAAAACTATATGCCACATACATTAAGATTACACAAAGTATCCATAAAAGAATCTCTCAGTTTCAATGGTATATTATAACAGTTTAATTCAGACTATTTAAAACAAATCATGCATCAAATTGAAGGTAAACTAACCCAGTTTTTCTTACAAGTGTTCAGTCGGTGCATTAGTTATACGGCCTTTAGTTATGCGTCATTTAGTTATATGGCACACATTCAACCTAAAGTCCAATTCTTCCCACACTTCGGTTAATAAGTCCGGAGTGATGAAAGCGATGACCTCTTCAATTCTGAGTATCAAATCCGGCAAATCATTAGGTAGCGGCGGAAGGTAGACATGATCTTTTAGAAAGTCCTAAATGAAAAAAACCCGCATGGGTGTAACGGCTTTTAAATCTTCAGCCCACTAATAATGCTTTAAGCTCAGGAGTCGCCATTTTGCATCTGTGGCACTACAAGCGAGCCTATAACAAAGCGGTACTCACGCCTGCGCTTATCAAAATCTGATTGAGTTATTCTTTATTTGTGACCTCGAAATCTACCACGCTTACAGTTGATACTATTAAAATTTATAACTGCAATACTGTGTTAGGTTTAACTTTTATGGATACCCTGTACTATGAGACCCGTGGCCTCCTTGAGTTTGTTAGAGACTTTATCAGGCCAAATAGCTAAAAAAAATTATCTTTGAAAAATGATGTGCGTAGATCCTAATAACGGAAACGTATATACGGTATACGTATTCTTTCCAATGAATAGCGTTACTAAACCGTATCCTTTAGTTTCAGCGAGGTTAATTTCTTGACAAAACTCTAATGCACTTACAGGAAGATTGTAAGGAAGATAAAGTGTGATAGGTATTAGATATAAATAAAAGAGATAATTAACTTAGATGCTTTCTTTTTAATGTACGCTCTCAGAAATTCTCTCTTCAATTCACGGAAATATTCCTGGCAGCACTGCTACCGGTATATATCCGAGAATTGAGGAAAGTTCCGCTCCTATTTTTCCATTCTAGGGAAAAAAATTTCCTTAATCTGAAAAAGGGAGTTTTTTTTTTTTTTTTTAATACGTCTCCCTTTCTTCAGTGGATCCGCTTGGTTTTGAAACGAGACCGCACGTCTGGAACCGCACATCTTAAACACTTGGATAGAAGCACTTGATAGAGAGCGAGTTTAAAATGAAGATACGGGTTTTCTTCAAATGGGGATTGATAAGGCTTGTTAAATTTTTTGTGCAGAAAGCTCGAAAATTTAAACTTAATTGCAGTGACTTTTCGTCGTTATGAAATAATGGTTTGTGTTTTAACACTTATAGTATAATAGAGGATAAAAATTATTACATATTCGGCATATTTTTAATAAGTCATAATTTCATTGATAGGCGTATAATATGAATATTATATTTTGAATTAAATTCCAGAAGATTTTTTTTTTATAGATTTTTTTTTATTTTGATTGAAATAATATATGTTTAAATGCGTTCGTTTAGAATATATTTTACTTGCGAATATTTTTTTAATACTCTAAAAAATAAATTGAGAATAAGTTTAAATGAATGAGAAAATTGCTACTGTATTAAATTCGAAATCGTTATTTTTGTTTGTTTGTTTTAAAATAAATTAGAAACTTTAATTTATAGAATTTTCGGTTTCTCATTTCAAAATAACTTCGAACTTTGGTATTAATACAGCCAATACGCTTGCGTGCAAGGAATAAACGGGAAATTTCCTTCTTTTTCAGACTTCTGGGAAGGAAGAATTAACGGAAAAAGTATGTTTTCTAGGAGTACGGAAATTATTTGTTTAAAAATGACGAATAATTTAGTGTATAAAGACGAATTTCTTTGACAGTGTAAGTTATGAAAGTCTGATCTGTCACTTAACAACAGCAATAAAATGTGTTTCTTTTGAAAGCATATAATTAATTGTTTATATATTTTACCATCCTCAATTTTAAACTCCATTCCCTTTGCGTAAAAATAAAAAATAAAATGGACACAATTAACTGCTATTGCACATATTTATCAAAAATTTAGAACTGAAAGAAAAGGGCGAGAAATTGACATCGAACCTCCATGTTGACCTAAAATAATAATATTCTCTCCGTTACCTGGGTCCACATATGTGGACTTCTATTCTTTTTATCATAAAAACTAAGCTATTTGATATTTTTAAATTTTCACTTTATGTCTTAATAGCTCAATGTTTTTTGCTTTAAAAGCAAACCAATAAATGGCAACATCTAAGCAGATTTCACCATAACATAAATGTTATTTTCACCTGAGTTTGTAAAATCCCTTCAAGACAGTGTGTCCAAGAAATTGAGAAATTTTCATAAGTATTTAACTTAAATCATTTACATTAAATTTTTTTGAGGAATTTTATATCATTCATTTGTTTAAAGCCCTTAAATTTGCAATTGTGTGAATTTAGGTTAGTGATACTTAAATTGATATTTTAAGAGGGTTGTAATTTTAGATCTGTATTTATAACCTAAATTACTAAACCCTTAAAGGATCAATTTTAGAAAATTTCTTTTTTCTGTCATGTATGATGTCATTTTGTTTCTGAAAAACCAATGAATGAGCAGTTGTAGCATTATTTTAGCTTCGTTTTTGAACAGGATATAGGTTGGATTATAAGAACGACAATGATGTAGTTAAGAAATACATTGATGTCTGTATTACGTTTTCTATCTTTTCGCTGTTGATTTCCTGCTAAGGTCCAAACTAAAATCCTCTCAGTTTTTAAGATAGAATGCACTTTAAAAACTAGTAATGAAACTGTTATGAATCAAATAAAATTAATAAACATTCATTTCAAAACCGAAAATATTACGAATTAAATTTTAAAAGTAATTTTCTTTTCTTTTCTTTTTTTTTTTTTGGGGGGGGGGTTGTTCATTTATACCGAAGACATAAACAATAGTCAAATTTGCAGCTGCATATTCAGATATACAATTTTCTACTAAAATTATAATTATATAATTACTTTATATTTAATTTAAAATTGAAACAATACGAAAGAGATTCAGTAACAATTTCACATAAAATTTTCTTTATATTACCGGGCAAAAAAAGTAGAGTCTTATTGAATATTTAATAACGTCTCCCCTTAAAGAAGTCTTACCCCCTAGAAAATACTTTCCGATGCCTCTTACGAATGCTGTAGCTCAGTAACACATTCTCGTCTATATTACGTTTTCTATCTTTTGATATTGATTTCCGGTGAGAATTTCTTAGAGCAAAGAGGATAGGAATTCACTATAAATGGAAATATCTCTCTTGTCTTTGTGAAACTTTCCTTAATACTAATAAAGGAATAACGATATTTGAGAATCTCGTTATCTTATGAGAATACTTACTGAGCAATAAAATAAATGTATATTTATTTTTTCATCTTAAACATAAGAAAATTAACATACATCTACATGAGTTATTTGCATTCTTACCATTCTTATTTGTTTTTACATTTTAAATATTTAAATATTCATTCCTTTAAGCTTGCATTTTTAAACATTCTAGATAAAAAGAAATAGATTAAAAATTCATTCTACAAAAAATATATATTTTTTTTACTAACCAGATGGAAATTCACTACGAATAGAAATATTTCTCTGACCTTTAAGAATATTAAGTTTATAACCCGGGCTTACAGAAGTATTTTAGAACCATTTTTTAAATTGATTTTTTACATTATATATAGATTATATATATATATATGTGTGTGTGTGTGTGTGTGTGTTAACTTAACTGTTTTATTCACTTTAATCTTATCATGCTTTTTGGATTCCATGTGCGGGAATATATTTTGAAAATCTACTGGGAATTAATACGGTATGTTTTTGTAAGATTTCTATTGCTATTAATTAAATATTTAATGGGTTGTAGTTTTTTTTCCATTTCATGCCATTTGATAATGTTCTGTATTCATCTTGAAACTATTATTTTGATTATATTGGTTGTTTGAGTACAGGAGAAAAAAATTTTTCAGCTTATAGCTTTTTTCCCACAGAAAACAACCGATTTGCTTATATCATTGAATGCTGTACTCTTGAAAACGTAATTCAATATATAAGTTTTTCAATTTTTTCGGAATCCATATTCTTCTTTTTTTCTTCCATGTTAATTCTTGTAATTAGGTATACGGTACTTTATTTTACACATACAGCTCTATATTGTTGGTTTATGGCGTGTAGTCAATCATTCACAATATTGTAGTTTTTGATGATGGTCGGTAATGTTTAATTAATGGTTATATATATATATATATATATATATATATATATTTAAATATATTTGCTGTTGTCTACCAACACCAAAAAGCATTTTTATATGAAAAATATTGGTAATATATTCAAATAAAATTTTCAAATTAATTAAAAGTGATACTTTCTATTAGACACATGCCAGGAGTTATACCAAAGAAATTGACAAATATGTGTTTTATTTATATTATTTTATTTATTAAGTTTCTTTTAATATTTCTTATAATTGATTAATATTCCTTTATAATATTTTATCCTAATTTTAATTTCTTTATGAAATATTGGCCGAAACCAATGTTAAACTATTAGCATTGTTTCAAGTGCCAACGGTTTACTTGGCTTTACTTATAACTTCGCGGGTAATTTTCGTAACCGTACTGCTTGCGATAGAGATAGCGAATTTAAAAAAAATCATGCTTGAAAATTATTTTAAAAAATATAACAATTTAGGAAATTAAGATTACAAACAAACTAGATTTGAAATAATATTTTCCCACTTTCTCATAGTATAAACATTGAAATTGTGAAGGAATTTAGAAGTTAAAAAATTGCAGTAAAAGAGAAATTTATTAGTCAGATGTTCCCACCATCAATATTACACTAGCGTTACTCAAAGATATGTTTTTTTGCGTTATAATATACATTTTTTCCTAAAATCACAGAATGTTATAAAACATTTAAAAAACTAAAAATTTGGATTTATTAGATTAATTTCGTTTTTGACAGTTTTAAAAACGTTATGTGGTACAAGGTTCAATGTTGATAAAAGGAATAACGCTAGTTGATAATCTTGTATCCTTTTTCAATAATCAATGAATATAAAATATCTATCTTAAAAAAAAAAAAAATAGTCACTGCATTATAAAATCAATCTAAATGTTGTTACTTTAACTCTTTACGTACTGAATTATGAATTCGTGAAAAGTTTATCTTCCAAAGCATTTTTTGTGAATTTTTGGAACTACATTAGAAGATTTACATAATCATTTAATAAATTTTAGAAGGATTTTAGAAGGATTGAAGGATTTAGAAGGATTAATTAAATTTGAATTTAAAGGGATTTTCTGCAACATTTACAACCCTACGCAAATCTTTTATTTTAAATACTTTTCTTAGTATAGTGTAGAATTAGGAAATGTACAAATATAATGTTCTTACAATAGAAATATTCCCGAATTAAAACACCCCACCCCCTCTCCAACGCCACGAAAGCTGAAAAGATTCAAAGGCAAAAGAAATCATTCTTTGAAATATATATTTGTTTTGTGTAACCAATAATGCTTTTGTAACAAGATAGTAATGCATCTATAACTCATCCTAAACGGTATTACTACTAATCGATGTATTTAATGAATTTTATAACAAGTTATTTTAATGTTAATTATAAGTACCATCAGTAGATAAAGGGTAAAACATAATTTAAATAGATACATCAGAATTCACTTCAAACTTTATAATTTTGCAACACTTTTCTATGAAATTCATTAATTGAATATATGATTCGTGAACAGCTCAAATATAAAACGCAAATCATTAAAAATAAGTTGTATTCACATATATCATAAATATATAGAGGGTGCAAAATAAAGTCTGAGTTCACTCAAGGAACTTTTCAAATGATAAAGCTAGAATTGTGAAACAAATATCTATCTATAATAAAAGGACGAAGTTAAGACAGTAGCTAAGGAGTTTAATTTTGAAATGAAAATAACGTAAAATCAATACAATACAGCTATAGCGAGAAGTATGATTTTTTTTATCAAGCGTTGCTGTTGAGAGAAAAACGATTGAATTTTCGAGCTTATATACAGGGTGCAAAGTAAAGTTCCGTTATCCTGAAATAACACATGAACTACTAAAGCTAGAGTTGTGAAACGTGTCTACCGACAGTAAAAATATAATCGTTATCACAAGAGAGTTCCTCCAACATCTCTAGAGGCGAAAATCGAAAGATATCAAACGTATCTAAAAAACTCTAAAAGGTAGTAAAAAAACATCAATCACAAACATATAGAGGGTACTAAATTTAGTATGAAATGAAATCTTGCATGCAAAAATGACTTTATTAGAAGGGCTAAAATGTTAAATTTTCTATAAACAATAAGCAGATCTCTAATCATTTGTGGCACTATAAGGCAGAATGAAACATATTTACCAATAAATTATTAGATACTGTTAAAGATTAAGGTAGATACATATTTACTAAAAAACTTAAATATGTAAGCAAGGTACAATTTATTTTAATAAGGAAAACAACTTAAGTATGCTGAATGTATCCACTATCTGCAGCAATAAATACTAATATATACTAATATATAAATATTAGTATTTATTGCTAATATATAAATACTAATTCTGCATCTTGCAATTTTTTAAATACGTGAAATGAAAGAACATACTTTTATCTTTTAATCCCAATAAAACTTGTGTTTTTAAATCATATACATTTTATGATATTAAATGTTGAAATTTGTCTTTTTTCCCCAATTTTAAGAGTTCTAAGACCCCTTAAATTTTTTATAGTACTTTATAGAAAATAAAAATCGCAAAATAGAAAGATAGTGCAAACATATACAGGGTGTTCGAAAATTCCTGGACACATTTTAGAATTCAATATAAAATCAAGTAATTGTCATACAGGAGTGCAGCTTGGACTAAAATGCTTCTCAGGATGAAAACATTTCTTCAAGGGAATGGAAGTAATTAGTTCCAAATTTCGATCGTGGTTGACGCCCCCTGTCCTGATTTTAAGATTAATTTTGTAGCTGTGATACAGAAATGATGACTTCCAGCGCTATGAGCCGACATTTCTGCGTCAAAGCGTCAAAATTAATCTAAAAATGAGAAAAATAACGCCAAGTGGCGCCATCTGTGACCGAAATTTAGAACTAATTATTTTCACCCTCTTGAAGAAAACTTTTCATCCTGGGCAGCATTTTAGTCCAAATCGCACTCCTGTATGACAATTACTTGATTTTATATTGAATGTTAAAACGTTGCCAGGAATTTTCGGACGCGTTGTATACATCATTTTTGAAAATTTAAAAGTTAATAAAAATGAAAGAGTTTTAAAGGTATAACGAAAATGGTGAAAGTCAATATCACCATGGAAAATCAACAGCTGAAATAAGTTTTTAAATTAATACAAGAATCCATCATTAGTTCCAAACATACATGTATCGAAGTTCGTTATAGAAAGATCTTCAGTGTATTATACATACAAAAAGTAAAACACTTGATGCGTTCATTATATAAACAAGCTGACATAAATTCCAGAAGCTTGTTACAAGAATATAAAAATGAAGGAAAAGAATCTAAAATCCATCTTTTAATAATTATGTCTTTGCCAAAGTTTGAAAACTTTTACTGAAGTTTGAAAAGGTATTGCCTTTTAATAATCAGCACCTCATTAGGCAAATGGCTGCTCGTTAAATCCTCTTTAGGTCAGCGAGTTTCCCTAAATTTCCTTTTTATTTATCTTTTCCGAAAAGCATGGCGTTGTACAAAATCAGGATCTCTAGCTTAATTGGAATTAAACTGCTGCAAAAATTATTGAATTCTTTTTTGATAATTTCACTTTTTTTTCTAGAAATTACTGTAAATTTATTTTAAGACAAGAAATTCCTTTTTAATGTTTGGAATTAAACACGTGAGTTTCAAGCTACTATAAGTTAAAAAAAATGTGCTTAGTTAATTTTTGTTTAAAAGAAATCAAAACTGTAATATATATATATATATATATATATATATATATATATATATATATATATATATATATAAGACGTTGTACAAAATCAGGATCTGTATCTTAATTAGAATTAAACTGCTTCAAAAATTATTAAATTCTTTTTTGAAAATTTCAACTTCTAATACCACTTTTTTGGAAATTACTGTAATTTTTTTTTAAAGAAAAGAATTTTTTTAAATGTTTGTAATTTAACAAACGAGCTGCAATTTACTATAAGTTAATAAAATGTGCTTAAACAAAAATTTAAATATATATATATATATATATATATATATGGCGTTGTACAAAATCAGGATCTCTATCTTAATTAGAATTAAACTGTTTCTAGAATTCTTTTCTCAAAATTTCGCTTTCAAATATCACTTTTTTTTTTTTTTTGAAATTACTACAAAATTGTTTAAAGAAAAGACATTTCTTCTTAATGTTTGGAATTTAGCAAATGAGTTGCAATTTGCTATAAGTTAATAAAATGTGCTTAGTTAATTTTTCTTTAAAAGAAACCAAAATTATATATATATATGGCGTTGTACAAAATCTGAATCTCTAGCTTAATTGGAATTAAACTGCTGCAAAAATTATTGAATTCTTTTTTGATAATTTCACTTTTTTACAGAAATTACTGTAAAATTATTTTAAGAAAATAAATTCCTTTTTAATAATTAGAATTTACCAAATGAGTTCTAATTTATTATAAGTTAATAAAATGTCCGTTTAGATTGAAACCAAAAGTGAAAAGTATATATATCTAAAGCTGTATCTATATCTGTATGTAGCGGCATAAATATTTCATTTGCTAAAAATAAAAGTGAACTTAGAGTAAATAAAATGAATTCAATCTTGAGTTTAGAGGGATAAGTATTATGTATATTTCGATGATACTTTTTCTCAGTTAATAAAATACTACTTTTTTAAGAAGACGTAGTTAAATTCATGTTCTTGTTAAGTAACATATTTTTAGGGTTTCGTTCATCTGACGAAACCCTATTCGTCTCAATCCTTTGTCTGTCTGTCTGTCTGTCTGTCACGGAACCCGTTCTCAGAAACTATATATATTGGAGACTTGAAGTTTTGGATACATATAGCAGAACATCTCACATCAAACGACAAATCATATAATTTTGAAACCTGTCTGGGCTCTAACTTGTGTATTTTAAGCTTTTTGTTTTCCTAACTGAGCCCCTAATTAAGTTGAAGACTTGAAATTTTGGATAATTATAGCGAGCACACGCCAAATCATAAAAATTTCAAAAAGTCTTATATTTAGTTACCCCGGCGCTCTCTAACTTGTGTATTTTAAGCAATGATTCTAACCTCCGCCCTTTTCACCTGGGGGCACTTTTCTAACGTTTGTCGACACCCCTTTGACCACACTTTCATATTATGTAGCATAGCCTTACATACTTTAGTTCCACTTTTTACCGCCAGGGCGTGTTTAACAATCTCAGGTGCTATGGGCCCGATTCCCTCGACTAATTTATCTACGGATAGGTTGTAAAACGAAGTTTCATTCGGATACAGGTTTGTTTAGAATAGAGTGCGTTCCCTAGTTGCGAAATGCGGAACTAACAGATTTTGCACACGGATAAAGTGTTTTGAAAGGAATATTAAACGATACCCTCTGTGGGATCTGTGATCACACATACCCACTTGTTTTCTGGTATAAATTAATTAGAATTTTCTTCTAATGTCTTTGAAAATCTCATACTAAATCAAGGATAGTGATATTAATCGGAATTAAACTGCTGCAAAAATTATATAACTATTATTATAGCTACAAAGCATTAAATAACTATTATTATAAATATCATTTATTAAGTAACTATTTTTATAATAACTATTATTATAAATTTCCTTTATTAAGTAACTATTATTATAATAACTATTATTGTAAATATCTGTTGCTGTGAAAGACCGGAAATGGAGAATGTCGACTTTCATCGGTGAATGTCAAAAATACAAAATACGTTCGTGAAAGGCCAAATATTTGATTATATTCTTATACATTCGAAATTCGGACCATCACCGGTGAATGTCGACAAGCACAGATATGCTCTGGTGGAGCTCGAAAAGGGAAGCGGTGTTCAACAAAGTGGCTACAGTATGTCACCCAATTCTTTGTTCTACTGCGAGTCAGTCAGCTTGGTCAGTTTTATGCAAGATTTGATGGTGCGCGCAACGTTTTCTTAAATTTTATTTTTTTATTCAATATCCTAATTTATATTTAGTGGATACTACAGTGAGCCGTGATATTTTTTTAAAGAAAAAATAAATACATTAATTGAAAGTAAACGAGAAGACAATCTTTTTTTCTTCCGAGAACAGTACTCTAAAATAATTTCTGAAGGGATTTCTGCTAATACTAGGTGCATCAGACCTTTGGATTACAGACAATTAAAGCGTTTTTATTTTTAAAAATTAATGATCGCACCTGAAATATGGAGAAGTAAATGCAAATTTCCGACATATTCAACATTCACCATTAGTGCATGGTGAATATCGACATTTACCAGTGTAAGTCAGAAATAAGGATATTTAGCAAATATTTCGGACATATACCAAGCGACTATTATGAATGTTGATATTCACCGGTGAAAGTCGACATTCTCTAGATTTCGGTCTTCCACGGTAACATATCCATTATTAAGTAACTGTTATTATAATAACTATTATTATAAATATTATTTATTAAGTAACTACTATTATTATAAATATTATTTATTAAGTAACTATTATTATAATAACTATTATTATAAATATTTATTATTAAGTAACTGTTATTGTAACGTTATTAAATAACCATACGAAAATTCTAGTAGACGTTTTGAATAAAAAGTCGCGCTAGATTAGTTACGAGGATATTTGTCAGCGTTCAAAAAAGTGTTAATAATTCAAATTTCTGATTCCAGAAATATTTTTTCTTCTATACAGCAAAATATATCAGCAATGCAAAACACTTTATTATATAATATTGGAAATTGAACATAATAAAGGATCTTGAAATCATTTAAGAAGACTTAAGAAAAGAACACATAATTGGCCAAAAATTATTAAATATTCTTGTTGAGTAAGTTGCAATGTAAAAAAGGCCAAAATGGAAAAATTCAAAAGTTATCGAAAAAAGGAATGAAAAATGCATACACATAATTTTTTTTGCCAGCAAGAAAGGGGATAAAATCAATAACACATAAAATGAATTTATGTTCTCAAGCCAGGTGTGCCTATTAGATATCGAATTTTTTGACAAAACTTCTGCAAGAGTTGTCACCGACTGTTTATGCGATTTTTTGCTTTGAATACGTACTTAAATTCATTCTTATAAAGTAAAATAAGCTGCTAACACAAATTATTAGAGATTTTTAAAAAAATTGGATTTCAGAATCAGTGAGTATTTTACCTTAATTACAGATGAAGTCATCTAAATATTCTAGCAGCAAACAAATATTGATTGAATGTTAAGTAAATAATACAATGGTTGTAAATATTTCCAATGTAATTCTCATATTTATGAATATTGGCTTTACATGAATAACATATACAATGAAATGCCATGTTTATAGAAAAATTATCATTACAAATAAAATATTATAAAAAATTAATATTGCAAAAATATTAACATTATGTTGAAAATATTGACATTTTGTTGATTTGCAAATATTGAATAAATATTGGCTCTAATAAATTTATGTTTTTTTTTATTTATTTATTTACCAATATTGTCAAAACGTAAGCACCCCGAATTCTAAACAATATTTAGCAGATATTCTCCCAATATTAATAGAATATTAAACGTTAATAAGATTTCACTGTAACAGAGTCAAAATGTAATTTCAAGAAGACATGAAGAGCACTATTTGCAGCTAGGATATGCCAAAAAGAAAACATTAAAAAAATTATTTTACATTTTAAGGGAAATTTATTACAGAAAATGCTAACATGTTTGTTTGGTTTTTTTTATAAGCCATTTGAACTCGCTTCTCTGATAACATCTAACTTAGTAACCGTAACTCTTTCACTTTTCGATGTTTTATATATCGGAATATTGGAATTTAGTGGTAGTGCGTTTGATTTTTAAAACCCTAGTTTCCTCACACACTTAAAGCACATTTTCTTTTCTTTGAATATTATAAAATATTTATTACTCAATAGTAATGTAATATTATTACTGAATTATTTCTTCTGCAATTTCACGTCAGAGCGAAATTTTAGTCTATCTGCATTCTTTTGAATCTTAGACATTGAAACATATCATTCTGAGATCTAAATTGCAATTGTGTTCGAGAATCATTAATAAAACGTAAAAGAACTGGGGTAAACACACAGGTACAGAGGTAAAGCACAATTTCTTATCTCTGGATATTATACCCTCTTCTCTACTGAGTATTGATGTAATATTATTGATTATTACTGAATTATTTCATTTCCAATTTGACTTCAGAGAAAAGGTTTTAATCTATTTGCATGATTTCTAACCTTAGTCATCGAAACATATTATTCTAAGATCGAAATTGCAATTATGTTCGAGCATCGTTAACAAAACGGAAAAAAAACACAGGTACAGAGATAAAACACATTTTCTTATCTCTGAATATTATACCCTCTTCTCTACTAAATATTAATGTTATATTAGCCATTATTACTGAATTATTTCTTCTGCAATTTGCCTTCAGTGCAAATTTTTTAACCCATTTGTATTATTTCGAATCTTAACCTTCTCGCTGCGTATGCCGCGATTTCCACGGGTTGTAAAAGTAGCAAAATTTTCGTGACCCACGATTTACACGATCTTTTTTTATAGTCTAATTCTATTTTTTAAAAAAGAGCTCTTTTACCAAAAAACATTACATATTTATATCTAAAATATATGTATATTTGATATATGTAATAACATAAATGCGCATTTTTTGGACATATTTTGATTAAAAAAAAATAATAACGCACCGAGAGGGTTAAAGATCGAAGCATATCATTGCGATATCTAAATTACAATTACGTCGGAGAATCCTTACTAAAACGGAAAAGATCAGAGATATACACACAGGTACAAAAATAAAGAACCCTGTCTTATCCCTGAATATTATAACCTCTTCTCTACTAAGTATTTGCTGTATTAATGAAATCTTCTGAGAAGGTATTAGGCCCTAGTATTACGTATAGAAGTTGAGTTCCTGAATGAAAATAAATATAAAAACACATAAAAAAATACTGTATTAAAAAATCTGCAGCTGAGAAAGCGTTATGTAGAGAAGATAATTTTCTGAATGAAAATAGTTGTAAGAAATATATTAGAAAATCTTCAGAGGAGGCATATTTTAGTGTTTTACCAACTTCTCGTAGGGAAGATGGGTTTCTAAATGAAAATGATCGCAAAAAATATAAAACCACACAACAATACAATAAAACTGTTTTATTCATATTTTTCATTTATGCGCGTGGTTGATAATTAAATCATAAATATTTTTTATTTAATTTATTGATAAAATTTGCAGATTTCCCTGAAAAAATGTGCAAAAAAAAAATCTCAAGACCAGATTGTTGATTTTACCTACAGCTTTAGATTGATGTAATGCATTAATGAATAATATATATATATATATACACACATATATATAATATACCTAAAATAACTAACTGGCTTATCAGCAAAATTTGTAAATACCTAATTAATGATTCTGATTAATAAATATACATATTTTTATGTTAAGGGTAAATTTTGAAATAGCCTTCAGATACATACATAAATAATACCACCGATGATGCAGATTTTTATTGTTTTCAATTTTAAAATGTTATTGTTTCTTCTATAGTTGGGATACTTTCCTGTTTTCATTGACTACAAATTTCCATTCCAATCAAAACTTCCATTCCAAGGAGTATGAACAATATGTATTTTTAAATGAAAATATTACCATGAACTTAACATAAGAAAATAGATACGGGTGCACTGCAAGCTTATTTTTGTTTTAAGTACGATACAGACTTAAAATAAAATTTAAAGTTGTTATTAATCTCAGATACTCAGAAACATGAAAAATGGTCATGTTTCATTAGAAACATGAAATCTGCTTCCTCTACAGATTGCATTAATACAGAAGTTTTCTGAAATTTTTTTTTTAATTATTTTTATCCAACAACCCTTCTTCTCCTCATAATGCTGGGAAAAACATAAAAAAGCTGCCTCATTTGCAGATTTTATGACCTTTATTTTATTTTATTTTTTAATTATTTTCTCCCAACGACCTATCTTTTTACACGAAGTTAGGAAAATGTTGAAATTCTGCCTTTTTGCGCATTTTTTTAACATAGAAATTTTCGTATATATGTTTTTGTATTATTTTTATTTGGAAATAATCGATTTTTCTACATCAACCTGGAAGAACATTAAATTCTAATTGTATTGATATTTCTGCATGGGGTGTCTGCTAAAAATATACCTTTAAATAAAAATGCTGTATATACTAACATTAAATACGCAGTCTTGTTAAGGAAATGTTTGTCTGAAGATAGTTTTCTAAAACATTCTTTAAAGCCTTTTAAGTTCCTGTTCCCCCCCTTTTTTTACTAAAATTATATATACACATTCTCAACCTTGGAATTATCGCAGTAATCCTAGTTGAAACTAGGCTACTTGGTCATACAAGTGGTAATTTTTTAATTAGCTTAAAACTACATACGCTCATTGCAACAAATCTGAACAAAGTCAGGCTGATTGAGAAATAAATAATAATTTTACAAATATAATAACGCTTCCTAGACTCTTTGCAATCAGTCTAAAATATCAAACTGATTGGGCAAAGGCAAATGATTCGCCAATTATACTGACTCTTTGCAAAGAACCGAATTTCTCAATTTGCCTGCTACATACATATATTATATAGTGAAATTTTGTTTCGTCTATTTTGAAATTTTTGAAAGATTAATAAATATCATTCATAAATTTTGACATATCAGCATTGTCCTATCACGTTGCGTTATATATCTTTTATATTTTTTATAATATTATTTTCCAATAACAAATGTTTCGGTAGATTAAGACGTAAATTTTTTTATTTGCCTTCTTCAGTGTTGTCGAAATCATTTTGAAATGTTAATTAAAAGTTGTTGTAGAAACACTTTCAATTCTGCTTACTAATTGCATTTGAATTGTACATTGACAGTTGAAGATTTGATGCCAAGTTCTGATTTAAAGTCTAATCTCTTAACAAACTTTAAATGCCCAAACAAAATTTTTGTAATAAAAAGAAATTTAATGCATAATGCATAAGGAATGAGTTAAATCAAAAAGGATTATTTTAGCAAAAGTAATTAAAATATTTATCTTGGTTGAATATATTTAATAAAATTTAATGAAACATAAAAAATAAAATTCCGAAAAAAAAGTAAATACGATAAGCATTTATGCCTTTTTGATTTTAGATATTGATGAAAGGTGAGAAATTTGTAGTCCAGTAATTAATTTATGAATGTTTTTTGTTGATAACGAAACAAATGGCATACATCTCTCAATTAACTTAATTAAATTACAACTATCGATTAATATTAAAACAAAAAGAAGTATAATCATCTTGGCGAAATTTAAGTCTTTCTTGATTTTAGAATATATTGAGCTCTAACGTAATTAAAATACTTGAATTAGATGTGTGCAGATGAAGATTAACAGCAAGTTATAATTCAGAATCTAAACTATTAATAAAACTTAACTATTCAAACAAGATTTTTGTCATAAAATTTATTAAGTAGATAAAAAAAAAAGAAAAATCGGCGTAAAAAATGAGTTCAATCAAAATGACTGTTTTATCTAAAATATTTAAAATATTAACCTATGATTAAACAATCATTAGAACCAAACATCAAAAACAAAACTATCCTGTTGAAAATGAAAAATGATAAGCACTTAAAGACAAAACCTTAGTGTTTTTAGATATCGGGTGGTCCATCTGTTTGTTCTTTCTTTATTATGAAAGAAAACGCAATTTTTATGATTGAAAATCGAAATTCTTTATTGAACATGGAAGGTGGGTCTAGGCCATTTATGTATGGAATACAATATCGCACATGTGGCCATCGCGGCTCCGCTTACATGCCATCATCCGAACATCAAAATTTTCGATGACTTTTCCCAGAATGAGAGGATCCATTTCCACTTTTCAGACCGGAGGATACGTTTGAGGTCTTGGATTGTGCGGGGGCATCAGCGTATACTTTACTTTTTAGAAACCCGCAAAGAAAATAATCCATTGGGATTAAATCGCACAATCTTGGCGGCCAATTCACATCAGAATTTCTTGAAATTACGCAATCTGGAAATTTCTCGTTTAATAAGTTGATGGTTTGGCAAGCAATATGTGCCGTTGCGTCTTGTCATACAAATGGCATACATTTGACAGTTCATACAAGCATGACACATGACATCTGACACAAATAACCTTCAAAATATTCATAGTTCAAAAAAGAACCAACAGATGAACCACCCTATATAAGTTTTATTCATCCCAGTATATGATTTATAGATTGGTATTTATACTACATAGTAATCTAAAAGTTAATTCAATTAAACGTATAGTACAATTTAAAAAGCCTATTCATCAATTTCCTTCAATAAACGGAAATGTACTCTATGTCCTTTGTCGTATCCCTGTATATGATCTATACAAGTAACATGCAAAGACCCATTTAAAACCCATACCGCAACTGAAAAGCACTGCCAGCAATTCTTAATGGGCAGTACTGTAGAAAAAGACTTTTGTGTATCCCTGTATAAATGAAAGATAAATTATATGCACACCAGATTCTACAGTAGGCACTTCTAGTATATCTCAGTGATATATATAATTTTCGATCTATTAAAAATAGTGTAATATCTTTAAAATACACTGGAAACGATTTTTCGCCATAGGCCGTAATGTAATGGAATCCTTTTAAGTGTCCCTGTAAATGAACAGTAAATGCTAAACACTTCATTTACAAAACCGAACATATCATAGTAAACCCAATAATATATCAATTTCATGGTAATATCATTATATTTAAGCGAGTTAGAGCACGGGCAGATGGACAGATAAACCCAATTTATAAACACTTTTCAACTTTGCTGGAAAGTGTCAAAAAAAGAAACACGACCAAAACCTATGGATGTTTTATATCAAGAAAAGTAAAAAAAAAAAAATCATAGTTCTACTTATTAGATTATGAATTTATATTCTTGATAACGAAACTAATAAATATATACATATTTTAAATTCATTTACTTATATTAAACATAGTATGAATTAATGTTAAAACAAAACAAAGTATCATCTTGGTAAAAATTAAATCCTTCCCGATACTAGTTTAATCAGTAACTTAACCACAGTACTTGAAGCTGAAGATTAGCAGCTAAATTTTTATATCAGTACCTAAACTATGTTATAACTGTTAAAAGATATTTAAAATCTTTAAATATTCATGCAAGATTTTGACCTAAAATTTATTTAATCGATAAAAATCTGTGCATATAAGATAAATTAAACAAAAAAAAGGATTGTTTTATATAAAATAATTAAAATATTTCTGTATGAGTAAGCCAATGTTTAGAATAAAACACCTAAAACAAAACTATAAATAAAGAAATACGATAATCATGTAGCGAAATAAATGCAATAAATTAAATTTTTAATTCACTTACTTACATTAAACATAGTATCATTTAATGTTAAAACAAAACGAAGTATCATATTGGTAAAATTTAAATCCTTCTCGATATTAGTTCAATCAATTATAACTCAACCACAGTACTTGAAGCTGAAGGTTAACAGCTACATTTTTATATCACTACCTAAACTAATATAACTGTTAAAAGCTATTTAAAGTCTTTAAATATTCAAGCAAGATTTACGACATAAAATGTATTTAACCTTTTTCGGCGCGGAGTATAATTCTGTTTATAAACTGGTGAAAAAAAGGAATGACACCAGAATTTATAATCGAATTTATTAGAAAATATGACCTTGCTTATTTTTACGTACATTAGAAATGGAAAATTTTAATTAAATATTCTTCGTGCTGTTTGTCAGTTTTAGAATTAAAATTAGGTGCCCTTTTACATGTAAGATAAGTTAAACAACAACAACAAAATAAAGGATTTTGTCTATACTAATTAATATTATAAAGAGGTAAATTATAAAGAGGTAAAAATTGTTTATTTGTAGGAGATAAGCTCTGGAACTACCGAACCGATTCCAAAAGTAATGGTATCAAAATGATGGTGTTAGTCCAACTTAGAACATAGGCTATATCTTATGTCCGTACCACTGGCCAAAAGGGGGTGCAGGAGCAAAAAACGTTCTAAAAATGCGATTTTTGTGTTACTGAAGGGCCTAGAAACATGAAATTTGGCATGGTAGTTACTTATTAGATATAAATGATCTCTAAGAACGTGTCTTAAAAAATTTGAAATTTAAAAGGAGCGAAAATGCGCAAAAAGCGTTCTAAAAAACGTTCTAAATGGCAATTTTTACGCAATATCAAGAAATACCAAACCGATTTCAAAAATAATGGTGTCAAAATGATGGTGACAACCCTTGCTCCAACATAGTGTACATTTTATATCGGTGCCACTACCAATAAAGGGGGTGCAGGAGCAAAAAAAGTTCGAAAATGCAATTTTTGTATTACTGAAGGGCCAGGATACATAGAATTTGGCATGGTAGTTACTTATTAGATATAAATTATTTCTAAGAACATTTCTTTAAAAAATCGAAATTTAAAAGGGGTGAAAATGCGCAAAAAGCGTTCTAAAAAACGTTCTAAATGGCGATTTTTAGGCAATCTCAAGAAGTACCAAACCGATTTAAAAAATAATGGTGTCAAAATGATGGTGACAACCGTTGCTCAAACATAGGCTACATTTTATGTCAGTGCCATTACCCCAAAAAGGAGTGCAGGAGCAAAAAAACGTTCGAAAATGCGATTTTTGCGTTACTGAAGGGTCAAGAAACATGAAATTTGGAATGGTAATTACTTATAAGATATAAATGATCTCTAAAAACATTTCTTAAAAAATTCAAAATTTAAAAGGGGTGAAAATGCGCGAAAAGAGTTCTAAAAAACGTTCTAAATAGCGATTTCTACGCAATCTCAGAAAGTACCCAACGGATTTCAAAAGTAGTGGTTGGAAATTGATGTTGACAACCCTTGCTCCCACATAGGATCTACTTCATGTCGGCGTCACTACCACCTTGCGGTTGCATTTTAAAGAAGTTCTAAATTGTGATTTTTGTGATACTGAAGATGCTAGCAACTGGAAATTTGGCATGGTAATTACTTATGAGATGTAAATGCTCTCTGAGAAGAATTCCTTAAAAATTTGAAATTTATATGGGGTGGAAATAAACGAAAAGTGTTCTAAAAATGTTCTAAATAGCGATTTGTATGTAATCTCAGTAAATATAAACCAATTTCAGAAGTAATAGTTATTCAAAATGATGGTGACAGTCCCTGCTTTAACATAGCCTATATTTTACGTTGTTGTCACTACCACCTGGGGGTTACAGGAGCAAAAAATGTTCGAAACTGCGTTTTTTGTGTGACTGAGGGGGCCTAACATTTTAAATTTGGAATGGCAATTACTTCAAAGATGCAAATGCTTTCTAAGAATTGTCGAAAGAAAATTCCAAATTTAAAAGGATGAAGTGAGCGAAAAGCGTTCTATAAGCGTTCTAAATTACGATTTTTGTGCAATCGTATGAAATACGAAACCGATTTCAAACATAAAGGTTGCAAATTGATGGTGATAGAACCTGCTCAAACATAAGCTATATCTTATGTCGGTGCCACAACCCCTAGAGGGTTGCACAGGAACAAAAAAACTTCCTAAATTGCGATTTCTGCGGTACTGAAGAGGCTAGAAACTTTAAATATAGCACGGTAGTTACTTATAAAATATAAATGTCCTCTAAGAGCTGTCGAAAATAAATTCGAAATTAAAAAAGAATGAAGCGAAGGAAAGGAGCGAAAACCATTCTAAAAGAGTCCTAAATTACGATTTCTGTGGAATCTCAAGAAATAATAAACCGATTACAGAAGTTATTGCTTGCTAGTCAAGAGTGATAATCCATGATCCTATACGGGCTATATTTTAAGCCGGTGCCGCTACCACCTGGTTGGCAGGAACAACGAGAAAGCCTTTAAAATCATCTAAATTCCGTTTTCTATAGAATATTAGGAAATACCAACTGATTTCAAGGTTAATCTTGGCAAATTAATGGTGACAGTCTGTGTCTCAACATTTTCCGAAACATTCTATTTCAACTCTGTTTCGGTATTTTATGTTGGTGCCACTAACACCAGAGATGTGTTAGACTGTTAGACAAAAAGCTTGGAATTTGATATGAGGTTAATCTTAAAGTGTAAATGTGTTAGGATGGTTTCTAAAAAATTCAAAACTTCAAATGAATACTGAAATGAGCGTATAAAATGAGCATAAAAGTCTCAAAATACTTTCTAAATTATCATTTATTTCGAATCAGTTTTAGTTCTTCTTATTAATTAAAATCTCATTTCTGTCTATTGCACTTTAATAATGAAGTTTAGTCAAACTGTGGCTTAATTTGTAATTTTTGAATTATTCCAAAAAGTTTTCTTCTAATAAAAAATAGTCATGCAAATATCACTTGGCATATTTCAACTATTACGCGAGCAAAGCCGCGGGGTTTGCTAGTTTATATAAAATAATTAAAACATTTCTGTATCAGTAAATAATCTTTAGAATTAAACTTCTAAAACACAACTAAAATAACGAAACCCAATAAAATCTTAACGGCAAAATCTTATTATTTTAGCTAAGAGTAAAAGCATTCATAGTTAAACAATAAGTTAAATTTCATAGTATTCATAATTAATGTGTAGTAACTATGTAATTAATATGTAATAATAGCCATAGTACACATAGTTAAACAATAAGTTCAATAAGTTTAAAAAAAGATTATTTTATATAAAATAATTAAAACATTTATGTATGAGTAAACAATCTTTAGAATCAAACACCCAAAACAAAACTACACTGTAAAAAAAAATTTGTAAAGTTACTAAAATTTTTCTAGGAAACTGGGATTCCAAGAACTTTTTATGTAACGGCAACAAGAAAAATTCCTGTAACAGATGCTGTTACAGAAATTTTTGCTGTTGCCGTTACATAAAAAGTTCCTGGAATCCCAGTTTCCTAGAAATATTTTAGTAACTTTACAGATTTTTTTTTACAGTGTATAAAAAACGAAATTCGATAAACACTTAGAAGCAAAATCGTATTAATTTTAGCTATCAAGAAGAATAAAAGAATTCAAGGTTAAACAATAAGTTAAATTTCATAGTATTCTTTGTTAATATGTAGTTAATATGTAATAATATTTATAGTATCCATAGTTAAACAGTAAGTTCAATAAATTAAAACAAAAAAAAAAAGATTATTTCATATAAAATAATTAAATTATTTCTTCATGAGTAAACAATCTTTAGAATCAAACACCCAAAACAAAACTATAAAAAACGAAATTCGATAAACACTTAGAAGCAAAATCGTATTAATTTTAGCTATCAATAAGAATAAAAGAATTCAAGGTTAAACAATAAGTTAAATTTCATAGTATTCCTTGTTAATATGTAGTTAATATGAAATAATACTTATAGTATCCATAGTTAAACAATAAGTTCAATAAATTAAAACAAAAAAAAAGATTATTTCATATAAAATAATTAAATTATTTCTTCATGAGTAAACAGTCTTTAGAATCAAACACCTAAAACAAAACTATAAATTACGAAATCTGATAAACACTTAAGGGCAAAATCTTTTTAGTTCTCAATAAGAATAAAAGAATTCACAGTTAAACAGTAAGTTAAATTTCATAATATTTCTAGTTAATATGTAATAATATCTATAGTATTCATAGTTAAAATATAAGTTCAACAAATTAAAAAAAAGATTATTTTATATAAAATAATTAAAATATTTCTGCATAAATAAACCAATCTTTAGAATCAAAGACCTAAAACAAAACTGTAAAAAACGAAACCCGAAAAACACTTAACGACAAAATTTTATTGATTTTAGCTATCAATAAGAATAAAGGAATTCGTAGTTAAAAAGTAAGTTAAATTTTATACTATTCCTGGTTAATATGCAGTTAATATGTAATAATACTTATAGTATTTATAATTAAAAAATAAGTTCAATAAATTAAACAAAAAAGGTTATTTTATATAAAATAATTAAAATATTTCTGCATGAGTAAACCAATCTTTAGAATCAAACACCTAAAACAAAACTATAAATAACGAAATCCGATTAACACTTAACGGCAAAATCTTACTGATTTTAGCTATCAATAAGGATAAAATAATTCGTAGTTAAACAATAAGTTAAATTTCATAGTATTCCTAGTTAATATGTAGTTAATACGTAATAATACTTATAGTCAGGTGTCGCAGCATATAGGACAAATTCTATTGTTCTTATCAGTATATTTTATTAATAGTCCTCATGATATATGCCTATCGGATATCTTATAAAAATGTCTCTTGACGATTATTGATAAAAGATACTGGTAAGAACAATAAAATTTGTCCTATATGCTGCGACCCCTGTTATAGTATTCATAGTTAAACAGGAAGTTAATTTTATAGTATTCCTAGTTAATATGTAGTTAATATGTAATAATACTTATAGTAATCATAGTTAAACAGTAAGTTAATTTTATAGTATTCTTAAATAATATGTAATGTTAATATGTAATTATACTTAAAATATTCATAGTTAAATAATAAGTTCAACAAATTAAACAACAACAACAAAAAAAAGATTATTTTATATAAAATAATTAAAATATTTCAGCATGAGTAAACCAATCTTTAGAATCAAACACCTAAAACAAAACTATAAATAACGTAATACGATAAACACTTAACGGAAAGATCGTATTGATTTTAGCTATCAATAAGAGTAACAAAATTCATAGTTCCATTTATTAATTTGCGAATATTTATTCTTGATATCGAAACAAACGTGATAGATTTTTCTTCCAATTCACTTAATTACATTAAACACAGTATCGATTAATTTTAAGACAAAAAGAAGTATCATCTTGACAAAATTTAAGTCTTCTTCGATATAATTAACAAAGAATGACATGGGTAGTATTTGAATTCAACAATGCGAGGAAAATTTTTTTGAATTAATCGAATTAAGTGGTTGATTAAGTGTCAAGGCACGCTTGCATTGATCGATTAGAGAGGCTTTCTTTTGCAAATGCGTCACACTATTCCTTTCCAAAAGTTAATGAACCCAACAAAAGACAAGTATTGAATTTTTCCCGACGTGTTTCCATTCTTATCTTTAAATGCAGAAATAAAAAAAGTGACTTTTTATACACTTTAATACGATCGTATATCAGATAAAAAGAACTGAAAATGGTTTCATGAGTTTTTTCTCTATCTCGTGCACAAATGTATTGTAATATTAGGGGTTTTTATTTCCAATTTTAGCTTTCCCCTCAAGTTTGAATTTATAAAAGGGGTGATATGTACAGTCATTGTACGTCAGACATTGTACAGTCATATATATGTATATTATATAATATTTATCTGATATTTCCAAGTAAAAAGGCTTTCGAAATGAGCGAATTTCGACCACAAATACGAATTTTTAATTTTCTGTTTTTAACTAGTAGCCCAGTGGTTAGGGGGTTGAATTCGGAATTAATTAGGGGAAAGCTTAAAATTGTTTTAATACCTCCAGTTTAGGTCCAGAATGAATATGCTATGTTTTCCCCCTCGTACTAGGTGAGAGTTAGGAAATATGTATAGATTTATAGTCAAAAAACACGTTTTTTTACATACCATAACAGTATCTCTAAACAGCTAACTCTGTCAAAAACATTGTCAATACAAATGTTGTAGAGCTTAAAATTCTGAGTAAAATGAGTACCTACACTTAATATGTTTGTTGAACATTAAGGTCACAATTCCAGTTTAAAATTTTAGACCCGTGGTCAGGGAGTTGAACTCAGAATTAATTAGGAGAAAACTGGAAATTGTTTTAACCCCTTCAGTTTAGGTCTAAAATGAACGTACGTTGTTTTCTTCCTCGTACTTTGGTGAATGTTAGAAATTATGTACATATTTATTTTCGAAAAACACGTTTTTTGAATTACCTTAACAATATCTCAAAACAGCTAACTGTATAAAAAACATTGTCAATACAAATGTTGTAGAACTTGAAATTCTGAATAAAATGAGTACCATGATTAATATTTTTGTTCAACATTAAGGTCGCAATTCTACTTCAAAATTTTTCAAATCAAGAGCTTGAAGCCAGGAGAGACCAAGTTAACTTAACAATATCTCAAAACTGCACCCTTAATATTTAACAAAAATATTAAGTGTAGGTACTCATTTTACTCAGAATTTTAGGCTCTACAATTTTTGTACTGACAATGTTTTTGATAGAGTTAGGTGTTTTGAGATATTGTTAAGTTAACTTGGTCTCTCCCGGCTTCAAGCTCTTGATTAGCGATTAAGGCAAATTTTCGAAATAGAATTGCGACCTTAATGTTGAACAAAAATATTAATGATGGTACTCATTTTATTCAGAATTTTAAGCTCTACAGCATTTGTACTGACAATATTTTTTATAGAGTTAGCTGTTTTGAGATATTTAGGTAATTATGGTAATTAAAAAAAACATGTTTTTCGAAAATAAATATGTACATATTTTCTAACATTCACCCACGTATGAGGAAGAAAACATAGTACGTTCATTTTAGACCTAAAATGAAAGGATTAAAGCAATTTCCAGTTTTCTTCTAATTAATTCTGCGTTCAACCCTCTGACCACGGTTCTAAAATTTTAAACTGGAATTGTGACCTTAATGTTCAACAAAAATATTAAGTGTAAGTACTCATTTTACTCAGAATTTTAAGCTCTACAACATTTGTATTGACAATGTTTTTGACAGAGTTAGCTGTTTGGAGATACTGTTATGGTATGTAAAAAAACGTGTTTTTTTACTATAAATCTATACATATTTCCTAACGCTCACCTAGTACGAGGGGGAAAACATAGTATATTCATTGTAGACCTAAACTGAAGGGATTAAAACAATTTCCAGCTTTCCCCTAATTAATTCCAAATTCGGCCTTTTTTTGCTCCCATACCACTGGGCTATAGTTCAAATTTACTAAACAAAAATATATTACCACATACTTGACAAAAACGTGTGTTTTTAGGTGCGTTCGTAATTACGTAAGTACGTAGCATCTGTAGTCGTTGTCTGGTCCGTTTATCTGTCTGTCTGTCCATCTGTTCGCAGAGAACAGCACAAAAACTAACCAACCGAATGGTTTGAAAATTAAAATATTAATCGCTGCAGAATTGTGTCGAGTCATTTCAAATTTTATAAAAATCGAATCAACACTTAAAAAGATATAAATAAGAGTTTTCTTCTTTCTATTAAATCCTATGATACGTAATTCATTCAGTGATGTCCCATGATAGGTAATGATTATAGGTTGCCATGGTGATTACGTCCTATTTAAGATGGAGTCCTATTATTTCCATATTACTGAGTTTAATATATATAATCGCATTAAATTTTTTATTCATACATTTTTGCATAAGAGTTCAACAGCTACTGCAAGATCTGAATATGTATGAAACTAGTTCTAGTAAAAACGCACCTCATTTGCCACGTTTCACGTACAATTTCCAACTTGTTGCATTTCTTAAAGGTGGATAATTCAAATAATATACCATAATAAAGTTAAAATGCATTTTTATTAAAACATCTTGCAGACAGTCTATACCTCCATCTTTAAAATGCCCCATACGACATTAATTCCGTTTTGAAGTGTTTGTGCGTTAAGGTCCACAAATTAAAAATTAACGTATGGATTTTTAATAAAAATTGAGTTTTTTGCCATTTCTTTTAAATGACTGTTGGATTAAGAAATGGATGCTCCTATTTTTTAAATATAAAACCATTTTAAATAATAAAATGATAAAAGAAATGGAGAAGATGTTTCGAAAATTAGAATCAGGGAGCATTTGAATGTATATTTAATCAAAACTAATAAATAGCTATAAAAAGTTAAAAACAAGCATAAAAGGGGCTAAAATTTATAAAGATGTTAGTATATCCCGAGACACCTTATTTTAGCACCTTTTAAGTAGTTTTATGCTTGTTTTTAACTTTTTATATTTATAACAAGGAGAAAATTCTTTCACGGCACTAATTAATACAGTGTTTTGATTTTATTCAACAGCTTTAAAAAGGTTTGATTTTTCAATAAATCGATTTTTTTTTCAAATATTTAATGAATTCATGCTTCAGAATGCGTCATTCAAGAATTTCTTGTTTAAATAACTTAAATAATGAAAGTTAATTTTTAAAGTCTACCATCCTCTTATAGGAGAACGTGGCATTTTGTAGTTAATTATTTGATACATGCCGATCTGTCATTACTTAATTGGCCTAATTTAATCAATCACGAAAACTAGGGACACCTGTCGCGACCATACACTCTCAGAAATTCTTTCTTCAATTCACGGAATTCTTCAATTCACAATTCTTCCTTCAATTCCTGGCAGCACAGCTACCGGTATATATCCGAGAATTGAAGAAATTTCCGTTCTAGGACAGAAAATGCTCGTAATCTGAAAATAAGGAGGGTTCTTTTTTTTTTTTTTTTTTTTTTTTTTTTTTGTAGTATATCGGCGGATTCGCATGGATTTGAATCCAGGTCTGCGAGTCTCGAATCGAACGTCTTAACCACTCTGCCGCGAAATTTGACTTTCCATAAGACTTTTAGCATTAGTTCGAAATCCGACAATTTCATTGGCTGTCGGTGAACTGAACTTCTTTCTCTGAAAGGAAGAAATCCATTTTACCAGTAACAGCGCTGCTACTCATTTCATCAAATGTATTTCTTGATAGTAATAACTTGATACATTAAAAAAAAGCTTGTGTATTTCTCATACTGAGCACGGAATCAATTGTTATACAGTTAATAACATAATATATAATTAATTATTAAATTTGATATAATTTTCTACTAAGAAAATTATTAACAATTCTAAAACAACTTTGACTTAGTTAAATTATGATAAAATAATGAGATTTTTATAATAAGCTGCTTAAAACTTCTTCTTTTTTTTTTTTTTTTTTTTTTTTTTTTTTTTTTTTTTTACTCAGATGTTTGCAATCAGTATTAAAGTTCTAGCAGCTTAACTAAAAATAAGTAATTGAAGCTCCATCTAGATATATAAAAATATTTTTCTATGTCAGTTTAAAAGATGCTATTATTACATTTAAAAAGATATTTTCTTTTAATCATTTAACATTACCCCCTAAGTGGTATTGTGTAGTAAAATTTAATCTCAATTATATATTTCGAATAAAAAAAGTAAAGCTACTGATAATAAATTAATAAATAAAGATAAAAACAAAAATCTCCATAATAATAATAATAATAATGGTTATTTTAAATATATATATATATAATTTTAAATACAACTAATAGCAAAATATTTTTCATTGTTCATGTTTGAGGTATATTACATTTTTATTGCAACATATGTATATATATATATAATAAAACTTTTTGCGAATAATTATTAAAACGCAGATATATATATTTGTTTTTGTTGCATTTTTACCATACATTCAATTATTTAAGTATAGTAATTTACTGTCTTCAATAGTTAAATTATCATTGAAATATATATTATTAATATAATTTATATATAATGGATAAAAATAAATTTTTAAAAATGAATAATTTATTAATTTAATTCCGTTAATTACTATTTATATGTTACTAAAGTTCTAGCATAAAAGTACTTTTCATGAAAATTTAGAAGATATTAAAATTAAATTTTAATAAATATTCATTTTAAACATACAGTTTATATATGACAACAATTTAGTAGTATTGAATATAGAATAAAAAAAATTAGAAAGCAGCTGATAAATTGATAAATATTTTTATATATGAAAGATAATACTTAATTTTGAGAAATGAACACTTTAATAAATTACTACTGCTAATTATATATATATATATATATATATATATAACTTACTAAAGTTCCAACAAAAATATTTTTAATGTAAGGTAACAATATATTATTATTACATTATTATTAAAAAATAGATTAAAAGAATTTTTTAATTTAATTATTTAAATTTATTTAAAAAAATCTAACTGACAATTTTTTTTTCAAAGGAACTGGTGATAAAGATCAACTGATTTTAACTAACTGACTTAAGGGTGTTCTCAAATCCAAAGGCAACTTTCTGACATAAGTTTTAATTTATTTTTGTTCGAAAATGCATGAAAGTAGCTGGTGTTGTTGTTCAGAAACTATGTAATTGAGCTGGGTTTTTTTCATTTTTCATTTTTTTTTTTTTTTTTTTTTTTTTTTTTTGCAAACTCAATAGATCTTTCAGAAAATAGTGTCAAAGTGGATGTTTTGAACCTAATTTCCTCACGAAGGAAGAAAGAGCAGTGAAGAGCGGGCGAAAAACGTGTTTGTCACGCGATCAATATCACTTATAACTCAATTTGATCAAAAAATGGAAAAACAGTTCAATTCCAAATCGCTTCCATGACCAGGCTTTCCAATTTTATACCTTTTCGTTAAAAAATGAATTTTTAAATGTGTCAAAACGGTTTGCGCTTGTTGAGCAGAGCAGTTAAGAACAGCCTTAAGAAAATATTATTACTCTTTAATTATTAAAGAAATTTATTTATTAGAAAAATATCGTATAAGTCATATAAATTTTAAAATTTAATTCAATTATCTGTATAACATTTACAATTTAAAAAAATAGTAATATAAATAACAGATAAATTTAAAATGATCAGAACTTTATAAAAATCTAACATGAAAATACTTTTAATGTAAGCCTAGGAGATTTATTATTGCATTTTAATAAATGTTTACTTTAATTATTAAAAAAATAGATTAAATGAATTTTTAATTTAATTATTTAAATTTATTTTAAAAAATCTAATTGACAAAAAGTTACAACGGAACTCGCAATAAAGATCAACTGATTTTAACTAACTAACTTAAAAAAATATTATTATTACACTTTAATTATTAAAGAAATTTATTTATTAGAAAAATACCCTATAAGTCGTATGAATTTAAAAATTTAATTATCTGTATAATATTTACGATAAAAAATTTTCAAAGCAACCTAAGTAACAGATAAATTTAAAATGATCTGAACTTTATTAAGTTCTAACATGAAAATACTTTTAATGTAAGCCTAGGAGATTTATTATTACATTTTAATAAATGTTTACTTTAATTATTAAAAAATAAGATTAAATGAATTTTTTAATTTAATTATTTAAATTTATTTTTAAAAATCTAATTGACAAAAAAAAAAAAAATTACAACGGAACCCGTAATGAAGATAAACAGATTTTAACTAACTGACTTAAGAAAATATTATTTTTACAGTTTAATTATTAAAGAATTTCTTTATTAGAAAAATACCCTATAAGTCCTATGAATTTTAAAATTTAATTTAAATATTTGTGTAATATTTAAAATAAAAAAATATAAAGTAACCTATCATAAATTAATAAAGATTTTTATGTCTCAAGGATAATTTTAAGATAAAAAACCTTTAATATATTAATTCTGATAATTTTGCATTTATCTGTTACTATAGTAACAGACAATTTTAAAATGATCAGAACTTTATAAAGTTCTAACATGAAAATACTTTTAATGTAAGCCTAGGAGATTTATTATTGCATTTTAATAAATGTTTACTTTAATTATTAAAAAATAGATTAACTGATTTTTTTTATTTAATTATTTAATTTATTTTAAAAAATCTAATTGCTAAAAAAATTTACAAAAGAACTGGCAATAAAGATCGACTGATTTTAACTAACTGACTTAATAAAAATCAAAACAAAACTCTAAAAAAGTGAAAATGCCAGCGAGAGGACAGAACACGCAACTTTAGTATTACAAATGCAAAATCTTAACCGGCCCTAGTCTTGACCACTGGGCTAGATCATTCATACAACTGAGATACCAAAATACTATGTGCCGGCTTTACACAGTACTTATACAGTACAGTATTTTACTCTTGTACTTGTCCTTTCAGGGAAAGAAGTTCCGTTCAGTTTCATTGGCTATCGGTGAAGCGTCAGCCAATGAAATTGCAGGATTTCACACTAATGCTAAAAGTCTTATGGAAAGTCAAATTTCGCCACTCGGCCAGCAAGCACGTGTCAACATGCGATTTTAAAATGAAGATATGGGTTTCTTCAAATAGGGGATTGGTAAGGCTTGTTAATTTTCTTGTTCAGAAAACTCGGAGATTTAAATTTAATTGCAGGAACATTTCGTTTTTAGGAAAATTAATGGCTGGTGTTTCAACACTTATAATAACAGAGGATAAAAATTATTATATATTAGACACAATTTTAATAAGACATAATTTGCCTGTTAGATGTAAAATATGAATATTATATTTTTATTTAAATTCAAGAAGAAATGTTTGCCTTTTTGAATAAAATCGATTTTTTTAACGTGATTGAAGTTCTGTATATTTTTTTTATGTGTTCATTTAGAATATATTTTACTTGCGAATATTTTTTCTAATACTCTAAAAAATAAATTGCGAATAACTTTAAATGAATGAGAAAGTTGGTACTTTATTAAATTCGAAGGCCTTATTTTTGTTTGTTTGTTATTAAATAAATTATAAATTATAATTTATTGAATTTTTGGTTTTTCATTTTAAATATACAGTGGTGGCCAAAATTGTGGACATTTTTTGAAATTTCCATGTTTTATAACGTTGTGTGCTTATAGAATATATTAATTTCGTGGAATATCCGGGAATTAAGAAAATTTCAATTTCTTTTTTTCCGTCCTAGGACAGAAATTTTCCGTAATCTAACAAAAGGCGTTTTTTTTTTTTAAAGCACGTCTCTCTTTCCTCCGTGGATCTACTTCGTTTTGAATCTGGGACCGCGCATCTCGAATCGATCATCTTTCCCACTCGGCCAGCGAACACTTGCTAGATAGCGAGTTTAAAATGAAAATACGGGTTTCTTCAAATTGTGGATTGGTAAGGCTTGTTAAATTTCTTGTGCAGAAAGCCCTGAAATTTAAACGTAATTGCAGGGACGTTTCGTCGTTATAAAATAATCGTTGGTGTTAACACTTATAGAATAAAAGAGGATAAAAATTATTACTTAGTAGACATATTTTTAATAAGGCATAATTATTCGTTAAAAAATTATGAACAATTTAGTGTATAAAACTGATTTTTCTGACAGTGCTGGTAATGTGACCTCCAGGGCCGCAACATCGTAAAGTCAGATCAAAATCACATGTGCATCTCTATTACAGATGATTTTTATCGGAAGTTCGATAATTAAGCTCTCATTTATTTCGCTTTGACTATGCGATGTTGCGGCTGCTGAAGCCGCGTCCACCGCGATCGAAAAAGCTGATGGCTAATTCCGTGACTGATTAAGTAAGATCAATCATACACTTGAAGATCATCTCATTGAAATGGCTATCTGAAAAATGCATTTGCTACCCGAACTATTAACCCCTTAACCTACAACTACGGAAATAGGCCGTGTACGATGATCGGGCCAAATGTAAATTATTCTTACCACTAAAATTTCACAGTAAATATTGTTTTATTTAATCGTCGAAATTCCATGATTAAACAAACCGAAAATCCCTATTAAATTTTAGTGGTAGCTATGAATTTGCCAAACCGTCGAGCTGTTAACGTAAATCATGGGTTAAGGGGTTAATGTGATTGTAACTCTTCACATTCTGTTCCTACAACATTCAAAGAAATTACAAAAGAGCGAAAAATGTAGAATAAGAAACATCGCTATAAAATTTTAACTGACAATATGATCTATATATTCATTTATTAAACTGTAGTTTTTATAGCAATGTATGTATTATTGAACTGCACGTAATTCGACAGTTTTAAAAGATTAACCGTTAACCCATTAACGCCGGTTGGTACGAAAATCTGCCATTTAAGTAATACGAAAATTTTAAATATGAAAACCAGTATTTTAGTAAGAAAATTTTCATATTAGTTAATCGCAAACTTTGAGATATCAAATAATTTTAAATTACAATATTGGAAAACTGGTGTCAAGGTACCTAGGTACCTAGGTATTAAAAATGTGTACCTAGGTACCTAGATATTAAACTGGTACCTAGGTATTAAAAATGTGTAGAAGAAACTCGGCATTAATGGGTTAATATTTCAAAAAAAATTACAAAAATGTGTAGAGTGTAGAATAAGAAATATCACTATAAACTTTTAACTGACAGGATGATCTTATATATTCATTTATTAAACTGTAGTTTTTATGACAACGCATGTATTATTTAAATTCATGTAATTCAACAGCTTTAAAAGATTAACTGTTAATATTCCAAAAAATATTACAAAAGTGTGAAAATGTACAGTAAGAAACAATCTCTGTAAGATTTTAACTGACAAAATGATCTATATACTCATTTATTGAACTGTAGTTTTTATAGCAATGCATGTATTATTTAAATTCATATAATTCAATAGTTTTAAAAGATTGATTTTTAATATTCGCAAGTTTATCTTCATATACACATGTCAGGTTTTTTATATCATGCCTAAACATCCCTCTTTTTAGAACGTTAGAAAAGTTACAGAAAAACGACATTGAAATTTCATTCTAATGTTTGATAGTGAGGGTGTTTTAAACACTAACTTGTGCAACTGAATAATTTATTTATAATACTTGATATTATTGGCGTTACCTTTATTTTTATGATCTGTTGTTTCAGAATTTTATATTTATAGAAAATTTTAATATTTAATGAAGTGATCTACATAAAATTTTATTCTAGTGCAAGTATTATTTCAAAACAGAACTGTCGTCTATAAATTAAAATATTTGTATTTTATCTTAATAAAATAAAACATTCGCTCAATAATTCCCGTTTAGGTCTATCGACTTCCGTTAGCTAATTAAAATCATAATCTATTTCCAGAAATTCATTTGTAAAAGTTCACTGCTATATTTAATATTGAATAAGAGTCTTTATTGAATTTTCTGAACATATTAGCTTACTCGAAATTTTCATTACGTGGCTATGTGATCCATTGACTGTTTCGGTTAAAAATTAATTAATTTTATTAATATTTATGTTGTATATTCAATATCAGATTATTGTTAAATGTACAATAGAAACGTAAACAGAACTTCGACTGTAATACCATTTACCATTTTTAGCATTCGTATAATTTCTGAACATGTTGCATTCTTCCGAAAAAGTTAAAAAGAAAAAATATATAATTTAACTATATTAAAGGACAGACTACCTTTTCAACAGTTTTTATATTTTAAAAAATGTTGTTCAAACGGTGAACTCATTACATTTCAATGTTCAAATAAAAGCACATTTTGAAAAAAAAATACTGCATATTTATTTAAAAATTTAAAATGTTTAAATAAAAATTGAATTTTTAAAAATTTCTACTACTTTTTTAAGTATTGATATTTTGCCTAATTTTTTTTTAAAGATTTTCAAATATAAAAAGTATTACACAAGAGTGCGCATGCATTTTTAGATACATCTAATATCACATTTAATTTAATTTTTTTTTGCTCATATATATAGTATAAAACGACGAAATTTAATGCATCTGAATATGCTTTTATTTAAAAAAAAAAAAAAAAAAAAAAAAAAAAAAAAAAAAAAAAAAAAAAAAAACTAACAAAAAATCTGAAGGCTAATTCCATGTGCAGATTTATCACATATATAATAAAGAACATGTACAAAAAAGTTTAAATCTCTATCTCAAATACAAACAAAAAAAATTCTTTGCATTTTTAAAACATGAAAGTGAAGAAAATGTTAACATGGTGAAAGCCATTTAGAGTTTTAACCCTTAAATGCATAGTGATGTATTTGTACATTGTACATCACTTTTAATTTAATTGTTATCAACCAGTATATTTATATAGAAATATTATTTATTAATTTTTAAAAATTACAAAAAATATAAACTTAAAAGTCTATCTTAAAATTTCTGTTTTTTAATTTTTAATAGAAGAGTAGAAAACATAATTCTAAAAAAATAATTTATGCATTTATGGGCTAAGTTTTTTTTAAATTGTTTACTAATTTGCATTTTTTTTTTTTTTAGTTTTTACTTGTATTGCAGATGTGCAACCTAAGAAAAAGTTGACGTATTGTACGAGAAACGTATCTCTAATTTTTTTTTCTTTTTTTTTTTCCTGGGTTATAAACCTTTCAAAGAATTATATATATATATTTCTAAACAAAACAAAAAATCATGCATTTAAGGGTTTAATTTGTGTGGGTTATATGCACTGGATGCATTAACAAAATCTCGCGATTTAATTGCCGTATGTGTAAAAATGAAGTGTCAAAATATTGACAATTAAACATTTTTTTTAAAAATCGATTTTTAAAATCAATTTTGAGGTAAACTTTCCTCTTAAATTTCCAGAGATTAATTATTCAGCTATTCTGGACACAGAAAATTTATAATTTGATAACTATAACGTGGCACATGGAAAGACACAACATTAATGGGTCATTTTTTAAAAAAGTTACATTTTGGTTCGAGGATTTTTGGTTTTTGGACATTTTGGTTTAAGGAGTCCGGGATACAAATATCGTGAAATTTTCGAAAAACATTTTATTGTATTAAAACAGTCTTTGTTTTTCTTCGCGTATAAGGACGGTTAAACATGTTACTATCTTAATTAGAACAGAAAATATTAATTTTTTCGTTTTAGTTTGTTTTCAAAATCTAGCTTTCAAGCAATGTTTGTCACGGAAACGACTTCTTGTGAAAATGCGTTTTTCTGCATGAAGGGTTTTTCAACATTTCTCGTATTTAAATTAAGTCAAGAACCGTTAAAGCTAAATGGTTCAAACTTGGAACATGTCTTTTTCAGTTGTTTTACTTTAATTTCGATTTAGCAGATTAAAATATATATGTATCTTTTGAAAATATGATTCTTTGAAAAAAAGTTACATAATTTTCTTTTAAAAATTTACTTTAAATATTTTTATATTTTTTTAATTGATGTTTTTAAAAATGCTGAATCAAAAAAAAAATGCATATATTACTATTTATTTAAATGAAAGAAAATGAAATTCTGCAAATAATATTTCGAGTTATAATGATTTTAAATTACTCCATTTCTTAAATTAATTTTAATTTTTTTTTTAATTATGAGAAATTTTGTCATGTGATTTTGTTTTCAAATGATATGGTTAACCATCACACAATACATTAAAAATTTTAAATCAATCAATAAAAATTATTTTAAAATGTGTCCCGGAACCCCCTTAACTGACGAAAGACTGTTAAAAGAAGAGAAAAATTCTTCTTAATTTACAAAAATATATTAAACCCATGAATGGTAATATATGTACAATAACATCTTCAGAGTTGCCTACGGTTATGAAAAACGTTCGTCTATTTTTAAAAATCTCGGAAAGCATTATATTTTCGAGATTCTAATGAAAAGCATTTATAAAATCAAAGTTTCTTTTGCTGAAACTGATATTTTCGGAAACGTTTCTTAGTATTTTTTATATTGTATTAACCCTTTATGCCCCGACGGTACATTAAAGTACCATTAAAATAACTAATTATAAAATTCATTTAATACATCGATTAGTAGTAATACAGAATAGAATGAGTTATAGATATAAAATATATAATGTGAACTTTTAAAAGACTTAAAAAAATTTGACGTATTTGTATAAAAAAATATTTAGTTTTTAAAATATTCTTTTATGATGAGCTTGGAAGTTTGAAAGTACTAAGAAGTTTTAAATGAAATGTATATTTAAAACTTTTTGATTACTTTAGTCGCCTTTTAAGGAAGACTGTGCATTTTTTAAAGTTCACATTATATATTTTATGTTGAACCAAGGTGAAAAATTGCGTTTCGTCGTATAAATTTATTTGAGTTATAGATGCATTACTTTATCTTGTTCCAAAAACATTATTGGTTGCACAAAATAAAAAAATATTTTTAAAAGGATGATTTTTTTTGCCTTTGCATCTTTTCAGCTTTCATGATGTTGAAAGAATGGAAGGGGGGGGGGGGGATTTTCAGTTTGGAATTATTTCTATATTTCCATTGTAAGAACGTTACATTGGGGCATTTCCTAATTATGCAAAATACTAAAAAAATATATTTTAAATAAAATAACTGAGTGGAATTTTAAATATTGCACAAAATTCCTGTAAATTCAAATTTAATTAAGTCACTTTTATTGGCAAAATCCTTCAAAAATTTTTTAAATGATTGTGTAAATCTTCTAATGAAGTTTCAAAAATTCACAAAAAATGTTTTAGAAGATGAAATTTTCATGAATTATTAGTTTGGGACATAAAGGTTAAAACAGTTTTCTTAAAATGTAATATCCGTTTTTTGGATTCTATCAATTCTCAATTAAGCATTTTCAGCTGCGTAATTGAATTAATACATACAAGAGTAACAAAATTACATTATTTTAATGTTCTTGTTAGTTAATTTATACTGTTTGGCTTCAAAACATATTTGTTGAACATGAAAACATTTACTTGAAAATTATTAGCATCAGAAAAACCTATATTTCGGGTTGAGAAAACCGGTTAATCTAATATATAACAATGAAAATTTGTCTATCTGCCTATCTGTCTGTAATGCTATGCAAATCTACAGTTTGGAAGAGAGAATTGTGAAACGTTACGTACATGTGTATTAAAACACGGCCGATGCAACTAAAGTAATCCGAAATCGAAATATCTTATAGTCAATTTTTAATTAATAAAGTATGTCTTGAATTTAGCATATTTATAAAGCTTTTCTTGAGATATTTAGATCCAAGTTTCATATCCTACCTTAAATAAGTGTAGGACTATAAAACAAAACATTGTGTATTTGTATCTTCCGTAAGTGGTATTGTCCGTTACAATATTATTGAAAAAATTATCCCCTAAATTCTCATAAAATAAGTTAAACACCAAATAATGAAAAGACCATATGACCACCTACATAAATCTTAACAGAAGGTGAAGGATAAAATATGGATATTAGCGTAAAGATTTTTTGAATTAAATTCATTTATTGAAAATTTCATGTTCAAAAAGTAATGTTTTCCATAGAGTAACATTAATACAAGCGTATTAAAAGCTGTGAAACCGGCATAGGTACTTTGGAATCTAGAGGAACTATTTTTCAGAACATATGAAAGGTGTCGATAAAAGGACTGAAAGAATGCATAAAGAATTGCCTATAATCGTTATTAAAAGAGACTGTCAGATAGTTAAATAATTCCATACTGCTAGTATTTAGATTCTTTAAAGGTGTATTCGAAAACATGTTTTTCCGCCCTCAACAGCTCGAAATTTTCCGAGACATTTTCAGACTCATTTTTAAAAGTAAAAACATGAAACTTGCTTATTTGAGTTTTGAAGAGATGTATAAGAGGCCATGTGATTTCTTTTTTCACTGAATTAATCAGAATTTGATTTTTAAACAATTTTTTTCTCAGTTTGACCATTTTTTTCATTCCCAGATCTCCTGCTTCGGAAAATTCTGTTCAAAACGCCAACTTTGACAGCATTTTTGCAATATGTTCTGCATTTATAAAAAAAAAAATCGACAAGCACAGCACGTTATACAGTTTCTAAATAAGAGATTTTGCCCGTTCGATGCGTTTGAGAGCAAAAATGAATTTCAAAATAAATAAGAAAATAAGCAGTTTGGATTGGAATGCACCCTTAAGGAGAAAAAATAGAAGCTTATTTTGTAAAAAAAAAAAAAAAAAGAGAGAGCAGGAATTTTTCTTTGCGAAGAAGAAAATCAGTTATAGAGCATACGAATTAAACATACTTTATAAAATGTCTAATCAGACTAACAGACATTTAGGATAAATGGCATAAAACTCAATTTTTATTAAGGTTAGTACTTACCCTCAAATCTCTGTTTTTGCGATAAATTTAGATTTTTATTATTATTATTATTATTTTAAATTAAAGTTCAACCATTTAGGATTACGAAAATGCCTTACTTTTGGTTCAGCGATAAAAAGAAGCAAAGTTATCGCCCAAAATATAAACCGGAAATGACCGTTTAAAAAAAGGTAAGCAAATCCATTTTATCAGTTGTTTCTTTACTTTTAAACAAGGTTAATGCTCATATTTTTCACTTTTTATATAGAATTAAGTTTGAATTTAAAGTTGTAAACTTTATATGTAATTTTTTATGCTATATTAAAATCTTAAATTGCGTTTTCTGGAAAACTGCGTTTTTCAATGTTTATGTTTACGAGAAGCCTCATTTCTTAAAAAAGTTTTCAAGATACTGAAATAAAATTTTGTCACAAGGTTTTGCTCACCTATTGGTATGTTATGAAGCAAAATACAGCTTGTAAGTATGTATATATTAATTTTGAAGCTATTTTTATTGAAAAATACACATTGAAAAAAAAAATCCTTTTTTGTTTACAAAATTTGGTATATCAAAGAGGTGTTTCAAACTTCTTTTGCTTCATAACACAGGTAACTGGTTTGTTAATATAGTGTTGAAAAAAAAGTGAAATATATTTAGTAGATTTCGTTAAAGAAGATTTGATGTTCTTGCAATTGCAATTCTTTAGTAAAATTTGACTAAATATTGTCTAAAATTGAAAAGTTAATTAAAATTACATTAAAGATTTATTTGAATTCATAGTTTTATTACCTGTTTTAATTAAAAAAACATTTTCTTAAAACAAATTTCACATTTTTCAAAAAAAAGTGCCCCGAAGGAGGCACATACCTTAAACTTACGCTTTACAAAAGCATTTTAATGACATCAAAATTAACTGCAAAATCATAACACTATGAGTGTTAACTCGAAGAAATATAAATAGTCCAGTCAAATTAGGTTAAAAAAGGGCTTAAAGAGGAAAATTCTGGTGTAATTGATTTTAGTGTCTTACTTTATGTTTTAGGAGCTGCTGAACACGAATCTGAAGTTGTCCAACAAAATTTCTCTCTGCAAATATGAAAAATTATGAAAAAACCCACTAAAAATCGCAGATTTTTCGAGTTTTTTGCTTATAACTTGCAAAGTAAACTTTTTACGCAAAAGGTGAATCTATATTAAAGTACATACGAAAAAATTACCTACAATTCATGTTCTTATCATTTTTATCGTACGACATAATCGCAAAACAGATATTCTTGCCCTTTCAGTTCATGACACTAAAAGTAAGCATTTCACAGTAAACATTTGCTGACGTACTCACTTATTATTAGGTTAGATATTATTATGATGTAGGTATACTGTGTGACCTCAAAAATCCGGCATTCAGACATCCGGCAACTTAAAAAATCCCCCCCCCTCCTTTTTTTTTCACTTCCAACTTACGGAAAGAGCAAAAATAGCAATTATTTTCGAATTAAAAACCGAGGTAAAAACGGTGCATTAGTAGGCAGCGAGATCGCTCACGCTGTGCTAAATAGAATCCTCGATAACACTGGTAGCAGCTCAGAGGAACGAGGACGAGGACCTAGAAGAAGATAAGTTCTCACCGAAAAAGGCATAAGTTGGAAGTGAAAAAAAAGGGAGGGGGTAGATGACTTTGATGCCAGATTTTTTAAGTTGCCGGATCTCTGAATGCCCCATTTTCGAGGTCACACTGTATACTTAAATCATAATAATATATAACCTAATAATAACTGAGTACGTTAGCAAATGTTTACAGTGAAATGCTTACTTTTAGTGCTATGAACGGAATGGGTGTAAAATAATACCTTTTTTGCGATTTTCCAAAATTACTGGTTTTCGCCAATTTTTCAACGCCTCTACAGAAGCCATATATCGTACAAAAAAAAAGAAAAAAAAAATGTTAAGAAAGTGAATTGTAGGTAATTTTCTCGTCTTTATTTTAATATAGGGTCACCTTTTGCGTAAAAAGCTTACTTTGCAAGTTATAAGCCAAATAACAAAAAAATACGCGATTTTTAGTAGTTTTTTTACGATTTTTCATATTTGCTGAGAGAAATGTTGTTGGATAACTTCAGATTCGTGTTCAGAACCCCCTAAAACATAAAGTAAGGCACTGAAAACAATTACACCAGAATTTTCCACTTCAAACTCTAATTTGACTGGACTAAAAACAGAGAATAGAAAACAAACTAAAAAATAGTTCTTAGAATGTTAATAAATTTAAGAAATTTACATTTTTTATTGCGCTTTTAAATTATATAATCCGACATAAACACTAAAAAGATCTTGAGGGATCATTCTGAACCCTACCATATCTATGGATATATTTCGGTTCGAACCAGAAATTTCTTTGTAAAATAAGTTTAAGAGACACAAAGAAAATAAAATTGAATATACATGTTAAACAGATTTAAATAAAAATTTCTGCGTAAAGTATTTTTGTAAAACTTGAGTAAAATTTCCGGTCGTTGTAGTGATAAATATACATTTTTCTGTACAAACGATTTCAAACAGAAATTTTACGTTTATCCTATTCAAACGAATGTTTCTGTTTGCATTTAATTTAATCAAAAAGAGTAACACGGGTACGTTTGTATGATAGATATTTTTCAAAAAAAAGATGAATAAATATTTTTTTACTGAAATGCATGTAACCGTCATAAACATTTTTGTACATTACATAATACATACAGTTACTTTTAATGCTTTTCCAAAAGAAATAATTTATTTTTTATTTATTAATGTAAGACAAAAAATTCCCCCCTATAGTTAATGTTAATAAAAACATTTTGTGAGATTAAGGGTGTATTCGAAAAAATATTTTCCCACACTCAACCAGTCGAAATTTTTTGCAACATTTCCAGACTCATTTTTAAAAGTAAAAACATGAAACTTGCTGAGGTGATTTTTGAAGAGATGTATAAGAGGCCGTGTGACTTTATTTTTCGCTCAATTCATTAAAATTTGATTTTTAAAGAATTATTTTCTCAGTATAATCATTTTTTTTTCATTTCCAGATCTCCCTCATCGGAAAATTCAGTTAAAAACGCCAAATTTAACAGCATTTTTTGCAATATTTTTTGCATTTATCAAAAAATCGATGAGCACGGCACATTATGTAGTTTCAAAATAAGACAATTTGCCAGTTTGATGCGTTTAAGAGCAAAAATGAATTGAAAAATAAATCAGAAATTAAGCGATTTGGATTGTAATACACTCTTCAAGAACTTTTTAAACTGTCAAAGTTACTGTTATCGTTTTAAACATTACATAACTTATCTCTATTACTCATAGAAATACAGGTAAAATAACGTTTTATTTATACGTTATGCACCAATATTCCATATTTATAAGTCATAAAGATGATTACATTTCAATTAATAATGCATGTTTGTTTTATTATTATTATCAGATTTCAAGGCAAAGTATAAAATTTCTAAATATTTATCGTGTTTATCGTTAATATCGATATCCTTTTTGAATAAAATAAAACGCTGTTATACTCAAATTTCCTCACTGGGAAAAGATATGTAATTTCTTTTTATTCACACTATTCAAAAAACCGTTAGCTAAGTATGTAACAATTCATGCTGTAATTTACTGTAATTTAAGTAGTTACTGTAATTAAGTTGTAAGTTACTGTAATTTAAAGCTATGATTGCTGAATTGCAAGCAATGAATACATGAAATTGCAGTAATGGTAATAATAATAATAATAATAATAATAATATATTTTTTTAAGACTAAACATAGCTTATTTATTTTCATTACTGATAATTAGGTAGCTTTCTTTACAAAAAAGCTACCTATTGCAGCCGTTCGGAGGAAAGCGATTTCAAAAAATTTTGGTATATTTTCATCGATCATGACCCCCAGACCCCGAAACCACCTTCCGTTCAAAATTGATATATATATATATATATATATATATATATATATATATATATATATATATATATATATATATATATATATATCCATATATATATATATATATATATATCTGACCTATGTCACACTGTAACTCCCGTAATTATGAACCGATTTCGATGTAATTCGGTGTGTACATAGTACATACCAATGTCTCGACCGAGTTCGTTGGCCAGCTTCATCCGCCGTTTTGTTTCAAAATGGCGGCCATTTAAAATTTTTAAAAAAATTTAAAACTTGAAATGTGGTACCAAAAAATTAATAATGGAAAAATATTTTTTTCTTAAGTATTTGACCTTTATACAAAGATTCCGGAGCAGTTTTTGTTTCGTCTATATCTTAAAAAATGGCTGAGTTATAGCATTTTGAATTTCTAGCGTGGCTGACATTTTCAAACGTCCTGAATTTTGTCACGCGATAAAAGGCGTATTTATGAACCGATTTGGATGTAATTCGGTGTGTACATAGTACATACCAATCTCTCGACCGAGTTCGTTGGCCAGCTTCATCCGCCATTTTGTTTCAAAATGGCGGCCATTTAAAATTTTTTTAAAAATTTAAAATTTGAAATGTGGTACCAAAAATTGAAAATGGAAAAATATTTTTTTCTTATGTATTTGACCTTTATACAAAGATTTCGGAGTAGTTTTTGTTTCGTCTATATCTTAAAAAATGGCTGAGTTATAGCATTTTGAATTTCTAGCGTGGCTGACATTTTGAAACGTCCTGAATTTTGTCACGCGATAAAAGGCGTATTTATGAACCGATTTGGATGTAACTTCGTTTATACATAGTACATACCAATGTCTCGACCGGGTTCGTTGGCCAGCTTCACCCGCCATCTTGTTTAAAAATGGCGGCCATTTAAATTTTTAAGAAAAATTTAAATTTGAAATGTGGTACCAAAAATTGAAAATTGAAAAAAATATTTTCATCTTATGTGTTTGACCTTGATAAAAAGATTCGGGAGCAGTTTTTGTTTCGTCTATATCTTAAGAAATGGCTGAGTTATAGCATTTTGAATTTCTAGCGTGGCTGACATTTTGAAACGTCGTGATTTTTCTCACGTAATAACAGGCGTATTTATGAACCGACTTGGATGTAGCTTGGTGTGTACATAGTACATACAAATATCTCGACCGAGTTCGTTGGCCAGCTTCATCCGCCATCTTGTTTCAAAATGGCGGCCATTTAAAAAAATTATAAAATAAAAAAATTTAAATGAAATACCAAAAAATTGGAAAGTGAAGAAGATTTTTTTTGTATGTGTTTGACCTTAATACAAAGATTCCGGAACAGTTTTTCTTTCGTCTATATCTAAAAAAATGGCTGAGTAATAGCATTTTGAATTTCTCTTGTGACTGACATTTTAAAACGACCTGATTTTTGTCACGCGATAACAGGCGTATTTATGAACCTATTTGGATGTAACTTGGTCTGTACATAGTACATACCAACGTCTCGACCGAGTTTGTTGGCCAGCTTCATTCGCCATCTTGTTTCAAAAGGTTGCCATTTAAAAAAAATTAAATTTAAAATTCAAAATGAGGTATTAAAAAATTGGAAAATGAAAAAGATTTTTTTTATGTGTTTGGCCTTGATACAAAGATTCCGGAGCAGTTTTTGTTTCTGAAAATTTGTTCTTTTGTTGATATCTTAAAAAATGGTTGATTTATAGCACTTTGAATTTCTAGCATGGCTAACATTTTGAAACGATCTTGTATTTGTCACGCGATACGTATTCGCCTATTTCGATGTAAGAAGGCATGTGGATAGTATACATCAACACCTCGACCCAGTTCGCTGGCCAGATTCATCAGCCATCTTGTTTCAAAATGGCGGCCATTAAATTAAAATATATATATATATTTAAAGTGAGGTGCAAAAAAATTAGAAATTGAAAAAGGTTTCTTTCTTAAGTATTTGATCTTGATATAAGGATTCAGGAGCATTTTTTGTTTGTCTTTACCTTAAAAAATGGCTCAGATATAGCAGTTTCAATTTCTATTGTCGGTGACATTTTGAAAAATCTGATTTTTTGCATGCGACAGCACTCGTATATATTAACCGATTCCGATGTGAGTGAGCATGTGCACAGCAATTACTAAGGTCTCGACCAAGTTCACTGCTTAGCCTTCATCCACCATGTTGTCTTAAAATGACAGGCACTTTAAGAAATTGCCGAATTTGGCAGCCAAATATAAGTTACTTTAAAGAAAAGCAGCTTGGATAAAGCTGACTAATTTCGCGAAATTCTCATTCATTATATTGATAAAAATTAGTATTGAATCTCCTATATTCGGTTTCCACTAAATTGAGCTTCGTGTGTTTGCATGATATAAGTTGGCTTTTTTAAAATAAGGATTATGAAAGCTACCTCTTCCTCCCGGCACTGGCCGGAAGGACTTTTTTAATTTATTCTCTATGTCTATTTGTTTTCAATGACAATACGTTTAACGAAAAATTTTAATTTCATTCATTAACAAAAATAAAACATGTTTACATAGAATTATTAATGGTTAGGCATATTTCTAATTTTTTTTTTTTTTTTTTTTTTCAACTTGTTTTCATCTGAAAATATTCCAGTTTGAAAATACTTTTTAGGGATTTTCTGCATTAGTAGATATTCATTACACAAATAGGAATGCATTTATGGATGATATACATCTATAAATCATAATGTTTTTAATGCTGATTACAGGAAATTATGCATCATTAAAATAGAGTTTAAGATAAGACATTCCAAGAATTTAAAAATGATTTATATTTGGATCTGAAACCATTTTTTCCCGTGGTTAGGCTTATTTTTAAAATTTCTTTTTATTCCAATTTATTTTCGGCTAAAAATATACCAGTTTGAAAATTATTTTTGAAGGATATTCAGTATTATTAGAGATTCTTTATTATACTAGAATTATATAGTACATCTATAAATCACAATTCTGTAATGTTGATTACAGGGAACTAATTATCATTAAAATAGAGTTTAAGATAAGATATTTAAAGAATTCATAAAGGATTTATTTTTAGATCTTAAAATGTTTTTCTTTCCAGTGGTTAGGCATATTTCTAAAATTTCTTTTTATTGCAATTTACTTCCGCTTGAAAATAAACGAGTTTCAAAATTCTTTTTGGGGATTTTCCGTATTATTAGAGATTATTTACTCAACTAGAATTATATGCATCTATAAATCACAATTTTTGTAATGTTGATTACAGGAAATTAGTTTTCATTAAAAGAGAGTCTAAGATAAGACATTTCAAGAATGTATAAATGATTTATTTTTAGATCTGGAAATGTTTTCCTTTCCCAAATGTAACTAGCAAACATTTGTTACACGCTAATCGGTTTAATCGCTAAGCTGCTGTAAACAGAGCCTGGTTTAAGAACTGCGATTCTTCCTTCCCTACTAAAGGGATTACAGTAACGTAGATAATAGGATCCCAGAATGCCTAAATCTATTCCGGTTTTAGTGTTGCAGAGCCACAACTTGCATGTGCTTCATTTATCTTGCCTCTTTAGTGCTTTGTTTGAGTAATTGTACAATACATTGTTGAAAATAGTACGCATTTTAGGGTATTCAAATAATACTAGCCACTCTTGGCGACCAATTTGGTCTCCCTTAAAATTTATGTTTGGGAAAGCATGCTAAGCATTGTATCATGTTAGTTTTATTCATAATTTAATTTATTTGGACTCCCTAAATATAATTAATATAATCCCTTAAGCTAATATTAGTTTTTGTTGCATTAAAATATCTAAATTTGTTGATTTTCTGTAAGCAAGTAAACCTGGTGGAAGTCTATGGGAAAGTGGCGAAATATTAGAGATATCGCCAAATTGGCGACAGAACAGTGTCCCCCCCCCTATTGTAACCTCCCTTATAGGTATGGAGATGCATTGAATGCTGTTCAATAACCAATGAAATGTGTTTCATTCGGGCGTTGCCATTAAACAATTAACAAATAATCGCGATTTCTGTCCCACATACGATAGCGCAATATATTCAAATAATACTTGCGAGCCGAACAAAAGATAAAGCATTATAAATTTTGGAATAAATGTGATAAGTATCTATGACTTCATCTTCTGTCTGTGCTCTAACTCTCGTAAATATACTCGGATTGCTTTATAAGTTTTATATGTTACCGAAGTTTACTATATCACGATTTCTATCAAAAATGAAGAGTGTAACATTTATTGTTAGCTTACAGAGATCGTCAAAATCATTCCGTTATACTACGATCAATAGGAAAAATTATTTTCAAGAGAATTACATCATTTCCAACATAATGAAATTAATATACATTTATAAACTGCTCTAAAACATGTACTTTGAGAATTTGGAGTGCAAATAAATTATTATTTTGTTTACGGGGCCACTCAAATGGATTCTGTTGCATAATAGTCTACGGGAAAAAACATCTTGCAGCGTATTTTAAGTACGCTACGCAATTTCAAGTACAATTAAATTGATGTAAATTACTAAGGTTTACTACAAGATAGTTTCTGTAGAAGGTGATGTGCATAGCATTTATCGTTTATTTACAGGGACACTCAAAAGATTTCAGACAAAGTACTGTCTTGTCTATTAGCGATAATTACTAGAAGTGCGTTTTCAATAATAGTATGCGGTTTTAATTTCAACTAACTTTCTGCATACTACGTGGTGTTTATAAATACTATAGATCATATACAGGGCTACACAAAAGAATTTGTAAGCATTACTGGGTATGAGTGAAGAACTGTGATACTTCATTCCCTAGTAAAATGAGTTACAGTAACGTAGATACCTAGATTGCTTAAATCTGTTCTGGTTCAGAGCCATAACTTGCGTGTTGGTTCATTTATCTTGCCTCTTTAGTGCTTTGCTTGAGTAACTGTACAATACATTGTTGAAAATAGTGCGCATTTTAAGATATTCAAATATTATTTATGAGCTGAACGAACGATAATGTATTAGAAATATTGAAATAAATGTACAATAAAATAGTAAGCGTAACAATAATTCCTTTAATGTAAAATGTAATAATAAGTATGCGCCTAACTAATCCATTGACTGATACTAAATAGATATGTTCCTCTTTTTATAGTGATAAGAAAAATGTTCTCATCTGGCTGTCTATTTCTGTAAAGTCAATTGGCGTAATAGATAGTCTCACATCTACGAAATTTAGCACAAAAATATAGCGAAAGATCACAGAGTATAGTCCGAAAAGATTTTTTTTTTCAAAAATATTTTTTCGGTCATATTTATAATCTACTTCAACTGCCCTTTAAAGCTTCTAATCAGTTCCGAATTCCGTTTGTTAATGTTAAGTCTATGTTCGTGTGATGCATTCGTATTTAAAATATCTCTTCGAGAAATTAATATCTTTAGCTTCTTTTTTATGTGTACTCTTCTTAAAGGATGTCTTTTTAACACTTTCCAACATAGTTGAAAAGTGTTTATGAATTCGGTTTGTCTGTCCGTTTGTCCGTCCTTCTGCCTGTCTGTCTGTCCGTGCTCTAACTCGCGTAAATATTGGCCGATTGCCATGAAATGGATACATGTTATTGGATAACACTATGACCTGTTCGCTATTGAAAAGAAGTGTGCAGTGTTTACGGTTCATTTTCATTACATTCATTACAGTTCGACTACTCAAAAGAACTCCGTTACATTACGATCTATGGGGAAAAATCGTTTGTGGTGTATTTGAATGATATTACACTATTTTAAACATATTCAAACTGATATTTATCACTGATGTGTACTACGAGGTTCTTACTATAGAGCGTGGTGAGCATAGAATTTATCGTTCATTTACAGGGACACCCAAAAGAGTTTGGTTACAGAAAAAAATGAACAATAATTGAACTATTGAAGCCTATGAACAATAATTGCTAGAAGTGCGTTTTCTGTTCTGATATGCGTTTGAAAATTTTATTAATTTTTAAATACAGGGTGAACCAAAAGTTCATTACAACTTTAAAAATTCATAAAAAATGAAGACATGATAAAGGAATGCGCTTTATAAGAAAGAATTTTTTTAGAAAAAAAAAAGTTAAAAAATTACATGTAGAGGGCGCTGACGACCCGAAACACAATGAACAGAACAACAATAGTGTCGTAGAATGTTCTGGAAATCATGTTGAAAATTTTTTATTGGAAGAACAAATGAATGCAGTGTATTGTTGTCCTGTTCATTGTGTTTCAGGTCGTCAGCGCCCACTACATGTGATTTTTTAACTTTTTTTTTTTATTATTTGCTATTAAAAAAAAATCCGACTACCTTGTGAGTCCTTTATTGCAAACCACACTCCTTTATCATAATTTCTTCCTTTTTCATGAGTTTTTAAAGTTGTAACAAACTTTTGACTTACTTGGTGTGTATAAATTCTGTAGATAAAAACAGGATTGCACAAAACTTTTCAAGAACATCCGTTTAGTGGCGGAAATTGCTGAATTTAAATGTTCAACTGTACTATGCGTTTAAACGAACTGACTTTTACCGTACTATGTAGTATACATGCATATCAATAGATCATATACAGGACTGCTCAAAAAATGCATATTTTCTCGACTATTCATCGTAATAGGAAAAATTTGGTTTCTTAATACGTTATGATTATGCATTTTCCAAGCTGTTCATTTAGACATCATCTTTCAACTTAACCCTTAAATGCCTGATTTTTCAAAAATCATTGTAATAAGGTTTTTCGGCTTTCATTTTTTAAATAAATCATGGGAAAAATACTTTTAAAAATGCTATTTTGTTTTAAGTATGGTTTACGGCTAAAAAACAGTTTGTTACTAATCGGCAATACTGGTCTTTAATTGAAAAAATAATTTTACTTGATAAAATTCTATAATATTAAGCACAAAAGAATTTTTAGAACTATAATAAGAAATAATTTTTACTTGCTCACTGCAGAACAAAATAGGGTATTTCAAAAGCTTACAAACAAAACAAAAAGAACAAGTACCAACAATTTAAAAAATAAATCTATCTTTGTTCTTAAACAGCACAAGTGTTGCCATATACATGTTGAAAATCGATTTAATAATATTTTCAGAATGTATTTTATTGGCAACATTAGACATTATAGCTTCAATATTATTCTAATAGTATTTTAGAAAGCTAAATTGGCTATGTTGCCGAAAAGCAACACCCGGCATTTAAGGGTTAATAAATTGTGAAGTTTTGTTATAGTATTCTGAATGTTTTGGAAAGTGTTTCATAATCTATGCTGTGCGCATCAATTTTCGTTCTTGTTTTTCTTAGTTTTCAAAATACTTCTAAAATCTATACTTAATTTTATATGAAGTGTTAAAATCTTACTCTCAGTTCGTCAGCTCTTAACACATAACATATAAATAAAGCATATAGATTTTTGAAATATTATAAGAAATAAGGGAAAAAATAAACATCTTTTAAGAAAAGTAAAAAGAAAAAAGGAGTAATTTATTAATTTCTCGAGGGGATATTTTAAATATACGAAGGCATTCTACTCCAATAGGTTAAACATTAGCGAGGGGAATCATAAGTTGACTGACTAACAGCCTTGCGAAAACCTCGGCGGAATGTCAAATGGTATTCGCCATTAACTTGATTGCACTTAATCGTAGCCCAAGTCCAATAAAGTTAATAGTGAATATAATTTGAGCTTTGTACTGAGAGTTTCGCACTTACCGACAGTTGAAGTGCATGGTGAATACGATCATAAGATTTTTTATTATACATTTTTTGTTATATTTGTAGTGTAATACTTTAAGTGTATGTAATTTTATTTTTTGATGTGTCATCTCTCCAATGAACATTAAACATGAGCAGCGCATACTTACAGGATTACATAATTTATATAGTTGCTATCTCCCCATAATGCACAGTATGTTTAAATATAATGTAGGGGAGGTAGGGGAGGTATGATACACTTTTTTTTTACTAATTTTTTACTACCCTTAGAAACTTATTTTTAAACAAATTTTTCGTGTTTTCTTATAAACTGACCTTTTATTCATTTATTAAAAATATTGTGAATTTAAAAAATAATCATTCAAAAACTATATCCAAATTATTGTGAATGGTTACTACTGTATCAAATCTCCCCATTGCTGGGGAGGATTGATACACTAGCAAAGGAGATTTGATACATTGTTATGTAAAATGAAAAAAAAAAAAATGCAGAAAATTCAATTTATGTGACATACAATTTTTTATGATAAATCTTGAAATATTTAAGTAAAATTTAAAAAAGAAATGACATTGACATATTTTTGTTTCAGAAATGTTTTTACAAAAATATTTAAACAATTGCTATTATTTAAACAATTCTGTTAACACACTTTTTAGAAAATAAATAATAAAAAAAAAACGCTAAAGATCTTGCTGCAAGGAAAAATAAAGTGAACATTGCTGATTTGCAAACAATTTAACATAAATTTAGCACATTTAAGATTTTTTTTTACCCTTTCAGGGCAAAGCATTTTCAATGCTAAATCTTTGAATAAATGAATGGCACCGGAATTTACCAACAAATTTTATTGGAAATATGTAAAGCGCTATATTTCACTTTCATATTAAATATAAAATATTTTACGAAAATTTCTGGTGCCAATGTGGTGTTTGGGAATTAAAATTAAGCGGTTTCATAAACATACCACCACCCCTGAAATGGTTAAAAGGAAAACTAATAACTCTATCATTTTGATAAATAAAATCGGGTAGATTTAATGTTTTTTTAATTTGCCTTTCGTCAATTATACAAACATTTTCCCTTTCAGGCGATTTAAAAATTTTTCTTCCTACATGACGAGCACAGCGAACTAATCTATCCATCTATCATCGCACTGCTTTTCTATGTAACCTACATAATGTCTATGAATAGTCTCTTTGTTCTTCCTTACCAATTTCAGTAGCTCTTGCTGTAAAACAATAATGGATATTACAGTCCTATATTAGTTTACAACTTAAAAAAACTATTAAATTTCAAATATTCAAGTGTATCATTTCTCCCCAGCACTAATGTATCATTTCTCCCTGTCATGCCTTATTGGATTTTCAGTCACTTTGTATAAATTCAGTTGCAAAATGCCAATCTGCTTTCTGGTAAAATTCACCCTAACAATGTGTTTTACAAATAAAAAAATTACAAGATATTATCTTCACCATAATAAGAGTTATGAAAGAAAATCAGTATTTAAAAAAATTTACATTGACATTCCAAAAGTCTTCAAAATTAAAAGAAAAAAAACGTTGTCAGTTCTACATTGCTGAATCCAGTTAATGATGGCCTCTGCTAATAAAAGAAGACTTTACATTTGTTACAATGGCTTTTAATGCCATTTGTTGAGAAAAATTGTCAATGTATCAACCCTCCCTATGTATCAAACATCCCCTACCTCCCCTATAACGTTTTGCTAAATGTTCTAGTAAAAGCTTAAAATACTATGCGCTAGAGCGCATTTGCAGTTTAAAATGAAAATTGCAAGAGATTGGTGTAAGCTTTCTATGTAACAGATGTTTAAAAATCCTGATCAAAAGCCAAACCATATTTTAGAAAAATTGATTAGGAGACAGTTGAGGCTTGCAGAATTATATTTCCGTGATAACAGATTTTGCATGGCATAAAAAAGTATTAATAAATGTAAGCAATAAAGGGAAAGACCACTGATGCAGGTAATGCGATGGAATATAGCTTTCGCAATGCAAAAATAGAATCACTCCAAAACACACTGAGTGATTTCCGTTTGTATGGCTACATAAAGTCACGTGTTTATAGAGGAAATCTCCAATTTTTGACTAGAACTGAAAGATGTCATATGGCAAAGGTACCAGTCTTTCTCTTTGATGTTTATTTTTATGCTGCGTCAGGCATAATACCGCGACTGTGCTCAGTGCTGGAATGTCGTGGTTGACACGTTGAGATCTTGCAGCTCTAAATCGCACTGAAAACATGTATTATTTCCAGTTATTACCTCTCACTCGTTTCTTTGGACCAGTGTCCTCTACTGTTGAGATTTGAAATTTTCCCTTTTCTTAACACTTTCCAACAAAGTTGAAAATTGTTTATACATTCGGTTTGTCTGTCCGTCTGTCCACGCTCTAACTCACGTAAATATACTCGGATTGTCATGAAATTGATAAAGGTTATTTAGGGTCACCAAAGCATGTTTGGTATTGTATATGAAGTATGTAGGATTAATCGTTCATTTACAGGGGCACTCAAAAGTATTCCATTACATTATGGTATATGGGGAAAAATCGTTTGCAGAGTATTTTAAAGACATTACGCTATTTCGAATGTATTGAAACTGATATAAATCACTGAATTTCACTACGATCACGTTAGAATAGGGCATTCATAGCATTGGTTATTCATTTACATGGACACACAAAAGAAATCGGTTACAGTACAGTACTGTCTTTGAGTAATAATTGCTGGAGTGTACGGTTTGAAATTCGGTTATGCGCTTTTAAATATAATTAATTTTTTGCATCTTACTCGTTATATATAAATTCTATACTTCAAATACAGAGCTTCACAGAAGTATTCACGTACCGTTCTTCTTATTAGAGGAAATTGCTGAAGTATAGGTATCTCTTAAGTGAACTAAATTTTGGCATGCATGTAGTTAATAGATTCAAATCTATATATCCTATACAGGGCTGCTGAAAAAATTCGCGTATGGGAACCGATTGTGTATGGGAACAGCTGAAATTGGGTTTTGAAATGTATTATACGTTTTCATATGGTTGAATTATATGTAGTATTTTAATTTTTTAAACGGTACAGTTTTGTTATAATATTCTGAATGTGTTGGAAAGTGTTTCATAATCTATGCTTTACGCATGATTTTTTCTTACTTGTTTTTCATCCATACGAAATCTCTTGCAATGAATAATATTCTGCAAATCGTGAGCCTCCCCGACCCATATTTTTTTAAAACGTTTTCAGGCATAATTGAAAAGTATTTATGAATTGACGTGCTTTCACACGCGTAAATATACTCAGATCGCCATGTAATTGATATATGTTAGTGCGTTTTACTATGGCATGATCACAGTATTGAAAGTGAAGCGTGAAACATTTTAATTTCATATATAGGGATACTTGGAAGATTCGCTTTACATTTTGGCCTATGGAAAAACTCGTTTGCAGTGTAGTTTAATAATGTCACACTATTTCAAGCATATTGAAATTGATATACATCGCTGAGGCGCACTTCAAGATGCTTACAGTAGAATATGGTGTGAAAAGCATTTATCGTTCATTTACAGGGCCATAGAAAAGAATTCGGTTACAGGACTGTCTATTAACCCTTTGAGTTGCAAACAATTGTGTTTCTGTAATAATTTCCCACCGGAAATTTGGGAAAAAATTATTCCGAAATAAGGAAAAGCAATTTTTCAGCTTTAAGTTATAAAAGTAAAACTTTATTAAAAATTTCTGATGCAAATCTTAATTAAAATTAGGTGTGATATAATATATCCCACAGCCTTTCAAGGGATTAACAATAACTGCTGGAAATGCGTTTTAAGTTGTGGTACGCGTTTTTAAATGAAACTAATATTTTGCCAATTACTTGGCAATCTACAAATTTTATAGATTATGAAAGGCTACACATAAGAATTCCAATACATTTTGGTTTATTGAAAGATATTGCTTGAAATGAATTTTGTACTGTGTTACTTGTTTCATAACTAAATATTTTTCATACTATGTTTTATAGATACATAGGGAACATACATAGGGCCATACATAGACCATACATAGGGCTTAACAAAAAAATTAAAATACATGTACGACTATGGCCGGTAAAATTCTAATTACTGAAAATGGGTTTTCAAATGTGTTATGCATTTTCCAAATTGTACAGTTATATATCAGCTTTCCGTTTATTAACCCTTTCAGGGACAAGGTGCTTGTATTCGTAAAATGTTGAAATAATTGAATGACACCAGTATTTACAAGAACATCTATTTGTAAACAAGCAAAAGTATATTTTCGCGTACTTAATAAAAGTGAAATTTTCATTAAAAAAAATCGGGTGCCAATGTGGCAAATAGGGATTAAAATTATGTGATGTCATAGCGGCATCACCGCCGATCAAGGGGTTAAACGGTAGTGTTGCCAGGTGTCCCATATAAATCAGGTCTCCTATTGCTCTGGACATCAGTATTTTAAAGTAATTTTCTTCGCCTTATCTAAAGGCAGAGTTATCTGCGATTAAAGAGGGTGAAAATAAACTGTAAGAAATTAGTGGTGTCAGACCATTTTGAGCCCTGATTTACGCGGGACACTTACAACATTATTAAACAGTGAAACTTAATTACACTGTTTTGAATGTGTTGGAATGTGTTTCATAATCTATACCTGGCGCATAATTTTTCTTTCTTTTTTTTTCTTTTCTTTTTTTTTACTTGTGTTTTATTTTAGCTCTGGACCTTTGAAACACCAGGTATTTAAAACCACTATGCGTTACAGATAGTGGCAACAATATCTTTAAAGTAACAGAAAATGACTAAAATTTCCCGAAGAACTTTCAGGAATCAGAAAATGACAGATAAATCTCACTTACATTTAGAATACATTTTTATAAAATCGATCCAGAAATCTTATTCGTGATTTATAAGTAAAATAACGTAATTCCTGTTATAGTTCTACTATCTACTTTTTTTTTTTACACGTTCCAACTTAGTTGAAAAGTTTTTATGAATTCGGCTTATCTATCTGTTTGGACATCCATCGGCGAACTAACTTGCGTAAAATATAGTCTTATTGCCTTATACACTGTGGAAATTGATTTATGAAATCACGGTTTTTTAACAAGAACTTCTATAATATTCATTAAAAATGAATGAAATTTCATATGTTATATATGCTATGTACAACAAATAATTTAGAAAAATAAAATTTCATACATTTTAATAAACTAAAGCATGAGGTCAAAAATTAGATTTTAGTAACATAAAAACATGGAAATTGATTTATGAAATATCACATTTAATTGAAATTAATAGTTAGTAAGGCCACCTTTATTCATCAAGGTTTCTTTTATTCTAGATGGCATTGATAAAACAAGATTTTGAATGTATTTCTGATCAATTAATTTCCAATTTTGACAGATTGAAGCCTTCAATTCTATAAGTGATGTGTACTGAATCCCATTTGCATAAATCATTCGAAAAAGCTGTCCCCAAATGTTTTCGATGGTGTTCACATTAGGACTAATAGATAATGACCTAAAAGGAACAATATTCTGTTCGTCAAACCAATCTTTCATTGCATTTGAAATGTGAAAATACTTCCATTGTCTTGCATGAAGATGTAATTTAAACCGTGATATTGCCATGCAAATGGAAGAAGTGAATTTTCTAAAACAAAACTGTAATCAAAAGAAGTCTGGCGACCGTTTAAAAATATAATTTCATTTTTGCCATCATAAGCGATCGTTGCCTAAATCATCAAACTTCCGCCATCAAAATTTCTACTGAATGTAGATTTTGATTCTTTTCGGAGATCCCTCCAATAATACGTCAAAACATCCGGGCCATCCAAATTAATTTTTTTTTTCGTGGGAGAAAATGACTTTCTTCCAATTGTCACCCATTGTCATGTACTTCTCGTAATACTGCAAACGCGTCTGCTTGTGATGCAGAACTAATTTTGGACCAGACTTCATTTTCGACCATTTCAAGCTTCGTGAAGAATGTTAAATTTGCCTAACTCTTGTAGAAGTAACAGGAAGGGGTAGATCTGCACAAATCTTCTTTAAAGTGTGGTCGGCTTTCGATGCAAGTTGAAGAATCCCCCTTTTCTCTCTCTTACTTAAACGTGGATTACATTTTTGTAAAATTTTTGCCATAATTTGCTGGATCTTTTCTATAGTTATATATCACACCAACTGATCTTTTAATTAATTTTACGAATTTCCGGAACAGACTTTCCACATCCTATATAATATGCGTTGATTTTAGCTCTTCTTTCCTCAGACAACATCTTTCGTTTACCCATCGTGAAAAGTATAACTGAAACGTATTGCTTACAAAATATAACGCTTTTTATGCCTACTGTGTATGTCACGCTACTTTGTTTTATGCAAATTTTAGTCATATTACTTCAGAATAGCCAATGAAATGTGATATTTCATAAACCAATTTCCATGATTGCATGTTTCGAAAATCTAATTTTTGACTTTCTGTTTTTGTTTAACTTTATGTATGAAATTTTATTTTTGTAACTCATTTGTTATACATACTATGTATATCCCATGAAATTTCATTCATTTTTAATGAACATTATAGAAGTTCCTGTTAAAAAACTGTGGTTTCATAAATCAATTTCCACCAGTGTATGTACAGGCGATGATACCCTCCATTAATTCTGAAACGAGTTCGTCTGAATACAATAGTTATTTAAAAACTTGACATATTAAACAAAAAACATAATTTGAAGAACAAATTTAAAAAAAACTAAATTTATTTCCTACATTTTTTATGCCCAAGAAAGGACAGGTATTAAGATATTTCATTTAATTAGTTGTATATTTAATGTTAATTTTTGTAACAAACAAATTAAGCCAATTGAAGATTAAAAAATAAAAATAAAATTCATACAGTATGATACTTAAAACATCCTAAAAATTAGATTCCCTTCAAATGAAATCGAAATAAATCTTAGACATTTTTTAAAGTTTTGTATTCTGCATGCATCTTATCAATTTATGTACAATCGTCATAAACATAATGCTAAATCTGCAATACAAATAGTATTTTCAATTAAAAATGGAAGAAGTCTAAGATTTATTTCGATTTCATTTGAAGAGAATCTAATTTTTTAGGATGTTTTAAGTTAGGGGGTTACTTTTTAACCTTCAATCGGCTTAATTTATTTGTTACAAAAATTTAACATTAAATGTAGAACTAATTGGATGAAATATCTTAAGGCATGAAACTATACATGCCTTATATGTATATGTCATTATATGTATATTCTTATTGCGTAAAATATAGTCTTTACGGCATGTTAGATATTTAAAATTAAGTGCATAGCATTTTTCCTTTATTTACATGTACGCATAAAAGACAGGATACAGTACTGTATCCGAAATTTCCTCAATTAGAGATGATTGTTGGAAGTGTATTTACGGGTATGGTATGCGTTTTTAGCACTCTCAACATAGCCGATAGGTGATGATGAATTCAGTTCGTCTATCCTTCCGGCCTGCCCACTCGCATAAATGTGCTCGGATTGTCACGCAATCGATATACTATTTTGGTGTTTACTGTGGTATGGTTCGGTATTGAAAATGAATTGCATAACATTTATGTGTGATTGAAAAAGAAGTGTGTAGCAACGTAACAATATTCTTTTGGGCTTACAGGGCCACTCAAAAGAATGCCGTTACATTGTGGTCTATTGGGAAAATTTAGTGATGTTTGGGGTAATATAGTGATGTTAAATTATGTCTAACATATAGAAATTGATATACATCGCTGGGGAGCAGTACAAGATTCTTACTGTAACATATGACGTGCAAGTTCATAGCATTTATTGTTCGTTTACATGGGCACACAAAAGAATTCACTTACAGTGCTGACAATATGCGTTTTTAAATTGAACTAATTCTTTGCATATTTCTTGGTGTGTATAAATGCTATAGATCACATAAAGTACTGCTTAAAAGAATTCAATTACGCACACCTCCGCTTATTGACGGAAATTGCTGAACGGGAATTTCGAGTTGTGTTAAGGCTACATACACAGTACCCTTTTTCAAAAAAAAAAAAAAAAAAAAAATGGAGACAGTTACATTAAAAATAATTAACAAATTTCTTTGAGATTATAAAATTAAACTGATTCTGGTTTAAAAAAAAAAAAAAATCATTTTTGCAATCATCAATTTTTTTTAATTTAAAAATTTTTGAAAATGTTGAAGTTTTTTAAAACTTTTATAACATTTTTAATTTTTTATATTTTTAAGTTATTTTAAGTGACTTATATTCATTAGATTATTGGGAACAAAAGTTAGTATGGAATTAAAGATGTAAATTTTATTTAAATTTATTTTTTATTTAATATTATTATTATTTTTTTTTGACCTGACAAAAACCTGAACCTTTGAACGAAACCTGACAAAAACACGAAAAATTTAGAAATATTATCATTGACATTAAATTAATAATAACTATAACCCTTAGATCTAAATCCACACTAATTACTGTAGTACATATATACATAAGTGTCTACAAGAAATTTCAAGACTCTATCTGCAACAGAAAAAGAGCCTTATGGAATAGCAAACACTAACATCAACAAAAATAAAAGTCTGAAAAAAATGCATTTAAAGTGTGTAAAGAAACACCCAGAACACTCTGAGAACACTCAGAAAAGCTCAACTATCTTTAAAACTATTTGGATTTATGATCTACAATTTGGAGTCATGATTCGCAACCATATGGAACACTGAAATATTCAATAAAATATATTCGATATTTTTGTCATTTTTAGGATACAGTGTAGCCTTAAACATTTCCTTACTGAGATAAATATTTTCATATTAGTAGAATATATGCAAATCTATAGATCATATACATGTATGCACAAAAGTATTCATATATTTTCCCAGCTATAAATGGTAAATGATGATTTTTTTTTCAAACGTGTTATGCGTTTTCGAAATTGTTTACTTGGAGATAATCTTTCACTTTAATTAAATTGGGAAATTTTGTTAAAGTATTCTAAATGGGTTGGAAAGTACTTTATAATCTTTGCTTAACTCATGATTTTTCTTTCTTGTTTATTTATTGTACAGTTATTCATTTCCCATCTTAGCGAGAAGAAAACAAAAAGAAGGAAAAAATGCAATGTTTGAAAGGCTGTTTGATATAGTGGAAAAAAACAAACAAACAAACAAATGTTTAAGAGAAGAATGAGAAGCATACAGCATTCTAATCTTTAACATGAGTTGCACATTATCAATTCAAAATGCCTCCAGCGGAACAAAACTGCATTTTCCTTTTCAAATTTCATGGTTTTCAATGAAATATCCTTCTAAAATTGATTCCGCACATCGAAGTTGATGCAAGATAAACACCTGTAATCTTTTTTCCTAGTACTGAGGGAAGGAACACAAATATTGAAATCAAATTTCAAACAAGAATTCTCATTTTTGAAAGAATTCCATTTTCAGAGTTTATATTTGGATATTTATTAAAAGAAAACTGAAATCATGGGATCCTTCAAAACTAAACATAAAAGGTTTATTTGTTGTGACATTTGCAAAATGGAGCTTCTAAGCTTCCGAGTACCAGGTTTTAATTTTTGATGAGCGTTCTTAATTTTGCATGTTTTGAACCATAAAATTAATTCTAATAAATGTAGCTTTTTCCTCCAAGGTGTCTATATGATTTTATTTATTAAGTTTATAATTTTGTTTTGGTTGCAGGGGGCTGGGGAATGAGTTCGAACATGAAAAATTTCAGAAACAAAAATGAACAAAAAAGCCTCAGTGGTGTTGGGAGGGTTAATAGTTACATAAAGTTTTATTTTATTTATTGAATTAAAAAACACATAGTTCACCTTCTTAAATTTTTATAACAATGAATGGAAAATGCACACGCCTTACAAAAACACACACAAACATGTGTAATTAAAAAAAATCATATTCAACAAAAATGTGAATCTATTGTATTTAAAAAAATGTAAAAAAAAAAAAAATCCTACTTGATAAGAAATTATATGTCCAATGGTTAAAAACTTAAAGCAAGTAATATAATAAATTTTATAAATTTGCGAAGTAGGGGACATATATTACGTTAAAATTTTTAATAGGTCAATAACTAAAAGTGTTCTTATATTATAATTTGTGCAAAGTGTTCCGAAAGTTACGAGCCAATTTTTAAGAGATTATAGTACACACACGAAAACATCAAAATTTTGAATAGTAAACCTGAATTGCAGTCTTATTTTTTTTTTTTTCAGCCAAAAATACAGGATTCCTCATTCTAACCCAGATTCCGTTCATTAAATTAACTCTAATAAAGAATTATTACCCATTTCATTAGAATTACTCTTTTGCGTACAATATAATTATAACAAAACGATTACTTTGAACGACCTTAATACGGTCAGCGTGACAGTACGTACTGTCAACTACATTCGAAATTCGAAGCGATTAACCCAGTGCTGTATAATGAGAATGGCTTCCATTTTCACACTTCTTTAAGTTTGCATTTCACATAAAGCAAAATATGTCCATGCAAAATATTGTTTGAAAATCTCCATTACTATTGAAATTATTAACAGAAACCAAGTTCAAGTTGAAATGAGATATTCCGCATTTTTGACCATGGTTCCTTACACAAAACATGCTTCTTTTGGTATGTATACAGCCTCTTAAAGTTTGCCCTATAGTTTCTGAAACACATTGTTTCGCAAAGATTTATACACTGTTTGTATGATATATTAACGCATTTATTATCTAGATCAATGTCTGTAGCCAAACATATTCAATTTCATTCAACCAGCACACTTATCACTAGACTTTTGCATCATTTTTGGACTATGGAAACATTAAGCATCAGAATTTTGTCAATGTGACAGATTTATCACATTCCCAGGTAAAATTTTACTTTCGTTTTACATTATTCAGATGGAAAGAATCCGATAAGATACTTTCATTTATCATCCACAAAGTTCTATGTATGTATATATATTTTTTTTTATTCATTGGGAAAAAAATGAATCAAAGATTCAGAGATTCACTACAAATTTAATACAAAGGAAATATTGATCTACACCAACTCTCTATATAGAAATATATATATGTTTCATTTCATTTAGGATTTGTCGTTTTAGATAGTTTCGAATATGATGGACACTATACAGGGTGGTTACGAAGGAATGACATTAACTTAATGACGTTGAGAAGTACTCCATGACAAATGATTTTTGTATAATTAATATGGAACATCTGGCTAAAAGTTAGCCTGAACACAGATGATGATCATTTCTTGCATTTATTGTGATGTTATGAAATTTCTGACAAAGAAAAATAAATGTATTGAAAATTTTTTCTTTAATATTAAAGTTATCGATGATTATTCCTTCGGTTTGGACTGCGACTCCCTGTATTTTGAAGAAATGCATAAATTGTGGCTCTATATTTCTAGATAATTTAATTTTTTTTTTGGTACGTCAATAACCTTTATATTTCAGGTGTGTATTTTAGAATAACGATCTTCTCGTCCCTAAACAAATATTTTTTTATGTAAAAATAAAATAAAAGCGATTTCAAATGATACAGGGTGTATTGAACTCATGCAACAAACTGTAAGAGAAGGCAAAGTACATATAAAGAAGAAATTTTGGCATAGCAATGTGGTGTCGTGAATGAAAAGTATTGACGAAAAACAAGAAATGGGGAGGAAAGGAAAACAAGCGTTTTATTGACATAACAATTACAATAAATACTGAAATGTGCCACCAATAACATTTATACAGGACTGATAGAATCTAGGAAGTTACTGGCGTAGCCTTTCGAAGATTCTAGGCGTCTCATCTACGAGACATCAATTGTTTCTGACGAAAAACTCATTGCAAGACTTTCAGTCGCTGCTGCATTGTTCGTGAAACATCTATAATCTTTGAAAGGGTACGCCAATCACTTGTTAGATGCTGCCAGGTCTGTATCGATGTTGGTGGTGATATATTTGAACATTTGCTATAATAGCTATGTCAATAAAACACTTGCTTACCTTTCCTTTACCTTCATTACAGTTTAGCCTGTGAATTCAGAGACACCCTGCATTGTTGCGCTGATATTTGGCGACAATTTCGCGTACCTTAGTGTGAATGAATTACGCAAAAAAAGTTTTTGTCACAACACGTTATTGTAATCCACATTCACTTTAAATTCAATTGTTTCCAATAACCTTCTTTCTGCGGGCAATAGAACGGTCACATATTATTTTTTTATCTGTTCTTCTAAAAAACTTCACAAGATATGATAATTGATTTAAAAATGTAAAATATACCGTGTAAAACAACATAATGATGATTTGATTGGCAACAATTGGTATACTTCTAGAAAAGTTAGGCTTTGAAAGTAAAGAAGTGGCGAAAAACGGATAAGCAGACAAACATATATATATATATATATACATTAATCCTGACAAATTTATAATGCGACCATCAGAGGGTCAAAATTTTATTTTATTTTTATAGGCATTTTTTTCTGAAATGTGTGTCTCTATAAAAATTACTTTTAAGATAAAAAGACACTGAATAACTTTTAATTTAATTTCAAATTTTAAACTTATATAATTTTTGATATAACCCATCAGCAACTTGTCCGATTCCATTTCTATTTTCACTGTTGAGTGTAGAAAAGTTTTCTTATTAATTTGTCTTCAGGATTTATGAAAATATTGCTTACAAAATTTATAATAAATTTAAAAGTAAAAAAAAAAGCAGCTTTTTAGTGTGATTTTTACTTCGAGAAATATGTTTTCAAAAATTTTGCATGGAATTAAAAATGCTGAATACAATTTATTAAAAACATAAGATAAAAAACTCTGTACAAAAGTTTATATATACAGGGTGTTTCAAAGGTCTCTTAACATTTTCCTGAAAAGTGTTTTTGATAAAGAACTTATTAGTACAAATAAGAAGTACAAGGTATAATCAATGCATTTCAGTGTGGTTGTCCTGTAAGTCTAAGCATAGGCTCCACCTTTCTTGGGTGGCGCGAAACACATCTGCAGGTATATGTGGTGTTATTTGTGTTGCTGCATGAGTTATTCGTTGTTTTAGTTGTTCAGTTGTGTGGACCTTCACTGCGTACACTTTCGATTTCATGAACCCACCACACATAGGAATCCTCCCGATAGGTCGATAGGTCGCGGTTCACGCAGATTGTGAGCGCTGCGCTCTCCTGGCTTAACACCCCTACACTTTTTTGTGTGTGGTTTCATAAATTCGAAGGTGTACGTAGTGTAAATCCACACAATTGAACAACTAAAACAACGAATAACTGGTGCAACAGCACAAATAACACCATATATGCTTGCAAATGTCTTTCGCGCCACCAAAGAAAGGTGGAGCCTATACTTAGACTTACAGAACAACCACTCTGAAATGCATTGCTTATAACTTGTACTTCTTATTTGTACTAACAAGTTCTTTATTAAAAACACTTTTCAGAAAAATGTCAAGAGACTTTTGAAACACCGTGTACATCTTGCAAGAAAGTTTAGATATGTCCTGTTAAATGTAACAAATTATGAAAAATCCTTTCCGAGATAAATAGACTTATCGGTTTAGTTGGAGAGAGTAATAGTACAACAGAAAAATTGTTATGTCTGCTGATGTATGATGTGTGATGTATGAACATACATATATTATAGACAAATGCGGTTTGCTTTATTATTATTTTTTTTTTTTTACTTAACTTTTTAGTATTTTATTAGCAAGGGGAAAAAACTATGTATTTTCGAGAATTTTGACCCCCGAACACCCTTAAGCGTGAACGTGCATTAAAAAACAAACAAACATAAAAAAGAATTGTGTAATCTAATCTGTTGAAAGCCGCTTAAAACTGTACTAAATGAATAGTAATCGATATTTTCTCAAATGAGCACATTCAAAGACAGAAATCTTCACTTGAAACTGATTAATATTCTTATAGGTTAATAAACCTTATTGGTATGCATATCTTATAATTTTGCTTCGAAAGAACTTCATGATCAAATTTCCAAATGTATCTTTTAATATCACGAGAGTCCTATGGGAAATTAAACATTGATAGTAAATTATTGACATTGCGTTATTTATTCAGATCTATGTTATTTCAGAAACTATACAGTTTCGAATAAATAGTCTTTAAATCAGAGGCTATACTAATATATATATATATATATATATATCTTTTTATTATCGATAACATTGAGCTGGAAAAAAATAGAAATGAAAACGAAGATAAAATGACTACCTGCATTTCAAAATAAAATAAGCATTTGTTTAAAATGTATCGATATTTTCAAAAAAAGTACTTTTTTTTTCGTCATTTCCTGAATGCGTTCTTATTTTACTTTGGATTTCGAAATTCAGCCGAGTATAAAATTTTAATGACGAAAGATATGTATGTATCGCAGCATTTTTACACTTCGCCAAGTGGAATAAATGTGCCCAGATTTATGAACGATCGATTTTAGTGCCGAGCACTTGCAACTTCTGAAATAAATCATATGGAAATAAATCAAAAAGTATTATTTTGCGTATATTTTCTGATCGATTTGATAAAATTTGCAAAAAGATTTGATCTATGTTTCTTTTTAATAAACATGAAAAATGATTCTTGTCATATGAAAAAAGTTTAAGAAAAATTTCATAATCGAAAAGCATCTGTTTATATATGTATTAATAATTGTTTATTTAATATCCAATCTCAATAGTCAAACTAGAAAAATATCAAATAGTTAAAATTAACCTAAGATAGTGTGTTGTGTTAGATACTATTTCTTGTTAAAAATAGTGATATGTATGATAAAAAACCCTAGACATAGATCTAAGAACAAAGCTTATTACTGTGTAAGCTGATAAAGCTTTTACTAAAAATATCAACATGTTTAATAAAAACCTCTGCATGCGATGACTGCGACATTAACAGTTATATCAACTTCGAGTGTTTTAAAATACCATTTTTTTATCAATAATTTTTTTTTTACAAAATACATTTTGATAATTCATGCCACATTCAATATTTTTTTATACATGAGATTTTACTTTCTCCAAAGAGGATAAACTGCATTTTTTGTGAAATGCCCTTCGGAGTTGCCATCTTATATGAAGACCATCAGGCAGATTTAATAAAGCACAACAATTTATTTACAACAGTAAGGAGTGAAAATTATCTGTGGAGCAGGCAGATTTAATTCAGGAGATCAAAAATAAGCTCAATTTGAGTAAAACTAAAAGGGGAAAGTCCTTTCCAAAGTTTTTTAAATTTAAACTCACTTAACAGGCTTAGAATGCCCTCGCCATTCATTATACATGGACCTAAGGATTTCATTTTATACGATAATATACACTATAAATTTAATCCAGTAAATCCCGATGCTTCTTTATTTTATAGAAATTTTAACTTTTTACCAATTAGGCGAAAACTCACATCCGCTGACACTATCGAAAAATGCTAGTTATGGTTGTGAACTCCACTCGAATTCACCTTATAGCATTAATTGCTCGAGGGAACTTGCTTAACAGAGGGCGAGATCCGCTGAAATCTGCTCTTAATCCATCACTATACATAGCTACGACACAAACATATTATTCTAAAACAGCCGTGACAGCTAGATTTCAGGAGATACACACGCATTTTGCGAAAGTTTGAGAGTGGCAGAATAGATAGCTCATTCATACACAAATGTTAGTGATTCAGGATGCTACGATCGCATGCATAAAATGCAAAACTCATTCGTCCATTAGTGAACACATATAAATGTGTAACCAGGCACGGTGCCATAAAATTTCTTTTTTAAATATAAAGAACACAATCGTCATTGAATCACTATATCCGGCTTTAATTTCTTGAGACCGGAACCATTTTACATTTTTCGCGCATGGGCAAAATACTTGGTTGATTCTAAAATTTGGGTGGCTCTTAGGATGTATATTTGAAAGATGTATATTTAAATATTTTATAATACTTAACGTTGCAGAGCAAATAATATTCATGATATGTTACACAAATATTCACTCACATTCCTAAATTTCTTTCTTTATTTTTCTTTTATTTATTTATTTTCCTTATTATTATGAGTAGATTTGTTTACTTGTTTGTTATTTATTTAATTTTAAAGAGGGTTAAAAAAAAAACAATATCCAGAGTTACTTTCAGTTTGGTCACCAGTTTGATAGTCTGTCATTGTATGTTTTCTGCCCACAGTAAATGTAAACATCTTAGTTGTCACTAAATTATACTTAAATCTTAAAGAATTGCTTACCTACTTGCAATGCGTTTCAAGTTGGTTTATCGGGAATTCAAATCTTTTTCTCTATAAGATTCCAAAAATGAAAAAATATGAAAATCACTTGAATGCATCAAACTAAATTAATATTTGCTTAAAGTGATAAAATACTTTTAACAATTCAAAAAATTACCTTTATTTATTCATATTAGACATATGCATACTTGCCAACTTTCCCTTAACTTTCCGTAAAATGTGAGTTAAACTGACCCAGGTTAAACACGTTTCGAACCAAAAATTTGCTAAAGAAATTAATTTAAATAGATTTCATAGAGAAACATGATTTGAAATATATAATGATACATAAACTAAATTTTCTGGTTAGTAACGAGTATAACCTGGATCAATTTAACTCACATTTTACGGAAGTTTAGTTGAATGTTGGCAAGTATGCATATGTTTCATTGCTCCGACGGTAACATTCTCAATAATAAATATGATACAAATATTTTCGCAAAAATTATTTTAATTTAAAAGTACCAAAAATAGTATGTATTTAAAAAAAGTAAAATAATTTATCCATCAAGATTTTACTTGCCATCCATTATCCGGGAATCAATAGAAATCTTCTTACACAGTGAGAATATATGCAATGATTCAGCCTCCATGGAACTTCCTGAAATTCAGAAAGAGATGCTCTACAGAAAAATGAAACAATAGTATTAAATAATTCATGTTCATAAATATCCATTTATAATATTGCAGTTATGCTTGAGCATTATGCTTGAGTTCACGTGAATTTTGTTAACATGTTTTAAATTAAAATATTTTTTGCGAAATTATTTGTTTCATATTTATTATTGAGAATGTTGCAGACAGAACATATGTCTAATATGAATAAATAAAGGTAAATTTTTTACCTTGTTAAAAGTATTTTATCACTTTAAGTAAATATTAATTTAGTTTGATTCCCAAAATGCTTAGCGGTACAAGCCTCGCTGCGTTCCCGCACCCAGAAAAAAAAGCTTTGCATTTAACTATACGTGTTGTACCCCCATATTTCCAAATCCTTCTTCAACATACGCACTAAATAATTTCATTAAGCACTAGAGACTACGTTGCGCTTCCATTTCATTACAACGTCTCTCTGATAATTTAGGGGAAGTAATATATATATACCTACACTGGCTGAAAAAAGAATAAAAATTTTAGTCTTGCTCTAAAAAGAAAAACTCTTAATTTTTATTTTTCAAATTATCATCATTTTCTCTATGAAAATTACAGAAGAAAATATTATTAATTTTTATTAATTACAAATTGAGAAAAATCATTCGTTAGTAAATGGATACTTTTAGGTATAAAATTAGAATTTAAAATTTTCTTTTAGATAATATTTTAATTTTTTAAGAAGTATGTTCGATTTTCAGACTGTCATGTTACTTTCAGAAAGGAAAAGAAACAGTTTAAATGTTTTAAAACTGATTAAAAAAGGAAACAGGTAGAAACAATAACATGTATTTGGCACTTGCATATTACTGCTCCTACTTTTTTCGACAGAACATTTTATATTTCCTTTATATTACATATTTACCTTCATACTGACATAAACTTTACTAAAATATTGCAAAATTCTTCCCACAATTTAATTACTATAAGACAATTCTTATTGATGCATACAAATTCTCTTGAATAAATTTCATATAATTTTTGGCAACATGTCTCATTTCACCTTACTAATCACTGACCCTTGAACGCCCCTAACATAAAACAAACATCGTCAAACAGTGAATCATTAATAGACAATATCCCATAAAATAGAAAAGAAAAAACTTTGTGTACCCTATAGCTTAGTGCACCCAATAATCCGTAATTGTCTTCGACAATCATTTAACACTCCGTACTGTTGAATCATCGTTTTTGTAATATGTGGGAAAATTCATCGCTACTGAGTAACCATCTAATATCTGCGCCCAGCATGGGGTAGAAACATTTGAAAAGTCTATCCCTGGTGCATGTTTTCCTTCGGCGTGCAGTGGATCGTAATCATATGAGAAGTGTCCCTGATGACCCATTGTTAAGTCCATTAATACTCTGAACCGGCATCTGACTCAGTTCTAGGTTAGCGGGGGTTTCAAATCAATCATGGCAATCGTCGGGAACTTGATACTCGATCAATCGCTTGAATTGGTGGCAGAGAACTTGTGATGACCCTCTGCTGATCGCTTCTTCAATATAACATATTAAAGTAATTCAGAAAAATAAGATACTACAGTCCCTGATACTGCAGCACTTCATCATATTGCGCAATCAAGAAAAAAGGGTGATATCTCCCAAAACGCAGATAACCATCCCATTAAAAAATGAAGACAGTTGATAATATGCAGGTATATACATGCTACCGAAACATTATCTTTTACGCATATTGCAACTATATAAATAAAATTAAAGGTAGGAAATCAAATTATTATAATCAACGTATTTATAAAGTTAGTTAAAAGGACAGTTAAGGTTGAACTGTGTTTCCGTTTTCAAAAACACACTCTTAGAAAAATGTGTTTTGTTTTCAGCAGTCACAAACAAAAAGAAACAGTTATTATAATCAGCATATTTATAAAGTTAGTTTAACGCGCAGTTAACCTTTAATTGTGTGTTCATTTTCAGAAACACACACTTATAAACTTAGTTAAACGCGAATTTAACCTTGAACTGTGTTTTCGTTTTCAAAATCACAGATTTATGAAGTTAGAAAATGTGTTTGCATTTCAGGAGTCACACAAAAAAGAAACACAATTATTATAATCATCATATTTATAAAGTTGATTAAATGCGCAGTTAAGCCTGAACTGTATTTTTGTTTTCGAAGACAGACACACTAAAAAGAAATGTTGGTTAAACGCGGGAAATTTTACCTTCTTTTAAAGAGAAATTTTCTATAAGAAAATACTGGTGCCGAAGAATTGAAATCTGAAATTGGCTGAATGGTCTGCAAAATTCCAAGAGACGTACGAATCCTGTAAAGATGCACTTTTTACGTGGATTTTTCTTTTAGAATTGCGTTTTTTTATACTTACATTAAGGATTAGATACCAGAAATTTTAAGATAGATTTTTAACTTTATTTAGTAGCATATTTATGTAAATTTTAGAAAATTAATACTTTTGTATAAATAATGTGGTTGCGGAGAACTACATTTATTTCTTAAAAGTTAAATGAAAAGTGTTGCAAATTTGATACACTATGTATTTAAGGGTTAACCCTCTCGCTGCGCAACCCGAGATTTCCTCGGACATGCATTTTTTCTGCCTAATTAACCGTCCTTCATTATTCACACCAGTAATTTTTTTTATTGCAAATTTTGCCTTATTTAATCAGAGCATTTCCCCGATTAAATTAGACAAACCTTTTTGTTTTGAAAAACCGGTGACAAAAGAATAAAAATTCTTAAAAGACGCTCGCCGCGAAGGGTTTTTGATAAAACAATTACGCAGCGAGAGGGTTAAAACCTTAAGAAAGAAAAATAGTAAAAGTGTCCGGATATAATTTGGAAGTAAAAACCGTTACTTTCAAATTGTGTGCCTGCCAAAACATGTAACAAATCGATATGGGTTGACTTTAAATATAATGTGGTTTTGGGCTGCTTGTAGGTATGCCGTTTAACCTTTTAATGCATAATTTTTTTTATTTAGTTCGGACGACTTTAAAGTTGAGTCTACTTTTGTTAATTATTGACTAGAAAAATAGCTAAAAAATTATTTGTGTTTCTGTTGATCATAATGTCACTCCTGAGTTACATAACAAAAATTGCTCAAAAAATGGTAATTTTAAATTATAGGCTTACTTTAAAGTGTTTACACAGCAGAATAACAACTATTCAACTACGTAGTAATTTTTATAATGCTTTTAATAGTTTGCCGAATTAATAAATGCTACCTTTCAAAGATAGAGAAAAAACGCTAGCCGAGTGCATTGCAAGCAGTATCAACAAAGATGTTATAACCTCCCGTGATAACAAATCAGAACCAAAACAGACTTCACGATTTCAAATGTCACGTCAAATAAAGCACGTAAATAACGCATACTAGTTCACCAAAACACCAATAGAAAGCGCCGAAAGTAAACAAAAAATCATGTAATTCTCGAGTTACACTATGCAGTTAAGTGTTAAATAATTCAACGAGATGATATATATATATATTTATATATATATATATATATTAATAAAGATGAAATCACAAATATATGAACAAACTAGTAAAAGTCTAAAGATGAACAAGATATGAACATAGGAAAACAGTATGTAAAATAAGAAACTATGAATAACCCACAAAATCATCAGAGGAGCTTGCAGTTTTAAATCATAGTGAAGATGAGTTATTTCAAACAGTTTTGTAGGCATTAAGCCTAAAATGATAAAATTTAGCTCCTAATAGCGCATCATAAAACAAAAAAAAAATGATAAAAAACCAAGAAATCTAAAGAAAAATACACCTCACACAGTTAAAAATTGAAAAATGATTAGAGCATAATACCTCAATTATATACTAGAATCCAAAACTTCAGAAAGTTGACCCACTATATTATAACATGTGAGGATGCAATCAGATTTAATACTATTAAAATATGTGGCCAGCAGTTTGTCACTGAAAACCAAAACATTGCTTCCATCTGGTGTGAAAAAGGAAAACTACATTGTAACAACTGTATAGATAGATAGATAGATAGATATGAAACAAATTTATTTTAGAACAAAAAATGTGAGGGATGAATACTTGAGCTACGAATATAACATTATTATTGCAATATAACTTATCCCGTTTTGAATGGGCATGTAGCATTCCTCATTTTTATGTGGGATTGAGACAGTAGTAAACTTTGCAAGGTATAAGTAAAAACACTTCTTATAAATCTTGATACAATTAGCCTAAAAAAAGAACTAAATTTCATCTTTGAACACGTTCTTTAATTACTAAATGAAATTATCTAAGAGTGGAAATGTTATAAACAACTCTACTAAACATAAATTTAACGCTTATCTGTTTTTTAACATCAAAGAGAACATATTTTTAAACATCGAAATTCCGCAGTTCATTTTCAAGCTTCTTTCTGAATATTACTTACAAGTCAGTCAAATTACTTTAACCCTTCGAGAGTGACTCAACATCTCCGACTAGAAAAATATTTAATCAGATGTTAGAATACATCCTTTTAATTATTTAAAAATCAATTAAAAAGGTATTAAAGTAGTTCATAAAAATTTAAAAATATTGACTAAAATGTATTTTTTTTACATCAACAATAAGCAGAAATTTACACACTTCTCATAACTATGATCAATTTTTTAATACAAAATTGTAAAGTATGCGAACTTATCTATTTTTGGACGTCTTTAGTTTTTTTATTTTTATAAAATTTACAAAGTTCATTTTAGTAATAACGATGCGAAACATAATGATAAATAAAATTTTCGAATGAAAATTCAACTCAGTATCGCCGTCTGTTGAGTACAATTTATATTAACTGCTGTTTGGAAGCTGCAATAAATAAATCCACTTTTAAAACCCACTGTTTGAGCAACATCGACTTTGGGTTATGTTTAACCCTTAAATGCCGCGTGTTGCTTTTCGGAAACATACCCAATACAGCCGTCTAAAATAATATTAAAATAACATTGAAGCTTTAATGCCTAATGTTGCCCATAAAATACATATTGAAAATATTGTTAAATCAATTTTCAACATGTAGATGGCAGCAATAGTGCTGTTTAAGAATAAAAATAGATTTGTTTTTCAATTGCTGCTATATGCGCTTTTTGTTTTGTCTGGAAGCTTGCGAAATACCCTATTTTGTTCTGCAGTGATCAAGTAAAATTTATTCGTTATTATAGTTCTTAAAATTCATGTGTATTTAATATTATACAATTTTATCAAGGAAAATTATTATTTCAATTAAACTCCAGTGTTGCCGATTGGCAATACCCTGTTTATTAACGATAAACCATACTTAAAACAAAATGTGATTTTTTAAAGTATTTTTCTTATGGTTTATTTAAGAAATGAAAGCCGAAAACATTTTTAAGTTGATTTTTTAAAAAATGAGGCATTTAAGGGGTAAGATATGCATGCGTTGATACAAAGTATAATTTATCCTTCTGTCCATTTTCCCATTTTCAGTACTTAATCACTTCTTCATTGCAAAATTATCACGACGTACAAGTAATTGAAGCAAAATCCTGGCCAAAATTATTGTTCATGTGTTTTACAGTTAAAATCATTGCTGATGACTTACTAAAATATACTTAATTAATGTTATGTATGCAGAAAAGTATGCGTTTACTTTATGAAGTAGATATAAAATATAAAATTTACTTAACTTTTTACTGTTTATAAGAGAAAAGTAATATTTAATAGAGTTGTTTTACTTACAATTAATGTTCAATTAAATTTGGTTAATTATGCTATATGTAAACTTTTAATTATTTATATAAATGAATATAAGAATATGTATGTGATGTAACGCCAGAAGAAGTTGACGACACTCATATTTTCCTGGAGTTCCATTACTTCGCACAAGCGTGATGGCCAATTAATAATGACGAAAATAGATGAAATAAATAATGGAGAACAGTCAACTGAGCTAAATTCCACTTTTATTTAGAATATTAAAGAACAGTTTTGGTAGGTAAATGTTCATTTCACTCGTTGTTAGACATATGATTTACTCCAGATAGTAATTGAAATTTGTGAAGAAAAAAGGAATTTCACGTATTCTTTCGAAGTATTACAACATCCTCCATATGAACGCTGACCTCTCACATTATTCTCTCTGTAGTCTACAAATCATCATTTTACATACGTCGATACCCATACCTCTCTGGTTTCCGCATACACTCTACACGCTAAACGGTACACATTTCTGTACACGATTGGTACAACATCTGCACACTATATGCGCTTCTAAACTTCTGAATTGAATTTCACTGCATGGCACTGCTCCGAACTCTACTGCATTCGACTCAACTGCCCTCTAACAGACTAACTTCTGACATTCTACTCCGTATCTGGCTGCCGTAATCAGTATATACTTTACCGGCGCAAAGGTACAAATTAAGTCAGCTGATACTTCTGCTCCAATCGAATTTACTTTCTGGATGATTTGTTTATACTTCCGGTAGGATTAATTTTGAGGTGAAACAGTTTCTAGCGCCAAAGATTGTTCCAAAATATTCCATAGCCCTGCAATCAGACGCGGAAGGTGCAAACAAACTTTAGTCTCTGCTGTCGAGATGGCTTCTGAAAATAGCTTTTTCTCCCCGACAGACGATTTTTAACAAAAAGAAAAATTAATTTATTTCCGCGTACGTTTTAAAACATTGAAATATTCTAGTTGGCACCTGGATTTTTAAATAAAAGAATAAGTTTAAAAGAAGTAGGTTTTTTAGACGGGATAATTCATGAGTTATAATATTTTAGCAATTAAAAGAATTTAGGGGAACATGATATACCGAGATTTAATAGCGGATTTTAATAGGAATTTAAATAATAAAAGGTTTTATTAAAGAAATATAAATAGTTAGAGATATTTTTAGATTTACGTAATTTGGAAGAAATATTATTAGATGAATTAGGATCTTATAGAGATTAATTGACTAGGGTTTTAACTTAATAAGCCGTATGTACTATATGGAATATTATGAAAAAGGGAAATTTATATAGAATAATTTTAACCTTGTGGGAAAAATTTAAATTTTGTAATATATATATTATTTGCATTTAGTTTATAGCAAAGTTGAGTTGTAGTATACAAATTCTCTTTTTTGTGTATTATTAATAGATCACCAAAACAATTTATATTTAATTTGGCAGCTATATCCGGAAGATATTTTTTTTTTTAAGTGGCCTTCAAAACTATAAGCAATACGACTATACTTCAAAAATGGCCCGGCAAACCCCGGCACACCTTTAAAAATCTATATATTTAAATCAATATATAAATTAGAGCTAAAAAGGCTTAAAATGACCACATTTTTATTATATGTTTATTATATTAAAAATAAAGCGATTGAGTTCAACAATTCATGAAGCCACAGAAATATATATTTAAACATAATTAAACATAATAACAAAGCTCAAATGTAACGATAAAGAACGTCTTCTCAGAAAGACCAAACTTCCTCTTCAGCTGAGTCTAGGAAGATGACTCATGCTCCTGAAATAAGGAAAGAATGATGCACTAGTTAGTCAACTATTATAAAATATGCATTTTACAGTTGTTCTGCAAATATTTGGCCACGTTTTTGCGTTAAATACTCCACATTGCTACGATTATATTTCAGTAAATTTAATACTAGCAAACATTTTTGAAAGCTTTCGCGCAATGTCTCATGCATTATTATCGCAAAGATGATTAGAATCCTAGTTAGAATCCTCCAAATTTAATGTTAGAAATATTTTCTTCGTTTGTTATGGATTTTACATATTGAAAGCAATTCATTTATATCAGCTTTATTCATTTTCTTCAAATGTCTTCCAAGAATCGTGAATTCTTTACTCTTCACTCCAATAAAGAGAAACGGAACAAAGGATTGTCCCTACTGCACTAATTGTTTGTTGAACTAAATTCGAAAGTGTCCATTGAGTTAAATTCCTCTTTTCTCTAAAATGATTTGAACATTTTCTCAGCGAATAATCTGTTGTACGTTGTTTGGTACGAACAACCAGCATAATTTCTATTTACAATGGGACTTAGATCAAAGTGAAATTATTTACATTCAAATACAGTAAGGAAAAGACAAATTGGCAGATATATAAATAAATATAACTTCGTTAGGAAAACATTTATTGTAACAAACCTTAAACTCCTTTATTCAAGAAACTCTGATTTATAATATATATAAACGTTTTTAGGTAGATTTCTTAAGAAATACTACCTATTACATTATCCCCTATGTTGGAACTTCTGAAAACATTTTGAAGATCTCCGCCGATCATGACATGACCCCTAGTACCCACAACCACCCCCAGTTCAAAACATTATTGTTGTGTGTTTGTAATATATTCCTCTCAATAGATGGCGCCTCTACTGAGCGTTTGTTGCGATCGGAGATCGCCAGTGATCGCAGTTGTGCGCTAGTCGCTATGTAGTGAGGTTGTTCTTATTCCAATAAAACTATGTTAGTTTATCCTAGAATCACGGCGTCTGTTCCACAACTTTAGTAAGCCCTAAAGTTATATCATTGGCGACGAGATGGGATTAGATGTTAAAAGAAGAGAATTTTTTTTTTCTCTTCCTTGATTGGAATGACGCCGCTGATCTTTGCCGCGCCGTGTTAACCCTAAAACGCGGTCGCCGGTAGCAGCGCACGCCGCCGTACGAAGCCTAACGCATTGGTGAGTATTTTTTGCATAAAATGGGCTCTTTTGGGCAGATTAAAGAGTACGATTCATCAGCAGAATCGTGGACTTTGTACACGGAAAAACTGGAACAGTTTTTTATAGCTAATGGGATCGATCAAGCAGATCGAAAAAGGGCTATTTTTCTAACTGTCGTCGGCCCAACTACCTATGCCTTAATACGTAATCTCCTTTCGCCTGCGGCACCAAATACGAAGACTCTGGAGGAAATAATTCGAGTTCTGAATTCGCACTTTGATCCAGCGCCGTCCGAGATCGTTGAGAGATATAAATTCAATAGCAGAGTGCGACGCGCCGGCGAATCAGTCGCCAATTTCATCGCGGAGTTACGCAGCTTGGCTAAGCATTGTAATTACGGCGCATCTCTCGATGAAATGCTGCGAGATCGGATCGTTTGCGGGATCCATGACGAAAGTATCCAGAGAAAACTCCTATCTGAAAGCCAGTTAAGCATAACGAGGGCTACAGAAATCGCGGTAACTATGGAGACTGCGGCCAGGGACGCTAGCAACCTACGGATGGCGTCCGGATCCAGCTCGGAAGTAAATAAAATTCATTTAAAGAAGAATATTGTACCCCAAAGTCCGAATTCTCGAGTTTCAACTCAAAATGCCGAAAAATGCAATAGATGTGGAGGTAATCACGTGTCCAGCGAATGCCGTTTCAAAAATTCAACTTGCCATGCGTGTAAGAAAATTGGCCACATCGCTAAATTTTGCCGATCTAAGAAGAAAAATTCTGGAGTTCGGGTGCATAATGTACAAGTGGAGGAGGCTGAAAATAAAGTACCTGTAACTTACACACTATTCAACATCTCAGGGATGGAAGAAACCTTGTTACCTGCTAGAGTTGAGTGTCTACTCCAAGGTAAGCCATTCGTTTTTGAAGTGGATTCAGGTGCCCCCTTTTCTCTAATGCCTTTAAATGAATTTAATAAAGTAAAATAGTATTTTCCTGCTTTGGAGCAAACCTCAATTAAGCTAAATTCTTATACTGAGCATCCTATCGAAGTGATTGGTATGACTCAAGTTGAAGTGTCCTATGAAGCAAAGTCTCACTCATTACCGTTGATAGTTGTTGGACAAAGAAGTATTAATTTAGCAGGCCGTAACTGGATTTATCCATTGCAATTAATGAATGTTTTTAAAAATGTAAACCATCCTTATGCCATAAACAATCTGCCAACTTCTGAATTGTTGTTCCAGAACCTTTTAGAAAGATTTAAAGATCTATTTTCACCAGAATTAGGTCTTGTGAAAGATGTCAAGGTGCATTTAATTAAAGTTTCTGCAACTCCAAAATTTTTTAAGGCACGTCCAATACCGTATGCTCCGGTAGACAAAGTTGACCAAGAGATAGTTCGGCTGGTTCAAGCAGGCATTCTTAAACCAGTGAAGACCGCTGAGTATGCCGCGCCTATTGTACCTGTGTTGAAGCATGACGCCGCTTCAGGATATGCGGAGATTTCAAATTAACGACGAACAAGATGACTGAATTAGAGCAGTATCCACTTCCAAATATCGAAGACTTATTTGTCCAGCTGTCAGGCGGAGTTGTTTTCTCTATATTGGACCTCCGTGATGCCTACTGCCAGTTACAACTGGATGAAGAGTCAAAAGATCTAGTCATCATTAACACACATAAAGGACTGTTCCGGTATACCAGAATACCTTTCGGAGTAGCCTCTGCTCCAGCTGTATTCCAGAGAGAAATTGATAAAATTCTGTATGGTCTGAAGGCTGCTTGCTATCTTGATGATGTTTTAGTGTTCGGAAAAGATGAAGCTGAACATTTACAGATCTTGACGGCTGTTCTAACGCGGTTACAGGAAGCTGGTATGAAACTCAACCTTGACAAATGCGAATTTTTGAAGACTTCAGTTGAATATCTTGGTCATCGGATTGGTAGTAAAGGACTTCATCCGCTAGAGTCTAAAGTCGAAGCAGTTGTCAATACACCAGATCCAAAGAATAAGGATGAACTACGTTCCTTCATCGGATTGATTACTTACTATGCTAAGTTCATGCCAAACATGGCCACTTTGTTAGCGCCATTATATGAGCTCTTAAAAGATAAAACCAAATGGAAATGGGATAAATTACAGAAAGAAGCTTTCTCTAAAGTGAAAGAAACCTTACAAAATTCATCACTGCTGATACATTTCGACAATAAGAAGGAAGATGTGTTGGCTTGTGACGCCAGTCCCTATGGTCTTGGAGCTGTATTATCTCATGTAACCGAAGATGGTGATCACCCAATAGCTTTTGCGTCACGTTCCTTAACTGACGCTGAAAAGAATTACAGCCATATAGAAAAGGAAGCTCTATCCCTGGTCTTTGGCGTAACAAAATTTCGTAAATACCTGTTAGGACGAACATTCACATTACTTACTGATCATCGTCCCTTAGTTAATCTCCTTTCTGCAGACAAGCCTGTTCCAGTTGTGGCTGCTGCGCGAATTAAACGTTGGGCTCTGACCCTTGCAGCATATTCATACACTATCAAATACAGAAAGGGTACCCAGCTAAAAATGAACTGCAGTGAAACTTTAAAAAAAATGTAGTTGGAAGACTGCGGTGATTTGGCACAAATCCCTGCAGTGTTTTTGAAGTCGACATAACTATAAATTAACCGCAGTAAATGTGTAGTTGATAACTACACACTCACCGCAGTCAATTTATAGTTATGTCGACTTCAAAAGAACTGCAGGGATTTGCGCCAAATCACCGCAGTCTCCCAACTACATTTTTTTTGCAGTTTGACTGTAGCCTTTTAAAAATTTATTAGAAAATATGGGGAGAAATGCCGGATGTGCATAACATAAATAAGTCGTATTAGGCCTTTCCAACAAAATGCCACATGATGGGTGACTCCAAAATTTAGAAAAAGTGCCCCGTTGGGGGGGGGGGCAAAGTGGGGGTAGGGAAACCGGATGTGCATAACATGAATAAGTGGTATTAGGCCTTTCCAACAATATGTTACATGATGGGTGACGGCAAAATTTAGAAAAGTGCCCCCCTTAGGGGGGGGTGGGCAAAGTGGGGTGAGGGAAGTTGGATGTGTGCATAACATGAATAAGTGGTATTAGGCCTTTCCAACAATATGTCACATGATGGGTGACTGCAAAATTTAGAAAAGTGCCCCCCTTGGGGGGGAAGTGTGGGGAGGAAAGCCAAATGTGCATAACTTGAATAAGTAGCCGTTGGCCTTTCCAGCAATGGGTCACACGAGGGGTGTCGGCAAAATTTAGAAAAGTGACCCCTCAGGGGGGAGCAAAGTGTGTGGGGGGAGAACCGGATGTGCATAACATAAATAAGTGGTATTAGGCCTTTCCAACAATATGTCACATGATGGGTGACTGCAAACTTTAGAAAAGTGCCCCCCTTGGGGGGGCAAAGTGGGGTGAGGGAAGCCGGATGTGCATAACATGAATAAGTCGTATTAGGCCTTTCCAACAATATGTCACATGATGGGTGACTTCAAAATTTAGAAAAGTGCCCCCTTGGGGGGGGGCAAAGTGGGGTGAGGGAAGCCGGATGTGCATAACATGAATAAGTGGTATTAGACCTTTCCAACAATATGTCACATAATGGGTGACTGCAAAATTTAGAAAAGTGCCCCCCTTGAGGGGGGCAAAGTGGGGGGAGGGAAGCCGGATGTGCATAACATGAACAAGTGGTATTAGACCTTTCCAACAATATGTCACATAATGGGTGACTGCAAAATTTAGAAAAGTGCCCCCCTTGAGGGGGGCAAAGTGGGGGGAGGGAAACCGGATATGCATAACATGAATAAGTGGTATTAGGCCTTTCCAACAATATGTCACATGATGGGTGACTGCAAACTTTAGAAAAGTGCCCCCCTTGGGGGGGTGGGCAAAGTGGGGTAAGGGAAGCCGGATGTGCATAACATGAATAAGTGGTATTAGGCCTTTCCAACAATATGTCACATGATGGGTGACTTCAAAATTTAGAAAAGTGCCCCCCTTGAGGGGGGCAAAGTAGGGGAGGGAAACCTTGATATGCATAACATGAATAAGTGGTATTAGGCCTTTCCAACAATATGTCACATGATGGGTGACTGCAAACTTTAGAAAAGTGCCCCCCTTGGGGGAGGGGGGCAAAGTGGGGTGAGGGAAGCCGGATGTGCATAACATGAATAAGTGGTATTAGACCTTTCCAACAATATGTCAGATGATGGGTGACTGCAAAATTTAGAAAAGTGCCCCCTAGGGGGGGGGGGGGGAAACCGGATGTGCACAACATGAATAAGTGCTCACAGGGCTTTCCAACAGTATGTCACAAGGCATGATGGCAAAATTTAGAAAAGTTCCCCCTTGGAGGGGGGGGGGCAAAGCGGGTGAGGAAAGCCGGATGTGCATAACATAAATAAGTGGTGATGGGGCCTTTCTAACAAGTTACATGAGGGATGTCGGCAAAATTTTGAAAAGTGGGGGGTTGCACCACCTGGAATACATCCTCACTCCTCTATGAAATTTTTATATATTATAAATGACATTTATCGGAGGGCTCTGTAAAAAAATCCAATCTAAAAGGATGAAAATATTAAAAAAGTTCAAAAAGTAAGAGAAATAATGAAATTCTTCGATCGGCCGTGGTGAAAATCTGTGAAATTCATCCATCGACAATATGAAAAATATCGCACGAGTTTTGCAAATCAATCGCAAGGAAGCTCCCGCACATTTCCCCGATCAGTAGAAATAAAATATTGCAAAACTCGAGAATTGGTACCGTGAAAAAAATTGCAAAAATCATTACTCACTCAATGAAAATATTTATGAAATTCCCCAGTCCATTATTGAAAAGCCCCACCAGTGGCCGAGAGGTTCTGCTCTCGAAGCTGGTAGACGGGAGGTGCTGTGTTCGATCCCAATAGCGCCTGTCGGCCTAATCTTTCAGAGTTTTCTTCGGACCTTGGTTTTCCAAGCATAAATACGGGCTAGGTTCCCTTAGAAAGACCACCCACGGAGGGCACTCCCCCCCCCCATTAGGGCCTATATCCCTCGTGCTGATAACTGGCCATCATAAACGCAACTAACAACCATTATTGAAAAAAAACAAAAACAAAAAAAAAACAGAACAATTCTTCAGTCGGCTGCTTTAAAATATTGTGAAACTTGTCAACCTGTTGCAGAAATCAATCGTGAAATTCATCAATCGAGACAAAACTCACAAGATTCTTCAGTTGGTGGCATTAAAAAATGTGAAATTTGTCGACCGATTGCAGCTGAAAAACTGCTAAATAAGTCACATTAACTGATAATTGAAAAATAGTTATTGCATAATAACATTAAATGGGGGGAAAATCGCAAAATTCAATCTGTCACAGGAAAACATTGCAAAATTTTATTGATAAAAAATAGAGCTGTACTGAGTACTCGGTAAATACTGAGTATTCGGCATACTCGGCGAAATTTTGGCCGAGTACTCGGCCAATATCGAGTAGTTGTAAGAATTTCAAACTGATCAGTAAAAAGTTATTCGAATATCAATGTATAATATATGTAATAATTCATAAAACTATTTACTCAGTATTTAACAATATGTGTACAAAATATAGAAAAAGTTAAGCAAAAACCCCTCATAAAATAATTCAAGATTAAAATTTAGTTTCACACATACAAATAAAAGTAAGTTTTTCTTATTACACAACTACTCGGTATTCGGTCGAGTAGTCAGTGGCCGAGTACTCGGTACTCGGCCAAAGTACTACTCGGTACACCACTAATAAAAAAGGAGTCTAAGAAAACCAATTCAAATTATTTTTTGTGAACAAGGTACACGAATGCAAGAAAAAAATTTAGGTGCCAATGGGCAGTCTCTCACCACTAAATTTTATTTGTTATTTTTTGTCTAATATTTCACCTAAATTTTTTGTAAGAATTTAAGTGAAGAGAACTAATAAAATTTAGTGGTGAGAAACTGCCTGCTGGCGCCTAGATTTTTACACTTCTGTTCTGCGAGTGCCCTTTTTTAAAAATTCGCACACAGCAGTCCTTTTTTCTAGAATCATCACTATCCTAGTGTTGATTCTAGATAAAAAGGGCCACTGAGCGGAAATGTTTAAAAAACAGCACACTTGTACCTTGTCGCTTGCAGGGAAAATCTGAAAAAGTGGTCTGAAAGTCGAAATTCATTCACCGACCATATGATAAAAATCCCACGAGTTTCACAAATCAGTATCAAGAAAAAACTACATTTTACCAGTGGGTAGAAATATAATATTGCAAAATTTGTCAATCAGTTGCATGAAAAAAAAACTGAAAATAGTCATTAAGTCGTCAGAAAATTTGGTGAAATTTGCCAGTTGATTGTTGGACAAAAAAGAGAAATCCTTTAGTTGGGGATTTTGATCAAAAATTTACCTTAACACTTTGGCTGCCCCCATTTTTCAAAATCTGTTCCCAGGCACCGAATGCGTGACTTAGAGATCTGCACGGGCAGTCCCGTGGCCCCAGAGTTGATTTCAGGGGGTGGACGGGGGAACTCTCATTGCTTTGGAAGGAATGTGTGTGTCCCCTCCCCGGACCACCCCCTGAAATCAACTCTGGGGCCACGGGTCTGCCCATGCAGATCTCTTAAGCCACGCATTCGGTGCCTGGGAACAGATTTTGAAAAATGGACGGCAGCCAAAGTGTTAACGTAAATTTAAGGATACTGTCATTGGTTTAACATTAGCTTGTGAGTATTGTAACATGACAGTGTACTAAGCTCATTGAATATCCTCCTATGCAAAAAAAAGAAAAAAACATTTAAAAGAAAAATTAAGGATATTGTCATTGGTTTAACATTAGCTTGTGAGTATTATAACATGACAGTGTACTAAGCTCATTCAATATCCTCCTATGCACAAAAAACATTTAAAATAATTAAGGATATTTTCAGTGGTTTAACATTAGCTTGTGTGTATTGTAACATGGGGTCATTCCATGTCAAATCAACGAGAAAAATGCAATTTTTGGACCTCGACATCTCTGATTTCTATAATTTTTGGTTTATAGTTTGTATCCATGGAGTATATGAAAAATCTAATTTTTAAATTTTTTTTTTCTTAACGGTTTATTTTTTACGGAATTTTAAAAATGGTCAAAAGTACCAAATTTAACCAAATTCTCAACCACAAAATCTTCTATAATTCTTTAACAAATTTGGCTAGAGAGTTAAGTCATATCTCATTTGAAAGCTCTTTTTATGGGCTTTAATATGATATGCAACACTAACAATTTTGTGTATAATAAATTTTTTGACAAATTTTCAAAATTTTTGAATTTAAATTTTTCAAAAACACCATCTTTAATTTTTTTCAAAAAAATATATGTTAATCTTTGACTTTTTGGCTACAAGTATGCCAAATTTCAAGATGGAGAAATGATGGGGTTTTGAACTATTAATTTTTAAATATGAGTTATACATGAAAAATTTCAAGTATCAGGGCAAAATTAACAATTGTACAATTTCTTTCCATATATAATTCACACTTCTTTTTCATTAAAAATTTCAGAGTTTGATGCTAAGCAAATTTATTTCTAAGGCATGAAAATTTTCTAAAGCATATTTCTCAAAATATAATTATATAATTTGCCCATAAGGGGACTCTTCATTCACTTGAAAGCACCTGATCGGTAAAGTTAATCCTATGGGCAGGTTGTTTTCGAATTTTTTATTTAAATTTGAATATTTTTAAATGATTTTTTTACATAGGATAGTTGATGTCGATCTCTCATATGTCTATTTTTTACTTTTTCGATTTTGGTTGCAGATTTTTTAATAAAGATACTTTCACTTTCGGACCGGTTTCGAAAGTTACAGTACCTTTATTTAAAAAAATCTGCAACCAAAATCGAAAAATTACAAAAATTCCCTATTAAAGATTAACCTCAGCTATCCTATGAAAAAAAAATCGTTTAAAAATATTCAAATTTAAATGAGAAATTCGAAAACAGCCTGCCCATAGGTTTAGCATTACGAAGCACATATTTCAAGTAAGTGAAGAGTGTTTTGACCTGGCACTTCTATCTTTTGATAGTTTAATTCTACAGCCATCACATATTTTCATGCCCTTTTGAATATTAAATCTTAAACTGCACTACCAAGTTGTTACATTCTTAAGTTTTCCTGATTTTGAATGAATTGTTTTTTTATAGGGATTGATCGGGATGAGTTACCTCATCTATATAGCTTTTCTATTTCCATTTTAACTCATTTAATTATATGTCTTTTTCTTAAACTCACTTTTGTTTTATTCTTTGTTTGGCACAGCATGTCCCTAAAGGGATTTTGTGCAATAAAACTCAATACAACCAACCTTTATAGGGATTGCAGCATTTAACAGAAAATAATGCCCAGTCTTTCTTATCTTCTGACATCATTAATAGTAGTAATTCAAGACTTCTTTGTTAAAGCATTTGATTAAAGTAAAATGAAGCTTGTTTATTAAATAGTTATCCTTCTATATGTAAAAAAAAAAAAAAAAAAAAAAAAAATTTAACAATTTGGGAATGTGCGAAACGATTTTGAAATGAACCAATGAAAATCTGCTTAGGTATCTCAAAATGCATCTGATTATTCAGAGCTTTCTGACTTTTCTTAGCAGGAATTGTGCTTGGTGAAAACCATGAAAGTAGAGAGGATGGGTGCGAAAAGGGAAGAATCTTCTGCATTTCGATAGACTTATTTAAGGGGTCGATGGCAAACTTACTTGAAATATGTGCTTGGTAATGCTAAACCTATGGGCAAGCTGTTTTCGAATTTCTCATTTAAATTTGAATATTTTTAAACAGTTTTTTTTTCATAGGATAGCTGAGGTCAATCTTTAATAGGGAATTTTTGTAATTTTTTGATTTTGGTTGCAGATTTTTTTAATAAAGGTACTGTAACTTTCGAAACCGGTCCGAAAGTGAAAGTACCTTTATTAAAAAACCTGCAACCAAAATCGAAAAAGTAAAAAATAGACATATGAGAGATCGACATCAACTATCCCTATGTAAAAAAAATCATTTAAAAAAATTCAAATTTAAACGGAAAATTCGAAAACAACCTGCCCATAGGATTAACTTTACCGATAAGGTGCTTTCAAGTGAATGAAGAGTCCCCTTACGGGCAAATTATATAATTATATTTTGAGAAATATGCTTTAGAAAATTTTCATGCCTTAGAAATAAATTTGCTTAGCATCAAACTCTGAAATTTTTAATGAAAAAGAAATGTGAATTATATATGGAAAGAAATTGTACAATTGTTAATTTTGCCCTGATACTTGAAATTTTTCATGTATAACTCATATTTAAAAATTAATAGTTCAAAACCCTATCATTTCTCCATCTTGAAATTTGGCATACTTGTAGCCAAAAAGTCAAAGATTAACATATATTTCTTTGAAAAAAAATTAAAGATGGTGTTTTTGAAAAATTTAAATTCAAAAATTTTGAAAATTTATCAAAAAATTTATTATACACAAAATTGTTAGTGTTGCATATCATATTAAAGCCCATAAAAAGAGTTTTCAAATGAGATATAACTTAACTCTCTAGCCCAATTTGTTAAAGAATTATAGAAGATTTTGTGGTTGAGAATTTGGTTAAATTTGGTACTTTTGACCATTTTTAAAATTCCGTAAAAAATAAACCGCTAAGAAAAAAAAAATTAAAAATTAGATTTTTCATATACTCCATGGATACAAACTATAAACCAAAAATTATGGAAATCTGAGATGTTGAGGTCCGGACCCCACGTTGATTTGACATGGAATGACCCCATGACGGTGTACTAAGCTCACACAAATCAGTATCAAGAAAAAACTAAATTTCACCAGTGGGTAGAAATATAATATTGCAAAATTTGTCAATCAGTTGCATGAAAAAAAACTGAAAATAGTCATTAAGTCATCAGAAAAATTTGTGAAATTTGCCAGTTGATTGTTGGACAAAAAAGAGAAATCCTTTAGTTGGGATTTTGATCAAAATTTTACCTTAACACTTTGGCTGCCGCCCATTTTTGAAAATCTGTTCCCAGGCACCGAATGCGTGACTTAGAGATCTGCACGGGCAGACCCGTGGCCCCAGAGTTGATTTCAGGGGATGGGCAAGGGGCGGGGGGGGAGGGCTCTCATTGCTCTGGAAGGAATGTCCCCCGCACCACCCCCTGAAATCAACTCTGGGGCCACGGGTCTGCCCGTGCAGATCTCTAAGTCACGCATTCGGTGCCTGGGAACAGATTTTGAAAAATGGGCGGCAGCCAAAGTGTTAACGTAAATTTAAGGATATTGTCATTTGTTTAACATTAGCTTGTGAGTATTGTAACATGACAGCGTACTAAGCTCATTCAATGTCCTCCTATGCACAAAAAAAACATTTAAAATAATTAAGGATATTTTCAGTGGTTTAACATTAGCTTGTGTGTATTGTAACATGACGGTGTACCAAGCTCATTCAATATCCTTAATAAATGAAAAAATCATTTAAAAAATTTAAACGCATATGAAAACTCTGTCATGTGGAAAAAAAAATAATTCTTCGATCGCTTGCAGGGAAAATCTGAAAAAGTGCTCTGAAAGTCTAAATTCATTCATCGACCATATGATAGAAATGCCACGAGTTTCACTAATCAGTATCAAGAAAAAACTAAATTTTAACAGTGGGTAGAAATATAATATTGCAAAATATTGCCTTTATTATTTGATTCTGAGAAGTGTCATAATTGACGAAAAAAACTAATTTGGCCCTATTACCATTCAGAAGTGTAAATTTTCTTTTTAAAATAACACAATTCATATGATAGTAAAAAAAGATTGCTTCATTTAAAAAATTTAATATTTTACATAATTAGTGAGTATGTACTCATTAAATAAAAATTATTATTAACACTATGTTATGTTATTAACACAATGTGTCTAACCGCTTTGTATTACATAAAACTGTTTCATTCCTAAAAAGAAAATAAGTTACTTACCTGTGAAATGTTATGCACTTATTGTAGGTATCCTAGGCAGCCATCAATTTATAATTTGAAGTTCAGTATTTATTTTTTGTGTAACTGAACATCAAAACATACTTTAATACAAAGCACAGATAAGTATCTGTGTAAGATATATAAAAATTCTGAAACTTTTAATCTAAAAGAACATACTGATTGAAGCTAAATCTGAAATAAAACATTGTTAATTACTATAAATAGATAAGTGCACTAAATCAAGTAAAATCGAACTATCTGGATAACTATCTGGATTGTCAGAAACAAAATTTTATCAAATGTTTTGGATGACATTTGAATTTAATTAATCCTGTTAATATGAAATGGACCTAATTTTTTTTTTTTTTTCGCATGCATTAACCGTTAATAGTACAATCTCATCTAGATTTGAAATACTAACGATGATTGTACAAAAATTGCGACGGTTTATAAATCGTTATCACTTTATTCAAATTAACTCAATCGTGTGGATCTGAAATTAATTTCTTTCGATTGAGAATGTAAAAATACCCATACAGCCACTTTATTTCAATAAACAGTGGTGATATTTTTCGCCAAACTGCAAAATAAATGAACTTCTTTTAGCAAATCAACGTGGTACTCCGCGCCGATTTTCATAAACAAGCCGGCGTTTCCGTGAGTTGAGGTGTTTCTTTAATGCTTCTCCTGCAGTTGCAACGAAACCATGGGGTTAGACATTCAGCTGTAAGGGGTTGAAAAATAAATCATATGTCCAAATGAGAAATTTAAATAAAATAAAGGAAGAAAATTATACTATTTTTTTGTTGTTCTTCTTTGTTTTTATGAGGTAAAAGTGGAAAACTGGAAGTTATATGTATGTCCGATATGGAAGAAAGACAATTTATGCAATATGCAATGAGTAAACCCATCTGTGTTTCTAATTTCTAATCATGGGCGACATATAAAAGAATGGTTGGGCCACTGTCCCTCTCGATTTTGAAATTTATCTAATTAAATTTCCTTTTTCTTCGATTTTGAAAAACATAGTAAATTTTTTTCGAGTAATTTAAAATAAAAGAGGAACTAAAAACTAGTTATGAAGATAGTGGGGCAGTGAGCAAGGGAGACCTATTGCCCCTACCTTGATTTTAAAATTTAATTAATAAGAATTTCTTTTCTTCTGTTTTCAAAAACATTATGTAAATATTTTGAGTAACTTAAAATGAAAATAAATAAGAAATTTTCAGTTAAGGGGTGTTGTTGGTGGTGGTGTGAGTGTGTGTGTGTGGGGGGGGGGGGTGAGACTCATTGCCCCTTCCTGGATTTTGAAATTTAATTAGCAATTTTTTTCTCCAATTTACAAAAACATAGTAAAATTTATTCTTTTCGAATAACTTAAAATAAAGGAACTAAGAACTTTCTGTTAGGGGAAGGGGGCATATGTGAGTCATTGCCCCTCCCTCGATTTTAAATTGTAACTATTTTTTTTCTCTGATTTTTGAAAAACATAGTGAAATTTGATCTTTTCTCTTATCTTAAAATAAAAGAATAACTAAGAATTTTCTCATATGGGAACGAAGTTAGAAGAGAGCTATTGCCCCTCCCTAAATTTAAAAATTTAATTAATTAAATATTCTTTTTCTTTTGTTTTCAAAAACATAGTAAAGTTTATACTTTTCGAGTAACTCTCAATAGAAAAATGAGAAATTTTACATTAAGAGGGAGGGAGGGGGGGGGGTGAGAGGTTCATTGCCCTCCCCTCCCTGGATTTTAAAATGTAACTAATAAAAAAAATTTTCCACTTTTGAAAAGTAGTAAAATTTATTCTTTTCGACTAACTAAAAATAAAGAAACTAAGAATTTCCTGTTAGGGGAAGGGGCATAGCTGAGCGATTGCCCCTCCCTTGAATTTAAATGTTAACTATTTTCTTCGCTTTTGAAAAACATACTGAATTTTTTTTTTTATTATCTTAGAATAAAAGAGGAATTAAGAATTTTCAGTTAGGGATAGGGTAGGGGGTAGGAGAAAACTATTGCCCCTTCCTGGATTTCAAAAGTTAATTAAAATTTCCTTTTCTTCTATTTCAAAAACATAGTAAAATGTATACTTTTCGAGTAATTTACAATAAAAAAAATGAAGAAATTTCTCATTTCCCCCCCCCCCCTGGCTTTTGAAATTTAATTAATATTTTTTTTCTCCGATTTTGAAAAAAAAAAAATAGCAAAATTTATTCGTTTAGAGTAAGTTAAAAAAAAAAACTAAGAATTTTCCGTTGTGGGCAGGGGCACAGGTGGGTTGATGCCACTGCCCCTCCCTCGATTTTGAAATTTAACTAATTTTTTTTCTCTGATTTTGAAAATCATAGTGAAATTTAATTTTTTTTCTCTGATTTTGAAAATCATAGTGAAATTTAATTTTTTTTATCTTAGCTTAAAATGAAAGAGGAACTAAAAATTTTGCGTTAGGTAGGAATGTGACTTTCAATTAAGTCCTTAAAAGTCTTGGAAAGAGTATTAATTATCATTAGTATATAAAAAGTGTGTTTCATAACATGCAACTCTCACAAAATCAAAACAATTTTAAACACTTTAGAAAATTCGGGATATATCACACAATCATACAGCATTGTGTATTGCAAAAGTATCTTACAGTAACTGCTGTTATACTGTAATTACTATTATAATAATCATACTTACAAAATTAAGACCTGTAAAGTTCTTCAGAAACTGCAGTCAGACTGCAGATACATCACCGAAAATTTTTGTGAATTAATTGCTATAAAATCACTTGAAATTCACTGCCGTTTTACTGTAGACATAAAGTCTTACTATTTTTTAAATTTTGGGTTGAAAAAATACTTGTCAATAACTGGAAAATAACTGAAGTTTTTTTACTGTTGATATTGCACTACAAAAAAAACTACAGTTGACCGTAGAAAAACTTGAAAAATACATCATTTCTGTAAAAAAAACTACAGTTCATTTTTAGCTGGGTAGTTTGCATGCTAATGCAGATGCTTGCTGTCTGCAATACGAAGCATCCTGATCTGCCAGCTCCGACAGAGTCAGTGTTGTTGTTGACACAGTTAGACGACACTCCAGTGACGAGGCATCTGATTGCAACAGAAATTAACAAATGTCCTGATCTACGCAAGCTAAAATCTTACATCTTAAATGGCTTTCCGAAGAAAATTGAGCAAAATCTGCACCCTTTTCTAAGAGTAAAAGATGAATTATTTTTTGAAGGAGACATCATTTTCAGGGGCTCACGTGTATTTATTCCACCAAAATTTAGGAAATTCATACTAGATGAGTTTCATTCATCTCACCAAGGCATAACGGCTATAAAGGCCCATGCTCGTTCCAGTGTTTGGTGGCCAGGATTAGATAATGATCTTGAAGCAAGAGTGAAGGGTTGTGTTGTTTGCCAGCAAAATGCTTCAGCACCTCCAGCAAAGTACTCTTCTTGGCCTGTGCCAGAACAAGCATGGGAGCGGATCCACATTGACCATGCGGGTCCAGTGGAAGACCACATGTTGCTAGTAATCGTGGATGCCAAAACAAAGTGGTTAGAAGTGGCACAAGTCTCAAGTACAGCATCTTCTGTAACCATAATGGTGTTACGTAGCCTGTTTTCTCGTTTCGGCATTCCCAAAAGTCTGGTCAGCGACAATGGCCCTGGTTTCAGCAGTGCAGAATTTGGTGAATTTTTAGCTAACAATGGCATTTCCGAGGTTAAAACACCACCATACCATCCACGTTCGAATAGTTTAGCTGAACGAGCGGTCCGTACAGTCAAATCAGCCCTGAAGAAAATGACTGGAGGGACTTTCGCAGAGAGGCTGTCTCGATTCCTTTTCAACTACCGCAATACACCATCGGCAGCGACGGCAATATCTCCAGCCATGGCAATGTTCGGCCGGCCTCTTCGAACACGGCTGGACCTAATTCGAGATCCTGTGACCCAGACATGTGAGACGAAAGAGACAGGGTCAAAGAAAATTTCAGAGGACACTCCAGTTTGGGTGCGTGCATTTGGTCGGGGCCCACCATGGGTTGCTGGCAATATTTTACGTCCATTGGGAAAAGTTATGTGTGAGGTTTCAACCCCCATGGGAAACTGGACTCAGCACATCGACCAGTTAAGGCTCAGACAGGAAGAGCTGAGTAGTGAAATTCCTACTTCACTTAAGCTACCAGCTCCTGCTGCACCACAATCAGAATCTGCTGACTTGCAGACTGAGGTACCCACTTGCGCTCCCAAACCTCCTGTGCTCTCCTCAGAGGTAAGTTTTACAGGCGGAGTGAGCAAGTCGCCTGCAGACCCCCCAGTGCTATCACCACAAGTGCTTACTCGTGATGAAAATAGTACTCCATTGATTAGACGTTCAAAACGTGTAAGAGTAAAACCAGTACGTCTCCAGTTATAAAGTGACAAACTGTTCGTTAATTTTTGAACTATTCTCTGTGAAAGATTGTTACATCAAAAATTATAGACTGACAAACTGTTCGTTAGTTTTTGAACTGTTTTCCTTAAAATACTTTTGTTTTGAACTGTCTATATGTAATGACGTTTACATCTTGTACTTTCTTTAAGAAGGGAGGGAATGTTGTGTGTTTGTAATATCTTCCTCTCAATAGATGGCGCCTCTACTGAGCGTTTGTTGCGATCGGAGATCGCCAGTGATCGCAGTTGTGCGCTAGTCGCTATGTAGTGAGGTTGTTCTTATTCCAATAAAGCTATGTTAGTTTATCCTAGAATCACGGCGCCTGTTCCACAACTTTAGTAAGCCCTAAAGTTATATCAATTATCTATTTATCTATCTATCTATATATATATATATACATCACTTTTTTATAGACACGATAACTTCCATAATTCTGCACAAATCTCTTCCAAACTGAAATATATAAAATCAAGGAGGAGAAAATTTCGGTGAAGGCCATTAATGAGCAAAATCGGACCAAGGGTGTGGAAATAGGGAGGGGTTTTGAGAAAACAGAAAAAAACCTCTACATATCAAATCAGTTTAAAGTTGTTATTACTTCTAAGAAAAGAGCCAAAAATTTATGTATCACAGATTTTTGATAAAGTTAAAAATAGGCTCAAGAGGCGGAAAAAATAGTTTTTTGGGGAGAAAAAAATTCATAACTTCGTTAATTCTTAAGATATCAAATTCACTTAAACTTATAATAAATCTTCTTAATACTATCTTCAACTTTTTTACTGACAAGTTTAGGATAGGACAATCTCGCACAACAAAAACAAGTTAAACAAAAATAGGGAATGAAGAAAAAATTATCGTATTAACGTGATTCTGATAAAACCAGTTCTTACAGAAAAATGAAATTAAAAACTCGCCAAAAGTGGCCAGATAAAATTGTTAAACTTGGTTTATCTCTAATCTTGGTTTAGATTTTGTTGGTAAAAATAATACTTAACTTGGAAATCTACTTCCGCCTGTAGGCCGAGCCGGAAAGATTTTTTTAAAAATTGTTTTACCGTTTCGGGTAAATTCGTGTTTTCTCTTTTCATCTTATTTCCACATTTATGAAAAAAAAATCCTCCTAAACTTAATAGAGCATATTGTTTCATAAATCTAAAATAATATTGAGGTATATTTATTTTTTCTATTTAATCAAAGTTTTTGGAAAAGCATATAAAATTTTATTCTGCTTGAAATCACGCAACCCCTTCAAAACTCTGTGATCGCGTTTTGGAGACCAACATTGACCCAATTGAATGTGTTAAAGAACTGTATAAGTCCAAATCAGTAACCACTGTTTGAATCGTTTAGAGGCGAAAATTCTGCGTTTTCAGATTTTTCTGGTTAATTTTGCTACAAAACCTACTTACTTGTCAAATTTTATGATTCTACGACTTTTAGAAGTACCTTAGTTATTTGATGATCATCAGTGAGTCAGCGACAAAAAAAGCGCTTTTTCGGAATCTAATATTTCGAGAAATACTAAATACAGAAACATGAAATCCAGGAACCTAGTTCAGTTTCATTATACGAACATGTGTATAAAAGAAAATTTGAATGTTTCAAATTTATTTTATAATGCTGGTTGAATCCTCTTTCCTCCTCTTTTTTACCGATAATTTGCAAAAATTTTAAAAAGGCTGAAATCTGAGAAGTTTAGGAATCATTAAAGTGTTAAATTCCATGCTTCTCCAAAAAATTTACTACTTTGCACTTTTCTGGGGATATATTTAAAATAACTAGATTCTTTCCACCAATAGTCCATCAAAAGTCTAAAGATTGACAATAGACTGACAATATTTGCATTTGCAACATTTTTATTAACTCCCTGATTGGTTTTTGAAGAAAAGTAGCAAACTGTTCCTGAAGACGCCAATCATTATCGTTATGATGTTTTTCCGTCTTTATCTAGCCTTTGACCAAATGTCGTTATTCTATTCAAAACTTTTCATCACTCAATTTCATGTTCTATCCTTGTTCCCGAACAAACCTCTTTTTACAGCTTTCAGAACCTGTTTAATATCACCTTAAATCATGCTTGGTGCTACAGAGTCTGTTTCAGATTTTTATTTTCATAAGATTTTGAGATTAATTAAATTTGTGTAGCACTAACATTTTATTATTATTATTATTATTATTTATTTTTGAGCGGAAAAAGTTTTTGCATCCCCCCCCCCCCCCCTTACTTGAAAATTATTTTGAGATAAAGTTTTTCGGTGTCTTACATCTATCATATGACAACATCTTTTACAGACTTCAGAGAGATTATATAATTCCTTTTTACTGAACACTTTTGAACGTAGTTTAATAGTGTTTATACTTTCGGTTTGTCTGGCCGTCTGTCTGAATAAATACACACGGATAGGCAGGTGATTGATATACGTTATTGAAGATTACTATAGCATATTCGCTATAGAAAATGAGGTGTGTAACATTTATAGTTCATTTAACGGGACACTCAAAAAAATTCCGCTACATTATGGTCTACGAGGGAAAAATCGTTTGCATTGTATTTTAATAATGTTACACTATTTCACACATACGGAAATTGATATACATCACTTAGATGCACTACAAGATTCTTACTGTAGTATATGGTGCGCATAGCATTTATCGTTTCTTTACAGGAAAATACAAAAAATTTGGTTACAAGACCTACCAGAGTGGTCGACCCGACCACTCCACACGACTTCCGTCTACCAGAGATAATTGCTGGAAATGCTTTATCAGATGTAGTATGCGTTTTTAAATTAACTATTTTTTTGCGTATTAGTGTGTATAAATTCTACAGATCATATACAAGGCTACACAAAAGAATTCAAGTACAATTTTGTTTATTGACGGAAATTGCTGGAGAGGAGCTTTAAACTGTATTATGCGTTTACAATTTGAACTTAGTTTTAGCATACTATGCAGTTTATATACAAATCCATAGCTCATGTACAGGGCTGAACAAAGCAATTCGGATTTTTTTTCTGACGGTAGATGGTATTTACGGAAATTGGGTTTTGAAATGAGTTAAATGTTTTCCAAATTGTTTACGTAAATAGCATATTTACCTTACTAAAAAATGAAGTTTTGTTTGTCAGTTTTATTTTTGTCTTAAAAATTACTTGTTATTCTGTAATTTTATCACTTTAGGATGTCTTATGCTCTTCGATTTATTCAGATATTCGTCAAACCTTATCTTTTCTGAAAAAGACAAATTGCTGAAATGAAATGGAAATGACTACTTTCATTGGTTATATAATGTTGAATTTGCATCCCCGCCATTAAATAAATAGAAAACTAAGTTTCGACACGTAAAATCCATTTACTGAGAAATGTAGGGGAGACCAACTCTGCAATGCATTTAAAATTATCCAAATCGGTTTTTCACATGTTTGAAACCACCCCACTTTTTAAATCCCTTTTATTAGAACTTTCATGCATTCAACAAAAATTCGTTATAGTACTGGCTATATGCTCAATGCGCAGAAATGCAATTTAGAATAATACGACTCAATGTCACGATGCTATGGGTTAATTAAAACATATGTTCATCCAATGCACAATATTCCACAAAAAATCAATTGTCAAATCAATGTGTGAATATACAGTGTGTCCACGTATAACCTGACATGACCTTTATTTTCCCAGCCGTTGGTCCCAGATGCATACTTCCAATCAAAAAACTGGTTTAAATAAGGTAATGAGTTATTTTTAAAGCAATTTGGGCTAAGAAAAACATTTATTAAAAAATTACGAATCTTAAATTCTTATACGGTCTCCGGTCCTATAAGTGATATTTAGTAAAATTTCACTGTGACACTAACAGGTAAGACAAAAAAAGTCCCATTCATCTAACATTAAAATTGACCGAGTTCTAAAACTTTAAAATGCATGACTTATACCACTTTTTTGCATATCAAAACAAATGATTTCGGCGATGCTTTCAGGGGTCGTATATAAAGTACTTAAACTTATTTCAAGGTATCTGAGCTTTGAAAGAAATCTTACAACTATTACGATTGAGTTAAATTTTATTAGTTAAGTTTCAGATCAGTTAAAATATTTGTATTTTAACATATGTTTTATTTTGTAAGGATTTGAGGTTATGGCATCTTTTAACAAAAATTATGTTATTTTCATAAGGTTTTATTTAACTTACAACGATCGTCTTTCCAGATTAAAATTTGTACTACGAACTTTACCTCACTGTCAAATGTCCGATCGAAGTTAAATTTTACATACTGACTTAAATCCGATGACAATGTAATATTATTATTTTTTCGACGCTTACGATCTTATACATACCCATACTAGATGATAGCACACAAAATAATCGGATAGGTTACCGTCAAGAAGTTTAAGAAAGAGTTTTAGATTAGATAACATAAACCTGCGATGGTTGTGTTTTTTTAACTTTTATAATTACGTTTTATGTATTTTCTAACGCTGAATAAAAAAATTACCTTTACTTTTAACCGTCATGTCGCAATTTTTCGCAAATTGTAAATTTCTAGGTTAAAAAATAGCGAAAAATCGGATACTATACACTGTAAACTGAAATGTCTGAAATTCAGACATTTAAGTGTCTGAAACGCAGTGTTCAATTTTCAGACGTTTTAAAATGTCTTAAAATTTTCAGACACTTCTTGCGTCTGAATTTCAGACACTTAAGTGTCTTAAACACGAGTGTTCAATTTTAAGACGTTTTAAAGTGTCTTAAATTTTTCAGACACTTCTTACGTCTGAATTTCAGACATTTCAAATGTCTTAATTGCGGCCATCTTTGAGCCTTTTTTTTTAGCCAATATGAAGCCATCTTTGACCATTTTCTTTCTAAACCATATACGCAGCCATGTTTGACCACATTGAATCATTTTTTATAAATGGGAATAATTTGTTACCATACAGCAGAGCTGATTGCAGCGTGGGAAAACTGGGATGCTTCTCTGCACCCTGATTTTAGGGTACCCCAAATTGGGTATAAAATTTTCATAAAGCTGATATTTTAAATCAGTTTTGACCTTATGAGGATTGTAATCAGTATTTTGTAGTTTTAGAATAGGATAATATATATATATATTTTTTTTTCACCTAAATATGTATTTATGTGTTACCATATATGCCCTACGGCATCAAAAATGTTTATTACTTTTAGTGAGAACTTCAAATTGCTTCCAGTTCAAAGACCTAGTATTCATTCACCCCCTCCCCCCATTGCCTTCATATACTGTTACAAAAAAAATAAGCCTATTCGATGCCGTCAAATACATATTTGGATAAATATATCATTTTCTTTAGCCTAATCATGTTCTAAAAGTGCAAAATATTTATTAAAATAAGTGTAAGATCAAAACGAATTTAAAATATCAGCTTTATGGAAATTTCGTACCAAATATAGGGGCCCGTAAAGCTAAAGGCCCATAGAAACAGCCCAGTTTGCCCATGCTGCAATCAGCTCTGCTTTATGGTAACAAATTACTCCCAAATATAAAAAATGATTCACTCCTTCAGAAAGAATCCCATCCCTGCTATGTTGTGCATTTTTTTTCCCATTTAAATAAGATATTCCCAGTAAATTAGTTTAAGTATTTTTATTTCTGTGTTAAATAAAATCTAACACTGGATTCCCCCAAATTTATAGTATATGAGTATTATATTGTAATATTTATTAATCAATATTTATTATTAACCAATATTATGAATTTCTAGAGTAGAATAAGGTTAAAAACAAAATATATTTTTCTTAATACAGTAAAACCTCTCAATAGCGGGCACCTCGGAACCGTGGAATTTGTCCGACGTTCGGAGGTGTCTGCTTTTCTGAGGTATAAGTGTATAAAAATTTTGCATATTTTCAATAAAAAAATGTGTTTCCTAAATAGTGATGTCCTTTATTTAGGATTGTCCGTTATGGAGATTTTACTGCAAAGCCTTCATACAAACAGTTGTCTTTAGCGAACACTCACCTTTATCAATATACAGTAAAACCTCCCTAAAGCGACCACTTCCGTTCCAATAAAAATTGGTCGCTCCGAAAGGTGGTCTCTTAATGGAGGTCATGTTAAAATCTAGAATTTAATTGTTAAAAAAATGTAATAATTAATGTTACTAAAATTATATTTTTCAAATTAAGAAAACATATGAAAATTTAAGTATCAAAACAAAAGTTAATTACATAAGTTAATTACTGCGGAGTTTAAAAAATGAATACATTGATGTTTGCTTTGCTTTTATGGTTTATCTACAATAAATTTTATTCCCAAGTCCTTTCGAAATTCAATAAATAAATGCATTTTTTTTTTTTGTCTGGAACGAATTTTGACGATTTCATTACTTTATCTATTCCTTTGAGAGTTTCCTGACAGAATAGGGCAGGGGAGTTTATGGACCGTCATCCTTAATGTGTCATCAGAGTTAAATTCATTGCCTAAAATGGAACAAAGGGTTTTAAACACTTAAAAGTTACCGGAATAAATAAAAATTCTAAATTTAGTTTAGAAGTTTGATAAATAATGCGCTCTCCGGAATTATTATTCTAATAAAACCTTTTTCAAGCGACCCGGAAAAAACGGAATTTGTTTCATTTTCTTCAAAGAAATGGGTCCCTTATGGAGGGAGTTCAACTGGGGTGGTCTCTGAATAGAGGTAAAATTAGTATTGAGCCTATGGGAATAAATTTCGTACCATAAAAAAATGGTCGTTCAGGGGGTGGTCGCTTAATGGAGGTGATCGCACAGGGAGGTTTCACTGTATATATATTTACCTCATAAAAGCTAACACAATCGAATAGCAGACAGATTCAGCGTTCTGAAGGTGCCCGCGATTAAGAGTTTTTACTGTATTTAAAATTTTTTGTACTTAACTTTTAATCTTATTCTACTTTTTTAGTTCAAAATACTGATTATAACCAATGTACAATGTCGAAGCCCATTTAACGTATAAGCTTTAAAAAAATTGCATATCGAATTTGGGGCAACAAAAATCGTAGGTGGTGGGGGTCGGGGGGACATGTCAAAGTTTACCCTTGCTTTAATCAAGTCCTTCTAGAAAAATTCCAACTCTGCATTGTGATTCAGTAAATATAGAATAATTCAGCTTTAAGTACAAAATCTAGTTATGCTTAAGTACATATAGTATAAAATTCTATCTTTTTACTGATATTCATTTTAAATTTCAGATTTCTTTTTTACTAAAAATAATCAAAAAATCAATATTATAATTGATTTCAAATGAAATATAGCTGTATATATTTACCGTATTATTATGTTAACAGCACATAATTACATGAATTTAAGAATTTACAAATAATCATTATGACTGATACAGAGATAAGGCGAGAACATTTTCTAAATCGTTAAATAAGAAGATTTATTCAAGACGCCAACAAAATTTTCTCCGCTTTACGTCTACAGATTTCAGACGATTTCTGATGAGTCTTCAAATTGTGGTGTGAATCACCGGGCTTGAAAATGAAAACATCTGCAGTTGACTACTTTCAGTATAGGAAGTAGAATATTTCTAAAATGCTCGGAAACAACAAAAGTATATAGCAGAAGGAAAAAACAGATTTCATGACCGGATTTGAGTTTTATCAGTCAAAACAGTTTAATCTAATAAATGAAGACAAGTAATTCGCTGTATGTATGGGGGAATTAATGATATGGGTAAATGGAAGGATTTTTGAACTATATTCTTTTAAATAACTTAAAATTTATCACGGTGTATAAAATCTGAGACGCAAGAAAACGTCATCAGACATGAAAAGCATACATAATAAATAAAAATTAAATAAGGATGTGTACTATAAAGAGTTGGGAATTTCAGTACATATCACATATTAAACCTATGGGAAATGTAAAACCGATGTGAACGTTACAAATGCTGTCGCATTAAATGCTTATAAAAATATTGTATACATAAATAAAACCCATATAAAAGGTACTCCTGTGTAATAACTGTTCTAAGAAAACGCTGTTAAGATAGCCTTGATGGTAATTAAGAAATTATGAGCCGATCAACAGGTGCTGTCACTGCTATTTTTAAAGTAATGGCGTGCGAGTAGACAGAAAAAGAAGGCTTAGGATGGTGTATCTCAATAGATTCAGTAACAACTAATACACCATGCAGACTTGCCAAAACTTATTTTAAGGATAACATCGGATGTAAAATAATACAGAAACATGATTGCAGATGATTTGAATAGTAGAAATTTAAATATTAGCAAGATAAAATTTTAACATGGAAATCCCATAGGCAAAATGCTTTAAACAAATTTTGGCATAACTCAGGAACTAATAAAGCTATAGACTCGTGTGAGGTCTCTATTTAAAGAGAAAACATTCGCAGAGAGTTTTCTATACATAGTGAAGGGTCCACTTACTTGAAAAAGGTGTGATTATTCCAAAATCACATCCGCCCAGGCGACGTCCGGATTGGAGGCTACGTTAGTATCCGTGAGTTCAGAAGACTTTGATATTTAAAAAAGAATTTCCCTTTGCACATCCGGCTAGCTCTGTTAAAAGAATGGAATATTTCCATCCTAAAAACATAGCCCGCCAGACAACAGTTCTCTTTACCTGCTTTGACGAGACGAAGAACACTATATTATTGTTATTGCTTGACACCTTTCATTAATATGGAATATCACTATGTCGAGACGGATTAAATCCTGGAACTTCACATTCCGCAAAAACCGAATCAAGTCAAAATAAATTATTAGTTAAAATGTACGCGTAGATAAAACAAACGCTCAGTTTGAATTACAAACGAACATCCAATTCGAACGAAAGGCTTCTAAAACGCATGCGCAACTAGAGTGCCCCCTGGTGGTTAATGCGGAACGGAGTTACAAAGTGTCTTAAAAGTAGACACTTGCAGATTTTTTAGACACCTTTCTCAGTTCGTTTACACCATGATCATAGTAAGACACTTATATGTTTTAAATTAAGACATCTATCATGACTGAATTTTCAGATTCAGATACTTAAGTGTCTGAAATACCTTTTCAGTCACATATGTGCCTTAATTTAAGACGCCTCTATTTGCAGTGTAAATTAGATGTACGACTTTTTTATTCAGTTTAATTTATTTAATTCAATAATTTATTCAATTTGTTAGTTTTTACTGGGTTTCTTATAGCTAAGCAGCTCGGGGGTCTGATGAAGTTGGGAGGGGAGAGGGGGAACAATTTTAACTTTGAGCTTTTTAACATTGAAATTTGCGATTTGAGAAAAATCCTGACGTGATGGTTTAAAAAAATGAATGTTATTTTCGGATTCATGTTCAGTACAGATTGTATATTTTGCATTAATATGTCAGAATGATTAAAGATTTCAAATTTATATTACAATACTAATTTTACTCTCAACCATTTTTTTAAATATATCTGACGAAATGATATGTCTACTATATTTGTGAATGACCCCTAATTTGTAGTAAAAAATATGCTCCAAATTTAAACAGTAATTACTCGGTCAATCGTAGAATAACGGGACTTCTTTTGCCTTACTTGTCAGTGTAACAGGAAAATTTTACTAAATATAACTTATAGGACCGGGGGACCGTATAAAAATTTAAATTACGTAATTCTTCACTAAATTGGTTTTTTTGCTTCAAACTTTTTTTGTATCTTAACTCTACACCTAATTTTGACCACTTTTGTAATTAGAAGTATGCATCTAGGACCAACGGTTGCGAAAATAAAGGCCGGTCTGGTTATACGTGGACACACTGTATATATTTTTTTACTTAAGTTGGTTGCTATATATATAAAGTTGGAATTTTGTAATACATTTTTCACCCACGTCCTGATGTAACTTAACATAGGACGGCCGGAAATTTTTCTCACGTATTATTAAAATGTTTTACACTAATTAATACACAATTTTTTAATGTAATTTTTATATTTTCTTTTCCTTTTTGTCAATTTTTTTTTTTCTATAATCTTGTAAAATAATATTTATAGAAGTATTTTGCAAATTTTCTTTTTTTTTTTTCATTTAGGGGCTCCACCAGCGTCTGGGAGGTTCTGCTCTCAAAGCTGGTAGAAGGTAGTTGCTAGGTTCGAACCGAGTCGCGCCCGTCGGCCTAATCGTTCGGAGTTTTCATAAAAAACACCATCTTCATTTAGGCCCCTCCCATTTTTTAAATTAAATCATAAAACAAATTTCAGCAAATGTAATATAAAATTTAAAAAAGTAATCTAATAATACGAAGTCAGGAACTAATAGAATAAAATACTTATGACAAAAATATTTTTGGCAAGAGAGCAAATAACTAAACTAAAGTTCAAAATTTCTAACTAAGAAAGATAATATATCTATATATAAATCATTATATTGTATAATTGAAATTAATCCCTAAATTTACTTTATTTTAAAAATAGCTCTCGCTCATTATTTTAGAATTTTTATCTTTTTGGTTATTAAAAAGGTTATATTTCATATGAAATTTAATTTTAAAGATTTCAATAGTTAAATATTCAAAAATAATCTAATATTTCACATGTAGTTTATATAAACCACAATTTATCTTTAAGCGGCAATATATAAAAGATAGATCGGCACAGTTAATCAATGTTAGTCATTATTCTTCAGCAGTTGTCCAACGCATTTCAGACATCGACCCCACTTCGCTCTTTGATGTTAGGCAACAGGAACACGTGTTACTTCCCCTCCCATCAAAGCCATGCTTTTGAAATCATTTGTGGCTCATCGATTGGACGAGGTTTTAGATTAAAGCGATTTTATCCCACCATCAACATAATTACTGTTTTTCGGGCTTATTAAAATAATGGTTGGTTGCAGAAAGTTTATAATGCGAAAGTGAAATGCATATTGTCATTTTCCCTTTATTTGAAGTGCAAGTAACATAAGATAAAGCAACGTATATGACATAGATATCACAATAAACGTTTAAATTTGTGGAATTGATTGATATATTCATGAATACTTCAGTAAATTTGCATTTAAACGGTTAAAAAATGTACGTTTACATTTAAATTACTATTAAAAAATGTACGTACTTGAAAATATATGTTAGCGGGGAATTCTGCCAAGTAGAAAATATGAGTTAAAAGTTAAAATCATTGGCTTTTTGGACACAAAATGAAAATAGGAAAAGTATCTTATGTCAAAGGTGAATTGAATTGTATCGTGAAAAAATTGCTTGTACAACCTTCCAATGAAATATCTTAACGATTCTAGTGCAGTAGTTGCCACATCCTATTACTCAAATCAAAATAATAAAAATAAATTAATAACTTGTATGCAACAGATTTTGTGCCATTCGCATACAAAAATTCAAACTTCGATAGTAAAGAACTGTCAGAAATGTGACTGGAGTAAAAGTACAATAAATATTTCACTTGCTTACGTTTTGGTCCAAATAACATTGTATTTTCCCGCAGGCCTCAAGACAATTTATATAAATCACTAAGCAGATGAAAATTCTAAACGCCCTCCAACTTTAAAATGAACTAAAAAAATAGATTTTCCATTTCCAATGCCTCTTTTGCCATATTATTATAAAATATGAATAGAAGAATACAAAAGGAGTTTACTGTAGTTTATTCATTGCTCGTTCTAGGAATTCTTGAGCTCTCTGGACACTTCAGCTCCAGGTTCATCAAGTTGTGATGTGTCACAGACATCACCCCTTTTTTAGTGCGTTCGTAATTATATAAATACGTAGCACCTATAGTCGTCGTTCGGTCCGTCTGTCTGTCCGTCCGCATATAACAGAGCAAAAACTACCCAACCGAATGGTCTGAAATTTTAAATATATTATTGTTGCAAAATTATGTCGAGTCATTTCAAGTTTTATGAAATCGGATGTATAGTTTAATTACAGGGAGAGTCAAAAGTTTTCCGTTACATTACGGCCAATGGGAAAAAATTATTGCAAGTGAATTTTAATGATGTTATAGCCTTTCGAACAGAATGAAATTGATATGCACTTATGAAGTGCACTAAAATATACATTCAGAACAATATGCGGTGCAAAAAATATTTATAAACTAGTTATAGTACGAACGCACCTCATTTGTCACGTTTGACGAGCAAATTCCAACTTGTTCCCTTAGATGTAAATTGCTTGTCTTGTATCAGAGTACTGCCAAGCATTGTTATAATTTTAGTAGTAGTAGTAATAATTAAAATAAAAACACAGAGTATATACCATAGGCAAGGGCATAGACCCCAGAGAGAATAAGCAATAGTTGTATTTGAGAAACGGATGATATACGGAGTTTTTTAATCCAATAAATCTAGGGGTATATCGTCGTATACCTTAAAGTACACCCCTACTGCAAAAGAACCTCTGCATCATGAACAGTTTAGAAGTTTCTCTTTTGAAACACTCTTCCAAAAACCCATCTATATTTATTTATTGGCTTACCTAAAAATTTATACAGTTATTATTGTTTTTTACATTATTGTTATAATGAAATACATGATTTCTTTCTTTCTTTTTTTTCAAATAATCAAAAATTAGATATAATGAGCCGAGAAACAAAGGGTTTGGCAAAAAATCGAACAATAATTGTGCCCGGAGGAGAGATAGGCTTTATAAATAATTCAAGGATTGAATTTGACAAAAGTAACAAATCGTACTAGAATATACTATCATTACTATTACTATAGCGTCTAGAAGATATACAGTGGAAACCGGCTATTCCAGTAATGCTTTAAAAAGTGCTAAAAAATGAATCCTATAAATGTTGAAAGATGCTGAATTACAAATGTCGATCGCAGCGACATCTGCTAACTTTTCACTCAGCAAAACGCTTTCTCAATTGAATCCTTATACTATATTTACGTTTGAACTACCAGATGTTGCTAAAATAGATATTTTTCGTTCAACAACGTTTAACATTTATGGCATACAGCGTTTTAGCACTTATGGCTTTCCCAATTGCCACCACGATATCTTCTAGGCACTATACTATTACCTATTACCTATTATTACGCCCTTGCGTTTATCCAGTCTATTTAAATAGGATAAAAGTTGTTCATGCACAAAATGCTTTAAAGTAATAATAATAATATAAATAATAAAGGATTTCTTCCATTTTTCGTAAATTCAGCTAGGTAGGAACTTTTTTAAGGATCGTAGAACAATAAAGGCTAATTTGTATGTTACAGTTCGTTTGCCAGAAATACTTACCAAAGTCAGAATGCGAAACTACAATGTCACATAACACATCATGATGATAGAGCAAGCTTGTACAATTCATTTCAAAATGACAAATGTTCGTTGGAAGAAAATTTTGATTTGATCAATAATTATCTTTATTCATCTAATTTAGAACCTATTGACATTTTCTTGCTCTCATCATCAAAAATTAAATACGTAATAACATATTTAATTTACTAGAATGTGCTGTTAAATTCTACAAATCACATGCTTCTGCGATTAAAATTTTCGAATGACATGCTAGTTTTGAAAGTTAGTTTATTTATTCGAATGAAAAAGTGCATATACGTAAAAAAGGAATACTTTCAAAAGCATTAAAACGTTTTATTTCAACGGGCATTGCACATTGCTTTCTATAAACTTAAGTACTAGCCCTCGTATCCAGCGTTTAAGATTGAGTTGTTAATTCGAATGTTGCTAATACTTTTAGGCAATACTACAAGACTATTAAAAAGTTGTGTTTTATTAAAGCATAACTGCAATATTTGCATTTCAGACATAATATCAATCGACCAAGCACAACATTTTTAACAGTGCAAGTTAATAAAGGCCAGATGCATCTTTCTTAATTTAGAATTAGAATTATGAAGTCAGTTCTATTTATATTAGGGTATTTCTACCAAATACGGCCGTCAGTCTATATCTTGTAGGGCACAGTACCGGGCCGACAAATGAGAGCATATACCTGGCAGTTTATGTTTTCTTATATTTCCTTTATATTCATATATAAAATTCAGTTTACTGTCTTATTTCATATGCTAACACGCAACGTACTATTTTAATTATTACACAACGTACTATTTTAATGTTTTCTTCTGATGTTTTGTTACTGCTGATGATATAAGAAGTATATGACTTTATGTTAAAGCAAGGCAGTGCCTTAAAAATATATCAGTAATGCGTTCCATGAAAAATTAATTTCTTGGATGAATGTATTTTTTAAATAAAAAGAATCATACCAATTTAGTGCAATTCAGTGCATTCAAAGGGTAACAATAATCATAAAAAGTTGATATGCAAATATTTCATGCAAATATATTATCGATCAACTAAATGCACTTATCTTCGAAATAGTATATCTAAATAAATGCTCTTTTATTTGGGCGAAATACAAGTATCTTGAATATTTTATATATTTGTAGACTAGCGGAAAAGTGCAGAAAGTACATAGAGTTAGAATTTTATAAAATAATTTCAAATCAGCAATTTAAACCAACAGATACCATGTAAAAGAATGTTTTAGGGATATATTCGAAGAAGCATGCGGCAGTCAACAGGAAGGTAATAAATAAAACAGAATTATTCGTTTTAACTACTATGACGCGAAAATAAATTCTACTGTTAAGGCAGTTTTATTATTATTATTAATGATTCCGCCATTTTGCAGATAGTTTTGTATGCTATTGTGATTAAGGCACCAGATTACAGACCTGGAAGGGCATGCTTCATAGAAAAGACGGTAGGGGAATCCAAACTTCCTTTTGGGACCAGACGTATTTTATGACCGGAGGGGTCAGCGGGAGGTGCAGTAATGATACGAATCGGGACCCATGATTAGAAATATTTTTTCCGCAATAATATCAAATAGGAAATGAATGCAATTCCATGCATGATTCATGCAATGGAATAAATTTGCGACTTCCTTATGGCTTATGCTTGATAAGGAAATTTTATTTAAGGGGGAGCAGGTTTCTGTCGAATTCCTTATCAAATAGTGTCATCAACATAACTCTTAAATGTGGACCTGGACATAACTCTAAAATAAGAATATATTCCTCACTTTGTTGAATTTATTGCTTTAGGTCATTAATGATTGCTGTGTTAGAGGACGTCAGTTTCAAAACTCGCCTTATCCAGGAAATCAAATTTTGAGAAATCGCGAAAACCTGCGATCATTGTTTTACATTGTAAACAGAGATTTTACAATGCAAGAAATATAGGATAAAACTTGTTTATTTGGAGATTGCAGTGTTTATTCGATGCGGGTATACTAGTAGAGTAGATTGATGGAGAAAACATGATTTTTTTTTTAAATTTTAGATAAACGAGTTTTTAAACTTACGTCTTTATATGTTCGTGTATATGTGTGGTATTGTCACGTAATGTACTTTTTTGGCTACTGCCGAAGTTTCACATGACAGAACATAATTTTTTTTATTACCGAGGTCTTGTGATATTTTCAAATCTGGAGGTTATACGAATTAAGTTACGGGAAAAAAGTATATTACAAATCTGTAGATAATCCTTTATTTAGTATAAAATTATGTCTTACACGTAAAAATAATTTTATTAGAAGGCATGAAATGTATTTTTGTTTCTTCAATCATCAGCTTAAATACCATAACTGCATGCAGAAATGTATCATTATAATACGGATGCACATTTACTAATAACCCTGACTAACAAATATGAGTAATGTGCAATTTATTTTAATAAGAAAGTCGAGTTAACTATTCTCAATGTGTTTACCAACGGCAGCATCGTATCATGCATTCTGCATGCATTTTTCAAGTTCAGAAGTTTTTCTGATATGCGGATCTCTGCATATGTGACTGAATAAAGAAACCATGACTTCATGGCTCGGTTTCAGATTAAGACATGTCATACCTCATTGTCTCACAGCACCGTAATCTTGTGCTTGATTGTTATTGGTTTAGTGGTATGATATTTTAATTCGTCATTTATTAAGGTGTCAGATAATGAAATTTGTCGTTAAATAACAAGATAATGTTACAGATTTGATACATTTGTTTAATTAGTGAATTAAAAAAAAATCTTTTAATTTTATAATCTATGGAAGATTATCTTATTATTTAAAACAAACTGTCGGCATTCCACACCGACCTCTTCCAATCACGTATTAAAATACCATACCGCTAAATCAATATTTGTTTTTATTGTCTCTAAACTTTACAGTCAAAGAAATTGAAACATCACGAAGTTTTGGAAAATGGTTTCAATAGAAACAATGTGGTGTGACATGTTTTTATATAGATCCAAACCTCAAAGACTTTGTTTCACCATTTCGTGAGATACCCAAATATTGCCAAATACTGCCATGACAAATTGTATTAATAGGAGTCTGTATAATTTACAAAATATGCCTTATTTTTGTTCACTTCATACATGGTACCATCTAAACTTTAAAACTTATAATTATTTGACTGGAATAAATAATGAAATAGTTTGTATGTCTGAAAGAAACCCCGTGAATTTTATAAAGAATAATTTAAAAAAAGGTTTAATTTTTAGTCAGTATATAACACTTTGCTATCTCGGATAGCATAAAATCCATAAAATGACATCATAAATTTAAAAGATGAGCATTTCTTTTCATGTTTCAAAAATTAAGTAGAATAAAGAATAAAAACTGAATGATCTTCAGTCCATATTTTTGCGGCAAATTGAGACCTTCCTATAGGTAGAGGCAGTTCACCGCTATCTGTTATCTAAAATCTGAGCAATATAAAAAAAAATAGTTTGCAAAATTTATTTGTTCCTTATAAACATGACAGTTATCTTGTCCTTATTGCCGAAACGTCAGTGAAGGCTTACTGTGGAGACCCGAAAAGTTTTGGTTTCCGTCTGTCTGTTTGTTAGTCTGTCTGTCCCGCGATAACTGCCGTAAAAAGCGTCCGATTAGCTTGAAATTAAGGATTCATGTTGGTGAGGTCACCGGATTTAGCTGTATAGTTTTTGGTTAAATTTGGTTTATTCGTTCGGAATATATAGAACATTTTATTTTCCGCCTTAATGCTTTCCTATAGCAATTCAGACGATTTTTCCATTTTTATTTGTTGAAAGGAAATGGCTCATATGATTGAAAGATTTAAATGATAAATTATGGATGATGGAATTTCCTAATTAGAACCATACATTATTCATATTAGTTTGAAATTTTGTGTATACATTTGTCAGAGTTTTTAAATTCGGTGTATATCTTATGCAGGGATTTTATATATGTGTTCCAATAATATGAAATATTTTCTTTTTTTAATTTACTTTTTTTCAATCACATATTTCATTCTCTTAATTTTCTTTTAACTGTTTCCTAGCGACGGAAAGGTGAATTTGATCTCATATATCAAAAACAAAGCAAATACGCTCTGAGGTTGAAATAAAAGGGGCTTGTGTTATGATATTAATTCTTATTATTAAAAAAAACGTTACTAATATCTCACGGTTTATCGTCTGTACGCAGCTAACAGAAATATTTAATTTTTAATCGAAAATTTCAATGAGAAAAAAAAAAAAAACTTTTGAAAAGCAAATTGATAGTAAATGTCAAAATTATGCACCGCAAAATTATCGCTGTCGAAAAGGACGTCATTGTATCGGGAAATAAATATTTTCATGCTTACAAACAAACATTAACTAGATTGCCTGAAAAAATATTTTTTGACGAGTGTTAGTTCTTAATGCCGCCTCATTTCAGAAAATATGAATGAAAATTTTTTAATCTTTAAAAGGAAATTACATTTTCGTTCGTAAAACCTAAACTTTTAATAGAATTGCGTCAATGTAAATCCTTTTCTGCCCACCAGTATTGAAGAATAAGGCTCGGAAGTGTAAAAAGATTTACCATAATCATTAGCGCAATCAATAAAAAGTTACATATGTAAATTAATGAGACCACGGGGGGTTCAGGGGGGCGGAGCCTTCCTGAATACTTTATTATTTACAAAAAATACCTGAATTAGTAGCTCATGAAAATTCAAAATATCCTTCCATAACAACGTTTTTAATTTAACGCCTGTTTTAATGTCTGAAAACTTCGTATTTTTTATTCTTATAAATAATTACGTAATTTGAAAACTTTAAATTGCGGTTTGCAGGAAATTGGATATTACTAGAGTGTGTCTAAAACAATGAATTGCAGATCTGACGTTGAGGCTCCTGATCTGCAGATTTACTAGTATTTATTATACAGTCGAACCCGGTTAATATGCTTACGGTTAATACACGATTCCAATTAATACGCGGATTTTTCCCCTCTCTTGAAGACAACTCGTAAGATTAAGGCAAAAATATTATGTTTTAAACGCAAATGATTATTACGCGATCCCGCCTAATATCTGATACAGTTTCAGCCGCTTGAGGAAAAACATATCGCTTAAGATGCGAATTTCTTCTCTCTTCTTCAGTGTTGCCAATTAAGCAAATATTTTATTCAGATAAAACCACTGTCTCCGAATAATAATATACGCTTTTATTAATAACAGATTAAATAAGTCGAATTCTATTAAACGTAATTAGTGGTAGATAAGATCAATAAGATTAAGGCAAAAATATTATGTTTTAAACGCAAATGATTATTACGCGATCCCGCTTAATATGTGATACAGTTTCAGTCCCTTGAGGAAAAACATCTCGCTTAAGACGCGAATTTCTTTTCTATTCTTCATTGCCAGTTTAGCGAATATTTTATTCAGATAAAACCACTGTCTCCGAATAATAATATTCTCTTTTATTAATAACAGATTAAATAAGTCGAATTCTATTAATCGTAATTAGTAATAGATAAGATCAATAAGATTAAGGCAAAAAATATTATGTTTTAAACGCAAATGATTATTACGCGATCCCGCTTAATATGTGATACAGTTTCAGCCCCTTGAGGAAAAACATCTCGCTTAAGACGCGAATTTCTTCTCTATTCTTCAGTGTTGCCAGTTTAGCGAATATTTTATTCAGATAAAACCACTGTCTCCGAATAATAATATTCGTTTTTATTAATAACAGATTAAATAAGTCGAATTCTATTAATCGTAATTAGTGGTAGATAAGATCAATAAGATTAAGGCAAAAATATTATGTTTTAAACGCAAATTATTATTACGCGATCCCGCTTAATATGTGATACAGTTTCAGTCCCTTGAGGAAAAACATCTCGCTTAAGACGCGAATTTCTTCTCTATTCTTCAGTGTTCCCAGTTTAGCGAATATGTTATTCAGATAAAACCACTGTCTCCAAATAATAATATTCGCTTTTATTAATAACAGATTAAATAAGTCGAATTCTATTAATCGTAATTAGTAATAGATAAGATCAATAAGATTAAGGCAAAAATATTATGTTTTAAACGCAAATGATTATTACGCGATCCCGACTAATATGTGATACAGTTTCAGTCCCTTGAGGAAAAACATCTCGCTTAAGACGCGAATTTCTTCTCTCTTCTTCAGTGTTGCCAGTTAAGCAAATATTTTATTCAGATAAAACCACTGTCTCCGAATAATAATATTCGTTTTTATTAATAACAGATTAAATAGGTCGAATTCTATTAATCGTAATTAGTGGTAGATAAGATCAATAAGATTAAAGCAAAAATATTATGTTTTAAACGCAAATGATTATTACGCGATCCCGCTTAATATGTGATGCAGTTTCAGTCCCTTGAGGAAATCTCTTCTTCAGTGTTGCCAGTTTAGAAAATATTTTATTCAGATAAAACCACTGTCTCCAAATAATAATATTCGCTTTTATTAATAACAGATTAAATAAGTCAAATTCTATTAATTGTAATTAGTGTTAGATACTTGAACAAAAGAAAAAAAAAACACAAAATTTGTGACACCGCAGTTCTTGCATGATCTAGCTTTCTGACATTCTTTGTGTCACGCATCGTTTACGTTTTTACTAAAGAAGAGAAATAGGCGAATTTTTGCCACTTTTTTTTTTTTACTTTATCTTCTTTCTTTGCGCGATGTACGCCATCGATTCTTTCTTTTTCTCTGATGCTATGCAGGAAATAAAGTCTCCTTAATACGATGTAATTCTGTTTGTCTCAATCATTACACAAAAAATGACTCTAAAAGCCATGGTTTACAAAATCAGTGCCTATTTGTGCAAGAGAATAAAAGAAAAAAAACCAAGAAATACGATGGCATATGGATATAATATACTCGAATTTTAAATCTGAACATATCTCTTAATGGTCCGTAGTAAAATAGAAGGCTTTAAAGATAGCAAAGAATCTCAACATAAAATTTGAAAAGCCAAGACCGACTTACAAATCGGTATGAAATCATAAATAACCATATTTCTGGAGAAGTGACAGCAGTGAGCACCGAAGATGCAGTGTGTTGGAAAACCAGGATGCCTCCGCAAAATGCCAAAGTATATGTTGTTTCTGATATGTTCTCCTGCAATGTTGTCAAATGTGACTGTTCTTCAAAAAAATCAATTAATGTCATTCGCTATAAAAAGGAACAAATATCCTGGAGGGAAGTCCAGTAACGATCGAGTGCTTGAAGAAGTGCAGGCGACCCAAAATAATATGCTCCTTATGATTTGTAAATCATGAAATCCTACTGCCAGAAAAAAATTATGAGTTTGCTCTATGCATACAAACAAGACGCAAATTTGAATGAGTGGCTGATCGTTTCATCTAACAGATGCGTAACTTCCACCTGCAGGAAGAATCTGCAAAGGTAGAGCTGCTTGTGGATAACTGCCCAATTGATCCCAAAGAACTTTCAGGATTTTAAAAACATTCATGCAGATATTTGGCAACAGACTCCAAGTGTGTCCCGGCAGAAGGACCAAGGCACAATTAAGGTCAGAAAACAAAACTACCAAAAGTGTTTAGTTCAGAGACTCATAAACCCAACAGCAGGCATCTTTCATTTAGCTGAGCTGAACAGAATGCAGCCCCAGTACATTGGGACAGCGTCAAACCAAACACAAATGCAACACTTTCCCCGAGGCCTATTTTACAACATACAAAAGTGATGCTCAACGCAAGGAATTGGATAGCCAACACCTGTATCAATACTGAATTGATGAGAGCCATCGCGTTGAATAAACCATATATTCCTGTAAGAGTAATTGACATTGACATTGAAATCGACAAAACAATGAGTATAAACAACTATGGAAGTTTAGAAGACTTTATGAAAAGTTCAAAAAAAGATATTCTTTGTGCTTATGACTCTAAGAACTAAACAAGTAAGGGCATGGATGTCGACGAACCTAAACCGCCGCCTATTTTGACATTAGCCCCACCAGTGGCGGAGAGGTTCTGCTCTCGAAGCTGGTAGACGGAAGGTGCTGGGTTCGAACCCAATCGCGCCCGTCGGCCTAACCGTTTCGGAGTTTTCGTGGTTTTCTTCGAAACCGTGGATTTCCATGCGTAAATACGGGTTAGGATCCCTTAGAAAGACCCCCACGAAGGGCACTCCCCCTCAGGGCCTATATCCCACGTGTTGATAATTGGCCGTCATAAACACAAACCAAACCAAACCAAACCTATTTTGACATACGTTGTTGTTGCAAATGTCTTCAGTGTGTTGCACAGATGCGTCATAAAATTTTTTATGATTAGAAATGATCAGACTTGTTGTTAGTGAGGTTTTTAAATGTATGCTGTGTCACTACTATGTTTTATAATTCACGTTATATACAAAAACTAAACAAAATTCTTAAAGATTACAGAAATACAAATGTGGTTGTATAATTCGTTTATGTTTTCTGTGTTTTACTTACTTTTTGTCATAAAACAATATATATATATATATATATATATTTTACACTAAGATAGTTTTTTGGCTTATTATATTAAAACGTAAAGACTGATTTTATGGTACTCATTATCACGAGTACTAAATGTGATTTTAATAAGAGGATTGTGCTGCAAAGATTTAATATTTTTGGTGTGTGTTAAAAAAAAATTAGTCTAGTAGGAACATTATTTTTGCTGTTTTATTTTTGGATGTAATGTATTAATAAACAACGCGGTCTTATTTCAATACATATTTATTTTCGGCTGTTATTTCAGCAGGTCCTATAAAAACAAATTATGAGTTAAACTTGAATACAGTTAAATTTCATTTTAAATATGAGTAAAAAGTCCAATTTTCGACCGTAAACATTTTAATGAAGCTCAAAAGTTTATTTAGACGATTAGATGTTTAAATAAGCTTAGTTCCCAGAACAGTATACAAATCACATTTAATACGCGATCCCACTTAATACGCAACTTTGGTCCAGTCCCTTGAAACACGTCTTAACCAGGTTCGACTGTAGTTATTAAAGTATTGAATTTTAAAGTGTAGGTGCTTTTTCTTCAACATTCTATAATATGAAAAGAGATAAAAGAAAAATTATATTTTTACTGTAATTAAATATATCTTACTTTTAATTTTATGTATTTGATATAAAAATGTTTGGAAATAAATAAATATATATACCTATATATATTGCATAAATTATTCTCAAATGTCTGTTGAATGAACATATATTCAGAATATTTCTGCAAGTAAAATTCTCCCTTTTATTTCTAAAGGGACTAAAGTTTTATATATAGCTATATGTAAAAAAAATCCTGCGAACTCCGACTTAGGGTTTGTGATAATCTAATTTAGATCCTTCGTAAGTAGAAAGAAAAAAAACACCCCACTCAGCCCGCACTTGTTTTCCTCACTCTCCTGCCGAGAGAGGTAATAAGATGAGAAGTGTCCCTCATGACCTATTGCAAAGTCCATTAATGGCACGACGGATTGTGTGACTCAGTGTTAGGTTAGGGTGCCTGTGTGATCAATCATGCCAATCACAGCTCCGCTTGACACTCACTTACGACGTGAATGCCACTGGATTTTTTAACGCCCTTCCGTGATAAGCTATGTAGATTTTTCAATGTCCCCCGGCCAGTAACATCACAATAAAGTGTAAACTTAGTACTATCATTTGTCTTCTGACCTACTTAATATTCATTTGAATGCGTTTTAAATGAAAGAACGCAACATACAAGTGAATGACCCCCTCTGAACTAAAACTAGTAGTTTAAACGATTAACTTTGTTCTATTTTCCAAATATGCATATCATACATTAAATTAGGTAGAAGAGTATACATATTTTATAATACCTATAAAGATTTACTGAATTAATTATAAGAAAATTTCGAACTGAGAAATAGGGACCAGAAGTAATTAAGAACTCTTAAGAAAGTATAATGTATTTCATTCAAAAATGTTTTATAATAAAATTAACTTTCAAAAGACCTATCTGTACTATACGAATATATACTCGTATACAGGGTGTATCTGAAATACTTCAACAAACTTAGAGGGATGATAATACTCATGAAGATGAACAAAAAATGCAATGAAACATGGGGTCGCAAATGACGTTTAAAGGAGGAAAATCGACAAAATGCGTCTGGAAATGGACAAACTGAGACAAGAAAGAAACAGTCCAGAAAATTATTTATTGCACAGAATAGGTACAACGTAGCTCGTGATGTCTAGAGATAACAAATATTTTACAACAATTGGTCAAAGTGTCCACCACGGACACAGAGTACATCTACGGAGGAACGTCTGGCGAGCCCGCTCGAAGACTTCGGGAGTCCTACATATGTGGATTCCTATTCACAAATTTGTTTGGCTTTTTTTTCCAAGTTTTTGTTATATCTTTCTGACCGGATATGCACAAAGTGAAAAGAAACCCAGCTTCGTGCTACTAGTCAGTTCTGCAGAAAAGCAGCGTGGGAGATTTCGATATTTTTATTAGTTTTGCAATTTTTACCCTTTAAACGTAATTTGCGACCCCATGTTCCATTGCATTTTTTGTTCGTCTTTATGAGTACTATCATCCCCCTAAGTTTGTTGAAGCATTTTGGATAGACCCTGTATAGAAGTTTTATGGCAAAATATATTCAATTTTATTGTATGCAAACTAGGCGAATATGATAACAGCTGTGTCTCATTTATGTTGCAATAGTTTTGAAAATTTTGATTTGATATATTCAACAGCAAATAAATTTAAAAAAAAACAAAATAAAGAGAAAACATAAAAGAAAAAATTGTTAAATAATTTTTAAAAATATCTTCGCACCTTAAAGCAGCAGTTTAAAAAAAATTCTATATAACGGCATGTAAAAGTGCCTTAACACGAAATATGTTGAGATATCGTACATTATTGCAAGAATTACCAACTTAAAACCAGGTACTTGTCACAAATTCAGCTTCCTTTTTCACTGAAACCAAACCTTCGCCGAAATTTAAAATGTGACCGAAATTTGCCGAAAATACAACCGAACCTGTGGTAGAACACGATTTATAAGCAAATGAAAGGAAATCACATTCATTCACAAAATTTCCCAGCTTCAGGATATACCATCACACATTACTGTCCAAAAATCAGACTTAATTTCGTATTATGAAACATTCAGGGACACATATAAAAAAAATATGAAATATGGGGCATTCTCACAATCTTTTAACTTTTAAGTCCCTGTCTATATAATATTGTGTATAATTATGTCTGTGGAATACTGTCTATATAATGGTTCTTTATATACTTGAAATATTTCTTATCAACAGGTCATTTATATTTATATAATATATTCAAGAAATTTTTTTTCGTTTTTATATATTTTCAAATTTTCAATATTGATCAATATTATTTATTATATTCAATATAATCAATATGCATTTCAATAGTACTATTTTCAACAATAACAATCAATTACTTTACAGCCTTTTTTTTTCTCACTTTTTCAGTCTCATAATCTATAAGTTTTCAAAGGCGTGAATTCATATTACAATAAAGGCTGTTCTTTCATTTAATATTTTTCTAAATTATTTTAATTGAAAGTTAATTTGAAATGCAGAATGTTTGTAAGAGAAAATAATTCTTCTTACCTGTACAGGTGAGAGCGCTGGATCTTCAGAGTATCACGGAAGTTTCTGTATCCACTTTATCCTATTTTAACTCTGAAAAAGGTATTTTATTGAAGCGTTAGTGAGTGTGTATATGTAGTCACAGTGATCCAGGCTTTTGACTTTAAACGAGATTATTATCTTTAATAAAATACAATTATTAATGCACTCTACATTTCTTGATTAATAGGTTAATATGTACTTGGTTAATATATACAATTTTAGCTTATCTTGATTAAATATGTGTTGCATTCTTGAGAGCCAAAGTTAGCTTCCCGAAAAGCGAATGCATGAAGTGACAGACAGAAACATATGTCCTTGTCACTCAAGAGATACGCCCTAGACTAAGATGAAAGGGTTTCTTTAGTAGAAGCAAGGGCTCTTGATCGAACACTCATTTCACAATGGAAATCTGCTGATCACTGCTGAAATGGAGTCTATCAAAGTCCAGCAAGACAGTTCTGCTTTCATAGTCTTTCAAAGTTTATTTGTGGTGCTGCCATCTATAGGAATATTAAGCAGTTGCATTGTCACAGACAGCTGACGCAAATGAAGACTGGATTATTATGCGTAATTGTCCGGTCTATAAGAATTGTTTGAAGTTTGTCCGTGAAGTGTCGCCACCTGCCGCATATTTCACAAAACGAAAAGTCGAAACATATTTTGAACTATTTCCGACATTCCCCCTTTTCGACTGAGTCTTGTGGTGGGAGAAGTTGGAGTTGATTCCTTAGGTGTTCGAAGTGAGGTTTGGGGATTGGTTTGGTAAGGGCATCGGCGATCATTCTCTTTGAAGGACAGTACACTAGTGTAATGACACCGTTTTCTTTCAAGTGTCTCACATTATGGTATTTGATAGACACATGTTTCACCCTAGATTGATGTTTTTCATTATCGCTCAGCTTTATACAGGCGGTATTGTCCTCGTAGATGGTAATCGGTAAAGTCTGGTGTAGTTCCAAATCTTTTAGTAGATTGATTATCCGTTGAATTTCTTGAGTCGCGTTTGAAACGGATATTCTGCCTCTGCGGTGGACAAAGCCACGCAGTTTTGTTTTCGTGATGTCCAGGACAGGAGATTGTTTCCTAATTTTAATACGTTCCCGGTTGTGGACTTCCTGTCTTCTCGATCTCCTCCCCAGTCAGAGTCACAATAAACTGTTAGTATGGGTGGCTTTTCTTTGTCTATAACTAGTCGTAAGTACTTTGTGGTTCGCAGATATCTTATTACTTTTTCCACAGCATCCCAGTCAGCCTTTCTGGGAGTTTCGTTTTTCCTTCCCAGAATGTTCACCGTAGCAGCAATGTCTGGTCTGGTCAACGTGGCTACGTACAGGAGTGCTCCCACTGCCTGCCTATACTGTTTGTTATTATTTAGCGGTTCGCTGTGTGCGTCTGTATTGAAATAATCCGTGCTCATGGGTGTGTATGTTGGTTTAGAGTTTGACAATTTAAATTTTTCCGCTATTTCATCGATTTTATTTTCTTGGTCTAACTCAAGGTTTCCGTTGTCTAGCCTTTTAATATTTATCCCAAGAAATTGTGATACCTCCCCAAGATTCTTTATTTCGCATTCCTTAGATAACTCTGCGTGTATTTTGCGTGTGTTTTCTTCGCTTGCGGCGACTAAAATGTCGTCTACATATACGATTATATAGGAAATGTCCCCATTTTCATTCCTTTTATACAAGCACTGATCTGAATCACACTCTCTAAAATTTAAATTTCTTAACGACTTATTGATTTTTATGTACCAAGCCCTTGCGGCTTGTTTGAGGCCATATATTGCTTTTCTCAGTTTGCATACTTTCTCTTCCTCCCCCTTGACTACATATCCCTCGGGTTGCGTCATTAGGACTTCCTCGTCTAAATCTCCGTGTAAAAACGCTGTCTTTACATCCAGGTGAGTAACTTTTAAATTTTTATACACGGCGGCATTTAGGAAGCTTCTGATTGTGGTGTGCGCTACCACTGGTGCGTATGTTTCATCGTAGTCGCTTCCGTACTTTTGAGAGTAACCCTTCGCGACGAGTCGCGCCTTGTACCTCTCTACTTCTCCGCGTGCATTATATTTTGTCTTAAATGTCCATTTGCACCCTATGGTGCGTTTTCCTGGTGTGGGGTTCACCAGTTCCCAAGTATTATTTTTCTTTAATGATTTTATTTCCTCATTCGCGGCCTCAATCCATTTGTTTTTAATTTTAGCGTCTCTGATGTTGTTTACGTCTTCCCAGTTTTTCGGATCTTGTACTTTACAGACATTCGCACTTATCCCGTAGCGGTTAGGGGGGACACCTCTGTTATTTCTCAGTGATCTCCGCGGTTCAGCGGTACTTTGCTGCGGAGTATTGTTTTGATTTTGTTCGTCATTATCTAGCTCAATCTCTACTAATTCAGTAGGTGTCTTCGCGTCATTTTCGTTTTCGTCATCTTCATTTACTCCGTTCTCAAAGAATTTTACCGTTCGCGATATTATTACGTTGTTTCCCCCTGTGTGTATTCTGTACCCTTTGCTTCGGTTATCGTATCCTAATAGAATACCTTGAACGGCCTTTTTGTCAAATTTGGATCTCTTCGATTCCTCGACATAGGCATATGCCTTACATCCGAAGGTCCGTATATTCGATAAATTAGGTTTTCTGTTATTCCACAGCTCGTAAGGCGTTCTATTGTTTTCGTTTGCCTTGGTGGGCAACCGATTTATGAGGTATGTCGCTGTAAGTACGGCTTCGCCCCAAAAGTGGTTTTGTAAATTCGCGTCAGATAACATGGTGCGCGCCATTTCGACTATAGTTCTGTTTTTACGTTCGGCAACGCCGTTCTGCTGGCTACAATATGGTACGCTTAACTGATGTTCTATGCCGTTTTCTGTCAGGTAACTTTCAAAACTATCTCCCAAATACTCCTTCGCGTTATCGGATCTGATCGCTTTTATAGTTTTTCCGAATTTGTTCTTCGTCAGGGCTACAAATTCTTTAAGTTTTGTTATGGCTTCTGACTTATGCGAAATTAAATATATCATTGTAAATCGGCTATAGTCATCGGTAAAGGTTATGAAATATCTTTTCCCACTGAATGTTGGCGATCGCACCGGCCCGCATAAATCTGAATGAATTAAATTTAATGTTTCCTTTGATCTGTTAGTGGCGGATTTGGGGTAGGGTGCGATTGATAGTTTGCCCTCAATACATTCTTTACAAACAGTTTCATGTTTACAATTGTGTATTTCTATACCCTCGGCTAGTTTGTGTTTTGTGAGATATTTTATTGCTTCGAAATTTTTATGTCCTAGCCTTTTGTGCCAAATGGATATGCAATTTTTATTGTCACAAGATGTTTGTGTCTGCGCGTTATATCCGTAGTCATTTTTGGGTTATAACTCATATAAATTATCATTTAATTTTGCCGTTAAAATTGTTTGGCTATCCTTTACAAATGAGCATTTCTGTTTTTCAAATATTACCTTAATATCATTCTCTGTGGCTCTTTTGACAGATAAAAGGTTACTTTGCAATTCGGGACAATATAGTACATTTTTAAGAGTTATGGAATTTTGTGAGTCTGTATTTATATTCACGTCTCCCAGACCCTGTGAACATAGCCGCTTTCCGTTCGCTATGGTTATTTCGCCAAAGTTTCCTGGCATAAAGTTTTGTAATTTGTGTTTCGTAGCTACAACATGCCTTGTGCATCCAGAGTCGATTATAAAAGTATCTTCCACCGAGGTTTGTGCTAAGGTTCGCGGTCACTTGTTCGTTTTCAGGGATTTTTTCTTCTGAGGATTTGTTATCATTTCTGGGAATCAAATTTTTTTCATTATCACTATCTTCAGCCTTGCTTCCAAAGCAAAAATTCGAGGTTTCCTTGGGGTTATTTTGGGTATTTTTGTAACTGTTCGTGTTATTTCTATAGTTGTTCGGATTGTTGAATGCTTTGCCCCTGTTCCAGTCATTTCTTGCGTAATTATTATGCTGGTTTTTATTTTTCAGGTGATAACACTCATTTATTGTATGCCCCTGCTTTTTGCAGTAACCGCAGTATTTTTTAATTTTGTTTTTGTTTGTTACTTTATATGCAGTTTCACGCGCGTGATAATTTGTTCCCTGATTCTCACTCCTGTGTCTGTATTCATCAGATAATTTATTCTTTACGAATTCTAAAGTTAAATCACTTTCGTTTCGAGCTTCAAGACCTATAATTAAGGGGTCATAGGATTTAGGTAGACTGCACAATAAAAGTGCAGCAATGTGAGTCTCGGGTATTACTTCCCCAATGGCGTATAATTTGTCGCGTAAAGTTAATATATCGTTGATATGTTGGTTCATATTTCCACCGTCGCATAACTTTTTTGAATAGAGTCTCCTCAACAGAAACAACTTAGAGGATAAGGTGGATCTTTGGTGGACTCGCTTAAGGGTATCCCAGATTTCCTTGGCAGTTTTTAAATGCCGAATGTGGACAATCTGAGAGTCATCTATGAATAAATTTATTGTGGCACGGGTTTTGGCGTCTTCTTTTCGCCAAGTATCGTCTGGAGTGAGTGGGGGCGTGTCGATGACGTAACTAAAGAGATCCTCTCTGGTTAGTAGCATTTCTAGGCGAAAAGCCCAAAGATCATAATTGCTATTAGAAAGTTTCTCTACCAGGGATATTTCCTTTGCTGCAGAAATTGCCATGGCTTATCGTTAGATTCTACCCTATTTTTTTTTTTAATTATCTATATTTTTTTGTGCGTATTGTTTATGTATATTTGTTCACCAATGTTACACTATCACACATAATATTAGTAAAATATCAATGTCTATATTTTATGCGTATTGTATATATATGTATTTTCTTATTAATGCCACACTATCATACACAATGTAATATTACTGTCTATATAATGGTTCTTTATATACTTGAAATATTTCTTATCAACAGGTCATTTATATTTATATAATATATTAAAGAAATTTTTTTTCGTTTTTATATATTTTCAAATTTTCAATATTGATCAATATTATTTATTATATTCAATATAATCAATATGCATTTCAATAGTACGATTTTCAACAATAACAATCAACTACTTTACAGCCTTTTTTTTTCTCACTTTTTCAGTCTCATAATCTATAAGTTTTCAAAGGCGTGAATTCATATTACAATAAAGGCTGTTCTTTCATTTAATATTTTTCTAAATTATTTTAATTGAAAGTTAATTTGAAATGCAGAATGTTTGTAAGAGAAAATAATTCTTCTTACCTGTACAGGTGAGAGCGCTGGATCTTCAGAGTATCACGGAAGTTTCTGTATCCACTTTATCCTATTTTAACTCTGAAAAAGGTATTTTATTGAAGCGTTAGTGAGTGTGTATATGTAGTCACAGTGATCCAGGCTTTTGACTTTAAACGAGATTATTATCTTTAATAAAATACAATTATTAATGCACTCTACATTTCTTGATTAATAGGTTAATATGTACTTGGTTAATATATACAATTTTAGCTTATCTTGATTAAATATGTGTTGCATTCTTGAGAGCCAAAGTTAGCTTCCCGAAAAGCGAATGCATGAAGTGACAGACAGAAACATATGTCCTTGTCACTCAAGAGATACGCCCTAGACTAAGATGAAAGGGTTTCTTTAGTAGAAGCAAGGGCTCTTGATCGAACACTCATTTCACAATGGAAATCTGCTGATCACTGCTGAAATGGAGTCTATCAAAGTCCAGCAAGACAGTTCTGCTTTCATAGTCTTTCAAAGTTTATTTGTGGTGCTGCCATCTATAGGAATATTAAGCAGTTGCATTGTCACAGACAGCTGACGCAAATGAAGACTGGATTATTATGCGTAATTGTCCGGTCTATAAGAATTGTTTGAAGTTTGTCCGTGAAGTGTCGCCACCTGCCGCATATTTCACAAAACGAAAAGTCGAAACATATTTTGAACTATTTCCGACAAGTACATATTCGTCTTTTTTTTTTCCATATACTGGGGAACATTCCATTGCAGGTTACATAACAGTATTAACGAGATAAATAAGTTTTGGACGATGTTGGAAGTCCAAAAACTAGGAAAACTCCTATACCGTCCCGTGTCCCTGATGCTGATTTTTAAGTTTGGAGCTGTCTGTATAAAATTCGTTCAATAAAAGTAATTCGATGTAATCTTTTTCCGAAACTGGGACAATTGTTTTATATAAATATGTAGCAAAAAATCAACCTTCACACATTTTTATGGTTGATATTACTTTTTGAACTCTGTCCCTGAGTTTTAGATTCCTTACCCTCCCTCTTGCTAAAGTTATACAGAAAGTCACTTCAGATGCAGCCACAGATTTTTTTAAAGTTTTTTCTCATGCAGAAGTATGCTAGAGAAAGAATGTCTAAAATTCTTTGACAGGAAATTTACTGCAGAATTTAAATCAGTATTTAACCCTCCGAGCGTCTTGCAAAAGGCTAAAATTGTAATGTTGTTTTCTTTGCATTTTGTTTTAAATGCTAAGAAAATATGATTCTTTCAACATTATAAAAAAAAAACTCAATTACAAATATGAATGTAATCCGTGAGAGTATTAATCATTCTTCAATGTATTTACAATTCATTCAATCTATAGAATTTTATTATCTTAAATATTGCTTGTATTGCTGTGAAACCTGGAGCCTGGTGAACGGAATATTACGTCCCAAACACTCAGAGGGTTAAATATCAATTTCAAGCATTGTGGCTTTATTGGTAGTCTTACCGTCCCCAAGGTTTATTCCTGTAGTTTTCGATGTAATTTTTTTTTTTTTAATTATTTAATCCAAGCTAACAACTGTTTCTAAAAGTCTATGAACATTGTGGCTGTCACTGAGTCTTAACATGATTTGCCTAAAAATAGTAATAATTTTCCTTACCGTCCCATCCTTACAAACCCTTTTTCCCCCTTATCGTCACTTTTTCCTATACTATCCCCTTTTTTTTCCTTTCGTCCCTTCTTTAACACCCTTTTAAGACAATGTTATACCAAAATTTTGTACTAAAAATACTACATTGTTATTATTTCTTATTTGAATGTCCTTCACAGCGTTTAAAATATTCAGGAAAATTCCTTTTTTTTCTATTAAAAAAATAATCTCTTGTGTGATAAATATTGCCATAATTCATATGATGTGCCCTTGAATAGTATTTAAAGTACAATTTAAAATAAATAAATAAATAAATGAGTTTGAAAGTACCTTGTCCCCTTAAGTACATTTAATTGCAAATCCCTTTTTGTTTATTATGTCTGCACGACTTTAATTAAAACGACGGATATATGTGTTTTTATGCACAAATACTTAAAAGAAACTATAAAAATAGACAGGGAAATATATTGATTCGTAATTTAGTAGACACATTTTTTTTTCTCTTTTTCTTATCAGTCTGCAGGTAAAAGCAAGAGAAACTTTTTTTTTCCTTTTTACTGGGGAGGAACATTAAAATCAGTACCCGTAGGGCAACGGAGATCCTAATGTGTCACCTGATAACACTCTTACCCATTATCCAAAAGATAGACTTGTAACACTTCCTATATCCTGACTTGTACATGAAATATGAAACAAAGATTAAACAATTCACCGCCTTCGAGCCAAATATTGATCTATCACTTCGTTCACTATGCTTGCCAAAGGAGATTTGCACGCCATTGTGCCTACGATATTTCATGTGCAAATAAATTTTTACCGTTACAAATTGCTAATTTTAATTGAAATTATGGTTCTTAAATAACTCTTTTTTACCCTCAAGATTTTAAAGCACTATAGTTTTCTGTTACAGCACTTTTCAAAGCTTATATTATCTAATATACAAAGTGTGTTACAATAATTAAAAAAAAGTGTACCTACGTTTCGATCGATTATGTACTAACTCTTTCTCTTTCACATGATTTTAAAGCACTGCAGTTTTTTGTTAAAACGCTATTCAAAATTTTATTATCTAATATAAAAAGTGCGTTAAAACAATAAAAATGTATCTACCTTTTTATTGTTTAATGGAGTTTCTTTAACTGCTGCTTATTACGGGATCATTCCATATAAATTGGTCTAAATTTGGATGCAGTTCCTGTTCTATCCCCTTCAATTTTTATGTAATCCAAAAGAACGTACATTCTAAGATGGAGATCTGCAAACTTTCAAAATCAGAAGTAGTATAGTTGGGCCACCAGGGGTCCTTCTGTAAAGTTCTCTGTTTAACGGTCGCATGAAAACCCAACATGAAACGAAAATTTTCTTGTCAATTAATGTGTGCAATTTTCAGTAGTACAAATTGTAATCTAATCAGAAGATATAATCCGTTTGAGATATGGGCTTTTAAAAATGGAATTGAATTGATGAAAATTCCTTTGAAGTGAATAGTAGTGAACATTTAAAACTAGAATCGCGGGAAATTTTACTCAAGTTTAAAAAAAAAAAAAAACATTTTAAAGCAGAATTTTTATTTAAAACTATTAAACTTAGTTATTTAATATATTTTTACACAACCTATATGTAATTTATTTTAGAAAAAAAAATATGGTTCGAACCAACATCTATTCATATGATACTGATCAAAATGACCCGTCATCGCTGTCCTAGTTTTAAGCAGGAAGGAAACACCTTCAGGAGAACTGTGCTAACTTTATAGGTAATTGATGAACTGGCAAAGTGGCAAATTTTTTAAGCAATTTTTTCAGTACTTACAGCTTGTTGAAGTAAAGGAAAAATTTACCTTGGCAAGACGTATGGCCTAGTTTGAACTACGTAATGACGGAGATATTGATTTGTGATCTTTTAGTAGTGGAACTATGTTTTTTAGCACAACAAGCTGTACTAGATCACCTATTTTCAATAAGTAAGATTTCTTGTATCATGTGCAATAAGACTGCAAACTTGGTGATTTGATAGTTTTCTGCGACTGTGAAGTAGTGAACTTCACAGAAGGACCCATGGTGACCCAAATATACAGAGTATCCCAAAAGTCCTTGACATATTTTTAAGTTAAATATAAAATCAAGTAATTTTTGTACAAGAGTGCGGTTTGTACTAAAATGCTTCTCACGATGAAAAATTTTCTTCAAGATAATGAAAATAATTAATTCCAAACTTCGATCATAGATGGCGCTACTTGTCCGTATGTTTGATTTCAGACATGCGCTTTTTCAAATTTTCAGATTAGTTTTGACGCTGTGACACATAAATGACGACTCCCAGCGAAAAAGCTAATTTCGCAGGTTTGTACTTCAAAACCAAATCGAAACTAATCCGCAAATCAGAAAGAACGCATGTTTGAAACCAAACATGCGGACAAGTGGCGCTATCTAAAATATGTTCGAAGTTTGGAAAATAAAAATATTCACTTGAAGAAAACTTTTCATCGTGAGAAGAATTTTTATCCAACCCGTGCTCCTGTACGACAATCATTTGATTTTATATTGAATTTAAAATGTGTCAGGGACTTTTGAGACACCCTGTATTTCTTCTGGCCTTCACAGTGTACAGACGTCCACCTTCAAGCTATATATATGTCCTGTAGCAAATTACATCAAAATTCATGGGGAACGACCAGAAGCTCCTAAGCCAGTTGACATGAAATGACACTATATCAAGTTGCCTACATGGCAGACCAGACAAAAAGGTGGATATTTTTTGAAAGTACATTTTCAGCTATGGTGTGCGCTTTTTAATTTTTTTAATATTACTTTGTGTATGTAAATTCTATAGATCACATATGGGGGCTGCACAAAAGATTCCGTGTACATTTATTTCTGTTTGATGGCGGAAATTGATAAAGGGAAGTTTTGAACTGTGTTAGGCGATTTCTAACTGAACTAAATTTTAGCGTACTATGTATGCTATATGTATTTAGCATACTATGTATTTATTTTTTAAAAATATATAGTTCATGTAATGGGCTACACATAAAATGTGAATATTTTATCGACTGCAGATAGTAAATGCTGAAATTCGGCTTTTCAGTGTTTTGCGAGCTTTACAAATTTTTCAAGAGGAATTTCAACAATCTTCAAGTATGCGAACTCAAAATTACAGTTCATTCTGCCAATTAATTTTCTAGTTTTGCTTAAAAAAACTACTCCAATTGTAATCTGTCCTGCAACGATTTCAAATAATTTCAAGAATAGCAATTACAACCTTTAAACCTTTATCATTTCGGAACTACCTCGCCAAATGACTTCCCGTTTGGTATCGCAAAGTAAAATGTATTAAAGAATCCAAATACGTTGTCAAAATCAGGTGTCCGTATTGAAAAATTAATGTATGCAAACAGCACCCTAAGATTATTTGTGTACATAAAGTAAAAGAAGATATAATTTCTGGTCGAATGGTTGATTTAGTTTTTTTTTAAATATAATTTAATAAATATAATGTATGGGTGTTTTTTTTCCGGCGAATGTACGTTTTTAACATATTTTCAAGTAATCATATTTATGTGAGTATGTTGATCATGTGTACATATATCAGAATATCATGTGCTGTAGCGATACATGGTACAAAATGCGATTTAATTTCGGATATTTTCCTGTCTGTTCATGTATCATTTGTCATATAGGCGATTTCTTCTCCTTTTAGAGAAGATTGTACAAATATAATACTGATATTCTATTTATTAATGAACATTTATAATTTCATGAACATTTTTTAATGTTCATGGTTGCATGTTAGAAAATGGCCTTCTTAGATTAGAAAATCACTCATTATAGTGGAATATAAAAGCATAATTAAAGTAATGTACACGATGCAAAAAGAAGAAAATAAGCCTAGGTTATAATTTTTGTTTTCCAATTATTATTATAACTTTTAATATGAAACATTAATTGTACTATTTCATGTTATACTCGTGTTCACACTATATTCTATTATATTCTATTTTATTTAAGAGTTGAAGCCGGTATTGAATAACTTAAAAATTTCTATATCATTGAAACAAATATTTAAAAACTATTTTTTATTAGTAAAACTAATTTTTCTATTTGTAATTATTTCTTTCGAAATAGACACTTTTCTAATGCATTATGTACCTTTAAAAGTACACGGTCCCTTAACCTGGAAAAATGCAAGTATGATTTTATTCTAGATGACCAGAAAGAGCATAGTTTATTACATTCATTTGTAAAAAGATTAAATTTTTAATTACAGAATTACACAGAAATTTTTGCCGATTTATTTTTGGCTCTTTTTTATTTAAGAGGAAAAATTGAATCGCTTCAAAATTTTAGTACTCTTTACGCACATGAAAATCCAATTTTATTCTTTAGAAATTAAAATCGAAAGTGAAAGGGTAATTTTCGAGCACTTCAGCATTGTGTATTTCAGCGTGCTAATGAGTAACATGGTGAGTATTATGCATTTTAAGTAAGCTTTTCACAGAATGGCATTTACAAAACAGGTGAACATTATAACTCCGTCAATTTTAATGAAATCAACTCGGATCTTTTTGAAAATTAATCGTAACACCCATATATTTCAAAAACAAGGCTGCTTTATTTTGTCATCTGCCCTGAGCTTTCTACTGAACCGATTTTACTTATTATTTTTTAATGAAAGCTGCTCATCTGTAGATGTGCCAACACTAGCTAATTAAAAAAAAAAAAAATCCTATTTTAATATTTTAAATTTACTAGGGGGCTCTGCCAACACCGTCTCGCTATATATAGACATGCCTTCCGACGGTCATAAAAAGTAGCCCGTGACGTCACTGAAGGAGTTCCAAGTTTTTCTCCACTCACCCCCGAAATCCATTGAGAATTACTGAATCCCGCGCTGATTTGAATGTTTTCCGTTGTGTGTGACGCTATTGGGAATGGATTGCAATACGTTCCATAGTTTGTTTTAAAATATTTTATTACTTATAAATAAAAACAGTTTCGTAAAGATTAGATACAGCTTGCTGCATAGCACACTAATGAAATTATACCAGCTGGGATGGTTATAGAGCTGAATGTAAATAATTCAATTCCAGTTCTATAGCTAGACTAGCTAGTTTTCCTCCTGCATTCTTTTGGATATATAAACAGCAAAACGAAGTAGTAAGTAATTAATGATTTAATATTATTTGAATTTTTCTTACCCATTAAAGTGTCTAATCTGTGTTGATTGTTTTTGTGAAGAAATATGCTCATTTTATTTTTAAATAACTATTTCTACTTGAATTGCATTTGATTTTACTGAAAGAATAAAATTTTGTAATGGAAAATTAATTTTATAAATAAAATAAGAGCTTTTTAAAAGGCTTTAATTACTGAATATTAACTCCAAATTATGTGGTTAAAATGTCAAACATACCTATGATTTAAAAACAAAACAAAATACAGTTTCTTTTAAATAAAACTAATAATGCTTTTTATATGAGTAATATTAAAAATAATAATAATAAAAGTTCGAAAAATGTTTGGTTTGAAAACTATTCATCATTAGTCTTGAAAAGGAAAATTTTAAATACAAGAATCCTAGTAAAAATGTTACTGGCGAATTACTTTTTGTTGGATACTCATTTTTATAATAACTATTTACATTAAGGTTAGACCTGCATTTGTTTCACTGAAAGAATAACATTTTGATAATTGAAAATTAATATTATAAAAAAGCAATTGAATTATTTTAAAAGCAGTAATTGCTGAATTATTGACGTGATATTATGTGGTTAAAATGTGAAGTATGTCATAAAAATCATGAAAAAATATTTAATAATATATTCATCTAATGTAAAAAATAAGTCAAATGAAATGTCATGTAATAAAATTTAGTATGTATAAATAAATGTTAAAGGTATTTACTATTTTATAATTCATTGAAATGATATAATATTTTACTGTAATATAACCGCAAGAAATATATTCTCTCAGAAAAAGAAATTGTTTTTTACACCATTTCAAAAATTTCGGAAATTTTACCCCTCTATACATGATAAAAATAAAATATATGGTGAATCATATCTGTGAATGTAAGCATACGAGTATATTTTAATCTCAAACTTTTAATTTAAAAAGTACAGATTATTATTCTCATTTATCAAATGTTCTTAATTTTTAAAATTCATAGTGAAATAATTAAGGTTGAGTTCAATGTAACTTTTTTTTATATTTCTAATATATACAAAAGTATGTATATTACTTATTGTACTCACATTTTTTATGGTTTAAAGGATATGAATTGTATGTAATATATATTGCTGAAATTAATTATGAAGGCGAGAGGTTAAATTTTTATAGTAAAAAATAATGAAAACATATTTAATAATACATTCATCTAAAGTAAAAAATAAAATAAAAATTTAAAACTAGTATGTATAAATGTTGCAAATACTTATTATTTTATATTTTATTGAAATGATCTATATTTATTTGAAATATAACTATACGGAAAAAATATAATAAATCACCTTTTCCAGGAGCGAAAACAATAAAATTGTTTTCTATCACTTCAAAATTTTCGGAAATTTTACTTCTCTATATCTGATGAAGCTAAAACATATGTGTGAATGCAGCCATATATTTTAATTTCAGACTTTTCATTAAAAAAATATATATAGATTATTATTATCCTCTATGAGAATAATAAGATTTATTTTTACAGTTCATAATGAAATGGAAGAGATAAATATTACTTTTTATATATCTTTATTAAATAAACAAAACTTTATTACTTATCAAAGTATTTATATTTTCTTACATGTTATTAAATAAGAAAAAGGTTACTTATTCGTAAATAGTAGTACTTATTTTAAAATAATTATTCATCAGGGGTATGTCTAGGATTTTCTTACATGGTCCTTTTTTGCGGAATTGTGAACAGTTTTTAATATTTTTGAAAAATCTAATCTCAATTTCGTGAATTTCAATTTATCGTCATATATAGGTTTCTGTTTATATTTTTAATAATATTATTTATGTCTAAAATAGCTCTGTAATAGATATTTTGGTTAATTTCATCCGTTTCGTTATAGGTTAAATTTTATTTTAAAATTATTGAATTTGCGAAAGTTTAAGTTTGGATACGTGAAAGTTTTACTTTTAATACAGTGAATTACTGCATACTAACTCGAAATGTTGTGATTGAAAAGTGAATTTAAAATGAAAATCAATTTGATGAAATCTTTTGTTTGAAATTAATTTTTTTGTTAGTCGTAATTTTCTTTTTTTTTTTTTTTTTTGAATTCACGATTACCAATAAAACTTTTACTAGCAAATTAATCTTTTTCAGATACTTATTTTGAAATAACTATGTAATGTTTGTATAATACATGTAATGTTTGAACTACATTTGACTTCATCGAAAGAATAAGATTTTAAAATTGAAAATTAATATTATAGAAAAAAATATTTAAAAGGAAATTTTTGAATATTAACTCGAAATTGATTAAAATGTGAAATATTTCTATTATTAAAAAAAAAAAAAAAAAAAAAAAATCAAAATTTGGTGTGTATAAATATTAAAGGTGCTTTTATATTTTGTTGAAATTGAAAAAAAATATTTCAAAGGAAATTTCTGAATATTAACTCGAAATTGATTAAAATGTGAAATATTTCTATTATTAAAAAAAAAAAATCAAAATTTGGTGTGTATAAATATTAAAGGTGCTTACTATTTTATATTTTGTTGAAATGATATCTTTAATTGTAACATAACTATTAGAAATAATATCATATAATATTAGAATAGAAATAATATATAATTTATTGTATATATATATAATAAACTAGCTTTCTGAGAGGGAAAAATATAAAATTCTTTTCCACTGCTACAAAATTTTCGAAAATTTTATTATATTTTAATTTTAGGCATTTAATTTTAAAAGCATAGATTATTATTATCCTCTATGAGAAGTATTTATTTTTTACAGTTCACAGTGAGATGGATGATACAAAAATTACTTCATTTATATTTCTGTTAAATAAATAAAACTATATTATTTTTCAAGGTACTCGTATATATTTTTTTAACCTGTGATTACATAAGACAAAGATTATTATTCGTAAACTGGAACATACAGTCGTGGCCATAAGTTTAGGACCACCACTGAAAATTAAGATCCAGACAATAAATTGAATACTTACTCGTTAGTAAAATTATAAGCTCTGTTTAATATATGAATATTACATTTCTACGCATATAAATCGCATACATTAAACACAAATTTTACAGAAAAATAAATATTTTTTTGGTCCGCCGTTAGCTTTTATTACGGCCTGCAAACGTTTTGGCATGCTCTCTACCAGACTTCGGCAGTATGCAGCTGATAATTCATTCAACCAAACTTCCTTAATTGCTTTTTCCAGTTCTTTAGCACTTGTTGGCTATTTCTCAGAGACCTTGTGCTTTAAGAGAGTCCGTAAGTTTTCAATTGGATTCAAATCGAGACTGTTTCCAGGCCAGTCAAGGATTTGAATTTTCTTCGTCTTCAAGAACTGAGTAACAATTTTAGAGCGATGACATGGTGCACCATCATGCCTAAAAATTGTGCATTTATGAACGGCCATGTGTAATTATAACTTCTCCTTCAACAAATCCACCTATTTTTTGCCATTCATAGTCGTTCCTGGAGATAGGAAGAACAATGCAGCCGTTCCGTTCACTGACATTCCACCCCAAATCATGACACTTGGGGAGTGTTTAACAGTTTGTAAAGTGTAACGTTCATCGAATCGCTTTTCATTAGGTCTATGGACATAGTACTTGCATGTAGAGAACTGCTCTATGATAGATTCGTCCGAAAAAAACCCGTTGCCACTGACGAATTGTCCATTTGGCATGTTTCTTGGCAAAGTCCAAGCGCTTAGCTGTCATGGCCGCTGTTAACCTGGTATTTTTTTCGCAGGTTCATGGAATTTTAAATGAAAGTCGTCGAACAAACGCCGACTTACTGTTCTACGACTGACATCCGCACCTTTTGCAAGCAGTACTGGCCGTATCTTGCTTGCAGAACTCATTGGAGAACGAACTGCTATTCTCCTAATGAAGTGTTCATCCCTAGCTGTGGTTTTACGAGCTCGACCACACCTTTTGGCATCAACATAAGTTCCTGTTTCTTTAAATTCATTCTTACTACGTCTTACTAGTTCACTAATTAATCGTTCAGAATATCCTTCATTGTGAAGAATAACAATTTGTGCACGCTGAGCTTCAGAAACTGACGATTTTTGACCTATTTTCATGGTTTTTCAAAACTTGTAAAACAAGCAACAATTGCATCTGCGACGTTTATTACTCAAAGATCAAACGAAAAGTAAATATAGTACTCTACTGCCAGTCGGAATGACACCATCTAACGCAATCGATTTGATTAATGACGTTGTCGGTGGTTTCAATTGTAAAAACACTAGTTTCTGCACTGTGGTCCTAAACTTTTGGCCAAAACTGTATTTTAACTCTTTGTATCTGATGAAACTAAGAAAATATAATAAGACATATTTGTGAATGTAACCGTATATTTTAATTTCAGGCTTTTCTTTTATAAAGTATAGATTATTATTATTATTTTCTATGATAAATACTTATTTTTTACATCTCATGAGATAGATGAAATGAAAATTACTTCTTTTATATCCCCATTAAATAAATAAAACTATATCTTTTCTTATCTTGATTATATAAGACAAAGAATACTTATCTTTTCTTACCTTCATTATATAAGACAAAGTGGTACTTATTTTTAAATAATTATTCATATAAAATTTTAGGCTGTATATGATTGTATTAAAGGAATAAAATTTTATAATTGAAAATTAATATTATAAATAAAAATTGGATTATTTAAAAGGCATTAATTACTGAATATTAACTTGAATTATATTATTAAAATGTGAAATATTTCCATAATTAAAAAACAAATCAAAATCCGTTTTATTTTAAATAAAATGCCTTTCATAGTAAAATTTAAAATGAAAATCAATTTGATAAAATCTTTTGTTTGAAATTAATTTCGTTGTTAGTCGTAAAATAATAATAATAATAATAATAATAATAATAATAATAATAATAATAATAATTAGTGATTACCAATGAAATTTTTATTAGCGAATTATTCTTTCTCGGATAGTTATTTTGAAATAACTATCTATGCAATGTTTGAACTACATTTGACTTCACTGAAAGAATAAAATTTTACAATTAAAAATTAATATTATAAATAAAATAAAAAATATTTAATAGGAACTTTCTGAATAGTAACTCGAAATTAGAAAATATTTCTATTATTGAAAAAAATATATATAAATCCGTTTTGTTTTAATAAAACTATGAATGATTTTCATATGTTGTAAAATTTAAAAGGGAAATTTATTTTAAAGATTTTAAAATTTCCTATTGTTTGAAAATTAATTTTATTTTATTGCTTGAAAATTAATTTTATTGAAAACGAAAACTTTTAATCCGCGATTCCCAATAAAACTGTTACTGATGAATTATTCTTTGTTGGATATGTAATTTTAAATAACTATTTATATCAATATTTGAACTGTATTTATTTCCCTGATAGAATAAAATTTTATAACAGAAAATAATTATTATAAATAAAACAATAACTTTTTAAAGCTATTAATTATTGAATATTAACTCGGAATTATGTGGTTTAATTGTGAAATATCTTCATGATTAAAGAGAGAAAAAAAAAAAATTGGTGGATGTTTTTCGTATTCTGTAAAGTTTATAATTGAAGAAAAAAAAGAAAAAAAGATTGTTAAAATTTTGAATAAATCTTTATTTTTCCCGAAAATAATTCCAATTGTTAGGTATAAAAATAATTTTTTTGTATTGAAGATTCCCAGTAAAAAGGTTACTTGCGAATGACTTTTTGCTGTAATGCATTTTCTCCAAAGCACTTTATTCCCCGCCATATTTAATGGATGGATAGGCCTGTCTCTTCGAGACGGTATTGGCTCTGCCCCCTACGAGCTACTCTCGTCAACCCCCGTTCACACACCTCAGACTCTAACAGCAAGCTAATTTGATCGGCTTTAAAAAGATTTCGGAAGATTGAATTATAATTTGAATCTGACAATTATAATCTGACATAATTTTCACCAAACTTTTCTTTCTCTTTTTAATATTCACATAAAAATACTTTTGTTAGAAATGAAATATTATGATCATCTTAAAATATCAAATAAGTGTCTCGCGCAATTTTTAAATTTAAACTGTTTTGCAATATCATTTTTTGTTCATTTTACGTAATAAGTGTAATGTGACGTAAATTCTCCTATTTAAGACTTCTATCGCATGTTAAGGAATTTATTATTTTACAATATTCTTTCTCTTTTAAAATTCACGCGTAAATATAGTTTTTATGGCGTAATTTTCAATGAGTTCCTGCTTTTTATATTTTCTGTTTATAATAGTCACGTGTAAAATAAATTTTTAATTTGAAGCAAACATTATTGTTTGCTCTGTTTATACAGTTGGCAACAGTTTAAATTAATACAATTTTCTAAAATATGTATAAAATATCTCTCGAAATGCTGAAAATTTGAATTTAAAATAGAAATGAAACCTCAAAAAATCAGTCAAATTAAAAAACTAAATGCAGTCTGCTCACCGGAAAATTCTGACGCATAAAATGATCTAAAAATGATTAAATTCCTATGTACAATTTTTGCTCCAATAAAACTTTTTTAATGGAAAGATTTTGTCCAACTTTGGCATTAAATATCTCTTTAAATAATTCTTCGATTTGAAAACTGTCTGCATCAGCGTGTTTATCAAACATTTCTCTATAATACTATCGATTTTCATATTTTTGTATGCAGTTTTTTTAATATTGACGAAGAAAGGCCATGCTTAAGCATTCAAACTGGATGCCGATCTGCCGAGAATATCTACGCAGATTTTCATTGGTCCATTTCCAAATCAAAACTTTTTTATGTATAGAAGGATAAAGATTTTATGAAATTTCTTCTAGATGGTGGCAATCGGATTACTTCCACTGTTACAGAGAAATGATCGGGTTTATTTAACTTTATTGATTGTATCTTTTATGATGCCATTTTCTTATTACAATTAAAAATAAATTTTAAAAAATGTGAACCGAAAATGAGATCACGCTTTAAAAAACACGTACTTTCCTTTATAAAGCTTTTACATTTCAATACTTTTTCATTCTTTCGATACTGAGTTTGAGACCCAAGGCGAAATGCTTCAGTGAATAAAAATGGGTTCATGTTAAAATAAAACTATCATTTTCTTTGATAAATCTAAATATTTTACCACGAATGTGTCTAAAAAGCATAAATTTATGGAATTGTTACTCACACCGGTACTGAGTAGAGCCTCACGTCAAGAATGTGAATGTTTACATGCCAAGGTGAAGCAGTTGTAGCTCACAAACGCGACTTCATATTTGTAAATATGTTGTAAAAATGTTTATTCCTAACCTATTGGGCGTTAAAAATTTTTTAGATGGTGAATGTGGGTATGAGAGGCGTATATGTAAATTTTGAGAGGGTGAAAATAACGTTAGATTTATATTTCCCTGCAAAAAATTCTATGATTGTGTAAAAGCGAAATGATATTTGCTGATTTTTCATTCCGTAATACCAAATATAAGAGTCTCAGTTTATTACTTCATCACAATTACTGATATTGATTACATGCTACTGATTACTTATACGAACAAAGTTTAATTTTTCAAAAATTTGAACAGTTGAAGCTTATGAAATCAGTATTTTAGTAACTTAAGGTTAAAATATATTTGTTTTAAGACTTACATTAACCAACATAAGATGGATTTTTTATTGTAATTAATTGTGTAGGTTTATTATATATCAATGTAACTGTTCCTTTGTAAACATTTTATTTTACCCAAATTCGACGTGTTTCAACTCATATTGTATAAAATGCGTAAGATTATTTTCGAAATATTGATATCTCGTTTTCTGCGTAACTTTAAGTAACATAATATTTTCGGTGAAAAGTCGCCTTTTACTTCGAATTTATGCAATTTTAGTAAATGCATATTTTTGAAAAGGACTACATATTTCACTATCTTTGGACTTAATTTTTGCTGTTATTCTTTCATTGTTCTATGTCAAGTCCACGATGAGTTATCATGCCGATCGCTTGACACTCTTTTTTGTAGTGTTCCTACCCATCAGCTGTGAAGTAAAACTTTTCATTTTAAGAAGGCTCTGTACCAAATAAATTTATTCTGCAAACAACAATTATATTAAAGTTTGGGATAATTTTTTAATAAAGAACAATCATTACAGATATTAAAAGGCGTTAATTAATTAACAATTATTAATAATAAAAATATATATTAATTTTAAAATTTCTTTTTTTTTCCCAATTTGGTATTTAAATCTAGATTTTTTTAAACCTTATACTCAGGGTATTTCGTTCTATAAACTGAAGTAAGATTTTTGATCCAAAGATTAGATCAGAATAGAAAAATTAATACTTGAATGTAGTATATAGAAAATAGCTATGAAAATTACATTACATATATTCAAACATGTAAAATAACGATACTTACTAATTGCTCATAGTATCGAAAGATAAATTTTAAAAAAAATCTGACAATTTACTCACTTATTCTGGAAGCCTTAGCATTTTGATTACACAGATAATAGGAAAAATAGGAACTGAGAAAAATGAGTTTGAACATTCCATTTGCAAAAAAAAAGATATATTAAAGACATATATATAAAATTAATCATATCTGTTTTACTATTTATCGGACCGTCAAGAATTTTCGACCCAATGTTCTAGAGGTGTTAAGGATAAAGATCTGAAATTCGACAATTTTGTGATTTTTTGTCAGGTACTGTATCGCCTTAATATAAGAAAAATAAATAAGTATAAATGTACTTTTATACCCACTTTGTGCATAAAAAAAATCTAGAGGCGATACCCTTAGAAAATGTTATACAACATACTTTGGTGAAAATATTATGTGCTTTTTCATGAGAAGCCATAAAATAAGTTTAAATTTCCTTTTCTGTCCATTTTAAAATCTTTTTATCAGTCTCAGAAACGTATTACATCAAAACATTATATAAGATTTGTAAGAAGCCATAGAAAACGTCCTTATGGCTTCGTTTTACAACCTATCTTAAGAGTATTTACGAGATTTTTTTGAAAATGAACGTACTATTTCATGAAGAACATCCAAGAAGATGACGGATGATCTTCAGAATCGTTTACCGGAAAATGATTAAATTTACAGATGATTAAAAGATACCTTATTTCGTTTTTATCGTATAAACACACACACGCATATATATATAACCATTATAAAACAATACAAATTATCATCGACAAATGCGAATATACAAATAATAAATGAATTGTTATGCAAATTAAAAATGATGCATAAACCGTTGTAAAATTATTTTAAACAGATCTTCATAACAAGTATGAGACAAGGAATTGGAAATACAGAAAACGTTGGAAAAACTAGAAATGTTTGTGGAACCAAGGCGGAATCAACAGGCCCAAATTACTTTGAGTTCCACAAATAACATGTACGGTTTCATCTTTGCAATAGCTATAACAATCTAAAAAATTCAAAATCAGGGCTAGCTCACATTATAAATCCAGAAAAAGAAGCCAGAAATAACATAAGATAACAAAAATATAATGGACGAAGATATAAAGAAGTATATTAACCATTGAAGATACAACAGTGGCATTAATGATACAACAGTAAAGGAATAAGAAATGATTTGCACATGTTGCCAAAACTAATTAACTAAAATACTTGAGTAAACCAACGAGCATAAAAAGTAGAGTGTAATCAGGGTGAAATATTTAAAATACAATACTTTTACTAATGTATCAGAAATAGTGCTGCCCTCTATCGTTAAATGATAGAAAAAGTTTAAAAATATCTTCCAAAGTTTTTCTTTTTTGAAAAAACGGGGGTGGGGGCATAAAAATTAATAAATAAATAAAATATATTAATTAATAAGTAATATAAATAATTATTTATTTATTGATTTATATATATGTGTATGTGTGTGTGTATGTGTGTATGTATATATATATATATATATATATATATATATAAAGGAAGATAGATCAATACACAATCTATTTAAAAATGTAAAAAAATATTACCTTTAAAGAAGAACAAAAAATAAACGGGAAATCATGTACTTTAGAAACGGAAAATATTAGCATTCGGAGGGTAAACGAAAAAATACTATCAAATTTATCAAGTGATATAAGAAGGAAAGAAAGATAAACACAAATAAAGACGGATAAGGATTAGATTTCGTAAATATTAACTTCTGGCCGTATTTACTAAATATACTCTTACTGTTGCCGTTGACAATTATTTGAAGAAATCTATGGATTGATGTTTCGAGCTGAGATATTATCATATCTAAAAATAGAAAAATATCCTTCTGAAAAAGTTTTCAAAGTATTATTATATAATTAGCTGAAAGTAGGACTTTACGGGGGACACGTGAAGCTTAATTATGATAAGTAAAGAAAATATAATAATACATGATTTTATTATTATTATTATTACTCAGAATGACGACTTTTATATGAAATATACGACTTTTATATGAAATAAAATATAAAAGTCGTCAGACAACCATAATTTAAATCATATTTACATAATCTGGAGTGAGCGGTATCTTTTAACATGAAATAAAGTAATTATGAAAGGAACGGCGTCTTTTAGCATAAAATAAAATAATTATGGAAGGAGCTGTACTTTTATCATGAAAAAATAATAACGGCACGAGCGGTACTTTTGGCATGACAAAATAATAATGGAAGGAGCTGTATTTTTAACACGGTAACATGGAAGGAATGGTAACAAAAAAGTAATTATAGAAGGAGCAATATTTTTTACATGAAATAAAAGGTAAATGCGAAAAGAGTGGTATTTTTAATATGTAAAAAATTGAAGGAGTTGTATTTTTAACATAAAAAAATATATTGATACTAAGAAGGTATATTTTACTCAAAAATATTCATGCAAGGTGCAGTATCATAAAAGTAATTTTGCTTTATTAAATTTGCTTATTAACAAAACTTAATAATAATAATAATTATGTTAATTATTGTTAATATTAAGTTTTGCTATCATAACAGTAAATAAATTAAAAATAATTGTAAACGAATTAAGAAGCGGTTTTATTTTTAACACACAATCATATGCAGTATTGTTATAAAACTGTTTATTATCTATATATTTGTGTAATTTTCTCTCCATCCGGAAAAACTATTTTCCTTATTAGACTGGAAAAATTGTTATGAACTATGTGACAATAATGGTATCAAGAATGGTTCAGCAATAGTTATAAAAACATTTACAATAACGCTTACAACAATGTCATTAAAACTGTTACCACAATGCTGCAACTATGTGTGCCTTAATAGTTCAAAAATGTTCTCTTCCTTCTAGTAAATTGCTGAACATTTATTTTGTATCCCCCTGTAGTTTCTGATTTTTTTAACGTTTTAGCAACGATTTTGTAGATGAATATACATAAATTAAAATATTCTGTAATTTTTTAATAAACACTACTGACCGAATAAATCTGCGAAGGATTTTGAAAGATCTCAGAAATTTTAATCTATTCAAAAGTGTAATGAAATAAATTTATAGAATAGTCAAAATTATGGGAAAAGGAATTTAATTGCACCTTTTTTTACAACCACTGATTTTTTTTTTTTTTTTTTTTTTTTATAATCTTATGCACATGGAAAATGCAAAAATTACTCGCAAAATAGTGCAATCTGAAAAAAAAGCATAACATTCACAATATAGCATAGTCTGCCTTTTTAATGTAAAAAAAGTAATGCTGTATTATGATATATTTTATACGAATATTTTATAAACTCAGACTTAGACGACCATATAATACGGACCAACGAGACAAAAATGAATACATCTTTGTGTTTCGAGGTGATATTATGAGGATGCGATAGATTGTTAACATTATCTGAAAGAAACTGTAGTACACCATGGCATCAAGGAAGAATATAAACATATCTCATATGTTTACGAAACACATTAATGAGCATATATTTAACTCAATAGCTTCACGCCATTGAGTTTTAAAACAAAATTTCTGCATTTTATAAATATCGATTTGTTTTAGATAATTTAGTGTACTACGTGATATTTTAGAAGGTCACAAATTTAGACCATAAATAAAGGGATATTTCTAAAACAAAAGTTTTTAGTAATTGTTGTAGTGGATTAAGTCTGTTGCTCAATCAAGTCCCCAACCCACCTTTTCATTTATGCTCTTATCGTAGCAAGATATGAAGCTGAAAACCAGTATTTACTTCACGAACTTTTAATAATATAATAATATATTTCATTAAAACATCTTAAAATTCGATGCCATATTTATTTTATAGTCGCTTCCGGCTTAATACTTATAAAATACTTTTTACGTTTACCAATAACATAATTGATAATCGCTTGCATTGAATTAAAAGGAAAAAACTTATTTAAATATAATAATCCTTCGTTGTGTAACTAAAGGTTAAATTTTCTTCATAACATAAAAGATAAGCTGATTAATATTTATATTAAATTATTTCATATTTTTATTACATTGTTTACATTTATAGACACCGTAAATCTTATAAGAACTCAGTTTATTTAACTGAAAGTAATTCGTTCCCTATCCTAAAAAAATATCTCTCGATGTTTTCCTTTTTTGAAATAAAACCTTTCTCGGGGCTAATTTTCTATGATAAGTTCATAAGTGCATTAAATATCGTAATAATGACTAATGAATTTCCACGCTCAAAATAGCTCCATTATGTAAAAAGAAAAGTAATATTTTCGATGAAATACATTATGCTTTAGTTGATATTTAATTTTTCTTATTTGAATATCAGATCAGCATTTTATTAGCTCCTCTCCTATTTCTCTGCTAATTGGATGGAACTGATTGAACTCCGTACATATTCTTTGAGTGATGATTTGGATATACAAAAGCATCTTTGTGCATGAAATTAAAAGAGTTCATCACTGTTTACCCCTGGGCTTTTGTCTACGTAATGGGATTAGAATACAAGAGAAAATGAGTCAAGGGGGAAAATCAGCCAGTTCAACCATTGGAAATCGCCTACAGTTGTAAAAGTAATTACATTCTACAATCATACTTCGGAACAATTTTCTTAAAATACTATAATAAATAATTTTGACGAAGTGATAAAAGAAAATGTGTTTTGGTATACTGCTGAATTTTCAAGCATTTAGGGTGTTATTTTGTAAGATAATTGTTTTATCTTCATTGTTCGTAATTGCATTATAAAAAGAACTCATTAATGACTAAAATAAGTTTGCATTTAGATTGAAATTGTTATGATATTATGAAAAGAAAAAGGATTTGAAATCTTGTAGCGATTAATTAATTGTATTAATGGTGTTTTGAACACCATATAAATATAAATTAAATTATACCTCCAACAGCTGTCAGAATAATTGCATTCTTCAAAAATTTTCAGGAGAGAATATATTTAAAATACATTAAAAATTATTTTGGAGAAAATATTTATATATATATATATATAACCATTATATAATTACAAATCATTATCTATTTCCAATTACTATACTTAAATTAATAAATTATCTACAATTCATAACACTGACATTATACAAATGCATTTAGGTTATTATCTTTTATGCAAGGATGAAAACATACATGTTATTTATGGATCTGAAGATAATTTGGGACTGGGAATTCTGCCTTGGTTCCACAAATATCTCCATTTTTCCAATGTTGAGTATATTTTTAATTTCTTGTCTCACTTGTTATGATGATCAGTTTCAAAGATTTCATAAAGGTTAAAACATCATTTTTAATTTTCTTAAAAATTCATTTATAATTTGTATATTCACAGTTGCTAATGATAATTTGTATTGGTTTATAATGGTTTTATACATATGAATATGCTTTGATATATTACAAAATCTGTGAAGCTTTATGGTTTTATTATGTGATTTAACGTGATTGTTGCTTATTGTATTATATAAAATATTTACAAAATATATAGCAACAATATATTTTCATTCAGATCAAAATTATTATAAGATGATGAAATATAAATCTTTGATTTAAATATAGCTAACCAACGCAGAACAACAAGGCTCTGTTTTGGACTATCACCATACTGTAAAAAAAAAGAGAGAAATGTTTGTGGATCTAGCAAAACTTTAGTAATATGTAACATAACATCTTCCGAGTTATCCACAATTTCGAAAAGCGCTCTATTCACAAGGCTCAGAATCCAATAGATTTCTGAGATTTAAAGAAGCATTTCAGAAACAAACCTTGCTTTTGCTGCTCACTTCAAAAAGGAAAAAAAAACGAAACTTTTCTAATTAGTTTAGCATGTATTAATCAGTTTTCTCAACACGAACTGTCAGTTTTTCGGCTCTTATAAATTCCCAAATAAACATTTTCTGCTGCTTAATGAATTTATAAATTAAGAGTGACATCATAATGTTAATTTTAATATTAACGTTAATGCTGTTAATTTAGCATGATGGTCTGTTGAACATGAAATGTTTACTTGATAATTGATAGCATTCGAAAAACTGATATTTTAGGTTCAGTTCATGTTGATCAAGTTGATAAAGAAGGTTGGTCTGACAACTCCCCGATTTCCCTCGCTAATGTTGAACCTATAGGCGTGGAATGTATTCGTACACTGGTGTCCAAAATTAAGGACCAATCATAAAATGCTAATTTTTAAGTACGCGAATACTCAAAAGGAAATAATATAATTTGAATAATTACTATCTCTAGAGCACAGTTAGTCCATATAACATCTCATTCATTTTACACATAGTAACAAGTGTCATAGTCACAACGGTGAAGAAAAAAATAGGAAATTCCATACATCTCCTTATGACTCTCAAATGATCATTATATGTGACTCCACTGAGACGTCACTGTGACTTCTGATTTGTGACAAGTCACTATGTGGCTTTACAATGTAGTTACATTGTGACTCTCATGTAAGTGTCATCTGTAGACTCAATTTCAAAATCATCGTGAACGCTGCATTGTGATAAGTCACCAAATAATGTCTCATTAAAGCCACATGATGACTTTCAGGTGACAGAAAGACTACTGTGAAGTCACCATTGTGCTCTTTTGTGAAAAGTCACCATGTGACTATAATGTGATATTATTTGGTGACTTATCATAATGAAACGTTCATGATGACTTTGAAATTGAGTCTAAAAATAACAGTCACATAAGAGTCACAATGTAACTACATTGTAAAGACACTTGGATACTCGTCACAAAGTAGCAGTCACATTGACGTTTCAGTGGAGTCACATATAGTGATCATTTGAACTCATAATGAGACGTGTGGAATTTCCTATTTTTTTTTTCACCGTAGTGACTGTGACCATGTGTGACATGAATGAGATGCTATATGGACAAGCTGTGCTGTAGATATAGTAATTATTTGAATTATATTATTTCCTTTTGAGTATTCGCTTACTTAAAACTTAGCATTTTGTGACTGGTCCTTAATTTTGGACACCAGTGTATATTTATAATATCTCCCTAGGAAATTAATATTTTAACTGTTTTTTACTTTCTTCTATCTTTACAAGAAGAAAGTATCGGATTCATAAAAATTTTCTACTTCTGTTTTTCGATGGCTTTATACCTTTCAGAAGGGCCTGATCACGATTTAATGCTTTTTAGAAAATGTCTGTCTGTCACTCTGTGAGTTTGTATGTGACAAAAATTTTGTGGGCGCTCTATCTCAAGAACTAATGCACGGAATTTCACAAAACTTTAGATTCTGTTAGACCTTGATATAAACTGGTTATGATTACTTTTTGGTGTAAACCGGCCAACAGGTGGAGCTGCTGTGCGGCATTTTCACGATTTCCGCAATAGCTATATCTCAAGAACTAATGCACGAATTTTCATCAAACTTCAGATTCAGTTAGTCCTTGATAAAATTTGTGGCTGATTACTTTTTGGTGAAAATCGGCCAGCAGGTGGCGCTGCTATGCTGCATTATTCATGATTATCGTAATAGCTCTATCTCAAGAACTAATGCACGAATTTTCACCAAACTTCAGATTCAGTTAATCCCTGATATAAATTAGTGCTGTTTAGTTTTTGGTGTAAATCTCGCAACAGGTGGCGCTGCTGTGCTGCATTTTTTCACGATTTCCGTAATAGATGTATCTCAAGAACTAATGCATGAATTTTCATCAACCTAATCACTAATCACTAATCACCCACTCGTGGACAGCCAACCTTTCGGTATAGGAGCTGATTAGTCCACGAGGGGAAAACACATATCTACTACCCCGCGGAGACTCCAGTACTTGCGAACAAGCCCAGAAGCTCCAGCAGGCTGGAAGACCCTGCTTAATGAAAATTACATGATTATTACAGGTAATTCACAATGGGTTGCACTATTGAGCAAACCCGAGAAATTTTACAGTTATAATTGATGATGAATAGTTAAAATTGTGTTATAAAATAAAGTTAATATAGGTACTTAATTACATCTCATTATTTAGTAATTTAACATTTAAAAAGTGAGTATTTACACTTAAAATTTAAGATAGGAGAATTATTTAAGGTAAACAATAAATAGTAGGACAATATGACAGAGCTTGATTAAAATGACAAAACAATCAAAATGATTATTAAACAATATGACAAAATATAATGAAATAAAGTAAAATATTTAAACTAAGTGTCTTGAAGTAAAAAGTTCATCGTACAGATGAGCGTTAAAAGTCTTTTTTTATAAATGAAAAATGTTTGTTTAAAATATTATAGTTGGCTCTTGACTTGGCATAATTTGTTGGATCAAATAGGGTCCTTTTAAGGTTGAGACGTACAGTTTTGTTTCTTTTAAAGTCAAAGGTATGCGTCATTAATGAACATTTTGAGAAAAGGTAATGGATCGGGTCTCCCGTCCCCTTGCCACGATGAGATCAGTTAGTCCCTAGTATAAATTGGTCCTAATTACTTTTTAGAGTAAATCGCTGAACAGATGGAATATTTTACAATATCCGCTCTCAAAAACTAATGCGCGGGTTTTCATCAAACTCCAGATTCAGTTGGAAGTTAACATAAGCTGTTGATGATTAGATTTTGGTGTAAATCACTTAACAGCTGATATGCTGCATTTTGCATGATTTACGCGATTTTAGCGATGACCCTATCTCTAGAACTAATGTACGGAATTTCACATCTCTAGAATCCTCATGATAGTCATAGATTGCCATTTAATTTTGACACTGTACTAGAGAATTTTCAAGTATTAACATATTAATGAGATAGAAGAAAGTTTTGGGATTGGCATATCCGGCTGGTTTTCTGTGTACTTTTCGTGGCTTATCTCTTTTTTTCTCAGTTGTTGAAAAATATCTAAAATATATACTTAATTTTATTTGAATTGTTAAAATTTTAGTCACAGCTCGTCATCTTGAATATGCTGATAATATAACGCATAAAATATTAAATTAAGCGTATATTGTAGAAATATTTTGACAGCAAAGGAAAAGAGAAACACCCTTTAAGAAGAATAAAAATAAAACAAAAGCTTAAAATATTAATTTCCTTAGAGATATTTTAAATATATCCAATCATCCTACGCCCATAGGTTTAAAATTAGCGAGGAGAATCGGGGAGTTGATTGAGCAACAGACTTAATCCACTACAACAATTACTAAAAACTTTTGTTTTAGAAATATTACTTTAAATCTAGGATGTCTTTTGAATTCTAATGTTTCTGAAAATAAAACAACAATTTTTGGCATTTGTGGATAATTAAAAAGAGGTTACGTTATATTTTATTGGATTTTGCTAGGTCCAAAAACTTTTTCAGTGCCGCTTGGAGGGAATAGACCATTTAAATTGAGGTGCTATGGGCATAGTCCGAAAGTTAAGGAACTACTAAGAAAATTATTTTGTTATTGCCTGTCTATTTGGGCCCAATTTCAATTCCAATTACATTTGAAATGCCCATCCAACTTGTTCTGCTGACTGAGCAACAGAGTTAATACACTACAACAACTACTAAAAACTTTTGTTTTTACTTTTGTTTTAGAATTATTACGTTAAATCTAGGATGCCATTTGAATTCTAATGTTTCTGAAGATAAAACAACCATTTTTGACAATTGTGGATAATTAAAAAGAGGTTACGTTATCTTTCATAGAATTTTGCTAGGTCCAAAAACTTTTTCAGTGCCGCTTGGAGGGGATAGGCCATTTAAATTGAGTTTCTAAGGACACAGTCCGAAAGTTAAGGAACTACTAAGCAAATTATTTTGTTATTGTCTGTCTATTTGGACCCAATTTCAATCAAATTGCATTTGAAATGCTCATCTAACTTGTTCTGCACAATAAAGTGTCCCAATACACTTTTCAATTATGAAAGCGCATAGTATTCTGATATTGGTGAGTACTTTTTTAATCTCGCATAATGATGCAAACACATTCAAACGTAAGCCCTGGATGCCATGAACATACCACATTACTTTCAAACTATCACACTTAGTACTAGCTGAAACATTGACGGTTAATCTTCATTGGCATAATATGGACTACCTTATGTTTGTCTAGAACATAATTTTTATAAAGCCTCTTTAAACAAGATTAAACGAAATTTCTTGTTTGCTTTTTGTACCAAATTATGTCATCAAAAAGATTTCATACTTATTTGCACGCGAATAGTATTTTCGTTATCAAATATTTGGATAAAATATTAATATCATAAGATAATTTCTTAGATCAATATTTTCTCGCTGAAGAAGTAAAGGCATTAGGGAAAAAAAGTTTTGTGTTTCTCTTTATCAACATAATATCTGCTGATACACAAAAGATGTATGTTTTTTTTCTTTTAATTTCAGCAAGAAAAGACTATTTGTGCATACGTGAAAATCATTCCCTCTCCAACAACTTGTAACAAAACACTTTTTCTGTTCAAGTCTTTATATGTTTGTTTAATGCCTCAGGCTTTGTTTTACGCATATAGGATTAACAGTATTGATTCAGAGAGATTACAATGACAGAAACACCCAGTTATAAAAAGAAAGCGTTTAAAACAAACAGGAGGGAGAGAATTCAATTTAAAGTAAATGCAGCAAAAAAATATTACAATGAATGTAAAAGTAAATTTAATTTTTTAATAAAATGCTTCATTTAAAATTGTTCCTTCAGGTTTTTCTCTTCAAATTCCCAAAGAACATATCATTAAAGCATGACCTTTTATTTCATAGGAACTTTGAAAAGTTATTTAATAAAATTTTAATTATTCATTCAAAAATTTCGCCTTGGAAAACATATACGAATCATTTCATATGTTAGCGGATAAAACATGCAATTTTAAATTTTTATTTGGTTATTTAAGGAAATTTTAATTATTCATTTTCACAATTCGCCATGGAAAACATATACAAATCCTTTCATATGTTAGTGAAGAAAACATGCAATTTTAAATTTTTAATTGGTTATTTAAGGAAATTTTAATTAATCTTTTTAAAAATTCACTATAGAAAACATATACGAATCCTTTAATCTGTTAATGGATAAGCATGCAGTTTTAAGTTTTTCGTTGGTTTTGTAATAATGCAATCTCTTGGCTTAAAACAAAATTTATTATTGGAACAAATTGGAAAAAAATTATTAAGGATTTGTTTCATGAAACACAAAATAGTTAAATATTTTACTAGAAAAGTTTTTAACCCATTTTAATCCGATGCGAGCATTTCAGGTAATTGTCTTCTATTCAGAATTTACGAATTCATACCTGAAATTTCTTAAAGGTAGAAATTTAATAATTAGGTGACCCACTTATTTTTCTTTAATAATAACAAATTATTTCTTAATAAAAATATAGGCAAGTAAAATTAACTCACCTGTGATATTCCTTCATGGGGATTGTAGTACAGATTCTTTGAGTATGACTCTGAAAATAAGTGTATTTATTTATTTTACTTTGTGTGATGAATTTATCAGTGAAAAGATTTCTCGGAGATAAAATTTTGTTTAATGGACTAATTTTTCCATCAAGTGAGTGATCTAGGTTACATATGGAAAACTGAAAAAGATAATGGAAAATATGATTAATATATATGAAAGTTATGTACATGTATTTGAGGGATAGAGCCTATGAGTTTCGCTTCTACTCGTAACAGCAAACGCCACACGTACTATACGTAAGAAAAGGGTGTGAACAGAGTACATGTATATCAAAAAGGTCTAACTCATCAATTTCTCACCGCGCAGAAGAAGAGAAAAATTGTTCGGGTAATTTATAAAGTTTAGAATGAAGTCCTGTTAGGATTTTTTCTTTCCCATTGATTTGTGGTGTCACCTTACGACACTCAGGCAAGTTAGTCCTCGTTTTAAAGACCGAACAGATTATTTCGTTTCTTTCCAATATCCCCACTTTCAGTCTTGAAAGCGTGGGGATGACAACTGTAGTTGCGATCTCAGTTTTTCAAACTGAGGTTTGGGCAGTGGCTTCGTAACACGTCTGCCAATATGTCCTTTGAGGCACAGTAATGTAGAGACAATGTCCCGTTTTCTTTCAAGTCTTAAACATGGTGGTAGTTAATACTAATATGTTTGGATGTTTGTCACTTGATGTTTGTCACATTGAGTCAATTTTATACAAAAAATATTGTCTTCATAAATCACGATGGGTAGTTGCTGCTGCAAATCGAGGTCTTTAAGTACTGCTAGAATCAATTGCAGTTCTTGCTCGGCACTAGATATGGCGACGAACTCTGCCTCAGTTGAGGACAGAGCGACACACACTTGTTTTCTAGAGATCCATGAAAGGTTGTTATTGCCTAGCTTAAAAAGTGTTCCGGTGGTGGACTTTCGGTCTTTTTTATCCCCTGTCCGATCACTATCACAATATCCCATAAGGATCGGGGGTTTGTCTCTGTCAATTATTAATTTGGAGTCCTTTGTCGTGTTTCAGTTGCGAATCAGTTTTTCTACAGCTAACCAGTCAGCTTCTCTGGGGTTTTCGTTTCGTCGGCCCAGAATATTCACAGAAGCCGATATGTCAGGCTTCGTTATAGTTTATATGTATAACAGAGCCCCCACTGCTTTTCTATACATTATCGTTTAATAATTTGTTTTCGGGGTCGATATTATAATAATCCCGGCTCATCGGTTTGTAGGTGGGCTTCGAGTTCCCTAAGTCGACATTTTTGACAATTTCACTTGTCTTTGCTTCCTGATCTAGCAGTAGGTTCCCATTCTCTAAGTGCGTGATGATTACACCAAGATACCGGTCACTTTTCCTATGTTTTTTATTTCGAATTCGCGTGACAGTTCCCTGTATATCTCTAATGTATTTGCTGCATTCTCAGCCACGAGGATGACGTCGACGTAAACGATGATGTAGGAACTATTGTTGTTCTCGAGTCTTTTAAAGAGACACAAATCAGATTTCGATTGTCGGTAATTGAGCCGTTTCAGTGTTTCGCTAATTTTCAAGTTCCAACCTCTGGCGGCCTGTTTTCAGCCATAAATGGCTTTTCTTAACAGACATACTTTGTCTTCGTCGCCGGTTTTTATGTAACCTTGTGGTTGAGTCATCAGCACTTCTTCATCAAGTTCCCCATGAAGGAACGAGGTTTTTGCGTCAAAGTGTATGACATTTAAATTTTTATAAACCGCGGCGTTTAAGAACGCTCTGCTTGTAGTATGCGCTACGACGGAGCGAACGTTTCGTCATAGTCACAGCCGTATTTCTGTGAATACCCTTTAGCTACGAGCCTAGCCTTGTAGCGCTCTATTTCGCCGCTAGCGTTACATTTTTTCTTGAAGGTCCATTTGCAGCCTATGACGCGCTTCCCGGGAGGCGGTTTTACCAACACCTAAGTCTTATTTTGTTTCAATGAATTGATTTCCTTATCGGTCGCGGCTAACCATTTTGTTTTGATTTCGGGATCTTCAATGTTTTTCACGTCCTCCCAGGTTTTTGGCTCTTCTATTTGGAAAATATTTGCGCTGACCCCGAATCGGTCGGGAGGCATTCCCCGGTTTTCCCTTGTCGACCTTCGTGGTTGTATAGGAGCGTGTGGCGCATTCGAGCTTTGATCGTGTTCATCGTCATTTAGATCAATTTCAATTTCTGTGGAAGGGGCGTGAGTTTCCTCTAAATCCTGATCAACGTTGTTTTTCTCATTTTCTAGGGATTTAACTGTTCTAGATATAACGACCTTATTGTTGCCGGTGTACAGTGTATGCTCTTTGCTTCTGTTCTCGTACCCCAGAAGGATTCCCTCGACGGACTTTTGATCGAATTTGACCCCTTTATCTTTTCTATGTAAGCATATGCCTTACAGCCGAAAGTTCTTATGTGTAAAAGATTTAGCTTTCTTTTATTCCATAATTCGAACGGAGTTATGTTATTATCACTGGCCTTCGTAGGTAAGCTATTAGTAAGGTAGGTAGCGGTGAGAATTGCTTCTCCCCAGAAGCGGTTTGGTAAATTAGCGTCGGAAAGCATGGTGCGCGCCATTTCGACGAGCCTAATACCCTTTCCGCCACGCTATTCTGATGTGAGCAATACGGTATACTTAGCTGGTGTTCAATACCGTTGATTGTCAGGTAATTTTCAAATTCGTCACCTGAGTACTCTCCCGCGTTGTCTGTCCTAATTGCTTTAATTTGTTTCCCGAATTTATTTTTAGTAAGTGCAACAAATTCTTTTAATTTGGTTATTGCTCCTCCCTTATGTGAGAGTAAGCAGGTCATAGTAAATCTGCTGTAGTCATCTATGAACAATTACGAGTTAGTTTTTCCTTTTCGGCTCAATGTTAAGAAATTAATTTTTAGGGGATTTGTTACATTTAGAACAATTTTTGAATATTTTATATATTTTTTGACATTTTATTAAATAGTTTTAGTGAGAAAATTTGCTTAAAAATGAAAAATGCAGCTTTTGGTAAAATTTGAGAATTTTAATTAAAAAAAATATGAATATTTTAAAAGACATCTCTCCTACAGATTTGAACTTTTAAAAACATTTTTTCCCATGCCTTTCTTATAAGTGTGCTCTATAACTGTAATGATCAGTATTGAAAAAAAAGTTAATTAACTAAAAAAAAAAAAAAAAAAAAAAAAAGACTGTTGTAAAATGCAGTAAGAATGATTATTTACTTATCGTTATTTTTATAAAATGAACTATTTATATGTCTGAAAATTCGATACTTAATTTTATCAAATGTACTGTAAGAATCGCTTTTAAACATGCCGAGACATTTGAAATTTGCCACTTAGAACACACAGATAAAATTGAAAAAAAAAAAAAACACAAATTAATAATAATGAATTTAAAAATTGCAACGCTGAATCACTTAAAGGGATATAGATGCAGTAAAAAGCCTTTTTCGCATATTTTTAATTATCGGAACTTTGCGGAGAATATTGAGAGTATACTACAAATGTCTTAGTTAATTTTAAACGAAAAATAGGAAAGAAGATATGTTCGTCATTGTTCCGAAAAAGAAGGTTACTCAAAGTTCTATTACACGAGGGGTCAAAGTCGCTTCAAAATCCAGGCCTCTCCATGTTATCCTATGATTCCAGTGGAGTCGCTTCGAAAGCAAGCAACTTTTTTCTGTCGGACGAAGCGAGACTGAAACGAAGCGAGACGCCAGTAACAGCCAATCAAATACTTGGAAATCTGAGGATGGAAAAGCCTTTTCCCGAACAGCCAATGAAATGCTTGGATAATATGTAAGTTTCAGATGGAAAATACGTAAGTTTCAGGAAATCTGACGAGTCGCAGGCGATTTTTGTCGCTTGCAATTTTTACATGTAATAACACTATTAGTCCCCGTACAAAATTTTGACATACTGGTATGAAATGAATATGTTTTACACTCGATTTGATATTACATAAAAGTAATTGTTTATTAATGATTCTGAAAATATCTATCGCAGCTTATAATTCTTAGGTAGTATAACATTTAGAATGTATATCGATGATATTTATTAGCCATCAATAACTTTTTTCAGCGAAGATTTAAATAGAAGATAGAAAAAATACACAAAACACAAACGTTAATTGTATAGTGCAGTAAGCACTGTGGAAAACAGAACATATAATTATATTATTAATACATAATATTATATAACGGAATAATATAATAAACAGAAAATTGCCATGGTCCCATCGAAAAGAATACCATTCAGCAATACATGCTCAAGAAGAAAATATTCTGATCTCTCGGAATTCCGTCTCAGCAGGTTTTATTGCATTTTTATAAGACAGTGCGACAATTAAAGTTTTTTTGTCAATATTTCCACAGAAATTTTATTTCCAAATTACCGAAATTTCTGCCTTTGAATTTATGTATAGTGTCTTATACAGGGCATTCAGATATTCATACGACAAGCTGAATTAGGGGGCATCACTACGGAATCATCAGAAATGTAATAGTAAATATACCATTTAAAATAAGCTACATAAATAAATTTTAATGATTTATTTTGACAACACTGTCAGTATTTGCAAATGTAAACTATTTGTATTTCTTTTGTTTGTTTTTTTTTATCTAAAAAACCTCCTTATATTTTATATAACTACGGAAGCATCAGAAATGTAATAATAAATATATCATTTAAAATAAGCTGCATAAATGAATTTTAAAGATTTATTTTGACAACACAGTCAGTATTTACACTAAATAAACGTAAAATATTTGTATTTCATTATTTAAAGTGCATCACTTTTCACGGTATGTGACCTGACCCTCCCATATCCAACTCGTTTCAAGCATCCACAGTCGATTTTGACTTTAGGTCGTACTAATTAATTTGTAACTTGCAAAAGCAATTCACGCAATGAGTGCCTTTAAGTGCATTTCGATGTCATATACTTGAATCATATAAAGACGTCTGGGAAATTCAAAATCAACGCTAGACATGTACTCGTCATGTTTGTATTTTCCCATTCTGAAATCATTTCATTAAGGATAAATTTCATTAGTTTAGCTGTGAATGGTGCTAATGACAACATGAGACAAACTAATGAGAAAGTAAAAAGTCTACATTAGTTAGAAAAATATTAATTTATCAGTAAATAATCAGGTACTTCGAAACATCAGTTATAATTAAACTAAAATTGTTGAAATGTTAAAATGCAACTATAAAATATTCTACGTAATCTCTTGAAAAAAGCACCTTTTTGTCAAAATTTTTTTATTTTTATATTCTAAATTTTTAAAATTGTTTTTTAAATAATGTATTTTAAAAAAAGGATTAACCGAAACAGGTGTTTAAGGCCGAAACCGAAACCGAATTTCGGTGTTCTTCCTAATTTCGGCAGAAAACGAAAATGTCCATTTTTTTTTAAAAAATAATTAATACATACATAAATATGCATAAATATTAATTAATTATACGTATTTATTAAATATACATAATTATTAATTAATTATGCGTGTTTATTAAATATATATAATTATTAAATAATTATATATATTTATTAAATATGCATAATTATTAATTAATTATGCGTATTTATTAAATATGCATAATTATTAATTAATTATACGTATTTATTAAATATGCATAATTATTAATTAATTATGCGTATTTATTAAATATGCATAATTATTAATTAATTATACGTATTTATTAAATATGCATAATTATTACGTGCACAAAATAAAACGTAATTAATTCATCAACGACACAGAAAGATTTTCTATTTACACAACTTTCATTTAATTAAAATAAATTTAGTTTTATGTATACACACCTCCATTTATGTTTTACAATGGTTTCTGCAAATGATCATCTGTTATACTAGAACTTTCTTAAAGAGTATTCGAAACACTTCTGCGGTTTCATACTCAAAATTTTCTATTACTGTTATGTCTGTAGCTTTTAATGAGCACTGGAAAAGGTTTAGTTATACAAGCATTCCTTACTTTATAATTTGAATTCACGTCTTGAGCCAGTCATAAATGTAAACAACGAAGTTCGTAGCAATAAATACTCTCATTTGAACCGATAAAGATCAAATCGATGAGTAATGTTGAACTTTTCCGAAGGAAGAAAAAAGATTTTTGGAATACTGATAGTTTCGGTAGAGTTTCGGTCCGGCCGAATTTTCAGCCGTATTTTCGCCGAAAATTAGCTTTCGGCGAAACTCATATTTTGGGCCGAAATCGAAAACTAAACCAAATTTTCGTTCGATCTCTAATTTGAACATCTGAATATATATTTTCAAATTAGAGTTGTTGAGGAAGAAAGGTTTAAAGTTTAAATCACACGCAATTTCAGAGGTTAATATTGAGTATTTTTAACTTATTTGATAAATATCTAATGTCACTATAAAATGAGTCGTTTTCATGGGAAGAAAATTTGTAGCTACTATGAAGACGTTTTTTGCTAGAAAAGAGATGGCCGTTTTTTGTGTTGACAAGAAATTTTTAACACCAGGTCCTATTAAAAAAAACTCCAATTCGAGTAAACGAAGAGTTTGTTTGTTTATTTCATGATGAAAGTCGAAGGGAGAGGTACAGGGGGAAAGCAATAAGGAGCCTCTTTTTAAGACGTCATCACGAGGCTAGCGGGAGAGCAGGAATCCTTGAATATACAGTTACAACTTTCTTGCTTGGCGGACTACAATATCGCCAATATAAAAGTATTTTTGCGCCATGCACAAGAGGCAAAGAGAAACATTGGCTGGTATGTTCGCCAAAAACATACGGTAGGCTTCTACCATATTAATTGTGTAGGGGGGGGGCAGATTGTGGGCTGCATACATTCCTGAGTCATGACAGCCGCAGACTAATCTGTACATTGATACAGCTGCGGTTAAAAAAAAAAAAAAAAAAAAAATGTTATCTAGAAAGGGCATAGTAACAGACCGAATTCGTTAGGCTAAAAAGCATGAGAATGTATTTTTCTAGACCAGATGTTAGATCAAAGATGAACCGCTTTACCACAAAAATGCAGAATTGCCATACATCTGAACAAAAGGGTGTGAAGCGAAGATAATTCTAATAAATAGATTGCATGTAAAGTGATTTTAAATGATGAGTTATATTCATGCCCAAATAAGGAAATGCCCGAAGTTAAAATGCTTTTGAAACTAACAGTCAGCCGTAACGAATTTTGTACAAGGTTAAATCGTATGTGTGAAAGAATCAGAAAGTGAAAATGGAGAGTGATTCACTGATTTTATTTTATTAAAGAGATGAGTACTTAGAATAATTTAATTTAAATGAGAAGGGCTGTTAATACAATCGATTTTGTAGCTACTAAATAACATAACAGAGGGCAACAGATGAAAAAATTAGAGGAAAAAAGAAACGTTTTAGTCACCTTCAAAGTAACAGAAGCAGCAAGACTATCTTTATAATAAATATATATATATTGAAATGTCTGCGAAAAAATCCCGTACATGACCATACATCAGTTCTGAAGTCAATATGAAGTCAGGTAATGTTTATAAAAAAGTAAAATTAAATATAATAAAAAATAGCATACAATAATAAAATTAACCTGCTTATGGTGCCAAAATGCACCATCTTCTTTAGTATTTTTTTTTTCTCTGATGGAAATAAATGTTAAGGTAAACAAAAGTATATATATTTTTAACTATAATGTCTGTTTTAACTAGCTTCCTTTAGTTAACAGTCGCAATTTATTATAATTAAAAAAAAATGTGAAATTTTTTTGGGGTCTCTTTGCAAAAACACAACACATTAAATTATTTTAAACATTTCATAATTAATTAAAATTTAAATTTCCATGAGTTTTTAATAATTTTAGAATGAATTCCTGTAAGTAATATAGTTTTCTGTTTTGTGTTATCAATTTTTTATTACATCACATTTTATTTATTTATTTATTTATTTATTTATTTATTTATTAACAATTTCAGAGTATGATTTCCTTTTCTGTATTTTTTTTCTAAATCTAAACTAATAAAGGTAATATTTCTTTCTTTGAACTTTTGTCATAATAAGAGGTATTGTATTTAATACACTAACTGAAACAACTATTTTAATAAGAAAAGTTATTGTGGTATAACATGAGTTAAATAGAATGTATCGATAATATCCATGGCAAAATTTACTTTCTTTAGGATGACCTTATAAGAAACATGCGCAAGCTTTTTTTTCATATATGAATTGTCTTACTAAATCGGAGAAAAAATCCAATAACTACAATTATTTTCTCTTTTTTCTCTTCTGATACTAGAAAAAGAATTTTTCTGTGGCATGTAGCCAGCGATACGCATAAATCCTACTATGTTTTTGAATTTATTTTTATATGTTAAGCAAGTCTTAATTTTGTAACATTTAGTCCGAATATAAAAATACAAAACTATAATAACGTAGATTTTTGAAGACGGGCTATATTCAATAGCAATCAATTATTTGACCTTTATAAAGCAATAAATCCAAATATGATATATAATTCATAAAACTAGTATGTTGTAGCTATCCCTAAACCTTCTTCTATATCATTTAATATCTTAATCTAAATAGCCAAGTTACGCACTAACAGTTATGAATACGAAATATCTATCTCAAACGCGTCGTAGCTTCTGAGAGACACTAAACATTTTTTTTAATTAACTCAAATGTTTCTAAATTTGTCGACGTTACTGCTACATCTTGTCAACAGATTGCATCATGTTACTATCATTCATTTATCCACTGAAATATGTTTTGAGCTGTTTTAAAGTCATTTGAAAACGGCTTTTATGATCTTAGGTAATGTAGGTCTCAGTACTGGATAAGCCCGTACTGTATTTCTCTGAATTTAATAGGTAATTATAGTTATTAATTTCGTAATAAAAAAAATTGCAAGAACGCTCCTTGTTGGCTATTCAAATCCTAAATCGGACTATATTGGAATATATTTATATTAATAACCTCAAATAAAAATTTGGTGAATTTCTATCCAGCAGCAACTGAGATACAGCTACTGAGATTCGTCGCAAGAAGCATAAAATAGCAACGCGCCGTTCTGGGAGAAAAAAAAATAAAATTAAATCAACATAGTTTTCTGTAGTAAGCAGCTTACATATTAAGCTTAATGCAACTTTATTCAATAGATACCGAGATATAGATATTGCGCGTATCATGAAAAACTCGTCTTAGAAGTATCACAAGTGAAACGATATATACCGAAATAAGTTCGTCACAAACTTATATCAAAATTCAACTAAATATAAAGCTACACAAAATGACCTGCAAAATTTAAAGCAGCTACAAAATTTGTGCAGCAGCGAGACACTCATACAGCGACAAGCAAGTATCCACTCAAAGGTAATCAAATAATATTCATGTATGCCGTTATTAGTGGTCGAAAAACTTTTGTAGCAACTGCAACTACAACCAATTTCTCTAAAATGTAGTTAAATACAACTACTTAAAAAAAAAAATACTGACTAAAATTTTTTTCTAAGTAGCCACTACTTCGCTATTTTCAGATTTTGCCAAATAATTCAACCTACATTCGAAATTGAAGGCGAGAATTAAGTAATAGAATGACATCTTTCATACCGGTTCAATTGGTTTTCACTCAAATAACTCCGATATAACAGAGGGCATTCAAATTTAAGAAATATAAAACATACCAGAAAATGTTGGAAAAACAAGAAAGTTCCGTCTATCCGTAACCTGATTATTATGTATACAAGCAGTGGAAGCCACTTTGGACTTTCTCTCATATAAAATGAATATATGATAAAAGATCTTTTATTTCTGTTGTGTTTCATTCTGTTTAAAGTGGTTTCTGTTTTCCGGATCAGCACAGAGTGGCCTTATATAAGTAGCAGTATCAGGGTACTGATAGACTTTCCAACTCAATTTTTGTTGGTGCACCTTGTGGGAATGCAGTTGGATATGAAAACATTCATCTAAAGAATTTGAATAATGCTTACATATCACTTTTCTTTTTAAGCGAGCAGTATTCACAAGTTAGAATGTAATTAATTGCCAATGACTTGTTGTACGATAACTTTAAAACACTCGTTATATTCCAACCAGGACAGTTCAATATAATTTCCCTCCTTCATAATATCAAAAAATAACAAATTCGTAAATAAAACAATTCGAAAAGAAGGAACCCACTATTAAAATGTAAAACATTAATAACGACTAATTAGGAAAGTGTTGCCAGCAAAGAAACTAATTTATTTTGATGGGTCGGCAATTGGTTTGACCAGCATGTGTCAAAAGGGTACAATTACTATAACGTCATACAATTCGTTGCTAAACAATGATGCAGAGATCTGTCGTTCATGTTCACGTTCAGAACATATGTTGCACAAAAGAAACAAGTTACGAGCGTGTGTGTTTTATAGATATTTCATTATTTTTAGTAAAGTAATGTTAAAAGTCGCCCCAGTTCTCGTTACAAACTGCTGAAATTTTTGTGTCGTGCTACTCGGTATTTTAAAATTTTCAAAATTTAGCATGTTACACTACAGACAACTAAAAAAAGTAGCGACAACTGTACTTTTGCTACTTGAAACACGTTACTTCCGTTACTTACTACACTTCAATCATAACCGGATATCGAAAAAATTCACAAGTCGGATATCCTCATCTGATAACCTTTAATACATTGACTAACATGGCATATAAACATTAGTGCAGCGGCAACATTTCTCATCCCGTCAAGCCACACGAAAAAGTGTGCCATAAATATTTCTATTGAAGAAAATTCATTGTTATAAAACGGGACTATTGATAATTTATTACCATGTATTTAAAAAAAAACAGTGCTTCTCCCGTCCAGTCAGGTGTAGGGATTTCTGTCTGGCATTCAACGTGTAAAAATAACTAAAATATGACATTTTTCCTTTAAAAATGTAAAAAATGAACACTTCGTTTAAAATTGGCAAACATTCCTGCATTTGGGAATTGTAAACCAACTGGATAAACATTGAAAATCGATTTGTAAATCTCTGACAAAAAAGGCACTTTGTCGCTATCGGTAACATGTATAAGACATATAGGAAGAAATATTTAGAACGGAATAAATATCATTTTTAAAGAAAAGTAAATTAATGTTTATATGTTCAACACTTTTTTTTTAACTACATCTTCTTCATTTCGTAATTTTAGGTAAGACAGACTTTTAGAACTGAATCATTTCTCCCACCATAAAATTAAATCTACTGGAGCCTGCACGTTTATGAATATTTGTTCTTAAAAGGATAAATATAGAAGAACATAAAAATTCAGCCAAATGATATTTTTAATGATATCATCTTGAAGAAAATACATTTACCCTCTTCGTGACGAGTGCTCTTTACAGAATTTTTAATTTTTTGTTGACGGCTTTTAGTAATGGAATTTTTTGCCTAATTTAATAGCAGAAATGCTTTGATTAAATCAAATAAAATTTTCAATTAAAAGTAACTAGTATGGAACATCGAAAATTCTGATTTCTGAAGACTTTATGTGTCACTTATACGTGACATGGTTAATATAGAATTTGATATACAGGATGTCTATAAAGGAATAACTCAATTATAAATTTTAATAGTTTCAACTGTAAGCATTTTAGAGTGTCAGTTCAAGGTCACAAATAAAGAGTAACTCAAACAGTTTTAGATAAGCGCATGCGCGAATAGTGTTTTGTTATTGACTCGCTTGCAATGCCGCATACGCAGAATGGCTACTCTTGACCGTAAAGCATTATTGATGGGCTGAAGATTTAAAAGCCGTTAAGGCTGTTCTCAACTGCTCTACTCAACAAGCGCAAAACTTTTTGACACATTTACAAATTCATTTTTTTACGGAAAGATATAAAATTGGAAAGCCTGACCATGGACGCGATTTGGAATCGAACTGCGTTTTCCATTTTTTGATCAATCAATTACCTATTGAGTTATTTTGATCAAGTGATACGGAATTTTTCTCCCCTTATTGACTGGATTTTCTTCTTTCGTTCGGAAGTTCAGTTCAAAATGCCAATCTTGACAGTATTTTCTGAAATATCTATTGCGTCTACAAGAAAACGGAAAAAACAGTTCAATGATATAGTTTCTGAATAACAACACCTTCTAGTTTCGTGCGTTTCCGAACAAAAATGAATTATAACATATGTCAGAATATTGAGCCTTTGGATTTGAGAACAGCCTTAAAGAGATGCAGTGTACAAACTGTAAGCATTGTAGAGTGTCGGTTCGAGGTCACAAATAAAGGGTAACTCAAACAGTTTTAGATAAGCGCATGCGCGAGTACTGTTCTGTTATTGACTCGCTTGCAATGACGCATACACAGAATGGCGACTCTTGAGCGTAAAGCGTTATTGATGGGCTGACGATTTAAAAGCCGTTAAAGAGATGCAGTGATATTTTTTCCTTTTGGGTTTTATATTAAATCGTGTCTATGTTCCGCCTTTACCTCATGATTTGCCAGAGTTGAGACATAAAATTCAAGAGCGTATTGCTTCCATTACTCTGGACTTGTTAATCGAAGTGTTAGGTTGGATGCGTGCCGTATAACTAAAGTTGCACATATTGCACTTTTGTAAGAAAAACTAGGCTAGTTTACCTTCATTTTGATGTATGTTTTGTTGTAAATACAGTAAAACCTCCCTAAAGCGAACACGTCCCGTTCCAAATTAAAATTGGTCGCTCCGAGAGGTTGTCTCTTAATGGAGGTCATGTTTAAATCTAGATTTTAATTGTTGATAAAATGTAACAATTAATGTTACTAAAATTTATTTTTCAGGTTAGGAAAAAATATAAAAACCTAAATATCAAAACAAAAGTTAATTACATAAGTTAATTACTGCACAGTTAAAAAAATGAATACATTGGCGTTTGTTTTGATTTTACGGTTTTATCTTTTATAACTTTTATTTCCCAATCCTTTCGAAGTTCAGTGAATAAATGTAATTTTCTTTTTGGACGGGAACAAATAAGGACGATATCTTTCCTACAGAATAGGGCAGGGGAGTTTATTGACCGCCATTCTTAATTTGCTATCAGAGTTAAATTTATTGCCTGAAAAGGCACAAAGGCATTTAAACACTTAAAAGTTACGCGGATAAAAAAAATCTAAACTTAGTTTAGAAGATTGAAGAATAATGCGCTCTCCGTAATAATTTTTAATAAACCCTAATAATAAAACCTAATAAACCCTTCTTCAAGCGACCAGGAAAAAACGAAATTTCCTTCAAAAATATTTGTTTCATTTTCTTCGAAGAAATTGGTCGCTCATGAAGGGAGTTCGCCTGGGTTGGTCTCTGAATGGAGGTAAAATTAGTATTGAGCCTATGGGAATAAATTTCATTGCATGTAAAAATGGTCGTTCAGGTAGGTGGTCGCTTAATGGAGATGGTCACACAGGGATGTTTTACTGTAGTCTAAATTAAACTGTTATTATATACCATTGAAACTGAGCTATTCTTTTATGTAAACACGGTATATTACAAAAATCCATCTCAGTAAACAACAAAATAATTTTTGTTACTTTTCTTAGTATGTCGACAATGAATTAAAAAATGCCTTAACTTGCTATTTCTTCAACACATTCGGAAAGTCGTGGCGCGATACATCACGCAGCCAAAATTAACAAAATCGTTTTCCAAGCCTTCCAAATGCTTTTTTTCTGTAATCGACTATTTCCGTGTGCTTCTTGACTTCGCCCTTCCTTTATAATTCAAGTAAAATATTTTTTTCACATACATAAAATACATGAGAACGCGAAGAAACTTCTACATAATTGTTTGTTTCCTTGATATAAGACCATTATTTTACAGCAATACATCTTTGCTTCTGCCTGGTTCTGTCAAGAATCTTTTAACTCACGCAACATAAGATTGATAAAAATTCGCCAACAAAGTTTAGAAACAAAAACAATTGTTAAAGTAAAATCTTTTAAAAACATTTTTATTGAATCATAACTATTTTTGACACTTTCCAGCGTAGTAAAAATGTATTTATGACTTCGGTTAGTCTTGCCCGTGCTCTACATCGCATAAATGTACTCAAATTGTCATGTAATTGATATTGAGATATGCTATAGCACGTTCCCTATTGAAAATGAAATGTGTAGCTGTTAAAGTGCATTTACAGGAACACATAAAAAAATTCTATGAACACATAAAAGAATTCTATGCACTATGGTCTATGGGAAAAAAATGATTAAGTTGAATTGTAATGATAGTACGACACTTCAAACATTATGAAGTTGATATGCATCCCTGATGTGGGCTACAATATGCTTTCTATAGCGGATGGAATAAATAGTAATTACAGATCATCTACAGTGATTCGCTAAAAGAATTCCATTCCAGTATAATCTGTGATGAAAATGGCTTTGAACCTATTTCAATGATTTTACACTACTTGAAACATAATCAAATTAATATGCACTAGCAGGAATGACCGAGCTAAGCTCGGTCAAAATTAGCTTTTTGTTTATCTCGATAAACACTGAATCATTCTTGCTGTTTTTGATGCAATTAGTTTGACCGTGAAACATAGTGACCCAAAGTGACTCACTAATCGAATTTTTTCGAACATGCGACCTATCACAATGCTCTTCTCAAGCCTGAAAAAGATGGAATACAAAATTTAGTGAAAATCGTTAGTCGTTTTCTGGTAAAATAAGCTTGGTTCACGTTGATTCAAAAACCACTAACCGAAATTCATCGACAGATGTGAGCTATTTTTGTACTGTGAAACGGTATAACAAAAAAAAATTGCCAAAATTTTTTTAACCTTTTTGAGATGCCGTTAGCTTGACCCCGACCCATTATCACCAAAATGACCCACTAATAGAATTTTCTTGAGCATCTTCCCAGCCCAATTGTTTTATCTTGTCCAGAAACGATGTAGTACAAAGTTTTGTCAATCTTTTGAGCGGTTTTTTAGATACAGTTAGCTTGATCCTGATCCATTAGGACCCAAAATGACCCATTGATTGAATTTTCTTGAACGTGCGACCCTGCCCAATGCTCTTATCATGCCTGGAAACGGTATTATACAAAATTGTCAAAATGTTTTGAAACGCTTTTTAAATACAACTAGCTTAACCCTGATCCGTTGTGATCCAAAATGACCCACTAATTGAATTTTCTTGAACATGCGACCTAGCCCAATGGTCTTCTCTAGCCCAAAAACGATAGAATACAAAATTTAGTCAAAATCGTTCAAGCCGTTTTTTAGATACAATTAGCTGGACCCTGACCCACTGTGAACCAAAATGACCCACTAATCGAATTATCTCGAACATGTGACTTAGCCCAATTCTCTTCTCATGCCCAGAAACGGTATACGTAATATAAAATTTGGTCAAAATTTTTTGAGCATGTTTTTAGATTCAATCAGCTTGACCCTGGCCCATTGTGACCCAAAATGACCCACTAATTCAATTTTCTCGAATATGTGACTTAGCCAAATGGTCCTATCATGACCAGAAATGGCCGTATATTAAAAAAATTTTGTGAAAATGTCTTGAGCAGTTTTTAAAAAATATAATTAGCTTGACCCTGACCCATAATGACCCACTAATCGAATTTTCTCGAACACATGACCCATCCCAATGGCCTTTTCGTGCCCGAAAACGATCGATTACAGAATTTCGTCAAATCGTAGTACCGTTATCTAGATAAACTTAGCTCGACCCACGGTGACCCAAAAATGACCAACTAATCGAATTTTTTTGAACACGTTACTCATCCCAATGGTTTTTTCGAGCCCGAAAAAGGTTAGATACAAAATTTAGTCAAAATCGATCGAGCGGTTCTCTAGATATAATTAGCTTGACCCTGACCCATTATGATCCAAAATGACTCAATAATCGAATTTTCTCGAACACGAGACCCATCCCAATGGTCTTTTCGTGCCCGAAAATGGTTAGATACAAATTTAGTTTAAATCGATTGAGCCGTTCTTTAGATATAATTAGCTTGACCTTGACCCATTATGATCCAAAATGACCCAATAATCGAATTTTCTCGAACACGAGACCCATCCCAATGGTCTTTTCGTGCCCGAAAACAGTAGAGTGCAAATCGTTAAAATCGTCAAAATCGTTAGAGGCGTTATCTAGATAAACTTAGCTAGATCCACTGTGACCTAAAATGACCCACTAATCGAATTTCCTCGAACATGTGACTTAGCTCAATGGTTTTCTCGTAATCCGAAACTGTAGAATATAGAGTTTAATGAAAATCGTTAGATCCGTTTTTAGATAAAAATAGCTTGACCCACAGTGACCCAAAAATGACCCACTAATCGAATTTTCTCGAACACGTGACCCATCCCAATGATTTTTTCGTGCCCGAAAATGGTTAGATACAAAATTTAGTTAAAATCGATTGAGCCGTTCTTTACATATAATTAGCTTGACCCTGACCCATTATGACCCAAACTGATCCACTAATCGAATTTACTCGAACACGAGACCCATCCGAATGGTCTTTTAGTGCCCTAAATGGTTAGATACAAAATTTAATCAAAATCGATTGAGCCGTTCTCTAGATATAATTAGTTTGACCCTGACCCATTATGGCCCAAAATGACCCACTAATCAAATTTTCTCGAACACGAGACCCATCTCAATGGTCTTTTAATGCCCGAAAATGGTTAGATACAAAATTTAATCAAAATCGATTGAGCCGTTCTCTAGATATAATTAACTTGACCCTGACCCATTATGACCCAAAATGAACAACTAATAGATTTTTCTCGAACACGAGACCCATCCCAATGGTCTTTTCGTGCTCGAAAACAGTAGGGTGCAAAATTTCGTCAAAAGTTTTAAAGAAGTTATCTAGATAAACTTAGCTTGACCCATGGTGACCCAAAAAATACCCATTAATCGAATTTTCTCGAACATGTGACTTAGCCAAATAGTTTTCTCGTAATCCAAAACTGTAGAATATAGAGTTTAGTGAAAATCGTTAGAGCCGTTTTTTAGATAAAATTGGCTTGACCCACAGTGACCCAAAAATGACCCACTAATCGAAGTTTCTCGAACATGTGACCTAGCCCAAAAGTTTCTTCGTGTCGAAAAACGGTTGGATGTGAAATTTGGTCAAAATCGATTGAGCCGTTTTTTAGATATAATTAGCTTGGCTTTGATCCATTACGACCCAAAATGACCCACTAATCGAATTTTCTCGAACACGTGACCTAGCCCAATGGTCTTATCATGCCCGAAAATGGCAAAATACAAAATTTCGTCAAAATCGTTAGAACCGTTTTTAAGATAAAATTTACATACACACACAATTTTTGCTCGCATTATAATATAAGATTATAACACATTTTTACCAGATTATAGAGGGCATAGCATTTATCGTTCATTTACAGAGACACGCAAAAGAACTTGATTGCAGGACTACTTATGAGCGATACTACGAGTGAGTTATGTTGGAAAATATTTTTTAATTTTTCTCAGATGCATCTTTTGTTGTTTTTCTTTATATTTTATTACAATAATATATGGAATTCAATATTACAGAAACAATCTGATATTTATTGTTCTTAATTTCAACTCTTATATTGTAATTTAAAATAATTATACTCTTCTCTAATGTTTTAAATTTAAAAAGCGTTATTTTTAATAAATTTTAAAAATAATTCAATATTACAAAAACAATGTGACAGTATTTGTTCGTAACTTCAGCTTTTATATTGTAACATAAAAATGATCATATTCTTCTTTCATGCTTTAAACTGATAAAGCGTTTTTTTTAATAACTTTAAAAAAAACGCTTTTTCGGATTATATATTACAAATTTAGCGTTATCAGTATATTTTTTCAAAGACAAGGTTTCTTCATAATCCAAGCTCTTATTTCCTGGATAATTATTAAAATACTTTTCTCTGATACAGAAGAATCTCACGGAAAAGTTAAAAAAAAACATTAAATATCAAAATTTAAAAAGAAAAAAAAAACTACCGAAAAGTACCGAAAGTAAGCCCTCCTTTAGCAGAGAGGAAATTCTAATAAATTTAAGAGGGGCTTATAATTGGAACTTTCGTGAAAAGGATTGGAAAATTGGGAGGGTGGGGGTGAGGGTATATTTGGAATTTCAGAAATTTGACAGTATTTTTACAATTTCCAAAATAAAATGAGATCAAATTAACATTTTTTTGATTAAACCATCCCCTGTCTTATCTACTGTCACAAATCTCTCACAGAACGTCTTCAGGTCTGTCCCCATAAGCCCCAAACCAGCCTTTGCCCCCACAACCCTTCACTTTCAAGCTAGGAGCCACGTCTCACACCTAAAACAAAAAATAAATATGTTAATATAGCTGTTACGGTTCTGAAATTGAGCATATAGGCATCTAAGACATTAGGCTTCAACATTTTACATCAACCATCGCAGTATAAATACTTTATACACACTCGGGACAAAAATTATTGAACCACTCTTGTACTATTAAATATGCTGCATTTCCAGCTCATAGGTACCGAGGTACATAAATCTCAAAAATCGTGAAGATCAAAGTAAAGAGGTACGACTTGTAAGGTGATATACACGAAAATCTAGTCAGCACATATTTTAATGTACATCTAAATATGGAGTTTCGTGTAATTCCATACATTATCTCTTGGGTTATAGTGACCACAAAAATTGTGTTAAGTACAGATAAGCGACATCCAGACAGACAGACATTAGTCCAAAAATATTTAAATTGCATTTAGGATATACCAAAACATGCAAGTCCATCAAACCTACAAGACAAAAATTTACATGGATTCAATGCTTTCTTATTATAAATATTGGAAGAGGAAAAATATTTTAAATCTACTGTTTATTGTGTTAGTTTTTCATCAACGAATTCAGAGGGTTATTAGCAGATTAGTGTCACAAACCACCCATTTAATCAAACATTCAGGGTGTTTTACTCAAACTCAATTTGGGTTAAAGGTAATAACTTTCAGAAAAGTGAAGTATACTACAATAAAACTTTTAATAGGCATGCTAACTTTTGTTGTGATTGTAATAACATATAAAAAGTAGTAGAAATTTCTATTACACTGTAAAAAAATCTGTAATTCTACAGATGTAAAGTTAGATAAATCTGTATGATTACTAAAATTTTATCTGTACACTATACAGAAAAAGATGTAAATCTACAAAACTAGTTTTGTAAAGTTACAGAAATCTGTAGCTTTACAAAATAATCTACTAAAATTACAGAAATCTTATTAAAATTTTATCTATAACCCGGGTTGCAGTTACATAAAAAGTTCCAGGAATCCCAGTTTCCTAAAAAATTCTTAGTAACCTTACAGATTTTTTGATTTACGATGCAGAACTTTGCTTATTACATGAATTTTTATTGTTGTCGTTACATAAAAAGTTCTAGAAATACGAGTTTTCTAGAAAAATTTTAGTAACTTAACAGATTTTTTTACAGTGTATACGCGTTAGCAGTATGCTGGACTCCACTTTTTGGATTGGGATTACCCGTTCATACGGTATCATCGATTGCGTGAGCACCCTGTTATTCCAGTACTTTTCGTGATTTTATCCCACTTGATACAAAACAATGTACAGTCGTGGAAAAAAAAAAGTAAACACCCCCTACTAACTCCTCAACAAATTATCGTAGAAGAAAGTTACTGGTACCGAACGATTGGAAATAAAGTTTACTTTTAAATAATGTATATAAAATTTGCTTAGGGGGCCACCTACATATTAAAACGAACCATAACTTTGTTTTTTTCAATAGCAGTACCCAATTCTGACAGAATAAATTAACTCTACACCCTTCAATTGGCCTAAAAACGAATTTTTATGCAATTCGTACCATAAGTTTCCGAGAAATTAATCATTTTAAAACGAGCGTATTTTAAGGGCTGTATCCAAATTGAAGTTCCGTACTGGATTGTTAACCGAGAGTGCCGCTTCCTTGATCAAGGCACCTTAAGCGCCACTCAAGGAGTCAATGAAGCGTGTTAGATTACAGTACGGCAGAATAAATTTCAAAATGTCTACTCACTTCCATCATAGACGGCCCCTTAAACCATCATTTTACCGTTTTTTAAGCATAATTTGAAAACTACTTGGAAGAAAAATGTGAAATTTTTGAATTTTCATAAAGCAGGACTTAATAAATCTAAATCTATCAAAAAAATTGTGGGTTGCAATTCATAATTTTTTCGAATATTAATTTCATAATTCATAACTCATATCATAAAATTATAAAAATTGCAAATTCAGCTTATTTATGTTTGGGTATATTAGTATTATTACCAGAAAAAAAATTAGCACATTAGGAGCATAATTTCGGGAGATATAAATAAAAATATGAAAATATAATTTAACATTAGAAGCCCTAAATTTTGAATGTTTATAATTCAAAAACTTATCATTCAAATGACTTGTAATTTGGTGTCTAGGCATAGTTTGAACCGAAGATTTGAAATATCTCGTTAAAATTGGGTATTGCCATTGAAAAAAATGAAGTTTGGATTCGTTTTAATATGTAGATGACCCCCTAAGAAAATTTTATATACATCATTTAAAAGTAGACTTTATTTCCAATCGTTCGGTACCAGTAACTTTCTTCTACAATGATTTGTTGAGGAGTTAGTAGGGGGTGTTCACTTTTTTTTTCCACGACTGTACATATCTGTACAGTTTCATTGCAATATTTTTATTTTTCTCAATATCATTACCGTCAACCCGAGATCAGTTAGGGTGGTGAAACACCCTGTATTTGTGACTAAAAAAGGGGTTTGCGACCCCATGCGCCTTTACAATTTTTGTTCGTCTTGATACCCTTAACCCTTTATCTACTGACGATACTTATAAGTACCATTAAAATAACTTGTTATAAAATTCATTTCATACATCGATCAGTAGTAATACAGTAGTAGTACAGTTTAGAATGAGTTATAGATGCATTAGTTTATATTGTTCCGAAAGTATTATTGGTTACACAAAACAAAAATTTTAAAAGGATGATATCTTTTCTTTTTGCATCTTTTTAGCTTTTGGCGTTGGGGTTGGGGGATTTTTCAATTAGAAAATATTTCTTTATTTCTATTGTAAGAACATTATATTTGTACATTTCCTAGTTCTACAAAATACTAAGAAAAATATTTAAAATAAAAAATTTGAGTTGGGTTATAAATAAATATTGCACAAAATCCCTACAAATTGAAATTTAATTAATCCTTCTAAATCCTTCAATTCTTCTAAAATTTATTAAATGATTCTGTAAATCTTCTAATGTAGCTTACAATTCCCGTAAAATGCTTTAGAAGATAAAATTTTCATGAATTCATAACTCAGTACATAAAGGGTTAAGGGGTCGCAGGACTCCTAAAATTGGAATAATGAAAAAAAAATGACCATTTTCAACGTTTAATATCTTAAAATATATTTGATTTTAAGACACAATTTTAATTGGCGTGAAAGATATAGGTATGTTCTTTCATTTCAAGTATTTTAAAAATAGCAAGATGCTGAATTAGCAATTACAGGGGGCTCCAAACTGTCAGATATTTGTCGAGCGGAAAATAGGCATAACAGATTACGCGCAGGATTACAAAATAAATTTTGCAACTAGAATGAAAATTTTTGTGCTTACCTATACTTCAGATAACAATAATTAATCTGAACTTAAATAAATTTGTATTTAAAACATTTTTATATTCTTAATACAAAGTTGTATTTAGCTAATGCAAAATTTACAGGATTACAAAACCTAATATATTTTTTATTTTTTTTTTATTTTTACGATAAAAATGAAATTTTAGGTTCAGTTTAAACAGACTAACATGAAATATGTGTTTTTACAATTTCATGAAAAAATATTCAGAATTTTTTGAGATACGGTGCGCGTTATGTCCAAAAATGTCATTTGCAGACAAATGACTTCAAAGTTTTGGAAACGGCGCTTCAGCTACTGAGCAAGTATAATTCTAAAAGCCATAACTTCTGTTCTAATGGGAATTTCAAGGAAACTATTATGCCAAAATGTTCAGTAAAAAAAGGAGTTTAACATCTAAAAAAATTAAAATTTCGACAATTTTAGAGCTTTAAGAGTCCTGATATCCTTAATAATCCTTTGTGTTTTTTGGATGAATGTATGAACACCATGTGTTTTAATTTTAAATTAACAGGAACTTTAGGACAATCTAAAGTAACTTGCTTTTGGGAAAAGTTTTGAATTATTTTACATTGTTTTCAATCGTGAGAGACATTCATGTAAATTCTTAAGCAAATCAAGTAAAATTTAATTAGTATGACATCGAGAATTCCTGTCTCTAGTGCTTGCTGTCATGGAGACAAATGTTCTTCAACAAAGGCTAAAATTGTGTTCTGTCTAAATTCAAACTTAATTAAATTAAGAAAATCACTTTTGTCTGTAACAATTAACTTAATATTTAAAAAAACTGTAACTATTTTGTAAAAGTGCAGCTATTAGGAAAAATATTTAAATACTTTATAATGATTTCATAATAATGCCCGTTAATTAAAAAACAAAATGAAAAAATATTCTTAATTATTTTTATGCATAGTAAAAATGCAAAATTACAAAATTTTTTTAGAATAAATAAAAAAATTAATAGTTTAATTTCAATATTTAATAATCAGTTTGATAATTTAGCGTTGTAATAGTAATACGAAATAATTTAGATATTTATACTGTAGCAATACTAGCAAACCCTCTTAGCGTTGACAGTGCTCGGGTTAGTAACCTCAATATACCAAATGTTTACTCAATATCCATATACTTCGGGATTGCTTTAATTATATCAGTTAGGAATTTCCAAACAAAACTCTTTACATGCTCCAGATAATAAAAAAGCTCCGGACCGCGAGGTTACGTGCGTTTATTAAAAACAGTTGTGGCAATAAAGCGGTTACTTAGAAAACCAACACTTGAACTTTTTAATTTTTTTTATTTGCTGCATTTCAGAAAAAAAAAACAATGGTCTTACGTCCTTTAATAATTAGTTAAAAAACGATTTCCCGTATTTTCTAAACGATTAATGAAAGTCTTCGCCATACAGGGTTATAAAATATAAGATTGGATGGATAAATTATCAAATAGATATTGGTTAATAAAAAAAAAGTTCTCATTTTCGGTAAATTTGGCATTTATTTAAAAAAATAAACGGTCAAGTGCGAGTATTACTCGCAGTAAGAGGGTTCCGTAAAACAAATATATTAATTATTAACTGTAACTCTAGTACTTAAACAATGCCATGTGAAATTTTTTTACTTCTGTCACAATATAACAACAATATTATACGTGGCATTTGACTTCTACAGTAAAAGTACAATGCACATTTTTTTCGGTATTCTGAAGGATTAAGTATGGGATATTCAGAATGAAAGCAATTTAAATTAAAAAAAATACATTATCAGTATTAGCCACTTTGGTTATAGAACGAAAGGCGGCTGCACAAACCATCACCTCATTGAGTTGGCGGCTGAAATCCCAGGATTAATTAAAACTCGATTCGCATATTAAAATGCAACTGGTCTGCCAAGTCATACCTTAGTGGAAAAAACATGTAAACCCGATTTTACGGGTTGACTGGTAGGTTTACCCTTATGTTTTCCTGACCGCACTCCTCCATGTTTTCATTCCTTTGGATGCAGGAAAACACAATGATAAATCTACCGATCAACCATTAAAACAGGCTGTGCAGGTAGTTTCCACCAAGATACGACGTGGCGGATCAGTTGCATTTTAATATGCTAATCGAGTTATGTCTAAACCTGGAATTTCAACCTCAAACTCGATGAAGTGGGCGCTCTGTGAAGCCGCTTTCCGGTCTATTATGAAAATAAAACTTGCAATTAAAATATTTTTTTATTAGTGTTTCGTTCATCTGATGAAACCCTATTCGTCTCACTCCTCTGTCTGTCTGTCACAGAGCCCGTTCTTAGAAACTATAAATGCTGGAGACTTGAAATTTTGGATACTTATAGCTGAATACCTCGCATTCAACGATAAATCATAAAATTGTGAAAAAGTCTTATATTTACCCGTCTGGGCTCTAACTTGTGTATTTTAAGCTTTTATTTCTAACTGCGCCCTTAATTAAGTTGAAGACTTGTAATTTTGAATACTTATAGCTGAACACTTGCGATCACAAGACAAATCATAAAAATTTCAAAAAGTCTTATATTTACCCCTCCGGTTTCTAACTTGTGTATTTTAAGCAATTTTTCAAACCTCTACCCTTTTCACCCCCAGGGGCTCTTTTATAACTTTTGCCGACATCCTTTGACCACTCTTTCATATTATGCACCATAGCCTTGCATATTTTAGTTCCACTTTTTACCGCCAGTAGGCGACTAACTATCTCGGGTGCTATGGGACCGATCCCCTCGAATAATATATCTACGGATAGATTGTAAAACGGAGTTTCGTTCGCATAAAGAAGAGTGCGACCCCTGGTTGCAAAATGTGGAACTAACAGATTTTGCAAAAGCACAAAGTGTTTTGAAAGAAATATTAAACGAAACCCTCTGTACAATCTGTGATCACACTTACCCATTTCTTATTTTTAGTGTTAATGATATTTGCGTTTTACGTAAGACGAACTTTTCGTCACATCATGAAATTATTATCACATAAAATATTGCGTAAGAAATGCGTAATTATTCATTTTCATTTCAAATGTTTCATCCACTAAATAAAATCTGTTTTATATTCACTTTTAAGCATTTCTAATATCACCATTTTATACAGGGTGTTTCATATAAATGCAAATTTCTTAAATTTCCTTATGCTTTGTTAGAGAAGTTGAAATGCGCTGCTTACTGTCCGGAATATCAAACTATGTGTCAAGAATACTTTAATGCTTTCATGTGACACATAATTTAAATATTTCTTTGAAATTGCTTCTCTCTTTCGAGGGGTGTTAAAAGAGAAGATAATATTTGGTGAATGTAACACTTTAATTTAACTTGATAAATTACGGAACATTTTGCAGTTACATCTGCGAATCTCATTTAAATTGTATTAGATGAAATATTCAGACGCTCTCCGAAAGGGTCTTATAATGCATTGCGTATTATCACGAACATTCTGCATTGTTCTGAGAATATAATTAAAAATTTATTTTACATCCAGTAATACTGTAAATTACAAAAGCCTACAAAATTATGATTTTTAATCTCTTTCTTCAACATTTTAGATGTTTCTAATGTTTTTCTATGCTCTGAAGTTAAAAAAAGAAATTAGAATTTTAGTCTCTATTAAGATTTTTCCGAAATTGAAGACGAAGAATTCGAAAAAATGATACTTTCGATCTAGAACTGTTAGAAAAGTTTAATTAAAAATCCTATAAAAATAAGCTGATTCTTGCATTATAACATTTTTAGTTGCGTTCTATTTATATAAATACGTAGCACCTATAGTCGCCGTCTAGTCTGTCCGTCTGTCCACATATAACAGCGCAAAAACTACCAAAACCGAAAGGTTTGAAATATAATATATATATAATCGTTGCAGAATTTTGTCGAGTCATTTAAAATTTTCTGAGAAGCTAATCAAAACTTAAAAAGATATTAATAAAAGTTTTCTTCCTTTTATTAAATCCTATCATACGTAATCAATTCAATGATATCCCATGATAGGTAAGGAATCTAGGTTGCCAAGGTGATTACGTTCTATTTAAAATGGTGTCGTATTATTTATGTATTACTGAATTTAATATATAGAATCGTAGTAAATTTTGTATTCATGCATTTTTGCATAAGAGTGCAACAGCCATTTGCACCAAGATCTCAATATTGATAAAACCAGTTATAGTACGAACGTACCTCATTTGCTACGTTTGACGTACAATTTCCGACTTTCTTTTGCCATAGCTGCTTCAAAGTAGAAAATCATTATAATGTTTTTACTTTCTTCTATCTTCAATAGAAGAAAGTATTGTAATCGAAATTTTTTTCGACTTCCGGTTTTCGACGGATTTACATGTTTTAGGGGTCAGTGATCCCAAAAAACATGTTTATAGAAAATGTCTGTCTGTCCGTGTGTCCGTGTGTCTATCGCCATTGTACCATCAAAAAGTGTATGAAGTTATGCATAGAATTGAACCAAATTTTTATTTTAAGTTTTCGGATATGGCAGGTAGGTCCTCCCCGAATTTGGAAAAAATTCGCCGGTAGGGGGCGCTGTAACAGCGTTTTTTGTGCGATTTTGAATATTGTACCATCCAAAAGTGTATGAAGTTGCGCATAGAATTGAACCAAATTTTTATTTTAAGTTTTTGGCTTTGGCAAGCAGATCCTCTCTGAATTTAGAAAACATTCGCAGGTAGGAGGCGCTGTAACAGCGATTTTGCATACTGTAACATCGAAAAGTGTATGAAGTTATGCATAGAATTGAACCAAATTTGTATTTTAAGTTCTTGGCTATGGCAAGCAGATCCTTTCTTAATTTGGAAAAAATTCGCCGGTAGGAGGCGCTTTAATAGCGATTTTCGTGCCATTTTGAATATTGTACCATCGAAAAGTGTATGAAGTTATGCATAGAACTGAGCCAATTTTTTTGTGTTTCTTTTTGGTCATGGCATGAAAGTCATCCCTGAATTTGGAAAAATTCCGCTGGAAGGGGGCGCTATAATTACGATGTCTGTACCATTTTCTTTATTGTACAATCGAAAAGTGTATAAAATTATGCATACAATTGAACCAAATTTTTTGTGCACGTTTTTGGCTTTGGCCAACAGGTCCTCCTTGAATTTGGAAATATCACGCGGGAAAGGGACTCTGTGATAGCGATTTTTGTATACTTTTCTTGATTTTTCGTAGTTCTATTGTCCATCGGCGGCTCGTGCAAAGGCGAGAACTCACTTCCTGCTAAGCCGGCTTTTCGCAAACATCTGATAGCAACAGTATAAGGAAAAACTATTAATTTTAACAAATATCATGATATAGATTAACTCGTTTTTAGTTCATTTAATTGACTGAAGCAGGAATTTAAGATGAAAATCAAAGTTGGTATAGTAATGAACCAATAATATTGAAGTATTAACATGTGTAACTAGTTTATGAAATATTAAGATGTATAAGATAGAAGAAAGTTTTGGAATTGGCACATCCAAGTAGTTTATTCATATTAAAGAAAGATATACTCCCCCACATTGAGAATTCTTTGTTTTGTACATTATTTTCATCTGTTTCCTATGCGGAGTTGAGCAGTACTCTGTTATGATGTTTACTGGTATCCGATTGACCGATGAACTAATTGACCAATTAGAAATTATTACGTCCTATGTCTAAATGTTTAATTAACCAATCAGTCAGAAAAGTCGAAACGTAACGCGATATACATTTTTGAATATTTTTTTTTCCAGAAAGCAGCAGTAAAAGATACACCAGTAACATGATTCAATTTAAAGGGGGGGGGGATAAGCATTCTAGGCCTTTGTTATTTGTGTCTGATATATTGGTAAAGGGGAGAAATTTATCCTTGCGAAAAGAGCACCACTTTATAAAGTCACACAGTCTGACTCACACACAATAATTATTCAAGCTTATTAACATACTATGTACTTAACGGGTGCTTAAAAAGGACTGACTGAATTTAAAATTTAATAATTCGCAAACGGTGACAGATAATAAAAAAATTGTTCCAAGAGGGTTATGTATGACGCCAGGAGTTTCTTTTACCTTGATTCTCAAATTTAGTTCGAATTACAAACAATAGATGGCGCTGCAAGCAATAGGCGCGAAATTCAAGCTTGATTTTTTGGCCTTTCTCTTCTCTAATGCAAAAAAAAAAGGAGATTAAAATGTTTTGAGTGGGTCCCGAAGTACCAAAAATCGGGCCTTAATTTAGCACATACTGCTTGCAGCGCCATCTATTGTTTGTAATTCGAAGTAAATTCGAGAATCACAGTAAACAAACTCCTGACATCATACATAATGCTCCTGTAAGAATGTTTTTAATTTCTGTCACCGTTTGTAAGTTATTGAATTTTAAAATCAGTCAGTCCTTTTTAGGACACCTGGTACATTCACTGTGTATGTGTGCAGTGTAAAAAATCTGCAGCAAAGTAACAGGTCTATCGACCGTTTTATAAAAACTGTCGAAACTTATATAACCGTAATTTAACTGTTTAACTGTTTGACCATATTATTGTCCATACTGTCCATATTATGGTCAGAATAAAGTTAATTTATTGTTATGTATCCGTTTTCTATAAAAACGGTCCATAGACCTGTTACTTTGTTGCAATTTTTTTACAGTGTGTTCGTGTTTGCATTCGTCTTTTACATTTATAGAATTATAAGATTTGTCTTTTTTAGTATCTTTTTCTACCACATTATTACAATAAATTTAAAAAAAAAAAAAAAAAAAAAAAAAAAAAAAACAGCTCAAAAGATCACGTTACTTATATTGAAAAGATATTGAAAGGAATAAAAAAAAAAAAAATGTTTATTAACCATTTAAAAAAATGGTTATTGTCCGCTGTCAGGGTAGTAAATCAAAAACATATCTGAAGCGTTTCATTAGTTGAATCCGCATTTTATTCGTTTTCTGATTGGTCTATACAGTAATCTGTATTTTCCCTTTACTTTCAACAGAGATGGGTACTTCTGTTGCCATTATGACAAAAAAGTAATAAAAACTACAAAAAAAAAATTAATAACTCAGAAACAAATTGAGATACAGCTTTCAAACAAACTGCATTTAAAAGTACATTTTTTTCTCTATACGACGGTGTAAAAAGCAATATCGTGGGATGTTTAGAAGTTTAAGAATGAAATTTCATTTAAAATTGGTCCAGGAATATTAATGTTTAATCCATGGTGTACGTAATGTATGACCAGCTCCGTAGAAGTTAAAAATTTACAGTACCGAAAAATGTAATCCATGGCGTACGTAATGTATGAAATTTCATTTTAAATAGGTCCAGGAATATTAATGTTTAATCCATGGTGTGCGTAATGTATGGCCAGCTCCGTAGAAGTTTAAAAATTTACAGTACCGAAAATTGTAAAACTGAAATTTCTTTTAAAATTTGTTCATGATGGGTCCAGGAATGTTAATGTTTAATTCATGTCGTACGTAATATATGATCAACTCCGTGCGATTTTTTTATGTTTTAAATTTTAGTCTTCGAAAAAATCATTTTCCAAATAGTCGTTGTAATTTCTTAAATTGTTTTTTTTTTTTTTTTTTTTTTTTTTACTATTTTCGAAAAATAAAGTTTTGAATTCTGAGTGCGTGTATTACGTCAGAGTAACTTATACACCAGAATATATGGTTTTTATTGCAACCGAAATGCAACGGTAAGTAGCACAAAATACAGGGTGTGCAAATATGAATGTCCCAGTTATAAATTTTAATAGTATCAACTGTAAGCGTTGATTCAAGGTCACAAACAATGAAGTAACTCAAACAGTTTTAGATAAGCGGATGCCCGAGTACTGCTTTGTTATTTACTAACTTGCAGTACCACATACGCAAAATGACAACTGCTGAGCGTAAAATGTTTTGTGTTCTGCTATTTGCTGACAGTGAAACTGTAATTTCAGTTCAACGTGCGTGTCGTTTAAAGTTTAATTTTGATCTCTCATGGGGCAAAAACACACAGAATAGGGTTAGTTAGGATAACTGGACCCACGAGGTAACTGAGCCATTGGCTATTTTATAAAAAAAACCGTTGATGGTTTTTAAGCTTTAGCTTTTGTGAACAATGCACTTCCTAAAACAGCGTGTGTCAAATCAATCATAATTCCATCTTTGTTGTGGTAGGTTGTCGAAAATTTACGTTTCTTTTTTTAAAAACAACGTCAATTTGGTTGAACTTCCCTGGCTTTTTATTAAAATACTGTAAATACTTTTATTAAACAATCTTTTTTTCAAAGATTAGACACATAACTACATTAGTATTATTAGGTATATATACATATTTACTTCATGTTTCAAATGTAAGCCCGGTGTCCCAGATACCACATAATTTTTTCAATAATCGAGTAACTGGAAAGTATATCAGTGGTAACTGGACCATGATTGATCCAGTTACCCCAATAATTATAAATATTTTTTTTAGTTTCTCTTACGACGGGAAATAAATTTCTCCATTGTTTTTTGCTCACAATAAAGATAATTATAGAATACCTTATTAAAATTACGTAATACAATTAAAAAAAAGCATATTGGGTTGTATCAAACCAAATTTCTTAATCCTTTGAAGGGCGATGATGCCGTTATGGCATCACATAGTTTTAATCCCTAATTGGCACCGGAATTTTACAATGAAAATTTCATTTTTATTAAGTACGCGAAAATATACTTTTGCTTGTTTACAAATAAATTCTCTTGTAAATACTAGTGTCAGTAAATTATTTAAACATTTTACGAATACAAGTACCTTGCCCCTGAAAGCGAGGTAGCCAAACCTTGAAATTGTACGATACAGATGAAGTACGTAAGTACTTACGTAGCCATTTGTTCATAGATTTACCTTGTTATTTTTTCCCCTTAAAATACCAATGTAACACTTTTATACTTATTACTTATACTAAAGTACATAAGTACTTACATATTTTTTATGTTTTTGGCATAAATAAATATAATATTTTCACTTTTAGTGCTTTTTTAGACACATTGACAGCAGGGGTTTCCATTACAACGCTCATTAGTTGATATATAATTTACATTATCTGCCTGGTTTAAATTTTTTTAAGTTGTTGACACTTTTTTAAACAGGACCTGATATCCCATATGAAATAAAATAAACGCGTGTGGAACATAGACCCTTCTGGTCCACTTACCCCATTTTTGTGGGGCAGCTGAACCCTTGAGGAAAGAAAGATGAAATATGCATATTTTTTATTTTAAAATATTAAAATGTAATTTTGAGCATTTCTATCTGATAGAGGGAACCTAACTGAACACATTTACAAAAGTTCAGACTTTAATTCAAATGAACATTAGCTTTTTGAAGCTGAATTGCCAGAATCTCCAGAGTCACATTGTAAAATCATGACACAGTTGCACAGACCCCATACGCAAAATAGCGACTCCTGATCATAAAAAAAAAAAAAAATTGTGTTCTGTAATTTGCAGACAGTGTATCTGTAATTTCAGTTCAACTTGCATTTCGTTTAAAGTTTAATTGTGATCTCTCATGTGGCAAAAACGCACAGAATACAGACTTGAAGAGTCTATTGTTTTTATTACTCAGGACTTGTTTAACCGAAGTGTGGGAAGAATTGGACTTTAGATTGGATGTGAACCGTAGAATTAAAGGTGCACATATTAGACATTTGTAAGAAAAACAAGGTTAGTTTCACTTCAGTTTGATGTATGACTCCAAACAGTTTTAGATAAGAGCATGCGTAAGTTCTGCTTTGTTATTTACTCGCTTGCAGTACCACATACTCAAAATGCCGACTCTTGAGCGTAAAGCGTTTTGGGTTCTGCAATTTGCTGACAGTTAATCTGTAATTTCAGTTCAATATTCGTTCCGGTTAAAGTTTAATTGGATCTCTCATGTGGCATTAACACACAGAATAAAGAATTGAGGAGGCTATTGCATTTATTACTTTGGACTTGTTAACCGAAATGTGGGAAGAATTGGACTTTAGATTGGATGTGCGGTATAGAATTTAAGATGCATATATTAATTAACCCTTAAATCCATGATTTTTTTTTGTTTCGAAAAAATTATATATGATTCTCTGAAACGTTTATTACTCAGGAAAAATAATGAAAAAAATCAGAGATACATTTCTCATGTAATACGTCAATCTTTTCTTCTGTTGTACGTCTACAATGCAAGTAAAAACTACTGTCGTGTTGCTGTTTTACGCTAAAATATTGCAAATTAGTAAATATTTTAATAAGTATGTCTCCAAATACCTTATTTTATATAATTATTTATTTTATAAAACTTAACCTTTAAACCTTTAATTCGCATGATAGAATACATTCTAGAAATTACGTAGTTCAAAGAAACTGACTTTACACCAAAAAGTTTCAATGGTTAATTTCAATTTATTTAAACACGGAATGTCTGTTATTAATTAAATCAAATATTGCTATTTTAATTTTCTGGTGTGAATTAGGTATATACGAATAAAAAAAAATCTTTTAAATTCAAAACACTGTTGTTTGCATATGTGTAAAGCTGCGCGCTAAAGGGTTAAACATTTGTAAGAAAAACTACGTTAGTTTAATTTCAATTTAATGTATGATTTATTGTAAATAGTTTAAATTAAACCATTATAATATACCATTAAAACTGGGACAATCTTTTACGGACACCGTGTATATTTCAGTTCAAATCCCTGGTTACAAATACGATATCATGGAATACGTTACAGATATTTATTTTTAAACTTCATGATATGTTCTCGCTTTTATTATAACTCTTTTGATGACACGAGATTTGTTTTATTTTTCTCGTTCGTAAACGTGTGGATTAAGGATTAATGTTCACTAAACACCATAACTAGATCGACATTGCAGAAATAATTCTGAGCCAATTGCTCAAATTAGACGTTCACGTGATGCAGCCTTATAAATTACTCCTCGCGTGAGACGACGCCATTGTCTCTAATTACTCGACATCTATCAAGCTTCGGTGATCCAGTCTTCCAGCAAATACGTTTAAAAATGTGAATGGAATATTTCTTTCCAGAAGTGTTTTAATCCAATTACTAGAGACAAAAGGCCTAGCATGTTCGACGTCTTTTAGTTCTTTTGTTGGCGTAAGTAAGGAGAAACAAAATGCGAGGAACGAGAAAAGAATTAATTTATGTTGTGAAATGATATTGTTCGTTTCATTATTTTAATTTTAAAGGTGCAGTAAAGAAAACTGAAATTTGGCTTAAATAAAATTACAATAACAATATTTTTCATGAAAATTTACATTTAGGGGTAAAATAAATTTATTAAAACTGAATAGAATTAATTAAATAATTGCAAATACAATGTACTGTATTAAAATTTTTTTGATTAAATTTTACCTTGTAAAATGTATTCTGTTTATGTATTGCGATTTTTTCTTTGCTCTGTAGTTGTTGTGTTTATTTTTTATCAATGAAATTCATAAAAGAAAAAACTTTTCCTATTTATAACAGCTTTGATTTATAGCTGACATTTTAGTTACATGAAAATGTCGTATAATTTTATCATGAAAATTTCATGGAAAAAAACAAAATTCATATTAATAATTAAAAGAATATTCATCATATAATACATTTCAGTCTCAATACCTGAAGGATCACTAAAATCACATTGTTGATTTCAAATTTGTAAAATGTCACTGATTTCCAGGTTCAAATGCAAAAGGTATAAAAAAAGATGAGTTAAAAATCTTGGAATTTTAACCACTGCCCTCCCCCTTCTATAGCGTAAAAATATTTTTTATTCTAAAATCTATTGACATTTTTAATATTTTTTTACGTTATTTACCAGGCTTTATAATGTTGTAATAATACCAATTTAATTTTATTTTCACATAAAGCTCTTGTAACACAGTCATAGTTTTTACATATATTTTTTCACATATTAAACTTTGTAAAAACATGTTTTATACACAGTCACAAACATAGGGTTAGTTAGCAAGATCTATATTTTTTGCCTGTCAGATTGATTTTGGTTTGTAGATTATTGAAATGCATTACACAAAAGATCAGAAACATGGGGATTGTTATCAAGGTTTACTATAGTTCAAAAGCAAAAATTTTATATATTGTTTATTTGAAGCCCTCATAGCAACACCATAGTTTTTACATATGTTTTGTATTATCTTTCACATATTAATATATCTAAAAATGCAATGTGCTAATTAAGGTCATACTGATAGATATTTATCAAGCTTTATTTACATTTCAATAGTATCAAATTAATTTATTTCTTATATGAAATGCTCATAATATCATACTAGATGTTATATATGTTTTATTTTTCATATTTCATAATTTAACATTTGTAAAAACATGTCTCATACAGTGTCAGAAACCTTGGTATATTTAGCAAGCTTTACTATATTTCACTAATATCGATTTAATTTATTTTTTATACGCGTATGAAGCGCTTAGAACACCATCATAGTCCTTACATATGTTTTATTTTATTTTCCACATATTAACATTTGTAAAAGCATGTGTTGTACAATGTCAGAAACCTAGGAATATTTAGCAAGCTTTATTACATTTCAATAATATCAATTTGATTTATTTTTCATATGATACGCTTATAACACCATCATACTTTTTATATATGTTTTATTTTATTTTCCGTATATTAACATTTGTAAAAGCATATTTTATACAATGCAATTTCAGAAACCTAGTAGTATTTTCCATGCTTTATAATATTTCAAAAATATCAATTTGATTTATTTTTAATACGATGCTCTTATAACACCATCACAGTTTTTATGTATGTTTCATTTTATTTTTCACATATTATCCTTTGTAAAAACATGTGCTAGACACAGTCAGAAACATAGGGATATATAACGAGTTTTTTTTTTTTATATATATTTCAATAATATCAATTTGATTTATTTTTCATATGATACGCTTATAACACCATCATACTTTTTATATATGTTTTATTTTATTTTCCGTATATTAACATTTGTAAAAGCATGTGTTATACATTGCAATTTCAGAAACCTAGGGGTATTTTCCATGCTTTATAATATTTCAAAAATATCAATTTGATTTATTTTTAATACGATGCTCTTATAACACCATCACAGTTTTTATATATGTTTCATTTTATTTTTCACATATTATCCTTTGTAAAAACATGTGCTAGACACAGTCAGAAACATAGGGATATATAACGAGTTTTTTTTACATATTTCAATAATATCAATTTGATTTATTTTTCATATGATACGCTTATAACACCATCATACTTTTTATGTATGTTTTATTTTATTTTCCGTATATTAACATTTGTAAAAGCATGTGTTATACAATGCAATTTCAGAAACCTAGGGGTATTTTCCATGCTTTATAATATTTCAAAAATATCAATTTGATTTATTTTTAATACGATGCTCTTATAACACCATCACAGTTTTTATATATGTTTCATTTTATTTTTCACATATTATCCTTTGTAAAAACATGTGCTAGACACAGTCAGAAACATAGGGATATATAACGAGTTTTTTTTTTTATATATTTCAATAATATCAATTTGATTTATTTTTCATATGATACGCTTATAACACCATCATACTTTTTATATATGTTTTATTTTATTTTCCGTATATTAACATTTGTAAAAGCATGTGATATACAATGCAATTTCAGAAACCTAGGGGTATTTTCCATGCTTTATAATATTTCAAAAATATCAATTTGATTTATTTTTAATACGATGCTCTTATAACACCATCACAGTTTTTATATATGTTTCATTTTATTTTTCACATATTATCCTTTGTAAAAACATGTGCTAGACACAGTCAGAAACATAGGGATATATAACGAGTTTATATATATATATATATTTCAATAATATCAATTTGATTTATTTTTCATATGATACGCTTATAACACCATCATACTTTTTATATATGTTTTATTTTATTTTCCGTATATTAACATTTGTAAAAGCATGTGATATACAATGCAATTTCAGAAACCTAGGGGTATTTTCCATGCTTTATAATATTTCAAAAATATCAATTTGATTTATTTTTAATACGATGCTCTTATAACACCATCACAGTTTTTATATATGTTTCATTTTATTTTTCACATATTATCCTTTGTAAAAACATGTGCTAGACACAGTCAGAAACATAGGGATATATAACGAGTTTTTATATATATATATATTTCAATAATATCAATTTGATTTATTTTTCATATGATACGCTTATAACATCATCATACTTTTTATATATGTTTTATTTTATTTTCCGTATATTAACATTTGTAAAAGCATGTGTTATACAATGCAATTTCAGAAACCTAGGGGTATTTTCCATGCTTTATAATATTTCAAAAATATCAATTTGATTTATTTTTAATACAATGCTCTTATAACACCATCACAGTTTTTATATATGTTTCATTTTGTTTTTCACATATTATCCTTTGTAAAAACATGTGCTAGACACAGTCAGAAACATAGGGATATATAACGAGTTTTTTTTATATATATTTCAATAATATCAGTTTGATTTATTTTTCCTATGATACGCTTATAACACCATCATTCTTTTTATATATGATTTATTTTATTTTCCGTATATTAACATTTGTAAAAGCATGTGTTATACAATGCAATTTCAGAAACCTAGGGGTATTTTCCATGCTTTATAATATTTCAAAAATATCAATTTGATTTATTTTTAATACAATGCTCTTATAACACCATCACAGTTTTTATATATGTTTCATTTTGTTTTTCACATATTATCCTTTGTAAAAACATGTGCTAGACACAGTCAGAAACATAGGGATATATAACGAGTTTTTTTTATATATATTTCAATAATATCAGTTTGATTTATTTTTCCTATGATACGCTTATAACACCATCATTCTTTTTATATATGTTTTATTTTATTTTCCGTATATTAACATTTGTAAAAGCATGTGTTATACAATGCAATTTCAGAAACCTAGGGGTATTTTCCATGCTTTATAATATTTCAAAAATATCAATTTGATTTATTTTTAATACAATGCTCCTATAACACCATCACAGTTTTTATATATGTTTCATTTTATTTTTCACATATTATCCTTTGTAAAAACATGTGCTAGACACAGTCAGAAACATAGGGATATATAACGAGTTTTTTTTATATATATTTCAATAATATCAATTTGATTTATTTTTCATATGATACGCTTATAACACCATCATACTTTTTATATATGTTTTATTTTATTTTCCGTATATTAACATTTGTAAAAGCATGTGTTATACAATGCAATTTCAGAAACCTAGGGGTATTTTCCATGCTTTATAATATTTCAAAAATATCAATTTGATTTATTTTTAATACAATGCTCTTATAACACCATCACAGTTTTTATATATGTTTCATTTTGTTTTTCACATATTATCCTTTGTAAAAACATGTGCTAGACACAGTCAGAAACATAGGGATATATAACGAGTTTTTTTTATATATATTTCAATAATATCAGTTTGATTTATTTTTCCTATGATACGCTTATAACACCATCATTCTTTTTATATATGATTTATTTTATTTTCCGTATATTAACATTTGTAAAAGCATGTGTTATACAATGCAATTTCAGAAACCTAGGGGTATTTTCCATGCTTTATAATATTTCAAAAATATCAATTTGATTTATTTTTAATACAATGCTCTTATAACACCATCACAGTTTTTATATATGTTTCATTTTGTTTTTCACATATTATCCTTTGTAAAAACATGTGCTAGACACAGTCAGAAACATAGGGATATATAACGAGTTTTTTTTATATATATTTCAATAATATCAGTTTGATTTATTTTTCCTATGATACGCTTATAACACCATCATTCTTTTTATATATGTTTTATTTTATTTTCCGTATATTAACATTTGTAAAAGCATGTGTTATACAATGCAATTTCAGAAACCTAGGGGTATTTTCCATGCTTTATAATATTTCAAAAATATCAATTTGATTTATTTTTAATACAATGCTCCTATAACACCATCACAGTTTTTATATATGTTTCATTTTATTTTTCACATATTATCCTTTGTAAAAACATGTGCTAGACACAGTCAGAAACATAGGGATATATAACGAGTTTTTTTTATATATATTTCAATAATATCAATTTGATTTATTTTTCATATGATACGCTTATAACACCATCATACTTTTTATATATGTTTTATTTTATTTTCCGTATATTAACATTTGTAAAAGCATGTGTTATACAATGCAATTTCAGAAACCTAGGGGTATTTTCCATGCTTTATAATATTTCAAAAATATCAATTTGATTTGTTTTTAATACAATGCTCTTATAACACCATCACAGTTTTTATATATGTTTCATTTTATTTTTCACATATTATCCTTTGTAAAAACATGTGCTAGACACAGTCAGAAACATAGGGATATATAACGAGTTTTTTTTTATATATATTTCAATAATATTAATTTGATTTATTTTCATATGAAGAGCTTATAACACCATCATAGTTTTTACATATGTTTTATTTTATTTTCCACATACTAAAATTTGTAGAAGTGTGTGTTATAAAATGTCAGAAACTTAGGGATATTTACCAAGCTTTATTATATTTCAGTAATATCAATTGAATTTATTTTTAATAGGAAACATTTATAACATCTTCACAATTTTTATATATGTTTCATTTTATTTTTCACATATTAACATTTGTAAAAACATGTGTTATACACAGTCAGAAACATAGGGATAACCAACAGAAACAAACAGTTTTTAGAGATTTAAAGAACCTTTATAAAACCAAAATTTCTTTTGCTGCCCTCAATTTTCGGAATAGTTTTCGAGTAGCGTTTAGAGTGCACTAGTATTTTTTTTTTTCAAAACGGAATAAAGGTTTTTGGATACTATCAACCCTCAAATAAGCATTTTCAGTTTGCTAACAGAATTTAATGTGAATTCGAAGGAGTGTAGATGGTACTCTTACTACACAGATGGATAATCGTCGTTAGCAGATTAATTGTAGAAAGTTAAAATCTATGCATATTATTTGAGTGCATCATTTTTTAAATTATTTAATTTAAAAAATATAATTCACAGTTGTATTAAAAGTTTATTTATTTACCAGATGACCCACCCAGCTTCCAATTTTAACTGTACCTAGCGGTTTGGTCGATTTAGCTTGACCCTTAACTGCTGTGAAAAAAATTGCCCCATAACTACTGTGAGCAGTCTGTGAGACCACTTAATCTAAAGATGAATAAAAGGCATCATTAACTGATAAAATTATACTTCTGTATTAAACTTTATGTACAGGACTATTATACTTAAAATTCGCCCATTCTGAACTCTGAAGTGATAGTATTAGAGTCTGAAACAAAAAAAATTCAACCAGTATCTATAGTTAAACTGAAAATTACAAGTTAAAGTATGAAAATTTTAAAAATCAGCGGTCTGTCAGACCGCTAATAGCAGTTACGGGTTAAAACAAAATCATTAAAAAACACAAATAAATTAAGAAAATTGGTTCTTCGTTTCTGTAAGATTCGTAAATGGGGAAAACTACGCATCCACCAGCTCTTTTTCCCTCTCGGAAGAACTAAGATGAGTTTTTAATGAGAGTGCGTTGAGAGTTTTAGTTAATAACTCATTTTTATAATTGGAAATTCAAAATTCTAAGTCTCAAGTGCATTAGAAGAAGCCTTAGAGTACCTTCACACAAATTTTCAACCTTGTGCGTACAGCAGATTTCACTAGGTATCACGGACACACAGACATATTTCTTGCATTAGTATAGATTTATTTTAATAGCTAGAAGGTGTAAAATTGAAATCATAAAAACAGTATCAAAGTTTTAGTAGATTGTTTTACATGTTTTGTCTCCATCGAAGCTATTATCCTAATAACCAATAATATTGTTATTTGGTTTGTTAATGACTTTGACAGCGCCGAAAAATGTAAAACAGTCTAATAAAACTTTTTTAGTGTTTTCAAGGTTTTAATTCTACATCTTTTTGTAATTAAAATAAGTATGTTATTACAGAGTGTTATAATTAATTTTCTAAAGTATAAAAAAAAATGCCGAAACGTGTTTTGAATTAAAATACGTATGTAATTCTAAATTAACGTACACGACGTTTTTATGACGCAATTGTGTTACAATAGTCATCTTATATTACTGAGTACATATTTCAGATAAGGTCAAAGGGAAAAGATATTATCAGAGGTTTTTATTCGTCATCTTTTGTTAATTAAAATAAGTATTTTATTACAGGATATTATAGTTAGTTATATATGTATATATATTTATTCGTTTAGAAAAAACTTACCGAAATGTGTTTTGAATTAAAATGCGTATGTAATTCTAAATTAACGTACACAACGTATTTATGACGCAGTTGTGTGGCGATAGCCATCTTACATTATTTAGTATCCATTTCACGTAAGGACAAACGGTGAAGATTTTATTATAGGAAAAGTAGAACCTTAAAATATTGCTTAAAAAGTATTGTTTTCAGGCCATTGTACGGAAATACAAAGGAAAAGTAAAATATTCGTGCTTTCTACAGTAAGTTGATGTGTCAAGCTAGCTGGAAGAAGCTTGTACATTTTGCCGATTGTTACGAATCACAGAAATGCATTCAAAGCCATAGTAATACGTGACGGCAGTCAATAACTTAGAAAGCCTCCACTCGGGTGTTATGAAGGCAGGGAACTATTTTGAACGATAGATGCATGAAGAAGTTTCTTTTGACATTCCGTGGTTTTTGCAAAGAACAAAAAAAGACATGAGTGAGTAAAGATCTCCATCTTAGAGAAATTGTACTTTGCGATTACCTTTCACATTCTTTATTTGCGGATACAGAAATTTTGGGATATAAATGACAGTGTTGAAAATCAGGATACATTGTTCTTCGATGACAGAATTGATGACAGAATTTTGATTACTTGCGTGAAAACTCTTTATAAACAAACAATGTGTACAGAATTATTTTACAGCAATTTTTACCGTAAAGTTTCAAGATGTTTATCATACTCATTTTAGTATTAAAAATAATCTGGTACCACAGATGGAGGAAGGTGAAATGTCTAAAAAAAGCATAATAGCTTTTGAAATTTGTTGATATAAAATTGATATTTTAAATAAACTTTTTTTATTCAAACTCGCACGAACTTACAATCAATGCAGTGTAACCATTAAACACGAAAATTGAATGATGTGAGATTTTTTTAAAGCAAAGAGGGAATATGGAACCTTAAAATGTTGCTTAAAAAGTATGGTTTTCAGGCCATTATACGGAAATATAAAGGAAAAGAAAAATGTTCGCGTTTTCTTCAGTAAGTTGATGTGTCAAGCTAGTTGGAAGAAGCTTGTACATTTCGCCAATTGTTACGAATCACAGAAAATGCATTCACAGCCATAGTAATACGTGACGGCAGTCAATAACTTAGAAAGCCTCCACTAGGGTGATATGAAGGCGGAAACTATTTTGAACGATAGATGCATGAAGAAGTTTCTTTTGACGTTCCGTGGTTTTTGCAAAGAACAAAAAAAAAAAAAAAAAAAAAAAAACGTAAGAGAGTAAAGATCTCCAGCTAGAGAAAGTGTACTTTGCGATTACCTTTCACATTCTGTTTTTGCGAATACAGACATTTCGGGATATAAATGACAGCATTGATAATCAAGATACATTGTTCTTTGGCAACAGATTTGATGACAGAATTTGTATTATGTGTGCGAAATTTCTTATTAAACAAACAATATGTCCAGAATTCGAAAACTTTCAAGCTGTTTATAATATTCTTTTTAGCATTAAAATTAATCTGGAACCACAAATGGAGGAAGGAGAAATGTCTACAAAAAGCATAATAGCTTTTGAAACATTTCGATATAAAATTGATATTTTAAACGAACTTTTTAAATTCGAACTTGCAATCAATACCGCGAAATCATTAAACCCGAACTGTTAATAAAGTGTAAAAAAAAAAAAAAAAAAAAAAAAAAAAAAAGATCAATAGCATATTGCACCTGGATAAAATGAATAAAACTGTAATGCTTTTTTTGGACACCTAAGTACTAAAATAATAATTACTAAAGGAATAAATTGATACCCCCGGAAATTGTCTGTAGAACCCGACGCCCTTCTCCCACAAAAATGTTCATGCTATTTTTTAACCATATTTTAGCATCAATTTTAAATTCTATGTAAGGTAATTGTGCCTAAATGTGATGACCTCGAAATGCGATAATGTCCTTGTACTTGATATTTTAATGCAAGAATCGTAAATAAATGCTATATAATGAGACATCCGTACTTCAGGAACAAAACCCGAATTCTCCTCATTTAAAATGTTTTTTTTATTATTATTATTTTTTTTAAATCCACTAAAATAGACATAATTCATTATAAAGCGCCCTTATCTCCCTAAATGAGGCAAAAAATACCAAAAGTGGCTCAGGGTAAATTAGGAATTTCAGCATGATGCAACAACAATGTTTTCTTTAACCAGGTACTTAAATATGTGTTTAAAAAGAACAAAACAGAAAAACACTTGGCTTTAAAATTATTAATTTTAAAAAAATGGCGTAAAAGTAGCGATGTATATTCAAGACAGATAATAAAGATACATGATTACAGGATTCGCAATATTTTTATATGGTGAAAATTCTGAAAAATCTTGTATAGATTGAAAACACTTAGATTATGTTGATGCAATTAAGTTAATTTTACAAACACTAAAACTTTCGTATCGTAAATGCCGAATCTGATTAAAGCATGAAGCAGCTGTTATGCCCTGGTTTGGAGGTCTCCAATTTTTTTTTACCCTTTTCTTAAATCTGATATTTTAATTCTGTTCTCAACTTTTACTCATTATAATAAACATTTTCTACTTTTAGATTAGGATAAGATGAAAAAAGAAAACCGCGTTTATCTAAATGAGTATTTATACTTCCATATATATATATTCTAAAGTATAGAAAATGTTCATTTTTTGTGAAAGTGTAAGGAAAAGCAGTGTGCAGGTAACACAATATCAGGTTCTGCGCTTCTTTTTGTCTCAATCAGGCCTGCTTAAGGGGTCTCAGGATTCTTAAAATTGAAAAAAAAATAAAAATAAAAGACCATTTTCAAAATTTAATATTTTAAAATGTATTTGATTTTAAGACACAATTTTAATTGGGATGAAAGATATAAGTATTTTGTTTCAATTCATGTATTTAAAAAAATTTCAAGATGCAGAATTAGCATTTACAGGGAGCTCCAAACTGTCAGACATTTGACGAGCAGAAAATCGGCATAACATATTACTCGCATGATTGCAAAATAAATTTTGCAACTAGAATGAAAGTTTTGATGCCTACTTATACTTCATATTATAATAATTACCCTAAACCTAAATAAATTTGTATTTAAAGCATTTTTACGTTTTTAATACGAAGTTATATTTAGCTAATGAAATTTTTTGAAAAATTCAACGTTATAATCACCTAAAAAAAATATTTTTTCGAACAATAAAATGGAAATTTTAGGTGCAGTTTGTACAGACTAACATGAAACATATGTTTTGAAAATTTCAAAAAAAAATATTCAGAAATTTTTAAAATATCGTGCCCAAAAACGTCATTTAGAGAAAAATGACTTCAACGTTTCGGAAAAGCCGCTTCAGGTATTGAGTGGGTATAATTCTAAAAGTCGTAACTTCTGTTCTAATAGGAATTTTAAGGAAACAATTATATCCATATGTTCAGAAAAGATAGGAGTTTAAAATCTAAAACAATTAAAATTTCGAAAATTTTAGAGTTTTAAGAGTCCTGAGACCCCTTAATTTGAATTATCAGAAACAATGCACGATTTTATCTGTTTATAAGTAATATTTTTATCATGTGACTTTTTATCATAACTAAGTTATATGTAATAAACATTTTTGTTAACAATATTATAAATATCTTGCAAATACTCTTTTAACTCGTGAACTCCACACTAATGCGAATTCCCTCCGATCAAAATTTGAAATATTGTCGTTGTTTAAATCAGGCTTTCATTAATTTGTATTTTTCATTAACAAACTAAGATTTTTGATAAAAAGCAATATTCCATTTCTATTTTTTATTAAATTTCTTATAGGAATCATGTGTTACTTTTGATTATCACTGTATTACCAATAAAAATATACGCAGTTGAAGTTACGCTATCCCAGATCGCACTACTGTGGAGTTTACGGGTTAATTCGTTAGTTAATCTCGAATTTAAACGAAGTTTTCAATGACAAGTGTTTAACTATTAACTGCTATTAGAAGTCTCTCAGACCACTTGCTTTTAAAATTGTCACGGATTAACTTGAAATTTTCGTTTAACTATAAATATTTGTGAAATTTTGTTTCTTTTGGAACCCTATTACTACTAGGGCAGAACTAATGCTAAAAATTTCTGAATGAATGATTTTAAAATATAATAGCCTTGTACATAAAGTTTAGTAGAAAAGCAGTATCCTATCATTTAATGAAGCTTTCTAATTATTTTTCATCAGGCGGCTTCGAAGACCGTTCGCAGCAGCTATGAGACAATTTCTGTCACAGCAGTTAAACGTTAAAAGAATATTTTTAGATAAATTTACATGTATGAAACGCATTGTAACATTTAGGGCTTTGGACGTCTCAGTTATGTTTTTAGCTGCCGTAAAAGCGACAAAAAACACCTAAATGCGACAGGTGTATATTCTGTGATTTTTTTCTACAGATATTTATTCCATTTCTGCAAAACAAGTTAGTTTTGAACTAAAGGCACAGTATTCGTTAATTTTCTGCGTAATAAAATATATAATTATTTGACAAAATGCGACAAAGCTATGAGGAATCGCGTCTCATTTAGTCACAATGACCTTATCACACATTGACATGTGCCTGCGACAACCGTTATTATTGCAAATATTAAATAAAAAACATAAAGAAGTTTGTAAAAATAGTTTTTCAAAACAAAAATCGCTTGCTTTTCATGAAAAGGATACATTATATTCTTTTTTTTATAACGATGGAATTTTAATAACAAATTTATTATGATCTATTATTAAATCATAATTATCATCTTATCACTCAAAATTTAAGAAATGCAACAACTATAATATCTACTGAAACTTTAAGAAAAATACAATCTGGTAACTATATATTTAAAAGGTATTAATTTTTTTTTCTTTAAATAGCTATGTTTCAAACATCATTACATACATCTGCACTTATTTCACAGTAAATTATACAAATCCATTTATATGAGCTCAATAATTTTGCATTGCTGGCTGATGTAGAAAATTTCTAAACTTCATAAAATGATTAATTCTACCTTGAGATATTCAACATTAGATTTACATAAATTATTTGTCATTAATCTTCTAAAAAGTAATTTATATAAAATGCTCTTTAATGACTCATTTAACTCGAAGACATAAATATTGGATCGCAGTAAATTAAGATGTTCAGGAAAATTTATTACTTCAAATTTGTTTTTGTTATAACATCCCATGATAAATGCTATGTTTATTGTCATTTGACATAGCATCTACAAATGCTAAAGATAACAGGTAACATTGTGGAATAATTTGTTGTTCTTAGTATAGGGAATTTAATAATATTTAGATTAGACCTCACGGTTTTCCTTAAAAGTGTTATAAACACAGAAATAATAAATTTGGAAAATATATCAAAGAATTATCAACAATCTTATTTCGTAGAAATGTGCATTTATTGTTTTAATAATAAAGCTCACTATTAAATACATTATTAAATCATAATATTAAATGTTTTATTAAATTTTAATATTAAGTCTTAATATTATTTTTTCATTAAATTTGTGTAATAAATCTATTGTTAAATAATAATTATTATCTTATCACTGTAATCTATTATTAATGTAATGTTATATCTTAGTACATCTTAGCATATAATAATGCGTAATTTCAAAATGTATAATACGTAATTTCAATTAAAATGGAATTTTAAAGCAACGCAGAATGTTCTTCACAATTATCTCAACATAAAATTATCTTAAGATAAATTCCTTAAGGGAAATTACTTTGTATGAACATAATTTAATTAAATTACTTTATATCAGACAAAACTAATTTTGGGATTACAGTAAAGTTTACTCATTTTCAAAAGATAAAAAATGCAATTAAAGAGGTCCTTTGTTATACCCTCCATAAACAATGTTGGGCACATACTTTCTCAAAAGCAATCACTCTAAACTTGTATATAAAATGCAAGTTTGAGCTAAAAGTCTGGACTACACCGCCATTAATTACGTTTAAGGTGGGTGTATTCAAGGGAAGAAACGCGAGGAGCAGACATTGTTGCGGTGAAAATTGGTTTTGTGACCAACCGACCATGTAAACGGGGGAAGTGCATTTTACTACAGATTTACAGAGGATAATTTGTGAAATGGAGTCATGGTAAGAGAAGCAAAGAGAATACCTGAAATTTGATTTTGCTGCGTGGCAGCACCCTACATATAAAAAAAAAATCGAAGAACTTTGTGAAAAGTTAAAGTTTTTGCTTTCAAAAAACATATGGTTGTGTTCATAAAACGTTTATAACATAATAATAATTTTTTGTACGACCTTCAAACACCAATTACAATTTAAAGAAGTTTTTTTTGATAAAGTGCCTAAAATCTTTTTAATATTTAATGCACAACATATCATAGAGCAGCGGTTCCCAAACTTTAATGTTATGTGACAACGTAATGATGGGCATGATGAACGATTTTGATATTAAAATGAATCATATTCGTAAAATAAAAGTTGTCAACCTCTATATTCTTTCTAATAAATTAAAACCAGAAATTTTGTAAAACAATAAAATTGATAAATAAATAAATAACAGATACGTCGTTTAATTTAAGTCGGTAACTAATGGTACACCGCAACATAAGAATAAAGGTGAAAAAACGTATAGCAGTAGCTAATTATTGTTCAGTTATTGAGTTCTTTTTTTTTATTTTTTACAAATTTCTACGTCTAATTCTGCATATTAAAACTCGAAGAACTTTATGAAAGTTAAAGTTCTCTCCCTAAACTTTTTCTTTTCGCTTTCAAAACACATCTGGTTGTGTTAAATAAAATGTTTAAAAAACAAATATATATATATTTCTGTGATTATAAATAACATCAACTACAATTTAAAGAAGTATTTTTGATAGAATTTAAGGTGACTGATAAATATTTTTAATATTTAATGCAAAAAATAGTATAGAATAGGAGTTTTCAAACTTTTATTGTTACTTGACAGAGTTTAAAGTTTCAAAATTTTCCACGACCGACCTTAAATTTTTATATTTTTTAGTGACTTATCTAGTATTCAAGTATATACACTGTAAAAAAAATAATGCCAGTTTTCCGGTAGGAATCGGAAAAATAGTTGCCCTTATCGTACCGGAATAATTTCCAACCCGGCTCGGAATAAAATACGTAAATTCGGAATAAAATCCGCAAAATACCGTTTTACTGACTATTTCCTTATTTTTACGGATTTCACTCCGAGCTGGGTCGGAAATTATTCCGGTGCGATAAGGGCAACTATTTTTCCGATTCTTACCGGAAAACTGGCAGTATTTTTTTACAGTGTAGAGTCTGTTGTATATCCCATAGAAAAGGTGATTCTTGCGAAAAACATACACACCAAAGCAATACTAGAAAATACTAGTGTGAAAACTCAATAATTAAAAACTTTTCTGTACTACGCATGCAAAGTACGTTTAGTAATAAAAGTAATAAATTGTTATAAAAAATATATAGCTTAAAATTCAATTAAATTTACAGTGTAACGGTTCTATGTAAACGGGAGAATTGCATTTTACTACATATTTACAGAGGATAATTTGAGAAATGGAGTCATGGTAAGAGAGACAAAGAGAATACCTGAAATTTGATTTTGACGCGTGGCAGCACCTTACATATAAAAAAAAAAATAGAAGAACTTTGCGAAAAGTTAAAGTTTTCTCCCTACATTTTTTCTTTTCGCTTTCAAAAAACATATGGTTGTGCTCTTAAAACGTTTATAACACAAGAATAATTTTTTGTACAATCTTCAAACATCAACTACAATTTAACCCTTTCAGGGGCAAAGTACTTCGGATGCAAAAATATTAAAATGATTGACTGACACCAGGATTTACAAGAAAATATTATATGAAAATAAGTAAAAGTTTATCTTTGCGTACATTGAATAAAACACAATTTAGTTTTAAAATTCTGGTGCCAATGAGGCATTTAGTAATTAAAATTAAGTAGTATATCTAATATACTGGTGTTCTTCAAGAGTTTGAAGAAGTACTTTTGATAGTGCATAAAATCGTTTAATATTTAATGCAAAACATATTATAGAGAAGCGATTCCCAAATTTTAAAGTTACGTGAGTAGCGTAGTGATGAACATAACGAGCGATTTTGATATTCGAATAAATCATTTACGCAGAAGCGAAGCTGCCCACCTTTATATTCTTTTTTGATCAATTAGAACCAGAAATTTTATAAAAAGTAAAATAAAATAAATAAATAAATAAATGTATAACAACTTCAACAATCATTAATTTAACTCGATAAATAATGGTATACCACAAAAAAAAAAAAAAGAAAAAAAATGAAAAAGTATAGCATTAGTGTACGTTTTATTTCATATTGTTTATTGTTAAGTAATTTAATTATTTTTTTAGAAATTACTACATGTAATTCTACATATTGGAAGTCGAAAAAGAACTTTCTGAAAAGTTAAAGTTCTCTCTCTACAATTTTTCTTTTCGCTTCCAGAAAACATATGGTTATGTTCATAAAACGTTTATAAAATAATAATAAATATTTTTTTGAAATCTTAAAACATCAACTACAATTCAAAGGCTTTTTTTTGTATACTTTAAGGGGAATGATATATATTTTTTAAATATTTAATCCACAACAAAGGCATAGGACAGCCGTTTCCAAACTTTCTTGTTACCTGACCTTAAAGTTTCAAAATTTTCCAAGAGCATCCTTAACCGATTTGTACCTGAGTTTTTGTTTTCTCATATTTGTTAGTAAAATCACTTTAAACTGCTGGAAAATGAACTGGAAAAATATTTTTTAAAAAATTAAGCTAAAAATTTTCGTAATTATTTGATAAAATGTAAACGGACTAAATATGGGAATATGCATAATATTTGTAATAATGTAATATGCATAATTTTATGCTTTGTCTCAATTTATATAAAATAAGCTTTTAAATTATATGTTATATACTATAATTAGTATTTTTATGAATTACTTAAAAAATATATTTATTTCTTTACAGAGACTAATAACATTATAAGTATTAGTAATAATAAACTAAGAATAATCATATTAGAGGCATAGAAACAATTTGTTTCATAATCATCTTGAAAAAGACTTTACATAATTAAATGTCCCCTAAATGAGTAATAAAAATAGTACCTATTCGCGCCTAGCTCTCTATATTTTGTACGATACAAAAATGCATAAAAAATAGGCTTGAATGTATAATTTCACAATTTAAAAAATACGTATTTCAAAGAAGTCCACAAGTTAAGATTATGACTTATTTGTTTAGATCCTTGATAGAAAAAACATAAATAAACTTACTTTTTACACTTCGTCATCTTGAAAAATGAAAAAATCTATAAACTCCGAAAAAGGCCTTCATTTTAAGCAAATAAATATCCATCTTATGCTGTCATCTTCCGGTAACAGATAAAGACGTTTATAGTGAAATATTTCATACAATTTTCACGTTATAAAGAAGAAGAAAATTATACTAATTTATTAAAATTCGAGGCGTCCCCAAAATGGGACGCTGGGCATAAATGGTTAAATTCGCATATTTTTTAGCAACTTATCTAATATGTAACTATATACTAGTAGAGTCTCTTATATACATCACGGAGAATGTAAAATTTTCCATAAAGCATACGCACCAGAACAGTACTAGAAAATACTAGTGTGAAAAAGGAATAATTGAAAACTTACTTTACTATGGGAAGTACATTTATTAATTAAAATATTATAAAAATATACATTTTAAAATTCGATTCATTTTACGATGTAACGATTTAACGCAAACGGAGGAAGCGCATTTTACTACAGATTTTCAAAAGATAATTTGTGAAATGGAGTCATGGTAAGAGAGGATAAGAGAATACCTGAAATTTGATTGCAAAACATATTATAGAGCAGCGGTTCCCAATTTAATGTTATGTGACTAACGTACTGATGGGTATAATAAACAATTTTAATATTCAAATGAATCATATATGCAGAAGCAAAGCTGTTAACCATCATATTATTTTTTAATCAATTTGAACCAAAAACGTTGTAAAAAATGAAATAAATAAATAAACAAATAACAACTACAACCTAAAGCTGCCCCTGGGTACGATAAAATCTCTAATACTGCAATCAAAAACCTTCCTACTAACTGCATTCTCTATATAACCCATCTAACCAACTTTATTTTCAAATTTAACTACTTTCCAAAACCTTGGAAAATGCCTATTATCTCTCCTATCCCTAAACATGGCAATAATCATTCAGATCCTACTAGTTATAGACCTATCTCTTTACTTCCATCTCTTAGCAAGGTTTTTGAACGCGTCATTAGGGCCCAGTTACAACAACACATTGATCAGAACAATACTCTTATGCCCGAGCAGTTTGGCTTTAGGCCCAAGCATTCAACACAACACCAGCTACTTCGTGTTGTAGATTTTCTTAGTGAAAAGCTCAGCATGAAGATTCCAGCTGCCGCCACTTTTTTGGATGTCGCAAAAGCTTTTCACAAAGTCTGCCATGAAGGCCTTATATACAAACTGATTCAGCTTGGATTCCCTGCCAGGCTTATATTTTTAATCTTCTCATACCTTTGCGACCGCTCCTTCCGCGTCCGCATCAACAATATTCTTTCTGCAATTTTCCTTTTCCTAAGTGGGATTTTTCAGGGCAGTGTCCTCGGCCCACTATTATTCAACCTATTTTTTAATGACATACCACGCTCACTCTATACTTATTTAGCTCTCTATGCGGACGACACAGCAATGTACGCATCAGCCTGCTTCCCGTACACACTATACAGACGCCTACAGGCTCACATCGACTTATTTATTAACTGGTGCAACCTATGGCGTGTTCGCAACAATGAAAGCAAAACCTCAGCTGTTCACTTTTTTAGAAAACTTACTTATCCTAATAGACTTACTGTCAATAACACCATCATTGAGTGGACCAATACTGCTAAGTACCTGGGGGTCACGCTTGACCAACGACTTACTTGGAGACATCACTTTCGTATCATCAGGGGGAAAGTCGCTGGGGCTTCTCAGGCACTTAAACCTCTCCTCAACCGCTCTACTCGTGCCATATACAACAAGTATATATTATATAATGTCTGCATTCTCCCTATTATGACCTATGCCTGCCCCATTTGGGGATTCACCTCCAAATCATCTATGGACAGTCTCAGCCAACTCCACAACAAACACCTACGCATTGTACGTAATGCATCACGTTACCTCCGTAACTCCACTATCCGTAGAGACCTAATGCCCCTACCTTTAGGAAAAGAGCAGTCGATCTTTCCAAAAAATTTTATAGCAAGCTCTACAACCTCCCCAACGAAATGCTGGCTGAGCTGTCTGACTACGACGCCTACGAGCCTGAGCATAGAAAACGCCCCAGATTTTCCATTATTATGGATATTGAGGGACCTTGAGTTCTCCACCACTGTCAAAATTTAATTTTATCTCTTTTCTATACTTCTCTCATTGTCTTAACTTTTTTATTAAAAAAAAATTACTGCTAATATCTAGCATTTACGATCATATGATCAATTTACTGTTACCCAGTAACAAAAGAAAAAAAAAAATGTATGGACTCTGAAAAGTGCCTTTGGTTTGATTTCCTGTGACATAACATCTGTCACACCCATTGCCGACTTCCCTTCTGCTTTGTCCGTCTAAACTGTGCTTAACATATCTTTTATTCTTAATCTTAATTTTTATTCCTTTATTTTATTTTTTCTTAACCAGTAAGATCTTACTATTTAACTTTAAAATACCACTTTTCTTTAAAAGTATTTTTTTCATTTATATCTTTATTTTATTAAAAATTTATAGTAGTTTTTTTTTTTTAAACTACAGTTAGACCTTTTATCCCCAATGGCTCACTTAAAATAAGACAATCATCCATCGACTGGGCGTAATGTTGCTGTCAACCCGGAAGCCCCTTAAACTGAAAACACTGTTAAGCCACTGTTAAGTCAACCCAAAGCTGTATACAAGGTATATCTTAAGGGTGTATTCCGATCCAAACTGCTTATTTTCTGATTCATTTTAAAATTCATTTTTACTCTCAAACGCATTAAACTGGGAAATTCTCTTATTTAGAAACTATATAATGTGCCGTGCTTCTTAATTTTTTGATAAATGTAGAAAATAATGTAAAAAACACTGTCAAAGTTGGCGTTTTGAACCGAATTTTCCGAAGCGGGCGATCTGGGGATGAAAAAAATGGTCTTACTGAGAAAATAATTGTTTAAAAATCAAATTCTAATTAATTGAGCTGAAAATGAAATCACACGGCATGTTAAACATGTCTTCAGAAATCACCCCAGCAAGTTTCATGTTTTTACTTTTAAAAATGAGTCTGAAAATGTCTCAGAAAATTTCGAGCAGTTGAGGGTGGAAAAATATTTTTTCGAATACACCCTTAAGTACCCTATCTTAAATGGGAGAGTTAACCGCAGGATTAAAAGCGAGGTCACATCAATCAAGGTCGCACACCACGTAGCGGACAGAGTTAAACTACAGGAATATACTTAACTGTTTTTTTCTTTATGGATAATCTATTAATTGTACATCTATGAATTAACTGCGCAAATTCAAACGTCGTGTTTTCATTTGTTTGTAGTATTAACATTCTGACAGCATAGAATATTCTATTAATTTTTCATTCGTGATTATTTAATTTATTTATTGTATAAAAACATGTATAATAATCACTTATAAACAGATTAAGTTAAATAATACTATAAAAAGTGATAAAATATCTTTATTAAGATTGACGATCGTTTCGTCGCACAAACGGCGACATTTTCAAAATCATTCACGCTAGAAAATATTTTCACATAATTTAAAAACAATTTTGTTTTTAAATTATGTGAAAATATTTTCTGCTATTTTATGCTTTTTCTTCCTAAATTTTGATATTGTGGCTATTTTTTTTAAATGTACATAATTTTATCGAAACAAACTGTAATAAAAATATTTTGTAATAAATCTGGTAAACAAGATTCATCTTGCATAAGTGAGATTATGTCATACATGATGTCATACTAAAAACCCCGCGTATTTGTATTAACAACCCCGTCCACCAGATGGCGCGTCTCAATTTACGCCAGATTCCATGTACGCTTAATATGTATACGGTTTTGGCTACAACCTCTAATTTAACTCGGTGAGTAATAATACACCACATCATAAGAAAAAAAAGGAAAAAAAAATATAGCAATAGTGCAAATTGTATGCCATACTGTTTATTATTCAGTAATTTATTTTATTTTTTGTTTTGTATAAATTTCTACACTTCACTCTACATATAAAGAGATCTAAGAAGAACTTTGTGAAAAGTCAAAGTTTTCTTTCTATACGTTTTTTCTTTTCACTTTCAAAAAATATGTGGTCATGTTCATAAAACATTTATAAAATAATAATAAATATTTTTCTGCGATCTGTAAACATCATCTACAACCTTAAGGTTTCAAAAATTTACTCGACCAACCTTAAATTTTCATATTTTGTAGAGACTTATCTAATATGCACCTATATAGAGCCTTTTATATATTGCATGGAGAAAGTGAACTTTTGCACAAAATATACACACCAGAACAGTACTAGAAAATACTAGTGTGAAAACTGAATGTTTAAAACCTTTTTTTATTACTCATGGAAAGTACATTTACTAATTAATGTATTATAAAAAATATGCAGTGTGTCCACGTATAACCTGACCGACCTTTATTTTCACAGCCGTTGGTCCTAGATGCATACTTCCAGTTACAAAAATGGTTTAAATAAGGTAAAGAATTATTTTTAAAGCGATTTGGGTGAATAAAAACATTTATTAAAAAATTACGAAATTTAAATTTTTATACAGTCCCCCAGTCCTATAAGTGATATTTAGTAAAAATTTACTGTGGCACTAACAAGTAAGACAAAAAAAAGTCCCATCCACTAACATTAAAATTGACCGAGTTATGAAACTTTGAAATTTCTGAATTATACCACTTTTTTGCATATCAAAACAGATGATTTCAGCCATGCTATCAGGGGTCGTATTTAAAGTACTTAAACTTATTTCAAGGTATTTGCGCTTTGAAAGAAATCGTACAACTATTACGATTGAGTTAACTTAAGTTGCAGATTAGTTAAAATAATTGTATTTTAACATATATTTTATTTTGTAAGGGATTGAGGCTATGATTTCTTTTAACAAAAATTATATTATTTTCATAAGGTTTTATTTAACTTGCAATGATCGTCTTTCCAGTTAAAAATTTGTTCTCGAAGTTTAACTGACTTTTAAATGTCCGATCGAAGTTAAATTTTCTATACTGACTTAAATCCAATGGCAATGTAATATTATTATGATTTTCGACGCTTAGCATCTTATACATACTTACATTAGAGGATAACACAAAAAAAAAATCAGATAGATTACCGCCAACAAGTTTTAGATTAGATCACATAAAAATGCGATAGTTGTGTTTTTTGACTATTATAATTACGTTTTATGTATTTTTTAACGTTGAATAAAAAAATAACATTCGCTTTTAACCATCAAGTCAAGATTTTTCGCAAATCACAAATTTCAATGTTAAAAAATAGCGAAAAATCTGTTACTATAAAATAGATGTAAGACTTTTTTATTCAGTTTAATTTTATTTAATTCAATAATTTATTCAATTTTTTGGCTTATACTGGGTTTCTGAAAGCTGAACAGCTCAGGGGTCCGATGAGGTTGGGAGGGGAGGGGGGATCAATTTTAACTTTGAAATTTGCGATTTGAGAAAAATCCTGACGTGATGGTATAAAAGGAAGTTTCATTTTCGCATTCGATGCTAAAAAATACATAAGAATCAATTTTCAAAAGCTAAAAAACATGGCACAACCCAAAATTTAAAAGACAGTGTAATCTAACAGCATTAAAAAAAAAAAAATGTATATTTTGTAAAGAATTGAGGCTGTTGTTTTTCATCCTTTTATTTAACAAAAATTCCGTTATTTTTATCCTCTTATATGTTCATTACAAATTGTATATTTTGCAATAATATGTCAGAATGATTAAAGCTTTCAAATTTATATTGCAATGCTAATTTTACCCTCAACCATTTCTTTAATATATCTGAGGAAATTATACATGTAGTAAATTTATGAATGACCCCTAATTTGCAGCAAAAAATATGCTCCAACTTTAAACAGCTATTACTCGGTCAATTTTAATCGTAAAATAACGGGACTTTTTTTTTGTCTTCTTTGTTAGTGTAACAGGAAATTTTTACTAAATATAACTTATAGGACCGGGGACCGTATAAAAATTTAGATTCTGTAATTCTTCACTAAATTGTTTTTTCGCTTCAAACTTTTTTTATCTTAACTCTGCATCTAATTTTGACCACTTTTGTAATTTGAAGTATGCATCTAGGACCAACGGTTGCGAAAATAAAGGTCGGTCAGGTTATACGTGGACACAATGTATATTTTAAAATTCGATACCACATAATGTGTAAATGTTCAGTGCAAACGGGGAAGAGCATTTTACTACAAATTTGCGCAGTGTGATATTTGTAGACAATGCATTGGGCGAAAACTCGATGACCTAGCCTAGACTCTTTGAATAAGTGTTTGCCGCCGAACTTTTAGGGAAGCAAAAGTGGCAACGAAAATGATTTGTGAAAGAACCGAAAGACGGAACGGTGTGGCGGGAGAATGTTGCATTTTTATACTTTGTGAAATTGAATTAATATAGTATCGTGTATAATGTTAAATGTGTTGTGTTATTAGTGCTAATAAATGTGTAAAGTGTTGCGGGACAAGTTATTATTAAAAATCTACACGCTTCATTCAAGTAACATGAAGCACGGTTCTCTTCATGAATTTGATTGTTATTAGAACCTACGAATGCGGAATTTTAACTCAGAGGATAATTTCTGGAATGGAGTCATGGTAAGAGAGGCAAAGAGAATACCCGTAATTTGATTTTGCTGCATGATTGCACTCTACATATAAAAAGTCGAAGAAGAAACTTTGTGAAATGTTAAAGTTTTCTTCCTACACTTTTTCATTTCGCTTTCAAAAAACATATGGTTGTGTTCATAAAACGTTTATATTATAATAATATGTATTTTTCTGCGAAATTAAAGCATCAACTACAATTTAAGAAGCATTTATGATAGGCGTTAATGTGTCTGATAAAGGTTTTAATATTTAATTAGAAACACATCATGGAACATCTTTCTCAAACTATTATGTTATGTAACTCACGGAGTGATGGGCATAACGAATTTTGGTATTCAAATGAATTATTCGGGCATGCGCAAAAGCGTAGCTGCCAAACTTCAAATTCTTTTTAACCAATTAGAATCAGAAAATTTGTAGAAAACAATAAGTAAATAAATTAAATAAATTAAAATTTACAACCCTTAACCCTTTGAGCTATGATGGGTGAATTTACTCCCACTTGCATTTAATCTCCAAATGTCTCATTGACATCAGAATATTTAGCGAAATTTATTTGAAAATAGATTAATGCATTATTTTATATCGTGTACATTATAACACGAATCTTTTGTTTACAAAATACTGAATGACGAAATACGAATGTGACATTTGGGCATTTTAAAGAAATTCACCCGCAGAGCTCAAAGGGTTAACTCCTGTCGATGAGTAATGGTGTACCAAATCACAAGAAAAAAGGCGAAAAAATATCAGCAGTTTTGCAAGTTGTATACGTATACCACGCTGTTTATTGTTCAGAATTTTTTATTTATTTATTTTTTACAAATTTCTATATGTAACTCTACTTATAGAAAGGGGAAGAAGAACTTTGTGAAAAGTTACAGTTCTCTTCCTACTATTGTTTTCTTTTCGCTTTCAAAAAACATGTGGTTTTGTTCATAAAAAGTTTATGAAATAATAATAATAATTTTCTGCATTCTGTAAACATCATCTATAATTTAAAAACTTATTTTTTATGTATTTTTAGGTACCTGATATATTTTTTAAATATTTAATGCAAAACAATAGCATAGACCAAATTTTATTGTTACATGACAAACCTTAAAGTTTCGCAAATTTCCTTGACCGACCTTAAATTGTTATATTTTCTAGCGACATGAAAACTGTATGAAAGAAAGAAAAAGAAAAGACAGAAAAAGTAAAAGAAAAAAAAATCTCCGCCCAATCACCTTTCTTTCACAAGTTTCCCTTGCATAAAATTTTGAAGTTTGTATGCAGCATTTATTTCAATCTTTCGCAAACTTACTTATTACAAATTATTAGAGCAAAAAGATTTAGAATCTTATTTCATTCTTAATATTTTCTCATATAAAGCAAATGGAAATTGATAAAATAATCAAGTTATCAAAATATCAATATCTTCAAACCCATTCAAAAAGTAAGTAACATTCATAAAATAACAAAATTATCGATATTTCGACATTAATAAAAAAGTCAGATAGGTCCAAGACTTTTACGTCATTGTAAATCATTTATCTTCCTAATAATCAATAGCAAACTAATTCGTATTACTGTTCCACTGTTTGCTACAGTTATCACATTACAACTAGAAATTTCCCCGCAATTGTCATATAACAACTGTAAAAAAAAAATAAATAAATAAAAATAAAAAAAAAAAATCACCGCCAAATCACTTTCTTTCACAAATTTCCCTTGCATAAAATTTTGAAGTTTATATGTATTATTTATTTCACTCCTTTGCAAACTTGCCTATTACAAATGAATAGCAAACTAATTTGCCATGCTGTTCCACTGTTTGTTATAGGCATCACATTACAACTAGAAAAATCCCCGCAATTGTAATATGAAAACTGTAAAAAAAGAAAAAAAATGAAAGAAAGAAAGAAAGAAAGAGAAAAAGGAAAATTATCACCGCTCAATCGCCTTTCTTTCACAAATTTCCCTTGTATAAAATTTTGAAGTTTGTATGCAGCATTTATTTCAATCTTTCGTAAACTTACTTATTACAAATTATTAGAGCAAAAGATTTAGAATATTATTTCATTTTTAAAGATATTTTCTCATATAAAGCAAAGGGAAATTGATAAAATATTCATGTTATTAAAGTATTAATATTGTCTAACCCATTCAAAAAATAAGTAACATTAATAAAATAACAAAATTATCGATATCTGGACATTAACAAAAAAGTCAGATATATCCAAGAGTTTTACGTCATTATGAATGATTTACCTTCACAATAATCCATAGCAAACTAATTCATCCTACTCTTCCACTATTTGTTACAGGCATCACATTACAACTAGAAAAATCACCGCAATTGTAATATGAAAACTGAAAAAAAAAAAAAAAAAAAAAAAAGAAAGAAAGAAAGCTAAAGAAAACTTATCACTGCCCAGTCACCCTTTTTTTTCACAAATTTCCATTGCATAAAATTTTGAAGTTTGTATACAGCATTTATTTCACTCTTTTGCAAACTTACCTATTACAAATTATTAGAGTAAAAGATTTAGAATCTTATTTCATTCTCAATGATATTTTCCCATATAAAGCAAATGGAAATTGATAAAACAATAATGTTATAAATATATCAATATCATCAAACTCATTCAAAAAGGAAGTACCATTAATAAAATAACAAGAATCGATATTTTGACATTAACAAAAAAGTCAGATATGTCTAAAACTTTTATGTTATTATAAATGATTTATCTTCGTAATAATCCATAGCAAACTAATTCGCATTACTGTTCTACTGTTTGTTACAGTTATCACATTACAACTAGAAAAATCACCGCAACTGTAATATGAAAACTGTAAAAAAAAAAAAAAAGAAAAAAAAGAAAAGGAAAGAAAAGAAAAAGAAAGAAAGAAAAATTATCACCGCCCAGTCACCCTTTTTTCCACAATTTTCCATTGCATAAAATTTTGAAGTATATATGCAACTTTTGTTTCACTCTCTTTCAAACTTACCTATTAAAAATTATTAGAGCAAAATATTTAGAATCTTATTTCATTCTTAATGACATCTTCTCATATAAAACAAATGGAAATTGATAAAATAATCATATTATCAAAATATCAATATCATCAAACCCATTCAAAAAGAAAGTTCCATTAATAAAATAACAAAAATCGATATTTCGACATTAACAAAAAAGTCAGATATGTCCAAGACTTTTACGTCATTATAAATGATTTATCTCCATAATAATCCATAGCAAACTAATTCGTTTTACTCTTCTACTGTTTATTGCAAGCATCACATTACAGATAGAAAAATCACCGACTGAAAACCTATTATGAGGCATCAATCCGAAACCAATCTTAAGATAAAGAAAACGTTCACCTTTCAATTGATTTTTTTAAGAGAAAAAAAAAAAAGAGATAAATCGCTCTTTTGAGTACAAATCGGTCTTAGACCAGGAATTAATCGCTGCGATTCTTGCTCATTTGTTTAACTGAAAAATGGTATGTTCCTGTTTTGGATTAAGATAAATTGTTCTGATAAAACCTAGAAAAAGAAAAAAAAATGATAAGAAGAAAACTTAAGAGCAAAAATCACATCAGAAGATTATTTCGCTGTTTTTAAAAGTTTTGCATTGTATTTCACATGTGATAAGCATTTTCTGTTCCTAGTTTAATATCTAAAATATTCAAATTTTTGTCAAAAAAGCAGTTGTTTTTAGAAGTATTTTTTTAATGAATTTAATTTGCTGCTATTCTTTGGATGTGTTACCTTCAACTTGCATGAATCTTTTCTCGACAGTTTTCTATTAATTTCGAAGATTATGAAATGAAAATGACGTAAATTGACGAATTTGAGCAAGCATATTACACTTTCTAAACAAAAAAATATGTTTACAAAAATAAATGTACATTTTGTACAGATTTAATAAGATTTATTATATTCATTTTTTAAATAATAAAATTTAAGTAAAAAGAAATCATATTTAAAATGTAGATTAAAGGTTTTCTCACTGAAAATACGCGTTTGCAATATGACTCCATTTTTCGAAAACACTTCGTTCTTTCAAGAATTGCTTCTAACTTCGGAGGTGTTGGTATGAATGTGCCGTAATTTGACGAACTTGAATTAAAATATTGCAGTTTCATGACCTGAAAGAAATTTATATAAAAAGAAAATTAATATTAAAGCACATTTGAAAAGATTTATAATTTTATTTTTTAAATATTAAATTTCAAGTAAAAAGTCATAATTGCATAGGTTCAAAGTTTTCTCAATGAAAATGCACGTTTGCAAATACTTTATTTGTGAAAAGAATTTCGTTCTTTCAAGATTTGGCTTCTAATTGTAGAGATGCTGGTATCAAAATACAAAAATTTGACAAGCTTGAAATATTTCATTTCAAGTTAAATAAAAATAAAAGATCAAGCAAAAATATTTCAGTTTCGTGAACTAAAAAATAAAAAACTTTAAAAACTGAAAAAATAACATTAAAGCACATTTGAAAATATTTATAATATTAATTTTTTAAATGCTAAATTTGAAGTAAAAAATCATATTTAAAACGTAGTTTAAATGTTTTCTTATTGAAAATGCATATTTTCAATGATACCATTTGTCAAAAGCATTTCGTTCTTTCAAGATCTGTCTTCTAATTTTGGAAATAGTGGAATAAAAATGCCGTAATTTGACGAACTTTAGCAGAAAATATTTCGGTATCATGAACTAAAAGATTTTTTTAAGAATTATTTTTATCTACTAAATCATAAAATATTTATCTGACCTTATCAAAAGTTTTAACCATCATCTTTCAGGGATAATTAGTTCTAAATTTATGTTTTTCCTTTAACTTCAACTCTTGTAAATAGAGGCAATAATTATTTAGAGGTTGTCAAATTTCTGTCATCAATGAGAGGAATGTTTAATGTAAGTTACTGTTTAATTTTATTTTCTTCCTGTATTATATTTATATGTGTATTATTATCTACGTACTTGAGTTATAGACACATTTTTTTTTTACCTACGATTTTTAAATTGGCGATATTAAAGGAAATTTCAAAAAGAGGTTATTGTCTCATGGAATTGGTTGGTATGACAAGAATGTACTTGTACATAACAGTAGAAGAAACATTTTGTGACCAGAAGATAATCAGGCTTCATAACCTGTCACGGTACAAGAGGTCCACTGTGACACGTGTGATTTCCCGTGAAAATAGAGAGAAATACACCACAGATTGAAAGAGAAAAGGCAAATAATAAATGCAGAGAGAGAAAGTGGATGCTAATCGTATTAGAGTTGGAAGAAGTTGGTGGTGCTTTGAGTCAGCTGCGTTTTCTTCCAAAGCGTCTCGTAGGGGAAGCCTAAATCTGTGCTGAGATTTAGAATATACCTGTGCGGTCGTACTATCGGATGAGCCTTGCTGTGTACGTATAAGAGTGAGGGGAATAGTGCAGGATAATGTTATAACCTAGTGCGTAGATAGTATCCCAAAGTATAATTTAACATAGTTTCTGCTATATTTTTGCCTGTAAACGGAAATATTGTGTTTCACATAATTTTTGTTAAGGTCTGAACGAGTGAACGTTAATAAATGTCCAATTTAATATTTATTTCAAGTGACCCAGTGCAGTGATTCTCGAGTTTACATCGTGCCCCGTATTACGCATCTGTACCAATGGTGGTAGCACATCAATCAACGGTATAAAAAATACATATATCTTCGAAGAACCTTAATTGAAGGTGTAGGAATATGTGTCACACTTTTAATAAATTATTTAATCTCATGAAAAATCCGGAGAGGTGGCAGATCTGCAATTTTAATAGTATTTTTTCTGAAAAAAAAAGACAAATATATAATTATGTTTATTAATGAATTATTCTATTAATTTATATTATTTATAGATTTACTGAAATACGTTAGCATTAAGAATGAATTAACATAAGAATGATGCTATAGATGACAAACATTTTTAAATTCCTAATCAAGAAATTCTGTATAAGTATTTGTAACTAATGAACACGCACGAAAAAAGTATATATTCAAATAAATATGTGTGTATTAATTACATGATAATTATCTATGGGGTATCATCAGTTCATTATTCCTTTCGGTCCTGGCGGTCACAAATATGTTCCTTACTTTTAAAATGCCTTAAACTATAAATAAAACCTTGCAGATACGTTAGAACCTCATAATCACCTACGCGCATTCAATATTTTAACTTTTTAGTGGACAAGTAGCGTCATGTTGCTTTGAAATAGCAAAAAACAAAAAAAGTTGACAAAAGTTTTAATTTTTTTGGACTTGCAGAAAAAAGTCAGGGTACAAAGGTTTTAAACTTAAATCAGGGACTACTTTTCCGAATAAATAAATTGTGATAAACAATAAAAAATACTGGTATGTTTTTATGTCTGTTAAATCCTGTTGTAATACAACATTTTTCAAACGTCTTCAAAAATTCTTCCTTCGACTGTTGTCATATGCATAGGACACGAAATAACTACATTCGTTAAGTTTCAAAAACTAACATATTCGTTAAATTTCAGTAAAACCTAACTTCTGTGATTTGGTTAGTTACTTTTAATTTTATGAGCGTAAAACGGACCTTTACCCCAAACTGAAAAAAAATTCAGGGCTGAAAGTGTTAAAACAAGCTATAAAAATTATATCGGTGTACATAAGAAAGTATAAATATCCTAGTTGGAAACCAATAATAACTGCAATTTTTTTCTTGTGGCACAATATGGAATTTATTGTAAATACCTAAATTAACAGCACTGGTTACAATTTCGATTTGTATCGGAAATATTTGCCATGAAATGCCAATATTGCAGAAGTATTGGCTTTATCTTGGATATATTAACAACGAAATGGAAAATGATATGCAAATATTCGTATAATTTTTGCAAAATATAAAAGATAAAAAACAAGACGCTCATATAATCAATATTAGCCAAAATAGCCAAGATATCTTTATTATTAAGCCGATATATACAACATATACAATTCTGCTTCAATATTATTTTGTTACTACCGATGTTTATTTGCATTAATTATATGATGATTATGTCTTTCTTCTTATAAATTTATTAGCCTCAACGGACAATAATTCTATCGATATAAAGAAGAAAATACACATTAAGAACATCAAACAAAACTAATATAAAAGCTTTTTTCTTATATTCTATTCAAAAATTCAAGTTTTTCTTAGTGAGTGTCTCATGGGTACCTTGTAAAACTGGAATAATAAGAATAGTAAATGGGAAAAAAATTAATATAATAATGTTTAAAAAGGAAATGCTAAATAGAGGGTTAAACTCTTATGGGTAAACTTTGACAGAAAAACAAATAAACAAAATTGTTCCTCTATTTCTTTTTACATTTACAACAACTAAGGAGAACCTATGGCAAGCGTGCCATAAGTGGCACGCTTCAGATTATTTTTGGCAAGGCATAGATTCGGGTTTTACATAAAGATATAGTAGAATTTGACAAAATGCATTTATTAATTTAGATGTTGTCTATTATTATTTGAATTCGATTATTTCTGTCCGCTGTCATTGTCATACCGATTGGAGAAACTGAAAAATAACTTAATGTATCCCAATCTAGATCAATATTCGCTCACAAAATTTTAAGAATAAGACAGAATTGGTAGATTATCACGAAAGAAATATTAAAAGGCATTATAGGCAAAAATGCCGATGGTAAAATTATAATAACTTGTAATTTAATTTCAGACACTAAAAGCTGTAGATTCTGGGGCTTACTATTTTGACGATTTTTTCTGCGAGACATTCTTTTCAGAAGTAAATAGTATAAAATTCAAGTAAAACATCTTATCAAATGAGTTCAATTCAACTTGCGTTCTCTTAAAAATAACTAAGTACGAAGCTGATATGAATTATTTGGTATCTAAGAAGTGCGAACAGAAATAATATTTTAAAAATAAGTTTCTAATGCATAACATCAAATAATACACATATTTTTTAAATTCAAAAAAACAAAATTTTGAGTAAATCTGATCCATTAAAATCTTTTGATGTTGGCACATCATGATCAGTAATCACGCAAAATATACTTTTAGAAAATTTTGGCACGTGGATTTGAAAAGATTCGCCGCGCCTGAACTACGGGATCCAATCAGGGCTTCCCGGGTTACAGAATGTAGGTAAAAAACATTTTCTTTAAAGTAAAAATTCTAATAAATTTCTTACATGCTTTTTGTTTTTGTTTCAGTTATCCACTAACAGGACTAAAAAGTAGTTTCATGGGAAAAATATCAATTACATATTCAAATAAAGTTTTTAAATTCCTTAAAAACCATACTTTATAGATAATTTATTAAACTAGCATACCAGAATTTAAAAGCCAGCTATTATGCTACTTGCAGCAGGCTTTCTTATTCTGACAATTAAGTTTAAGCGCATGGTTCGAATGTAGGTCTGTTAATTTTATGTTTTATTAATTTTATTCTAAGCCTTCCAAATCATCAAATTAAGATATGGATGAAACAGCACCCAAAAAAACTGTCATTAACTCACAATTAAATAATAAATGTGTATTAATCACCATAAAACAAAAGCACACACATGACGCGTTTCAGACTGGAAATTTTAATAGCCCGTCATCAGCCAATGTAAACACGTTTCGCTAAGGAAACAAGGTCACGATTGAACAGTAAAGGCAGAGATGAGAGCATACAAGGAATTTTTTTCCCCTTATTCGACTGTGTAAAAATTGAAATTGTGCGATGTTTAGAAGTTTAAAAAATTGCAATATAAGCGAAATTGATTGTTCTGGTGTTGCCACCGTCAATATGACGGCTACATTACTTACGGATATTTTTTCATTTGATGATATAGTTATTGTGATACGTTTGTATTAAGAATTAATCAATATGCATGGGACATCCAGAAAGTAATTTCCTCTTGCCATTTTGGCAGAAGCCCTTCTGCATTTTTAAAAGTACATAATAGTTGTACCTAGAGATAGAGCTTCGATCATAGGAGCCTTATTTGTATCGATAGTTGAAGCAGAAACAATAGTGTTACAAAGGACAGCAGTGCACGCGAATGAGGTGTACTCAGTCATAGTTTTTCAATACACAGAATCTTTCAGCATCTGAAACCGATAGTTTGGTGAAGTATATGGCTATTAGACTTTGAGTGATTAATTGGTGCATAGATGGGTGTAAAACTTTAATGGGCGAATCAGTGTGAGTAACGAACTATGAGTTAATTTCTTAAAATATCTGTCTAATCCACCCTAAAATCAAAAAGCTTGATTGTCATCTCTATTTAAAACTGAAAGTTTTCCGGGTTAACCATTAATTCCAGGTTGATCTTTCTGCCGAAAAGTTTCATTGTCATCAAAGGAAGCACAATTCTTCGATATGGGATATAAAGTACGTTCTGTCGCTATATAAAGTACGAATATCGAAGCTTGATTATCATTTCTATTTACATCTGAAAGTTTTCCGGGTCAACCATCAATTCCAGGTTGATGTTTATGCAGAAAAATTTCCTTATCGTCAAAGGAAGCACAATTCTTCGATATGGGATATAAAGTAGGTTCTGGCACAAAGAAAAGTGTATCAGTAGGAATATCAAAGATTGATTGTCATCTCTATTTACACCTGAAAGCTTTCCTTGTTTACCGTTAATTCCAGGTTGATGTTTATACCAAAAAATTTCATTATCATCAAAGGAAGCACAATTCTTCGATATGGTGATATAAAATATGTTCTGTCGCTGGTTGGTTTGTTGATTGGATTTCAATGGCACAAAATTCCTTTAGGAACATGCTGCGCCAAGACAAAGTCCAAATTTAAATCAAAAATTATGTACCAAAAAGGGTTAAAACCATTAAAATAGTCAAAAGACCATAGTTAAAAGACACAACATTGTTATAATTAAAATGTATAAAAGTTATAACAATTCTGATGTTATAAGTAATTAAAAACAATCACTGAAGTAATGTGATGATAGATATAATTAAAATCATTCAACGAGATCTCACAGTCATGCTGAAAGGATCATATATAAAAACATTCAATTACAACCGGTACAAATGTCTGGTCAATAAAACAAAGTATAAAATATGCAAATACAACATAAAACCAGGTGAATTTGAACAACAGATTACTAAAAAAACAACCAGATAAATTTAAACAACAGATTATTAAAAAATAATAATAATCAGGCGCATATTCTTCCAAAATGGCATTTTTATCACTTGACTCATAGGATTCTGAATCCATGACCTCATCCATATAGTTTTGAAGCTGTTTGGGATCCTTTAGATTTGTAAATGTTGTGCTCTGACTTCTTCACAGTTTTCCACTGTGAAGTACCCCGAATTGTCTTTCTCTCTTTCTGAATAGAATAGAAGTTCTGGTTCAGATATGACACTACAGATTTCATTTAAAGTTTGGAGTGCTTAGAATGAAACAGAAAAAGAACCTATTGTACTGCAATTCAAGAGAATTTATCAGTTCTTGGCTGAAGAGATCAACAACAAATCTCCAGACAGCATTTTTTTTTCAACAAATAGTCATCCCCAAAAATTGACTGGGATGTTTTACCAATAAGAAATGGTGAAGTTCTTTTAAATGAACTATCTGAAATACTGTCAGTACTTTTAGCTATGAAAAAAAGTGTGAGTGAATCGTTCTGTAGAGTTTGTTGCTGTCCACATGGGAGAGAGAGAAGGAAACGAAGTTTTTTCCTCCATATTACAAAAAAAAAAAAAAAAAAATACAATTCAGACCCCGGCCGCACCAACCACTACCGAGTCCAACAAAGGGATGCAAATTCGCACAACAGTGCTAACCAGGGCCTATACGGTCACAAGACACTCCTATGCCGGTCTCCACCTTTAATAAGATGGCTAGTAAGTGCCCGCTCACTTGATCCCGTAGCCACTGACAAGCCAGCTGACCAGCCGATTGATGCATACGGGACCAATATGCACCTCTCGTCTACCTGAAGCAGAGGTCAAAGAAGTGTGTTGATTTCCCTCAACTGCCAGGATCCCCCTTTCCGGGTACACGGGTCGCCACGCATGGCAAACACGTGGGTGGTTTACAATTCTCAAGAACGATATAGACAGGATGATATCGGCTTATGCAGAATTGCCCTAACCTCCAAAGAGGAAACCACAACAAGAGTGAAACAAAGAGGAAAGAAAGACAAGAGAAATAAGAGGAAAAGGAAAAGAGAATGATCGCTCACGTGCCCGGGGTTTGCGAAACCCGTGAATACCTAAAGAAGGTATCCTCCTGGGGGGAGGGGGGGGGGGGTCTGTCTCTGAGATAAGTGTCTCAGTAAGAATATCAAAGCTTGATAGTTATCTCTGTTTACATCTGAAAGTTTTCCGTGTTTACCATTAATTCCAGGTTGAAGTTTATGCCAAAAAAATTCATTATCATCAAGGGAAGATCAATTCTTCGATATAGGGATATAAACTATGTTCTGTCGCTGAGAAAAGTGTCTGAGTAAGAATATCAAAGCTTGATTGTCATCTCTGTTTACCTCTGAAAGTTTTCCGTGTTTACCATTAATTTAAGGTTGATGTTTATGCCGAAAAATTTCATTATCATCAAAGAAAGCATAAGTCTTTGATATGGGAATATAAAGTATATTCTGTCTCTAAGATAAGTCTCTCAGTAGGAATATCAAAGCTTGATTGTCATTTCTATTTGCTTCTGAAAGTTTTTCGCGTTTCCATTAATTCCAGGTTGATTTTTATCCTAAAAAATTTCATTATAATCAAAAGAAGCAAAATTCTTCAATATGAGGATCTAAAATATGTTCGGTCGCCAAGATAAGTATCTCAAAAGAATAATGAATTATTGAAATGTTATCCAAGATATGTACTTCAAGGTCCTCCATAAAGGATTTTGTTGGATTGCATTTCGTGTTTATTTAATTAATCAATAGGACATACATTTTATGTACTAATGAACCTTGCTATTAATTAATAAATGAACAAATAATTAAAAATTTATGCTTAGCTATTTACCACATACTGAATATCATAAAATAGACATACATACGTTTGTACATTACTTACATAAAAAAATATTCTGTAAATTTCTTAAGCTCAGTGAGCCATAATGATATCTGTTGTAAACAGAAACTAACTATTTGCATGAATATCAGAAAAAAAATAGTGTATTACTTTTGTTTGGTGTAATACAATACACGAAACAAAATTAATGCAGTTCTTTTTCTGATATTCATACAAATAGTTGAACTACATTGCAAATTTTAAATTTATACCTATCTCGTAAGTGTATTAATGTAAATTCTCGTCTGTGTATTCTTATAAATTCATTAAGCTGAATGAACAATAATTATATAAATATAAAAAAGTAAATATAAATGAAAAACATTAAACATAAATAATAATATAACTTTTTATGGGAGGGGGAGGAAGGTTTTATTCGCCCAAGTTTTCAAATTACTCTTGCAAGTTCCAAATTTACGCCTGTCTCCTAAGAACAATTCCTTTGTAGAGCCATTGAAGAAGTTTATTCCAAAAAAAAATTAGTTTTCTTATTTGTGTACACACATTCAGCTCTCCTATAACATCTTCTTTGGAATTTTTACACCAGAGTTTAGTTCTTTTCTCCATACACATAATGTAGACCTAGGACATTTCCTGCTACTCCTTCTCTCAGAACGCCCCCATCTTATAGGAAAGCAAAGAAATAAACAGTTTGGTAACGTTCTATTACCCATAAAAAGAAAATCCTCTCGTTTTACGGATCAGGAACTCAACACTATGGGGTATTTTTCCATTTATTTTTATTTAGGTAATAAAATCTAAGCTTTCTTTTTTTTATATTTTATGCAGAGTACTTTCTGACGACGGAAATTCTTTTGTCTTATTTTGTTGAGAATTCATACTGATGTCATAGTGAATATGAAATGAAACTATTCAGATTTCTTTTTATTTCTTTTTTGTTGTTGCTGTTTATTTATTTTGTGTTTTGAAGAATTATCACCTTTATTATTACAACTAGTATATAACTACCTCCAAAAATAACGGAATGTTACTCAACACTATGGGGTATTTTTCCATTTATTTTCAGTTAGGTAATAAAATCTAAGCTTGCAAATTTCTTTTTATTTTTTGTTGTTGTTGCTGGTTATTTATTTTGTGTTTTGAAGAATTATCACATTTATTATTACAACTAGTATATAACAACCGCCAAAAATAACAGAATATTACTTAACAATATGGGCATTTTTACATTTATTTTTATTTAGGTAATAAAATCTAAGCTTGCAATTTTTTTTTTTTTTTTAATGCAGATTAATTTTTGACGATGGAAATTCTTTTGTCTTGTCTTGTTAAGAATTCATGCTGTCATAACGAACGGCATTTTGTCACAGTAATTTCATTTCATAATATGAAATGAAATTACTAAGATTTCTTTTTCCTTTATTGTTGTTGTTGTTGCTGTTTATTTCTTTTGTATTTTGAAGAATTATCATCTTTATCATTACAACTAGTATATAACCACCGCCAAAAATAACGGAACACTATGATGTATTTTTCCATTTATTTTTATTTACGTAATAAAATCGAAGGTTGTATTTTCTTTATATTTCATGCAGAGCACTTTCTGACGACGGAAATTCTTTTGTCTTAATTTGTTAAGAATTTATACTGCTGTCATAGTGAATATGAAAGGAAATTATTCAGATTTCTTTTTATTTCTTTGCTCTTCTTGCTGTTTATTTATTTTGTGTTTTGAAGAATTATCACCTTTATTATCACAACTAGTATATAACGCCCGCTAAAAAGGGCGGAATGTTACTCAACACTATGGGGTATTTTTCCATTTATTTTTATTTAGGTAATAAAATCTAAGCTTGCATTTTTTTTAATTTCCTGCAAAGCACTTTCTGACGACGGAAATTCTTTTATCTTATTTTGTTAAGAATTCATACTGATGTCATAGTGAATATGAAACGAAACTATTCAGATTTCTTTTTCTTTCTTTTTTGTTTTTGCTCTTTATTTATTTAGTGTTTTGAAGAATTTTCCTTTATTATTACAATTAGTATATTAACCTCGCCAAAAAGGACGGAATGTTACTCAACGTCAACACTATGGGGTATTTTTCCATTTATTTTTATTTAGGTAATAAAATCTAAGCTTGCATTTTTTTTATATTTTATGCAGAACACTTTCAGACGACGGAAATTCTTTTGTCTTGTTTTGTTAAGAATTCATACTGATGTCATAGTGAATATGAAATGAAATTATTCAGATTTCTTTTTATTTCTTTTTTGTTATTGTTGTTTATTTAGTTTGTAGTTTGAAGGATTTTCCTTTATTATTACAATTGTATGATAGTTATACCTAACAAAAATCCAGAATCGGTTATATTGGCTATGTTCAGGGCACAATATTGCAGTTATATTGACTTTAGTTTGGATATTTTTGAAATGTCAATCCGCTAGAAATGCTGGTTTTACGTTGAAAAAATTTGGAATTAAACACCAATATCGCATAAAACTTGACAATAAAATTGCAAAATGTATTTAGGTAATACTGGCGGAAAATTTACAAATTGTAAAACAGTTTGGTAACGTTCTATTACACATAAAAAGAAAATCCTCTCATTTTACGGATCGGAATCTCAACACTATGGGGTATTTTTCCATTTATTTTTATTTAGGTAATAACATCTAAGCTTGCATTTTTTTTTTTTTTTTTTTTTTTTTTTTTTTTTTTTTTTTTATGCAGAGCACTTTTTGACGACGGAAATTCTTTTGTCTTATTTTGTTAAGAATTCATACAGATGTCATAGTGAATATGAAATGAAATTATTCAGATTTCATTTTATTTCTTTTTTGTTATTGTTGTTTATTTATTTTGTTTTTTGAACAGTTTCCCTTTATTATTACAATTGTATGATAGTTATCCCTAATAAAAAGCTAGAATCGGTTATATTGGCTATATTCAGGGCTTTATATTGCATTTATATTGACATTAGATTGGATATTTTTCAGGTAAAAATCCACTAAAAATGTTGGTTTTACATTGGAAAGATTTGAAATGAAACGCCAGTATCTCATAAAAATTGACAATAAAATCGCAAAAAATATATAGGTGAAAATTTTAAAAATTGTAAACACCACAAATGGAATAATATTTCATGTTAATATTGGTATTACTAGCAAATACACGGTATCCAAAAATGAATTGAACGTTTCTAGAATACAATGACAAATAAACGTAAATGGCTATTGAAGTTATTCTTAGAGAAGATTAATGTGTGAAGTCTGAAATTTTTTTTGTTACGCTTCCTTGTCCTAGTTCAAATGAAACCAATAGATGGTGATGTTTTAAATTTTTAGAATGCTCAAACCAACATAAAAAATGTATCAAATGTTAACTTTTAATTTTCATTCTTCTTAGCTGTTGAAAAGCCAAAAAAATGGTTTGGCAAACATTTTTTTGGTTTTAATTTGCTTAGAATTCTTATCGATGTCATTGTAAATATGAATTGATTTAATCGTTGTTAAACTAAAACTTTCTTTCTTTAATTCGTTTTCTGTTATTAAGAATTTCTAATTCATATTACACTGTAATGAAAGGCATATTGATGGACTCTTTTTAACTGTATTTATTATATTTCACATTAATAAAAATAGGAAAAAAGCTTTAATAGTCTTCTAGCAATCTTAAAAAATAACTTTTTCTGTTAAATAGACTAAAATGTTTATTAGAGTCTACTATATCTTTAAAGGGCCAAAAATTGATTTTTTGTTTTCAACTTCTTCTCATGTTGTAATCCCTTCTAAAAATCTAAACGCTATGCAAAAATGCATTCGAATATAAAATTTTGTTTAGTTCCCGTGTTTTAATACATTAAATCAAAATGTTACCACCGAATCATATTGCTATTTGAAACATGAAAATTATATATATATATACTATATATATATATATACAGTCGAACCCCGTTAATACGCGCCATGCTTAATACGCGAAACCGCTTAATAGACGAATTTTCTTCGGTCCCTTGAACAATGCCTATCTTTTGCATTAAAAAAGCCTTTTAATACGCGAATGGTTAATACGCGAACCCGCTTAAGACGCGAAATTTTATCAGTCCCTTGGCAATAAAAACCTACGTTTAATACGCGAATGAGCTTGATTTGAAACAGAGGAGAGTTTAGAGGGAATAATGTCCCAAGCATTACATACGAGAATTCTTTAAAGTAGGAATATTTTTTTCTGTCCAAAATATTACATCCAGGAATAACTTTGCTAAAATTATCAGTTTTGAACTTCTCCTTTCTTAAAGGAGAAATCTTTTACTGCGCTGATTACTATTTATAGTCAAACAGGCCAGAAAGAGAGAAAGAAAATTTTACTGCTAACGATGTGACCCTTATGCTAACTTAGAACAGTGCCGATTCGCTGTTTGGATAGTGCTGTGATTAGGAAGGAAGAGGATTGTTTATTGCTCCCGGCTGAGTCTGATCCACAATATCCACGTGTGCTTTTAAAAGTTTAATCTAGTTTTTGCGATGGCAAAAGGAGCAAAACATATTTTAAAGAAGGCTCTCTCTGTCACTGAGAAGTTACAAATTATAAATCAGTACGATGCCCAGGCCGTCCTGATTAAGTCGGCGTTCTCGAAAAAAAAAAAGGCATACAGAATCAACTTTAAGGACTTTGTTGAAGATGAGGGATGCCATTGTTAACCAAACTGTTATTAGGGAAACAAGGAACAAGAAAATAAAAATCACCAAGTTTGAGGACATGGAGAAGGCCTTCCATGAATCGTTTGTTCACGGCGCGATCCACGAATATCCCAATAAGCGGCATTCTAATCCAAGAAAAAGTTTCTGATGTTGCAGCAAAAATGGGATTTGATTTGATTTGATTTGATTTGATAGACTAAGAGGGACTGTTCAGACGAGGAAACCAAGTCCGTAGAGCAAAAATGGGATTGTAATATTTCAATGCCTCAAATGAATGAATGCATCGATTTAAAGCTCGCCACGGAATAAAATTCAAGAAAGTGTGTGATGAATCAGCAACTATCAACAATGAAGATGTCGATTGTTGGAAAACATATGTGCTTCCGTAGTTTGTAAAAAAACTACCTGAGCCGAGATATTTACAACTTGGATGAATTTAGGCGTTTTTACAAAATGACATCGAACAAAACAACGGCTATAAAAGGAGAAACATGTCCTGGTCGTAAATTACGCAAAGAGTGTCTTACTCTTCTTCTCGATGCCAAATCTGATGGATGAGACAAGTTAAAGCTTCTGGTCATAGGGAAATCATGCAACCTGCGATGCTTTAAAAAAGTCAAAAATCTTCCTTCCATGTACGAAAGTCAGCGAAGAGCTTGAACGACGGGCACCCTTTTTAACACAGGTACGTAATTTTAACCGGCATGGGAATAGAATGGGACCGTATGGGAAAAGAATCACGCCATGTGTTATTGCTTGCGGACAACTGCCCTGTGCATCCGGAAAATAACGAAGGCTTGAAGAATGTCCAAATTTAATTTTCCCCTCCAAATTCGAACATTGTCACTCACCCAATGAACCAAGGAATCATTAACAGCGCCAAGGTAAATTACAAGACTCGCGTAGTACGACGATACCTTCACCAAATGGAACACGGCAGCAACCATTACTGCTAAAAGTGTCGTACTATTACAATCCGCGACGTTCACATGCTTACTGTACCATGGGAGAATGTCATACCAACGACGCTTGCAAATTGTTTTAGAAAAGGGGGTTTTGGAAGTAGTGAGGAAATCATTTGTAAAGAGCTGATCTCACACCGTGATGTTGGAAAACACTGGCTTGGTGAACAAAAAACTGTAAGGGAAGATTTTGTTGATTTAGACACGTTCACTAATATCGACAAAGATCTAGTAACTTCCGATCTCAGAAGTCTGGATGACATCAATTGCGGTTGGTAAATTGCATGAGGGAAAAGAGGAGAATAAACCTGCGCCCCCTGCCCGATTTCCATTCTTCACAGTTACGGGGGCGTTCAGTTTTCTCATACAGTTTGCATCGTCACTGGCAGAAGAGCCCTCGACGAGTGGGCTTTATTATCAGCTGAATAAGGAAAGGGCAGCTGACGTCACTGTTGGTCGAACTACTGTGGATCAGCACAAAAAACCTGTCCGTTCTTTAGGACTATTACTGTACACATGAGCTATGGAAATTTGATTGGTCTACGTTTAATAGGTCTAAGATACGATTGGCCTACGTCGCCAAGACGATTCCTGCAATTATCGCTATGACAAAAAATGCAGTGATATATTGGTTGACGGAAGCGTTTGTTTGTAAGTATGTCCTTTCCTTATAGGGCTGAAAACATCATACTGACGGCATGACCGCATGCCACTTTCGCAAAAAGAAATTTTTATGTCATTATTTACTTTATTAACTTTTAACTTTCGGTTTTTCATATCGGCATTTTAGTATCATCGACGCTCTTCTCTATTTGTTATGTATAGCTAACAAGCATTTTAATTTTATTGACAATAGTTTTAGTTTTCATCATGGTTAGCACAAATATTTATGTTCGTTTTGTTCAATTTTATGTGACGTATATAATAAATGTAATTTTGAAAAGACTTATAGGATTTTTACTTAAAACAATAACTGTTTTTTGAATTTCCAGATATCGAACGTTCCTGATTAATAAACGCATAGTGATAAAAACAAATAAAATGTCATTTTATGCCTTAAAAACGCTAAAACCTGTCGTAAAGATGTGCTTTATCCGTATAGGTTGTTATTATATCTACCACTGGTCAAAGTTCGCGAACTTAGGTTAATACGCGAACCCGTTTAATACGCGAATTTTGATCGGTCCCTTGATTCGCGTATTAACGGGGTTCGACTGTATATATATATATATATTATGAATTGTAATTATGACAATTTGTTTGCTCTGAAACTATTTATGCGAAGTTCTTCAAATTGTAACGATGCATTCATTTTTGGAAAGACTACATACTAAAACCAAAAACAGAACATGAATTAATAAAAACTCATTAAGTAGTCGTTTTCACTTTGCCGGCTTCTTTTGTTGTGAGTTGTTTATAGCCTTACAATAATTATTTTTAGAGTCAAAAACTAACCCTACCTTTAAATCCATAAAAAAGACGTAGCCGCAATCAATTTACCTACTTCTCGTCTACTCTAAATAAACTTACCTCAAAGTATATATTCGGTATACTTTTCACCTTCTAGTAAGCAGCTTTACTTACCGCATAAGTTAGGTGAGCCAAAGGTGGCAATTGTTTCTATTGTATCTCATGCCCCAAAAGTAGGATTCATTTCATTTTTAATCATAAGATTACTGCTTTGTAAATCATGTATCTGTACTGCACGTAGCTGCATTTGAAGAAATCACGTTGTTTCGACCGCTATTCACTTTTGAGGAGTAGTCGTTCTAATTTCCAGGTAAAAAAAAAAAGAAAAATTCAATTTACATGTGTTTAAATTCGTTGTACTTTGAATTATAATACGTTTTCTGAAAGATTTTTTTTCCTTTAACCACATTTATTTCAATTCTAATAAATTTATCAAATTAATAGTTTTACGCCATGCAAATGGCTATCATATGCATGTTCACGAAATGAACCGACATCCGGGCCACCTTAGGAAATAAATATGGAAATCAATGAAATCAATGTAGTAAGGGTCATTTTCAAAATTTCTACTTAAATATCTAAAAAAAAAAATTATTACTATTTAATTTCACTAATTTCCCGACTTTTGTATTATTACTAATTTCCCGACTTCCCCACGCTATTGAGTACACCATAGATCCCCCCCAAAATAAGTCCGTAACTTCCAGAATAAAAGTCCTGAACTACTTTGCACAAAAAGTGGTTCAAAGTCTTTTCGTGTCAGAAGATAAGATGATCCACCCCTTAACGGTCGCATTAAATTACGGTTCAAAAATCCAAATGGCTTATTGGCACCACTTTTTTCAAAAAGAAAAATTCACCTTGTTTAATGACAGGTAAAATGATACCATAATAAAGCCAATCAGACTCATTTGTAAAACTGCTGGGAATCAAACAATCTGAATAAAAGGCACAGCCCGTGAATATCACGGGAACGAGAATTAAGGGGTTAAGAAGAAAAACTCGAAAGGTATGGAGAGAAAGAGTCATGAGAACGTAACAGTAAGCAACATCATAAGAAAATCAAAAATCAACACATTACACTCCCAAAAGAGACTCAAACACACTGAGACACCATGTCTGCACGTGCACATGTGGTTGCCAGTTAAAAGTAAGCTGGTTTTGCCATTTATGCAAGAAAAACAAAATAATGGACATGCAATTGTGAAATCAATGCTTACAATATATGAATGAGCAGTGTCAGGAATAATTAAACAAGACAAAATCGAAAACTTCATCTGCACTTTCTGCATGGAATCCGATTATTTAAAAAATATATATATATTGTAATTATTTTCTTGTAATTAAATACTTCCTTTTAATTGAACACTGTCGTACTCTTCTAGAAGTAGAAATAGTTTGTCGGGTATTTTTTTACCTTTTAAAAGTGATTTCAATATATGGACCACCTTTGGAACACTATGCGCCGAAGGTGGCCCACAAGTGACAATTTTGCATTTTTTTTTTTTTCTTTTACAAAGAAAAGTATACTTGGCATATGTTAGAGATAAGTGTAAAATAAAAACAAATCATCTAATACACTTAACCAGAAAAATTATCAAACCTTAACTATGGCCACCTTCGGCTCATCTACTCAAAAAATGAAAATAATGAAAAAATAGTAAATCCTCCAGCTAATTTCGACATGGACTCTGAAAATGAAAGTACCGAACCAGATACGCGTAAAGTTAAAAAACCCAAACCAATAATGGTTTCAAGCATCGCAAATATAATCCAATTTACCAAAGACTTGTCACGAGGTGGCGAGATCGAGTTCGAAGCCAAAATCGCGGGTAGTTCCCTTAAAATTTTCCCTAAAGACCTACGCAACAAAATGCGTATTATTGAACATCTCAAGCAAAGCAAAATTGAATTTTACATCATTCCTGATAGGGAAATTCCAATTAAAGCCGTTATTAGAGGCCTCCCAACATCAACTGATACTGAAATTCTAAAAGAAAACTTAACTTTTAAAGGATTTATGATCATAAAAGTCTCTCAACTTAAAAGCCGTAGACAGGGGAAGAAACCTCTCCCTCTCTTCTTAGTTTCTTCTTAGTAGAACTCCCCAAAAGTGAAACTTCCTTCGAAATTTTTAACCTCAAAGAAATTTTCCAACTCCGCATTAATATTGAGAAATTTAGAGTAACTAAAAAGGAAGTACAATGCCATAAATGTCAAAAATTCTTTCATATCGCCGCCAACTGTCACATGGATCCGTCCTGTGTAAGTTGCGAAGGTAGCTATTTATCTCCAGACTGTCCAACTAAAAAAGCTCCTCCTGAGCTACCCAGACCACCCCCAAAATGCCTTAACTGCGATCTCGCACATCCTTCTAGTTATAAAGGCTGCAAAAAATTTCCCGTAAAACCACAATTTAAAAAATCGTACGCATCTGCGACCTCCGGAACTGAAAACTCCAACGAAAAAACGATGGAAGTCCCAAAACCTAGCAAAAATACTGTAAAACCTAAAGAAAAAATAAACCTACCCCCCCCCCCCCCCCAATCGAGCATATCTATGAACTCTAAGAATTCACTAATGAAATCCCTACAATAATTGAAATAATTAGAAAAATTAAAGCCGAACTTGAGATTTCTCATTTTTCGGAAATCAGTAAAAAGCTCAGCAGCGTCTTGGATAAGATTTCTGCTAAAATGATAATTTATCAAAATTACTAATCTTCTCTGAAATGCTATCTAATACTTCCAAAAGGAACGAAAATACCGTTCAAAAAACTTAATTTCCTTCTGGAAATATATATATATATATATATATATATATAACTGTAAAAATCTTTTTTATCTTGCACTATTAAATCTATTTTGCTTAATTCCGAACGTTTTCCGTTCATTTTTACCTATAATGCGTAACTTTAAAGATTTGAAAAAAAAAATGTATTATCTTTTATAACTTGTAATTTTAAAATGTATGGTTCCTGAAAATCGTCCAATCGGAATTCTCCTGCATTTTGCTGTTTTACTTTTTCTATAAAGCGCAGAGATCTCTCTGCAGTTAGACTTTTTTCCTCGTACGAACTCATGCATCAAGACACTCACTTCAAAGTCTGGGTATGAAGCATTGGATTGCTAGGAGACCCCTGAAACACTGCTCAACTGTTTCGCCAACTTTGTGACATAGCATCTGTCACTCTGTTTGCCTACCTACTCTTACAGCCTTGCCCGACAGCTTGTTTCTCTTAACTCTCAACTGTGCTTATATATTCTTAAACTTAACTTATTTACTTTTATTTCTTTAATTAATTTATCTTTTAATTCTATACTAGTAATGTTTTTTACATTTTATTAGCACTTTTCTTAAAAAGTATTTTTACATAAAAAAAAATTTTAATTAAAATTATTACGTAGTATGTACTACAGTTAGGCTTCATTATCCCAATAGCTCATCCATAGTAAGACATTCATCAATAGACTGGGCGTAAAGTTGACGACAGCTCGGAAGCCCCTTAAAGTGCCAACACTGTTAAGTCACTGTTAAGCCTTAGGATCTGAGAATATTAATAATACTATTCTCTCATTAAAACTAAAATCCACGTATTTGTATTTAATGTTATAATTACCTTTGACTATATATTTTTTTCATAGAGTTTCGACGGATATAAATATTTCCTTGGTTGGCTGAAAATTAAAAACTTATACCCATACAGACAGGAAAGGAAATTAAGTATCAAAACTTACTTAAATTTGTGAAAAGTTAAAGTAGAATGTTAGAGAATATCAAATGTATTAATATACTTATACTGAAATGTTGATTTCTGTTGCTGAAAATCATGTTAATATATGAATTACATAAATAACGACCCTATTGTGTATTTATTACGCACTATATAAAAATATATTTACTTTTTCTGTGCAAGTCTAAAGCAGTATGTTCGAAATTATTTTGAAACTTATACATCTGATAAACATAAATGCACACATTTTTTCTGTCATGGAAAAACATCGAATGTGCATCTGGAAAAGTATATATAAAAAATATTTGTGAACTTTTGAACTTAAAAGAACTACATCAGCACACATTATCTACCCACTCTTGAAAATATTTTTTGTTATGCTTTTATGTATATAAACCAAGCGAAAAAGGGATATATAACATACGCCGGGAACGTGTCTGGAATCGAACGAACTACATTACGATGATGACGCGAGGTTCAGAGCAAGTAATATCTGCTTGAGCAAATAAATGTGCATGCAGTATACATATATATTGATTCTCTGGTACAGTCGTGGGAAAAAAAAGTAAACACCCCCTACTAACTCTTCGACAAATTATCGTAGACGGAAGTTACTGGTACCGAACGATTGGAAATGAAATCTACTTTTAAATCATGTATATAAAATTTGCTTAAGGAGCCATGTACATATTAAAACGAATCCAAACTTCATCTTTTTCAATGGCAATACCCAATTTTAACGAGATATTTCAAATCTTTGGTTCAAACTATGCCTAGATACCAAATTTCAAGTCATTTGAATGATAAGTTTTTGAATTATAAACTTTCAAAATTTGGTGCTCCTAATGTTAAATTACATTTTCATATTTTTATTTAAATCTCCTGAAATTATGCTCCTAATGTGCTAATTTTTTGTGTAGCAATAATACTAATGTGCGTTAACATAAATACTCAGAATTTGCAATTTTTATAATTTTATGATATGAATTATGAAACTAATATTCGAAAAAATTATGAATTGCAACCTACAATTTTTTTTGATGGATTTAGATTTATTAAGTCCTACTTTATGGAAATCCAAAATTTCACAATTTTCTTCCAAATAGTTTTCAAATTATGCTTAAAAAGCGGCATAATGATGGTTTAATATCATGATAATATAATAATATGATGGTATAATAAGCGACATTATGATAGAAGTGACTAGATATTTTGAAATTTCTTCTGCTGTCCTGTTTTCTAACATGCTTCATTGACTGCTTGAGTGGTGCTTAAGGTGCGTTGATCAAGAAGGGGGCTCTCTCGGTTAACAATCGAGTACCGAACTTCAGTTTGGATACAGCCCTTAAAATGCGCTCGTTTTGAAATAATTAATTTCTCGGAAACTTATGGTACGAATTGCATAAAAATTACTTTTTAGGCTAATTGAAGGGTGTAGCGTTCATTTATGCTGTCAGAATTGTATACTGCTATTCAAAAAAACAAAGTTATGGTTCGTTTTAATATGTAGATGGCCCTTGAAGAAAATTTTATGTACATCATTTAAAAGTAGACTTTATTTCCAATCGTTCGGTACCAGTAACTTTCTTCTACGATAATTTGTTGAGGAGTTAGTATGGGGTGTTTACTTTTTTTTTTTTCCACGACTGTACATTTCATTTAAATCCCCAAAGATATCTCACGCAAAAGAAATTATCCTTCAGGTAACAAAGTTTTAAAGATGACCGTAAAATGAGGTATTAAATTGGAATTTTTGTCGAAATGAATTCAAAAGCCTCTTTTTTAATTAAAAAAAAACCTTTTTCTTTATATAGCTGTTAAAAAATAAATAAAACCATATATTTTTTAGATATATATAATATTTTTTTCCATTTTTTATTTTCCCTAAGATATTTAACCCATGGAGGTCAATTTCACCCCTCCTCGGCCAAAATCGCTCGTGATATCATACGTAACACACACACACACAAAAATCTAAATAGATAACAGATTAAAATTTATGGAAAATTTAAATTAAAAAAACATAAGAATTTTAACAATTAAAAAAAAATATTTTTCTTTTCACTGGTTTATGTATTTTTTACTAAAATTTTTGTTTTTATGAAGGAAAATATCTTTGGGATAAAAATTCTCTTTCCAACTAACTATAATTATTAATATTTTATTTTTTTAAATTATATTTTTATGTTGCGTGTTTATACATATATTTAAATCCAAAAACAAAATTGTGATAGAGCAAATGAAAAGCTATTAATAATCATCAATATAAATTACAATAAATTAGACGCATATTTAATAGGGAAAAAAATAGCCTCTTCTTCAGGTAAAAAATGAATCATGCGAAGTGAAAAAACAAAACGTGTATAGTAGTTCCTCATTATATTGCGCATGCAAAATAAAAACGCGATATAAACCAGGAGAATAAAATATTTAAGAAAAGTGATAACACTGGTTGGCATCGAATTCCAAACTGTAAAAATAATGGTTAATTCTTATAGACTTCACGCTACTAAATCTGATTATGGTAATGAAATTGCTCTATTGCGTACACTTTTCTTCTTTTTTGTAGCGAGGGTGTTTGCTTTTATAATTAAGGTATTTCATATATTGCTTAAACTTAAATGGAAATGTTGTAAATAATAAAATGTATATAATGGGATGTAAATTACATAAACCTATAACTAAACCCATATAAAATATTAGGAGAGTTACAGCAGTAAAAGGAATGAAAATGTGTTTGTGGACACGAAAAGGAATTGGAGGGCTGGGGCATACAGAAAAAGAAAATGCATGATACAAATGTCAACAAACTATATTCTCATGATATTATATGTAATTGATTTGTTATCTAAGCAATAAGAATACATTTTCATGATTTCAATTTTATCTAATACTGCACATTAATATAATAATCATTCGCTATTTGTTATTACTATAAAACTATTTCTCATAAAAATTGTATGTGCTGGATCAATTTGGATGTTATATCTGGATCTATACAGTTCAATATTTGTTTTGCACGGAGGAAAAACTTTTTCCCCCCAACTAGTGTAACGTACAAGTAAATTTTATATTTTTATCCCTAAAATGCCAAATATAAATGCACAAATATAAATTTTTTCAATCAAATTAATAGTAAATAATCATTTTTATTGATATATATATATATATATATAGGTACATACATATACTAAAAAATTTCAGAGAAAAGATTGAATGTTTTTCCCGTGGGATAGAAAAAGGTAATTTTCCTAAACACCACCATAAATTACTATAAATTGCAACTCATGCATCGGGTTAAAAAATTAACACTGCTGCTGTAGCCCTAAAGATAGCTGGAAAACGTTTTTCTTGTAAATAAATCAGCCACTTGTGGCGACATAGAAAAGCATGTTATATGGTAGGAACATATCGAGTTATTACAAAACAGGTGAAAGAAAGGAAAATCATGCGTCAAGCATAGATTAAAAAACACATTCCATCACTGTAACGAAACTTCAGTATTTAATAAGGTCTCTAAGTAAATAATTGGGAACTCGCAAACACATTTAGAAACACAATTTTAGTAATTACTATCTATAGTTGTAAAAATATCCTAATTCTTTTGTATAGGATGTATAGATTTGTACATCTGTTACATACTATGCTAAAATTTAACTCCTTTAGGAAACGCAAACGCAGTTAAAAATTCCCGTTCAACATTTTCCGTATAGTAAAAGGAAATGTTCTCCATTCTTTTGTGCAGCCCAGCATATGATTTATAGAAGTTGTACACAGCAAGTAATATTTAAAATATTAGTTTAATTTAAAAACACATATCACATATGTAACCGAATTGTTTTGTGCATCTCTGTAAATGAACGATAAATTCTACGAACACCTTATTCCAAATTAAGCCTCTTGTAGCACATCTCTGTGATGTATATCAATTTCAACATGTTTCAGATAGTTTAACATCATTAAAATGCACGATTTTACCTGATAGACCACAATGTAACTACATTATATTGAGTGCCCCTGTAAACAAACTATAAATGTTACACATTTCATTTACCTTACCGAACATGCCATGGTAAACCTCAATAACATATATCAATTACAGTGCAATACAACTATAATTACGCAATTAGAGCACAGACAGACGGACAGACTAGCTACTAATATTTATTGTTATTGAACCAAATATAACCTTAAAGATTTCGCATAAGTTCGATTTTATAATTCTTTTGTGAGATAGGTAAAAGAAAAAAATACTTTTTATAACAGCCAACATAAATCTCAATAAATTACAACCCATGTATCGGACCGGGAAAATTAACCCTGTTGTTCTGCAGTTTAATAATTAATTACGTGCAACGGAATGACAAAATATGTAATATAGTAGATCTTTATTACATTGCATCCAGTGTTACCGCATATGGCTGATTTTTTAATTAGGCATTCAGAATTCGCACCGGAAAGTTTTAACACTTATTTTTAGTTTAGAAATTCATATCTTTCCCTTAAATTAAATAAAATAAAGTTAGTATCTAAATTTTTAAGGTACAAATTCAAATTTTTAAACAAAAAATCCGTCAGATGCGGCAACAATACGAGTATATATATATATATACTCGAGCGATGTAGCCGAGGGGAATAGGAGGGAAGTACATGACCTACAAGTAAATGTTTTATTTAATTCTCCTAAATGTCAGCTGGCACAAAACAAGCAAAACAATTTTCTCAGTGAAATCACTGATAAATAATTACAATTATTGTTATTGAATATGTATGTATGTGTCCGAAAAGTTAGAATATGTTTAAGATTTACTAACCACCACCATAAAATGCAAATAAATTACAATTTTTGTGTCGGGCTAGGAAAGTTGTTCTTATTGTCAAGATGATTAAATTATTATTATTAGATGATTGTAATGATTAACTACATGCAGCGAAATACCAAAACAAGTATTATAGTAAGCGCATGCTAGGAGATTAAAAAAAATACATGATATAACTAAGGACATAAAAAAATTATAATAAACCATGAGACATGATTTATTGTCTAAAATTTCAGCTTATGCACAACACAAAAATTTCTTAATAAAAGTGACGACAGATAGTAATATTTATTGTTACTGAACAAGAAAAATACTTTTAAACTTCGAATAAGGTAGATTTTATATTACTTTCGGAGATAGGTAAAGAAAAAAACACTGCTTGACAATTACTAAGGAACTGATACATTATTTTAAATAAAGATTCACAGGCAATGATTGAAGAAATGAAACTAAGTACTTATGTAGTAGAGGAGGAGTGTTATATTTATCATGCAAAATGGTACAGATCGCGCCACACGGGAAAGCGCGATAATGAAAAAAAATTTTACTTTAAAAAAATTCGGAGTAAAAAAAAGTTCATGTGGAAGGATGAGAGATATTAATCTCTAAGTAAGGAATATGACCATTTCCGACACTACTGCATATTTAGTACCCAACACTAGAGTGTTTGTTATCCATGCTGTCTACTAAACTGTTGAGGAGTCATTGGGGATATTGTCCTACACTTCTGTCAAGTTTTTTTTTCAGTTCTTACACGGTTCGGGGAGGGTCAGTCCTTTGAGAAACACATCTGCCAAGAACATTCGTAGCATACTCTATAGTAGGGATGCACAACCTGTGGCCCGCGATGGGTTAGCGTGTGGCCCGCGGAATTTCGTCAATTTATAACCGGAAAAAATTGCAATTTTTGTCCATAGGTCGCAAGAAAAAATCGTAAATTTCGTCACTTTGCCGAAAAAACTGAAAATTTCGTCAGCCATTTAAAAATGGCGAATTTTGTCGATCAGGCGCGGAAAAATTACAAATTTCGTTGATATGGGATGGGAAAATCGCGATCAGCCACGGAAAAATTGCAAGTTTTGTCTATCGGGCTCGGGAAAAATCGAGAATTTCTTTGCTCCGTCACGAAAAAATCGCGAATTCTGTCGATCAGGCTCGGGAAAATCTCAAAATTCGTTGAGAGGGCACGGAACACTCGTCAATTTTGTTGATTATGCGCGGAAAAATTGAAAGTTTAATTGATCGGCTATGGAAAAGACATGAGATTCGCCAGTCGTGAGAAAAAAACCACGAATTTCGTCAATTTGCGGCGGGAAAAATGACAAATTTTATCATGTCAGTTAAGAATCGTGAATTTTCTCAATTAGGTGAGTAATAACCTAAATTTCATTGATCGGCTTCGGAAAAAACGCTTGTTCGTCTGTTTATCGCGAGAAAGAAAATCGAGAATTTCTTCAATTTGCCGCGGGAAAAAAATTACAAATTTCGTCAGAACCAGTTAAGAATCGCAAATTTTACCTTTCGGGCTCAGAAAAATCGCAAATTTAGTCGATAGATCTCGAACAAATCGCAAAGTCTCAATCGGGCACGGAAAAATCGCGAGTTTTGTCTATCGAGCTCAGAAAAATCGCGAATTTCAATTTGATACGGGAAAAATTACAAATTTCGTCAAAGAGCCAGTTAAGTATCGTAAATTTTGCTGATCGGGCGAGGAAAAATCGCGAATTTCGTTGGTCGGGTTAAAAAAAATCCACGAATTTTGTCGATCAGGCCCGTAAAAATCGCAAATTTCGTTGATCGGGCATAGAAAAATCACGAATTTAATCGATGATGTGCGGAAAAATTGAAAATTTCGTAGATTGGCAGCGGAAAAATCATGAGTTTCGCCAGATTATTGGAAAAAAAGCGGGAATTTTGTCAATTTGCTGCGGGAAAAAATTGCAAATTTCGTCAGAGTCGGTTAAGAATCGCGATTTCGTTTATCCGGCGCGGAAAATCCCGAATTTTGTCAATCAGTGGCGGAAAAATCGCAAATTTCGTCAAACAAGCACAGAAAAATCGCGAGTTTTGTCAATCGAGCTCCGAAAGATTGCGAATTTTGTTGGTCGGGCACGAAAAATTCGCGAGTTTTCTCAATCAGGCGCGAAAAAATCGAAAATTTCGTCTATCATTCGCGAAAAAATAGCAAATTTCGTCGATCATATCCGGAAAAAAGCGAATTTTCTTGATAGTGTGCGGAAAAATAGCGGATTTTGTCGATCGGGTGTGGAAAAATCTCGAATTTTGTCGATCGGTTTCGGAAAATTTGCGAATTTTGTCGATCAGGCGCGTAAAAATCGCAACGTTTTTTATTATAGGGCGCGTAAAAATCTCACATTTCTTTGATTGGCTTCTTCTCTCCTCTTCGTTCATAAAGTTCACATTTTATTTCGGCTCTAGCCAATTTCATGCCTATGTTTGTTTTTTAGCAGTTATAAGAAATCAAAATTTACTCCCCCGAATAAAGTCAAGGTATATTATCACTCCTTGAAAACAATTCTTGCTATATCTGTGTTATATATACAAACGTGAACTGTTGATATATCCTTACCAACGGAATTGGATATTTTTATTGGATAAGGGAACCTAAAGGGGCAAAATTACCCCCCGTATCTGAAACCATATTTTTTCTGATTATAGGTCACAGATCACCTTCCCGGAATAGAATTTCTCTCCGTGTTACTGATGTGGCCCTCGACAACCCAGACATCTTTGTAAGTGGCCCTTCTCTAAAAAAGGTTGTGCACCCCTACTCTATAGCATTTAAATCTGGAGAGAAAGCAGGCCATTCCATACGTTCCATATATTCACTTTCTACTCGTCCGGTACTTTACCGGTTCTGTGCGGGCGCGCATTGTCGTCTATGAACAGAAAGTCTGGACCTACCGCACTCCTAAAGATACGAACATGATGGAGAAAAATTTTTCTGCAATACTGCTTGATGTAATGGTACCTCGCTCAAAGACGTGAAGCGGCGTTCTGCCATTGCGCAAAATACCCGCCCACACCATCACACCTTGGCCATACCGATCACTTTCATGAACATGTGCGTGACATGTTCCACTCATTCTCCGCACTAACTAGTGGCCAGAATTACTAGTCACAGTGAAGCGGAAGTCGTCGGAGAACATCACTCTGGACCAGTGTTGCCGAAATCAACCAATATTCACCTTACACTAACGCAAACTTTCTTGACGATGGCGCTGTTTAAGTAAAATGCACTGAACAGGGTTCCGTGGAGAGAAACCAACCTGATTTAATCGCTGAGAAATGGTTGTGGCGGTACACGTGTACCAGTAGCGGTTGAAAGGTCTGCTGCTATCTGACTAGTGGGATTTCTGTTCCTTTTCGCCACTAGGGATATATATCAATCCTCTTGAGGTGTGGTGTTCCTTCCACGTCCACCGGCATGCTTCTGTATAGCATTTCCACCTTCAGCGGCCTTTTGTAATCGCGACATGACACTTTTTAACACACCCTATTAGTGTGGATACAGTAGTGACACTCTGACTTGCTTCGAGCGGTCCAACTGCTCATCCACTACCGTAAGGCTAATGTCAGACGAACGTCTATTTGCACGCTTATTTTCTTTCTTACAGCATCACTACACCTTTGCTAGCATGCGTTTGTTTTTCATGTTGAAACAAAAAGCGTTCAAATAGACGTTCTTCTGACATTAGCCTTAGGGCTCAAATTATGTATTGCCCACATTTTGCACTTAATTATTGACATACCTACAACCTACTGCGCTGTTTTTGTCAAACACCTAACTCCTTGAACTTTCGTATAAATAAAGAACTTTCGCGCACTGACTTTTATGCAGGTAACAGGTTCCACCCTACTACGCACTCTACATTTAATTTTACTATAATTCGTTCGCAGTCGGGAACACTACGTTGCAAAAACCAGTTGTTCCTTATGAGCGCTGTGAAAAAAAACCCATTCAAATACGGAAATTGGTCAAAACTGGCAATCAAGACTCTAATACTATTTGCGTATTTTAACGGAATTTTTTCCGTAAATTCCAGAAAAAATTCCGTTTTTTCACAAAATTTATGGAAACAAATTCCTTTTAAATAGGGAAATTGTACCGGTGTCTGAATTGCCAGTACAATTTCTGTATTTTAATGGATTTTTTTTTTTTTTTTTTTTTTTTTTTTTTTTTTTTTTACAGTGAATTGTAGTTTTTCTAACAACCACAACAAATAATAGTAAATTACAAACCATTTATCGTACCTGAAAAATAAGCCCTGTTGTTCCTCAGGTAAATATTAAACCACGGCCAACGGAGTAGCAAAATATATAAAGTATCCTTTCAATATATTGCGAATGCTAAAAAATAAGCGATATAACAGAGGACAATTGAAAAAAACAAGAAAGTTGATAACCTACAAGTAAATGTTTTATTTTCTTTTTCCAAAATGTCAGCTTGCACATTTAAAATAATGTTATGAATGAAGCTACCGATAGGTTTTACAATTCTTATAACTGAAATAAAAAAATATACATAAAGTGCATGGGAAAAGTTTCGACACAAAAATTAAAATATTTTTAAGGAATTCCAGAAAAACGTATCAGTTGTCCACTATAACATATTGGCTGTAAATTGTTAAATACTTTCAGAATTAAATCATCGTTCAGCCGCAAGATAAGTATCACATCGTTAAGTATCAATTCTCTTTCATTCATTTAAAAAAATAAGATAATAAACTTCAACTTTTACAGATATTCCAAAACTTACCTTTGGAAAAATGAAGCTTTTGATTTATATTACAGAAAAAGTAGAAACATAATCATCCATAAAAATCAAACTGCAATAACAGTGAATATAAATTTTCCAAAAGCAAACTTCAACTGACATTTTTCACTCATGTTTATTCACCAGAGAGTTCTTAATTTTATCTTGTTTATTTTTGCAATAGCAGATAATTGCACTCACTTTTTTAAATTTTGTAGAAATTACCCTTACTTACGACATAAAGCATTAAACTTTCATTGAAACTGTTTGTATAATGAAAAAAAATGTACTTGATTTACATTCTATTTACTTAGCACTATTTTTAAAATCTCCTTTACTAGTTTAAAAAACAAAAATATGTTACTTTTTATAAAATATAAAATATTTAATAGAAAATAGAGAAACTTATGAAATGTAATTCATATTTAATAAATAATGCTCTTATTTGCAAAACATTAAAGAAGCTTTCTGGAGATTGGTTGTCGAAAAAAAAAAAAATGCGACTAAAGGAAAAATATTTTTAAGGCTGCAATTTAAAACAATTTTGTGGAATTATTAGAATAGCTTCACAAACTTCATTTTTGTGAAATTTTATTTAAATAACTAAAGAAATAATATATATCAATTTCCCTTTTTAAATCTTTTCTTTCTTTTTTTCAAAATAAGTGTTTTTATTTATTTACACTCATGTCCAAAAATTAAGGGTAAGTGACTGGATGCTTTCGATTTTACACATATTGTCGATTACCTACTGGAACTTTTGACGAATTGTACTTGAACTTCTAGACTGTAAAGAACATGTTTGACTTCATATTTCTCAGGGAAGATTTAATCTGGAGGACAATTATCCGGCTAATAATAAACTTAAAAATAAAATAATATTTGAGATCACCCATTTAACATACACTGGCCTCCAAAAGTTAAGGTACACGGACTAAATGTGTTCGATTGCACACGTTTTGTCAAATATCTACAAAACTTATTGGCGAATTGTTCTTGAACTTCTGGGATGAAAAGAACATGTTTCATTTCATATTTCTCGGTAAAGATTTAGTCGGGGGTACAATTAGGGCTAATAATAAATTTAATAATAAAATAATATTTGCGATCATCTATGTAACAGGAAAGGCTGGAAATGGTTTGTCACTGTGGTAAATGACTATTTGGGTCCTATTCAACGTTTGTATGCATTTGTGCAAGCATAGCACTCATATTCGTGAAGATGTTAACGTTTTTGTGAAAAACTCAAACGTTTTTTTTTTATAGCATACAGAGTTTTCAACCGAATTTAACACAACTTTCCAAAAACCTGACAAAGAACAGTAGAAACAGTATACTGCAATTAAAACATGAATATATTGAATATTTGATAAGATATGGGCATTTTTATGAGATAGTTTTTAACTGCGCATGCGTGGAAGATTTCAAAATTTTTATTTCATAATTTGGTACTCAGTATTTTGGGGCAACTTCTATAAAAAGTCCAGTCAAATGTTGCGAAAACTTAGGAAGATGTAGTGAGCTGATTGAAAAGTTGTGTAAAATCCCTTATAATAAAGCTATTTTTTGGAAGCAACTCACTATATCGACTCCATCTTTGTGAATTTTCGCGATATTTGACTAGACTTTTTATATAAGTTGCCCTAAATAACTGACTACCAAATTCTGAAATAAAAATTTTGAAATCTGCCGTGCATGCGCAGTTAAATATTATCTCATAAAAATGTCCATATATCATTAAATATTCAATATATTCATGTTTTAATTGCAGTATGCTACTTCTACTGTCCTTTGTCAGGTTTTTGGAAAGTTGTGTTGAAAACTCTGTATGCTATAAAATAAAAAAAAAACGTTTGAGTTTTTCACAAAAACGTTAACATCTTCACGAATATGAGAGCTATGCTTACACAAATGCATACAAATGTTGAACAGGACTCAAATAATCATTTACCACAGTGACAAACCATTTCCAGTCTTTCCTGTTACATAGATGATCGCAAATATTATTTTATTATTAAATTTATTATTAGCCCTCTAATTGTACCCCCGACTAAATCTTCACCTAGAAGTATGAAATCAAACATGTTCTTTTCATCCCAGAAGTTCAAGAACAATTCGCCAAAAAGTTTTGTAGATATTCGACAAAACGTGTGAAATCGAACGCATTTAGCCCGTGTACCTTAACTTTTGGAGGCTAGTGTAAAATGCTGAAAATGGTCTGTCGCTATTTGAAATGACTATTTGGATCCTGTTCAAAGTTTGTGTGCATTTGTGTAAACATCGCACTCATATTCGTGAAGATGTTATAAGGCCGGGAGCCGGCATCACAGACAATAACCTCATCGATTTCACGGCTGAAATTCCAGAATTAATTAAAATTCTATACGCATATTAAAACGCAATCGGTCTGCTAAGTCATATCTTGGTGGAAAACACCTGAAAACCTGATTTTAGCGGTCGACTCGTAGGTTTACTATTGCGTTTTTCTGCACCCAAAAGAATGAAAATATGGAGGACTGGGTGCAGGAAAATGCAATAGTAAACGTTCGAGTGAACTGCTAAAATCGGGTTTTCTGATGTTTTCCACCAAGATATGATTTAGCAGACCGATTGTGTTTTAATATGCTTATCAAGTTTTAACTAATTCTAGAATTTCAGCCGTGAACTCGATGAGGTAATTGCATGTCCTGCCCGCTCCCGGTCTATTAACCATTCTGTGAAATGGTGAAAATTTTTTTGTTTATAGCATACAGAGTTTTCATTCAAATTTAACACAACTCTTCGAAAACCTGACATAAAACAGTACAGACAGTATACTGAAATTACACTGGTTATCAAAAATTAAGGAAAAGTCACAAAATGCCAATTTTCAAATACGCGAACACTCAAAAGGAAATAATATAATTCGAGTAATTACTATCTCTACAACACAGCTAGGCCATATAATATATCATTCATGTGACACATGGTCACAAGTGTCACAGTCACTACGGTGAAGCAAAAAAATAGGAAATTCCATACATCTCATTATGAGTCTCAAATGATCACTAATGTGACTCCACTGAGAAGTCAATGTGACTGCTGCTTTGTGACGAGTCACCAGGTGACTTTACAATGTAGTTAAATTGTGACTCTCATGTGACTGTCATTTTTAGACTCAATTTCATAGTCATCATGAACGTTGCATTATGATAAGTCAGCAAATAATATCATATTATAGTCACATGGGGACTTTTCCCAAAAGAGCACAATGGTGACTTCATAGTAGTCCCTCTGTCACCTGAAAGTCATCATGTGACGTTAATGTGACATTATTTGGTAACTTATCACAATGCCGCGTTCACGATGACTTTGAAATTGGGTCTACAAATGACAGTCACATGAAAGTCACAATGTAACTACATTGTAAAGTCACATGGTGACTCGTCACAAAGCATCAGTCACAATGACGTCTCAGTGGAGTCACATATAGTGATCATTTGAGGCTCATAATGAGATGTATGGAATTTCCTATTTTTTTGCTTCACCGTAGTGACTGTGACCCTTGTGACCATGTGTGACATGAATGAGATGTTATATGGACTAGCTGTGTTGTAGAGATAGTAATTACTCGAATTATATTATTTCCTTTTGAGTGTTCGCGTATTTGAAAATTGGCATTTTGTGACTTTTCCTTAATTTTTGCACACCAGTGTAAAACATGAATATATTGAACATTTGATGAGATATGGGGTTTTGTATGAAATAAGTTTTAATTGCGCACGCGTGGAAGATTAAAGAAAAATTATTTCATAATTTGGTAGTCAGTTATGTGGCGCAACTTATACACAAAGTCCAAACAATACCTAAAAAATTCAGAAAGATAGGGGCGTTATACTGATACTTTCTAAAAGTAGCTTTATAATAAGGGATTTTCCACAAATTTTCAATATGATTACTGTGTCTTTACGAGTTTTCATAATATTTGACTGGAATTTTTATAGAAGTTGCCCTATATAGCTGACTACCAAACTATAAAATAAAAATTTTGGAATCTTCCACGCATGCGCAGTTAAAGATTATTTCATACACATACCAGTATCTCATCAAATATTCAATATATTATGTTTTAATTGCAGTATTCTGTTTCTACTTTTGTCATGCTTTCGGAAAGCTGTGTTAAATTTGGTTGAAAACTGTGTATGATATAAACAAAAAACTTTTCAATTTTTCACGGATTAGTTAAAATCTTCAAAAATATGAGTGCTATTCTTACATAAGTCCACACGAACATTGAAAAGAACTCAAGTAGTCATTTAACACAGTTATACACCCTTTTCAGCATTTTCTATTACATAGGTGATCGCAAATATTATTTTATTATTAATTTTATTATTAGCCCCCTAATTGTCTTCACGACTGATTCTTCACTGAGAAATATGAAGTCAAACATGTTCTTTACATCCTAGAATTTCCAAAACAATTCGTCAAGAATTTCAGCAGATATTCGACAAAATGTGTAAATACGAAAGTGTACGGTCACTTACCCTTAATTTTTGGACATGAGGGTATTTTACAGTCATACAAATTCTATGGAAATTTATTTTTTAACCGCAGGCAAAGATCAGTAAATTCAGAGAATAGCAATGTACTTTAAACAACGGTTCAGTTTTTTTTTCTTTTGTCTCAAAATCTAAAAGTCAAAAGTCTTGTTAACTTTAACCGCAAAATAAGTAACTTGAGGTGCTAGTTAAAAATAAAAGAGCAATGCAGAGGAGCAGAATAATTTCTACATTATACAACGAAAAATATTTTACAATGTCTCTGTAGGCACCATAACGAAATAAATGCATTATGGTTGTTCTCAAAACCAAAAGGGCAACTTTCTGACATAAGTTTTCATTTATTTTTGTTCGGAAATGCATGAAACTAGTTGGTGTTGCTGTTCAGAAACTATGTCATCCGAGCTGTTTTTTCCAAATTTTTTGCAAGCGCAACAGATCTTTCAGAAAATAGTATCAAAGTGGGCGTTTTGAAACGAATTTCCGCGCGAAAGAAGAAAACCCACAAAAGAAAGGATGAAAAACGTGTTTGTCATGTGATCAAAATCGCCTATAACGCTATAGGTAATTTATGGATCCAAAAATGGAAAACACAGCTCGATTCCAAATCGCTTCCATTGTCTGGCTTTGCAATTTTATGTCTTTCCGTTAAAAAATGAATTTGTAAATGTGTCAAAACGTTTTGCGTTTGTTGAGTAAAGAAGTACGATAAGAAAAAATGTAATTGTTTTGGTTTGTACTAATTGATAATAGAAAATAAATATGTAATTATTGTCAAAACCCATATCTTGGAAGAAATATACAAAATGTCCATACATAATGATTATACAGTAGTTTCTAAAAGACCTAAAATTATTACCTGCAATTACCTTTCGTTATCTGTAATATATTTATTATCGTTAATGGACCATTTTCTAATTTACTTACATCCAAATATTTTGTGGTATGTGTTTTATTCATAAATAATTTTACTCAATATATCACAGAACTTCTGGTTTAATGACGATAAATTTCTGAAACTAGAGTGCCTCTCTAAAAGAGTAGTGGCAAAGCAAATAAAAATTTTAAAAAAAATTAAGAACTTATAATAAAATTCAAAATCCATAAAAATATACCATATTTTAACTTGAAAAAAATTGTTTGTTGTTTTTCATGTATACTTTGTAGAGAATTTAATTTATTTTATTTACAATTAAAAATAACTTTAAATCCGTAAACTTGTTCTAAAGATATCCTGATAAAACCGCTGAAAGACAATATTCAGAGAAAACTGGTGAAAAAAAGTTATATATGTACATACATTTCAAAACTTTCTGGTCCCCTTAACTCCATTTCATTGAGAATAGAAGGTTTGCGTACCATTATCGTGCGACTTGCGTACTATACTTTGGTAAACCCTGTTCTTGATTATATGTCTCAGTTCCCAACTATGTTGGACCTCGTGAGACTTCAAAACACAAGCGGGACATAATAACAGAAGTATTTTCATTGTTACTTAATGGCTTAACTCATGAAAGGATTTATTTCGATTATGTTAAGTGATGTTTTATTTAAAATCGACTTTTAATTTTTGAACAGACATCTTTATCATTTACTTCTACAAAGTAGATGATATTATTTCCGTATTTTTCAGCTTACTTAATTAAAAACAGTTCTTTGATAAAAGCTTGCCACTCAGACAATTTGCTTTTCAGAATTGTACTTCTAGCCTTAAAAAAAAGTCTCTAAGCTACAATAGAAATCACATCAATATCTAAATATTGTGTTGCTGATATCTTTGAGAAAATACTGTCAAAGTTAGTGTTTTGAATTGAATTTCCGGAAGCGATAGCACCGGAAAGGAGAAAATATGCAGTCACTTGACAAGAATCTCGATAACTAATTTATTTATCAAAATGGAAAACGCTATTCGATTCATATCTCTTCAGTAGTCAGGTCTGACAATTTTATGTTTTTGTAGTTAAAAATTAGTCAGAAAATATGTCAGAAAGTTTCGCACTATTGAGCAGGGAATTTTAGAACCACCTTAAGGTATATTTCCAAAGATTCCGTTAACAGAAGCTCATTATCGCTATTAACATTTTTAGAAAACATATTGCCTGGCCTACACATCCAGAGTACAATTAAATTCAGTTACGGTCCGGCTCGACTATGTAAAAAAAAAAAGTGCAAGTCTTGTCTCGGCCCGGCACAAGTCTGCTAAAAATATTAAGCCCGGGCTCAGACACCATGTAACTATCCGATGCCAATCTCTACGCTGAACATATTACATTTCTTTATTGATTTTGTCCAACTAGCATCAGATCGCGACTAGATTTATACTTATTCTCGCGAAAGTCATATTCATTGAAAATGGCTCATATTTTATAGGCTTCGTTTAAATTTTTACATCGATTTTTTTTTTTTTTTTTTTTTTTTTTTTTTTTTTTTTTTTTATCAGACCGGCTTTGAAGGCCCATTCAATTTTTTTTTTTTACCAGCCCGACCTGGCCCGTTTATTTTGTTCGTCGGCCCGGCCCGTTGAAAAAATTGTTCTAATTCTGCCGGCCCGGCTTGTTTGAAAGTTCACATTCATTTTACCGACCCGGGCCTGTGCAGAACTCTACAACGTCTGAAAAATCTACGGTGATGGCAATAGCGTCGTTAGCTTGGTCAGTGAAATACTCACTTTATTTTTAGTCCTTCTGTTCATCTGGAGCCTTCTCTTTTTCTTTTCCTTTTTTTCCTTTTTTATTTTCTTTCCGATCTTGAATCTTTTTTTGAACTTTTAATCTGAAGAAAATATCTTCACATGATAGCACTTTTTTATACGCATTTTTATACGGTTTAAGTCTTGCCCTTTTGAAGGGCTGGCTGACGATGCAGAAGTGTATTCGTTTACATGCTTGAGAAAAAATATCAACCCTGTCATGACCCTTTTGGATAAATCTCAGCCCTTGTTTGCAGGTTTTCGGCAATTTAAGTCTAAATCGAAGCCGTGGTATACCTTTTGTAGTGAAAATTAATTTTGCGAGCTCTTCAGACTAAACTGAAATTGATAAAATGTTATTTCCAATTAATCCATGATGGAAAAAATAAGGTAGAGTTGTAAACAGCATCTTCCAGAAGAATACAAATAATAAGAAGTAAATACCAGTAGTAAGTTTGTTAACAAAATCTTTCACTAACAACAATAAATATCAAGAAGAACGAAAAATCTTGCGTACAGCATAGGTTATGAAACACATTCCAACACATTCAGAATACTATAACAAAACTTCACAGTTTACGAAGGGGAAAGATGATGTCTTAAGAAAAAAAACTGGAAAATGCATAATGCATTTAAAAACCCGATTTCAGCTATTACCATGAATAACCCTTAAAATATAAAATTTTTTTGTAGCTTTGTATACTGTCTACAGATATGTATGCATACTATATAGTATACTAAAATTTAGTTCAGTTAAACTCATAGTAATCTTGACAATTTCCACTCAGCAATTTCCGGTAATAAACGGATGTTGATGATAAATTTTATGCGACTCTGTATTTGATCTATAGACTTTATGCACACCATGTAATATTTAAAAAATAGTTAAATTTAAAAACGCCTACCAGTACTTAAAACACAATTCCAGCAATTATTGTTCGTAGGCTTCAATAGTTTAATTATTGCTCATTTTCTTCTATACCGAAATTCTTTTGTGTGTCCCTGTAATTAAACGATTCTATACACACCATATTGTATAGTAAGAACCTTGAAGTACACAAATTTCAATATGTTTAAGGGGGCTCAGGGCTTGAAATTTTTTTTAAAAATCGATTTTTCTTTTAGTATCTATTTTGATTATTTAATTAATTCTGAACACATTGCAAAAAACCGCTTAAAAATATTTGCCTCTTTAACGGAGTTATAAGCATTTATGTAACAATCGTTACAAAGCCGCACCCATTTAATTGCAACTTTAAGTCGCGTTTTCTCAAAACTTGATTTTTGAAGACTATCCGTAAGATTAAAAAAAAAACTATTTGATGGAATGGCTTAAATTTTTTTTTGCATGCATATAACATCATTATCTATAGACTGAATTAATATATTTTAGATAGTTTAATATTTTGAGTATTTTTAATGAAAAAAAAATTGTATTTTTAGGGGGTTTTAAATTTTCAAATTTGAGAGGTTTTTTTAATAAGGTTTCCTTTGAGTGATAGTTATATCCTTAATTCATTTTACTGAGTGAAGTTTCCTGATCATTGTAAAGCAAAAATTAGGTTCTTATGTCAATTTAACGTTAAGATATCTTACGGATGGGGATATGACACCTAAAAATTTTTCCGAAAATTGTGTTATATAAATTTTGCTATATTTTTTGTTTTATTACATTGAAGTACTTCATTTTATAATTTTGTAAGACTACAAACATACCTTAAAAATATCAGAAAGTTTAAATTAGTTACATTGAATACTTCTGATTTTATATGGACTCGAAGCGAGAGCTCTGTTTACATGTTTTTCGTTATCGATCAAGCCCTGAGACCCCTTAAAATACTCTAATGTCATTAAAATACATAGGAAACGGTTTTCCGCATAGACCGTAATGTAACGAAATTCGTTTGAGTGGCCCTGTAAATGAACCAAAAATGCTACACACTTCATTTTCAATAGCGAACATGCCATAGTAAATCGCAATAACATATATCCATTTCATGACAATCGGACTATATTTACGCGAGCCAGAGCACGGACAGAGGGCCAGACAGATAGACAGATAGGCAGACAAACCGAATTCATAAACACTTTTCAACTATTTTGGAAAATGTTAAAAACGAGTTATGTCTAATTAAATTCCAAAAGCAGCAAGAAATAATGAAGCGTATAAACTTCGTATGACACGTTTTCAGCTTTTTCACAACGACGCGACGTTGCTAACTGCAGCACAATGTAGAAACAAGCAACACCACTTCTGAGTGATACAAAGATACGGGTTTACTTATCTATTAGTTTTCCCAACGCTTGGATGAGAACTGGTATCGATTGTGTATAATTAACCCTTTCTTTACATTTAGCCCGAATTAACTATATTTCTGTTCGCAGAGTTATTTAACTGAAATATGTACTTAAACATTAAAAAAAAACCCTCCAAATTACAGTAAAAAAGATGAACTAACTAATATTAAAAATGTTGTTAATATGATTTACTGTTATATTTCAGATTTAAAACATATTAATATATATATATTTAACTCTTAAATGCCGGGTGTTGCTTTTCGGCAACATACCCAATTTAGGCTCTAAAATACTATTAGAATAATATTGAAGCTATAATGCCTAATGTTGCCAATAAAATACATTCTGAAAATATTATTAAATAGATTTTCAACATGTAGATGGCAACACTTGTGCTGTTTAAGTATAAAGATAGATTTATTTTTTCAGTTGTTGCTACTTGCTCTTTTTGTTTTGTTTAGAAGCTTGCGAAATACCCTATTTTGTTCTGCAGTGAGCAAGTAAAATTTATTTCTTATTATAGTTTCTGAAATTATTGTGTGTTTAATATTATGGAATTTTATCAAGGAAAATTATTTTTCCAATTAAAGACCAGTATTGCCGATTAGTAACAAACTGTTTTTAGCCGTAAACCATACTTAAGACAAAATATGATTTTTTAAAGTATTTTTCCCATGACTTATTTAAAAAATGAAAGCCGAAAAGCATTATTACAATGATTTTTGAAAAGTCAGGCATTTAAGGGTTACCTTTAAGAAATATTACTTAATTAATTTTAGAATTTTTTTATTTTTATTAAGTCAGTGGGTGAAAATTTACAGCCTGTCTACTTTTGTTCTTTGTTAATATTTGTTTTCACGCGGTTTGGAATGAAGAAAATAAAAGCGTCCCAAAAAAGAAAAAAGATAATCTTTGTAGACTAGAAAACAATTTTGTTAAAAGCTGCAAAAAAGCGTTTCAGCTCACTTCCTTTGTTCAAATTTGAATTTTGGGAAAAAAAAAGTTCTTCGATGCTTGTTGATGAAAAATTCTAAACTTTAAATGTAAGAAGAATTTTTGTTTAAGTAAGTGAAGTGTTTGGAATAATAAAGATTTGAATAAAAAGTATGTCACTTTGAAATATATTCAAACAAAAAATAATTTAAAAGAAATTTTTACATTTTACGGATACTGTAAATGTATACCCTAAACAAATTAAAATAGTAAAAATTTCGATCAATTTAATAAATTAGCGTTACATATTCTTTCATTTTGTTTATTTTTTAGTATTATTAAAAAATAATTTTCATTTCGAGTTTATATAATTTACTTTGTGTTTTGATAATAATGCGTTTCTCTGTCAAGTTGAACGAAAACTAATTTTATTAGACTATTTTCAGAATATATATGGATTTTCAATTTTACATCCTTAAAATATGATATTAACAATATCTCTTTAAATAACAATAAATAGTTGAAGTTAATTTATAAATCTATTCGCTAAATGTCATATGTATCTATATTTAAAATATATTAAACAGAGGTTTTTTCGCCAATTATTAAACCCCAAAATATTAGCAATGCAAATACATTCATGTTGAAAACTAAGAAAATTTGCATATTTTGTCAAATTTCACGAAAAGTACTGAATGAACAACATTTGACGAAATTCAAAAGCAAACAGTAAAAATGAGTAATCTCGAACTTTTGTATGATGGAATGAAGCGACGAATTGCGAGGAAACTGGAAAAAAGGAAGTATCAAGTGCATCAGATTCCTTGAGACTTCAATGAAACTCCCAGCGTCATATCCAACTGGTGAAACAGTTTAAGCACAATGGATCCACAGAGAGAAAGCCCGGGCATGGTCATCCAAGACCCACTACGGCCATAGAAGATAGCTATTTGTTCCACTGAGCTCCATATAGAACAGGAGATCTGTCTTCCTACTTCCCGACATGATTTCCAACGGTCAGCGCGGAAGAATACAGTGACGATAGTTTTAATTCGCTTTCATGGCAAAAGTGCTGTTTTTCGCATACTCTTACATAATTATAGACAATTTATTTATTTTATAAGTATAGAATAATTAGAGAAGCATAAATTAGGATAATAGTAAATGAGAACACTAATATCTAACATTCACAACGCGAACTATTTTTTACCTTTGCCAAGCATGCTTCATTTGCCAGCAAGCTTCTGACCGCCGACTGAGAACTCCTGTTATATATGGAGCTCAGTGATTTGTCCATTACATTGAAGGGTGAGACAATTGCAACAGCTTCTCAGTTCTCTCCTAACCTTTATGTGGCCACAGAAAGAAGGCTATTGTTTGCAGAAGGCTACATGACAGAGGGCAGTTTGTAATAAGACCTGCTACTTGCGTTCCGCTCACTTCTGCAACATGAGAACCCATTTAGCATGGCGCAGAGATCATCAGTTTTAAAGCAGAGTGAACCAAGATTACAACCAAATCAATTAAGATAACTAAAGAAATGAAATAGATTACGATATCCCAAGAAATGAACTAAAATACAACTAGATAAAAAAAAACTTAATAAAAGGACTCGCCTAGAAATTTTACATGGATGCTTCAAAATACCAAATATAGGGCATTGTGATAAGAATTAGTTGAGTAATGAGTCAAGGGAGACTGGGAGAAAAAAAAATTAAAAATCTAATGTTGCCATCTATATTTGGATAAAAAAAAACTATAATGAACTAATGCACTTCAATCAAAAGGTACATTACTAAAGATCTAAATAGAAGTAAAATGAAATGAAAATAAAAGGCAGATAATAGGTGAAATAAACGACAGAAAGTAGGTGATTAATTTTATTAAGAATATATAGAATGATTAATCCCGATGTCAAATTAGTAATATATAAATATAAAGATAAATATGATGATATAGATAAAAATATACGATGATAATAAAAATATCTATCATGTTAGAGATAAGTATGTAGATATTAAATTACAATTGAATAAGTAATAGTGTAATAATTTAAAGTGTGCAAATGTTATAGCCTATGGGGCCATTTGGTAGAATATTGTATAAAAAGTGCCAAAACGCTTTTCTTATATATTTTTATATATATATATACACAAGGTTTATTAAAATTATACTTTTAGTTGGTATTGTGCTCAAAATAAACTATAAATGTGATTAAAAGTATTTGACCGCCCTCCAAATATTGTTATAAAAAGTTTTAAGTATACTAAAATAAATTGAGAGAAATTATATTATTTATCATTATTATTAAATATATGTATATATGTATGGAAAAGTATAATTGAAAATGTAATGTATGTCTTGACCTATATACATAATTTTCTTTTATTTCCCACGCATGTATTGCAGTCGAATCCCTTTCTTCCCAATAGTCGTTCGTTATTTTTTTTATTTTCTTTTAAGTAGGTTCCTCAAACCATAGGCGATTTCCAACATATTTTCTTGCATTGTCTGTCTTATTTATTCCAAGGAACTAGACGTGCCAAATAATTGTAGTGTCCGCGTCAAGATTTTGTTTTGCTCTTGTTACCTTAAAAATTTTCAAATTGCTTAAAATATACTTGTGACCATTATACGTGTGTGTATCAAAGACTTTCCAAATTAATCTGATCGGTCAATTATCTTTTGCGGAATTGTTTCGTAACTTTTTTTGCTTAATGTGTCTTTGAATTTTCATTGACTGAGCAGTCAAACCTCCATCAAAACAGCAACAAATCGTAATGGAGTCTTCACAACATTTAAATGAAAGCACTACACACTTATTTAAAGCCTTTTATCCAGCCAAACAAAATACATTCTGTTTGTAATAAAAGCTTGAAAATTTGATTCATGAATCTGAAACATTTTTCCTTTTCTAACTTTTATGTTTTCCCCATGGAATTATTAATAAAAAGGAACTGGCATATCCTTAAAATAGTGAAGCTTTAACTGTAATCGTTTACAAAGGTTTTGATTACCGCCGGAGCAAACTGCTAGCAGTAAAATGAAATAGAAATTTTCTCCTTATTTAAACACCCTGTTGATGAAAATTTTTAGTCATAAATAATGGAACAACATCTATTCAATTTTACTGGTGGTAGTTGACTTCAGCGGTAGTCATTCCTTGCGTTTACGTCTTATTATGACAACCTAGACAACCTCCGGTCAGCGCTAGTGAGAAAGATACCTGGCTAAACTGCCACCAGTAAAAACAAATAGAAATTTCTACCATATTTTTTAGATAAATTTTCCATGAATAAGACGCTTAAATGAGACGTAATTTTCTATTAAAATTTACAGGTGGATGTTTGTCCCGGCTATAATCAGAAACTGTTTATCTTATTTAAAAAAAAAACCAGCCGCCATCTTGTGACAACTTCCTCAGTTTCTTCATTCTCAAATGGTAATCAATACACTATATGTCTCCTTCTATTTATTCATAACTCCATTGTTTTTCCACGACAACAATAAAATGTTAAAATTCGACTAAATATTGATCTCAAAATGTATAGCCTATAAGGTGCCATTTGGTATAAAATATGCAAAAACTGCGTTTATATATATACATATAAACACGATTTTTGAAATATTACTTATAGTTGATATTGTTGCGCAAAATGAACTATAGATAATGTACCTAAAGAATATATTAAGATAATATTATCTAATATTAACTTTAACACAATTATTCTAATTGGTAAATAAATGAACTCGTATGATTTATTTACCAATTAGTACAATTGTGTTAAAATTAACATAGTGTAACTACGTATTCAACGTTTCTTTGGGAGTTTATTACTGTGATTTATTTTGTTGAGCTGATTCAGATATCAGGAATAGATGTCATAATGAACAAATGTTTTCTGAATGAGAAAGGTCCTCCAGATTTGTTCAGAATAGCTCAATTGGTAGAACATTGGAAGCTTATAAGGAACGATGCTTTATGTGATCACAAAATTTATGCCATTAAATAACACCAAAAGTTCTGTTTTTAATTTCTGGTATGAATTTGGATTTTCAGAATAAAAATGTAGGCCAAACTGGCAACCCTAGGTTACAATACCGTCTGAAGTATAAGGTTACGTGGGACAACTGAGCCATGATTTTACAATGTGACTCTGGAGATTCTGGCAATTCAGCTTCAAAAGGCTAATATTCATTTGAATTAAAGTCTGATCTATTCTGAAATGTGTTCAGTTAGGTTCCCTCTAACAGACAGAATTAAAACTTATCAAAAGTACATTTTAATATCTAAAAATAAAAAAATATATACATTTCATCTTTCTTTCCTCATGGGTCCAGTTGCCCCATAAAAATGGGGCAAATGGACCAGGAGGGCCGAAGTTTACACGCTTTCGTTTTTTTTTTTTTATATATTGGGTATCAGGTTCTGTTTGAAAAAAGTGTAAACAACTAAAAAAAAATTAAACCACGCAGATCATGTACATTTCATATCAACTAAAGGGCGTTGTAAGGGAAACCTTTACTGTCAATGCGTCTAAAAAAAGCACTAAAAGATAAAATATTAGATTTATTTATACAACAAGTAAAAATTAAATTTAAAAAATCGAAAAACCCGACTGCGTAAAAAGCGAACTAATTAATTATTTCTTTTCAATGTGAAACTATTATTTTATATTACTTATCTATCTTTTAATTACTTGTATTGATGACTTTTAAGTAGCGTTTAATTGTTAGTTCCTATCTATAAACACTGTTTTGATGAGGCCTATAGATGTCTATGATGGTTAGAGCTGCAGTAAAGCTAGAGATCCTACCTACGCAACTTCCATGTTGCGTAATATTTAAACGGAGCTTCTGACTGTAAAATAGTCAATAAAACATCGTTTTCATTTTGAAAGACCTATCCAATGATATGTCACTCCATATGGAGCTTAAAAAATTTTTTTCGTCTCTGCCACCATTTTGTATTTTACGGCCGCCATTTGGAATTTATAAAAACAAAACCTAGATTATAACCATTGGGCGGTTAAAAAGAATCGATAGAGACCTCATTCATTAAAATCCATCCAGCCGTTGGGATGTTTCGAAGGTATAAAGAAATCGACATACCCAGATACGCATGAAACACATAACTCTTCTTGGCAATCGGGTAAAAAACACAAAAATTAAGTGAGTACTTATGTACTTTAGTATACGTAATAAGTATAAAAGTTACATGGGTATTTTAAGGAAAAAAATAACAAGATAAATCTATGAACAAACAGTTACGTAAGTACTTAAGTATCTCATTCTCTTTTTTATTTACCACAATGAAAATTCGATATGCTCAAAAAATCTGTGGAGAATGTAACCATATTTTTATATCGAACAGAACTATTTTTTATTCGTTTCGATAATTTTCTAATAATCTCACTTTTCCTTATGTACGCCTCTTCATCAGTATCGTAAAATTTCGAGCTATAGTTATCATACTTAAGAAATTTGTTTTGATACCCCCAACGTGCTTTGTTAAATTTTTATTATGTAATTTTAATAAGGTATTATGTAATTTTCTTTATTGCAAGCAAAAAAAAAAAAAAAAAAGAGATAAATTAATTTCCCGGAGTAAGAGAAACCCAAAAAGATATTTATAACTGTTGGGGTAACTGGATCCCATATGGTCCAGTTACGCCATTTTTGGAAACGTTATGGAGTAACTGGAACACCGGCCTTACATTTGAAACATGGAGTAAATATGTACATATATATAATATTATTAATGTATTTATGTGTCTAAACTTTAAATAAAAAGATTGTTTAATAAAAGTACTTACAGTATTTTAATAAAAAGCCAAGGAAGTTCAACGAAATGGACGTTGTTTTAAAAAAAAGAAACCTAAATTTTCGGCAACCTATCACAGCAAAGGCATAATTGAGTTGGCATACGTTGTTTTAAGAAGTAGAGATGGTTCTGCAATGTTGACAAAAGCTTAAACTTAAAAAACATCAACGGTTTTTAATAAAATAGCCTATGGCCTAGTTACCTCGCGGGTCCAGTTACCCCAGCGTATCTTATAAAAATATGACTTATTCCAAACTATAGGTAGTAATAGCAATTAATTATTGCTTTACTTAACTTTTGCTTAAGGGACGTCTATGTACAGAAATTCTTCCAAACTTTAAAATTTTCTAAACACCTAATTTTTATTTCATATTTGTGATTTTTTATTTTTTATTTATTTTATTTTATTTATTTTTTTTTTTTTTTTGGTAATTTTTGGCTTTGGATAACAACGGAAAGTAATCCGGTTTGGAATTTAAAAATTTTCTAAAGAAATTCCTTATTCATGAAAATGTGAGATTGATGTGGATTTTTTTTATGATAATTAATAAAATCAAGAATTTTTATTATTAATATTTTTAATAGAATAACTATTAAAAATATTCTAATAATTTTTTATCAGATTAAATCCATGGACATGTCGTTAAAGACAGTTTAAATATTATACAAAACAAAATTTACATTTTATGATGGGTTTAGGCACAAAATTTAGATAAAATAAAAATTTTAAAACAAATACAGCTATTCAAGTTTTTACGAAGGATTTAAATAAATTTATTATGCAATTATGTTACAGATTTAACACCCTCTTTGAAGCATTTTCTGAGTGGGAGTAGTATATGTTGAATGAATTTGAAATATTTTATTAACAATAAACTAAACATTAATGATTATGCTTATCATAGCCTCAATAAAGAAGATTTAAATTATATTCAGTTTTTACATAAAATTGTAATTGTACCTGTTGATAAGGTGGCTCCCAATATTGCAAATATTTTAAATCATTTATAAATTGACAAAGTTAAAAATCAATTAAATAATGATAAATTTTATAAAGAATGTAAATTAAGGCATACTGATATTGTCAATAAATTTAATGCTTATACCAAAGAAGTAAAGAAAAATGTATTCACATAATTTTGGTATTAATAATTATCACGGTTTTCCATTTTTGTTTTTAACTCCAAAATTTCAGAAAATACCTATTGAATTTAGATTCATTTGTTGTAATTCAAGAAATACCTGCAAAAGTTTAAATATTAAATTACAGGAGTATTTGAAACGTATTTATGGCTTTTTAAAGTTTAAATATAGAGATACTAGTTATTTTTGGTGTACTCACAATAGCAATTAAGTTTTAAATAAATTTAAAAATACGTCCACAATGCCTATTAATTTATATACTTATGATTTTGAAGATCTTTTTTCTAATATTCCAATCGATTTGCTTTACAATACATTAAAATAATTTTTGATTTATTTTATATTGAAAGTAGCTTGGAATTTAAAAGAGATTTCTTTTTCAGTTTATGTAATTTTCGTTTTTATAATAATTTTTATTACATTTAATAGCTCAATTTTTTATCAGATATGTGGCATTGAGATGGGTACAAATTTTTTGAGTTCCGCAGACAATCTTTTTTTTTTTGTATCACGAGTTTAACTATGATTAAAATACAAATAAAAGTTTTACATTTTTAAGCTATATCGGTGATTTAATTATTTTCGATGACAAACTTTTGATATCAATTAACGATATCTATCCTCCATGTTTGAAACTAAATAAAGCTTCAGATGATTGTTTTCATGTTAATTTTTTGGATTTAGATTTAATGATTACAGATAATAACATACAAATTATAATTTTTGATAAGCGATATTTTTAAAATTTTAATGCTCACACTGTTTTTTTTTAAATTTAAGTAGGAGGGTTTTCATCAACATTATATTGGGCCAAATTAGCAGTTTTTATAAAATTTGTAGCGGGAAAGAGTTTTTAAGTTCGCATATTTTTAAATTTACTGCATTTTTTATAACAATTTATATCAATATCAAATTATTTTTCATTATGTAAATCAGCTTAAGAAATTTTTTTTGAAATGGCAACAGCTCAATGGCCAAACACCTTGAAGGAAGCCGAAGCGACATTTTGAATGTATGAAGAATGCAGATTAAAGTCTGTTTTAAGAAGGTCTGCATTGTGATGAATTTTCAAGATGAAACTAAGGTAGACTGAAATGCACATTAAATTAGAATAATGGAAAAACAAGTCTTCTTGATGATGGCCTTACTGGAATCTTAGGCCTTGCAACTCCTACTGATTAATGGCTGATATAGAGTGTTGATTTTCAAGGGATATCAAAAATTTTCAAGTCTTCATGGGTCAAGATGGCGGTATGGCCTTCTTACATCTTCATCATTCATTTAATTTCGAGTTATTTTAAGATTTAAATTAATTATTTATTTAATTGCATGATTTTTTTTTTAAATATTAAATTCAAAGATTTGGTTTTGGTTATAAATTGGTCTGTTTTTTTGTTTATACAGTAGTTGGTTTTGTTAAGTTATGTTGCATAATTTTAAATTTTAAACTATTAACATTGAGTTTTTTAAGTTTTTCTATTTGGATTCGTTACAGTAATGGAGTATGTGGATTTGCCTTATCTTGAGAAACCTGTTAGGATACATTTTTTGTTTGGTACTTAATTTTTGACTCCTCCCACCATCCAAAGAGTTAGGCTAGGAGTTGTATGTACAGTCATCCAGGGTAACTTTGAACCACGGGGTGTAACTTTGCACCACCTCCTAATTTTCAATATTTTTCACTCCAAAAGACTAAATAAGCTCCAGAACTGGGTTCTGTTGGCAAAGTTCTAAACCGGGATATCTACTCTTTATTTTAGAAAATAAATTAGCAACATTATGCGCAATTAAATGCATCATCTAACTATTTTTGTGAAGTACTCTTTTCAAGGTAATTTTGAATGATGTTTTGCAGTTGTTGTAATCCAATTAAATTTCCATAGTAAGTAACAATATACTCATTTATCAGACATATTATTGTCTAAATGTTGTAAATGTGATAATATTTTGTGATTATTTATTTATTAATAGTTAATAAAGCGTAAAATAAGAAGGCACTAACATTTTACCACATTTTCAGTATAACTTTGAGCCGGCTCAAAGTTATACTGATGTTTATAATTTACTAATTATAGGTGCTACTGTCAAAAATTTCCCATATTTGCACGTATATTTTATATAAATGCCGAAAATGAACATTAGATATAACATGTAAATATTTTCCAAATATGTGTAAAATACATACAATTCATTTAAAGACGTTTTTCGGGACGGAGCTACTCAAATTTGACATTTCATACTTTCAGCATTTTTTATTCTTGTTTGAATAATATTAGTACTAGTATGTTTTACTGTAACTGTGGATATATTATTGAGATAAAACATTGAAAATTGTTTTCCATTGTATTTTTTTTTATTCGAACAATAAACAGGTTTTTTTTTTATTTCTAAATGTTCATGGTTCTCTTCTTCCACTTTTCTTATGCCTGATATTTGTTGTAATATCATAAATTATACAAAACTTGTGATGTTGGAAAATGTAAATTCGGAGACTTTACATATCTGAAAACATTTTTTGGGGTTCAAAGTTGCCCTAAATATAATACTTTTTTTATAATGAATTATTTTAGATAATATTTATCAAATTGCGCAAAGTTACTCTAAATGGCTGGGTAACATTGAACCAGGATAAAAATTCATTTTTTATAGCTTTTATCATTATTATTCCTTAATTTTTTATAGTCATACAATAATTTAGGATCATTTCTTCTCTTTTATGCCCCTAGTTGCAACAATAGTCTTAAAATAAGAGTGTGGCATATGGAAATAGAGAAAATGCGGATCAAAGTTACCCTAAATGACTGTATTTATTGTTCTTGGTTCACTTTGCTTAACAGTTTTATTGTTATACTGTTTTGCATCCTCTATTCATAATTATCATACTTTTCAGCTTATATATATATATAATAAAGATGAAATCACAAATCTATGGACAAATGGTAAAATTTTAAAGATGAACAATATATAAACATAGGAAACCAGTATGTAAAATAAGAAACTATGAATAACCACAAAATCATCAGAGGTGCTTATTGGTTAATTCATAGTGAAGATTCATTATTTCATCCAATTTTGTCGGCATTAAGCCTAAAATGGCAAAATTTAGCACCTAATCGCGCATCATAAAAGAAAATAAAAAACCAAGATAAAACCATGATAAAAAACCAAGAGATCTAAAGAAAGATACACCTCACACAGGATATTAAAAATTATAAGAGCACAATACCTCAATTACATACAAGGATCCAAAACATCATAAAGTTGACTCACAATGTTAAAACATGTGAGGATGCGAACAGATTTAGGACTATTAGAACATGTGGCAGAAGTTGCTGAAAACTGGTGTGAAAAAGGAAAACTATATTGTAATTAGGTTTAAAAAAATGATATCTATACCCATAAAACAGAAATGAAATTAATTGAAGAAATTAAGAAATGTATTAAGATTAACATTTATTTAAAGAAGAATGAAAAAAATAGGAATAAACTTATTAAGTATTAAGTAAATATAAAATAAATAGGTATATAAAAATAAGTAAATTTTCGAAACAAAATATGAATTGCATGGATGTTTTCAAGCACAACAAGAAATGCTCTTATAAATATCAAATACGTTTCTTTAAAAAATTACACCAGCATTTTTTAAATAACGTCGATCGTTTCAAGTAGTAAAATAAGAACACTGTTCGTTTTCAACTACGTGAAGTGCTACGTCTAGTGAGAAACATAATATACATGTGCTGCTTTTTCGTTACACGAGTCTCATTAAACACTTCAAAAAGGATAGGTTTCATTAATAAAATCTGAAACGTCGTAATTATTTAAGTCTTGATCTTATATTGCATTTTTTAGTGCATATACTTAAATTTCCGTTTACACTGGTGCTGTTAATATAGGCGTTACTGATATATTAGATTAGAAAAGATACCGTTAATGGAATTCATTTTCAAACTTTTAGCTTTTAAATGCAGATGAAATATTTTATTTCGAAATTCAGTATGAATCAAATAATATTCGGAATATACACCATTCGAATCAGTGTACAAATTGCATATATATACAGTGTGTCCACGTATAACCTGACCTACCTTTATTTTCGCAACCGTTGGTCCCAGATGCATACTTCCAATTACAAAAATGGTTTAAATAAGATAAAGAATTATTTTTAAAGCGATTTGGGTCAAGGAAAACATTTCTTAAAAAATTGAGAAATTAAAATTATGCGGTCCCCCGGTCCTATAAATTATATTTAGTAAAATTTTCCCTTTACGCTGACATGTAAGACAAAAAAGTCCCTTTCATATAACCCTAAAATCGACCGAGTTATGAAACTTTAAAAATGCATGACTTATACCACTTTACTGGACCTGAACACAGATGAGTTCTGCCATGCTTTGATGGGTCATATACCAAGTGCTTAAAGTATTCGAAGAATTTATTTAACGTGTATCTACGCTTTGAAAAAAATCGTACATGCATTACTTTTTAGTTAACTTTTATTAAGTTTCGGATTGACTAAAATAATTGTATTTTAACATATGTTTTATTTTGTAAGGATAGACTGTTTCTTTTCATGATTTCTTTTAACAAATATTATATTATTTTTATAAGTTTTTATTTAATTTCAACTATCGGATGTATATTTTCCCAGTTCAAAATTTGTACTCGAACTTTAACTCACTTTCAAATATCCGATCGAGATTAAATTTTACATACTGACATAAATCCGATGACAATCTAATATTATGAATTTCTGTGGGTACCATTTATACTTATTTTACAGGCTAACACAAAAAAAAAAAAATTATTGATTGCCGCCAAGAAGTTTAAGAAAAAGTTTTAGATTAGATAACACAAGACTGCGATGGTTGTGTTTTTAACTCCTATGTATGTTTTAGCACTGAATCCGAAAATTTCCTTAATTTTTAATCTTCATGTTAGGATTTTCCACAAATCATAAATTGTCAAAGTAAAAAAATAATAAAAAACGGATACTATAAAATAAAGGAGATGACTGTATTTTGTAACTTTTAATAATTGATTTTTTATGCACTTTTTAGCACTGCATCTGAAAATGACCTTCAATTTTAACCACCACGTTAGAAATTTTTTGCAAATCGTAAAAGTCAAAGTTAAAATATCGCGAAAATCTGATACTATAAAACAGATTTAAAACTTTATTTTATTTTATTTTATTTTATTTTATTTTATTTTATTTTATTTTATTTTATTTAATGCAATAATTTATTCAGTTTTTTGGCTTATACTGGGATTCTTACAGCTAAACAGCTGAGGGTTCCGATGAGGTGGGGGGAGGAGGTTCAATTTTAACTTTGAATTGATTAACATTGAAATTTACAATTTGAGAAAAATCCTGATGTGATGGTTAAAAATGAAGGTCATTTACGGACTTGGCGGTAAAAAATACATAAAAATAAATTATCAAAAGTTAAAAACACAACAATGACATCTATTTTACAGTATCAAATTTTCGATATTTTTTCTTTTTTTAACTTTAAAATTTACGATTTGCAAAAAATCTTTACATGATGGTAAAAAGTGAAGGTAAATTTCTGATTCAGTGGTACAGAATACATAAGAATTAACTATCAAAAGCTAAAACTGTCAATTTTCATCATTTCATTTAACAAAAATTCTGTTTTTTTTCTCTTTATATAGGTTTATTACAAATTGGATATTTTGCTTTAATATGTCAAAATGATTAAAGATTTCAAATTTATATTGCAAAGTCAATTTTACTCTCAACCATTTTTTTAATATATCTGACGAAATTTTATTTCTACTAAATTTATGAATGACCCCCAATTTGCAGCAAAAAATATGCTCCATTTTTAAACAGTTATTACTCTGTCAATTTTAATCGTAGAATAACGGGACTTTTTTGTCTTACTTGTCAGTGTAACAGGAAAATTTTGCTAAATATAATTTATAGGACGGGACCGTATAAAAATTTAAATTTCGTAATTTTTTAATAAATGTTTTTCTTCACCCAAATCGCTTTAAAAATAATTCTTTACCTTATTTAAACCATTTTTGTAATTGGAAGTATGCATCTGCGACCAACGGTTGCGAAAATAAAGGTCGGTTAGGTTATACGTGGACACACAGTATATATAGAGAAAGGTTGAGAAGGAAAATAAACACTTGACTATGTCCATATAAGCAGTGAAATGCCTCCCTCTACCATGCTTATCAGGAAAGTAAAGACAATTCGGAGCAAGGCCATATACAGTATGGGGCGTACCCCCCATGAACACCCCCCATGTCGATAGCATCGTATTTTGAACCAAGTACACATCGCACATGACTGTAGTGAAGGGGTTATGTAAGATGTTTAGCAAAATGTTCATTTTCATAAATTGAAAGGTATGTTTGTCAAACATATCATTTAAATTTCGACATTATAATGATAATCTGTTGCAATAAATCACCAATACGCATTCAGCTAAATAAATCAGGTCCTTAACAATGTATTTCAAAATATATATATTCTAAAAACACACTCAAAATATATATTAAACATTTAATTGCTAAAAAGGACGTCAAATGTTAATAAAATACATTAAAAGATCTTAATAATTTTAAGATCTAAAATTATTAAGATCTTTTAATGTATTTTATTAACATTTGACGTCCTTTTTAGCAATTAAATGTTTAATATATATTTTGAGTGTGTTTTTAGAATATATATTTTTGAAATATTTTTAATGGACGTATAAGAGAACTTCTGTTTATAATTTAATATCTTAACAATGTATTTTTTACCATGCACTAATTTTACCATTTCAAAGCCTCATTTACTGATTACATGCAATTAAATCATTTCGACTGATTATTTAAATACATATGTAGCGCAGCATTTATCTAAAATGTTTTAATAGTTCGAAAACATTATTTACTTAATAAACATTCAGAAACTCCATAATAAAAATTCAAGTCGTTTAATATAAGCTTTTTATTTCATAATTTATGTGTGGAAGGTTGACCCGAGTAGCTCATTCGAAAAAAATTAAATATCTCAGGAATTATTAGAAATTTATATTGAGTCAAATTAAAGTGGTTTAAAATACATATTTGGCATCGAATTTATAAACTCTTTTATAAACTTCAATGTTTTGCGCACAATCTAATTTCTATAGGGCGGTTATATGGGTTGGGTTGATTTTTGACGGCCGATTATCAACTCGAGGGATATAGGCCCTAGGGAGAGTGCCCTCCGTGGGTGGTCTTTCTAAGAGAACCTAACCCGTATTTACGCATGGAAACCCGCGGTTTCGAAGAAAACCACGAAAACTCCGAAACGGTTAGGACGACGGGCGCGATTGAGTTCGAACCCAGCACCTCCCGTCTACCAGCTTCGAGATCATAACCTCTGAGCCACTGGTGGGGCCCTAGAAATATATGAATGGGAGATTCTGAAAAAAGTGGGATCATTAAACGTTAACTATATGTAATTTTTAAAATTTTCAAATTTAAGGCCAATTTTTTTATAATAGTATAGTATTTTGCCTATAAATATAATATATAAATATTTTTAATAGTATGTGTACAAAATTATACACAAACATTAAAAGACAGAAACTATTCTGGAAAATTAATGATTAAAGCATTTAATTAGCAGTTGTGTACGTTACAAATTTTGGACATTTTTTCGCACGTACGTTACAGATTTTGGACGTTGCTCTTAGTATTTGAAAAATTCTTAAGACTAATAAGTAGTAAATGTGTTGTGTATACATATATATATGTATAATAAACTTTTTGTAATCCAGTAATAATAATAATAAAATCAAATGCTTTGTTACGTACGTTACTTTCGGACATAACAACAACAAAAAAAAATTCTTTATAGAAAAGTCCTTCTATCTTCAAAAAAGCAATAAATCAGCCTGCCATCTCTTAACGAAATTATCAGAAAATCATCCGTTTCCTTTATGCATTCGTTGTTTACCATTAGAACCACATGGAAAAAGGTTAAAACTCTTTTTCTTGATGGTACATTGGAGCAGTTAACGTTATGAATGTCCGAAATTGGCCTCTTTAGCATAAAATAATCAAATTTTAAGATATTTATACAAAGCTTTTACAATAAATTATGTCATTTTCTGTCTCTGAATAGAATTAAAAACTCCGTGTAAAAAAAATAAAATAAAGTCAATGATAATTAAAGTTATATTTGAAAGGCTTAAAGTTATGACGTGTGTCCAGTGAGTCCAGTGACGTGTGTCCTTTTGAGAATCGCTCAAATACACAAATTGGTAGAAGTAGTTATTTTTGTCGTACTGTTAATTTTAATTATTTGTGGAAAAAATAATATTCAAATAGCAATACCAGTTTTTTATTTTATAATGCCTTTTACTTAATAACCTAAAAGAAAAAGAATTAGAATTTTACATTTTGACTGCACATGAGAGTAGTTCATTTAACATTACGTTCATTTTAAAACTATTTTCAGTTCTCCCATTTTTTAATTCTGTTGCATATTGAAATCTTTATATTTTATACTGTAATACATATTATTAACACAAAAAGAAAGTTACCGTAATTTCGGCATTATTCACCTTTTTATAAAAATGTATTTTTGTTTCATTTTGACTTTTGATTTTTTTTTTCTTTTGCAGTTTTACATTCATATAAATTATCAATGATATATCTTAGGCTGGAATGGGAAACATTTCTATTGGAATTTTACTATGAGCCATTGAAATTAGCTGAAGTATTTTAATTTTGTTCATAATTTTGTAGCCAAATTAGATCTATAATAAATTGTTCGAAATATCAAACATGTTGTGCTTTTATAACTTTATAAAGCATGCATTATCAATCATAGTTACTACACTCTTAAAAGATTGCTTGAAGATACTTGAAGCTTATATTTCTACTAATGCTTGCTGATAAAAACTCTTAAAAAGTTTTCAAGATCAGACTTGTACTACAGGTATAAACAGCCATACATATTTACATATGTAAACATTATTCATAATTAATTATTCACTAAAGTTCTCAATTTTTAAAAATTCCTTGTTTTTAACATTTTCTCAGTGTAAAAATTTATGTAATGGAAATAATCATATTTCATTATTTCTTTTCAACTCAAGAGCATAAAATTATAACTTATTGTTTGGCATTCAAACGCAAAAATGAGAAATAATAGAAGACGGAAAATTTTGCGAAAAATAAATATATATTTTAGGTACCAAGTTGATGTATAGCTTTTTTCTGAGAACAGAGTGTGAAATAAGTGCAAAGGTTTCATAAGCCATTTTTATCACTTCCATTAAAAATATTCTCTATCCACATAAAATATATTGATTGCTAAAGAGAAATTACGACACGTTCATTCGTTTCATTACTAATAAAATACAATTTAAATAATCAAATTACGTCTAAAATTATTTGGGAATATTTCTGAATCTACTCGCACATTAATTAGGAATATATTAATTAAACGTTCTTTGCAATAGGTAAATGTACCTTTAACACCCCCCCCCCTAAAAAATAAAGTGAGTTTTTTAAAAAAATAAATAAAATGTTATGAAATTATTTTTTTAAAAACCTCTAAAACAATTGTAAATTTGCCTTTCTTTTCGTGCTGGCGATGCAGTCAATGAAGTTCTATCCTTAAAGCGGTCTTAGTACATTTTATAAATATTTTCATCTAGAATTGGCATTTCCCCTTTGACGTCATGCAGCAAACTGTTTATTGATAACAGCCGCGTATGTCAACTTCCCTAATTTTCTGTTTTATTTTTAATTTTATCATCTTATTATAATTTTGGAACTTCCCTTCCTTCATGCATTTTTGTACTTGGGTGCTTACTATCCTGTTGCAAAATTTCAGTTTTATTTCTTTGTGATGTTACGATACTCCATCTTGGGCGAGGTTAGGCTTGCCTTCCTCGCTCCTGTCCGGCCTTGGGGTGTTTGCTCACTGCACCCCGGCCAATTTTATTCATTTTACCCCATGTTTGGACTTTTCGACCAGGAGTTGGAAAAAAAAAAAAAAAAAAAAAAAATATTTACCCGGTCGCAAAATTTCATTTCCCAGTTTATAGTTTTATTTTTACTAGTTGTTTTCAGCTTTTTAAATTTTTAACTTGTCCCCATTTTCGACCTTTGTCAGTGCCGAAGTGTTAATTGCACTAGCGGTGTTTTTCACTCTTGCTCAGACGTAGCCGAACTGGCTGTCCGAAATGTTAGTATTCTCTCACGGGGATCTAAATCCAGGCCTTTTTCAAGGCTTTACCGTTGGTGCATGAGGAATGCGTTTTGAACCGTGATGAGATGCTAGCACTAGGCTGTCAGTGAAACTGCTGAAGAGTTTGCAGCTGGGAGACCCACGAAATGTGATGCGCACCAGGCCTGACACTCAAAATTAGTGAGCTATATGGCCCGCCTTTTTTTTTTTTTATAGGTTTTAGAGTTAGTTAGGCTTGGCTACCTTATGCTATGATTTTTCTGTGCTCGTTGGTACCCTACTGTCTTTGCATTCTCCGATCTTTACCTACGCCAGTAAGTGAAATGACATCGAAGTGTAGGGCAACCAAATTCATTTGGATGCCTTATGCGCCCCCCTTTTGGTGGTTATATTTAACCCCGTGCTTCCAACTCTGGAATGGCCCTCGGGACTCCTCCAGAGTATCCAAATTATACTTTTAGGCCGTGCATTGTTTCGAAATTCATCTCTAGTTCCCTTTCTCATTTTTAGTTGGAGGTTACGCGCGGCGGCGTTTCACGCCGCGTTGGCACTCCTTAAGCACCGCGATGTCATGTCATTTTATAAATAACACAGTGAAGAAATAATTATCTTAACCCTTCAATGCCGGGTGTTGCTTTTCGGCAACATACCCAATTTAGGCTCTAAAATACTATTAAAATAATATTGAAGCTATAATGTCAAATGTTGCCAATAAAATACATTCTGAAAATATTATTAAATCGATTTCCAATATGTAGATGGCAACACTTGCGCTGTTTAAGAATAAAGATAGATTTATTTTTTCAATTGTTGCTACTTGTTATTTTTGTTTTGTTTGGAAGCTTGCGAAATACCCTGTTCTGTAGTGAGCAATTAAAATTTATTTCTTATTATAGTTAATAAAATTTTTGTATGTTTAATATTATAGAATTTTATCAAGGAACATTATTTTTTCAATTAAAGACCGGTATTGCCGATTAGTAACAAACTGTTTTTTAGCCATAAACCATACTTAAAACAAAATATGATTTTTTTAAGTATTTTTCCTATGATTTATTTAAAAAATGAAATCCGAAAAACATTATTACAATGATTTTTGAAAAATCAGGCATTTAAGGTTTAAAGAAAAAAAGTATTATATAAATCAGTGTTTCTCAACACTTTTTATTTCACGGCGCACTTAAACCCAGAATTAAATTTGTGCCGCACACTAAAATTAACGTGACTTTAAAAAGGGAATGATTATCTATCATTACATAAAAAATAATTACATTTTTAAAATTTATTTACTATCGCAAACAAAATAGGCCATCCGAGCCGAATAAAGAAAAAGAAAATTATTTTAAATAAAATTCGCATAACCTTTTTTATATAGGGTAATGTGTCCTATTATCGTCCCCCAGTCACTTTTAGGTCCTTAGAAGCTGTAATTTTCATTGAAAATCTACCAAACTTGGATTTTATATAGAGCAACTACCCACGCACATAGAAACGTAGGTAAATATCGCACAAAAAAATCTTAACAATGCTAAAAATTGTTTTTTCAAAAGTATCTAAAAAATGCAAAAGGAAAAAGATAGTCCCAATTTCGTCCCCCTAAAAAAATCCAATACGCCGAGGCGTAACTTATAACTAAATCAAAATTTATTTTTAAATGAATAAGTAATTTAATTTACATTAAAGTAAGGCACAAAGAAATGCACTAATCATCAGTGGAAGAATAACATACCGAAACATTAGCATAGCTTCCAACCTCCCGATTTTTTTCATACTAATATTTTTATGCAGAAATACTTGCTTTATACAATTACAGTTTTAACGAAATTAAATAAAGAATACATTTTTGTAATATTTTACTGGTATCCAAAAAATCGGGAGATTGGCAACTATGCATTAGCCATCCAAATATAAGAAAAAAATTAAAAAAAAAAAGTCATGAAAAAGCATTCCTAATTTCGTCCCTGGGACGAAAATAAGAACTGAAAGGGGGACGAAATTGGAACCACGCTACTTCCCAATATTATGGATCTTCAGTTCCCGTAAGATGAACTGAGCGTCCTAAAACGCACTGTATGTTACTGTCAGCATCTTACCAACGTAAAATACATGCAATGAATAAGATATAAATACTTACAGTACAGTAAATAACGTTCTACAAATGACGTAATAAGAACTCATGTCTTCTAAAAATAAGAAATTCGCCGTCTTTAATTTATGTATTGGTCTTGGCGAACGAAACTTTCAACACTGACTCCTTTTACCTTCCGTCCCCTGTGCTTTGCGTCATAAGTGGCGACACTTTCGCAGAATCGGAGAAGTTGAGGGGGACGAAATTAGGAGAGGGGACGAAATATGGGCACTTTACCCTACGTTTCTTTAATATGCAATAAAATTTATAAACAGATGAAAAACACTAGTTTCGGTATCATTCAGCATACCATCATCACTGCAAAGAATAATGAAATTTTCCCATATATACGGAGGTGAAGTTGATTGGAGGGATAGGTTTAGTGATCAATAGCAGTGCAAGAAATTACGGGCGAGAGCCAATAGCAAATTGTGTAGGGAAAGGAACTGGTAATGAGGAAAATGTGGAAAAGTATCTTAATTTGTCAGTAAATTACCACACCAGCAGTTAAAGAGATATCTGAGTTTGACTTTTTTAAAAATTAGAATACGTTCTATTTAAGAAAAATCATCATATAAGCATACTCTTAAATCATTTTCTAACAATCTTTTCTACGGCATTTTAAATTGTAATATTTTTCCTTCAGGAGACATGATTTTTTTTTTTTCCAAAAGAATTTCACTCAAGAGACGCAAGACCATTTTTAGGGCTTCCTCGTATACTCTTATAATGAGCAATAGAAGAAAAATCTCCCAAATAAAGAAAATTTGTGACACTAAACTTTATTTCAAAGTAAATCGTATAATATGAAATGTTGGACATCACAGATTCGATTTTTTAAAAATTTGATATAACTTGACTTAAAAGCTTCGGGGCACACATGAAATCTTTTCGCGGCGCACTGCTATGCCGCGGCTCACAGGTTGAGAACCACTGATATAAATTCTAGAACAGATAAGCACCGGTAAAAGGGTAAAATGCCTTTAAAATAGCATAAATGCTAAGAAAAGTTTTGTGTTTTGAACAAACGAATCTCCATTCTTCAAGTTAAAGAAACATCCATGATAAAATGTTCTTTAATCACATTTCACAGAGGTGGTTTAGCGTGTTCACCAATTCACGAAATGGTTTCATTTCTTTAATTCGTGCACTTTCCTATTTTTTTCTGCCGTTCTTTTTAAAGAAATTTTGCTCTTCAATGATATTTCAAAATGCGTAAAAATATGTTAGTCAATAAATTAATAACTTTCCAAAATTTAAATATTGAAAAGTTGTTTTCACATATTTATATCTATATAAAAATATAGCTTTTTCTAAAATCAATCATTTCATTATTTATTTTAAACTAGGAAGCACAAAATTCTGACGTATCATTGACATTATAACATGAAAATAAGAAGTAAAAGAAAACGAAAAGCTTGCGGGAAACAAAAATATATTTTGAGATACTACGTTGAAATATACCTCCTTTTCGTATATTCACTATTCAAATAATTGAAAAAAAAATGTATTGCTTAAGGGAAATTATGGAATTTTTCTTTTCTTTATTAATGAATAATAATTAGCTAAATTAAATTATATCTATAGTTATTTGGTGATATTTTGCATGTAATCATATCTCATTTTAAAATACATTCATAACAAGTTTTTTACATTAGGTTAATTAATATTAACATCCCTTTTTTTTCCTATTTTTTTTAATTATGTTCTGATACGGATATTAATTAGGATATTATGATCATCATAAAATAATTTTCTAAACAGTAAATAAAATACTATTACTAAGGACCTAAAAAAAATAATAAAACTTACACTGTAAATGATTGTTGTTTATTTGGCACTGATTGGCTTAGCGGTCTATTATTATTTTCTTAAAAAAGAAAGTATGGTAATCGAAATTTTTTCGACTTGAGGTTTTCGACGAATTTACATGTTTTAGGGATCATAGATCCCGGAAAACATGTTTATACAAAACATCTGTCCGTATGTCTGTATGCCCGCGTCTCCGTGTGACCGCTTTGTTTCATCGAAAAGTGTATGAAGTTATGCAAGGAATTGAACAATTTTTTTTTGCGTATGTTTTTGGCTATGGCCAGCAGGTCCTCATTGAATTTAGAAATATTCCGCGGGGGCTCTGCAATAACGTTTTGGGTGCCGTTTTCACTGCTGTACCATCTAAAAGTGTATAAAGTTGAACACAGAATTGAACAAAATTCCATATATATTTTTTTAGCAGGTCTTCCTTAAATTTGGGAATATTCCGTCTGAAAGGAGCGCTGTAATAGCGATTTTTGTGCCATTTTCAATATTGTATCATCGGAAAGTGTATGAAGTTATGCAATTGAACCAAATGTCATGTGTATGTTTTTGGCTATGGCCAGCAGCTTCCACATGAATATGGCAACCATCCGTCCGAAGGGGGCGATATAATGGCAATTTTTGACGATTTTTCATAGTTCTTTTGTACACCGGCTGTTCATACAGCGGCGGAAAATTTCATTCCAGCTAACGGTGCTTCTCAAGCAACTGATGTACAACAGAATAACAAAAAATACTGATTTTAAATGTTATATTTGACATTAAATCGTTTTTACTCCGATTAGTAAAATGAAGTAGAAACTTAAGATGAAAATTAAAGTTCGTAAAATATTAAAGTAATAACACTAAAGTAATAACGCGTGTAACAACTTTTTGAAATAGCATCATGTATTAGAAAGAAAAACGTTTTGGAATTGGCACATCCGACTAGTCTTTATCGCGATGGCGCCATTTTATGACTGCAATTGTTTACAATCCACACTATAAGAAAAAGAAAACCTTTTTCGAGTTACCCACGATTCCGAAACTCTTATACATATTTAGACCTTCAGAAACCAATATGTTTTCGATATTTAAAGAAGCATTCACAAAAACAAAGTTTATTTCGCTGCCACTGATTTTCGAAAAAAAATTTCAGAGTAGTTTTTATAGTGTATTAGATTTCATAATGTGGAATAGGTTTAAATATGTTATCAAATCTCAATTAAACATTTTACTCTGCGTAATTGAGGCGTTTACATGGGTAGTGGAGTAAGTGCCAAAAATGAAATTTTACTGGAGAAGCTACCTTTTACATGCCGAAGGCATTCGAGTTACTACCTCAGACATCTTGCGGACAACATCAGAAATAAAATAAACGGAATATACACTTACTCTCTTTCCCATACTATTGGCCTTTGTGTTTGCTACACTCTCAAAAATTCTTTCTTCAATTCACGGAAATATTCCTGGCAGCACTGCTGTCGGTATATATCCGAGAAGAAATTTTCGTTCCTCTTTTTTTCCGTTCAACGACGGAAAATTTCCGTAATCGGAAAAAAAAAATAGTTTTTTAAAAAATATGTCTCTCTTTCTTCTGTGAATCCACTTAGTTTTGAAACTGGGACGGCTCATATCGAATCAAACATCTTAACCACTCGGCCAGCGAGCATTTATAGCAAGTAGAGAGCTAGTTTAAAAGGAAGATACGGGTTTACTTCGAATTGGGAAGGCTTGTTAAATTTCTTGTGCAAAAAGCTCTGAAATTTAAAGTTAATATTCCTGGCAACACTACTACCAGTATAAATCCGAGAATTGAAGAAATTTCGTCCCTTTTTACCGATCTAGGACATATAATTTCCGTAATCTGAAGAATGGCGTTTTATGAAAAGTACGCCCCTTTTCCTTCCGTGGATCTACTTGGTTTTGAACCTGGGAGCGCGCGTTTCCAATCGAGCATCTTAACCACTCGGCCACTTAGTAAAATGGCGAGTTTAAAATGAAAATATGGGTTTCTTCAAATAGGGGATCGGTAAGGCATGTTAAGTTTCTTGTTCAGAAATCTGAGAAATTTAAACTTAATTGCAGAGACATTTCGTCGTTATGCAATAATCGTTGGTGTTTTAACACTTATAGAGTAATAGAGGACAAAAATTATTACATTTTAGACATATTTGTAATAAGACATAATTTGGTTGTTATATGTAAAATATGAATATTATATTTTGAATTAAATTCGAGAAGAAATGTTTGCTTCTTTGAATGAAATCGATTTTTTAACTTAATTGAACTACTATATATTTTTTAAATGTGTTCGTTTAGAACATATTTTGCATACGAATATTTTTTAATACTCTCAAAAATAAATTGCGAAAAAGTTTAAATGAACGAGAAAATTGCGACTGTATTAAATTCGAAAGCATTATTTTTGTTTGTTTGTTTTTAAATAAATTAGAAATTTTAATTTATTGTTTTATTATAATTATAATTTTTATATTTTATATTTTCATATTTTTATATTTTTATAATTTTTATTTATTATTTTTATTTTTCGGTTTTCCATTTTAAATATATATTCGAGCATTGGTACTGATACAACCAATGCGCATGCGTGCAAGGAATAAACGGAAATTTTCCCTCTTTTCCAGACTTCAGGGAAGAATCAACGGAGAAAGTATGTTTTCTAGAAGTACAGAAATTATATGTTTAAAAAGACAGGTAAATTACTGTAGAAAGACGAATTTTTCTGACAGTGTATTTTATGAACGAAAAAACGGAAAAATGGATTTTCCCTTTCCCATGTCGACGCCTCAATTTAATATATGTATGCAAGAGTAACAAAATAATATTAACGTTATTATTAATGTTAATGCTGTTAATTTATCATGCTAGTTTGCGAAATATTTTTGTTGAACATGAAAATGCTTACTTAAGAACTGGTAGCATCTAAAAAGTCCTTCCGGCCAGTGCCGGGAGGAAGAGGTAGCTTTCATATTCCTTATTTTAAAAAAGCCAACTTATATTATTCAAACACACAAAGCTCAATTTAGTGTAAACCGAATATAGGAGATTCAATACTAATTTTTATCAATACTAAATCATTATGAATGAGAATTTGGTGAAATTAGTCAGCTTTATCCAAGCTGCTTTTATTTAAAGTAACTTATATTTGGCTGCCAAATTCGGGGATTTCGTAAAGTGCCTGCCATTTTAAGACAACATGGTGGATGAGGCTAACCACAGAACTTGGTCGACACCTTAGTAATTGCTGTGCACATGCTCACTCACATCGGAATAGGTTGATATATACGAGTGCTGTCGCAGGCAAAAAATCAGATTTTTCAAAATGTCACCCACATTAGAAATTGAAACTGCTATATCTGAGCTATTTTTTAAGATAAAGAAAAACAAAAGATGCTCCTGAATCCTTATATCAAGGTCAAATACTTAAGAAAGAAACCTTTTCAATTTCCAATTTTTTTGCACCTCACTTTAAATATATATATTTTTTAATTTAATGGCCGCCATTTTGAAACAAGATGGCTGATGAAGCTGGCCAGCGAACTTGGTCGAGATATTGATGTATACTATCCACATGCCTTCTTCCATCGAAATAGGCGAATACGTGTGTTATCGCGTGACAAATACAAGATCGTTTCAAAGTGTTAGCCATGCTAGAAAGTCAAAGTGCTATAATTCAACCATATTTTAAGATATAAACAAAAGAACAAATTTTCAGAAACAAAAACTGCTCCAGAATCTTTGTATCAAGGCCAAACACATAAAAAAAATCTTTTTCATTTTCCAATTTTTCAATACGTCATTTTAAATTTTAAATTACATTTTCTTTAAATGGCAACCCTTTTGAAACAAGATGGCGAATGAAGCTGGCCAACGAACTCGGTCGAGACATTGGTATGTACTATGTACAGACCAAGTTACAATCCAAATCGGTTCATAAATACACCTGTTATCGCGTGACAAAAGTCAGGTCGTTTTAAAATGTCAGCCACAATGGAAATTCAAAATGCTATAACTCAGCCATTTTTTTAGATATAGACAAAAGAAAACCTGTTCCGGAATCTTTGTATTAAGGCCAAACACATACGAAAAAAATCTTTATCATTTTCCAATTTTTTGGTATCTCATTTTAAATTTTAAATTTTTAAATTTTTTTAAATGGCCGCTATTTTGAAACAAGATGGCGGATGAAGCTGGCCAACGAACTCGGTCGAGATATTTGTATGTACTATGTACACACCAAGGTACATCCAAATCGGTTCATAAATACTTCTGTTATCACGTGACTAAAATCAGGACGTTTCAATATGTCAGCTACGCTAGAAATTCAAAATGCTATAACTCAGCCATTTTTTAAGATATAGACGAAACAAAAACTGCTCCCGAATCTTTTTATCAAGGTCAAACACATAAGAAAAAAATATTTTTTCAATTTTCAATTTTTTGGTACCACATTTCAAATTTAAATTTTTCTTAAAAATTTAAAACGCCGCCATTTTTAAACAAGATGGCGGATGAAGCTGGCCAACGAACTCGGTCGAGACATTTGTATGTACTATGTATGAACGAAGTTACATCCAAATCGGTTCATAAATACGCCTTTTATCGCGTGACAAAATTCAGGAAGTTTCAAAATGTCAGCCACGCTAGAAATTCAAAATGCTATAACTCAGCCATTTTTTAAGATATAGACTAAACAAAAACTGCTCCGGAGTCTTTGTATAAAGGTCAAATACATAAGAAGAAAATATTTTTCCATTTTCAATTTTTTGGTACCACATTTCAAATTTTAATTTTTTTTTTAATTTTTAAATGGCCGCCATTTTGAAACAAAATGGCGGATGAAGCTGGCCAACGATCTCGGTCGAGACATTGGTATGTACTATGTACACACCAAATTACATCCAAATCGGTTCATAAATACGAGCGTTACAGTGTGACATAGGTCAGATATATATATATATATATATATATGGATATATATATATATATATATATATATAAATTTTGAACGGAGGGTGGTTTCGGGGTCTGGGGGTCATGATCGATGAAAATATACCAAAATTTTTTGAAATCGCTTTCCTCCGAACGGCTGCAATAGGTAGCTTTTTGTAATGAAAGCTACCTAAAAATCTCCATTCCGGGTCGAGATAACTGGTTAACACCATCTATGTCGGAGTCACATGTCATGCGACAAAGAGAAAAAATTACGTCGATGAAAGTGAATTAGCTTTATTTTTCACGATTGTTTTCTGTTTTTTTTTTTTTTTTTTTTTTTTTTTTTCTGAATATTGTTAAGAAATGGCGCAACTATTGTCATGCAATTTTATTTTTAACTAGCCGCCCTTGGCGACCAGTTTCGTCTCCCTTAAAATTTATGTTTGGTAAAGCATGCTAAGCATTGTATCATGTTACTTTTATTCATATTCATTTAATTTATTTGGACTACCTTAAATATATTTAATATAATTCCTTAACCTAATATTAGTTTTTGTTGAATTAAAATATCTCAATTTGTTGATTTTCTGTAAGCAAGTAAACCCTATTATTTACAATGGAAGCTTATGGGAATTTGGCGAAAATTTTAGAGATACAGCTAAGTTGGCGACTAATTTTGGTAGCCAAATTTGGCGATATATCTCCCATTTGCCGACAAACTTGGCGAAATTCGGCGACAGAATAGGGTCCCCCCTTATCGGTAAGGTGATGCATTAAATGCTGTTTAATAACCAATGAGATGCGTTTCATTTGGGCGTGGCCATTACACAATTAACAAATAATCGTGATTTCTGTGCTACGTACGATAGCGTGTAATATATATATACAGATTCCTACAATTTTTGTTTGGATTTCCTGTAATACCAGCTTTCGTTAGTTATTTTTTCATGTCAAAATGGCTTTTATGATGGATTCATAGAGTGAACCAAAAGTCAGTAAATTCAATATCTCTATGTCAGAAGACGATACTTCTGATTTATCTATAATGACATTTGATAAATATCGTTCCAGACTATTTTTTTAAAAATTTAAAACGCACAATATGAACTACACAATATGTTCAGTACATACTAGAAAAGACAGTACATACAGTACATACTAGAAAGTCCCTGTTATGAAAAATCAGTAAGTGGAAATTTTATAGGTAAATGGAGAATATACATTATTTGGTATTGTAGCCTGTTTAGCCTATTTCGATCAAGATTTTTCATAAGACGGACTTTTCTAATATATACTGAAAATAATTTGAATGATGAATTAGATAATATTCGTAGAATTGCTTATAATAATGGTTTTAACGTTCATCATATTAATACATTAGTCGTGAATATTGTCAATAATAAGAAGCCTGAGCATAAATTTGATTCGCAAAAATACAAACTTTATTCTATTCAAGTTTTTTTTTTTTTTTTTTTTTTTTAATTAAAATACAGTCTTAAGCAGTTCAATATCTGCTTACTTGCCAAACCACCTCCGAAATTGAAGAATATCATTTGCACTAAAATTGATCCAATTAATTGTGAGAATTATTCAAGAGTATATGAAACATCATTAGTTAGAGCAGACGGATCAAAGAATTACTATATTGGAATGACTGGCAGGAAACTTAAATACAGAAAAAAGGAGCATGTAGCTGACATTAAATATAATAGAAAACCCACAGTCCTGGCAATATTACATCAAGAAGAAATTATCCATATAAATTTCAATGAAAGCAAGATAATTTTTCCCTCCAACCAATATTATATATCGATTATAAGAGAAACGATAGAGATTCTAACACGTAAATATTCCGTATGTAACGATACAGCATCATCCAACTTACCAAAACTGTGACTACAATTACCCGATGGTTTCGAAAATTGAAATAAACATCCAAGTAAAATAATAAAAATAAACATGAAAAACTAAATGATGGCGTTTATTTCATTGTATCATACACCGTGCAATTTCAGAATATCATTATTTATTTATTTGGAAAATGACTAGAGGGAAACGTTCATACATATCAACAGTCAAATAAAGCTGTTTTACTGTTATAAAAATTTTAATCTTACATATTTTTAGCAATTAGAAATTATATATTAAATTTTTATTTTTCGCTAAATTTTCGCAGAGTGAAATTAACCTCTTATTGGAGAAATCGCCCATACATTAAATGTAACAAATCCGTTAGAGTTTTCATTAAAAGAAAAAATGGTTTTAAAATATGCTCTGGGAATCGAGAAAACCTGGGTTGGATCTCCTAGTTTTAGGTAGATTTCGTAAGAAATACTACCTATTGCAATCACCTTTATGTTGGAATTTCTGAAAACTTTTTGCAGATAAACGCAGAATGACCCTAGAACCCAAAACCACACCCAGTTCAAAACTTTATCTATCTATCTATCTCTCTGTCTATCTATCTATCTATCTATCTATCTATCTCTCTCTCTCTCTCTATATATATATATATATCACATTTTTATGGACACGATAACTTCTGTAATTCTGCACAAATCTCATCCAAACTGATACATAAAATCAAGGGGTAGGAAATCTCAGTCAAGTTCGTTAATGGCCAAAATCAGACCAAGTGGGTGGAAATAGGAAGGGATTTTGTGAAAACCGAAAACAAAACATAACTTCTTAATTTTTATACATATCAAATCAGTTTAAATTAATTATTACTTCTATTAAAAGGGCCAAAAATTTATGTATCACAGATTTTTTATAAAATTAAAAATGGGTTCAAGGGGTGCAAAAAAGTAGGGTTTTACGGTGAAAAAAATTCAAAACTTCATCAATTCTTAAGTTATCAAATTCACTTAAATTTATTAACAATAACAGGGGTTGACGAAAAAATTATCTTATTAAGGGTGTACTCAAATCCAAACGGCTTATTTTCTAACTCACTTTTAAATTCATTTTCCCTCTAAACCAGTGGTTCCCAACGTGGGGCGTACGCCCCACAAAATTTCAGATTTCTTATTAACAAATTTTCTGTCATTTTTTCTAATAAAAGTAGCGTCTTAGTCTAAAAATAGAAACCGTAACAGATGAAAAAAAAATTAAACATAATTCAATAAAAATTAATTTTCGAAACGATCCCATTTAAAACTTCAAAATACACTGACACCGGAATAATTATGTGAACTTTTTTTAGAAAATTTGACACCTTTTATATATTAAAAAATCATTTAAATTTTTCCGGTTTTAATATTATTTTTGTAAATTACACCTCTTTTTTTTTACTATTTATTTTTAAAAAACTTGTACATCTATTTATAGTATAATATGCCCCATGAAGGAAACTCAACATTTGAAATTTTGTAGGATATATCTAAAATAGACTATTTGGACATGTTTAATCCAAAAAATGTTTTGAATGATCTAAATGAGGTGCTACATCTATGAAATTAATAAAACCCTGTGCACATCACACGGAAGGAAAGGGTTGAAAGAAAACATCTTATGCCTCTTCTGCAGATCACATACAGAACATGACATTCATGACATAATGCACTTTAAAATTTAAAATTGGAAAAAACATGGTGGCTAAATGAAAGTAGGGGGGGGCGGGGTGAAAGCCCGCTATCAAAGAAGTATGTTATGAGAGGAAAGAAAAATATTAACTTAAAATGGATAAAAGCACGAATCCGGAAATGTTACTTGTGAATTATGTTGTCCATACAGTCTCGGCGATAAACAAATATCACTTATTCTTAATGAAGCACTAAAATCCATTATAAAATGTATCAATTCTATCAGATGTAATACAAAATATGAGAGAGATTTCAAGAAATTTTACAAAAATAAAAATGCAGACTATTTATCACTTTAAAATTTGAGGTAAGTCGCCAAAAAAAAACAATAAAACTTTTGTAGATGTAAATGCAAAGGTCCATGGCATCACTGCATCATGGAGTTAGGTTAAAAGCATACTTGTAATTTAAAAAATATATGATTTTGATAAATTAAAGAATGTGAAATCACTTATCAGAGTTAATGCTATTTTCGGATCCATCCGGGAAAATGGAAGTTTATTTTTTATGTGACAATTATACATGATATAGAACGGAGAGGGGGGACATCATGATTTTAGAGATACTTAGGTGGGGCGCGGCCAAAAAAAGGTTGGGAACCACTGCTCTAAACGCATCCGCAATTGTCTGGTTATTCAGAAACTATATAATGTGCTGTATTGCTTGATTATCTGATAAAGGCAGAATATATTGCAAAAAATGCTGTCGAAGTGGGCGTTTTGAACCGAATTTCCCTAAGCGCTAGTGCTGGAAACGAAAAAAAAATGGTCGTACTGAGAAAATAATTGTAAATTAAGTTCTAATGAATTGAACGAAAAATAAAAACACAGGTCGCTTATAAATCTCTTCAAAAAATCACGTCAGCAAGTTTCATGTTTTTAAAAAAGAATCCGAAAGAGACCGAAAATGTGTCAGAAAATTTCGAGTTGTTCAACATGGAAAAATATTTTTTTAAATTCCGCCTTAATATGATTCTGATTAAACGAACTTTTATAGAAAAATGAAATTAAAATTTCGTCAAAATTTTCGCTCGGTTTATCTCTAATCTTGATTTAGTTTTTGTTGATGGAATTAGTACTTACTTTCGAAATCTACCTCCACCTGTAGGCCGAGCCGGCAAGGATTTTTTATTTTATTTATTTATTTTTTTTATTTATTTATTTTTTTAAGATGTACATGTGTCAGGTTTTAAAAATTATTATAATTATTTTTTTATTCCTTAATGGAAATTCAAAGGACATGAAACTAAATTCCTAATTAATCACTAATACATTTAGTAATTCCTGTTGCATTTCTCAAATTTATACTTTATTCAAAAATTCGGTAAATGGAAATAACCCTTATTCTTTAATACTAAGAAGCACAAAGCTGAAGTATGCTACTTATTGTTGACATTCAAACGCCAAAGTAGCAAATAAAAGAAGACGGGAAAGAAAAATATATTAGAGATACTACGTTGAAATATGCCTCCTTTCCAGGAGCAGAGTGTGAAAGAAATGCAAAGGTCTCATAAACTATTTTTATCACCTCCAATAAAAATATTCTCTATCCACATAAAAATATTGATTGATTAAGGGACATTTCTTCTTTCGTTTATAAATTAGATATAATTAACTCAATGAAATTATGTCAAAAATCATTAGATGATTATTTTGCAGATTTTTGATGATTACAGGCATCCCACGACTTACGTAAGTAATGCGTTCCGCGAACTTTTACGTAACTTGAATTTTACGTAAGTCGAATTTCTAAATTGATTAGGTAAAATTTCTTAAGAAACTGCAGTTATATAAATATTAACGATAAGAACGATGGTAATTTTTAATGATTTAGAATTTAGTGCTTTATCTCATTTATGAATATATATATACAGGGTGATTCATAAATATCGAAACAATAGTCTATCTCCTTAATTAGTGCACCTAGGCACATACTTCCAATTACAAAGTTTCATAAAAAAAGGTGCAAAATTTGATGAGATAAGTTACAACTCCATGGGAGGTCTATTTGAGAAAATACGAAAATTAAATTTTTATACAGCCCCCGTAGGGTAAAATTTCCAATTAGGAATTTTTTCCTTATCCATTCCTGAATTAAACACAAAAAGTTCCATCTTCATATCTACAAAACTCGTGGAGTTATGCCTGCTTAAATAATTCGTCAGGTTTTAAGGTATTAGACACAAATTGAAATGCGTGTTAATCAAGAAACAATGTTACTTTAAAAGTTCCAGGATACATGTAAAAAATATATTTATTGTGTTAGAATTAGATTTTTCTGGTTTTTTTTTTTTTTTTTTTTTGTGATGATTAACCATATAATTTGCAAATAAAATCATATCCTAAAATTTCTCAGAAAGTTAAAAGTTTTTTTAATTATTATTTTTTTAATTGGGGTAATTTAAAATGGTTATAACTCGAAATATTATCGTCGAATTTCAAACTTTTTTTCATTTAATTAAAGAGGAAAATATAATTTTAATTTTGTTCCAGGATTTTTTAAAATATTAATATTAAAAATGTTAAAAACACAAGTTTATAAAAATGATGTAACTTATTTTTTTAAAAATCATATTTTGAAAAATAAATACATTTTCAAATTTGCCGAAACAAAATGAATGTAAAATAAACAAAAAGGTCATGGTCCGAGTTAGCACCTTTTTTTTTTACAATTCTTGATATAAAAATGTAAATTAATAATTTAATTTAAATTTATTTTAATTTAAATTAATAAATTTAAATTAATTATTTTTAACAATTTAAATTAATAATTTAAAACTCATTTAAAGTTTTAAACGAAGATTGGCTCCTAATAAAATGTTTAAATGCTTTTTTAAAAGTTGCAGGTGAGTATGTAACTCTTTCCTGTAGCTTAAACTTCCGATTCAGTTTTGCCCTTTCCACCTTCTTTCTGTACTATTTAAAACAATCAGTAAAGTTTGGCTCAACCCAAAAAATTTACAAAAAATGCATATATTTTTAAATCGCCATTACAAGTAAAACATATTACCATTTACAATTAAACTTTAAAAATCGTTTTTAAAGAATAGTAGATTTAAATGCAAAGTAAAAAAAATAGTAAAACAAGTGAAAAAGAACCTGCCTATTACGGAATCTTGTATAAAACGGAATATTTTTTTATCCATGCAAAATGAATATAATAATACTTGAGAAAAGAATAGAATACATTTGCACCTCCTAAGATGGGAAATTGTCTACAAGGCATTTTTTTCTTGTCTGTGTGATTCCGTCTTAGAAGGTTTTACTGTATATCATTTTTGAAAGTCTCCAATACATGGATTATGTATTAACGATATTAAATGGTAAGTGAAACATTTACATACAAATAGAGATTCATTAAAATAAATAAATATCACAGCCTTTGACGCTTCTTTAAAAATGAAGATTATAAACATATAAAAAGAAAATCTATAAGTTATTATAAAGCTATAAAGCTATTTTTGGTCAGAACTCTTTCATACGAAGCAATTTTCAACCATATCGACGTAAAAAAACTATGTTTTCCAGAAATTCAATCAGGGCGGACTAGACTCGGACTAAGATTTAAGCATTTTTCCCGGCCGCGACGAATTCTTTTTTTCTATGCGTCAGCTCGAGGACGGGTCTGGATATTTTGACCCGTGCAGACCTCTAATAAAGGCCTCCAGCCTAATTTGAAAGAAGGTTTACCTTAAAATCCATACGCTGCTATTTTATGTCCAAAGGAGAGGCACTGTCTTAAATCGATTTTTAATAACTTACAATTTGTGGATGATCCCTATCTTGCATTCAAAATGAGGCAATAACTCGTCGCTCAGAGGCACGGGAAAATGGTGTAAGTCGCGAATTTTGAACTTTAATAACTCTGCGAGTTTTGCAGATACCGAGATGAATATTTTTTTTTTTTGTTGTTGTTTAATTAAGGAAGAGATAAGAGAAAATTTTCTAATTGGAAATTTTACCCAACGGGGCTGTGTAAAAAATTAGCTTTTGTATTTTCTCAAATAGACCCCCCATGGAGTTACAACTTATGTCATTAAATTTGGCACCTTTTTTAATGAAACTTTGCAATTGGAAGTATGTGCCTAGGGGCAATATTTAAGGAGATAGCCTATTGTTTCAATATTTATGAATCACCCTGTATATATATATATATATATATGTTATTTGCACAGAATTATTTTATGAATAAAGCATCATGCAGCAGTATTTACTAGATTATAAACTATAAAAATATGAAAAAATATAAAAACAAACTGAAAGAACACTTTTCAAATAAAAAACGAAATTTATAAATTTAGCATTGATGAATTGATTAAAAAAATTTTCAATCTTGCATTAAACGAACAAATGAAGCTAGAAGAAAAGAAAAACACTCGTTCCTCTTCATCGGAATTTTAAAATTACCTTTCTTTCTGGTTTGAATTCAGCTAAAATAATTATTACAGCTGAATCTCAGATTTTTTGTCTTATTTTAAATAGATTTGAGTTTGTTCTGTTAAGGATTTGATTGTATATCCTAATAAAAATATAACTCTCACGAATATATAAAACTATATTCTGGTTGTGGTTTTTATCGGCATATTTTATTTATAAAATAATTTTCAAAAGTATGCAAGTGCATATCAAATGCGCTAGTGTGTTCATAAATGTTATTTTCGAGATTTATTACGTAACTGCGAATTTACTTAAGTCACATAATACGCAAGTCAGGGGAAGCCTGTATTTACATCCTATTTTAGAATACATTTTTTATATGTTCTTTATCTCTATTTTTTTAAGAAATTATTATTATTGCAATATTTTTATTTATTTATTTTTTTATTATTATTAAATTATATTTTGAATTTTATTAACCATTTGGAAAAATGGTTATTGTCCTCTGTCAGGGTAGGAAATCAAAAATATATCTGAAGCGTTTTATTGGTTGAATCCGCTTTTTATTCGTTTTCTGATTGGTCTATACAGTAATCTGTATTTTTCCTTTACTTTCAACAGAGATGGATTACTTCTGTTGCCACTATGACAAAAAAATAATAAAAACTACAAGAAAAATTATAACTCAGAAACAAATTGAGAAACAGCTTTCAAACAAATTGCATTTAAAAGTAATTTTTTTTTCTCTATACGACGGTGTAAAAAGTAATATTGTGGGATGTTTAGAAGTTTAAGAACGAAATTTCATTTAAAATTGGTCCAGGAATATTAATGTTTAATCCATGGCGTACGTAATGAATGACCAGCTCCGTAGAAGTTTAAAAATTTTACAGTACCGAAAAATGTAATCCATGGCGTACGTAATGTATGATCAACTGCGTGCGATTTTTTATGTCTTAAATTTTAGTCTTTGAAAAAATCATTTTCCAAATGGTGGTTGTAATTTGTTAAATTGCTTTTTTTTTTTTTTTTTTTTAGATGTGTTATAATTTTTGGCAACTCTTTTCTTTGGAGTATGATACTTGATTTCCTACGTATAAATTAAACAAAATTTAAAACATACGCAAAGCTTATTTATGTAATATTCTCTTCTTGTCATTTCGGCATTTGAAATTTCAGTTCCGTCTGAAGTTCTGTAATTTTAATATCTTTTATACAGGATGCAATGAAAAATGTACGCAAAATGAAAAAAAAAATTTTTGAAAAAGAGAAATTTTAAAACATGCAAAATTACTTAAAATACTATTAATGCTACGAATGATTTGCGTTATGGAAAAATGAATCGCCCTTCTTCATCGTAGATAAAATATTGACGGATAAAGTATCTTGCTTTTGTTCTCATATAGGTTATTTAGCGTGCGAATTAGCTTAACACTAGAGTGACGGGAAATTTTACTCAAGTTTTATAAAAAATATTTAATAGCAGAATTTTTATTTAAAGCTGTTTAACTTATTTAATTAGCTCTTTTTCTGACTGTGTCTTTTAAATTTATTTTATAAAGAAATTTTCGGTTCAAACCGATATATATCCATGCGGTTGTGGCCAAAATGGGCCCTCAACAACATTCTACTGTTTAAGAACAAGGTTCCATTCTTCTTAAACACGTACTGGTCTTAGTTTTTATTTTATTTTTTAACTTAATACACTAGAACTCAATTATCCGAAGTAATTGGGACCGACCATCTTTCGGAAAATCGAAATTTTCGGATAATCGAGAATTCTTTAATTTTAAGATTAAGGAGAAATATATGTGCTATTTCTTATTATGGTAACAAGTGCTTAATAAAAAAAGCAATAACAAAATAGCAACAAAAATAAATTACCTGAATTTTAGTTTTGAAATTAAGCACCTTTTAATATTTCACAAGGGATGGAAACAATGTTTTGTTTGTCACAGTTTCGATTGCCTTTGCTTTGAAACTCTATCACAAAGTTTTTAAATATTATTAGTTCACGAGTACCACAGTCTTTCTGCTGCTCCAGTCATGCCAAACCTTTTGCAAAACATTCAAAAGCTTCATAATTGCTAATTTGTTCGTTGTCTTCGTTCCACTCCGCAGCTTAAGGAAACTCAAGTTAAATTCAAAGGAACTCTAAGAAAGGGGGACAGAAAATATTTATATGTACTCGTAGTTTGGAATGGACCACTTGCACACAAGAAATATGATAGTTAAAAAAAAAAAAAAAAAAAAAAAGCTTTGTAATGGATTTTGCATACAAGGAATGTGATATTAAAGCTTTAAAAATGGATTGCGGTTAACCGAGAGTTTCGGTTAAAAGAGTTTCGGATAAAAGAGGTTCTACTGTATAAAAACAGATTTTACTTGCAATGGTTTCTTGAGTACGACCGTTCCCATTCATCATCAATTTTTTCTATGAACCGCCATATATATATATATATAACCATTAATTAAACATTACCGTATATATATATATATGCACTCTCAGAAAAATTCGTCTTTAGACACAAAATTATTCGTCATTTTTAAACAAATAATTTCCGTACTCCTAGAAAACATGCTTTTTCCGTTAATTCTTCCCGGAAGTCTGAAAAAGAGGGAAAAAATCCGTTTATTCCTTGCACGCATGCGTATTGACTGTATTAATATCAAACTTCAATTTTTTTTTTTTTTTTTCTTTTTTTTTTTTTTTTTTTTAATGAAAAACCGAAAATTCAATTAATTAAAATTTCTAATTCATTTAAAAATTTAAAAACGAACAATAATAATGCCTTCGATTTAATAAAATAGCAATTTTCTTATTCATTTAAACTTTTTTGCAATTTATTTTTTAGAGTGTATTAAAAAAAAAATCGTATGTAAAATATATTCTAAACAAACATAAAAAATATAAAGTAATTCAATCAAGTTCGATTTTATTCAACAAAGCAAACATTTCTTCTCGAAATTAATTCAAAATACTAGAGAACAGGAATTCTGCTTTATCAGAATTTAGTGTCGCCTCCGGCATTTCCATTACTTCATTTTCTTCTGATGGACTGATGGCTTCTATTATTATGAAACAGCCATTATAAATGAAGTGTTAGGTGAAGATGAAAGAGCAGCCTTAAAAAGTTAGAACTCTGATTTTCTGGTCAGAATGGGGGGGAGAAATGGCCATAATTGTTTTTTACGGCTGCTCTTTCATCTTCACCTAACACTTCGTTTATAATGGCTGTTTCATAATAATAGAAGCCACCAGTCCATCAGAAGAAAATAACTCGGTTAAGCGGGACTCTACTGCAGTACAAAACATTTTTTAAATTTTAAGACTTAAAGCACACGTTTTATTTTATGTAAAATGACGTCATTCGCATCCGCTTAAGAATTTCACAGACCGACAGTAAAGCATGTATAGTACATCACTATCGCGAAATAATGCACAAATGCAGCAAAAAGATATCGTCATTCAAGAAAATCGAAAAAAAAAAACGGCTATCTAATGATTCATAGATACTTACAATTAAATTATAGTATATAATAGCCCCATTGTTTTAACAGAAATCATTCGTTTATATTTTTTTTTCAAAATAGCACGTATTTTAATTACATTTTCTTTCGGTTGTTATGAGAAAATGGCAACAAAAATATATAATTACTATTTTAAAACTATTTTTCCTTTGCTTTCTACAGAAATGGATAAAATGCCGTTGCCAATATTAAGCTCCAAAAACTGCAAAAAAATTAATATTTCAAAAACAAATGGAGATACAGTTTTCAAACGAAGTGCATTTAAAAGAACTTTTTTTCCCCAATACGACGGTATAAGAACTGAAAGTGTGCGATGCTTAGAAGTTTAAAAAATTGCTAAAGAGTATTTAATCGTAATGATTTGTTTTGCAGCTAGCCTTGGTAAGCTAACGTTATTTTTTGGACACAAAATAAGCTGGGAGAAAGAAATAGCATACCGGACCGGAGGCTAATAAAACTAATATTTTACATATAACAATCAAATTGTGTCTTATTAAACTATATCTAATATGTAATAATTTTTATCCTCTATTATTCTATAAGTATTAAACACAAACCATTATTTAATAGCGACGAAATGTCTCTGCAATTACGTTTAAATTTCCGAGCTTTCTGAACAAGAAACTTAATATGCCTTACCAATCCCCTATTTGAAGAAACTCGTATTTATTAATCATACGATTATTACATTTATTAATCATTTCAATCTCGACATTTTATTAAATGCTCGCTGGCCGAGTGGTTAAGGTGCGTGGTTGCAAACGCGCGCTCCCAGGTTCAAAACCAAGTTGATCCACGGGAGAGAGAGAGGCGTATTAAAAAAAAAATATATATATATATATATTTAGGTTACAGAAATTATCTGTCCTTGAACGGAAAAAAGAAAGGACGGAAGTTTCTTCAATCTTACTTTGCTGCCAGGAATATTTCCGTGAATTGAAGAAAGTTTTTCTGAAATTGTGTATAGTATACTTTCTTCGTTGCTTAGTTTATTTTCTTTTTTAAAACTTAATATAACAACACTTGTTACTTATCATTTCTTGAGTACCCGTTTGCTTTTTTTTTCTTTTTGCTTTTTTTTATAAACCGCATTATTTATGAATATATGTCTATTTATGTATGATATATTTTCTTCATTGTTTTTTCTAGCATTAAGAGACGAAACAGTTTAAGATTAATTATGTCTACAACAAATCCGCGTTACACCCGTAAATTGTATGGAAAGAAGCCTTGAATTGCCTGACAAACGATTGCAGAAACATGTAACAAAAATTCTTATCTGTTATCCCGACAACATCAGTGGTGTAGTGTAGGGTATACGGAGGTATATACCGTATACCTCCTGGATTTTTTAACAAGCTCCATATACCCTCAATTTTTCAAAAAGAGCTATAGCGTGTACTATAGGCATGACGTTCATGATTTAGCGTATACCCACTGTTTTTTTTTACGACTAGCACACTGGACAACATGCAGAAATTGCATGCAGTATAATAGATACAGAAAAAAAAAAAAAGTAGCATTTGTTATTATAACTTTTAAAGACTATGATATTTCCATATAAAAATAGATAATAAAAATTTGCTTTCATTCAAATACAGTAAAAACTCTCATTGAGAAAATTATCCAGCAACGGAGATACTTTATATTTTAATTCATATTTCATGTTAGTGGATAGTCCATTTTTTTGCGAATAAATAAAATTGTATAAAGGATTAAAAATAAAATCGGTCACATATATTAGTTATGCTTTTAAAAATATTCTTATTCTGTCTTTCTAGTAATGTACTGTCGGTAGGGACTGCAGTTTTAACATAATTTATAAGCAATATATTGAAAAACATAATGTGTATTCAAAAGAATTACATAATGTTCTAATAACTTAAATATATAAAATACATACATATATTATAAATTCAAAAAGGTTTTCAACAACACCATAAATTGTAAGGATTTTTTTTCGTGTTGAAAGAAGGAATTCCTTTTCTTCGTACTAAAATAATGCACATGATTCAAAATGGCTTTCGTTGTCGAACGTTGAGTTTAGCATGAATTATAGCTTAGTGTGTGTGCATAGTGTCTATAGTGTATGTAATTAAAATAATTATAAAAAGCTATAATAAAATAAATATATAATATGTATGTATATCTTCTAAATTTGCAAATATTTTCAATAAAGCCATAAATTATAAGTGTTTTTCTTCAGTTCTAAAAGAAAGAATTTCTCTTCTTTCAGCTAAAGTGAAGCACAGAATTAAAAATTGCTATATTTGTCGAAAACTTAGATTAGAATATGTTGTAGCTTGAAGAAAAAAAAATATTAACACCTATTTAAGTTACTTTTTATAGTTTATTATTATTGTTATTATTTTTATTATTTTATGAAAATTTAGAGTGCATGTTTCTAATTAATCACGTATGAATATTTTTTTTTTATGTTCAAAATTGCATTTCGAAAATTTATACCTTATCTGAAAAGACAGGATAATACGGAAACAATAATATTTCATTATTTGTTTTAAATTGAAACTTACTTATTATTGACATTCAAACGTGAAAATAACAAATAAAAGAAGACTTGAGCTTGCGGTAAAGAAAGATGCATTTTAGATTCCACGTTGAAATATAACTCCTTTCAAGGAAGAGAGTGCAAAAGAAGTGAAAATGTCTTGATAAATAATTTTTATCGCTTTCGATAAAAAATAATCTCTATCCTTGCAAAAAAATATTTATTAAGTAGAGAAAATTATGGGGTTCTTGTTATTTTTCTTATTAATAAAATGTAATCAATCAAATTACGTCCAAATTTATTTGAGAATTTTTTACTTCTACTCACATTTTATTTTAAAACGCGTTCATCAAAATATCTTTACATTAGGTTGATATTTATAAAAGTATTTTCTTTGTGAAAATACGTTTAGCAATTGTCTTTTTTTGTTATTAAATTCCTTTTTTTCGTATTATTTAATTAAGGCATTATGATTTTGTGTAAGATTATGTAAAGTCGGGTTGCTTTTGAAAGAATTACTAAAATAAAACTTTAAAAACAAACGCTATCCTTCTTACATAAACTTCTCCCCCAGCCATTTTCTTCTAATCTAGTACTTGTATCTAAAATTCTGAAAAAATGTCAAATTAATATATATATATATATATATAAGACATTGGAATAAAAGACTTTTTTAAAACAAACAAAATTATTTAAGCACCAAAAGTTTTAAGAATTAATTTCTCGTTTTGAAAGAGTGAATCCCTCTTCTTCAGACTAAAAAAAAATATGCATGATTGAAAAGTCTTGCTTTAATTATCATAGAGGTAATTAAGCGTATACTCCAGCTTAACCCTTTCAAGGCCGGTGGTGCGTTTATGAAACCACTTAATTTTAATTCCCAAATGCCACAATTGCACCAGAATTTTGGCATACAATTTTTCCACTTATTATGTTCCTAAAATATCGCTTTTTCTTATTTCCAAATAAATTTGTTCAAAAATTCCAGTGTCATTCACTAATTTCAACAATTTAGCATTGGAAGTACTTTGCCCCTGAAAGGGTTAACAATTTTTTTTTTTTTTTAAATACGTACTAGTCTTAACTTTTACCTTTAAATAAAGAAAAAAAATCCCTTTTTATGAATTCCAAAATGCAAGAAAATAAATTCATGATTAACCACTTAGCGCGGGGTAGTCGTTCATTAATTATGTCATGCAAAATTTCATGGTAATTTTTACCCCTTCCTTCCCATGTGTTACATGTTGTCATAATCGGTTTATACGCCCTGCTCCTCACCTGTTGAAAGGTTGCATCTTTAAATAAGAGTAATGTGTTAATTATACGTCTACTAATAACCATATCCCAATAATATATATTCCAAACGGAAAAGTCAAAACATATATTAAAATATTTCCTTAAAAGACGTTACAAAAACACATTAAAAATATATTAAAAACCTATATCGGCATATTTCAACTCCTTCATCGAGTCGTCATCACAATGTATAACAGAAATTACAAATACAATGCATATAAAAACCGGAAAAAAATTAGGAAATATATATTATTGGGATAAGGTCGCATTTCCAGAAGTTTTTAATTTACTGCTAATTTTGGTTAAAAAATCTTTACGATTATTACTGTTTTATTTTTTATTCTTTTAAAAACGTGCAATAAACTGAAACCAATTTTTTTTTAAATCATATTTGTATGAATAAAATTACATTTAATTACACAATACATTTAGTTGCATGTAGTGCGTAAATTACATTTACAGTAGAACGCCGATTGTCCGAACAAGTCCGGACCCATCCTAGTTCGGACAAATGGACAGGCAATTTAAGGGATGTTATTGACTATACTAAAACCTTCACACGTTATCTAAGCTTAGGACTTGCAGCACAAGTTAATGCTGGCATGTTTAAATTTTTTTCTCTCTCTCTCTTTTTATCATTTTCTGAACTCCAGAGATTGTAATTTAAGCGAAAAAGCTTTTGATTGTTGCTTGCTTCAACGAAGACATTCTTTTCAATGCTTCCATATCTCTCATTCTTCTTAAATACGTTAGTTGAATAGGATCAACGTTCTTCTGCCGTTCGAGCCATTTCGTAGCTGTTTTCAAACATTCAAAGGCTTCGTTATGGGATGGACCTGGGTTATTTTCAGAGCATTCGTTTTCATTTTATTCAATTTCTTTTTCATCATGAAACTCATGATCAATCTCATTGTCACTTAAAATGCATGGTCATGTAAGTCACTATTTAACCACTCGTTAGTTTCATTTTCTTCATAGCTTAGTATTTTCTCCATCTCTTTTATTGTTTTACATTCATCATTTTCTGATCCACTATCGGTTTTTTCTTTATTCAAAATTTTATCCCAAGACAATGGATAATTGGGAGCTCGGTTTAAAAAAATTTTGGGAGAAATAGGCTGTTCGGATAACTGTAAGTTCGGTTGATTGGAGTTCCGATAGTAGGCACGCTTCTGTAGTTACTACTGTTACGAAATTTATCATGTACTGGGAAACAAAGCCTGTTGCTGGAGTGAAATCGCACTTTCATCTTCTCTTCCAACATCCACGCTGACAACGAAAAATTTAGAGTGATCAAGCTTTTAAACATTAATATCTCTGCATAGAAAACAAACATGAAAACTTTTTTACTACGTATTATTTAGGATTGGGAGTAACAGATATTATATATATAAGATTTAAGCCAAGATGAATGTTATAAAATTTAAGGAAAACTAAGTCAATAAAAATACACGAAATTTTTTCAAAAGCATCGATTATTAAGAACAATAAACAACTATTCTGAGGGAAAAAGAGTTCCTTAAGGGATTTTGCGTCATAGAATATCATATAATCAACCAACCAACCAACCTGAGGAGAGAGAGAGAGAGAGAGAGAGAGAGAGAGAGGGAAGAAAAAAAACAGCTCCAAAAACGTAAACGCAAAAAATAATAAATGGTTTCCGAGATAACGAACTGAAATATGTGACAAGATCAAACACAATTATATCATAGATATACATTAATGAAAATAAAATTGAACATGCATGCCGCCGTATGGTAACAGTTATTTTATTAGGAAGTTCAATTTAATTAATTGCTTTGTGATCAAGAGCATTAACGCAGTTTTGCCCAGACAGAACGAATTTCCTTCTTTTATTTATGGATTTGTATCTCTTGTAAATATTTTTGTAAATAAAGTTTTGTTAACTGTTAAATTTAAATTTGATTTTTATTTTATTTTACTTTGCATCATGTGTTAATTATTTTATTTAATAGGTTGCTTTACTGCTTGGAATATTTTTGATATTGCTAACTCATTAAGGAGTTAATTCAAACCTCATAAAGTAGGGATTTCCGCAAAAAACAATACAATGCTTGTTTTAATTGCGAATTATTAATTTTAAAGTTTTAACCAGAAAATCTTTACTGTGAAAAAAGTGAAGTATTAAAGTTTGGAATATAAATATAATTATGTGTAACCAATTTTTTGTGTAGGTGTCATTTTTCTTCCTAGCACCTTCCTTATACTAGATTAATTTTAACCCAATTATTCTAATTGGTAAACAAATCATATCAGATGTAAATTTTTAACTGGTCGAAAAATGTTGGAACCAGGGATCTCTTGGCTGAAGCCGCCAATGCTCTACCATCTCAGCTATCTCGCACGAATATGGTGGTACCTGCGATTTCTTCTGTTGAGCTAAACCAGATTTCAGACCAGATGCTATAATCAATAAGGTTAGCTGGGTGAAAAAGTTCCACCAGATTCATCCGAGATAACTCAGATGGTAGAGCATTGGCGGCTTCAGTCAAAAGATACCTGGTTCGAATCCTGGTCCGTACATTTTTCGCTCAGTTGGAAATTTACATCTGATACCTCCCTTATAGTTTTTTTATTTTAGGTGTGATATACAAACGCGTTAAGGTGTTACATACGTTCTCAACTTTCAAAAAAATTATATTTTTGTTTCTGACGGAAATTAAATCTTTATAGTGTGCATGATTATGGTAAAAAATATTTAAAGTGATATCTCAATTATTAAGAAAGATATGAGCAAAAAATGTGAGCGTGCGCACATCAAAATATATTGAATTCTAAAACTTTCAACGCGATTTTCTGGAATGTACATTTTTCAACATGGGCAGCGTGATAACTTGAACAAATTTTAACATTTTTGGATAAAATTTGCGCTTATCTACGCATAATTAAATTTTCTAAAGGTCATAGAGCCATTTTTTAAATTTAAATTTTTTATATTTTTCTAATAATTTAAAAAGTCAAAATTTTAAATTAGAAATGAATTTTTTTTTTCACAATAGCGCATCTTCCTTATTTTTCAAAAAAATGAAAATTTGAAAGAAACTGAGATGTTAATATTTTGTTTCTTTCTTCAGGAAGTTAGGATGATGTCCATGGAGCCCAATTTTTTTGGTATAGATCAATGCGACTGCAGTTTCCGTCGTAATATGTGACCAAATTTAACAAGAAGAAATATTTTTAAACGCTTGAATCAATGAAAAACAACATGGAATTATTAACAATATGTATAATAACCACATATAATGATGTATATATGTATAAATGTAATGTATATATGTATAATAAACAGACTAGGCTAAATAATGCTGTAAAAATGATAAAGTATGTTTATTTAGATTAATGAAAGTTTCATCGCAGAAAAGGCGACATTTTAAAAATCATTCATGATAGAAATATTTTCACAAAATTTAAAAAACAATAACTTGATAAACAATGTCACGAGACATGCATAATGAAAAACAGTGCAAACATAAAATAAAATGAAATTGGATATCTGTGAGCATGGATTAATTTTTTAATATTGTTACTAAAATTGCATAGCGTCTCTTTTCAAATTTTAGGTAAATCAAGGGACAGTGAATCATTGCAAATATTCTCATTGCATAAAAATACCTCTATTTATTTCCGGATAATGGATGGTAAATAAAATTTTGATGCATAAATTATTCTGCTATTTTTAAAATCGATCAGTAAAGGTTCTTTGCAGCATAATTTGGCCAAAGCTGTGGTTTTTCTGTTGTATTTGATTGAGATTATGCAGCAAAGAACCTCTACAGATCGATTATAAAAATAGCAGAATAATTTATCGATCAAGATTTTATTTACTATCCATTATCCGGGAATCAATAGAGATATTTTTACGCAACGAGAATAATTGCAATGATTCAGTGTCCCTTGATTTACCTAAAATTTGGGAAGAGATGCTATGCAATTTTAGTAACAATAATATAAATTAATCCACGCTCACAAATATCTAATTTCATTTTGTTTTATGTTTGCATTGTTTCTCATCATGCATGATTTCTCGTGATATTGTTTACCAAGCTATTGTTTTTTAAAATTTCTGAAAATATTTCTATCATGAATGATTTTGAAAATGTCAACGTTTGTGCGATGAAACGTTCGTTAATTTAAATAAAGATTTTTATAGCATTATTTAGCTTAATGTAATTATTAGTTTTTCAATTAATTTCACTCCCTTCCTTAAATATATATATATGTGGATGTGGCTTGCGGTTCCCAAAACAATCTAAACCACATCCTGACCACAGTAAGAGGTGCAGCTAAAATCCCATGAGAACTGACAGAGTAGACAAATTCTATAAGACAATAAACCTGATGAGTGAGTAATTCTGAACCGCAACCGGAGGGCTAAGGTTCGATGTAACGTCAGAGTTGTTCTGCGGACTGACCTGGTAAGACGTACCCGGTCAAGCTTCCGAAATATATTGAATGCCGGTAAACTGCCGTAAGAAATTCCCCCCCCCCATCCCCCTAAGCCCTGTATATAGTTAATGTGCTCTGTAAATATAATCTATGCGTTAATCAAGACATTAAAACGTGATTATTTCTATACTACGAGTGTTCAAAGCCTTTATCACCAAAGTTCGACCACAGTCCATCCCACCTATTCTACATATATATGTCAATTTTTCGCTGCCGAGAGAGTATGTAAGCACTTAAACAAACCCCTACCACTTGCCACACTATGTCACACTTTGTAGACCACCTTCCCTTCTCTTGAAATGTGACGTAATTAATAGGTGAACTCTTATTACTTTTTTTTAATTTTATCAAAAATTTTTTTAATTCTTATCTTATTTTAAAATATAGCTAGTTGGAGGCAATCTTATTTTATTACTTGTTTTAAATTGACGAGTAGAAAACATTATTTTCATTCAAAATTTGGGAGTAAGAAATAAAAAGAAAAATAGAAAAGTTGCGGGGAGCTAAGAGCTTTTTGAGATACTGCGTTGAAATATATCCTTTTTTCGGAACAGAGTTGAAAGAAGTTTCAAAGGTTTCATGGACAATTTTTATCACTTCTAATGGAAATATTCTCTATCCTCATAAAAAATATTTATAGCTTAAGGGAAATTACGGTGTTCAGTTCTTTTCCTTATTAACGAAATAAGGGAAGTTGAGATAATAAAAGACAAACGAGGTAATAACAGAATTATTATTATTATTGTATAGAGAAATAAATGATATTTTGTAATGAAATGTTTAATAAACAACTTTCATAAAACTTTGGCAATTTTATTTCAAAATTTTGAAGCCAGTTTTCAGTGTTAAATCTTTTTAACCAATTTTGCCAAAATATTTTTACCTCTTACTATATATAGTGTTATGAAAGACTGGCCTTTAAACTTTCATATAAAAACTATGTTAAACTAAATGATGTTATAAAACATACATTTAAAAAATGAAAACAGGTTGACAGATTTAAAAAATAAATTTTTATTTTTGAGTTACGAAGGCTAGAAAAATCATTTCCTGAATTATACAACAAATTCTCTTTATTTGTCTTAGAATTTAATAGATTTATTTATTCAAAATATGAAAGGTACACACATTAAGTTATTAACTATAATAAGTAGCTAAATATGAAATTTTACGTAGGCTGATACAAACAAACAATAAAAGATTCCTGTCTCTTATTACCCAGGCAGTAAGGTAAAAGTAGTAATAAGAAATATTGCTGAAAGTTTGTACTTGAAAAAAAATCTTTTAACAAATTACAAAGTAGAATATGGATTAACATCTTAGTCGTCTTTTTCTAAAAATTGACATTTCAATTATAAGTAAAATTTTAACCTATTTTAAATTGCAAAATATTTTTCTGAAAAAGTTTTGAATTGTCAGTAGTAGTTAAAAAAGAATATGTTCTTAAAAAAATTATATTTATTTATTAATAAGTTAATAATAATGTTAAGTAAAAACAACATTTTAGCATATTTTTTAGCAAAATTATTTGGGGATATTTATGCATCTATCCACGTTTTATTTTACAATTAATTTATCGAAAAAAATTTACATTATGTTACTGTAATATTAAAATAAATAAATATTTCTATCACATTTTTTATACGTGAGTGGTTCAATAATTATTGTCCCTAGTGTATAATATAAAATATTTGTACTGCGATAATTGATGTGGACTATCGAAGCCTAATGTCTTAAATGCCTATATGCTCAATTTCAGAACCGTAGTTGCTATATTAACATAGTTTTGGAAGGAGGGGTGAAGCTTTTAAAGGTTAAAGACCTATTTTTGAGGGAGTTTTTAAGGAGGAGGGTGAGGGTGAAATGCTGGTTTGGAGCTTATGAGGCTACATTTGTGACGGTGGATGAGATGTGGCTACATCACTATGATCCCGAGTCCAAATGACAGTAGTTACGTCTCATCTTCATCTACTACCACAAATCTAGCCCCATAAGCTAAAAATCAGCCTTTCACTTCATCCCCCCCCCCTTTCACATATATAGCAGCTACGGTTCTGAAATTAAGCATATAGGCATCTAAGATATTAGGTTTCGATATCCCATAACAACCATCGCAGTACAAATATTTTATATACATTAGGGACAATAATTATTGAACCACCCACGTATATACCACGTATAAGATCAAAAACTTTTTTTAAACACCATGACCATAAATACTAGGATTTTGTTTTCGTAAAACCTACTTGTCTGGCTAATTACATTATTTTAGAATTCTATAGTAAAAAGTATTTTTAATCATTTCATACCAATAAAAAATGAATAATAAGAATAATAAAGAGATTTTGAAGATATTTTTGCAATATCATAACATTAGGGATACTGTCACCGTTACGTCTTTTGTAATTTTGAACCTGTATAGAGGTATTTTTCTGGGACAAGTTCTAGTGAATATCAACATTTTCGAGGTAAAAGTTGGGAATTTTTTCCTTATTTCACGTTTTTAAGTTAAAGTTTGCTTTTAGTCAACACTGGATCTTGACTCATTCATTCGTAAATGGGAGTTTATCAACTATCAGTCATTATCCTCGTGATCATCATCTACAGTTGTAGATTATTTATATAATTCTACTGTCTATTTATATTGTCAGAATGCGTGTTATTTTCTCCAAGAAAATAATCGACCACAATAAAACCATTGGTTCGCTAGTTCCTTGTTTTGTTTATTTATTTATTTTTCTATTTATTTATTGTAAATGCCAAATTCTTTTTAAGTCTTGATTTGGGGAATTTTTTTTAACTTAAATAAGTTAAATATTTTTTATAGCGATAAATGGTAAATTCAAAGTTTAAAATTTACTGATTTGACTAGAAACTGAGTTGGGGACATTTCAGAAAAGAAAAAAAAAACCCACTGATTTGAGGAAAATTTCAAAACTTTTGGGAATAAAGACTTTCGACTACATCGCAACATTACAGAACAAAATATCTTAAAATTTCACACATTTTACATTTGAGTACAATTTTATAACATAAAATCACACGAATAACTTAAACCATTCTTAGATGGCATACATTTAAATTATACGTAATATATTTTCTTAAAATTAACAATATAATATATAAATTTCTAAACAAAAGAACCAACAATTTGAAAATGTTCAATTTAAAATAGCATTGAAACAAAAAGTGTATTATTCCAGGCATTACAATAATGTAAAGTCATTGTTTGAATAATATTTATTAGCCTCAAAATTTATAATAGTTGCAACTATTAAGAATTATTTAGATCCAGTAATTTTTACTTATTTATAGAAGATCCGTTCTCTTTTTTTTTTCATGATACTTCTTGTTAATTGATAAAATTTGCCATGGAGAATCTTTAAATGAATTTTTACTTTCTTCTGTCTAAAGAAAATTTAAGCGTTTTAGGGATCAGAGATCCCGGAAAATATGTTTATACAAAATGTCTGTCTATCTGTCCACGTGTCCGTATGTCTGTATATCCGCTTTATGTCATCGAAAAGCATATGAATTTATGCATGGAATTCAACCAAATTTTTTGTATATGTTTTTTGCTGTGGCAAGAAGCTGTACCTTGAATTTGGAAATATTACGCGGAGGGGGGCTATGTAATAGCGATTTTTGTGCCATATTCATTATTATACCATCGAAAAGTGTATGGATTTATGAATAGAGTTAAACTACATTTCATATACGTATTTAAGGCTATGAAAAACAGATCCCAAAAGAATTTGAAAATATTCTGCCAGAACAGGACGCTGTAATAGCGCTTTTTGTGTAATTTTCTCAATTTTTCGTAGTTCTGGTGTACATCAACGGCTCTTGCAGCGACGAGAATTTCCCATCTTGCTAAGCCGGCGTTTCGCAAGTAGCTGAAGTACAATAGAATAACGAAAAATATTGATTTTATTAGTTTTTCGTTCATTTCACGAAACCTTTATCGTCCCCCTTCTCTGTCTGTCCGTCTGTCTGTCACAGCGTTCGTACGCGGAAACTATTTAAGTTACAGACTTTTTTCTTTCTTTCTACATAGTTAACTATTACTACATAGTTAACATTTCTACATGAATACTCCCTTTCAAACTCAAAATCATAAAATTCTGAAAAAGTTATGTTATTTTAATTAAATAAATTAATGTAATGACATCATATCATTTTTTGCTATTTCAAAACACAATTTTAATTTCAACCATCTTTTCGTGAATTCGGTAGTCCTGCGATAGTGTGTTTAATTTCTAAACGAAAGGTCCCGGGTTCGAAGCATGTCGGCGGAAGATGAAATTTTCAATTTTTCACATTTAATTGTCTGATGGATTTAATTAAAAGAAATTTCGTATTTTTTAGCCATTTTACGGATTTGTTGGAATTTTAATAAATGTTAACATCCTTTTTTGTGCCATCAAGTGCGTGTTTGGAAAGTGAAATAATTAATATGGATTTTTTTGGAATAATTTTAGCATTTTAAATATGTTTTAAACAATTTTTCTTTATATTAAATTTAAAATTTATATTTTATTTATTCCTCCGCTAAATTTTTGAAATTTCTAAATTTAAAAATATTCGGATTTTTTAATTTTATTTAAATAATTTTACTTGGATATTTTGAATTTGGTCTAAAAATACTTTTTAAATTATTTTTAAATTAAAGATAATGGTACTGTCATTTATGTAACGGATTAATAATTAGAAATTAACAATTTTTATTTATTAATTAGGGATAAAGTGTTTTAAAAGAGATATTAAATGAAACCCTCTGTGCGGTTAGCGATCACACTTACCCACTTGTTAAATATTATCATCAATATTAACTCGTTTTTTCCCGATAAGTAAAATAAAACAGAAACTTAACCCTTCACTGCACGATTTTTTTTTATTTTTATGAAAAAAATTATTTGAAATCTATATGTCGGTCTAGTAATGGGAATGATGTAAAAAAAATAATAACATTTCAGTTAAAATTTGATATTTTATGGTGTGTACCATTTGTACACAATTAGGCTTTTAAAATGTTGTATTGCGATATATTTTGAAACTAAATGAGCTTAAAATAATTAATTTTATCTTCTTAACATCCTGCAACTTTTTTATATTAACATTTTTAAGTATTCAGTAAAAATAATAAAAGTAAATTTTACCTTAATAGCTTGATCGATTTTTTTTTGTTTTGTTTTTGTTTTTGTTTCCGATGGACAAATTCTATTTTTTTGTGAAATGAAGCCATCTGACATGGGCAAAATAAGTGTTATTTCATCCTTTGTACTGTTCTTGATCAGGGACAGAGATCATATTGGGCAAATTTGTGGCACATAATGAGAATTACACTGTTTTTAGGTATGTGCCAGATATGGCACGTGGTGCAGTGAAGGGTTAAGGTGAAAATCAAAGTTGGTGTGGTACTGAAGTAATAACACTGAAGGATTAACATGCGTAACAACTTTTTGAAATATTAACATATATGAAAAAGATTAAGGTTTTGCGATTCGCACATCCGACTAGTTATTTTTAGAATTCCATGAAGCTCCATCATATGTTTAAAACTGAGAAATATATATATATATAATTTTTTAATTCACCTACATTTTTCGAGGTAGAAAAATGAAAAAAAGCGTTTAAAAAGCACAAAGACAGTTATAGACAGTTTATTATGTTGTTTATTTATAAAAGTAGAAGCAAAAACTAAAATATAATGCACAACATAAAAAATTATTAAATGAAAAGAAATAACAGAAGAATATTCTCATATATAAAACTTAGCCATTTCGATCAAATTATGTTTTAACTTAGTCGATTATTATTATTATTGTAATTGAACGAGTACAATCATTAATGCTTTGAAAAAATAGGAGAAGAACCATTTCTTAGAACTTTTTCAACATTAATTGATTTTAATTATAAGCAAATTTCAATACACATTTGACATATATTTTGCAATACACATTTTTAGAAAATATATAAGCAAAAGTACCCAATGTTCTGTAAATTACTAATGCTATGTACAGTGCATGAGATTTAAAATAAAATTATTGATTTTAACTAAGCTTTTCTCAATAAAAACAAGAAGGATAGTGTAATTATTCTGTGACAGAAAAATAAAAAATAAATGTAAATATTTTTCCCTATTTTCATAAAGGCATTTATTTTTAGGGGAGAATATGAAAAGAAAATAATGAAAGAGTTTAAATTAGCATTGTTATTTATCATCACGTGGCTGTCACAGTAATTTTAAAAACTGCTTTCTTCTTCGGGGGAACGGAAAGAAGCTATAAATTATTAAAGGTAATGAAACAGAAAAAAATTAATGTAAACTTGACTATTTAATACTTATATTGTAATTATATATAAAATATATATATGTGTATTAATTTTTTTAATGTACGTAAATAACAGAGAGATAAAATTGCGCAGTATAAAGAATGAACATATGCTTTATTCTTTTTTTTTTCCATTCAACTCTTGTTTTATAAACTGAGATTACATCTTAATCTTGAAATGTTTTACTTGCATTCAGACAATAAATCTTTAATACAGTACAAAGTCTAAAGTTCGGGCATCCAAAGTTCGGACCTTCCTGCGGCAATATTCAAGAAAGGAGGGAAAATCAAAATTGTTGAACCAGCAAACAACAACAAAAAAAAAGGTCTAGAAAAAAGAAGCTTTATTTCTAAATCAGAAATCATGCTTATGTACAGAATAAAAGAAAAATCTCTTGATGAGAAACCTACGTAAATAAAGCAGCGCACGTTAACTGAAATGCTCTGCTCAACAAGCGCAACACGTTTTGAAACAATTACAAATTCATTTTTAACGGAAAGATGTAAAATTGGAAGGCTGACTATGGAAGCGATTTGGAATCGAACTGTGTTTCCCATTTTTTGATCAATAAATGACCTATTGAGTTATAAGCGACTTGGTCACGCGACAAAGACGTATTTCGCCCTCTCTTGAGTGGTTATTCTTCTTTCGCGAGGAAATTTGGTTCAAAGTGCCCGCTTAGACACTATTTTCTGAAAGATCTATTACGTTTGCAAAAAAAAAAAAAAAAAAAAAAAAAAAAAAAATGGAAAAAACAGTTCTATTGCATAGTTTCTGAACAACAACACCTTCTAGTTTCATGCATTTCCGAACAAAAAATAAATTAAAACTTATGTCATAAAGTTGCCCTTTTGGATTTGAGAACAGCTTTAAAGAAAGTTTTTTCTGTTTAGTTTGTTATGATTTGTTTAATGAAAATGGTTGTTTAATTTAGAATTAAGAACTGTTATATGCAATTTTTAATATATGAACGTCATATTTTGCCTTTTTAAGTAGTAAAATTATTTTGTTCTTTTTATTGGAAAAGCAGTATTTTTGATGACCCAAAATTCGAAAAAATCCGAAGTTCGGTCTTGGTAAAGTCCCGAGGTTTCCGGACTTTTGACTTTGTACTATATATAGTTTTTACAAGAATATTTTAAAATTTCAATAATAAAGAACGTTAGAAATGCATCGTTGATTTCAATTGACTGTTTATATTTTAATAATGGTACCTTTATAGTTCATACACGCTAGAAATATCAACAGACATTTTTTTTTCAAATCTGAACTAATTTATTCTTATATACAAAAACACGAGTGTGCAGTCGAAGCGTCGAACAAAGCAATCACATGCTTTCTCGTACACTATAGAAAATATCGAGGTGTTTACATTGTTGTAAACTTTATATTAAGAGATACTCTTTAAACCTTTACAAAAATGAAACTGAATAAAACTGTAAATATTAAGAACTAATTTTTTAAAATTTTTCATTATTGAACTGGATTCATTAACCTTTTATCTACTGATGGTTCTTATAAGTACCATTAAAATAACTTGTTATAAAATTCATGAAATATTACTAATACAGTTTAGAATGAGTTATAGATGCGTTATTTTATCTTGTTCCAAAAGCATTATTGGTTACGCAAAAGAAAAAAAATTAAAAGGAGGATTTTTTTTATTTTTTTTTATTTGCATTTTTTCAGCTTTCTTGGCGTTGGAAGGGGGGGGGGGGTTCAATTCGGAAATATTTCTATATTTCTATAGTAAGAACATTATATTTGTACATTTCCTATTTCTACAAAATAATAAGAAATATATTTAATATAAAGATTTAAATGGGGTTATAAATATTGCACTAAATCCCTATAAATTCAAATTTAATGAATCTTTCTCAATCCTTCTAAAATCCTTCCAAAATTTATTAAATGATTATGTAGATCTTCTAATGTAGTTTAAACAATTCACGAAAAATGCTTTAGAAGATAAAATTTCCATGAATTCATAATTCAGTACATAAAGGGTTAATGAGTCAATGAATATCGACTTATTAAAAAATTGAATTTCACGGATTTTTTTTTAAGGCTCTGATACATGTGATACATATGATAAGGCTGTGATACACTGGATATAATTTTTGGAAAAATATGGCCTAAGGGCTGTTGGAAGGTCCTATATCTACCATGTTAAATTGATGTACCTTTTCTGAGAAATTGTCAAAGATATTCACTTAAAAATTTTTATATACAAAATAGGAATAATTCCTAATAAAGTCAAATCAATTTTATAAACAGATATTCTTTAGTGATTTTTTTAAACCGGAATAAAAACCATTTTAAATACCAAAAAACTTGCATTTTTCTAAAGAAAAACTTTTTAATAAAAATTTTGTATATATGTTTATAAAAAAAGCTCACTTCAGATTGATCAGAGGATATGTGTAAAGTATTCAGGCTAGATTACAAACAATAATACGTATTAGTTTCTATAAAAAAGGTATATCGAACTTAAAAAAAAAAAAAACATTTTCAGAAAATTCAATTTAAATTTTATGTGTGAAATGTTTATGTATAATGAAAACAAACTGAATTACTTTTTTTTTTTTTTTACTTCTTATTGTTGTAGAAACAAAAGTACTTTTCGCAAAAGAAAAAATGAAAAATTCAAAATATTAAAAATTTCTTTTAGAAACGACTTTTTTCACGAATTATTTCTTCCAACTACCATTAAACCATCTTGAATATTATGTCACTGTTTACAAAAAATACTTACTGAAAAGGTACTTCTACAACGTTTAAAGAACTTTAGAATATTTTCAAACAGTTCTGTATAATTTCATCATTGATTTTATCCACATCATTTAGAAAGTGAGTTCAAATGAAAAAGTCCTATATAGTTTCAATACACTTACGACAGATATAAAAAATTCTATTTCATCAGTTATTCAAATTTAATTTACTTATAATCGTAAATTACGTTAATTTGAATGTTGGTGAAAATTCGTCATTCGTACAACTCATGATATTTTTATAATTAAAAAGAATTTATGATGTACTGTCGTGGAAAAATAAAAGTAAACACCCCTACTAAATCCTTAACAAATTATCGTAGAAGAAAGTTACTGGTACCGAACGATTGGAAATAAAGTCTACTTTTAAATGATGTATATAAAATTTGCTTAGGAGGCCATCTACATATTAAAATGAACCCAAACTACATTTTTTTTCAATGGCAATACCCAATTTTAACAAGATATTTCAAATCTTCGGTTCAAACTATGCCTAGACACCAAATTTCAAATCATTCGAATGATAAGTTTTTGAATTATAAACATTCAAATTTTAGTGCTTCTAATGTTAAATTACATTTTCATATTCTTATTAATATCGCCTGAAATTATATTCCTAATGAGCTAAAATTTTGTGTAGCAATAATACTAAAATACCCAAACCTAAATACGTTGAATTTGCAATTTTTATAATTTTATGATATGAATTATAAAATTAATATTCGAAAAAATTATGAATTGCAACCTACAATTTTTTTGATGGATTTAGATTTATTAAGTCCTGCTTTATGGAAATCCAAAATTTCACATTTTTCTTCAGAGTAGTTTTCAAATTATGCTTTAAAAACGGCAAAATGGTGGTTAAAGGGGCCGTCTGTGGTAGAAGTGACTAGGTATTTCGAAACTTCTTAGGCTATCCTGTAATATAGCAGTCTTCAATGACTGCTTGAGTGGCGCTTAAGATGCTTTGATCAATGAGGGGGATCTCTCGGTCAACAATGGAGTACCGAACTTCAATTTGTTTAAAGCCCCTAAAATAAACAATTAAATTTAAAAAATAAAAAAACGCGACTGCGTAAAAAGCGAACTAATTAATTATTTCTCATCAATGTGAAACAATTTTTTTTTTCATTTCCTACTATTAGCTCACACTCTCGCTTGTTCGAATTTTCAATCGTTAATAAAATACTTATTATTCATCCAATCAAGCTCAAATAATTTTTTTAAACTTGTAGTGGATGAGACTTGATGTTAAGCCAGATATTTTTCAAATATTAATTCATTAATTAAATTAAATTAATTAACTTTCAATAATCGAGAGAGTCCCTTTCTTGATCAAGGTATTTTAAGACCTAGAGAGCCCTCTTCTTGATCAAGGCATTTTAAGTGCCACTCAAAAGGAAAGAAGATTGGAGAATAAAATTTCTCTTATTGACCTAATAGTCCAGGCAATAGAGACCGTATATGGGCTCTACCTAGCAAAATTCATGGTAGTTCTGGAAAAAGGCTTACTATATGTTTTTGGGGTCGCTGAATCCGAATTTTTAACTTCCCACCAAAATTTCCCCCAGCAATCACCCCAAATTTTGGTAAAATGCCCCCCAAAAAAGGTTTTTATTAAAAAAATCAATTTTTTTATTGTTTTAGGGGGAAAATATCTAGAAATTCAGAAAGTAGACAAAATTTGCAACAAACTAGATATATGACATTATGACTTAGGATGAAGGGAAAGGGGGGATCTGCCTCTGAACATGCGCGCGGTGCTGCGTGAACTAAGTTGCGCAATTCCACTTAACCACTCACATGTTTACATTCGCCTTCCCATCTCCCCTTCACACTTTCTCTATAAGGTTTACTTTAAGTTTTTTGGGTCACTGAATCCGAATTTTTAACTTCCCCTCAAAATTTACCCCCCAAATAGTTGTTTTTAACAAAAATTTCTTATTGTTTTAGGGGAAAAGCATTACGAAATTCAGAAACTAGAGAAAATTTGCAACAAATAGGATACATGACATTATGACGTAGGATGAACGGGGAGGGTGAGGGCTGCCCTGAACATACACTGCGGCGCTACGTGTACTAAATTATGAAGTCCAGGCAATAGGGGATTTTATCTGGCAAAATTAATACTAGTTCTGAATTTCGACTCACTTTATGTTTTTGGGGTCACTGAATCCGAATTTGTAACTTCCCACCAAAATTTCACCCGGCAACCCTTCAAAAAATTGATTTTTTGAAAAAAATTGGTTTTTAAGAAAAAACGCGCGGGGAATGTTCCGAGGCAGCCCCCTCTCTCCCCGTTTATCCTATGTCATAATGTCATATATCCTATTAGTTGCAAATTTTGTCTCATTTATGAATTTCGTAATGCTTTTCCCCTAAAACAATAAGAAATTTAAGTTAATAACAATTATATTTGAGGGGTTTCGGGGGGGGGGGATTTTGGGGCTAAGTTAAAAATTCGGATTCAGCGACCCAAAAAACTTAAAGTAAACCTTATAAGGAAAGTTTGCAGGGGAGGGCGAATGTAAGCGTGTGAGTGGTTAAGTGGAATTGCGCAACTTAGTCCACACAGCACCGCGCGCATGTTCCGAGGCAGACCCCCCCCCCCCCCCCCCCACCTCTCCCCTTCATCCTAAGTCATAATGTCATATATCTAATTTTTTGCAAATTTCGTCTACTTTCTGAATTTCTAGATAATTTTCCCCTAAAACAATAAAAAAATTGATTTTTTTAATAAAAACCTTTTTTGGGGGCTTTTTACCAAAATTTGGGGGGGGGGGGGGTTGCCGAGTGGAAATTTTGGTGGGAAGTTACAAATTCAGATTCAGCGACCCAAAAAACATAAAGTAAGCCGATTTCCAGAACTACCATTAATTTTGCTAGGTAAAATTCCCTATTGCCTGGACTATAAGTAAGAATTGACTTAAAATATTTTTTATTATATTACTTGTTTATATTACTTACCTATTTTTTTATTTACTTGTATTGATGACTTTTAAGTTGTGTTTAACTGTTAGTTCCTATCTATAAACTCTGTGTTGACGAGGTCTATAGATGTCTATCATGGTTAGAGTTGCAGTAAAGCTAGAGATCCACAATACATACACAACTTCCAGGTCGTATAATATTTTAACGGAGCTTCTGACTGTAAAATAGTCAATGAAACATTGTCTTCATTTTAACAGACCTATCCAATGATATGCCACCCAATAGGGTGCGTAAATTGTTTATTCGTCTCTACCGCCATTTTGTATTTTACGGCCGCCATTTTGAATTTATAAAAACAAAACCTAGCCTATAACCATCGAGCCGTTAAGACGAATTGATAGAGACCTCATTAAAATACCTCAAGCCGTTGGGATGTTTCGAGGGTATAAAGAAATCCACATACACAGATACGCGTAAAACACATAACCCTTCTTTTCAGTCGGGTAATAAACTCGTTTTAAAATAATTAATTTCTCAAAAACGTATCGTACGAATTGCATAAAAATTTGTTTTTAGGGTAATTTAAGGGTGTAGAATTCATTTATGCTGTCAGAATTGTGTACTGCTATTGAAACCAACAAAGTTATGGTTCGTTTTAATATGTAGAAGGCCCCCTAAGTAAATTTTATATACATAATTTAAAAGTAGACTTTATTATCTGTCATGTGGTACCAGTAACTTTCTTCTACGATAATTTTTGCAGAGCTAGTAAGGGGTGTTTACTTTTTTTTCCACGACTGTACATCAATAAAACCTCAAATAAAAAATAACGTGTTTAAACTAATATTTATTTACGAAATGAATCAGACTTAGATTATATCCATTATACTTTAACTTATCAATATAATAAAAAGAGAGACAAGTTAAATGGTTTCATGGTTATTTTTTACTAGAACAGTATTCTTTGTAGTGGAGTATAGTGGAATGGTATAGTGGAGGAAATTTTGAAAAGTATAGAAAAGTATAGACATTTTGATGAAGGAAAAAATACATGATGGAAATTCCCAGAAAACTGTCGAAAAAAGGTAACATTATGAGTTATTTTTTGCCAGTTGAAATTCATGTCCAGTTTGTCAGAAATGCATTTAATATAAACAGACAACCAGTACATGAATTGTTATTATTCTAAATTGGAACACACCTATGAGGCATTTCCTCTACCAAGCAAGGAGTATATTTTGTTCGTCTATGTTTTATATAAAAATCTCATGTTTTTACATTCGGTAGTTTAACGCTGCAGCTATAATTTAATTTAATATCGATACAGTATGTTGCTAATTGTCGGGTAAGTATCACTTCATTGTTGATATTATAAAATTATTACATGGCATATGACTAGAAATCTGATAAGTCTGGAGCTAAACATTTTACTTTCTTCTCTTTATTTTGTCATTTTTTTTCTAACAGTACAGTATTTTTTTCAATTTTCTGAAGATTTAATAAATGGAACGTCATAAATGAAAGTAAATGTGCAGTAGAAATCCATGAGGGATTTGTAGATCAAGAAATTTCGACAGTCAAAGATCCTTATTTCTTCTAAAACATCTGTGCTTAGGAATGATTTTTTTCTTTACTTAAGAGATCAAAATCCTTTTCTTTACGGTTACAGAAGAAATCATCCAAAAAATCTTTAATCTCTAGACATCAATCTTCCTGATTCTGGTTTAATTCGGAGAAACATGATGCTGGGAAAAGGCTTTGCAGCATACATAGACTAATTGCCAAAGATTAGATGAGAAATTTCAAGTACCGCTATTTGACATGAAGGATTTGACATGACAAGGATGTAGTTTCTTTGAGTAAAGCTTTGAGTGAAATTGATTAATTAAATAATATTTTTCACTAATACTTTTATGTTTTCGAATAAAGTAGTGCATTTTATTGTTTTATATGGAATTATAAGAAACGTTTATTCAATCATTAAATTGAATACAATTCTTTCTACTTTGATTATAAAACTGAACAAATTTAAGAGCAATTAAAAAAATAAGTTTTTTCTGGTACTCTGCCTGCATGTTTTTAACTTTTCATAAAATGCTCACATATGCAAGGTGTCGGCCCAAATTGTCGATTTGGGCCGAAATCGACAAAAATTGTCGTCGGCCCAAATTGTCGGCCCAAATTGTCGGCCCAATTCGGCCGACAAATTCAGATGGATGAGAATAGGTACGAACAGGATGAAAAATTACCATAGAAACTAGGGTCGCAGACAACTTATTTAGCCACATATACAGGGCGTTTCATCTTAACTGAACTTGAGTGAATTTTGAGAAAAATAAAAACATTGCAATGAAAAGGCAACGATATGTACGTTGTTTTGTGTGAAATGTTATAACATCAAGAAAAGTTCTGGAAAAACAGGGGGCTCAAGTAATCGATGATATCGTATGAACTGGTAATCGCAGTCCAAAATGTGGCGTGTCAAGTGCATACTACTGGCGCGTATAATGAACACTTCTGCCACTTTTTTTTATATTATCACATTTACAACAAAGGAAAGAATTTCTATTAATAGTTTTATTGTAATGTACTTCAGTTTTCTGAAAGTTATTACCGTCAACCTAAATTGAATTAAGATAGAACACCCTGTACTTTTGATTAAACATATGGTTTATTACATGTTCTAAGGTAATTTTTCAACCTCTTGATGCCAACTGTCACTCCTCTGAATTTATCGGTCGAATTCGGTAACACCCTGTATATTTAAAAATTTAATATTGATATCAGATCATCTATAAAATTATCATCCCGCTTAAAAATAAACAAAACTACAAAAAAAAAATGTTTTCTTTTGGAAATCAAACACATAGACGTCTTTAAACAATTTTCTCCTTTATTAATACATGGATACACAGAGTGTATTTGAACTGGTTATACACTAGTGTGCAAAACTTAAGCAACATTCACAAAATGCTTATTTTTGAATACGTGAATACTCAAAAGAAAATTCTATAAACAGCAAGTGTAGAAAATATATAATATCCTAACCGAACAGCCACTCAATGTGAACTCTTTTTGACACCACAAATGGTCACAAGAGTCACAGTCACTACAATGAACTGAAATGTGATATCTTTCATTCATCTCATTCTTACATTCACTTGGTCACTCCATTGAGAATAAAGTTAAAAAATGCTATAAAAAGTGATAGAAAATCTTTATTAAGATTGACGATCGTTTCGTTGCCCAAACGGCAACATTTTCAAAATCATTCAACGATAGAAAATATTTTCACATAATTTAAAAACAATAAACATAGTAAACAATGTCACGCGACATGATGCATAATGAAAAACATTGTAAACATAAAATTAATTTAAAAGATTAGATTAGCTATTGGTGAGCAAGGTTTATTGTTTTTAAATTATGTGAAAATATTTTCTATCGTTGAATGATTTTGAAAATGTTGCCGTTTGTGCAACGAAACGATCGTCAATCTTAATAAAGATTTTCTATCACTTTTTATAGCATTTTTTAACTTTATCCATTGAGAAGTTACTATGAGTGATGAATTGTAAAGAGTTATGAGGTTATTTTACAATGAAGTTACCTTGTGACTCTCCTGTGACTGTCATTTGGAGACCCCAATTGTAAAGTCCTCATGATAACGGCTTTATGACGAGTTCCCAAGTGACAGTAAATGAAATCATCTGATGACATTTCCCTGAGGAGTGCAATGCTGACTTTACAGTAGAGTCTGGGTCATCTGAAAGTCACCACGTGACTTTATTGTGACACTATTTGGTGACCCATTGTAATGCAATGCTCACGATGACTACAAAAAATACTCTTCATATGACAGTCACATGAGAATCACAAGGTGACTTCAATGAAATGTCACCTGGTGACTCATCACAAATAACAGTCACGGTGATTTCTCAGCGGAGTCACCATACGCCGATCATTTGAGAGTAATAATGAGACGAATAAAAGATGCCATATTTCATTTCACCGTAGTGACTGTGACAATTGTGACCATGTGTAACGTGAACAAGATGTCACATCGACTAGCTCTGCTGTAGGGATATTTCCCTTTTGAATTATATTATTTGCTTTTGAGTATTCACGTATTCAAAAATAAGCAGTTTGTGACTGTTGCTTAAGTTTTGCACACGAGTGTAAAAACTGTAAGGGGCGATAATGCATGTAAAAAAAATTGTATAATAAACCAGGATTATAGTGTGTTTATTCAATCAAAAATGTAGGATGTCTCATATTAAAGCTAACTCATATGTAAGTTGATAACTGTAACAATAATAGATATAATTTAGCGAAAACTTCAACAGCTTAACTTTGCCTTCTTTGAAACGCCATAACATCAAGGGGAGTTCTGGAATTGCACCATAATTCGATTATTGACCCCATACACACTGCCAGCTATCTTCCGAATTTTGAAGTGTCTATCGCTAGTTTGGTTTGAAAGTGGATGATGAACATTTACAGCACTTTTTGTGATTTCAGCACAGTACGTATAAAACGAAGTACGTTTTGAAGATTTCTCATAAAATATTTCTATTAATTTTAGAGTTTGATCGAAAAACCGTGTTCATCAGGGAGTGAGATACTGTATACTTTTGAGGGAACCACTGGATTGCAACCCTGGTTCCCGATACATGCTTTCGATATAGTACTTATAATCATTTCGGATACATCTTGTACAGCCGTGGAAAAAAAGTAAACACCCCCCACTAACTCCTCAATAAATTATCGTAGAAGAAAGTTACCGCTATCGAACGATTGGAAATAAAGTTTACTTTTAAATGATGTATATAAAATTTGCTTAGGGGCCATCTACATATTAAAACGAACTGTAACTTTGTTTTTCAATAGCAGTACATAATTCTGACAGCATAAATTAACTCTACACCCTTCAATTAGTCTAAAAACAAATTTTTATGCTATTCGTACCATAAGTTTCCGAGAAATTAATTATTTTAAAACGAGCGTATTTTAAGGGCTGTATCCAAATTGAAGTTCGGTACTCGATTGTTAACCGAGAGAGCTCCCTTCTTGATAAAGGCACCTTAAGCAGTCAATTAAGCCTGTTAGATTACAGGATAGCATAAGAAATTGCAAAATATTTAGTCATTTCTATCACAGGCCCCTTAAACCATCATTTTGCTTTTTTTAAAGGATAATTTGAAAACTACTTGGAAGAAAAATGTGAAATTTTGGATTTCCATAAAGCAGAACTTAATAAATCTGAATCCATCAAAAAAAAAAAAAATTGTAGAATGCAATTCATAAATCGTTTTAATATTAATTTCATAATTCATAATTCATATCAGAAAATTATAAAAATTGCAAATTCAACGTATTTATGTTTGGATATATTAGTATTATTGCTACACAAAAAATTAAAACATTAGGTTCATAATTTCAGCAATTATAAATAAAAATATGAAAATATAATTTAACATTAGAAGCACTAAATTTTGAATGTTTATAATTCAAAAACTTATCATTCAAATGACTTGAAATTTGATGTCTAGGCATAGTTTGAACCACAGATTTGAAATATATCGTTATAATTGGGTATTGCCATTGCAAAAAATGAAGTTTGGATTCGTTTTAATATGTAAATGAACCCTAAGCAAATTTTATATACGTCATTTAAAAGTAGACTTTATTTCCAATCGTTCGGTACCAGTAACTTTCGTCTAAGATAATTTGTTGAAGAGTTAGTAGGGGGTGTTTACTTTTTTTTTCCACGACTGTACATATTTTCAGAACCTTTATATATATATATATATATATATATATATATAATTATATAATATATATAAAATTTAAAAAATTACCATTTTCAACATTGAATATGTCAAAATGTATATGTTTTTAAAACACAATTATTGGATTATTGAAAGATATAAGTATGTTCTTTCATTTCATATATTTAGAAAATTAAATGATCAGAATTAATATTTATAGGGAGCTTCAACAATCAGATTTTCGTGGAGCAGAAAATAGGAATAACAGCTTACGTACAGGATTACAAAATCAATTAATTTCAGGTTCAGTTTATGCAAACTAACATGAAACGTATGTTTTGAAAATTTCATGAAAAAATATTGAGAAGTTTTTTAGATATCCTGCGCGTTATGCCCAAAAACGTCATTTTGGGAAAAATGATTCCATAGTTTCGGAAGCACCGTTTCAGCTCTGAGTAAGTATAATTATAAAAGACAATTCTGTTCTAATGGGAATTTCGATGAAACAATTATATTAAAATATTCAGAAAAGATAGGAGTTTAACGTATCTTAAATCTTTAAAATTTTGAAAATTTTAAAGATTTAAGAGCCCTGAGAGCCCTGAAGTTTTTAGTTTATACTGAATTTGTAACAGAAATATCTAAAGAATATTTCAACTCTTCTACTAGAGTATTATGCCGTAACGTAATTTGATAAGTTTGAAACTGGTTATGAAAACAAATTTCTGTTTATATGTTTTTGTGTTTTTATTCAACTCTAAATGCATTTTATCTGAAACTTACTGTAGATCTTTAACTGACTTTCTACAACTGCAGACATTTTCAAGATTTGGGCTCAATTTATATATATATAACGCATAGTTTAATTGGCAGTTTAATAGACAGTTTAATAGACACAGTTGCAGTCTTTATTTAAATGTAACATCTACAAAGTACAAAGACAGAATGATTGCAGATACAATGCACGACTTGTTGAAACATCTTTTTAAACATATACACGGAATCAATTACGTAAGGAGTGATTGTAATTCTTAATCTAATATCTGTAAATGAATTGTTGAATTTTTATTTAAGAAATGTTAAAAACGAGGTGTTTCTAGGAGATCGGATGTAGAAACAGACAGCAGGAATAATTTGTGTCTAATGTTCAAGAAATATTTAGATTTTATATGGATAGAATGAGTCGCCCAATGAACTGGTCACCTTATCATTAAAACAATATCTTTGTGCTCCTAAATAAGGTAACTGTACCTGTAGTAGACACTGTGAAGATTTTTTTCGCCTATGTATTTTGATTGTACAGTTCTTAGTTTTTCTGACTGCTACAACATCGAGTGTTCGATATCTCAAACAACTCTTTCAGTACCTGACTCTGCTGCAAAAGTAGCTACTTTAAACAGTTTTCTATACAATTTTTTTTCGGATGTCTTAAAATTGCATAGTGGTAGACACGGGAAATCCAGCAGTAAACACCTGTTTGTTCCAGAAGTGGACGGCTGAGAGCTCCAGTAGTGGAAACATAGATATTCTGAGAAAACAAAGGGTAAAAAAAGGTGCAATCACTCACTTTAGAACGTCATGATATTGATTGTCGTTTTAACGATTAGGCATTGAGTTATCATCATTATGAGTCTTCTTAGGTATTCCGTTATACTGATCGCCGTATTAGCAAATTATAAGAGCGAATGTGAGCTAAGGCTACGCTTTTGACGGCAGTGGAAGCTTCCATAATCCCACGCACTTCATATTGTATAGAAAGTATGTACTAGTGAACCTCAATGCATATAAATTTCATTATGTTTGAAATATTGTAAAATTATCAAAAGGCATTGCAAACAATTTTTCCGCATAGCATATAAGCAAAAGAATTATTTAAAATTTCTTTGTAAATGAACTATAAATCTTACATACTCTGTGTTCCATAGTGATCGTCCTATGGTAAACTTCAACTGCATAATGTGATAATCTAAGCATATTTAGGAGAGTTAGAGCGCGAACAAACAAATAAAAGAAGAGGCGGAAGGACAGACTAAAAAAACAAAGTCATAAATATTTTTTAACTATGTTCGAAAGTTTTTAAAAAGTCACTGTGAGATTTAAAAAATCATATGAAAAGATAGTGAACAGGGGTGATCACTGCTGGTCACAGTAATATTTCGGGTACTGTTAGTGGACACAAAAAGTGTAACTGGTTAACGCGAAATTCAAAAATAAACATAATTGATATACATATTCTGTATACTAATTTTAGTCATATAACAGTCATCAAGAAAATTGCATTAACCTAAGCGAAAAAAAATTAACCTAGTTTTTCCTATTTTAAACAACTTTTTCAAATTGTCTCACTGTTCCAGTGCAACTGACGTCGCACTGGAACTGAAGTATTCATATCTATATAGCTCGAAGCCTTAGCACTAAAGTACTTTACCATAAACCCGTGTATGGTTCGAACAGCTGCGTGAATTCCAAAGCCTATTATTTAAGTTAAAAAAATAAAATGTTCACTACGGTTATGGAATAACATTCACCACTGGTGCAAATACCATAGTTATCAAACAAATTGCTGAAATTAATTTTACGTTTTAATATTCGGGAAAATACAATTGATTCAAGTTTTTCAATTACCCTAGTTCAACACTTTTCAACTATTCATACATGAGCGTCATATAATAATAACATTTCAGTTCTTATGAGCGTAAACCTGTTTTAAGTTACATTTACCACTCGAGTAGATTACGACATATTGGGATTTCTAGTATACACAATACATTAGCTTCTGTTCATAAATCTATGGTTGGAATAATCAAGCTTCCAGCAGGAAAATGAAGTAAAAAAGACAGTCCAATAAAAGTTCAGTCTGTTCCATCTGTCGTCGAACTCCGAGAGAATTATGTAGGGATTTAAAAAGAAGCAAATCCGACTTTTTAATATCTGGAAAAATAAAGTGGAGGAATTACTTAGGCTTAATGCTGCCGGTTGTCTTCGGAAATAATTTGAACGTATCGAAGCCTTATGGATAAAATGTTTATATAAGACATATCGACATAAATCGCGAAATTTTTTCTGCTTTGAATGAGAGTATTTGAAATATACAATTTCATTGTACATGGGGATTCAAAATGAATGGGATAAAATGAAAACATACCTGTGACTGCTATAATTGGTTTATTTTTGAAATACGTACTACACGTGAAACTATAATTTTACAAATTTATGAAAACATTCGATGTAGGATGGCAAATGTCCTTGTGATAATTCAATTCCTGCCACACATTTAAGTTAAACATGTTACTTATACGCATCTTTAATTACTGTAAGTCCGGAGGAAGTGGGGGCACGAACACTTTGCCCTATACGTCTGAAAAAATAATATATCGCACCGCGTTAGATCTGTGGATCTGGGCAGCCAATAAAGTAATGGCACATCATTTAACCCAGCACGGCCAATTCAGCCGATGACGTATATGATTTTTGTGGTATTCACGTGCGTCGTTATTCCAATGCGGTAGAGGACCATCCTGCTGCGGCACGACGCGCGACGTGTTGATTTTGTGGGACTTCGTACAAACGTTTCATGAAAGTTTTACACCACTTCATATTTTACAGGTGGTCGTCTCCTGCTTTAGCCATTGCACAGGCAAGTTCCTCAAACTGCTTCATGCATCTTATGATGTTGTGACGATGAGGTAGTTCTTTAGAAGATTTGGTCCGAAAATGTCCCTGAACGACGACAACCAATGAAGGTTTTGCGTATATGTACACTAGAGAACACACAATAATCTTTCGCTTGCGGGGATGACGCCATTTGGAATAAGAGGGCCTCTAGTGGCGATTTCGATAATAGCAGACATTTCTTTGTTGTCAGATAAAACTTGCATAGTTGTACTTTTGCGCTATAGTTTTAATTTCTAATTAAATCCAATAGAGCAATTTAACGTTGTTTGCCTTTTTGTCCCAATCATTTTGAATCATCCTGTAGCTAGCTTTTAGCTGCTCTTTTCTCTTTTTATTTCCTTTTGCTATTATGCTAATCATAATATTAGAAAAAAAATGAGAGAATGCTAATCTCGCACGGCTTTCGATAGGTGTTTTTTTCTGAAAAACATTTCCTACTGTTCGAATATAACCAAAGTGGAATAAACTTAGAGATACTCAGCAAACCTGTTCGACAACGAACATAAGATACGAAGCAACTAAATAACATTCAGATAAAAGTTTTCTACTGTTTTAAAACAAATAAAATCACATTAGTACGTTGAAGAGCATTTTTCTGAGCCTCAGCAATCTATCACCAATTGTTCAATATATATGCGAGCGTAAACAAGCGTACCCATTGCAGTAAAAACTTACTAAACGTAAAGTTTACATGTTATATTTTAAAAAAGTTATATTTATTTGCTTACATATACTTTCGTCATATCTTTGTTTCCATTTTCTATCCGCGACTCTTACAAGACTTTACAAAGGGGGTAAGCGAAACATATATATTTATTAATATGATATGAGAAAGATAAAGGTTTGTGAACTACTGAACAGCATTGTAAGCCTACTTGATTTTATGTACCTCTTATTATCTTTTATAATTTTTCTATTATATATTTCTTTGTATGTGTTTCTTTTTTTCAATTAGCAGAACCAGCCATCAATATTTTTAGTCGAACCAGATGTTCTAGCTTATGAGCACTTCATCATTGTAAAAAAATTAGCATTTTAACGTAATTACGAATTACGCGAATTACGGCCTATAATTTTCTTATTTTATGAGAAATTTAAAGCTTACTCATATTACGCCCTTTTTTTCAGTTTATTATTAACCTCTGGTGATGTCAGGAAGATGGGCGTCTTTTCAAACTTCAAAAGAATATATACGGACAAACACTAAACGCGCCGAATTGTTTTAAGTTACATTTTCCATTAAGAAAGGCATATGGTGATGTAAATTTAAGCATGTGGAATGCATCTAAATTAAATTATTTAAATAAAAAAGTTAATTTTTGCTTTTTTATTTTCTCCTATAATTTCATGTCAAGTGTGTTTTAAAATTACCGTGCTTATTGTCCATATATTTTCCAGTACTATATGGGACTATGGGAAAAAAGATAAATATATATTAATCATGATAGTACAAACTTAAATGACAGAATACAAATGTAATGATTTAAACTTCATATCATAATTGAGTAAAATAACTTTTTATAATTTATCCAATAATTATTATCAACTATTTTTTTTTTTTTTTTTACGAGTTTTGTCACCGCCCTTTTTTTTCTCCCCCCCCCCTTATCTTACAAGTTTTTCTCTGACATTTTGGTATTTTCTACATGTTGTGAAAAATGGCGTCAATTATAAAAAAATGATTTTTCGTAAATTTAAACCTGATATCATAAACAAGTCTCGACACTATCTTCAACAAATGTAAAAATGGAGATTTATTATTTAAAATCACATTTTTATTTTATTGAGAAAGCTATTAATTCATTATACAAGCCGTCAATTTTACTTTGAAAGGAGTAAAGTATCAGCTAACACATCCTTTTTATCATCGAAATTACTGATTCTTAAAATCTTTAACCTAAAAGAATCCATCTTATTCAAGCGGGCTTAATTCAGCATGTCAAGATTTTGAAAACGGATGCACATGATACCTAAAGCTAATTGAGGAAGATTTTGTGGAAGTTTTTAAATTTAGTGATGTGATAACAGGTTACGGTTGTTTCCTTTTATCTTTCCGGAGCTTTTTGGAAAAAGAGTAAAATATTCTATTAAATAAAAGACATTTAATCAATGAAGATTTTTTTTTTTATCATCTAAAGGAGAAATTTAAAATAATATAAATGTCTGGAGAATTTTGTTTTTGATGTTGACTTTTCGTGAGAAATAATACGACTTTTAATGATTTATTAGCAATAGCCAGTGAATGCTATGAAAGTTATTGTACAAAAAAGTAACTGAAAAAAAAATGAAATAAGAGTTTAAAATTTGAAAAAGAAATATTTATGTTTATGTGTATTAATATACTGATATATGGGATAAAATTTTGATAAATTATGGACATGTACTATAAATTTATAATAAGACTAATTTTATAAAATTTTTAAAATAACAAGTTGCGCAAAACACCTAAGAAGTTTTTTTCTGACAAGTTAGAATTTTACACATGTCATGAAAAATGGCATCAAACACAAAATCTTGATTTCTCAATTACTTAAATCTGATACCACAAATGAATTTCTACACAATCTTCAACAGATGTAAAAATCGAGAATAATTATTTATAATTACATTTTCCTTTCATTGAGAAAGCTAGTAACTCATTATAAAAGCTGTCAATTTTACTTGAAAGAAGTAAAGTATCAGCTAACACATCCTTTTATCATCGAAATTATTGATTCTTAAAATCTTTAACCTAAAAGCATCTATCTTATTCAAGCGTGATTAATTCAGCATGTCAAGATTTTCACAACGGACGCGCATGATAACTAAAGCTAATTGAGGAAGATTATGTGGAAGTTTTTAAATTTAGTGATGTGATAACAGGATACGAAATGACATGATTCCTTTTATTTTTTGAATCTTTTTGGAAAAGGAATAACATATTCTATTAAAAAGTACATTTTATCGATGAAGAAAAGTTTTTTTTTTTTTTTATGAAGAGGAGAAATTTATGAGAATATAGATGTCGGGAGAATTCCATTTTATACATATTAGCTATAATAGTGCTAACGGAAATGACAGAAAGCAAGCAATGATTTAAAAATAGTTTCATAATTAAGTAAAGTTACCGTTGATAATATCAATTAATTATTATGAAGTATTTTTTTTTTTACGAGTTTTGTCCTGCCCCGTCACCTTTTCTCCTTCCCCTTTGTCTTAAAAGTTTTGTCTGTGACATTTTGGTATTTTCCACATGTTATATTGATTTTTCAATCATTTAAATCTGACATCATAAATGAATTTCGACACTGCCTTCAATAAATGTAAAAATGGTGAATAAAATTTTAAAATAACATTTTCTTTTAGTGAGAAAGCGATTAATTCATTATACAAGCCGTGAATTTTACTTGAAAGGAGTAAAGTATCAGCCAATACATCGTTTTTATCATCGAAATTATTGATTCTTAAAATCTTTAACCTAAAAACATCCGTCTTATTCAAGCGTGATTAATTCAGTGCTTCAAGATTCGATTTTTTTTTAGACTTCCGGTTTTAGACAGATTTACACGTTTTAGGGGTCAGAGATCCCAAAAAACATGTTTATAGAAAACGTCTGCCTATCCGTGTGTACGTACGTCCGTGTGTCTGTCGCCATTGTACCATCGAAAAGTGTATGAAGTTATGCATAGAAGTGAACCAATTTTTTTGTTTAAGTTTTTGGCTATGGCAAGCAGGCCATTCCTTAATTTGGAGAAAATCCGCCCGAAGGGGGCGCCGTAATATCGATTTTTCTGCCATTTCCAATATTGTACCATCGAAAAGTGTATGAAGTTTTGTGAACAAAAAATTATTTTGTATGTTTTTGGCCATGGGAAGAACATCTTCCCTGAATTTAGAAATATTCCGCTGAAAGGGGGGGACTGTAATAGCGATTTTTGTGTAATTTTTTTTTTAATTTTTGTAGTTCTATTGTACACCGGCGACTCGTGAAGCAACGGGAGCTACCCATCCTTATAAGCCGACCATTCGAGAACAGCTGATATACAAAAGAATAACGGAAAACTATTGATTTTAATAAATATCATGATCGACATTAACTTGTTTTTACTCCGATTAATTAACTGCAGCAGAAATTTAAGATGAAAGTCAAAATTGATATAGTATTGAACAAATAAAAATGAAATATTGGCTTTTGTAACAACATTTTGAAATATTAAAATTTATGATATAGAAGAAAGTTTTGGGATTGGCACATCCAACTAGTTTAATTTAGTGATGTGGTAACAGTATACGAAATGACATGTTTCAGTTTATTTTTCAGGTTGTATTTGGGAAAAAAATAAAATATTCTATTAAAAAGAAATACATTTTATCAATGGAGATTTTTTTTTTCGTCAAAAGGAGAAATTTAAGAAAATATAGATCTCTGGAGAATTTCATTTTATATACAGGGTTATTCTAAATTATTCGTTAGGTTTTAAAAACACTGTGTATTAAGAGGTATACGATCTACAAAGTCGGGTGATATGTGACAGAATACACACATTCACCAAGTTTAAAAACCCGCCTCGTCATTCACATGCAGGAACGCATCATTGCTGCTGTGACGAACATTAACAGAAACATGGTATTGAACGTATGGATGGAACTGGATAACCGTTTATATGTGTGCCGGGTGAGTAAGGACGCAGACGCTGAACATTTGTATTATGTACCAGAAATTTGGTGAGTGTATGTATCTTTCCATGTATCACCCGTCTCTGTAAGTCTTACACTGTAAAAAAAAAAAAAAAATCCGTTAAAATACAGAAATTGTACTGGCAATCGAGACGCCAGTACTATTTCCGTATTTTAATAAATTTTTTCCCATAAATTTTGTGAAAAAACGGAATTTTTTTTCTGGAATTTACGGGGGAAATTCCGTTAAAATACGAATATAGTACTGGCGTCTCGATTGTTAGTACAATTTCCGTATTTTAATGGAATTTTTTTACAGTGTATACTTGTAGCCCGAACCTTGTCTTTTGAAACCCGAGGAATAATTTAAGCTAACTTTATATATTAGGTATGATAGTAGTGCTTGAAATAACAGAAAGTAATGATTTAAAAAATGTAGTAATTGAGTTAAATTGCGGTTGATAATATATCCACTAATTATTATCAACTATTTTTTTACCAGTTTTGTCTCCCTCAACCACCTTATCTCCTTCTCCGTTGTCTTAAATGTTTTTCTTCTCACATTTTGTTCTCTTTCACATGTTATATTGATTTTTCAATCACTTCAATCTGATACCATACATAAATTTCGACACTATCTTCAAGAAATGTAAAAATCGAGAATTATTTAAAATCACATTTTTCTTTTATTGAGAAAACTATTAATTCATTATACAAGCCGTCAATTTTACTTTGAAAGGAGTAAAGTATGATCTAAGACATCCTTTTTATCATCGAAATTATTGATTCTTAAAATCTTTAACCTAAAAGCATCCATCTTATTCAAGCGAGCTTAATTCAGCGTGTCAAGATTTTGAAAACGGATACATATGATACCTAGAGCTAATTGAGGAAGATTATGTGGAAATTTTTTAATTTAGTGATATGATAAAAGGTTACGAAATGACATGATTCCTTTTAATTTTCTGAAACTTTTTGGAAAAGGAATAACATATTCTATTAAAATTTTAATTCTACTTTTCTAATTTTATCAATGAAGGAAAGTTTTTTTTTTTATGAAAGGAAGAAATTTAAGAATTATAGATTTCCGGAGAATTCCGTTTTATATATATTAGTTACGTTAGTGCTAACTGAAATAACAAAAAGCATGTAATGATTTAAAATTAATTTCATAATTGAGTAAAGTTACGGTTGATAAGATCTATTAAATTTTATTAAGTATTTTTTTAACGAGTTTTGTCCTGCCCCGTAACATTTTCTCCTTCCCCTTTATCTTACAAATTTTGTCTCTGACTTTTTAGTAATTACCACGGGTTATATTGATTTTTCAATCACTTAAATCTGGTACCATACATAAATTTCGACACTATCTTCAACAAATGTAAAAATCGAGAATAATTATTTAAAATGACATTTTTCTTTTATTGAGAAAACTATTAATTCATTATACAAGCCGTCAATTTTACTTTGAAAGGAGTAAAGTATCAGCTAACGCATCGTTTTTATCATCGAAATTATTGATTCTTAAAATCTTTAACCTAAAAGCATCCATCTTATTCAGCCGAGCTTAATTCAGCGTGTCAAGATTTTGAAAACGGATGCATATGATACCTAAAGGTAATTGAGGAAGATAATGTGGATTTTTTTTAAATTAGTGATGTGATAAAAGGATACGAAATGACATGATTCCTTTTTTTTCGGAAGTTTTTTGAAAAAGTAGTAAAATATTCTATTTAATAAAAGACATTTAATCAATAAAGATTTTTTATTTATTTATTTTAAGAAGTTTAAAATAATAATCTAGATTTTTTTTCTGATGATGACTTTTCGTGAGACATAATGTGACTTTTTATGATTTATTATCAATGGCTATTGGGCTAATGAGTGTTATCAAAAATAACTAACAAGTAACGAAACTGAAATAAGAGTTTAAATTTTTAAAAAAGAATTATTTATGTTTATGTGCAATAATATAGTGATATATGAGATCAAATTTTGATAAGTTATTGTCATATGCTATAAATTTATAATAAAATAAATTTCATAAAAATTTTACAATGACAAGGTGCGCAAGATATCTAACAAGATTTTTTCCCCCTTGCAAGTTGTTATTTTCCACCTGTAATGAAAAATGGCATTAAATAAAAAATATTGATTTTTTGATCATTTAAATCTGACACAATAAATAAATTTCGACACTATTTTCAGAAAATGTCAAAATCGAGAATAATTATTTAAAATCACATTTTTCTTTTTTCGAGAAAGCTATTAATTCATTATACAAACCGTCAATTTTACTTGAAAAGAGTAAAGCATCAGCTAACACATCGTTTTTATCATCGAAATTATTGATTCTTGAAATCTTTAACCTAAAAGCATCCATCTTATTCAGGCGAGCTTAATTCAACGTGTCAAAATTTTGAAAATGGACGCACAAGATACCTAAAGCTAATTGAGGAAGATTATGTGGATTTTTTTTAATTTAGTGATGTGATAAAAGGATACAAAATGACATGATTCCTTTTTTTTTTTTCGGAAGGTTTTTGGAAAAGGAGTAAAATATATTCTATATGAAAAAAAAAAAAAAAAAATGAATTTTTTGATGAATTCAATGAAGTCGATTCTTTGAAGTCAATGAAGATTTTTTATTTATCTAAAGGAGAAGATTAAAATACTATTCTGGAAAATTTTGTTTGATGATGACTTTTCGTTAGGCATAATGTGATTTTTTATGATTTATTAGCAATGGCTAATGAGTGTTATAAAAAAAATGCACACAAAAATTACTAACAAGTAACGAAACTAAAATAAGAGTTTAAATTTTTAAAAAAGAATTATTTATGTTTATGTGTAATAATATAGTGATATATGAGATCAAATTTTGATAAGTTATGGTCATATGCTATAAATTTATAATAAAATAAATTTCATAAAAATTTTACAATGACAAGGTGCGCAAGATATCTAACAAGATCCCCCCCCCCCCCCTTGCAAGTTGTTATTTTCCACCTGTAATGAAAAATGGCATCAAATAAAAAATATTGATTTTTCGATCATTTAAATCTAACACCATAAATAAATTTCGGCACTGTTTTCAGAAAATGTCAAAATCGAGTATAATTATATAAAATCACATTTTTCTGTTTTCGAGAAAGCTATTAATTCATTATACAAACCGTCAATTTTACTTGAACAGAGTAAAGTATCAGCTAACACATCGTTTTTATCATCAAAATTATTGATTTTTGAAATCTTTAACCTAAAAGCATCCATCTTATTCAGGCGAGCTTAATTCAACGTGTCAAAATTTTGAAAATGGACGCACAAGATACCTAAAGCTAATTGAGGAAGATTATGTGGAATTTTTTTAATTTAGTGATGTGATAAAAGGATACGAAATGACATGATTCCTTTTTTTTTTCGGAAGGTTTTTGGAAAAGGAGTAAAATATATTCTATATGAAAAAAAAAATAAAAAAGATGAATTTTTTGATGAATTCAATGAAGTCGATTCTTTGAAGTCAATGAACATTTTTTATTTATCTAAAGGAGAAGATTAAAATAGTATTCTGGAAAATTTTGTTTGGTGATGACTTTTCGTTAGGCATAATGTGATTTTTTATGATTTATTAGCAATGGCTAATGAGTGTTATAAAAAAAATGCACACAAAAATTACTAACAAGTAACGAAACTGAAATAAGAGTTTAAATTTTTAAAGAAGAATTATTTATGTTTATGTGTAATAATATAGTGATATATGAGATCAAATTTTGATAAGTTATGGTCATATGCTATAAATTTATAATAAAATAAATTTCATAAAAATTTTACAATGACAAGGTGCGCAAGATATCTAACAAGATTCCCCCCCCCCCCCTTGCAAGTTGTTATTTTCCACCTGTAATGAAAAATGGCATTAAATAAAAAATATTGATTTTTCGATCATTTAAATCTGACACCATAAATAAATTTCAACACTATTTTCAGAAAATGTCAAAATCGAGAATAATTATTTAAAATCACATTTTTCTTTTTTCGAGAAAGCTATTAATTCATTATACAAACCGTCAATTTTACTTGAAAAGAGTAAAGTATCAGCTAACACATCGTTTTTATCATCGAAATTATTGATTCTTGAAATCTTTAACCTAAAAGCATCCATCTTATTCGGGCGAGCTTAATTCAACGTGTTAAAATTTTGAAAATGGACGCACAAGATACCTAAAGCTAATTGAGGAAGATTATGTGGAATTTTTTTAATTTAGTGATGTGATAAAAGGATACGAAATGACATGATTCCTTTTTTCTCGGAAGGTTTTCGGAAAAGGAGTAAAATATATTCTATATGAAAAAAAAAATAAAAAAGATGAATTTTTTGATGAATTCAATGAAGTCGATTCTTTGAAGTCAATGAAGATTTTTTATTTATCTAAAGGAGAAGATTAAAATAGTATTCTGGAAAATTTTGCTTGATGATGACTTTTCGTTAGGCATAATGTGATTTTTTATGATTTATTAGCAATGGCTAATGAGTGTTATAAAAAAAATGCACACAGAAATTACTAACATGTAACGAAACTGAAATAAGAGTTTAAAATCTGAAGTAAAATTATTTATGTTTATGTGTAATAATATAGAGATATATGAGATCAAATTTTGATGAGTTATGGGCATGTACTATAAATTTATACTAAAATAAATTTCATAAAATTATTAAAATGATAAAGTGCGCAAGATACCTAACGAGATTTTTTTCCCTTGCAAGTTGTTATTTTCCGCCTGTAATAAAAATGGCATCAAATAAAAAATATTGATTTTTCGATCATTTAAATCTGACACCATAAATAAATTTTGACACTATTTTCAAAAAAAGTAAAAATCGAGAATAATTATTTAAAATCACATTTTTCTTTTTTTGAGAAAGCTATGAATTCATTATACAAATCGTCAAATTTACCTCAAAGAAGTAATTTATCAGCTAACACATCCTTTTTATCATCGAAATTATTTATTCTTAAAATCTTCAAACATTTACATCCCAAATTATGAATTCATAAAAATTTCATCTTCTAAAGCATTTTTCGTGAATTTTCGAAACTACATTAGAAGATTTACTCAATCATTTAATAAATTTTAGAAGGATTTTGCCTATTAAAATTAATTAGTTAAATTTCAATTTATAGGGCTCCTGTGCATTATTTATAACTCCACTCAAATATTTTATTTACAATATTTTTAAAAATATTTTATAGAATTAGGAAATGTACAAATACAATGTTCTTAAAATAGAAATATAGAAATATTTCTGAACTGAAAATCCCCCCCCCCCCCTCCCTCCACTTTCAACGTCAGGAAAGCTGAAAAGATACAAAGGTAAAAGAAATCATCTTTTAAAATAAATTTAGGTTTTGTGCAACCAATAATGCGTTTGTAACAAAATAAAGTAAAGTAGCTATAACTCATTATAAACTGTAATACTATTAATCGATTTATTAAATTAATTTTATAACAAGTTATTATAATAGCACTTTAAAGTACCGTCGGGCATAAAGGGTTAACCTAGAAGCATCCATCTTATTCAAGCGGGCTTAATTAAGCGTATCAAGATTTTGAAAACGAATGCACATTATACCTAAAACTAATTGAGGAAGATTATGTGGAAGTTTTTGAATTTAGTGGTATGTTAAGAGGATACGAAATGACATGATTCCTTTTATTTTTCCGGAGCTTTTTCGAAAAGTAGTAAAATATTTTGTTAAATAGAAAACATTTAATCAATGAAGAATTTATTTTATTTAAAGGAGAATTTAAAAATATACATGTCTGGAGATTTTGTTTTTGATGATGACTTTTCGTAAGACGTAAAGTGACTTTTTATGTATTATTAATAATGGCTAGAGAATGTTATAAAAAATAATGCACATAAAAATTACTAACAAATAAAGAAAATGAAATAAGAGTTTAAAATTTGAAAAAAAAAAAAAAAAAAAAAAAAAAAAAAAAAAAACTTATGTTTCTGTGTAATAATATACTGATATTTGCGATCAAATTTTGATAAATTATGGGCATGTACAGTAAATGCATACTAAAATAAATTTTATAATTGTTTTTAAATAAGAAGGTGCGCAAGACACCTAACAAGTTTTTTTTATGACAAGTCGTATTTTACACATGTCGTGAAAAATGATATCAAACACAAAATATTGATTTTTCGATCCTCTAAATCTGACACCATAAATAAAATAATCTACTTTCAAAAAATGTAAAAATTGTTAATAATTATTTTAAATAACATGTTTCTTTTACTGAGAAAGCTATTAGTTCATTATACAAGCCGTCAATTTTACTTTGAAAGAATTTTTATGCGATGTCTAACACATCCTTTTAATCACTGAAATTATTGATTCTTAAAATCTTTAAACTAAAAGCATCGATCTTATTCAAGAGGGATTAATTCAGCGTAACAAGATTTTGAAAACGGACATACATGATACCTAAAGCTAATTGAGGAAGATTTTATAGTAGTTTTTTAATTTAGTAATGTGATAACTGGATACAAAATGACATGAATCTTTTTGTTTTCAGATCTTTTTGGAAAACGAATAAAATATTCCATAATATATATATATATATATATATATATATATATATATATATATATATATATATGTATATATTTAATCAATCAAGAAATTTTTTTTCATCAAATGGACAAATTTAAAAGAATATTCATGCATGGAGAATTTTGTTTTATATATATTAGTTATGACAGTGTTAACTGAAATTATAGAAATCACGTAATCATTTAAACTTGATGTCATAATTGAATAAAGTTACTATTGAAAAATTATCCATTAATTATTATAAACAATTTTTTTTACGAGTTTTGTATCCCCTCCCCACTTTTTCTCCTTCCCCTTTGATTTAAGAGTTTTTTCTCTGACATTTCATACTTTAGCTTAGATATTTTTCACAAATTATATTGATTTTTCAATCAGTTAAATCTGACACCATAAATAAATTTCGAGACTATCTTCAAAAAATGTAAAAATCGAGAATAATTATACATAGAATTTCATTATTCTTTTACTGAGCTATTAATTCTACAAGCAGTCAGGTTTACTTGAAAGGAGTAAAATATCAGCTAATATATAATTTTTATCATCGAAATTATTGATTCTTAAAATCTTTAACCTAAAAGAATTCATCTTATTCAAGCGGGCTTAATTCAGCGTGTCGAGATTTTGAAAACGGACGCACATGATATCGAAACCTAATTGAGGAAGATTGTGTGGAATTTTTTTTATTTAGTGATGTGATAACAGGATACGAAATGACATGATTCCTTTTTTGATTTCGGAAAATTTTTGGATAATAAAATATTATATAAAAAAGTATATATTTAATCAATCAACACATTTTTTTTTCATCAGAAGGGGAAATTTAAAAGAATATTGATATATGGAAAATTTCCTTTTATATATATTAGTTATGACAGTGTTAACTGAAATGACAGAAATTACGTAATGATTTAAACTTAATGTCATAATCGAATAAAGATACTGTTGAAAAATTATCCATTAATTATTATCAACTATTTTTTGTTTGGAGTTTTGTCTCTCCCCCGACTTTTCTCCCTCCCCTTTGTCTTAAAAGCTTTTTTCTCTCGCATTTTGATATTTTCCCCATGTTACATTAGTTTTTCTATCATTTAAATCTGACACCATCAATAAATTTCGACACTATCTTCAACAAATGCAAAAATGGAGAATAATTATTTAAAATCAAACCTTTCTTTTATTTATTTATTTATTTATTTATTTTGAGAAAGTTATTATTTTATTATACAAGCCGTCAATTTTACTTGAAGGAAATAAAGTATCACCTAACACATCCTTTTCATTATCGAACTTATTGATTCTTAAAACATTTAACCTAAAAGCATCAATCTCATTCAAGCGAGCTTAATTTAGCGTGTAACGATTTTGAAAACGGACGCGCATGATACCTAAAGCTAATTGAGGAAGATTATTGCGGATGTTTTTAAATTTAGTGATGTGATAACAGGACGCAAAATGACATTATTCCTTTTATTCTTCGGAAGCTTTTGGGAAAAGGAATAAAATATTCTATGTAAATAAATAAAAAAATTAATCAATGAAGAAAAGGATTTTTTTCGTCAAAAAGAGAATTTTTAAATATTATAGACGTCTGGAGAAATGTGCTTTTGATGATGACATTTTTGTGCGACATGTTGCGTCGCATCTGGATTTTTTATAATTTTTAGTAATAGTTAATGTTATCAAAAATGTTAATGGTTAGTGTATTTTATCAAAAATAATGTACACAAAAATTACTATCCAGTAAAGGAATTGAAATAGACGTTTAGAAATTGATAAAATCATGTATGTTTCTATGGAATAAAATATTGATATACGTGATCAAATTATGGACGTATTATAAATTTATAATAAAATAAATTTCGTATATTTTTTGCAATGGCAAGGTGCGCATGACACCTAAACTAAACTTTTAAAACTTTTATTGTAAGTTGAATCAACTTTTGGTTACTTCACTTAAACTTATTATAAATCTTCTTAATATTATCTACAAATTTTATATTGACAGGTTTTTGATTGGACCAACTCTTGGCAAAAATAAATAAATAAAATAAAATAAAATAAAATACAACATGGCATCATGAACTCACTTTACGCTGTATTTTGATATAGCCGCCACCGACATTGAGACATTTATTGTAGCGTGCAATCAGTTTGAAGAAACCACTCTGGTAAAATTTGGTGCCCTGCTATGCAAGGAATTGTCACACGACCTGCTACTCCACCATTGTTTTATAAGGGACATCCTGAGACTGCGGCGTTCAATGCAAGGAACAGGTGAAAGTCGGATGGGCACACAGCAAAACTCACACAAGATCAGATTCGTCGCTTCGGATGGGGAAGATTGGATCACCTGGCCTACTGACACGAACTTGCCCATCGGACTTTCACCTGTTGTCTGCATTGAAAGCCCTACTCTTGGGACGTCACTTCTAAAGCAATGCTGAAATAGAACAGGCAGTGCGATAATTTTTTGCGTCGCAGGCATGGTTGCGGAGTCGGACCCATTTTTGATCGAAAGAGTCGGAATCGGAGTCGGATATGTTAAAATTCTCGAAGTCGGAGTCGTCCATTTTACAAGCAGTTCTGCGTTGTCGGAGTCGGAGTTGGCCCATTTTCCAGCGAAAGAGTCGGAGTCGACATTTTCCCCACCGACTCCGCAGCCTTGATCGAAGGGCACCGAATTTTACAAGAGTGGTTTCTTCAAACTGATTGCACGCTACGACAATTGTCTCATGTCGGCGGTGACTATATAGAAAATAGTGCAAGGTGCATACTTCATGATGCCATGGTGTATTTTTTTGGCGATACAGTTTCCTGGTGAAAAAAAATGACGAAAATTAGTTTCAGAACGTCCCTCATAGAATATTTTATTCCTTTCGGAAAAAGATTCTGGAAAAGGAAAGGAAGGATGTCGATTCTTATCCTTGTATCACCTTATTAATTTAAAAACTTCCACATTATCTTCCTCAATTTACTTTGGTATCATGCACAACTATTTTCTTAATTTTATCGAAATCATTTTCTTAACATTTTATAATTCATACCAATCAACTTTATCACACAATTTTTATCACACATTTCAGTATATATCACACAAACTATAAACAATTTTTCAAAAATTATAAACGTTTATAGTCAATTTCCGTACAATTATATATATTTCATAAAGAATACATTCACTAGGCGCTGATGACAAATAAGTAGAAAATACAAAAACATTAGGATCAAAAATGAAATTCTCCAGATATATATTATCTTAAATTTAAATTTTGATGATAAGCTTTTGAATTTTTTACAAAATGCTTTTGTTGCTTTTTGAAAACTTCCGTAGAAGTAGAAGAAGGAACTTGTTATCTCCTATTCTGTTAACGCATCACGAATTTCAAAGATCTCAATAATTTCCAACTGTTAAAATTTTTGTGTTAAGTTGAATCAACTTTTGTAGTTGCAGTAGTTATAACTATAAGATGTTGAAATCTCGCTCCAACATTTAAAGCTCCGTTCGAACCATAATTGCAAATGTTGGAACTAGATTTTATCATTTTATGGTTGCAGCGCCCCACACTGTAAAAAAAATCTGTAATGTTACTAAAGTTTTTCTAGGAAACTGGGATTCCTAGAACTTTTTATGTAACGGCAACAGCAAAAATTCCTGTAACAGCGTCTGTTCCAGGAATTTTTGTTGTTGCTGTTACATAAAAAGTTCTAGGAATACCAGTTTCCTAGAAAAACTTTAATAACTTTACAGATTTTTTTTACAGTGTAAGACAAGCAAGTGGGTATATACATTAACCCATTTATGCCTAGCGTCCCATTTTTGGGACGTTTCGAATTTTAATTTTTTTTTTATAATTTCCTTCTTCTTTACAGCATGGAAATTGTATAAAGTAATTGTCTATAAATGTCTTTATCTATTACCGAGAGATGACAGAATAAGATGGATATTTATTTGCTTAAATGAAGCCCTTTGCTCGGTGTTTATAGATTTTTCATTTTTTATGATAGCGAAATGTAAAAAGTAAGTTTATTTGCATTTTTTGCATCAAAGATCCAAACAAATAAGCCATAATCTTAGCTTGTAGGCTTTTTTGAAAGAAGCATTTTTATAAACTACGAAATTATATGTTCAAGCCTATTTTTTATGCATGTTTGAAATGTACAAAATATACATACAGCGTTAGCCGCAAACGGGTACATATTTCTAATAGCCATTTAGGGGACAGTTATTTATGTAACGTCCTTTTCAAGATGATTTTGAAATAAATTGTCTTTTAGCCTCAAACACGATTATTCTTAATTTATTATTAATAATACTTATAACGTTATTAGTCTCTGTAAAGAAACAAATATATTTGTTTAATAGTTCATAAAAATACTAATTATAGTATATAATATACAATTTAAAAGCTTAATTTATATAAATTTAGACAAAACATATAATTATGCATTTTTTCACATATGGATGTTCCCATATTTAGTAAGTTTACATTTTATCATATAAATACAAAAATATTTTAGCGTAATTTTTTTTTTAGTATTTTTCCAATTTATTTTGCAACATTTTAAAGTGATTTTACCCCAACAAATTTGAGAAAAGAAAAATTCAGGCATAAATGAGTTAATGTCTTCTTAAAGAAAATTTTTAAGAGTAAATATGTTTTTATGTGAATTAGAAAATATATTCTGCAAAAAAGTTATTAATCATTAAAGTGTTTCTTTGTTCATCAATGGGTAAAATTAAAGACAGTATAAATACGAAGAGAAATTGGTTTTATAGGATGATGTTTTTATAATTTCTATTTGTTATATAAAACTATTTAATCAAAAGTAATTAGCAGAAACTATGTTTTATAAGAGATATTTCATAAAAATATGAGCAAGAAATTTAAAAAATGGTAAAATAAAGGAAATTTTTTATTTATATATGATAAACGATATTGATACGAGTGATTAAATTGTTCCTAAATTATTGGTATGTATTTAAAAAATATAATAAAATGAAAAAGGTCAAATTTTGAAAATGGATGCACATGATCTTAAGCTAATTGAGAAAGAATATTTAGTGATGTAATGACAGGTTAGAGAATGACATGTTTCCTTTTATTTTTTTTTTGAAGGCTTTCTAAAAATAAAATATTCCACGAAAATGTTTAATTATAAAATAATAAAAGGTTTTTTCTCCTTAGAAGGAGAAAATTAAATTAGACTTTGGTTTTGATGAGCACAATTTTATGTCTGACTTTTAATTTAGCAGCCAAGGCTGATAAATGCATTTTAAGAGCTATAATGGAATGCAAAAATTACCGAGCAATAAAAAATAGAAATAAGCTTTAAAAAAAATTACAAAATTAATTTATATTTCTGATTATATTTTGTTATATTATTATATATTTTTTTTAATTATTGTGCATGTAGAAAAGAATCAGAAGTTTTTGGTCACATTTAAATTCTATGAGTATGTGGTAACAATTAGCATGCTCGATTTTTCCCCCCTGCCTGTAAAAAAAAGACGAATATTTCTAAATCTTCTAAAATGAAATGCTAATAAATATAATTTATAAATAATATCTCTAATATAACCATAAACTAAATGTACAATAACCTTTACCGAGTTCCCCATGTTTCCGAACGCATTCTTTATCGTTTGGAACCCCAGAAATCAATATATTTTCGAGATTTAAAGAAGCGTTTAGAAAAATAAAGTTTCTTTTGCGGCCAGTGTTTTTTTTTTTTTTTTTTTTTTTTTTTTTTTTTAAATTTTTTCTAGTAGTTTTTATTGTGTATCAATCAATTTTTTCAAACCGAAACATCATTTTTATTTTATTTAATCTGTACAAGAAGGAAGTACTGGATACGTGAAAAAATTCGACTTCCGGTTTTCGAAGGATTTATATGTTTTAGAAGGTCCTGAATATGATTTGACTGTTTTTAGAAAATGTCTGTCTGAGGTACAAATATTTTGGGCGCTCTATTTCAAGAACTAATGTACGGAATTTATTAAAATTATAGATTCAATTGTACCTTGATATAAATTGGCACTGATTAGTTTTTGGTGCTAATAGTCCCACAGGTGGCGTTGCTATGCTGCATTTTTCACTGTTTCAGCAATACCTCTATCTCAAAAATTAATTCACGGATTTTCATGAAACCTCAGATTCAGTTATACTTTGATATAAATTGGTACAAAATAGCTTTTGGTGTAAATTGCTCAACAGATGGCACTGCTATGCTGCATATACATGATTTCCGAAATAGCTCTATCTCAAGAACTAATGCAGGGATTTACATCAAACTTCAGATTTAGTTAGACGTTGACATAAGTTGTTGCTGATTAGGTTTTGGTGTAAATCTTCCAACAGGTGGCACTGCGATGCTGCATTTTTCACGATCTCCGCAATAGCTCTATCTCAAGAACAAATGCACTGAATTTCATCAAACTTCACATTTTGTTAGACTTTCACTTGCTGCTGATTAGGTTTTCGTGTAAATAATATAACATGTGGCGCTGATATACTGAATTGTTCACGTATTTTGCGAGATCTATTCTGAAAAAACAATGCACGGAATTTAATCAAATTTCCAATTCTGTTATATTTTCACATAAATAGATCCTTATTTGGTGTCGATTTTATGCTCTATGGGTTGAGAATTTGGTTGCTGACATCCCAGAGGATGGATGCCGAAATTCAATGATTTGTTTACAAAATGCGATACTTACCGTCGTATACTTCCGTCTGCTTTGGGCCACTTTTTCCTGGTTCCACTAACATTTCCATTATTAAAAAATAATATATATGATTTTTCAACTTTGAAATTGAATTGTATTCAATTAACAGGAAACAATGAAGCAAACTGTATGGTTTTAAAGAGGCAATTTTTTATTTTTTTATTTTTAAACTATTTTTAAAGTTTTGGAACAAAGTAGCCCCTGCTGGGGGCTTCTTTGGTCCATTCACCTATTTTCATATAAAATGAGTACAATTCATATGTTGGAATATTGAAACCGATTAGAAATTGATTGCAATAGGATCTGCTAATGAATTAACACTGCAAACTTGATAAACAAATGTTTTTGTTTTTTGTTTTTTGTTTTTTTTACATTTAAACACAATAAACCAAATGTTAATATTAAAAACACGAGAAACAGTTTTCATCATGTTATCCTCAGCAACTGGAACAAAAATAATTACTGTAAAATTTTGCTAAAGTAACATTTGAAAATAAAGTTACTTAATACATTTTTTAAGAGATTTGATTGTATAAGAGGCATTTCAGAGTAACTGGGGCTACTTCCGGACCAAAAAAAATTCCGGAACAAAGTAGCCTCGAAAAAGTAGTTTTCATGTTAGCTTTAAGAAAACGTAAACATTTTCTGTCAAAATAAAAAGTTAAAGGAAAAACTGTGATCAAACATGGGTTATAGGTTACTAAAGGTAATATTTTGACACTTACCTTATTTGTATCTCTTATCCAGATTGTCTTACTATAGAACGTTTGGGGAGTTAAAATCTACACACGAAAACAGTTGTTTTCAAACACGTCCAATGTTGCCACTAAAAAGTTTTAATTAGCCACAAACTATTCAAATATCCTATACTAGAGTCTAAAATATTTTTCAAAAGCAAAAACTCCGAATTATCTTGCGCTGTTTGTTTAATACAAAGAATAAAATCTTTTTTATGGGCTGGACCAAAGTATCCCCGATCGACGGTATAACACCTTTTCAAATGCACACAATTCGACGAATCTATGTACCTTTAGAATCCACATGATGGGGGTGGATTGTCATTTAATTTTGGCACCGTGATAGCAAATTTTCAAGTACTAATATGTGTGAGGTGAAGGAAAGATTGGCACTTACGACTAGTTTTGTATGCTATCAGTTATCAACTAAACATTTTCAAATGCATTATTTTAATTTATTAGAAGAGTTGAATTGCTAGGTAGCAAAATAATATTAATATTAATTCTGTTAATTTATCATGTTTTATAGGTAAAATATTTTTGTTAAACATTAAAATGTTGCAGTGCAAACATTAAAATGCTTGAGATTACAGATCAGCAAAAATCCAGTATTTCGGATTGAGATAACTGATTGATATGCCACGAAAACTACTTTGAAACGTTGCCGAAAATTCCGCGTGGCAGGAAAAGAAGCTTCATCGTTTATAAAAGTTTATTGGCTGCTGCAGTTTCCAAAGATAAAGAACGCTTTTAGGTGATATCGTGAGTAACTAGGAAGAGATTTAAAATCACATAAATTAACGTCTGAATTCCATTCTTTTATTATTAAGGTACACATATATTAAGACAGACTTTAAATACAATTAATACAATAAACCCAACTGGAGTGAAAAACTAGCCAAGGGCCAGACTCGAGCCTGGGTCCACAGCCTACAGTGTTGTTGCTCTAATCACTAAGCGACCCTAGCCGAAGTCCTACCTAGAAAATTTCTGACTAATAAAGCACGTTGGGGAACGTCACCGTCCATCTATCAGATAGCACAGGATGACGCGACAACAATGGGTACATTTCTTTTTCCAACAATCCACAATATAAATTTAAAATCACATAAATTAACGTCTGAATTCCATTTTTTTATTATTAAAGATACACATATATTAAGACAGACTTCGAATGCAATTAATACAATAACGCAACTGGAGAAAAAAATTAGCCAAGGCCATAACTCGAACCTCGATATATTCTCGTTCGTGGTTATTTTTGGTATACATAATCCCACATTATAACTTCTGTTATGGCTGACCCTTAACTTTTATCATTAATTTTGGATCTTATTAACTTTATTTAAATCACTTTGTTTTTGAATCAATTATATTAGCAACATCACAAACTCACATTGCGTTTCTTTTTCTTCGGCCGCCGTGATGCAGTTATAAGTATACAAAAACACTTATAATAATTGTTGGGCAGATCCAGGTCCATATACCGTCACCAACTTAACTACCCAAACATACACTGGGATTGGGGGTAGGGTAAACCCCAATCTTGAAGGTGGGGAACAAATAATTGGTAATTAAAGAAATTACCCTAGCAATTGCAGGTTAACTACTCCTCAATTACTGTACCTGAATTATTATAGTGGGTATTTAAAAACATTATAATTTATAAACAAACATTTGTGATCGTAATAATTAAATAATGGTCCTGGCTATTCCTGATGATTAGATTAACCATAATTATCTTAAATTGAGGCGGGAGGAAACACATCTCCAAAACTGCCCCAAACTGCGTTGTGTAATTTTAGTGAAGAAATAGCGTATAGACCGCGCAGTTATATCTAAATAAAACCTATCGAAACTACGCATAAATAACATACTAAAGAAGTTCATAATCTGAAATAAAACTTACATTAAAGTAAAACAGTGGACTCATGTTGTATTAAAAACATAGCCAAAATTTAACAATAAACAAAAAGTTTATTTACAGTTAATTTACATATTTACAAAAATAAAATAGAATAGTGTCACAAGACACCAGCGTTCCAAAGAACGATAAGAATTAGTAATTGCATTAAATTTACCTTTTAAATTATCATTACAAATATTAATTAAATGCTTGGGTACCATAAATTGTACATCCCTAACACAACATAGATTATTAAAACAATGGGAATACAAAAATATTGAATAACACATACCTTCTGTAGAAGAGGATTACTCGTAGCTGAAGGTTGCACTTAAATCCGTGGCACATTGAGTGTTTTTTCACACTCTAGGAAAAAGTTCACTAATTGATTTAATTTAATGATGTAAGCAATGTCCGAGGACTGTCGATCTTAGGGCCATCCCTTAGCGGAAAACACGACCCGAATAACTCGTACTCATCGTAAAATCACCTTTAGAGCAAACCAATGTCTGCTAAGTACCTCATTACAGAGAGAGAACAAACAATCTCTATTAAGTCATCATAGCTGCGAACTCGAACGAATCTCGGTTAAAACATCATAGTTAGAGAACTGGAATCGCACTGTTTATTTTTTAAGCCATAGTAGTTTGAGAACTGGAATGCATCTTCTTTTTAAGTCATCATGGTTTGGGAGCTGGAACCGATCTCGGTTAAGACATCATAGTTTGGGAGCTGGAATGCATCTCTTTCAAGTCAACAGCACAATTCTTTATTAAACCATCTTAATTGGGAAAAACGAGCGAATCTCAGTAAAATCATCATAGTTGGGAAACTAGCATTCATCTCACTATAACTTCATTCTTCGGTTACGAAATCACCTCGTGATAACAATATGGAGGATGTTCCTTTGCCCTCTTCGTCAAATGGTCGGTCAGCTTTGCTGACCCCCTCTTCTTCCGTCAACTTGCAGACCTCTGATTCGGTATTACCCTTTTTTTCGGGTATACCGTACTCTGCCCACTGAGCGTCAGCGATCATGGGATCTAGACCCCGGGCCTTCTTACCTCGCCTGTGTGGTCCATTTTTTACGACTTCTTTATTCGGTCCCATAAATAAACTAACATCCAGTCATAAATACAATTTGGCATTTTATGTCAAGCTTTTGTTAGGCTTGGAGACTTCGTGTCTATCTAAAAAGATCCCCTTTAAAGATAAGACCCAACTGTGCAGTCCTTCACTTATTAAGGCTTTACAGCGTAAATACATATATGAGTATATTTATATCAAATAATAATAATAATAATTAAAATAAATACATGTAAGAACACACTCTAAATATATATACACATTTTATAAAATAATAATAATAATAATCAAAATATATAAATAATAGTATTTTTTTTATGGCATTAAAAAAAATAACAACCTGCTGAAGTGGTATCAATGGTGTTTATATCAGTTATATGATACACTTCCGGTAATAATGAACACGTTGGATGTTTCAATAATATTCAAAAATTAGTGTTAAGAAAAGAGCTAATCCAAGCTAAAGGATTACTAACTACATTTAATTAAATCACAATGTTTTATTAATATGACATTTTTTCATGAATAGACAATTATTAATACATTTAAGCAAGTTAACTTATAAAATCAAAACAGAAAAGTTAATTATATTCTTAAAGCATGATAATTTTGACTACAGCCGTAACTCCTTTTTAGGTAGATTTCGTAAGAAGTACTAACTATTACATTCTCCCCTACGTTGGAATTTCTGAAAATCCTCTGCAGATCTACGCCATTCATGACCTCTAGAACCCAAAACCACCCAGTTCAAAACTTTATATAAATGTATATCCCTTTTTTATGGACACGATAACTTCCATAATTTTGCACAAATCTCTTCGAAACTCATACATAAAATCAAGAAGTAGAAAATCTCGAACCAAGAGCGTGGAAATAGGTAGGCGTAATGCGAAAACAAAAAAAAAAAGCCCTTGACTTCCTAATTATAATAGGTATCAAATCAGTTTAAAGTTAGTATTACATCTAGAAAAAGGGGCAAAAATTTATGTACCACTGATATTTGATAAAATTAAGAGTGGACTCAAGGAGCGAAAAAAATTGGGGTTTAGGTAGAAAAAAACTCATAACTTCGTCAGTTCTTAAGAGATAAAATTCACTTAAATTTATTAAAAATTTTCTTAATATTATCTACAACTTTTATATTGACAAGTACTTGATCGGACCAACTCTTACCGCAAAATACTTAAAAACGAAAAAAAATGGGGGGGAGGGGATTGAAGAAGAAAAAAATCATAACTTCCGCAATTCACAACATATCCAATACGCTTAAATTTATTACACATATTCTTAATATTATCTACAACTTTCATACTGACAAGTTTTTGATAGGACCAACTCTTACAGCAAAAACAAATTAAACAAAACTAAGGGTGGAAGAAAAAGTTATCGTATTTAGGGTCCAATCCAAACGGCTTATTTTCTGACTCATTTTAAAATTAATTTTTTTTCTCAAATGCATCCAATTGCAGGTTCTTTTATTCAGAAAAAATATAATTTGCTGTATTCGTCGATTTTTTGATAAAGGCAGAATATATTCCAAAAAATGCTGTCAAAGTGGGCATTTTGAACCGAATTTCCCGAAGCGATACTGCTGGAAAAGAAAAAAAAAACACGCACTGAGAAAATAATTGTTTGTAAATCAAATTTTAATTAATTGAACGAAAAATAAAAACATAAGTCGCTTATAAATCTCTTCAAAAAATCACGTCAGCAAGTTTCATGTTTTTATTTTTAAAAATGCCTGCCAGCTCGGCCTACAGGCGCAGTTAGATTTCGAAGTTAAGTACTAATTTCACCTGCAAAAACTAAATCATGATTAGAGATAAATCCACTTTAACAATTTTATATGGCCGCTTTTGACGATTTTTTAATTTCATTTTTATATAAGTGTGGTTTTATCAGAATCATGTTAATGCCAGTACTCAAAAAATATTTTTCCAAGCTCAACAACTCGAAATTTTTCTGACACTCTTTCAGATATATTTTTAAAAGGAAAAACATGAAACTTGCTGACGTTATTTTTTAAGACATTTATAAGCGACCTGTGTTTTTATTATCCTTTCAATTAATTAGAACTTGATTTATAAACAATTATTTTCTCAGTAGGACCATATTTTTCATTTCAAACACAATCGCTTCGAGAAATTCAGTTAAAAATGCAAATTTTGACATCATTTAAAAAAATATATTCTGCCTCTATAAAAAAATCAACCATTACTGTACATTATATAGTTTCTGAATAACAGAACCTACCAATTGGATGTGTTTGAAAGTAAAAATGAATTTAAAAATTACTCAGAAAATAAGCAGTTTGGATTTGAGTACATCCTTAATAGGATATTTTTTTCTTCAACCTCGATGAATTTTTAATTTGTTTTGGCTGTAAAAATTGGGCCTATCAAAAACTTGTCAATATAAAAGTTGTAGATAATATTAAGAATATATATAATAAATTCATGCGGGAAGTTATGGATTTTTTTCTTCTGCAACCTCCTCCCCCCTTTTTTATTTTCGTTTTTAGGTGCGTTCGTAATTATATAAATACGTAGCACCTATAGTCGTCGTTCAGTCCGTCCGTCTGTCCGCATGTAACAGAGCAAAAACTACCCAACCGAATGGTCTGAAATTTCAAATATATGATTGTTGCAAAATTTTGTCAAGCCATTTCAAATTTTATGAAAATCGGATGCATAGTTTAATTACAGGGACAATCAAAAGTTTTTCTTTACATTACGGCCAATGGGAAAAATTATTGCAAGTGGATTTTAATGATATTAGAGCCTTCCGAATGATCTTAAATTTTAAAGATATAACTGTTGCAAAATCTTTGTAGAGCCCTTTCAAATTTTAGGAAAATCGGATGTATAGTTTAATTACAGGGACAGTCAAAAGTTTTTCTTTACATTACGGCCAATGGGAAAAATTATTGCAAGTGCATTTTAATGATATTAGATCCTTCCGAATGATCTGAAATTTTAAAGATACAACTGTTGCAAAATTTTGTCGAGCCCTTTCAAATTTTAGGAAAATCGGATGTATAGTTTAATTACAGGGACAGTCAAAAGTTTTTCTTTACATTACGACCAATGGGAAAAATTATTGCAAGTGCATTTTAATGATATTAGAGCCTTCCGAATGATCTGAAATTTTAAAGATATAACTGTTGCAAAATTTTGATGAGCCCTTTCAAATTTTAGGAAAATCGGATGTATAGTTTAATTACAGGGACAGTCAAAAGTTTTTCTTTACATTACGGACAATGGGAAAAATTATTGCAAGTGCATTTTAATGATATTAGAGCCTTCCGAATGATCTGAAATTTTAAAGATATAATTGTTGCAAAATTTTGTCGAGCCCTTTCAAATTTTAGAAAAATCGGATGTATAGTTTAATTACAGGGACAGTCAAAAGTTTTTCTTTACATTACGGCCAATGGGAAAAATTATTGCAAGTGGGTTTTAATGATATTAGAGCCTTCCGAATGATATGAAATTTTAAAGATATAACTGTTGCAAAATTTTGTCGAGCCCTTTCAAATTTTAGGAAAATCGGATGTATGTTTAATTACAGGGACAGTCAAAAGTTTTTCTTTACATTACGGCCAATGGGAAAAATTATTGCAAGTGCATTTTAATGATATTACAGCCTTCCGAATGGTCTGAAATTTTAAAGATATAATTGTTGTAAAATTTTGTTGAGCTATTTCAAATTTTAGGAAAATCGGATGTATAGTTTAATTACAGGGACAGTCAAAAGTGTTCCGTTACATTACGGGGAATAGGAAAAAAATGTTGGAAGTGCATTTTAATGATGTATCAGACTATGCGCTTTATGAAGTGCAAAAAATTATACATTCAGTACAATATGGGGTGCAAAAAATAATTATAAAACTAGTTATAGTACGAACGCACCTCATTTGCCACGTTTGACGAGCAATTTCCAACTTTTTCTATATTTCTAGATGATTGATAGAAATATTCTTATGATGACCAAGAAGATTCCTCAAAAAGGAAATATGGGAGTGCCAAGTACTCTACAGTGGACCTTGAAAATGCTGTACAAGCTTTGAGGGTCAGGTTTCCTTCATCTCCGTTTGAAGAAGGCATCTCTTCATTTAATATTCAAAAAACAACGTTGTCTATGAGACTGTGAGGGAAAGCAATTGAAAATAAGCGTATGGGACATTGTCTGTGTTGTCCTTTTAAGAAGAAAAACTCCTTTAACATTGGATATTTGGAAAGGGAAAATTGGATTTACAATGCATAAGGATGCAGTAAAAGGTGATGTTTACAATGTCATGAAACAAACAGGAAGGAAAAATCCATTTATAGAGAAACATCCAGGGGAGAAATAGATGGCTCTTTTTTAGGTGCGTTCGTAATTATATAAATACGTAGCACCTATAGTCGTCGTTCAGTCCGTCTGTCTGTCCGTCTGTCCGTCCGTCTGTCCGTCCGTATGTCTGTCCGTCCGTCCGCATATAATAGAGAAAAAACTACCCAACCGAATGGTCTGAAATTTTAAATATATGATTGTTGTAAAATTTTGTCGAGCCATTTCAAATTTTATGAAAATCGGATGTATAGTTAAATTACAGGGACAGTCAAAAGTTTTTCTTTACATTACGGCCAATGGGAAAAATTTTTGCACGTGCATTTTAATGATGTTAAAGCTTTCCGAATGGTCTCAAATTTTAAACATATAATTATTGCGACATTTTGTCGAGTCATTTCTAATTTTATGAAAATCGGATGTATAGTTTAATTACAGGGACAGTCAAAAGTTTTTCTTTACATTAAAGCCAATGGGAAAAATTATTGCAAGTGCATTTTAATGATGTTACAGCTTTCCGAATGGGCTGAAATTTCAAATATATAATTGCTGCAAAATTTTGTCAAGCCATTTCAAATTTCATGAAAATCGGATGTATAGCTTAATTACAGGGACAGTCAAAAGTTTTCCGTTACATTAAGGGGAATGGAAAAAAATTATTGCAAGTGCATTTTAATGATGTTACAGACTATGCACTTATGAATTGCAAATAAATACACATTCAGTACAATATGGGGTGCAAAAAATAATTATAAAACTAGTTATAGTACGAACGCACGTCATTTGCCACGTTTGACGAGCAATTTCCAACTTGTTAATATTTTTTTTCGGTAATAATTGGTCTTATCTAAAACTTGTCAATATAAAAGTTGTAGATAATATTAAGAAAACTTATAATAAATTTAATTCGATTTGATATCTTTAGAATCGACGAAGTTATGAATTTTTTTCTCCCCAAAACTCTATTATTTTCGCCCCTTGAGCCCATTTTTGATTTTTTCAAAAAACTGGCATGCATAAATTTTTGGCCCATTTTTTAAAAGTAATAATAACATTAAACTGACTCTATATGTATTATAATTAAGAAGATATGGGGGTTTTCGTTTTTCACATAACCCATTCCTATGTCCACCTCTTTGGTCCGATTTTGCCCATTAACGAACTTGAAAGAGGTTTTATGCCCTTAATTTTATGTATTAGTTTGGAAAAGATTTCTGGAGAATTATGGAAGTTACCTTGTCCAGAAATAGGTGATATATATATGTGTGTGTGTGTGTTTGTGTGTGTGTATGTGTGTGTATATAAAGCTTTTTACTGTGGATGGTTTTGGGATCTAGGGGTCATGATCGGTATAGATCTGCAAAAAAATTTTCCAAAATTCCAACATAGGGGCGATTCCAATAGGTAGTATTTCATACGAAAACTACCTAAAATTGAGTATGAAAATGCTATAGAAAAATTTGAGTTGTTGAGCGTGGAAATATATATATATATATATATATATATTATTTTATTTATTTATTTTTTATTTATTTATTTATTTATTTATTTATTTATTTATTTTTTATTTATTTATTTATTTATTTTTTTTTTTGAGTAACGCCTTAATATGATTCTGATAAAAACAACTCTTACAAAAAAACTGAAATTGAAAATTCGTCAAAAGCGGCCAGATAAAATAGTTAAACTGGGTTTATCTCTAATTTTGATTTAGCTTTTGTTCGTGAAATTAGTACTTAACTTCGAAATCCACCTCCGCCTGTAGGCCGAGCCGGCAATTTTTTTTTTTTTTTTTTTTTTTTTTTTTTTTTTTTTTTTTTTTTTAAGGTAACAGTTGTCATAAGGTACATTGAGGTACAGTTGAGGCAAAAATTTGTCCGTAAGTTTAAGTGAATTTGATAGCTTGAGAATTGTTGAAGTTATTTTTCCTTCCTAAAAGTAAGAAGTTATTGGGATTTTTCGGTTTTCACAAAACCTCTCCCTATTTCCACTCACTTGGTCCGATTTTGCACGTTAACGAGCTTGAACGATATTTTCTTACCCTTGATTTTATGTATGACTTTGGGAGAGAGATTTGTACAAAATTATGGAAGTTATCGTGTCCATAAAAACGTGATATATATATAGCACATATAGAAAGATAGATAGATAAAATTTTGAACTGGGGGTTGTTTTAGATTCTAGGGGTTATGATCAGCATAGATCTGTAAAATCTTTTTAGAAATTCAAAGATAGGGGAGGATGTAATAGGTAATATTTCTTACGAAATCTACAAAACATATCCCAACAATTATATTTTCCTAGATTAAGAAAAAATTGCCTTTTTTACAGTGTGCAAGTTTTTTAAAAAGGAATAAAATAAACTGTACAAATATTCATTTTAATTGTTAAAAAAATCTTTTTTTCTCCATTCAAAGTCAGTTTTAAAATAATATAGAAATCGGAGAAAAATTTCTATAATAATGAATAGTTTTAAATGTAACATTTGATTTAACAACAATGGCTTGTATCTTTTGGCAAAATATTCCAAAGAAAATATTTACTAATAAATACAAAAAAGCATAAATAAGCAAAGAAAATGTGAATAATGCATTTGCATTTATTTTTATTAAATATGTTTTAACGCATAACGGTAAGAATCATTATTTTCTAGTAAAGGATTTTATGGAAATTACGATCCCTGATCCCAGCCATCAAGAAAAGAAATCTCTTTATGTCCAATTAATAAATCGCAAATGGAAAATTTTACATCAAAAATCATTAAAGTATCCACTGTTACGTGAAAAATAAATGTAAGGAAATGCAACTTTAATAAGAAAGGCCCTTAAATGAGATACAAGTTATACTTCGATGAATGTAACATTTTTCTCCTTCTCGAAAGAACACGCGTTGTATTAATAGGAGATTACACTTTTCTATATTTACGTACGTTTTCTAAATCCAAATAATTTTTTATAAGCCTTTACTTTAAAAATATTCGAAGTATTAGATTAACTTTTAAGATATGAATATTCGTTACGTCCATTATCGAAAGATTTGTTTCAAAGCTTTGGATCTATTATAAGGATTTCGTTTTATACACGAAATTATAAAAAAAATCTCCAAACATTTATCTGACTGCCAGAAATATTTTAACACATAATTATTTTCTTTATTGTATTTAATTCATAAATATGAAATAAGAAAATAAGGTTTTTGTTTTCGTCACACGTTTTAAAATTATTAAACAGTTATTTTGTTTTAAAACACATTTTGTTTTTGGACATATTATATATATTGCTCAACTGGTGCCTTTTAAAAAATTGAGTTTCACATTTTAAGATTGTTAAGAAAATGTTTTTTTACCATAAAGCTTGCTTTAGATCACTTTCAGTTGAAAGAGTCAGTTAGTTTTATTATGACATATTTTCTAACAAATGCACGTTTGAGATTTTTAGAAATCTTGAGTGAATACATTAACGATTCATAATGAAAAATAACAAAAAATTATAATTATTACGAAAATCTCTCTCTCTCTTTATATATATATATATACAAAAAAATTATAAAATAAAAAATATTTATATAAAAATTAAAAATTGTAAAATAAAAATAAGCAATTACTATAGGACGGTTGGGTGGGTAGATGTTAGAGTACGGAAGAGGGTGGTGTTGTCTGTATAATACGCAATGGTTAATTTATAAAATAAAAAAAAATTAAAAAATGGGGCTTTTGTATTATAACTACATTTCTAATACGCATTTTATATGGATGTTGATTTGATGTTTTATATGTAATTGGTGACTTTTCCTCTTTTTTTTCCTTTTTAATTTCATATTAAATTTAACTTATTTAATCAAATTCAATATTAACTTATTTTTAATTTAGTCTACCCAGGACAATGTCATATTAATTAATAATAGTATACCAACTTTTTAGTGATTATTATGCATATTGGCTTATTTGATTAACTAATGTTATACTGTATGCATTAAAATTGGGTAAATAGTTTTTATTATTATTATTCCTCTATACTATTTAATATTGTTTTATTTTCAACATTGTATTACATGATTATCGGTTTATATGTTTGATTGGCACAATCATATTTTTTTAGCTTTTTTATGACTAATATAAGGATAATTCACACACTATATATGTGATATTTAGGCTATTTGGAATTTTAGTATCTGACAATCTTATATAAACATCCATTTTTATTGATTTATTTTATAATTTATTTAATTATTTATTTATTTTTTCTCTCTTGTTCATTTTTTATATGTACAGCTAAATATTAAGACTATTATATTTTTATAATATATAATTTATTTTATTTTACAGCATATAGCCTATATTCTATATATTATCAAGTTTAAAAAGTTTTTTAATTTCTCAGTGTAGATTTAATGGTATGGTAATAGAATATATTGTATTAACATTTAATATATTTAAAAAAAAATTTCTGAATTATGAAATACAGTATGGTATTGTTTATATTGGGATGTGTGTAGGAATGCAGTTGATACATTTTAATTCATTAACATGTATTAGGTTCTACTTACTGTGACATTTGTATAATCATAATAGTTTTTAAATAAAATTATAGATGGCAGCACCATAAATTTTGTATTTTTAAATAGCCTATATTAAAGTCATAATTTTAATTTTTTACACTAGGTGGTAATTAACGCTGAATAGTGGCAATGTTGTAAAACTGTTATTATACAACTTAAAATTGTTTTTAGGTATTATAAATACTGTAATTATTTTTTATTTATATTATATTAATTATATTTATCACAATATTTCAACATGCATTAACTGATTCCATAGCTTTTAATTTCTGTGTTAACTTAACTGTTTTATTCACCTTAATCTTATCATGCTTTTTGGATTCCATGTGCGGGAATATATTTTGAAAATCTACTGGGAATTAATACGGTATGTTTTTGTTAGATTTCTATTGCTGTAAATTAAATATTTGATGGGTTGTAGTTTTTTTTTCCATTTCATGCCATTTGATAATGTTCTGTATTCATCTTGAAACTATTATTTTGATTATATTGGTTGTTTGAGTACGGGGGAAAATTTTTTTCAGCTTATAGCTCTTTTCCCACAGAAAACAACCGATTTGCTTATAGCATTGAATTCTGTACTCTTGAAAACGTAATTCAATATATAAGTTTTTCAATTTTTTCGGACTCCATATTCTTCTTTTTTTCTTCCATGTTAATTCTTGTAATTAGGTATACGGTACTTTATTTTACACATACAGTTCTATATTGTTGGTTTATGGCGTGTAGTCAATCATTCACAATATTGCAGTTTTTGATGATGGTCGGTAATGTTTAATTAATGGTTATATATATAGTATATATATATATATATATATATATATATATATATATATAAAGGGTAATTGTAGAATAGATAGCCATAATTTTTAAAGATTGAAATAAAAATTCTTAGATTCCAAATACAAGAAATATTTATGCATATTTAAAATTCTTAAACATATACCCATCATATTTTAGGCAAAAAATAATTAAATATTGAGAACAAAAAGTGGGAAGCAAAATTGAAATTAAAATGGCAGATGGCAGATGGCCATCTCTCCTTCATGTCGAGGATTGATGGCCGTCCAATACAAAAAAGAAAAAGTTAAGTTAAAACGGCAAACAAATAACACATTTCATATAGTTAATCATGAAAAACATATATCAATTTGTAAAGATGCAATTATATCAAGGAAAATGGGTGAATAAATTTCGAATAAACAAAATTTGAAGTATAATTTCAATCCTCCGCTTTTAATAAAAATTTATTGCATTTTTGGCAAAGATCTCGAACTTCGTACACGTTTCATTGAACCACTTCTTGTACTTTATGCATTGTATCCAGACATCTTTTTTGGTTGTGGTATTATATATTCTTCTCCACAACCAACACAGTGATCCTAATCCAATTCTATTTGCTCGGAATCTGTAGAATCTGATAATTTCAAATGTATTTCATCCTCTTTGTTGCCGGAAATGTCGTGTTTTTGTTTTCTTGCTCGTGTTTATTTTAGACTTTCTCACGGTTTTAAGCTTATTTATCAACTTTTCTGTTTGTGGGATGAAAGTTTCCGACGTTTTTTGATATTTTCTGGTGCTGTTAAAACCATAACCACCTGTTTGGTACGTTTTCTAACTGTTTTGTAATGATTTTGTTACATCAAGAACTGTTGCAATTTCATATAGTAGTTTTGTTAGTGATAGTACGTCATGAGTTTTTTATTGTTCGGTTGGAGTTCAAAATATCCTATTTCGATGTTTGCATTTCTATTCGATTCAGCAGCTGGCGTTTCGAACTTATTTTGAACAACACTATCTTACGTATCCGGTGTTGAAACAATGATTTTATCAGGATTTCTTTCAGAAGCTGACAACTGCAGAAACAAATATTCGGAAATAACATTCGAATTAAAAGGATAAATGCCCATTGCTTTGAAGCCTGAAATTGCATTTTCTGGAGTTGCTGATTTTCCTCAGGATATATTAAGCAGTTCTCTAAATAGCAGTTTTGTAATGTGACGTCCAGGATGCCATCTGAGCCCATTTCTACACGCGTTATAAAAACTTATTTTTAAAGAATTAAACACGACTATGTTCAAAGTTTGACGGAAATGTGTTGTATGAGGAGGTGGTGACAAATGTACAATATTGTGTGAATCAGCAATTGTCACCATTTCTACTGAAGTAGTGTGGTAGGTGTGACCATCAAGCATCAGCAATGTTACACCATTTGGTTTATGCGGAACAAAATAATCTTTGAGCCACTGAAAAATTAATGAACTATTAATATATGCACATTTTTGAGACACATAAACAACTGCTCAAGGTAACATTCCATCTTTATATTACACCTTATTATTTTTATCCTTCATCACACAAACTGGTGAGGGAAAGCAGCATTCAGCGTTACAACAAGCTATAACATTGATGAATTCGCTTTTTTCGTTTATGTGGAAACCGCTTTCGCGCCCTTTTCGACTAAAACAAAGGCAGGTCTATTGAAATGCAATCCAGACTCATCCATGTCAAAAATGCTCGAGATTTTATTAAACAACTCATTTCTTCCAAAGTGTAATGGGGTACTTTGAAGTAACCATCTATCTGTTTACGTATCAGAATTACGACTTAGGAATAGACTCAGCCAAACATAACCAACCTTTTCACTTTGTGATTTATATCCAGTTTTTTGGCAAATTCTAAGGCGAGAAAGCTCACATCATCTCGAAAAATAGAAATCCTTGTTTCTGTATTCGTTTACTGTGATTTATTAATCTTTCTTCGTTTTCCTTTCCAAACATTGGACCAGACCCCATGCTGTCTTTATTGGAATTATTGGTCTTCCACCGGCGCACAGTGGGACGTTTTGATGATCTATGGGAAAAAAAATTATTTTCCGATTATCTCGGAATTTTACAAAACCGCGTGTACTGGTAGCTGAATGTCTGTATTTTCGAGATTCGTACGAGTTTTGTCGAAAAAAATCAGAGATGTCGATTAATTATGACCGTAAGGAAGCCATTTGCGCAGTTTATTTGAGGGAGTTTCAAAAGTTGAACCAGCTTCCTCTATGTCTGAAAGCACGTCGTGACTATTTTGTTTTATTCGAAAGCACGAGTTTGCTAAACATATTTCAGAGGTTTGTCAAGGTCAGATTTAACCCATTTTTGTTTGAAAATAAGTGATATTAAACCCGCTTAACCGCTTTTTTCAACGGTTGTAATTCTGGATGATCCTTGATGTTGTTTACAAATTTCATCTTGACTTTTAAGATATTATTCAGCATTATTCAGCTACAAGCATTTTTTTAAATCAAAGTGTCATTCCTAAAGCATTGAAAAATTAAAAAAAAAACTCCTGCTGATGTGTGTAGATCATTAAGTTTTTATTAATAAGCCAGCATCATATTAACTTGCAGTGCATGTATATATGTTTAGTTCAAATCTTGCAAGTCAAATTTAAACCTCTTTTAATTATTCTATTGAGTCAAAATAATGAATAGAAGTGTAATTTGAATGACAATAAAATATTATTATAATTTAAAGAACGTAGAAGTTTGTTTAGAATACTGTTTCTGAAAGGCTTTAAAAAAAAAAAAAAAAAAAAAAAAAAAAAAAAAAAAAAAATTAGATTAAATCTTGCAATTTAATTTTAAACCAATATCAGTAATCTGAGCTGAAACTTTTCTCAGGATATGTAGTTCTGATGACAATGCAGTATTATTATAATTTATGGAATGTAGCAGCTACGCTTTTTTTATAGGGCCACATAAAAGATTAGTTCAAATCTTGCAAGACAATTTTAAACCACTTTCAATTATCTGATTGAGCTGAAACTTTGCCTACATGTGTTTTTCCGATGACAATTCTATTAAATTATAATTTGACGAACATAGAAATTATGCATTTATTACAAGGCCACTCAAAAGGTCGCTGAAAGATTGTTGCTAAAAAGTAGAAATTTTAATTAAATGTCAACAAAATTACTACAAGTTATTGTGATACAATAGCATTTTTTAAATTGAAAACAAAGTGCGTAGTAGTTACATTTCTTTTACAGGGACACATAAAATTTCGAATACATTACAGTCTATATGCAGAAATTTTATTTCAATCTGAAAAAAATTATATAGGATATTCATTCACACAACAGTATTTTTTTTCAACCGAAAATAATTTTGGTAGCATTTATATCTTTTATAGGGTACCGCAAAACATTAAAGTTTCTTTTAATATGATTTTATTTAAGAAAATTTATTTTTCAGGATGACTACACAAATTTCTCGAGTAATTAATTCTGAGTAGGTAAAAATACAAAAAAGAAATGAATGTTAACTTACATGTGTGCATTAAATTGTTTTTTACTTAATTGTAAAATAAGTATGTTTAACCGGTTATTTGTAATGCATTATACAGGGTTCCCACTAAAGTCCTTCCCACGCTATTAATTGACGAACGGTTGAAGCTATAGTCATAAAAGTGTTGTCTAGGTATAGTAAAGTGGCTATGCGCTACCAGATGAGACAACTTCCGGCGCCACTTGGTGCAAAAGAGCTGAGTCCTATCTTGAAAACGAGATTGACATTCAGAACGAGATTCATTTAGCATTCATGTTCACAAGGTGTCGTCATTCACTTTTATCCCATATTTCGAACCTTTTTCGTTATAGGAACGCTAATGCCGCCATTTTGCACGATGTGGTATAAGTGGTCTCACCTTGTAGCGCATAGCCTCTTTACTATACCTACACACCACGTTTATGAATATAGATGCAGTTGTTCGGCATTTAATAGGGTGGGAAAGGACTTTAGTGGGTACCCTGTATTTTTATTTTAAGACACTGTTGTTAAATAACCAAATATTTATCACTGTTTGAGTATTTTATTAGTGATACATTTAAAAAAAACAGCAAAAACTAATTAAACATTCAACGAAATAATTTTGTCCACCTAGATCGTCAAAACGTCCCACTGTGCGGCGCTCCACAATCTTGCGTGGAATGTGAAATGCTTCAGCCGCTCCTTTTACCGAATATAATCTCTAAATTTAAGATGCAAAATTTAAAACATAGTTCACATTTTAACCCACATTTCAGTCTAAATTTTTAAGAATAGTAACACTGACATGAAAACTTCAAATGTCAAATTATATTTTATATCTGTTTCAACAGCTAAAAACAGATGACTGCATTTTATTGTGTTTAGCATATTAGCAGGAACATTTTTGAAAGTTGTGCAACGCCATCTGTTGTTTGAAATGTAACCTTTTTTGTAATTACTGTATACATCATTTGAGAGTTTCCTTAAAAAATCACTTATTTAATATGAAATCAGAGTCTTTATATTTACTGTACTATACAGTATCTTTACGTTTACTGTAGTTAAAGAGTTATTGAATTTGGAACATAAGATGTTCTTTTTAACACCCTGTATATATGCCAATACTATAAATATATGCGTATGTGTCCTTGTACGCACATGCATAATTTATACGATATTTTCTAATACTGAAATATGGAATTCAAGTAAGAATTTCTTCTTGGCTCTGACTTTAATTTTATCTTCAGAAGAAATTCCATCTTTCCGATATCTCGGATCGAAAAATGCTGATTCTACCTGATTTGGAATTTTGAGTTATCGCTATATTATTTATACAGCTGTCGCAAGTGAAACCATCCATCAGATTTTTAGATCGAAGAAGACATTTTCTTCATCCGACAGAAGATATTGATAAATAGTCAAAGTCCACTGGGATGAAATGCTCGATCCCAGCGTCCTCCTATATTTTATCCTTTTCTTTCGGATGTCAGCAGAAGGCTTAGCAGGAGCTTACATTAAGAGGACATGAATTTTTGTAATCAAAAAGATTCACACATATGGAACAAAGTGAAATGTTTCATTAATCTCATACTGTCTATGTTTTGAGAGCAAAATTCATTGGGTGTGCAATTAATAACTGACTGTATTGCCTTATTGAATGTGGTTGATTTATTTTTCTGTATTTCTTTTGATTTGTTTTATTGAGAAGAAAATTATTAATAACTTATAAATTCATTACATTACATTTGTGAGTCGTTTTTATAGCGTATTTAACTGTTTTCTTCAGCATGTCAGCAGAAGGCTTAGAAGTAGCTTTTATTAAGGAGACATGATTTTTTTGTAATCTAAAAGTTTCACACATATGGAACAAAGTGAAATATTTCATTAATCTCATACTGTCCCTACGGCCCCACCAGTGGCTGAGAGGTTCTGCTCTCGAAGCTGGTAGACGGGAGGTGCTGGGTTCGAACCCAATCGCGCCCGTCGGCCTAACCGTTTCGGAGTTTTCGTGGTTTTCTTCGAAACCGTGGATTCCCATGAGTAAATACGGGTTAGGTTCTCTTAGAAAGACCCCCACGTAGGGCACTTCCCCTAGGGCCTATATCCCTCGAGTTGATAATTGGCCGTCAAAAATCAACCCAACCCAACCCATACTGTCCCTACTTTGAGCGCAAAATTCATTGTGTTTAAAATTAATAACTGGCTATTGCTTTAGTGAATTTAGTTGATTTATTTTTTTGCATTGCTTTTGATTTGTTTTATTAAGAAAAAAATTTTTAATAACTTATAAACTAATTGCATTGCATTTTTCTGAGTAGTTTTTATAGCGTATTTAACAGTTTTCTTCCGCATGTCAACAGAAGGCTTAGAAGTAGCTTTTATTAAGATGGCATGAATTTTTGTAATCAAAAAGATTCACACATATATGGAACAAAGTGAAATATTTCATTAATCTCGTAAACCTTGTGATTTAACCATGAAATTTATTGTGTGTGCCGTTAATAACTGGAGGATTACACTATAAAAAAAGACAAATGTGCCTTTATCTAACCAAGAAAATATAAGCACGAATGAAAAAAAATTAATAACATGTTCTGAATTACCGACGATTTTGAAAACAATTCTTTATCTTTAGCAACCTCAAAAATCAATCTATTTTCGAGATTTACTGCCACTGATCTTCGGAAATGATTCTGAGGAGTAGTTTTTGATAGTGTATTAATCAGTTTTTCTTCCGGATGTCAGCAGAAGGCTTAGCAGGAGCTTACATTAGGTGGACATGACTTTTTTGTAATCAAAAAGATTCACGCATAGGGAACAAAGTGAAAAATTTCGTTAATCTCATACCAGCTATGATTTGAGAGCGCGAAATTTATTCTGAGTGCTGTTAATAACTGAAGGATTACATAATATAAAATAGATAAGTGTGTTTTATTATAAGCAAGAAAAGTAAACACGAATGAAAATGTACAATAGCCTCTTCCAAATAATTCACGAGTCCGAAAACAGTTCTTTATCTTTAGGAAATTCAAAGAAATATATTTTCGTGATTTAAGGAAGCATTTATGAAAACAAAGTTTCCTTTATTGCCGTTGATTTTCGGAAATGTTCTCCAGTAGTTTTTATAGTTTATTAATCAGCTTTCTTCTGCATGTAAGCAGAAGGCTCAGAAGTGGTTCAGAAGTTTGGAACATAAAAATAAACTAGTTGGATGTGCCAAACGCAAAGCTTTCTTCTATCTCATACATCTTAACATTTCAAAAAATTGTTAAAAATGTTTATGTACTTCAATATTATTAATACTATACCAACTTCGATTTTCATCTTACATTTCTGCTTCAGTCAGTTGATCGGAGTAAAAACAAGTAAATCTCGATCATGATATTTATTAAAATCAACAGTTTTTTGCTATTATGTTGTACATCAGCTATTTGCGAATAGGCCGCTTAAGAGGATTTTTAGTTTCCGTCAGTGCACGAACCACAGATGTACAATAGAACTACAAAAAAATAGAGAAAATTATACGAAAAGCGCTGTTACAGCGCCCTTACCTTTTCAGCGGAATATTTTCAAATTCAAGAACGACCTGCGGACCATAGTCAAAAGCATACGCAAAAAATGGTTCAATTTTACGCATAACTTCAGACACTTTTAAAAGGTACAATATTGAAAATGGCAAAAAATCACTATTACAAAGCCCCCACCCCCACCCCTCCCTCCGGAGGAATATTTCAAAATTCAAGGAGAATCTGCTTGCCATAGCGAAAAATATAAACAAAACATTTTGTTCAATTCTATACATCTTCAAACACTTTTCGATGGTACAATGGCGACACACGGACACACAGACAGGCAGACATTTTATATAAACATGTTTTAGGGATCTCTGACCCTTAAAAAGTTTAAATCTATTAAAAACCAGAAGTCGAAAAAAAAATCGATAATACTTTCTTCTTTTGAAAATAGAACAAAGTAAAAATTATTAACAAAATATACTTCTTTTCACATCTTTAAAAACAGAAAATTACATACTTCTCATAAATAGTCAATTTTTCAATAGAAAATCGTAAAGTTTACGAATTTACCTCTGTAAAAAATCTATTTTTGGACGTCTCCAGCCTTTTCATTTGACAAAGATTAGGAAGGTTATTTTTAACAATAAAGACGTGAAACTGCTCAAACCATAAATAAAACTGTAGCATCAGAAATTAACCTGTGTTTTATTGCTTGTCTTTGTTAGGAAATAAAATCAGTTTATATAAATCGATTTTTAATGGATTTTTCCGCTTCTAGATGGAATTTTCAAAAAAAATTATGAATTCTGGAAGAGAACTTTTTTTTTTTTTTTTTTTTTTTTTTTTTTTTTTTTTTTTTTTGCGTCTGCGTGCGCATTTTTAAACTTTTTAGGTGCGGTAGATTTTAAAATACGTGTATGTTTGTAAACACCCAGTGCATTTATCGCTGCAGAAGCTGGGTGAAATTATGGCACACACCGGGTTTTTTTTTTTGCGAAAATCATTGTGCTTTGATTAAAAACAATGCTTTAGTTAAATTATGAATTATTTTCCATTGTTTTAATTGGTGTTTTTAATTAATAAAGTGCGTTAATTGATACTTTTTCAAAATTTTATGATTTTGGCAAGGTCAGGAGTAGAGGTCTGCACGGGCAGGAATTTCCAGGCCCGGGCCCGAGTCCGGCCCGAACGAAAGCTATCGTGGCCCATTCCGGCCAGGCATTAAAATTAAAAGTTTGGCCCGATCCCGGCCCGGCCCGATCTGGTCCGACATATAATTCAGATTCCTTTAAAGAATACAGCATACATAATTATGGGATAATTTTACAGTATATTTTAAAATTACGATGTTTGCGCAAGACAGAAAATACACAATAGCAACTTTAATGGTTACTTAGATTCTAGACATTTCAACATTCAAATAGGGATTCATTAAAAGATTAATGTAGTTTAGAATAAAAGAAAAATAGGAGGGTTAAAAAAATCAGAACTTTTGAAGCTGTACAATAAAAAATAGATTTGTGAAAATATTTCTCTGTCATTTATTAAAGCTTTTCTCAAATCCAAAGGCGCTACTTTCTGACACATTTATGAATTCATTTCTTTTCGTAAACGCATCAAATTGCCAGGCGTTCTTATTCAGAAAGTATGTAATCGAATGAGTTATCTATATCGTTGAGAAAATACTGTCAAAATTAGCGTTTTGAATCGAGTTTCCGGAATCGACAGCACGGGAAACGAGAAAAACCTGCAACCACGTGACAAGAACCTCTCATAATTCGACAAGGAATTTATTTATCAAAATAGGAAAACGCTATTCGATTCCAAATCCCTTCACTAGTCAGGCTTGTCAATTTTATGCCATTACAGTTAAAAATTAGTCAGAAAATGTGTCAAAGTTTCATGTTGTTGGGCAACAAATTTGAGAACCACCTTAATGTATATTTCCAAAGATTAAGTTAACAGAAGTTCATTATCGCTATTAATATTTTTACAAAACATATTGCCTGCCCTACACATCCTGAGAGCAATTAAGTCCAGTTCCGGCCCAACACGAGAATATATATAAAAAAAAAATGCAAGCCTGATCTCGTTCCGACAAGAATCTGCTGGAAAAAAAAAATGAAGCCCGGGTCAGACACCATGTAACTGTCCGATGTCGATCTCTATGCTGGACATATTACATGACCCGATAACTTTTTTATGGGCCCGGTTGGCCCGATCAATTTTTTTGCCGGCCGGGTATGGACCTCGGACCAGACCCGGACCTGTGCATACCTCTAGCATTCAGCTCTATGTAAAAAAAAAAAAATCAAGTCTGGAACTTAAACAGTTTCCGAGTGACAGACGGACGGACAGACAGACAGACAAAGAAGCGAGACTGTAAGGGTTTCGTAAGATGAACGAAACTCTAAAAAAAAAATGGCTAAATGATACTTTTTAACATCTGTAATAAACAGAAAGTTACATACATCTCATAAATATTGACAATTTTCTAATACAAAATTGTAGAGTATGCGAACTTACCTTTGTAAAAAATCTATTTTTGGACGTCTACAGCCTGTTTAATTTGACAAAGTTTACAAAGTTCAATTTAGCAATAACGATGCGAAGCTGCTCAATTGATAAATAAAACTTTGGCATGAAAAATTAACTCAGTATCCTTCTTGTCTGTTGAGAATTCTATGAACAATTTATACTAAGTGCTGTGTTGGGAGATAGCTGCAATAGGTAAAATAATCTTTTAAACTCACTGTATAAGTAACATTGATTTTTGGATATGTTGCCGATATGCAACAGTATCCTTCTTGTCTGTTGAGAATTCTATGAACAATTTATACTAAGTGCTGTGTTGGGATATAGCTGCAATAGGTAAAACAATCTTTTAAACTCACTGTATAAGTAACATTGATTTTTGGATATGTTGCCGATATGCAATACGGTGATACAAAATGTTAAAACCTATGTTTAGCTATGGGTATACAGAGAGATCTATTTAACCCTTTATATTCCAAATTATGAATTCAGAAAAAATTTCATATTCTAAAGCATTTTTCGTGAATTTCCGATACTATCTTAGAAGATTTATACAATCATTTAATAAATTTTAGAAGGATATTGTCTATTGCAATCAATTTTATTTATAATATTTTTTTAGTATTTTATAGAATTAGGAAATGAACAAATACAATATTCTTACAAAAGAAATATAGAAATATTTTCGAACTGAAACTTCTCCCCCCTCGCCCTCCCCAATCTTTATCAAGAAAGCCGAAAAGATGCAAATGCAAAAGAAATCATCTTTTTAAAAACAGTTTTGTTTTGTGCAACCCATAATGCTTTTGGAACACGATAAAGTAAAGTATCTATAACTCATTCTAAACTGGTATTACTACTCATCGATGTATTAAATGAATTTTATAACAAGTTATTTTAATGGTACTTTAAAGTCCCGTCGGGGCATAAAGGGGTTAAATTCACATTGGCAACAATTTTTCAGGTTATTTTTCTTCCAATAACTATACTACTCATTAATATAAATTTTCCATCCGATTTTTTTTTCTTTTACGGAGCCATCCATTTTATTTTAATGTTACCATGAATTTTTTATAGTGATGATTACAATTTGGCGTGAAATAATAAAATCTTGGGTACGTGTTATATACAGTAAAACCTCCCTAAAGGGACCACGTTTCGTTCCAATAAAAATTGGTCGCTGCGAGAAGTGGTCTCTTAATGGAGGTCATGCTTAAACCTAGATATTAATTGTTGAAAAAAGGTAATAATTAATGTTAGTAAAATTTGTTTTTGACATTAGGAAAAGATATGAAAATTTAAGTATCAAAACAAAAGTTAATTACATAAGTTAATTACTAGTTTAAAAAATGAATACATTGACGTTTTCTTTGATTTTATGGTTTTATCTTTTATAGCTTTTATTTCCAAGTTTTTTCGAAGCTCAGTGTATATATACATTTATATATTTTTTTTTTTCTTGCGCGAACAAACAATGACGATTTTATTAATTTATTTATTTCTTTGAGAGTTTTCTGACAGAATAGGGCAGGGGAGTTTATTGACCGTCATTCTTAATCTGTCATCAGAGTTAAATTCGTTGCCTAAAAATGCACAAAGTGGTTTAAACACTTAAAAGTTACCGGAATTTTTAAATTAATACTAAACCTAGTTTAGAAGTTTGATGAATAATGCGCTCTTTGGAATTATTTTTCTAATAAAACCTTCTTCAAGTGACCAGGAAAAAATGGAATTTGTTTCATTTTCATCGAAGAAATGGATCGCTCATGGAGGGAGTTCAACTGGGATGGTCTCTGAATGGAGGTAAAATTAGTATTGAGCCTATGGGAATAAATTTCGTTCCATGAAAAAATGGTCGTTCAGAGAGGTGGTCGCAGAGGGAGGTTTCACTTATGTATAAAGGGGTAAAACATGTGAATCAAACAAACATATTTAGAACCAGAAATTTTCTTTAATAAAATGTTTCGTATTGCTGTGTCGAAATTATTTCACTTTATTCATTAAAAATAATTTCTGGCTCTAAATTAATATTATTTGAGCAGCGCGGTAATTGACAATCGGGATACTCCATGGTAACTTACGTTACATTTAGAACAATTTACATCAGTAATTTTAGTAAATACCAAAAAAAAAATTAAAAATTAATGTAAATTTGTCATGGTTTAAAGCTATTCACAGCTCAATTTAAATGAAAATCACATAATTTGTTTGTCATTCCCTAATCTCTGGCAGTTATATTTATTATGATAACGGTCATTGCTGAAAAAAGAACGTAAGTTACCATAAAAAATATAATTTTTATTCTGTTTTTGTAGGTAATTTTCATCCAAATTGACCTTTAAATAGCTTGATTAACAAATCATGTTAATTTTACATTTGAACACTTTTAATATATTTCAATATATTTTTTTAATATTACTAAGTTCTAAATGTAACTTAAATTACCTTGGAATGACATAATTTTAGTTATATTACTATTTTTTTCATCATGTATAACTTTAAGAAAATAGAAAATCAATAAGTCAGAAACGTAATAAAATAACTAGGTAAACAAAACTATGTGGTCGTGTTTTTCCGTAAAAACCTACTTTTTAAATGCATTAATTTTTATAAAAGTCAAAAGAGATGTAATAATTTAAAATCTCAGTCTAACTTTTGAAAATATAATGGCAGTTATACAACATTTCCTTAAAAAATATATTTCATGTATTCAAATACGACTGAAAACTAAACTTTTCAATTAGTGTTCTTTGAAGCAGAAATAATATTCAAATAGCAACATAAAAGAGAACCCATCGGACAAACTAGATATTAAAATTCTGAACTACAACACATTCACTCCGAGTAAAAAGTTTTCGGTAGAAGGTTTTCTCTTCCTGCCCGCTTTTTTAACGCATGTTTTACGTGTTATTTCTTTTAAAGTTCACTTTTACAACCGAAGTTCATCCAAAAGTGCCTCTGGACTACAAGATAGTAGCTTTCTCAGTAATGGATAAAGTTTCTAGATATCTTCCTCTCTCATATTTCGAAGTTCGAACTCTTTAAGAGCTCGCTTTTTTGCACATAAAATATTTTATATTTTCACTTTGAATTCACTTAGACTGTATTTTTGTAGTTCTTGGATAAGTATTTAAATGTTTTTGTTATTACGTTATTTTGTATTTTATTCTATAAAATAAGGTAATTTACAAATCTAAACTTTTTTAATAAATACTTTTAACGTCATGAATTGTATATATATATATATATACAGGGTGATTCATAAAAGATGGGCAGAACTTTAAGGGGTTATAGTACACTTAAAGACAAATAATATTAAATAGGAGACTAAGGGTCCCAGACGTATTCCCAAGGAGATAGGGGGCATTAAAGTTTAGGGTCCGAAATTTCAAATGATTATAAAACATGGAAAAATTGGTCGATTCGTTTGCGGTTTTTGCAAAAAATTTTCTTTATGCCAGTATTTTCTTGAAATAAAATTTTAAAGTTCAATTTCAAAAAATGCCGATAGGGGGCGCTTTAGACTTTGGAGTAACAAACAACTATTTTTTAACGTTATTTTTTGTATTTCTTTAAATGATTTCGAAAGCATAGGCTTAAACTTAAATTTTGATCTAAAAATCTGAGTCCTAACGAGTAGTTAAATAGCATAAACTGAAATTTGAAACCCTTCTCCCCCCAGAACAAAAATCAGTTATTCCCGATCTTTGTGTCGTAGATTAGGCTCTAACTACTGCCGCGTTTTGCTAAAATTATTCTTTATGTCAGTATTTTCTTGAAAATAAATTTTAAAGAAAATTTTCAAAAAATTACGATAGAGGGCGCTTTAGACTTTGGAGTAACGAACACCTATTTTATACCGTTATTTTTTGTGTCTCATTAAATGCTTTCTAAAGCTTAGACTTAAACTTAAATTTTCAGCTCAAAATCTGAATCGCTGAGCGTGGTTCAGTAGCGAGGGGAGGGGGTTCAAATTTCAACTTCTGAACATAGTTCAGTTTGCACTACTTAACCATGCCCAACGATTCTGTGCTGTGATACGAGGCAAAAATACAACTTTCGTCAAGGACTGCATAGTCGGAATTCACTCATAAAGGCACTGGCACAGTTGGAAACGTCGCTCATGCAAACGTTAAAGCTCCATTCCTGACGCTAGTCACCGGGTGAAGAAGGAAACAGAAAGTATGCAAATGTCAAATGGGGAAGAAGAAGAACACGTATGCAAAATTTCGACACGATTCAGGCATAAAAACCACTGAACGGTGAGTCAAGTGTAAGTCGCTGTAGTAATGAATCGGAAGATGGTGCCCTTCACGAATAAGGAAAAGGCTGAGATGCATTTAATTTACGGAGCGGCAGATGGAAATGGTGCAGAGGCACAACGAATGTATGGAGAGCGATTTTCCAACAGGCGGTTGCCTAACCGCAAAACTTTCGAGCGCTTGCACAGACAGTTGTGTGAGACGGGATCATTTCTCGCTTCCCGGTCGAATGCAGGTCGTGCAAAAAAGGACGAATCAGTAGTTGTTGCAGAAGCCATTCTGGATGTAGTAGCGGCGCAGCCAAGTACAAGTACACGAACAGTGGCTAGGCAGGTGGATACCTCACAGTCCATGACTTGGAGGGTACTGAAGGATGAACATTTGCTCCCGTTTCATGTGCAACGAGTCCAGAAACTGTCTCCAGGGGATTATCCAAATCGTATTGAATTCGTCCGCTGGTTTCTGCAGCAGAACGCGCTAAATCCACATTTTGGACGAACTGTGCTTTTCACCGATGAATGTACCTTCACACGTGAAGGTACATTTAACACACACAATGCACATGTATGGGCGGATGTCAATCCACATGCTACGTATCCACATGCTCATCAGAGACGCTTTTCCATCAATGTTTGGGCAGGAATCCTCGGACACCACCTAATCGGACCGTACCTTCTTCCTGAACGCCTCAACGGTAAAACATACCTCACATTTCTGCAACATGTGCTGCCAGACCTGTTAAACGTTGTTCCTCCACGCATCCGGCGGGTCATGTGGTTCCAGCACGATGGAGCGCCAGCCCATTACGTACGAGACGTCCGCAACTATCTGGACATCACATTTCCGAACAGATGGATTGGTCGAGATGGTCCTGTTGCTTGGCCTGCTCGCTCGCCAGATCTTTCACCCCTCGATTTCTTTTTTTGGGGACGATTGAAGGCTCTTATGTATGAGACACCCATTGAATCCCCCGAGGAACTGGTCGCCAGACTTTCCGCCGCTGTAGGGGAAGTGCTCGAAAAGCCTGATGTTTTCGCGAATGTTCGCCGTTCCATTCTTCGCCGTTGTTCTGCGTGCATAACCTCTGGTGGTCACAATTTTGAACATTTATTGTAATTACATGTTAATAAATATGCTTTGGTAACATAATCCTAATTTGTGTCTTTTTACCTCGTATCACAGCACACAATGTGTGGACATGGTAAACTGAACTGTGCTCAGGAGTAGAAATTTCAAACCCCTCTCCCCAGAAACTTAACCACGTCTAACGATTCAGATTTTGGGCTGAAAATTTAAGTCTAAGCTTTAGAAAGCATTTAATGAGACACAAAAAATAACGGTATAAAATAGTTGTTCGTTACTCCAAAGTCTAAAGCGCCCTCTATCGGAATTTTTTGAAAATTTTCTTTAAAATTTATTTTCAAGAAAATACTGACATAAAGAATAATTTTAGCAAAACGCGGCAGTAGTTAGAGCCTAATCTACGACACAAAGATCGGGAATAACTGATTTTTGTTCTCGGGGGAGAAGGGTTTCAAATTTCAAATTTCAGTTTACGCTACTTAACTACTCGTTAGGACTCAGATTTTTAGATCAAAATTTAAGTTTAAGTCTAAGCTTTCGAAATCATTTAAAGAAATACAAAAAATAACGTTAAAAAATAGTTGTTTGTTACTCCAAAGTCTAAAGCGCCCCCTATCGGCATTTTTTGAAATTGAACTTTAAAATTTTATTTCAAGAAAATACTGGCATAAAGAAAATTTTTTGCAAAAACCGCAAACGAATCGACCAATTTTTCCATGTTTTATAATCATTTGAAATTTCGGACCCTAAACTTTAATGCCCCCTATCTCCTTGGGAATACGTCTGGGACCCTTAGTGTCCTATTTAATATTATTTGTCTTTAAGTGTACTATAACCCCTTAAAGTTCTGCCCATCTTTTATGAATCACCCTGTATATATATATATATAGCTCATATTCAAAATATTAGAATAATTGAGAAAAAGTAATAAGAAAAAAATATTTTTCATTTATTTGTTTTCGGTACTAAATAAATGCAATTAAATTTCTTATAAATTAAATCTGGAATGTTTAGATAAGATTTTAACATTTACAAAATATAACATTCAGTATAAAAAATTAGGTATACAGCTTTCTGAAACACATCAAAATATTCGAATAAAATTTAGATTGGTTCAAAATATTAGAATATTTTATTTTACGCAACAATATTACCTTATGAATATGAAGTAAATGGTAATTAATATTTTGTAGCATCCCCTTTAGCTTTCATAACATCACACAATCTATCTCGCATACTATTTACAAGGTGTTTACAAACATTTCTATCAATATTAGCCCAAATAGACTTTATACGTGCCACTAACTCACTTTTACCTGAAGAAGGATTTTCTTCGAGTTTTTTTCTTCATTATACAACATAAGGTTTCGATTGGATTAAGGTCTGGTGAGTTTGGTGGCCAAGGAAACCTTAATGTTGCGTTGGCGGAACCCATTCTTAGTTGACACCGAGGTATGCGGTGACGCTAAATTTTGTTGAAAGATGATATAATCTTCAAATAAATATTCTGTTGATGGAAACATGTAATATTCCAAAATTTCTTTATATATCTCAGAGTGAACCTTTTCGTCAACGATGCATAACTTTCCAGGTCCTTTTGCACTCATGCAACCCCAAATCGTGACACTAGCAGCAAATTTTAAGGAACGTTTAAGACATTCTTTGTCAAATGCTTCTTGCTTCATTCTCAAGACTGGAATATCTTGATTACCATATGAAACACAAAACATACTTTCGTCACTAAATAATATATTTTTCCAATCTTCTTCGCTCCGTAAATGTCTTTATTTACACCTATTCAATCTTATACGCTTTTGTTTTGCAGTCATGAGAGGTTATGTTTTCGGTACACGAGATTCAAACTTCAATTTATGGAGACGTCTTAATGTTGTCGATGTAGAAACTTAATTCCTTCTTCTTTCCATTTTCGGTGCAAGAATCGCACTCTTTTAAAACGGTTTCCTTAGCTATACGCTTCAGTTTCCTGTCATCTCAAGCAGATGTTTTTGGTTTACGGCCGCCATTTCGTCGATTATTTCTAAATTTTCCATTTTTTTTTTTATATTGTGTTAGTATTTTACTAACGCTTGATTGCGAACAATATACATAATTTGCTATATAACATTGATTTTTACCGTACCGATAAAAATCAACCATACGAAGTTTAATAGATTAAGGAATATCATTCACACGACCCGTTTTAAGACGAAGAAGCAAACAAACTGCAAAAAGAATACTGATTTTAAATAAAATCGTCTAAATTTAATCAATGATGTCTCCAGTTATGAATTGGTGGTAATTAAAGATAATTAATGTGAAATATTCTAATATTTTGAACCACTTGAATAAATATTCTAATATTTTGACTTTTCAAAATATACTTTTTTTCTGTTAATACTTTCAAAAATGATATTAGTTTTAAGATAATAAATAAGTTTAATCAACAATAAGTTCTTAATAAAAGTATCGTTTGCATTAAAAGACATTAATTTACCAAACGTTATTTTCAATTTGTAAAAAAAGGTAATTACTCTAATATTTTGAATATGAGCTGTATATATATATATATATATATATATACATTGTAATAAACGGAAAAGTAAACAAGTAATTGCAGAAAGATTTCAAAAGTAAATAAACAAGTGTGATGCGGAAAATCCCTTTCAATAAAACAATAGACTTGCCTAGCGCATCATGTGACCTATATACGTGAGTTTCTCCGAAGGCGTACACCTGTAGACGTAGAGTCGTAATGCAGAGCTACCAAGTTTCCGGCTTTTTGGATACCAGTATTGTAATACAGAGAATGTTGTTAATTGGAACAATTGGGCGTTTTAAAAGAGCAACATTTTCTCTAAAATAATAGTTGCGTGCAAAAAGCCGGAGACTTGGCAACTCTTGTAATGTAATAGTATAGATATTGTGTCGTGCTTACATCAGAATATAAAAGTTACAGTATTATGATTGTTTGTATATTTGTGTTTGGGTGTCATTATATTAGTCCAGTGTTATCTATTTAAGAAAAAGTAAAATTATTAAAAAGTTAGCTAAAATTATTTTGTGGTATTTAGTCGTTTTCTTTTGTGTCGCCCTGAAAACATATTTCAAAAACGTGCGAATTCTGCATGATTATTCGAGCGATACCACAATAGTATTTTTTAAATGAAAAATACCAACGAGTTCAGTAGATTATTTTTTACCTTTTTGCACCGATATATTCTTATTGCGCACTAGATGGCGCATTTTAGTGTTTGTTCAACAGGGCTTTTGTGGTAAACCTCTATTGTTGCCCCATTCACTTTAAATTCTGTTTTGGCCAATATTGATCATTATGATACCCAATAGATGGTAATGCATAAGTTGTTTTATGTGATGCTCACAAATAAAAACTATGTTTCATCGACGGCTGTTTTTAAAACGTAACAGTACAGCTGATGTCTGGAAAAATGAGGATTGGTTTATTTTTCCGAAAGTTACAGTAAAAATGTCGACGAAAAACAATAAAATATACGAGCAGACAAGAATGCCATTTTTATATCCTTATGAAGTTAGGGTGTAGCTATCAATGAAAGAAATTCTTTCCAAAAAAATAAATGTTAAAATCTGAGCACCCGTTCAGCTGTTATGTGTGAAGAAACACAATAAAAAAATTAATTATACATAATTCTAGAATAAAATGCAGAATTACCAAAAACAAAAAGTATAAACCGAAAATAACTTCCTGAAAGCATCATAGAAATGAAAAACAAAATCACGAAGCATTTTGAAAGAACTTTGTCTTTATTTTTTAAGTGCACAAAAAGTTATGCCACGAATTTAAGAGAATAAACAAGACTGAAAGGAGATGTATGGAAAAAAAGGTAATCACAGGTCTAGGGTCTAGGGCAGCAGCCATTAGGAAAGCGAAATCACCAATGAGAAGCTGTTTTACATAAAAATAACAAACCTTCGAAAATAATGCAATTTCACTGAACAGCACTGCATTTGTATCAATAAAAATATTCGATTACACATACAATGACTGCAAACATCCCTAAAACTAGATGTTCTCTAAAACTTTTATGTGTAAAATTCTTTCCAAATAATACTTGCATATCCTTTTATCAAGGAATTATTTATGAATTAAAGAAAAATCAAACTTTGGAAATATTAAAAATACATATCTAATGTGCAGATAAATTAAAAATGTTTTTACAAACATTTTGTAGAAGAAAAAAAAATCATCGTTATCATTATTTATAATCTTACAAATAAGCAACAAAATGCATTATAAACAGAAAATATGCAAAAACAAACATAATAATTTCTATATACATAATATTCCTTGAAAATGTTTAGTATGTTCTCTTTGGAAGATAAATATTGCACTTATACTATGAGAAAAGCTCTCTACATATTCATTTTTATTTCAATAAAGTCTTCTATAATACATCTTAAACAACACCTTATCTTAAAATACTTTACCTAAAATATTTTTGAAATAAAACTTTATTTGAAAAAGATCTTAGAAATGTTCAACATATGAAAACCAGAAGAAAATTTACAGTGAGATCATAAGTTATAAATTTTTCTACGAACTTTTCTTACATAGATTTTCATATATTTCTTATAGTTTGTTTTTTATCATTATCATTGTTATAGAAATTAAACTTATTCATTATCTTAAAATTAATATCATTTTTGAAAAGATTAATTGAAAAAAAATATTTTGAAAAGTCAAAATATTAAAATATTTATTCAAGTGGCTCAAAATATTAGAATATTTCACATTAATTCTCCTTTAATTATCACCTATTCATAACTGGAGCCATCATTGATTATATTCAGACGATTTTATTTAAAATCAGTATTCTTTTTGCAGTCTGTTTGCTTTTTCGTCTTAAAATGGGTCGTGTGAGTGATATTCCTGAATCTATTAAACTTCGTATTGCTGATTTGTATCGGCACAGTAAAAATCAATGTTATATAGTGAATTATTTACATTGTTCGCAATCAAGCGTTAGTAAAATACTAACACAATATTTAAAAAATGGAAAATTTCAAAATAATCGCCGAAATAGCGGCCAAAAACTAAAAATATCTGCTAGAGATGACAGGAAACTGAAGCGTATAGTTAAGCAAAACCGTTTTAAAAGTGTGCGATTCTTCCACCGAAAATGGGAGGGAGAAGGAGTTGAAGTTTCTACATCGACAACATTAAGATGGCGCTATAAATTTAAGTTTGAATCTTGTGTACCGAAAACAAAACCTCTTATGACTGCAAAACAAAAGCATATAAGATTGAATTGGTGTAAATCAGGACGTTTATGGAACGAAGAAGATTGGAAAAAATATATTATTTAGTGGAGAGTATGTTTTGTGTTTCATATGGTAATCAATGTATTCGAGTTAGGAGAATAAAGCAAGAAGCATTTGATAAAGAATGCCTTAAACGTTCCGCAAAATTTGCTGCTAGTGTCATGTTTGGGATTGATTGAGTGCACAGGGACCTGGAAATTTATCCATCGTCCACGAAAAGGTTAACTCTCAGATATATCAAGAAATTTTGGAATATTACATTATTCCATCATCAGAAGATCTTTTTTAAGATGATTTCATCTTTCAACAAGATTTAGCGTCACCGGATAACCCTGTGTCAACTAAGAATTGGTTTCACCAATGCAACATTAAGGTACTTACTTGGCCATCAAACTCACCAGACCTTAATCCCACCGAAAACTTATGGTGTATGATGAAGAAAAAATTCCAAGAAAATCCTCCTTCAAGTAAAACTGAGTTAGTGGCTCGTATAATTCTATCTATGCTATTATTTATAGAAATGTTTGTAAACACCTTGCATATAGTATGCAAGATCGGTTGTACGCTGTTATGAAAGCTAAAGGGGATGCCACAAAATATTAACTACCATTTACTTCATACACTGCAAATAAAGGCGTCTTAAATTAAGATACATATGTGACTGAAAAAGAATTTCAGACACTTAAGTGTCTGAATCTGAAAATTCAGTCACAATAGATGCCTTAATTTAAAACACCTAAGTGTCTTACTATGATCATAGTGTACACGAACTGATAAAAGTGTCTAAAACATCTGCAAGTGTCTAATTTTAAGACACTTTGTAACTCCGCTCCGCATCCACCAGGGGGCACTCTCAGTTGCGCATGCGTCTTCCTTTCGAACTCGATGTTCGTTTGTAATTCAAACTGAATGCTTGTTTTTATGTACGCGTACATTTTAACTAATAATTTATTTTGACTTGATTGTTTTTTGCGGAATGTGAAGTTCCGGGATTTAATTTCTATCGGCATAGTGGTACTCCGTATTAATATTTATCTATAAAACTAATATAGTGTTCTTCATCTCGTCAAATTTGTAAAGAGAACTGTTGTCTGGCGGGCTATGTTTTCAGGATGGAAATTTTCCATTCTTTTAACAGAGCTAGCCGGATGTGCAAGGGGATTTTATTTTTTAAATATCAAAGTCTGCCTAACTAACGGATGCTAACGTAGCCTCCAATCCGGACGTCCTCTGGGCGAATGTGCTTTTGGAATAATCAGACCTTTTACCAGGTACGTGGGGTCTTAACTATGTATTTAAAACTCTCTGTGATTGTTTTCTCTTTAAATGGAGACCTCACACAAGCCTATAGCTTTATTAGTTCCTGAGTTATGTCAAAATATGTTCAAAGCATTTTGCCTATGGTATTTCCATGTTAAAATTTTATTTTGCTAATATTTAAATTTCTACTCTTCAAATCATCTGCAATCATATTTCTATATTATTTTCTATCCAATGTTATCTTTAAAATAAATTTTGGTGTGTCTGCATGGTGTATATTAGCGGTTACTGAATTTATTAATTTTACACCTTCCTAAGCCTTTTCATATGAAGCCATTACTTTAAAAATCGCAGTGACATCGCCTGTTGATTAGCTCATACTTCTTAATTACCATCAAGACTACCATAATAGTATTTTTTGGTGTAATTATTACTCTGAAGTATCCTTTTTAATTATTTATTTATGTATACAATATTTTTATAAGCATTTAATGCGGCAGCATTTGTAATGTTTACATCGATTTTTACATTTCTGATAGATTTATTATGTGTTATGTACTGGAATTCAAAAGCATTTATAGTAAACATTCCTGTTAATAGCTGCTTTTATTTATTATTTATGCTTTTCTTGTCTAATGAAGTTTTCTTCTGCCTCATAGTGTGTACATCATAAATTTTAAAAAAGAATATAGTTCGAACATCCTTCCATTCATTGATTCCCCCATATATTTAATACATCGAATTACTTGTGTTCATTTATTTATTTTAAAATGTTTTGACTGATAAAACTCATTAAATCCGGTCATTCTAATTAAAGGATTTCCCTTTGCTATAATTTTAGTGCTTCCGAGTATTTTAGAAATATCCCATTTGCCATACTGAAAATAGTCAACATATAATCTTTTTTAATTTTCAACATCAATGATTCAAAAGTCAAAACCACAGCTTTACGATTTGATTGTTTGAACGGAAATTGACGTCACTAATGTAGACGTTGAAGCAGAAGAAAATTTGTTGATGTCAACAAATCTTACTTAAAGATTTAGAAAAAGGATCTCGCGTTATCTCTAGTCACTTTGTTAAATTTTAATGATTATTTTTAGATTCTTATATTCATGTAATCATGTACCGTTAACGTAACTGTAAGAATGCGGTAAAAATATACAGATATATTTCATTTGAAATAATTATATAATATTGATTTTTTGATTATTTTTAGTAAAAAAGTATTTTGAAATTAAAAATGAATACAAAGTAAAGAGGTAGATTTTTATAAAATATTTATTTGCATATAGCTAGATTTTGCACTTAAAACTGACACGTACATTTATCGAATCATAATACAGGGTTGGACTTTTTCCAGAAGGAGGGCCTGATTAAAGCATGGGCAGACCCCCCCCCTTCCCCCCCCTACGATTTTACGTGATCCAAATTCGATATGGATTTTTTTTTAAAGCTTATATTTTAAATGTGTTTCAACATTGTATTGATTATAATCAGCATTTTGAACTTTAAAAGTAGAATTAGATTAAAAACTAAATAAAAAAATAAATACAGTAAAAACTCTCAATCGCGGCCACCTCGCGAATTGAACGCGTTTTGGAACGTTGAATTTGCCTGCTATTCGATTGTGTTCGCTTTTATGAGGTAAAAAAAATGTATTTATCTTGAAAAAGGTCAGTGTTCGCTGAAGAAAATTGTCCTATGAAAGTTTTGTTGTAAAATCTCCATAACGGACACTCCTACATAGAGGACACAACTATTTTAGAAGCACATTTTTTATTAACAACATGCATATATTTTATATTTTTTTTACCTCAGAAAAACAGACACTTCCGAATGGCGAACAAATTCCACGGTTCTAAGGTGCCTACTATTGAGAGGTTTTACTGTATTGTGACAAATATTTTAATTTTTAATCTTATTCTACTCTATAAATTCAAAATATTGATTATAATCAGTACAATGTCGAAAAAGATTTCAATTATCAGCTTTATGAAAATTGCATACCATATTTTGGAGCCCCTAAAATCAGGCTGTGTGTGTGGGGGGGGGGGAGGGGGCAGAATAATGGCCATATATTTTTCCAGGATCAACGTGGTCAAACATGGCTACGTATAATGCTTTAAAAAAATGGCTGCGATTCAGACGTTTGAAGTGTCTAAAATTCAGACGCAAAAAGTGTCTGAAAAAATTCAGACATTTTAAAATGTCTGAAAATTGAACACTCCGTTTCAGACTCTTAAGTGTCTGAATTTAAGACATTTCGATTTACAGTGTATTCATAAGGTAATATTGTTTGCGTAAAATAAAATATTCTAATATTTTGAACCGATCAAAATTTTATTCTAATATTTTGATGTGTTTCAGAAAGCTTTATACCTAATTTATTGTACTGTATTTTATATTTTGTAATTGTTAAAATCTTATCTAAACATTCCAGATTTAATTTATAAGAAATTGAATTGCATTTACTTAGTATAAAAAATAAATAAATGAAAAAAATATTTTTTAATTACTTTTTCTCAATTATTCTAATATTTTGAATATCGGGTGTATATATGTTTTATTATATGGACTTTTAAGGCACGTAAATAATCTAATGTTTACTTCTAAGCCTAAAACAAAGACGTACAATGGCTATTGATGCTTTAAATTGGGCGACCATCCGTCCTTCAATTTCATGAGAGATGGCCACATGAAATCTAGGAGAGATGGCCACCTTTAATCAATATTTAAAAATTATACGGAGTGATGACTTTAACTAAATATTATTAAACTTTAAATAAATATATAGCGTTTATAATTATAAACATATTAATTGATGTAATTATTTAAATTTTAACTGATGTAAATATTTTAATAATAATAATAGTAATATAATGAGGCCTAATGATTTATTTGTTTCAGAAAGTACTGAAAAACGTCGGAAACTTTCATAACAAAAACTGATAAAGTTGATAAATAAACTTGAAAGAGAAATAAACTTAAAGGTGGACATCTCTCCTCAATTTCATGCGACCATCTCTCCTCGATTTCATGTGACCATCTCTCCTGAAATTGAAAGACTGATGGTCGCCAGTTTAAAGCATCAATAGCCATTGCACGTCTTTGTTTTTTGCTTAGAAGTAAAGATTAGAAAGTTGATAGGTTAATAAGAAAACTAAATTAACGTAATAAACCTAAAATTAACTCGAGATTAAAAAAAAAAAGAAAAAAAAAAGAAAAAACACGTCACTTCCAGTAGCGATGAAAACGAAATACATTTAAATTAATAGATTCTACAGACTCCGGGTAAATAGAATTGGATTAGGATCACTGTGTTGGTTGTGCAAAACAATAAAAATTTTAGCTTATATATAATAGTTTTAGTTTAAATATAATATCACATCCAAAAGGGATGTCTGAATACAATGCATAAGGTACCTGAAGTGGTTCTATGAAACGTGTACAAACCATCAAGATCTTTGCCGAAAATGTGTTAAAATTTTACGAAAAGTGAAGGATTGAAATTATACTTCAAATTTTGTTTATTCGAGTTTTATTCCCTCATTTTCCATCATATAACTGCATCTTTACAAATTGCTATATGTTTTTTATGATTAACTATATGAAATGGGTTATTTTCTGACTATTTAACTTCACTTTTTCTTTCTTGTATTGGATGACCATAACTCCTCGGCCTTAAGGAGAGATGGCCATCTGCCATTTTAATTTCAATTTTGTTTAACACTTTTTGTTTTCCATATTTAATTAAGTTTTGCATAAAATATTATGCGTATATGAATAAGAATTTCAAATTGGTATGAATATTTCTTGTATTTACATTCTAAGAATTTCTATTTCAATCTTTAAAAATTATGGCCACTTATCCTAGAGTTATCCTATTATAAACAGAAGTTTTGCAAAGCAAAAACAACAATTTTGGAATAAATCATAATTTTTGAAAATATTTCCTCACAAACATATATTACGTATATTCTATTTCTAAAACTCTTCAGACAGTGGTTAATTTTTAATTTTTAAGAAATTTTACATAAATTATTATTTTTTTTATAAAAAAAAAATGTTTTATCATCATCATTGATATAGAAAAACCACCAATGAAATATATCTTAAACGGAAGCTTTGCAAACTAAGAAGTTAAAATTTTCGTATAAATGATAATGATCTTACATACTTAAAAAAGAAAGACTTTCTTCAAGTAAAAAATATTACATATAACAATTTATCCTATCGGAAAACCTCTCTCTAGATGTTTATCTAGATATGAAAGGTTTATTTTATTTTCACAGAAATTTTTTTTTCGTAATTTTGTTATTTCCTGTCGGATTAAAAAAAATATATAATAATAAATGCCTATGTTGCAGAACAATATAATTTCATATTTTATGCATAAATAACAATAAAAAAATAATTCATTCATTTTCTACGGAAAAAAATCCCAAAACAAAATGTTTTCCAAAATATTTTGTGCTTAATTTTTCAAAATAAAACTTCTTAATAAATAATTTTGTCAATTAAGCAAAGAAAATTCAAACATCGTCAGTAAAATAAATAAATAAATGCATAAATAAACTTAGAGTGCGATGATAAAGCAGAAAGTTTCATTTAACAATTCTGAAGTAGGAAAATTCTTTACTTATCATCATCATCGTTGTAATCATCATCATCAGCATCAGCAGCAATAATCAGCAAAAAATCAGCAATAAAATGTATTTTATATAGAAACTTTGTAAAGCAAAAGTAACAATCTTTGAAGAAAAAAAACTTTTTTCAGTTATCAATAAATATATTTATTCCAAAGGAAATTTTGCGGGTATGAGAAGAATAAAAACCCATAGTATACTCATGTGCTACGTTTTTTACGAAAATGTGTGCGCATGATAAATTTTTTGTAAGAACTTTAAGTAGAAGAACGTTTCCAATATTATCATATTATCATTGAGGTTGCATAAGACAGCAATAAAAGGTATTTTAAATTGAAACTTTGTAAAGAAAAGATAGCAAGCTTTGAAAAAAAAAAACTTTCGTCGGTTGTTAAATATGGTTATTCTAGAAGAAATTTTGCGAATATGATAAAGAAAGAAAAAAAATAACAAACTCACGTGCTATGTTTTGTACGAACATGCATGCCCGTGATAAAAAATTTTTAGGAACTTTAAGCAGAAGGAAAACTCTTACTTTATTATCATCACTCAGGTAGCATAAACCAGCAATAAAATGTGCTATAAATAGGAATGTTGGCAAAATAAAAATTATAATTTTGAAATGAATAAAATTAAAGATTTTGAAAATTAAAAGAAAAACTTTTCTTTTTTCAGTGATTATTATATTTATTCTTAAGCGAACATTATAAGTATGAAAAATAATAAAAATACAATATGACGATAAATTTTCGACCCAAAATCTTTCAAAAATGCCTTCATTATCACCAGCACTATTGATAGAGTAAAAACCATAAATAATATGCATTATAAGACAAAACTTTGCTAAACAAAATTTTCGGCATAAACAGTAATCATTGAAAAGTTAGAAAACCCTTTACTTAAATGATAAATATTAGATATATTTTTCGCGAAACTCCCTAGGTATTCATTTCAATAAACTTTATTTTACTTTTACTGCCACATAAATTTCACTTATTGAATTTTATTATTGCCTGTTGTATGTTAAAATTCCTTTAAAATATCGCTGTTTCAGGACAATGAAATTAAGATACTTATTACATACATTATTGGCCCATTTTTCAAAGATAACTGCGCAATATTTTTAAATAGTTTTCTGTTGTTCGAAATACTTTTTAATCTTGCTGAAAGTTAGTAAAAAGAAATATATTGCCATATCGAGTAATGGAAAATATGAGATTACAAAATAACTTTAGGCCCTTTCTTAAGACACAAAGTGAGTTTCCATGTTCTCTTCTTTATAAAAGTCGTATGCTGTCAAAAGATGACAAATAGCTCCTTCTGATAAGGAGCATCTATATACCTATTATGGCAAACAGCGGCTTGCGATATTTCCCTAAAGCGCTTTGGAGGACATTGCATAAAAATTCTTTAAACCATTTATGACTTTCTTTTGCTTCGTCTTTTCTTAGTGGCGGTTAAAATGTTTTCTCATTTCTCTTTCAGTAAATGATGAATAGTTACATGCAAGCTTCTTTTTACATATTAAAAATATAATTAAATAAAATATAATACGGGTGTAAAAAGTATACTAGCCCAAAAAGAATATATTTTTATAAAAGTTATCGAAACAAGATGTTGTGTTTTAAATTTTACTGCAGACGTTTTAACTTTTGTTACCTTTTATGATATAGTCTAAATTTCTTAAGGATAAAAGTAAAAGTTAAATTTTAAAAGTGTTATTGATAGTAAGTGCTACGTAAAAAATAATTACCTAAAGCTTAGGATGATAAACACAGAAATTTGGGTTCTTTTATTAGAAATAAATAATTAAATAAATGAATAAAAAGAAAGCTATCAGAACGATTTTTTTAATATTATTTTTTTTATTCGATATTATTTTTATTTTCGAAGTATTTCGATCAATCTGTAATAATAATAATAATAATAATAATAATAATAAAAGTTATAATAATAATACGTGTCATATAAAAATGCGAATATTCAAATTTTTACTGTGTTTTCTCGTCTTTTTCAATTAATGATGTCCCATTACCGAAAAGAAAATTCTTTTTTCCCCTGCGTCACAAGCAAGGGGTTAATTAACCCTTAAATGCCTGGTGTTGCTTTTCGGCAACATACCCAATTTAGGCTCTAAAATACTATTAGAATAATATTGAAGCTATAATGCCTAATGTTGCCAATAAAATACATTCTGAAAATATTATTAAATCGATTTTCAACATGTAGATGACAACACTTGTGCTGTTTAAGAATAAAGATAGATTTATTTTTTAAATTGTTGCTACTTGTTCTTTTTGTTTTGTTTGGGAGCTTGTGAAATACCATATTTTGACCTGCAGTGAGCAAGTAAAATTTATTTCTTATTATAGTTCCTAAAATTCTTGTGTTTAATATTATAGAATTTTATCAAGGGAAATTATTATTTCAATTAAACACCAGTATTGCCGATTAGTAACAAATTGTTTTTTAGCCGTAAACTATACTTAAAACAAAATATGAATTTTTTAAAATATTTTTCCCATGATTTATTTAAAAAAATGAAAGCCGAAAAACATTATTACAGTGATTTTTGAAAAATCAGGCATTTAAGGGTTAAGATTTAAAAAAATGCTTTTAGGCTGCAATTAAAAAAAATAATTTCTTACATTGTAAGCCTTTCTATAACAAGAATAATAACAGTATTTAACATAATAATAATAATAATAATAATAATTTTAATAATAATTAAGTTTTATTTATTATTTAAAATGTAATTATTATTATTTAAAGAGTGTCAGTTTTATATAAAGGGAACAAATAATAATAATAATAATAATAATAATAATAATAATAATAATAATAATAATAATAATAGTAGTAGTAGTGGTAGTAGTAGTAGCAGCAGTAGTAATGATGATGATGATGATGATGATTATGATGATAACAATAATAATAATAATTATTATTATTATTATTATTATAACAGTACGTGCTACTAAAAATACGAAAATTCAAGCTATTGTTATGTTTGTCGTCTCTCCTTCAGTGAAAGATGAATACCGTATATACTCGCGTATAAGTCGAGGAATTTCTGACAATTTTCGGTAAGCAAATTTGGGGGGTCGACTTATACACGAGTCAGTTAAAAAAGAAAAACCAAAAACTTTTGAATACTACAAAATTATGGCTTTTTATGTGTATGAATAAAAAAATAATACATGAAATATACAAATAACAATAATTTATAATTAAAAAAAATTTCAATGATTTGTTTTTGTTTACTTACTACCTTTTCGCATTGGCAAGTGAAATCTTTGATTCGATTTTGTGCAAAATTGAAGTAAAAAGTTAGGGGGTCGACTTATACGCGGGTTTTTGATTTTTTCCAGAATTTGCATTCGAAAGTTAGGGGGTCAACTTATACGCGAGTATATACGGTAACATAAATTGTTCATTTAATCAGATTTAGAATATAATTAAACAGACTGGCGAAAAAAGAAGACTTTAAAAGTGTCTTTGGCTTTCGAATTTTTATAAGGTTAAAAGCGGGAAAATAAATTTATGCTCAAAACTTTCATGCTGCTGTTTAATCGTTTTTTTACCTTTTATTAGTTATTCATGCTCGTTTAAGGATTAAAACCAAACGTTAAATTCTTAAATTGATATTAGTCTCTAAAAGTTAGCACAAAAACAAACAAAAAAAGTGAGTTGCTTTTATATTTAAAACAAGTTGGAAATTTCACGTCAAACGCGGCAAATGCGTGCGTTCGTACTATAACTAGTTTTATTAATAATTTTCCACCGCATATAGTACTGAATATATATTTTAGTGCACTTCATAAGTGCATATATATTTCATTCTGCTCGAAAAGCTGTATTATCATTAAAATGCACTTGAAATAATTTTTTCCCATTGACCGTAATGTAAAGCAAAATTTTGACTGTCCCTGTAATTAAACTATACATCCGATTTTGATAAAATTTTAAATGACTAAACAAAATTTTTCAACGATTATACATATTAAATTTCAGACCATTCGGTTGGGTAGTTTTTGCTCTGTTATATGCGGACGGACGGCCGACGGACAGACAGATTGGCAGATGGACCGAACGACGAGTATAGGTGCTACATATTTATATAATTACTAACGCACCTAAAAAAAAAAAAAAGGCTGTTAAGCTAAAAATTTTCAGTTATTGTTTCGAGTATTTCTCAGAAAATAATAAATTAAACTGGAAACACGAAAATTTGCATTTTATTATTTAAAAATAATAATAATAATAATAATAAAATAACATTTTATCCAAGATTTCCCCACTTTGTTTTTCTATCGTTTTCGGAAGCATTTAAAATAACCCATCAAATTCATTTCTAATTTCTTTTTTTATTTCAACGATCTGTTTGAATTTCACATGAAAAGAAGAAAATAAAAAACTCACCACCCTCTACTAAATCTATCACTATCATGGTGTAAAAATTCGGCTGGTATCAATCGATTAAAAACAACCTATTCTAATTAATTATATACTTAAACTTTTGGTTACGAGGTCCTCTAATATATAAATTGTGCCAAAATTTAAAATTTTCAATACTGACACCTAATTTTGACAACATATTTGTATTTCAAATGAAAATCAAATTTCAAAGCAATTGCTTAAGAGGCGCAAAGGCCAACATAGTGAAAAAGATTCCATGCCGGGACTCGAACTCGGGCCATCAGTATAGCGCACTGACGTTCTACCGACTAAACCACATGGAACGATACACAGCCTGGAAAATTTCCCATTATTATATGTTGGCAAGGCTACAAATGTAGCACAAGATGGAATATTTATCGTGAGCCACCGACCTGGGGCAAGCACGACAATTTTAATTAAATCCAGCATCGATAGAAACTATATTAATACATGGAAATTATTTCAGAGAGGAACATTCGCCTTGCATACAATATTTCAAATGAAAGTCATATTTCAAAGTAATTGCTTAAGAGGCGCAAAGGCCCACATAGTGAAAAAGATTCCATGCCGGGACTCGAACCCGGGACATCGTATAGCGCACTGACGTTCTACCGACTAAACCACATGGATGTACACATACTGTATGCAAGGCGAATGTTTCTCTCTGGAATAATTTCTATGTACTAATATAGTTTCTATTGATGCTGGATTTAATTAAAATTGTCGTGCTTGCCCCAGGTCAGTGGCTCACGATAAATATTCCATCTTGTGCTGCATTTGTAGCCTTGCCAACATATAATAGTGGGAAATTTTCCAGGCTGGGTATCGTTCCACGTGGTTTAGTCGGTAGAACGTCAGTGCGCTATACTGATGGCCCGGGTTCGAGTCCCGGCATGGAATCTTTTTCACTATGTTGGCCTTTGCGCCTCTTAAGCAATTACTTTGAAATTTGATTTCATTTGAAATATTGTATGCAAGGCGAATGTTTCTCTCTGGAATAATTTCAATGTATTAACATATTTGTATTCATAATAAAAGAGCTGGGCATTTACACCATGAAAAGTTCAATATTAACGTGAAAATAAGAAATCACAAATTTACTAAATGGTGTATACAAAATATTATAATGTCAAAACTAAACAACTTTAAAAATAAAATTATAATAATCGACTTTTCGGTCATCATTTATGACCATCTTCGGGGAAAGAATTATTACATTGTTTTTAATTAACAACCTAACGAACTTTTAAAATTCAATACGGCTTAGCTTTATTCTTTAAAATCAATTTAACAATTCTTTTCCCGAAAATGGCCATAGACGATGACCGAAACGTCGATTATTATAATTTTATAATGTTTGATTAGTTTTGGACTTTACAACATTTTGTTTGCACCATTTGTGATTTTTTAGTTTCACGTTAATATTGATATTTGTATTCTTTCGTAACTTTTACTTTCTGATACAAATCAGAAATTCATTCAATCAATTAGTTTAAGAATTGTGTCGGTACAAGTTTGGAACTTGTAAAGTTAAATTCATTTTAATCGTTGCAAAACAGTTTGCAATGGGGATAGTTCTTTAAGGCTATTCTCAGCTGCTCTTCTCAACAAGCGCAAAATGTTTTGACACATTTACAAATTCATTTTTTAACGGAAAGATATAAAATTTGGAGGCCTGACTATGGAAGTGATTTCAAATCGATATGTGTTTTCCATTTTTTTATCAATAAATTACCTATTGAGTTATAAGCGATTTTGATCACTTGACAAAGACGTTTTTCCCTCTTTTTGTGGTGGTCTTTCTTCTTTCGCGCGGAAATTCGGTTCAAAACGCCCACTTTTACACTATTTTCTGAAAGATCTATTGCGTTTGCAAAGAAACGGAAAAAACAGTTCGATTACATAGTTTCTTAACAACAACACCTGCTAGTTTCAAGCATTTACGAACAAAAAATAAATAAAACTTTTGTTATAAAATTGCCATTTTGGATTTGAGAACAGCCTTAATAACTCAATATCTTCTTGGTATGGAAGAGCTGTAATTTTCGATTCGTACATTTGAAGCGTCGATAAATCGACTTCCGTTAAAAATTCATTGTTTACAAATAATATTTTTTTCCAAAATTAATTTCAAAATATAAGTATTTTCTAAACCCTACATTTAGTTATTGTTTGCCTTATCAAGCTAAAATGTAAAAGAACATTCCATTAGTCCACTGTTAAAAAGTTTGTGCTGGATTGAAGCAATTTTTTGCGCTTTAGTAGTTGCAACCAAAAATTACATTCCAGCATTTGGAGCTTGGCTCAAATGGATCTCACAATTTTGGAACAAAATTTCACCATTTTATGGTTGCAGGACTCCAGCACCATAAATTGAATGAACTCAGTTCAAAATTTTTAACAGTGTAACATAGTTTTTTAAAAGTAAATGCATATTACAAGTTATATTAAATATTTAAGACTTCTTCCAGATTGCTTCTAAAAGCATTTAAGTAAAACCATCAATAGAACCCTCCAATTAATTCATATTTCAGTTCTAATATAAAAAATACACAGAGATTTTTATAAAATAGTTGACTATATAAATAAAGCATACTCAATGGTTTTTAAAAGTATTAAATATTTTCAAAACTAAAGTGCATTTTTAGTGACTGTTCCGCCGTTAAATCGACGTATTAAACTCTTAATTTTACAACACACTCCGTTACTGACATTCAAATATATTTAAAATAAATGCAACTCTCAAATTATAGCTAATAATTAAGACGATTTCTACATTGATACAATTAAATAAACCATCGATAGAATTTTTCAGTTGCTTTATATTTCAATTCTAATATCAACAACATACAATTACTTTTTTTAAATGGTTGATTTTATCTAAAAAGGATACTCAAGAGGAGTTAAAATAATTAAATGTTTTTAAAAAGAAAGGGAACTTTCAACAATTGTTTGACTTTTCCATTAACTTATTAAACTAAAATGGTAAAAAGACACTTCACTAGTAACATTTCTAAAAAATATACAGACTTGGAATAAATGCAACTTTCAAGTTCAATGCCAAGATATGCCTGAAATACAAGTTAACACTTAAATCCCAAAAGATTCTCAAGTTTAAAAGCTGTTCGCGTTTCCACTTAAGCAAAGTGCTTTTCTTGTCACAATATTTTTTCGTGTGTTCTTCCAAAAACAATAAAATGTACTGTAAAATGTGGAGGTGTGAATAAATCATTTAAGAAAGAAGAGAAAAAATGTACCACCAAGAAGTAATTTTAGATAAAACGTAAAGGAAAAATCTCTAAGCAATTTATTCATTGAAAGAGAATAAGAAAAAGATGCCTTAAAGGAACTTTATCATATTGTCACAACAAGAGTTAGTTCTCCTTTAGTATGTTACAGTTAATTGTGTTTCTTTCATACACAGTTTAAGAGTACATTGTTACAACAAACGGATCTCATTTATTATCTTTAAATACAGTAGTCTTTTGTTATATCGCGCACGTAAGAAGGCAACCAAAAAGCACGGTACATGCAAAAGAGCGATATTACCAAGAGCATTAAAATATTACGTAATAGGAGTACATGTTACTAATTAATTTCGATCGGTCCCCAAAACGTTAGTTTATTTGCATGTTACAGTTTTCTTAAAAGAACTGCACTTACTGCAATAAACAAATATAAATAAATGCTTAAATATTGCCTTTATGACACAGCTTAAGTTTTCCAAAAAGAAGGAAAATATAGCAATATCTACGGATGTATGTTGTTATGAGGTGCGATATAATGAGTGGCCAATACAATATAATAAAACGTAATTAAAATATTTACTCATATAGATAAATGACATGTTATGCAGCGACTCGATTCTACGGAAATTACCGAAATTAAACAGAATAGCTGATTAAGCAATATCATTATCATACCAATATATTATTTTATTATCCTTATATTTAATGATTCCTTATATCTCTGTCAAGGACGGTGTAGGATTTTTTTATGAAATAATTACAAAACTCTTCTCGAATATAATTTTATATTGCCCCTCCATCCCTCCCAACAGATTACGTTGTTACGGAACTTCTAAAATATTACCTTTTCCAACGTTCAAACCAATGTTCCCTCCCCCCATTTAAAAGATCCCCCCTTCCGTTCCCTTGTAGGCACCAGCTTTCTTGTGGACAATACATCTGTAGTTTTGAAAATATTTTTGACAATGTAATGCACTTTGCAATTATTAAATATAATTTGTAAAGGTTTATACAATTGATAAATCATAACACTTGAATTAAAATTAAACGACACACGGCGTTTCTTATTATCGTTGACCAATAGCTAATTCCCAAACCGTTAGTTAAAAAGATATAATTCCAACAGCAAAGTTATTTCAAATGTCATCATCATATGAAAATCCATTCCTGTTCAAATAGCTATCTTTTCAAAAGCTACAAAATTTAATTGATAAAAACAACCCATATTCTAACAAGTAAAACAGTAAAGTTTCCACCCTTCTGAGACCAAAACGGACCGAGTTACGATACTTTTTGGGAAAAGTTTATGATGATTTTAAGAATTTTCCGTGTTTTATGGAATTCTAAATACATGTTTTCATTTTCAGTGTCTTTTAAAAGTTAATGTAATAGTGTGTGCATTAACATTATATTATAAATACGTCACAATTGGACAATTTTAATAAGAATTAGGACCTATAAAGTCAAAGATCAGCCAACATAATAGACTGAAAGATAAATGTATCATTTTTAGAACCTAAAAAACCGATACGAGACCACTAACACGAACAGAAAATTAAATTTAAAAAATGAAAATTGGAACATCTCGTTAAAATTTATCAGTGAACATACATAACAATATTAACAAATATGTGCTTGAATTTTTGTTTTCTCAAATTTGTTGGTAAAATCTCTTTAAAATGTTGCAAAATGAACTGGAACAATACTAAAATAAATGCGCAAAAATATTTTTGTATTTACTTTGATAAAATATAAACGTACTAAAAATGGGAATATGCATAATATTTGTAATAATATAATATGCATAATTATACGTTTTGTCTAAATTTATATAAAATAAGCTTTTAAATTGTGTATTATATACTATAATTAGTATTTTTATGAATTACTAAAAAAATATACTGATTTCTTTATAGTGACTAATAACATTATAAATATTATTAATAATAAACTAAGAACAATCGAATTTGAGGGTTAAAAACAATATGTTTCATAATCATCTCGAAAAGTACTTTACATAAATAACTGTCCCCTAAATGGATAATGAAAATATGTACCCATTTGTGCCTAGCGCCCTATATTTTGTACGTTACAAAAATGCATAAAAAATAGGCTTGAACATATAATTTCACAATTAAAATAAAATACGTATTTCAAAGAAGTCTACAAGCTAATATTATGATTTATTTATTTGATTCCTTGGTAGAAAAAACACTACTGAACTTACTTTTTACATTATGCCATCTTGAATAATGAAAAATCTATCAACTCCGAAAAAAGCCTTCATTTTAAGCAAATAAATATCCATCTTATGCTGCTATCTCTCACATCAGTAACAGATAAAGACATGTATAGATAATTATTTTATAAAATTTTTATGTTATAAAAAAAGAAGAAAATTATACAAATTTATTAAAATTCGAAGAGTCCCAAAAATGGGACACTAGGCATAAACGGGTTAACAAATATGTGTTAATTGTTTATAAAAAAAATGCGTACAAATTAATTTCATAACCTCCTTTCGTGGAAGCAAGTCCATATTAAATCCATCCTAACATATTTAATGTTTTTTTAAATAAGTCCAAATTCAAATTATCCATATAGATCTACAATCCAATTATATTTCAAACTAAATATTAATTTACAAAAAATTCAATGAATGTAAGGACACATTTGATAAATCATTTACGAAAAAGCTCTTTTATTAAAACGGATGAATATAAGAAACTAAATCTTCAAATAACTATTAAATATCCTTTGTTAAGTAATACTTTCATTTCCAGGGAGTCATTCTTTATTTATTCAAAACATTCATTTAAAATGACACTTAAATATAGGGAAAATGTCCTTTGCATTCCATTTATTATCACCCCATTTTATTAAATCTCAAACGCACAAAACACGGTGTAAGACACGTCAACAGGTTTTAGTTATTTCCTTTTACAGTGCGGTGACAGTTAAAGTGCCTTTCAGTGTTCTTTCTTTTACGACTCGAATAATTTGCCATAAAATATAAATTTCACCTCGACTTAAAATTGAATTGTCAGAAAAGCATTAATGTTATTCCGAACCTATTGTAAAATGTTTTAAATTTCTTTTGTAAAATGAAAATTTGTATATTGATTTATTTTATTTCTTGTTCGAAAAAAAAAAAAAAAAAAAAAAAAAAAAAAAAAAACACAAAAAAAAAACACAAAAAAAACCACAAAAATCGTATTGAATTACTCAATTTGTTTAATTCATTATTAAAATCATTTTATAATAATATTGGGTCGATCAAATATTCTTTGTACCTATTTCAGTTCCCCATCAAAAAATTTAACAAATACATTTTATATTTATGAATTGTAATATTCATTTATACGAAGAATAGCTATATCATTTAATCTTTGCTTTACCAGTACAAAATTTTGAAATAATAGTCAATATCTTTGTTTTTTTTTATGTTAAAGTAAACTGTAAAAGAAAAAAAATCTTAATCTACGAAAATATAATATAGCCACAAAGGAAAATATACGATAATCTCTTCCGAGTTACTTATAATTCCTAAAAGCATTCTTTATCATTAGACACCTTAGAAACTAATATAATTTAAGGATTTAAAGAACCATTGAAGGATGTTCTCAAATCCAAAAGGGCAACTTTATAACATAAGTTTTAATTTATTTTTGTTCGGAAATGCAGGAAACTAGCAAGTGTTGTTGTTCAGAAACTATGTAATCGAACTGTTTTTTCAATTTTTTGAAACGCAATAGAACTTTCAGAAAATAGTGTCAAAGTGGGCGTTTTGAACCGAATTTCCGCCCGAAAGAAGAATAACCATTCAAGGAAGGGTAAAAAATGTATTTTTCACGTGATCAAAATCGCTTATATCTCAATAGGAAATTTATTGATCAAAAAAGAAAAAACACAGTTCGATTCCAAATAGCTTTTATAGTCAGGACTTCCAATTTTATATCTTTCCGTTATAAAATGAATTTGTAAATGTGTCAAAACGTTTTGCGCTTGTTAAGCAGAGCAGTTGAGAACGGCCTTAAATGGTAAACTGCAAGCCAAAAAAAGACCACGGTTAAAAATTTGCAGCAAAAGGGCCAGTCATTGAATGATTTTTATAGATAACGGTTACTTGACTATATTGTGAAGCGTTCTCATCACTCTTAAAAATTTGCAGCAAAAGGTCCAGTCATTGAATGATTTTTATAGATAACGGTTACTTGACTATATTGTAAAGCGTTCTCATCACTGTTAAAAATTTGCAGCAAAAGGTCCAGTCATTGAATGATTTTTATAGATAACGGTTGGTTACTTGACTATATTGTGAAGCGTTCTCATCAATGTTAAAAATTTGCAGCAAACTGTCCAGTAATTGTACCGCTTTTATAGGTAATTATGTATAAAAGCGGTTCAACGACTGAACAGTTTGGTGCAAATAACAATTGATTGACCATCTTGTGCAGCGTTCTCTTCACTGTTAAAAAATTGCAGCAAACTGTCCAGTCATTGAAATGTTTCTATAGATAGCTGTTAATTGACCATACCGTAAAGCGATCTCTACACTGTTAAAAATCTGCGCAAACTCTCCAGTAATGGGACCGTTTTTATAGATAACTGCTACTTTATCATATTGTGAAGCATTCCCTTCACTGTTAAAAATCTTCAGCAAAATGTCCAGTTATTGCGCCATTTTTATAGATAACAATTTTCTTTGACCATATTGTGAAGCGTTCTCATCACTGTTAAAAACTATCAGCAAACATTCGACGTTTTTATTGAAAACGGTTACATAAACGTAATTTAACTTTATTCCGTCCATAATATGGCCATATATGCGTAATAATATGGTCAAGTAAGCATTATCTTTAAAAACGGTCGAATAGCGGGACAGTGTGCTGAAGACACACACTGTTAAAAATCTGCAGCAATCTGTGCAGAAGTTTGACCGTTTTTAAAGATAATGGATATGTGGTCATATTATTATTGCAGCTGACCATATTATTGGCAGTATTATGGTCAGAATAAAGTTAAATTACGGTTATGTAACCCTTTTCTATAAAAACAGTCGAATTACTGAGCAGTTTGCTGCAGATTTTTAACAATGCAATGTTAGGTGAGATTAGAGATAAATTACAATTAAATAACTGCTTTCTGTAAAACGGTTATATGACTGGACAGTTTGCAACAGATAGTGTCAGATAGTTATAACATAACAGATGCTTACCGTGAAAAAACAAATACCTATCATGCGCGAGAGCTTTTTGATTTGAAAAGTGTAGAACTATGTAGGACAATGAAGAACAAAATTTAAAAGTTATTTGAACAAAAAACACATATTTCGAAAATTCAAAGTGAAAATTCTATTAAATTTTATTGAAGAATGCGACCGGATTTTCCAAAGATGTTGCAGGTTGTGTAGCCTACCAAATATACCAACAATATTTGTCATGGAGATTTCAATAAATTAATGAAAGGAAAAGCATATTAAATTATATATAATAACATAGTCCTTGCCATTTTCTTCTTTTTTTTTTTTTTTGAAAAGGGAAAAATTATCAAATTTAATTTATCAGCTTTCAGCAAAAATTTCTTTTTTGATGTTATTATTTTTTTTAAAACGAAAGATTAATTTTTTTAAATATTAGTCAATTATTGGGGAAATAAATAAGCTTTCATTTAAGAAAAAAAGAGAAATCTCTTCATTTGTTGCAGAGACATTTCTGGTAAAAACTTAAAACATAGTTTCGAGTAAGTCGTGTATAAAGTTTTGTAGTAAGTATCACGCCGCTCATGCACAGTGAAACAAAAATGTTAAATGAATCGCTATATCTTCTTAATGCATTTAAAAGTTCACAAGCGGCTTGACTGGACATTTTGCAAATTTCTGATATTCAGATAATGCAAAAGTAAATGAATAAATAAATAAAATGTGTAATAAAGTAGAAATACAAATAAAAATAGAAATTAACAAATAAATAATCGTTTGAAGTCTAAAATCTCCCATGTACACTTAAGGGCTACTCATACAGCTTCCGATTTCCCCTCATTAATGTAAAGTCTATCGACATTTGATGCATTCGTATATTTAAAATATCTTTTCGGGAAATTAATATTTTTAACTTCTATTTTTTGTGTACACTTCCTAAAAGATGGCTCTTTTTTTCTTAGTTCCCAAAATATTTCTAAAGTATAGACTTAATTTTATATGAAGTGTTAAAATCTTACTCTCAAATCGCCCGCTTTTAACACACAAAATATTAAATTCAGCATAGATTTTAGAAATAATTTTAAACTAATAAAACAAGAAACATCCTTCAAGAAGAATACACAGAAAAAAGATGTTAAAAATATGAATTTCCCGAGAAGATATTTTAAATATATGAATGCATCAAAAGTCCATAGACTTAACATTACACTGTAAAAAAAATCCCACCAGTTTTCCTGTAGGAATCGGAAAAATAGTTGACCTTATCGTACCGGAAAATTTTCCGAACTAGCTCGGAATAAAATCCGTAAAAAAAAAAGGAAATAGTCAATAAAACGGTATTTTACGGATTTTATTCCGATTTTGCGGATTTTATTCCGAACTGGGTAGGAAAATTTTCCGGTACGATAAGGGCAACTATTTTTCCGTTTCCTACAGGAAAACTGGTCGTATTTTTTTTTACAGTGTACGGAGGATAATTACGATGCTGAGTGACCAGCCGCCTTAAGCAGAACTTTTTCAGTTCCTTGCGATTCTTTGTTTACTGCAAATAAAATCACGAGAGAGTAATATTATAGTAACTGATACTGACATCACGAATAAAAACACACTTCAACTTATTAAAGTATTAAATTAAATAAGTAGATATAGCAAGTCTAGATATACGGCTTTTGGTTTATAAATGATTTTGTGTTTTCTAATGGTCGTTTTATCAAAATAGTGATATGAAAAATATCAAAATAATGTAAATTTACTGTACCCTTAAAAAATAGGATTTAAAATACAATTCACTCAGTCATCAATTTGATATTTCTACGTCTCTCTCTGCGTATATGTATTTTTTTTCCTTATTTTTTTTAAATGGATGAAAAAATAAAATTAGAGAGTGTGTAGATTTTTATCTGAATAGTTCTGTTTAATAATAATAGTACACCGTAATAGTAATAGTAGTAGGCGTATTAAATGTCAAATACTCTCTAAGTCAATGCATTTTATAAATTGTACTATTTAAAATTTAAAAGTGACACCGTAATAGTAGTAGAAGTATGCGTATTAAATATCATATACTTTCTAAATCAATTAAATTTATGAATTGTACTATTTATAATTTAAAATACAATTCACTCAATCATAAGTCTGATATTTCTACGTCTCTCTCTGTGAATGTATATATTTTTTCTTATTTTTTAAACAGAGGAAAAAACAAAATTAGAGAGTGTGTAGATTTTTATTTGAATAGTTGTGTTTAAAAATAATATTACACCATAATAGTAATAGTAGTATGCGTATTAAATGTCAAACATTTTCTAAATCAATGAAATTTATAAATTGTACTGTTTAAAAATTAAAACTGGTTATTTTAAAAAGAAGCATTCAATAAAACACAAAATATAAAGTAGCAGTAAATGATCAAATGAAAATTTTCATTCAACTTTTTTATTTATTTTTAAAACAATGAATTAAAATTTGAAAATAGGATATTAAATATATTTAAAACAAATGAGTCTACACGAAAACCATCCTCTAAAACTAGCTTGCTTTCTGAAATTTAAATTTTCAAAATTTATGTTTCATGAATATCAATGCACTTAGAAAAATATTATAATGCATATTTTGATATCAGGAAAAAATATTGTATGATTGATAGATGAAGTGTTCGTACTTTTGTCATCGCATTTATAATTTAAAATAAATTATTTAAAATAATAATTTATAATTTAACATCGCATTTATCATTTATAATTTAAAATACAATTCACTCAATCATAAGTCTGATATTTCTACGTCTCTCTCTGTGAATGAATATATTTTTCTTATTTTTTAAACAGATGAAAAAACAAAATTAGAGAGCGTGTAGATTTTTATCTGAATAGTTGTGTTTAAAAATAATATTACACCATAATAGTAATAGTAGTATGCGTACTAAATGTCAATAAATCAATGAAATTTATAAATTGTACTGTTTAAAAATTAAAACTGATTATTTTAAAAAGAATCATTCATTAAAACACAAAACATAAAGTAGCAGTAAATGATCAAATGAAATTTTTCATTCAACTTTTTTATTTTTTTTAAAAACAATGAATTAAAATTTGAAAATAGGATATTAAATACATTTAAAACAAATGAGTCTACACGAAAACCATCCTCTAAAATTAGCTTGCTTTCTGAAATTTAAATTTTCAAAATTTATGTTTCATGAATATCAATGAACTCAGAAAAATATTATAATGTATATTTTGATATCAGGAAAAAATATTGTATGATTGATATATGAAGTGTTCGTACTTTTGTCATCTCATTTATAATTTAAAATAAATTATTTAAATTAATAATTCAAAATAATTTATAATTTAACATCGCATTTATCATTTATAATTTAAAATACAATTCACTCAATCATAAGTCTGATATTTCTACGTCTCTCTCTGTGAATGAATTTATTTTTCTTATTTTTTAAACAGATGAAAAAACAAAATTAAAGAGCGTGTAGATTTTTATCTGAATTGTTGTGTTTAAAAACAATATTACCATAATAGTAATAGCAGTATGCGTATTAAATGTCAATAAATCAATGAAATTTATAAGTTGTAGTGTTTAAAAATTAAAACTGATTATTTTAAAAAGAAGCATTCAATAAAACATAAAACATAAAGTAGCAGTAAATGATCAAATGAAATTTTTCATTCAACTTTTTTATTTATTTTTAAAACAATGAATTAAAATTTGAAAATAGGATATTAAATATATTTAAAACAAATGAGTCTACACGAAAACCATTCTCTAAAACTAGCTTGCTTTCTGAAATTTAAATTTTCAAAATTTACTTTTCATGAATATCAATGCACTCAGAAAAATATTATAATGTATATTTTGATATTAAGAAAAAATATTGTATGATTGATAGATGAAGTGTTCGTACTTTTGTCATCGCATAGCTTATTTGGTATTACAATGTTTTTCTAGTATAGGAACATTGAGAAATGGAGAAGCTTTAGTAACGCAATATTAACTGAGAAGAAACTCTAGTTTATAAAATTTATTTCTTTTTGAAGCAGGCACTGTCAGAGATATGAGAAATGCGATGCCGAATAATTTAGTATTTTCAGAAAAATACTAGACTTTTCCGGCTGCTCGATGTTGAAGTAATATAAACATTTGCTATAATTTTAATACATCAGTACTACTGGAAAAATAACACTTCAGTTACACAATGTGAATTGACAATGAAAATTTGACTTTCTCACCTCATTAGTTTTTAGAACAATTTGTCTTTAAGTAGCAATATTTGAGCCATACAATACAGTCATTACTCTTGAAATAATCCAAGAAAATGCTAAGAAATACCATAATGTATCAGTGTTATGTTCCGCGAGTGAAGCATAACAATCATTTAGGGAATTGTATTACTTCTTTGAACGCGAGATTGGATTAACTGGTAATATATATGTAAGATACAATATAGGCTTTATTCTAATGCATGGCGTCTCCTTTAAAAGTTTACTTTAGAATTGATATTTCAATTTATGTAGTAGCATCCAAACAAATGTTTACTTTGTGTTCTATCATTAAGGAAAATATCGTTGCACTTTATATGCTCCGCTTTCCACTATTGCATAGTATAAATTTCTAATATGTTTCAAATCATATTATATATATAAAAAATATACAGATTATTTTGAAATACATTTACTTTACCCAAATTGATTAACAATAGTATATAATTAAAGATAACATTTTCATTATTTATTATTGATAAATTCTCACAAAATGGCTTTTCAATAATATTTTGCATAAAATATTTTTATAAATCACACAACAATGCTAATGAATAAAATAAATGATACATTACATCTGTAAAACTTTGTAAATATAAATTGAATTGTTATTTATAGCAGTGTATATAGAGAAACAGAGAAATAACAAAACCTGTTACATTTTATATTGAAGTACTAAACACCACTTAACCCATTGCCCACTGGTGTTGCGTTAACGCAACGGTTAAAATAAATGCACATTTTTTAATTAACTATTAAGCTACCACTATTTTTGAATAAAAAAATTGCCTTGTTTAAAAACAGAAACTTTGTCCATTAAATAAAGCGAAGATTATCTTTCAAAATTCGTGGTGGCAAATGTTTTTTAGCAAAAAAGTTGAAGATCCCTGTCTTATAGTTTCGGCCGTTAATGGGTTAAAACAAAAATAAACAAATAAATTTAAAATAATGCGGAATTTTTTACTGTAATGTTCATTAAAACTTAAATAAGTTCATTTATTATTAAAATTTATCCTAACAAGCAATTACTTTAGCTTTATTCGTCAATTAATGAATTTTCTTTCCGCTCACCAATTATTCTGCATTTGACTTATAAGAAAAAAAATAAAATCTAAACACGCCCATTTGTTATTAAATTATATATTATACTCAAACAAACTACTACGTCGTGTTTGCTCGTTAATTAATGAATTTCCTTTCTGCTCGCCAATTGTTATGCAATTGATCTTAAGCAAAAATTAAAACCTAAAAAAGTATCTTTGCTATTAAATTGTTTCTTATAATTTAACAAGGTTTTAAGTGATGTTTACTCAATAAATAATAAATTTTCGCTAGCTTCATCAATTGTTCTACACTATAACTTTAAGGAAAAATTAAAGCCTAAACATGTTAATTTGCTATTAAATTAACCCATATTGGATCGCTGTCCTATAAATAGGACAACTAATAAAACCTTTTTTAAAATAAAATTGGTAAAGATTTCCTGGATGCATTTTGTTATGACGTTTCTAAAATACATAAAAGTATAACATATAAACAAAAAAACAAGTAACCAGTTAAAATTTAAATGAAAAAATCTATTTAAAAAATCCTTTAAAAATTGTAATCTTTTAATCTAGAATTTTACCGTTATTATTATCTTTTTTTGGAGAAATTATAGAGTATTTTTGCACAACACAAACAGTATTTTTAAAGTAAAATAAAATATTTGCTCATAAAAATAGTTTATGTATGCATTTTACATGTCCTTAGTATGTATCCTACTAACATGTCCTGTTTATAGGACAGCTAGTTACTTAAAAAATTAAAAACATTTTTTCAAAATTTTGCTAGTATCTACTTAATTACACCATATTAATGACATAATCGAAGTTTTAAAAATTTTCAAAAATATTTAATCGGTGTGGTCCAATATGGGTTAATCTAATATCCTAACAAGTTTTTATTTTATATTTCGTTATTAACTGATAATTTTTCTTTCCGCTCAAAATTGTTCTGTACTTGACCTTTAAAAAAAATCGAACATAAACAAGCCCATTTATCGTTATACTTTGTCTTGTAGTCTAACTAGCTATTACTTTATTTCTTCTGGTTTACTAATACATTTTCCTATCACTCTGCGATAGTTCTAAATTTGATCTAAAAAAACTTTAACAAGTCTATTTTTTCGTTATTTATCATGTAGTAAAAAAGAGCTACAATTCATCTTTACTCATTAATCAATAACTTTTCTTTTCACTCTTCAATATTTCTGTATAAGTACTTTAAGCAAAATATAAGTTCACGTATTAAAATATACTGAAAAAAGCTTTCATTTTAATATCACAAGAGGAAACGCAATACTTCACCTTGATTCAAACATGAAAGAAGTTCACTGCTTTACTTAACCCTTTCAGGAGCAAAGCAATTTCATTGCTAAAGCGTTGAAATTAATGAATGACACCGGAATTTGAAAACAAATTTATTTCTAAATAAGAAAAAGCTATATCTCGTATATATAATAAACCGATTTTTTTTTAATTAAAATTCTGGTGCCATTGTGTCATCTGGGTATTAAAATTAAGTAGTTTCATAAAAATACCAGCGCCCGTCAAGGGGTTAAAAGGTGACTAAAATAGTAAAAAAGATGTTACAAATTAAAAATATACATTTTATTTAAAACTTCTTAGTACTTTCAAGCTTGCCAGGGTAGAATTGAAACATGCAAATGGTCAAAATGTGCGTATTTTTGCTGGTTTTGATGTGTTGATTTACACCTTTTGGCAATTGAAATTAATGTAATATTACAAGGGGTTAATTTGATATATATTTATATTTTCTCTAATTAAGTTCAATCCAAGAAACTGCGACTTCTACTTTCAACTCTAATAATTATTAGCTCTCTTGTTTTCAAAAGGAAGTGACTATTTGTACAAATAAACAGCAATTAGATATTAAAATATTCTCTGGTGAAGAGCTTTCGAAAGCTTGAAGGTACTAAGAAATTTTAAATGAAATGTACATTTTTAACTTGTAACATCTCTTTTATTATTTTATTCACCTTTTAAGTAACACAGTGAACTTTTTAAATTTAATATAATATATTTTAACCTTTTATTTTTTCCTATAATTACAAAAGAATTTTCTTTCCACTCATAATTTATTCCGCATTTGACCATTAAGAGCAATTTTCTTTAATAATCTTCATCGTATACACAATTTAAAACCCTCACAATAAAAAAAGATACTTTCTTAAAGTTATTTAGTTTTTCACAAGTAAATCTTGTTCGAAAAGACTTTAAATCATTTAATTAACTGAAACCCACAAAAATATTTCCGTGAAGCCAGCTAATATTCCTTTTGAAAATTTCATAAATTGTATTTGAATAAGGTTTCTTTCCGTAAATACTTTTGATGAACTTGATAAGGAAATGTTCGGTAACATCCTTCTGAAGTTTTACAAATACGCAGAAACGTGCTTCGTTTAGTCTTTAAATCCGTAAACAAATTAACAAACTTCCTTATAAAATACACAATACGAACATTAAAAAAATGCTCACTATTTCACTTAAAAGGCGACTAAAATAATAAAATAAATGTTACAAGTTAAAAAATATACATTTTATTTAAATTTTCTTAGTACTTTCGGCCTGTTTTTTCCCTGAAGCCATCATCGGCGAAAATTTTAATGGGTAATAAAATAAATGGAACTGCAGTTAATATATATATATATATTATACTTAAGTTTCAATCCAAGGGATTGCTACTTCTACTTTCAACTCTAATAATTATTATCTTTCCCATTTCGAAAAGAAGTAACCTATTAATATAAATGAACGACAATTACTTATTAAAATTTTCTGTGATAATGGCCTCGGGGAAAAACAGGTCGATAGAACTAAGAAGTTTTAAATAAAATGTATATTCTTAAATTGTAACACCTCTTTTATTATTTTAGTCGTATTTTAAATAAAATAGCGAGTTTTTAAAAATTCATATTGTGTATTTTATGATTGAATCAAGCTGAAATATTGCATTTAATCTTATTGTTTTATTTAAAATTCCTTATGTTTTTGAAGGATAGAGCAGAAAACACTCGATTTTTACTTTTTTTTTCTTTTTTTTTAAATAACGATTACAATAAAAGTCAGGCGACTACGAGAAAGTAAAATTTCTATTGTAATCAGCATAAGTTGAGTTTTCATTCTAATTGTTGCTGAAGCGCTTATACAACGGTTGAAAGTCAGAAAACGTTTTTTTCGAAAATCTAAAAGTTAACATTTAAAAAACTGAAGAGAAGCCAGAAGAAAATAAAACAAGAAAGAAAAAAATCATGCTTCAAGCATAGATTATGAAACACTTTCCAACACATTCAGAAATGTGTAACAAAACTGCACCGTTTAAAAAATTAAAATTTTACGTCTCATTCAACCACATGGAAATGCATAACACATTTCAAAACCCATTAACTGTTACCGTCTATAATCGTAAAATTGTCCGAATTTTTTCAGCAGCCCTGTATATGATATATAGATTTGTATCTATTAACTGCATTCATGTATAAATTTAGTTCACTTAAGAAATACATGTACTTCAGTTGAAAATTCCCGTTCAGCTATTTCATCTAATAAGGAGAATGGTACGTGTATACTTTTGTGCAGCCCTGTATATGACGTATGGAATTTATATATTACGAGTAACATGTAAAAAATAAATTACATTTAAAAGCGCATACCAAATTTTAAACCGTACACTCCAGCAATTATTACTCAAAGACAGTGCTGTAAACGATTTCTTTTGTGTATCCCTGTAAATGAATAAAAAATGCTATGAATGCCCTGTTCTAACGTGATTGTAGTGACATTTAGTGATTTATATCAGTTTCGATGCATTTGAAATAGCATAATGTCATTAAAATACTCTGCAAACGATTTTTCCCCATATACCATAATGTAATGGAATACTTTTGAGTGCCCCTGTAAATGAACTATACTTCATATACATGCTTTGGTGACCCTAAATAACCTGTATTAATTGCATGAAAATCCGAGTATATTTACAGGAGTTAGAGCGTAGACAGACGATCAGACGGACTGACGGACAGACGGACAGACAAACCGAATGCATAAACACTTTTCAACTTTATTGGAAAGTGTTAAAAACAAGAATGAAGTAAACATTGCTGCGCAGATATACGATTATTACCTATTGTATAAAGATGGTCCTATTTCAAAGATATGATGTAGCGGATAAATTGGAAGTATACAAAATAGTACTTGTACCAAATATTCAAATAAACTGTCAACTGTTGATTGAATTCCATCTTTACCAAAGTTACAGCAGATGTTCGAGAATCGCATTTTGTCACACATTCTCAAACATCTAGGAAAGCATTAAACAGATTTAAAACACACCTTGATACCCCAAGTGTTTATAAATGTGTTGCATTGTGAGTAAAATATGTTTCAGGGATTTGCAATGTGGAAACGTAGTTACTATTCAACAAGAATCAATTTATTATAAGACATCTCCTGATGTACAAGAAAAAGTCACGCGTGCACACAAGCTAGAAGTAAAGCTTTTTAGGTGCGTTCGTAATTATATAAATACGTAGCACCTATAGTCGTCGTTCAGTCCGTCCGTCTGTCTGTCTGTCTGTCCGCATGTAACAGAGCAAAAACTACCCAACCGAATGGTCTGAAATTTGAAATATATGATTGTGCAAAACTTTGTCGAGCCATTTCAAATTTTATGAAAATCGGATGTATAGTTTAATTACAGGGACAGTCAAAAGTTTTTCTTTACATGCCAATGGGAAAAATTATTGCAAGTGCATTTTCATGATGTTACAGCCTTCCGAATGGTCTGAAATTTTAAATATATAATTTTTGCAAAATTTTGTCGAGCCATTTCAAATTTTATGAAAATCGGATGTATAGTTTAATTACAGGGACAGTCAAAAGTTTTTCTTTACATTACGGCCAATGGGAAAAATTATTGCAAGTGCATTTTCATGATGTTACAGCCTTCCGAATGGTCTGAAATTTTAAATATGTAACTGTTGCAAAATTTTGTCGAGCCATTTCAAATTTTATGAACATCGGATGCATATTTTAATTACAGGGACAGTCAAAAGTGTTCCGTTACATTAAGGGAAATGGGGAAAAAAATATTGGAAGTGCATTTTAATGATGTTACAGACTATGCACCTTATGAAGTGCAAAAAATTATACATTCAGTACAACATGGGGTGCAAATAATTATAAAACTAGTTATAGTACGAACGCACCTCGTTTGCCACGTTTGACGAGCAATTTCCAACTTGTTTTAGATAAAGTCATTTTTTGTACACTGTAAAAAGTGAACAAACTAAAGAAATGTTTCCCGACATGGCGAAACTTTTTTAAAATTTACGTTAATGTTTACATATTTTTTCTAAAAAATACGATGAGATTATCATAAAAGCTAGCTGTCTAAGATATAAATTTAAGTGTTATTTAAGAACTTTTATAAGAATCTTTTTCCAAGATATAAGATGTCACTGCATAATGATACTTCTATACAAATAATAATGGGAGGAAAAACTGTTTTATTACATTTTACAATCTCAAAGTTTTCAGATATATATTTAAGGGATTGTACTAGCATCATATTTTTGAGAGGATTGGAGGAGTTCTGTACATGATATGGTTTCTAAAGGAACATCAAATTTTTCATATTCTGTTTCAAGTAAAACTTATTTATATTTTATTCCACATACATTACTTCTAATATTTGACACTAAAAAGGGGAAAAAGAGGGCTGAACTTACGGTCCATACTAGAAACCAGAAGCACTTTCGATCAGGCATTCTGTATAAACATTCTTTCAGAAATACAAACCTTCGACTTTAAACGAAGTAAAAGTGATGCTGTTAAGAGGTTTCCCTATAAAAAATTCAAGAAAAAAAAAAGAAAGAGTTCGGTAGTGCTTTGAAATGTATTTGGAAATAAAAGAAATTTTTATTTATTGTATTTATTTTTTTCTTACGTAGTCTTTTTCTAGATTTCCTAAACGGCTTCTACTTCAGCTAGTCTTATAGAAAGCTCCAGGGAATGCGCTCACTTACCCAACACAGATACAAAGTAAAAGCTAAAATGTACGCAACGAAAAGAATATCCCCAGTGGCTTAAACCCATATCCTTTGCGTTCAGCTACAGATATCACTGCTTATGACATTGTTGAAAGCCTCGACGAAAAGTAAACTCACTTTGCTCGTATATATTAAAAGCTAGAGGAAAGCATATGCGTTTAAATACTACGCCTGTACATCTATATGGATATGTACGTGAATTTGTGTGCATGTAAGACATACATGTATGAGGAAAAGATAGATGGATATAAAAAAATTAAATCGGCAAATAAATAGAGATTGAAGGAGATAACCCTGGCTTAAAACAAATAAATATATAGATAATATATTTATTCGCGAATTTTTACCACCAGTTTTTGGTTCCTGTATTTCGAATCACCTATAAAAAATGCCTTCATAGTAAAAAATACTACTTACGTTTTATATAGTGAATTGAAGAAACTTTCGAAAGTTAAAATGGGATTTCAGTTTGACTCAACTTTAAACATTCGTTTTCCAATTTATCTTAAAGTAGGATTTATTTTTTTCTTCTTTTAACTCATTTGTAAAAGTGATTTTAAAAAATAGACAATATATAACATATTTTAATTATTTCTTATTTATTAAAACATAATATTTACATTTAATATTACAATTTTGTTGTTTAATTAATTTTAGATACTATAAAAACCGAAATTAATAAATAATCCTAAAGAAGTTTTCCTTCCTTTTTTTTTTCAAATGTAAATAATGACAAAAATGGACAAAAAGTGTGTGAAGAAATACTACATAATTTTATTTGTTATTTGTCGTTCATTTTATTTGTAAAATGTTGAAATGGTTGACTACTGTCAGAATTTAACAAAGAATTGATAAATAAACAAAGGCTTTTCTTCAAGTACGTTATTAAACCAAAATGTTATTCAAAAATTCTTTGGGCGCCATTTTGCCAGTTTGGAATTAAAATATAAGTAGTCGCTTTTTGAAACAACCGCCTTGAGAGATCTAAAAGAAATTACAGAATATTAACACCTAAAACACCAGATTCAATTTAGTGATAGCATGCTGAAAACCAGATGTATCACATTTCCTCAAACCCTTAAATCTCTTTACGTTTAATTAAGCCGCGTAAAAAAAAATACTTTTATAAGAGATAAATTAAATTAAATTAAATTACAAAATCCAAGTAGGAACAATGGCCCTCTCATGTACAACCGGCTTTCCAGATTCTATTGCTGGGAAAAATTTTACCCGAGATAATAAGACAAAACCATACCTCGAAGGGTTTTTTTTTTTTTTTTTTTTTTTTTTTTTACTCAAAACGAGAAGAAGATTTGTGAAACAAAGTTCTTAAAGTTGATTGAATGATGTCAACTCATTATAAACCAAAGCTTCAAGAATATTACAGATTATCATTTTTTCTATGCATAAAAGAGTGTTATTTTTTTTTTCATAACAAAAATCCGAAAAAAACGTTCGGGATATTATAATATGTTATCCAGAACGATTTTTCAGATTTCTATTTTGAAAAAAAATTTGCGCTTTTTTTAATTTTTTTAATTTTTTTTTAAATTTTTTGTGATTTAATCACAGTATTAATTTCTGAGCCGTTGTTAATCAATTTGTCGTATTAAAAACTATATATGAATGATATGAATAATGCATTATGCAGAAAAAATTTTTTATTTTTAACATTACCTTTTCAAAGTTAATGTTCCAAAAATTCAATATATATTCGTTTTATAAGCAAAAAATAAGTCAGGTTATAATATGCACGCAATAGCAACATTTAGCGATTTGGTAACGTTAATAACCCGTGACGCGTTGCAAATTATTGCCTGTAAATAATTAATGACATGTTAAATATTATTGCAGCGTTTTTGTGATTGAATTAAAGAGAGCTTACTTTATTTTTTACAAAACATACGACTTAATCCCTTTATGTCGTAATATTATCTCTTTTTCGTATCAACAGAATAATTTTAGCACGAAATTGTTGCAAACTGTGTAAAAAATTGTACTTCTCTTAAGTCGAATCAAAATTATTTATTCGGAACTAGTAAAAATTAATCTTAATGTGTTTTTAGAAAACTTAATGTCTGAAACTGCAAAATTCAAGTAATAAATATGTAAAACACTAGAAACAATAAAAGTAAAATAAGAAAAGACTAAAAGTGTATAATGTATTAGTGCCCTAGAAATTTAGTGTATAAATTTAGGAAAAAATACAATCAAAACTTTCCAGTGTTACTTTTAAATGAGTATACAAAATTGTATTTATCATTAAAAAAATCCTTACCTGTCTTGATTTAGAGTTTTAAAAAACAGTCTACAATATATTCGAATGTGTTCGTTAACTTTCGAACGACATTAAAAAGAAAAAAAAAACTCTCATTTATTTAATAATAAGAACTTAAAATAGAAAACACCAAAAAGGGGATTAATCAAACGTTTTTAACACTTTCCGACATAGTTGAAAAGAGTTTATGAATTCGGTTTGTCTCTCTGCCCGTGTTCCAACTAGAGCACATATAGTCAGATTGCCGTGAAATTTATATGTGTTATAGGGTTTTATTATGGCATGTTTGCTAGTGGAAATGATGTCAAATTATTTTTCTTGTTGTGATTTAAAAGAAAGAATTCAATTACGCAGCAGAAAATGTTTAATTAAGAATGTTTAGCCTCCTAAACAAGTTGGAAATTTCACGTCAAACGTGTCAAATGAGGTGCGTTTATACTATAACTTGTTTCATAAATATTTTTTGCACCGCATATCGTACTGAATGTATATTTTAGTGCACTTCATAAGTAAATATAAATTTCATTCTGTTCGAAAGACTGTAACATCATTAAAATGCACTTGAAATAAAAATTTCCTATTGGTCGTAATGTTAAGGAAAACTTTTGACTGTTCCTCTCATTAAACTATACATCCGATTTTCTCAAAATTTGAAATGACTCGGCAAAATTTTGCAACAATTATACATTTTAAATTTCAGACAATTCGGTTGTGCAGTTTATGTTCTGTTATATACGGACGGACGGACAGACAGACGGACCGAACGAGGACGATAGGTTCTACGTATTTATATAATTACGAGAGCACCTAAAAATCGATATTCTGGGTTGAGAAAACTGACTGTCCCTTTACGGTCTGTGTCCACTCTCAGCCACCAAAGCTTTTCTACCATTCCAGTTACACGCCTGCTCTCAGCGACCCCAGCTTTTTTCCGTCCGAGTCATATGTCTATTCCTAGTCACCACAGCAAAGAACCATACAGATCTTATATTATATTACGTTGACCACCTTCGGAGACACATATAATTCGAAAAAATATTTCACAAATTGTGTTTAAATGTCATTAAACATTTTCGCTTCTTTATTTACGGGCCCTGGGTTACGCCGGGCAGGTATACTAGTATATTATAAAGCAGTAAGCCCTAAAAGTTCCTCTCGAGTGTTTTCAAAAACTACCCGGTGAATGTTTTTGCAAATTGTATCCCTCGATAGGGAATAGTCCCTCGGTGGTTTATGTGCATAATATACAGAAAACACCTTGATTTTTGATTAAAAATTTCGTATTTTATTGTTATTTTGGACCAAAAGATTGCCAGTGGTCATTTTTTGGCGAAAGTGTTTGTTGATTAAAGAATTGAAATGACTATATCCGTTAGAAAATAATACAAACACCTCGTAAATAAATTAAAAAAAAAAATACTGATATTTAATTAAAAAAGACAACAAAAAAGTTTTAATGAGACACAATATTATAAAACGAAAATATTTAAACATGAAATAAATATTTGTAATGCTTAAAATATAATTTATTGTGAAATTTTACACTTGATACAATATTTGGCGAATTATCGCCTGCGTTACGTTAAAAAAATGTAGCTGAAAATTTGATTAGACTAATTTTGAATTACAATTTCTTTGCTTTTAGTTCTTTTCTTTTTATTTTTATCTAGCTACCACACCGTGTGATTTGCAGGAGAAACAAACAGATGTAATTGTAAAAGTTACTGAAAGGTCCTAAATATTTTTTTAAAATATTACTCTAAAAGGGCAAAAAGTAAGTTACTGAAAGAAGCGTACCGTGAAATTGAAAGTAGTTTAAAAAAGATAAGATGTAAGATGTAAAGAGTAAAGATTGTTCTGTACGTTCACACAGAAAAATTAAAAGCTGACTATTGGAGACTACTTTGAAAGATACCACACAATAGAAAACTATAAAATGTAATTTTTACATAAAATTAAAACGTATTATTGTGTTACATATGTCTCAAGTTTTTTTTAAAAAATTAGTAAATTTTGCTTTTCCTTCATAATCTTCCATATTATGTATTACTGTTCGTTCAACGAAAATTAATCGCGACTAGAATGAGACATATGTATAAAGTTAACGACCACAAATGGTTATTACGCTAAAAAGAACTACCCGAAAACATTTCCAAAAATCAGTGACAGCAAAAGAAAGTTTGTTTCTAAAAATACTCCTTTGAATCTCGAAAATATTGGGTCGATCGGTAAGTTGTGTCATGTTGGGAAAATCAATTCGTACCGGAAAATTCTGCCCGGAAATTATTAGACATTAGATATCGGAGTCAATGTCTAATAATTAAATGATTGAATTTTCCAGTACGAATTGATTTTCCCAACACGACACGACTTTCCGATCGACCCAATATATTGACTTCTAAGGTTTCTAAATATAAAGAACGTTTTTCGGATTCATGGGTAATGCGTTAGAGGTTATTCTATGTTTTCGTAGATTAAGAGACATTTGTCATCTTTTTACAGTGTAGTGCAAGAAAACTTGCACGTCACCTACGAAAGACTTCGTTTTGAAAATTCTCATTTAGAGTTACTTTTAAACAAATTACTATATAAAATTTTATGTCTCATTTTTAAAATTATTTATTTTCTACGACTGATTGTACAGGAATTTTGCATCCTGTTTTTATGCGTTTAATAGACTTTCGAACAGTATTTACCGGGTGTCCCAAAAATGACAGATGGATTTAAAAATTCCATAACTTACAAATGGTGACAGATATTAAAAAAATTCTTGAAGGAGTGTTATGTAAGATTTCAGGAGTTTTTATGCTGCGATTCTCACTTTTAGTTACAAATAGCATCGATAGATGGCGCTGAAAACAATAACCGTTAAATTCAGGCTCGATTTTTCGGCCTCTCTCTTCTTCCATCCCAAAAAAGGAGATTAAAATGTGTTGAATGGATCCCGAAGTACCAAAAATCGGGTCTGGACTGAGCACCTGTTGCTCTCAGCGCCATCTATTGTTTGAAATTCGAACTCAAATCAAGAATCACGGTTTAAAAAAAAAAAAAAAAAAAAAAAAAAAAAAACTCCTGACATCATATATAATCTTCCTGCAAGAATATTTTTAATAATATCTGTCACCGTTTGCAAGTTATTGAATTTTAAATCCATCCGACATTTTTGAAACACCCGGTACAAAAACCTCATTTCTTCAAGAGGAAGTTGAATATAGAGTGACCCCGCCCGTAGTTGATACCCTTTCAGTAGTTGATCAATTTTTTAAAAAGTATTGCGCCATTTCAGATCGAAATGAGTTTTATACGTAACACTAGACATAATATTTTTGTTTGAATGTCGGTGCGTCTGTTTTCACGTTGTTGTCAGCTGTGTGCTGTAAGGGAAGCCATTTTATGAAATTTCTTTTATTAGAAAGCGTAAACATTCAGTTTTTGATTTGTTGTAGACAATTCCGGTAAGTTGAAAATAATCCAATTCCATCTTGCTCATTTCAATTAATACTTTTATAAGAATTATTGTTAATCACAGTCCAAGTATGATATTATAAAGTTCAATTTTTAGATTTCCGCTTGCCATCTTTCGCCTGATCAATCACTGGAAAAATGGCAACGGGCATTCATTAAGGGTTGTAGCAATCATGTTAGTTTACTTCTAAAACTTAAAAGGAAGGAAATACAGGATGTCCATAATTAAACGACCCTACTTTAAACTTATCTACAGACGAAACTATTGGTCAGAAAGTTGTGAAATTTTGTGAAGGACATAATGAAAGAATGGGAATTTGTTTGAGCGTAAAATAATTTTTAGTTCGAAATTTCGCCAAAAGAGGGCTTTTTTAATGAATTACACTTTTTTAAAAAGTTTTTACGCTTTATTTTTCTCAAACTAAATAAGACCAATATACAGACCGCCCCCTGAAGAAAATAAAGCGTAAAAACTTTTAAAAATTATTGGTGTTCGAATCGTACGATAAAAAAAAAAAATCTGCCTACAAGAGTCGCCATTTTTTTTCTCAGAGCTTAGGTCTAGTATTCAGTAGGCGGTGGCTAAATGTGTAATTTATTTTAAAACGCCCTTTGGTGGCGAAATTTTGAACTATTTTTCCCTCAAACGAATTCCCATTCATTCATTATGTCGTCGCAAAATTTCACAACTTTCTGACCAATAGTTTGGTATGTAGACAACTTTAAATAGCATCGTTTAATTATGGACGCCCTGTATAGATAATACAAACCCAGTTGCACTGACTTTATTTGTTCAACTACTGCCTGGGTCACACTAGTTCAATTATAGGCTTTGCCAATCATATACTTCAAACAAAAGCTTTGAGGAAAACATTTTCCAAAATAAGAAAAGGAAATACAGCATGAATGAATATATTTATCTATTATTCCTCTTTCCATATAATATTCCATATACAAAACTTAAATATACAAAGTGTCCCATTAAGACCGTCAAAACTCTGCATAGTCAGATTCCTCGCGTGGAGTAAATAAAAAATGCTCAAAGAACATACGACTTATAGTTTTCGAAAAAAAAAAGTGAAAGAAAAACATGATGTTTTGTCCTGTGTAAGGAAAAACCTTTTCTGAAAACATGAACATCGTTATTGGAAGTTGGTAAAGAAATTATAAGCATAGAAATATAATTATATACTAAGTTTTGTATGTTTTTGTCGATTTCATGTGAAGACAAGACTCTCCGCAGCCAGATTTCTCGCTTGGAGTAAATAAAAAATACCCAAAGAACTATATGACTTATAGTTTTCGAGAAAAATGCGAAAGAAAAACATGATGTTATACCCGGTGTAAGGAATAAAACTTGTCTGGAAACATGAGCATCGGTATTGGAAGTTGGTAAAATAATTAATAAGTATATAAATATAATTATATACCATGTTTGGTACGTTTTTGTCGATTAATATACTCAATATAGTTTTGAGTCACTGAGACAACCAGAGGAGGTTTATTAGAATCCTCCGGTTGTTTCAGTGACCCAGGACTATATATTTACTACATTAATTGACCAAAATGTACTAAACTTGGTATATTTATATGCTAATTATATGGTTTACAAACTTCCAATACTGGTGTTCTTTTTTCCAACAATGTTTTTTCCCTTGGTCCAAACCAGACGTCATACTTTTCTTTTACAGTTTCCCGAAAACTGTAACTCGTAGAAGGATGGTTCTTTGTGCATTTTTTATGTACTCCAAGCGAGGAATTTGGCTGTGCAGAGTTTAGGCTGTATTAATTGAACACCCACCTGTATTAATGGAATTATAAGAGATTTATTTGTTGTTATTGTTGTTCAGTCGGAAAGATTGATGGCATTTATGTGCAATTAAATCATTTTAAAAATAAAATTAAATTTTTATTTGATCTATCAATAGATTTAATTGGTATAATATACCTAAAACTAGTCAGTTTTTTTTAATTGTGTTACAAAACGATCGTTTTCCTAAATATTCCTCTACAGAAAAGCTAGACATTAAGTGAGATGCTTTCAAGTAAGATAATTATTTCAAATACATTTCTTTATTAAATATTCTACGAATTTATAAAATGTGACTTTACTTAAAGTATCTCAAAATAAAAAAAATAATAAATAGTAGTCTTTTTGTACTGAACAATAGATACTTCTTTTAAAACAATTTCTCATTCTACAAAAAGAAAGCATTTTTCTTTCTTTATTTCTTACTCTTTTTTTGTTAATTCCTGCTTGTTCTTTAAAGATTTTTTTTTTATTGTTATCGGAAAAACAATGTAATGCAGATCTTTTTCAAATTGTTTCCTTACAGATAGAGGAAGGCGTAATTCTTTATCAAACACTAATTTAACATTTTGTTTATAAAACCGGATTCACAGAAAAAAAACGGACTTTTTAAAAAAAGTTTTTAGAAAAGGAAATAAAAATCTATACTTAAAAAAATTATTTTCCATTTTTTTTTACATTCTTTTTAGAAGGCTCTTACCTTTCAACAAGCTTTCAAAACGTTTGTACGGCAAACATAAATTTTGAAAGAAACTTATCTGTAGCCTCACGCATCAATATGCGAGTCTGAATTTAACGAAAATGAAATTTCCAATTTTTCAAACTGAAAACATTCGATACGATGGTAAGCATATTTGTATCGAAGTAAACAAAGTATGGAGCTAATGAAATTTTGAGGTTCGAGACAAAGTAAGAACGACAAAAGAAGAATGGCCGGGATTCCGTGATGACATTTTGAACCAAACACTGTAAAAAAGAAAAAAAAAACGGGCTAAAATACGGAAATACTACTGGCAATCGAGACGACAGTACTATTTCCGTATTTTAACGGAAGTTTTCCCCCGTAAATGCCAAAAAATCGGAAAATTTTCCTCAAATTGCCGGGAAAAAGTTCCTTTAAAATACGGAAATAGTGCTGGTGTCTCGATTGCTAGTAGTATTTCCGTATTTTAGTTATTTTTTTACAGTGAAATAGCCGAAACTACAGAAATATTCTAATTAAATTAAAATAAAATATACGTAATGTTTCAGTCCTTTATAGACCATTTTTTTATCGATAAGGAATCCTGGCAAATTCAATGAACCTTTGAATTAAGGCCATTGAATTAAGGCAATTCCCATTGAATTAAGGCAACAGCGAAAAGTGTAAGAGCAACGAACGCATGTGTGTAAGTTAGCATTTTTTGCAAGGTGATACCATTTGTCTTGTAAACTTTCATTTGAATATTAATTGAATGTAATCATTAGGGTATGGATATTAAACTGTCTATGTGCATATGCATTTGCATATTTTGGCTGTATATTCGGCAAATCTAAGCAGATGCATAAAAACATTTTTGCATTTTTCGGTTGTTTTCACTGCCAAAGGAATACGAATTTAGTCTGTAATATTTGTATGGAACTTCAGAGGATACTCAAAAATAAAATGCCACTTTCATTTTAACAAAGCTTTAAGCACGCTGGTTCCCAATCTCACTTTTAAATTAAGATACACGTTATTTTAACAGAGCAGTAAAGACGAACCTTTTTGCAAACCCGTTCCGAAAAGGCAGAATGGAGTTCGTTCCTGAGGTCGAGGCTAAAATTAGTATACTGGCGGTATTTACTTCTGAATATTAACATAGTGGTCTGTGACGTATGTGTTATTAATATTTATTTCTTAAAAATACCGAAAAAATCATTGTTCTTGCAGTAGACTTTTAATATACTGTAATATAAATTCAAAATCTCTATCTGTATACGAGAAAATTCGTTAAATTTGCAAATTTTCAGTTAAAATTTATGCACACAACTTAGGTTGAGGCTATAATTCATTTGCTGATGGCATTTGCGGCTACACATACCGCCATTCTGCCTGTATAGTGAATAAATTAACGGATCAAAATACAGCCGCGTCATCACCTCCTTCTGAAGGAGAACTCCTGATTACAGATGCTAAAAAATATGTTTTATTTAAAAGTTTTAATTAGATTCGATGCCACAAAGTACTTTCTTGATTCTAGTTCAAATTCAGCTCAAAACTTTGAAATAAAACATGATTTTTAACATCTGCAAATATTATTCCCACCAATTGAGGACGACACTGAATCTGCTTTAAATTACCACTCTCCTGCACCAGCCTAATTAAAATTCAGTGATGCTGTAATATATATACCATATGTAATATATATAATTATATACCAGCACCTTATCAGTCCTTATCTAATCCACTCTGTATAAGATAAGACATCACTTCTTCTCGGAAGAAGCAGGATTAATCCCTAATCCAGGATCTCGACTCCTTTTGAGGCAGAACTCTCTTTTTCCCTCTACTATCTCCATCTCTGTGGTGTGACGTTCGGTGCATAAAATCCATTGTTGTTTTTAAATTTCCTGACATGCTGGGTTTTTCAGGAAAAAAATATACCTATCTATTGATTTATTTATTTTGTATAATTAGGGTAACTCTTGGATAGATGACCATAGTTTTTAAAGATTGAAATAAAAATTCTTAGAATGCAAATACAAGAAATGTTTATGCACATTTGAAGTCCTTATACATATACTCATCATATTTTGGTCAAAAAATAATTAAATATAGAGAAATAAAGTGGGGAAAAAATTGAAATTAAAAAGGCAGATGGTTATCGCTTCTTCAAGCCGATCAGAGATGGCCATCTAATACAAGTAAAAAAAAAAATGAAGTTAAAATATAAAAAAAATAACATATTTCATGTGGTTAATGATGAAAAACATATAGAAATTTGTAAAGATGCAATTATATCACGAAAAATCACTGAATAAGGCTTGAATAAACAAAATTTGAAGTATAATTTCAATCCTTCACTTTTCGTAAAATTTTACCAGCAAAGTTCTTGATAGTTTGTACACGTTTCATGGAACCACTTCTGGCAATTTATGCATTGTATCCAGTAATCTTGTTCGGTTATGCTATTATATTATTCTCCACAACAAACACATCCTAATCCAATTCTATTCCCTCGGAATATGTAGAATCTAATAATTTCAATTGTGTTTCATCCTCTTCACTTCTGGAAGTGTCGTGTTTTGTATTTTTCTCGCGTTTATTTTAGACTTTTTGATGGTTTTAAGGGGGTCCGGGGCTAAAAATTCACAAAAAAACTTCATTTTTTCTTATTTTTAGCTTTAAAAAAATACTGAGTTTTTAGCGTTAAATACCGCAAACCGCATGCTTTGATCGTCATTAGATCGAAATATAACACCTTTTGCCTTGAGAAGCGATGCATTATCTGCCGCTGACGAGAACTTCAGTCCCATTTATCAGAATGAAATTTTTCACGATTTGTCAACTTTAAAAGACTATATCTAAAGTTCCTTGCAAGATATATGTATGAAATTTTTAACAGAGATTTTATGCTATATTTCCAAAAACTTTCTTCAGGATTCTTAATTTTGAGTGATAATTGTGCTAAATATGCTAATTAATGCAAAACTCACTCATAAAAAACTTTCATTTTTTTACTTACATTTTTTTTATAAAATTTCTAATCAGTATTTTAAGAAATCCTGAAGACAAATTAAAATGACACATTTTCTGTACACAAAAGTGTAAAAAGTTTGTAAATCGAGTTACTACTTCCAGAGTTATATCAAAAATTAAATATGTTTAAAATTTTATAATTTAAATTATATTTAGTTAAAATCATCACTCCGTATAATTTTAAAATATTGATTTTAGCATAGATGCCAACATTTCTTAATTATTCCGGAGTCTGATCCAAAATTTGCATGTTCAAACCGGAAAATATATATAAGAAAATGTGCCTTCTTTCTACGAGGTACATTTTTGAGTTTATTTTGAAATTTTTGGCTAAATAAAATTTCCGGTTGAAAACGTGTTCATGTTCGATCAGACTCCGGAAAAATTAAGAAGTGTTGGCATCTATGATTTTAGGTGGCCAGCCATCTCTCCTCGATTTGATGTGGCCGTCTATCCTAAAATTGATGGACAGAGTGCCATCCAATTTAAAGTGTCACTCCGCCATTGTACGTCTTTGTTTTAGGCTTAAAAGTCAAAATTGGATTATATACGTGCCTTAAAAGTCCTTATAGTAAAAAATAAAATAAAATAAAATAAAATAAAATAAATAAAAATGTAACATATGTAATGCATAACATTCAGAAACCTAACTCAACAAAAATATCCAACCACTAAATTAAATAAACATTAAAATTACACTTTCGTTTTATAATTAAAAAACACAGCTGTATGTCGCAATGAATGAACATGTAACTATTTCTTACGAAAAAGTTTATGCTGAAATTTATGATATAGTTTTTGAAATATTTAGATTGGCCATATCTCCTCTATGCCATCTATCCTAGAATTAAACTGAAGTTTAAAAAATTATTCAAACTCAAATTCTTAGGGAATCACAAACGCTGTTAAATAAGAATTCGTATTAAATACTTATTAATGACAGATTACATTTTATCCAATCAATGCCACAAACTTTACTGGTTTATATTTTATATCATAATTTTATACGAGTTGAAATATATGCCTTAGCCATTCTATTTTTTTAAAACTGTTTTTTACAAAGTTTATTTCAGAACATCAAGCCTTAACAACAAATATTCAAATGAAATTTTAAAAATATAAATGTCACTAAGAAACTGAAGCTTTTATAATGATGTTTAAAATTCTAACCAGAATCCTTTTCAAATGTTGCATAAAAGAAAATTTTATCTACAATTTCCCAGTGTGCCAGCAAATGTTTCAATTATGCCACGTCTGGCAGGCGTTCCTAAAGAGGCCTCTTCAGTAGCCCGAATACATTTGCAAAAACAGAGCATAGAAGCAACACCTGTTGGGTTGTATAATCTAAACCTAATAAGGTTCTGTGTAAGTCAACTTTTAACAGAATATGAAGTTTGATAAAAAACTCGTGCATTAGTTCTTGAAATGCAGATAACTCGGAAATCGTCAAAATGCAGATAATTCGGAAATCGTGAAAATGTAGTATAAAAGCGCCGCCAGCTAGGCGATTTACACCTAAACCTAATCATCATCTATTTATGTCAAGATTGAATAAGAAGTTTGATGAAATTCGGTGCGTTAGTTCTTGAGATATAGATATCGTGCAAATCGTGAAAGATGTAGTATAGAAGCGCCGCCTGCTGGGCGGCTTACATCAAAACCTAATCAGCACCTATGTATGTCAAGATCTGAATCTGAAGTTTGATTAAATTCTCTGCATTAGTTCTTGAGATAGAGCGTCCAAAAATGTGTGTCACATACAGACTGACAGACACGCATACGACAAGTAGACAGACCGACTAGCTTACAGACATTTTCTAAAATCAGTCAAACCTTGTTCAGGAATTTCTAAAGCATATAAATCCGTCGTAAATTGAAAGTCGAATCTTTTCTCAAATTCAGTACTTTCTTCTTGTAATCACAGAAGAAAGTAAAAGTATGCAAAACTCAAATTGATTTCTTTTAGTTCATATATAAACCCGTTGAAGATCAAGAGAGAATACTAATTTGATGTGACAAATTCCTTCTACCCTGTGTTTTGTTAAATAATATGAACATTAAATCAATATTATTGAAAAGTTGATGATTACTTGAAAAATATTGTTATGAAAAGCTCAAATTGCTTCTTTTTAGAAAATATTGAAACACATTTAATAACATAATATGAAAGCTTAATAATCTGATGTGTAAAATTACACAAATCCTATTTTTATTTTATTATATACCCCCGGTACCAAATTTAAATAATAACAGATATTTAGTAATATTTTACACAACTTTTCGATACAAACATTGTTTTCATTTTAGTGATATAATTTTATAGTAAATGTTTCATTCAACATTATAATTAAATATACATGTTTCCTTAAATGTGTATGACAGTAAATTCCGTGAACAAATTTTACAATCTTTTGCCCCATGCATATAATAAATACCAAAATAAATAATTTAAAACCTTAGAAATCAAGTGATTTCACTTAGCCGTAAAATATTTTATTTTCCATGATAATATTCCACACTTCAAATACAACATATTTTAAAACTTATAACATTTTATATTTACTCTAAAACTTTAAGTTAAACTCTAAATCTTATATTTGAACCTATAGAGTTATAAAGCGCGACTGTTGATACGGAAATGCACAAAAAAGAGTACCAATATAAAAACGAGATCTTGTATTTGGAAAGACGTGCTTATATCAGACAGCGTTCAAAGAGAAAATTCTTGGGGGCAGTTGTCAGCTGCAGGCGACGGATTCAATGCCGTTCTAAAAAATGGAACCGAAATACCAACACTCCATAGAGACATTTAGATAAAAGATTGCACCAGTCTACCTCACGGAAGCTAGCTTGCTTTTAGAATTTAGAAAAGAGAATTTGGGTAGAATTTTTTCCTGTATAAACGAAATCGAAAGAAATATCATAACATAAACTACTACTTCATTTCTTTAGTAAATAGTGCATTTTTGATAGTTGCCCTTTTAAAACTGACAATCAAGCTAAAACGGAACTTATATAATGTAATATATTATGCAAATATTAATAAAATCTATTTGTATATAAAACAGATTAATATAGCAAGAAGTGAAAAACAGCTTGAATAAAATAAAACTGTTTTATCAGTGACGTCAGAGTCGTTAAGGTTAGGAAATACATTTATATTTTAAATCGTATTCGTGATTCCTTTAAAACTTTGTATTCTTTTAATAACACCTAATTTAATAGCTTCCTTTAATAACTTTCCTTTAATATTGACTATCAAGCTAAAACGAAACTTATATAATGCAATATGTTATGCAAATATTAATGCAATCTAATTTTATTTTTAAAAGATAGGTATAATAAGAAGTGAAAAACAACAAGAATAAAATAAAACTGACTTATTCAGAGACTTTAGTTACAAGTTAGACTGTTTAAGGCTAAAAAGTACATTTATATTTTTAATTATATTCATGATTGCTGGACACGAAACGTGTCCCGCAGGTACAAGGTGCGTCCCACAGGACTTACTTTTGTTTTTATAGATGAAAGACTGTAATTATTATTATTATTGTTGTTATTCTATGTTTACTAAAATTGAGTGATTAATGTTTTATTATTAGTGTTATTATATTTTAAGTACGTGTATGTATTTAAATATATTTAAATAAGATAGTTCAAGTACAATCTATGTTTCTATGTACAAAGTATGTACCATCTATGCACAACCACTACACATTCTACGAATAGAAACTTTAGGCGTTCTTTTTGACATGAACTCAATGCAGCTACAGGGTAGCAGTGTGCTAAGTTATCCATGTTTTTGTGCACTATAGACTTATGTGTGTGAATTAGAAGGCCAGCGGCGCAGCAAGCGCTCACACACTGAATGTCAGAGACATCCAACAATATAAGGATGTATAGCATTTCTCGTGGCGAGTGTCGTCATGCTAGGGAACAGTCGAGGATGACAGGTCGACCTACAGATGATCCCCTTTTACAGATACAGGGTTCACACACCTGGAAAAGCGTTGTTTTTTTTATTTAGTCTGAGGAGAGATGCTGGACACGGAATGTGTCCCGCTGATACAAGGTGCGTCCCACAGGGCTTACTTTCGTTTTTATAGATGAAAGACTGCAATTATTATTCTTGTTATTCTATGTTTACTAAAATTGAGTGATTATTGTTTCATTATTAGTGTTATTACATTATAAGTACGTGTATGTATTTAAATATATTTAAATAAGGTAGTTCAAGTACAATCTATGTTTACAAAAACAAGATGGCCAGGTGGTTCAGTATTGATATCTTATCAAGAACAGACATCTATAGTGTATTACGATTTTCTCCAGAATAGCAAGCGAGGAACAATGAGTTTACAGTTTATGTCAAACTACAATTTATTAGCGAATTTATGGCACATAATAAAATGAGCCACACAACACGGTCACGTGAGTACAGCTCTTAGGGCTCCCCTGACGTAAGGAGGAGATCTAGAGAGAGGGTGTCCAGCCCTCTAAGAAAGTCTTGGCGAATAAGCCGAAGACGGGGGGCGCGGGCCTCAGGGTGCGTGACCCTGATACAATACAGCGTCCACGGGCATTCCCCCTCCTAATTATCCTGAAGAGTTCACTAAAGTAATTAAGATTCCTAACGTAAGCAGTATTAGAGAGTTGAAATGATGATTTCGATCCGAAGTGATGGAGAGACGCAGTTGAGAAAAATATTCGATGTGAAGTGTTCAAAGATGTAGTGATGCTTTCGCTCTTAAGCTTTTCTCAGATGTTGTCGAGCACTTTTGTCTACGACAATAATATCTCTTCTGCCAACCTGGACAGATGTTATGTCCGAGGTTCATCAACTGGTCTGCTAATTCAATAGACATGACCATATTATTTAGTTCCATAAAGAGGTAAGACAGTTTATTGGCAGTGTCGCGAGGTAGTAACGAATAGATTTATATTAGTACGTGCGCGGAGTGATTTGACAATATACGGACTTTTTAAGTGTCCTTATTGTACACCTATGGATTGGTCTCCTCTTCTATCAATGTGATGTTTGAAGGTATTTCCCATTTCAATATTTTTTGTTCCACTGTAATTTTCGTATGTATACAATTGGAATAAACAGGGTATTGTATGCTCAATTGCATGTAAGTGTCACGTACTGTATTTTAAATAGTAAAAATAAATATTTTTCCATAAGCAAAGCAAAGTGTTTTTTTCCTTTCGCATTTGTGCGAGCGTGTCGCATGACACACTTTCTTAAATTGGAAATAGTACTGTTAATAAATATGTTAGTTTGTTAATTTTGGTATTTGTTTTACAACCATGAGTCGTATTTATTTTATTAAGGCTATTAGTTTTATTTCAGGTAACGTTTGGTTAATTAGAAAAAAAATGTTAATGATTAATTTTATATCCTCACATTATTTTGGACGGTTGTTTATCAACCGGGAATGCACATGGGATATGTAGCCCATAGGCTAACTGCATCGTCAAAAATATACACAATGCTTTTGAGAGTATGGTTGAGGCCTTTGCCTCCCACCTTAATTGGGATAATTGATGCATTTAATTATCTCGGAAGTTTAGCCAGGATCTATAACGATCACAATTTTTTTGTAATTAATTATATTAATTTTATTAACACTATGAATATCAGGTAAAAGAGTGATTAACTCTTGCTAACCTTAATTCACTCTGGGTAATTGAGTGTTGAGTCTCCCTCCCCTTTCTTCCTACTTCCCCTTTTAATTGCTTTGTTTGTCAGGGACCCCGTGTTTTCCCCCGGGTTCCTCTCTATACGTCTGGGTTGGATTTTAAGGATTTAAGTGGTTTGTTTTAGTGAGCTCAGATCTGCTCAGCAATGATGAAAACTCCATACTTAATAAAAGGTGTCCTGGGGTAATAACGTGAGGGTGGGCAATAACGCCTAGTGCTAATATGACGCGTAATTATGAATGAATCCGTGAGATGGCATCTACAGGTTCTGCACAGAAGGGTTCTGAGTCCTCTAAATCACAAACAATAGCTAAAAGTTAATTTGTTCCATTTGCAGACCTTATCGCTGTAAGAAGCACTAAAGAGTCAACGAACGATCTAAAATTTGCTAGTTAAGTTCTGTGATCTGAAGACTATATATTTATTAGGAAATACTTTGTTCATTACATAAATTTGTAGTGTATTTCATGTACTTTCAAAATGTTGTGGAGGATTTTGGATGTACTGGCACAAGGCAGTTTGTAGTTTAAAATATACTGCTCAATAAGTACACCTGGGCAATAACGCCATCCACTGGTCTGTTATTAGTCTGGCGTAATTACTTTGGTTGATTCTTTTCAGTGCTGGAACTACATCCGAAAAGGGTTTATTTTTTATTTTATACACGAGAGAGCATTATTGTCATTGTTGAAAACCAAAAAGGATAAAAAGAAATTCGTATGTCCGAAGTGCTGCTAATTTTTTCATGTCAGAAGAATGAAATATCAATTGATTATTACTGCATTCTGATATCACAATTAATGGTAAGTAAGAGAAATTTGTCAATTTCGAGGGCTATAGAGTTTGTAGCTTTAGAATTGGACAATTTAAATACCATTATTCCATCTTATTTTATAGTTTTGTCTGCATGACCTTATTACCCACATGGGTGGGTAATAACGCCAAATAGCATTGGTCACGAAATTACGCCGTTACATTTTATGAATAAATTTCTGCTAAAATATTATTTTTTTAATACATAACCAATAAGTTGCTGTATGAAATCTTATATTTGTTTTTAAAAAAAATTCTAAAACTAAGCCGTCAAAATTGTTATGTCTAAGGACTCTTTCAGGAGTCTTTTATATATTAAACTCCTATCTTTTCTGAACATTTGATACAATTGTGTCCTTGAAATTCCCATTAGAACAGAAGTTATGACTTTTAGAATTATACTCACTCAATAGCTGAAGCGGACCGAAACCTTGGAGTTATTTTTCTCCTAATGGCGTTTTTTGGCATAACGCGCAGGATATCTCAAAAACTTCTGAATATGTTTTCAGGAAATTTTTAAAACATATGTAAAACATACTTTAAAACACATATAAAATTTTTGTTAGTAGTATAAACTGAACCTAAAATTTCATTTTTATTGTTCAAATAAATACATTTTTAGCTGATTATTCTGGTGAAAATTTGAAAAATTTTGTATTGGCTAAATACCACTTTGTATTAAAAATATAAAAATGATTTAAATGCAAATTTATTAGATTCAGAATAATTATTACAATCTGAAGTGTAATTAGGCACGAACAATTTCATTCCAGTTGCAAAATGTATTTTGTGCGTATTAAATTTGTCCTGCGCGTAAGCTGTTATACCAATTTTCTGCTTGTCAAATGTCTGACAGTTTGGAGTCCCCAATAAATTTCATCCCAATAAAATTTGTGTTTTAAAATCATATATATTTTAAGGTATTAAATGCTGAAAATGGTCTTTTTCCTCTCTTTTTTCCAATTTTAAGAGTCCTGAGACCCCTTAATTCAAAACTCTAATAGATTTTTTAAATGTAATATATTTTATCAGGATGTCCACTAACAATACCAAAAATCACTTTTGTTCGAAAAATAAGAATTATTAATTGAAATAAAGTTTTGAAATTTATAAAAAGCAATACTTTCGTATTGGCCTCGTGTCAAGAATTAACAGCCAAAGAAAAGGAAATCGTCAAAGATTGCTATTTACAACAATCATTTTGATTTTTACTAATTTAAGTTGTTTAAGTTCGAGTTCGATTACAAGGCTAAAATTTGCGCTTTATTTATATTTTATATGTTATTTATTTATTGGTGAAGTTTTAATTTCGTTATGGAATATCAGTCGGAAACAAATGCTGAACTATTTATAATAATTTTAGTGGAAATGGATTTATCTTTAGCAATCGTCCGCACGCGATATAAATTGATAAAAAACGCGTGCTTGAAAATTATTTTGAAAACCATAAAAGCGAGTAAACTGCAATACAGTTTTCAAGTAAATTACGATACAGTTTTCAGACAAATTGCGTTAATGTTTTCAAACAAATTGCGTTAGAGTTTTCAAACATATTGCGATACAGTTTTCAAACAAATTGTATTTAAAAGTAGATTTCCTTCCTTATTTAATGGCGTAAAAATTGAAAATGTGCGTTGTTTAAAGTTTAAAAAATTGCAGTAAAAGCTAAATTTAATCATCTGCTGTTGCCCCAGTCAAAATGACGTCAGCATTACGCATGGATATGTTTGTCTTTTATAATATAGATACTAGCAAAATCCGCGGTTTTGCTCGCGTAGCTGTTGAAATATGCCTAGTGGTATTTGTGTGCCTTTGAAATGGATGTCAAATTATTTAATTAATAAATATTACAAAAAATTCCCAAGTAATCGTAATTTAGAACTTTTTAATAACGTTTTCTGCTCATTTTAAATTTCGAATTTTCTTATAAATAATTCGAAGTGAGCATTTGTATCATAAAATAAACCCTATGCGATAACTTCTATGTTTCTAGTCCCTTCAGTACCACAAAAATCGTAACTTTAGAGCGTTTTTTCCTGCAGTCTTATAAATTTCGATTTTTTTTTACTATTCTGTGCGTACATTTGTACATTACATTCATAAAACAAACCCTATGCGATAACTTCTATGTTTCTAGTCCCTTCAGTACCACAAAAATCGTAACTTTAGAGCGTTTTTTTCCTGCAGTCTTATAAATTTCGATTTTTTTTTAACTATTCTGTGTGTACATTTGTACATTACATTCATAAAACAAACCCTATGCGATAACTTCTATGTTTCTAGTCCCTTCAGTACCACAAAAATCGTAACTTTAGAGCGTTTTTTTCCTGCAGTCTTATAAATTTCGATTTTTTTTAACTATTCTGTGTGTACATTTGTACATTACATTCATAAAATAAACCCTGTGCGATAACTTCTATGTTTCTAGTCCCTTCAGTACCACAAAAAATCATAACTTTAGAGCGTTTTTTTCCTGCAGTCTTATAAATTTCGATTTTTTTTTAACTATTCTGTGTGTACATTTGTACATTACATTCATAAAATAAACCCTATGCGATAACTTCTATGTTTCTAGTCCCTCCAGTACCACAAAAATCGTAACTTTAGAGCGTTTTTTTCCTGCAGTCTTATAAATTTCGATTTTTTTTTAACTATTCTGTGTGTACATTGGTACATTACATTCATAAAATAAACCCTATGCGATAACTTTTATGTTTCTAGTCCCTTCAGTACCACAAAAATCGTAACTTTAGAGCGTTTTTTTTCCTGCAGTCTTATAAATTTCGATTTTTTAAAAAACTATTCTGTGTATACATTTGTACATTACATTCATAAAATAAACCCTTTGCGATAACTTCTATGTTTCTAGTCCCTTCAGTACCACAAAAATCGTAACTTTAGAGCGTTTTTCTCCTGCAGTCTTATAAATTTCGATTTTTTAAAAAACTATTCTGTGTGTACATTTGTACATTACATTCATAAAATAACCCTATGCGATAACTTCTATGTTCCTAGTGCCTTCAGTACCACAAAAATCGTAACTTTAGAGCGTTTTTTTTTTTCCTGCAGTCTTATAAATTTCGATATTTTTAAACTATTCTGTGTGTACATTTGTACATTACATTCATAAAATAAACCCTATGCGATAATTTCTCTATTTCTAGCCCCTTCAGTACCACAAAAATCGTAACTTTAGAGCGTTTTTTTTTCTGCAGTCTTATAAATTTCGATTTTTTTAAACAATTATGTGAGTACATTTGTACATTACATTCATAAAATAAACCCTATGCCATAACTTCTATTTTTCTAGTCCCTTCAGTACCACAAAAATCGTAACTTTAGAGCGTTTTTTTCCTGCAGTCTTATAAATTTCGATTTTTTAAAAAACTATTCTGTGTGTACATTTGTACATTACATTCATAAAATAAACCCTATGCGATAACTTCTATGTTTCTAGCCCCTTCAGTACCACAAAAATCATAACTGTAGAGCGTTTTTCTCCTGCAGTCTTATAAATTTCGATTTAAAAAAAAACTATTTGTGTGTACATTTGTGTCTTAAATGTAGCTGCCATGTCAAATTTAAAGTTTCTATCCTTAACAATTACATAGAAATCTTAACTCAGAACGTTTTTAGGAAGCTTTTCACGCATTATATCCATTAACCCCTTCGGAACAAGCGGGTTTTACAGAAATTTTATTAGGTTTGAACCACTTTTCTTAAAAAAGTTACCTTTACTTAAACAATCACGAAAATGCTCTAATTAAAAAAAACTAAATATTACTTTTCTTTTTTACTGATGCCTAGAACAAATTCTGTATGCTATTTTTGAGGGTGCATATATGCACCCATGGTCCTGAACGGGTTAAGGGATCTCAGAACTCTTAAAGCTTCAAAATATTCGAAATTTAAATTTTTTTAGATGTTAAACTGCTACTTTTCTGAAAATTTTAATGTAATTGTTTTCTTGAAATTGTCATTAGAACAGAAGTTATGGCTTTTAGAATTATACCCGCTCAATAGCTGAAGCGGCGCTACCGAGACTTTGATGTCATTTTTCTCCAAATGATGTTTTTGGGCATAACGCGCAGGATATCTCAAAAACTTCTGAATATATTTTTAAGAAATCTTCACAACATATGTTTTATCTTAGTCTGTATAAACTGAACCTAAAATTTCCTTTTTATTGTACAAAAAAGTATTTTTTTAGTTGATTATGCTGTTGAAATTTTCAAAATTTTGTATTATCGAAATACAACTTTGTATTAAAAATATAAAAATTAATTAAATACAAATTTATTTACGTTCAGGGTAATTATTACAACATGAAGTATCATTAGGCACAAAAAATTTCATTCTAGTTGCAAAATTTATTTTGTAATCCTGCGTTGTAATCCTGCTGTCATACCAATTTTCTGTTCTACAAATGTCTGACAGTTTGGAGCCCCCTAAAAATACTAATTCTGCATCTCACAATTTTTTAAATACATGAAAGGAAAGAGCATACTTATATCTTTTACCCCAATAAAAATTATGTTTAGAATCATATACATTTTAAGATATTAAATGTTGAAAATGGTCTTTTTTTTCTCTTTTTTTCCAATTTTAAGAGTCCTGAAACCCTTTAGACAATTCTGTGTGTGCATTTGTGTCTTAAAAATAGCTGCTATGTCAAACTCCGAGTTTCTATCCTTAACAATTACATAAATATCTTAATTTAGAATATTTTTAGAGCGCTTTTCACGCATTTTATCCTTTAAACTTTCGATTTTTCTAGAAAACGTTCTTAGCGAGCGTTTATATCTTAAAAGTAACCGCCATCAAGTTTCGAGCCTGATCAGTATCACAAAAATTTCAGTTTTAGAACATTTTCCGCTCTTGTGTCCCTTGGGGGTAGAGGCAACGACATAAAAAGTAGCCTATGTTAGAGTAGATACCATCACTATCAATTTGTTAACATTACATCAGAAATCGGTTCGGTAGTTCCAGAGATTACCCCCCCCCCCTACAAATAAACAACAACAAAAAAAGCAAACGTTACTTCTTTATTAGCATAGATTCCATTGAAGAATACATAAACGTTTTAAAGAAATCATTGCTTTTGAAAGTAAAGCAAGTCCATTGGCGCATACCAAACTCATGATATTTTCAGCTAACACAACTATCAGCTAACTATTATCCTAGGCTCTATAGGTTCTATCATCACTTTCAAAATCAACAGCTCATATAGCTTAATTTTTTTAAATGAAACTATAAAGGATATGGTTATTATCAAAGGCATATCTGCATCAATTTCTATTTAACTCTTAGCAACCACTATATTTATATAGAAATACTAATGATGTAAAAAGAGGAGAAAAAAAAATATGCTACTAAATAAAGTTTAAAATCTATCTTAACATTCTGGTGTCTAATCTTTAATATAAGAATAAAAAACACAATTCTAAAAGAGTAATTCATACATTTAAGTGTTAAGTTTTACAAAATAATATATATATATAATAAGGTATTTAGATTTATACTTGTTAAAATATTTACTAATTTGCAATATTTTAGTTTTTATTTGTATTGCAGATGTACAACATAAGAAAATGTTGACGTATTATACGAAAAATGTATCTCTGATTTTTTTTTCATTTATTCTGATTTATTATTCCTATGTAATAAACCTTTCTGAGAATCATGTATAATCTATTCGAAACAAAATAAAAAAATCATGCACTTAAGGGTTAAATTAACATGAAATAAAACAGAAAAATATAAAATAGATCTGTCGCTGCTTACAAATATTTTTTATGCCCATTCGAGCGAAAAACATTAAATATCTAACAATAACATAAAATAGACTTTCCTCACTTTCGAAATCAACAGCTCATGTAGCTTAATATTTTTAAAATGAAACTATAAATGAATAATATAAAAAACGATGCTAAATATTAATTTTTTAACCTTAATTTATTTATTTTATTTTTTTATTGGATGCTTTATACACATGCATAAAACATTACATATTGTATAGCACAGTCTATTTATATAATACGCTAAGGTGACGAATCCGGCTCTTATTCATCCTCGTGAAAAGCAACTTATCGCGGCCATGTTAGGCATAAGTATTCAAGAGGTCGTAACTTTGTCAATTGTTCAACTTATGGAAACATACACATAATATGATTTGCATCCATCCATTCTTCTTTGTTTTCTCTAAAACTTTGAGAAACTATCCAATTATAATGTTTTAAATTCTAAATAAAAAATAACGGATAACCCGCTATTATAAACAACGGACAACTAGATATAAACAAACGAAGACTGTTGCTCTTTAGAATACAAATTCCAAACCTACAAACAAATGAACGACTCTTACAGCGTTTCTTTCTTTTTTTTTTTTTTAAATACAGACTAAGGTTTGATTCTGCTCTTAAAATATTTGCAAAAGCATATTAAATCCTTTAAACATTTTGAAATGCGTTTTTCACTTTTTTCGTACCAACTCATGATTTTGTGAAAAATGGTGTTAATTGTTAGTCTAACAATACAGAGATTCCATGTGTGATTACGCTTTATTGAAAATATTGTTTTGGCGCCATCTAGCGCCACTCAATAAAAATGAAGGAACTTTTGATTGAAATTAAAGTTTCTTATAAAAAAAAATGAAGTACCTAACAATATAATTCGAGATAAATTTTTAAAAGCTTCATTTATATAATTTTAAAATTTCATTCTATATAAATAAAATGAATATTATTTTTATTATGATTTCTTTGATAGAATTTTAATTTAGTTTTATTAATTTTTAAGAGCTTAACATTTATCCGCTTTTTAATTTTTAAAAATTTTGTTTGCATTATAAATAAAATGAGTTTTTTTTCCCCTATATGTAATTGAAATATAAGATTTTATCATGATTGCATTAGTATGTCTGAAAATTATTTATTTATTTACAATTTTATTTTCACTCCAAAGCTATGTTCAAATGATATTATTATAAAAATCGAAATTTGACCTGCATTGATATAATTAATATATTTAGTACATAACATGGTATTGTATATTCCTTACATTTTAATTACATTTGATATGAAGTATACATTTTATTTACAATGCAAGCCAATTTCAAGTGGATATAAGCTAAGCTCTTAAAAATCGATAAAATTAAATTAAAATTTTACGAAAAAAATAATGATAATTGATAACTTTTGATTTTATTTATACCGAATGAAATTTTTAAATTATATAGCTGAAACTTTAGAAAAATTATCTTGAATTAAAACAATGCGTCCGGCATATTTTCTATTAAAAAAACTAAAAATTGAACAAAAAGTTCCTTTGTTTATATTAATTGGCGGTAAATGGCACCAAATCCATATTTAGAAACGAAACGTAAAGCTCCATAGAACCGCTGTCTTGATCCCAGAGAGTTCTAATACAGTATATCTATCTCTTAACTACCTGCCTTGATCACACCCCTAATAGAAAGCGGTTTACTGAGCCATTCATTACTGAGCTTCATTCATTTTTATAAAAATAATATATTAAAAAAAACTTTAACGCATTGAATATTTAATTTGAAATCATTTGTCATTTATAAAATGCAATTTTCTACAATACAAATCCTTCAATAATAAAACCTTCATTTTGTTTGTTTGTGTGAAAAGGGAACGCGTATCAACATTTATTTATCATTTATTATATTATCCTTGTTATTATTTTATTATATTATTGCAATTATTATCAACATGTATTTTTGACGGGGTTACACACTAGCACATATATAAAGTGAACTTCCCTCACTTAAAAAAAAAAAGCTTATTTTTTAAACAAAAATGCAGTTATAAATTAATAATATAAAAGCGATGCTAAATGTTAATTTTTTAGCCTTAATTAATTACTTTTTTTATTCGATTTTTATACATATGTATAAAAATTTATATATTGAATAGCACAATACATACATAAAATAGATTTCCCTCACTTTCAAAATCAACAGCTCATATAGATAAAAAAGAATTAAATGAAATTATAAAGATTAATATAAAAAACGATTCTAAATGTTAATTTTTAAGCCTTAATTTTTTTCATATTTTTATTGGATTTTATTTGGAAAATGGAACGCGTATCAACAATGCGTTATTTTTGACGGTGACACTAGCACATATATAAAATGAACTTCCCTCACTTTAAATAAAAACGGCTCATTTTATAAACAAAAATGCCATTATAAATTAGTAATATTAGTTTGTAACGAAAGCTTTCCGCCAAATCACCATTACATAATACTAATTATAATATATATAATTAACTGTGATTTTATATATAACTACCATTCCGCAAAACCTTCACTCTGTCATATGATACAACATTAGTACCTAAAGCAGTACGCTTTATTCGGTGACATTCTGTAGCTGACTTTTTGCAAGAGGATTGAAAGTAAATGTTGGTTCTAATATGGTAGGGTGATAGTTCCATTTCAGACACATTGTACTTAATGACAACGATACTTTTTTACAAATTTCACAACACATTGTTATAAAGCAAGTCTCTTTCTTTCAAAAGCTAAAAATCGTTTGACAAAATATGAGCAAACATGTCAACGCGAACTGTTTGCACAGACCGTATTAGCTGTGGCGGGAAACTTTCGTTACAACCTGATATTAAAAGCAATGCTAAATGCTAATTTTTTTAGCCTTAATTAATTATTTTTTTATTCGATGTTTTATACATATGTATAAAAATTTACATATTGAATAATACAATACATACATAAAATAGATTTCCCTCACTTTCAAAATCAACAGCTCATATAAATAAAAAAAAATTAAATTATAAAGGATTAATATAAAAAACTATTCTAAATGTTAATTTTTTAGCCTTAATTTTTTTCATATTTTTATTGGATGCTTTATACACATGTATAAAGCTTTACATATTTTATAGTACAATTCATACATAAAATCGATTTTCCTCACTTTCAAAATCAACTGCTCGAATGGCTTATTTTTCTAAAAAAATGCTATTATAAATGAATAATATTGAAAACGATGCTAAATATTAATTTTTTTGAATTGTTTTGTAATTTTTTGTTGGATGCTTTATAAACATGTGTAAAACTTTACATATTGTATATTAAGATAATTTAAGTTGTTTCACAATTAATCTAAAATTTAGTTTCGTAAATCATTAGTTATTTTCATAATTGCATTTCATTAATGCATTTCAATGGCAGCATATTAAACCTTTTTGCAATTTTACAGAGTTAAAAGTGAAATTGAGTACGGATAATTAACCTACTGTAGGTATTATCTGTTTTAAACTGCTTGGTTACACAGTACAGAAAGTAAAAGTTCTGCTTTTTATATTAAAAAATGTAAAAACATTGTTTATGTAGAAAGTTTACGTAAATAATAACATTCACACTATTTTTTAAGAGATTTGCTAATTGGGTTTATTAAATTTATAGCACGTGTATACGGATAAGTATTTTTGTGGTGTGTTTCTTTTGTTACAAAAATTATCATTTTTAGATATAACCAAAATAAGATGTAGTTAAAAAAGCTCTTTGAGTGAATATCTGAATGTTTTTTTTTTACCATTTCATTCACGGTCGTCTAAGCTTTTTTTTTAAAAGGATTTCCATTTATATAATATAACACAATTCGAGCAAAAAAATATTTTTTGAAGTATAAAACTTTGGACGAAAAGAAATTTAAGGAGTTTAAAAAAAAAAAATCATTTACGTCTAGAAGTTAATGTCATTAGTGGAATCCCTGAATACTAAAGCAGAAAAAGAAGATAAAGAAGAAGAACAAAGAAAATGAATGAATGAAAGAGTAGAAAAATTTGCTCTTTTATTTGGAAAACAAAGAGATACAAAGTATTGTTCACCAAAAACAATTTTCTTAAATAATTACGTTCAAAGTATTTTTTTATTATTCTAATTAAATTTATAAAACTCAAGTTTTGTTCTGTTTTTTTTTCAATAATTATTATTTATAGATATAATTAAAAGCAGGTGTTAATGAAATCTCTTTTGCTTATGCAGTTTTTCATATAATGTTCATTAAAAAAATGATTAATTGTTAATTTGCTTAGTATAATATTTTATATGTTCATAAATTGGGTTAAAGTTATTCCTTTTAATTGTATTATGACACAATTTAAAAAAGAGTGAGAGAAAAAAATCTTTTCGAAATACAAAACGGTGTAAATATAAAAATAATTAACCATTTCGTGTAATTTTTTTTCTTTTTTTTAAGGAGATATTTTTAGGATAAAAAAAATGTATATAAGTAGCTATTAGGATGACGAAGAATTAGGCTGTGGACAAGTTACATCTATTTTTAAATTTAAATAATAAATCAAGGTGTTTGAAATAAAAGTCGCTTAGGATGAGATTTTATATGTTCATAAATTTGGTTAAAGTTATTCCTTTTAATTGTATTACACTGAAAAAAAGACGCACATCTACAAAACTAGTATTTGTAAAAGCTACAGAAATCTATATTTTTACTATACACTGTACAAAATAAAGATGTACAGTCGTGAAAAAAAAGTAAACACCCCTTACTAACTTTGCAAAAAATTATCGTAGAAGAAAGTTACTGGTACCACACGATTGGTAATAAAGTCTACTTTTAAATGATGTATATAAAATTTACTTAGGGGCCATCTACATATTAAAACGAACCATAACTTTGTTTTTTTCAATAGCAGTACACGATTCTGACAATATAAATTATCCCTACATCCTTCAATAAGCCTAAAAACAAATTTTTATACAATTCGTACGATAAGTTTCCGAGGAATTAATTATTTCAAAACGAGCGTATTTTAGATATTCAGATTGAAGTTCGGTACTCGACTGTTGACCTAGAGAGCGCCCTTCTTAATCAAGGCATCCTTAGCGCCACTCGAGCAGTCATTGAAGACTGCTAGATTATAGGATAGCATAAGAAAGTTCAAATATCTAGTCACTTTCACCATAGACGGCCCCTTAAACCATCATTTTGCCGTTTTTTAAGCATAATTTGAAAAGTACTTGGAAGAAAAAAGTGAAATTTTGAATTTCCATAAAGCAGGACTTAATAAACCTAAATCCATAAAAAAATGGTAGGTTGCAATTCATAATTTTTTTAATATTAAATTCATAATTCATATCATAAAATTATAAAAATTGCAAATTCAACGTATTTATGTTTGAGTATTTTAGTGTTATTGATACACAAAAAATTAGCATATTAGGAGTATAATTTCAGGAGATATTAATAAAAATATGAAAATGTAATTTAACATTAGAAGCACTAAAATTTGAATGTTTATAATTCAAAAACTTGTCATTCAAATAACTTAAAATTTGGTGTCTAGGCATAGTTTGAACCAAAGATTTGAAATATCTTGTTAAAATTGGGTATTGCCTTTAAAAAAATGAAGTTTTGGCTCGTTTTAATATGTAGATGGCTCCCTAAGCAAATTTTATATACATCATTTAAAAGTAGACTTTATTTCCATTCGTTCGGCACCATACTTTCTTCTACGATAATTTGTTGAGAAGTTAGTTATGGGTGTTTACTTTTTTTTCACGACTTTAAATCTTCAAAACAATTTTTGTAAAGCTACAGAAATTATTATGTTTACTAAAATTTTATCCGTACACTAGAGAGAATAAAGATGTAAATCTACAAAATTATTTTTGTAAAGCTACAGAAATATGTATGCTTACTGAAATTTTATATCTACTCTGTACAGAATAAAGATGTAAATCTACAAAATTATTTTTGTAAAGCAACAGAAATCTGTATGCTTACTAAAATTTTATCGGTAGCCCGGGATAATTACATGAATTTTTTTAATGGTTGCATAAAAATTTCTAGGCATCCCAATTTACTAGAAAATTCTTAGTTATCTTACAGATTTTTTTTTTACAGTATACGACACAATTTGAGAAAGAGAGAGAGAAAAGGTCTTTTTGAAATACAAAACTGCATAAAAATAAAAATAATTATCACTTTCGTGCCCCCCCCTCCCCTCCTTTTTTTAGGAGATACTTTTTGGATAGAAAAAAATATAAGTAGCTATAGAAATGACAAAAATTAAGGTTTACTAAAAGTTAATGAATGCAGTTGTTTTGTGTTATACCAACATGACAATAGGCTGTGGACAAGTAACATCTATTTTTAAATTTAAAAAATGAATCAAGGTGTTTGGATTAAAAGTCGGTACTTTTATGTTAGCCGGGTGCAAATCTCGCCAATAGCATTTCTATGTCGCCAGTAGTATCTTCATTTTTCATTTGTGAAAATTAGAAACAAAGCATTGGTGTTGAAATAAAAGGTCTTGGTTTATGATATTATTTCTCATTATTTTCTTTTTTTACATGACGCGAGTGAAAGGTGTATATTTTTATGCATGTAATATATGTATTTTAAATTAAATTATATATTTCAACGAAAACAGGTTCGTGTTTTAATTACGTATTGTAATTTGTAATTTTGTATAGTGATTAAATTAATACAATACTAATTAGGGCAATGGTAACAACACTTTCCTGTTTGTTACTTGCACCCGGCTAACATAAAAGTACCTAAACGTCTTAGCAACGGCGTATGGAGGTTTAAAAACTCATTATAATTTTTGTTGTGGTTGTTTCATTACTAAATACCGATAAATAAATGAAGTATTAAGAGTAAATATAATAATAATAATAATATTCAGATAACAAAAATAACTGTAAAGACAAAATTAGATTAAATATAAACACATGTTCTATCCTGGAGGGCAGACACCAAAAGGATATCATTACATGCAACATTTTTAACATTGTTAACAGAATTTATGAATATTAGATAAAATGACAATGAGTTAAAAATTATTTACCAGACTTAGAAAAGTAAAGCCGTAATAAGAAGTATGACCGCAATATTTTTTCTAATTAATACTTAGACGTGCTTTTCGTGTTGCTGTAGCAAACATATCGGATTACTTTAGTGTAATTTCAGAACAAAGTTTTTCTTATTGTTTACCTAAGTTTGGAAAAAAGAAACAAACAAGTGATCTTTACATACTTCATTTTTAACATTGTTAACAGAATTTCTGAATTTTAAATGAAATAACTACGAATTAACAGACATTTGCAAGAATTAGAACAGTAAAGTCATAATAAGACACATGTTCGCAATATTTTTTACTTCTAATTAATTAAATCTATGTATGATTTTATGTTCATGTAGCAATCATATCGGGTTACTTTTTGTGTAATTCCAGAAAAAAGTTTTTTTCTTATTCTTGGCCCAAGTTTGGAAGAGAGAAACAAATTAGTGATCTTTACATACAACATTTTTTACATTGTTAACAGAATTTCTGAATATTAAGTTTAACAGCAATGAATTTAAAATATATTTACAACAATTAAAAAAGTAAATCCATAATAAAACATATGACCGTAATATTTTTTCTTCTAATTAATAAAATGCAGGTAAAATTCTTCTGTTGCTGTGGCAATCATATCGGATTATTTTAGTGTAATTCCAGAACAAAGATTTTCTAATTTTTTACCTAAGTTTGAACGAGAGAAACAAATGAGTGACCTTTCATACAACATTTTTAATATTGTTAAGAGAATTTCTTTATATTACATTAAATAGCAATTAATTTAAAATATATTTACAATAATTAAAAAAGTAAATCCATAATAAAACATATGATCACAATATCTTTTTCTTCTATTAAATTAAATGGAGGAAGATTCTTCTGTTTCTGTAGCAAACATATAGGATTACTTTAGTGTAATTCCAGAACAAAGATTTTCTGATTCTTTACCTAAGTTTGGAAGAGAGAAACAAATGAACGATCTTTGCATACAATATTTTTAACATTGCTAACAGAATTTCTAAATATTAAATTAAATAGCTATGAATTTAAAATATATTTACAACAATTAAAAAAGTTAATCCGTAATAAAACATATGATCGCAATATTTATTCTTCTAATTAATTAAATGTAGAAAGATTCTTCTGTTGCTGTGTCAGTCATATCGGATTACTTTAGTGTAATTCCAGAACGAAGTATTTCTGATTCTTTATCTAAGTTTGGGAGAGAAAAACAAATGAGTCATCTTTTCAAACAACATTTAAAACATTGTTGACAGAATTGTTTAATATTAAATTAAATAGCAATGAATTTAAAATATATTTACAACAATTAAAAAAGTAAATCCATAATAAAACATATGATCGCAATACTTTTTTCTTCTAATTAATTAAATGTAGAAAGATTCTTCTGTTGCTGTGGCAGTCATATCGGATTACTTTAGTGTAATTCCAGAACGAAGTATTTCTGATTCTTTATCTGTTTGGAAGAGAGAAACAAATGAGTCATCTTTTCAAACAACATTTAAAACATTGTTGGCAGAATTTCTTAATATTAAATTAAATAGCTCTGAATTTAAAATATATTTACAACAATTAAAAAGTAAATTCATAATAAAACCTATGATCGCAATATTTTTTCTTCTAATTAATTAAATGTAGAAAGATCCTTCTGCTGCTGTGTCAGTCGTATCGGATTACTTTTGTGTAATTCCAGAACGAAGTATTTCTGACTCTTTGTCTAAGTTTGGGAGAGAGAAACAAATGAGTCATCTTTACAAACAATATTTAAAACATTGTTGACAGAATTTTTTAATATTAAATTAAATAGCAATGAATTTAAAATATATTTACCACAATTAAAAAAGTAAATCCATAATAAAACATATGATCACAATACTTTTTTCTTCTAATTACTGTAATTTCCAGCGTATGATCTGCGTATCAAACATTTTTGTTTGGACCCAGAAATTTTATTTATTAATTCAAGGCAAATATTTATCGCGATCTGATAAGTTACATTTTATTTTTTAAAGTTTCTGGGTCAAAAAATGATTGTTTGATCCACGGATTATACTCCAGAAATTACGGTAATTAAATGTAGACAAATTCTTCTGTTGCTGTGTCAGTCATATCGGGTTACTTTACTGGTAATTCCAGAACGAAGTATTTCTGATTCTTTATCTAAGTTTGGAAAAGAGAAACAAATAAGTGATCTTTACAAATAACATTTTAAACGCTGTTGACAGAATTTCTGAATATTAAATTAAATAGCCATGAATTTAAAATATATTTACTACAATTAAAGTAAATCCATAATAAAACATATGATCGTAATATTTTTTCCCTCTAATTAATTAAATGTAGATAAGATTCTTGTGTTGCTGCGGCAATCATATCGGATTACTTTAGTGTAATTCCAGAAAAATGATTTTTTATTCTTTACACAAGTTTGAAAGGAAGAAATTAATGAGTGAGCTTTAGACACAATATTTTTAACATTGTTAACAGAATTTTTGGCTATTAAGTGAAACTACAATAAATTAACTAATATTTACAACAATTAGAAAAGTAAAGCAATAATAAGACATACGAGCGCAATATTTTTTTTCTTCCAATTAATTAAATATAGATAAGATTCTTGTGTTGCTACGGAAATCATATCGGATTTAAATATAAATAAGATTCTTGTCTTGCTACGGCAATCATATCGGATTACTTTAGTGTAATTCCAGAACAAAGATTTTTTAATTCTTTACATAAATTTGAAAGGAAGAAATGAATGAGTTGTCTTTATATGCATTATTTTAAACATTGTTAACAGAATTTTTGACTATTAAGTGAAACTACAATAAATTAAAAAATATTCACAACAATTAAAAAAGTAAAGCAATAATAAGGCATATGATCGCAATATTTTTTCTTCTATATAATTAAATGTATATAAGATTCTTGTGTTGCTACAGCGATCATATCGGATTACTTTAGTGTAATTCCAGAACAAAGATATTTTGATTCATTACATAAGTTTGAAAGGAAGAAATTAATGAGTGATCTTTAGACACAATATTTTTAACACTGTTAGCAGAATTTTTTACTATTAAGTGAAACTACAATAAATTAAAAAAATATTTACCAGAATTAAAAAAGTAAAGCAATAATAAGACATATGATCGCAATATTTTTTCTTCTATATAATTAAATGTATATAAGATTCTTGTGTTGCTACGGCAATCATATCGGATTACTTTAGTGTAATTCCAAAACAAAGATATTTTGATTCATTACATAAGTTTGAAAGGAAGAAATTAATGAATGATCTTTAGACACAATATTTTTAACACTGTTAGCAGAATTTTTCACTATTAAGTGAAACTACAATAAATTTTAAAAATATTTACCAGAATTAAAAAGTAAAGCAATAATAAGACATATGATCGCAATATTTTTTTCTTATAATTAATTAAATATATATAAGATTTTTGTGTTACTGTAGCCAATCATATCGGATTACTTTAGTGTAATTTCAGACCAAAGATTTTTTTAAATTCTCAACCTAAGTTTGGAAGGAAGAAACAAATGAATGATCTTTACAAACAATATGTTTAGGCGCGTTCGTAATTATATAAATAACTACCTTATATAAATAACAAAAACTACCTAACCGAATGGTTTAAAATTTAATATATAGAATAAGTTGCAGAATTTTGTCATTTCAAATTTTATGAAAATTAAATCAAAACTTAAAAAAATATTAATAAAAGTTTTCTTCATTCTATTAAATCCTGTGATACATAACTAATTCAATGATATCCCATGATAGGTATTTATTCTAGGTTACCATGGTGATTAAGTCCTATTTAAGATTGAATCATATTATTTCCGTATTAGTGAATTCAATATACATAATAGTAACAAATTTTGAATTCATGTATTTTTACATAAGAGTGCAACAGCTATTGCATTAAGATCTGAATATTTATAAAACTAATTATAGTACGAACGCATCTCGTTTGGCACGTTTGACGTACAATTAGTGACTTGTTAACAGAATTTCTGAATATTAAATGAAATAACAATGAAAAATTATTTACCAGAATTTGAAAAGTAAAGCCGAAATAAGACGTATGATTGTAATATTTTTTTCTTCTAATTAATTAAATATAGATATGATTTCTCTGTTACTGTAGAAATCATATCGGATTATTTTAGTGTAATTACAGAATAAAGTTTCCCTTATTCTTTGCTTAAGTTTGGAAGAAAGAAACAAAGAAGTGATCTTCATATGCAACGTTTTAAGCATTCTTAACAGAATTTCTGAATATTAAATGAAATAACAATGAATTTATAAACATTTACCAGAATTTAAAAAGTAAAGCCATAATAAGACGTATGATTGCAATATTTTTTTCTTCTAATTAATTAAATATAGATATGATTTCTCTGTTACTGTAGAAATCATATCAGATTATTTTAGTGTAATTACAGAATAAAGTTTCCCTTATTCTTTGCTTAAGTTTGGCAGAAAGAAACAAACAAGTGATCTTCATATGCAACATTTTAAGCATTCTTAACAGAATTTCCGAATATTAAATGAAATAACAATGAATTTATAAACATTTACCACAATTTTAAAAGTAGAACCATAATAAAACGTATGATTGAAATATTTTTTTCTTCTAATTAATTAGATATATATATGATTTTTTTTTGTTACTGTAGCAATCATATCGGATTACTTTAGCCCAATTCCAGAATTATGTTTTTTTTTTTTTTATCCATTACCTAAGTTTTGGAAGGAAGAAACAAAACCCCTTATACAGAAAGTTTCACAAAAGAAGGTCACTTCAGGGAGTTACAAGTCATTAGGAAGATTGCTTGTTGATTCAGAATGATCTTACAAACTCGTAGGATCTAGTGCAACTGAAAGGAAGAAACATACTAAAGATACTGGGAACCTGATAGCGAAATAGCCTCGGGCCAGCTAATGATGGAACATATCGTGGTCGATTCTCCATTGAGAAGAAATGTGGAATACCGATATTTTTCTTTTACAAAATTAAGAAAAATATTTCATGGTATCTATCGATACTGTAAAAGACAAATGTACTCGTGTGTACCGCTGAAGTCATTTTAACAGTGGTAACAGTAGACGATTAAATTTAACTTTTATTAACTTTTATTGAATTTTTTTACACTTATCGCACATTTTAAGTTTTTAGACCTTCGAATAGAGAAAAAAATGTATTTTCAAATGCAATTTGCTTGAAAACTATATCGCAATTTAATTTGAGAACTGTATCGTAATTTACTTAATTTTTATTGTTTTAAATTAATTTTCGAGCATGAGTTTTTTTTTTTAAATCTATCTTTATCGCATGCAGAAAACAACAAAAGATAAATCCGTGTGCACTTAAGTTAATATAAATAGCTCAATTGATTCTAGCTTATATTCAATAAAAAAATTAAAACATTCTTCAATCAACAAACAAAACAGTAAAATATAAATAAAACCCAAATTTAAGACCTGTAATCGAATTTCGTTTTTCGTTCAACTGAAATGAAGCAAATTATAAAGGTTGATTGTAAATAGCGATTTTTGGAGATTTCTTCGGCTGTTAACTTCTGGCGTGAGGCCAATATGAAAATATCGCTTTTAAAACCTTTCAAAACTTTATATGAAAGCATTATTGCCATTTTTCAAATATGATTTTTACTTTCTTCTATCTTTACAAGAAGAAAGTACTGGATTCGTCAAAATTTTCAACTTTCGGTTTTCGACGGATTTACAAGTTTTAGGGGTCAGAGAGCCCGAAAAACATGTTTTTACAAAATGTCTGTCTGTGAGTCTGTCTGTCTTGTCTGCATGTGACGCAAATTTTATGGGCGCTCTATCTCAAGAACTGATGCACGAAATTTAATAAAAATTTATATCCAGTTAGTCCCTGATATAAATTGGTGCTTATTACTTTTTGCTGTAAATCGCACAAAAGCTGGCGCTGCTATGCTGCGTTTTTCGCGATTTCCGCAATAGCTCGATCTGCAGAACTAGTGCACGGATCTTCATCAAACTTCAGATTCAATTAGTCCTCGACATGAATTGACGTTTTATACATTTTGGTGCAAATCGTTCAACAGGTGGTGCTGCTATGCAGCTTTTTTCGCTATTTCCGCGATAGCTGAATCTACAGAACTAATGCACGGATTTTCATCAAATTTCAGATTCAATTAGTCCATGACAGGAATTGACGTTTAATACATTCTGGTGTAAAACGCTCAAGAGGTGGGGCTGCTATGCTGCATTTTTGCGATTTTCTCAATAGCTCTATCCCAAGAACTAATGCTTGGATTTTCAAAAAAATTCACATTCAGGTATACCTTGATATGAATTAGTGCTCTTTATGTTTTGGTGCACATCGCTCAACAGGTGGCGCTACTATGCTGCATTTTTCAAAATTTCCTCTATAGCTCTATCTCAAGAACTAATGCACGAATTTTCATCAAACTTCAGATTTAGGTATACCTAGATATCAATTAGTGCTGCTTATGTGATTTATATAGAAGAAAGTTTTGTGATGGCCATGGCCACAACATACTACTTAGTACTGTTAGTGAGCATTCTAAAACATATATTAAATGCAAAACATTATAAAGTTATCAATTAAAAAAAAAAAAAAGAAAAATGCAAGTGAAGCTTTCTCACCACAGTCTTTGAGATTATTTGGTGATACTTTTTTTCATTACTTTTTGATGAACTGCTATTTTCTTTATTAAACAAAGCATTTTAACGATATACTATGTGAAAGTCGTTTGCAGAAAATTTAGAATAATACCGCATTCATCGCTGTGCCTTTAGCATGTGAAGAGAGAGAAAAGAGAATGTTAGCATCAAAAATAACATACATGATGGTTTTCACATATATTCTGTATCCCGGAGAACCCGAGTTGTTAAACGAAACAAATTCATATTGAATCATTCTTTTTTCCTTGAAAATAACTAGTTATTCAATGTGAAATATATGATTAGAGTTGATATAAGAGAAATCCTCAATAAAATAAATACTCAAGAATATTGCTTTAAAAAGCAAAATAAATTTAATTTAAATCACTTTTTTTAGATTAACAAAGCTAATAAATCTAGGGCCTTTAATGTTATCAAAATAAATCTAAGGGAAACCCTTAAATACAGGAATATACTTTAGACAATTGATTTTAAAAACCCAAAGAAATAGTTGAATCCGTCTTTTTAAATTTAAAAATAATGTATTACGTTCTAAACTCTTCGAAGATGCGAATTGAATCACTGTTTAATTATTAAGAAAAGTGTTTTTTTTTTTAAATTTTTTGCAAGTATATAGGATTTTACAAGCGAAAACTAAAATTAATGTAAGTTTACACCTTACCTATAAGAAAAATATTTCAGAATATTCTTTTAAAACCCCCCCAAAAAAACCCTCAACTTTAATCACTCTTTAAAAGACAACAAATTAAATTTTACACTCTACAGTCTTACAAGAGCACAGATTTTTATTTTCTTCTATCTTTACAAAAATAAAGTATTAGTTTAGTGAAATTTTTCAAATTCCGATTTTCGACGGATTTACACTTTTTAGGGGGTCAGAGATAACGAAAAACATGTTTCCAAAAAAGGAATTCATGAGTTTTTGTATCTGTGTATCTGTGTGCCTGTGACCCTGTCTGTGACACAAATTTTGTGGGCGCTCTATTTCAAGAACTAATGCACGGAATTTAATAAAAGTTTATATTCAGTTAGTCCTTGATATGAGTTCGTGTTGCTTATGTTTTGGTGTAAATCGTCTAAGAGGTGGCGCTGCTATGCTGCATTTTTTACGATTCCGGCAATAGCTCTATCTCAAGAACGAATTTTAATCAAACTTCACATTCAGTTAGACTTTGACACAAGTTTTTCCTGATAAAATTTTGGTGTTAATTGCCCTATAGGTGCCGGTGCTATGCTTGATTTTTCATGATTTTTGCAATAGTTGTATGTCAAAAACTAATAAACGGATTTTCATCAAACTTCAGTTTCAGTTGGATGTTGAAGTTGTTGATGATTATATTTTAGTGTAAATCAGCCAACAGGTGGCGCTTCTGTGCTGCATCTAGTAGTATTTACACGCTTTTAGCGATAGTCATATCTCAAGAAGTAATGCACGAAATTTCATATCTTTAGAATTCTCATGGCATAGATTGCCGTTTATTTTTGGCACTGTGATAGCGAATTTTGAGGTAATAATATGTATGAGATAGAAGAAAGTTTTGATAGTGGCACATCCGACTAGTTATTATAGTAACTTAAAATTAAAGTTATTATTCTAAGCAAACACCTTAAATTTAAACAAAAGGATTTCGGAGTACTGATTGAAAAAAAATAAAAAGTCAATTTGAATCATTATTTTTAAGTAAAAAGCTAGACGGATGTGGCAATCCCCAAACTTTCTTCTATCTCATACATGTTAATACTTCCTGAAAAATGCAGCATTTTCAGTGCTACCGGTTAGGTGATTTACAGAAAAATTTAATCATGAACAACTTATGTTAACTTCTAACTGAATCTGAAGTTTGATGAAAATCCGTACATTAGTTTTTGAGGTAGAGCTCTTGCGGAAATCGTAAAAAATTCTGCATAGCAGTACCACCTGTTGGACGATTTATACCAAAAACTAATTAGGACAAATTTATACCAGGGACTAACTGAATATCAAGCTTGGTGAAAATTCATGCATTACTTCTTGAGATACAGCTATTGCGTATATCGTGAAAAATGCTGCATAGCAGCGCCACCTGTCGGGCGATTTACACCAAAAACTAAACAGCACTAATTTATATGAGGGACTAACTTAATCTGAAGTTTGATGAAAAATCGCGCATTAATTCATGAGATAGAGCTATTGCGATAATCATGAATAATGCAGCATAGCAGCGTCACCTGTTGGGCTATTTTCACCAAAAAGTAATCAGCACTAAATTATATCAAGGACTAACTGAATCTGAAGTTTTATGATAATACATGCATTACTTCTTGAGATATAGCTAATGTGGAAATCGTGAAAAATGCAGCATAAAAGCGCCACCTGTTGGACGATTTACACCAAAAAATAATCAGAGCCAGTTTATATCAAGGTCTAACTGAATCTAAAGTTTTGTGAAATTGTGTGCATTAGTTCTTGAGATAGAGCGTCCACAAAATTTTTGTCACCTATAGACTCACAGAGTGACAGAGTGACAGAGTGACAGACAGAGTAACAGACAGACATTTTCTAAAAACCATCAAATCGTGTTCAGGACATTCTAAAACGTATAAATCCATCGAAAACCGGAAGATGAAATTTTTCACGAATCCAATACTTTCTTCTTGTAAAGATAGAAGAAAGTAAAAATATGTAAAGTGAGCAAAAATTAATCCAAGGTAAAATCTTAAGTTTAAGAACAATATTTAAAAGTATTGATTTATAAACGGAAACAAACTTTACTTAAATCGCCCATCTCATATAAACATTTAATTGCATCAATTTTTATATTATTTAATATACTAGGGGGCTCTGCCCCTACAAGCTACGCTCGTCAACCCCATTGGGACACGCCATCAAACTCTAAAAACACGCAAATTTGATCGGTTTAAAAAAGATTGCAGAAGTTTGAACTGTAATTTTAAAAAACAGTGGCGATCTGCCTGTAAACGGGTTTCCATTCATTTCCTTTGATTGGGGAATTTTAAGGCCAGATCAGCTGCCAGTAGATGTGTAAACATCTACTGGCTGTTTTCATGTTTCATTAAAGAAGATTAGTTAAACATTTGAAGTCCACATAGTCTTTGCTTCCAGGTATTTTTTTTTAATAACGCTGTAAGAAAATTGTTTTAAACAAGACATTTTAATTGCATCGTTTCAAATCTGATGTAAGTTTCACCGAAGTTTTCTTTTTCTTTTAATATTCCCTTGAAAAGGCTTTTGTTCTTAGAAAGAAATACTATTTGCTTTATCTTAGTTACAACAAAGTTGAAAAGTGCTTTGCATTCGGTTTGTCTGGCCGTTTGTCCAAACTCTAACTCCCGTAAACATACTCGGATTTTCATGAAATTGATAAAGGTTATTTAGGGTTACTAAAGCATATTTGGTATTGTATATGAAGTATGTAAGATTAATAGTTCAATTACAGGGGCACTAAAAAGTATTCCATTACATTATTGTATATGGGGAAAATCGTTTGCAGAGTATTTTAATGATATTACGCTATTTCAAATGTATGGAAACTGATATAAATCACTGAATTTCACTACGATCACGTTAGAACAGGGCATTTATAGCATTTTTTATTCATTTACAGAGACATACAAAAGAAATCGGTTACAGTACTGTCTTTGAGTAATAATTGCTGGAGTGTACGGTTTAAAATTCGGTATGCGCGTTTAAATTTAATTAATATTTTGTATGTTACTCGTCATATATAAATTCTGTACCTCATATACAGAGCTTCAAGTAACGTACCATTCTCCTTGTTAGAGGAAATTGCTGAAGGGAAATTTTCAACTGAAGTATGTGTATCTCTTAAGTGAACTAAATTTTGATATGCATGTAGTTAATAGATACAAATCTATATATTCTATACTGGGCTGCTAAAAAATTCGGTTAATTTTCCAATTGTAGATGGGAACAGCTGATATTGGGATTTGAAATGTGTTATGCGTTTCCATATGGTTGAATTAGACGTAATATTTTAATTTTTTAAATGGTGCAGTTTTGTTACATTATCCTGAATGTGTTGGAAAGTGTTTCATAATCTATGCTTGAAGCATGGAATTTTCTTTCTTATTGTATTTTATATTTCAGATATATTTAACAGCGTATTAAACACCTGCTAGTAAAAATTTGACTGATTTAATTCTGCATTTATTCATGTAACATGTTTTAAATGTTTAGTTTAAAAAAAAAAATGTTAAAAAAAGTTTTAGTTAGAAGAAAAAAAAGTATAAAAAAAAATAAAACTAATACCGCATTGATCAGAATTGAAATAAAAAAATAAATTTTACGCATGCAAGATAACACAAAAATCATTTTTATAGAAGAAGTATTTTTTTATGCAATTCCACGACCTGGAGTTATTAATCTTTAAATGCTCTTTTTTTATCTTTAAAATAGGTTATAAGATTTTCATCAATTTATTAAATATAATATCTTATATATTTCTATAACACTTTTTCATCTTCTTACTTTACTTTAGTGTATGTAATAGATAACAAAGACTAAAAAAAAAAAAATCTCAAATCTTCTAGATCATTAACTCAGAACTCTAGAAACAATTTCGTTAAAAAAAAAATGTTCTAAAGTTCTCTTTTTCATGAATATTCAAGGAAGATAGTTTTTTTTTATGATGATGATATGCATTTCCCATCATTTTACCTTATTATACATGCATTAGTAACGCCCGCGTGAACTTTATTCTGGTTAAGAGTGTAAAGAAGTGAAAAAAGGTTCTGAAATAACAGTGTCGTTTTTCACAGGTTGTTGAAATTTTTGAATGCATGATTTGACGCTAGAAGCACCCTTTTTTCCTACAAAAACAATCATTAACGTATTCGTGAAACTGGGGATTAAAGAGTATTTTTTATTACAGTTCGTGAATTATTGTGGATGGAATTAATGTTCTGTTAATTTTATACTATATTTGTATTTATTCATTTGTATAAAATAATATTTAACTTAATAAGTTTCAGATTAAAAAAAAATCAGCTTTTAAGTTAACTTAAAACAAGGAAAAATGCATTATTAAAAGAAAAAATTAAGTACACCTAAAAAAATACGGGCGAATCCTTCTTTAAAATTAACAGTGAAAAAAAAAGAGGTTATGTTGCAATTTGTTAATCTTTCTGTAAACAAAAATAATAGTAAATCAAACCGTTTTTTTTCTTTTGATAAACATTTATTACTATCTAGTTTTTTAAAAATTACAGCTTTGGAGGTATAAAAATCCTCAATATGTTATGCAGTTTTAGGTTATAAATATATCTACGGTGAAGGTAAATTGTCCAGATTCATTTTTTTTCTCCCCCCCCCCCCCAAAAAAAAAAGTCTCTATGGCACTGTTGCCTACCGTTCCCTTTTTTTTTTTTTTTTTTTTTTTTTTTTTTTCACAGTCAAATAAGCATGTTTTAGATCAGGAAACTAATTAATTAAAATGTTTCTTCTTTGTACGTGCTACTTATAACTATAAGTGCACTTTTCATTTACTAAGCAAAATTTATGGTTGTTTGAAACATGTTTATTTGACTTGAAAACAAAAAAAGAGAACGATTGGCAGTTATGCTATAGTGACTGCAAGGAGAATTTATGTCCCATGACATACTTCGAAACATTAAAAAATTTTTTTGGTTATTAGTTGTTTTAAAATGCATTTTTAAGTAAATATTAAAATTGAAAAAATTTTAATCAGTAAGCGAAAATGTTGACTTTGTCTACATATTTTTTGATGCTAAATCGAATGTGCTTCTTTCAAGAAAAAAAAAAAAAAAAAAAAAGCTTATTAAAGATAGTTTAGTTGGTTGGCTGGTTGTGTTTATGATGTCCAAATATCAGCACGAGGGATATAGGCCCTAAGGGGGGAGTGCCCTCCGTGGGGGTCTTTCTAAGGGAATCTAACCCGTATTTACTGTTGGAGAACCAAAGTTCAAAGAAAAACACGAAAACTCCGAAAGATTAGGCCGACGGGCGAGATTGGGATCGAGCCCAGCACCCCCCGTCTACTAGCTTCGAGAGCAGAACCTCTCAACCACTGGTGGGGCTAAAAATAGCTTAAAAACTTTTTCTATTAATTATAAATAGCTAAAAACTAATGGCTAAGATATTACATACATTTTAACCTTTATTCCCTGACGGTACGTTTAAGTACCATTAAAGAAAATTTAATGTAAAATTTATTTAATTCGTCTACTAATAAAAATAGAGAGCACTTTTCATACAAAATAATTTGCTCAATCCTATTTACAAAGCACAGTGAAACACTAGGAGCTAAATATTTTTTAATGTGGTTATTTTTTTAACCCTTTACCTAGGTGTAGTTTTTATTCTATTAAAAAATGTTATACGAAAAATTTGCAACTACAAAACACTTCTTTGTCAGGATTAGGATCACAATAAATTTATTTACACTGTACTTATAAGAATTATGAGATTTCCATAATAGTATTTTTTGTTAATTAATCTAACTATTCTTGCAAATATTTTGAAAAATAGCTCTAACTACCGATTTATTAAATTAGTTTTAATTAAAAAACTATCTAAAAATCAAATTATTGTTATTATATATGATGTTCTGGATATCTTAGACACTAATGTAAATAATTATTCACGTGAAGCCATTTTTTATTCAAAATTCAGTATATAAAGGTTAAATGATTAACATTGCAGTTGATTGTAGAATACGATTAAAATGACAATACACATACACACACGTATATATATATATATATATATATATATATATATATATATACAGTAGAGCGCCGATTATCCGAACTCCAATTATCCGAACAGCCAATTTCTCTCAAAAAATATTTTTTAACCGAACTTCCATTTATTCGAACAGCCAACTTCTCTCAAAAAATATTTTTAACCGAGCTTCCAACTATCCGAACAACCTATTTCTCAGGAAATTTTTTTTTATAACTTCCAATTATCCAAACACCCATTTGTATCTGGATATCAGATTTTAAAGATGATGAGATTGTGGATGATATTCAAGATGAAAGAGAAATTGAAAACGAATGCTCTGAAAATGATCAAGGTCCATCACATAACGAAGCCTTTGAATATTTGGAAACAGCTTTGAAATGGCTCGAACGGCAGAAGAATGCTGATCCTATTCAACTAACGTATTTAAGAAGAATTCGAGATATGGCAGCATGAAAAAGAATGTCTTCTTTAAAGCAAGTAACAATCAAAAACTTTTTTGCTTAAATTATAATCTCTGGCGTTCAGAAAGTGATATTAAAAAGTAAACAAAAAAAAAAAAGACAAAAATCAATTTTTAAACATGCCAGCATTAACTAGTGCTGTCAGTCTAATGCGTGGATAAAGTGTGAAGGTTTTAGTTTAGTCAGGTACATCCGTTAAATTGTTTGTCCATTTATCCGAACTTTTGTTTATCTGAACTAGGGTGGTTCCAACTTGTTCGGATAATCAGCGCTCTACTGTATATATATATATATATATATATAACCATTAAATAAAAATTACTGACCAACAACAAACACTGTAATTTATGAATAAAATGACATTATATATATATATATATATATATATATATATATATATTCATTCAGAGAATATATTGCAACACAAATAGGAACAGATCAATATTTCTGAAGGTTCAGCAATGCAATACTTGCAGTTATCAGTACTTGGGCAACAATAATATATCCAGCATAACAGGATACATATTATCATAGATATTATTACACGATAGTTTACATATCTGTGAACCAATGGCTTTCAATTCCTAGTCAGAGTTCATATGTTATAGCCATAAGCGGCGATCACAGTCATACCAATGTTTGGAAGACCCATGACTGTAAGTATTTTGTTAGTAAAGTAGTAAACAAAGTACTAGAGAAATAAAACATAGATATATTTCCCATAAAAATTACCAAAAATTAATAAGTTATAAGATATTTGAAAAATAAACTAATTAACGTGAAAAAAAACTTTTTTTGAATGAGCGAAACTTACATCTCATATGAATTAATAACAGTTTTTACTTTTTAATGATAAACAAGTTTATTAAAAAATATTAATCTCAATTATATTGCATATTAAAAATAAGCAGTTTTATTCACGAAGCAAAAAAAGTGTTGTTGAATGTCACCAGTAAATTAACAGGTTCGTGACGCATCTTTTGTATATTTGTCAGTACATACGCGGCGGTACTCTTGCATTTTATTACCCGACTGAAAAGAAGGGTTATGTGTTTCACGCGTATCTGTGTATGTGGATTTATTTATACCCTCGAAACATCGCAGCGGCTGGATGGATTTTAACGAATGAGGTCTCTATCGATTCGTCTTAACTGTCCGATGGTTATAGGATAGGTTTTGTTTTTATAAATTCAAAATAGCGGCCATAAACTACAAAATGACGGTAGAGACGAAAAAAAATTTACGTACCCTATTAAGTGGCATATCATTGGATAGGTCTTTCAAAATGAAGACGATGTTTCATTGACCATTTTGCAGTCAGAAGCTCTGTTTAAATATAACACAACCTGGAATTTGTGTACTTTGGATCTCTACCTTTACTGTAACTCTAACCTTCATAATAGACATCTATAGGCCTCATCAAAACAGTGTTTGTGCATAGGAACTAATAATTAAATACAACTTAAAAGTCATCAATACAAGTAAATAAAAAAAATGGTAAGTAATATAAAAAATAGTTTCGTATTGATGAGGAATAATTAATTAGTTCGCTTTTTACACAGTCGGGTTTTTTGATTTTTTAAATTTAATATATTTACGTATTAAATTTTTTCTCAAAAATATACACAACATTCGCGTTTATACAATAAGCATGCTGATCATATAAATACATTGTATACAAACAGTACCGTTATCCTTTACAGTATGCCAAGAAAAAAGTAGTCGGGTATATTCTAAAATTTCTTATATCACATAAAGTTTAATACTTCAAAATTCGTTATCACAGTGCTGAAATTAAATGGCAATCTATGCTCATCATCCGGATTCTAAAAAGATGAAATTCCGTGCAGTAATTCCTGAGACACGACTATCGTCAAAATCGTGTAAATCCAGCAAAATGTAGCGCCGCCTACAGGGCGATTTACACCAGATCCTAACCCTCATCAACTTATGTCAATGTTTAACTGAATAAGAAGTTTGGGTGCAATAGTTATTGAGATAGAGCTATTGCGGAATTCATGAAATAAAACAGCCTAGCAGCGCCACCTGTTGAGCGATTTACACCACAACATAATCAGGAGCAATATTAATCAAGGTATCCTTGAATATGAAGTTTGATGGAAATTCGTTCATTAATTCTTGAGATAGAGCTAATGAGAAAATCGTGCAAAATGCAGCAGAGCAGCGCCACCTATTGAGTGATTTATACCAAACTGTATAAAATATCAATTCATGTCAAGGACTAACTGATTCTGAAGTTTGATGAAAATGTGTGTATTAGTTCTGGAGATAGAGCTATTGTGGAAATCATGTAAATCTTACAAAGTGCAGCATAGCAGCGCCTGTTGGGCGATTGGCACCAAAACATAAACAGCCCCAATTCATATCAAGGAATAACTGAATATGAAGTTGTATGAAAATCCGTGTATTAGTTCTTGAGATAGAGCGATTGCAGGAATCGTGAAAAAGGCCACATAGAAGCGCCACCTGTTGGGCGATTTTCACCAAAAACTAATCAGCATCACTTTATATCAGGGAGGATCTGAATGTAAATTTTTATTAAATTCCGTGCATTAGTTCTTGAGATATCAGTGCCCACAAAATTTGTGTCACATACAGATAGACAGACTCACAGACAGACATTTTGTAAAAACATGCTTTTTGAGATCTCTGGCCCTTAAAACGTGTAAATCCGTCGAAAACCGGAAGTCGAAAATTTTCGCGAATCCAATACTTTCTTCTTGTATAGATAGAAGAAAGTAAAAAATGGAGAGATAGAACAGCTCTTATGCATTTTATTCGCCAAATATGTCACTGAAAAAGATATTCGATGCGAAATTACGTATTCTTTCGTTTTCATATTATAAAAACAGGCTTAAGGGTAATCTTCGTATTGAAACTGTACCAAACTCTGGAATTTTCAATACGAACAACTAAATTTGAAATCATATTTAAATTATTAAATAAAATATATGCCTTCGCACATTCAATGATAAAAAAGTATTAAAAACGAGTTCAAGTACTTTTCGCATTCCTCTTCTGCACATGTACACAATCACAAAACATCACAGAACCAAAACAATGAGAATTAGTTAAAACTACAGTTTAGTTAGGACATTATACTCAGCCGGGACTTGGGTACGCTGTAAATTTAACTGTCTTTCATTGTTTTCTTTTTCTGGTGTTTTGTGATTATGTACGTGTACTGAAGAGGAGTACGAAAAATAATCGAAACGTCTTCATCAACTTCTATTTTAATTGTTTTTACCGTTTTTTATCATTGAATGTCTATAGTCTTATATTTTAATTAAGTGCTATCCAGACGTAATAATGTATGTATTTATTAACATACATTGAGATTGTTTGGTAAATGTAACCTTATGACACAAAATAGGAAGTCTAGGGCTAATGTAAGACGAACATCTTTTTGCATGCTTTTCCCCCTACGTATCATCCCTATTCCCTACATAATGCCGCTAGCAATGCGTGGAGATAATATGTAGGGAAAAGAGCGTGCAAAAAGACGTTCGTCTGACATTAGCCTTAAAGTTAAGTGAGTTAGGAATAATGATGGTTTAAAGTTTGTAACTTAAATTAATTAGTAATCGTTGCTAGATTGCAACTCGTATAGTATTTTAACCATACTACAAAAACTACTTGGCGGAATGATCTGTAATTTGAGATTTCTATGTTTGAAGCTTCTAGAAATTGTTGAAAAAAATTGATAGGTTGTAATTGATATTTTTTTTTCGAAAAAATACATATATATATATATATAAATTATTTTTATAAATGAGTTGTTACCAATAAATATTTAAAAAAAAAAAAACTCGATTTTTAGAAGCCTCAAATATGCGAATCCAAATCTACAGCTCATTCAATCAAGTATTTTTTGAGTTTTGTTCAGTAAAATACTCGCATTGCAATCTGTTTTGAAACGATTACAAATTAATATAACATTAGGATTTCCTAACTTTAAACTTTCATAATTCTTAAACTACTTGGTCAAATAATTTCCCGTTTGGCCTCCGAGAGTAAAACTTATGAAAAAATAAATATAATGTCTAAATCATATGATCTTAAAACTTTTAGAGTTTGCTGCATTCAAGTTTGAAAACGATCACCTAAACCTGTTTCTTTTTACATGACTTAACCCTTTATATGCTGAATTGTAAATTCGGTGAACTGAATGAATTCAATGAAAAATTTATTTTCTAAAGCATTTTTCCTGAATTTTTTAAACTACATTAGAAGATTTACATAATCATTTAATAAACTTTAGGGGATTTTGTGCAATATTTATAACCCCACTCAAATATTTCATTTTAAATATTTTTCTTAGTATTTTGTAGAATCAAATATAATGTTCTTACAATAGAAATATGGAAATAATTCCTAATTGAAAAATCCCTCCCCCCCTCCCCAAGCCTAAGAAAGCTGAAAAGATGCAAAGGCAAAAGATATCATCCTTTTAAAAGTATTTTTGTTTTGTGTAACCAATAATGCTTTTGTAACCAGGCAAATTAGTATATCTGTAACTCATTCTAAACTGTATTACTACTAATCGATGTATTCAATGAATTTTATAACAAGTTATTTTAATTGCACTCATAACTACCGTCAGTAGAGAAATGGTTAAAAGGAGACGTAATTTTTAGTTCTATTTTCGCTTTTATTTATGTCTTTGACCATTAGGAGATTAAAATGTATGTAATGTTCGCTATTTTTGGCAGACTATTCATACATTTATAATATGAACATGAACACAGAAAACCTTTTCGTTAATTAATTGCAAGATACAACAGTAACACGTAGGCGGGGCTTGCAGACGATATTATTCATCACGAATGTGTCTATACAATACCAACAAAATCCACTGGAAAATTTCACATCATTTTGAAAATACCTTCAATTACTTGAAAATTTAAAACCAATTATTGCAACTTAAGAAGAGTAATTGTACTATTATCAAAAACATCCAATACTTCCATACATACAGTAACAATAATACAGTAATATATATAAACCATACATACAGTATACACATACAGTAATATATATAAACCATACATACAGTATACACATACAGTAATATATATAAACCATACATACAGTATGCACATACAATAATATATATAAACCATACATACAGTATACAAATACAGTTATATATATAAACCATACATACAGTAATAAAAAATTACTGTAATAAAATTTTCCTTTCAATGGATTGATTATAATAATAGAAATAAAATGCTTTCTCGTATCTCCATTTTCATGCATGCAGAAATAACTATTTAAAACAGTTACCTTTTTTTCCAGGAGAAAGTGACTCAATCTGTGTAACATTATAAAGCAGATTGTATAAATAACTTTTAAGGTGTTTCTTAAAACCCTCCGACAGTCTTGCAAAAGGGCAAAATTCTAATGTTGTTTTATCTGCATTTTGTTTTAAATACTAAAGAAATATTATTCTTTCAACATTATATATAAAAAACTTAATTAAAAATATGAATGTAATCCTTGAGAGTATTAATCATTGTTCAATGTATTAAAAATCCATTAAATCAACAGAATTACATTATTTTAATTATTGCTGATATTGGTGTGGAACCTAGAGCTTAATGAACGTATTAACACGGGCTTGTCAGTGAGAGGGTTAAATTCCCTGCTCAACAACGCGAAATCTCTGACACATTTCCTCACTCATTTTTAAACGTTAAATCATAAAATTGACAGGTCTGGTTATTGAAGTGATTTGAAATCGAATAGCAGTTTTTATTTTCTGATAAATAAATATGTTACCGATTTATAAGCAATTTTTGTCACGTGACGACAAGTTTTTCACCTTCTCCTGCTGCCTGGTAGGGAATTCAGTTTTAAACGATTAGTTTGGCACTATTTTCTAAAAGATCTTCTACCGTTATTACAAAATGTAAAACGTTATGAGATTACATAGTTTTTGAATAGGAGCGCCTACCAATTTCCTGCGTTTTCGAACTAAAATAAATTCAGAAATGTGTCAGAAAGTAGTTCATTTGGATTTGATAAGAGATTTAATGGATAAATTGCAAAATCACAGTAATTCTAGATAGGGGTTTTTTTATATAAAATATTTCATATAACTTCAGATTATCTAAAATTGTGTTTATGTATGGGATGCTCGTGTGTATTATAGATAATCGTTAACTGAATATGTATGCATGTTCAGTAAATGCTGGTTCAGATTTCAAATGTGCTTTAAAATCAATTTTGAAATCACTTTCATGATGAAATAACAATGTAGCATTTTCCTACCTGCAGCTTCAAGATCAAATGACAAACAATTTAGCTTTTACATTCCATTATGAGAACAATATTTTTTTAAAGGCTGTTCTCAAATCCAAAGAGGCTAATTCTTGGCACATTTTTTAATTCATTTTTGTTCAAAAACGCATAAAATAGGAACCTGTTCTTATTTAGAAACTATGTAATCGAAAAACATTTTCCAATTTTTGGTAAACGAAAAAGATTTTTCAGAAAATGCTGTCAAAGTGAGCGTTTTAAATCAAATTTCCGACACGACAAGAAAAAACCGTACGCGAGAAAAACCGGTCATCACCTGGTCATAATTGCTTATGAATCAATAAGTAATTTATTTTTTAAAAACAAAAATAGAAAACTCATTTTGTTTCGAAATCGCTTCAGTGGTCAGACCTGCCAATTTCATGCCTTTACGTTTAAAAATGGATCAGAGAATTTGCCAGAATGTTTCGTGTTGTTCAGCAGGGGATTTGAGAACTGCCTTAAAACTAACTCGCGGTTAATGACTGTCCCATGCAAGCACAGTCATGAAAAATGTATTGAAGTGAAGAATCCTTTCTCTCATTATTCCAATTTATATATATGTATATGGCGTACTTATGTATAAATTTATATGAGGAAATGTTTTGTCTATATTTATAATTATACACCCATGTTTGCGAAAATTGCAACACCAAGAAGGAATGACGCGATTGAACTGAACATTTCAGAGAATGCAAAATATTGTGTGTTATGCAAGTGATTTCAATTTCAGAGCCACAATATATGCCTCTGGACTGCTGCTGAAACCGTATAAATGGGGGACTATGACGGGACGTTGAAATTTGTCTAAGGTTATCTGCGTTAGTGATAAACTTAGGTGAGACGAATTGCCTCTAACGTTACGAAATGTGTTATGCCTCTTCGAAGAAAGAGGGCGACATTTCAATAACTGACGGGAGTTTGAAGGTGGAAGAATCATCGGACTTCGTGAAGAAGGATTTTTCTATTTTGCAATAGCAGCTCGTGTGCAGCGTAACAACAGCAGAGTGATACGAGTTCGGAAGCAATCGACCGACAAATTTCGGACAACTCGGAAATATGGGAGTGAACCCCGATTGGAGACGTCAACGCGCGATGATAGGCACATGGTTCACATGGCGCTGACGAAGCGTAAAACTTCATCTAGACAGTTGGCAGCACATTGGTCAACTTCTACAGGTGTATCACTGCCTGCATCGTCAATTCGTCGAAACCTGCTGCACCGTGGGATATGTGCAAGAACTTATTTATAGAGGATCTCCCTCACGCAAAACAATCGACGCCTGCGGCTGAAATGTGCTCATGAACATAGAGACTGGCATTCAGATTGGCAACAAGTCGTTTACTCTGGCGAATAGCGCTTTAATTTGTGGTACCATGGTGGCTGCATTCGTGCTAGACGCTATGCCGGTGAACGCTACCTTCCGGAGTGCATTAACAAACATCATAGTGGACGAACACCCAGAGATATGGTCTGGTATGCAATTACGCATCATGGACGGTCGAAGCTGCTACGAAGTGTTGGTAATCTGAACAGCAATAGCTACATGATGGAACTGATGTTCCTCGAAGTCGTTCCTTTCCTTCAAGACGTACCTGGAGCTATCTTTCAACAGGTTAATGCCCGCCAACATGTTGCAGAGAATGTTCAAGATTTCTTGTCAGCAGAACACATACAGCTTCTTCCATGGCCTGTGTATTCGCCGGATATATCGCCTGTTGAACATGTGTGGGATTTCGTTGATCGGCATCTCGCTCGTGATACTCGTCCTTCAGCTTTGGCAGTTTAACTTTGGGTACGCATACAAAGAATATGGAATGCTCTTCCTCAGCCAATCATTCAAAATCTGTTTGACTTCATTCCACGTCGTATAGCAGCACTTATTGCAGCGCGTGGCTGCTATTCCAAATACAGATTTCGGACACTTAATATTCTTTTTTTTTTTTCTTTGAAAATGTAATAATTTGTTTGTCCCAATATCAAACATCTGTGTATTAAATTTCATTTAATTCTGATGATTCCTTAATGGTGTTGCAATTTTCACAAACAAAAGTGTTTATCCATATCCATAACTTAAATATATGTATCATGTAAATATATTTATATATGTAGAAATAAACTAAGTTTTAAAAGTATTTCAATTTTTTTTCAATTGACAACGCTATACTTTCGGAACCTGTAATAGAGCTTACACTAAGATAGTTTTATTCTCTTCGTTCTGTTAAGCAGTAAAAATATGAGAAAAATAGTAATAAAAAAAGTGATTTGCGTTTTGAAGTTTTTTAGAGCATTTCGTACAGTTGAAGACAAGGAAATTTCATTTTATTGACACAAATTCAATTTTTTTTCAATTGAAAACGCTATACTTTTGGAACCTGTAATAGAGCTTACACTAAGATAGTTTTATTCTCTTCGTTCTGTTAAACAGTAAAAATATGAGAAGAATAGTAATAAAAAAAGTAATTTCCGTTTTGAAGTTTTTTAGAGCATTTCGTACAGTTGAAGACAAGGAAATTTCATTTTATTGACACAAATTCAATTTTTTTTCAATTGAAAACTCTATACTTTCGGAACCTGTAATAGAGCTTACACTAAGATAGTTTTATTCTCTTCGTTCTGTTAAGCAGTAAAAATATGAGAAAAATAGTAATAAAAAAAGTGATTTGCGTTTTGAAGTTTTTTAGAGCATTTCGTACAGTTGAAGACAAGGAAATTTCATTTTATTGACACAAATGAACTATATTTAAAGTCACTGCTTACAAAAAACTTTAGCTGTGTTATAAAAGTCGAGTTATTTAATCTTTCTAATTATTATGGTTAATAAATATATAAAGTACTGTTGCTATACTTCTTTTACCGGGTGTCCCAAAAATGACTGATGGATATTAAAATTCCATAACTTGCAAACGGTGACAGATATTAAAAAAATTCTTGCAGGAGTGTTATGTAAGATGTCAGGGATTTTTATGCCGCGATTCTCAGTTTCAGTTACAAATAGCATCGATAGATGGCGCTGCAAGCAATAGCCGCTAAATCCAGGCTCGAGTTTTCGGCCTCTCTCTTCTCCCATGCGAAAAAAGGAGATTAAAATGTATTGAATGGATCCCGCAGTGCCAAAAATCGGTTCTGGACTGAGCACCTCTTGCTCTCAGTGCCATCTATTGTTTGAAATTCGATTTAAAATCAAGAATCACAGTACAAAAACTCCTGACATAATGCGTAATCCTCCTGCAAGAATTTTTTTAATATCTGTCACCGTTTGGAAGTTATTGAATTTTAAAATCCATCAGTCATTTTTGGGACACCCGGTTACAGCGTCTAGAATACCTAGTGTGGAAATATGCTATCCAAACAGTGCTAAAAATTTGTATCCTTTAAATGTGCGACGACACTGCTAAAATCCCAAGTGTCGATCGCAGCGGCATCTGCGGGATTTTCATATTACTAGTATTTCATTGTATAGACTAGCAATTTCTTGCAGTTGCAGAAAATATCCTGCAGATGTCGCTGCGATCTGCATATTGCAGCAGTATCATTGCCCTTTTAAGGGATACAATATTTTAGCGCTTTTTTAAGTAGCCGATTTCCGCACTACATATTCTGGGCGCTATAACCCGGTAGTAAACTATATGGATGTAACTATATGTATATACCGGGTGTCCTAAAAAGGACTGACTTATTTTAAAATTCTATAACTCGCAAACGGTGACAGATATTTAAAAAATTCTTGCAGGGGGATTATGTATGATGTCAGGAAATTTTTACAGAGATTCTCGGTTTTAGCTTAAAAATGACCGATAGGTGGCGCTGCAAGCAATAGGCGCTAAATTTAAGCAGGATTTTTCGGCCTTTCTCTTCTCCCATGCCCAAAAAGAAGATTAAAATGTATTGAGTGGGCCCCGAAGTACCAAAAATCGGGCCTGAATTTAGATCATATTGCTCGCAGTGCCATCTATTTTTTGTAATTTGAACTAAATTCGAGAATCACGGTAAAAAAAAGCTCTTGACGTCATACATATCGCTCTTGCAAGAATTATTGAATTATCTATCACTGTTTGCAAGTTATTAAATTTTTAAATCAGTCAGTCCTTTTTAGGTCACCCGTACATGTTCAGACTCGTAATATCATAATACAGACATTTTATTCCATGATCATTTTCCAAATCATGATGTATAAAGCTAAAAATATAGTTTTTCGGGCGACTTTATCACCTGCAATTTAAAGATAAAATAACAAACAATTTATATTTCCATCTCATTACGGCAACAAGATCAGTCTCAAAGCAAATAAACTGAGCTAATGCGAAGTCTAAACGCACTGAGCAAACACAATGACAAAGAATCTTCTAACATAAAAGATCCTTTTATACAGGTACCTTTCTTTCATTATTTGCATTTTCAACTAATGAATGCCCAAAAAAAAACGTACTAACAGCATCAACTAATATACTTATTTTCTTTTGCATTCGGACGTTTGCTTAGATTTTTAAATTCATCTTATAATAATAATCCTGAATATTTACATTTACTAATTGCATCTTTTAAGTATATTTTCAGAATATGTAAAAACTATTACTACCTTTTTAATGCAAAATTTATGAAAAAAAATGTTTCGAAAAATTTGGAGACATTTTTTTAAACAAGATAAAGGGCTAAGGATCATCAAAGGATTTAAAATTAATTTTGATTAACATGCTTATTTCGAAATGCAATGAAATATATTTTATTTTATGCGGGTACCTCTCTTTCATTATTTATGATAAGCCTAAATATTTTTATTTACTAATTGCGTCTTTTAGGTACATTTTCATAATTTGAAAAAGCTATTACTGCTTTTTTAATGCAAAATTTATGAAAAAAAATTCGATTAATTTAGAGGCATATATTATTATTTTTTTTCACAAGATAAAGGAATTAAAGGAATTAAGATCAATTTTGATTAACATGTTTATTTCGAAATGTAATATATTTTATTGAATTGATATGCTTAAATGGTGAATTAATATCTGAGTAGTTTTTGCCGTTTCATGCGAATAAAAATAAACATAGACAGGCCTGATACAGAGGATTAACACTAGAGCACCCGATAGAATCCTTTATTATTTTGTTTTTCATTTAACAAGATAAAGGGATAAAATCAAAGAGTTTAAGATCAATTTTGATTAATATGTTTGTTTCAAAATGCAGTGTACTAATATATATTATTGAATTGAAATGCTTAAATTGTGAATTAACATCTAAATAATTTGTGCCTTTTCAGGCATATAAAAATAAACATAGTCAGGCCTGATTTAGAGGATTTACACTAGAACCCCCGATGGAATCCTTTATTATTATTAATTTTTGCATTTAGCAGGATAAATAGATAAAATCAAAGGATTTAAGATCAATTTTGATTAACACGCTTATTTCGAAATACGATGTAATACATTTTATTGAATTGAAGCCTTTAAATGGTGAGTAATATCTAAGTAGCTTGTGCCTTTTCAGGTGAATTAACATGAACATGGACAGGCCTGATTTAGAGGATTAACACTTTGACGGCCGATGGAATCATTTTTTTTTCCTTTAACAAGACAAAGGGATAAAATCATAGGATTAAAGATCAATTTTGATTAACATGTTTATTTCGAAATGCAATTTGATATATTTTATTGAACTGAAATGATTAAATGGTAAATGAATATCTAAGTATTAAAATAAATAATCATTGTTTAACGTCTGATATACGAGTTAAAAATAATAAATATATTACAAATCATCAGACATACAAGTAAAATTACATAAATACATTTAATACAATTAAAAAGCAAACGTTTCGAGCTAAATTTTAGCCCCTCATCAGTGCAACAAAACATTCAAATGACAGAAAACTATATATCATGTTTACAGTTAAAAATTATTAGCAGTTAAAATTAAATAAAGTATAAAAATTTTTTAAAACAATGCTGAGTATTCAGGAGGAAGTGCACATGATTCATTTATCGGCGACGTTTGCTTACGAGTGAACACACCTTCCAGAAAAACTCTACTTTTAATATTATTGCAACCGGATCTGATAACTTTCATATTCGTGAAATCTGGGATATGGTCGGTATCCAAAGAATGCTGTACAATTTTAGACTGTAGGTTTCCAGATTTGTAAGTACGTTTATGCTCGGCAAGGCGAACGGCGCAAGTGCGACCAGTTTCGCCAATATATACTGAGTCGCAACCTTTACATGGTCTGTAAATTGAACCGGTTCTTAGTAAGGGGGAAATTTTAGGTTTAGATTTACAAAGTAAGTTTTCCAAAACATTTTGAGGCTTGAATGATGTACTGATGTTATGAGACTTCAAAAGACTAGAGATTTTCACAGAAAGATATTTGTTGTAGGGTAGAGATATGTAAATAGCGGGAGCCTTACAATTTACAGAGGATGACACGTGATGCTCAGAAAAAATCCTTTTTAACCATCTTAAAGGATATCCATTTAGAATTAGGTCACTAAATATCTTCTATATATCTAATTATCTACGGTATACAGATGTTAAAACTTTCTGAAAATAATGTGCCTTTTAGGATCTAAGGTCTGTTTTTGGAGACGTTATGTCGAAGACGTTTTTCTTGTTGCGAAGCAGGAGGATTTGAATGAAATTCTACAAACTGCGAACTCTATCTGTCTAGCAATCCAATTCACTGCCGAAATCGAGACTGATCGCAAATTACCTTTCCTCGACATTATGGTTGAAAGAGTAGAGAATACTGATTTTCAGAAAGTTTTAACATCTGTATACCGTAAGGCGACAAATTCTGGGCAATACCTAAATTTTGAATCTATGAACCCACTCTCCCATAAAATCGCAGTCGTTAGAACTTTAATCCACAGAGCTAAAAGTTATTGTAATACTGATGTAGCCTTCCAATTTGAAAAAAAAAGAAGATATTTAGTGACCTAATTCTAAATGGATATCCTTTAAGATGGTTAAAAAGGATTTTTTCTGAGCATCACGTGTCATCCTCTGTAAATTGTAAGGCTCCCGCTATTTACATATCTCTATCCTACAACAAATATCTTTCTGAAAAAATCTCTAGTCTTTTGAAGTCTCATAACATCAGTACATCATTCAAGCCTCAAAATGTTTTGAAAAACTTACTTTGTAAATCTAAACCTAAAATTCCCCCCTTACTAAGAACCGGTTCAATTTACAGTATACCATGTAAAGGTTGCGACTCAGTATATATTGGCGAAACTGGTCGCATTTGCGCCATTCGCCTTGCCGAGCATAAACGTACTTACAAATCTGGAAGCCTACAGTCTAAAATTGTACAGCATTCTTTGTATACCGACCATATCCCAGATTTCACGAACATGAAAGTTATCAGATTTGGTTGCAATAATATTAAAAGTAGAGTTTTTCTGGAAGGTGTGTTCACTCGTAAGCAAACGTTGCCGATAAATGAATCATGTGCATTTCCTCGTGAATACTCAGCATTGTTTTAAAAAAATTTTATACTTTATTTAATTTTAACTGCTAATAATTTTTAACTGTAAACATGATATATAGTTTTCTGTCATTTGAATGTTTTGTTGCACTGATGAGGGGCTAAAATTTAGTTTGAAACGTTTGCTTTTTAATTGTATTAAATGTATTTATGTAATTTTACTTGTATGTCTGATGATTTATAATATATTTATTATTTTTAATATCTAAGTAGTTTGTGTCTTTTCAGGCGAATAAAAATAAACAAGGAGAGACCTGATTTAGAGCAGGCCTGTCCAAACTTTTAGTAACCAGGGGCACACCTCAGCTGTTGGTACTCAATGAAGGCGCCATTATTCCCATGTCTGAAAACATGAGATAATATTATGGCACAGTATTAGTATGCACGCACAACCCGACTTCTTAACATAATGCAAATGAATCTTACAGCGGTAGACAAAGGGTTCCTACGGTTCTGGATTTACATGTATTAAATTTCAAATTATGCATTTTTTTATGAGAGGTTTATTTCAAAAATGTTTGTAGGGTGAGGTGACTTAAACTTTAATCATGCCTATATTAAAAACAATAGCAAAAAATAAAAATAAAATAAAATAAACATGGAATCAGAGATACCTGTATTTCTAGGTTTCTTTTAGGGTGCGAAAATTCGCTTCGACTTATTTTGAAGTCGTGAATTTAGTTTTATAAAAAGTACAAAAACTAAGGCAGGCATGATAGTGACCAGTCCATATGGGTGGTTCCAGAGAGATAGTCTGGAAGTGCTTTCATAGATGAAATATTTCTGCACTGTTTTATTAATTTTTCTAAACAAATTGAAAAAAAAACACCCTAAAATTTCAAAAGTCAACAAGGAAAAATTAAGCCCCTTTATCCCTCGTATAAAACAGCCAATGGGCCAGAGAGATAACAGCAAAAAGAAAAAAAGCTAAACTCTCATGCACATGTGTCTTCAAAGGTGCGGGAGAAGATGAAAAACGTTAATTTTCTGTTACTTCTTAAGTAATTAAAAGAGCTATTTCCAATTATTACAAATTTAACCATCATAATTACACTTTATACACACACTCTCAAAAATAATTTACTTAAAAATGAGAACTTCCATGTACTCGTATTTTTTTAAGTACAATTGTTTCAAAAAGAAGTACATTGTTAAAAATAATCTACTTAAAAATGAGCATTTCTATGTACTCATATTTTTTAAGTACAATTGCTTCAAAAGGGAGCATTAATCTACATAAAAATGAAAATGTCTTTGTACTCGATTTTTTTAAGTACAATTAATTCAGAAACGAGTACATGATATTTTGAAGTTGCGTATACTTATACTTGATTTATAAATGTATGCAGAAATGAATACATATATTTTGTATTTTAAAGTCTTAATATTCATGTTTAAATCCTATGTGCTCAAAAATATGAGTTTTCTGATAAACCCTTTTCTTATACCGAATTCACAGTAGGGATTTCCAAGCTTTTATTTAAAGATATGTCTATCTTTGTTATAATTTTTAATTTATAATACACACTTTTCAAATTTATTTACAATTTCATTAGAAATGTTAAAGAAGAAAATTTAGTTTAAAACTTGTTTTATGAGAAATTAGAATATTTAAGAAAGGGAAAATTCACCTCTGCTGTTAGCGATCCTCCGTCGCTGATTCATAAAAGGTGTCATTTGGAAGCAGTTGGTAACTGCTCTTATAGCACAGTCAGTACAATACTGATCTCCCACAGAGGACTCGGGTTCAAATCACGGGGCGGCTCATACACAAAATTTCAAGAATTCAAAATAGTAAATTCGTTGTCAATTACTCCAAAGATTGCAGTTCTTCGCAATTCAAAATTACCGTAATTAAAAATGGTGATTTGTGGGTTCTCTGTAATTTCGTTTTTTTTTCCTTATAGTGTATGTGTGCTTTATGTTCGAGTCCCTGTATGTACTCAAAAAAATGAGTACATGCGTTTTTCAAATTTAAGAGTTAAGTACTCGGAGCTATTTTAAGATCGGGAAGTGCTCAATAATTGGTACAATTTATTTATTTTTAAGAATAGTGTTTTAACAGTGTAATAACTGCAAATCGTGAAAATATGCACGATTAAATTTTCAAAGTATGCTTCTAGTTTTTAATGCATTTTCACAGGTTTTGAAAATATATCTGATGCAAATGTTAATGATTTTAAATAAAGTATTCTTTTTAATGGAATTTTACTTCTAAAAAGTCTAATAACAGGAAACCTTCAAAAGAGCGCCAATAAAATCTTCAAAGGGCGCCATGTCGCCCGCGGGCGCAGCGTTCGACAACCCTGGTATTGAGGACTAGCACTTCAACTCCCGATGGAATCATTTCGTCTTCAAATGTTGCTAAAACACCTAATCTCTTATAAATTTTGATTTTACTTGCCTTCCTTTTCTGACTTTTATTATTCTCTTAATGTCTATTTTTTTTTCCAGAAAATTATAAATGATTTATTGTTTTTGTAAATTAATTACGAGACATTAAGGATTTCCTCTTAATATGGAATGATTCTTACTACTTAAAAATAACTTATCTGAATTCTTTTCAAAAATCCGATCAGCGTGACTGTCCTGACTACTTCATTCTGATTATTCTGTTAAATTATTCACTATAACTATTAAGCTGTCAAAATTGTGTATGTAGCCTAAACAAATTTAAAAGTTTACGAGAAATTTTTTCTAATTAGTTTGGAGATTATAATAAAAATCTCCATTCAAAAAGTATTTTTGTAAAGAAATTCTAAAGCTAGTTAGTGTAAAACAATTTTAATTTACGTCGCTTTTGAATGTCATGATTTTTCAAGTATTTAATTAAATTCATATATTTAAAATATAAACTAAATTTTTTCTTGAAGCTGTGTTTAATTATGCAAATCTGAAGAGGATATAGTCTTAAATTTCTCTTAAAGAAATAACTTTTCTTGAAAAAGGAAAATATTCAATCTAGTTGTCGGATTATCAAGGATACTTAAAATAAAGTTGATCATTAATTTACGCCGCAGAGCATTGTTATTCCCAAGTGATTCTTCATTGGTACTGTAACAAATTAGTTGATTTAATACTGTAGAACTAATTGAAGTATTTCAAGATAATCAACTTAAACGTATCTATAATTTCGTTCGGCTATTTGAGGATTTCCCACAGGAGTGCAATTGTCAAAGACCCAACAAAATGGCTGACTTATCTGATATTCTAGGAGTATATTCTCATGAGAGTTAAGATAATGACTTATATTCTCTTTGTGTCTCATAACATGAATAATTACTTCAGGTTCATGAATTACCTTTTTATAATTCTATTTTTTTTTTTTTTACTTTAATGTACGATGTATGCATTTTTAAGCGGCACAGAATTTTATTGCTTCCAATCGACGGAGATCATCTTATTTATAATAAAAGAACTTGATAGTAGAAAAAATATATTATAGTGATTGTTGTGTTTGTGGATTAACATAATGGAAGATTTCTCTTTAGTTAGTATTACTTTCATTTCCTTAACTTCTTCGGTCCCTGGGTTCCCAAACGGGGACCACTGTTCTTTTCCTTATAAAAACTAAACTGTCCGATTTTTTTACATTTTTCACATCACTTTTTAATGCTGAATGTTTTTTTTGCGTTCAAAGCAAACGAATAAATGGCAGCATCTAAGCTTATTCCCACATAAAATAAATGTTATTTTCATCTGAGTTTGCAAAATACCTAAAAATGCCCTAAAGACAGTATGACCCAGAAAGTGAGAAATTTTCATAAGCATTTAACTTAAATATTTTTCAATAAAAAGTGTTGAGTATTTGTAGATTATTTACTTGTTTAAAGCTCTTAAATTTGTGATTGCGTTCATTTAGGTTAATGGTTATTAAATTGATGTTTTAAGGGGATTTGTAGTTTTAGACCCGTATTTTTGAACCTAAATTACTAAGCGCCTAAAGGATCCATTTCAGAAAAGATATTTTTTCTGTCATTTACAATGTCATATTTTTTGAAAAAAACTAATGAATAAGCGATTGTATTATTATTTTAGCTTCGGAACTGAAGAGGTTAAAAAGTTGTTGTTAAATATGAGGATGTGAGTTTCAAAATTCGCCTTATCCAGAAAATCAGATTTTAAGAAATCGCGAAAAACCTCTGACTGCGTCCATTGGTTTTCATTGTAAAAACCAAGATTTTTTTCAATGGCAGAATAACACGATAAAATTAGATTGTTTGCACATTGTAGTGTTATTTTCGATACAGGTTGACCAATAGAATAGATTGATAGAGAAAAACTCGATTTTTTAAATTTTGGATAAGGCGAGTTTTGAAACTCACTTCCTCATATATACATTGTGAAAAAAAAACGGACTAAAAAACGGAAATACTACTGGCAATTTAGACGCCAGTAATTAAAAACGGAATTTTTTTTGTAATTTATGGGTAAAAATTCCCGTAACAAAACGGAAATAGTACTGGCGTCTAGATTGCCAGTAGTATTTCCGTTTTTTAGTCCGTTTTTTTTTTTTTTTTTTTTTTTTTTTTTTTTTTTTTTTTTTTTTTTACAGTGTACTGTCCACATTGAAAGTTGATGTTTGTAAACATGTATGCATGTAATAAGTTGGATCTAAGTATACAATCTTATGCATGTAAGTATGAAAAGGCTGTACATACCTATAGAGATAATGTACTATGTACGGGATAAGCAGAAAGTTGCTGATAGTAAACATGTATGAACATTATATGGTGGATGTGATTATATATGAATGTAAGCATATAAGTATATGAAAAAGGATATACCTATATGTATATATTATATATCTGCATTTACCTATGAATGTTATTCCATACATATAAGTATGGAATAAGCAGAATATAAATAATTTAAAAAATAATTGCTCTCTAACGTAAATAAAACCTTCTAATAAAGATTTTTTTTTTTAATTCTTGCTCTATATTGCATATCTCTGACCACTGTGACTCCTTTTTTTGTTTTAATCTGTCTGATGGTCAGAATTATTATATTTTTGTAGAGTTTGTTGTTTCAATTTTGTCCAATGGTGATTTCCATTCGAAAATAAATTTTCATTACTGTGTTATAAAAACCTACAAATACAATTTTAACTTAACGGGTATGATGCCCGCATCCTTATTACGTCCCCTTTCCTCCTTAAAAAAGGGAATTCCCATACTATGTATGCTATTTCAACGATGAATTAAGCTAACAAAGTAATGATTAAATGTTAATAACAACTTGACAGCTATTACATATTCTGTCAAAATACTGTTACTTTCAATGCATATATATAACGGATTTTATGATGGAACAAGTCATTTAAATACTTACATAATAATAAATATTTAAATAAATACTTAAATCACAAGCGCTCGAACAACCATCGAATGCGATATTAAACCTGAACAAGAGCCATATCCGAATACATAAAATGTGCTTTGCTTCCGGTAACTTTCTAACAATACATAAAATGTATAGAAACTTCCATATTTACAATCAATAGCTTTGGCTTTAATGGTCCAGAATATTTATTCGGAAATTTACCCACCTTAAGTAAATATAGTGTTACATCTTATCAGAAGAGCAATAAAGTCACAAATGACCCATTATTTTCTTAACGGAGGTGTTAAAGGAATTTTGCACCTTCGGGTTGTAAGATGCTATTATATTTATTGCATATTTCACCTTAAAGAAGGTAACAGAATATTTACATTATTTTCCTTCATAGATCCAGTTTCTCTCTGGAGGATAAAATGCTATTTTGCGGGAATATAATATTAGACTTTATTATTTGCAATACATAAAGTAAGGTTTAAAAACATAATTATTATTAGGTTTCCACAAACAAGTTTATTTTAATGATATATTTTATTAATTTACTTATTTTAAACAAAAGGAGTTACTTAACCCTTAAATGCCGGGTGTTGCCTTTCGCAACATAACAAATTTAGGCTTATAAATACTATTAGAATAATATTGAAGCTATAATGCCTAATGTTGTCAATAAAATACATTCTGAAAATATTATTAAATCGATTTTCAACATTTAGATGGCAACACTTGTGCTGTTTAAGAATAAAGATAGATTTATTTTTCCAATTGGTGATACATGTTCTTTTTGTTTTGTTTGGAAGCTTGCGAAATACCCTATTTTGTTCTGCAGTGAGCAAGTAAAATTTATTTCTTATCATAGTTCTCAAAATTCTTGTGTGTTTAATATTATAGAATTTTATCAAGGAAAATTATTTTTTCAAATAAACACCAGTATTGCCGATTAGTAAAAACAATTTTTTAGCCGTAAACCATACTTAAAACAAAATATGATTTTTTAAAGTATTTTTTCCATGATTTATTTAAAAAAAGAAAGCCGAAAAACAATTTTAAATGATTTTTGGAAACTCAGGCATTTAAGGGTTAATTTATTTGCATGTACGAAGGTATACAAATAATTATATATATATATATATATATATATTAAATGCTCCGATTTAGATAATTCTTTTCTTTTTGTTGAATGGTTTGGTTTGGTTTGTTGGGGGCGCTATGTATATATTTTGCATATGACGGCTAAACAGACAGGAACCTCTCTTTAAATCTTTTTGTTGATTCTCTTGAAAATGATCTCGTATAAAATTATCAGGAACCATAAAACTTTTTTTGCCAGACTGTTTTTTTTTTTTTTTTTTTTTTTTTTTTTTTTTTTTTTTCTAGGTTGTATTATTATTAAAAATTGACCAATCGCCAAAAATTTAAATATGTTATTAAAGTATACAATACTTCTTTTAACTTTTTAAAAATAGTCATGTATCGTGTATAGTATGTTTACAGAAGCACATGAAAAATATCTGAATATAAATGTCTAAATATAATCTTTTATTGCGCGTGAAAATGAGCGATATTTTCAGAAAAAAGAACAGTTATGCAATGCTTGATATTTACAAAGTATTCAAATGTATGACGTGACATGTATAAAACAATATTTCTCAACTTCTTCATACCAGGGAACTGAAAAAAAAAACACATATGAGTAAGAGGCAAATTATAATCCAGAGCAGGGCTGAGCAACGTGTCGTCCGCAGGTGCCATGATGCCTTTTAAAGGTTTTCTGAGCGCTCTTTCAAACGTTTCCTGTTAATAGTTTATCTTAAAAATTAAAATTAGTTTAAAATTTGCTTTCTTTAAAGTTTATAATATTTGCATGTTTTTTATAAAACTTTTATCACAGCTGCTTTTAAGGTTTCTTCTTCTACATACATTTTTGAGGTAAGCTCGCGCTCAGAAAAATGTACTTCTAAACTTGCAAGAATTTTTGTGTTTGTTTTTTCACAAATTATTTTTACATGGATTTTTTGTATCGTAGGACCCTTATCGTTACCACTGTGAGATATGTGTGCATCGTATAAGATGCAGTGTTGGCAATTTAGTACGTTTTTTATTCAAAATATCTACCACTATTTCTGTATAGTAATCTTAGCTTCATTTAATCTCCATTGATTTCTATTAACCTAATTAATTAATTAATCTTCATTAATTTATCCATGATATTGCACAATAGTTTCGGTATGCCCAGAAAAGTTCGGCTCATTCTTCACAGAAACCGAAATTGCTCCGTAACTCATATTTTAGATCGAAACATTCCGAAAAGAATATGAAACAAAATTTTTGGTCGGCTACTAACAAAAAAAAAAAAAAAAAAAAAAAAAAAAAAAAGAAAAGAAAAAAAAGAAAAAAAGAAAAAAGAAAGTAAAAAAGAAAAAGAGAAAAGTCAAATTGCTTCGTTTAAAAAGAAAATCTTTATATAATCAGTTTCTTTTTTCAATGTTATCTTTATTTAAAAACGAAAATCATAAAATTGCTTGTAATAAAACGTAGAAAAAATAGTTTTACAAACTAATAACACTATGTTAAATGTGACGTAGATAGCTGCTATAAAATAAAAATAAATGCATTTATTACGCTTATTTAAAAATAATGTGTAACTTGGTGTATTTTCCAAATAATTGCATATCAATCATCTTCTATTCATTTACTGATAACTGTATAGTAAAAAAAAAATAAGTGTTTAGTTAAACTGATGGCTTTGAGCTCACAGGATATTCACACTAATTGTATATTATACTCTTATTTTAAAGAATACTGCCCCTCAAAAAATAAATGAAGGGGGATTAGCCCCGTTTCCCCCTTTATACTTAACCAAATGAACCTCCAAATCTAATCAGGGAAGCTCCTTAACATAATAAACCGGTATACCAAATTTGAAGCAAATCAGATTATTCTGCATGAAAAAACCATATCGCTAAATTAAGGGAGGGGTGTCTAACCCCCTTTCCCCCTTTATACTTAACTAATAAACCTCCAAATCTAATCAGGAATGCTCCTTATCAGAATGAACATAGTAAAAATATTTAAAGTAAATTGGATAATTCTGCATGAAAATCCATTTACCTAAAATAAGAGGAGGGGACTTGCCCCCCCCCCCCTTTCCCCCTTTTATACTTAACTAAAGAACCTTCAAATCTAATAAAGAAAGCGCCATATCGGAATAAACAAGTATATCAAATATGAAGCAAATCGAATAATTCTGCATGAAAAACCCATTTATCTAAATTAAGGGGGGTAGCTTTCCTCCCTTATACTTAACCAATAAACCTCCAAATTTAATCAAGGCAGCTTCTTAGCATAATAAACCGGTATGCCAAATATGAAGCAAATCGAATAATTCTGCATGAAAAACCCATTTATCTAAATTAAGCGGGAGGACTAGCCACTGCCCCCCCTTTATACTTAAACAATAAACCTCCAAATTTAATCTAGGCAGCTCTTAACATAATAAACCGGTATACCAAATTTGAAGCAAATCAGATTATTCTGCATGAAAAAACCATATCGCTAAATTAAGGGAGGGGTGTCTAACCCCCTTTCCCCCTTTATACTTAACTAATAAACCTCCAAATCTAATCAGGAATGCTCCTTATCAGAATGAACATAGTAAAAATATTTAAAGTAAATTGGATAATTCTGCATGAAAATCCATTTACCTAAAATAAGAGGAGGGGACTTGCCCCCCCCCCTTTCCCCCTTTTATACTTAACTAAAGAACCTTCAAATCTAATAAAGAAAGCGCCATATCGGAATAAACAAGTATATCAAATATGAAGCAAATCGAATAATTCTGCATGAAAAACCCATTTATCTAAATTAAGGGGGGTAGCTTTCCTCCCTTATACTTAACCAATAAACCTCCAAATTTAATCAAGGCAGCTTCTTAGCATAATAAACCGGTATGCCAAATATGAAGCAAATCGAATAATTCTGCATGAAAAACCCATTTATCTAAATTAAGCGGGAGGACTAGCCACTGCCCCCCCTTTATACTTAAACAATAAACCTCCAAATTTAATCTAGGCAGCTCTTAATATAATAAACCCGTATACCAAATTTGGGGCAAATCGAATAATTATGAATGAAAAACCCATTTATCTAAATTAAGGGGGGGGGGGGCTAGTCCACCCTTCATACTTAACTAATGAACCTCCAAATTTAATGAGGGAAGCTCCTCAACATAATATCCCGGTATATCAAATTTGGGCAAATCGAATAATTCTGCGCGAAAAACCCATTTATCTAATTTAAGGGGGGGACTAGCCCCTTTCCCCCCCTTTATACTTTACTGATGAGCCCCAAAAACTAATCAGGGAAGCGCATTATCAGAATGAACCTAGAAAATAAATTTGAAGCAAACTGGATGTTTCTATTAAGAGTTACCGCGTTACGTATATACGTACAGAAAGAGCGGGTACATCAGCTCTCAGGCTTTGATAGCCTGTGAGCTAAAAAGGAATAAAATTATTCATGTACAAACAAAATAAACAAAAAAATTATTAAAAAAATACCTGATTTATATTCTAAGATATTCGATATCCAAAATGCTTGTAACATATAAGTAGATAATACAGCATTAAAAAGTTTTATACAAGGTTTTTTTTATAAGTATTTTCATTTTTATTGATTTTTTTACAGTAATCATTTGTTATAATATAGGGTAGAGTGAGGAGGGTTTACCATAGAGGAGCTTGATCCACCCTTCAGTTTTCATATTTAAAAGAATTTCAGAGTTTTGCCAATAGGTGGCAACCAAAACTACTGAAATGCTCAAACAATAGTCTTTGTTTCATGAAGATAATTGAAATAGGTGTGGAAAAATCAATTGTGAAAAGTTTTCAACTTGAAAAGTGTATTTTTTAGAAACATTTTTTAAGGTTTTCCCAGATAAAATATATCATAGAAATGTAAGTAAGTATATTTTAAGTAATGTAGAAATATTGAGCTTTCATTCCAGGCATAAAGATTGTACAGTAAATAAGTCTAAACATAACCATGTGCTATACTTTAAAAAGTGCTTATGTAAGGAGGACCCAGTCAGTGTGCCGAGGGTTGACCAGATGGTCAAAGCTCTTTAATTAAGTGTATTTGGAAATCCTTTTATTACACACTGCACATAATGAAGGGTTGATGGTTATATTTCTAAAATAATGTAAATTTATCCTGTAAAACTACAGTAAATTGGGATGATTGATAGAAAGGAAAATGTTTAAAACTGATTAAGGGTCAATCCATTCCAAATCACCCAGGTGGTTGCGCTCGACATTTTTAATTTTCCTAATCTTTTAAACAAGTTTTCTTCCTAGTTTTCTGAGTTAAAAAACATGATTTTTTTTTTTTTTTTTTTTTTTTTTTTTGGCGGGGCATTTTTAATCGAACACCCAAATGTTCAGAATAAAATTGTCTACATTTTTTGTAATTATAAAATTTTATTTGACTTAAGGATGTAGGTCAAAAGCATGTTTAAAAACCGGAGAAATAAAAGATCAAACACCACATTTCGCTGCCATTATTTTTCAATTCCTATTAGCTCACACTCTCCCTATATTTATTTATTTATTTATATATTTATCTTGTTCAAATTTTCAGTCGTTAATAAAATACTCATTATTCATCCTATCAAGTTGAAATAAATTTTTTAAAACTTGTACTGGATGACAATTGATGTTAATACAGTTTTTTCAAATATTAATTAATTAATTAAATTTTAATTAAATAATTTTAGTTTTGCATGGGAAACAAAATGGCGTCCATTGGTTATTGAAGATCAATTCAAGTATTTTCAATAAGGGGTTACCATAGGGGAGACCCTGTTCTGTCGCCAAATACCGCCAAATTTGGCGCCAAATTTATAATTTGCTAAATTTGGCGGCCAAAATGAGTCGCCAAAAGTGACGCCAACTTGGCGATATTTCTAATATTTCGCCAAATTCCCGTAGAGTTCCATTGTAAACCTACTTGCTTATAGAAAATCAACAAATTGAGATATTTTAATGCAACAAAAACTAATATTAGCTTAAGGGATTATATTAATTTTTTCTTTGATGGCCTAAGAAGGAATTGACTTTAAAAACAAAATTTTTATATTACTTGTTTATGAAGGAGATCAGACTCACCTTAAATATTTTTTTCTAACACAGATTTCTCATAGAACTGCTTCTTTTTATAAAGTTGAATGCTGAAAACCTTTTCCCTCTTTTTTTAGCACATCTCATCAAAAACTGCGTTAATTCTGATTTTGGCAATTTTCGTAAATTAATATCTCAAAAGGGACTGAATAAAAAATTCTGAAAATTCAGGATAATAAACATCTTTGTAATGTAAAATCAAATTGTAAATTTTATGATTGAGACTTATCTGGTTTTTGAATAACAGTTCACTAAAAATCACTGAAAACTCCGTCCTCTTTCATTTTTCTTTTCTTCCAGTTATAGCATTACAGATATTTTTTACTTAGGTACGTTCAAAACGACGATAAAGACAAATTTTACCTTGGTGATTTGAAATGGATTGACCCTATGACCCCAAAATGCTAGGATTTTTATTCTGAGATGGACGGGGGGGGGGGGGGGGGGTGCATTGCAAAATGAACTCTCAATACAATTTAATATACAGTTAAATTATTTGTGGTGCATTAAATATTCAACAGAATGTAAAAACAATGTCTTAAAGAAAAAAAATGTGAATTTTATTAATACGAGCGAATGTATTTTCAAAAATTAAAATGATCAAATATGATACTGGGCAGGTGTCTTTGGCTGAAAAGGAACAGGGCATCTTTTGGAAATTTTCTTGAAGGGGGTCCTGCTTTTGGTTTTATTGTGCACATCTGAGGAGCACCTGATACAGTTTTATTCTGACATATCTTTTTGACATCAGCCTAAGCACTCTATTAGAAGCTACTTCACTCAAGCGAAAACACCAGCTCGCTAAGGAAATTTTATAAAATATCTCGTTTGCATACGCCCCGCTCCTTGCTAAGTATCATATTTGAACTTTTGATTTTTGGAAATACACCTTTTATTCGAATCAGCGAAATTAACATTTTTTTCTATAAGTAATCTTCTTCTACTTCTTCTTTTAGCGCTCTATTGAATATTTAATGTTACAGAATTAAATTTATTGCATATCAAATAACATTGAGAGCTTATTTTACGACTAACCCATTCGCCCCCAAATTTATTTATTTTACCAATGAATCATAATATTTTTTTTTATTTATTTATTTAGGTTGGTTGGTTGGTTGTATTTATGACGGCCAATTATCTGCACGAGGGATATAGGCCCGGGGGGAGTGCCCTTCGTGGGGGTCTTTCTAAGGGAACCTAACCCGTATTAACGCTTGGAAATCCAAGGTTCGAAGAAAACCACGAAAACTCCGAACGGTTAGGCCAACGGGCGCGATTGGGTTTGAACCCAGCACCTCCCGTCTACCAGCTTCGAGAGCAGAACCTCTCAGCCACTGGTGGGGCTTATTTATTTATTTAGAATGCTTCATACTTTTTTAGGCTATTTGAACATTCCTTAATTTTATATTTACTAAGCAATAATCCGTAAAATTTTGTCTTTATCGTCATTTTGAATGTACATGAGCAGGAAGTACCTGTAATGCTTTATATCTGGAAAAAAAGAACAGTGGGCGGAGTTTTTGGTGCATTTTTAGTGAATTGTTATTAAAAAACCACTTAAGTCTCTATAATAAAATTTAGAATTTAACTTTATATTACAAAGATGTATTTTATCCAAAAATGTCAGAATTTTTTTATTCAGTACCTTTTGATATATTATTTAGTGAAAATTGCCAAAATCAGACTTTCACGCAGTTTTTGATGAGCTGTTGAAAAAAAAAGGAAACGGTTTTCAGAAATGAACTTTGTAAAAAGAAGTTATCCTTTAAGAGATCTGTGTCAGAAAAAAAAATATTTAAGGTGAGTCTGATCTCCTTCATAAAAAATAATGTCAGCGAAATGTGCTGTTTGACCTTTAATTTCTTCTGTTTTAAACATGTTTTTGACCTACATCCTTAAGTCAAATGAAAATTTTATAATTACAAAATATGTAGACAATTTTATTCTGAACATTTGGGGTGTTTATTCATCTTGATAGGCAGAAAAATAAAGCAGTTACAGCATTTTCCGTAAAACACGTTTTCCACCCAAAAATGGCTGTGTAGCTAGTTAAAAATGCCCCCTTCCCCCCACAAAAATATATATATATACGATCAAAAAAAAAAATTAATCATGTTTTTAAACTCAGAAATCTATGAAGAAAACTTTTATTTAAAAGATTAGGAAATTTAAAAATGTCGAGCCGAACCACGTGGGTGATTTGGAATGAATTAACCCTTAAATGAAGATGAGAAAAATTGCCATAGAAGGAAGAAAAAATTTAATGAAACACAAATCGAAAAGTTGATAGGAACTTTTATTTCGCGTAAATAGTACCCATAGTAGGTAAATAGAAAGAATGGAAAAGACCAAAAAGGATGAAAGCAGCAGCCTCAAAAACTGTTATTTATTCATCAATCTGCAAACGAACAGAAAATTGATCAAACACTTTAGGAAGGTATGTAGGCAAATTTTCCCAAGATGAACACAATGCGATGAAGCCAAACTATGTGGCAACTAGTGTTGCCACATCGAGTGTATAAATAATGGGTATTTAAAACGGAATTTTTCTCCTGTTCCTTGAATTCCGTCTAAGCAGGTTTATTTACACATCACATTTTCCAGAATATTTTTTAATAATAATTAAACATTGTAGCATAAAGTTATTCTGCCTTTTTTAAAACTAATTTGATTTCCCTTAACAACTATTTCAATATTAAATAGAGTGGATCAATCCTCCCACAGGTAGGAAGCCTTGACCCATTATTTTCTCATGTTTAAAATCAATCATTTTTCAAGTTTCTTATATTTCTTATGTCGCAATTTTATTTTGAAAACTGATTGCATAACGAATAAAATAATATATGAAATTTTATTCTAGGTTCAATATTTAAAAAAATAAAAAATCCTCTTGTAAAAAAAGTCAACCTTCCCCTGTCTCCAATAAAATAAATCCTACTGAGTTTCAAGTAAATAAATATACATAATTCTCACTTCTTAAAATTTAGTTATCTAATGTATAGTTATGTAACATTTATTACATGTGATAATAACGCAAAAATATTTTCAGAGTAATTCCCTAAAGAATCATAAAAGGGCATTATTGTTCTTTTCTGTCATGTGTTTCTCCGTAATAAATATAATAAGTGTACGATAAAAATATCCTTATGTTTCATTATTCACCGAAAAATTATATGCATATGTTTTTACTGCATATCAGTTTAAAATTCACTTTAACGCACTTTATTATTGGTGAATAATTTTTTTTTCTTCGTATTTTTAACCTCCTGGAAATATTACTTTTAAAGATGTGTGTACAGCATGTTATTAAAGCCAGTAATAAGTCTATTGGGTCATTCCATGTCACGTGTTGGTCATCTTTTCTACAAGGGATCTCTGTGGCCGAGTGGTCAAAGCACCACGCTGCTAATTGCTTGCGAGCGTAGGAGATTGTGGGTTCGTTTCCCGCTGGTTCCATTGCACACAATCCTTGTGTGTAACTCCCAGGATGTATTTTTCTTGTGTTGTAATATTTCCTTGCGCTATCTTGTCTCTGACTTATAAGCGGGCTCTCATGTCAAGCACACAAGTCATATGTTTGTTGTTCAAAAAATAAATAAATCCTTTCAACATATTTTTACTGTTTTAACAATGTTATCATATCCTCAAATTAAAACAACCATACTACTATGAAAATCTAGAGTTTTCTGTTATTTTTAATGCATAGTTTATGTTTTAACAACTTATAAGTCAATAGATACAGGTACTTATATAAGTGACGCGCGCAGGACATTTTGCCAGTTTTTCATGGAATGGCCCTGAAACGGGCAGATTACTAAGGCCTAGGGTTTAAAATATAGCGATTTTTAAACCTTTTAACACGCTGAGTGCCACGATGACTGACACTGAAGCTGAAAATTTTTCATTGTTCTAAGTAATTTTTAAGAAAGTATAATCCTGTAAAAATAAAAGGTAGGTAAATTTTCAGTAATTACTTAAAACAATATATATACAGTACAGCCCCGATTATCCGCGGAATTGGGTCGCAAGGGTACCGCGGATAACCCGAAAAAGACTGAAAATGGGGTGCAAACACGAAAAAAAAAATCAACATTAAAACTATGTTTTAGTGTACAAGAAACATAATAAGACGTTTAAATTACATATATATGCACAGTACAACAGAAACATTTGCTTTACGTCTAAATCACTAAAATAAGGAACAGTAAACAAGAAACAATCCCTTACATACTGTACAAAAAGAGTTGAGTTACACCTTTCAAAAAAAAAAAAAAAAAATCAGTCCCTTGTTTTTGCTTCTTGCTTTGGAAAAACATTTTTTCTTTATTCTAAATTGTAAACTATTGTTTTTCTTTTAGTATGGAATAATTTTTATCTTGAAAATGAAGCTATTCTTGAAATGCTCTCCTGAAATTTATCATAATAGTCTTATTTAATTGTTAAATATTTTAATTGCTGTGTTTATGTTTGGTTAATAAAACAATAAAAGATATCAAGACTTTTTATCTGATATTTCAAACATGGCAACCAAATTTAGAAATATTCTCCTATTACTTTCGAATACATGAATTTTTCTGTTTATATTTATTAGTAAGGCTTATTGTATTTTCCTTGCTGTTGGCTTGAATTAAAATAATTCATTTCGCGGATAAACCGCACCGCGGATCATCCGCTCGCGGATAATCGGGGCTTTACTGTATATATTTTAGTTTTATATCATATTTTAGAACACGTTCTAAACGGAAAGTTCAGTGTCAGTCACCAGTGACTAACGTTGCGCTTAACGTGTTAAAGGGCCATTCCATATCACGTGTGGAACTGCTTTTCTGCCTATTACTGCTTTTTAGGTGCGTTCGTAATTATATAAATACGTAGCACCTATAGTCGTCGTTCAGTCCGTCCGTCTGTCCGTCTGTCCGCATGTAACAGAGCAAAAACTACCCAACCGAATGGTCTGAAATTTCAAATATATGATTGTTGCAAAATTTTGTCGAGCCATTTCAAATTTTATGAAAATCGGATGTATAGTTTAATTACAGGGACAGTCAAAAGTTTTTCTTTACATTACGGCCAATGGGAAAAATTACTGCAAGTGCATTTTAATGATATTAGAGCCTTCCGAATGATCTGAAATTTTAAAGATATAATTGTTGCAAAATTTTGTCGAGCCATTTCAAATTTTAGGAAAATCGGATGTATAGTTTAATTACAGGGACAGTCAAAAGTTTTTCTTTACATTACGGCCAATGGGAAAAATTATTGCAAGTGCATTTTAATGATATTAGAGCCGTCCGAATGATCTGAAATTTTAAAGATATAATTGTTGCAAAATTTTGTCGAGCCATTTCAAATTTTAGGAAAATCGGATGCATAGTTTAATTACAGAGACAGTCAAAAGTTTTTCTTTACATTACGGCCAATGGGAAAAATTATTGCAAGTGGATTTTAATGATATTAAAGCCTTCCGAATGATCTGAAATTTTAAAGATATAACTGTTGTAAAATTTTGTCGAGCCATTTCATATTTTAGGAAAATCCGATGTATAGTTTAATTACAGGTACACTCAAAAGTTTTTCTTTACATTACGGCCAATGGGAAAAATTATTGCAAGTGCATTTTAATGATATTACAGCCTTCCGAATGGTCTGAAATTTTAAAGATATAATTGTTGCAAAATTTTGCTGAGCTATTTCAAATTTTAGGAAAATTGGATGTATAGTTTAATTACAGGGACAGTCAAAAGTGTTCCGTTACATTACGGGGAATGGGAAAAAATTATTGGAAGTGCATTTTAATGATGTATCAGACTATGCACTTTATGAAGTGCAAAAAATTATACATTCAGTACAATATGGGGTGCAAAAAATAATTATAAAACTAGTTATAGTACGAACGCGCCTCATTTGCCACGTTTGACGAGCAATTTCCAACTTGTTTAACAATGCTATGATATCCTCAAATTAAAACAACTATGGGAATATGAAAATCTAGGGGTTTTTTTTGTTAATTATAATGCATAGTTTATATTTAAACAACTTATAAGTTAATAAATATAGGTATTTATGTAAGCGTCACGTGCGGGACATTTTGTCCGTTTCTCATGGAATGGCCCTATTGAGAACAGTTAATAAGATAATATACTCCGAACTTTTCCAAAGTTCGGAGCATTGAATGTACTGTCACGGCATATAAATTCCCGTATGAAAGAAGGCTGGTATGCCTAAACAAAAATAAATAAATATAGTCCAGGCAATAGGGAATTTTACCTAGCAAAATTAATGGTAGTACTGGAAATCGGCTTTCTAGATGTTTTTTGGGTCGCTGAATCCGAATTTGTAACTTCCCACCAAAATTTCCCCCGGCAACCTCCCCAAATTTCGGTAAAAAGCCCCCCAAAAAGGTTTTTATTAAAAAAAATCAATTTTTTTATTGTTAGAGAGAAAAAGTATCTAAAAATTCAGAAAGTAGACAAAATTTCCAACGAATTAGATATATGGCATTATGACTTAGGATGAAGGGGAAGGGAGGATCTGTTCGGAACATGCGCGCGGTGCTGCGTAAACTAAGTTGCGCAATTCCACTTAACCACTCACACGTTTACATTCGCCCTCCCATCTCCCCTCCGAACTTTCTCTATAAGGTTTACTTTAAGATTTTTGGGTCGCTGAATCCGAATTTTTAACTTTTCCCTAAAAATTTCCACCCCGAAACCCCTCCAAATAGTTGTTTTTAACTTAAATTTCTTATTGTTTTAGGGGAAAAGCATTACGAAATTCAGAAACTAGACGAAATTTGCAACAAATAGGATATATGACATTATGAATTAGGATGAACGGGGAGGGTGATTGCTGCCTCGGAAGATGCACTGCGGCGCTACGTGCACTAAATGATGAAGTCCAGGCAATAGGGGATTTTATCTGTCAAAATTAATGGTAGTACTGGAAATTTGCTTTCTAGATGTTTTTTGGGTCGCTGAATCCGAATTTGTAACTTCCCACCAAAATTTCACCCGGCAACCCCCCAAAAAATTGATTTTTTGAAAAAATTTGGTTTTTGAGAAAAGTGGGCGGGAAATGTTCCGAGGCAGCCCCCTCACTCACCGTTTATCCTACCTCATAATGTCATACATCCTATTTGTTGAAAATTTTGTCTAGTTTCTGAATTTCGTAATGCTTTTCCCCTAAAACAATAAGAAATTTAAGTTAAAAACAAGTATTTGGGGGGGGGGGGGAGTTCGGGGTGGAAATTTTTGGGGAAAAGTTAAAAATTCGGATTCAGCGACCCAAAAAACTTAAAGTAAACCTTATAGAGAAAGTTCGGAGGAAAGATAGGAGGGCTAATGTAAACGTGTTAGGCTGCGTACACACTATCCAGCATCTTGCAGTCACCTTTCGGCACGTTTGTTCCCTGTTGTCGGGTTATTTGATGGCTAATGGGTTTTGTATGACAAGGATAGGAAGTTGCAGGACGGAAGTGGACGCAAATCCACGTTGACAGTTTTACGACTGTTGTTTGGGGAGAAAATCGCATAGAAAAAGTATCACTCCCTTTGTCAATTCGATACAGTTCCTGATTTTTTACTTTCCAATCCACTTAAAAAGGTTGCAATTATTTGGCAATGTAAAATAAGCAGAAAATAGCTTCACATTTTCGCCAAGTGAAACGGGGGTGTTTTTTGTTCTTACAATGAAAAAAAGAGAGATACCATATTTTATGGAAGAAACGCCGCGGCGTTTACGAATTTAAAAGTTAATTTTTTTTTCCAAGTGTGGCGTTTACGATTTTTTTTTCAAATACCAACTGAGTTTCCTTAATTTAAAAATTCATAAAAGTATTTAAAATCGGATTTAAATATTTTAAATAAAACTTCAGCCATCTTAAGATATTAAAAAGAGGCATCCTACACTGCTCAGAAAACTTTGATTAAAGTTAGGTCAATATGACGCTGCCGACAAAAATAGCGTCCCGATTGATGCGGCGATTACGATATTTTTAAGCTTATTCCGGCCAATTTGAGGAGTGCGGCGTTTCTTCCATAAAATACGGTGCACAAACTATTATTAATGTATTTTTAATAAATATTCAGTAAAATTACATCAAAATTTTAGTATTATATTTATTACGGATGTGGGTTTACTTTCATGTGACATTTTACTGTTTGTAATTGCTAAGAGATTAAAATTGACAATTTTTGTTATGGGTCTAATATTTAATTTTGTAGAACAGTTTTTCTCAAAAATTTCAATTATTTTTAAATATATACTTTCAAAAATTTCTTAAAATTCTTCCTAAATTCGCTTGTCAACAACGCGAAGCTTTCCGAGACAGTTACTAATACATTTCTAAACGTAAATGTAGAAAACTGGCTTGTGAAGCGATTTGAAATTGAATAGCTTTTACTTTTTTTAATAAATAAATTACGTGTAGCGTTTAAAGCGATTCTGGTCACGTAACGACATTTTTTTTTCTTCGTGTCACATCCTAAAATTCGGGCCCACTTGGACAGTATTTTCAGAAAGATCTCTTGTGTTTACCAAAAAATGGAAAACGTCTGTCGATTACATTGTTTATGAATCGCAACACCTGCTCATTTCATGAAATTCCGAACATTTTTTTTTTTTTTAATCTGTCAAAAATAGCCCCTTTGATGACAGCCTTAATCAGTACTTTTAATAAAGGATTTTTTAAACAGTACGTTTTTATGAGCATAAATTTTAAAAAACTGTGTTCTTTTAAGAGAAAATTTATGATTAAATTTTGGTTATGAAATTAGTATATATATATATATATATATATATATATATATATACATACATACACATACAGTCAAACCTCGTTAACATGAACACGCTTAACGTGAATTACTTTTAACATGAATTGTTTTCAGTCCCTTGTAAAAACGAATACAAAGATTTGATACTGATAACATGAATTACTGATAACATGAACAAAATTTTGATTCCCCTTGAGGTTCATGTTAAGAGGTTCGACTGTATATATATACACAAATATATATCATCATCCATCATCATCATCAACCATTTTCAATCCACTGCTGGATGTAGGTCTCCCCCAGATTTTTCCAATGTTTTCTGTCTAGTGCTTTAATCATCCAATTTACACCGGCTACTTTTCTGATTTCATCACTCCATCTTACTTGAGGTCGTCTTCTTGGCCGTTTTACATCTCTGGGATACCACTGTAGAGTGCTTGTGCTCCATCTATTGCCTTGTCTTCTTGCAATGTGCCCAGCCCATTTCCATTTTAGCCGTTTAATTCTTTCAATGATGTCAAAAATTTTCGTCTGACTTCTTATCCAGGTTATTATTTTTCTGTCTCTTCTAGTTATACCTAGCATACATCTTTCCGTACTTATCTGTGTTGTTTGTAATCTTTGTACCATCCGTTTTGTTAGCGTCCATGTTCCTGTTCCATAAGTTAGCACAGGCAAAATGCTACTCTTTAGAATAATATTGTTCTTCCCAAAAGAACTCCATGCATTTCTTATTCTTCTATTGATTTCATTCATGATACTATTATCCGATATATATATCTATTTATATAAAATCCAAGTCTCTGTGTGTCCCTCACTATTCCGGTAGGACCGCCTCATTGAAATGAGTAATTGTTGAAAAATATTAATGCAGGGTTACCACAGTAGCGCCAAATGTTAGCCAACCTGGCGATAGCTGGCTAATTTGGCGAAATTCCCATTTAAAACCATTAATCTTTCATCATGGAGGTCACCGAAATTTAATTTAAACTCCACTCTCTTAAGATATTTTTTCGAAATCTATGGGTGAGAATTTAAAGTACATCTTTACATCTTCCTCCCGATGCTACTAATAAAATAAACGCCAATAGACAACGGTGTACTGTGTGAGCTCCCAACTGCGCGATTTTAATGTGCTTTAGGTACTTTTCCAGTATAGGTGCCTTGGTGAAAAAGGAAATTTAGTAACATATTTTCCGGGAACCTGTTCACTGTTTCATTTTATATACACACACATTTTTTTCGATATTTATACGATTTATTTAACATAAAAAAGCCGTTTCTCTAATTTTATACAGAAACAGATGTAATTTGTAAATAAAAACATCAATAATATACATATAAAACAAACAAAAACGCTCAACATTTGTTTTCATAGCTGTTTATATGATTTGACAACAAATCTCGATATTTTTCCGTTATACGGACACCATGCCAAAATGTATGCTAATACGCCAATTATTTCAAAATGCTAAAAGATATTTGTAATTTTATGCCAGCAGTTTAATAAGAGTTTTATTTTATTGCTTTATTTTATATCAGTTATTTGTTCGCTTATTTTAAGTATATATTTGTGATTTGATGAAATAGTTCGTAAAAGTCTGGAATTTTCAAATGTTATATTTTTTAAATGCTCACTTTAGTATCGACAATGGTTTTTCTTTTATTTTTCAAATGCTTCAATTCACGATTTTGCGCCAACTATTACGCTTGGCGACAATGGTGTCCGCATAACGGAAAAGTACCCAAATCTCACTTTCTGATGCCCAAATTACACCAAGCTTTTAAAAAAAAATGCCAAAGCCCCTACAGTGGAAAAGTACCAAACTGTCTATTATTTTGCGCTATACGTGTTATAGTGTGTACTATATGCAAAGGGAGTGGAGCGAAGAGTTTAAACATTAAATATTAAAGTTTCGGCACAGATGTCATATACGCGCCCCATATTGGCGCGATTTTTTTCTGACGCCAATGTCATATACAGAACGGTACTTAACTGGCGACAAAGTGTCGTAATTTTGCTTGATATGGTAATCCGGATGTTGTTGTTTATTCTGTTGATGTTTTCGCCAAACAGGCGTCGGAAAAAAATCGCGCCAATATATCATAACGTATATGACAACTGTGCCAAAGTTTCTATAAAGCAGTAAAAGGCTAAAAAATTAAGAATAAAATAAATGCAAAATAAGACTAAAGAAGAAAGAAAAATCATGCGTTAAGCATAGAATATGAAACACTTTCCAACACATCCTAAATGCTTTAACAAAACTTCGTTATTTAGGGAAATAAGGTAAATAAGATAATGTTACTTCTTTGATATCCCGTCGATCAATTTCGCGAAATTATATAAATCGCCAAATCAATAGTAAAACATTAATAAAAATACAAATAAAACGTCGAATTAATGGTTTTATTGGCCATTATTGGCATTTAATTAATTAATTAATGGCGACCATTATTGGCAATTAATCTTACAATTTGGCGCCAGTAATTTGGTCGACGGGATAACTAAGAAGACCAAAATAACTAAGTAAACATTTTAGAAAACGCATAAAAAAAATTAAAAATTGATTTCAGCAGTTACCGTCCATAACCAATAGTACCGTTATTACATGCCACTTTTTAGCTAAAATTTAATTTAAACTACTCTTAAAACTACTGAAATCACATTTCCAGATATTATCATACATAGACGGTTATGTATCCAATTCTTTGCGTGACCATGTACATCATTTTATCTATATTCTACAAACATTTCTTAGGAAACTAAATGCAGTTCAGCGTAAAAATGCATTACTCCTTTAAAAACCACCTTTAAGCAATTTACTCTCATACTCAGTAACCCTTACGAATTCTTTTGTGTAGCCCTGCATATGAACTGTAACATTTATACACACAGTATAGTATGCATAAATGTAGTGAAACATAAAAGCGCACATCATAATTAAAAATGCATTTCTAGCAATCATTGCTTATGTACAATACTTCGGAGAAAAGTTTCTTGGCGAGAAAGAAGTTTGCCAACGTATTTTCTGGCAACCTATTTACTGCTTCATACTCACAAGCAATTTTTTCCATATGTATACAATTTGGCACAGATGTCATATCTGTCATATGATGACAGACGTCATATGATGTCATCATAGATGTCATATCGCCCCATATTGGCGCGATTTTTTTCCGACGCCAATTTGGCGAAAACATCAACAGCATAAACAATATTCGGGTTACCATTACAAGCAAAATAACGACACTTTGGCGCCAGTTAAGTACCCGATGCGTATATGACATCAGCGTCAAAAAAAAAAAAAAAAAAAAAAAAATCACGCCAATATGGGCGTACATGACATCTGTGCCGACAATTTAATATAAAAAAAGCTATTTACCCATTTTTATAAAGAAACAGAAGTAATTTTGGCACAGATGTCATATTCGCCCCATATTGGCGCGATTTTTTTCTGACGCCAATGTCATATACACACCAGGTACTCAACTCTCGCCAAAGTGTCAGATGCCAATTTGGCAGAAATCTCGCTTTCGAATAGCAGTTACTTATATATTTTTCAATTATTTGCTATCATTTTGAAAAGGAAATAACTATAAATAAATAAAAGTTTGAATAACTATAGAACAAAGCAGTTTATATAATTAAAAAACAGAAAATAAAAGTAAATAAACAATTTATTAATAAATAAAAAACAATAGCCGGGTTACCATAGCAGGCAAAATAACACCATTTTGGCGCCAGTTAGGTATCCCGGTTCGTATCTGAAATCTGTGCCGTAATTTGTATATAAAAAAATTAGGAACAGATGTCATATTCGCCCCATATTGGCGCGATTTTTTTCTGACGCCAAATCATATAGACAAAGGGTACTTAACTTGCGCCAAAGTGTCGTTATTTTGCTTGATGTGGTAACCCGGATTATGCTGTTTATGCTGTTGATGTTTTCGCCAAATTGGCAACCGAAAAAAATCGCGCCAATATGGGGCGAATATGACATCTGTACCAAAAATTATATATATTTAGAAACGATTTTTAGAACAGATGTCATATTCGCCCCCATATTGGCGCGATTTTTTTCTGTCGCCAATATCATATAGGCAACAGGTACTTAACTTGCGTCAAAGTGTCGTTATTTTGTTTGATGTGGTAACCCAGATTATGTTGTTTATGCTGTTGATGTTTTCGCCAAATTGGCAACCGAAAAAAATCGCGCCAATATGGGGCGAATATGACATCTGTACTCGATTTTTTTATGCATATAAGTGCATATATAATCAAAGATAAAAGTTCATTAGATTTGTTTTCATAGCTGTTTATGTATTTTCGCAACATATCTCACTTTCTGATGCCCGAATCGCGCCAAGCTTTTTTTAAAAATGCGCTATAATGGAAAAGTATTTAAATAAATAATTAACAGAAATAACAAATTATACAAACTAAAACTTTTTATTTCGAGATCAAAGCATTGTTTTTAATTTCGATTAAAAATACATATATCCTTGGATAACTTCAATTGAAATTAGTTTCACAGCTTAATATCTCATTCCATAAACCTAAACAAACACAAGTGATTCATTCATCTTGAAACGTCAAAAATATTAAATCATTGAGGTAATCATTCACAAAGTAAGTTCTCCAACAATCAATTGGCAATATTCTAATGACGTCATAGTAGGTAAAATGGTGGCGGTATCGTTTGTTTATGGTTTGTAATCACAAAGATTTAATTTTGCAATGTCTCTTAGTTACATTATTTTATTGTCATATTTATAAACTCTGAACAAAAGCCTATTTTTTCATTATTTAGTTATTAAAGACGGAAAAAAATCATAAATGCATGATTTGAAAATTTTAAATAATTTTCTTTCTTAATACTAAAAAATAACATCGGGAAGTAACAGCGGGTTTAAGTTAAATAAGTTTAACTGTTTAATTCTGTTGTAATATTCAAAATAACTGTATTTATTAGATTTCAGTACTCCACATCAGGGCCCGATTAAACTTTGAAGTTAGAGGAATTACAATGTCATTTCAAAAACTTTCTTTTGGAGAAGCTTTTCTAAATTCCATATATACATGGAAATTCTTCAGTGTTAGAAATATTATTCTTAGGACTGACATAACACGAGAACGGCCTGCAATTTTACACAAGTTTTCGAAAGCTACTTTATATCAGAAATTTTACTAAAAACTGGTTATTTTTTTGTTATAGCGGCCCACACTATTGGGATTATGACAAGTTGCAGCCAATTTCGCCAACGTCGTAACTAAGATCGTGAAGCACACACATATAACACTATATAATACCATTTCATGAAATCGTATACGATAATTTAATAGTTTTTAACCTTACTTCAAGTGTGTTATTTATTCATTTTTAAGGCTCAACAATCTAAATTGTCCAATATATGAATTTAAAAAAAATGTAAACAAAGATTGAATAGACATGACCGCAAAAAGCCTCAAATCTGCATAACACTTGGAACCAAACTGTGCAGATTAGTGGTCTTCTACCGTACACAGTTTTTCATAAATGTGTTTCGTTCTTAAAGTGTGTTATTTTCATCTATCACTGCGGAACAAGCGAAAAAACTCATATTCTTGCACATGAGTTGTATATATCTTTATATCTAAATTTCCGTCATTTTTGACGGGCTACCTTTCTAGTATATATATATTTGTGATTTCAAATTTATTATATATATATATATATATATATATATATATATATACACACACACAAATATACATACACACACACACACACACATACATATATATATATATATATATATAAAGAATTTCCATTTTATACTACATGTTTGTCATCTTTCTTGGTATTTATTTAATATCATTTCAACAAAATCATCTCACTGCTGTTAATAAGTTATCAATTTTACAGTTACAATATCCTGCTAAATTTATTAAATTAATTATTGTAATTGGAATAGATGATGATTTGTAATTATATTATGACTATATTTTATCTTTCAAATTTCTATGCTGCTTATGCGCAAGTGTATTAATGATCACTATTTGTCATTTTATTTTCATTTAGAATCGCAAGAATTCTTTCTGAAACGCAATTTCTTTTTAATGATATCTTTTATATATTTCATAAATATATAATTTCTGTTAGCTAAATGTTTTGCGACGTTAGCAAACTATTTTTTAAATAATTTTTTAATGCGCTGGGTTTATTGATGCATTTGCGCAAAAAATTAGTGTGTTATCATAAGATTTCTACTATTGTAATTTCTTGATACCTAATTCTAAGAATTTCCATTTGATACTACATGTTTGTCATCTTTCTTGGTATTTATTTAATATCATTTTAACAAAATCATCTCACTGCTGTTGATAAGTTATCAATTTTACAGTTACAATTTGCTGCTAAATTTATTAAATTAATTATTGTAATTGGAATAGATGATGATTTGTAATTATATTAATATATATGTGCTGGCTAATTGGTGGATTTTGCTTAATTAATATTACATGTATAGGGTTCCATCTGTATTTTGTATAATGATACAGTTATAATTTGCTGCTAAATTTATTAAATTAATTATTGTAATAGGAATATATGACGATTTGTAATTATATTATGGCTATATATATACATACATATACATACATGTGTATATATATATATATATATATAATTGAGAAAATATATATTTAAGTATTGCGCGGCAGCGCAATACTACATGTATATTATATTACATGTAATTTATATTACATGTATAGGGTTCCATCTGTATTTTGTATAATGTTACAGTTATAATTTGCTGCTAAATTTATTAAATTAATTATTGTAATTGGAATAGATGATGATTTGTAATTATATTAATATATATGTGCTGGCTAATTGGTGGATTTTGCTTAATTAATATTACATGTATAGGGTTCCATCTGTATTTTGTATAATGATACAGTTATAATTTGCTGCTAAATTTATTAAATTAATTATTGTAATAGGAATATATGACGATTTGTAATTATATTATGGCTATATATATACATACATATACATACATGTGTATATATATATATATATATATAATTGAGAAAATATATATTTAAGTATTGCGCGGCAGCGCAATACTACATGTATATTATATTACATGTAATTTATATTACATGTATAGGCAGTGGTGTAGTCCTGGAAAAAAAAGTGGGGGGACGCTCACAATTTCGAACATTAAGGTCTGTATCACTCATAGGCAAACTTTATTTTGAATCTTGCTTTTCATTTTCAATGGAAGAGAAAAGTAATTGGAAATTTAAATTAAAAATGTAAACTTAAACTCATTTAATTAAAGTTTCTTTATCTGTTAGACATTAAAAAAAAAGTTTGCTATAGTTTAAAACCTTATTTCATGACTGAAATTTTTTAGAATAGAAGCCGTAATTCAGTAACACTAATTCAAACAACGAAATTTTTATTAGAATTTGTTTTGCGTTATTTATTTTGGAAATATAGTTATAAAATAACTGCTTTCTACTGAGAATATTGAAAATTATTGCATTTTTACTTTATATTCAGATATAGTGTAAGATATTTACTGTAATTATGCCAAGGAAAAATAAGACTATGAAATTTTGGTATATCTTTACTTTTTGAAGCCTCTTGAATCCATTTTGCCTATTTTTACAACACAATTCTCTATGTATATGTGCGTATACATGTGTGTATGTTGGTATTTCCTTTCAGACTCAAAGTCTGTTTTTTCGCCCAGTCAATATGTGTGTGTGTTTGAACACGAAAGCGTTCAAACGGTGTTTTCGACTGAGCTCAAATTTTGCAAGTAGTATGTTATACATGACGAATAGACTATTTAATATTCCGAGACTATATGCCGCTGGGCAAACTCTAATTTTGGAGAAATTCGGCACGTTTTTCGCATCAGATCATTTAAAAACCATTTTTTGACCAGACGTAACAAATAAGTACTGTTTAGTGAGAAAAAGTTTTCAAAAAATGTGATCAAGGCTAAAGATAATCGATAAATAATTTTTATTGACCCGAAGAATACGTTTAGTACTCAAATTCTGGCCCAAATCGGATTTTTTAAAGAATATGAATTTTAAAGAGGTGAAATAAATAAATACCCTACTACAGAACATTTCTGAAAATTGCGTTCTGTCAAGATTCCTGTAAAAAAACTTGTGATAGAAACTTTAAATTAGTAACTAGGTTACTTCTAATGCGTAAATGCAATACTTGATTTTTTCCCCCTTCAAACATAAGAATTTTCACGGTGTGAAATACAAGAACACTCTAAAATTTCAGTTTCATCACGATTTCTGAAGAAACTTAAAACATAGCACTTATCGATATTTTCAAGACTGACATGCTTGCTTAAAACGGTTTTTTTTTTTTTTAATTCAAATTTTGAAAAAGGTGAATTGACCGGTAAATCCTCTAAAATCGTCTCATCACGATTTATCTGAAGCTGATTTTACAAGAAACTTGAAAATAAATATAGTGGTAACTATTAACTCGTAGATGCTCACGACGGATGGATTTTAAAAATTTCGAAATTTTAAGTGATAGAATGAGCTGAAAAACCTTCTAAAATTGCTATTCTTCTTAAACTGACAGAGCTAGAAACTTTAAATGTGACATAGAAGTTATTTTTAACGAGTAGATATTCTGTTTGAAAGAAGGAGATAGGATTAAATTTTGAATGTGTGAATCGGTGCAATGAATGTTATACCACATTATTAACAGGAATAAAATATATTCTAATTACACATTTATTTGAACTGATGGCATTCTATAAAGGATTTAAAGATCAAAAATTTTTTTAAGATAGTTTTTTGAAGTAGAGTTTCTATAGCAAATAACACTTATATTTATACCAGATGAGTTATTTAAGAAGCACTTTCCTAATATATTTTTTTGAAGTTAATAAAATAAAAGTGTTTCAAATTAATTTCTTTTATTTATTAAATATTTAAGTAAAAGTTAAAAATCGGTTTAAACAACAGCAATATATTAAAATAGCAATTAAAGCCTTTGTGCAGGAATATTGAAATGCAGTAAACCAACGTTTAAAATGCACAAATAATGCGTGAAAAAGCAGCAAACAGCTGTTTCGAATCTACAGCGAGATTCTTCTTCAGTGCAAGAGAGGGAAAAAAAAGGAACAGCGTGCTAGAAAAGCAAGGCTGAGCAAAATGATAGACAGAGACGCGCTGCCTTATAATTAAACTCCATAATTTTAAGCCGCATGGTCACATGATGGTTTCTTTTGATGTTAAATTATTATTTACAAACGTTCCGGTTGAGGGGGCTTTGGATTGCCTCAAGAACAGGCTTTGTGAATTCCATTTCTCTTATTTTGAAATCGAGGAACTTATCCTTCTCACTCGCGCTTGCTTGTCACAAAATACTTTTGTTTTCAATGGTAATTTCTTCCGCATGATTGATGGTTTGGCTATGGGTAATCCTCTTAGTCCAATTTTATGCGATATTTATATGCACTATTTTGAGGTCAAACTTTTTGAAATTTTAAAATTCCCGTTCTATGTTCGTTATGTTGATGATGTTTATGTCCTGGTTGAAATAAATTCGGATATTAATCATATTCTCTCTATTATGAATTCCATTGATCCCTGCATTCAATTTACCTTTGAAATTGAGACCAATAACTGTCTTTCTTTCCTCGATGTCCTTGTTATTCGTTGTGATAATGGCTTTCAGACTACCGTCTTTCGTAAACCTTTTGCTGTCAGTCTTCCACCTCACAGGCATTCTTCTCATCCCCCTAACCAGAAATTCGCTGCTTTCAATACTTTTGTTTTTCGGGCTACCAATGTTTGTTCCACCCCTCAGTTACTTAGTGCTGAACTTAATTACCTCAAAGCTATTGCTGTTGATCGTGGTTATTCCTCTAATATTATTGATTCTATTTATAAGAAATTGACGAAATCCGTCCATTCTGAAAAGCATTCTAATTCCAACTCTAACACTTCAGTTGTGTTATCATTTTTTCCTAAAATCAGTCAGCAAGTTGCTAAAATCTTAAGAAGGTTTGATTTTAATGTTATTTTTTCTCCTGTTAATAAAATCACTTTTTCAAATCTCAAACACCCCATTGATCGCCTAGATAACTGGGGTATTTACCAAATCTCTTGCCAATGTGGCCTTTCTTACATTGGCCAGACTAAACGTGCTCTTAGATTTCGTTTAAAAGAGCATGATGGTTATGTTAAAAATCAGGAGCTCAAACGTTCTTCTATTGCTCAACATTCTTGGTTTTCTCAACATAGGTTCGATTTTTCCTCAGCCACCATTGTCCAAAAATGTTCTTCTAACCTTGATCTTGATTTTTGGGAAGCTTACCACATCATTAAAAATTCTCACTCTTTAGTCAATGACTTATCTAGTACTCCAGATTTTCCAAGTATTTGGAAAGCATTAATTTAATTTCCTCTTTTTTGGTTTCATTTTCTCTCCTTTTCCGGTAGATGTCGCTACTTGTCCACCCAGTCGTTTCCACTGCTTCTTTCTCATTGGTTGTTTCTGGCGCTTTCGCTACCCGCATAGGGTATATAAGGCAGCGCGTCTCTGTCTATCATTTTGCTCAGCCTTGCTTTTTCTAGCACGCTGTTCCTTTTTTTCCCTCTCTTGCACTGAAGAAGAATCTCGCTGTAGATTCGAAACAGCTGTTTGCTGCTTTTTCACGCATTATTTGTGCATTTTAAACGTTGGTTTACTGCATTTCAACAGCAATATATTTAACTTTGTCACAGTTTAATTATATGAATTATGTTTCCTTTCTTAGAGAACTTTTCAGAAATACTTGCTCTCACAAAATTTCTCAACTCTATATAATTTTCTAGATTTCGTGTCAGTAGCCATTCTATGATTTTCCATTTTCCAAATTCTGAGTAAGCCTGTGGTTTTTGCTTAGATAATGGTGAAAACCGTTAATGATTAGCATTAGACGATTAAACAGATTAGTCATTAAAATTAAATTATAAATTAAAAGTGCCTGATTTTGTTACTAAAAATACAAAATTGCTATCAAAGTCTGGCAATGTTTTAGACGAAGTCTTTAAGTTTTAGCTAAGGTCGGCCTGTGCAGTGTGTTCGAAAAAATTTAAATACGCTTTACTTTCTTACTTGCTGAAGATAAGTAGGCAATGTAAATTGCAAAAACATTTAAAACGAGGTAGGGAATTGGCAGAGGAGAGAGGGACGGTGACTATATAATAATAAATTAGAAAAGCTATGCGATATTACAAGAAAGAGGTAACGGACGGAAGGTAATAAGCATATGCAGTTGACCTTAAATAAAAGATAATCGATGCTCTCAATAATATTAGTGTCAAAGAAATCTAAAATATTTACAAATGGGTTTTTAAAAGAGCTCCAATTTTTAGAGCTGACGGAAAACACTTAGAGAATGCTTAGCTAGTTATTAATTTTTTTAATTATGTTTCTAAATTTTAAAACTACATTGTCTCTTTACATGATCGCTGTTCGAGGAGCTTTTTATTTAAACATTCTTGCACTGAATTTTTCTTTTTTTTTCTACTTGTTAATATTTAATTTCGTTCTGAAAATGCTATCACCATTATGTATATTCACTGCTGGAATAATATTTAAGTGGTTCAAAAAAGTTATATAAGTCAATTTCCTTTCTTCATTTTTTAATTTATTTTAAAGATTAGGTAAGTAATTTTTTAATGAATTTGTTGCAGCAAAAATAAAATTTTTCGGACTGACAAATTTTTAATAGAAGAGTCGAATAAAAGTATTAAAAATTGTACGCATTTTTTTTTTTAATTAACGAGATTATTATTTCACTGTCATAATATTTCAATATTATTTTATTATCTTATTTTAAACAGTTTTATAATTTGCATTACCTACGAGTACTTATCTCCAACAGGTAAAGAATTAAAGTGTGTGTCAATCTTTAACGCCGTATACCAGCCAATATATTAATTACTCACAAATGTATGTAAATTAATTTTAGAGCAATAATGTGTGAGGGAAAAGTATGTGTAGCATTTCTTATCAAAAATAAAATTTCGTTCAGTTTAAACACACATCAAGCAATAATAGCTTATAAATGATGGTAATTAATTCATTCGAATTATTTGGAGCAGTCATATATAGAAATTAATAATCATATGCACATCACATAACGCACTAAAATTTAAATCAGCTGCAAAAACGCATTTCAAGAAATATCCGGCCAGAGATGGTTGTGTGTTCTAATTTTTTTGTGTGATTCTGTATGCTAATATCATTTACATCAGTTAATTAATGTTTTATTAAAATATAAAAAAATACACAAAATGCATAATGCGGAGCTCCCAAAATTAACCAGGTAAATAACAGGGTCTTTATTTCGTGCCCTTTCCGTCCTAAAGTTCCCTTTTTAGAAAAATGTACCCTTTGGTCCACTTAGTCCTTTTTCGGTGACTGAAAAAAAAAAAAAATTACTAATGCGGAAAAATCATCGCCAAACGCAAAAAAGGCTAAAAATCGTTAAAAGTTCAAAAATCGTAGAGGACAAAATTTATTATAGTGAGCTAAAGCATTCTAACCGAAATCCTTTCACGAATGTAAAAATTCGCCACGGAATGCGGAAAAACGTTAAACTGATTTAAAATCGGATTAAAAATCACTAAAAATTCAAAAATCGCAGAGGACAAAATTTTCTATATTAAACTATCAGAAAATTGAAACCGAATGACAAAAAAATCGCCGAAAAACACAACAAACTGAAAAATTTTATAAAAAATTAGCAAAAAATTAAAAAATCACGGTACGAATTCTGAAAAACTTATTAAAAAGATGATAAAACATATTAACATATAAACTGCACTAAAAGATTGGAAGAAGATTCCTTTTACGAATGTCAAAAAATTGTCACAGAACGCGAAACCCCCCTAAAAGTCGCATAACAAATTGCGAAAGATTCAGAAATCGCTGTGCGAATTCCGAATAAACTTTATTGAAAAGAGGACAACATTTACTATAATGGATCTAAAAAATTTAAACAGGATTCCTTTTACTAATGTGGAAAAATCACCGTGAAATTGCTAAAGAATTGCTAAAAATTCAAAAAATCGCAGAAGACAAAATTTACTATAGTAGGTTTTTACCTTGTTACCGGAATTCTTCCATAAATGTCAAAAAATTGCCGTGGAATAAAAAAAAGTTAAAAATCGGAAAAAATTCACATCTGAAGACGCAATCGCGAAAGACCAAAATCTATTAGCCTAAGAGCTAGCAACGTTTTCGTCACCTGATTTTATCAAGGCTCATTTTCCTATATGTTCTTCCGTTTTATGGTGTAGTACGTTTGCGGACGGTCTGGCTGTCGGAAGACGTTGCGTTTACCTGTGGCAGAAGGGGTTATGCAGGTCAAAAAACTTCAAGATGACGTCATTTTATCAAGGCTCATTTTTCTATATGTTCTTCCGTTTTATGGTGTAGTACGTTTGCGGACGGTCTGGCTGGCGGGAGACGTTGCGTTTACCTGCGTGAGAAGGGGTTATGCAGGTCAAAATTACGTCATTTTATCAAGGCTCATTTTTCTATATGTTCTTCCGTTTTATGGTGTAGTACGTATGCGAGCGGTCTGGCTGGCAGGAGACGTTGCGTTTACCTGCGGGAGAAGGGGTTATGATGGTCAAAAAACTTCAAAATTACGTCATTTTAGCATGATTTTTGTTTATAACATCTGTTTCTTCTAACTATTTGTGATATTAATCCATAATTGCCAGATGTTGCCAGTGTTGTTAAGACCCTGCCAGATCCACATTTATAGGTAACATATTACTCTTTGGCTATCAGACAATCTATAATTAATTTGCAAGACACAAATTCGGTTGCAAAGTTAGTGCCAGACGGCTTTAAATATGGCAACGAAATGCTATTTCAAATAGGGCACATGTTGTAACGAATTTCAAATGTCAGTTTCACTATATTTAAAATATAACTTCATTAATGTCTATTTCAAACAATTTTGCCAATAAAGCGTAATATGAAAGAACTCTCTTTTTGTTTTCGCGTAAACAATATACTGATGCTATACACACCATTTGCAATAGTAAAATACTACATTGAACCTAAAAAAAAATACACAAAATTATGTCGCAATTCAAGAAAACTTATGGAAGTTTACTGAATAGGCGAACCAGCACGGTAAACCCTTTTCAACTTTGTTTAAAAGTATTAAAAATCGATACCTTATTTCTAAAATAGTTAATTTATTGGTGTCTTCATTATAAAAAAAAGAAGAAAAAATTGGGCGGAAAGTCCGCGTCCTCCAGCGTCTCTAGCGTCCCCCTTGAAAATAAAAAGTAAGGGGACGCTCGAGATAAAATAAAAAAGTGAGGGGACGCCGTCCCCCCGCGTCCCCCCTCGACTACACCACTGTGTATAGGGTTCCATCTGTATTTTGTATAATGTTACAGTTATAATTTGCTGCTAAATTTATTAAATTAATTATTGTAATTGGAATAGATGATGATTTGTAATTATATTAATATATATGTGCTGGCTAATTGGTGGATTTTGCTTAATTAATATTACATGTATAGGGTTCCATCTGTATTTTGTATAATGATACAGTTATAATTTGCTGCTAAATTTATTAAATTAATTATTGTAATAGGAATATATGACGATTTGTAATTATATTATGGCTATATATATACATACATATACATACATGTGTATATATATATATATATATATAATTGAGAAAATATATATTTAAGTATTGCGCGGCAGCGCAATACTACATGTATATTATATTACATGTAATTTATATTACATGTATAGGGTTCCATCTGTATTTTGTATAATGTTACAGTTATAATTTGCTGCTAAATTTATTAAATTAATTATTGTAATAGGAATATATGATGATTTGTAATTATATTATGGCTATATATATATATATATATATATATATATATATATATATACATATATATATAATTGAGAAAATATATATCTAGACACACGGCAGTGTGTCAGCCAAGTTCGCCTGACATAGCCGTGTGTTATTTACACGAACCATTTCAAGCTGTTTTCGTCAAATTTCAATGCTCTACTACTGAAAATCTATGAGACCTACATACTTGTTATACGAAATGTGTAGTAAGGCCACCCTAATTACCTAAAATCCAAAATTTTATAAATAACGCATAATTAGTTTCCGAGATAATGACATTTGAAAATGTCTGATAATCGATAATTTTACCACTGACTGACTGACTGACTGACTCACTCATCAAAAAGATCTTGTATATCTACTGCAGCGACATACTTCAAATTTGGTGCGAAGTTCGTTTACACTATAAAACTAAGGAAAAAAATAAAAAAATTGTGAAAATCGATGAATTACCTACCTGGGGGTGCCCATTTTTACTTTAACATTACGTCTATTAGGCGAAATTTTAGTTTGCCGTAGGAGGGGACGCTGTTCTGTCGCCAAATACCGCCAAGTTTCTCGCCAACATGGCGATATACCGCCAAATTTGGCGACCAAAATTAGTCGCCAAAAGTGACGCCACCTTAGCGATATCTCTAATATTTCGCCAAATTCCCATAGACTTCCATTGTAAACCTATCTGCTTACTGGGGGTTTATCTAGGTTTACTAGCTTACAGAAAATCAACAAATTGAGATATTCTGTCTGTCACAGAGCCCGTTCTCAGAAACTATACTCGTTGGAGGCTTGAAATTTTGCATACTTATAGCTGAACACCACACATCATACGAAAAATTATAAAATTTTGAAAAAGTCGTACATTTAACCCTTTGGACTCCCACATGTGTATTTTAAACAATTCTTTCTATGTGAGCCTCTAACTAGGTTGGAGGCGTGAAATTTTGCGTACTTATAGCTGAACACCTCACATCAAAGGACAGTCTATAAAATTTTGAAAAAGTCGTACATTTAACCCTTTGCGCTCCCACATGTGCATTTTAAACAATTCTTTCTAAGTGAGCACTAATTAGGTTGGAGGGGTGAAATTTTGCATTCTTATAGCTGAACACCTCACAACAAACGAGAAATCATAAAATTTTGAAAAAGTCGAACATTTAACCCTTTGGGCTCCCCCATGTGCATTTTAAACAATTCTTTCAAAGTGAGTCCCTAATTAGGTTGGAGGCGTGAAATTTTGCATACTTATAGCTGAACACCTCACATCAAACGACAAATCATAAAATTTTCAAAAAGTCGTACATTTAACCCTTTGGGCTCCCACATGTGTATTTTAAACAATTCTTTCTAAGTGAGCCCTAATTAGGTTGGAGGGGTGAAATTTTGCATTCTTATAGCTGAACACCTCACAACAAACGAAAAATCATAAAATTTTGAAAAAGTCGAACATTTAACCCTTTGGGCTCCCCCATGTGCATTTCAAACAATTCTTTCAAAGTGAGTCTCTAATTAGGTTGGAGGCGTGAAATTTTGCATACTTATAGCTGAATACCTCACATCAAACGACAAATCATAAAATTTTCAAAAAGTCGTACATTTAACCCTTTGGGCTCCCACATGTGTATTTTAAACAATTCTTTCAAAGTGAGTCTCTAATTAGGTTGGAGGCGTGAAATTTTGCATACTTATAGCTGAACATCTCACATCAAACGACAAATCATAAAATTTTCAAAAAGTCGTACATTTAACCCTTTGGGCTCCCACATGTGTATTTTAAACAATTCTTTCTAAGTGAGCCCCTATTTAGGTTGGAGGCGTGAAATTTTGCATACTTATAGCTGAACACCTCACATCAAATGACAAACCATAAAATTTTGAAAAAGTCGTACATTTAGCCCTTCGGGCTCTCACATGTGTATTTTAAACAATATTTTCTAAGTGAGCCCTAATTAGGTTGGAGGCGTGAAAATTTGCATACTTATAGCTGAACACCATCATGCGACAAATCATAAAATTTTGAAAAAGTCGTACATTTAACCCTTTGGGCTTCCACATGCGTATTTTAAGCAATTCTTTCTAACTGAGCCCCTTATTTAATTGCAGACTTGAAATTTTGCATACCTTTAGCAGAACACTTGAGGCCAGGCGACGAATCATAAAATCTTGAAAAAGTCTTACGCTTAACCCTTTGAACTACCACATATGTATTTTAAGCAATTCTATTTAAGGGAGCCCCTAATTAAGTTGGAGACATGACTTTTTGCATACGTATAGCTGAATAACTCGGACCACACGACAAATCATAAAATTTTCAAAAAGTCTTATATTATTTACTCCTCCGGGTTCTAACTTGTGTATTTTAAGCAATTTTTCTAACCTCCACCCTTTTCACCCGGGGAGCACTTTTCTAACTTTTGCCGACACCCCTTTGACCATTCTTTCATATTATGCACCATAGCCTTACATATTTTAGTTCCACTTTTTACCGCCAGGTGCGCCTACTTATCTCGGTGCTATGGGCTCAATCCCCTCGACTAATATATCTACGGATAGTATGTAAAACAGAGATTCGTTCGGATAAAGGTTTGTTTAGAATAGAGTGCGCCCCTGGTTGCGAAATGTGGAACTAAGATTTTTCAAAAGGATAAAGTGTTTTGAAAGGAATATTAAACGAAACCCTCTGTGCGATCTGCGATCACACTTACCCACTTGTTATTTTCAAAATCATCAGAGAAAAAGATATTTAGTTAATTAAATTTGAAAATCCAGGGAGGGGCAATATCCTTCCTCTGCATTGCCTCTTTGCCGGCACCCATGGATGAATGATACATAGTGTGGCATAAGCACATAACTTTATTTTTCACTTTCAGTACAAAAAAGCAGGCCCAGCAATAGGATATTTAATTGGAAAATTTAATAGGAAAATTTAATATAGGAATTTAATAGGAATTGTTGTTTCAGAAACAATAAAAGTTTCGAATCAATACATTTCGTCTCAAAACATGCATTCAATGCAGCAGTATTAAAATATAGATTTCTGCCGCAAACTGACAGCTAAATAGTTTGTTGCAGGAAATTTAATTTATAATTGAATGTTGCTTGGTGAATAAAATAGTCACATGTAAACACATTAAAAAGCATTAAGTAAAGTGTCTAAATATATTGTAAGTTTACAAAAAGTAATGATATCTAACAAAAACATAGCTGTGAAAAAAAGGGAGCCAAGTTCTGTAAAGACAATGGCAAGAAAAGAAGTGATATCTAAATGGGTGCCAAGTTCAAATAAAATTCACTCAAACTTACCTACTGAAGTATTATAGCATTTTTTAAATTGTTTAGAAATAAAAATTATTGATAGCATATTAATAATAAATCTAGAACTTGGCAAGTTTTTGATAAATGTTATGCCTATCAATTTCATGTCTTAATAAAATGGTGATGTTAATATTAATTTCAATGATATTACAAAAAAATATATATATATTATTATAATAAAATGACTCATGTTAAAGATTTGATAAACCAATAAATACACAGATTCACTCCCGCTCGTCTTTGGTTATCACTCTAGCACCCACCTCCAGAAACCTCAATGCAAACAGACGAAGATGCCTGACAAAGAGACAGATATACTTACGCTTGTTCTTGGTCATCACTCTAGAGACTGCACCCCTTTAACCCTTTCAGGGGCAAATAACTTTTATTCGTGAAATGCTGAAATGATTGAATCACACCAGAATTTACAAAAAAAATTTATTTCAAAATGGGTAAAAGCTTCTTTTCACGTATTTAATAAAATTAAACTTTTTAGTCCTGAATTCTTGTATCAATGTGGAATTTTGCAGTTAAATTAGGTGGGATATATTTTATCCCACCGCCCTTCAAGGTGAAGGAGCTCACTCAAATTAAGGCTTCCAATCATGAAATAACAAGATTTGATATGATAATGTCATTATTAAAATTAAATGACTCGTAAGTAAAAACTTGCCAAGTTCTAGATTTATTATTAATATGCTATCAATAATTTTTATTTCTAAACAATTTAAAAAATGCTATAATACTTCAGTAGGTAAGTTTGAGTGAATTTTATTTGAACTTGGCACCCATTTAGATATCACTTCTTTTCTTGCCATTGTCTTTACAGAACTTGGCTCCCTTTTTTTCACAGCTATGTTTTTGTTAGATTTATTTATTTCCAGTGTCACTTCTCAATGTTAATTTAACATGGAAAATCCTATGGAGATCATAAATTTTTTCATTTTTTCTTCCCACCTTTTTGTCCCTGATGCCATTCATTTTTTATTCTTTACTAATTCTAATGATATTATAAATTTAAAGTGTAAAAACGTTTGCCTGACGCCAGGGTCAAAACAAATGATAAAATGCTTTTGCATATGCGTGAATTATAACCCAGAGAGAAACATGGGCCAATTTTTTTTGCATTATTCAAATATTTTTCTTAATAATTGCAGTTTTCGCTTTTTTCATTGAAAATCAACGGACATTTTTCATAGAAAATGTAACATTTTTACTTCATTGTTACAAAAATTTCAAAAGCCGTAACAATAATTTATTTCTTTTTAGTTGAAAGATTTTCATGTAAAAAATTAAACTGAGCTAGTTTTTTTTTTTTTTTTTTTTAATTAAAAAGGTGAATATGGCGTCATAGTGGAAATAATAAGGGTTATTTTCAGAATAAGTTTTTTGCTTTGGTCAAGTTTATATTTTAGTAAAAAGTTTCTAATGAATAGCTATTTTTACGCAGGTAGCGAACTTAGTGGGGAATTACATAACTTACATTTTAAAATGTATTTTTTTCCGAGATGAGAACTATTTATACCCCAAGTTAAACTTAGGTAATAATTTTCAGATGTGTTTACATCACCCCTTGGGTGAGTATAAGGTTTAAAAATTTAAGTAAAACATTTATTTTTTTATTTTTTACTGAATCACAGCTATAATATTGTTATATATTAGCAGTAAGGATTGAAAAAAAATTTGCATTTACATTCAAAGCGTTCCTGAGTGGGAAATAGGGTATCAAAATTTAAGTTAAGTTAATTTTTTATGCTTTTATTATAGATTTTTTACGTCCAGATTGGAAGTTTTTGCCCAAACTACCGCAATCTGCATTACTACAGTGGTGAAACATTTGAATTACACATTGGTAAACTACATCCCATATTGTTATGCAATACCGCATACATCAAAGCCTGATGATGATACTCTCTATTAATTTTGAAATGCATTCGTCTGAGTGCTGTAGTTATTAAAAAACTAGACATATTAAACAAAAACATAATTTGAAGAACAAATTAAAAAAAAAAAAATTTATTTCCTACATTGTTTAAGCCCAAGAAGGGACAGATATTAAGTTATTTCATTCAATTAGTTCTACATTTAATGTTAAATTTTTGTAACAAATTAGTTAAGCCAATTGAAGATTTTAAAAAAATATATATATATACAATATGATACTTAAAACGCCCTAAAAAGTGAGATTCCGTTCAAATGAAATCGAAATAAATCTTAGACTTTTTTAAGTTTTGTATTTTGCATGCATCTTATCATTTTATTCAGAATTGTCATAAACATAATACAAAATCTGCAATACAAATATTTCCAATTAAAAATGGAAGAAGTCGAAGATTTATTTCGATTTCATTTGAACGGAATCTCATTTTTTAAGGTGTTTTAAGTATCATATTGTATGATTTTTTTTTTTTTTTTTTAACCTCCGGTCCGGTATGCTATTTCTTTCTCCCAGCTTATTTTGTGTCCAAAAAATAACGTTAGCTTATCAAGGCTAGCTGTAAAACAAATCATTACGATTAAATACTCTTTAGCAATTTTTTAAACTTCTAAGCATCGCACACTTTTAGTTCTTATACCGTCGTATTGGAAAAAAAAAAGGTTCTTTTAAATGCACTTTGTTTGAAAACTGTATCTCCATGTGTTTTTGAAATATTATTATTATTATTATTATTATTATTATTATTATTATTATTATTATTTTGTAGTTTTTGGAGCCATTTGTTTAATATTGGCAACGGCATTTTATCCATTTCTGTAGAAAGCAAAGGAAAAATAGTTTTAAAATATTAATTATATATTTTTGTTGCCATTTTCTCATAACAACCGAAAGAAAATGTAATTAAAATACATGCTATTTTGAAAAAAAATATAAACGAATGATTTCTGTTAAAACAATGGAGCTATTATATACTATATTTAATTGTAAGTATCGATGAATCATTAGATAGCCGTTTTTTTTTGTTTTTTTTCTATTTTCTTGAATGACGATATCTTTTTGCTGCATTTGTGCATTATTTCGCGATAGTGATGTACTATGCATGCTTTACTGTCGGTGTGTGAAATTCTTAAGCGGATGCGAATGACGTCATTTTACATGAAATAAAACGTGTGCTTCAAGTCTTAAAATTTAAATATGTTTTGTACTGCAGTAGAGTCCCGCTTAACCGAGTTCTTTTCTTGTGATGGACTGGTGGCTTCTATTACTATGAAACAGCCATTATAAACGAAGTGTTAGGTGAAGATGAAAGAGCAGCCGTAAAAAACAATTATGGCCATTTCTTCCCCCCCCCCCCCATTCTGACCAGAAAATCAGAGTTCTAACTTTTTAAGGCTGCTTTTCATCTTCACCTAACACTTCATTTATAATGGCTGTTTCATAATAATAGAAGCCATCAGTCCATCAGAAGAAAATGAAGTAATGGAAATGCCGGAGGCGACACTAAATTCTGATAAAGCAGAATTCCTGTTCTCTAGTTTTTTTTTTTTTTATTTATTTTTTTTTTTTTTAAATCTTCAATTGGCTTAACTAATTTGTTACAAAAAATTAACATTAAATGTAGAACTAATTGAATAAAATAACTTAATATCTCTCCCTTCTCAGTCTTAAAGAATGTAATAAATAAATTTTGTTTTTTTTTTTAATTTATTCTTCAAATTATGTTTTTGTTTAATATATATATATAATTGAATTGAGAATAACAGAAAATAATAAATAATAAAAAGCACCTAAAGTACATTTATTACATTGGCGTTTAAACGCCAAATCTAGCAATCGGTTGTTCTTGTCATTTCTGTCGGGAGCTACTCCTTAGTTCAAAGATAAAATTTATGGGTTTTTCTAGATGGTCTTTTGCAGGATAATCAAAACGCAGCTTTAGTGGTTGAGTGGAATTGCGCAGCTTAGTCCACGCAGCACTGCGGCGCATGTTCCGAGGCAGATCCCCCCTTCCCCTTCATCCTAAGTCATAATGTCATATATCTAATTTGTTGCAAATTTTGTCTACTTTCTTAATTTCTAGCTACTTTTCCCCTAAAACAATAAAAAATTGATTTTTTTAATAAAAAACTTTTTTGGGGGCTTTTTACCAAAATTGGGGGGTGTTGCCGGGGGAAATTTTGGTGGGAAGTTATAAATTCGGATTTAGCGACCCAAAAAACATCTAGAAGGCCGATTTCCAGTACTACCATTAATTTTGCTAGGTAGAGTCCCTATACGGTCTCTATTGCCTGGACTAATAGCTCATTGAGTTTCTCAGTATCTGGAGGTCTTTATAAGTACGCTGTTACTTTTTCACCGAAATATTTGTCTCGCTTTTCCTATAATGTGTCACATGATTTTATGTTAGTGATCCTTCATTACACCTATTTTTCCTAGGGAATGGTGAAGGTTCAAGTTTTTAATTTTTCCTTTTTAATTAAAAAATCTATAAATTTTGACTCTCGTCAAGTAAAGATTTTAGACGTGCATATAGCAAGTTTTAAAAAATACTCTATAAATTTTCTGTAAGAGAAAAATATTTTTTAAAGAAAATAATGCATAAATAATTCCTATTTAAAAATGCTCCATGCGATTTTTAAATGGTTTAAAATGAATGATTACTTTAATATACGCTCAACGCCTAAAAATAACCAACTTTGTGTATTTCTTTTATATGTATCAATTATTGCTAAAATTACAGCATTTTTTACGCATGTTGTGCAAGATTTTTCTATTTTTGTCCTGGATATTGCCATTTGATGGCGCTAACTTGAGTAATTAATCTTTCTGTTTCAAACGAATACCCGTTTATTTAGAAAATAAAACTATTAAGGTGTTTGTAAAATATCAAAATGATTGAAGAAAAATTAGTTCCCATGGACATTTTAGCCCCTGGCTACAGGTGATATTTTAAAACTGCGTAAAATTAATAAAAGACGTGATTCGATTAAAATCACACTCAGGCTGATTTGAGGTGAATAAAGATAATCTATCAAAGGGGAAATTAAAATCAAATACTGAATTTTGTTGGTTTTTAAATTTTATTGTTATTTTTAATATTTGATTCGTATTCAAAGACCACCATCTCCTTAATGATTGATATTTCTAAATTAATTTTCGCGACATACTCATTATTAATGAAAATAACTTAAAAAAGTATTGAAACGAAAATCTTTACGGCATTAAATTGCATTTCAAAAGTTTCAAATTTTGACAATTGTAGCAATTTTTTTTTTTTTTTATCAAAAGCAAAAATTGCAGGATTTACAAAATCACCTTAATTTCTGTGGACCTCATGCTTAAACCAACTTTAGGAGAAATACATAGAAGCTGTTCGCAATCCAAAGATTGCAATCGGATAATGTTGATAGAGACTAAAACTGCAAACTATAATTAATATGTCAATTTAGCAATGAAGGGAAATAAAGCATCAAAATTCCCTAAAGCAGCAGTCATTATTATTCGTTGATTTTAACTGAAAATATATAATTAAACTTAAGTATCGACCGAAACCGAATTTCGGTAATCTTCTTATTTTCGGCAGAAAACGGAAACGAAAATGTTAAAATTTTTTAAAGTAATTGATACATACATAAATATACATAATTATTAATGAATTATCCGTATTTATTAAATATACATAATTATTAATGAATTATCCGTATTTATTAAACATACATTTTTTATTAATTATACGTATTTATTAAATATACATAATAATTATTAATTAAATATACCTGTCGCCCAAGTTGGCACACTGTGCCTCTGACCAAAATTTTTCATGTTCATACAAAATAAAATGTAATTAATATATCAACTACAGAGAATGATTTTCTAGTTATATGAATTTCATTTAATTAAAAAATGTTTTAGGTATACGTATCTCGATTTATCTTTTATAATGATTTCTGTAAAAGATCATCTGTTATACTCGACGTTTCTCGAAGAGTATTCGAAACATTTCTGCGGTTTCAAACTAACAATTTTCTATTACTGTTAATTTGTAGCTTTTAATGGGCATGGGAAAACCATCTTCAAAGTTTAGTCACATATGCAGTGCTTGCTTTATAATTTGCACTCAAGTCTTCAGTTAGTCAGTCATGACTGATAATTATAAACAATGAAGTTCATAGCAATAAATAAGGAAATTATCATTTAAGCCGATACAGCTCAAATCCATGAATAATGTTGAAAATTTCAGAAGGAAGAAATGAGATTTTTGGAATACAGATAGTTTCGGTTCAGCGGAATTTTCGGCAGCATTTTCGCCGAAACTCAGATTTTCGGCCGAAAACTAAAACTAAATTGAATTTTCGGTCGATTTCTAATTATAATACAATAACGGTAGTTCTTATAAACAAGTCACAATTTTTTCCCTCAAATAACTATAGATAAAAATGCTTAAAATTTTAAATAAGTGCAATGTAAACGATGAAAAATTTCAAGATCTAATATTTAACAATAATATAGTCTTACAAATTGACCCAGTTATTTCGAAGGCACTTCTAGGATCGATTTTGTTTCTAAAAGGCACATTATATCCTGAGATTATCATTGATTATTCAGTTCCATAGAACTTTAATTGAATGAGCCTTATTAAGTAATTTGTTATTCTATAGTCCTTCCCATTTCTGCTCAGATTCTCGTGGGTATTACCTTCGTATTACCGATTTCATTTGTGAAAGCGGAACGAATTGAACTCTGGGGAGCTTCATAGGTGTGAATTAGAGCGGAAAGTATATATTTTAATCATAAAGAATTATTCATTCATGAAGTATTTTGGGATTTATATTTACAGTCTTGACTATCAATTTTCTTGGACAGAATACAGTGAAAATTTTTCAATCAATCTCGAATTATAATACAATAACGTCAGCTCTTATCAACAAGCCACAATTTTGTTTCCTCAAATAACTATAGATAAATATGCCTAAAATTTTAAATAAGTGCATTATAAACAACTAAAAATTTCAAGATCTAATATTTAACAATAATATGGTCTCATAAATTGATGCAGTTATTTCCATTTCTAGGATAGATTTTGTTTCAAAAAGGACATTATACCCTGAGATTATCATTGATTATTCAGTTCCATAGAACTTTAATTGAATGAGCCTTATTAAGTAATTTGTTATTCTATAATTCTTCCCATTTCTGCTCAGATCCTCTTGGGTATTACCTTTGTATTACCGATTTCATTTGTGAAAGCGGAACGAATTGAACTCTGGGGAGCTTCATAAGTGTGAATTAGAGTGGAAAGTATATATTTTAAACATAAAGAATTATTCATTCATGAAGTACTTTGGGATTTATATTTCCAGTTTTGACTATCAATTTTCTTGGATAGAATACAGTGGAAAATTCGTATTGAATCTGCAAAAAGAATTAGCGTAAAATTTACATATACCGTATATACTCGCGCATAAGTCGACTCGTGTATAAGTCGACCCCCTCCAATTCTTAAGCAAAATTTTAAAAAAAAATGAATTTTTGTGTATAAGTCGAACCACATTTCTGGTAGCATGTTGAAAAATTATTTGTAATCGAGGATTAAAAAAATGAATAAATTTTCATTAAATTAGTAAACTTTTTTACGTTTCTAATCAGACATTTTTTTAATTCAACATTCTAAAACTGTATAATTATGAAAAACCGAAAAAGCTTAAACTATTTTGAAACCTATTAATATGTATTCAGTGATAGTTAAAAAGATTATTTTTTTTTTTCAAAAATCTATTCAAACCTTATTTACAAGGGTAACTAACTTTTTAGATTGCTGAAGTATAATACTTCTTTGTATTGTACGACTTTTAGGGGAGATAGCTAGAAGCATTCTCAAGTTGAACTGTTTTTAATAAGGGGATTAAAATGTTGAAAGGAATGCCCTGTATTGAATGGAATTCTGTGAAGAGAAAATGTGTGCAGAACAATTATAGCGACATTATCGTCAGAACAATTATAGGGACATTATTGTTGATCTTTTTTTTTTTTTTGTCGATCACAGGGAAATGACCATTGTCCGCTTTTATCTCTCATGTGATTGCTTAAAAGAATTGATCATTCGCCGATTATCTGCATTTTTTTTAACTACCTTGTGTATAAGTCAACTCCCCAATTTTAACTTCAAACTTTGTCTAAACTTCTTCGACTTATACACGAGTATATAATATATACTCAAGAAAAATGGAACGATATTCCAAAAAACACAGAACGATATTCCAGAAAAACGGAAATTTTTCTGTAATTTATGGGGAAAAATTTCCGTAAACATACGGATTTATGGAATTTATGGGGGGGGGGGGGATTTCCGTTAAAATACGGAAATAGTACTGGCGTCTCGATTGCCAGTAGATTCTCCGTTTTTTTTTTACAATGTACATATCATATACACTGCTGCACAAAACATTTCGAATACTTTACCACTTAATGACGGAAATGAAGTGCGTTTTTAGTGACCTCCAATTTGATTTTCAATTGTGTTATGCATTTTCGAACTGAACTAAAATTTGGTATACAATGGAGTACATATATAAATTTATAGATCATATACATTAAAGAAAAGAAGACGCATATTTTTCCGACTATAGAAGGTAATTGATAACATTGAGTTCTCAAATGTGCTACGCATTTTCCAAATCGTTTACTGAGACATAATTTTTCACCTTATTAAACGATGAAGTTTCGTTACAGTTTGAATGTGTTAGAAAGTGTTTCATAATCTACGCTTAAATTGATTTTGATATTTATCTATTTTCCCAATGATATTTTGACGTTATTCAAAGTGGAAAAAAAGAAATCTGGTATTTGTAATGCAATGTTTCATGCATACAGAGTTTCTACCGCTTTACATTCCTCGAAATTTGAACTGTGGGTATTGACCAACTGTAGACAGGCACTCTATCCATTACACTAGTCAGTCAGTCATACAACGACTCCTTCAGAAAAGCAATGGCACTGGAAGTAGTGACGTCACAGTAGAAGTTCATTGCTTTCCAGAGTTGTCAAGTCTCCGTCTTTTTGTACACCACTATTATTTTATAGAAAATCTTGTTAGGTTTGTCGCTCTCTTTCCTCCCTCGCTGCAGCTCTACTATCTTTAAGTCACAAAACATGGGCCACAGCCTTAGAGATTTCAGAAAAGTCGTGGTTATACCAGTGGGGGCTTAAAGGAATTATAATTATCTGATTCTCTATAAAAAAAATAAATAAATAAATAAATAAATAAATAAAAAAAAACATTCCAAATCCATCTGATAAATGTTAATACAAAATAATGTAGAGGTGAGTAGTATAGGTGCCACTTTAGCGATGAGGTTGAGTTGAGGTTTTTTTTTTTTAGATGTGGAATGGCTTGTTCGTTATTTCAAGGATGGTGGGGGGTGGGGAACACTTGACTTCGTATAAGGTAACGAGGATATTTTTTCCTTTGCTGTTAATTGAGCCTCAAGCTTCATCAACATCCAATGATAAACAACTCAACCTCCTGGCTAAAATGACCCCTATACTACTAAGGTGTATTCAATAATATTTTGAATTCTTAACTAAGATAAAATAGAAGTGAAAGTAACACATGTCGGTGGGGGGGGGGGGGGGGTAAACTTTTGCCTCCTTGCGAAACAAATATGTGAAATGCTTAAATCTGACATACCTAAATCTAAATACAGCATCCAAATTGTTCCAACACATACAATTTTCTCTAGAAACAGTTTTCGAAAAAATATCAAATAATGAAGGACTGTTATAGTAATTTAGAATGCTAGATCGAGATCTCTTTTTCTATTCTGACATACTGTATTAAGTGCAAATGTTTTTCTTTCGAGATTACAAAATCTTCATCTATGTCCAGAGATGCGAACCATCCAGTTTTTGGGTACTACTATTTTCGAATAACAATCTTGTCATTTAATCGCAGGAATTCTGCATTAAAAAAAGATATTCTAGAATAGCGGTAATTAAAAATCCGGAGAGTTGATAGCTCTCATTTAGTGGCAAGCACATCGAATATTAACCGTTGTGAAACAGGTGCAAATGAATACCTGCTGTCTAATCTTAATATTTTTCATGCCTAAATTGCTCATTCATAAAGTGATCCCTAATAGCGACATCTGTAGGTGAAAAATTTTTATTTTGACCCCCTTCTACTAAAAGACTTCTTTGACTAGTCTTGAGGTTTAATTGCTCTCCGATACGCTAATTTGAATGTTCCTTATTGTATTTCATAAGGAATTGAAATTTATGGGATATATGGTAGTAATTAAAAGTTTTCCGGTAAATAATTATTTGGCTGTAATGAATTGAAGGAATGCCCCCCCCCCCGCCCCCGAAGATTTTATGTTTCCTACAATGGTCTAAAAGTGCAAGTACTCCTTACTCCCGAAACTCTGTAATTCCCTGTTCCGGAGCTGCCGATATCCCATCCGCAGAAAAATGTCTGAATTCACTTCTGATATTTAGTTAACGACAACAATTTTATTGTTTTCGAAAGTTATGTTATAATTTTTAATTGTTGTAAATAGTATGCCACGAAAAACATGTATGTTAAATAACAAATTAAAATTTTACACTGCTATAACTATTTTGCTCCTACAAAGACATTATTAAATAAAGACATAACTTAAAATTCCATTCTTAAAATCCATTTTTTTTAATCAGTTATGCATGGCTAACTCCATATGGTACTTATTATGTATGCAGATCTGCAGTTCATTAGCAAGCATTAATTACTTAAATAATCTTTTGTTAATTGAGTAAGGTACTAATGAAGCAGTTTTTTTTAGAAAATTAGATATATATATTTTTTTATACTGAATCAGTTTTTTTAGGTTACATTCCTTCACGTTTTTTAATGTTGTTGTTCAAAATTGAAGTTCAGATTATTTTTTAATTGTTTAAGAACAATGTTCAGGGAAAAGATATTTTTCTTTCCAGAAACTTTTTTTTTAGATCCATATTGATTTCCTTCAATTAATTTTTTACAAGGAAATAATTTTTTTGTGATTTTTCCACGGTTTTATCATTTTTTTTACATGTTAGCTTTTAGACTAATTTTTTTAAGCTATGTGAAAGTGAATGAACTATATTAAAAATCATACGATACTAATTTAGAGACTTACAGATTGTAAACCAAAGCTTATACAGTTGCATTAATTAACTTTTTACGTGAAAACAATGCAGTTATTTTTTTTAACAGAGACCTATTCTTTAATCACAATATTCATTTTTAGACTTTAGAAAAAAACTAGTTTTTAACACTTTCGAAAATAACTTGAAAAATGTTTATGACCGCGGATGTCTGACCTGCATTTTTAAGTTTTTGCATACCATGTTATGCGTATAAATGCTATAGATCATATACAAGGTTACTCAAGAGAATTCGTAAGGGTTACTGAGTATGAGTGTAAATTGTTTAAAGGTGTTTTTTAAATGAGTTACGCATTTTTACGCTCAACTAGATTTAGTATACTAAAAGTTGTTTGTAAAATATAGATTAAATGATATACAGCGCCACGCAAAGAATTGGATACATGGCCGCCTATGGATGATAATTTCTGGAAGTATGAGGAAGTGTGATTTCAGCAGATTTAAGTGTATTTTAGTCTGAATTAAATTTCAGCTGAATAGTGGCATGTATATAAAGGTAGTAGGTAAAATACAGGGCTATACAAAAATATTCAAGAATATTTCCGTCTACGGGCATAAATTGCTGAAGTGAAATTTGAATCTATTATGTGTTTTCTTGCTAAACTAAATTTTCGCATTATATAGTATATATGCTAACCTATAGATCAAATGCAGGGTTGTACAAAAGAATTGGATACATATTTAGCTATGGACAATAATCGCTTAGATCAGTCTTTCAAATGTTTTATACGTAATTTTATACAATTTTAATTAATTTTTCAACTACTTTTTAGCAGTGAAATTACGCTTGAAATTATTGAATATTTAAGAAGTGAATTGTCACATTGCTAGCTAAGCGTAATCCAACAGAATGAAAAATCACACGCCGGGAATCGAACCTGGGCCCCTGGGATAGTGTTTCAGTGCTGTACCTTCTAAGCTACGAGGACGATAGTCAGCTTGGCATTTCTCACACATATATGTTGATAATTCACTTCTTAAATATGTTTTGCACGTTTTCGAAAATGTTTACTTGGGAATATTTTTTAGCTTATTTCCCTAAATAACGAAGTTTTGTTAAAGTAATCTGTAGTGTTAGAAAGTGTTTCATAATATATGCTTAGCGGATGATTTTTTCTTTCTTATTTTGTTATTACATGGGGTTTTATTTTGAAAAATCCCATTGAAATTATAACTATTTTGAGATATATAAAAAACAAAATAATAATAGAAATTACTATTATAAAATTTGTATTAATATGCCATGACAGTTTAAAATAAAACAGTAAAGCTCCACTGAAATAAATTTACAAATAAATGAATCTACTCGTATTTGTAATCGAGATACTAATTGAAGTTTAGCAATCTTTTTCAAATTAATCATTTCCTGTAATGCAATACCCTATTCCATCTTTACTTGTGGCTTCCAACTAATTTAAAACTGTCACGATAGCAGCCAATGTGTAAACATTTCGTGTAATTTATACTAATTCAGCCGTTTTGCTCTATTTATTCATACTCATTTTCTCTCAACTCAACTCTTTATTTCTTTCGTAGCTGGAAGTTACTTCGTTTCCCTAGTTTAAGTGATTCATTTAATACACTCATGTTAATAAATGAAATGCATTTGAAAATTACAATGCGTCAAACTTTTATTATTTAAAAATAAGTATAAAATTAAAAATAGTTCTTTAAAAAGCATACTTTTATAAGCATTCACAATGCAAATAGAGACGACTTAAATTTAGACACATATGTGAATGAAAAAGTATTTCAGAGACTTAAGTGGCTGAATCTGAAAATTAAGACATTATAGATGTCTTAATTTAAGACATATGAGCGTCTTACTATGATCATGGTATAAACGATCCGAGAAAATTCTCAGAAAAATTATCAAATGTCTTATTTTAAGTCGTATTGTTGCTGCCGTTTTCTAGTAGCCACCATGAAGCACTCTAAGCTGCGCATGAGTTTTACATTTATTTTGTTCGAAATTGATTTCCTTATAATTCAACGGAATGTTTGTTTTTATGTAGGCGTAGATTTAAATTAATAATTTATTTTGACTTGTTTCATTTTTTGCGGAATGTTAAGCTCTGTGATTTTAATAACCATCTACTTAATTTATATGTATTTATTATGTACATACATCTGGCTTGTTTGCTTGACGTCAAATGCCCGCTAATACACTGTCGTCGATATAAAGACGGAATAGACACAAGTAAGTAGTGAAGATTACATCCGAGATCTCCACAAACAATGTACAACGGACTTAGTGTTATTTGTATTAATTTATATCAATGATATTGCGTTATTAGTCTTCGTCTTGTCAAAGCTGGCAAAAAAACTTTTATCTGGCGGGTTATGTTTTGATAAAATTTCATTCTTTTAATATAACTAGCCGTATACAAGAAGGGATTTCCTTTTAAATATATGTAAGTCTTCCTCCCTCACTGTGACAGTTTTAAAAAATTAAAATCCAGGAATTTTCCTTATCGACTGCGAAGCATTTCAAGTAAGTTTGATTTTTTGGTTATTTAATTGTTATATTTTACATACATATATATTTGATTTGAAATTAATTCTAATATTGATTTCTTGATTATTTTTAATAAAAAAGTAATTTGAAATTAAAAATGGATATTAGTAAAAAGCTAGAATTTTATATATTTACTTCATAACTAGATTTTGCACTTAAAGTTTCTGTTTTTTTTTTTTTACTTTATTTAAATGCTTCTCATAAAAATAAATAAATATGTAACCCCGTGCAGGATTAATTCTGCTCTTCAATATAATATGAGCGATTTATATATTTGCTACACCGATTGTTTATTTCCAAACGGATAAATTACAAGTGATCAAGTTAAATTATTAATATTCTTTGAATTAAAAAAATCAGCAATTTTCTTTTTTAATGCAAAATTTCGTGGCTCCTTCCTTTTATAAACATCAACAACCTTTCCGATCATTTGACCTACTTTTGAGCAGAGCAGAGCAGAAAATTTCTGAAATAAAACTACGTTCAAATGTTTATCACTTACAAAAAAGGCTATTTTCTGTTAGTGAACCATGATGCAGGGTTTTAAAGACTGAGATTCACAGATAAACACATATGAGCTTTTACAAATTTTGCATACATTATTTCTTTTCAAACAATTTTTTACCAAATGTATGCATTGTGGATTTTTAAAAAAGTGTCCCATATTAGGAAATGTCCATTAACCTCTAAAACGGACTCTACAGAATACCGGACACCTCGATTTAGTGAACCATAATGCAGGGTTACATGTTTTGCAGAGGTACTATTTTAAAGCATGGGCAAACTGGACAGTGTCCTCTACCTTTTCCCTACGATTTTAGGGCCCCCGAATTAGGTAAGTCAATTTTTGTAAGGAATATATCTTAACCCCGTCGGAACGAGCGTCTTTTAAAGAATTTTTAACCCTTAAATGCCTGATTTTTCGAAAATCATTGTAATAATGTTTTTCGGATTTTCATTTTTTAAACAAATCATGGGAAAAATCATATTTTGTTTTAAGTATGGTTTACGGCTAAAAAACAGTTAGTTACTAATCAGCAATACTGGTCTTTAATTGAAAAAATAATTTTCCTTGATAAAATTCTATAATATTAAACACATAAGAATTTTAGGAACTATAATAAGAAATAAATTTTATTTGCTCACTGCAGAACAAAATAGGGTATTTCGAAAGCTTCCAAACAAAACAAAAAGAACAAGTAGCAATAATTGAAAAAATAAATCTATCTTTATTTTTAAAGAGCACAAGTGTTGCCATTTACATGTTAAAAATTGATTTAATAATATTTTCAGAATGTTATTTTATTGGCAACATTAAGCATTATAGCTTCAATATTATTCTAATAGTATTTTAGAGCCTAAATTGGGTATGTTACGAAAAGCAGCACTCGACATTTAAGAGTTAATATTTTATCATCAGTTTTTCAAAACAGAAAATTTTTCCTAATTGAATTGGGAAAATGCTTGGATTAAATAAGACAAAATTTACAATAAAAATTTACTCGTGAGAATAAACAGGGATTCTCAGCACCTTACGGGGCACGCATACCGGTAGGTCGTCCACAAGAGATTAAATCTGTTTCGACATTGTACTGATTAATATTTTGAATTTTTAAAGTAGAATAAGATTAAGAACTAACTGACTAAAAAAAAAAAAAAAATCTAAATACAGTAAAATCTCTCAATCGCGGGCACCCCCGAAATGATGTATTTGCTATTCGAAGGTGTTCGCTTTTCTTATGCAAAAATATATTTAGGTTGAAAAAGGAGAGTTCGCAAAATAAAGTTATCTGCATGAAGATTTTGCAGTAAAATCTTTTTTTCGACACTGCTAAATACAGGACACCACTATTTAGGAAACACATTTTTTATTCGCAACATGCACATACATTTTTCATATACTTTTACCTCAGAAAAGCAGACACCTCCGAATGGCGGGCAAATTCCACGATTCCGGGGTGCCCGCTATTAAAAGGTTTTACTTTATTAAGACAAATATTTTTTTTTGCTGTTTTTAATCTTATTCGAATCTATAAATTCAAAATATTGATTATAATCAGTACAATGTCGAAAAAGATTTCAATTATTAGATTTACAAAAACTGCTTACCAAATTTGGGAGCTCCTAAAATCAGGCTGCGTAGGAGTGGAGGGTGCAGGAGCATGGCCATATATTTTTCTAGGATTCACTGTGGCAAAACATGCTACGTATAATGCTTACAAAATAATGACTACGTATAATGCTTACAAAATAATGGCTACGTATAATGCTTTTTAAAAAATGGTTGCGATTCAGACATTTGAAGTATCTTAAATTCAGACGCAAAAAGTGTCTGAAAAATTTCAGATATCTTAAAATGTCTGAAAATTGAACACTCCGTTTCAAACACTTAAGTGTCTGAATTTCAGACATTTCAATTTACAGTGAATGTTTATCTTTGAAATCACGCCTAATGTTTTGGTTGCGTTTCATGTTTTTTCACAAAAATTTCCTTTACAATTACTTTATTTTTGGCCCCCGGGCAGTGAAGTCGATTATGAAAAATTCTTTGTTTTTTACGGTTAGTAAAAAGCGCAAGCAAATGAATTTCATAAAAAGAAAAAACAAAAAAATGCTCTGTTTCTTTTTTAAGGTATGGCAAAAAGAAAGGGAAAATGTAACACTTTTAAAACTATCTTTAATGATTTCTAAATTAATTTCTCAACGTATAGTCGTAAATTAATTAATATTAAACTATTAATTAATAAAAGTGTATTTATCGTTAAACATTACACTCTTCAATTTTTATTTTTATCTTTTTTTCTTTCAGCCTTTCAAATGTTTCATTGTTGCAGTTTCACAGCCATTTGGCATATTTTGGCAGTCATTCCTTAATGCACCATTAAGTCAATCGTTGTTTTAATTCGTATACAATTGTACGAATTACAGAAAGTATTTTCAGATTTATCGCCGCGCGGTAACGGAAAAAGCCTTAAGGAGGTAGGATACCTTTGAACACGTCGAAAAAGTAAAAAAAAATCACTATGTTCCAATCTTCAAAACTTGTGTAATAAGTCAAAAATAAAAATCCAACTTCTTTTAAATATAAAGCTCACATTTAAATTTATATTTAAATATGTATATATATACTTGTGAATTCATAAATAATTATTGAAATGATAAGTTTAAAAATATATGATAATAAGAGAAAAAATCTTGCGCGCATGATAAAATCCGAAAATATGCATATAAAGAGGAAATTTTGGTAAAAATAAATACATAATAGAGTTACCTTTATACTAAAACCAGAATATTTGTGGAAAATATTGACTAAATTAAAAAATTAACAAAAAATTAAAAAATTTCACTTTTTGAAAAATATTTTCAAAGTACAAGAACAGAAAAAAAATAAAATTTTACATTTTTCCGGTTTTAAGTTGTGGATAATACAGAAATGAATATGTGGTAAAAATTTCTTTTGGTTGTCATGCATAGTTTTTTAGTAACACTGCGCGCAGTATCAAAATTCATAGTTTTGAATAAACGCAACGCAAATTTTAATTATCCTATGTAATCTTAATGTGTAGTCGTAATAAAACTGCTATAATTAGTAAACTAATGGGAATTTTTTAATTCGGTTTTTTGCATATTGTTCAGAAATGATTACGGAATCAATATATGTATTTAAAAAAAAAATTCGAAAGTTTTGATGATTTAAAGGTATCCTACCCCCTTAAAATGTATGTATACGAGTAAATTTATGATTAAGTTCTAAAAATAGTAAAATGTTGTATGGTCATCGATAACGCAACAATAAACGTATTCTTTTTAATTCTGGCGCATCAGGAATTGGGTTAAAAATCGAATACAAAATTCGATATTTACTTCCAAAAACCAGGTTGAGTTAAATAGAAAAGTGTAGCAAGATTAATGATGAAAAAAAAAATTCAAATCAAAACTATCTTCAGTAAAAATTAAATATCAGAAATTACAATAAAGCTGTAAATATTAAATACGCTGTAGAATATTTAAAAATTGTTTTGCCTTACACTAAAATTTATGTGTAATATTTCTGAATGTCAGAGCAATGAAACTGTAAATGGTTCACTAAACATATAAAATTGTGAGTTTAAACCTTTATGTACTGAATTATGAATTGATGAAAATTTTATCTTCTAAAGCATTTTTCAGGAATTTTTAAGACTACATTAGAAGATTTACATAATCGTTTAATAAATTTTAGAAGTATTTTAGAAGGATTGAAGGATTTAGAAGAATTAATTAAATTTGAATTTATAGGGATTTTGTGCACTATTTATAACCCCAATCAAATCTTTTATTTTAAATATTTTTCTTAGCATTTTGTAGAATTAGAAAATGTACGAATATAATGTTCTTGCAATAGAAATATAGAAATATTTCCAAATTCTAAAATTCCCCCCCCCCCCCCAACGCCAAGTAAGCTATAAAGATGAAAAGGCAAAAGAAATCATCCTTTTAAAAATATTTTTGTTTTGTGTAACCCATAATGCCTTTGGAAAAAGATAAAGTAATACATCTATAACTCATTCTAAACTGTATTACTACTAATCGATGTATTAAATGAGTTTTATAACAAGTTATTTTAATGGTACTTATAAATATCGTCAGTAAATAAAGGGTTAAATTAGAAAAATTTCATGTGAAACCCAATCCATTTCATGCCAAATCTACTTTTCAAAACATTTTTCATTTTAAAATTCAGAATTATTTCAATAAATGTTTAAATTAACAATTAATAATCGTTTAATTTCTCAAAATAAAATTTATGGTACTACATATTACCGGATAATTTTTCTCTCGCTGAACAGGGTTTACACCAAACCTTATTTCAAAAGATGTAGTTAAAGAAAAAATTGAGGCAATAATTTCAAGATGAAAATCCAGATACATTCAAAGTTCATCTGTAAAAAAAAAAATCCCTGCCGGCCCGGCCTACAGGCGGAGGTAGATTTCGAAGTTAAGTATACTAATTTCACCAACAAAAACTAAACCATGATTAGAGATAAACCCACTTTGACAATTTTATCTGGCCATTTTTGACGAGTTTTTATTTCATTTTTATATAATAGAATCATCCGAATCATGTTAAGGCGGTTTTCCCAGTAGGATATTATTTTTCGTTTCAAATACAATCGCTTCGGAAAATTCTGTTCAAAATGTCCTCTTTGACATCATTTTTTGAAATATATTCTGCCTCTATCAAAAAATTGATCATTACGGTACATTATATAGTTTCTGAATAAGAGAATCTACCAATTGGAAGCGCTTGAGAGCAAAAACGAATTTAAAAATGAGAAAGAAAATAAGCAGTTTGGATTTGAATACACCCTTAATAAGATGATTCTTTTCCTCAACCGCTATGTATTTTTAATTTGTTTTTTCTGTAAGAATCGGTCCTATCAAAAGCTTGTCAATATAAATGTTGTAGACAATATTAAGAAGATATATGATAAATTCATGCGGATTTTATACTTCGTAAATTGGCGGAGTTATGGATTTTTTTTCTTCTCCAACCCCCCTTTTTTTGTTTTAATTTTTTTTTTTTTTTTTTGGGCTACGAATTGGTCCTATCAAAAACTTGTGAATATAAAAGTTGTAGATAATATTAAGGAGATTCATAATAAAATTAATTGGATTTGATATCTTGAAAATTGACGAAGTTATGATTTTTTTTCTCCCCAAAACCCTATTTTTTGCGCCCCTTGAGCCCATTTTTAATTTTATCAAAAATCTGTGTTACATAAATTTTTGGCCCTATTTTTAGAAGTACTATAAACTTTAAACTGATTTGATATGTACAAAAATTAAGAAGTTATGGGTTTTTTTCGGTTTTCACAAAACCCCTCCCTATTTCCATTCCCTTTGTCCGATTTTGCCCATTCACGAACTTGACCGAGATTTTATGCCCTTTAATTTTATGTATCAGTTTGGAAGAGATTTGTGCAGAATTGTGGAATTCATCGTGTCCAAAAGAAAGTGATATATATATATATATATATATATAGATAGATAGATAGATAGATAGATAGATAGATAGATAGATACATAGATAGATAGATACATGGATAGATAGATAGATAGATAGATAGATAGATAGATAGATAAAGATTTTTACTGAGGGTGGTTTTGGGTTCTAGGGGTCATGATCGGTGTAGATCTGCAAAAAATTTTCAGAAATTCCTACATAGGGGAAAATGTAATAGGTAGTATTTCATACGAATCTACCTAAAAAAACAACTAAAGTACCCGGCGTTGCCCGGAATTTTAAGAATGTTTGTTTTTAAAAAGGAATTTCAAAATTTAACATACACAATAATAATAATAATAATAATAATAATAATAATAATAATAATAATAATGATAATAATGATAATAAACAGTCGAAGTGTTGTACACATGAATCAAATGATCCCCCCCCCCCCAAAAAAAAAAAAAAATATATATATATATATATATATATATTTATATAACAGACGCAAAATAATATGTATAAATGAACTTATTTCCATTCATCATTGGAGTAAAAATGTTAAAATACGCCAATATTTCCATAATCGAGTTTTTATCATGCTTCAATAGATTTTCTCACACTTACATGATGTTATATATTCACCACATCCTTTATATTTCCAATATGTCGTAATATTCCACTTTTTTATTCGTGAAATTAATTAAATATGTATAATTTTTCACATGGAAATGATAAAACAGAAAAATTATGACGTAACATCAACTTTTGTTTTTAATTCGTCAAACTATTTATTTTATTTTCATTTTCCACGTGGAAATCTTGCAGTAGAAAAGTTATGATGTCATTTTCCCTTTGTGTAAATTCGTCAAACCGTTTATTTCATTTTTTCACGTGGAAATCTTGCAATAGAAAAGTAATTGTGGTAAGAATTTTATTGTGGATTTTTAATTGTTGGCAACAGCTATAACAAAAAATGTTTAAATTTGACTAGAAATTGCTGTTAATTATGGTTTTTTATTAATTAAAAATTAACTATAAGTTATTTCGATTCCGGATTACTTTTGTTGCCTTGGCCGTGTTTTAATACACATGTACGTAACATTTAACAATTCTGGCTTCTAAACTGCGGATTTGAATAGCATTACAGACAGACAGAGAGACAATTTTTCATTTTTATATGATAGATAAACTTTTCAAGTATACGTGATCCACGGTTACAGAAAATTCTATGTTATGAGCAACTCGTGACCATAAAATAACTTTTTCAATTTTTGGAGGAAGCTGTAGCTAAAACTTATTAAGGAAGGGGATGAAATTTAATTTTGCGACTACTTAGTCAGTGGGAAAATTAATTCTCCAGAACCAAACATTTTTTAGCATACAAAATTGTCAATAAGAAAAAGTCTGGTGCTAAAAAAAAAAAAAAAAAAAAAAAAAAAAAAAAAAAAAATCAAACAAATGCTTCCAATAAAAGCAAATACATTTGATTTTACAGACTCGTACATGTGTGACAGAAAAGGTACTAGTTTTACTCATAAAAGGATATTAAATTAATACTATATGAACCATATTATTCACCATGGAATAAATTTATTTTAATGGTGCACAGTTAGACAATGTTTCACTGTGTACTAATAATCCAAGTCTAACTGTTCACCACATCGATTTTAGATAGATTTCGTAAGAAATACTACCTATTACATTCACTCCTATGTTGGAATTTCTTAAAAATGTTTGCAGATCTACACTGATCATGACTCCTAGAACCCAAAACCACCCCCAGTTAAAAACTTTATCTATCTATCTATATCACCTTTTTATGGACACGATAACTTTCATAATTCTGAACAAATCTCTTGCAAACTGACACATAAAATCAATGGGCAGAAAAACGTTCGTTAATGGGCAAAATCGGAACAATTGGGTGGAAAAAGGGAGGGGTTTTGTGAAAACAGAAAAAAAATTAACCTCTTAATTATTATACATATTGAATCAGTTTAAAGTTATTATTACTTCTGGGAAAAGGAACGAAAATTTAGGTACCACAGATTTTTGATAAAATAAAAAATGGACTTAAGGGGCGACAAAAATAGGGTTCTTGGGGAAAAAAATTCATAACTTCGTCAATTCTCAAGATATCAAATCCAATTAATTTTATTATAAATCTGTTTTAATATTATCTACAATTTTATATTGACAAGTTTTTGATAAGACCAACTCTTACTGCAAAAATAAATAAATAAATAAATAAATAAAAACGAAAACAAATAAAAAATTAAATTAAAAAAATCAAAAAACCCGACTGCGTAAAAAGCGAACTAATTAATTATTTCTCATCAATGTGAAACTATTTTTTTTATATATTACATATCTATTTTTTTATTATTTACTTGTATTAATGACTTTTAAGTTGCATTTAATTGTTAGTTCCTATCTATAAGCACTGTTTTGATGAGGCCTATAGATGTCTATGATGTTTAGAGTTGCAGTAAAGCTAGAGATTCTACCTACACAACTTCCAGGTTGTGTGATATTTAAACGGAGCTTCTGACTGTAAAATAGTCAATGAAACATCGTCTTCATTTTGAAAGACCTATCCAATGGTATGTCACTCAATATGGTGCGTAATTTTTTTTTCCGTCTCTACCGCAATTTTGAATTTATAAAAACAAAACCATCGGACGATTAAGACGAATCGATAGAGACCTCATTCATTAAAATCCATCCAGCCGTTGGGATGTTTCCAGGATATAAAGAAATCCACATACCCAGATACGCGTGAAATACATAACCCCTTTTTTCAGTCTGGTAAAAAAGGAGGTTGAAGAAGAAAAAAATTCATAACTTCCCCAATTCACAAGATATCAAATCCGTATTTATTTATTATAAATCTTCTTAATATTATCTACAACTTTTATGTTGACAAGGTTTTGATAGGGCCAATTCTTACAGAAAAAACAAATTAATAATACTTGCCGGTTGAATATAACTATCGTATTAAGGTGTACTCAAATCCAAACTGCTTATTTTAAGACTCATTTTTAAATTTAATTTTGATCTGAAGCACATCCAATTGGCAAGTTCGCTTATTTGGGAACTACATAATGTGCCGTACAGGTTGATTTTTGAAAAAAGCAGACTATATTTCAAAAAATGCTGTCAAAGAACCCGCATTGCATTGAACTATATTTTGAACCGAATTTCCTAAAATGATAGTGATGAAAACGAAAAATATGGCCGTTCTGAGAAAATAATTTTTAATAAATCAATTTCTAATTAGGTGAACGCAAAATAAAAAAAAAAAACACGTCGCTTATAAATCTCTTCGAAAATCACGTCAACAAGTTTCATGTTTTTTCTTTTAAAAATGAGTCTGAAAATGTGTCAGAAAATTTAGAGTTGTTGAGCGTGGAAAAATATTTTTTTACTACCGCCTTAATATGATTCTGCTAAAACCAGCTCTTACAGAAAAATAAAATTAAAAACTCGTCAAAAGGGGCCAGAAAAAAAATTGTTAAAGTGGGTTTACCTCTAATCTTGATTTAGTTTTTATTGGTGAAATCAGTACTTAACTTCAAAATCAACCTGCGAGTGTAGGCTGAGCCGGCAGGAATTTTTTTTTCTTTAAATAGTTATTATACTGTTTCCGAGTTCTTTGTTTGAGCAAAATCCGTGGTATTAGGTGGTGAAATAGAAAAGCATATGTACAATATTCAAACTATAATGCCGCATACAGATAGATTTAAAAGGATATTTTAAGAAAGCGAAATGAGTATATTTGAGATTTAAAACAAAAACAAAAAAAAAAACTTTCTTTTCGTAGCTTCTTAACTAAAAACATCCACACTTCTAATATGAATGGCAAATGTTTGAAATAAAGTGAACAGTCTAAAGTCTAGTACATTTATTTCAGGTGAATAAAGTTTTAAATAAAGTGAACAGTCTAACGTCTAGTAGTTTTATTTCAGGTGAATAAAGTTTTAAATAAATTGAACAGTCTAACGACTAGTAGTTTTATTTCAGGTGAATAACGTTTTAAATAAAGTGAACAGTCTAGCGTCTCGTAGTGTCATTTCAAGTGAAGTCTGCATCTGCAGCATCTTCCCCTAAATCTCCTTCTGTCGCATTAATTTGATAATCGCCATTCTCTAGACTTCAATATCTTAAATGAATAAATTAAAATATCGACATGATATTGAAAATAATTAAACCATTGAGTTTGTGAAATGGCATTAAAAATTTGTTTTAATTATTTTGATATATATAATATTAATTATTCATAATTCGTATTATTTAATTTATTTGAAAATAAACACCCTGAGCTCCTCCTACATATGTAATATATATTTATTCCTGTGCCACTGCACGAGTTTTTGTAAAGTAAAATTCGAAACCTTTAAAAAAAATTTTTAAAAGCTTCTGAAACTGATTTTTGTATTTGTTAATTGAAATACAAGGTATAATGAAATCGATTTCATTTGTGATTTACAGTAATAAGATAGAAACATCGTACATTGCTTTTACTGAAATTATTTTACTGAAATTTTTAATGTTTAGAGAAATGATGATGAAATTCTGCAGATAAGCATGTAAATAAAAAGTACAAAAATGAAGGATAATGCTTTTTGTATACCATGATGATTAATATAAGAAAAATTTATCTACATTTTATTTTAGTTCTTGCATACAAATTTCTTTTTAATGTGTAACATATTTTATAAAACCTGAAATCCATTAAAAATTGAAGAAAGACCATTATATATAGATCGCAATTTACATCATAATGTTCAATATTTATCATTTCTGCTTTATAAGAAAAAAAGCAGCGAAATTCAAAGTTAAATTAATGGAAAATATTTCATGGCATTTTTCCGTTGTTTGCTTTTAGAAAAAATGTTTTTTTTACACCATAAAATTATATTCAGTACGTTTTATCATTACTAAGCATAGCTTTAAATTCTATAATATTCGAAGTATATGTTAAAATCGTTTTACTTGAATTCTGTAAAATTCAATAAATGAAAATTCTGTTAATGAAAGTTCTGACTTATTTGATTTTTTTTTCTCCATTGTAAAATAATAATAATAATAAACAATTAAATTTAAAAAATCAAAAAACCCGACTGCGCAAAAAGCGAACTAATTAATTATTTTTCATGAATGTGAAACTATATTTTTTTTTCAATTCCTACTATTAGCTCACACTCTCACTATATATATCGTATTCAAATTTTCATTCGTTAATAAAATACTTATTATTCATCCAATCAAGCTCAAATAAATTTTTTTAAACTTGTAGTGGATGACACTTGATGTTAATCCAGTTTTTTTTCAAATATTAATTCATTAGTTAAATTAAATTAATTAATTTTCAATAATCGAGAGAGCCTTCTTCTAGATCAAGGTATTTTAAGACCGAGAGAGCCTTCTTCTTGATCAAGACATTTTAAGCACCACTCAAGAAGAAAGAAGAATGGGATAAAAAAAATTCTCTTATTGACCTAATTAGGAATTGACTTAAAATATTTTTTTATATTACTTGTTTATATTACTTACTTATTTTTTTATTTATTTACTTGTATTGATGACTTTTAAGTTGTGTTTAATTGTTAGTTCCTATCTATAAACACTGTTGTGATGAGGTCTATAGATGTCTATGATGGTTAGAGTTGCAGTAAAGCTAGATATCCTACATACAAAACTTCCAGGTTGTATAATATTTTAACGGAGCTTCTGACTGTAAAATAGTCAATGAAACATCGTCTTCATTTTGAAAGACCTATCCAATAATATGCCACTCAATAGGGTGTGTACATTTTTTTTGTCTCTACCGCCATTTTGTATTTTACGGCCGCCATTTTGAATTTATAAATACAAAACCTATCCTATAACCATTGGGCCGTTAAGACGAATCGATAGAGACCTCATTCATTAAAATCCATCCAGCCGTTGGTATGTTTCGAGGGTATAGAAAAATCCACATACCTAGATACGCGTGAAACACATAACCCTTCTTTTAATTTTCGGGTAATAATAATAATAACTGTAGTGTTTTTATTTAGGTTACAAATCTGTAGATGACATCCTACACCACCCATTTAAAAGAAACTACTTCTTATTAGGTGCGTTCGTAATTATATAAATACGTAACACTTGTAGTCGTCGTTCGGTCCGTATATCTGTCCGTCCGTCCGCATATAACAGAGTAAAAACTACCCAACCGAAAGGTCTGAAATTTTAAGTATACAATTGTTGCAAAATTTTGCCGAGTCATTTCAAATTTTATGAAAATCGAATGTATAGTCTAATTACAGTGACAGTCAATAGTTTCCCATTACATTGCGGCCAATAGGATAAAAATATTTCAAGCTCATTTTAATGATGTGCCTTTCGAACAGAATTAAATTAATATGTAGTTGAGACCGGGGCAAGATGACTATGTTAACAATTTTTGTTGTTTATTAATTTATTTTTAAGTATAGTAAAATTAATTTTACATGAACTGTTAGAGTATTCCTTTGTAGTATGAAATATATTACCATTTAAATTTACAAATAAAAAAAATAAAGGATAATTTTATTTTTTCATAACATTAACAAATCGTCATCTTGCGCCAGTACTGGGGCAAGATGACAACACTGAAAAAGGTTGAACATATTTTATCTTTTGAATATGTTACATGGTTTAACAAATGATAACTGTGTTTTTACATATTACAAAGTATCAAACTAAGCATAATGCATTGTAATGTAATTTTGAAGTATTTAGTTGTGCAGTTAACAATAGCCGCAAATAAAAATGCCATTTTCATAACTGGAATATTCCTCATGCAACCACTCTTGGCATTTACAGCACTGGATCCATTCTTCTGTTGGTGGGTCGCAATATTCCTCGTCACAACCAGGACATCTGAAAACACCATCCTTTGAAGTTGATGCAACTGGACTGTGTTTGGCCTGGATCAGACTTAGGCCAGGATAGACTTGGGCCTACAGGAACTAGTTTGAGTTTTTTTACTCCTTTTTAGTTTCACGAGCTACTTTTCTCTGTTTTTTAAAACGTTCCTGATCTTTCTTCTGTTTTTCCTTTTGTTCTAACATTTCTTTGATGGGTGCGCTTGTAAGAATGCTTGAGCTTAGTGTTTTGCTTTTTATTTTTTTCTCACATTGTGTTGCTTTAGGAAATTGTTTGAAATCTTCTTTGGTGCGTCGGAATCAGCATTTGCCATAAGTTCTGGTTCTTCTGGAGGGTTTATACGTTGGTTTTCTACTACCAGGGTCTAAGGATGACGAGCTCGTCATCTTGCCCCGGACTGCCTGTTTAAAAATATTCGTTTTCATTGCCATGAAGGAAGACGACTAATTCACATTTATTCATGGTAATAGGTAGTATTTAAACTATGTTACTCATAAATATTTAAGAGAAACGATGTATCTTACCTGTATCTGTAGCAGAGCTTATTTACACATGCATAAAAGCTATAACGTGGCAGCGGTAAACAATCAAAGCTTCAAAACTAACACAAAAATGGCGATTTGAGCGTCTCTATACTAAGATTTAACAAACGGTCGATAGGAAAGCCAATAGTGTCCGGTTGATGCTGCCCCCTAGTGGAAAACGGGAAAATTAAGACATTCGTCATCTTGCCCTGCTCTTCATCTTGGCCCGGTCTCCCCTACTTATGAAGTGAACTAAACTATACATTCAGTACAATTTGCAGTGCAAAACATTTTTATAAAACTATTTGTAGTACGAACGTACCTCATTTGCCACGTTATGTGCAATTTCCAACTTGTATTGTTTTAAAAAGTCTCAGACTATTTTGAATATGCTTGTTCTGTCATGCAAATAAATGTTAAATATATCCATAATTTCAGTGCTAAGCCATCAGATGCTGCTTATTAAGCTTTGAGTTTAATAACTAATTATTAAAATAGTATAATAATAATAATTATTATTATTATTATAATTATAATAATAAATTAAAAATACGCTTCCAAGACTATTTTGATACAGTGTGTATTTTAGTTAATTTCTTAAATTGATATTGATTTTATTATCAAGAAAAAACGAAAGTCTGACTTTTTACTGACAGATTTCAGATTAGTGCTAAAGTACGATCGATACCTTATGGTTAATCTTCCGTACCAAACTGACACCAGTAAGAACAACTGGAAGTTTTTACCACATTTGTAAGAAAATAAATCTACCGAATGTCCTAAAAAGGACTGACTGATTTTAAAATTCAATAACTTGCAAACGGTGACAGATATTTTAAAAATTCTTGCAGGAGGGTTATGCATGAGGTCAAAAGTTTTTTTACAGTGATTTTCGATTGTAGTTCGAATTACAAACAATAGATGGCGCTGTAAGCAATAGACGCTAATTTCAGGCTCAATTTTTGGTCCTTCGGGACCTACTCATTACATTTTAATCTCCTTTTTCCGCATGGAAGAAGAGGTCGGCCAAAAAATCGAACCTGTATTTAGCGCCTATTGCTTATACGCCATCTATTGTTTGTAATTCGAACTACAATCGAAAATCACTGTAAAAAAACTTTTGACCTTATGCATAATCCTCCTGCAAGAATTTTTTAAATATCTGTCACCGTTTGCAAGTTATTGAATTTTAAAATCAGTCAGTCCTTTTTAGGACACCCTGTATGAATAAGACGCTTAAATAAGGCAAAATTTTCTGTTCAATTTTACTGGTGGGAAGTTTGGGATGGCGGTATTCCGAAACTATAGATCGGATTTCGAAAAAGCAGCCGCCATCTTATGACAACCTCCTCAGTTACTTCACTGGTTCGAACATAATCGCACTCGTCTGATTAATCGTTCGGAGTTTTCCGTAGTTTTCTTCGAACCTTGGATTTCCTTGCGTAAATACAAGTTAGGTACCCTTAGAAAGACCCCCACGGAGGGCACCCCCCCCACTTAGGGACTATATCCCTCGTGCTGATTATTGGCCATCATAAACACAACCAACCAACCAGTGACAAATAAAATGAAAAACATGAAAAAGGTATTTTTACTGTCTTAACGGGACAGTTTCCTTCAAAATTGGTCAAAAAATCGATTTCCATTTTTTAATATTAAATGAAAGCTTTTTTAATTGTGAATATTTTGACACCACATTTTTACCCATACGGTAATTATATCACGAGATATTGTAAATTTTGTAAATACACCCAGCGCAATTAACCACACAAACGAAAACTTTAACAGTCTTTTTCTCCGTGTTCATATTTTTGTCACTTTCCTATTTTAAATATCTTTTCTATTTTTTTTTCCGGTACAGATTTAAACTTTTTTGTGTATGTTATTTAATATATAGTATGTGATAAATCTGCGCATGGAATTAGCCATTAGATTTTTTTTTTTTTTAAATAAAAGTACAGTAGAAGCTCTTTTATCCCGCATTCTATGGGTCGGCACATTCTATAATCCGGCACGCGAGCCTGCGTTTTTGTTTGTTTGTTTTTTTCTACGACCACTGTTGACTGGGATCACTAGGATGCGAGCACCCATAAAAGAAGCCCAGATTAAGGGGGTGAAATCGGGTGAAGAAAGAGCCGTGGCAGATGAATCTAAAGTTTCTTGGAAACAGGCTTCTGATGCATTAGATACATTCACAAAATTTGCCTAGTTCCAAATAAGCTACAACGCTGCTGAACACATAAATTCGTTTATAATCCGTAATGATTTTTTGAAGAAGAAATCCGAATCGCAGAAGCAACATGATATCAGAGAAATTAGAAAAAAAAAATGCAATTTAACAAATTACAACGACCATTTGGAAAATGATTTTTTCAAAGACTAAAATTTAAGTCATAAAAAATCGCACGGAGTTGATCATACATTACGTACGCCATGGATTAAACATTAATATTCCTGGGCCAATTTTAAATGAAATTTAATTCTTAAACTTCTAAACATCCCACAATATTACTTTTTACACCGTCATATAGAGAAAAAAATGTACTTTTAAATGCAATTTGTTTGAAAGCTGTATCTCAATTTGTTTCTGGGTTATTAATTTTTTTTTGTAGTTTTTATTACTTTTTTGTCATAGTGGCAACAGAAGAATCCATCTCTGTTGAAAGTAAAGGGAAAATACAGATTACAGTATAGACCAAAAACGAATAAAGAAAACGAATAAAACGACAGAAAACGAATAAAATGCAGGATTCAACTAATAAAACGCTCCAGATATGTTTTTGATTTCCTACCCTGACCAAGGACAATAACCATTTTCCCAAAATGGTTAAAAAGTAATGTTTATATTAATTTTTTACTACATGTACAATAAAATGTACATATACAGTGCCCTATATGTACATTACATTGTACATATACAGTATACATTAAATAATTGGATTTTAAGTTTTTATTCTATGTTTTCGCTCACAGATGTTAGAATGAAAAAATATAAAGCAGTATTTCTCAGATATTTGTACAATTTGCGCACACGTCGATAATGTAGGTGAATACAAAAAAATGCATTGACGTGCGATAATCCGGCAAAATCATTAATTCGGCACGGCTGTGGTCCCGAACATGCCGAATTAAAGAATTTCTACTGTATACGAAGATGTGTTAGATTTCATTGCTTTTCACTACATATCAGTAAAAAGAATTATTAAATGTAATATTAGATGTATCTAAAAATCCATTGCACAGTCTAGTGTAATACACGTATGAAAATCTTTTTTAAAAAATTGGGGAAAAATATCAAGATTTAAAAAGGTAGTAGGGATTTTAAAAAATGGAACTTTTCAAGCTTTTTTAAAATTTTAATGAAATATGCAGTTAATTTTGTTTTCAAAATTCACTTTTAGTTCAACAATGAAGTGCACTGAGTTCACCATTTGAACCACATTTTTAAAAATAAACAAAATTGTTGAAAAGGTAAAGTGTCCCCCTTAAATAAAAAAATCATGAAAATATATTTTGTCTGGCGATTATTTATTTATTTGTTTGCTTGTATCTTCCCATTTTTCATGTCCAGAAACATGCGCAAACAACTTTTAATCCCTTTTGACACAATATTTTTGCTAATGTTTATATATCAATATCATGTGCAAACGATATAATGATAATGTCTGATGTATTATAATAACGATATAATGGATAATATGTTCTCTCCCAGTTTCGCGTCCAGCAGTATCTATTTACATATATTTTTTCCCTTGACACAATATGTTGCTAATGTTTATATACATTTAGTAATAGGTTATTGATATACATATTTTTGTTTACGCACTTTCCACTGATGTTTTACTAACCAGGAAACTACCCCAATAGCGTAATAATGAAAAAAATCAAAATAAGTAGCAATCGAAAGGGCACATTATAACTTGTTTATAGTCGCATAAATTATTTACCCTCGTCTCCCCGTTATCGAGATATAAAGTTTTAAAATTTTCAAAATAAAACAACTACCTTTAAGAAGGGATGGCTCCTCCCCAGCCAGCGAGTGAAACAGTCCATGGTGTAAAGCAGTAGTAGCTTCCCTTCTAATCAATTAGAAGCTCTTTGGGTAAATCGTCGGTGCCACGTGACTTTATTCAACTTGGAACCCAGATTTTGAATATAGAACACAGTAAGACATCTCATTCTCGTTTTATGCTCTGTGTGAATTTTAGGCGTGTTATATTGAAAAGATGCTCGAATTAATCCTAAACGATTAATTCGAGACATCTTTTCGACGACATTGTGAGACATCAATCGAGACATTGTGTGTTCAGTCAACGATTCTTAATGCAGCACTGATGCATTAAAACCCTTAATAATGCAGCACTTACGCACCATTTAGCATTATTTTGTAAATCATTATTTAGTGTTTTACTGCATCAGTGCTGCATTAAGAATCGTTGACTGTGCAAAACTGCCAAATGCATAGCTGCCAACCTTGCACTAATCTTCCTAATATCTGGATTAATTTAAACCGGATTAACCACTTTCGAACCAGAAAATTTATTTCATATTTCTTTATTTATTTAATTCAATGATTCTACGTGGAATATATTTAATTTAATTTTTGTAAAACATTTCTGGTTCGAAAGGTATTAAACCAGGGTTAAATTAACACACGTATTACGGAAGATCAGTTTGAGGTTGGCACCTATACAAATGTGTGGAACGAACTCGATCAAAGATTTGGTGTTAGTCGTGTTACGAAAGATTCTCACACCAACATTTGTAACTGAAGAAAAACTTGGAATGATCCTCTTTATTTTCATGCATCACTTATTATAATATGTGTGATAGTTTTGAAAATGTAAATTTTCAAAATCTGGCCCTTCGTTTGTGCTAACCCGGTATATCTCGATAACGGGGAGACGAGGGCAAATAATTTATGCGTGAGCAAATGTGCTTCAATGTACTCTATCGATTGCTGCTTACTTAGATTTTTTTTTTCATTATTACACTAAGGTGTAGATTCCTAGTAACCCTCATAGCATGCATGGTCACGGTGACGTCACTGTGACGTCACTGCAAGTCACTGTGGTCACGTCACATCTGTGACCGAAATGCCACCACTCAGTGATGTCACATTGTGACTGAAATGTGAACTTCTTAGAAAACTTTAAAAACTTACGAAAATTCTTCAAAACATGTTACTTTTTGTAAAATTATATTTTTCTGGCAATTAAAAAAAATTGTGACGTCTCTGTTATGTCACTGCTATGTAACGTACGCCACGTCACATATGTGACAAAAAAACCAGCATATTGTAAGTCACAGTGTGACAAAAAATATGAACTTCAAAAATCTTTGAAAATGAAGAGGAATATTTTAAACAGCCACGATTTACAGCGGCATAAGGAATGAAAATATATTAGTGGATAGCAAATGGTAAATTCCGTCACTAAAGGGGAGGGGGGGGGGGCATAATAAATAAAGTGCACGATACAAGCATTAATAAACTAAATTTTTAGGCTATATTTTATCAATTTGATATCTAAGACAGTGAATGTATACTTTTTTATGATTTCAATTTTATCTAGCATTTGGATATTATATTTACAATTACGAATATTAAATTTATACACTTTACATATTCAGTTTGCTGGGAGGAAATTTCATTCTTTCTTTCTTTTTTTACCGACCAGAATTATTCGAAACACTTCTGTGGTTTCAAACTAAAAATTTTCTATTACAGTTAAATCTGCACCTTTTAATGAGCATGTAGAAAGAGTCTTCAGAGTTTAGTCTTCTATGCATTTCTTGCTTTAGAATATTATTATAATTTGTATTCAAGTCATAAATTCTACTTCTTTCAGACTTTTAAAATAAAATTAGCATTTTCCGAAAATAAAGGAAAACAAACTTTACTTTAAAAAAATAGAAAAAAAAGGGGGGGGGGTGTCGTTAATACATTAAATTTATTTTTACACCTTTTAAAATTTTAAACAATGTTTTATCTAATAAACTCTAATTATGAATATTATTATTATAATTATTTAGAAAAAAGGAACTTTACAATACATTTTAACTTGAATTATTTGGTACGGATAAAAAGAAAAGATTAATTACATTGGACATTTCTTCAAATACAAAATTTTAATGAATGATACTTTCAGAAAATTTCTGCGCGTTCAAATTCCATATTTCTTGTATACAAAAACAAACAATCTGTAACAAACCATCTGCTCGAAAATCGTCTGCCCACAGTAAAATAAATATGAGAATACGCGGGAAATAGTTCACTTGTTTTAGAACAACACGTCTACAACACTTTAAGATAAGGAAATGACCATTTTAGGATACACGGATATTAATGGAACGTGCATGTAAGATTTATTTAATTTAAATATTTTATTCCTGGTTGTATATTATGAGTTAAATAGTTATATTTGTAAGAGACTGATCTTTAACTGTCAGAAGCGATATTTTCCAATTTGATAACTGTGAAGAAAAATATTTTAATCTGCCATCGCTTGAAAAAAAAAAAAAAAAAAAAAAAAAAAAACTGCGCAGAGACATTCATGCCTACATTCATACTGGAATTAATATAAACATTAATTTACTCTTACTTGAGATTGAAAATGTATGGAACGACAATGATTTGGAATTATTTTATCGGCTTCTTATTATTTTTTGATTACTAACATTTATAGTTATTATTATTTTGGGGTTAAATATAATGTTCGATTATCATGAGATTACGAAACTGTTTCAGATTAGAAATTAACATTATACTGGGAAAATGTATTTTTAACATATTACAGTAGTGAAACATTTGAAGGAATTTTCTTTTAGTGCTAATAATATTTTAAATTATCTTTTAAAATCCTAAATCTTCAAACCAATGTTTTCAGATTTAACATTTGCCAAAATTACAAAATAATAGGAATTCCTTATACCATATGGAAATATTTTTGAGATATTGTTAAATCTAATAATGCATTTAATTTATCTGTTGTAGTTTGCTGTTGTTTAACAGTACAATTATAAATACTAATTATTATTTTTAGTGTTTTTCAAATTTGTATATTTATTTTTTTTAATTGTATGTAAGCATTTTTTCTGTTTGTGATTTTAATCAAACATTTAATTATAGACATTCTGAATGGGTTATTAAATTTTCTTCTATTGTAAATTAATTTTCTACGTGTATGATTCGGGTAATTATTGGCACTAAAAAGTAAAATATGATATTTAAGCATTGAAATAAAGTATTTTTCATGCCTGATAGGAAGTTATAGATTAAACTGCTTTAGTATATATTTTTTTTAAGTTCATATAATACAGGATACATAATGTAGGACACAAGTTGAAAAGTGCTTATGACTTCGGTTTGTCTCTCCGTCTGTCCGTCTAGCAGTCTGTGCGCACTCTAACTCTCGAAAATATACTCGGATTGCCCTGAAATTTTTGGATGGTATTTACGTTTATCATCGCACGGTACCTATTTGTAATGAAGTTTGTAGCATGCTTTGTTCATTTACAGGGACAGCCAAAAGTTTTCCGTTACATTACGGCCTATGGGAAAAAGTCGTTTCAAATGATTTTTTATGATTTTACGCACGCTTTCAAACAGAATAAAATTTATATGCATTTATGAAGTGCACTAAAATATGCATTCTGTTGACTATGCGATGCAAAGAATAGTTATTGTTCATTTACAGGACTAAAAAGGGAATTCAAATACATAATGATATAGAGGTGGAGGGAATTGTTTGCGGCATACTTTAATTATGTTAATCTATTTCATATATAATGAAATTGATGTATGTCGCTGAGGTTTACATACTATAAATTATTTCATGTATAATACGAATAATACGTATATAGCATTTACAGGGACACACAAAATCTTTCAGATACCATATTGTATCCGAAGTACTGTTCATTAGCGATGATTGCTGGAAATATATAATTAATTATGATATGCACTTTTATGATTCACTATATTTATGCATAGTGTATGGTGTATATAAATGCTATAATTCCTATACAAGGCTACACAAAAGTATTCGTAAAGATTACTGGGTATGGGCGCAAATTGCTTTAAGGTGGTTTTTAAATGAGTTATGCTTTTTTTCGCTGAACTGCATTTAATTTACCAAGAAATATTTGTAGAATATAGATAAAAGGATATACAGGGTCACGTAAAGAATTGGATACATGGCCGTCTATATATTATAATTTCTGGAAATGTGATTTCAGCAGTTTTAAGAGTGTCTTAGTTTGAATTAAATTTTAACTAAATAGTGGCGTGTAATAAAGATTTTAGGTAAACTACAGGGTTGTACAAAAGTATTCAAGTATGTTTCCATACATTAGTATAAATTGCTGAAAATGAATTTCAACCTGTTAGGCGTTTTCTTGCTAAACTAAATTTTCCCATTATATAGTATATATACACTTAAAAAAATGGGTACTCAAAATTGAGTAAAAAGTACTCAATTTTAAATGCGTCACATGCACAAAATAGCTCCGATCCAAATGTACTCAAAGTTGAAAAACACATGTACTCATTTTTTATTCCATGGCTGTGATCAAATATGAATCGTTATGTACTGCCCCCCCCCAAAAAAAAACCCTAAAATGTAAAGTAAAAATGTACTGACATTTATTTCCCGTCCAAAGTTCTTAACAAGAAATGTTTAATTGATTATTTATCAAGAAAAATAGCAAAATTCTTAACAAGATACTCAAATCGAATATTTTTATGACAAGAACATTATTTCCAAGCAATTATTTTTAAAATGCTGTGCATAATTTAATATTTACATTAATAAACATCATTTATGCCGCCATAAATGAAATGAACCATTACAGGGTACAAAACTATTTGTTTGTTTGGGTTTGATAACATATGATGCTTCAAAATAGAGAAAGCATAGGTTCATTTTTGATCCAAAAATATTCAATTCAATATGAGTACGTCGGTTTGCTCGTTTTTGAGTACTTCATTTTTTTTCAGTGTATCAACCTACAGATCATATAAGGGCTGTTTAAAAGAATTGGAAAACATATTTGGCTATGGACGGTAACTGCTGAAATCAGTTTTTCAAATGTTTTATGCGTTTTCTAAAATGTTTACTTAGTTATCTTATTTACGTCATTTCCCTAAATTACGATGTCTTGTTAAAGCATTCAGAAAGTGCTGGAAAATATATTTTAATCTATGCTTAACGCATGATTTTTCTTACTCGTTTTTTTTTTTTTTTTTTTTCTATTTCCCAGATCAGTCTTTTCCTATAAAACATACCAAATCTATTTAGCTCATATTCACAAAGTACAATATACACGGGAATAAAAAATTTAAATAAATATCGCTTATCATGCCGCTCTATAAATAATAGTTGTATCCGTTAGTTTCCATGTTCGTATTTAATAAAGCAATGACAAATCAAAACAAATTAAAAAACTTACACATTCTAAATATCAAGCATAGAACTTAATAAAAAAATATGTCAGTTGATAAGCATTGTTTTTTAAGTGGAAAAATGTAAAATGTTTTAGAAGAATAGGACTCCAAAGTAGCGATATTTTGCTAAAAAGTACGGTAAAAAGATAAGATTTTATATTTACAGCAAAATTTTATTTTAAAATTCATCGTTGTATTAATACTTAGAAATTTTTCCAGAGAGAATCATTCGCCTTATATACAATATTTCAAATGAAAATCTAATGTCAAATTAATTGCTTAAAAGGCGCAAAGGCCAACATTGTGAAAAAGATTCCATGCCGGGACTCGAACCCGGGCCATCAGTGTAGCACACTGACATTCTACCGACTAAACCACATGGAACGACGCCCAGCCCCTAAAATTTTTCACTATTACATGTTCGCAAGGCTACAAATGCAGCATAAGATGGAATATTTATCGTGAGCCACCGACATGGGGTAAACACGAAACTTATTTAAATCCATCATCGATTGAAACTATATTAATAATTGGAAATTTTTCCAGGGAGAAACATTCGCCCTGCATACAACATTTCAAATTAAAATTGCCTTTTAAGCAATTAATTTGAAATTTGGCTTTCATTTGAAATATTGTATGCAAGGCGAATGGTTCTCTCTGGAAAAATTTCCAAGTATTAATATAATTTCAGTCAATGCTGGATTTAATTAAGTTTCGTGTTTGCATCATGTGGGTGGTTCACGCTAAATATTCCATCTTTTGCTGCGTTTGTAGCCTTGCCAACATGTAATAGTGAGAAATTTTCCAGCCTGGGTATCGTTCCATGTGATTTAGTCGGTAGAATGTCAGTGTGCTGTACTGATGGCCCGGGTTCGAGTCCCAGCATGGAATCTTTTTCACTATTTGCGTCTTTTAAGCAATTAATTTGAAATTTGATTTTCATTTGAAATCACAGTGTTTATGACAAGTTCGTCACAAATGACACATATTTCACAAATTGCTCACAATGTGACTTCAAAGCATTGTCGCTTTCGTCACAGGTTCGTCACAAAGTTAATGCCAAAATAGTCACAAATGACACACTTTTCACAAATTTTCACAACACTTTTTCACACCGTGACTTCACAGAGTGGTCACAATGTGACGTCACAAACGTCCTCTAAAACGGCCATAACGACCTCGCATTCTAGTCACTGTGACGTCACATCGACGGTCACAAAATCACAGTGTGACTTCACAACGACGTCGCCGTGACGTCACCATGCCATACGGGAAGATATAAAATATAGTACAGCCCCGATTACCGCAGATTTGGGTGGCAAGGGCACCGCGGATAACAAAAATCACGGATAAACCGAAAAAGACTGAAAATGGGGTACAAGCACGAAAAAAGAAAATTCAACATAAAAACTATGTTTTAGTGGACAAAGAAAAACATAATAAAAAGTTTAAATACATACATATGCGCAGTACAGCAGAAAACTTTCCTTTACGTCTAAATCACTAAAATAAACAGTAAACAAGAAACAATGCCATACATACTGTACAAAAAGTGTTGAGTTACACCTTTTAAAAAACACACCTTTCCTATCTTAAAAATGAAGCTATTCTTGATATGCTCCCCTGGAATTTATCATAATAGTCTTATTTAATTGTTAAATATTTTAATTGCTGTGTTTACGTTTTGTTAATAAAATCAAGAAAAGACATCAAGACTTTATATCTGATATTTTAAACATGGCAACCGAATCTAGAAATGTTCTTCTATTACTTTCGAATACATGAATTTTTCTGTTTATATTTATTAGTTGGGCTTATTGTATTGTCCTTGGTGTTGGCTTGAATAATAATAATAAAAAGTAATTAAAAAAATTTTGCTTCGCGGATAAACCGCACCGCTGATCATCCGCTCGCAGATAATCGGGGCTTTACTGTACCTTAATTTTAAAAACAATCCATCTCACCTAAAAAATGATACGTGATACAATTAGTCTAGAAGAAATGTACATGTTACCATGCAAAAGCCTAGGTAGAAGATTTTTTTTCGACTTGTATAGCATATACTGAGAGTAGCACGGAAAACTGAATTTTCCAAAAAAAATTTTCCTTCGAAGGAATTTTCTGTGGGCAAAATACAACATTATTTTGAGCCTTTTTTGCTCGTCTTTTAAGTACCTCGAGACCCGTATATCTAAAGTGATACTATATTTTAATAGTGGCACCAGGCCTTCCTTCCAAAGAAGCAAGCGGTTGCCATGATGAAACTAAATTTTATTAATTCGCTTGTAATAGCTGTGACCACTTCCAATATCTAATAAGTGTAGTAATATAATTTTACTGGTTTCATTAAAATTATCGTTTTCCGAGTAGAATTATTCAGTTAAAATTTTCAAATTTTGGCGCATATTTTTTTTTTTTTCATTTCTTACGTAATTGTTGTTTTATCAAAAATATAATGTAATACTTTCATGCATACAGTGAATGTACGTAAAATAAAAGCCAAGTATCTTGAAATCTAAAAACTTGCGAAATTTGCTTGTTTTATAGCTTTTTATTTTGAAACTATTTGACACACCTGTAAAAATTTTTAAAAGAATGTTGTAATCATTTAAAGTTCTACTGTAATCTGTTGAATTTTGCTTTAACATATTAAATAATTTAATTTATACCAATTTTAAGCAATATATATCAATTTTAATTTTTTTATTCTTTTCTAGATAACTTTAAAATGTTTATGTACTATTCGGTTTATTTGTCCGTCTGTCTGTCAATCCATCTTCTAATTCGTGTAAATCTACTCGGATTGCTAAGTAATTTGTATATGTTATGGAGGTTTACCATGGCATGTTTGGTATTGAAAATAAAGTGTATAGCACTTATAGTTCATTTATAGGGGCACTCAAAACAATACCTTTACATTACGGTCTATGTGGGAAAATCCATTGCAGTGTATTTTAATTGTGTTACACTATTTCAAAAATATTGATATTGATATACATCACTGACATTTACTACAACATGCTTGCAATGGAATATGGTATGTGTTGACCTTATAGTTCGTTTACAGAGACACACAAAAAAATTCCCTTTTATTATGGTCCATTGGGAAAAATCGTTTAAGGCTGTTCTTAACTGCTCTGCTCAACAAGCGCAAAACGTTTTGACACATTTACAAGTTCATTTTTTAACGGAAATATATAAAATTGGAAAGCCTGGCCATGGAAGCGATTTGGAATTGAACGGTTTTTCCATTTTTTGATCCACCAATTACCCATTGATTTATAAGCGATTTCGATCACGCGACAAACACGTTTTTCGCCCTCACTTGAGTGATTTTTCTACTTTCGAGAGGAAATTCGGTTCAAAATGTCTACTTTGACACTATTTTCTGAAAGATCTATTGCGTTTGCAAAAAAAGGGAAAAAAACAGCTCGATGACATAGTTTCTGAACAACAACACCAGCTAGTTTCATGTACCTTCGAACAAAAAAAATTAAAGCTTATGTCAGAAAGTTGCCCTTCTGGATTTAAGAACACTCTTAAATGTATTTTAATCATGTTATGCTACTTCAAACATAATGGAATTTATACTAATTTTTGAGGTACACCATAACCTGCTTTCTGCAGAATATGGAATGTAAAACATTTACAGGAGCACATAAACGAAGCAGCGTATTTTAATTGCGTCACACTAATATATTGAATCACACTAATATAAGAATTGAAATAAATTTCTTCTAGATAATTCTCAAATAAGCGCAAAGAAAATAATAACATTTAAATCCCACTGACGACAGCCTTGTGAAGGTTAAAAACGGTCTGGGTTTTTTTTTCTAATGTATTTTAAGATATTTTAATGTATTTTAAATACTTATAAATTATATATATGCACCTGAAACTAATTCTTGTACACAGGGCTCGAATGTTCCTAAATTTTTCTACATTTACTACCACTATTTCATACCAAAAACCTTCGTGATAGATTCCTTTAACATCTGCAATCGAAGTCTACATTAAACGTATCGTTTCAAAATAGCGGTATAGAAAAGGGGGAAAATTTTAGGAACGCTGCGAACCATGTGTACAGGTATTTGCACCGTTTATATGAATTTAATTCGTTATGTTTTGTTCGTCAATAAACATCTAAACTTTTCGTAATGATAATTACTAGCAATATAAATCTGATATATTATATATATGCACCTGCAAGTAATTCTTGTACAGGTATTGGTACTGTTTATATGAATTTAATTCAATATGTTTTGTTCGTCAATAAACATCTAAACTTTTCGTAAAGATAATTGGAATATAAATCTGATATATTATATATATGCACCTGCAAGTAATTCTTGTACAGGTATTTGTTCTGTTTATATGAATTTAATTCGATATGTTTTGTTCGTCAATAAACATCTAAACTTTTCGTAAAGATAATTACTAGCAATATAAATCTGATATATTATATATATGCACCTGCAAGTAATTTTTGTACAGGTATTTGTACTGTTTATATGAATTTAATTCGATATGTTTTGTTCGTCAATAAACATCTAAACTTTTCGTAAAGATAATTACTACAGCAATATAAATCTGATACATTATTTATTAATATTTAATATTTTAAATATCAAATAATTTAAATATTACTATAGCTGACCTGCAAGGCGTTGCCTGAGCCCGTGATAATATTCTTAAATATACCTAAAATCAATGTTGAATGTTTTTATATAGAGAGTGGTTCATCTGTTGGTTCTTTTTTATTATGAAAGAAAACACATTTTTTATGAATGAACATCGAAATTCTTTATTGAATATGGAAGGTGGGTCTGTGCCATTTATGTATGGGATACACTGTCAAAAAAAATCTGTAGTTCTACTGATGTAAAGTTACATGCTTACTAAACTTTAATCTGTAACTGTACAAAAAAATCTGCAGATCTACAAAACTAGTTTTCGTAAAGCTACAGATATCTGTAACTTTACAAATGAATCTGCTAAAATTACAGTAATCTTACTAAAATTTTATCTGTAACCCTGAATGCAGTTACATGAAAAGTTCTAGGCATCCCAGTTTCCTAAAAAATTCTTAGTGACCTTATAGATTTTTTGATTTTCGGCGCAAAAGTGTGTCTGTTACATGAATTTTTGTTGTTGTCGTTACATAAAATGTTCTAGGAATCCCAGTTTCCTAGAAAAATTTAGTAACTTTACAGATTTTTTTTACAGTGTACAATATCGCACATATGGCTACCGCGGCTCCGCTTACATGCCATTATCTGAACATCAAAATTTCTGATGACTTTTCGAAGGATGAGTTGATTCATGGCCAAAATTTCAGCCCGGATGTTACGTTTGAGGTCTTGTGTTGTGCGAGGGGCATTCGCGTACACTTTACTTTTCAGAATCCCCAAAGAAAATAATCCATTGCTGTTAAATCGCCAATTCACATCAGAATTTCTTGAAATTACGCGATCTGGAAATTTCTCGTTCAATAAGTTGATGATATGGCGAACAGTGTGTGTCGTTGCACCGTTGTTGTATTGTCAACGATTCCATAATTGTAAATGGCATACATTTGATAGTTCATACATGCATGACACATGACAGCTGACACAATTAACCTGTGAAATATTTATAGTGAAAAAAGAACAAACAAATGGACCCTCACTTTCGGTAGTGCACGCCCTTGCTTCTGTAAGATTTTTTAATTTCAAATGAAAATGTATGCAAACGAAATTGGAGTTGGGATCAAAATTAGCTTCAGCAGCGTACATCGGGCGTGCTATGCACGTTCCAGTCTGTATTTATTTTATATTTTTAAACAGAAATCCAACAGAATCCGGGCTTTAAAGGTACTTAAAATCAGTGTTGAATGAATTTATATATTTAAGAGGAAATCTCTCCAAATAAACCTAGTAATGGAGGTCCTTTGGCAGCTAATGTGTATTTTCTTTTCACTTTTATTACATCGAGTCATTTACTATTAAAAAACAAATAATAGATAGTTCTTATAGTTGAACCGCATAGACATTTTTGAATAATAAATATAATAATACCGAAGCACATGATTAATTTTCATGCTAAAATATTCATATTCAGTTTTTAAAAGTTTTTTTTAATTGTAATTGTATTTCAGTTAGAAATCATACGGGATTATTTATTCATTTTTTTATTCATTTTCAAAGGGGATATTTTACCTCTAATTGTAAATCAAAAGTTTACTGGAACAACAACTAAAATATTAGTTTAGGTATTAAAATTTCTGATCAATAGCGAAAAAATGAGTTTAGGTTATAACAGTAAATAAGCATATGCAGTATTGACCTTATGGGAAAATGTTATATTTTCAAACAGATTACTTTTCCCCATAAAATTTCTAGATCAGATTTTTACTGCATGATTATCTAAGTGGTTAGAATATTGTCTTAAAATTTCAGAGCGATTGTATAAAGTGTTTTTTAAACAAAATATGCATAACGCAAATCCTATGGGGAAAACGGAGAAATAACAAAATTCGTCAAAAATGACTTTCTGAAATGAACGCTTTTCAAAGAGTTAATAATCGTATTTTTTTAAAAGAAGTCGTCTTTCAAAAGTTAAACTTTCGTGCCAATATGTTACTAAATATTGAAGCATCAGTTTAAAGAATGCTTTAAAATTAACAATTGTATTACAAGTTAATGACTAAGTATGAAAATTGTCTTATTCATCCACATTGTCGCCTACTTGTTAATTTACATAGATTTAATGGATTTAAAATATGACTGTTGTGATGAAAATGAAGATGAGGTGTGAATGAGGCGTGAAGAATTGGTAATTTACTGCTACCTATATGCAGAAATCAACTTGTATGCTTCCATCTGTGGGGGAACATGTTAATAATCGGGACAAAACTACGTTTTTCACGTTCTTTAGGGAAATTGAAAAAAAAAAGTCTTATTTTTGAAATGCCGTACTGCACTTGCTATTGATTGTTTTAAAAAGTTTTAAATATACACGTTGTAGAGAATTTTGTCCTCATTTAGATTGTAATTAACAAATCATATGCGTCTGTTATGTACTTGCCGAGGTATCGCATAGTAAAAAAACAAGTTAACACTTGCAAAGATTTAACCTATGCATAAGAGTCGATCGTAAATATTTTTTTAGTAAAGTTCGAAATTCTAAATCAAACGCACTTAAGATAAATATCTCGTTCATGCAATTTTTTTAAATTCAATTATAAATAAAGCTTCTTGAAATATTCATAAAAAAATTACGAGCAATATTTCTGCCCGAACAAATTGTTTCTAAAAGCAATCATTTTTGTTATTTTTTCGAAGTTTGATAATACTTACCTAAAGAAATATCATGTTTTCCTTTTTTTAGCTCTTTAATAGAAAAACTTTCTCGTTTGCGATATAAAAATAATTAGGGTAAAGCCGTTTTTTTTTCCTTTTGGCTCAAATAGCAAATATGTACTTTCTTGATTGCTTTTTATAACTAAAAGAACCTTTTTCGTAACTTGAAAGATGATCTATTATTTCTTTTTTCTTCTTTTCCAAAGAACAATTCTTCTTCATTACTATATCTTTTTTAATAGAAATAAATTATTAATTTTTGAACTTTAAGCGAAAAAAAACAACTACTAAAAATGGGATATATGATATGTCTTATGTAGGGTCAAATTTGTTAAATGTACATTTTCAAAAAAATATCACAAGCCTAGAAAGAAATTAATGCATATTATAGATAAATGTTTTCAATAATAGTTTTAGGAATTCAGTTGTTAAATTGTCGACACACTGTAACAAAAATCTGTAAAGTTACTAATGTTTTCCTAGGAAAGTGGTATTCCTAGAACTTTTTATGTAACGGCAACAACGAAAATTCATGTAACAGATACACTTTTGCACCGAAAATCAAAAATCTGTAACGTTATTAAGAATTTTTTAGGAAACTGGGATACCTAGAACTTTTTATGTAACTTCAACCAGGGTTACAGATAAAATTTTAGTATGATTACTGTAGTTTTAGCAGATTCATTTGTAAAGCTACGGATTTCTGTAGCTTTACAAAAACTAGTTTTGTAGATTTACAGCTTTCTTGTACAGTTACAGATGAAAGTTCAGTAAGAATGTAACTTTACATCTGTAAAACTACAGTTTTTTTTTTTTTTTTTTTTTTTTTTACATAAATGTATACAAAAATGTTTACACAAACTTATTATAAGGTAATTGTTTTATTAAGGCACATTTTTTTTCGAATTGTGAAATGAAACAACAATAAGGAACGTTTTATGTAATTAACACCTCTAATGAAATTAATGGCCTTTCTTTTCAAAGCAATGCTGATAACGTGAAGGAATGGAATCGCAAAACAGACTCTTGATTTATGGGTCTGTTGACGGCCGTGGTGTTACCGAACAGTGCTTGTAAACGTTTTGAACAGTCCAATCTTCTTTTAAGGAGACAAGGGACCTTAAATATCAACAAATTCTCTCAAATTATCAAAACTAAAACTGTTCCTAAATAATCAATCTCCGTGAAAGCTTTCATCTCCAAATCGAATTCTTGCAATCGAATGAATTTTTTCGCATTTTATTTACATTTTTATAATTACTTAACCCTTAAATGCGCGATTTTTTATTTTGTTTCGAAAAAATTATATATGATTCTCTGAAAGGTTTATTCCAGAGGGAAAAAAAATCAGAGATACATTTTTCATGTAATACGTCAATGTTTTATTCTGTTGCACATCTGCAATACAAGTAAAAAGTACTGCTCTGTGGCTGTTTTATGCTAAAATAATGAAAGTTAGTAAATACTTTAATAAGCATGCCTCCAAATACCTTATGTTATATAATTATTTATTTTATAAAACTTAACCTTTAACCCTTTAATTCCCATGATAGAATACGTTCTAGAAATTGCGTAGTTCAGAGAATCTGACCTTACACCAAAAAGTTTCAATGGTTAATTTCACTTCATTTAAATACGGAATGTCTGTTTTTTAATTGAAGTAAATATTGCTATTTTAATTTTCTGGTGTGAATTAGGTATATGCAAATACAAAAAAATCTATTAAATTCAAAAAAGTGTTGTTTGCATACATGCAAAGCTGCGCACTAAAGGGTTAAAGCAGGGTTCGTATGGGTCCTCGAATTTCAAGACCAGAAAATTCTTATGTACCAGTATATTCTTATAGAAAATCTCTCCTTAAATAATGCGACATTGCCGCGTTCGTACCAGATTTATTTTTTTTTATTAAAAAAATAATAATATTTTACCTGGAAAATAACGGGACCTGTACAAATTCTGTAAAGGGACCTTGTGATCAGCTGTTCTTCTTTTACAAATGCTTGCAATTGCATTTCTTCTCCTAAATGTTTATTTTTAATTTTTGCTCAACGAATGGCAGCACTATTTAACTGAAACCATATATCTTACTTTGTGTTTCTTTACACACTGAATGCATTAGTTTATCGCAAAATTGAAACTTTGCCCCGGTTGCAGTTTTTCTTCACATAACCCTGTATAAAACATTAATTTCATGAAATTACTCAGTAAACTTATTGAAACTTTGGTTACATTTTAATTTAGTCGATTAGAAGATATATTTTAATGTTTGTGCTTGTACTAAATCTTGAAATTTCGTTTTTAGGGGTTTAAAATTTTGGTCGATATCCATTATTTCAAAATGCTCTATACGTATAATTTTTCCTCATAATGCTTTGAAATTTCCTATAGCTGTTTGTTATTATATATGCATAAAACTGTGCGTGTTTGTTTGTTTTTTAACTAAATATACTTGAAAAAGTTAAAGGTAGTTAATTGAAGCAATATGATGCGAAAACGCTGAAACTTTCATAAAATTTAGAAAATGTTATTTTTCTTACCTTTATATTCAAATATACAAAATCCGATGCACAGTTTTATTTTTATAAACCAAACTTGCATAAAAAATGTTGGTGACTTTAATTGATATGAAATGTGCATGGAGCATATTAAAAAGTTCTTCATAACGTTTAAAATTTCCAGGAAAATTCCTAATTTTTCTAAAAAAAATTTTTTTTAATTTTTTGTGTGATAAATATATATCATAATGTATACTACAGTGTGATTCATAAATGAGGGGCTCACAACCATAGTAGACCAAGTCTACTTTTTTAAAAAAAATGTGATAGTTCATGTAGAAGGTGCAGTAAACTGTGTTTTATCCAGTGCCATAGTGCACCAAGTCTGTAGTTCACACACTTTCTCATAGATTGCATCTGTGTCCTGAGTTGGTGAAGTAATACATGAAACCTTCACAACCATACTGAATCAAGTCCATTCTCATCAGTGTACTACTCCATCACTACCTTTTTTATCTGTGAACCATTATTGTCTAAATCTTGCCCCATTTCTATCAAAAAAGTTGTATTTTAAAAAGTAGCGATTTCAAAACTTCTGATGAAAAATAAATGTTCGTGAATCAGATGTATAAACTTTGAAAGGAAAGTGATATTGTTTTTGATGACCCCCTCCCCCCCTCTTCTCTGTAAAAAAAACTGTAAAAATACCGACAGCGTTTTCTTAAAAAAATTCTTGCAAGGAAAACAATTCTAATCAGATAGTTCGATCTTAGGCCTAGAGAGGAATGTACGACAAATAATAAGACTCCATCAAAGAGAAATTCTATTACAAAGTCTTCAGCAAAAAGTTTACACTTCAAGCCGCCAAGTACAGATACATGTAAATTATGTGATGACATATCAATCAAGCTCTCGACAAAAAATGGTGAAAACACTTGGAAAAGTCTTGAAATCGAAGGACAGCTCCAATTGCGGATAGCTAAACAGGCTAGAGAGAAAATGAAAACTAATAAAACTAAAGCCTCAGATGAAACTTACTACTGTACATTCGACTTGCAAAAAGCACTAACCTTTCTAAGCTTTCAACTATCATAGCTTGTTATAAACGCAATCTATATGTTTATAACTTTGGGGTGCATTCCTTTAATAATAATGTGGGATACATGTACGTCTGGCATGAAATAGATGAAATAGAGGCAGGAAGAGGTTCTCAAGACCTTTCTAGCATTGTTGCAAGACCCCAGCAGAATGTTCTAACTCGATTGAAGCAGCAACTATCAAAGAAACAACACATCTATGTTCCTGGAGATTGGAAGGAAACTTTTATGAATGCAAAGAGGAAATATCCTAAATTTGATGTCATTGAAGATAAGAATTCCGACTTTCTTTCTACTACAGCTTTGGAACAAAGTATCACAAACAGAAAGAAGGATACCGCGGGAACTTGTTTTAGTTGAGTAGATATTGAATAGCTGCCAATTGTGAGAGGTTCTCTTTTCAGGTTACTGTTGAAAAAAAACCCTCAATGAGGATCAACCTCTTCGCAAAATAAATTTTGAAAATCGGGCTCGTGAGCGCAAGATACTTTCCTTGTCAAATGTTAGTCAAGATACGTTGTACGTGGGCCGTAGAAAAATTACTTTGGCCAAAAAGAAAGATATGATGGGTCTTCGGCCATACATTCCACCAATTCATCACGTTTACTTCAAGAATCTTCCAGCAGATGTCAATACCAAGTTCCAAGTTACTTCCTCTAGAGTACAGCATGTGACATTGATGATGATGATTTTATTGTGCACAGTGAATGATTTACGATAACTGGTAATATCTTTCACTCTTTGAGTAAAAAATAGAATAAGTAAATATAAATAAAAATCAAGAATTTTTGTAATCATAATAAACAAGTCTTTATTTACACATGGAAATTTCACAACCATACTGGACCTAGTCCTTATTTTTTTAAAAAACGTATAAATTTTCAATAGAAATATTAATTTGTCATTTGTAAAAGTAGCGCGCTATAAAAATCGTACTTTAAATTGAATATTACCGCATATAATTCTTATAAATCACCTGGCCTGAATTAATTATTTATTAAGAACTTTAAAGCGTTATTATTCACAATAAAGAAAAATGGACTTCGTCTACTATGGTTAAGAGCCTCTCAAATATCGAAGCAAGGCTATCTCCTTAAGTTTTGCCCCTAGGCACATACTTCCAATTGCAAAGTTTCTTTAAAAAAAAAGATGCAAAATTTGATGAGATAAGTTGCATTATAAACATATTTTAATAATATTTTAAACCCAAATTGAGTAATGAAAAAAATGAATTTTTAAAAGAGTGTCCTTGAGCCTTGACTTCAGCCAGGAGGTCCCGGGTTCGAATCCTGGTCCGGACATTTTTCGCCCAGTTGGAAATTTACATCTAATATGATTTGTTTACCAATTAGAGTAATTGTGTTAATATTAATCTAGTGTGATTTCGTATCCAGCGATTTCTGGCGTTCCATTACCTGAGATTTATTCTGTTGAGCTGAACCAGGTTTCAGACCAGATGCTGTAATCATCAAGGTTAGCTGGGTGAAAAAGTTCGACCAGAATCGTCCGGGATAGCTCAGATGGCAGAGCACTGGCGGCTTCAGCCAGAAGGTCCCGGGTTCGAATCCTGGTCCGGACATTTTTCGCCCAGTTGGAAATTTACATCTAATATGATTTGTTTACCAATTAGAATAATTGTGTTAATATTAATCTAGTGTTGGCACAACTAGTTTATGTGTTACCCTGTAGACAGCGTGGCCTGTCTGAAAGAAAACAGATGTGGATCGTTTTGCCCGCTAGGATCATATTAGGCCACCTTACTCTAGTAATATATTAAATAAACTTTTATTAATTACATGTTTATTTAATAATTCTTCTTTGAAAACTATAAATAATTATTAATAAATAATTATAATAAATAAAATTCAGTATTTTCTGAATGTTCATCCTCTAATTATCATTGTTTTGAATTATAAGATTTAAATGAGCATTACAATGCAAATTTGTACACGATGTAATAAACGCACTTCATTACGTATCCATTGCACTCATGTTCGAAAACAAAAAGGGTTTGTTAACGATACTGCATGTAGCACAGAAACTTATTTAACTCATTACCTACAATTACTGTTTATTAATTGAAAGCAAAGTAATAAATTATCAAATGAAATATAATTACATAACATATTAATTATTAAATTTACGGTTACATGCTTGTCTTTGAGTAGCGCAGAAAGGTTTAAATTTCAATTTTTAAAATTCAAGTACTCCAAATTCTCTACTATTATACAGTGCAAACATTGACTATTCTAGATTTTTCATATCAAATTGACCAGCTTATTTAGAGATAATTTTTAAATTGTTCTCAATTCGTAGGTGATGAATAAAAATGAAATGTCAAATATTTTTCCAGCAAATATTTTGACCTCTACACACTCAAAGAAAATTTCGTCAAAAAACGTAAAAGGTACAGGTAGAAAGTTGCCGTAACACTCTTGTGATTGGAAGAAATTTTTCTGTTATTTGAAAATTTTTTCGTCTTTTGATTGGAGAATTTCGGGAAATTTGCAACTTAGATTAGAAAAATTTTCGTATTTTTCGGAACAAACTGGACATATGTAAAAGTTTTATTTCTAATACGAAAAAGTAACACGCAGCACAGTTGCCTGAACATCCCTGTGATTTGATGAAAATGCAGCTTTATATTGGAGGATTTCATGCAATTTTTACTTTAGATTGGTGCATTTTCTGTATTTTGGATGGAAATGGTCAAATCAAAACAGAAATTTTCGTGTTGTAACGTAAACAAATCGACGGAAAAAAATCTTCAATTTCACGGACTTTTTTTTTTCTTTTTTGGAGAATGTATATTTTGAAATTGTTTTGTATGCCTTTTGCGAATTAATTTTTATTAGGAATATTGGACATTTAATCATGACATATTTATATATACAAAATGCTATTTCCATATTATCTGTATTTGCCAAAGTTTACCTCAGTAAATAGTCTGATATTTTTTAGTGAGCATGAAAGAAACTGAATGGCAATATAAATGATTCTAAGCAATAACGTTATAAGTCGAAAACTACAGGGAATCAAATGAAAACCACAAAAGTGTCACTAAAATTATGTTTTTCGTTCTAGGTGGTTGGAAATTGGCAGACACGGTCCGTGAAGATTTTCTAAAGTAGTAGTACGACGCAGTGCCGGTAGGTAGGGTTGAAGCCGCAGAGCAGCTGATTAAAGATGGCGGAACCACTACGCAGTTGCACCAAAGAGGAACAGCGTGCAGTTATTCGATTTTGAAGCGTGGCATTGGTTGATAGACATCGGAGATTCCACCGACAACATCAACCAATTTCACGCCTTCACTCTATAAAAATCGAATAACTGCACGCTGTTCCTTTTTGATGTAACTGTGTAGTGGCACCGCCATCTTTAATCAGCTGCTCCACACCTTTAACACTATCTACTGGCACTGCATCATAAACCAGCTCGGGAAGACTTCACGGACCGTGTCAGCCAATTTCCAACCACCTAGAACGAAAAACATTTTTACTAACACTATTCGCGGATTTCATTTGATTCCCCTCTCGAATATAGGCCCCACCAGTGAGACAATGTGAGAGGTTCAAACAATGGAGTTAGGAATAAAGAGGAGGAGACTGTTCTGTATAATGTACTGTATACCAGTTGCGATATACCATAACGATATAATGTACTGTATACCAGTTGCGCATGAAGTAACTGAGGAGGTTGTCACAAGATGGCGGCTGCTTTTATAAATCGTATCAAATTTTTCCCATTACTGCCGGGGCTAACTTTCCACCAGTAAATTTGAGTAGAAATTTTCATCTTATTTAAGCCCCTTATTCATAGAAATATTTCCTTACAAATGTAGTAAAATTTTCTATTTGTTTTTACTGGTTTTAGTTTTCCCCGGTATTATAATCTTTTTCACTGAAATTGACAGGAGGTTGTCAAGGTTGTCACAACATGGCTGAAACGCAGGGTCTGACTACCGCCAAAGTAAAGTCCCACCAGTAAAAATGAATAGCTGTTTCTGCCATTATTTATAACTGAAATTTTGCATTCAATAAGGCGTTTAAATAAGAAGAAAATTTCTATTAAATTTACTGGTGAAAGTTTCATTCGGTGGTAATCAATCTCTGCGACAGCGGTTACAGTTGAAACTTCTCTATTTTAACCCTTAAATGCCTGGTGTTGCTTTTCGGCAACATACCCAATTTAGGCTCTAAAATACTATTAGAATAATACTGAAGCTCTAATGCTTAATGTTGCCAATAAAATACATTCTGAAAATATTATTAAATTGATTTTCAACATGTAGATGGCAACACTTGTGCTGTTTAAGAATAAAGATAGATTTATTTTTTCGATTGTTGCTACTTGTTCATTTTCTTTTCTTTGGAAGCTTTCGAAATACCCTTTTTAGGTGCGTTCGTAATTATATAAATACGTATCACCTATAGTCGTCGTTCAGTCCGTCTGTCTGTCCGTCCGTCCGCATATAACAGAGCAAAAACTACCCAACCGAATGATCTGAAATTTTTAATATATAATTGCTTCAAAATTTTGTCGAGCCATTTCCAATTTTATGAAAATCGGATGTATAGTTTAATTACAGGGACAGTCAAAATTTTTTCTTTACATTACGGCCAATGGGAAAAATTATTGCAAGTGAATTTTAATGATTTTACAGCCTTCCGAATGGTCTGAAATTTTGATTATATAATTGCTGCAAAATTTTGTTGAGCCATTTCCAATTTTATGAAAATCGGATGTATAGTTTAATTACAGGGACACCCAAAAGTTTTCCGTTACATTATGGCCAATGGGAAAAAATTATTGCAAATGCATTTTAATGATGTTACAGCCTTCCGAATGGTCTGAAATTTTAAATATATAATTGCTGCAAAATTTTGTCGAGCCATTTCAAATTTTATGAAAATCGAATGTATAGTTTAATTACAGGGACAGTCAAAAGTTTTCCGTTACATTACGGGGAATGGGGAAAAAATTATTTTAAGTGCATTTTAATGATGTTACAGACTATGCACTTACGAAGCGCAAAAAAATATACATTCAGTACAATATAGGGTGCAAAAAATAATTATAAAACTAGTTATAGTACGAACGCACCTCATTTGCCACGTTTGACGAGCAATTTCCAACTTGTTTGACCTGCAGTGAGCAAGTAAAATTTATTTCTTCTTATAGTTCCTAAAATTCTTGTGTGTTTAATATTATAGAATTTTATCAAGAGAAATTATTTTTAAAATTAAACACCAGTATTGCCGATGAGTAACAAACTGTTTTTTAGCCGTAAACTATACTTAAAACAAAATATGATTTTTTCAAGTATTTTTCCCATGATTTATTTAGAAAATGAAAGCCAAAAAACATTATTACAATGATTTTTGAAAAATCAGGCATTTAAGGGTTAAGAGTATGTCCAGCGCTGCCAGATTGGGGAATTTTTTGTCCCCAGATTGTTGATTGTCACCGCTTTTTTGAAACAGAAATATTTGCTCTGTTTAAAACTAGATTAAAAATTCTGAAAAATAAGCGAATTATACTATTTTTAAAAAGTGGTGACAGTCAAATAATCTGAATTAAAAAAGCCCCCAATCTGGCAACACTGAGTAGGTTAATTCCTTTTTATTAATAATTCCATGGTTCAAACCTTGCTGACGGCTGTTCACTAATTTTTTTTTTTTTTTTTCCGGTGACAATGTAATATTCCGTAAATTAAAAAATAAATAAATTTAACTCCGCAACACCTCAGAATTAAAACATTTGTCCAATAAGAGTACTTAAATGTCATCGCGCATGTGATCACGTAAATGTCATTGGTTGCTTCAGAAATAAGCTGATATCCTTCAACTGAACCGTATTTGTTAACCCATATTGGACCGCTGTCCTATAAATAGGACAGTTAATAAAACCTTTTTAAAAATAAAATTGGTAAGAATTTTCTGGATGCATTTTATTACGAAGTTTTTAAAATACATAAAAGCATAACATATAAACAAAAAAAAAACAAGTAACCAATTAAAATTTAATTTAAAAAATCTATTTAAAAAATCCTTTAAAAATTGTGATCTTATAATCTAGAATTTTACTGTTATTATTATCTTTTTATTGGAGAAATCATAGAGTATTTTTGTACAACATAAACGTATTTTTAAAGTAAAATAAAATATTTGCTCATAAAATCAGTTTATGTATGCATTTTATATGTCCTTACTATGTGTCCTACTAATATGTCCTCTTTAAAGGACAGCTAGTTAATTAAAAAATTAAGAACTTTTTTTTCAAAATTTTGCTAGTATCTACTTAATTACACTATATTAATGATATAATCGAAGTTTTAACCCCTTGGGGACGAGCGACACGTATACGTGCCGCATGAAGCGGACAGAATCCTTGTTTTCCCTCACCAGTAAAATTTTACTGTAAAATTTGCCTTATTTAATCAGCGCATTTTCTCGATTCAAGAAGACACAAATTTCTGTTTTTAAAAAACGGTGACAAAAGATTAAAAATTTAGTAAAAGGCTCCCGTCCCGAAGGGGTTAAAAAAATTCAAAAATATTTAATCGGTGTGGTCCAATATGGGTTTTCTGTTCCGCGAAGGGTCTGAATGGACGCGGGTTCGATCCTCACGAGGATTTTAATCGATAATTTCCTTGCTATGAAGCTGGATTTAGATTCTTATATCCATTTTATTTTACTTTTTAAAACCGACGGATAAAAAACCATTTGCAATTTATTTCTTTTTAAAAAGATATACTATATTTCAACCAATTGTCATTCAGCATTCTTTTCCTTTTTAAGGGGACCGTGGACCTTTTTTAGGTGCGTTCGTAATTATATAAATACGTAGCACCTATAGTCGTCGTTCAGTCCGTCTGTCTGTCCGTCCGTCCGCATATAATAGAGCAAAAACTACCCAACCGAATGGTCTGAAATTTTAAATATATGATTGTTGTAAAATTTTATCGAGCCATTTCAAATTTTATGAAAATCGGATGTATAGTTAAATTACAGGGACAATCAAAAGTTTTTCTTTACATTACGGCCAATGGGAAAAATTATTGCACGTGCATTTTAATGATGTTAAAGCTTTCCGAATGGTCTCAAATTTAAACATATAATTATTGCGACATTTTGTCGAGCCATTTCAAATTTTATGAAAATCGGATGTATAGTTTAATTACAGGGACAGTCAAAAGTTTTTCTTTACATTAAAGCCAATGGGAAAAATTATTGCAAGTGCATTTTAATGATGTTACAGCTTTCCGAATGGGCTGAAATTTTAAATATATAATTGCTGCAAAATTTTGTCGAGCCATTTCAAATTTTAGGAAAATCGGATGTATAGCTTAATTACAGGGACAGTCAAAAGTTTTCCGTTACATTAAGGGGAATGGGAAAAAATTAATGCAAGTGCATTTTAATGATGTTACAGACTATGCACTTATGAATTGCAAATAAATACACATTCAGTACAATATGGGGTGCAAAAAATAATTATAAAACTAGTTATAGTACGAACGCACCTCATTTGCCACGTTTGACGAGCAATTTCCAACTTGTTTGAATAAAAATCGACCCCAAAATCGACATTTCTTTTTGTGTGTATTATTCTTCTCCAATTTGTACTACGTCATTCGTGGAAAACCGCATACAGGTGCGATTATTTTATGCAAAAATACAAGTGTTTTAATTTTGTTCACGTGCAATTTTTTGGCCATTTCATATACTTTAAATCTGTTTTTCGCAATACTGATGTTTCAGCTTTTTTTTTGTTTTTGAAATGCTCCTTACTACTTATCTTTTTATCAAAAGTCATGAAACTGATAAGGAAGAATCCTGATATTGCTTGCAAAGAAACCGTGTATGAATTTTAAAATTCGACTTCAGTAAGACAATTAAATTTGATTTTTAACTTATTATAAGGCAGAATGTGGATGAAAATCGATATGGAATTCATAAAAATATCTCTAAAAAAATAACTATTTAAGGGATTAAAAAATCGATACACAGATTTGTTTGAAATAGAGTTTTACGAGATTAAAATCCATAATCTAGGAAATATCTAAAAACGTAAGACGCAAGGAGCATTTTAAAATTTAAATTTTTTTAAAAGATATTAAAAAATTAATAAGATTGGGAATTTCTTTTAAGGTATTCAATATACTCATGATGAAATGTATGTTTGCACAAAATTTCAAATCTCTATTAGGAAAATTAAAAGAATTTTTTTAAAACGGCTACCGTCCCCTTAATACACTATAATAAAAGTTTGGCTTTAAAACATTTCTTTACTTATATTTTATTTTATATTTTAAATGTTTACCTCGTTTAATGAGGATTTCAGTTAGACAGACAAAAAATTGCCTCTCTTGCAAGTCCGCTCTAACAAGGGTTTACTATATTATTTTTCTAGGGCTTTTAAAAGGTACTAATAAATTATTTAAGGAAAGCACATAAATAAAGATTATTTCCATTTATATTAATTCATAAGTAAGAAAGATAATTTTAATATCACTACAAGATAAGAGAAATAAATTATTAATATGCATTTGGACATTATCTTTACTGAATGAAAGATTCTCACTTAATACAATGCAATAAAAAAGCGTTAATGACGCATTAAACCCCTAAATATGCAGCAGTTGCATCTAAGATCCAATTTAGATATCGGTATAAAGTTACTTTTAAATTTCTGGAGAACTATAATTATAATTTTTTTATTTTTTATTTTTTGCTGAGTCTTACTGGCGCAAGATAGTTTACAAGGGAATCTTATCTTTTTAAAAGATTCTAAAGCATTATTTCATCCTTCTTGCTTAATGCCCGAGTAAGAAAGTTAAAAATAAAGTGAGTTACTCCTTAGAGACTAATTACCGCTTTATCGGATTAAAGAAGTTAAAAATGTTCATGAACAAGACCCTTGGATGTTGTCAAAGGTGTTACATTAAGAAGCACCCTTAATTAAGGCCCCGAATAAAACGCACAATAAACAAAATGCTGTAATTAGTAAAGATAACACTTTCGGAAGAAAAATCATAAACCGATTGTTTTGCAGCTTTGGCTGAAAGCAAAAGTTTAATCCTACTTAAAGACTCTTCTGGTGCATTTATTATGAAAAATTTATAAAGCGAGTACTTACAAAAATTTCGAATAGTTTCTAAAAATATATAAGCAGCTCTTATATTATGAAAATTTTGTTAATGCTTTCCTCATTTTAAATTGAAAGAATTATTTTCATATAGCGTCCTTTTCAACTGTATTTATTTTAATTAAAAATTGGACAATTGCACCATGATATATATTAAAAATTACGTATTAAAAATAAATACATTATGCTAAAATGTACACACATTAACATACAATAAACACCAACGTTTAATTTTGCATCTGTGAACATCTTGAGGATGTTATGGTACACATAAATCTAGAATTTTAAAAATGGATGCAAACGTCTCAGAGTCCTGCAGGAAACTTGAATGGAGCACGCACTAAACGTCATCAACTTGCCAAGGCAACCAAAAGGAGTAAACCATCCCAGCGATGAAAAGGGAGGGGGCTAAATTGAACTAACTCCAAAAAATGGCCTATAACAATCCTACAGCATTCATAAAATATGGCATAATATATTATAAACCATATTTGGAGTATAGCCACCGCCCCTTTTTCATCGATGGTATAGTTTACTCCTTTTGATTGCCTTGGCAACTTGATGACGTTTGGTGCGCGCTCCAGTCAAGTTTCCTCCAGGACTCTGAGACATTTGCGTCCATTTTTAAAATTTTTAGACTTCTGCGCATCATAACATCCTGAAGACGTTCACAGATGGGAAATGAAACGTTGGTGTTGATTGTATTTTAATGTGTGCACATTTTAGAATATAATGTATTTGGTTTTAATGCATAATTTTTAATGTATTTATTTTTGCTTTTAATTTGTTGATTTTAATATCTAGTTATAAAAATAAATCGCATATATCTTTATTGACACATGGGATAAAAAACGAAGTGTAAAGCTGGTATACACTGTTGAAACAAAACAATAAATACTTAAATCTATGACATGTTCAGGGGCGTAGCCACAGATATTTTTTCGGGGGGGAGAATTCGAAAATTTCCCAACATGAAACAAATTGCTCCAATTTTCGACTAAAATGATATGCACAATGGGTGTAATAATTATAATGATACTTTTGCATAAAAAATTCTGAAACTGAAAACATAAAAATTCTAATTATGGGTTTGTTTACTAAAAAAATAAATACACTTTTTACTTTCTTCTATCTTTACAAGAAGAAAGTATTGGATTCGTAAAAAAAATTTGACTTCTGGTTTTAGACTGATTTATACGTTTTAGTAAGTCCTGAACACGATTCGACTGTTTTTAGAAAATATCTATCTGTCTATATGTGTTACAAATTTTGCGGGCACTCTAACACAAGAACTAATGAACGAAATTTCATAAAAGTTTAGAGATTCACTTATACAATTGAACCTCGTTAACGCGAACACTCAAGGGGAAACTTTTTTCTTCGTATTAAAAGTAGTTCGTGTTATCGGAACTTAACTACATTACATACAACTGGACGAGGAAATCGGAAACAGCTCGTGTTAACGAGGTTTGGCTGTACCTTAATAAAAATTGGTGCTGATTTGATTTTGGTGTAAATCGTCCAACAGATGGCACTGCTGTGCGCATTTTTCATGATTTACATGATTTTATCGATAGTTATATCTCAAAAATTATTGCACGGAATTTGATCAAACGTCATATTTTGTTAAACCTTGACATAATTTGATGCAGATTAGCTTTTTATGTATATCATATAGCAGGCGCTGCTATGCAGCATTTTTCACGATTTTGCGATAGCTGTATCTCAAAAACTAATGCACGGAGTTTAGTCAAACTTCATATTCCACATAAGTAGCACTTCCACATAAATAGATCCTTATTAGGCTTGGGTCTATACTGTCCAAAGCTATCGCTTTTGTGCACTTTAAGTAAGGAATTTTGGTTGCAGACATCTAAGAGGCTGGGTGCCAAAATTCAATGATTTGTTTGAAAAATGCTATGCTTATATCTCTTTTTTAAATGCACACAATTCAACAAATCTATACCTTTAGAGTTTGTTATTATAGGCAAAGAATTGTCATTTAATTTTAGCACTGTGATTGCAAATTTTGAGTTTGGGATTGGAACATCCGACTAGTTTTTACTTAATATTAATTCTTGTGGTCTTCAAAGAAGCCCACCTGTTAATAAAATCGCTTAGTTTAATAAAATTCCCTATTTCACTTTCATATTTTCAAAGCATTAGGCTGTCAAGTCTGTCATCCCTCATTGTAGCTTGTTTTTAATTTTTATTTGACTAAAGATTCTTTCATTAGATGCAACGCCATAAAGATAAGCTGCTGTGAATGTTAAGGTACGAGTATATAGTTTGACGGCGTGGCTCAAATAGTCTTTGAATTTCATGGCATGAGTAAAAGGTTTGTTAAGTGAATTGGGATTTGGTTTATTTCTATTTGACTGTGCAAGTCATGTACATCCGGTTTCTCATATCCAAGTGGAAACATTATTAACTTTTCCCTTGCACAATTATAATTTGAATATGGAATGTATTGCTGCAATATTCTCTTGATATAGGGAACATTGTCATTTAAGCCCATTATTAAATTCCCGAAATGTTCTTGTATTTCTTATAATTTTTTACTGTAAAACTTATGTGTATCAATGACCATTGCTGTGCTATTATTTTTATCTATTGCCTTTGGTGAAACTGTTTTCCTACGGTGCTTTCGGAACTCAGCTTCTCCAGTCACATCCTAATATTCATAATTTTTGTGAGCTTGTCTGTAAGGAAATCTTTATTTCTTGAAAATTTTATTCAAGTGCAACGTGTCAGTGTTACAGTGCATGTCGATTTTTTCTTCAGTTGATGGACTGCTTTCATGGTCATATTTCTGTTCCAAATTAAAATGGTCCATTTTTTACCTTTTTCATCCTCGAATGGATTTTTAGATGCTCCAAAATCTTGCACGAAAACTCTTTTCCTATTATGAAGGAATTCTTCGTGCTGAGATTTATAGTAACTTTTTAGAACATCTTTAAACACAGAACACTGGACTTTTGGTTTAAAATTTTATAAACACATATGAATATAAACGAACAGGACTGATATATATTTCCGCACACAAATAAAAGTAAAATGTGACAAATTTATCTAAACTAACGACTTCTTATATCTGCATTTGCTCATATAACGCTTTTTACTTGACAGCGAAGGGTTAACTAATTTTTGCGACAAAAAAATCACGAGAATGAGTAAAATATTGTCCAAAAATCGCAAAATTAGTAAAAAAAGTTGTGAAAACTCGTCAAATCTTCTTGCCCATAGCTGTGTTTCAAGTAGGTTACTACATTCCTTTCTGTTGTGCTACAAGTGATTTCAAATTTTCAAAAGAAGCTGCAATCCCTTTGGATTAAAATAGCTGGATTATCTTTTGGGAGGAGAAGGGGAGGTAGGGTGGAATTTTTGAGAAAGGAACAAAATTTTGGAGGAAATAAAGGAACTGGTTAGTCAGTTATTGATGGATAGGAGTAGAGAAATTTAGGTCTGGTAGATGTACAATATTTTTGTAGAACTGAAAAATACAATAATAGATTAAGTGTGGCTGATTTCTTTTTGTATTTCTTTTGATAATTTAACTTGTTTACTGTTGCAGTACTCAAAATAATCACCAAAACAATAAAAATTTCGTAATTTTTTTACAATTACTTTAAAAAAAGAAAATGTCTCAAAAATCTAGAATTTCCCAACTTCACATATATTGGGAGGGGAGGGTGCCCCCCAAACCCCCCCCCACCCATGGCGACGCCCCTGGACATGTTCAAGCTCAAAGTGATTAATAGAATTCCCGAATTTTTTTAGGATTATGCAGCTTTAACCCTTTATGCCTCCACGGTGCTTTAAAGTACCATTAAAATAATTTGTTATAAAATTAATTTAATACATCGATTAATAGTAATACAGTTCAGAATGAGTTATAGATACTTTACTTTATCTTTTTATTGGTTTAAAAAACAAAAATATTTTTTAAAGAATTATTTCTTTTTTACCCGACTGCCAAGAAAGGTTATGTGTTTCACGCTTATCTGGGTATGTGGATTACTTTATACCCTCGAAACATCTCAACGGGTGGATGGATTTGAATGAATGAAGTCTTTATCTATTCGTCTTAACCACCCGATGGTTATAGGCAAGGTTTTGTTTTTATAAATTCAAAATGGCTGCCGTAAAATACAATATGGTGGTACAGACGGAAAAAAAATTACGCGCCATGTTGAGTGGCATATCATTGGATAGGTCTTTCGAAATGAATACGATGTTTCATTGACTATTTTACAGTCAGAAGCTCCGTTTAAATATTACACAACCTGGAAGTTGTGTAGGTAGGATCTCTAGTTTTACTGCAACTCTAACCTTCATAGACATCTATAGACCTCATCAAAACAGTGTTTATGGATAAGAACTAACAATTAAACACAACTTAAAAGTCTTGAATACAAGTAAATAAAAAAACAGGCAAGTAATATAAAAATAAATTCACATTGATGAGAAATAATTAATTAGTTCGCTTTTTGCGCAGTCGGGTTTTTTGATTTTATAAATTTAATTTTTACTTGTCATTTGCATCTTTTCAGCTTTCTTGACGTTGAAAGATTGTGGGGGAAAAGTTTCAGTTCGGAAATATTTCTATATTTCGACTGTAAGAGTATTATATTTGAACATTTCCTAATTGTATAAATTAATAAAAATATTACTTTAAATAAAAGATTTGAGTGGAGCTATGAATATTGCACAAAATCCCTATAAATTCAAATTTAATTAATTAATTTTAATTAGTAAAATCCTTTTAATATTTATTAAATGTTTGTGTAAATCTTCTGATGTAATTTCAAAAATTCACAAAAAATGCTCTAGAAGATTAAATTTTAATGACTTCATGATTTGGGCTATAAAGGGTTAAAATCAGCATTTCCTGTTCTCTGATGTTGTTTTTCAATGTTCAGAGTTTCTCAAATTGGAAATAAAATAATGACCTTTATGTACCATCTATAGATTTGAAGGATTGTAATAGTGGTATTAATTTCTAAAGAAATTACTTCGATATATCATTATTTCGCTTCTAAGTATCAATTCACTTTTTATCCGATGATTCAAAAAAAAAAGGTTATCGCGGTCTCTTCAATCGCTGATCATATAAATATACATATACAATTAAAACATGCATTAAAATCATGTATAATCTTTATAATCCGAGAGGCAGCGTCTCATTTAGTGGGCCAATTTTAGCCTCGATGATTGCGGCATAGAAGATAAAGTAAATGGTAAAGATAACGAAATTACAATTCAGTTGGGGCACTAACGCAGAAGTGTTGCCGTAGCAACACTTTACAAACCCACTGAAATGTGAAATGAATGACAACCTGATAACTAATTTTAGCCCCAGTCGGAGGCAGTCTCAAGTAATCGGCTTGCCATATATATCACCTTGCAGCGGTTCGTGAGATGTCACAACGGCATCCCCCCATCCCTATCGTTGGTTCACCAGCTGAATGACAGTTTTTGTCGTCTATTCCGTCTGATCTATCATATATACCAAAATCATCAACGCTAAAAATAGTTTCAAAAACCTTATGCTGCCTCCTGGTCTCTTAGGTAAGACTTTTGTTTCACAAGGGACTGTATGTGTATTAAAATGTAAATTTTAATTTTTATACATTAAATATACATATATAAATGAGTAAGATAATAGAATATTTTGTATCCTTTCTTTTTTTTAAATTTTATTAACAATAGTTTTTTTTTAAATATATATAGTGTGGTTTATATTAGGTTTATAATTATCTATATATAAGGATTTGTTTGGTTTTGCTGTTAAACAAAATTTTTACATTCTAAGGATTTCAATTGTTTATCTTGTGACATTTGAATAATAAAAATACTACTAGATGGCAGCACCAAAATTTGTCTTAAGACGATAAGATATAACTTTTGTCTTTTGCAACTCTTTTTCAGTTATAATTTACTACACCAGGTGGATTTTTAAGCTAAATTTTGACGATATTGTTATATAGTTATTAATTAATTTAATAGTGCATTTTAGTTATTTTAAATAATGTAATTACTTTTTATTTTATTTTTATTTTATATTATATTAATTTTATTTTTCATGGGTTTTCAAAAAATATTAACTACATCCTTTGGTATCAATCACTGTGATTTCCTAACTCTTTTATTCACCTTAATCTTTACGATATTTTGGGAGCCATGTGCGTGTGGATATATTGAAAAATACTGAAATATTAATCGGTATGTTGTGTATTATTTCTATTTTATATCCTATAAATATTTAAACAGGTCTTATTGGTTTTTCCATTTCATATTATTTGTTTTTATTCTGTTTTCATTTTTAATCTATTCACTTGATTATAATGGTTGTTTGGGCACAGGGAAAAATAATTTTAGCTTTAGCTTATTTTTCTCACAGAAAACAACCATATTGCTTATATCATTGAATTCTGTGCCCTTGATAACGTAATTCAATATATAAGCTTTTCCATTATTTGTCGATGTCCACTTTCTTCTTTTTTCTTCCATAACAATTCTTATAATAAATTATTTGGCACTTTTTTTATACTTACAGCTTTAATTCATAATATTACGGTTTTTGATGGTGGTAGGTTATGTTTAATTAATGGTTATATATATATATATATATAGCGGGAAGGGAGGGTATATTAAAAACAAATAAACAAACCAATAAAACTAAAGTTCGAAATAAAGAAAAATATGTAGAATAATTTGAGATAAATTTTCTCAACTGTAAAATAATTACATTTTTATAATTTCTTTTAATTATTCTTAATAAATGACTAATTAAATCCATACAGTACAGTACTTAAATATATGAATAATTTAATATGCAAATAAATTTACAAATAACTGTTGTAATTTTTTTCTATGTATGTTATTATTAAGTCATAACACAACATTTATATCATATTACTAAAACATAGCAGCATTTCTTTTACTGCTTTAGTTTTACAACTAACTTCTAAAAATGTACATACCAACAATTCTTTATACATATAAATGTATAGTTTTGACCCTAAAAATGGCCTTTCTTCACACTGCTATTCGAAAGTAATTACATTTTGAATTCGAACTTACATTTATGTTTTCAGTATATGACACCGAAGGGAAACATTATTCTAGCCTTCTTATCCGAAAATTACAACATGCATATCATGCAACATTCCTTATAAATTATAGAGCATTCTTTAGTATCATACTTTACCTTCTAGTCTTTGATCTATTGCATTTCGATCATTGAACATGAACTAGAAACAAAAACCCTTTTCTTCTGCAGGTATAATAATGTTAGAAGAACAAGGAGTGACATAAAAAAAATACCCGGTTTCTGTTTCTAATATCGGGATATAATTTGTTTCCAGTTTTATGGCACCAAAGGGAACCGTTACCAAAGAATTTCTTTTACTGATAACTTTTTTAGCTTCGCTTGAGTTTTTTAAGAAATAAGCTATAACTGAATTTTCTTCGACTGCCCCTAAAATGAATCCATAGAATTCTTTAGAATGTCTGAGTTTGGATTTTCAATACAAGGAGCAACGAATTAATGCCTTAAAATCCTTTAAAGTTACTGACAGTCAAAGGTATTTTTAACCCTTTATGTACTGAATTATGAATTCGTGAAAACTTCATCTTCTAAAGCATTTTTCGTGAGTTTTTAAAAGTGCATTAGAAGATTTACACAATCATTTAATAAATTTTAGAAGGATTTTGTCAATTAAAATTAATTAATTAAATTTGAATTTATAGGGAATTTCTGCAATATTTATAATTTCACTCAAATCTTTTATTTAAAATATTTTTTTTTCTGTACTTTGACTTTGACTTTGAAGACCACCGAAGTGGAAATTGCTTTAAAGCCTTTAGCTACAAAGGCAGTCGCCTCGAATGATCCTGTATTATACACACAAATAATTACACAATTTTTACATCACAAATTCGTCAACATACAAGGACGAGATAACACAAGGAAATTCACAACACCAGAGAGATACAGCCGAGGGCTCCAAAAAGAGTGTGCTACGGAGCCAGCGGGAGTCGAACTCGACAAGCCTCCTACGCTCTTAAGCGATTAGTGGCGTGGTGCCTTAACCACTCGAACACGGAGGCCCCTTTTTTCAGTATTTTATAGAAATAGGAAATTTACAAATATAATTCTCTTACAACAGAAATATAGAAATATTTCCGAATTGACCCCCCCCCCCCCCCCACACACACACACACACAATCAAAGCCAAGAAAAATGAAAAGATGCAAATGAAAAGGAAACCATCCTTTTTAAAATATTTTTATTTTGTGCAACCAATAACAATAATACTTTTGGAACAAGATAAAGTAAAGTATCTATAACTCACTCTAAACTGTATTACTACTAATCGATGCATTAAATTAATTTTATAACAAGTTATTTTAATCGTACATTAAAGTACCGTCGGAACATAAAAGATTAAAGTTACTTGTCGCCAAACGCATTTTTAACGGCCCTATAAGCATATATCACACATTAAAAAGCAAATATTTCAAGCCTTGTATTTTAAAACTTTACATGTTTCATTACTTAAAGCTTGTTTTAATTTATTATGTAAAAGAAGCAATTATGTATTTCCTTAAAAGATTCTATTGTGAGTGACATTTTTGTGCATATTATGACACAAAAATAATATGCACAAAACAGACCTACATAAAGTTTTGATATTACATTATAAAAATTATATTCAGTGTAATAATATTGTTACAATTAGTCATTTCAATTACATAATTTGCGCACAATGTACGAATATTATTAGTAGAATATTTTAAGAAGTAGTACTAATTTAACCTTTTATGTACTGAATTATGAATTCATGAAAATTTTGTCTTCTAAAGCATTTTTTGTGAATTGTTTCAACTACATTGCAAGATTTATGTAATCATTTAATAAATTTTTGAAGGATTAAGTAAATTTGAATTTATGAATTTATAGGGATTTTGTGCAGTCAGTTTATAACCCCACTCAAATGTATTATTTTAAATATTTTTCTTAGTATTTTGTAGAATTAGGCAATGTACAAATATAATGTTCTTACAATAGAAATATTTCCGAATTGAAGAATCCACCCCCCCCCCCTCCCCCCAACGCCAAGAAAGCTGTAAAGACGCAAAGGCAAAAGAAATCATCCTTTTAAAAATATTTTTGTTTTGTGTAACCAATAATGCTTTTGGAACAAGATAAAGTAATGCATCTACAACTCATTCTAAACTGCATTACTACTAATCGATGTATCAAAGGAATTTTATAACAAGTTATTTTAATAGTACTTATAAGTAACGTCAGTAGATAAAGGGTTAAAATTAAATTTGGTATCTGAGTTAAATATTTATTGTTTCTTACGTAAAACAAGTTATTTTTATGTGAATGTATTATTTAAACAAATATTAAATTGTGTTATCAATATTTATAAAAACGATTTTGTAAGAACAAAATACCATTTCAAATTTCGTAAACGTGTTTTATTATCATATATATATCTAAAACCTAGATAATGTTTGTTTGTTTTTTATTATATAAACAGTATATTTTAAATTGTGTTATCAATATTTATAAAAATGGTTTTTTCAAAACAAAAAATCATTTTTAATTACTTAAAGGTTTTTTATTAACGTACAGTCGTGGAAAAAAAAAAAAGTAAACACCCCCTACTAACTTCTTAACAAATTATCGTAGAAGAAAGTTACTGGTACCGAATGATTGAAAATAGAGTCTACTTTTAAATTATGTATATAAAATTTGCTTAGGGGCCATCTACATATTAAAACGAACCATAACTTTGTTTTTTTCAATAGCAGTACACAATTCTGACACCATAAATGAACTCTACACCTTTCAATTAGCTTATAAACAAATTTTTATGCAGTTCGTGCCATAAGTTTCCGAGAAATTAATTATTTTAAAACGAGCGTATTTTAAGGGTTGTATCCAAATTGAAGTTCCGAACTCGATTGTTAACCGAGAGAGCCGCCTTCTTGATCAAGGCGCGTTTAAGCCTCAATGAAACGTGTTTGATTACAGGATAGCAGAATAAATTTCAAAAATTTACTCACTGCTATCATAGACGGCCCCTTAAACCATCATTTTGCCGTTTTTTAAGCATAATTTAAAAACTACTTGGAAGAAAAATGTGAAATTTGGGATTTCCATAAAGCAGGACTTAATAAATCTAAATCCATAAAAAAAAACTGTAGGTTGCAATTCATAATTTTTTCGAATATTAATTTCATAATTCATATCATAAAATTATAAAAATTGCAAATTCAACGTATTTATGTTTGGGTATATTAGTATTATTGCTACACAAAAAATTAGCTCATTAGGAAAATAATTTCAGGAGATATAAATAAAAATATGAAAATGTAATTTAACATTAGAAGTACTAAATTTTGAATGTCTCTAATTCAAAAACTTATCATATGAATGATTTGAAATTTGGTTTCTAGGCATATTTTGAACCGAAGATTTAAAATATATCGTTAAATTTGGGTACTGCCATTGAAAAAAATGAAGTTTGGAATCGTTTTAATATGTATATGGCCCCCTAAGCAAATTTTATACACACCATTTAAAAGTAGGCTTTATTTCCAATCGACCGGTACCAGTAACTTTCGTCTACGATAATTTGTTGAGAAGTTAGTAGGGGTTGTTTACTTTTTTTTTTCCACGGCTGTACATACATCTAAAACTTAGATGTTTTAGATGTATGTATGTTAATAAAACACCTTTAAGTAATTTAAAATAGTATTTTGTTTTTACGAAAGAAATTATGTGACTTGTTATAATAAGGTGAATTAAGGATTCACGAAAGTTGATATAATTTATGTCATTTCCGCTTAGTATTTGGTACATATACTGGTTAACTCGTGAAATCTAACATTATCAAAAAGAAATATAAAAATGAGAGGATGAACTGTGCAGGGAAATTATTAATATCAACTTTTTGAAAGCATGTAAATATCAGAATATAAAACCTAAGTTCCTTTGGATTTTAGGTGTATATATGTTAACAAAATACCTTTAAGAAATTTAAAATGGTATTTTATTTTTATGAAAAAATTTATATGAGTTGTCATAATAAGGCGAATTAAGGATTCACGAAATTTGATATAATTTATGTCATTTACACTTAGTATGATTTTGTGTATATGTTTAAATAGATTTAATTTATATTCGATATATTTTGCACATTTACCACACCATCAAAACTATAAGGGAGAGTGGGATCTACAACTTTTTTTTTTGTGAAAATCGTTTAACACCACAATTTCGAAAGTAATCTTCGCTTTATTTATACACAAATTTTCACAAGTTTTTTTCCTTAATTTCTTAAATAGCGGTAGCTGGGTAGCTAAGTTTCGTACTTATTTTTATTTTACCAATGCGTTCCGCAACACCAGCATTTAATAAGCTAACAAATCTATTTACTCTAAATCATTTTAAAAGTCTGTCAACACATAGTATAACTTAAACATTATTTCTATGAAACATATTGATATTCAGTTATCTTATTTTCTATAAATATTGATTCTTTAAAATCCGTTGTATTACAAAACATAATCATGTGTTTTATTATTTTGTAAAAAGAAAAAAGAAAAAAAATCACAAAACTTCAGAATAATTTAAAAACTCAGAAATTCTTCAATAATTAACAAATATGTTTAAAAACTAATGGAATACTATTTTGCTTAATGTATGTTCCATAAACCACATTTTTGAAAAAAAAAAATAATTTGAAGAAAAGCATTCTCAAAATTTTGTGCATTCTCAAATATACGTGAATTGAACGAATTTTTCCGTTGGTTATACTTCACGTAATTTCCGCCTTAAATGTCCATTTTTTGCCTAAATACAGAAATTTCACCAATCTAACGTAAAAGTTATCTGAAATACTTCAATCTAAAGCTGCATTTACGTCAAATTACAAGGGTGTTCCGGCAACTGTGTTTCCTATAACTTCTTCGTGTTAGAAACGGAATTTTTACGTATATACTTTTTCATTCAAAACACGAAAAATTAGCGAGCTTAAACTCAGTAGTTCCTCAAATTTGCAATTCTTAAGACAGAAATTTCTTCAAATAACAGAAAAATCACTTCTTATCAAATATATATTCCTGCAACTTGCTGTCTGTAATTTTTACGTTTTTCACAAGATGTTTTGAAAAGTGCAGGAGTTTTATTTAAATTTTTATAGTATTTATGAAATTTTTAAAAAGATAACTGACTCTTGATAACAACCTCATATATACCCAAAATCAGTGTTGAAATCAGATACCTCTCTACAGGAGGCATTTAGTGTTGGGGTCCCACTGTTTTCGCAAAGTGCACCCTCGAATTTGTTAAATTTTATAATTTTAAACAAAAAAATGTCCTAACGAACCTAGAATCAGATTCCAACCTTGCCTCAACAGCGTACAACGGGTGTGCTACGCACGTTTTGGTCTGTATTCGCATATAAATTTCAAATTTATATTATTTTAAAATTTAAACTAAAATTTTTTCAAACGAAATAAAAGATCCCCGTTATAGTGACTCTCGATTTAATTTCTAACATTTAGATGAATTATACTTTCAATTCTGACCAAAAGTTCCCGAGGAAAACCCAAATAATAAAATAACAATGCTACCTACCTTATTTTTTTCCTCTTTAATTTAAAATTTAAAAAATAGTGAAAAAAAAAATCACCGAAATTGGCAAGTTAGCTGAGGAGTTATTAACTTTATGATATTTTTAACACTGTGAATATATATATATATATTCTCTATCCCTCGCCCTTTTTTAAAACGAGGAATATTTCCGAGTGTTGAAAATGGCAAGGACACTCCGGTCTTGCTTAGAGAGACCACCAGCGCAATGGAAAGAATGTCATTAGCGTCGGATGTGGGTTTTTTAATCGACTTTCAAAAAAAAATTTTTAATAGTAAATATTAATATTTTTTAAAACAAAGAAAACCGTTACAACAGGGAAGGTACCTTGAAAAAGTGAGTATTGATTTTTCATCCGAGATCCGAGAGAATGGCAATTTCAAAATGCAGAAAAAACGGTAAACATGAAAACTAATATAAAATCGACCTTCATATGTATTTGAAATAGTAAATATTACTAATATTTTTAACAAAAGATGTTACATTCGGGAAAAATTTTTAATAACCCCCTGAATAAGTGGTGTATATTTTTTTTTTGTACTTTTATTTATTTATTTATTTATTTTCTATTCCCATCCGGGAAACGAAGATGACAGTTTCAAAATGCTGAAAAAGGGAACCATTTTCTTTTTCTTTGCTCGAAAAACATGCGATTCGCCGGTCAAGTGCAAAGGTGATCTTAAAGCCCGCAAACTGCTGATAATGGAAGTTCATTCCTTAAGGCTTTTATTTAATATCTATTCTAATTATTTGAAAAAAATTAAAAATACGAGTCTGAACTGAATTCAGACCTGTTTTCGTCTAGCCTTATCCAAATTTTCAGACCTAACGGATTCCCTTAGTTATCGCCAATAAATAAACTGACACGCTGTCATAAACTTTTCTTTATTAATGTAGATAAGATGCCTACTTACTGACTTGAGGGAAAAAATACTACAATCTGCATAAAAACTAGTTCTGTCTTGTATTTCTCGCATTATAAAGTCTTGATTTACAATGAAAACGAGATTGACGCATTCAGAGGTTTTTCGCGATTTCCCAAAATTTGATTTTTTGGATAAGGGGTGTTTTGAAACTCTCGTTCTCTTATGTAGTATTTGATAAAATTCTAGAACTTAAGATATTTTCAAGAAAAAACAATGTGCATTCTTTCACTTTAATTGTGCATGGCACCTGTTCGTGTTCATGTCACCTATTTTGAAGAAACAGCATTTTATATTTTGTTAAGAAAAATACATTAGTTGTTTGTAAGTTTGTAAAATATACTGAAACAAATTGAGAGTTTGTTTCCTCTTGGTTTTAATACATAAATCTAACAAAAGGTAAGCATTGTCTAAATGTTTTGTAAAACAGTAATAAATCAAAAATAATTTCAAGTGAAATTTCATAATTCTTTTCATGTATTCAAAATTTACGCTGTCTATCAATATTTTCTAGTTTTTATTCTTTGAATGATTATCACTGTCTGTAGTAATTTAGAATGCTAAAATTTTATTTTATGTGCGTTCGTAATTATATAAATACGTAACACCTCTAGTCGTCGTTCGGTCCGTCCGTCCGTCCGCATATAACAGGGCAAAAAGTACCCAAACGAATGGCCTGAAATTTTAAATATATAACTGTTGCAAAATTTCGTCGAGTCATTTCAAATTTTATGAAAATAGGTTGTATAGTTTAGTTACAGAGACAGTAAAAAAATTTCCATTACATTACGTCCAATGGGAAAAAATTATTTCAAGTGCATTTTAATGATGTTACATGCTCTCGAACAGAATGAAATTAATATGCACTCATGAAGTGCGCTAAAATATACATTCAGTACAATATGCGGTGCAAAAAATATGTATAAAACTAGTTATAGTACGAACGCACCTCATTTGCCACGTTTGACGTGCAATTTCCAACTTGTTATTTTTATAATTAAATGAAAGTTTTTATACAACAAAAGCATATTTATAAGAAATAAACTAATAATAATGCAAGTCATACAACTATATTTACTACTCAATTCAGTCGTAATTTTTTCAGCGAAATAACTAAGCATGTTTTGAAAATAAAACAGTTCCTCAATAAAACAGAAAAAATACGATAATAAAAAATTTACATATAATTACAATTTGAGAGTTAATTTCTGCAAAGCTTTTGAATTAATTTCTAGGATATTTTTTTTTTTTTTTTTTTAATCTAATATTTTATTCCTTTTTCTGTTTTGGGGAAGAGGGAATTAAGAAAAAAAATTCTTGTTGATGTTTTCAAGTATGTTTTTTTTTTATTTATGTAAAACAAAATATTTAAATTTTATAAATCACAATTTAGATTATATTTGACAGGGATAGTACAATGGCTACAGAAAATTTAACGAAAGGAGCTCAAATTTCAGTAAATTAATGAAGAAATATAAAATTTTCTCTATGAAGAAAAGAAATTTACATAGTACCATATTTAATAAGCCGGTTACATTCTTTAAGATGCGATATAACTATGTAAAGCGCTTGACTAATAAAGATTTTGAGATAAAACTTTAAAGCAACAAAATTTGTTGTTTAAAAAATGTGGCTTTCTCTCCTAGAATGGAAATTCCTTTATCTTTCACACTAAGATTTAAGAAAATTTATCTGTGTTAATATTCAAAGTAAATTGCGTGGGCTGAAGTATTTAAGAGAAAAAGTAAAACATTGTTATTGTACTTTATTCGTGGCTTTAAAAATAAATCCGCCAACGCAGAAGACTTAGAGGCAAAAGTGCTTCTCGGATTTCGTAGAATTATAGTCTTATATTTCAATTTCCTAAGATTTGGTTTTTATAATTTATAACCTAAAAGTTATGAAATTATAAATATGTACTTATTTAAATTGCATTTTTAATCCTTTTCAAGGGTCATATTCACCATATTTCTAGAAAATAAATGTCTAAAAAAAAACTTTTAAACATAAAAACACTATGATTTTTGTCACAGTTAGAAGACTACATCTCTTTATTCTGCACAGTCTTACAGTCCTTAAAAGTCTTCGCGGTTTCTAAACCTGCGCTATACGGACATACAGATGATAATTATTTCAGAAACTAATTATCCACTAAACTCTATAACTAGTTATAACATTAACGAGATTTTACGTTAACATTTAGAAACATTTTTTATGATTTTTTTTTTTTTTTTTTTTTTTTTTTTACTAAAGATACAACTTTTCAAAGCAGTTATAAATAAGACTGTTATACTCGTCTACACATCCATGTACCATAAAACCACTGTAAAAAAAAACAAAACGGATTAAAATACGGAAATAGTACTGGCGTCTCGATTGCCAGTACAATTTCCGTATTTTAGTCCGTTTTTTTTACAGTGATGCGGTAAAATGATTCTCTGTAAATAGTTTTGATATAAAAGTTTAAAAAATTGTAGCTTAATACCGCTTATTACCTGTTGTTATTTACATAAAATGTCGCTTTTTTTTAACATTTAGAAGAAAAAAATTATGTTATTTTTTTAATTAAAGGTAAAACACTTCAAAGCAGTATTAAATAAGGAAGTACACTCGTCTACACATCATTGTTACCACATATATTGCGGTAAAAAGATTCTCTGTAAATAGCTTTGATATAAAAATTTTAAAATTTGTACCTAAATACACCTTGTTACCTGTTGCTAATTGCGTAAAATTTTGCTGTCCCGTTGAGAATGGGAATTTCTGTACCTTTCAATTTACGATTAAAGCCGATTATTTATTCACGTTACCATATAGAATAAATTGCGTTTTACGCGAAAAAGTCAAACATTCTTACTGTACGTAAGAATGGAAAGTACATTTAGAAATTTCCATGCAATATTTAATAAGCCGGTTACATTCTTAAGATGCGATCTGACGGTGTAAAACGCTTGACTAATAAAGATTTTGAGATAAAACTTTAAAGCAGCAAAATTTGTTGCTTAATAAATGTAGCTTTCTCTCCTAGAATGGAAATTCCTTTATCTTTCACATTAGGATTTTAGAAAAATTATTTGTGTTAATATTTAGAATAAATTGCGTGTGCTGAAGTATTTAAGCGAAGAAATTAAACATTGTTATTGTATACTATTCATGGCTTTAAAAATAAATCCGCGAACGCAGAAGGCTTAGAGGCAAAAGTGCTTCTCGGATTTCCTAGAATTATAGTCTTATATTTCAATTTCCTAAGATTTGGTTTTTATAATGTATAACATAACATTTTTGAAATTATAAATATGTGATTATTTACATAGCACTTTTAATCCTTTGCAAGGGTCATATACACCATATTTTTGGAAAACAAATGTCTAAAAAAAACTTTTAAACACTTATAAAAACACTATGATTTTGTCACAATTAGAAGACTTCACCTCTTTATTCTGCATAGTCTCATGGTCCTTAACAGTCTTCGCGGTTTCTGAATCTGGACTATATGGACATCCAAATGATAATTATTACACAAACTAATTATCCACTAACCTCTATAACTGTTTATAACATTAACAGGGTTCTACATTAACATTTAGAATACATTTTTTATGTTATTTTTTTTTACTAAAGGTACAACTTTTCAAAGCAGTAATCCCTGTTACCATATAATGTGCTAAAATGATTCTTTGTAAATAGTTTTGATATAAAAAATTTAAAATTTGTAGCTCAATACGCCTTGTTACTTGTTGTTATTTGCATAAAATTTTGCTTTCCCATTGAGAATGGGAATTTCTTTACCTTTCAGTTTACGATTAAAGCCGATTATTTATTCACGTTAACATTTAGCGTCTGCGGAAATATTTACGCGAAGAAATCAAACATTCTTAGTGTACATAAGAATGGTAAGTACGTTTAGAAATTTTCTTACAATATTTAATAAACCGGTTACATTCTTTAAGATGCGATCTAACGTTGTAAAGCTATGCACTAATAAAAATTTTGAGATAAAACTTTAAAGCAGCAAAATTTGTTGTTTAATAAATGTAGCTTTCTCTCCTAGAATGGAAATGCCTTTATCTTTCACACAAGGATTTAAGAAAATTTATTTGTGTTAATATTTAGAATAAATTGGGTGTGCTGAAGTATTTAAACAAAGAAATTAAACATTGCTATTGTATTCTTTTCATGGCTTTAAAAATAAATCCGCCAACACAGAAGGCTTAGAGGCAAAAGTTCTTCCCACATTTCGTAGAATTATAGTCTTATTTTTCAATTTCCTAAGATTTGGTTTTTATAATTCATAACATGAAAGTTATGAAATTATAAATATGTACATATTTAAATTGCATTTTTAATCCTTTACAAGTCAACATATTCACCATATTTTTGGAAAACAAATGTCTAAAAAAACTTTTAAACACTTATAAAAACACTATGATTTTTTGTCACAAATAAAAGACTTCATCTCTTTATTCTGCAGTTTCACAGTTCTTCACAGTATTCACAGTTTCTGAATCTGGGCCATACGGACATCCAAATGATAATTATTACACAAACTAATTATCCACTAAAGTCTATAACTGGCTATAATATTAACAGGGTTTTACTTTAACATTTCGAATACATTTTTTACGTTATTTTTTATTTTTTTACTAAAGATACAACTTTTCAAAGCAGTAATAAATAAGACAGTTATACTTTAAACATCCAAGTTACCATGTAATGCGGCAAAAATGAATCTCTGTAAATAGTTTTGATATAAAAATGTAAAAAATTGTAGCTTAATATCGCTTGTTACCTGTTGTTATTTGCGTAAAATGTTGCTTTTTTTTACATTTAGAATAAAAGAATTATGTTAGCTTTTTTTTACTAAAGGTAAAACTCTTCAAATCAGTATTCAGAACATAGTACACTCGTCTACACATCAGTGTTACGATATATATTGCAGTAAAAAGATTCTCTGTAAATAGTTTTGATATAAAAATTTTAAAATTTGTAGCTCAATACGCCTTGTTACCTGTTGTTATTTGCATAAAGTTTCGCTTTCCCGTTGAGAATGGGAATTTCTTTACCTTTCAGTTTACGATTAAAGCCGATTATTTGTTCACGTTAACATTTGAAATCAATTGCGTCTGCGGAAGTATTTACGCGAAGAAATCAAACATTCTTATTCTACGTCAGAATAGTAAGTACATTTAGAAATTTTCATGCAATATTTAATAAGCTGGTTACATTCTTTAAGATGCGATCTAACGTTGTAAAGTGCGTGACTAATAAAGATTTTGAAATAAAACTTTAAAGCAGCATAATTTGTTGTTTAATAAATGTGGCTTTCTCTCCTAGAATAGAAATTCCTTTATCTTTCACACTAGGATTTAAGAAAATTTATTTGTGTTAACATTTAGAATAAATTGCGTGTGCTGAAGAAATGAAACAGTGTTATTGTATGCTATCCATGGCTTTAAAAATAAATCCGCCAACGCAGAAGGTTTAGAGGCAAAAGTGCTTCTCGGATTTCGTAGAATTATAGTCTTATATTTCAATTTCCTAAGATTTGGTTTTTATAATTTATAACATAAAAGTTATGAAATTATAAATATGTACTTATTTAAATTGCATTTTTAATCCTTTTCAAGGGTCATATTCACCATATTTCTAGAAAATAAATGTCTAAAAAAAACTTTTAAATGTCTAAAAAAACTTTTGAACAACCATATCACCATACACTCTTTTTGATTTTTATCCCATTTTAAAGACTTTTCGTGTCTTTATTCTACACAGTCCTTAGATCACAGTTTCTGAATATGAGCTATACAATTATTACACAAAATAACTATTCACTGAAGTCCAAAACTTTTTACAATATTAAGTGGAATTTATATTAGCATTTAGAATCGATAGACAGGTGTTTGAAAGTTGAAATATCTTCACGTTGTTTTGTACCCCCTGCCAATACCTTTATCCGAGTTATGAGAAAAGTCCTTTGCGCCCAAACATTGCCGGCTCTTACCCTCAGTTTTACGTTTACTTCGTATTTTGCTAAACCTCTACGTATGGCTGCATACCAGGGTATTTATTTTTCTGATATTTTATTTATTTATTTATTTATTTATTTATTCTTTTGGCAATTGCATTATCCAAATTTTTCGGCAAATGTGTGGCGTAACATATTGAATAAAATTAGTATTGTGTTCAAGTATAATGTTTGGCAGTATATAGCAATAGCTTTTTCTTTTTATAGACCTGAAGTTTTCTACTATCTGAAGCAATATGTTATTACTCTCCCAGATTATAATTGTTTTTTTTTTTCATGTTACTTTTACAAACAAGTTTTTAAGCTTGAACTCTCAGGAAAAGATGTCTGCCTTGGATTTTAAATAAAAATATAAAAAGGCACATCTGGTGTGAACTTTTACTCAGCAGGTAATATTTTCCACTACGTCTTAACCCTGGTCTGGTCCGAGTTACCAATCCTCCACTATTAAGAATCAATTTTTTATGATAGTTTATTACTAAAGGTGCAACTTTTCAAAGCGGTAATAAATAAGGCAGTTACACTCGTTCCACTGTAGAAAAAAATCTGTAATTCTACAGATGTAAAGTTACACAAATCTGTGTGCTTACCAATATTTCATCTGTACATTGTACAGAAAAGATGTAAATTCACAAAATTAGTTTATGTAAAGGTACAGAAATCTGTAGCTTTACAAAGAACCTACTAAAATTACAATAATCTTACTAAACTTTTATCTGTAACCCGGGTTGCAGTTACATAAAAAGTTCTAGGCATCCCAGTTTCCTAAAAAATCCTTAGTTACCTTACAGATTTTTTGATTTACGGTACGAAACTGTATTTATTACATGGATTTTTGTTGTTGCCGTTACATAAAATGTTCCAGGAATCCCAGTTTACAAGACAAATTTTAGTAACTTAACGGATTTGTTTTTACAGGACAACATATCCATGTTACCACATAATGCAGTAAAAATATTCTCTATAAATATATTTTATATAAAAATTTAAAAATTTGTATCTTAATATATCTTTTTACCTGTTGTTATTTACTAAACATTTTGCTTTCCCACCCAGAATGGAAATTCTTTTATCTTTCAGTCTAAGATTTAAGCAGATTATTTATGAGCGTTAACATTTAGAATAAATTGTGCGCGTGGAAATATTTACGCGAAGAAATCAAACATTCCTACTCTACATTATTTATGGCTTTGAAAATAAATTCGCCAACGAAAAAGGCTTAAGAGAAAGCGCTTCTCAGATTTCTTAAGATAACATCTTTATTTTTCAATTTTCTACGTTTAATGTTTCTAATTTACAGCATATACTTTGTGAAAAAATAAATTTACGTTTATTAAAAAGAAATTACTTGTAAAAAGTGTTCGCACTCCTTTACAAGTCACCTTTTTAGAATACTTTTAGGAAATAAAAGAATCCCAAACAAAAAAAGCTTTTATATGGTTAAAAAACTTTTTAAACACTTGATTATTTCTACTGCTATTTTTCTCATGCAGTTTAAAGGCTTTTAAGTAATTATATGTACTTTCTTTCCTATTTCTGTTAAAAAATCTAAATTTTTTTAATTCTTATTGCTGCAGCTTTTGAAGATATGTGATGTTAAATATCTCTGTTTCGTGAGAAAAAGTTATTTTCCCTTTATACAGTCCCGCTACCGTGTGTACAAACATTGGCGGATGATACAGCTCAATAAAAATAATTTTTTTTTTTTTTTTGTAGAGAAATGCTGGATCGCAATCCATTTATTCAGTGATAAATACAGGGAGTCTCCCTGCAAGTCGAACCCATGTTTTCTTTCCCAACTTTAACGATAATGCAGATATTGTATCGATATATTCAACAGACGAACTTTATTTTGTGGGAAAAGTCATAGGTATTACAGGAAGTCCACTGTAATAGGTCAATGTACTGCGACCTACACTCCAAATCACAAAGTGTCTCGGATAGTGCTGTTTGGGCGCAGATAGTAGCCATTTTTAGCAATTCTTAGGAATTTATCACATTTAACAGAACATAAAAAATGTCTGTTAACAATATCAGTAAAATATTTTACTAATATTGCTAAAGCAATGAACAAAAATTCGGCTTGACTTGCAGTGAAACACTCTGTATATTTCACTGAATAAGTAGATCCAGCTTTCTTATATAAAAATGTTTGTTTTAGTGAACTGTATACCTCAACGTACCTATACCCGATAAAAATTCCCTGTACAGGTGTCAGTCTTCGAATCTGGACTATACAGTCAAACCTCGTTAACACGAACACACTTAACGCAAATTACTTTTAGCACGAACTGTTTCCGATTGCCCCGTCCTGTTGTATGTCATATTTTTAAGTTCGGATAACAGGAACTACTTTTCACACAAACAAAGAAAGATTCCCTTGAGTGTTCGCGTTAACGAGATTCGACTGTATTTGACAACACGATAACAATTATTATACAAAACATTTATTCATTAAAGCTCAAATGGTTATGGCATAGCTCCATGGGTTATGGTTATAATAAAAAAAAAAATCAACGTTTAAACACACAATAAATACAGTATCAGTGGGTACTGTTTTTATACGTAGATTTTATACACTGATGCTATGAGTCCTGTGAATTCACGAAACGTATACATCTGGTTTTATTCACATTACCTAATGTATTTTATTGTGTGTTTAAACGTTGATTTTTGGTGATCTAGATTTCCACACAAGTTTTTATTTACTATTGTAATAATAATTGCAGTTAAAATTATTTTTAATGCTAATTTTTACAAAATACATAACTTTTAATGTAGTATTAAGTAAGACAATGAAAAGTTATTTTACCACGTAATTCGAAAAAGATTCCTTATTAAAAATTTTTATATAAAAATTTAAAAATGTCGAATTAAATGCGACTTGTTAGTTGTCGCTGTTAACACAAAATGTTTCTTCCTCGTCCAGATTGGAAGTTTCTTTATCTTTTTAAGCTAAAATTTAAGCAGATTTATTCGCGTTAATATTAGAGTAAATTGCGTGTGTGGGAAGCATTTACGCTTAGACCACTGCTATTATATGTTAGAAATGGCTTTTTAAAATAAATCCGCCAACGCAAAAGGATTAAAAGGAAAGTACTTCTCAGATTTCGTAGGATAATAGTCTTATTTTTCAGTTTTCTGAGATTTGATTTTCGCAGTTTATAAGACAAAAATAAAAATATAAATATTTAATTATGAAAAAATATATTTATAATCTTATTGGTGGAAGTATTAAACATATTTTGTTAAAAAGATATTCTCTAATAAGGAAAAAAAAAACATACATCCAATTACAATAAAAGGCTAAGAGAAACAGAAACGTGGGCGATATTTCTGGTGTGATGACTTCAGGAAGCTATACCACAACTCAATTCATATTAAATAAACATACTGTTACAAACTAAAACTAAGGGATCGACCGAATTGGGTTTTTAAGACCGAAAACGGAAACGAAACCGAATTTCGTTAAATTTCTTATTTTCGGCCGAAAACGTAAACGAAAATGTAAAAAAAAATTAAGTAATTAAAACATACATAAATACACATAATTATTAATTAATTATACGTGTTTATTAAATATAAATAATTATTAATTAATTATACGTGCTTATTAAATATACCTAATTATTAATTAACTATACGTGTGACCCAAGTTGACTCTCTGTACCTCTAACAAAAATTTTTATTTTCATATAAAATAAAATGTAATTAATTCATTAACGACACAGAATGATTTTCGAACTATATGAATTTAAACTATTTAAAAAATATTTTAAGTATGCATACCTCGATTTATCTTTTATAATGATTTTTGTAAATGATCTTCTGTTGTACTAGAACTTTCTCAAAGAGTAATCGAAACAATTCTGCGGTTTCGAACTAAAAATTTTCTATTACTGATAAGAGTGCAGGTTTTAATGAACACATGAAAAGCGTCTCCAAAGTTTACTCCTATATGCACTGCTTGCTTTATAATTTGCACTCACATCTTGAGTCAGTAATGACTGATAATTATAAACAGTGGTGTTCAGAGTAATAAATAAAGAGCGTCTCATTTGAGCAAATGCAGCTCAAGTCAATAAATAATGTTGAAAATTTCCGAAGGAAGAGATTTTTGGAATACAGATAGTTTTGATTGAGTTTCGGTCCGCCCGAATTTTCGGCGAAACTCAGATTTCGGATCGAAAACCAAAACGGAACTGAATTTGCGGTCTATCGCTACTGAAAAAATACTTAACTGTTAAATACTTCTCATAGAGGTATGTACATACGGCAATGCTTGGGTATAGCTGCGTACTCACGCACACAAAAAATAATTACCTAATTTTGCGATACTTGCCAAAATATTGCCGAATTTGGTACGAAAAGTAATTGGTCATATAGTGCTACCTTCGCGATAACTCGCATTTTCATTCAAAGACGAAATTTTCATTCAACTTATATTTCAACTAAAACTGGGATCTTTGATAATTAGGTGTCGATTAGCGCATTTTAGCTCTCGTGTTTTGATACTAAGTTAACTTAGTTATTCTGAACAGGGATAAATTTTTCTGAAAACATTCAATCTTTTTCTCCAGAGGTTCCCAACCTTTATTGGTACGCGACCGACCTTTAAGGGGGTCCGGGACACAAAAATCTCCAAATTTTCTAAAAACCTTTTATTGCATTAAAAATTTCTCTGTGTTTTTTCTGCTTAACATTTAAACACTTTTACATTTTACATTTTTCTTTAACATTTAAATCATGTTTCTATCTTAATTAAAACAGGAAATATTAAATTTTTCGTTTTGGTTTGTTTTCAAAATATAGTTTTCAAGCAATATAGCTTTCAAGCAATGATTATCATGAAAATGACTGCTTGTGAAAATGCGTTTTTCTTCATCTTGGGTTTTTTCACCATTCCTAGTATTTAAATAGTTATAAGTCAAGAACCGTTAAAGATAAATGGTTCAAACTTGGAACATGTTTTTTTAAAAATTGGTTTACTTTAATTTTGATTCAGAAAATTAGAAAAAAAATATTTACTTTTGAAAATATGATTTTTTGAATAAAAGTTACACCATTTATTTTAATTTTTACTTTAAACATTTTTTTATTAATATTTTTAAAAATACTGAACCAAAATTAAAACTTATATATTTTTGTTTATTTAAATGTAAAAAAAAAAATGAAATTCTACAAATAATATTTCGAGTTATAACGATTTTAAATTACCGCGCTTTTTAATGAATTTTAAATTTAAAAATTGTTTAAAAAATATATGAGAAGATTTTTCATGTGATTTTGTTTACAAATAACATGATTAAACATCACAAAAAATTTCAAAATTTTAAATGAATAAATAAAAATTATTTTAAATTGTGCCCCGGACTTTTTACTTAAGTAAAAAATACTTTTCGCGACTCACCTAATATGAGAGTGTTATCTAGTATCAGTATTTAAATTTTGTATGGTCTCTATAAGGTATCGGATATCCTATCCTATGAAAAAGGCAAATTTTCATACGAAGGATGCACTATCAACAAAACCAAGAATTGGTAACCCAATGTATGTAAGTTGAGTAATAATTAAAGCAACAAACATAATGAAAAATACGTTTAATGTTTATCAAAACACAACTTTACAATCAGTGAGATTTCTGGCACTGGTGTTTACCTACGAGGTTACTTATATCAGAGTTAAAACTGGTTGATTTTAACCTTAAATTACTTTCTACACGCAATTTGTATAAGTACTTCTTTTTCAAGAACAGTAAAATAGGAAAAGCACGTTCACACAAGTATGCTGTGTTGAACTCCATTAACATCCTCAAAGCTGATTGAGATATTTCTGGACATTCTGCTCCTATGTTCATCCAGAAGGAAATAAGGATTTTTCCAGTGTTACCCTATAGTTCAGGCAATAGGGAATTTTATCTAGCAAAATTAATGGTAGTTCTGGAAATCGGCTTACTTTATGTTTTTTGGACCGCTGAATCCGAATTTGTAACTTCCCACCAGAATTTCCCCCGGCAACCCCCCAAAATTTTGGTAAAATGCCCCTCCCAAAAAGGTTTTTATTAAAAAAGGGAAAAAGAAGCTAGAAATTCAGAAAGTAGACAAAATTTGCAACAAATTAGATATATGACATTATGACTTAGGATGAAGGGGAAGGGGGGTCTGCCTCGGAACATGCGCGCGGTGCTGTGTGGACTAAGTTGCGCAATTCCACTTAACAACACGTTTACATTCGCCATCCCATCTCCCTCAGAACTTTCCTTATAAGGTTTACTTTAAGTTTTTTCGGTCGCTGAATCCGAATTTTTAACTTACCCCCAAGATTTTCCCCCCGAACCCCCCCCCCCAAAATAGTTGTTATTAACTTAAATTTCTTATTGTTTTAGGGGAAAAGCATTACGAAATTCAGAAACTAGACAACATTTGCAACAAATAGGATATATGACATTATGACGTAGGATAAACGGGGAGAGAGGGGGCTGCCTCGGAACATTCCCCGCGCGCTTTTCTCAAAAACCGAATTTTTTCAAAAAATCAATTTTTTGGGGGGTTACCGGGTGAAATTTTGGTGGGAAGTTACAAAATCAGATTCAGCGGTCCAAGAAACATAAAGTGAGTCGAAATCCAGAACTAGTATTAATTTTTTCAGGTAAAATCCCCTATTGTTTGGATTTCATAATTTCGTGTACGTAGCGCCGCAGTGCATGTTCAGAGGCAGCCCTCCCCCTTCCCGTTCATCCTACGTCATAATGTCATATCACCTATTTGTTGCAAATTTTGTCTAGTTTCTGAATTTCGTAATGCTTTTCCCCTAGAACATTAAGAAATTTATGTAAAAAACAACTATTTGGGGGGGGGGGATTCAGGGGGGAAATTTTAGGGGGAAGTTAAAAATTCGGACTCAGCGACCCAAAAAACTTAAAGTAAACCTTATAGAGAAAGTTAGGAGGGGAGATGGGAGGGCGAATGTAAACGTGTGATTGGTTAAGGGGAATTGCGCAACTTAGTTCACGCAGCACCGCGCGTGTTCCGAGGCAGATACCCCTTCCCCTTCATCCCAAGTCATAATGTCATATATCTAATTTGTTGCAAATTTTGTCTACTTTCTGAATTTCTAGCTTCTTTTTCCCTTTTTTAATAAAAACTTTTTTTGGAGGGGCATTTTACCAAAATTTTGGGGGGTTGCCGGGGGAAATTCTGGTGGGAAGTTAAAAATTCAGATTCAGCGACCCAAAAAACATATAGTAAGCCTTTTTCCAGAACTACCATGAATTTTGCTAGGTAGAGCTCTTATACGGTCTCTATTGCCTGGACTAATAACGATTGCAAGGCTACTGACATATTTCACATCGAAGTCATAATACCGACTGACTTCTTAAGAAAATACTATCTTCTCACGAAGGTTTAGTTAAGCTAATAGCTTTGATGATTATTGCAGTTGTAAAATATTGTATTTTTCACTTTTTTTTTTAAGAGATGAAATAAAATATATATTTTTGTGGCAAGCCTTGTTCCGCGACTCACAAGTGGGTATCGACCGATAAGTTGACAATCGCTGTTTTACTAGATTATAATTTCCTTACGTTTTTTACAAGTTTTTTTTTTTTTTTTTTTTTTTTTTTTTTTGCAGTATTGTATGCAAAGGCGTTAACTTTAAGTCATGCTTGTAAATTTTATGAAAAAAATCTTCTTTGAATCAAATATATTATTTCTAAATTAACTTACAATAATTTCATTACACGTATATGATAGTTTCAAGGAATTTTAAGTAAATTGTAATACGGAAAACTATTTACGTTATTTTTAGCTACTATTCTTAGCCGTATGATGAAGTTTTACCTACATTGAAAGGTAAAGAAGCTTTGTATACTAAATTGGAGGATAACTTTTGCCCTGAAATTAAAAGGCTTTTTATATTACTTTGCTTTTTACATTTTGCATTTTAATATGATCTCTTAGACAAATTAGTCAATTACAAAATTTTCCATTTGTGATTATCAGAGCATGATAAAAAAACTGCTTACTTGTATCTTTAAAAATGTATGAGTTTAATTAAAACTCCCGTTTTAAAGGGGATCAGCTATCAGATTAGAAATATAAATCTGTGAGATATTACAATATATAGGAAGCACGGATGCTAATATGTATGCGCTTGACCTTGAACAAAAGATGCTTGTATCAGTATCAGTGACGAAAAACTACAAAATAATTGCAAATGCATTATAAGAAAAGTTTACATTTGTATTGGAATTGGGATAAAACACTCTAAGAATGCTTTATAAATTGTTTTATTTATTATTATTATTATGTTTCTGTGATTTAAGACTACGTTTGTCTGTTTAGGATTTTGTTCATCTGACGAAACCCTATTCGTAGCACTCCTTTGTCTGTCTGTCACAGAGCCCGTTCTCAGAAACTATATATGTTGAAGACTTGAAATTTAGTATACTTATAGCTGAACCCCTCACATCAAACGACAAATCATAAAATTTTGAAAAAGTCTTATATTTACCCATCTGGGATCTAACTTGTGTATTTTAAGCTTTTTTTTCTAACTGGGCCCCTAATTAAGTTGAAGACTTGAAAGTTTGAATACTTATAGGTGAACACTTGCGATCACACTACAAATCATAAAAATTTCAAAAAGACTTATATTTACCCCTCCGGTCTCTAACTTGTGTAATTTAAGCCATTTTTCTAACCTCCACCCTTTTCCCCCAGGGGGCACTTTTCTAACTTTTGCCGACACCCCTTTGACCACTCTTTCATATATGCACCATAGCCTTACATATTTTAGTTTCGCTTTTTATCGCTAGGGGGCGTCTAACTATCTCGGGTGCTATGGGCCCGATCCCCTCGACTAATATATCTACGGATAGGTTGTAAAACGGAGTTTCGTTCGTATACAGGTTTGTTTAGAACAGAGTGCGCCCCCTGGTTGCGAAATGGGGAACTAACAGATTTTGCAAAAGGATAAATTGTTTTGAAAGGAATATAAACGAAACCCTCTGTGCAATCTGTGATCACACTTACCCACTTGTTCTAGATTTCTATTTATGAAATGCTTTATTTAGATGCATATATACTGCATTTTTTTCACATTTGTTAACATATTTTTGATCTGGTGAATGCCATCATCATTATGCATATGGACAATTTTCGCTAATGAAATTTTATTTTTAAAATACAAAAATGTGGCATAAATGTTGGTCCACTGCGTGACGTCTGTGGATCTAATAGCATCACAACAGCTGCACCAGTAGTTCCCATTAAAACACGTTTGGGACACGCGTATCGTATATGAAACCAAAAATGTCCTCCTGACGGCCCACAGGCTCATATATGAAGCGCACTGAAACCTTCCGTACTGGACCGTGGGTTCGAACATGAAACAAAATACCAGAGCCCCAGCCAGTGCCCCATCTGCCCATTCTTTGATTTGGCTCATTTTAAAACTTACAATTATATTACAGCTATTATAATATTTAAGCAAATTAGAAGAGTTTTCTAATGCAGTCAATAGATAGTGTTCTGACCAGGAATCGATTTTTTAAATAAAATTATCCTACACATAATAGCTATGTACATGACTTTTCAATGTTTTTCCACCTGTACTACACATTTGCCTATAATACGCACTTAACCACTTCATTCTGATACTTTTAGCACAAAAATTTTATATCAATTTATTATCTGCTTTTATCAAATTTCACATTAATTTTTTTCAAAGACTATTTAAAACTTAAAGACGAAACAATGCAGCAAAATGAAACTGAAGTACAGTATATTAAAAATTTCTCTTTCTTTTTAGATACATAAATTGATTTCTTCGAATAAATTTTAGGTGATTCTATAATATGATAACTTTATGTTACTTTTTGACAGGCAGCTGCATTTCAGGTGTTCCAACTTATAGTTCGATTAGATACTCTTTTATCAAAAACATTATAAACAAATGACGTCAGCATGTTATTAGAAATCTGAATATGCACTGATGACTATTCACAAAATAAAATGACAGGATTAGTTATTTGCACATTTTCTGCGCAAGAAAATTTAAAAATATTCCAAATAAGGTGACTGCGCCAGTAGTTGATACCCCTCCAATGATCAAATTTTTGAAATATTGTGCCATTTCAGGCGGAAATGAGTTTTACATGTGGCACTAGACATAATATTTTTGTTTGAATGTTGGAGCACCTGTTGTCACATTGTTGCCAGCTACCTGCTGTAAGAGAAGCCATTTTATGAATTTTTTTTAAATTAGAAAATGTAAAAATTTAGTTTTTGATGAGTTGGAGACCATTACGGTAAGTTAAAATAATCCACTTCCATCTTGCTTATTTCAAATATTAGTTTTATATGAATTATTGTTAATCACAGCTTAAGCACGATATTTTAAAGATTAATTTATGAATTTTCGACTGATTTCTTCGATTGATCAACTACTGGGGAAATGGCAATTAAAGAAAGTATTTACTTATAATTTTGTTGCTATTTAATTTCAGCAGATTTCATTTTTGCCCATTATAGGACATTCATTAAGGGTTATAGCAATAATGTTAGTTTACTTCTAAAACTTAAAGGAAGGAAATATAAAAAAAAACCACATAGCACCGACCTTTTTTGATCAACTACTGGCTTGGTCACCTTACATAGCTTTTAAAAACATTTTTTCCCTCAATCTTTTAAAACAAATACAGTAGACCATTATAGGTGTGAGCGAAAATATTTTAATACCATATATATTTCAAACGGAAAAGTCAAAACATATATTAGAATATGTATTTGCTTAAAAGACGTTACTAAAAACACATTAAAACTACATTAAAAACCTATATTGGCATGTTTCATCTCCTTCATTGAGTCGTCATCAGAATGTATAACAGAAATTACAAATACACTGCATATGAAAACTGGAAAAAAAAAATTCACCGAATACAAACAAGTAAACAAATAACGCCCCCTACATTTTCGATATCGCACGTGTTCCTTCTATGTCGCGATTCCGCAAGTTGTACTACTACTCAATTCATATATTCGGAATGCGAAAAGATAACGTATCGTTACAAACCCCTGAACCTCTTAAATGAATTTCAGTGGACTCTTTTATAAATAATTGTAAATAAAAATTAGACCTGTATATTATACTGTGACATGGTTATTAGTGGACGTAATTAAGACTTATTACTCTTAATTATACTTACATTTGAAAATATTTTATTTTATATGCAGTAGCAGTAGAAAAATCTTGGCTTGAATTGTACAAAAATAATCCAGAAATATCAGGTCATTTTGCGAGAGAGAAGTCCTATTTTGAGACATGAGACCGGAAGATGAGACCCGTGATGGCTATGCAAACAGTAAGGAAGCACATTTTCGCAGCGATAAGAAACTGAACCTGAATTTATAGCAGTTGTACTACATAATAAAAAAGGCCATCTTTAGTGTGATAAGCAGTAAGATGAATAACCTTTTCTTTTTATCAAATATTTGTGTGTGATTGTCGTCTATTTTACGCAGATGTCTAAAAAAATATTAAGCACACTTATATAAAAATATAAAGTTTTTCAAGGAAGGAAGAAAGAAAAGTTTTCAAGCACGCATGAAAATAACCTGACTTTTATGTACGCTGGATTAGGATTTAATTCAAAACCTTTTTTGCATTTGGAATATTTTTTTTTAAATTTCCATATCATCGAAAGAGCTACTTATTATGGAAACATGTTTATGGAGTAGATTCTACAAAGTCCAGTTAATGAAACGATAAAATAGCTTCAATTTATAGTCTCTTTTACGGTACTTAAACGGGTTTTTAATTACAACTTGAAAGAAAATATACTATTGATTTCTATAACTGTATCAAAAAAGTTTTTCTTTTAATTTTTGTTGTTGTTGATGTATTGTGACATGTGACGATCAAAACTGTAATAATAACTTCATTTGAAAACAAGGATTTTTCATATTTTATAAAGTATGCCTTATTTTAGTGTTTCTCAACTGCTTTTAATTATAGACAAGTTTTAAATTAAATTCAAAACTTTACGATAACTACGCGTAATTTAAAAATTTTTAAAATCAAATTATTTAGTACATTTCGTAAAAGTGTTTAATTTAGTTCGAAAGAAATGGCAATAACAAAGGTAACAAAATAAAAAGAAGCTAATCGATAAACTGTCTATGTATTTTACTGAGACGACGAATAGAGTGTTTGCTTCTAACTTTCTATTTGTGCGCTCTATTTTTTTTTTTTTTTTTAATTAAGACAAAGGAAAACTTCGAATTCTTGCTTTAAAAAAAGTTACTTCTCATATTTTTCTTATTTTACACGTTGAAAGTAATCCTTTGACAAATTCTAATCTGAGATCCTCTACTAATATATGTTTGTGGTTTTGTATTTCAATTACCCCTAAAAATTCCGACTTTAGACTTCGATTGTTTAATAGTTGAAATATAAATAAAATTTTAATTCGAAGTCTATTAAAACCTCGAAAATAATTTAATATTTGAAGGCACACAAGAAACCTTGGATTGCATAAACAATGACTTAATAAATAGAATTTTTGCAGAAAAGATCAGAATTCCCACAATATCTATGTGATTAAATATTTTTAAATAAAAGTGAAGTCAGGTATTTATACATCTAAGTTATAATGTGAATAAATAAAAGAATAATAGATCTGCTGATGAGAAATACAGAGGTGTGAAGATTATTAGAATAACTGTGAAATATACATTAAAATCTTGTTATATTAAAGAAATAACACACTATTTAAAAAACATTGATACATTTAATATTTAGTGTGCATCCCCTTGTTTTTTATTAAATATTCGATACGTCTTGGCATACTTTGTGTGAGGGGTTTTTTCTTTTTCTTTTTTTTTTGGGGGGGGGGGGGCAGTTAATTTGTATTTCGTTGCCATGATGCCAAATTTGGATGTGTCTTTCTATCAGACATTTTTGTTTGTGATGTTACATTTAATTAATTTTCCCCTCTTTGGGCCATTTTAATGAAAAAATGAAAAAATGCAACATCACAAACAAGAATGGTCTGATAGAAAGACTCATCCAAATTGGGCACCATGACAACGAAATACAATTTAATTGCCAAAAAGTCATACAAAGTATGCCAAGACGTACCGAATCTTAATAAAAAACAAGGGATGCACACTAAATATTAAATGTATCAATATTTTTTAAATAATGTGTTACTTTTTAATGTAACAAGATTTTATTGAAATTTCACACTTATTCTAATAATTTTCACACCTCTGTACAACACAAAATGAATTACTTCTACTTTTACAATAGCTAAATACATAAAATTTTTCAAATGTTTTAATGTAATAATCGAAGTTGTTGCCGCTTTTAATGCCGGACTTTTAAATATTCATAAATACATTTCGGACAAATGCACTATAAAATATACTTAAAAATTTTGTATTGAAATAAAATACAACTTACTAACTGACACACATAACATATAAGCAATATTACAAACATATTAAAATGTGCTTCAAATCCACATTCCGAATCGCTGCCGCGATCATCATCGGATTAAAATGATGTAACACAGGTCTACAGCTGTTTTGAACTTTTAGACATTTATAATTAGGCATTGTTAGAAAATTTGGAATGGCTTTTGCCATCCTGATAACGATCGCGAAAGCGATTCGAAACGTAGATTTGTAACTTATTTTAATGTGTTTCTAATATCGTTTATATGTTACGTGTGCCAGTTAACTAGTTGTATTTAATTTGAATACAAAAGTTTAAAGTTTAAATATATATTTTCTTTGTCTTCTTTGCATTCGCCTGATTTTTTTTTTTTTTTTTTTTTTTTTTTTTTTTTTTTTTTTTTGTTCTGTTGAACAAAAATATAGGATTTATCGATAAATATAATTCAGGACTAAAAATGAAAAACGCTGAAATTCCAAAAGAGGAAATTTTTTAAGAGTGCAAAAAAGAAGAAAAAGAAAAACTCCTACTTCTTGTACTTACAGCGTTTTCCATTTCACTCCTTTTATGCTCATAGTCAACCCTTTAAAATCTAGATACCTAGCTTCCTTTCGTTTAGTGTTTAAATGCCTAATATTGTTATTTGTAAACATTTATTTTATTCCTTTTTTATATATTTTTCAACTTCCTTAAAAATATCCAAGTGATGCAAGCAATCACAATAAGAGCAAGCTTGTGCAATGGCCATCTGACGCCGCTTATCTTATCACTGGCACTTTCAGCGTTTCTCACTTCAGTTCGGTGGCACATTCAACCAGCGGCATCTTTCTACTCTTTTTTGAACCACTAGAGTTGACACTTTAAGCGTTTTCCTGTTTGATAAGCTCGGCACTTAAGACATTTTTTCGTAAAAAAAAAAAAAAAAAAAAAAAAAAAAAAAAAAAAAATCAATTTTTTGGTATTTTCAACGTTTTCTATTTTGAGTCCTCAATTTTGCTTCAACTTATCATCATTGCCTTTACATTCACCGCACAGGAATTATTCGATGCTTAACTTTTAACGTGAATGAAAATTATTGCCTGCTTTGAATTATAATAAAGTTTAATAAAATTAATTGAGTAAAGAACACAAATGCTTTTTGCTCAATAATTTTTTATTATTACATAAATGAGTACAGTTTTTATTCTTTTTGTTGATCAAAAGAAACTTCTAAATCAATGAAAATAAAATATAATCAAATTTTGTCTTCAAAATCCAATTAAGACAGGATTTTTTAAGCCGAGAATGATAGAAAACTGTCATTGAAAAAAAATTTTAGTTTATTCCTTATAATTCAATATTCTTTTTAATAAATCAGAATAAAAATATTCAATAGATTTCAATGCGCTATACATTTTCAATGAAAAATCTCTATAAAATATATAACCAGATAAACGTGCATCTGAAAATTAAGTTGAATTAATGTATAATGTAGCCAAATTGAATAATATAAATTTTTTATTGAATTTAAATGGTGTTAAGCACTTGTTCATATTTACGTTTTGTAATACTGGGTTGACGTAAGTTCTGGGGTTTTTTAAGTTTAGGTTTCCACACAAAATAGCAAGAAATGAACAACAAATCAATCAATAATGCATTCTTCATTGTAGTTTACACTTGTTCCCAATGTCCACCTAGCTTTTCAATGCCTCGACGGTAGAAACTAGCTAGATTTGTCGTTTTGACCCCAAGAAATCGTCCACCAAGCTTTCAATTCCACGTCATTATGGAAAGAAACGCCACGCAAAGCATTCGAGAGAGATCAGAACAGATAGAAATCCGAAGGTGCCAAGTAGAGATCTGCACGGGCCGGCCAGTTGCCCGAAGCCCGAGCCCGGACCAGGCTTGGGCCTATTTTCATTCACGGCACTCGGGCAGGGCCGAGCTCGGTCCATACTTTTTTCTGAAGGCTCGGGCCGGGCTCGGGCCTTACTTTTTTTCTGAAGGTTCAGGCCGGGCCTAACCTTTTTTTTCTGCAGAGACCCGGGTACTGGTTTCATTCTTAATCTTCGCGGCCCAAAATTTTCATTCTTAGTTTTGACCCAGCTCGTATGAAAATCATTGTCTGGGCGTGGCCTGGTCCGTTCAAAGGTCAGTTAATTTGGGCTGGGCATAAATTAAAAAAAAAATGCATACATTTTTAAATCGCCATTATTCTACAATAAAACATTCAAATTCATTCTTTTTAAAGAATAAAAGATTTCTACACTTATTAAAATACAGTTAAATTAAAATATAGTAAAACGTGTGAAAAAGAACCTGTCTATGATGGAATCTTGCTTTAAACTTGAAAACGTGTTGATCCATGCAAAATTAATATATTAATACGTAAGAAAAGAATATATAATACATTTACACTTGCTAAGAAGGGAACTTGTCTATAACGCATTTTTTTTCTTTTCTATGCAATTCAGTCTTAGATTTTACTGTATAGCATTTTTCAGATTTTTAACATTTCAATACATGGAATATGGATTAACAATATTAATGATAACTGAAACATTTATATACAAGAAATAGAGATTCATAAAAAAAAAAAAATATCGCACCCTGCGGCACTTCTATAAAAATGAAGATTGTAAGATGAAAAGAAAAGTTAAGATAAATATTTTTGGCTTGAACTCCTAGTACGAGACAAACTTTTAACCAAATCGACGTAAAAGTCAATGTTTTGTAAAAACTCACTCGGGCCGGGCCGGGCTCGGGCCGAGATTTTAACTTTTTTTCGGCCCGGGCTCGGGCCGAACTTATAACTGTTGTACCGGCCCGAGCCAATAAATTTTTTTCTATGGGCCGGGGTCGGGCCGAACTTTTAACTTTTTTACCGGGCCGGGCCAATAATTTTTTTGTACGGGGCTGGGCGAATTTTTTTTTCTCTGAGTCGGGCCGGGACCGGACCTAGAAATGTCGGCTCATAAAGACCTCTTGTGTCAAGTCGGAAGAATACGGAGGAATGTGGCAGCACATCCCAGCCAAGCGTTTGATGGCCTTCCTTGATCATATTGCCGACGTTTGGGCGGGCGTTGACGTGTTGCAGAAGAACGCCATGTCTCCGGTCTGTTTTTTTTTTTTTTTTTTTTTTTTTGGATAGTATTGTTGAGTCGTTGCATTTGTTGGACTTAAAGCTCCGAATTCATAGTTTAGTTCCGATCAAGAAATTCGTAGAGGATCATTCTTTCCAGCTCCACCATATACACAACATCGTTTTGCGCGGTTAATTTTTAAACCAATTTTGAGCTGCCCTACGATGCATTAGATCTTAGCCATACACTTCACAAATCTCTCAGGCAGTTTCAGTGACCTTAGGCACCTCGATTAAACGCAAAAATGTGGACTTGACACTCTATATTAATGACTTGAAAAGAACAGAAAATATATCAGCATAAAAAAAAAACTAAACACACTTTTTTGTAAATCGCATAATGCTCCATCGAATAACATAAAACGCACTGCCAAAGCAATTTATTTTTCGCGCAAAATTTTCTCTTTTGAAAAAGGCCAGGATTTATGGGCCAACCCCACAGTTCGAGAAATTTAAATTACTCTATATAAACAATTATAACAGATATATTTAATATAGTTTTATAACAAGCTATTATTTAAGAAATAATTTTTAAGTATCATTAAAGAAAATTTACGATAAAGTTTATTTAATCCCTCTATAAATAAAAGTATATTTTACTTTTCATATAAATTATTTTGCTCGATCGCATTCAAACAGCGAAACAGCCAAATCTAATTTTTTTTTTTTTTTTTTTTTTTTTTTTTAAGTGGTTATTCTCTGAACCATTTATTACAGCTTTTCTTTTATTTAAAAAATATTATAAAAGATTTTGCAATTAAAAAAAATTCTATTTACAGATAGGATCACACTTACTTACATTCTTTTTACAAGAATTGTGAGATTTCCCTAACATCATCTTTTATTAATATAATTATTCTTGTAAATAGCTTACAACAAGAGCTTATAACTAACGATTTACTAAATTAGTTTTAATGAAAAACTTATCTGACAACACTAAGAATAGTAAATTATTGAGTTGAAGCAATTTCTTGATTCAAAAATGGCAGCAAAAAGAGTTTAAATGGATAAATGGTATTTCATTTAATCACAGTATAACGTTATTTCAAATAAAAATAATGCGCAAATTCCTTTCCCGTTATATATATATTTTTTTGTATAGTTTCTGCTTAGTGTAATTTAAACGTTAAAGCGTATAATAAAGAGATTTACTAGTTCATTATAAAGAGAAATTTGCTTTTATCCTCTTTTACGTCAGTAAATTAAATTGAATAAATTGTTGACAAGGAAAGTTGTCAAAGACGAAACCTTTTAACACGTGCGTTTTAAGTGAAACATCAAAGTGCTTAATTTTAGCCCATTATCATATGGTATTACAGGTTCTCTTTGCAAATTAGCGTATTTGGCTTTTAAGGTGAACCCTTAATTTGAGAAATCTTATACTGTGCATTATATTGTGTTATTAGATGAATTGTTGAGTAAACGCTAAGATATATAATAAACGTGTAGGGAATGGAAATAAAAAACGTATAAATAATTGATATTGTAAATTTTAACGATTTATTTTTGATTTATAAATGTAAGATATTAGAAATTGATTTCTGTAGAAACACTTTTTGATGAATAATAGTAATCTGTAAAATAAAAAACTACATAAAAATTATAAATACTTAAAAAAAAGTTGGAAATTGCATGTCAAACGTGGCAATTGAGATGCGTTCGTTCTATAGCTAGTTTTATAAATATTAAGATCTGGGTGCAATAGCTGTTGCATTCTTGTTCAAAAAGGCCTGAATACAAAATTTATTACGATTATATATATTAAATTCAGCAATATGGAAATAATAAGACTCTATTTTAAATAGGACGTAATGACCATGGCAACCTAGAATCATTACCTATCATGGTATATCATTGATTAATTACGTATGGTAGGATTTAATAGAATAATCATCATGGAAACATGGAGTCATTACCTATCATGGAATATCACTGAAGTATTTCGTTTGATAGGATTTAATAAAATGAAGAAAACTTTTATTAATATATTTTTACGTTTTTATTCGATTTTCATAAAATTTGAATAAATCGACAAAATTATGCTATGATTATATCTATTAAATTTCAAAACATTCAATTGGGTAGTTTTGCGCTGTTATGGGGATAGACAGTCAGGTAGACAGACAGGCGGACCAAACGACAACTATAGGTGCTACTTATTTATATGATTATGCACGCACCTACAAAAAGAAAAGAAAAAACAAACTGTACATATTTCTATTAAGAACCATTAATATAAATCATCTACACAGCAAAATTATGTTATTGCAAAATCATTTTTTTAAATTAAAAAAAAAATGTCAGCATAAACATAGTCAGCATAAAATTAAAGCAATTCACAGTGAGATCAAAGCAATCAAAGCAATTTTTCTATTGAAATAAAAGCAATTCTCTGTAAATTGCTTTGATTTTATGTTGATTTATATAAAGTTTCATTATTTTAATTGCGATTTATCGCCAATTTTTTGGATCTGTTTCAACTGTACTAGAATCATTCTTCAGAAAACTTGATTTAAGGCGCATTTCAATCTGTTAGAAAAAATGATAAATTTTAACTTCTTCAGACCTGAAATACAGAAATGTGGACCTATATTTTTTTACCTCATAAAAACTGAACTGTTTGATTCGTTTACATTTTGACTTTGCTTTTATATAACTGAATGTTTTTTGCTTTGGAAAAAAAAAAAAAACAACATTAAATGGCAGAACTCCAGAAACCGCTGGATACGTAATTACACTGGATTTTAAGACAATTATTAGCTTTCTGGAGTTCCGTCACCTACGATTTATTCTGTTGAGCTGAACTAGATTTCAGACCAGATGCTATAACACTAGTCTGCATGGTATCAGATTATTTAAAACCAATGACTGCCCTTAATGCATTTTTTTATGCTGATTACAAAACTGTTCTTAGTTTTCTTGTATCACGTATAGTTTGTTCGCAATCGACACGAGTTGATTGCGAAGATTCATCGCTGAGAACAAGCATTATGTGGTAGTCACACATAACGTAAATTTCCCTTCATCACACACGAAAAATTAAAAGCTGGAATTTTCGTTGGTCCTCAAATCAAAAAACTGATGAAGTAGAAGGATTTTGAAAAAACGATGAATGAGACAGAAAGAGACTCATTGACAGATTTTAAATATATTATCGGAAACTTTCTAGGTAATAACAGGAATATTGTTGAAACAATGCTGGAAATTTTTAAGAAATTGGGCTGTAATATGAGTGTAAAAATGCACTTCTGCATTCCCATATCGACAACTTTCCAGAAAATCTGGGACATTACAGTGAAGAGTACAAGGGAAGATAGAATGTAAAATATGATGTCAGACTACTGTTGGATGCTGAAGGAGGACATAAACGATGAAGGAGGTTCTACAAGAAAGTCAAAAAGAAGAAAGTTTGTTTAATTGAACACTGTTTGCTTTTCGTTTTATTAAAGAAATTTTATGAACTTATAAGGACGTTTTTTACAGTATTTTTAACGTATTAAATGAAATACTTTGCATAAAATTGTGATAAATTTTGGATTGCATAAATTAAAATATTGAAAACACAACTTCTTATTTTTTGCAGAATCCTGACGTGATAGACAAAAATGGAGGTTATTTCCGGAATCAGCATCAAAAATTGATTCATAAAAACTTGTTCATAAGAAATCATCTGAGAAAAAGTTTAGAAATGCAGGATAGTGTAATCAATAAGGTTAGCTGGGTGAAAAAGTGCCACCAGATTCGTCCGGGATTGTTAAGATGGTAGAGCATTGACGGCTTGAGCCAAGAGATCCCTGGTTCGAATACTGGTCTGGGCATTTTTCGCCCAGTTGGAAATTTACATCTGATATGATTTATTTACCAATTAGAACAATTGTGTTAAAAATAATCTAATCGGAATCCATAACATAAATTTTCAATAATAAATTTCGCTTTATTTAAATACGGAATGTCTGTCATTAAACAAAGCACATATTTCTATTTTAAATTTCTGGTACGAATTCTGAATACCGAATTATAAAATCCACTAAATACGAAACACTGGTGGTAGCATACATGCTACCAGGGGCATAAGAGGGTTAAGAGTTATTAATCTTGCTGCTTAGAAATGTGATAACAGAAACCAAAAATTCAAAATTTCGTATGCAATATGGCGTATGAAATCTAAATAAAATGATAAAATAAGATAAAATTATAGTAGTTTACTAGGCAAGTAAATTTAGTTTTTTTTTATCATTCCGATTACAATTCTGATTAAAAGAAAAAACATTCAAAGTAGTGATTTCCAAATGATGGAATGATTTTTTTTTCTTTACGTATATAAAACTGAAAACTGATATGTTTTCATTGTTGATGTTACAAATTCAAGTTAAGAATAAGGAAAAATAATTGACAAATTTTTAACTGGTAGGATTTTTTTTTTTTTTTTTTTTTTTGAGTTCTACTACATTTATCTACATTTTCTTAAACACCTAGAATAACACAATAACAGAAAAACAAACAAACAAAAGGTACAACAATGATATCATCGTTACTACATTCATTAATAAAGAATTGTATATATAAATATTATATTCTTATAAAATAAGTTACACGAGTTATTTTTAAACTGGATAATATTATATTAAGTAATTGATTATTGAAATAAATAAATATGTACTTTATGTAATTTAATTAAAAAGAAATACAGAAAAGCAAATTGAATATTTATGCTTTACTCCAAATTCATGATACAAAATGCAAATACGTATAAGAATTTATAAAAGGAAACTGGCACCAAAAGCAGCGCAGACTTATGGGCAGCTGTTTTTTTCCTATTTCTTTATAGCAAATATTTTACAAATAATAAAACATTGAATCCTGGTACAGAATTCTGAAGAATTTGTGTCCTTTTTTTTATCGAAAATTTCTTTTTTTTTATCGCTTTTTATTATTATTTTCAGCAAATTATTGGTTTATATAATTGTCCATAATTAAATTGCAAATTTTACATGTAGTTTTAAATAGTTAGTAATATTTTATGTATATTTTCTGTTGAATTCTTTTTACAGAATTAAAATCGGTGTCGAATTACTATCATAAACAGTGCACTTCTTAAAATACATTTCTTTTTCGTCTGTTCATACTGATCTACTGAATGTCATTGTACCGAGTGTCATGTCAGTGAATGTGTACTGAGTGTAGGGTTGCCACCTTCATCTCAGAAAAAAAAACGGAAGATTTTGATTGAGACTAGTTAATGTTGGTTTTATTACACTATCGTCCCTTTTTTACCCGACTGCCAAGAAGGGTTATGTGTTTCACGCGTATATGGATATGTGGATTTCTTTATACCCTCGAAACATCCTAACAGCTGGATGGATTTTAATGAATGAGGTCTATAGCGATTCGTCTTAACCGTCCGATGGTTAGGATATGTTTTGTTTTTATAAATTCAAAATGGCGACCGTAAAATACAAAATGGCAGTAGAGACGAAAAAAAAATTTTACGCACCCTATTGAGTGCTATATCATTGGATGGGGCTTTCAAAATGAAGACGATGTTTCATTGACTATTTTACAGTCAGAAGCTCCGTTTAAATATTACACAACCTGGAAGTTGTGTAGGTAGGATGTCTAGCTTTACTGCAACTCTAACCATCATAGACATCCATAGGCCTCATCAAAACAGTGTTTATAGATAGGAACTAACAATTAAACACAGTTTAAAAGTCATCAATACAAGTAAATAAAAAAAAAGGTTGGTAATATAAAAAAATAGTTTCACATTGATGAGAAATAATTAATTAGTTTAATTACGCAGACGGGTTTTTTGATTTTTTTTTAATTTAATATACCACACTAAAGCTTGTTAAATGTTCCAGTAATGTTTTCGGTAACAAATTTGTTTAAAAAGAGGTTATTAATTGATCGATTTAATCTTTAATTTGCAACTGTATTTGTATTACATTATTATATTAACATTGTTTAACTAAATTTTCAGTCATATATACCACTTTGAGTGAAAAATTAATAGAATTGCAAGAACAAAAATAAAACATCTTACTATTGAATACTGATCATGAAAATTTTAGTAATGAACACCATACAAAAATAAATGTTTGTATTTAAACATAAAGGGAGATAATAAATCAAAAAAAAAAAAAATACATTGAAACTTAAGGTACAGATATACTGAATTAAAAATTTAGATATACTAAATTAAAAAATTTATAATGAAGATACTTATAGTCTATAATAATGCCAAGTTTAGATGATCAAATCCTACCCAAGACTTTGTGAATGCGCTATTAATATTACTCAACTCTCCCAAGATTTTTGTCGTCCTGATAAGCTGTACGTAAATAAGCTGTTTTTACATTCCATGCGTATGTGTATAACTTTTTTTTTCTGCAAAAGGTGAAATTTTGAAGCAAACTGAAACAGAAAAAAGTCTTCAAATTTCCAAAAGTAAGATGGGGTGGTAAAACGGAAGAAACCATCATACGGACACATTTAAACATATACTGTACGATAGGCTTAAAAAAATGCTTAAAAACGTACAAGTTACGGGAAAAAAATACCATCTGGCAACCCTAACTGAGTGTCATATTCACAATGACCACCCGGCACATACTGTAAAACAACAACAACAACAAAAAAAAAAAAAAAAAAAAAAAAAAAAAAAAAAAAAAACCGGACTAAAATACGGAAATTGTACTGGCAATCGAGACGCCAGTACTATTTCCGCATTTTAACGGACATTTTCCCCCGTAAATTACAGAAAATTTTCCGTTTTTCTGGAATTTATGGGGGAAAATTTCCGTTAAAATACGGAAATAGTACAGCCGTCTCGATTGCCAGTAAAATTTTCGTATTTTAGTCGGCGTTTTTTTTACAGTTCAGGTATTAAAGAAAATCTGCTTTCTATCGTGTCATTTGTTCCCCCAAAACATTCCTATATCTAACTGGAAAAGAAACTCCCGAAAAAGGAACTTTATCTTTCTATATAATGGAATTTGGAACCACTATACCGTTCCAAACTATAAAAATTCTCAAATAAATCTAAAAATTTCAAAATACGACCCTTTTCTACGATATTTAACAGCCAGATCAAATAAAAAATAAAAACTGGGCTATGTTTAATACAGCTTCAAATTCTATGTTGATCTTTCTGATTCTGTGAGAACGTGCACAGCCATCTATTGACAAAAGTTTGAACGTTAATTTAAATTTACTGTATACAAAACATATGAGTAACATGTAGCTCGTGTCATCTTTTCAATTATTATAGTTAATGAATTATCGGATTTCAAAGTTAATAAGACACTTATGAGACATACTTAAACCCTTAAATGGAGGGTTTTGCCTTTCGGCAACATACCCAATTTAGGCTTCTAAAATACTATTGGAATAATATTTAAGCTATAATGCCTAATGTTGCCAATAAAATACATTATGAAAATATTATTAAATAGATTTTCAACATGTAGATGGCAACAGTTGTGCTGTTTAAGAATAAAGATAGATTTACTTTTTCAAATGTTGCTACATGTTCTTTTTATTTTGTTTGAAAGCTTGCGAAATACCCTATTTTGTTCTGCCGTGAGCAAGTAAAATTTATTTCTTATTTAGTTCTAAAAATTCTTGTGTATTAAGTATTATAGAATTTTATCAGAAAAAATTATTTTTTCAATTAAATACCAGTATTGCCGATTAGTAACAAGCTGTTTTTTAGCCGTAAACCATACTTAAAAAAATATGATTTTTTAAGTATTTTTCCCATGATTTATTTAAAAAATAAAAGCCGAAAAACATTATTAAAAGGATTTTTGAAAAATCAGGCATTTAAGGGTTAAATTTATAAGATGAAATAATTTGTAAATTATATTTTAAGCTGATATCGAAAAAATTTTTTAGTTAATTACCATTTTATATCTAATTTTATGGAAATGTAAGAAAAGCTTTAGGCGTGTAAATGATTAATGATGATCAGCAAAGTACAGTAGAAATTCAGTTCTTTGTATATCAATTATCTACTGACATTTCTATTGTTTTATCTTCTTTCCTAATAAATTTAGGCGCATTTATGCATGAGTTTATTTTACATGAAATTGTTTTAAGCAATATGGTAATGCGAAAAGGGATCCATTTATCTCAATATATTTATGTTTACGCAATTTCAGCCTGACAAGTAGATTTTGAGTTATACTTAATAAACTGTACGCATTGCACTTCGTTTTACAACTATATACCAATATTAATTCAAAACTATGCATCTACATATCTTCTGAACTCCCTTAGCCGAATGACTTCCCATTTTGTATCCCAAAGTAAAATTTGCCGAAATTTTCAAATGTGATATCAAAATTAGGTGCTTGTATTGAAAATTTCGAAGTTTCTTACAATTTCAACGTGGGGACGTGTCCCCAAATTGTTCCTTTAAAACAAATTTAGAGAAGATATAGTTTTCAATAGAGTGGAGATTTATCTTTTTCTCTATGATAGTTTAGTTATTAAAATATATAGGGTGCTAATTTTGCTTTCTTTTAGAAGACTCTACATAAACTATAGTGTCGTTAAAATAATTTGTTGCTGGTTTCTCTTAAACGAGTTCGTTATCGCTTTCACTTTAGTCCTTATCACAAATTCATTTCTGCAACTATTTCGAAGCTATTTTTTGTATACGAAACAAGAAAGGAAAATCATGCTGCAAGCATAGATTATCAAAAACTTACCAACACTTCCAGTATATAGCAAACATTCACAGTTTAATAAGGTAAATAAAACACTTAAGTAAATATTTTATTAAACGCATAACACATTTGAAAACCAGAGTTCAGCAATTACCGTCCAAAACACTCGAACTCTTTTGTGCAACTCTGTATATCATCTATCGGTTTGTATATAGTCTACATACACTGGTGTGCAAAAATTAAGGAAAAGTCACAAAATGCTAATTTTCAAATACGCGAACACTCAAAAGGAAATAAAATAATAATTCGAGTAATTACTATCTCTACAACACAGCTAGTCCATATAACATCTCATTCATGTCACACATGGTCACAAGTGTCACAGTCACTACGGTGAAGCAAAAAAATAGGAAATTTCATACATCTCATTATGAGCCTCAAATGATCACTATATGTGACTGCACTGAGACGTCACTGTGACTGCTGCTTTGTGACGAGTCACCATGTGACTTTACAATATTGTGACTCTCATGCGACTGTCATTTGTAGACTCAATTTCAAAGTCATCGTGAACGACGCATTGTGATAAGTTACCAAATAATGTCACATTAAAGTCATATGATGACTTTCAGGTGACAGAGAGACTACTGTGAAGTCACCATTGTGCTCGTTTGGGAAAAGTCTCCATGTGACTATAATATGATATTATTTGGTGACTTATCATAATGCAAACGTTCATGATGACCATGAAATTGAATCTAAAAATGACAGTCACATGAGAGTCACAATTTAACTACATTGTAAAGTCACCTGGTGACCCGTCACGAAGCAGCAGTCACATTGACTTCTCAGTGGAGTCACATATAGTGATCATTTGAGGCTCATAATGAGATGTATGGAATTTCCTATTTTTTTGCTTCACCGTAGTGACTGTGACACTTGTGACCATGTGTGGCATGAATGAGATGTTATATGGGCTAGCTGTATTGTAGAGATAGTAATTACTCGAATTATATTATTTTCTTTTGAGTGTTCGTGTATTTGAAAATTAGCATTTTGTGACTTTTCCTTAATTTTTGATAACTGGTGTAGTATGCTAAAATTTAGTTTAGTAAGAAACCGCATAACGCAGTTAAAAATTCCCCTTCATCAATTTCTACATGGTAAAAAAAATTTCCGAAGGAAAATGCGGAAACTGAACTTCCAATCGAGACGCCAATACTATTTCTGTATTTTAACGGAAATTTTTTCCCGTAAATTCCAGAAATTTTTCCGTTTTTTTTCACAAAAAAATTTCCGTTTTATTTCCGTATTTAAAGAATTTCGTTTCTAAGGTAAAATATATTTTTTTAAGGACGAACTTACGTTTCTATGAATTTCATTCATTAAGGACACGTTTGCATCAAAGTCAGCATATATGTATTTAATTCAAAGAACAGTATGGAAACAACGCTTACGCCCACGGGATTCGAACAAGGGAGCCGTCCTCTTCCAACTTAGTGCGCTTAACCATTAAGCCAGATTTACACGAGGGACTTTTTCGAATATCGTTACTTATTTCAGACGACTTTTATGAAGCAAGAGTCAAGATGTTAAACAAGAAACGTATTTTTGTAGCGATAATATTTTTCAAATGAATATACAATTCTGAATGTTTTACACATTTTCTTTCCATAATTTTGAATATTTAGCTTTTTAATTTCATGCTTTATAAAAGATAAATTTTAGTCTTTAAAATATTATATGCATGGAAGAATTTGTTAAGAATTATGATTGCCTCTCTTTTGCAAGATTTAAAACTTTTATCCTAATATTATTTTTATTTATTTGTTTATTCATTCATTTATTTTTTCAAGAATTACCAAAAAAATTTTTTCAAATATTTGCTTTTTAAATTTTTTCAAATTATTTGTGTAATGGTCTACTGTAAACTTAAATAAAGACATAATAAATACAAGATATTAAAATAATTTTTTTTTTTTTTTTTTTTTTTTTTTTTTTTTGCTTTTATAACTTAGATAAACGTGATATTTTATAATTCGTAACTATAATCGTTATTATAGTTCAGATATGTTTTAAGTTTTATTTGCAAATCTGTTAAAGTGAGTACATTAAAAAATATTAAAATTAAAAAAAACTTCATTTAAAAAATTCCTAGAGACTTAAAAAATAATAATAATAGCTTTTTATAAGTCAGTCAAACATTATTTTAAAATCAGAATGAAAAATAAATTGTAACATTCCTTTTCAACTGTCTCAAATTTAAAAAGAATTAATAAAATTTTATTATTTTTTAAATATCGTAAAAATATGTTAGCTTTTTATTAAATATATATATATTATAGCGAGTTGTTTAAATATACATATATAAATGGCGCCTTAACTTTTATCGGTTTTATACTTGAAAACCCACGTCAAACCAATACTACTGGAGAATAATTGGATATATTTTCAATATGGAGCCGCATTTGTCCAATATTGGGGTTTAATTGAAAATAATACCACTGTAAGACAAGTATATGCAACAATCAATTACTTTGCTTTCCAATCACAGCAACTATTTTTAAGCATCATTTGCGGTACTTGTACTGCTTTGAAAGCAATACAGGAATATTCCGTAAAATTTATGGAAAACTTACTGGATTTATACGGATTTGTAATGTCAAAATGTCAATTACGGAAATTGCACTGTTTTCTTAGAAAAATGAAACTAATCCGTAAAATTTTACGTAAAAATGCGTGTATATTGACGGGTTTTTTTTTAATAGTGTACCAACGGACGGAAACATACTTGAATTCTTAAGTACAGCCCTGTAATGTGCAGATATTTATAAATCCTACATATAAGACCAAAATTTAATTCAGTCGAAAACACGATTAAAACTACTGAAATCACACTTCCGGAAATTATCATCCATATGTGACCATATATCCAGTTCTTTGTATGGCCCTGAATACGATTTTATTTATATTTTTCAAAGTATGGTAGTCTGCAAAGTATTTAGTCTTACTATACTAAATACAGTTCAGCTTGAAAATGCATAACTCAATTAAAATCTACCTTTAAGCAATTCACACTCATACTCAGTAATGCTTCTTTTATGTATAGCCTTGTATATGGTCTAAAGCATTGATACACACCACCTAGTATGCAAAAATTTAGTTAAGCTTAAAAATGCATACCATAAATGAAAACGCAATTTCAGCAATTATCGCTAATAGACAGTACTTCAGATACGGTACTGTAATTGAAATCGTTTCTGTTACTCTTTAAATGAACGATAAATGCTATGCACATTATATTCTACAGCAAGTACCATGTAGTAAATCTTAGTAATGTATAGGGTTCTCGCTGCCGCTCGCCATTGTGCCAAATCGCTACAAAATGTTTCATTTGGCGAGTAAACTAACAATCAGACTCGCCAATCTGTAGAAGCATGATTTTGGATTTTCCCTTTTTTTTTTCTATCACTTTTGTTCATATTGACAACGGCTCATGCATTTTAATAAGATATTTCTATATTGCAAATGTTTCATGCTTTTAAAATTTCATTATACCTGTTACAAATGATATTTGTGCACCATATTTTGCATTTCTTGGATATTTCCGGTTTTCTCTATCATTCTTAACTGTTTATATTGACAGAGTCTCATGCGTCAGTTTAAGATATCTTTCGTAGTAAATCTCTTGAATTTTTGTAAATATTAACCCTTAAATGCCTGATTTTTCAAAAATCATTGTAATAATGTTTTTCGGCTTTCATTTTTTAAATAAATCATGGGAAAAATACTTTAAAAAATCCTATTTTGTTTTAAGTATGGTTTACGGCTAAAAAACAGTTTGTTACTAATCGGCAATACTGGCCTTTAGTTGAAAAAATAATTTTCCTTGATAAAATTCTATAATGTTAAACACACAAGAACTTTAGGAACTATAATAAGAAATAAACTTTATTTGCTCACTGCAGAACAAAACAGGGTATTTCGCAAACTTCCAAACAAAACAAAGAGAACAAGTAGCAACAATTGAAAAAATAAATCCATCTTTATTCTTAAACAGCACAAGTGTTGCCATCTACATGTTGAAAATCGATTTAATAATATTTTTGGAATGTATTTTATTGGCAACATTAAGCATTATAGCTTCAATATTATTCTAATAGTATTTTAGAAGCCTAAATTGGGTATGTTACTGAAAAGCAACACCCGGCATTTAAGGGTTAAGTTTAAAATTATTAATTGTTACTAAAAATGTCATAAAAATGTGACATAAATATACTAAGTAATTTAATTTTTTTTTAATTTTTTTTATTTAAAAAAATGAATAAAATGAATAAAAAATGTGCTATTTCCTTAAAATTAGTTAAACTTAAAACTATTAAAAATAAGTGCATTTTAGAAATTCCATAATAAATATAATAATGTTATACAGTAACTAGGTAATTTTTATGACAGTAACATGAATATCTTAAAAGTTATAGGTAGTACAAATCGGAAATTGCACGTCAAATATGGCAAATGTGGTGCGTTCGTACTATAACTGGTTTTTATAAATATTCAGATCTTGGTGCAATAGCTGTTGCATTCTTCTAAAAAAAAAAAAAACATTAATACAAAATTTATTACGATTATATATATTAAATTGAGTAATACGGAAATAATAGTATTCCATTTTAAATAGGACCTAATTACCATGGCAACCTAGAATCATTACCTATCATGGGATATCACTGAATCAATTACATATGATAGGATTTAATGGAATGAAGAAAACTTTTATTCATATCTTTTTAAGTTTTGATCCGATTTTCATAAAATTTGAAAAGACACGAAAAAATCTGCAGCGGTTATACATAATAAATTTCAAATCATTCGGTTGAGTATTTTTTGCGCTGTTACATGCGGGCATACGAACACGAACAGACAGACAGACGGACGGATCAGACGAAGACTATAGGTACTACATATTTATATAATTACGAACACACCTAAAAAGACACACAGTGCTGAAAATTCTAAAAAAGACTTTAATTTTAAATAAATTAAAACTGTGTAACTAACTCAAAAATTTTCAATAAATCAGCATAATGATAGCCTATTTCTTTCGAATCTATATTAAAAACATAATTTAAAAATTTTGTATTAACTGAACTATTATTTATGTACTATTTATGTACTATTTAGATGTACTACTATTATGTACTATTTATGCACTATTATTAGTTATGACGATTTTAAACACAATTTTACAAAAAAAAAAAATCACTAAGGGAAAAAAACTGTCAACTTATTTTTTTTTTACAGTTTGTAAGAAATATAAATGTTTGAAAAGCTTTAGGATCACAAAGTTTATCCTCATTATTTATTTATTTATTTATTTATTTTAGTCTCAAACAATAAGTTTTTGGATTGAAACTATAATCGAAATTGATAGTGTAGTTTAAAATTGGTCAAAAAATCAATTTTTCCTTTTTAATATTAAATGAAAGCTTGTTTGATTGCGAATTATTTGACACTTCATTTTTGCCCATATGGTTTTTATATCGCGAGATATTGTAAATTTTGTTAATACATCCAGCGCAATTACCCATACAACTTAAAACTTTAAATGGCTTTTTCTCCATGTTTGTATTTTCGTCACTTTTCTGCTTTAAAAATGCTAAGGCAATTTTTTCGGTATTTGAGATAAAGATTTAAACTTCTTTATACATGTTCTTTATTGTATGTGTGATAAATCTGCGTATGGTATTAATCTTCAGGTTTTTTGTTATTTAAAAAAAAAAATGAAAGTACAATGGTTATCAAAAATTAAGGAAAAGTGACAAAATGCTAATTTTCAAATACGCGAACACTCAAAAGGAAACACTATAATTCGAGTAATTGCGATCTCTACAACACAGCTAGCCCATATAACATCTCATTCATCTCACACATGGTCACAAGTGTCACAGTCACTACGGTGAAGCAAAAAAATAGGAAATTTCATACATCTCATTATGAGTCTCAAATGATCACTATATGTGACTCCACCTAGAAATCAATGTGACTGCTGCTTTGTGACTAGTCACCAAGTGACTTTAAAATGTAGTTAAATTGTGACTCTCATGTGACTGTCATTTTTAGACTCAATTTCATAGTCATTATGAACGTTGCATTATGATAAGTCACATAATAATATCATATTATAGTCACATGGAGACTTTTCCCAAAAGAGCACAATGGTGACTTTACAGTAGTGCCACTGTCACCTGAAAGTCATCAGGTGACTTTAATGTGACATTATTTGGTAACTTATCACGATGCAGCGTTCACGATGACTTTGAAATTGAGTCTACAAATGACAGTCACATGAGAGTCACAATTTAACTACATTGTAAAGTCACATGGTGACTCGTCACAAAGCAGCAATCACAGTGATGTTTCAGTGGAGTCACATATAGTGATCATTTGAGACTCATAATGAGATGTAAGGAATTTCCGATTTTTTTGCTTCACCGTAGTGACTATGACACTTGTGACCATGTGGGGCATGAATGAGATGTTATATGGACTAGCTGTGTTGTAGAGACAGTAATTACTCGAACTATATTATTTCCTTTTGAGTGTTCGCGCATTAGAAAATTAGCATTTTGTGACTTTTCCTTAATTTTTGCACACCAGTGTATATAAAGATGTGTTAGATTTCATCGTTTTACACTATGCATATCAGCAAAAAAATTATATTAAATATGTATCTAAGATGTATCGAAAAACCCATGCACAATCTTGTGTAATACACATTTGAAAATCGTTAAAAAAATTGGACAAAATATAACATTTTAAAAAAGTCCTTCAGGCCAGTGCCGGGAGGAAGAGGTAGCTTTCATAATCCTTATTTTAAAAAAGCCAACTTACATCATGCAAACACACGAAGCTCAATTTAGTAGAAACCGAATATAGGAGATTCAATACTAATTTTTATCAATATAATGAATGAGAATTTCGCGAAATTAGTCAGCTTTATCCAAGCTGCTTTTCTTTAAAGTAACTTATATTTGGCTGCCAAATTCGGCAATTTCTTAAAGTGCCTGTCATTTTAAGACAACATGGTGGATGAGGCTAAGCAGTGAACTTGGTCGAGACTTTAGTAATTGCTGTGCACATGCTCACTCACATCGGAATCGGTTAATATATAGGAGTGCTGTCGCATGCAAAAAATCAGATTTTTCAAAATGTCACCCACAATAGAAATTGAAACTGCTATATCTGAGCCATTTTTTAAGGTAAAGACAAACAAAAAATGCTCCTGAATCCTTATATCAAGATCAAATACTTAAGAAAGAAACCTTTTTCAATTTCTAATTTTTTTTGCACCTCACTTTAAATATATATATTTTTTTAATTTAATGGCCGCCATTTTGAAACAAGATGGCTGATGAATCTGGCCAGCGAACTTGGTCGAGGTGTTGATGTATACTATCCACATGCCTTCTTACATCGAAATAGGCGAATACGTGTGTTATCGCGTGACAAATACAAGATCGTTTCAAAATGTTAGCCATGCTAGAAATTCAAAGTGCTATAAATCAACCATTTTTTAAGATATAAACAAAAGAACAAATTTTCAGAAACAAAAACTGCTCCGGAATCTTTGTATCAAGGCCAAACACATAAAAAAAATCTTTTTCTTTTTCCAGTTTTTTAATACCTCATTTTGAATTTTAAATTTAATTTTTTTTTAAATGGCAACCCTTTTGAAACAAGATGGCGAATGAAGCTGGCCAACGAACTCGGTCGAGACATTGGTATGTACTATGTACAGACCAAGTTACATCCAAATAGGTTCATAAATACGCCTGTTATCGCGTGACAAAAATCAGGTCGTTTTAAAATGTCAGCCACAAGAGAAATTCAAAATGCTATTACTCAGCCATTTTTTTTTAGATATAGACGAAAGAAAAACTGTTCCGGAATCTTTGTATTAAGGTCAAACACATACGAAAAAAATCTTTTTCATTTTCCAATTTTTTGGTATCTCATTTAAATTTTTTAATTTTTTAATTTTTTTAAATGGCCGCCATTTTGAAACAAGATGGCGGATGAAGCTGGCCAACGAACTCGGTCGAGATATTTGTATGTACTATTTACACATCAAGGTACATCCAAGTCGGTTCATAAATACGCCTGTTATTACGTGAGAAATATCAGGACGTTTCAAAATGTCAGCCACGCTAGAAATTCAAAATGCTATAACTCAGCCATTTCTTAAGATATAGACGAAACAAAAACTGATCCCGAATCTTTTTATCAAGGTCAAACACATAAGAAGAAAATATTTTTTCAATTTTCAATTTTTGGTACCACATTTCAAATTTAAATTTTTCTTAAAACTTTAAATGGCCGCCATTTTTAAACAAGATGGCGGGTGAAGCTGGCCAACGAACCCGGTCGAGACATTGGTATGTACTATGTATAAACGAAGTTACATCCAAATCGGTTCATAAATACGCCTTTTATCGCGTCACAAAATTCAGGACGTTTCAAAATGTCAGCCACGCTAGAAATTCAAAATGCTATAACTCAGCCATTTTTTAAGATATAGACGAAACAAAAACTGCTCCGAAATCTTTGTATAAAGGTCAAATACATAAGAAAAAAATATTTTTCCATTTTCAATTTTTTGGTACCACATTTCAAATTTTAAATTTTAAAAAAAATTTAAATGGCCGCCATTTTGAAACAAAATGGCGGATGGAGCTGGCCAAGGAACTCGGTCGAGAGATTGGTATGTACTATGTACACACCGAATTACATCCAAATCGGTTCATAAATACGCCTTTTATCGCGTGACAAAATTCAGGACGTTTCAAAATGTCAGCCACGCTAGAAATTCAAAATGCTATAAATCAGCCATTTCTTAAGACATAGACGAAACAAAAACTGTTCCGGAATCTTTGTATAAAGGTCAAATACATAAGAAAAAAATATTTTTCCATTTTTAATTTTTTGGTACCACATTTCAAGTTTTAAATTTTTTTAAAAATTTTAAATGGCCGCCATTTTGAAACAAAACGGCGGATGAAGCTGGCCAACGAACTCTGTCGAGACATTGGTATGTACTATGTACACACCGAATTACATCGAAATCGGTTCATAATTACGGGAGTTACAGTGTGACATAAGTCAGATATATATATATATATATATTACCATTAATTAAACATAACCTACCACCGTCAATTATTATGAATTAAAGCTGTAAGTATTAAAAAAAAAAAAATTATTATAAGAATTATTATGGAAGAAAAAAGAAAAAAGTGGACACCGACAAAAATTGAAAAGCTTATACATTGAATTACGTTATCAAGGGCACAGAATTCAATGATATAAGGAAAATGGTTGTTTTATGTGGGAAAAATAAGCAAAAGCTAAAAATTATTTTCCCCTGTGCCCGAACAACCACTAAAATCAAGTGAATTGATTAAAAATGAAAGCAGAATAGAAACAAATAATATGAAATGGAAGAATCAATAAAACGTATTTAAATATTTATAGGATATAAAATATAAATAATAAACACCATACCGATTAATATTTCAGGATTTTACAAAAATCCATGTGCACATGTAAACCAGTATATCAAAAAGATTAAGGTGAATAAAACAGTTAAGAAATCACAGTAAGTGATACCAAAGGATGCAGTTAATACATTTTGAAATAAAATTTGAAATACCTTGTAAAACACATTTAATCTAATATAAAATAAATAGATATTAATTGCATTATTTAAAATGCACTATTAAATTAATAGATAACAGTTTAACAATATCGTCCAAATTTAGCTAAAAATACCCCCTGGTGTATAAATTATAACTGAAATGGAGCTAGAAAAATTAAAAATTAGAGCAATCTGAAAGAGACAAATTTGGTGCTGCCATCTATTATTACTTATATTAAACATCTATCGCAAGATAAATATTTGTAAGCATTTGAATGTAAATAACTGTTTAAACAGCAAAACCAAACATATCCTTATATATAGAGAATTATAAACCTAATATAAATCACACAATGTATTTAAAAACTTTTGTTAATAAAATTTAAAAGCATACAATATATTCTATTAGGTAACTTATTTAAACTAAACTAAGAGTTTAAATAATTCTAGAACATTGATAATATATAGCATATAGCTATATGCTATAAAACATAATAAATTCAGTAATAATTAATATAAATAATTATTAAAAATAATATAAAAATTATTTTTTAATGAATTATATATAAGATATTTATAATATGAACAGGAAATAAAAAACATGTGGAAGTATATAGAAGGTTAAATGATACTTAAATTCCCATTACTTAAAACGCACAAATATAGAATGTGGATTATTTTCAGACATCCATAAAAATCCATAAAGTATGAATGTGGGACATTCAAAAACATTAAACCGATAATAAATATTAAAAAGAATAGAGGAATAATAATTAAAATAATTACCCAATTTTAATGCATGCAGCATAACTATATTTATATTAAACATACTATGTATATTATTCACTATAATAATGGCATACTATTAGTAATTAATATGATATTGTCCTTAGTGAATTAAAATTTAATAACAAATAATTGTAAATTAGATTAATGAATAATTAAGCTAATTATAATATTAATGAAATTCTCCAATTTACATATAAAATATCAAATCAACATCCATATAAAATACATAACAAAAATATAGTAATAATACAAGAGCCCCCCCCTTTTTTTTAATAATTAACCATTGCGTATTATCCAGACAACACCACCCTCCTCCGTACTCTAACATCTACCCACCCAACCAACCTATAATTTTTTTTTATATTATTTTACAATTTTTAATTTTTTATAGATATTTTTTTATTTTATAATTTTTTTGTAATTTTGTTTACGCATGTGTTAATTTGTGTTTATAGATCATGTAAGAAAAGTACTAATTGTATATTAATGAATATATGAATTTTTTTGGAAAACCATGATTTAATGCATCATAAACTAGTTTTTTAATATTATTGTTAATTAGAGGAGAAGAACATAAACATTTTATTCTATATAAATGATTAAGTATTATATTACGAAATACAGAATGATGTAGACAAGATTTAAAATTTGTAAATGTATTAACTGTGAATTTAAATTCTTTACGTTTGTCATATAAATCTGTGATTGTTTTATTGTCATTTATTGTAATTTTAAGATCTAAGAAGTTAATTGTATTGTTAGATAAAAGGTTTTCCGTTAATTCCAAATTAGTGGGATAATCAACTGGAAATCGAGTAATTGCAGATTGATCAGTATCAATTAAAATGATGTCATCAATATAACGATATAAATGTAGATTATATATATATATATATCAATTTTGAACGGAGGGTGGTTTCGGGGTCTGGGGGTCATGGGGTCATGATCGATGAAAATATACCAAAATTTTTTGAAATCTCTTTCCTCCGAACGGCTGCAATAGGTAGCTTTTTTGTAAAGAAAGCTACCTAAAAGTAGTAGGGATTTTGAAAAATTCAAATTTTTTAACCTTTTAATTAAATATGCAGTTAATTTTATTTTTCAAAATTCACATTTAGTTGAACATTTAAATGCAGTAAGTTCACAATTTGAACGATATTTTAAAAAATAAACAATATTGTTGAAAAGGTAAACAGTCCCCTTAAATGCATAGAGATACCTTAATAAGATATTTCAACTTTGCAAATTCTTTTGCTTTTAAAATGTCCTTTTACCTGTACCAGGCGATATTTGCGCTCCACATTTTGTGTATCTCTCTTCAGCAACTTTACTCATCATTTTCAATTGTTAAGGTTACGTGGTACAACTGGGCCATGATTTTACTATGTGACTCTGGAGATTCTGGCAATTCAGCTTCAAAAGGCTAATATTAATTTGAATTAAGGTCTGAACTTTTGTAAATGTATTCATTTAGGTTCCCTCTATCCTATATACCATACCCGTTTTTTTTTTTTTTTTTTTTTTTTTTTTTTTTTTTTTTTTAATATTGGGTATTAGGTCCTGTTTGAAAAAGTGTAAACAACTGAAAAAAAATTAAACCAGGCAGATCAAGTACTTTATATATCAACTAAAGGGCGTTGTAAGGGAAACCTTTATTGTCAATGTGTCGAAAAAACCCACTAAAACTGAAAATATTAGATTTATTTATACAAGAAACATAAAAATTAAGTAAGTACTTATGTACTTTACTATAGGTTATAAGTATAAAAGTTACATGGGTATTTTATGAAAATAAAATAACAAGATAAATCTATGAATAAACGGCTACATTTACATAAGTACTTAAGCATTTCATTCTCTTTTTTATTTACCACAATGGAAGTTCGATATCCAAAATAAACCTGAGGAGAATGTAACCATATTTTTATATCGAACAGAACTATTTTTTATTCGTTTCGATAATTTTCTAGTAATTTCACTTTGCCTTATGTACGCCACTTCATCTGTATCGTAAAATTTCGAGCTATATCTATCACACTTAAGAAATTTAGTTTGATACCCCCAACATATTTTTTTTTTAATTTTTACTATGTAATTTTAATAAGGCATTACGTAATTTTCTTTATTGCAAGCAAAAAAACAATGGAGAAATTAATTTCCCGTAGTAAGAGAAACTCAAAAAGATATTTATAACGGTTGGGGTAACTGGATCTCATATGGTCCAGTTACCTCTGATACATGTCCCTGTTACCCCATTCTTGAAAAATTTATGGGGTAACTGGAACACTTGCCTTAAATTTGAAACTTGAAGTGAATATGTATAGATACCTAATAATATTAATGTATTTATGTGTCTAATCTTTAAATGAAAAGATTGTTTAATAAAAGTACTTACCGTATTGTAATAAAAAACCGAGAAAGTTCAACCAAATGGACATTGTTTTTAAAAAAGAAACCGAAATTTTCAGCAGCCTATCACAGCAAAGCCAGAGTTATGATTGAGTTGACACACGTTATTTTAAGAAGTAGAGATAGGGGTGCAATGTTGACAAAAGCTAAAACTTAAAAGACATCAACGGTTTTTTATGAAATAGCCTATGGCTCAGTTACCTCGTGGGTCCAGCTACCCCATCTTACCTTATTTACTATTCGCATTCCAGAAGAACAGAGAACGGAAGCGATTTTTAGTTTTTGATAACTTTTACACAGGTTGTCAAATCTTTTTTTACACTACTACTTTATTTCACATTGCAAGAAATGTTTAAACTTAAAACCAAAATTTTCAGCTGAAGTTTTCAGCACAGGATCTGAATACTAAATGTTTAGTACGTGTGTAAGTTTTCGTCAAAATATTTATGTTTCTATAAAAGCATTTGTGTATTATATGTGAAAATTATATGAATACTGATTGGATGTTTGTTAAAAATGATTTTAAATCATTAAACATTTATGCTAAAACGAGAATTTTATTATTTCACAGTTCTAGAATCGTAGTGAAATGCTTTCAAAATGTCAATACATTTACGTAAAGAGCACAATAGTTGTTTTGAATTTCTGGCCTTCAAAATTTTAAAACGTCAAGCAATATTTCTCAGTTGACTTCATTTACGCTTTATGACAGTTCCTTTCGATTTCTTTATGAAACCAAGGCTCGGATTTGCATATATAAAATTTATTTTTTTAAAGCAAAAATATTAATTATATATTTATTTTTTATTGCATTTAGATATATAATATAACAATCTTTTTCTTTCAAATTTTTCTTGGAAATCTTATCCTTAAAGTTATATGCAACACACAGGGCCTCAGAGAGAGTTGTAGAACAGGTACAAATTACAGAGGGAGACGTTTAACCCTTTATGTACCGAATTATGAATTCATGAAAATTTTATCTTCTAAAGCATTTTCTGTGAATTGATTAAACTACATTAGAAGATTTATATATTCATTTAATAAATTTTAGAAGGATTTTAGAAGGATAGAAGGATCTAGAAGGATTAATTAAATTTGAATTTATAGGGATTTTATGCAATATTTATAACCTCACTCAAATCTTTTATTTTAAATATTTTTCCTAATATTTTGTAGAATTAGGAAATGTACAAATAGAATATTCTTACAATAGAAATATAGAAATATTTCCGAATTGAAAAATCCCCCCCCCCCGCCCTCCCCCTAGAGGTCTGCACGGGCCGGAATTTCCAGGCCCGGTGTAAAAATTGGAAGTTCGGCCCGAGCCCGGCCCGGTCCGGCCCATTGTAAAAATTGGAAGTTCGGCCCGAGACCGGCCCGGCCCGTTTGCATTATTACAGTTCTCGGCCCGGCCCGTACAAAAATCAGTGAAAACGGGCCCAGTCAGATACAATTTCTACAAAAAAAAAAAAAAAAAAAAAAAAAAAAAAAAAAAAATCCGTTTTTTCTCAACATACAATTAAGATTCTTTTAATGAATACTACATACATATTTATGGGAACATTTTACAGTATATTTTACATTACTATGATGTTCGCAAAACAGAAAACGCACAATAATAAACATTAACGAATACTTACAGTCATCGTGTCTACAGACATTTCAAAATGGAAATAAGGACTCATTAAAAGATTAATGTAGTTCAGAATAAAGGATTAAAAACAAGATAACATTTGAAGCTGTATAATAAAAAGTAGATTTGTGAAAATATTTCTCTCATTTTTAAGACTTTTCTCAAATCCAAAGGAGCTACATTTCGACATATTTATGAAGTCTTTTCTTTTCGGAAACGCGTAAGATTGGCAGGTATTCTTATTCAAAAGCTATCTAAATGTCGTTTTTTTCATAGATAAAAGCAATATATCTTTCTGAAAATACTGTCAAAGTTAGCGTTTTGAATCGAATTTCCGTTAGCGATAGCACAGTAAAGGAGAAAAACGTACAGTCACGTGACAGGAATCGCTGTTATCTCTGTAAGTAATTTATTAAATATGGAAAAAGCTATTCGTTTCCAAATGCCTTCAATAGGCAGGCCTGTCAATTTTATGCCTTTATAGTTAAAGTTTTTGTCAGAAACATGTGTCTGAAAGCTTTGCATTGTTGAGCAGTGAATATGAGAACCACTTTAAGATATATTTCCAAAGATACTGTTAAGAGAAGTTCATTATCACTATTAATATTACAAAATAAAATGACTGTTCTACACATCCTGAGATCGATTAAGACCACTTCCTTCCCGGCACGAGTCTGCTGAAAAAAAATTAAACTCGGAATCAGACATCTTGTAACTGTACGATGCCGATCTCTACGATGGACACGTTGCATATCTGTATTGATGTTGTTAAACTCGCATCGGCTCGTGACGCACATTTATACTTCTCGAGAAAATCATATTCATTGAAAATGGCTTGTATTTTATCTGCTTCGCTTAAATTCTTATATCGGGCCGATAGGCCCGAATAATTTTTTTGTCGGCCCGGCCCGGTCCGTTGAAAAAATTGTCCTAATTCTGCCGGCCCGGCCCGTTTGAAAATTCGCCTTCATTCCGCCGGCCCGGCCCGGCCCGCGGGCCGGGCCGGGTACGGGCCTCGGGCCAAGCCCGGGCCCGTGCAGACCTCTACCTCCCCCCAACTCCAAGAAAGCTGAAAAGATGCAAAGGCAAAAGAAATCATACTTTTAAAAAGATTTTTGCTTTGTGTAACCAATAATGCTTTTGGAACAAGATAAAGTAATGTATCTATAACTCATTCTAAACTGTATTACAACTAATCGATGCATTAAAGAATTTTATAACAAGTTATTTTAATGTTACTTATAAGTACCGTCAGCAGATAAAGTGTAAAGTACTAATAAAATACTGATAAAGTAAAGTACTAATGAAGTAGAATCCAATACCTTTATTCTTACGTATAATTTTCAAATTAACACTCATGTAAACAAATTAAAACCTTTGAATCTTCAGTCGCGCAGGTTGCGCATGTTAAACTACGAAAATTCATATATACATACATAAAAAAACTATTGCTTCAAAACTTACGAGTGGCAAAGTCGAGGAAATACCAAGGATCACAATGCTTGAAAATTCCTCGTGGAAGCTAAAAATAGGATACATGTAGGCTTTTGACAGCGCACACTAATTTTTGTTTATTTTGTTTATATACTGTTGTTTAAATATTAAGAAAATATGTATGGCTTTTGAAAAAGCATTATTCAACAAGTTCATTTTCTAATACTTAAGGACTTTCTAATACTAAGCGCCACCGGAGCCAGCAGTCTTTCTTTGTGGTTTTTAAATACCTTTAACCCCTTCGGGACGAGCGTCTTTTGCAGAATTTTTAATCTTTTATCACCGGTTTTTAAACAGAAATTTTTGCCTCATTGAATCGGGAAAATGCTCGGATTAAATAAGGCAAAATTTTCAATAAAATTTTACCGGTGAGAATAATCACTGCTTCTGAGCACCTTACGCGGCACGAATACCGGTCGCTCGTCCCCAAGGGGTTAAGAACTGTAAGGAAAAGAACTGCAAACATATATGTGTAGGAGAAGACTTGTTTTAAGATTTGATTTAATTTTAATAAACTACTTACATTTTTCAAACTGTGCTGAGAGAACTAACTGACTTTTCGATAAAAGCCTTTAATAATATGTAAAAATGATATTCTGAAATACTTAACCCTTTCAGGTGCAGAATAATTCTGTTCGTAAAATGGTGGAATGATTGACACCAGAACTTAAAAACGAATTTCTTAGGTAATAAAGCTTTTATTAACATTTATTATAAAAGCAAAATTTTGTTAAAATACTCTGGGTGTCGTTTCGCAATTTGGAATTAAAATTAAGTAGACACATTTAGAACCACCGTTGTTGAAAGGGCTAAGTTATCCAAATACGTTGAAATGGACAATTTTTGCGAAAAAATGACATTTTCAGTTTTTAGAAATATTGAAGAAAGCACTTATTTACGCTGTTAAAAATCTGCAGCAAACTGCCCGGTAATTCAAGCGTTTTTACAGATAACAAATACTTGACCAGATTGTGAATCTTTCTCATTGGTTAGAATATAGATAAATTAAGGTTATGTAAATGTTTTCTATAAAAAGAGTTAAGTGATTGGACAGTTTTATGCAGATTTTTAATAGTTTAGCCTTACAAAATAGTTTTGATTTTGTATCTGCGTCATAGAAACCAAGATAGAAAAAAATTTGTAGAGCTTCACAAATCGTGATCATATAATAGCCAGAAGTAAGCCTATAAAACTGCCAATAACATACATTTATTATCAAATATAATTTTTAAGACTTTTTTGTAATATTTAAAACATAACTGTTATTTTATGAAAGTATCTGGTAATGAAGAATATAATTTAAATCTCGTAACATTTACTTCATTATGTTAATTAAAATGCATTTTTCTGAAAATCCCTCTCTTTCATATATTTGACTTTTCCAAAAAATGATAACTCAAAATATTAACATTCATCTAATTTTCAAAATTTGTATATTGTTTCTTTATAATGTTTCTTAATTAAAAGAATTTTTTTTTAAATTATGGTATGGTATTTGAATAACGATAATGTAAAACAAGCTAAATATCTAGTATTGATTCTTCGACTTGTTCTAAAATGTTTATTTATAGAAGCGGTATAAAAGTTTTCATTTTTGCTCTTAGATAAATGCGTGGAGATTAATTTAATAGTAAATTTATTTGAATTGGATGATTAGAATGGCATGTAGCCTTTTTGAAGTTTTTCTAAAATGTTTTCAATATTTTCTATGTATTTAAGAGTTTCCTAAATGTAAAGGAATTTAGTGGAAATATAAGCTTAGAATTGTAAATCCATAGACAGAATTAAATTTAAAAAGTAGTTAATTTCTTTCCATGTTATGTTTTTCTTTTTAAACTGCTCTGGGTGCATTGGGATTCCTTAAATAAAAAATAATGCTATAAAGGTAGCGAGTTACCTTACAAATGCATTCTTTTCTTAAGTTTCATGCTATTATAGGTATTGGTTATCCACAAATAATTTCAAGTGTAATTCAAGATCAATTTCTTTATCACAATAAATTTATCAATAACAATAATTTTCTGAAGATATTGAAATATTCTTTGTAAGTATACTTGGTGAAGTATAAAAATAATGTTTCTGTCTTTCACGTATTCAGAATTTATCCATTAACGAAGATTTTCTTCTGTTGATATTTTAAAATAAAAAGCTTCAAGTGACATTAGATCTACAGAAATTTGAATGATTTAGTAGCCCATTGTTAGTTTGAAAAATTCTAATTTAATTTTGTAGACTTTTTTTCATAAGTGCAAAAGATGCAAATTACCGCAAAGTTAAAACATACTAATGAAGCGATTACCAATTTTCAAGTATTTTCAAATTATTATATTTGTATTATTGTTATATTTGCTTTTGATTGTATTCATATATATATATATATATATATATAAATTTTTAATGTCTTTATTTAAAATCTAATTTGATAATATTTTTTTAAAATTTATACCATGATGATAACAAAATTAATAATATATTTTACTTGATTCTCAATTACCCCTTCTCGTAATTACCCCCCACCTCCCCTAAACATATGTAAATTTTTTGTAAACATTATTTCAAAGCTAATATAATAATAACTTTTAATTTATACATTGATGAAAACAAAATTAATAATATATTTTACTTGATTCTCTTTCAATGCTCTCCCACAAAAACACTATAGATGTTGATAGACACAAACCACATACGTAAAAAACAAATAAATTGACATACGAGTTGGCAATTTCCTAACTGCTGCCATTAAAAATCAATCAATAAAGAAATAAAAATCTTTGCGTATCGAGTTATTACCTGTAAGCGCTTTTAGATGATTTCTGATAATAAAAGCATCTTAAGAAATATCCAAATTTATCTGTCTTATTAATTTCCCGTCGGGAACATTCTTTCAAAAATATAATAAAATGCGCAACTCCTTCGCAACTGAAAAGAAAAACTTATTAAATAAATATTCTGATGTAATATATGATATGACGACTGGTGTCATGATACGAAATTACAGAGTATATTAAAAGGTTTTATCAAGCAAAAGTAATACGAACATTAGCGTACGCTAATGACAGACTTGAGGAAAGTCAATTATGTGCCAACGCTATTGCCAAGTGGCTATAATTAATGTTCATATTCCTTAACTTATTTTGTTTCCAGCATGGTAATTTGGCTCATATTTTTATTCGCGGGGTAAAAAGTATGGAGATCGCCTTGCGTATAATTATTTAATTAAATGCTAATTTCAATCAATTACATGGAAATGCATTTTTGACAGGCAGGTAATGTTGCGTACATTTTGCGAAAAAGTAATAAGAGCCTCAAGGCATTAGCATTTCTGCTTGTTTTTGCGGAATCCTGTTGTTCGGAAATCATTTTTATATTTATCCCAGAACTTTTGTAAATGCACTATAAATTAAAATGACAGTTTACGATTTACGTAATAGATGCTTTTACATTTTGGGGAAAAAGTAAAATAAAATATTTTAATCTATTTGCTTTTGTTGATAATTATGCAAGGTAAATAGTTCATTTAAAGCCACGGTAATTTTAGGGAATTTTTAATTAAAATTGATTTTGATATTTGTAAAACTAATAACACACTTAAAATTTTGCATTTAATGAAAATAAAAGTAAAAAATCACACTAACATAAGATAATAAAAACAATTAATACTGTAGACGTTTCGGTATCTCTCTTTTCATCAATACAAATATCAATCGATATTGACATTTGTATTGATGAGGAGCTCGTATAGTGTAGAGATGAGTTCGGGTTCACTTTTTGAGGCTCGGGCCCGCGCGAGCCCGACGACTTTTAAATTCGAGCTCGCCCGAGTTCGAAACATTTTCTGTCATCAGAGACCGAGCCCGCCCGAGTTAGACTGCAATAACAAAATCGCATAATATTAGAAAGTTGTTTATCTCATTTTATATCTAATTACTTAACAATTTCTTACATGGAAATAACTGTTAATCCGCATTACATAATTAATTTTATGAAATTTACATTCAATCTTATCAAAAGAGACGAATAAAAATATACTTCTTTAAAATGATTCTCATATTTTTCTCCCACAAGTAAAATTGATGGGCACATTAACAAAGTGCGTTTTATGAGTAAATGAGTGGAATTTGCAGAAATGACTATTTATATAACAAAGAAGTAAACGTTTTTCTATTTACAATAAAAGTGTGCATCTTAAATTATAATCGATTCTTTCCTCAAAAAGAAAAAAAAAAATCTTTCGCAATTCTTGTGTCCTTTAAAAATGGCTTAAATTAAAAATCTGACACCGTTATCTGAAACATCCGATGCTTTTATAGGAAAAGAGGAAGCACTGCTCGATTGCGTCGCCGTCAATGCCAGGCGTAAATATGCAAATATCACAAATTATCTATTATAATAGCATTCTAATACTAAAGAAAGAAACGCCGATTTCGTTTTCTGCTTTATTTTGATGAAAATATCATTAAAATGACTTAAAATAAATTTTAAGAAAAAAAATTTTTTTCTATATGAGAATAAAATTGTCAATTACAGAAAGATTCAGCCCGAGCCCAACCGATTCCGAACGAGCCCGAAGACTGATATAAAAATCCAGTCCGAGCCCGTGTCGGGCTGGGGATTTCAGGCTCGGGCTGAGCCCGTCTCATCTCTAATATTGAGCTCTAAATAATTTAAAAAATGTAAAGTTGTGAGACTGAATATAACGAAGAAAATCAATAACGAATCATAATGAAGAAAAGGAATTTTTTTCAACTGGGTGAATCATAATTAAAGTTGGAGTAACACATTTGAGGTTTATTTTATCAGAAGGCAAAATATCTGGACCAGGATTCGAACCTGGATACCTTCGCTTGTCGTGCCAATGCTCTACCCATTGAGGTAGCCGGACGATGCCTGGCTGACATAATTCACTCTTATTTGTTGGACATGGATCGAGCCATGTAGAACAAATAAGAGTGAATTATGTCACACAGGACCGTCGGATAGCTCAATATTTAGAGCATTACCCATGTCCAAGAAATAAGAGTTAAATATGTCAGCTAGGTGTTGTTTATGACGGTCAGTTATCTACACTACGGATATCAGCCCGAAGGAGGGTTTGCCATCCGTGAGTGGTCTTTTTAAGGGAATCTAATCCATATTTACTCAAGATACTCCAAGGTTCGAAGAAAACTACGGAAAATTCCGAACGTTTGGGTGGACGGGCGTGATTGGGTTCGAACCCAGCACCTCCCGTCTGTCAGCTTCGAGAGCAGAACCTCTCGGTCACTGGTGGGGCATATGTCAGCTAGGTACCGACCGGATAGCTTAAAATGGTAGAGCATTAGCCATGTCTGAAAAATAAGAGTGAATTATGTCAGATAGGTACCGCCCGGATAGCTCAATTGTTAAAGCATAGCCACGGCAAGCGAAGGTATCTAGGTTTGAGTCCTGATCTAAATATTTTCGCTCTGTTGGAATAAACCTCAACTGTCCTACTCCAACCTTGAATACAATAATGAATTTTTCAGTCCTTAAACGATTTAAATTTGCTTATGTTTTTGAACCGGAGAAATGTGGATGCTAAGGTTTATTTTGCATTTCCACACAAACAGAGCCTCATTATAACTTTATTTGTCAGTTATTTCGTCTGTGCCCAACCAAATGGCTTTATTTCTAAGGTCATTCCTTATTTATCAATGCTCTCCTTATACTATAATTCAGTGTAATTTTTCCAAACTGATAATTCATTAGGGGTAGCCTAACTGTTCAATGGAGTTTTAGAAATTAGGATTGTTCAACTTGCTGTATGTTTTATTGCTTTTTATTACTGTTTAGCTCCTTGGGGACGAGCGATCGGTATTCGTGACGCGTAAGATGCTCAGAATTGGGTATTATTCTCACCAGTAAAATTTTATAGTAAATTTTGCCTTATTTAATCCGAGCGTTTTCCCGATTCAATTAGGCAAAAATTTATGTTTTAAAAATCAGGTGAGTAAAGATTAAAAATTCTGTAAAGACGCTCGTCCCGAAGGGGTTAAGGCTCCGCTGCACTGAAATTCCCCGATCGCGAAATCCCATGTTAGCCTATGGGAAAATTTTAAAGCGCTATGATGACTCATTATCTGATATAAACGTTAAAATACCGTTATAACCATCAGAAAGTAGACGTCAGATGCCGATGGTGTGCGTTTTTAAAAAGTGTCTACGTAAAGTTTAAGCACTTTTAAGAAGATGATAAAGTTTAATCAAACGGAAATTAAGTTTATAGGGATTTTTTCTGTACTTAAAATTTACGGAGATAATTTTTAAAAACGCACATCATCGGTATCTGATATCTACTTTCTAATGGTGAAAACGGTATTTTAATAACTATATTAAGTAATGAGTAATCGCGCTTCAAAGTTTTCCCATAGGCTAACATGGGATTTCGCGATCGGGAAGTTTAAGTGCAGCGGAGCCTTAAGATAAATCCAGTTCAGATGTTTGCAGACTAATAAGATAAAATATTCACGTTGAGTGTAGACTCGTTATTGTCAACTAAACTATGATTCTAATTTCTTTTTGTAACTGTTTAATGACAATTAGGATAATATAACAATTATTTTATTTATACTAGGGGAGACCGGGGCTAGTAGGCGCAGTATTTAGTTATTGATTTTTATTATTTTTTTGTTTAAGTTTTTTAACAAAATTTCCCTGCACTTTTAAAGCACAGACATTTGGCTATAAGTACACGGAGTTCTATGTTTGTAGCTTTTGTAGTTCATGTTTAGAGGAAGCCTGAAGAAAGAGAAAAAAATGTGTGCCAACCTACCCCGCCGCGGGCAAGTTGCCTATACCTATGGGGTAAGTTGGCTCACGCTTCATAAAAAGTTAATTTAAACTCAAATAAGACACGTAGTTAAGAGAAATCAATTTTATTATTACTAGCAAGGTTAAACAAAGGGATTAACCCCGTACTATGTAGATTCTAAATTATACAGACATAAAAATATTGAATAAAACATTAACAGTGAGTAGCTTCTATCGTACTCGATATCAACATCATCACAGTTACGGTTATCACAAATTTAAAATCGGGTGTCTCCGTTTGTGCAGGCCACATGTGCTTAAACACTGCATCGCACACACTTTTATCGGTGTTTGAAGTTTCTAAAGTACCAACACACACCAGATATTAACATTTCTCGTAATATGAAATATAGTCAAGTTTCGTGCTTTTCTCAATAAAAAGTTACCTTTTATTATAGGTGGAAACAAAGTTTTCCTTATTATCTGTTTACCTTTGGTCAACTTTTTCTGTTGCATTCATTTTCTTCTTTTTTGTATTTTCCCTAATTTTTTTCCCTCTCTAAAGCTTACTTTTACTCTTTCAGTGCCTTCAGATTTAGTGAATCTGTCAATATTCATGTGGCTGCCTTTTACGTACGCCTATTTTTCCCTATTTTCTTTTTTGATTCTGTCTTTTTTATTGGTCTAACATCCTCAGAATATAATTATTCAACATCCTAAGCCAAAATCAGAGGGGCTCTAGTGACTGTTGGAGATAAAACCAAAAAGGTGATACTCAATCTTTTGAACATCCAGCCTCTAGCCTGTCATAGATGAGTTATGAACATCATCTCTCGTTTAAACTTCATTCTTCACAATTTTGAAATATAGGGCCAGACTTCTTTAAGGAATATTAAAAGCTTTAACAATTTGCCTAATAGATTGTCCGTTAAGTATTACGACTACCACGTCATTTCTTATAATATTCCTCGGTGTGTTAACCTGCTCAGTTTTTCTTTGGTAATTACGCATGTTTGTTGTAAAAAAAGTAATTAATTTATCAAAAGGGATAAAATAGCAGAAAATATTACGAAACAGTGTAACGGATTAGTTGGCGCACCGAGCTAATTTGCTCCGTATTCAATGCGCCTACTAGCCCCATAACAAATTTCTTCACAAAATTGGAGATGTAACCCTGTAAACATAAAAAATCCAAGTAAATCACATATGGAATAGGTAGAGTGAATCATACACTATGAAAAACTACAAAAGTTAAATCGCAATGTTTTTATATGAAATCGATTTAATATTAATAGAGAATGAATGCGGAGATATGGGAACTTAGGGTAGCCACCAAAGCAAAAAGGTTGGAAACCTCTGCTAGCTCAAAAATAGTATATGAAAGCGAAAACGACAAACGGATTATTTATCAAAAATAATTATAATTAAATCTACAATAGTATAGTATTTAAAATATCATAATCACAAAAAAACCTCTCCTAACTCAAAAATAGTGTTTGAAAGAGAAAATGACGAACTGACTATTTATCTATACTCATATTATAAAGAGGTAAAAATTGTTTATTTGTAGGAGGTAAGCTCTGGAACTACCGAACCGATTCCAAAAGTAATGGTATCAAAATGATGGTGTTAGTCCAACTTAGAACATAGGCTATATTTTAAGTCGGTGCCACTACCCCAAAGGGGGTGCAGGAGCAAAAAACGTTCTAAAAATGCCATTTTTGCGTTACTGAAGGGCCTAGAAATATGAAATTTGGAGTATTAGTTACTTATAAGATATAAATGATGTCTAAGAACAGTTCTTAAACAATTCGAAATTTAAAAGGGGTGAAAATTCACAAAAAGCGTTCTAAAAAACGTTCTAAATGGTAGTTTCTACATAATCTCAGGAAATACCAAACCGATTTTAAAAATATTGGTGTCAAAATGATGGTGACAACGCTTACTCCAAGATAGGGTATGTTTTATGTCGGTGCCACTACCCCAAAGAGGGTGCAGGATCAAAAAACGTTCTAAAAATGCGATTTATGTGTTACTGAAGGGCCTAGAAATATGAAATTTGAAATATTAGCTACTTATTAGGTATAAAGGATTTCTAAGAACAGTTCTTAAACGATTCAAAATTTAAAAGGGGTGAAAATGCGCGAAAAGCGTTCTAAAAAACGTTCTAAATGGTGGTTTCTACACAATCTCAGGAAATACCAAACCGATTTAAAAAATAATGGTGTCAAAATGACGGTGACAACCCTTGCTCCAAGATAGGCTATGTTTTATGTCGGTGTCACTACCCAAAAGGGGGTGCAGGGGAAAAACGTTCTAAATTGCGGTTTTTGCGTTACGGAAGGGCCTAGAATCGTGAAATTTTGAATGGTAGTTAGTTATAAGGTATCAATGATCTCTAAGGGTATTTCCTAAAAAAATCGAAATTTAAAAGGGAGTCAAAATGCGCAAAACGCGTTGTAAAAAAACGTTCTAAATTGCAATTTCTATGGAATCTTAGAAAGTACTGAATCGATTTCAAATATAATGGTGTAAAAATTATGCTGACAGATCTCGCTCCAAGTTAGGCTATATTTTATATCTGTTTCCACTACCCCAGAGAAGATGCAGGAGCAAAATGCGCAAAAAGCGTTCTAAAAACGTTCTAAATGCCGATTTGTCATCTATATCTCAGGAAGAATCAAACTGATTTCAAAAGAAATGGTAGTAAATTGATGCTGACAGACTCTGCTCTAACATAGAGGCTATTTTATGTCGGTATCACTATCACCTAGACGTTGCAGGAGCAAAAAAGCGTTCTAAATTTCGATTTATGTGATCGGTAGGGGCTAGCAACTTAAAATTAGGCAAGGTACATATTTATTAGATATAAATGATCTTTAAGAACAGTTTCGAAAAAATTAGAAATTTAAAAAGGGGTGAAAATGCGCGAAAAGCGTTCTAAAAACGTTCTAAATTGCGATTTATACTCAATCTCAGGAAATACCAAAGCTATTTCAAAAGTAATGGTTGCAAATCAATGGTGATAGTTCCTGCTATAACATAGGTTATATTTTAGGTTGCTTGTCACTACCATCTGAGGGTTGCAAAAGCAAAACATGTTCTAATTTGTGTTTTTTGCACAACTGAGGGATCTAACACTTTGAAGTATGGCATGGTATTTACTTACAAGATGCAACTGCTTTCTAAGAACAGTCGAAAGAAAATTCCAAATTTAAAAAGATGAAGTAAGCGAAAAGCGTTATAAATTACAATTTTTATGCAATCTTATCAAATACTAAACCGATTAAAAAAATAATGATGACAAATTGTTGGTGTTAGAACCTGCTCAAACATAAGCTATATTTTATATCTGTGCCACTACCACCAGAGGGTTGCAGGAGCCAAAAACTTTCTAAATTGCGATTTCTGTGATACTGAAAAGGCTAGAAACTTTAAATATGGCATGGTAGTTACTTATAAAATATAAATGCCCTCGAAGGACTGTCGAAAATAAATTCGAATTAAAAAGGGGTGATGCGAAGGGGAGGTGTGAAAAGCATTCTAAAAAAGTCCTAAATTACGATATCTATGCAATTTCAGGGAATATAAACCGATAATAAAAGTAATAGTTGCGAATCAATGGTAACAGTCTCTGATCCTACACAGGCCGTTGATTCTACCACCTGGGGTTTACAGGAACAACAAACGTTCTATAAAAGGCATTTAAAAGCTTTCTAAATTACGTTTCTGTGGAATATTAAAAATAACAAACCGATTTCAAAATTAATGTTGGCAAATTAATGGTGATAGTTCCTAATTCAACATAGCCCTTTTTCTGTTTTGGGAGAGATGGTAGGACTTGGAATTTGACATGATGGTTAATTTTAAGATGTAAGAAGATGGTTTCTAAGAAATTCAAAACTTCAAATGAATACTGAAATGAGCGTATTAAATGTGCAGAAAGGTTTCAAAATATTTTCTAAATTATCATTTATTTAGTTTTATTAATTTAAGTCTCCTTTCTGCCTAATGCAGTGTAATAATGATGTTTAATCAAACTGTGTTTTAAATAGTAATTTTTGAATTATTCTTAAAAGTAATAAGTAAAAATTTAGTTAGTACATTTTAATAAAAATTAGACATATAAATATCATTTGGCATATTTCAAATATTACGCGAGCAAAGCCGCGGGGTATGCTAGTTAAATATAATTATAAATTAAACGTGCATATAGTATTTAAAGGATCACTATCATTTGAAAACCTGCGATAGCACAAAAATAGTGTATGAAAGAGAAAACGACGAACTGACTATTTATCAAATATAATATTAAATTAAACCTACAACAGTATAGTATTTAAAATATCCTAATCATTGAAAAAACACTTCTGGCTCCGAACTAGTGTATGGAGAAAATGACGAGCTGACTATTTATCAAAAATAATTATAAATTAAACCTATAATAGTATAGCGTTTAAAATATTATAATCATTTGAAAACCTCTGCTAGCTCAAAAATAGTCTATGAAATAGAAAATGACGAACTGACAATATAAAAAATAATTATAAATTAAATTGACAACAGCATAGTATCTAAAATATCATAATCATGATGATGAGACATTCGTAAATGATTAAAAACTGAATACAGGGGAAAGACTTAAAAAAAAAAAGAAAAATATATATAGATGACAAAAGTAAAACAAAGAAAAATAAAGCGGGAGTTTTTATTAGAATGCATGTGGCACTTATATCAGGATAAGGTGGTTTTAAATTCAATAAAGCAAGAATAATTATATACGAAAAATGATTAATTATACATGAAAAATGATTAATTATACATAATAAGTATAACTAAAGCCATATCACAAAATATATAATTCAGTTAGTAATGATAATGAGGTTTAATAAAATCAAGGTAAACATTAGTCATATGAAGGAGTTATTGAAATTATTATAATGAGTATTGGTTAATAATTTTTTATGACACTAATTACTCTTTCTAATAAACGGTTTGTTTTTAGCCGATAAATTAATATATTCCTTGAGTAAACTTAGCCGAAAGAAATTAAAAGTAAAATAATTTCGACTATTATATAGTTAAGAATAACTAATTTTAACACTTTAAGAAGGGTTCTTACGTATACGTTCCAACGTAAGGATTTTATTTTTTAGTATAAAATTATTTTAGTCGGAAACTTTGCCTTGTCTAATCATAGAATTATAGGATTAAATAAGGCGAAACGCTATACGGAATTACTGGTATTAAAAATTAAAATGTCATTAAATGACATCCGTCCTGAAGGTGTTGATATAACTTACTTTTGAAATATTATTTGTATTAAAATATTATTTGTATCAAAATATTATTTATTTGAAATATTTTTTGTGCTAAAAACATTATTTATTTAAAATTTTAATTATATTTTGAAATATTATTTATATTATAAAGTGTTTAAATCTTTATCAAAGAAAACTATATCAATGGACATTAAATAAGTTTTACATATTTTTTTATAATTAAAAAAAATTGAATACCGTATATACTCGCGTATAAGTCGAGGAATTTCTGACAATTTTCGGTGAGCAAATTTGGGAGGTCGACTTATATGCGAGTCAGTTAAAAAAGCAAAAACAAAAACTTCGAATACTACAAAATTATGCCTTTATATGTGTATGAATAACAAAATAATATATAAAATATAGAAATAATAATAATTTATCGTTGAAAAAAATTTCAATGATATGTTTTTGTTTACTTACTACCTTTTTGCATTGACAAGTGAAATCTTTAGTTTGATTTTATGCAAAATTGAAGTAAAAAGTTTGGGGGTCGACTTATACGCGGGTTTTTTATTTTTTCCAGAATTTGCATTCGAAAGTTAGGGGGTCGACTTATACGCGAGTATATACGGTATTTGTATTTTTATATTGATTGGTCATCTATATGAATGATTGATTTTTATAATAATTTGTTTACATATATATATTCGATGATATGAAGGCGTTGTTATAAATATATCCGACTAAGGGAAATGTGCTCAGGCCAATGCTCGAGCCCATAACCTTTGGCTTCAATTTTACAATGCGCTTCCTATTTTGATATCTGTACGATATCCCTGCCAACATAATTCACTCAGATTACCATTTTGTAATAACACCAGGTCTGTTATTTGAGACAACTTGACAGATTAAACCGCAGGTCAACTAAATGCAATAAAGTATGAATACGAATTTACACTTTTATTTTTTTAACACAATCAAACTGATTGGTAAATAAGTCGCACGATCAGTAATTTTTCAACTGAGTGAAAAACTGAATAATATTTTTACTCAGTTGGAAAAATTACTACTCTTATGATTTATTTATCAATTAGTTTGATTGTGTTAGAAAAACAAAAGCGCAAATGCAATAGTACAACAAGTAATTTTTAAGAAAAAAATAAGATAGACTTCAAGAAATTGTTACTTATCTTATTGCACTGTTATTTAACTACTGCGCGCTAGTTGGCGTGCTTTAACGAAAGAGTGATTTTATGGCTTATATTTATTGTTACTCAGTTTAAATATCCTTGTTGTCAATATCGTTCATTTTAACGCACTGTAACTGATGATATATTACATTTTTTGACGTTTACCGGCAAACAAAATTACATATCGCTCACCCGCAAGAAAAGTGATACATCGCAAAAATTCACTTTGCGTTTTATTCTAATAATAGGTCTGTTATAGGTGTGTCTTGCTACACAAACAGTTTCATAACTGTAGCTATACAGAAAATCACTTTTTTTACGCTATATGTTCATTTGTGACTTCAGCAGAGTGGTGGATTATGTGGGGAGGTAAAATTACCCAGCCATCCAAACCTCATCCTACGTTTTCATTCTTAAGGGTTTTATGCTTTTATACGCGTTTTTATTCCTGCATGCAGTACTAAGTGCTGTAATTCCATGTTACAGTAAAATCGTGCAGTTTTTCCTTTTGCCTCTCCTGTGAAATTTACTTTTGTCGAGATGTGTCACCTTTTTTGCGGGTGAGCGATATAATGTGGTGACTATATAAAAAAAAAGATAGTACTGTGAGGCTTAACAACATACAAAAAATAGACATATCAAATTTGTAGTATGCAGGACACGAAATAAAAAAAAAAATCCACGAACCAGAACGCTATTTCAAAATTATTTTAACAATTTTTTTTGGAAAGTGTCGACTAATTTATTTCTAACCTTATAAAAACAATTTAAAAAATGCATTCAAGATCCTAAATAATAAAAAGAAATTTTAGAGAGCACAACAAGATATATATAAAAAACGATACGTTTAAATCTCGGAAAATGGCGAATAATTTCTGTTTTGCCGATAGCAACAAACGGAGTGTAAACAAACTCCGTGTCTCCTGTAAGGCCTAAATTCTTCCATCTTACAACGGAACCACTTTTGGTGTTGCTCGCACCTAGCATTGAGACCTCGTGCATTTTAAAGCCCTATATTATGAAGTTTGAGAATAGATAAAATTTTTCTGTTAAAATAATATTTCTTGATTTTACAGCAGCATAACTTTCGGAAAATGCAATTTTCGAGACCACTTATCGGACTATTAACATTGAATTTTTTTAAAAGAAAAGCATTTAAAAATACAAATTAGTTAATAATAAGTATAAAATATTAAAAAAAGTTCGAAAATTCCTTCAAAAACCCACGAATTTGGTTTTGAAAAATTGCAACATTATATTCATATTTTTGGCGGGGAAACAGCGTTTACTTTCAAAAGTAGAGCTTTCCAGCAACCCTAGCCAAATGTCATAGCTGAATTTGTAATGGCTAGAAATTGTAAAGTCCGATATATTTAGCAACAGTAATTTTTCTAAATTGTGTAAAAATATTAATTTACTTTATGATTACTTTTACCAAATGACCATTTAATACAGCAACATTTCATTTTAAACATTCGAAACTTTATTCCATTCGATTTCAAAAGAAAATAGATTGCTTATTTTCTATTTCACTAAAAAATAGTTTTCAATGATCTTCGAAGCTTTTATAGAATTATATTTATTACTTATATATTTATCGTCTGCATAGAAAAAGAAATGAAAACCTAATATTTGTTTCTTATGCTATCAATTATTTAAACAAAATCGCAATCTGATATACTAGTAATATGTTCTGTATATTTACTCTTTGGATAAAACGCGCGGAAAAATTGTAGCGCCCTATTTGGCGACTTAGCTCACTTTTGGCGTGAAATAAACAAATAAAAATGTAATAATAAAAAATTAAAAGTATAAAAAAGTATATAAAATATGATTTTAACAGAGAAATTTTATCGGTTCTCTAACTTTTATGTATAGGGCAACAAAACGCACCAGGTATCGATGCTAGGTGCGAGCAACACCAAAAGTGGTTCCCTTGTTAGATATATGTAAAGATTAAAATTAAAAAGCTTGGATATCTGCCCTGTCATATTTATTTAATCACTAAAATTTAAAAAGATTGGATGTAGGATCGTGATCACCGTATGAAATATGAGTGCCAAGTCCCGTCATCTGCCTCTTGAGTCGTTCACTGGAAGTAGGAACGATCGCAATCGCTTTATAGCTGTGAGTTGGGGATGGTGGCTGATCACAGTGATGCTGAATGCATCACCGCACTTTCTATCCATTTTTTTGGATGAACCTGAACGGAAATATAAATATTTTTCAGGAACTGTAACAAAATGTTTTAATAATTGCAGGACCTGGAGCGATATTTAGCGTAATCTCACGAACCGGAACAGTGTTTGTCATAATTTTATGGAACCGGAATATTGTTCGGTTTCCTCCGTATTTTGAGCCCTTGTAGTAACCGCTCAAAAGTTATGCATACATTAAAAAAGGATGTATAGGAACGATCGCCTGCAGTTGTGTTTTAGCAACGGTGACAACCATATTGAGAACATATTGGAAAATCCGTTCAAAATTATGCATGAACATTCTTTGAAACAGTATTTCATAATTGCAGTATATGTTCAAAAGTATATATATATGGTCGTAGGCTAATTGAGAAATCAGGCTCTTTGCAAACAGCCTAGGCTCTTTGCAAAGAGCCGGGCTAATTGGAGAATCATCTCCCTTTTTCCAATTAACCTGATATTTTTCAAGCTTATTGCAAACAGCCTAGAAAGCATCAGGCTAATTGAAAAATGACCACTTATTATCCAATCAGGGTGATTTTTTGGGGGCTTATTAACCCATAACCCGACCAGAACCCGAAAAATAAATCATAACAGACCGTACTCCGATCCGAGCAAAACAAAATAATTTCAGTCTGCATGCAACCCGACCCGAACCTGAAAGTTCCATTTGAAAAAACCCGAAAGCTGACCCGAACCAAATCTGATAATCGACAAAAATATTTTAAAGCACCATAACCCGATCCGAGTAAGGCAAAATAATTTCCTTGGACACGAAACCCGAACCGAACCTAAAAATTCCATTAGAAAAAACCCGAAATCTGATATGAACCAAATCTGAACCCGACAAAAATATTCCAAAGAAACATAATCCAATCCGAGCAAGACAAAATAATTTCCGTGGACACGCAATCCGATACGAACCTAAAATATTTGTTTGAAAAATTCCGAAATATCACCCGAACCAAATATGATAACTGACAAAAATATTCTAAAGAACCATAACCCGATCCGAGCAAAGCAAATTTCCTTGGACACGCAACCCAAACCGAACCTAAAAATTCTATTTGAAAAAAACACGGAATCTGAAGAAGACAAAAATATTCCAATGAATCATACACGATCCGAACAAGACAAAATAATTTTTGAGGACATGTAACTCAACCAGAACCTAAAAATTCAATTTGAAAATAAAACGAAATCTGACGTGAACCAAATCTGAACCTGACAAAAAATATCCCCAAAAACCATAACCCGATCCGGCCAAGACAAAATAATTTCCGTGGACACTCAACCCGAACCGAACCTAAAAAGTCCATTAGAAAACCCCCGAAATCTGACATGAACCAAATCTGAAACCGACAAAAATATTCCAAAGAAACATAACCCGATCCGTGCAAGACAAAATAATTTCCGTGGACACGCAACCCGTTCCGAGCTTAAAATATTTGTTTGAAAAATTCCGAAATATGATCCGAACCAAATATGATAACCGACAAAAATATTCTAAAGAACCATAACCCGATCCGAACAAGACAAAATAATTTCCTTGAACACGCAACCCAAACCGAACCTAAAAATTCCATTTGAAAAAAAACATGAAATCTGACATGAACCTAATCTGAACCCGACAAAAATATTCCAAAAATCTGTATCGGATCCGAACAAGACAAATTATTTCTGTGGACACGCAACGCGACCAGAACCTAAAAATTCCATTTGAAGTCAACCTGAAACCCGACCCGAACCAAATCTTAACACGACAAAAATATTCCAAAAATCTATAACCCGATGCGAGCATGACAAAATAATTTCCGTCGACCGGCAACCCGATCCGATCCTGAAAGTTCTAATTGAACTCAATCCGAAACCTGGTTGTGATCGGTTTTCTTGTTGACTTCAAATGGAACCTTTAAGTTTGGATTCGGTTGCCTGTCTACGGAAATAAATTTGTCTTGCTCGGATCGGGTTACGGTTCTTTAAAATAATTTTGTAATTTTCAGATCGGGTTCTGGTCGGGTTTCCGGTTGACTTCATATGGAATTTTCAGATTCTGGTCGTATTGCGTGTAAACGGAAAACAATTTCCCTTGCTCGTATCGGGGTACGGCCTGATGTATTTTTATTTCGGGTACTGTTCAGGTTAACTTAAAATAGAACTTTCAGGTTCGGATCGGGTTGCACGCCGACAGAAATTATTTTGTCTTGCTCAGATCCGGTTATGGATCTTTGGAATATTTTTGTTGGGTTTTGATAAGATTTCAGTTTTTTTTTCAAATGGAATTTTTAGGTTCGGGCCGGGCTGCGTGTCAACTGAAATTATTTTGTCTTCCTCGGATCGGGTTATGGTTTTTTAGGAAATTTTTGTCGTTATCATATTTGGTACGGGTCATACTTCGGGTTTTTTTTCAAACTAAATTTTTAGGTTGGGATCGGGATGCATGTCCACAGAAATTATTTTGTCTTGCTCGGATCGGGTTATGGTTCTTTAGAATATTTTCGTCGGGTTCAGATTCGGTTCATGTCAGATTTTGCGTTTTTTCTAATGGCATTTTTAGGTTTGGGTCGTGTTGCGTGTCCACGGAAATTATTTTGTCTTGGTCGTATCGGGTTATGGTTCTTGGCGATATTTTTGTCGGATTCGGATTTGGTTCGGGTCAGATTTCAGGTTTTTTTCAAATGAAATTTTTAGGTTCGGTTCGGGTTGCGTGTCCAAGGAAATTATTTTGTCTTGCTCGGATCGGGTTTGGTTATTTAGAATATTTTCGTCGGTTATCCTATTTGGTAGGGTCATATTTTGGGGTTTTTTCAAACTAAATTTTTAGGTTTGGATCGGGCTACGTGTGCACAGAAATTATTTTGTCTTCCTCGGATCGGGTTATGTTTCTTTGGAATATTTTTGTCGGGTTCAGATTTGGTTCATGTCCGATTTCGGATGTTTTCTAATAGAATTTTTAGGTTCGGGTCTGGATGCGTATTCACGGAAATTATTTTGCCTTGCTCGGATCGGTTTATGGTTTTTCGGAATATTTTGTCGGGTTCAGATTTGGTTCATGTCAGATTTCAGGTTTTTTTCAAATGAAATTTTTAGGTTCGGTTTGGGTTACGCGTCCAAGGAAATTATTTTGTCTTGCTCGGATTGGGTTATGGTTCTTTAGAATATCTTTGTCGGTTATCCTATTTGGTCCGGGTTATATTGCGGAATTTTCAAACAAATATTTTAGGTTCGGATCGAGCTGCGTGTCCACGGAAATTATTTTGACTTGCTCAGACCGGGTTATGGTTCTTTGGAATATTTTTTGTCGGGTTCAGATTTGGTCCATATCAGATTTCGGGTTTTTTCTAATGGAATTTTTAGGTTCGGGTCTGGTTGCGTGTTCACGGAAATTATTTTGTCTTACTCGGATCGGGTTATGGTGCTTTAGAATATTTTTGTCGGTTATCAGATTTGGTTCGGGATTAGATTTCGGGTTTTTTCAATTGGAACTTTCATGTTCGGGTCGGGTTGGATGTAGGCTGAAATTATTTTGTCTTGCTGGGATCGGGGTACGGTCTGTTGTAATTTATTTTTCAGTTCGGGTCGGGTTATGGCTTAATAAGCCTAAAAAAATCACCCTGATTGGATAATAAGTGGTCATTTTTCAATTAGCCTAACAGTTTCTAGGCTCTTTGCAATAAGCCTGAAAAATATCAGGCTAATTGGAAAAAGGGAGAGGATTCTCCAATTATCCCGGCTCTTTGCAAAGAGCCTGGTCGGATTTCTCAATTAGCCTACGACATATATATCAAAATTGGAGTAACCGTTCAAAGTTATGCGTGGGCATACATTCATATATATATATATATATATATACACACTGCTCAAAAAATTCGGGGAGCAAGCAAAAAAGTGAAGAGAACAGTGCAAAACAGCCAAGTGTGGGCATAAAATGGATAGTACAGGTGTATCAATGCGCAATACATAAAAAAAGACGCAAAAAATTGTAAGGGAGCTTTTATTCCTTGAAAAAATAAAAAGAACAAGAAAAGATGATTTAGGGCAACAATTTGGTTTCATGTAAATGATAAAAAAAGAAGTATTGTTTAGAAATGATGCAAGATTTTTAATATGGCGTGTGGTCTCCTCGAACAGCTAAGACTGCTGCACAACTGTTTTCCATGGATGCGATGAGGTTATCGATAAGACTGTGGGGAATACTGCTCCACTGCTCAAGAATTGCAATCTCAAAGTCCCGGACAGTAAAAAGAGGCCTCGGTCTCGCAGCAATGCGTCGTCTGAGTATGTTCCAAACATGCTCGATCGGATTTAGGTCAGGAGAGCATACTGGTCATTCCATACGCTGTATTGTTTTAGCTTCAAGCACGTTTTCCACAAGACGAACTGTATGAAATCTGGTATTATCATGCATGGAAAAAAAATCACTAATTACTGCAACATAAAATACGACATGAGGTCTCAGTATCTCGCCTGTATTACACCGGATCGTCAAAGTGCCATTCCGAATGATATGCAGGAACGTACGTCCACCTATGCTGATTGCAGCCAATAGCATCATCCCACCTCGTCTATAATGTGATATTTCACGAACGAATGCGGGATTATTTTGAGTGCCTCTTTCTCTCCATGCAAAAACACATCAGATGTCACATCCAGACTGAATCGGGACTCGTCTGTAAACAGAATTTGACTCCAAACTCGATGTTCAGTTCCCCAACTTCTTTGGGCCGCACAGTGGCTTGAGGTCAACGGAATACAGACCATTGGCTTATGTGCACGATGACTACCATTCCATGTGTTTTGGAATCGATTCCACAGTCTTTCATGGACACTTCTTGCGACTCCAACAGCGTTCACTACACTTCTTTATGTTTCCCCAAATTCAACTGTCCAGATAACACGCCAAGCCATGGATTCCGGTAAATCATGTTGTTGTGACATTTTCAAGCCACCTTTTCTCAAAACACAAGCTGAGGATTGAATTTTACAACTGAGGCAGTGAAACAGACGTTTCTGCAAATTCCCGATTTCTGCACTTATCACCCTTTTCCAGTTTTTGTCGTCATAAACTTTAATTTACATGTGAAGTTTTCTTTATCTGTTTTCTACAGCACTTTTAATTATGGATGTTTTATTTTACGTTACTTATCGGTGTAAATATTAGCGTAATTTCGTTAAAACCAGGTGCTCCCCTAATTGTTTTGAGCAGTGTACAATAAAACCATTATAAACCAATACAAATTCTCATACATAAATATATATATATATATATTAATATCAAGATTAGATTATTTGTTCAAAAGTTATGCGTGGACATACATTTATATATATACATATATATATATGTATATACAAGGTGGGCATGTCATAATGCCAATCTTAGTGGCCAACATTCTGAGGAACATGAACGATCGCCTGCAGTTGTGTTTTGACAACGGAGGCAACCATATTGGGAACATAGAGTAACAATACATGTTTTTGTTGCAACATGCGGGACTTTTGGACCACCCTGTATATCAAAATTTCAATATCCTCCGTTCAAAAGTTATGTGCGCAAATACAAACGAACTATATAACCTACTTTGTTGGAAATCGTTTCTTGACAAACTAGAACTAATATGTTGTGGTCATCACAAAAATTTCTTCTATATAAATCACGTCAATTAAATCATTTAAATAGTACAAGAAATTACATCGATTTAGCACCAATTCATATCAAAGTATATCTGAATTTGAAGCTTGATGAAAATTCGTGCATTAGTTCTCTAAAGCTGAAATTCTGAAAAATGTAGCATAGCAGCGCCACCTGTTGAGCGATTTGCATTAAAACATAAACAGCACTAATTGATATCAAGGTATACCTGAATCTGAAGTTTGATGAAAATTCGTGCATTAGTTGTTAAAATAGATCTATAGAAGAAATTCTGAAAAATGCAGCATAGCTGCGCCACCTGTTGAGCTATTTGCACCAAAACATAAACAACACTAATTCATATCAAGGTATACTAGAATCTGGAGTTTGATGGAAATTTGTGCATCAGTTATTGAGATAGATCTATAGAGGAAATTCTGAAAAATACAGCATAGCAGCGCCAACGGTCGAGCGATTTATACCAAAACATAAAAAGCACTAATTCATATCAACGTATATCTGAATCTGAAGTTTGTTGAAAATCTAAGCATTAGTTTTTGAGATAGAGCTATTGCCGAAATCACAAAAAAATGCAGCATAGCAGCGCCACCTGTTAAGCGATTTACACCAAAATGTATAAAACGTCAATTCATGTCAGGAGATAACTGAATCTCAAGTTTGATAAAATCCGTGCATTAGTTCTGGAGATTGAGTTATTGTAGAAATCGAAAAAAATGCTGCATAGCAGCGCCACCTGTGGAGCGATTTACACCAAAAACTAATCAGCACCAATTTATATCAGGGACTAACTGAACAAAAAAATTTATTAAATTTCGTGCATTAGTTCTTGAGATAGAGCGCCATCAAAATTTGTGTCGCATACAGACAGACAGATAGGCTCACACACTCACAGACAGACATTTTGTAAAAACATATTTTTCAGAATCTCTGACTCCTAGAACGTATAAATCCGTCGAAAACCGAAATTTGAAAATTTTCGCGAATCCAATACATTCTTCTTGTAAAGGTAGAAGAAAGTAAAAATGGTGAAAATGTAAGCATTTCCAAGTTAAGCTATAACAACAGCCTTTAGTCAAATTAACCTACTGAGAGGAAAAGCGCAAAGTTTATGTAAACAAGATGTTATTTACCCATTAAAAACCGCCCCTTCTTATACTTGACATAGATGAAATAAAATTTTATTTTATGCATATTAATGACTAATTAAAAGAAAATAGGGATATTACAAATTCTTTATATTTTTCGGCGAGATATGATATGTTGCGAAAAATACAAATCAACTAAATTTTTGACATATGAAAATCTTTGAAGTATTTAGTATGTAGCGGTACATCACATAGTTATTTTGACTGCTACAATATCTGTATCTTGATTTACTGAATTTTATTTCATTCTTTATAGGGCATCTATAAAATAATCTGAATTCATCAGTAAAAATTTTTAAAACATTCCGTACTGTTTCATTCATATTTCTAATTTTTTAAAACTCGATTCAATTAACAATTTGTTTTCTTAAAAATGAAAGTCTTATGTACAATATGTTATAATAAATTACTTGAAAAAAAATATTGACAATAAAATTGAAGATTCACAGGCATATTGTTGCGCAAACGCAACGTCAGTCTTTAATATCTTCCTGCACAACTTTTACGCTCCAAGTTTAAAAAAAATATTTACGAGCGTATTTAAATGAAAAACGCGTTATAGCTTTTATAGCTGAAAATAATAAACAACCAACCCCATATATGCATTAATTATATATACTTTAAACAACACAATTATCAAAATAAAATGTTAAAGTTCTGTCATTTTACTGATCTGGAAAATAAAAAAATTACCGTATATACTCGCGTATAAGTCGAGGAATTTCTGACAATTTTAGGTAAGCAAATTTGGGGGGTGGGGGGGGGGTCGACTTATACGCGAGTCAGTTAAAAAAAGCAAAAACAAAAACTTCGAATACTGCAAAATTATGGCTTTTCATGTGTATGAATATAAAAATAATACATAAAATATACAAATAATAATTATTTATCATTTAAAAAAATTTCAATCATTTGTTTTTGTTTACTTACTACCTTTTCGCATTGGCAAGTGAAATCTTTGATATGATTTTGTGCAAAATTGAAGTGAAAAGTTAGGGGATCGACTTATACGTGGGTTTTTGATTTTTTCCAGAATCTGCATTCGAAAGTTGGGGGGTCGACTTATATGCGAGTCGACTTATATGCGAGTATATACGGTAAGTCCTTCCTAAATTGATTTTACAGATGCATTCCATCTAAAAGTAACATTTCAGCTGATGCTCAAAAATGAAGTAGAAACCCGGTCTTTAGTATCTTAAGAATAATTCCTGTATAATTTTTACGCTTCAAGTTAAAAAAAATTACCTACGAGCGTATTGTATTTAAATGAAAATCGTGTTATATCTTTTATAGCTGAAAATAAGAAACAACCAACCCCATATATGCATTAATTATATATATTTTAAACAACACAATTATCAAAATAAAATGTCAAAGTTCTGTCATTTTACTGATCTGGAAAATAAAAAATTAAGTCCTTCCTAAATTGATTTTACAGATGCATTCCATCTAAAAGTAACATTTAAGCTGATGCTCAAAAATAAAGTAGAAACATAGAAAATAATTAGCATTTAAAATTCATTTCTAAAACACTCTAATTAAAATTTTACACTATCAAATATTAATTATCTGTCTTTTCAATATTAAAGTAAAGCTGCGCACTCTAAGAATAATTTTTAAAGCACTCTACATGTAAGTTTTGGCATGTTGGGCTCATTATAAGTTTAGTGATTTGGCCAAAAGAATAATTTCTAATAATAAATATAAAATTTCGTTATTCAGCATCTGCTTTAAATCTTACCTGCTTTGCCGTGTTTTCTTCAATTTTTCTTTGAAAAGAAATTTTTCATAAAAGATGTAATTCTATGAAACATGCTTTCCCTGTTCTACGAATACTTATTTAAATTTTTAAATAGAAACCAGAAGGCAAAAAGTGCATCATTAAGTATGAAAATAAATCACACAAACCAAGCAAGCATCAGGTTCAGATGCTAATCTGCATTTTAAATTTTCCCTCGTAAATAACTCGCGTTAGCTGATCTCAAAAATGTAAATTTTTCGAAAAACTTTTTTTTTAGTTTGTTACTTTTAGCATGTGATTTATAGCATTTAATAACTGGCGTTGACAACTAATCTTAAAAAATAAGTTTAAATCACGAATGTGGTTTTTCTTTTTTGGTTTACTGGCTTGTCTTTGGTTTTATAAATCATGATTTTAATTCATATATTTAGAAAATTTTTGATTCGAATAAAAACGCAAGAAATAAGTCTTATACTTTGATTTATAAAATGTTTAGTTGGATATTGAATAAATTATAATAATAAGTTAAAATTCTAAAAATAATTTTGTTCATCTAAGTGATTTAATTTATATACAAGATGTACTATTATGTATAAGATGCATTTTTTAATGGTTTTATTCGTATTCATTAAAAGCATTTCGATGATTAAGTGTTATGGACAAAACCCGGTTTAACCTTTGAAGCTTGGGGAAGAGATCTATCATCATTTTAGGAGTCGCACAGTGGGTCGTTTTGATTATCTAGGTGGACAAAATCTATATTTCCGATTTTCTCGGAATTTAACGAAACCGCGGATACTGGTAGATCAATGTCCCTTTTATGGAGATCCGTATGAGTTTTATTGAAAAAAATCCGAGGTGTCGATTAACTGTGACCGTAAAGAAGGCATTTATTCAGTGGGGTTGAAGGAGCTTCAGTGGTTGCTCTAGTTTTCCGCAAGTTCGAAAGCGAGTCGTACGTAACTATCCTGTTTAATTTGAAAGCATGAGTTTACTGGAAATATGTCACATGATTATCAAGGTAAGATTGTGATAGCATGTTGTTCTTTTAAAATAAGCGCTATTAAGTCCGCTGAACCGTTTTTTTCAGAGGCTGTGAATCTGGATGAATCATTTTGTTATTTATAAATTTTATCTTGACTTTTAACAAAGTATTCAGCATTATTCAGCAATGAGTCGTTTTTTAAAATCAAAATGGCATTCCTTAGTATTGGAAACTTGAAAAATCTGCTGCAGATAGCTGCGGATAAAGAAGTTTTTATTAATAAACCATCTTTATATTGACTTGCAGTTTAAGTATGTAAGTTTAGTTCAAATCTTGCAGGTCAATTTTAAACCACTTTTAATTACCTGATTGAGCTGAATATTGGAATATACGTGCATATTTAATGACAATAAAATATTATTATAGTTTGAGGAGCGTAGAAGTTATACTTTTTATACAGGGCTATACAAAAGTTTAGTTTAGATTTTGCAATTTAATTTTAAACCCCTTCCAGTTATCTTATTAAGCTGAAACTTTATTTATATATGTAGTTCTGATGCCAATGCAATATTATTATAATTTATGGAACGTAGCAGTCACGCCTTTTTTTACAGTGTCACACAAAAGGTTAGTTCAAATATTGCAAGCCACTTTGAAACCACTTTTAATTATCTGATAGAGCTGTAACTTTGCCTACATGCGTATTTTCCATGGCAATTTAATTATAATTTCAGGAACATAGCAATTATGCATTTTTTACACGGCCGCACAAAAGACTGCTGAAAGATGCACTGCTTGTAAGCACAAATTTTAATTTAATTTCAAAAAATTAATATAGGTTATTGAGACACACGATAGCATATTTTATATTCAAAGCGTAGCAATTATATATCTTTTACAGCTCGACATAAATAATTCGGATATATTACCGTGTATAAGCAGAAATTTTATTTCAAATTCAATAAATTTTATATAGGTCTATAGTCAATAAAGTATATAATATTTACACAATAGCATTTCTTAAATTGAATATAATTTGGGTATCATTTAAAATTTTTATAGGGTCTCACAAACCATAAAAGCTTGTTTTTTAAAACATGTTTTGATTTTAAAACTTTTATTTTTCAAGATGACAATACAAATTTCTCGACAATATGTTATAGACATATGGGTGGTTACCACAGAAGGTAAATTTGGAGCTGTTAAGCGCTCGATTCGTATTATAAATAAAAAGACGCCCGAAATTTTGTCGAGCGATTCTGATGAGACAAAAATAAAAAAAAAGAAATGGATGTTAACTTAGTACACATTTTTGCACTAAATTGCTTTTTTACTTAATAGTGAAATAAGCATATTTCACACTTTCTTTGTAAGGCATTATATTTTTATTTTTTTAAGACAGTTGTTGTTAAATAACCCAAATATTTATCACTGTTTGAGTATTCTATTAATGATACATTTAAAAAAAAACATCAAAATCTGATTAAACTTCAGCGCAATAATTTTGTCCACCTAGCTCGTCAAAATGCGTAGCTGTGCGTTTTCACGATAGGAACGCTAATGTCGCCATTTTGTACTAGGCGGCGCTGTAAACTGTCTCATCTAATAGCACATACCCTCTTTACTATACCTAAACACCACATTTATGAATATAGAGGCAGTCGTTCGGCAGTTAAGAAGGTGGGAACGGACTTTAGTGGGCACCCTGTATTTTTATTTTAAGACATTGTTGTTAAATAACCAAATATTTATCACTGTTTGAGTATTTTATTAGTGATGCATTAAAAAAACCCAGCAAAAACTAATTAAACTTCAACAAAATAATTTTGTCCACCTCGATCGTCAAAACGTCCCACAGTGAGTCGGTTTGATTTGGTAAAAGTATGGTAAATCATCAAATACTTCAAATATTATTGCTGGTATTGGCTTAGCTGAGTACTCATATATTTCGTTAAACAGTTTTTTTACATTCCTTACATATTTCAAATATAGCTTATATTTATAATATACAGCAACAACTAACTATATATAGTTAGTTGTTGTAATATTCAGTTACCCGTGTGGATTCCAACCAGCATATCAGGATGACATAGGATTGTTTAATTGGCTAACTACTGAGATCAAGAAGAACGAAGCTATGAAAAAAAAAGCTCGCCCAAACAAGCAAACGCCAAGAACCAAACACCAGATCGCTTACTGCTTATTATACAGCAGACAACTTAAATCCACCGAAATATGCTAGTGCAAAATATCATATATCAAACGATCCAAGGATCTCGGAAAAATTAAACAAAAGTAGAAGAATCTAATGAACATAATATTTAATTTGAGACCAAACTCATTTTCATAAGTGAATTATAAACAAAGACATAGAATTAAAAAAAAAAATTAGATATGAATAAAATTCTAATTTTTTTTCTTTGTCAAACTTAGATATGAATAAAATCCTGATTTTTTTCTTTGTCAAACTTAGAACAGCATTGAGACTTAAATAATGGACAGAAAAATAAGGAGTGAATTTTTGGACAGTTAATTTCTAAATCCGCGTACTTTTATAAATTTCCGTTTAAAAAACAAATCAAATTTTTATACTTAATTTATAAATAAAAAACCGTAAATTAACTAAAAAAAATCGTCACAATAAAGATAGACCGCCAAGCGACTACGTACTATTTTCTACTGAATATCGTTATGAATGACTAATTTACAGATGGAATAAAAATGTTTGTTTTTCGATTCCATTTAAATTTATTGTTAGTGTACAGCGTTTCATATAAGATAGCAATAACTAAATTAAGTGATTTATTAACGATAGCTAAATTATTAATAGTGCGAGTGCTACACGACCAAAATAAGGTGAAAACTGCAAATCGCGATAAGAATATACCGATTGGTCAGTATCTACTTTATATTAATACAATGCATTTCAGAGGGGGAGGCATCGCGTAAAGTCGTGGGAATTCAAGATGGCGGCTGTTATTCAAAATGACGTCATTTTCTGAATTTTCTTACTATCCATCATATAAATGTGTGTTTCATGTCGATTTCGATGTTTTTAATGTAAAAAATTTCGTTTTTAAAACTTTCTGTCATAGTTGAATGAGTTTATGAATTCAGTTAGTCTTGTTTGTTTGTCTGTCTGCTTGCCATTCCATGCTCTAACTCGCTTAAATATCGCTACTCGCTTAAATTCACTCAGATTGTCATGTAATTTATATATGTTATTGAAGTTTAAATAACATTTTCCGAATAAAAATTTAAGTGTTTAGCTTTTATAGTCCGTTTATAGGGCTCTCAAAAGAATTCTATTACACTATTGTCTATTAGTCCGAGTGCTACGGTTGAGAAAAGTGCAAATCGTGATAAGAATATACCGATTGGTGAGTATCTACTTTATATTAATACAATCGATATAAGAGGGGAGGCATCGCGTAAAGTCGTAGGAATTCAAGATGGCGGCTGTAATTAAAAATGGCGTCATTTACTGGAATCCTTGCAATTTGCACACTATTCATCGTTTAAAAGTGTGTTTGATGTAAAATTATATGCTTTTAATATTAAAAATGTCATCTGTAACATTTTCCAAAATTATTGAAAAGTATTTATGAATCCTGTTTATGTGTCCTTCTTTCTGGCCGTGCTCTAATTCGTTTAAATGTGCCCGGATATCCATGTAATTTGAATATTTTATTTATATATGAGTCATTTATATGTGTAATTTAAATATGTTCCATACAGCAAAAAGTCCTATATTGAAAAATAAGTGTGTAGCATTTATAGTTCGCTTACAAGCGCTCTCAAAATAATTCCATTACATTATGATCTATGGGAGAAAATTATTTTTAATGTGTTTTAATCATGTTCAACTCTTTGAAACATATTGAAATTGATATACATCAGTGAGCAGTACAATATACTTGCTGTAAAATATGATATGCATAGCATTTATCGTTCATTTACAGGAGCTCAAAAAAGAAAACAGTTACAGTACTGTTTAGAACCTATGTGCTTTTTACTTTCTTCTATCTTTACAAGAATAAAGTATTGAATTCCTAAAAATTTTTGACTTCCGGTTTGCGACGGATGCACACGTTTTAGGGGTCAGAGATCGGCAAAAACATGTTTATACAAAATATCTGTCTGTCCGTGTGTCCGTCTGTCCCTGTGTTGCCATTGTACCACCGAAGCGTGTATGAAGTTATGCATATTACTGAACCAAAATTGTTGAGCATATTTTTGGCTGTGGAAAACAGGTCCTCTTTCAATTTAGAAATATTCCACCGAAAGGGGGTGCTGTAATAGCGATTTCTGTGCCCTTTTCATTATTGTACCAGCGAAAAGTGTATAAACCCAGCAAAGAAAGAAACAGTGGGCCATCAGCTGGAAAAAAGATGGCAGCCAGCAGTGCCACAGCGGTAAAGTTCAAGGGTGCCATTACTTAAACCTGTCGAAAAGTGTCCGAGCCGAATGCAGCTGGCCCATCAGTGATGGCCAACAGCAGGCCAGCATTGGTATGCCATCACATTACTACAATCCGACACTTTTCTTGCAGTGCTAGCACCTATCCCACTGCTATTCCTTTGCTGGCCCAGCACTTTCCCTTACAAAAATTTCTTATAGAATTCTATAAAAAAAAAAAAAAAAAAAAAAAAAAAAAAGTATTATATAATTATGGCTCTTTTTTCTATAAGCTAGTTTCACCAAAAGCTATAGAAATATTTGTAGAAGTGTCTATAATAGAAATGTCTATAGAAATATTTGAACTTTCAGCGGTTTCCATGTGATCATCCTTCCAAGTACTAACCGCGCTCGATGCTGTTTGGGTTTCGTGATCGTACATGAACAAGTGCTTTCAGCGTACTCTACGACTGCTCGTAGTTTTCAATCTCTCATTACACTATTTCAAGTTTGTTTCTTTTGGGATTTACGTTCCCAATCATTAAACTGATATAGAAATTGTTCTATTGTATAGAAATCCTATGTATTTTATACGCTTTTTTTTATTATTGATTCTGAACAGCGTAAATTATGAAAACCGAAATCCTTTGTAACCTAGTAAAACCAGATTTAAGGAGAAAAAAAATGCGTTGAAATAAAGAATTTATTTATTTATTCATTTACTTATTTATTTTGTTGGTGGCAGTGGTGCTATATTATTTACAGTTTAAATAAAATTAGCTTCACAGTTTAAATTGTGTTAAAATATTCATTTCAGATTTGTGTTCAAATACTCAATGTCTTCGATATCCGCAGCACCACCTAGCGTAAGGGTTCCCAGCAATATTACAGCAAAAGTTCGTGCACTTCAATGTAGTGGTGGGCCAGCGCATGAGATAAAATGGATGTTCACCAGAATTGGATGCCCACCAGCTGCATTATAGCGACTAGAATACACAGTGTGGAAATCGGCTATCTCTGTAATACTTAAAAAAAACGCTAAAATATTGTATTCCTTAAATGTGCAATATGCAGATCCCAGCAACATCTGCATGATATTTTCTACAACTGCAAGAAATTGCTATTCTATACAATGTAATACTAGTAATACGAAAATCCCGCAGATGTCGCTGCGATCGACACTTGGGATTTTAGCAGTATCTCTCGCACATTTAAGGGATACAAATTTTTAGCACTGTTTGGATAGCATATTTCCACACTAGGTATTCTAGACGCTGTAGCTTCGTTCCGCAAGGACAATTTTTGACTGGTTTAAGTAATGGCACCATTGCACTTTACCGCTAATGGCAGTGCTGGCTGCCATCTTTTTTCCAGCTGATGGCCCACTGTTTCTTTCTTTGCTGGGCATAATCGGGTTTAACGTTTTTACTCCGATTAATTGACTGAAGCAGAAATTTAATATGAAAATCAAAGTTGATATAGTATTGAACTAATAATATTGAACTATTAACATCTGTAACTGCTTTTTGAAATATTAAGATGTATGGGATAGAAGAAAGTTTTGGGATTGGCACATCCAACTTGTTTAATTATAGTATGCGTTTTCAAATTTTATTAGGTATGAAAGAATTGTTAACTGTTATTATTACTAGTAAAGATTATTTTCTTAGGTTGGAGTGAAGCTTATAAATATGCAATATAATTAGGATGATTAGTCGCCACCCTTCAATGTGATCTAAAATTTCATCTTATATTTCACTTTCTTAATATCACGGTTCCTGATTGTACTTGCAGACGATAAATCTGTGAATTGAAATGACGCCAATTTTTAATAACAACCGCCATCTTGAATTCCTACAATGTTATTCCTCGCTGAAATGCATTGTATTAATATAAAGTAGATACTCATCAATTGGCATATTCTTCTCACGATTTGCAGTTTTCTCAACCGTAGCACCCGGACTAATAGACAATAACGTAATGGAATTCTTTTGAGGGTCCTGTAAACGGACTATAAAAGCTATACACTTCGATTTTTATTCAGAACATGTTATTGTAAACTTCTATAACATATAAAAATTACAAGCCATCTGAGTGAATTTAAGCGAGTAGCGATATTTAATCGAGTCAGAGCATGAAATGACAAGCAGACAGACAGACAAGATGAATCCATAAACTCATCCAACTGTGACGGAAAGTGTTAAAAAACGAAATTTCTGACGCTAAAAACATCAAAATTGACCTGAAACACACATTTATATGATGGATAGTAAGAAAATTCACAAATGACGTCATTCTGAGTAACAGTCGCCATCTTAAATTCCCACGACTATACGCGATGCCTCGCCATCTGAAGTGCATTGTATTAATATAAAGTAGGTACTTACCAATCGGAATATTCTTCTCACGATTTGCAGTTTTCTGAACCGTAGCACTTGGACTAATAGACAATAACGTAATGGAAATCTTTTGAGGACCCTGTAAACGGACTATAAAAGCTATACAAGTTCAATTTTTAATCGAACATGTTATTGTAAACTTCAATAACATATATAAATTACATGACAATCTGAGTGAATTTAAGCGAGTAGCGATATTTAAGCGAGTTAGAGCATCGATGACAAGTAGGCAGACAGACAAACAAACAAACTGAATTCATAAACTCATTCAACTGTGACGGAAAGTGTGAAAAAACGAAATTTCTGACGCTAAAAACATCAAAATTGACCTGAAACACACATTTATATGATGGATAGTAAGAAAATTCACAAATGACGTCATTCTGAGTAACAGTCGCCATCTTAAATTCCCACGACTATACGCGATGCCTCGCCATCTGAAGTGCATTGTATTAATATAAAGTAGGTACTTACCAATCGGAATATTCTTCTCACGATTTGCAGTTTTCTGAACCGTAGCACTTGGACTAATAGACAATAACGTAATGGAATTCTTTTGAGGACCCTGTAAACGGACTATAAAAGCTATACAAGTTCAATTTTTAATCGAACATGTTATTGTAAACTTCAATAACATATATAAATTAAATGACAATCTGAGTGAATTTAAGCGAGTAGCGATATTTAAGCGAGTTAGAGCATCGATAACAAGTAGGCAGACAGACAAACAAATAAACTGAATTCATAAACTCATTCAACTATGACGGAAAGTGTTAAGAACGAACTTTTTGATGTTAAAAACATCGAAATCAACCTGAAACACACATTTATATGATGGATAGTAAGAAAATTTAGAAAATGACGCCATTTTGAATAACAGCCGCCATCTTGAATTCCCACGACTTTACGCGATGCCTCATCCTCTGAAATGCATTGTATTAATATAAAGTAGATACTCACCAATCGGTATATTCTTATCACGATTTGCAGTTTTCTCAACCGTAGCACCCGGACTATAAAGACAGTTAGAATCAAAGAAATTTGCTCAACATATTACTTGCTTAAACAGCTGAAACAACATGTGCTTTTGCTCGTTTTAAGTTTGTTGCAATGCAATAAAATTCTGCAGTCGTTACTATAAAACACCGAAAGGCAATTCAAAAAATAAATCGATTGAAAACAGAGGGCTGTGATTAGATGCTATTTAAATATTTGCTTCTGATTTAATTAAATACAAATAACGTAGTAGTTTAATTTAAATTATTAAATAGTTCAATTAATAACTCTATTATTATTATCGTATTAAATGTTATGTTATTTTCTGGTTAAGTCTTAAATCAATATTTCGTAAAGTGGTTACTTCTAAAACAACAAAAAAAACTAGTATTTAAATCTATATGGGTACAAAATTCACTTTTTGTTATTTTATATTAATTATAAAAAAGTAAAATATTCTAATGTATTGAACTGTTTAATTAAAAATGTATGGAGAGTTCTTATACATTAATCTACAAACTAGAGTAAATATGAGTTTTAATTGATTATTAGTAAGTATATTGTATGTAAGGTCTAAAATAAAGTATAAACGATCAGTAGTGTTGGGCACAGTGTTGCCAGATTGGGAAATTTTTTGTCCCCAGATTGTTGATCGTCACCGCTTTTATGAAATAGAAATACAGTCGAACCCGGTTAAGACGCGTTTCAAGGGAGTGGACAAAAGTCGCGTATTAGGCGGGATCGCGAATTAAACGTGATGTGTATAACGTTGCAGGAACGGGGCTTATTTACACATTTAGTCATCTAAATGAACTTTAGAGCTTTTATTTATATGTTTACGATCAAAAATTGTGTCTTTTACGTATATTTAGATAAAAATTTAACCGTATTCAATTCATTGTTTCTTTTTATAGGATTGACTGGAATATTAACGGAAAATAAATATGGATTCTAGCATGGTTTTATTGTCGGTTAATACGTTGCAAAAAAAAAAAAACTAGTTTACTACTAGACTAATTTTTTTTTAACAAAAAGAAAAAAAAAATCTTTAAATCCCAAACCAGTTTTTAAAATGATATTTAGCACTTGTAATAATGAGTGCCATTATAATCCGCCCTACGTTTTAATATAAGGAAAAACTATACTTATTAATCTTTGTGTAAACAATATTGCTAACATAGCAAAAAGTAAAAAAAAAAAAAAAAAAAAAAAAAAAAAAAAAAAAAAAAAAAAAAAACATAGAAAACATATTATATCCACCGGATAAAAGAATTATCCAACCGCAGTCGTATTTGCTTAATCTTTACGAGTTTCTTTTTTGTTGCCTATAATATACATTATAAAATATAGTAGTGATATATATAGCGTACTTTTTAAACCGCACTAACAACAGTCATGATGATCTTTAATGATAATAATTTTTATGACGCATATGCACTGTAAAAAAAACGACATTTTTACAGTACAAAGGCGCACAAACTCGATCACTTTAAATGTGCTGTATCTTTCTTTGGTTTCCTGACTACATTAACATGGAAAATACAGTAGTTGTGTAAAATTAACAGCACAATGTGCTGGCAATTTGGACGCCAGCAGTTTGTGCTGTCTTGTTTTTGCGTCCAAATTGCCAGTACATTGTTTTGTTAATTTTACGCAACTACAGTATTTTCCATGTTAATATAGTCAGGAAACCAAAGAAAGATACAGCACATTCACTGTGATCGAGTTTGTTCTGGCAAATCTACAGTGGTTTTTTACAGTGTAAGTAACCTGAATTCGTCTACATCACTACACTGAACTAAAAAACATACACGAAACGAGAGACAATTAATTTTAGGGTAAAAGATCAATGAAGAATTGCAGTTTTGCTGATTTAGTGAGTTTTAGTTTTATTCAATATATCTACCACTATTTCCGATTAGTAATTTTCGCCTTAATTAATCTATTATTAAACAAAGTAAATAATACTATTCGGAAAAAGTTTGTTTTATCTGAATTAAAAAAAAAAAAAAATCAGCTAAATTGGCAACGCTCGAGAAGAGAGAAGGAATTCTCATCTTGATCAATGAATTCGCGTCTTAAGTGTGATTTTTTCCTCGAAGGACCCAAAAATTTATCGCATATTAATCGGATCGCGTAATAACCGTTCGCGTATTAAACGTGATATTTTTGCATTAGACTTATGGGCGATGTCCAAGGGATCGGCAAAAATCGGCGTATTAAGCGGGATCGCGTATTAAACGTGAGCGTCTTAACCGGGTTTGACTGTATTCGGCCTATTTAAAATTAGATTAAAAATTCTGAAAAATAAGGCGAATTATACTATTTTTAAAAAGTGGTGACAATCAAATAATCTGAATTAAAAAAGTCCCCAATCTCGCAACACTGGTTGAACACGGTGCACCAAATTTAGCATGCATTTTTTAAAGGTTTAAATAGTTTAATTTAGAAATTTACATGTGTTTCAGGCAAAGTCTTAAAACAATATTTCAGGATACATTTACTTCTAAAAGCAACCGAAAATAAAGTGGTTTTTTCAACATATAGGAGTAAAAATGTACTTGTTATTTATATTTTTTATAATAAAGTGAAATACTGTTCTATTGAAATGATGAATTATTAATCAGTCAATATTTTTCTTGTATTAATAAACGAAGTAATGGAAATATGAAATTTAATTGATTCTTAGTAAATATATGTTGAAGTTACAGTAAGTATATGGTAAGACTATATAAGGGCTGAATAAAGTATAATCCGGTAGAGGAGGTGGGTGTATCACCAAATTTACTAATTATTTTTTTAAGTTTAAGTAGTTTAATTAAAAGATCTACAGGTGTTTCAGGTAAAATCTTAAAACGATATTTCGAAATATGTTTACATTTAAAAGAAACCAAAAGTAAAGTGTTTAATTCAATCTATAGGAATAAAAATGTGCTTTCTATTTATATTGTTTATAACAAAGTGAAATACTCTTCTATTGTAGTGATGAATTATAAATCAATCAAAGATTATCTTGTATTAATTGATTCTTGTATTAATAATTTAATTGATTCTGAGTAAGCAATGTAACAAAATATCATCTTTATGGACAACCTAGTTGCGTGGCAACTTTACATCCAGTATAGAGGTGGTTTGTATTGCAATGGCTTTAAGGAGCCGCAAAAAAGAGTTGTTTAAACGTGCCTGGTAACTGCAGAAGAGAAAAATAACTAGAAAAACTTAAAAAAGCGTGTAATTTTTTTTTTAATTTAAGGTATAATATATTACAAGAAGTATAACAATATATATATAGAGAGAGAGAAAAAAAAAGATAGAAATATTCCATTAATTCCAAAAGAACAGGCGAGAAAGCTACTGGGGGTTATCCCATCCAAAAAAAGAATAAGAAAAGACTCTTAACAGAGACCATACAATTAAATTTAACAAAAAAGAGTAAGCATAAGTGGGAGTTATAGTAAGTATATAGAAATATTTCTACATTTTTTGATGTGTATAACTACTTTAATTAAGAATTTTTCATAATTGACCTAAAACATTTCCTTAGAAATAAAAGGTTACTATATTTTCCTATCTTTAATTATCGAAGTTAAATTGTTAAATTCTTTTTAGCTGTAAATTTTAAGGTTTATATAGTTTATTGATAAATTTCGTTTAATATAAACTCATTTCCTTCAGCTGTGTGAATGGAACTTTTAAGCAAATAGAGCATGTAATTTAGATTAAAATCAAAGCTACCAGTACCCGGATATTATTTTGCGAATACTCAAAATATATGTAATGATCAAGGCCTGCTCTGAAGCATTCAGAAAGGCTTTGTTTACTCTAAATGAATTCCATTAAACTTTTGGGAAACTGTAGTTAAACAATGAATGCGCTTCTACGTTTAATTACATCTATTTGGAAGTTTAATGAGTTTAACTAGCGATGTCACCGGAAATGTTTCATTTACCGAATAGGGAAATTTCACGTTTAAAAATATTTTATGCGGAAGTATCGCAAAATGTATAAAGTTTTCTGATTTTGGAAAATAAAAAGAAAGACGAATTTTTATAATTGCATGTATGTTTGTATAGGAAAATGAATTTAATTACAAATATATTTTAATTAAAATGGTGAAAAAGCATTTGTATATTATTTTTCTTTTGGGTTATTTTACACTTATTTGTAAAACTGCGAATAGATATTTGTGTGTACGTGTACAAATGTAATGAAACCTTTCTAAACCGGCATTTGGTTAAAAGGTCATCCAGCATATAACACGGGTTTCTTAAAGCCTCTGTCAAAGAGATAAAATAATAGAGTTAAAAATTCTTGATAAATTGTCACAGGAAAAAATATGACCTTGTTAAACTGTTACTTTCGATTTACGATTTGTTTTTAACACTTTCCAACATAGTTGAAAAGTGTTTATGTATTCGGTTTGTCTGGTCGTCTTTCTGTACTAACTCGCGTAAATATACTCGGATTGCTATAATTTATGTATGTTATTGAGGTTTTTCGTGGAATGTTCGGTTTTGAAAATGAAATGTGAAGCATTTATACACTCATGTTCAAAATTAACAGAATTTGCATATTTTGTCGAATTTCATACAAAGTACTGATCGAAAGTTAAAACTATTGCTTCGAAACAAAGATGCAACGCTTTAGCGTCGTATGCGTAAGCCTACGTGTGTATGGGTGGGGAGAGTAGAACAGGCTTTATAAGCGAGCCTGTAAATTTTTGCGTTTTGTTCGCTCGCACATCTAACAGAATAACTTGTTTTTTTTTTTTTTTTTTTTTTTTTTTTCAATATTTGGTGAAATTCAAAAGCAGACAGTGAAAATGAGTAACCTCTAACACTTGGATGATGGAATGAGGTGGTGAATCGCGGGAAGACTGGAAACAGGGCAGTCTCAAGTGCAGATCCCTAGAGACTTCAATGTAACGTCCAGCGTCGTGTCCAACTTATGGAAACAGTTTAAGGACACTGGATCTATAGTGAGAAAGACTGGGCCATAGATTAATATACAAGATGGGACATTTCCATAGAGCATAATGGTAATCCGATTGCGATCGTAGCATCTTTAGTGACAATGGGGAAGAAGCTTCCCATCCTTGTAATATTTTTATTATTGAGTATCTACCTTATTGTGATCTTATTTTCTTTAATGTTGCATGTTTACGTTTTCAATAGAATCTTACACCATAACATAGAATAGATATTCTATTTTATATATCTAATATCTATTCCATGTTCATGCATGGAAATATGGATTTTTTTTAATATGATGAGTGAAAAATATAAGTGCAACGGAAAACAAGGTAAAAATTTCGTTTTGAATGCTATATATCAAAAGCAATGGTGTAATATAAAAATATACGAAATATTGCACTCTGCAAGCCCTAGAAAATTTCATAAATACCCATTTGGTAGGAAAATTTTCATAGCCGATGTTTTATTAATTTATGAAGTTTAACGTATTAAGCAATCGTGACAATAATGTTTTAAAATTTACGCATTTTCACTTTCTTACAGATAAAATAAAAATATTATTTTTAGTGTAAATAACGTACAATCAATTCAATAATATTTATGCTATTAACATATAAGAAATAACAATAGAATTACAGATGGGGAAAATTTCTATTCGACAAATTTTTAGAATTATATAAATCTAAAAGTTAAAAATAAATAGAGGCGCTCTCATTACACTCAATAAAATTTTATTCGATAGGAATAAATTACCACAATACCTGAATTTGATTTTTTTACAATTCAATCTCATAAACTTACATATTTACGTTCTTAACAGAATTTTCTAGGGTTTTCTTTTTATATTATTACTCTAATTATCATTTTGTAAGTTAAAGGTGAACTACAAGTACGATAAAAAAAAGCAGCTAAATAAATAAAGCATAAATACAATATCGTCTGCCTCCTACAGGAAAGAATAGGTATTTAAAATATAGAGCGTAAACATATTTCTTCAACATAGGTGAATATCGGAGGTTTGTTAATTCTTCCCCCTTGTCGCTAGTGACGCTAGTACTGTTGCCATTACAGATTTTGCCGTAAATGCCCCATCTTGTATGTTAATCTATGGACTAGTTAAGGTCGTCCAAGACCCACGACGACCAATGAAGATCACTAGTTGTCCATTACAGTAAGGGGTAAGAGCAGTGCAACAGCTTTTCAGCTCTCATCGTGGGCTTTATGCCGCCACAGGAAGTCGAGTTTCAAGGGTTACTATTTACAGAAGACTACATGACAGAGTGCTGTTTAGAATAAGACCTGCTGTTTGCGTCCCGTAACTTTTCTGAATACATGAGAACCAGTTTAGCATGATGTAGAGATAATGAACATTAGACCAATGATCAATGGGAGACTATTCTATTCACTGATGAGTTTCGGTTCAGTCTAAACACTAATTCTCGCTGTACTTTCATCTTGAAAAAAAAAAAAAAACCAGTTCAGCTACTTAACTTCCAACGTCCGATAAAGAGACAACCATGGTAGCACATGTTTGATTGTCTAGGCAGGCATCATGTTGGATGGGCACACCCCCCTCCCTCCCTGCGCTTGGGGAAAGCTCCGTGACTGGAGTGAAGTGTAAGAATGATACCTTAGGACCCTATGTTCGCCTTTTACGAAATGCAGTTGGCCTTGATTTCATTTTAATGGACTACAACGCGCACAACCAGATAGACCGCATTTGGTCGGCAAATTTCTGAAGAGTGAGGATATGCGCTTGATAGATTGGCCAGACTTATCTCCAGAGCTAAACCCTATAGAGCATGTCTGTGAAGCTCTGGGGAGGACAATTGCAGCTCGTTTTCCGTCTCCCAGAACCAGCTAGAGTTGGGGTTTTCAGAGTATTTTAATGCTGTTATACTATTTCTAATGTATTGAAATTCATATAAATCAGTGAAGTGCACTAAAATATACTTACTATAGAACATATTATGTATAGCACTTATCGTTCCTCTAAAGAACTTCTGTATATTATGGCTTGCGTGAAAAAATATTTTATGGTGTATTTTAATCCTGTTACATTATTATAAACATAATGAAATTTATAAGAATTTCTGAGGTGCACTGAAACGTACTTTCTGTATAATATACAGTGTAAAGAATTTATTATTCATTTATAGGATCACACAAAAGAATTCGGTTACATAATGGCCTATGGCAAAAACTGTTTGCAGCATATTTTTATTATGTTGCGCCATTTCAAATACAGTCGGACCTCTATTTTGCGAACTTTTACTTGGAACCAAAAACATTTTGCAAATTTCTTCGTAAAATAACCCCCAAATAGCGAAGTGTATTCTCTATTTAACGAACTTTTCCTTGGGATCTAATTTTTTTTTCTCCTTATTTCTTAAAATATTACTTGACATTTGAAACTTATTCCTTTTTTTTAACACATTTTATGATGATCGGTGACCATGAACAGGTCTTACCAGGCACCTAACTCACCGAGAATAGTAAAATCGTTGTGATTCTTTGCTTTCCATCCAAGAAGAGGAAACTTTCGATATCCCCTTTTAACCCTCAATAAAGCTGCCCCGTGTCCTAAAACTATAGTTTCCCGTTTATAAATTGTTGATCATGATCAGTCGTATTGGTAATTTCGGTTCTTGTAGCTCGAAAATGTCAAAGCAAAAGTGATTGAGCATCAAAGAAAAATAAAAATTATTATTGATGAGGTGGATAAAGGCACGAAGAAAAAGAATACTGCTTTAAAATTTGATATTCTTCAAACAGCTTATTAACCATAATAAAAAATCGTGATTTTAATGTAAAATAATTTTTTTAACTGAAAATACAATGTATTTCCAGACAATATTTTGTTTCATTCTTATTTCCGTTGCAGATTTCTTTTTGATGGGTAAAATAAGTAAAACAAATAGATATAATTTATAAAAAAAGTGTGACTAATTACTTTTTTAATTGTATTTAGTGTTTAAGGACTTAAAATGTGTTTTACGTAGTTTAAAGTATTTTAAAAGGTGACTCTCTATTTATCGAATTTTCCATATAACGAATTTTTTCGGGATTTAGCGACTTCGTTAAACAGAGGTCCGACTGTATAATGAAATTGATATACATTACCAGTGTTCTCGCTGACTTTGGACCAACATTAGCGATTTGGCGAATAAGAAATAAAAAACAGTAGCCAAATGAAAATAAATGCTAGCAAAATAGATTCGGCGTGAAACACTCAAAAAACTATCTTTAACCCCTTGTATCCATTTTTTTTTTTTTTTTTTTTTTTTTTTTTGATATGTTCTAAAATAACCTAATTTTTTGTAATTACTCAAAAAATAGAACTTCAACTTTCCGCTACAGAAACTATTAAAAGTAAATACAGTCTAAACGTCTCCTAAATGTGTAAATGTTTCAGACATTCTTTTAGCAGTCTGAATAAAAGTTAAAAACAGCTATTTTTGATTTACCATTGTGAAAACATACTCTAAAAATTGCTATGAGATTTCGACCGATGGAAAAAAATTGACCGGCCAATGATACTTTACGTACAACTAATAAATAGTATGGTTAATTTCAAGATCACATTCCAGCAAAACTTTTCAATATTTGGCACTTGTTACGAGTAATTTTGTTTATGTTTTTACCAGAGCGACGCCGGCGCATAGACAGTGATTAACTGACAAAAACCTGTCGCATAATTGTTTTTGCGTCTTTGGCTGTTGCTGAGCTGAGTTTATATTGAGTCTGTATCGCTATAAATTGAGCAATGAAAATGTCACGGAGCGATTGAACATGTAAAGCTACACCAATCGTTCAGAAACGCGGATAAGTCTCGAGTATATTGGCACACACGCAAACAGAGCAGAAATTGAACACTCGCAATTGACTTTTGTTCAAAATGAGTAAATGACACAGCTTATTACCTTTTCATCAGCAGACGGAGTCCCTAAACTCTCCGTTTAATATAATTTTCTAACAGATTAATGTAAAAAGATAAACAGAAACAAAATAGGTCTTGAACGAGGAATTCAGCAAAAAAACCTTAGTCCAATTTTTTCTTGGTAGAATTTTTTTTAAAACCATTTGAGAAGAAGTCAAAATTATAAGGAGAAAATCAAATGGTAAATTTAATTTGAAAATCTAGGAAGGGGCAATTCCTCTCCCTTGCGGGCGTGCATGTGTGTGGTTTTGGGTGTAAAGATTTCTTACCATTTCACATAAACCTTGAACTTCAAGGAGTAACATAAAATTACAAACAGCTTTGAAAACCTGCACAGACTTTGTAAAATATAAAGATCATTTTCATTCTAAATTCGTTTCGTCTAAAATGGGAATAAAGGAAACAATAAATCAAGATGCTGATCAAAGAAGTTTTCAGATAGAGACCCCAAAATATTCACTGCAAATATATATATATGTATATATATGAAACAAAATTTTAAAAGAAAAAGAGTTTAATGTTGAAATTAAATTGTATGAAATTTTCTGAATATAAATACTTAAGGATAATAGAGTAAACCCAAAATATCCAAATACATGCTCCTACTAATTTTTTTCGGTATGAATAATTGAAACAATTCATTATTTAATTCATCAGAGGGATCGAATCTCCCTGTTCAATAAACACTCTGCTTAATATAATTTGTTAACACAAGAACGTATAATGAAAAACTCGGAAATTGCACCTCAAACGTGGCAAATGAGGTGCGTTCGTGCTATAATTAGTCTTATAAATATTCAGATCTTGAATAGCGCTTGATCGCAATAGCTGTTTTATTCTTTTTCAAAAATGCATGAATACAAAATTTATTACGATTATATATATTAAATTGAGTAATACGGATATAATAGGACTCCATCTTAAATAGGACGTCATCACCATGGTAACCTAGAATCATTACTTATCATTGGAAACCACTGAATTAATTACGTATGAGAGGATTTAATAGAATGAAGAAAACGTTCATTAATATCTTTTTAAGTTTTGATTCAATTTTCATAAAATTTGAAATGACTTGACAAAATTCTGCAATGATTATATATATTAAATTTCAAACCATTCGATTGGGTTGTTTTTGCGCTGTTATATGCGGTCAGATGGACAGACAGACGAACGGACCAGACAACGACTATAGGTGCTACGTATTTATATAATTACGAATGAACCTAAAAACAGAAATAAAAATAGTCTTCCATGGTAGTAGGGGGAGTCAGACGTCACAGCCCTTTCTAATAGAAAGTCTTTAGTCCCTTTATTTTTCATTGTTTAATTTCCTTAAATTATTTGAGAATAAAGTCATGATAAAAAAGAAAATTTATTTAAGGGGTCTTGTACCTTTTAAACGCGTCGAAAATTAACGAAAAACATCAAAGTTTGAATTAGTCTATCTTCAAAACTTTTTTATGTATAAACGTGAAATTTTGTATATTGATTGTGCTTTGTAATATACTACCAACAGAAATTTATTAGCCCTTAACAGAACTTCTGTATTGTTGAAATCAAAATAGCTCTTTTTTTTACCCCATAAGTCATTGCGCGCATATCTTGAGAAAGTATGTATGGATTGTCATGAAATTTGGTAAATATGCTAAACAAATATGTGTGTTTAAAATGATCTACTTTTAAGTATTTACAATGGTAATATTTTTAGTTATGACTATTTTTATTCATTAAAAATACAAATTTTTTATTTTTTTTTACGAAAAAATATTTTTATATAGTTAATGAAATAATTTTAGCCTAAGAGTAGATCATTTTAAACACACATATATGTTTAGTATCTTTACCGAATTTCATGCCAATCTATACATACTTTCTCAAGATATCATGCGCGCAATGACTTATGGGGTAAAAAAAGAGCTATTTTGATTTGAACAATACACAAATTCTATAAAGGGTTAATAAATTTCTAATGGTAGCATATTAAAAAGCACAATCTGTTTAATTAATATCCAAAATTTCATGCTTATACATAAAAAGGCTTTGAAAATAGACTAATTCAAACTTTGAAGTTTTTTGTTAATTTTCGACGCGTTTAAAATGTATAAGACCCCTTAAATAAGTTTGAAAATATTGGAATGAGACTTCCCTTGCATCCTCCTTCTATTGCAGGGGTACATGTGTGTTGTTTTAAAAGCAAACGTTTCTTAAAATTTGGAATAAAGCTTCAATTTAAAGGAGTAATATAAAATTATAGACAGCTTTAACAACTTGCACAAAAGTTATAAAAAATAAACCTCACTTTCACTCTTTTTTCGCCTGGAATGCGAATATCAAACAACAATTGAAGATGCTGAGTAAAGAAGCTGAGGGGAGGTACGCCAAAATATGCGGCGCAAATATATATATAAGACGACATTTTAAAAGCAAAAGAGTTTGTAATGTTGAAATATCCTATTAAAATGCATGAGATTTTCTGAATATAAACGCTTAAGGATGATAGAGAAGAACGGAAAAATTCTGGAATATGCTTTTGTTACTCGTGGAACAACAGTTGTGATGCGATATCCTATTTTAAATAATGCAACAAAGGAATATTTTTAAAAGCTTCTTACTTATTTGAATGTAAAGTACTGTAACGTAATATGTAACGGAGGAATATTATATAACAATAAAGTTGTATTTTCTAAGAGCAAATATCCACAAAATATTTTTAAAAGGAAGAGTGTTCCGGTTTAAAAAAAAAAAAAAAAAAAAATATTTAAATAAAACAAAAATGAAAGAAAGTATGACGAAATGGTTTGTGGGAATTAGAGATTTCCGAGAAAATGGAAGTGCATTTTTAAAGTCTACATGTACGTGTTCATTCAAAATTATTAGTAACTTCGTTATAAACAACGATTCTAATAAAAGCGTTAAGCACATTACAAAAAGAAACTGAAAGTTTTGTTTACTTTCTTTAAAAATGTTCTATTTGGCTCCTTCTAGACACATAAAACATCGATAAAATAAACCAATCAATCAATCATACCATTTCGTGCCTGCTATTAGAAAGCATCTTGCCATATTATCAGTTATACTCAACTTATGCCTCGCCGACCTTTTATCCGCAGCTCGAGACACAATCATAGGTGAGGAAAATCGGAATTATCTAATTCTCTCCACATCATCTTTCAGCGAGAGCGAGATTTCAGCGTGATTCACTGTTCAAGGACACAAAGCACAAGAAAAAATGTAGATATTTACATTTCTTGCATACATCTGTAAAGAACATTTTATACTAGATGTATATTAATTTTGTATTATTCGATTGACTTTATGAATGTGTTAATGATTTTTTATTAATTTCCTATAGTGTTTGTTCCCATTTATGTAAAAAAAAAAAACTTTATTTTACATTGGCGTCAGACAGACTAATCTCTGTTTTGTAAACATAAGAGAAACGTCAGTATTATGACCCCTGATATAAAACTTCAGGTATCTTGAGGTAGATTATGGAGGTATCTTGGGAGATGATGAGGCACCTCTGGGGATGACGCAGCAGGTCCATTCAGGTGAAAGGTGTGCCCTACAAGTACGAATATTAGGGGACACAACTAAACGCCAAGACCTGAAAGGGGATAAGGACTTGAGAGCCAAGGAAGTGGTGTTTAAATATGGGAACATATTTAGAAAAGAAAGACTTTTTCAAAAAAAAAACTTTTTAGAGTCTTAGAAATATCATTCTCTCCAGACTTTCTCTTCCATTTATTCTTTTAGAGTTGTATAAAGACTTATGTTGAAGAATTAAGGGTGTAATCAAATCCAAACTGCTTATTTTCTGACTCATTTTTAAACTCATTTTTGTTCTGAAACGCATCAAATTAGCAGATCCTCTTATTCAGAAACTATATAATGTGCCGTGCTTGTCGATTTCTTGATAAAAGCAGAATATGTTGCAAAAAATGCTGTCAAAGTGTGTGTTTCGAGCCGAATTCCTGAAGTGAGGGAGCTAGGAACGAAACAAAATGGTTATACTGAGAAAATAACTGTTTATAAATCAAGTTCTAATTTAATTGAGCAAAAAATGAAAACACACGGCCGCTCTTCAAAAATCTAGTCTGCAAGGTTCATGTTTTCACCTTTAAAAAAGTTCTTGGACGTGGGAAAATATTTTTTTGATTACCGCCTTAAGCAGCATTTATGGTGGATACAATCAAGCCGGTTATTTGCTAACCTCTTGCTTATTACTATGCTCCTATGCCATTGTGTGATTATGCATCTAAATTAGAAATTTAATGATGAATTAGCTTAAGTTTGGTCATAATGGCTCCTTCATAAACATTTGGTTAAAATAATGCCAGCGTGTGTCATTTATGGAAAAGACCCACCTGAGGGAAAGAAACGCAACTGTATTTCGAAAAGGAAGGAGCAGCCCTCTGCTTGGTATCAGGCATTCTTATACCAATATTTAGTTTCAATGTTTGGCATACGATGTTTAAGATATCTGCCTACGTTCAGAATACAATGTACAATATAGAATAAATACACATATTTTTAGTTCAATTAGAATGCTGAATGATGAAAAACATAAAATCCTAGCAATATCTTCATAGCCTTTTTTTAAAAATGGCGTTTTTTACCATATTTTTAGCGAAATTTCATAGCTATGCCAGACACCGTTCACTCAGTTCAACTAAATATCTTTCAATTTCCTTTGTACTACATACAACTACACTATATAGCCAAAGATGATTGGTCACTTGCGATTTTAGACGTTTTGTTAAATATCTCGAAAAATGCATGAAGAATTATCCTGAAACTCCAGGTGTGTAAACAGAATAGTATAAGTCATATATTTCTGTGAAAATGTTTTCCCGAAACCCCATAGGGAACCTTCAACAAATTGAAAAAGAACAAATATCTCTTTATCTCTGTAAAAACTAATGTAGAAAAAGCGTTCAAATTGTAGAACATGATTTAGATGCTTATTGTAATAAACTGTGTTCATTTTTATCAGGATAGCATGTATACTAGAAGAGAAATTAAGGTTTTTATAAAAACGGTCCCAAATTTTGCCAAGTTTTTTGCTTATAATTTACAGAGTTCTTAATGTAAAAAAAAAAAATGCTCTTTTCAGAAACTATGACAAACAACATTATACACAAAACCCTGCAATCAGAATTTAAAAAATAATAAAAATTGGATGAAAAATCAGCAGGTTTACTAAAAAATGTTTCTCTGCGCATGCGCAAATGCAATCAAAATATAATGTACTTAATGTATTGGTGAAGTGTATAGAGCAACTTTTGTGAAAGTCTCAGAAACATAGATTGAAAATGCTGAAAATTATCGTCGATAGAATAAGGTCGAAATCCGTTGTTCCCAAAAGGAAGGAAAAGGATGAGGAGCTGTATCCAAATATCTGTTCATTAGTGCCAAGATAGCGTACACAATATTGCAAGTACATTTTGGATACAAGATCTACGCAAATGTACACAAAGTTTGGGCTTGCTCACGTCCGCTATCTTGGCCTTATTACGGCGGAAATCAAAATTTATTGGAAGTCAGTTCTTTGCTCCAGAAATATACAATCTGTAATGCACTTACAAATAAGATTCTGACTTCCCTCATATTCCCAGTCATGTTTCTTCTCCAAATATGCTATCTGCATTTATCTGAGATTGGAATCTCAAACAAGAATATGAATGTTCACATGCAAAATTGTAGCCGGCAAACCTGTTGTCAAGCTTGGAAATATATTTATTAATAATCTATTGTGCGTTAAAATATTTTTTAAATGATGAATATAAATATGTCATGTCGCGTGTAAGTTTTGCGACCATGAAAATGACGTTATGTTCAGATTTTATTGCAATAATAATAATATGTTTATGTCAAAGTGATGTAACTTCTGTTGACGTTTATTCTATAAAACCAAAGAGTTTCTCCTTTCTGTTCATTTGTGACATTGTCCCCTAGCGGACACGTGTTTTCATTGGCTGATGACGGGTTCTGAGATTTTCCAGTTCGAAACGCGTTCTGTGTGTGTATGTGTGTGTGTGTTTCCTTTCTTTTCCTTTTTTTTTTTTTTTTTTTTTTGTATTTTTTTTTTTTTTGGTTTTATGCTGGTTTATGAAAAATTTTATTATTTAATCATTTTATGTAATGAAGTCCATCGAACATGGAAATAACGGAAAATTTTATTTTCTAGAATTCGCATTTAAAGATTTCTTTTATATCGTTCAGATACATACAAAATTGATCTAGAAATATCAATTAACATTTATTAGTTATAGCTCATTAGATCAACAAGATCCTTAGAAAAGGATCTAAGTTTTTAATTATGTAGATGTGGAATTTTCTTTTATATAACTTATATTTAACTGTAAATAAAATGTAAATTCCTAGTTTTAAATTAGTTTTCTTATTTTACTTGCGTCGTGTGTATGCGTGTTTAACTACTTTAACATCACGGCTGATATTACTGCAATATTTCAGTTTAACGTTAAGTTAGTTAGGAATTAGTTTCCTTAACTTATATATCTCATACATTAGGAATTCATAAAAAAATACAAAAAGCGATAATCATTTTAATTTTTAGCGATCTCATCTCACATGATCAGTATAAAGCGAGTTACTAGCTTAGAGTATCTGGCTTGGCCTTTTGCTCGACCCTAACGTTCTCGTCTCCTGATCTTGAGACCCCTGGTTCGTATCCCAGCGGCGCCAATCCACCACTCTCTCCTCATTGGTGACCCGGACAATAGCAAACACGCAACTCTTATCAACCTTCAACATTAATCATCTCATAACTAAAAGATGGCAGCACGAAAAAATCATCCCTTGCACCCAAAGCCTGTGAAACGCTCACAGCACAAAGCTTGTCATCCTGCGCATCACATATGCATACGACAGCATCATTCACGAGTGCATATCACTCGTCAGACGTCAGCAATACATCTTTCGCACTGGGGAGGAGTGTGTAGCGATCTCATCTCACATGATCAATATAAAGCGAGCTACTAGCTTAGAGTAACTGGATTGGCCTTTTGCTCGACGCTAGCGTTCTCGCCTCCTGATCATGAGATCCCTGGATCGTATCCCAGCGGCGCCAATCCACTACTCTCTCCTCAAGTTATTATTTTGGTTTAATATAATATTTATTATCCTTAATAAATTCCGGCTACAGTATTACGATCTCTATATATTTAGGACAGTTATACTGAACCAAAGGAAGGAAAATAATGATAACTAGATGTCTGGAATGAATTTAATTACGAAACCAGTTTCTTTAACACATGTTCAGATAATCCCAGCAGTCATTAACCCATATATATAAAAAAGTTTAGATGCGCAATAAAAGGTAATCTTCACTAAGTAAGATAGACGAACAAGCTAAGAATTCTAAGAAGCTCATTTTTGTTTTAGATATTTGTTTGAGAAGACAAAATCTACTCTATCATTTTTAATTAATTTAAAATTAAATTAAATACGCTAAATGACATTTTCTTACTCAAAATATCTATTAACATGTAGTTTTATTTCTGTAATTATAGTAATGCTTATATTTTTTAATCTTTAACACTGATCAAACATTATTTAAAACTAATTGAACGAGACGAAACCCGACGAAATTCGTCAAAAATAAATGTTTAAAAAGAAGCTGTTTCACTGAATTTATAATAAATCTACAAAAATAATTACAATAAAAATCAATCTTACAAATAATCTGGTCAGTCATTATTTTTAACCAAGGTTAGCAAAATACTGTTTCTATTAACTTAAAATTATCTGAAACAAAATTTTGTTAATATAAGAAATCAGTAACATGTAGTTCATTTTAGTACGTAATTAAGATGAACCTTGTAAACCTTGAACCTGAGACGCTGTAAAACTCTTTGGTTTTATACAATAAACATCAACAGAAATTGCATCATTTTGACCGAAATTTATTATTATTATTATTATTACAACTAGAAGGTAGCCCTTCAGAATGACGTGTTTGCATTTTCAAAAGAATGATATGGCATTGCATTATAAAAATAATTATGAAGTAATAAATTTTATCTTATCTGACTAATAGGATCAGGTGGGAGTAAAATAGTTATAAAAACAGCCCATTTATAATTGAAACTTAATTTGCAAGAAAGAACTTCACTCACAAAATTTAAAGAACTACTTCACAAAAAACATGCAAATTAGAATTAATAATGCTATTTTAAAATATATTGTCAATTAACTTTCGTCTTCATTTATTGCTTTAAAAAATTAATAAACTTCAATTTCTTACAAATCAGAATAATAATAATAATAATAAAATTAAATAAGAGTCCTTCACGGATTAATTGCCGATAACTGACGCCAAAATAATAATCATATCACTTAAATTTTAAAACGTTTAACTCAGATTAAATCCGCATTTCTTAAAAAACATGCATAAAGAAACCTATAATAAATTTTGATCATTAAAAATTAATCCTTTATCACTTAAGTAAATTGTAACTATTAATTGCTTTAACAGATTTTTTTTCCTCAAATTCTTTTATTAAATTACAAATTTATTTTCTCTACAAAATACAAAAATGCAAAATTTTATTTCCATTGTTATGTATATACATATATTCTACACGGCATTAAGTATCCCTGATAGTCTAATTATATTTTATAAGAAATACTATTCATTTTTCCCCAATGTCTTCAAAATTCAAAGGATTTCAAGAGAAACTTCTTTTTTATTTTAACTATCGATAGATGGCGCCAACAAAGCTCAAAGTTCACAATGAATGCGATACAAATGAATGTTTACTTATGGTGGGAGAGGGCCAAACTAATTTCAACTGAAGTTAACTCAGAATATGTACATAATTAAATGTAAGTCACCTCTCAAATGTTAATTTATTTTGAATAATCTTTCTAAAAATGTAACTTTTATGAAGTTTAATTCGAAAAAATAATTTTCAATAAAAATGGCCGAATGGAATACGATAAAGCGAAGTGGAATCTGGATAAGTTCAACCCCGGAAGCGTTATACACTTTGTGTTATTATATATACATAATGAAATCTTAACATAACGTCATTTCCGCAAAACTTACAAGCGCACATGACATATTTATATTCATCATTTAAAAAATATTTTAACGCACAATAGATTATTAATAAATATATTTCCAAGCTTGACATCAGGTTTGCCGGCTACAATTTTGCATGTGAATATTCACATTCTTGTCTGAGAGGCTAATCTCAGATAAATGCAGATAGCATATTTGGAAAAGAAACATGACTGGAAATATGAGGGAAGTCAGAATCTCATTTGCAAATGCATTACAGATTATATATTTCTGGAGCAAAGAACTCACTTCCAATAAATTTTATTTCCGCCGTGGTAAGTCCAAGATAGCGGGCGTGAGCAAGCCCAAATTTTGTGTACATTTGTATAGATCTTAGCTAATCTATTAAACCAAATTTTACAAAGGAGATGCTTGTTTCTTAGTTATTCAGATTATTTTTCTTTAACATTTTAGTTTTACTACTCTGCTCAAAACAATTAAAGGATATTGAGGTTTCGGATAGATTTTGTGGCTGGGGAATTGTTTAGATGATTGATACATGATCAACAGACGTGGTAGAGTATATGAGAAAAAAATTATACTTGTTTGGGCAAAAAAAAAAAAGGCATTGCATTGAGAATTTGGATACAAAAGGAGAAAAACACAATTTCTGCATATGAGAAAAAAAGAATAAAAAAAGTGTTTCCTTCAAAGAAAATCGTTTTTAGTAGGGGTTATGGTTTCCCCGGACGGCCAGCAATGTTGAACACCTTTTAGAAATGGAGTCAATGAGCCTATTAATGAGGATCTAGGGTATTCTGTTCCACTCCTCCAGAAAGTTCTTTCCAGTTCTTGGAAAGTTTGTGGGGGTGGTAGGCTGCCAGCAACTCGTCTGCCAAGAATGTCTCAAACATGCTCTATTGATTTCATGTCCAGAGAACACGCTGGCCATTCCATTTGTACTATTCCTTCCTCGAAAAGGAAATCATCCACCAAGTGAGCACGATGTGGCATGCAATCGTCGTCCATTAACATGAGGTCATCTCTAATTGATGCAGCGTAATGGACTACAATCGGTCTGAGGATCTCATCCCTATATTTCTGACCTCTCAGAGCTCCATTTCGTATGATTCGGAGGCTAATACGCAAATCAATAGAGATGCCAATGGCCATCACTCTCACACCGCCAAATCTGACATTCCTTGGACGAACGCATGGTTGTTTCTAGTGCCACGATCCCTCCAGATGAAAATACGTCTATTATCAGGATGATCAGAAAAACAGAACTCATCGGAAAAAAGAATATTGTACCATTCATTTCTCTTCCAGTTCACATGCTCTGTTGCCCACCCCCTGCGGGCGCCACTGTGTCTTGCTGTTAACGTAATACATACCATTTGTATGCGAGCATACAGACTATAGCATGAAGCCGGTTTCAAACAGTTTGAGTCGAAACTGTGGTTAGAGTAGCCGAGCAAAAGTGTTGTTGAAGAAGAGTGGCATGCATATTTCGGCGCCTCCGAGCCGTTAGCGTTAAAGATCGATCTTCATTGGGTGTTGTTTCACGTTTACGACCTTGCCCTGGTCTTCGACCTGCATTTCTAGTCTCCAAAAAACGGTTCCAGATCCTGGAAATCACACTTTGGGAAACTCCAGTGGCTTCTGCTACTTCGGCTTCTCCCCCCCCCCTCTAACTGCCCAACATCCTCCAAGCTTCTGATTTGGTTAAATGACTTCGTTCAAACATCGCACACGCATCGAATCAAAGCACTTGCTGAATGTCGATCTTTCTTTTCAGCTCTGTCTTTCAGTAAGTTGAAAGCCAAATTTTATTCGCTACCTCTAATGCGTAGTTTTTGACGTCAAACTGAAAATTTGCATACTCCGAAGTTTGAAAATGACAAAAATTTGCTTTTGTGTCTCTCTTCGCCCCTTTTCTGAAAAAAAAAATTATATAGAAGCCATAGGTATTAATTTAAATACTTAATAAAATGTAACAACTGCGGATTTGTTTGTCAGAAAAATTTACAAAAGAAAATGTGTTATCAGACATCACGTATTTTTACCCATATTGAATCTGTAGAAATTCCTTTAAAAAAGTACGTTGCTCAGTATTTTTTATTGTGTAAGAAAATGCGATATACATATAAATCTATTTGCAAACATAGGTATTCTTTTATATTCAAGAAAGATTAACCAGGGTTTGTAATTACATATATATAGGTGTCCAAACTTAATTAAGAATCTCAGAAAACTAATTCTGGATTTTGTAAGCAATCAAAAGAAATTCATGTACTCAAAATAGAAGGAGTAGCAAATAGGTACTGCTCTTACAGCAAATCCAGTCGATGTTAAGTCTCTTTGACGTTATAAATGATTACAAGTGCCATAATCACTACGGTGAGCTGAAATAAGATATCTTTCATTCAACTTATGATTATTACTCTACTTATGACTTTACTTATGACTCTAAAATGACCGTCATTTGGTCACTCCACTGAGAATTCATCGTGGTTGCTGCTTTATGACGAGTCACAAGAAGATTTTAGAATGAAGTCATCGTATAACTGTCATGTGACCGTCATTTGAAATCTTCAATTTAAAATCACCATGACAGTTGATGTGTGACGAATCCCCAAGTGACAGAAAAAGGGAGTCATTTTCACAAAAGAGCGTTCACGATGACTTCACCGTAGAATGTCCAAGTGTCAGCCATCAGGAAAACACCAAGTGACTTCATCGTGATGTTATTTGGTGAGATCACAATTCAACGCTCATGATGGTTTCACAATTAAATTTCCAAATGACGGTCACATGAGAATCACAAAGTGACTTCATTGATACAATCACCTGACGATTCTTCATAAAGCAACAATCACAGTGACTTAATGGAGACACTAAATGAAGGTCGCTTGAGAGTAATAGTGAGACGAAAGAAATATATCATATTTTGATTCACCACAGTGACCATCTGTGACGCGAAAGTGACGTCACATCAACTGGTTGTGCTGTAGAAATTACACCTATGTTATACAACTGAAGCTTGTGTAACTTTCTTTTAAGGGCCTACACTAGTCACGCGAAGACAGTAGCATGCTAATGTTAAACCTATCGGTGTGTGCTTTTAAAATTTTTCACTTGCATTTTAATATTTTTCAATCATTTTTTCTTACATAGGATTTCTGAGGTCGATCTCAAACCGGGCTATATTTTACTTTTACGCGTTTGGTTGCAGATTTTTTTTTTCTTTTTTTAATTAGGCTACTTTCACTTTCGGAACCAGTTCTAGAAGTGAAATTAGCATTTTTATTGCATTTCCATTTCAGTAGTCATTTTCATTTAATCTGTTTAATGTTAGCTAAAACATATGCATCAATATTTATTAATAATAGTATTACTGAAATTTTCTGGTTTTACTCATATTAATTTATGATTTTTTTTTATAAATCACAATGAGCAATAAATGGATAATACATATTTCAAAACTTTAAATATTTGGAACAAATAGATAAATAAAATGTAAAATTTCTAAATGTGTCTTTCAGAATTTACACAAATTAAAAAGCGTAAAGTTTGCGTTTTGTAAAGCTCAGTTACTTTTATCTATGGTACTTTAATTTCTCCTCTTACAAAATAGTTTATTTAGTAACGTATTTTGTAATACAGTTCAACATTATACGAATGTAATAATCAGCAGATTTATTATTCGCTGATTTTGCAAATAGTCATATCGAATTCCGTTTGTAACATATCTCCGTTTATTCTCAATAACTGTATTTCCGTCTGATTTTCACATTAACTATCAAAGGGAATTGCATTTATGTTCTTTAATAAACTTGAAATCTCAAAAATTAAATCTGCAATTTCACTGATTAAATAATCTGAAAAGTAAAAGATGTCTGCTTTCTTCAAAATGAAGTTTTCTTTTTAATGAGTTTGAATTGCAACTTTACGGAAATGAAGAGTTTCTTTTAACAGAACGAAATACGAAAAGTTTAAGTTTTTTTAAAAGGAATATTCACTTTTTAGGATTAAATTTTACTTTGAATTTTGCGAACGTATTAATTTTTTTTTCATTGCATAAACTATACTTTTCGCTCTTGATGCTTCTTAACTGAAGTTGTACAGCATGCGTCAGTTCTTTTAATTTGAGAATAAAATTGGGAAACTAAAAAAGGCATTGAAGTTTCCGTTTTCCTTCTATTATTAAGTAAAACAGCTATTTCTGAAACACTACTTCTTTTACAATGAAACGGAAATATCATCCCAGATGGAATAGAAACATCATCTAAATCCTTTACTTTTTCTAAAGAACAAATGATTACATAATGGCATTTTCGTTTTCTATTACTAGACACTTAAATAAAGTAATGAGTTAACATGCAAATTTTTTTTAATGAAAAATATATAAAATGTATGCTATACAGAGTGTCCTATAAAGGTCCCAATTTCTCAATGTCTCTTTCAGAACTTACGCAAATTAAAAAAGCGTAAAGTTTACATTTTGTAACGCATAGTTACTTTTATGTATGGTACTTTAATTTCTCCTATTACAAAATAGTTTATTTAGTAACGTATTTTGTAATACAATTCAACATTTTACGAATGTAATAATTAGCAGATTTTTTATTCGATGATTTTGCAAATAGTAATATCGGATTCCATTTGTAACATATCTCCGTTTATACTCAATAACTGCATTTCCGTCTGATTTTCACGTTAACTATCAAAGGAAATTGCATTTATGTTCTTTAATAAACTAGAAATCTCAAAAATTAAATCTGCAATTTCACTGCTTAAATAATTTCAAAAGGAAAAGATGTCTGCTTTCTTCAAAAGAAAATTTTCTTTTTAATGAGTTTGAATCAGAACTTTACGGAAATGAAGGGGTTCTTTTAACAGAATGAAATACGAAAAGTTTAAGATTTAAAAAAAAAAAAGAATATTCACTTTTTAGATTAAATTTTACTTTGAATCTTGTGAACGCATTAATTTTTTTTCATTTCTTAAACTATACTTTTCGCTCTTGATACTTTTTAACTGCAGTTGTACAGCAAATTTAGTATGCGAGAGTTCTTTTAATTTGAGAATGAAATTGGAAACTAAAAAAAGGCATTGAAGTTTCCGTTTCCTCCTATTATTAAGTAAAACAGCTATTTCTGAAATGCTCTTTCTTTTAAAATGAAACGGAAATATCATCCATATGGAATAGAAACATCATCTAAATCCTTTACTTCTTCTAAAGAACAAATGATTTCAAAATGCCATTTTATTTTTCTCTTGGAAGACACTTTAAAAAAATAATGGGTTAACATGTGAAATTTTTAAAAAATATATAAAAGGTATACTATACGGAGTGTCCTATAAAGGTCCCAATTTTTGAATGTCTCTTTCAGAGGTTACGTAAATTAGAAAGCGTAAAGTTTATGTTTGGTAACACATAGTTATTTTTATCTATGCTTCTTTAATTTCTCCTATTACAAAATGGTTTATTTAGTAACGTATTTTGTAATACAATTCAACATTTTGCGAATGTAATAATCAGCAGAATTATTATTTTCTGATTTTGTAAATAGTAATATCGCATTCCGTTTGTAATATATCTCCGCTTATTCTCAATAACTGTATTTCCGTTTGATTTTCCCATTAACTATCAAAGGAAATTGCATTTCTGTTCTTTAATAAACTAGAAATCTCAAAAATTACATCTGCAATTTCAATGCTTAAATAATCTCAAAAGGAAAAGATGTCTTCTTTCTTCAAAAGGAAATTTTCTTTTTAATGAGTTTGAATCGGAACTTTACGGAAATGAAGAGTTTCTTTTAACAGAGTGAAATACGAAAAGTTTAAGATTTTTAAAAAAGTATATTCACTCTTTAGGATTTAATTTTACTTTGAATTTTGTGAACGCATTAATTTTTTTTTCATCGCTTAAACTATACTTTTCGCTCTTGATACTTTTTAACTGCAGTTGTACAGCAAATTTAGCATGCGTGAGTTCTTTTAATTTGAAAATAAAATTGGAAACTAAAAAAGGTGTTGAAGTTCCCGTTTTCTTCTATTATTAAGTAAAACAGCTATTTCTTAAATACTATTTCTTTTAAAATGAAACGGAAATATCATCCAGATGGAATAAAACAAAATAATCTAATTCCTTTACTTTTTTCTAAAGAACAAGTAATTTCAAAATGTCATTTTATTTTTCTCTTGGAAGACTCTTTAAAAAAATAATGGGTTAACATGTGAAATTATTAAAAAATATGTAAAAAGTTACTATACAGGGTGTCCTGAGAACTTTGATTTTTTTTTCTTTTTACCTGTTAGAGATAACTGGGCAATGTAAATTACAAAAGTGTTCAAAATAACGTAGGAAATAAGATTATGCTAATGAAATAGCCCTGCCATTGATTAAAAAAATCCTATTAAAGTTAAATGAAACATCTATAACAACATTCTATATTATTATTATTTTTGTCAACTTTTAAGTCAAACGTAGAAAATTGGCCGTTGTTCATGGGAACAATATACCAGATAACACATGTAAATCTGTGAGATAATGCAAAAAGAAAAAAAAAAGACGAAACACGGACAGTAATACTTATGCAGTTGGCTGATCAACCTAAAATAAAAGGGATTAATTTTGATGTAGTCGTGGCGTATTTAATGCAAATTACAAAAGTGTTCAAAATAACGTAGGAAATAAAATTATGCTAATGAAATAGCCCTGCCATTAATTAAAAAATATGATTTTAAGCTTAAATAAAACAGCTATAGCAGTGATGGAACAGTGGCGCAGCAGTTGAGAGAATGTCACCACTAAATTTTTATAGCGCCTTCAAAAAAATCTCTGAAATTCTGTCCTGAAGTTAGATAAAGAATACTAATAAAATTTTGCTGTGACAATTGATTCTCTGCTGCTACACTGCTCCATCACTGCGATAGCAACTTTCTATATTATTATTATTATTGCCACCTTTTAATTAAAACAGCGAGCTTTTAAAGTTCATATTGTGTATGTTCCTTTTAAACTTTTTATACGACACCCAAAACAAAATTTGTGAACAGGAATTTTTTTTTTTTTTTTTTTTTTTTTTTTTTTTTGCAACAACATCATCACCAAAAATTGCATTTTCAAAATTTAACGAGTTTTGTTTAATTAAAATTTGGCTGTTACATATTTAAACAATAGACCAAATAAGACATGTAAATCTGTGAGCTAATGAAAAAAAAAAAAGATGAAACACGGACAGTAATACTTATGCAGTTGACCGACCGACCTAATTAAAAGAGATTAATCCTTATAGCAATATCATTGACGAAGAATTTCAGAACAGTTCCAGAAGCAACATATTTATCAGAGGAACTCATTTATGTATTGGAGATGAGGGAAAACACTTTCAGAATGCTTTATTAATTATATTTCTAAATTTTAAAACCGGATTCGATCTTTAAATTATCACTCCCTGCATAATGATTACTTTAGATGTGTTTGTGGTGCTATTTTTTTAAAACTTGTCAACATATTTTTGATAAAGCATTTTTTTTTTTTTTTTTTTTTTTTTTTTTTGAAGAAGCATTTATTATTCATTTATCAATTTTTTTCTTTTACCTATCTCACAAAAGAATTATAAAATCTAACTTATCCGAAATCTTTAAGCATGTAATTTGTTCCATAACAATAAATATAAGTAGCTATCGTCAGTTTTATTATGAAAATTGTTTTATGCGCATAAGCTGGTATTTGGAGGCTTAAAAGGAAACATTTACATCTAGATCATCATGTATCTTAATTTTTATTGACCTTGGCTACATCACACTTTTTAAACACTTTCCAATATAGTTGAAAAGTGTTTCAGTTTGTCTATCCGTGTGTCCGTGCTCTAATTGCGCGTAATTGTAGTTGCATTGCCATGTAATTGGTATACGTTATTGAGGTTTACCGTGGCATGTTTGGTAAAGAAAATAAAGTGTGTACCATTTATAGTTTGTTTACAGGAACACTCAAAATAATGCCGTTACAGTGGGATAAAATCGTTTTTGGTGTATTTTTATGATATTAAACAGTTTCAAACATATTGAAATTGATATACATCGCAGAGGTGCACTACAAGAAGCTTACTTTAGAATGTAGTGTTTTCGTAGTGTTTAACTTTCATTTGCAGGGATACACAAAATAATTCAGCTAGAGTTCTATTTGCTGGAAATGTGTTTTCAGATGTGGTATGTGTTTTAAGTTTTAACTAGACTGTCGCATTCTACGTGGTGTATATACATTCTATACATCATATACAGGGCTGAACAAAATTGTAAGTATTACTGTCTATGGGTGTGAATTGCTTAAGGGAAGTTTATAAATTTCCTATGCATTTTCTTTCTGAACTATATTTAGAATACTAAGAGGTGTTTTTACAATATAAATACATTTACATACTGGTGCACGTAAAGAACTGGATATTGCTAAGAATAACAACTGGTGAAAAAGTGTTTGTAAAAAATTTCTGATGTGGGTTTTAATTTTTTTAATAAGTAGCTTTGGAATCTTGCATGTTTCTTTTATGTACAGATGGCATTTTGTACGATATTAATAAATTTAATCTGGTTATTGCTTTATGGTAATGTGGCCCGCAGTTTCGTACGAAATGTTTAATTTGGCCCTGGTTGGTAAATGAGTTGTCATGCTTCTTATAGAATAATTAATTGTTATTTTATTATATTATTTATTTATTTATTGCATATTTTAATATTGTTAGTATTATTTTACAGAGACTCGTAAAGAAAAGTATTTTAGATAGTGAAGGACTGGCTCAGCCGAGTTTGAACCAGGGATCTCATGATCAGGAGGCGAGAACGTTAGCGTCGAGTAAAAGGCCAAGCCAGTGACTCTAAGCTAGTAACTCGCTTTATACTGATCATATGAGATGAGATCGTTACAGTATAATAATATATGATCTGTATGATATAAATAATATATGATCGTGTAATGCTTGTCAAACATATTCGATGCGGTCCTCTAAATGTTATAAAGTGAATGTCGATAAAAATTAAAGAGTTATCATCCTGGTTTTCAACACAACTCTCCTTTAAATACGTCTGTTAAAACAAACCATCACTCAAAACTGTGTTTTGTTTATTAAACAACTTATCTGTTATTTCGAAATCTCAAATTACTTTAATCTAACACTGCTGCAGAAAATTTACAATGTAATTTAAAACTACAACCGCATAGCTGGGAATGTATATCCCTCAATTCTAAAAAAAAGTAACTACTGCTGTCACCGCCGCCGCCAGTTTTGAATTTTTTGTGACCGGAGGTCTTTCTTCGTTAATATTAAGAAACATAATGCATACAAAAATATGAAAATCGGTAGTATTATACAGAAATGTTTGATAAACACGCTGATGCAGACAGTTTTCAAATCGAAGGATTATTTTAAGATATATTTAATGCTAAAGTTGGACAAAATCGTTCCACTAAAAAAGTTTTATAGGAGCAAAAACTATTCATGGGAATTTAATCATTTTTAGATCATTTTATATGTTTGAAATTCCCGGTGTGCAGATTGCATTTTTTTTTTTTTTTGACTCATTTTTTGAGGTATTATTTCTATTTTAAATTCAAATTTTCAGCATTTCTAGAGATATTTTTTACATATTTTACAAAGTGATATTAATTTAAACTGTTGCCAACTGTATAAACAGCACAAACAATAATGTTTGCTTAAAAAAATATATATATTTATGCGAGTAAATAAATTAAAAATTTATTTACACGTGACTATTATAAACAGAAAAAAACATTTGGAATTAGAATTAAATAATTATATTCAAAAAGCAGGAACTTATTAAAAATTACGCCATGAAAATAATATTTACACGTGAATTTTAAGAGAGAAAGGAAATTGTAAAATAATAAATTCATTAGCATGCGTTAGAAGTCTTAAATAGGAGAAATTACGTCATATTTATGTCACATTACAGTTATTACATAAAATGAACACAAAATAATATTGCAAAACAGTTTAAATTTAGAAATTACGCTAGACATTTATTTGATATTTTGAGAGGATACTTTTCAACTATTTTTCTTAGGAAAGCGCAAATAATATTTCATTTCTAACACAAGTATTTTCACGTGAATATTAAAAAGAGAAAGAATAGTTTGGTCAGAATTACGTCAGATTAAAAACGATTAATTTAAAATGTCTTATTTAAGAGAACTTTCTTTTCGCTTTGTTAAAAAATACCGGGAGACAAAGACTCAGTTTACTTAATTCCTTTTATATTAGCTTATTTTGAAATGTTTAACTTATTTTACTTAATCAAAGACGAAAACAGCGATTGTATCTTTGGTACTACTTAGTTATCCCGTCGGCCAAAAATCTATCATTCGCCAAACTATAAGATTAAATGCCAATAATGGTTGATCGTAAATGTCACATTAACTTGATTTTAAGTATGTTATACGTGTCTACGTCATCAAGTTATTTTTATTTCGACGTTTTATTTGTATTTTTATTAATCTTGCACTAATTTATTTGTTCTTTCGTTATTTAATTGCAATTATGCAAAATACAAATTATACAAAATGTCAATTTGTATAATTTGGCGAGTGGTTTGGCGATTTATATAATTTGGCGTAATTGGTCGACGGGATAATCAAGTAGTACCGCAGCGGATTTGGCCTTCAAATTCCCCAATCAAAGAGAAATGAATAGAAATCCGTTTATAGGGAGATCGCCACTGTTTTTTAAATTATAATTCAATCTTCCAAAATCTTTTTAAAGCCGATCAAATTAGCGTACCTTTAGAGTCTGCGGTGTCTGAACGGGGGATTGACGAGCGTAGCTCTTAGGGTGTAGAGCCCCCTAGTATAAACAAAAAGATCGGCGTAGTGCAGAGAAACGCCTAGTTAACGTAAAATTTAAAGTATCATACAGTGTAAAAAAAATTATGTAACGTTACTCCATAAAATTGGTAGCAGCCTTTTTGCCTCCATTTTATTCAGTAATTTAAGGGAGCCGGATAAGCGAAATTCAACCAAAAAATCGATTTTTACTTTTTTATATCATTAAATAGTTTAAACTTTTATCTCTTCAACGATGTATTTATTACACATGTTTATATATAAAGAAAAAAGTGTTGGATTTTTTCATTCTTTCTAAGAGCACTTCACTGCAGTAGGCTACTTTTTTTAAATTCAAATTTCTTGATAGGCACCACTTTTCTGAAGTGGTAAAATTCCCTTTGTTTTCGCCTTAATTAATATGTTATTAAATAAGGCGAATTTTACTATTTCAAAAAAGTGATGCCGATCAAGAAATCAGAATTTAAAAAAAGTCGTCCATTGGCAACACTGCTTCAAAGCTTTGACTTTTTCTCAAAACTTCGATTTTTCAGGTTTGTGTTCCTTTTTTTCAAAATCTATTAAACTTAAGAACTCAGATTTTTCTAAATACTTATACTATGTTATAGTGCATATTTTAATATAGGGATTTAATGATTTGATGACATGAAAAGGCAGCATGTTGCCATCAATTTTATTTTACACCGAAGTCTTTTTATCCCTTTTGCGATAAAGTTTCCAGTACACATTTTTTTTTTTTTTTTTTTTTTTTTTTGAGCACTAAGACTTTCCGATAGTAATCTGGCCATATTTAATCGCAAGAATTCTTTGATTAAAAAAAGTCGAAAATGCGTTCAACGAATTTTTTCTAAATATTTTATTCATATAATGATTTGCATTTTGTGATTATTTATATATCTATGGCAAAAAAAGAGCTTTTTTTCTTATATAAGTAAAATACCAAAAAATCAACAGTTAATTTAGTAATCTATGTTTTTGAATAATTTAAAATTAATGTAGAAAATGAAAAATGGAAAATGGAATTGTTTTAATTTTAGAGAATTTATTCAAAACTTTTAATCTCAAATTTATAATTAATTTATTTCTTTTCTACTTCAAAATTACATTTTTTCAAAAGAATTTTCTTTTCTGCTATAAAAATATTTTTCTCCGAATATATAAAGCTTAATAAAATACAAATTACATTTAATCAATGTATAATCTCGCCACGTCTTCCTAAATATACAGGACTAAAATAGACGCATCATTAAGCACTAAATTTGTTCCAAAATTCTTTTTTTTCTTGAATTTGTTTCGTATAGATATGTTCTTGGAAAACATGCAAATTATTGCTTAATGTTTAAAATAAGTAGATTTTTCGAAGTCTCCGAATTTTTTATTCAAATTTCGTACATCATTAAAACTCGATTTACATGTTTTTTACTTATACATGTAAGTTTCGCTTTTATAACTTTTTTTAAACGATAAAGTTTACTTTCTCGACCCACAAAAATTAAAAAAAAAAAAAAAAAAAAAAAAAAAAAAAACATAAGCTTCACATTAACGACAGAGTCAGTTTAAACGTTTTAAATATGTATTTCAAAATTTATTTTATGCTATTTACAATTCTCCCTTTAATCAATGACAGTATTCCTCTCCCCAATGTCTGCATGGGCAAGTAGGGCATTTGCCCAGGGCCCCAATAATTATGGGGACTCTAAATTTAATAATAGTAGCTTTTCTCATCCCTACTTTATTCGAAATAAATTCATATTTTTAAACTGATTCGCATCGTTATCATTAACGTTTTAACCATGATTTTGAATATTGAAATAAATTTAACCCTTTCATAAATTATTTTTAATTAGATGAAAAACATACTTTTCTCTTAAACTAGGTTTAAAATGGAATACGAACCCACTTCCTTGACTTACAGTGCCAATGCTCTACCGTTTAAGCTAACTGGGCTGACAACCGGTAAGCATATTTCACTCAGATAATCTTATTGATAATAATATCTGGTGTTATTACCATCCAGATGTTATTACCTATAAGGTTATCTGAGCAAAATATGCTTACCGGTTGTCGGCCCAGTTAGCTTAAACGGTAGAGCATACCGAAGATCTGGGTTCGATTCCAAGCCTGGGCATTTTTTCGCTCAGTTGGAAATATTCAATTCGTATGAAAACTTTACCAAACAGTTTGATTGTGTTAAAATATTAGTTTAAAATGGAATATTGGGAAATTCAAAGTTAAAGCTTCTTCACTACTCTAAATTATATGTGGTATAAAACTTATTATTGAATATTTTTTCCACATTTAATAGAATTAAATTTATTTTTGTCTTATTATAACTTTTCTAAAGAAAGAAATATTGAAATAAGTAAATAAAATAAACTATTCATTTTTGGTGTTATTATGATTATAATTCATTAAAAAAAGAATCAACGTTTTCAACAAATAATTTTTTTGAAAGTGGGACCATACCAAAACTGTGATTTTTTTTTCGCCTAACGCGGATAACCATTATTGAATATTTAATTTGCATGAATTAAGACTACAAAAACTGTAAAAGGGAGATTCTCAAAAGGTGGGATCATTAAACGTTAACTATATGTAATTTTTAAAATTTTCAAATTTAAGACTAATTTTTTTTAATTTTGTGTATAAATATAATATATAAATATTTTTAATAGTATGTTTACAAAATTATGTACAAACATTAAAAGACAGCAACTATTCTGGAAAATTAATTATTAAAGCATTTAATTAGCAGTTGTGTACGTTACAAATTTTGAACATTTTTTCGCACGTACGTTACAGATTTTGAACGTTGCTCTTAGTATTTAAAAAATTCTTAAGACTAAGAATGTAGTAAATGTGTCCTATAATTGTATGTGTATACATATATATATGCATAACTAACTTTTTGTTATCCAGTAATAATAATAATAAAATCAAATGCTTTGTTACGTACGTTACTTTCGGACATAACAAAATACAGAAAAATTCTTTATAGAAAAGTCCTTCTACCTTCAAAAAAGCAGTAAATCAGCCTGCCATCTCTTAACGAAATTATCAAAAAATCATCCGTTTCCTTTATGCATTCGTTGTTTACCATTAGAACCACCTGGAAAAAAGTTAAAACTCTTTTTCTTGGTGGTACATTGGAGCAGTTAACGTTATGAATGTCCGTAATTGGCCTCTTTAGCATAAAATAATAAAATTTTAAGATATTCAGACAAAGCTTTTACAGTAAATTATGTCATTTTCTGTCTCTAAATAGAATTAAAAACTCTGTGTTTAAAAAAAAGAATAAAGTCAATGATAATTAAAGTTATGTTTGAAAGGCTTAAAATTATGACGTGTGTCCAGTGTCCACCTTTTGAGAATCGCCCAAAATAAGCCTATTACTGCTTAAAAATATTTTTAAACCCATTCAAATACAAACTAGTAAATATATAACAATGACATAAAACAGACTTGCCTCAATTTAAAAATCAACAGTTCTACAATGTTCTGTTTCTCTGATCATGCTTTCAAATGGGTTATTCAAGGAACAATGATTGTTGGCTCCTCAAAATTAACACAGCAGCCTTAATTATCCAAATAGAAGCAAGAAAGAGTTGTGTTATGTTCAAATTGTTTAATGTCCCTACGATGCTCTTTAATTCTTTGAAAAAACTTTTTTCTGAAAGAATCAAATTGAACTTTACTTGCATTATGACACATTATGACTTGCATTATGACTGCAACAAATTACTCAAATATCAGAACATTTTAATCCGACATCGGATTTTTTAGCAACCACACGCTTTTTCACATCATTTGGAGCAAGTACAAATATTAGATTCAATAATATTTTTTGGTGCGGGTGGTAAGGAAGGTGGAATTAGAGAAAAGTTAGGTGCATTTTGCCAGCGTCAGTTCTCAGGAAGAAGTTTATTGCCAAACCAGTATTGTATTTTATGGTAAACCCGTAAATTGTGCAATCTAGCTGCGTCCTCGGTAAACCGGTAGGATGAAAAGCATTTTCTACCAACATCGACTCCTTTCTAGAAAAATATATAACGGTGCTTGTTCAAAGAAATTTCTGCTTCACCACCTAATAAAGCCCCAAAAAGATTTCCGGCCTCGGATATTTCAAATTGGGATACTTGGCCACTTTTAAAGTGCTGGCACCTTGTATGTTACGATCTCTTTCCTTTTCAAAAAATTTTCAGAATGACATTTTCCTTTTCCAAACAATGCTGATGTCGAGTCACAACCTGAAAAAGCGTGAAGGAACAATGTATGATCTTTCAGAACTGCATAATTATTGAGACTGTGCGACGAATACAAGGCGGTTGCAATTCTTCCTCTTCCAGACAATAAAAAATATCTCTGGCTTTGGTGATGCTAAGGCAGTTTATAATACGAACAAGTTAACATTGTCGCGTGCAGCAGCAGCAAGCACACTAGACTTTGCTACTTCAATAGCTGTGCCAACAATAAGTGTGCCAGCATCATGCTTGTTTCGCTTCGAAAGCATTCTCCATAAATTTCTTATTGAGCGTAGAGATTAGATGTCTTATTTTAACGATTCGATAAAAAAATTTCTTGACTAATTGACATTTTCATATCTTCCTTAAAATCAATGTCCGAGTAACAATTTTCGAATACCGACGAGTTCTTTCGGCCGATTTTGTATTTATCGTCATATCTGTCCAAAAACCGAGCCATAATATTTTACTTCTTCGGACAGTATAATACCCCGCTTTTATGAACTTTGATCATTCTAATTCGTGCAATTTTGATTCAAGCAGAGTTATATCTTGTAAGTATATTTGACAAGCCTTTCCATATGAAAAATGGTCATTAGTATGAAAACAAGAAAGGGTCAATTGTGTTTTAAATGCTGTGCGACAGGTGTCTGTCCTGCGAATCTTGCTGTCCGTAATCGGGGGCTGATTTCTCACTAACGACCGCAAACTGAACTCTCAGACTGTATGTATCCATTGTAAACGCTATCAATGAATTGAAACAGTTTCATACGCTATGTAGACATGTGCGTCTGTATTGTTTGGCATTAAGAGGAATCATTCTATTATTCTACGAGAAATGCATCTGTTCAAGACAATAACAACATCGCGACAATTACCAAAAATAATTGGAGGAGGTGACACACCCTGTTACTGAGTGTAACAGAGTCTTTGCTCATCCCAAAAACCTGTGATTGTCAATGATCACAGATGAAAGAGAACAACAAGGGAATTGGGATTCAGAGGGATTTGGAAAGCAATGCAATCTGTGATTGTATAAGAGAGCTTTTGAATCAATGAGAGAAAAAATTCTCTCTGAGCTTGTTCTGTGCAATATGGAAGGTGAAGTAAACTTGCAAGTAGACCACTCATTAAGTTATGAGTAATCGTGAGCACTAAAATTGAACTTGGTGTCACAAAACCTCGCACAGTCCTTGCTCTTTCGGTCTACGTATTTTTCTAGGTCTGGATATATACAGGGGTTGGACAAAAATATGGAAACACCTCGTGAAATTTCATGCTTGAACGTAAATGTTGATTCTACACAATCCTGCGGGTGCCGCTGTTGTATTTTCCCACTAACGCCACCTGCTACAATGCCCTCAAGACGTTGCAGGTGTCAGTCGTTGTCCGAACAGTGTTCTGTGTAGTTGTGAGCGCTTTGCGTCTGAGCTAAGTGAATTCGAACGAGGACAAATTGCTGGTGCTGGTAAGGTTGGGTGCTGGTGTGGTGCGTGCTTCCGTTGCCAAGGGAGCCGAAGTTTTTCATGTTTCCAAAAGGCACCGTATCGAAGATTTATACCGCATACAGGAAAAGCGGAAAACATCATCCGTTAAGTCACAATGAGGACAAAAGTGTGTGTTGGGTGATCGTGGCATACGGTCATTAAAGTTGATTGTGAGGAAAAATAAGAAGATAGCAGCTGCAAAAGTCACTGCTGAACTACATGTCCAGCTCATAAAGCCTGTCAGCAAAAAAACAATAAGAAGGGAGCTCAGTAAGAAAAGTTTTTCAGGGCATGATAACATGATAATATGTGTTTTTTAGGTGTTTCCATATTTTTGTCCAACCCGTGTATATATTTTTTAATTTTCATCATATAATTTCAAAAATTGTCAATTTTGGTCATATTTTCCAAAATACAAGTGCAATGCGCGACCTAAAGATATTAACCGATTTTAAATGATTTTTTGTGTTATTCTTCTAATACCATAAGGTGACATTTACGCTCTATTAGAAGTAGCTCTGAATATTTTTTTAATTTTCATCTTAATTTCAAAAATCGTCACTTTTCATCAAATTTTTAAAAATTCAAGTGCAATGCACGACCTAAAGATATTAACCGATTTCAAAAATATTTTTGCGTTATTCTTCTAATTACAAAAGGCAACTTTTCTGCGCTATTAGAAATTGATCTGAAAACTGATCTGAACTGATCTTTTTCGTCCCACCCTACTGTACAGTAGGGTGGAGCGAAAAAAATTAATTTTTAAAAATCAAAAACGGGTAGGTGCCAAAAGTTGCCTTTATACTAGTACATCATCTGTGTGCAATATTACCGCTGAAAAAAATGGCTTGAGTCTGCGCTTTTGGTCCAAATGTCGAAATTTTGGGTAAAATTTGACATTTTTTCAAAAATTAAAAAACAATTCTATAGAGATGGTTATTATTTAAAAGTGTTATTTAAACCTTTATTATTAATGACTTAACATATTTAAACGAAAAAAACTACATCTTTGTTCTGTATAACTGGCACAAAACTGACAACTTTTGGTGAAAAAAAGGCGTTTCCACTCTGTTGTGTCATGCAACTAATTGTTGTTTGGAATACAGCTCTTACCTAGTTGCTTTCAAAACTACCCAGGAGGTACCACGTGGAGGTGGCTGCATTTCATGTCACAACAGTGCATAGCTCGACGACCCTACCATCTGAACTCAATTTTTTATTTATACATTGAATTGTGATTTTTTATCAAAGACTGGCATAAGTTTTCTATGCATCAACCTGGTACATCTCTTCTTTGGATCCACAGATTTTGAATGCTCATTTTCGTATTGTGATCTCATTTACGTATTTTTCTACTGTTTGTGTAAGAGAAGACAAACAGTGTAATGCAGTGCGGATGATATTAATGTAATCTATTCAGCCTTCTATTATCTTCACCAAGATTGCACACGATAAATGCATATTGATTGGAGGTTCTGTTACCACAACACTTTTCCGATGAGTTAGATTTATATAATTATCCGCTTCAAACTTGATTGTCGGTATTTCCGATTTGCGTATGCCATCATTTACTCTCATCTTTCGACTATTATGTGCTGAGCAGCTAGCTGTTTAATGTGATGGTAATCGTCAGAGAGCATTGAAATAAGAATTTCCTTTGTGTATGCAAAGCAACCATTGTCCTAAATAATTTTTTTTTTGTATTTTTTTATTCCGTTTTGTGTGTTGTTTAGTATCAAAGTTGTTTTTGTGTAGCCAATTTCCCATGAGTTTTTAGATCCCTTCTTTAGCTGTGGATTACATTTGATTGTAAACTATTCTGGAGCCAAACTTGGATAACATAGTACTTTTTGAGTGAATGTAGAGACTCTGATGGGCAGTGAGTATTCATTTGAAGGCGGATAATTCTGTTAGTGGTTGTCATCCATTCTGCGAGGGGCATGTTTAGAATGAACAATTACAATTGATCATATGTCTCCTCCAAGTCCAGTTAATTTCCTCTGCATCATTTATTAGATAAAATCGTTGGCAAATATTAGATTCTAACCCACAGGAATGCGCCGGACCAATAGGAAAATCTTTGTCCACGTGCTTATTCCCTTCTTATTTCAATTTTTGAAGCCATAGAGAGTAATTTTTAAACATTATTTCCTGAAATCAAGAAAAGGGTACTCAGCGCGTACCAGAAATACCTGATAGATATCTGCAAAGTTATTTCATCAAGATATTGCTCAGACGAACTAGCCAATAGGAACCCAAGAAACTTGTCCTACGCAAGATGGCCCACAACGGCGCATAAAATTATTCGCCTTTATATAAGCACTGAACTGATTGACCATCAGAGTCTGGTTCACTCACAAAGTATGTAATCCAAGTTTATGCCACATGATGGCTTACACCAAATAAAATTCACATCTAAAAAATTGATCTAAAAACTTATGGGAAATTACTCGGCTAAAAAATATCACAGAAAACGGCAAAAAACAAATGCAAAAAATATTTATTTAGGACAATGGTAGCTTTTCACATCGAGAGCAAATTCTTATTGCAATTTTGATGACGATTGCCATCACATTAAACAACAAGCTTATCAGTATATAAAAAATTCAAGAGGTAGAGTAAATGATGGCATACTCAAAGATGAAATACCTAAATGTTGTAAAATGTTGTAGGAACGGAACTCTCAATCACTATGCAGTAACTGGATGTAATTTTGGTGAAGATACTAGAGGGCTGAATAGATCCCATTAATTCCACTGCATTACTCTGCTTGCCTTATCATACACAAGCAGTAGAAATATACGCAAAGAAGTGTCACAGCAGCACCCAACGTCTGTGGATACAAAGAAGAGATGGATTAGGTTGATACATAGGAATCTTATGTCAGTCTTTGATAAAAAATCACAATTCAATATATAAATAAAACATTGTGCTTAGATGGAAGGGTGGTCAAGCTATACACTGTTGTGTCATGAAATGCAGCCACTCCCACGTGATACCCCTTGGTAGATTTGAAAGCAACTACGTAAGAGCTGTATTCCAAATAACAATTAGTTGTATGACACAACAGAGTGGAAACGCCTTTTTTTTCACCAAAATTTGTCAGTTTTGTTCCAGTTATACAGAATAAAGATATAGTTTTTTCGTTTAAATATGTTAAGTCATTAATAATAAAGGTTTAAATAACACTTTTAAATAATAACCATCTCTATAGAATTGTTTTTTAATTTTTGAAAAAATGTCAAATTTTACCAAAAATTTCGACTTTTGGACCAAAGGCGCAGACTCAAGCCATTTTTTTTTCAGCGGTAATATTGCACGCAGATGATGTGCTAGTATAAAGGCAACTTTTGGCACCTACCCGTTTTTGATTTTCAAAAAATAATTTTTTTCGCTCCACCCTACTGTACAGTGCTTCGGACACTGTAGTACCTGAAATCTTTTGTGTGTCCATGTAAACGCTATGCACTTCTTACTATACATGAAATAAGTTATAGTAAACCTCAGCGACGTATATAAATTTCATTAGACATGAAATAATTTAACATATTTAAAATACGCCGCAAACAATTCCCTTCACCCCTATGTCTTTATGTGACGGAATTATTTCGTATGTCCCTGTAAATGAATAATAACTATTCTTTGCACCGCACATTCTACAGAATGCATATTTTAGTGCACTTGATAAATGCATATCAATTTTATTATGTTTCAAAGCATGTAACATCATTAAAAATCGTTTGAAACGAATTTTTCCCATAGGCCGTAATGTAACGGAATAATATTGACTGTCCCTGTAAATGAACTAAACATGCTACAAACTTCATTTGTAATAGAGAATGTGCTAGGATAAACATCAATAACATCCAAAAATTTCAGAGCAATCGGAGAATATTTATGGGAGTTAGAGCGCGAACAGACAAACCGTAGTCATAAACTTTTCAACTTTGTTGGAAAATGTTAAAAATAACAACAAAAATCTTATTCAAAACATCTAAAGGAAAACAATTTTATCCAGAAATATTCCTCTACATTCATTTATTTATTTTATTCAGAATCAATAAATAAAAATTTAGTCCCACTACTATCAAACCTATTTAAAATCATTTTGCTGCCTTCGCCAATAACAACACACAAATACGGAAAAAAAAAAAAAAAAAAAAAAACTAGAAAACAGGAATTCTGCTTTTTCAGAATTTAGTGTCTTCTCCGATGAAAAAAAAAATATGCGTATATATAAATAGTACAAAACATATTTCAGGTTTAAGACTTACAACACACGCTTTTATTTTATGTAAAAGGACGTCATTCGCATCCGCTCAAGAATTCCACATACGATCCACTCTTAAACATCTACAGTAAAGTATGCATTGGACGTCACTATCACGAAATAATACACAAATGCAGCAAAAATATGCCGTAATTAAAAAAAAAAAAAAAAAAAAAAAAAAAAAACTAGAGAACAGGAATTCTGCTTTTTCAGAATTTAGTGTCGTCCCCGATGAAAAAAAAATATATACGTATATATAAATAGTACAAAACATATTTCAGTTTTAAGACTTACAACACACGCTTTTATTTTATGTGAAAGGACGTCATTCGTATCCGCTCAAGTATTCCACATACGATCCACTCTTAAACATCTACAGTAAAGTATGCATTGGACGTCACTATCGCGAAATAATACACGAATACAGCAAAAACTTCATTTTCTTCTGGTGGACTGATAGCTTCTATTATTATGAAACAGCCATTATAAATGAAGTGTTAGGTGAAGATGAAAGAGCAGCCGTAAAAAGTTAGAACTCTGATTTTCTGGTCAGAATGGGGGGGGGGGGGATATCCATAATTTTTTTTATGGCTGCTCGTTCATCTTCACCTAACACTTCATTTATAATGGCTGTTTCATAATAATAGAAGTCACCAGTCCATCAGAAGAAAATAACTCCGTTAAGCGGGACGCTACTGCAGTACAAAACATATTTCAATTTTAAGACTTAAAGCACACGTTTTACTTATGTAAAATGACGTCATTCGCATCCGCTTAAAAATTCCACATCTACTCTTAAACATCTACAGTAAGCATGCATAGCACATCACTATCGCGAAACAATGCACAAATGCAGCAAAAAGATTCCGTCATTCAAGAAAATCGAAAAAAAAACTGCTATCTAATGATTCATAGATAGTTACAATTAAATACAGTATATAATAGCTCCATTTTTTCAACAGAAATCATTCGTTTATATTTTTTTCAAAATAGCACGTATTTTAATTACATTTTCTTTCGGTTGTTACGAGAAAATGGCAACAAAAATATATAATTACTATTTTTAAACTATTTTTCCTTTACTTTCTACAGAAATGAAGTACTTCCGTTGCCAATATTAAGCAAATGGCTCCAAAAACTACAAAAAAATTAATATTTCAAAAATAAATGGAGATACAGTTTTCAAACAAAATGCATTTAAAAGAACTTTTTTTTTCCAATACGACGTATAAAAATGGAAAATGTGCGATGCTTAGAAGTTTAAATATTTGCTAAAGAGTATTTAATCGTAATTCTTTGTTTTACGGCTAGCGTCTGTAAAATAACGTTATTTTTTAGACACAAAATAAGCTGGGAGAAAGAAATAGCATACCGTACCGGAGGCTAATAAAAAAATAAAAATAAATAAAAAAGGCTGTCTAATGATTCATAGGCCTTCATTTATTTGTAACATTAATACAGACACTTAAAATTAAATATAGTTTATAATAGCTCCTATTTTAATTACATTTTCTTTCGGCTGTTATGAAATAATGGCAACCAAAATACATAATTAATATTTTACAACTATTTTTCCTTTACTTCCTACAGAAATGTAGTACTTTCATTGCCACGCAAATGGCTCCAAAAACTACAAAAAAAAATTAATATTTCAAAAATAAATGGAGATGTAGTTTTCAAACAAATTGCATTTAAAAGTACTTTTTTTCCCAATACGACGATATAAAAATTGAAAATGTGCGATACTTAGAAACTTAAAAAATTGCTATTGAGTGTTTAATCGTACTGCTTTGTTTTACGGCTAGCTTCTGTAAGGTAACGTTATTTTTTGGAGATGTCACAAAATAAGCTGGGAGAAAGAAATAGCATACCGTACCGGGGGGCTAAAAAGCATTTATTGAACTCATTTCCTCAGATAAAAAAGAAAAACCATATTTTCCCTTTTAATCGGGACTTTCTCAGTTGCTTAGTGAATTTCGCGGGTGCATTTGTGATAACAGCCGTTGTGAGGGGCACGGTGTAGACGCTAGTACTAGTACTTTTTTCTACGTATCTTGGGTATGTTCTACCTCTACACTAAAACTATCTTCTGTATTCAAACTGATACTGTTGTTTAATATTGACACCACACCTTCCTTCAACTGAAGGAAGCGGTTGTCATGATACCAATCAATTGGAAACGCCCGGATCACAAAAGTCGTGAGAACTTCCAATACTTAACAAGTATAGCGATATAATTTTACTGGTGGCTAAAAAAATATCGTTTCCCGAATAGAATTATTCAGTTAAAAGTTTAAATTTTTTGCGCATATTTTTTTAAATTTCTTACTTAATTGTTGATTTATCAAATACTATATAACGAAAAATTTTCGCGCATACAGTGAATTTACGTAAAATAAACGCCAAGTACCTTCAAATTTAAAAATTTGCGAAACTTACGATTTATATAGTTTTTTATTTGAAAGTTATTTGACACACTTGTATAACTTTAAGAATATTGCAATCTTCTAAAGTTCTACTGTAATCTTTTGAATATTGCTTTAACATATTAAGTAACTTATTTTATATCAATTTTAAGTGATATTATAACAATTTTAAATTTTTAACACTTTCCAACGTATTTGAAAAGTTTTTATCTATTCTTTTTTTTTTTTAATCTGTCTGTTGATCCGTGCTCCAATTCGCTTACTATATATATATACTATAAATATGCTCCGATCGCCATGTAATTTATACATGATATTGAGGTTTATCATGGCACGTTCGGTATTGAAAATGAAGAAAGTAGCATTTATAGTTCATTTACAGGGCACTAAAAATAATGCCGTTAAATTACAGTCTATGGAGGATAATCATTTGTAGTGTATTTTAATTGTATTACACTATTTCAAACATAGTGAAATTGATATACATCGCCGATATTTACTACAACATGCTTGTTATAGAATATATGTGTAGCACCTATATAGTTCGTTTACAGAGGGAAACAAAATAATTCCTTTTTATTAAGGTCTATGGTAAAAAGTCGTTTAAAATGTATTTTACTAATGTTATACTACTTCAAACATAAGGAAATTGATATTAATTTTTGAGGTGCACCATAACTTGCTTTCTGCAAAATATGAAATGTAAAACTTTTAAAGGATCACATAAAAGAAGCAGCGTATTTTAATTGCATTACACTATTTCAAATGTAATGAAACTCATTACCGTGGTTTACTATAAGATACTTGCTGTTGAATATGATGTGCATAACGTTTATTTTATTTTTTCTAGCGACACACAAAGTGTTTGGATACAGTACTGCATACGAAGTACTGCCGATTAAGTATAATTGCCTGAAATGCGTTTTCAGTTATGGTATGCATTCTTAAGTTTAATAAAATTTTTGCTTATTACGTGGTGTGTATAAATGCTACGGTTCACAAGCAGAGCTACACAAAAGAATTCGTAAACATTACTGGGAATAAGCGTGAGGTTTTTTTTTTTTTTTTTTTTTTTTTTTTTTTTTTTTTTTACTTTAGTTTATTGAGTAATGGATTTTCAAGCTGAACTATATTTAGTATACTAAGGGATGTTTGTAGAATATAAATAAAACAAATACAGGACCACGCAAAGAGGCATATATAAGAGGCATGCGATATATATGCATGGCGATTTATCGATGATAATTTCTGAAAGCGTATTTAAGTATTTTTGCGCGTGTTTTACCTAAATTAAAATTTTATTTTAATATGTGGCGTGTTTAAAAATCTGTAGGTAATATACAAGGCTGTACAAAAGAATTCAATTATACTTCCTTCTATTGATAGAAATTGCTGAAGGTGAATTTTCAAACTATTATGCATTTTCTTAATTAACTAAATTTTGGCATTTTATCGATATAATATATACAAGTCGTTCTCTGCGTGCTAGTTCCTTAAGCAATCCCTGAACTTTTGACCGATTTGCCCGAAACTTGATATACGCATGTTTTAGAATATGGAAAAAGCACTGTAAACTTTAAAAAATTATCAGGCCACTTTTTGTTCCCTTTTTCCAACCACCTGACATAGTTTATAATTTTACAAAATTTATTTATTTTTCTCATTTCAAATTCAGTTATTCTTTCTTGTATCCATAGGCTAAAAAATGGCACGATAATAATAAAAAAAAATTAAGAGAGAAAAATCACGCGTTAAGCATAGATTATGAAATACTTTCCAATACTTCTTAAATGCTTTACAAAACTTCGTTATTTAGGGATAAAAGGTAAATAAGGCAACTAAGTAAACATTTTAGAAAACGCACAAAATATTTGAAAAACTGATTTCAGCAGTTATCGTCCATTGTCAAATATGTCTTCCAGTTCTTTTGAACTGCCCTGTATTTGATCTGTACGTTAATATATATACTATGTAATGGAAAAATTTAATTTAGCAAGAAAACGCACAACAAGTTGAAATTTCTCTTTCAGCAATTTATACTAATAGATGGAAACTTACTTGAATACTTTTGTACAACCCTTATTACACGTCACTATTTAGCTAAAATTTAATTCAAACTAAAACACACTTAAAACTACTGAAATAATTTTTCCAGAAATTATCATTAATAGACGGCCATGTAACCAATTCTTTGCGTGCCCTGTATATCATTTTATCGATATTCTACAAACATTTCTTAGTAAAACTAAATGCAGTTCAACGTAAAAATGCATAACTCATTTAAAAACCACCTTTAAGCAATTTTCGCTCATACCCAGTAACCCTTACGAATTCTTTTGTGTAGCCCTGTATATGAATTACATCATTTATACAAACCATATAGTATGCATAAATATAGTGAAACATAAAAGCGCATATCATAATTAAAAATGCATTTCCAGCAATCATCGCTAATGTGCAGTATTTCGAATACAATATAGTATCTGAAATCGTTTGTGTGTCCCCGTAAATGTTATGCACTTCGTATTATACATGAAATAAGTTATAGTAAGCCTCAGCGACGTATAACAATTTCATTATGCATGAAATAATTTAACATAATTAAAATACGCCGCAAACAATTCCCTCCACCCCTATATCATTATATAACGGAATTCTTTTGTATGTCCCTGTTAAATGAATAATAACTATTCTTTACACCGCATATTCTGCAGAATGCATATTTTAGTGCACTTCATTAATGCATATACGTTTATTATGTTTGGAAACGTGTAACACCATTAAAAATCATTTTTAACGATTTTTTCCCACAGGCCGTATTGTAACGGAAAACTTTTGACTGTTCCTGTAAATGAACTAAACGTGCTACAAATTGCATTTGAAATAGGGAACGTGCTATAGTAAACGTCAATAACATCTAAAAATTTCAGGGCAATCCGAGTATATTTACGGGAGTTAACGCGTGGACAGACGGACAGATAAACCGAAGTCATAAACACTTATCGTCTTTGTTGGAAAGTGTTAACAACTTTGTTGGAAAGTGTTAACAACTTTGTTGGAAAGTGTTAACAACTTTGTTGGAAAGTATTAAAAAGTTTGCACTTTGTAATTGTTTCGATATGTAACTGCCAATTCCAACTGCCTTCGGCCATTATAAATTTGTGCACCAATGTAACCATTCAAAAATATTGACACCAAAGTTTCGATGTTGGGCATTCTTTTCTAATGTTTCCGTTTCACATTTTATTTTTTTAGTAAGAGAAACCAGTGTAGAGTCGTCGCAAATGTACTCATATATAGGAGTGTTTTCTATAAATCATTAAAAAACAGTAAAAGATGTCTTCTTTCAGCTTTCGCGAATGTGATATTTTTCATGATTATCTTCCCCAAATCCAAACGCACTAAAGTGTGACTTCTAACAGCACGTGCAAATGCGTGCGTGAGCAGATAACAACTTTTCTACGCTATTTTGCGCATATGCCTGGCTCAGCAATCGTTTCAGACCATTTCTAGCCGTTATGTATCTAATGCAACCAGCCTAATATTAACATTCTTGAAATGTGACGTATCACTTAGCGCCGCATATATATTTCTCGCTTTAATGTAGAGTGCTTGGTCAAAGGTCACAAAAACGCATTTTTGATTAACTTCTTTACTTTCTTCTACCGCTATGCAAAAGCTAACCGCTGTGCAACATATACAGGGTGGCTGCTAAATACTGTTACACTCCGAAAAATACGAATTAATTTTAATCGTTTGGTAAAACAATTTATTTCTCTATTTCAGCGTTTGACAATTTTCTCTTAGTGCAGGCGATTTTTGTATAAAGCAATTTTTTAAATAGTTAAGTTTTTAAGTACTTTTTTAGTAGAACATTTATATATAGAACTATAAATCGATTATTGGATATTAATAGCTGTAAAGATCGACCTAGATCTGGTCCTCCACGCTCAGTTCGCACAAAAGAACGCATGAAAAGAATTCATGAAAAGATACGAAAAAATCCACAATGTTCTGCCAATAAAAATGGCTTCAGAAGAGAACGCGAGTCGCAGAACTACGCAAGTTATTACAAATGAAGACCTGGGTTTTCGCTCTTATCGCAAAATGAAAGTTCAAGGTTTGACTGCTGCACAAAAAATAAAAATATTACAAAGATGCAATAAATTGCTGAAGCGGCATGGTGGAAAAATTGACTGACAAAATAGTATTTTCTGATGAGTGGCTATTTTTCACTGAGCAGTGTTATAGTGCTAAAAATAATGTCGTATATTCAGCAACCTTCGAGGATGTACCTGAAAACCTTCGAAATGTTAAACATTTTCTGAACAACAATTCTGTTATGGTTTGGGCTGCAGTGTCAAACAATGGAAAATTTCCTTTTAAATTCCTCGATAAAGGGGTAATAATCAATTCGGAATATTACAAATAGGACATATTGGCTACACATTTAATGCCACATGCTTACAGGTTGTATCAAAATATGAATTTGATATTTCAGCAAGATTCTGCACCTTCGCACCGAGCTAAGTCATCACAGGCTTGGCTCCATGTCAATTGTCCTAACTTTATCATGCAAGAAGATTGGCCACCTTCTTCACCGGATCTAAATGCTTTAGATTATTGCGTCCGGGGTATTGTAGAAGCTAAAGTAAATAGCAAAGAACACAGAAGTTTGGACTTTCTTAAAGCTGCAATATTGCGTGAATGGGATAAAATTATTCGTACCGCAGTCGGACAATGGCATAAGATATTGGTAATCGATAAAGAGGACGGTTGATTCGAGTAAAATTATTTACCGGTAAACTTTCATCTCTTATGTTCATCATATTAGTGTATTTATCATTTTATATTTTATATTTGTAAAATAAAATGACTGAATATTTATAACAGTATTTAGTAACCCCCTGTAAAAAGATATGTTGGAAGGTTCAGGTAAGGCAGGAACTGGATAGCCGAGCATTCAAAATCCTTATCTGTAGTCAAAATATCCATAAAGCTATTACATCTATGTACATTAGAAAGGTTCTCAGACTTTTCATACTTCCGATAGAGCATCGGAAGTGTTTGGAACAATTGACTATAAGTCAGTGGGCTTAACTTCCTCAAGTTTTAAGTTTTGCAAGTCCTTGTAAGCAGAAAATTTTTTATCAAAAGCTTTCACCTTCGCTTCACCTAGTTTATTTATAACTTTTCCCGTCTTTAAAAACTATCAGGAGCAGAAAATTAGACGAGTATACCACCTATGCTGTGAAAGGTGTTCAGGCCGTCGATGGTGATTACACTGAAGTCTACGTTGTAGAAAAAGAGTTGAATGAATTAATCGGGCAGCACGAGTGATTTCCCTGCAGTGGGTAACTTGCTTAAAAAAAATGAATTTCGTTTTAAGGAGCCGCAAATCGAAGTTTTTGCATGATATCCTGTAAAATTTTGGATTCAAAGTTTTGATGCACGTAACCCTATCTGAAGAGTTGAAAGAATAGAGCGTGATCTAGTTGCTGCCATAATTGCTTGTGAAATCGCATTGCATTTAATTTTATACATTTCCGATTCTCTTTTCCTGTTTTCCATAGTTATTCCTTGCACAAGGGTCGTTAAGATAGCCAGTAAGTACAATGCTTTCTATTTCCCCAAAGAAATTGTTCATATGTTCGTAGGGCGAAAGATTAACGCATCGCAGTGTTGCCAGATTGGGGACTTTTTTGTCCCCAGATTGTTGATTGTCACCGGTTTTTATTAATAGAAATATTCGGTCTATTTAAAAGTACATTAAAAAATCTGAAAAATAAGGTGAATTATACTGTTTTAAAAAAGTGGTGACAATCAAATAATCTGAATTAAAAAATTCCCCAATCTGGCAACCCTGACGCATCGGAAAAATATATCGCCCTATATTATTTGGACTGCTTTCTTGACAATTCTTAGTCGTTCGTCTTCTTCATTAGTCTCCCAGTTTTCATACCATGCGGCAGTTAAAATTTTGTGACCAAACCCTTTGAATAATATGATTGCCTTTTTATTCTTTTTTTTCTTTTTATTGGAACTGGAGATTATTATTTTGTCACCATGGCGTGCTTTAAGTTTAGAAATTATTGTCTTAACTGTTGGTATATAACCGTGCACATGATTTAGAAGTTCGTCAATAGAGAACTGAGATTCGTCACTTTCTTCAATAAATTTTTAAATGCCTTCCATACTTTTGGCAATCCGCAATTATTCCAGTATTGCCTTCTTCTTAATAATTTCCCCTTGCTTGCTAAAAAAAATCTTATAAAGCATTTGTGGTGGTACCTTGCTTCAGCTGCGACTAGATCAATGACATTAGATAAATGCTTATTGACTTCTTTAAACAATTTGCCTTTACGCTTATTTGCAAACGCAATTATGGGTGGTTTTTTTACCTGTAAGCTTTCAGCTGTTACAACTTTTCCACGATACTTTAGAGATTTTTTACCCCCTTCATATAAAAGTTTCATTCAATGTATAAAAACACAGCAAACATTTTCCTTTAAATTCAAACAAGGCACTGTCTTTGCTCAATTTTTCTTTTAATATAGTAATTTGTGTAGACGTTGATTGTTTTACTGCAGTACGATCACGACGTTTCTTGTACGATTTAAGAAAATTCTGTTTTGTATAATTTTCCGCCACTTTGGATGAACTATAATTTCACTATTGCTTTCAGCCATTTCTTCCAATGTTTTCTACTTATGGTCACCTCTTTCCAAATTTGCTGTCACAGCCGTTTTCAGTTTCTTTTTTCCAATTTTCACATAGTCATTCGAAGTGCATCCCTCACCTCATACAAGACAAACTACTTTGTCAATCTCCATTTTATCGCTCGATCAACAATCATGAAAGAGTCATTTTACACTCTCAAAACTACTTAAAACTTTTACAACACGCATGTAAAATGAAAGTATTCACTTTCTATAAAACTCACGAATAATACTTCTTTCAGTAAGTTGAGGTAATTTAATACCATCGAAATGCTCATTAATTCAAAATAAAACACGGCAAAGATACACCTGAACTTTGTATATTTCGAAATAAGCAAGGGGTGGCAAGATATTGGGCAATGAGTATTGCACTAGCGTTTTAAATCGGTCTGCAGGCAGACAAAGGAGCAGTCCAGTCAAGAAAAGTGGGGGGGGGGGGGGATCGAAAGAAGATAAATATTTGTTCTGCTTCTTAGACACGCTCAATATGATCGTGTTTCCCTATTTTTTCCTGTTGTGTTACTTTTTTGACAGGGAAGAATTTGTGTGTCAAAAACATTAATGACCCTTTTAGTACAAAATTAAATTATGTACATCTTTGTTACTGAACTTTTTTTTGTAGATGCCTTCGTTCATGAGGTAGTCACAAAAACGGATTTTCAAGGTCATTAGCGCTTCCTGGTGGCAAAAGCTCAGTTCAGGTCAATGAGAGCTTTTAGTACGTTAAATTACACATCCTAACTATCACCTGTCCAAATATTCAGCTTTGTTTGATTTTTTACCGCTATTTGTTAAACAATTGCTTAAACGACTGCATTATTTTTTTATTTTATGCTTTTGTTTGAAGCAGGAAATTTAAAAATAGTTCCACTGTTCTTAAATATATCTCTTCCATTAGATTTTGGATATATCTTTTAAATATATTGTAATTAATTTATAATCAATAAATTGCCCCCTCAGGAGAGATTAGCCTTCTCTCCTGTCCGGAAAATCCTGACTCCACCGCTGGTTTTGATGCTGTAAATAATTTCTTATTTTCCTTCGTCTAGGTCTATAAATAAATATTAGGCAACGACAAATAATATAAATATATACAGTGCATACCAAAAGTTTATAGACAACGGTTTTTTTTAATTTTCCAATTCAAAAGGAGGAGTAATAATTTCAAAACAATTTATAGTTATAAATAATAGCAAGACAATAATAATATTGTACACAAATAATGTTACACAATCATAGACTTTGTGAAAAAAATAAACTTAAATTTGACTGTCCCAAAAGTTTATAGACAATTAATTTTTTTGTTTTTGTTTTTTTGCGTTAGTTCTAATTTTTAAGCCATTTGTTCTAATCACTTAAAAATCTCGATCAGAAATACTAAAAACAAGAATTTGAAGAAGTTCTGACTTTAAATTAAATCAACTTCGTTCAGATTGCAGCTTTAGATCTTGAACTGTTGCAAATTGACGTCTTTTAGGATATACGTCTCTAGCTAATTTTCACCAGAGGTCCTTTATTGGGTTCATGTCAAGATTAAGGGCTGGCCATTCCATAGCAGCTACTTGGTTTTGTCTAAACCACTGCATTGTAGAGCTGGACACGAGAATGGAGCAATGGTTTTGCTGGTACATCCATTTGTCCCCTCCCTAACAACTTTCCAAATGGAAGTAACTGTACTTCAAGCCTTTTTAGTAATCTTCGGAACATTGGTGACCCTTTAAAAAAGAAATAGGGGTTGTTCCATTATTAGAAAATATTCCCACATCATGAGTGAACTCCCTCCTTGTTGTCTACTGAAAAAATCTCGTTGTTTCTTGCAAATATCGTGCCAGTAATATGCCCAACCATCGGGGCCATCTAAATTGAATTTCTTTTCATCACTGACAAGAACACACAACCATTCAGCTGACCGAATCCTGTGATTTCGGGTCCACTGAACACGAGTGTCTTTATTCCGTTTTGTAAACTTCGGCGAATGACACATTTTACGAAAATAACGAAATGTAACGGCTAGCAGCCGAGGATGGATCGTGGATATTGGTACTGGAACGTTTACTTCTGTAGAAACTGACCGTACACACAGGTTCTTGGTTGAAATTAATGTCAAAATTTCTCTGTATTATCATTTTGTTGTTTTTTTTTTTGGTCGTCTAGAACGGGATTTTGTTTTAGATTGTCACCTTTTGACAGAATTCGGTAAATACCAACCCTGCTGTGTCCAGTTTTTCTTGAAATGTCCACAACTTTCCATCCCCGAGCCTTTAAACGGCAGATTTCCAAAATTTCTCTTTTGGAAAACTGCACGTTGTGAGGCATCTTTGCAATCAGACGGAAAGGGAAAGACAGATTCGAATTTATCTCGGAAAACTATTGTACCACAGGTACATGACCTTGGAATATGTAAATTTTGGATATTAGTACTTAAATCAGCCTTTAACACCGGTTGTCTATATATTTTTGGGACAGCATTTTTTTTTTTCATTAAATCTATGACTGCTAAAAGTTGTTTGAATATTTTATTATTTTTATTTCATCGTTATATATTTTCATAATGTTTTCGTCTTTTTTACTCGTTTAGTTAGCCTTAAATCAAAAAAAAAAATGGTTGTCTATAAGCTTTTGGGACACACTGTATATCTATAAATAAATATTAGACAAAGCAAAATATCGCCTTCAAACAGTCGGCACTTTGTTAAACGCATTATTAAGTTATCAAGCTCTGCCAAAAATAGGACGTATGCTACAGAACACAAATGCCACCGGACACTTTTCCCTTGAGATGTTTTGTCGAATATCAGGAGAAATAGTTGACGAATTGTTCTTTAACTTTTGTGATGTAAAGAATATGCTTGAACACCTATTTTTCATTGGATATTTAGTCACGATTGCAATTAAGGACGAACTACAAATTGAATAAGTAAAAAATATTTGCGGCCAACCTGTAACATAAAAAGCTAGACATGATCTGAATTTTAACAAAGGATTTGAACTCTGTAAAAAGTTTGTATGCGTTTGTCTAAAACTAGCGGGTGAAAATAAGAAGCATTTATTTTAAAAATCAAAAATAAATTATATTTTTTAAATAGAGTTTTACATATACTCACCTCCTTCCATATTTATCCAGGAAATTTTTAACCACCACAACCACCCCCTCTTTTTTGTCTCAAATTCTTATTTTTAGTTCAATGCAAGGTCCATTTCATGTCATTTCAACTTTTGAGCCTTATGAACAAAATTTCGTTTTTATGGTAATAATAAATGAAAAATTCTGTCTTAATGTTTAAATGATTTTTTGTTCTGAAATTCTTAAAACTATAACGCTGAAATTCAATTTAGGATGATATGAATTGCAGGCATTATGCTAAAAACCTGGAAATGTATTATTAAAAGAGCGTTATTATGTATGCGCTTTTCTTTATTAATGCTTTTCAGTAATGCATGCAGTATATTGCCAGGAAAAAAACAGAAACTTGCACACGCGATTTGATCGTTTATAAGCCACATGGAAAAGATTTTCAAGCGTGACTCAAAATTTTCTTATTACAATCATTTACACTTAATAAAAATAAATGCTTAAGAAAGAAAATAATCTCTCTTTAGAATTTTTTAAAAATATGAAAAGGAATTCATATTAATGTTACAATATGTTAGTAAACTCAGGGAAAAAATCCAAATGATAGATAAAAAATCACGTAGCAGCATATTATTTATAAAAATAAGATTTCAAAAAAATTGGGCTTGTGAATATATTCTCATGCAAATTGCATGTTTAGCAGAGAAATCAGGATTTAAAATATTTATGTTTGTTGGAACACGATTTAGTTGTATGGAATATTTAACTAGTGTATTGCGTAAAAAATAGTAAAAGAAATATACTGACACGTTTTACGTGAAATATTTTATTTTAATCGTAATCTACTGAAATTATTCTACGAATATGTTTTACACCTTTTGGATTAACTAAACTCTGCTAATTATGACCAAAAGAGATATATCTTTTAACCATAAGAGAGCTACTAATTCATAGCTCTAGAAACTACAGAGCTGCCAACTTGTACGGATTTTTCTTACCAGTAAAATGTAATAGTAAATTTTATCAAAAACAATCGTCGAAATCTAACATTTTTTGACAATGAAACAATATAAAAATTTCTGTTAAATTTTAGTGGTAATAAAAATCCGTACAAGTTGGCAGCTATGAAACTATAATAGACAACTTTTTTACTCTTCAACTGAAGAAAGAAAAGAGATTTTCTTCACTAAAATGTTTCATTGTAATTGTTGTTTCATTAAATGTTTCATTGTGTTTCATTAAAATAGTGTACAGTAAAATTTTGAAAAAAAAAAAAAAGACAACGTGTCTTAATCTAGGAAAATATAATACAGGATGTCCATAACAGAATGTTCACGTTTTTACTTTTACTGCCCGAGAGAGACTTTTCAGACTAGAAATTGAGTCTCTAGAGCATAAATATCCCTCCCGGTCCCCTTTATGGAGGTCTTATAAAATCATATTTCAGCCGAAGCTGAGCCCGCCAATACGCGCGACAGAGGACAGATTGATGTATACACGATATAAATAAATGTTACAGTAGCAAAGTTTGAGAAACAACAAGAAGGACACTAAATAATATAATATTATACAATGTAAGACAATATTATACAAAGCTGCTGCGACCAGACATTGGGTACTGAATACTGGGAAATTCAAGCCCCTGTCTCAGTGGTAGGAATGTCCAAGCTATAAATTTTAATAGTATCAACTGTAAGCGTTGTAGAGTGTTGGTTCAAGGCCACAAATAAAGCGTAACTCAAATTTAGATAAGCGCATGCGCGAGTACTGGTTTGTTATTGACTCTCTTGCAGTGCCACGTACGCAAAATGCCCACACCTGATCGTAAAGCGTTTAGTGTCCTGCAATTTGCTAAGAGGGAATCTGCAATTTCAATTCAATGTGCGTTTCGTTTAAAGCTTAATTGTGAACCCTCCTATGCCAAAAACATCCACCGATGATATAGACAATTTGAAACGACCAGGTGTGTTTGTTGAAAAGCACTGGACGACCAAAAAGTATCTGTACAAGATGAACCGTGTTAGAGAAACTTACCTCTATAGTCCTAAGAAATCTGCTCTGAAAGCAAGCCTTGAACTTCAGTTGCCAAAGGCGATAGTGTGGAAAGTTTCAAGAACACGTTTACACCATGGAACTATTAATAACTAGTTGGATGTACCAATCACAAAACTTTCTTCTATCTTATACATCTTAATATTTCAAAACCTAGTTACACATGTTAATACTTCAATATTATTAGTTCAATACTATACCAACTTTGATTTTCATCTTAAATTTCTGCTCAAGTCAATTAAACGGACTAAAAACGAGTTAATCTATATCATGATATTTGTTAAAATTATTAATTTTTCCTTATCCTGTCGTTATCAGCTGTTTGCGAATAGCCGGCATAGCAGGAAGCGAGTTCTCGCCGCCGCATGAGCCGCCGATGCACAATAGAACTACGAAAAATCAAGAAAAGTATACAAAAATCGCTAGCACGGAGCCCCTTTACCGCGCAATATTTCCGAATTCAAGGAGAACCTGTTGGCCAAAGCCAAAAACAAGCACAAACATTTTGGTTCAATTGTATGCATAATTTTATACGCTGTTCGATGGTACAATAATGAAAATGGCACAGAGATCGGAATTATAGCGCCCCCTTCTTTCGGAATTTTTTCAAGTTCAGGGAGGGCTCGTTTGCCATAGCCAGAAACATGCACAAAAAATTTGGTTCAATTATATGGATAACTTCATACACTTTTCGATGGTACAATAATGAAAATGGTACAGACATCGCAATTATAGTGCCCCCTTCCGGCAGAATTTTTCCAAATTCAGGGAGGACCTTCGTGACATGACCAAAAATAAACACATAAAATTTGGTTCAATTCTATGCATAACTTCATACACTTTTCGGCGGTACAATATTCAAAATGGCACAAAAATTGTACAAAAATCATTATTACAGCGCCCTCTACGAGCGATTTTTTTACAAATTAAGGGAGGACCTCCTTGCCATAGCCAAGAACTTAAAAAATTTTTTTGGTTCAATTCTATGCATAACTTCATACACTTTTCGATGGTGCAATATTCAAAATCGCACAAAAATCGCTATTACAGCGCCCCCTAACGGCGAATTTTTTGCAAATTCATGGAGGACCTGCTTGCCATATCCAAAAACTTAAAATAAAAATTTGGTTTAATTCTATGTATAACTTCATACACTTTTGGACGGTACAATATTCAAAATCGCACAAAAATCGCTATTACAGCGCCCCCTACCGGCGATTTTTTTCCAAATTCAGGGAGGACCTGCTTGCTATAGCCAAAAACTTAAAATAAAAATTTGGTTCAATTCTATGCATAACTCCATACACTTTTGGATGGTACAATATTCAAAATCGCACAAAAATTGTTATATCAGCGCCCCCTACCGGCGAATTTTTTCCAAATTCCGGGAGGACCTGCTTGCCATAGCCAAAAACTTATAATAAAATTTTGGTTTAATTCTATACATAACTTCATACACTTTTTGATTATATAATGGCGACAGACAGACGGACAGACGGACGGACGGACGGACGGACAGACGGACAGACGGACACACAGACATTTTCTATAAACATGTTTTTTGGAATCTCTGACCCCTAAAACATGCAAATCCGTCGAAAACCGGAAGTCGAAAAAAATTTCGATTACAATACTTTCTTCTATTGAAGATAGAAGAAAGTAAAAAGGAACTGATGTATCCTTAATGGGTCTCAAGACTCTTAAAGCTTTAAAATTTTCGAAATTTTAATTTTTTTAGATATTAAACTACTATCTTTTCTGAACATTTTGGTATAAATGTTTCCTTGAAATTCTTATTAGAACAGAAGTTATGGCTTTTAGAATTATACACGCTCAATAGCTGAAGCGGCGTTTCAGAAACTTTGAAGTCAATTTTCTCCAAATGACGTTTTTGGGAATAACGCGCACGATATCTCAAAAACTTCTGAATTTTTTTTCATGAAATTTTCAAAACATATGTTTCATGTTAGTCTGTATAAACTGAATCTAAAATTTCCTGCTTATTGTTCAGAAATATATTCTTTATAGGTGATTATACTGTTGAAAATTTCTAAATTTTGCATTAACTAAATACAACTTTGTATTAAAAATAGAAAAATGCTTTAAATACAAATTTATTTAGGTTCAGAGTAATTATTACAATGTGGAGCATAAGTAGGAGCCAAAATTTTCGTTCTACTTGCAAAATTTATTTTGTAATCGTGCGCATAATCTGTTATGCCTATTTTCCACTCGTCAAATGCCTGACATTTTGGAGCCCACTGTAAATTCTAATTCTGCATCTTGTAATTTTTCAAATACATGAAATGAAAAAACATACTTATATCTTTCATCCCAATATAAAATTTTGTCTAAAAATCAATTACATTTTAAGATATTATATGTTGAAAATGATCTTTTTTTTTTCGATTTTTCCAATTTTAAGAGTCCTGAGACCCCTTAAAATAGTGAAGCTGCAGCTTTAACTGTTTTATCAGAGGTTAATTACAGCCGGAGAAAACTTCCACCAATAGATTTAAATAGAAATTTTCTCCTTATTTAAACGTCTTATAAATGCAAAATTTCAGCTATAAATAAGGGCAGAAACAGATATTCATTTTTACTGGTGTAAGTTTGCTTTTGCGGTAGTCAGGCTCTGCGTTTTCGCCATATTGTGACAACGTAGACAACCTCCTGTCAGTATCATTGAAAAAGACTATAACACCTGGTCAAACTGACACCAGTAAAAACAAGTAGAAATTTCTGCCACATTTCTGAGAAAATATTTTCATGAATAAGGCACTTATATAAAACGAAATTTATTGGTGGGAAGTTTGATCCGGCGGTAATCAGAAACTGTAGATCCGATTTAAAAACACAGTAGCCATCTTGCGATAACCTCCTCTGTTACTTCACTTGAACTGGTAGACAGTTATACGTCTCCCCCTCTTTATCCATAACTCCATTGTTTGCACGTGTGTCCATATCAATTACAGTTGATTACATGCTTGTGGGTAGAACTGGACTTTAAGTTGGATGTGTGCCGTATAGCTAAAGTTGCTAATGTTGAACATTTGCAAGAAAAACTAGGTTAGTTTACTTTCAATTTGATTTATGATTTACTGTAAATGGTCTAAATTAAACTGCTATAATATACCATTTAAACTGGGAAATCCTTTCATGGACCACCACATACGAACCACGAACGAAAATATACAAAAAAATTCCTCCGAGTTACTACAGAGACAATTACGAAAAGCATTCTTTATTCATAGTTACCTCAGAAACTAATATATTTTCGAGATTTAAAGAAACGTTTATAAAAACAAAGTTTCTTCTGCTGCAACGGATTTTCGGAAACGTTTGCAAATGGTTTTTATAATGTATCAAGCAAGTTTCTCAGTCTGGAAGATAGGTTTTTCGTATAAATGTATATCTAAAACTATATGTAGCAAAATTTCATTCCAGATTCTTGTAATCTATGTAATCAGGATTAATGAATTACTGTAATAATGTAAATGATTAGAAGTAGCAATGATTAAAAGCATTATGAAGTAATCAGTATTCAAAGTAATCTTGTTTAATACTTATAATCACGATTACTTTAATCGTGACTACTTGAAATCCCGATTATTTTAATCGTGATTATTAAACTGATTAAAAGTTTGAAGCTAAAAAATACATAAAACAATTTTAGATTAAAAGTATTTTTATAGTAACATTTTTTAATAAATTAGTTTTAAAATTATTACTGGTAAAAAAAATATACATTTTTCAGCTATAAAAATTAACTGCTGTATAATTTATTAAAAATTACTTTATTTAAAAATAAAAAATAAAGTAAAGTTCAGCGTTCATATGCTATAGCTACTTAGAAATTAATTTATAAACACTATCCATAAGAATTCTGAAAGTCCATTTTTTCTTTCTTTTTCTAAACATGTTTTGTTTGTTTTTATTATTTCAGCGGAAAAAAATCAAGGGATTATTTATTATTTCAGCTCAGGTACGAAAATTTTCAGAGATATCAATAACTTTTTAATTAACTACAAAGAAAAGAAACTACTTCCGTTCACGTGGAAAACAGAACAAAATGAGTTGCTGAAATAAGTAATGGGAGAAAAAAGTAAGCAGCTAAATTCTTGAGATTTTTAATTAGTGTCTTCCGGAGTGAAAAAAATATATTAATTTATTTTTTCATTATTTTAAAAAGAAAAATGTTTATAACATTATTAAAATTGTGTTGCGTTTAACTAACTTATTCAAAATTAAATGTGTGTAAAATTACAAAGTACACTAGTTTTGGGTTTTTGCTTCTAAGTTTTATTTTTTATTTGCAAACTCCATTGTATCGAGTGACAGTATTTTTTCTGGTGTCTTTTAGTTTTAAATGGAGTTTCCTGTTCTTTATTAGAGATCTTTTTAGAAAATTTAGACATGAAGAACTAGCTGAAGTTGAGAATAAACTTTTTTTAACAGCTAGAACTACTTCTAAATGAAAAAAAGGAAAGAATAAATAGATTTGTATTGAAACGCGTATAATCCTCGGGTACGTATTTAATCTATTCAAAATGTGATTGTGTAAGTTTATTCAGTCCATCATTTTCAGAGGAATAAACGCGTATGATCCTCGGATACGTATTTAATCTATTCAAAATATTAATATGTGAATTTATTCAGACTGACAAATAATCAAGGCAAATTTTAATATATGTTAAAATTTAACATTTAGGATTAAAATTACCGTATATTTTGAAGAATAGGACAAATCATCAAATCAGATGAGATGGTAAAAATTTTATAGATTTGACAGATATCCATTTCATAAAATAAACCTCAAATTATCAACTGGATATGATTTATAAATACTATCTAGTAAATATACATGTATGTAAGAAATGAGGATTATGTATGCGACTTTACGATGTCAGTATTGATTTATACTCCGTAAAATAATCGGTCAAGTGAGTTTTACTCGCGCAAAAAGAGTTCCGTACAACAAAGACCTTGTACAAAGTTTAAACTTGGCATTGTGCCTAGCGCTCTTCGAAAGGCTGTCGCAAAATTGCTCCGTGTCGCTGTTTTCTAGATTTGTTTTCTGGATTTTGTCTAATTACCAAAATTTTTTGAAAATCATTATCAACAATCCTTGGATAACTTCGTGTCGATAGGTATCTCAACTTACCCACTGAGCGCCCCCAAACTAAAGTTTGCGTGTTTCGGAAAAATGTGATTTTCTCTAAAACTATGTGGTCTAGGGTAATCGCATTTTTCCCCTGCAAGATTTAACTAAATTCCTACTACACCTAGATTTTTCATAATTTTAGTTTTAGTAGATTCGGAAATAGGAGAGAAGACATATTTTTGCAGTACATTTTCAACGGAAATATGATGCTTAAAATTAAAAAATATAAATTCAAGACATTAAAAAAATTAAAAAATAAATTCAAGAAAATTAATTAGCCCTCCAAGATTTTTTCCTAAATATATTTGTCAGTTCCCACGTTCCATATGGTTTTAGAGAAAAACGGCTGTGAAAGACGTACAAACAGACAGGCGAATGATCTTATAATGGTTCTGTTTTTAGGTGCGTTCGTAATTATATAAATACGTAGCACCTATATTCGTCGTTCAGTCCGTCCGTCTGTCCGTCCGTCCGTCCGTCCGTCCGCATATAACAGCGCAAAAACTACCCAACCGAATCGTTTGAAATTAAAAATGTATAATTGTTGCATAATTTTGTGGAGTCATTTCAAATTTTATGAAAATCGGGTGTATAGTTTAATTACAGGGACAGTCAAAAGTTTTCCGTTACATTACAGCCAATGGGAAAAAAATATTTTAAGTGCATTTTAATGATATTACAGCCTTTCGAAACGAATGAAATTGATATGCACTTATGAAGTGCACTAGAATATGCATTCAATACAATATGCAGTGCAAAAAATATTTATAAAACTAGTTATAGTACGAACGCATTTCATTTGCCACGTTTGACGTGGAATTTCCAACTTGTTCATTTTAAGTACGGCCTATGTCGATCTATCGATCTATCGATATGCTTTGGCCTATAATCAAGTCCTTGGATGTGGCGAGGTGCTGAAGGAAACGCAGTATTCATCCTCTAATGGCAAGAACCAAAATTCGAATCCAGAAGGAAGGCAAAACCTTAAAACAAAGTGTGAAAATACACACAATACAGATTCGTATAAATGTTCATAAGTATATTTAGTTATTGTATGTATATTATTAACGTTATTGCGTTATTGCCCATAGTTAATTATAAAAACAGAAATTACCGTCTTGAGTAGCAGCAAAATTCCATCTTGAAAACGGAGGAATACAAAAACGAAAATTTTGTGATAAAAAAGGAGAATAAATGGCAACTTTGATTAGAGTACATTTACCGTTTTTTTACAGTGTATTCCAAGATACACAGCACGTTATTTTGAATTTTCATTACTTTTTTGTTTGTCAGCCTACTTGGTAAATCCACAGATAAGAATACTGTTATAAAGTTATTATTCTGTGTAAATAGACCTTCCACCTTTTACTTCCTTCTATCTATAATAGAAGAAAGTATTGTAATCGAAATTTTTTACGGCTTGCGTTTGTAGACGTATTTGACGTGTAAGACGTGTCTATTGCACACGCTTTAGAACTCAAAGATTCCGAAAAACATGTTTTTACAAAAAATATGTCTGTCCGTGTATGCGCGTGTGTGTGTCCGTGTGTATGCTTGTCCTCTTTGTATCCTTGAAAAGTGTATGAAGTTATGCATAAAATTGAACCAAATTTCATATATATGTTTTTGGCTATGACCAGCAGATCCCAGTTGAATTTGGGGATATTCCACCGGGAGGGAGCAGTGTAATAGTGGTTTTTTGAGCCTTTTTCATTATTGCATCATCGTAAAGTTTACGAAGATATACATAGAAATGAACCGAACTACGTATATATGTTCTTGACTATCGACTTCAGCTCCCAGTTCAAAATGGGGATGTTCCCTCTGAGGGGGGCGCTATGATAGTGATTTTTGTGCGATTTTCTCACTTTTTCGTAGTTCTGTTGTACATCGGCTGCGCGAACAAAATCGGGCACTTTGCATCCAACTAACCCGGTGATTCGCAAGCAGATGGCGTACAACAGAATAAAGATAATATTGATCTTGTTAAATATTATGTTCGAGATTAACTCGCTTTTATTATGATTAATAAAATGGCGCAGAAATTTAAAATGAAAGTCATCGTTGGTATAGTGTTGAATTATTAACAAGTGTAACAGCGTTTTGAAATATTAACATATATGAGATAGAAGAAAGTTTTAGGATTGCCAGATCCGACTAATTTTCAAACAAGATTAAGCAGACTTAGTTACATCTGCAACAAGGTCTCAGTGACGTAGCAATTCCAATAATATGGGAATTAAACAAATAGTCTTTTCAAATAAATCTAACAATTGAGATTAGCAGTTATTATTAAAACATTTATGGGAATAATTAATGCTTCGAACTACATTTTATACCATTATGCCAGATCGTCTAAGCCATCCTGACACGATAAAGAGTTTTCGAAGTCCTGCACATAATTGTTTCTTGCGTCAGAATTTGCAAGTTTTAAATCCTATGAAATTACTTTTACTAATACTACTAATATGAACGAAATGAAACAACGTGTTGAAAGTTTGAAATATTAGATAAAATGGGCTCAAAATAAAGCAAAGAAGTATGCTTTCAGGGCTAAAGTTGAGGCTCCTGATCTTCAGATTAACTAGTAAATAATGTAATCTATATTGAACAGCTCATGTGATTTAAAAAAAATTGTCTTCGTTTGATTTGGTTTCTGCCTCATAAACCTTCAACTTGCCTATGTCCATGTAAGATTTACATAAATTTACAAGCTAGATTCAGCCATGTAATCCCTATTTCAAGCACTTCTGTTCGTGGTACATACGTGATCATCTGTAAATCTCAACATGACCACCTTTAGTTTCATGAAGGATTTTCCTTTAGAGATGGACACAATAGCAGTATAAATTCTATCCTTTAATATCACAATATCTGGCACATGAGATTGGCATAGCACATCTTTCCCCTACATCCCTCTCTAAAAAGGGGGATTGTGGCATGAAAACGTGAAGAAACCTTAACACGCATTGAGCTTTCTCATGATTTCAGTACTTTTTCAATTTTTAAAATAAACCAGGGAAATTTACTTCATTATGAAGGGAAAATAACCAAGTTTCTTTCACATCATCAGTAAATCTCATTAAGAGCACCTTTAGTTTCATGAAGGATTTTACTGGAGAGATGGACATAAAAGCAGTATACATACTATTCTTTAATGTCTTAATATCCGGCACGTGAGATTGGCTTAGCACATCATTCCCCTACATCCCTCTCATATAAAAAAAAAGGATTATAGCAAGAGAACGTGAAGAAACTCTAACACGCACTGAGCTTTCTCATGATTTCAGTACTTTTCAAATTTTTAAAATAAACAAGAGAAATTAACTTCATTATGAAGGGAAAATAGCCAAGTTTCTTTTACATCATCTGTAAATCTCAACATGACCACCTTTAGTTTCATGAAGGATTTTACTGGAGAACTGGACACAATAGCAGTATAAATCCTATTCTTTAATATCACAATATCTGGCACATGAGATTGGCATAGCACATCTTTCCCCTACATCCCTCTCTAAAAAGGGGAATTATGGCATTAAAACGTGAAGAAACCTTAACACGCATTGAGCTTTCTCATGATTTCAGTACTTTTTCAATTTTTTAAATAAACAAGGGGAATTTACTTCATTATGAAGGGAAAATAACCAAGTTTCTTTTACATCATCAGTAAATCTCAATAAGAGCACCTTTAGTTTCTTGTAGGATTTCACTGGAGAGATGGACATAAAAGCAGTATACATACTATTCTTTAATGTTTTAATATCTGGCACGCGAGATTGGCTTAGCACATCTTTCCCCTACATCCCTCTCATATAAAAAAAGGATTATAGCAAGAGAACGTGAAGAAACTCTAACACGCACTGAGCTTTCTCATAATTTCAGTACTTTTTCAATTTTTAAGATAAACAAGAGAAATTAACTTCATTATGAAGGGAAAATAGCCAAGTTTCTTTTACATCATCTGTAAATCTCAATATGAGCACCTTTAGTTTCATGATGGATTTCACTGGATTCTTTAATGTCTCAATATCTGGCACGTGAGATTGGCATAGCACATCTTTCACCTATATCCCTCTCTAAAAAACGATTATGGCAGGAAAACGTGAAGGAACCCTAAAACGCACTAAGCTTTCTCATGATTTCAGCACTTTTCCAATTTTTGAAATAAATAAGGGAAATTTACTTCATTATGAAATGAAAATAACCAAGTTTCTTTTACATCATCTGTAAATCTCAATATGGGCACCTTTAGTTTCATAAAGGATTTCATTGGAGGGATGGACACAATAGCGGTATACATCCGTATAATAACAAAAGTTTAGTTCCTACTTTCATATATATATATCCTATTCTTTAATGTCGCACTATCTGGCACGTGAAATTGGCATATCAGATCTTTCCTGTACACCCTTCTCTAAAAATCTCTAGAAATTCCCTTCTCTAGAGATTATGGCAGGAGAACGTGAAGGAACCATAACCACGCCCTTTTATGATTTCTGTATATTTTCAATTTCTTTGACATAGTTTATCTTTCATTTACACTACATCGAATCACTTGACGAAATATTTTTCATCAAAATTAGGCCAACAAAAGCAGCTAACGTAATTCCAATCTTTTCACGCATGATGAAATTACATCTCGTACTATTAAATCATAAAATTATGACAAAATATAGAAGTATCTATTTTCATTGCAAGTTTTTAATATTTTATAGTTAATTAAGAAGCCTGCGAAATTCGAATGCCTACATAGACAATTATATGAAGGAAAATTAACTAATAAGGTATAAATATAATCAGTTTGACAAAATATTTTTCTTTTCCAATAGATATACGAGAATTATATAATAAATTTACGTATCAAGGTACAATAAAAGCTCTAAAATAACATTAATAATAAAGAACGTTTTCTTAACTGTGTCAATTGAAGCTGCGAACTATAAGAGAAATTTTCAGTATGGAAAATATTTTCTCAATTTCTTTTATATAGAAAAGCAAACATAAAAGGATATTTAGCTGAAGCGTAAAGAATGTAATACAGCAAACTTCTCTCTTTTACTAAGAATGTAATCTATTCAAAATACTTTTCTTATAGAGTACATTGAAAAGGATTTAATTAAACAGCTTATTTTTCCTTCAGGTATAAGAATAATAAAAAAAATCCTCTTTTTTCTGCAGTTTTGAGAGTTTGTGCTTGAAACTCTATTAAAGAAAATTAAATAGTTGATGAAAAGCTTTTTAATAAGGATTCAATCTTGAAAATATTTTCGTACACCAGAAACTAATTTCAGAATAAATCGATTTAATTAATTATTTTTTTCCTTAAGAACATTAACGCTTACTTTTAAATTTGATTATGATTAAAGAATTTGAAGTAGGTTCTTCATTCAAAGGCAATTTTGCTTTTAAATTATGAAAAGTTATTCAGATATGCAATTTTAGTTAAATATGATAATCTATTTATTTTGGTAGTTTATTATTAAATTCATAAAGTTTTCAACGTACGTATATTATAAAGCGTCTATCTTCATAAAGAAAGTGCATTATATTAAAGTGTATTTTTTCAAAAGGATTTCTTCTTAATAAAGATAATCTTGAAAAAAAAAATATTCACGTATTCGAATATTCTGAGGTCTAAACACAAAGTATCAGTGATACAAAAGTCGAATAAATAAATTTTCCGACAATAAACAAAGAAAAAATAACTGCTACTTTTTGATAACATTAGTGCTATAAATGCAAGGAAATGCAAATTCTGTATGAAGTTAATAAAATATCTAATAAATAACTTACAGACTGTAAAAGACTGTGAATCAAGATATTCATCCTTCTAGAAAACAAAATCATTAGAAATTCGAAAAATTTGCATTTTATTAAAAAAAAATAGGATTTGTTTCAGATCAATATTGAATTACGATATAAAAATTTTATATAGAATTCGCTCCATCTTTTTAAGAGGACCGAGGACTTTATTTGAGCAAAAATTGACCTAAAAATCGAAAACTATTTTTGTGCATTTGTTTCCCCAGTTTGTTCTGAGCCATTTGCGAAAACCTTATACAGATGAGATTACATTTCGCAAAGTTACAAGTTTTTGAATTTTGTACACAAACAATTTTTCGTCCCTTTGATTTACTTTAACCCCTTGAGGAGCGACGAGATATATTTTATCCCACCTACGATTAATGAAGAATTGCACCAGAAAAAATTTACGAAATTTAACTTTTCTAACTTTGGTGGAAAAAGTCGCAAAATTGCTTTTCCTTATTTTGAAATAATTTTTTTTAGGTAGATTTCGTATGAAATACTACCTATTGGGATCGTTCGCATGTTGGAATTTCTGAAAAATTTTTGCAGATCTACACCGATCATGACCCCTAGAACCCAAAACCACCCTCAGTAAAAAACTTTATATATATATATATATATATATATATATATATATATATATGTATCTATCTATCTATATATATCACTTTCTTCTGGACACGATAACTTTCGTAATTCTGCACCAATCTCTTCCAAACTAATACATTAAATCAATGGGCATAAAATCTCGGTCATGTTCGTTCAGGGAGGGGTTTTGCGAAAACCGAAAACCCCCCATAACTTCTTAATTTTTATACATATCAAATCAGTTTAAAGTTTTTATTACTTCTAAAAATAGGGCCAAAATTTTATGTATCACAGATTTTTGATAAAGTTAAAAATGGGCTCAAGGGTCGCAAAAAAATAGGGTTTTTGGGAGAAACAAATTCATAACTTCGTCAATTCTTAAGATATCAATTCCAATTAATTTTATTATAAATCTCCTTAATATTATCTACAACTTTTATATTCACAAGTTTTTGATAGGACCAATTCGTACCGCAAAAAAAATTAAAATCGAAAACAAAAAGAGGGTTTGAAGAAGTAAAAAATCCATAACTCCGTCAATTCAAAAGATATAAAATCCCCATGAATTTATCATATATCTTCTTAATATTGTCTACAACATCTGTATAGACAAGTTTTGGATAGGATTAATTCTTACAGCAAAAAAAAAATTAAAAATACATAGCGGTTGAAGAAAAAAATCATCTAAGTAAGGGTGTATTCAAATCCAAACTGCTTATTTTCTGACTCATTTTACAATTCATTTTTGCCCTCAAAGGCTTCCAATTGTTACGTTTTCTTACTCAAAAACAATATAATGTACCGAAATGGTCGATTTTTTGATAGAGGCAGAATATATTTAAAAAAGTGCTGTTAAGGTGGGCATTTTGAACCGAATTTCCCGAAGCGGATTGTGTTGGAAAAATCATTGCATTAAGGATGCACTCAAATCCAAACTGCTTATTTTGTTACTCATTTTTAAATTCATTTTTGCTCTCAAACGCATCCAATTGCTAGATTCTCTTATTCAGAAACTATATAATGTAAAGTAATGATCGATTTTAAGATAGAGGCAGAATATATTTCAAAAAATGATGTCAAAATTGGCATTTTGAACGGAATTTCCCGAAGCAATTGTGTTATCACTTTCTTCTGCACACGATAACTTCCCCAATTCTGCACAAATCTCTTTCAAACTGATACATAAAATCAAGGGACATAAAATCTCGCTCAAGTTCGTTAATGGGCAAAAGCGGACAAAGGGGATGGAAATAGGGAGGGGTTTTGTGAAAACCGAAAAAACCCCATAACTTCTTAATTTTTGTACATATCAAATCAGTTTAAAGTTTTTATTACTTCTAAAAATAGCGCCAAAAATTCATGCATCACAGATTTTTGATAAAATTTAAAATAGGCACAAGGAGCGCCAAAAATAGGGTTTTTGGGAGAAAAAAATTCCTTACTTCGTCAATTCTCAAGATATCAAATCCAATAATTTTATTATACATCTCCTTAATATTATCTACAACTTTTATATTCACAAGTTTTTAATAGGACCAATTCGTACCGAAAAAAAAAATTAAAAACGAAAACATAAAAGGGGGGTTGAAGAAGAAAAATTTTAATAGCTCCGTCAATTCACAAGATATAAAATCTCCATGAATTTATCATATATCTTCTTAATATTGTCTTCAATATTTATATAGAGAAGTTTTTGATAGGGCCAATTCTTACAGCAAAAACAAATTAAAAATACATAGCGATTGAAGAAAAAATCATATTATTAAGGGTGCATTCAAATCCAAACTGTCTATTTTCTTATTCATTTTTAAATTCATTTTTGCTCTCAAACGCATCCAATTGCTAGATTCTCTTATTCAGAAACTATATAATGTACAGTAATGATCGATTTTTTGATAGAGGCAGAATATATTTCAAAAAAGGATGTGAAAGTGGGCATTTTGAACAGAATTTCCCGAAGCGATTGTTAGAAACGAAAAATATTGCCCTACTGAGAAAATAATTGTTTATTAATCAAGTTTTAATTAATTGAAAGAAAAATAAAAACACAGGTCGCTTATAAATCTTTTCAAAAATCACGTCAGCATGTTTCATATTTTTTTTTAATTAAAAATGAATCTGAAAATGTGCCAGAAAATTTCGAGTTGTTGAGTATGGAAAAATATTTTTTTTTAATATCGCCTTAACATGATTCTGATAAAACCAGCTATTTTATAAAAAGGAAATAAAAACTCGTCAAAAGCAGACAGATGTTAAAGTGGATTTATATCTAATAATGATTTTGTTTTGTTGGTGAAATTAGTATACTTAACTTCGAACTCTACCTCTGCCTGTAGGCCGGGCCGGCAGGGATTTTTTTAATTTTCCAGTGGGAATTCAGCATTATACAAATGCAATTGCTTGCCCCTCAAGGGGTGAAATCTGTTTTTCTCGAACCTGATTTTTCAAAGTTTTTAGATTTTTGAAATGCTTCGTTCTTCCTTAATTTTTTATCAAAATTCATGAAATTGGTAAAGAAGAATCCTGATATTTCTTACAAAGAAACTGCGCATACATTTTAAAATTTGGCTTCATTACAAAGATAATTAAATTTAACACTTTGAAAACTGTTTCAACGATATTAAGATAACTAAATTTGTTATTTAACTTATTAAAAGGCACAATTTTGATGAAAATTGACATGAAATTCACAAAAAAAAAATTTAAAAATTTAACTTTTCAAGGGATTAAAAAATCGATACACAAATTTGTTTGCTATAGAGTTTTAAGTGATTAAAATGCAAAATCGAGGAAATATCTCAAAAAATGGAAGGCATGTAACATTTTAAAATTTCGTTTTAAAATTAAAAAAAAAAAAAAAAAAAAAAAAAACATAAAATTATATTACCCCTTAAATGCGCGATTTTTTATTTTGTTTCAAAAAAATTATATATGTTTCTCTGAAAGGTTTATTACACAGGAAAAATAATGAAAAAAAAATCAGAGATACATTTTTCATATAATACGGCAAACCTTTCTTCTGTTGCACATCTGCAATACAAGTAAAAACTACTGTCTTGTGGCTGTTTTACACTAAAATATTGCAAATTAGTAAATATTTTAAGAAGTATGTCTCCAAAACCTTATTTTATATAATCATTTATTTTATAATACTTAACCTTTAACCCTTTACTTCCCAAAATAGAATACGTTCTGGAAATTATGTAGTACACCGAATCTGACTTTACACCAGAAAGTTTCAATGGGTAATTTCGCTTTATTTAAGGTTTTATTGACTACATTGAAAATGCAATTTTCGACCAAAAGTGTCAAATTCATTTTATTTTATTTTATTAAAGACCAACTCTTTACCTTTCCAAAACTGTATTTGTTTTTATTGTACGATAAATAGATCCGGAGTTATAGCGGTTTTAAAACTACTCAACAGCTGTCACTCAAACCGAAAGTGCTGTTAAAGGGCTTTAAAATTTAAAATTTTTAAATTTTTAAATTGCTTTTAAAGGGTCGTATGTTTGGAGAAATTTCGCGATTTTGGATGCATTTGTTTAATAATAAGAAATGTAAATAATACGCTCCATGAAATTTAAATGTATATTACTGTAAATTCTTGTAGTAAAACATAAATCTAAACTTTAAATGCATTTTTTGGAAAATGTAATTTTCGGTGAAAATTCCATACGCAAAACATGATTTCTCAAAAAGTTATTGGAATATCACTATAAAATTTAAAATATATGTTATTTACACTATTGTGAAGGCAATGAACTAAAGATTTAAAGTTTGAATAAATATTTTTTGTTTTATGGATGTTTTTGTGGAATAACATCGATGAATTTTATGAAAATTAACATGTAAACAGGTGCGATATGCTATAAGTTTTGAAATACTTAAAGAATCTCTTAGATTTTAGTTCATTGCCTTCACCAATGTCATAAATATGAAGTGTAAAAAGGAAATTAAGATACATACAGTAGAATTTCCTTTAGAGCGTTTTGCGTTTCGGGCCAAATTTCACTAAATTTTACTATAAATTCCTCAATTTACCAAAATTTTATCAATAAATGAATTTTTTTTTACTTTTTTTCACATTTTCTAGTTCTAATCTTAGTAAAAATAAGTTTAAAAAATAATTAAATAACATTTTTGGAAAAAATTGCTCCGTACATAGGCAGGCACCTTAAATACGGAATGACTGTTATTAATAAAAGCATATATTGCTATTTTAATTTTATGGTGTGAATTAGGTATATACGAAAAAAAAGAAATCTATTAAATTCAAATAACTGCTGTTTGCATATATGCAAAGCTTCGAACTAAAGGGTTAAGACTGGAAATTTCTTTTAGGCAGGGCTGCCTCGGGCGACTAATTTTTAATTCTAATTCGCACCACATTTTAAAAACAAAAATCATTTAGATATGCTTTGACAACATTTGCAAGGGAAATATACCAGGAAATATATATTTTTTTATATAGTGAGAACAGACTATAGAAATAGTCGTTTGTAGCAGCCCTGTTTAAGGTGTTCTATAATCTTATGGTAAAATGTATATTTCGACAAAATTTCATATCTATAATTTCATATGGTTTAAATACCAAGCGCGTTCACCGATTTGTTCAAACATCTATATTGTTCTGTCAATGGCGGCCCCACACGCATCTCTCTCTCTCTCTCTCTCTATATATATATATATATATATAACCATTAAATAAACATTACCGACCACCAACAAAAACTGTGAAATTATGAATAAAATGACATTAACAAATTGACAAAAATACAGTTATATACATATATATGTAATGAATCAGCGCTACTCCCGTTGTTTCGGTATAGATTGGGCCGACGTATCATCGCTCCCTCTGAGCTTCTAGCATCGTTAGGTAGCCGCCGTGAGTGGTATCCGAGAATTAATGAAAGTTTATGTGAATCTCTGCTTAAAGAAAGACACAGTGTTTTCGGGGACCTGATTTATTAATCCTTTATACATCCTTTAGAGAAATCAAGCCCCTTTTGGCTTGAGAGCTGTTCAGTTACTTCTTTATGGACATCTGACTCGGGAGTTAAGGTTATCGCAAAGCGATACTTGGAAAGAAAAGTTGCGTGGACTTAAGGCATTCTTTAGTTGGTCAAACGCTCCGTCCTGTGACCCGTGCAGCGGTATAAATATGCTGTATTTTGCATTATTCCTGCTAGGGGCCGTTGAAGTCAAAGAAGGCGTCTTTAAACTATAATTGGTCGTTAGCTGAATGATTGACTGCCCGGCATAAAGGCGGTGGCTCGAGTTCGGCCGATTGAATGCAGCAAGACTTACAAATTGCACTTATTCAGCAAAAGTATTCTTATGAGATGTGCCAAAACGATCTTTGAAAGTTATAAGCTGCGATGCTGAAAAACTAATTTACCAGGGGCAAAGGCGTTCAATCAACTGAGACACAATTACTACTAAAGCATTTTAAAAGTTTTAATTTGAATTTTTAAATTTAAATTTCTGTTTTTTAAAACGGGGATGTCAAATTTTAAAAGGGGCAAAAGGGGAATTTTAAAAAGGGGTTTAGCTTTTATCGTTTCATATATATAACCATGAAATAAACGTTACCGGTCACCAACAAAAATTGTGAAATTATGAATAAAATGACATTAACAAATTGACAAAAGTACAGTTATATATATACAGGGTGGATGAAAAGTATTGGCGCGCGGAAAAACACTATTTTTTTCAAAAACATACGCTATCTGATGACATTTTTTATTCTAACAAAATAAAAATATAACAAATAATAATCTTTAAACAACTTGTTCAAAATGTCCGCCATTTGCTTTTATACAGGCTTTCAAGCGAGGGATCACAGAGCTGACGGTGCGCCACAGGTTACTCTCATCTAAATCATCCCAAGACTTGATAAGTGCGCATCGCAGAGAATTCAAATTGGGTATTTTTTACCCTTTAACTTTTCTTCTCATTAGCCCCAAACAGAAAAATCGAGTGGGTTGAGATCTAGACTCTTTGAAGGCCTTTTATCCTTTGTTAAATATCCAGGCATTTGGGTATCGAGGAAGGCCAATGTCGTTTGTACTCCGTGTGCAGGCGCCCAATCCTGTTGGAAGATTCCATTATGGTTATTTTGCCTCCATGGGACCACAGTCTTATCTAAAACTTCGTCTTAGTACGTTTTTGTATTAATCATCACGTTCTTATCAATAAAAATCAAAGAATTTTTTTCGTGGCAGCAACTCCTGTCCAAACCATTAATTCTTTCGTAAAAAAGCGATCGTGTGACGATTTTTGTTTTCTAGCATTTCTCTGGATTGAACTTAACAGAGACTCAACATTCTGATGGCTGTGTGCCTTCTCCATGGTGAAAATTTTCTCATCCGACCACAAAACATCTTCCATGTGACGCTCCTTGAAAACTTGGACCATCTTCTTGCATCTCGTTAGTCTCTTTTCCTTGGCATCATTTGACAAATGTTGCCCAAGCTAAAGACAATAACTATGAAGTCCAAGAGAGATTTTAACACTATTCTGGACACTTTGACGAGAAACATTCAGCCTCTTGCAACGACATTCAGGCTTACGCCATCATTTCGGATATTTCTCTTCTTGATAATGCTACGAATTTTTGGGATATTGACATAAGGTGTTCCGCCTTATTTCTTTTTTACATAAAAATTTCCTACTGCTTAACAATCCTCCGCACTGTTCGAAGTGACACTTTCAAACGAGAAGCATTTGTTGATGGCTTCTCTCCATTTGCCGCCAATTGGGCAAAGAGTAAACGATGAACACAGGTCTTCATAAGAACATGGAAAGTAAATAAGTAATACATCACAAGAAAATCCATAAAAATACTACAAAATCTATAAAAAATAATCAGGATTTTTTTCAATTTTCGTTGTGATATGGCAGCATCAAACAACGTGCCAATACCTTTCAGCCACCCTGTACATATAACCATTAAATAAACGTTACCGACCACCAACAAAAATTGTGAAATTATGAATAAAATGTCATTAGCAAATTGACAAAAATACAGTTCCCCCCCATCACACTTAACATACATTCCAAAAACACAGTAAAAAACAGAAATTGACACAGAAATTGAATAACAGAAATGGAATAATGGAAATTTGAAGAACTTAGAATCGTCGGGTTATATATATTATTTAATATATATATATATTTTAATATATATATTTTTTAATATATAACCACGGTAGCTAAATGTTTTTAGAAATCTTTTAAATATATATTATATATATATACATATATATATATAATGAAAAATCAAATTTGCAAGTTCCTTTTTTTTTTTTCAAAATACTGTTTCAAAAGAAATTGGTTTCGAATTAAGGAGTATTTTCTTCCATTGACGTATAATTTTATTTTAAAAGAATAACAGAATTTAAATTAACCAGAATAACATTAAAATTCCATTAAAATCACTATAGCCAAGATTGGAATTATCAGTAATCTCACAAGACCTCAACATAAAAGTTTTTTTTCTTTAGTTATTTTAAATACTCTTTTTGATTCAGGTTGAAAAAAATATTTTTTCTTTCTCCATTCAAGTCGACTTTTGAAAATAAGTTCTTTGGAACTCGCCCAATAATAGGAAAATTAAAAATATGTTGAATTAAAAAAGACTAAAAACTCTTTTTTTACAAGAGTTCTACATGCGGCAAATTAAAAATAAGTTAATTGAAACAATTTTTTCCCTTTAAAAATGGGAAAACCTCTTTATTTTTTAATCTCACCTAGAGTTTTATTTTATAAAAAATATCATGTGGAGAACAATTAAATGTAGATTAAAATACAAAAACTTTAACGAAAAGGAAGTTTTAGGAAGGGATTATTTTTGCTCGAATTTCATTTTGAAATAACTTTTATATTTCAGCATTTTTTGTGTGTATTTCCCGGGAAAAAAATAGTCCTTAAACTTAAACAGTGAAATTGGCGTTAAAAAATAATAAAGGAGAAAATTGCCTAATCCTTAACTCTGGCTGTTTTTTAAAAAACATGTCAGAATATTTTTCATTGAAATATCAGCTTCTAAATTTTAATTAAAAATTAATTGTTTGCATTGAATTTAATGATTTTCAATTTAAAAGATCTAATTACTATATTCAGTATTTTTAAATTTTTCGAAATTAAATTAACTGAGAAACGGAATTCTTTTTATTTTGAAAAAAAAAAACAGGATGCTATACAAGAATAATTTTAAAAGATGAAATTAAACTGAGCATTAAGCAAGATGCACAAACGTCTTACTTTGCCAGTAATACTGAAGATTCCATGTTATGTCATTGCATAATGAAGTAATCACTCCCTGAATATTAGACATGCGAGCTAACGCAAAAATGGCGGCTGTCAAAGGCGACGTGTTTTCAGCGTTTCTTATGGTCCCTTGAATTTCAATACCAAAAATACCTAAAAGTTTCCTCCGCCTTATTTTTCTAGTATTAAGTAATTTAACTAAAACTTTTAGAAAATACTGGTGTGAAAATTCAGATAACAGTACAAACGCTTAAAAAATCCGCCTACTATGGTCAACATTTTTTAAAGCTATAATGTTAATTGAGGAAAAAAATATGTGAAACATAACACTTCAATATGGTACATATTTACGTACAGTAATACTTGCATGTATCTTGACTTACATAACACAAACGCTCTTATAAGTGTAAATTTTCCGAATATTTTGCAAATTATCTTATTATTCATTTGGCGCCTAAAACAAGACCATATTCTCGCTAGTTAACCAATTTATGCGAATTCTCATCGAATCCTGTTACTCTAAAAGTACTTTTTTTCAGCAGCTAAAGGTAGTTAAATTATGTCATATATGATGACCTGGTATCTGGATGCAGTAAGTGAGATATTCATGCATAGGTACATAACTGAAAAGGCCAATCAAGAAAATAATTGGAATGATTGTTGGTTATCTTTACGTAAAAATTTAAAAAAATCTAGAGGAAATGAGTGATACGAAACTGATATTATTCAGATAAAAAATTAAGTACCTTTCTATCCAGGTATTAACAAGCTAGAGTATGATAAGTTTGGGCCTTAGTCTCCAAGTTCATTTCACCACAGCCATGCAGAAACGTTTCATTTTTTGCCTTAGCAAAACTTTTTGTCCCATAGTCTTTTCTAAGGGTATTACACCCAAGGCATACGGACAAAACTGGCTGATGTCTAAAACTATACTTTTACATAAATAAATAAATCTTTTTAATGCAAAGTCGCACTACAGGGTGTTTAGATACAGGATATATTTGAAATTATATTCAAAAGTGTAAGGCACTGGTGTATTTGTAAAAAAAAAAAAAAAAGCAGAGGGCATACGCTCTAAGCAGAGAGTATACGCTCAAGGCAGAGGGTATACCCTACAGTGTATATACTATAGCTTCTCTGAGAAACAGAGGGTATACGATATTCCTTTAAAAAATCCAAAAGGTATACAGCATATACCACCATATACCCTCCACTACATTCCTGGTGTAAGGGATTGTAATGCGAAAGCACAACAGAACTATTGTGCCTATCACAAAATTTTCTTCTATGCAAGTCAAATTGGATACAACCAAAATTAAATGACAATCCTATTCCATCTTGAGATATAGCTATCGCGAAAATCGCGAAAAACATAACATAACAGCAACACCGTTGGGCGATATACACCCAAATCTAATAAGGATCTAGTTATTTCGCGGTCTAACTCAAAATGGAGCTTGGTGAAATTCCCTGTGATTCTTATGATATAGATATCGGGGAATTTGTTAAACGTTCAGCATAGCAGCATTTGTTGGGTGATTTACACCAAAACCTAATCAATGCCAATTTATGTTAATGTCTAACTGAATGTGAAGTTTGTTCCGTGCTTTTGTTCTTTGGAGAGAGCTCCCACAAAATTTTTGTCATAAACACACATAGACCGAAAGCCGGCGGCACAGACACATGGTTCGTACGAATACCGTTATTTCTCCAGGAAAGCTACCAGTATCTTTTTATAGAAAAATAAATCTAGATTAAACGCGCAAAATTTCGCCTTCTTTTAATAAGAGATTTTCCATAAGATAATACTGGAGCCAAAAAATTTTCTGGTCTGCAAAATTCAAGGAGGCGTACGAACCATGAGACAACCATCTTATCGAGTTGGAGGATGAAATTCCAGAATTAACTAAAACTCGATTCCCATATTAAAACGCAATCGGTCTGCCAAGTCATATCTTGGTGGAAAACACCTAAAATCCCGATTTTACCAGTTGACTAGTAGGTTTACCATTGTGTTTTCCTGCTCCCAGTCCGCCATGCTTTCATACCTTTGGGTGCAGGAAAACGCAATGGTAAACCTACGAGTCAACCGCTAAAATCTGTTTTTTAGGTGTTTTCCACCAAGATATGACTTGGCAGACCGATTGCGTTTTAATATGGTAATTGAGTTTTAGCTAATTCTGGAATTTCAGCCTCCAACTCGATGAGGTGGTTGTCTGTGCTGCCGGCTCCCGGAAAAACAGATAAACTTACGACATTTCCTAAAAACACTCAAATTGTATTCAGGACCTATAAAAACGTATAAATCCACTGAAAACCAGTAACCGAAATTTTCCAAGAATTCAATACTTTCTTCTTTTAGATTAAAGAAAAAAATTACATAGAAAACTAGAGTCATAATCCTCTTGTATAGTCAAAAATGCAAGGTATCTCACAACAAATCGAACCAAGGTGTTCATTTACAATTCTAACTATAATGAAAATATTTTAGTGAAATCTTCCATTTACTTGCTTTGACTTCTTGTTAAGGGGGCCCGGGACACAAAAATCTTCAAATTTTGTAAAAACATTTTATTTCATTAAAACTTTCTCCGTTTTTTTATGCTTAAAATGAAGTTTAAATTATGTTTCTATCTTAATTAGAACAAATAATATTAAATTTTTCGTTTTGGTGTGTTTTCAAAATCTAGCTTTCAAGAAATGGTTGTCATGAAAACGATTTCTTGTGAAAATGCGTTTTTCTTCATGATAGCTTTTTTCGCCATTACTCATATTTAAATCGTTATTAGTGAAGAACCGTTAAAGATAAATGATTCAAATTTGGAACATGTCTTTTTCAATTGTTTTACTTTAATTATGAATCAACAAATTAGAAAAAAATATTTACTTTGAAAATATGATTTTTTTTTAAGTTACACATTTTTTTTAATTTTTATTTTAAATATTTTTTTAATTAAAATTTTTAAAAATACTGAATCTAAATTATAATTTATATATTCCTGTATATTTAAATGAAAAAAAAACTTGAAATTCTACAAATAATATTTAGATTTATAACGACTTTAAATTACCCCACTTCTTTAATGAATTTTAAATAAAATAAAAAAAAAATTAAAAATATGAGAAGTTTTATCATGTGACTTTGTTTAAAAATAACATGGTTAACCATCACAAACCCGGACTCCCTTAAGGGAAGACACGACTGGGACGTCATGCCCACTCACATTAATTTTACTGTAACATTTTATACTCATTTATTATATGTAAGTAAATTTTATCCAAGTACTTATAAATATTTTAATTCACGTGCTTGATAAAACTACGCCAGGACTTCACACAAGTTAGAAGTGTCGAAGTTTTTTATCTCTCCGAAAAATTGTACTTTTCCTCTAAAAACCCCATTAACTTCTAAAGTACTCGAGCGTTTTCCATAAAAAAAATGTTGGTTGTAGAGTATAAATGTAAGATCACATGTGGCAGACAGTTTAAAATTTTCTAAATTAGTTTCAGAAAAAAAAAAAAAAAAAAAAAAAAAAACATTTCTTAAAAATGGAAAAATTCTGAAAAATTGCCAATGCTCTAAATTAAAAAGTTTTAGTCGGAGAAAAAAACTGTCTGCATAAGTCTTGAGCATGATCCAGTGAATATGGATTCCAAATTTCGTCAAAATCCATCGGGCAGTTTCCGAGGTAACGGAACTTAAATCTCGCATTTTTCACATAGTATTGCATCCAGTCTTGTCTTCCATTAACCCTTTGGACTCCAGCGTCTGTTACGCAAATTTTATTCCGTCTGTACCACTTTTTAGGTGCGTTCGTAATTGCCGAAACGTCAGTGAAGGCTTACTGTGGAGACACGAAAAGTTTTGATTTCCGTTTGTCTGTCTGTCTGTTCCGCGATAACTGCCGCAAAAAGCACCCGATCAGCTTGAAATTAATTGGGCATATTCGTGAGATACCCGGACGTAGCTGTATAGTTCTTGGTTAAATTTGGTTCATTCGTTCGGAAAATATGGAAGATTTTATTTTTCTTTATAATGCTTTTCTACGGCAAGTCAGACGATTTTCAAATTTCCATTTGTTGAAAGAAAATGGCACGTTTGATTAATGAATTTAAATGTCAAATTATGGATACTAAAATTCCAAATAAGGGTTTTAAATTATTCCTATTATATTGAAGTTTTATCAATATATCTATCAGATTTTTTTATTTACGTGTATAATGTTTTGAGAACATTTATACATGTATTCCAATAATATAAAGAATTTTTAAATTAATTTTCTTGTTTTATATGATACATATTTCTTTTTTTTTTCCTTTTCTTCGTTGCCTAGCGACTGTTATTCGTAGCCTATCATTGCGTCAAATATGAATGAAACTAGTAAATTACGTTAATTTTGTTGCAGGTACTATTAAAAGGCTATCACAAAAAATATTTTATCGCGCCAAATCGATGCAATTTATGCAATTAACAGTGGGCACGATAATGAATTATTTTCCAGTAGATTTATAGATCTCCAGATATGCATATTTTAGGGGGCTTTTAATATGTTATTGCTATCGCATGGATTAGGATGTTTAAACTAATGTTTAACCATGCTATAAGTGAAAAAAAAGTACAGTTAAAGGCATGTACCGGGTGTCCCAAAAAGGACGGACTGATTTTAAAATTCAATAACTTCCAAACGGTGACAGATATTAAAAAAATTCTTGCAGGAGGGTTATGCATAAAGTCAAAAGTTTTATTACAGCGATTTTCGATTTTAGTTCAAATTACAAACAATAGATGGCGCTGTAAGCAATAGTCGCTAAATACAGGCTCGATTTTTGGTCCTTTATTTTGTTCTATGCAGAAAAAGGAGATGGAAATGTATTATCCGGGCCACGAAGTACCAAAAATCGAGCCTGAATTGAGCCTCTATTGATCGCAGCGCCATCTATTGTTTGTAATTCGAACTAAAATCGAAAATCACTGTAAAAAAACTTTTGACTTTATGCATAACCCTCCTGCAAGAATTTTTTTAATATCTGTCACCGTTTGGAAGTTATTGAATTTTAAAATCAGTCAGTCCTTTTTGGGACACCCGGTAAATCCTTTATAACACTTTCCAACATGGATGAAAAGTATTTATGACTTCAGTTTTTCTATCTGTCGATTGCCGACTTTCACTACGTGCTCTAACTCGCGTAAATATAGTCGGGATTACATGTAATTGATATACGTTATTGAGGTTTACCAAAGTATGTTTGGTATTAAAAATGAAGAGCGTAGCATTCATAGCTTAATTACAGGGGCACTCAAAACTATTCCGTTACATTATAGTCTTTGAGAAAAATCGTCTGCGGTGTATTTTAATAATGTTACACAATTTTAAACGTAATGAAATTTATATACTTTATTAAGGTGCACTAGAACCTGGTTACTATAAAATATGTTATGTGTAGCACTTACAGCATGCGTACAGGGAACTCAAAAGTATTCATAATATTACAATCTTTGAAGAAAATCCTTTTGTGGCGTTTTTTAATGATGTTACTCTGTTACAAAATAATAAAATTGATATGTATTTTTGAAACATTTTTGTAGTATATGGGGTGCAAAGCATATGTTTTTTTCAGGGTCACACAAAAGTGGTCGATTAAAATGTGGTCTACGGGGGGAAAAAACTAACTCTTCACAGCTTATTTTAACACATTAGCGACGGGAAACGAGAACTCTCGTTTTTATTCAGAATACATCATTGGCTAAGGGAGTGACTTCTACCTTACAGAAAAGACATTTATATTGTGTTGTCCATATTTTTTATAGATTGTAAGACATTATATATTACATCCGTACATTGAAAGATATTTACTGCTGCATAAACATGAAAAACATATCTCAGAAACCAATTTCCGAGACACTTTCAGAAGAGGGAGGAGCTTCTACTGTTTTTAAACCCAGATTTAATTAAATTGCCTGTCGTCAGTGTGTTAATTGTGTTGCACTAATTCAAACATTATGAAATTAAATTACATTACTGTGGTTGACTACAAGAAGCTTGAATAAGATTTGTATCGTATTTATCGTTCATTTATAGGGTCACATAAAAAATTTCGGATACAGTTCTGGTCTATTAGGGATGATTGCTGAAGAGCATTTTCGATTATGGTGTGCGTTTTAACGTTAAGTAAATTTGTGCTTAATAAGTAGTGCTTAAATATTGTATAGACTATGTACAGGGATACACAAATGAATTCGTAAGTATAAATGAAAATGAGCGCGAATTGCTTCAGTGTTTTTTTTTTTTTTTTTTTTTTGAGTTATGTATTTTACAGCCCAATTACATTTAGTATACTAACAAATGTTTGCAGAATTTAAATAGAACCATATACAGGACTCCGCAGAAACTGGATATATGGTGCACACTATGCATACTAATCCCCGGAAATGTGATATGAGCAGTTTTAAGAGGGTTTTTTGTCTGCATTAAATTTAAATGTTATAGACGACGCGTAAAAATCTTCACGTAATATACAGGGCTGTAGAAAAGAATTCACGTACGTTTCCGTCTATTGGTAGAATTTACTAAAGGACATTAACACAATTAATTGATAATTACAAATGTAAATTAAATTACACAGCCCCCCTGAAGAAATCTACTTTATTATCTAAAAATTACCAGAATAAGTAGCTCATGAGATTTTCAGAATACCATTACATAACAAGGGGTTTAATTTAACGCTTCTAATGTCAGAAAATTTCGAAATATTTTTTCGTTTTATAAATGTTGATGTAATTTCAAAACTTTAAATTTCGTTTTTTGTAGAAAGATTAATATTACTCAAAGGGTGCTAAACACAATGAATTGTAGAGCTGACGTTGAGGCTCCTGATCTGCAGATTTACTAGTTATATAAATACGTAGCACCTATAGTCGTCGTTCAGTCCGTCTGTCTGTCCGCATATAATAGAGCAAAAACTACCCAACCGAATGGTCTGAAATTTTAAATATATGATTGTTGTAAAATTTTGTCGAGCCATTTCAAATTTTATGAAAATCGGATGTATAGTTAAATTACAGGGACAGTCAAAAGTTTTTCTTTACATTACGGCCAATGGGAAAAATTATTGCACGTGCATTTTAATGATGTTAAAGCTTTCCGAATGGTCTCAAATTTTAAACATATAATTATTGTGACATTTTGTCGAGCCATTTCAAATTTTATGAAAATCGGATGTATAGTTTAATTACAGGGACAGTCAAAAGTTTTTCTTTACATTAAAGCCAATGGGAAAAATTATTGCAAGTGTATTTTAATGATGTTACAGCTTTCCGAATGGGCTGAAATTTTAAATATATAATTGCTGCAAAATTTTGTCGAGCCATTTCAAATTTCATGAAAATCGGATGTATAGCTTAATTACAGGGACAGTCAAAAGTTTTCCGTTACATTAAGGGGAATGGGAAAAAATTATTGCAAGTGCATTTTAATGATGTTACAGACTATGCACTTATTAATTGCAAATAAATACACATTCAGTACAATATGGGGCGCAAAAAATAATTATAAAACTAGTTATAGTACGAACGCACCTCATTTGCCACGTTTGACGAGCAATTTCCAACTTGTTAAAAAGAGGTTTACTTCAAGTATGCAATTTCAAAAATGCTCAGATTAAATAAGGCAAATTTATTTTCCTTTTTTACTGGTACCAAAAACGGATTTTGCAAAGAAAGATGATGTCGCAGCAGCGGCGACAACGGAGTGCAAAGTGTTAAATATGGCACAATAATAATAAGTACTAGAAATGTGGCTACAAGATTCACGCGATATTAAGCCACGCTCTATTTTGTAAAGAGTCTACCACAAGTATTATTTAAAAGATCATTATCTTCACGATTCATTAGGTAGAAGATAGTTTTATGCGATTACTGGTGGTAGAGTCCTTGCAAAATGGGGAGTGGTTTAATAGCATGCGAATTCTGGCTTAACATCCACTTCAAGACAACGCTGATCTGAAGCTTCACATCGGATTCTGTTTCGTGGGAAATGCTCCATATTTTGTATTTAATTAATATTTTACGACATTGGTTTCTTATACAAAGATTGTTTATTTATTTATTTATTTATTTATTTTACATTTACCTTCCCTTTATCTATTAATTCTGGATTATGTATTCGTATACAACGTATATTTTTTAATATTTTCTCACACAAACATTTTCTTTTTTAAAAAACCTGCAATTGTTTTTTAGTTTAATTTTTATAATGTTTGTAACTAGCATAAGTCTTATCTCTTATATATTAAACTGATATATAAAAAAAATATTTATTGCGTATAAAACATGGATTAAATACCTGTAATTTATTATTAGCTACAACAATTCCTTGTTACAAATAAAAATTTAAATGCTGCAAAATTAATTATTGTTTATAAGTTCATCTTTGCAAAAGAATATGCTTAGATAATATATATATTTAACATTTTTACACTACTTTTAGATCCAAAGCCAAATTATTATAATTGTTCTCAACTGAAAATCTATTAATGTCTGTTTTGCGTGATGAAATACCTGTTTCTTTTTCTGTTGTTGTTGTTTTATCTTTTGGACTAATTTTTTATCATCGAAAATCCGAAATAAAAGGTATCTAGGAAAACGTATTTTCCGAAACTGAAATTTCTCAAAAAATTAATAATTTAATGTAACAGAAAAGTGATTTTAATTTAAAGTGTGTTCACGCAGAAAAAGTGTACTTGTCCCCTCCCCCCCCCCCCCCCCAAAAAAAAAAAACTTTTATATACAACACACGAAATTTACGAAATATATTTTCAGTAATACCGGAAACTATATGTAGAAAACATGTTATGAAATATTACACGTTCTTTATATAATTCTCATTGTCAGTTTATTTCTGACTTCTAATCTCGTAATCAAGCTGCCTTCAAAGTCGGCTTGAAAAGTAGCAAAAGAAGACATACTGGCGATAAAAAATCTTCTTCCAGGAATCAGTTTAAATACTAGTATCATTGATATATTGATGTCTGTCCTTTAAGACTGATATCTGCTGGGCATTCTATTTTAGTAAGAAACTATAGAATAACCTCGCTATTTCGAAAAAGCTAATCCGGATAATCCAAAACAAAAATTATTTTAAATTAAATAAGTCTTGATTAAAGAAAACAAGTTGGAAATTGCGCGTCAAACGTGGCAAATGAGGTGCGTTCGTACTATAACTAGTTTTATAAATATTTTTTGCACTGCATATTGTACTGAATGTACATGTTAGTGTACTTCATAAGTGTATATCAATTTCATTCTCTTCGAAAGGCTGTAACATCATTAAAATGCACTTGAAATAATTTATTTTTTTTTTCCAATTGGCCGCAATGCAACGAAAAACTTTTTACTGCCCCTGTAATTAAACTGTACACCCGATTTTCATAAAATTTGAAATGACTCGAAAAAATTATGCAACAATTATATATTTTAAATTTCAAACGTTTCGGTCGGGTAGTTTTTGTCGTGTTATTTGCGGACGGACAGACAGACAGACGGACTCAACGACGACTATAGGTGCTACATATTTATATAATTACGATCGCACCTAAAAATCAACATTAAAAACGAGAAAACTTGAGTAAAAAATCAATATTAGAAAATGAAATTATTTTTTGGAATGCATATTCTTGTATAATTTGGAGCAAAATATTGAAAAGGAATATTGTTAACCCTTTCAGGGGCAAAGTACTTCTATTCGTAAAATACTGAAATGATTGAATGACACCGGAATTTACAAACAAATGTATTTGAAAATCATTAAAAGCTTTTCTTCACATACTTAATAAAAGGAAAATTTTCAGTCCAAAATTCTGGTGTCAATGTGCCATTTGGGGATTAAAATTAGGTGGTCCAAAAATGAACCACCGACTTTGAAGGGGTTAACGTGTGAAATTTTTTAATGGATTGATTACCTATGCCTACAACGAAAAACCTTTCTTGCTAATTTTAACTTTTCCAAACACTAAACATACCACAAATTTTACTCAAGTTTTATAAAAAAAAAAATTTCACGGTAGAAATTTTATTTAAAACTATTAAATTTTCTTGTTTAATTTATTATTGTGTAATTTTTTTATATATATTTTTTATGAATATATTTCTTTTTTGACAACGAAATATTTACATTTGTTATCGTTCAAATGATTGATTTTGGTATATATAGTGCTAAATGTACTTTTTGCTGCTGAATTTTAAAAAATCATAATGCAATGGTGGTTTCGCGTACCATTTTTGCATAAACTTGACTTTTATGTTATGTACGCGATGTTACAATTTGCTTATTGCAATTACAACCTAAAAACAAAATTAAATGAAAAAAATATTTTTTTAACAAAACATTTTGTTTTTTACAAAATGTTTTCTTTATGTGTGTGCATTCTTTATGTGTGTATCCATTATTAAAAAGTATTTAACTTTTTACTTCGAGCTCAGGATAAACCATGGACTTGAAAAAAAAAAAAAAAAAAAAAGACTGTTAGGTTCGTGTGTTCGATTTAATAATGTTCCCCAGAGATCAAAATAAGCATTCATATTTGGTATTCTATTAGTACAGAAATGGACTAAAATTCATACTATTGGTGTTATTTTTGCTCATGTGATGTTAGTAGCTATAAATTTATAATTAGAAAATAAAATGTACAGTCGTGGGGAAAAAAAAGTAAACACCCCCTACTAACTTCTCAACAAATTATCATAGACGAAATTTACTGGTACCGAACTATTGGAAATAAAGTCTACTTTTAAATTATGTATATAAAATTTCCTTAGGGGGTCATATACATATTAAAACGAACCCAAACTCTATTTTTTTCAATGGCAATACTCAATTTTAACAAGATATTTCACATCTTCGGTTCAAACTATGCCTAGACATGAAATTTCTAGTTATTTGAATAAGTTTTTGAATTATAAACATTCAAAATTTAGTGTTTCTAATGTTAAATTACATTTTAATATTTTTAATAATATCTCCTGAAATTATACTCCTAATGTGCTAATTTTTTGAGCAGCAATAATACTAATATACCCAAACATAAATACGTTGAATTTGCTATTTTTAAAATATTATGATATGAATTATGAATTATGAAATTAACATTCGAAAAAATTATGAATTGCAACCTACAATTTTTTTATGTATTTAAATTTATTAAGTCCTGATTTAAGGAAATCCAAAATTTCACATTTTTCTTCCAAGTAGTTTTCAAATTATGCTTAAAAAAACGGCTAAATGATGGTTTATTGGCCGTCTATGATAGAAGTGACTACACTGTTAAAAATTTTGCAGCATTCTGGCAGGTCATTCGACCGTTTTTTGAAAAAACGGTTTCATAACCATAATTTAACTATATTCTGATCATAAAATGGCCAATAATATGGTCAAAATAGTGTTAAAATTACGGTTGTGTAACCGTTTTCGGAAAAAACGGTCAAATGACCTGCCAGAATGCTGCAAATTTTTAACAGTGTAGATAATTTCAAATTTCTTACACTATCCTGTAATCTGGCAGTGCGCTTAAGATGCCTTGATCAACAAGGGGGCTCTCTCGGTGAACAATCAAGTACCAAACTTCAACTTGGATACAGCCCCTAAAATACGCTCGTTTTAAAATAATTAATTTCTCGGAAACTTATCGTACGAATTGTATAAAAATTTGTTTTTAGGCTAATTGAAAGGTGTAGGGTTCATTTATGCTGTCAGAATTGTGTACTGCTATTGAAAAAAACAAAGTTATGGTTAGTTTTAATATGTAGATGACCCCTAAGCAAATTTTTTATACATCATTTAAAAGTTTACTTTATTACCAATCGTGTGGTACCAGTAACTTTCTTGTACGACAGATTTTGCAGAGTAAGTATGGGGTGTTTACTTTTTTTTTCCACGGCTGTACCTATATCTTTCCCAGCTTTAACACTTGTTGCACACTATCCGCAATATCTGGCCTTCTTTTATCAGATATATTTGAAATCTCTTCTGACTCTGATACAGTACTGAATGATACAGTACAATGCTGATAATGATGATTTTCAGTGTAATATAGACAATGATGAACCTCCACTATTAAATTAATTAAAAAAATCTGATTTAATCAGACATTTCAGGCTATTTAAGGAATCTATTGAAATTCTACTATCTAGACTAACAGAATTAATTTGTTAGATCCTAAAACATCTACTACAGTGTATATACATCGTAAAAAAAAATGTTCGTTAAAATATGGAATTTGTACAGGCAATCGAGACGCACTATTTCCGTATTTTAAAGGAAAAAATTTCCGTAAATTCCAGAAAATTTTCCGTTTTTTAACACAATATTTCCAGGGTTTTTTTTTTCATATTTAAATATCTCCGTTTGAAAGACAAAAAATAATTGTTCAAGGACAAACTTACATCTTTATGCTTTTCATTCTTCACTTTTCAAGGACACGTTAACATAAAGGTCAGAACACCTGTATTTAATTCAAAAAACAGTGAAGAAATAACGCTTACACTGTAGAAAAAAAAAAAAAAAAAAAAAAAAAAAAAACGGAGATTCTACTGGCAATCTAGACGCCAGTACTATTTCCGTATTTTTACGGAAATGTTTCTCCATAAATTACAGAGAAATTTCAGTTTTTAATAAGGAAAAGGGATGTTTCTTAGTCCTTTTTTTTTTTTTTTTTTTTTTTTTTTTTTCTTACAGTGTACTTTCCAAGGAGACCGAACTAGGGAACTGTCCTCTTCCAGCTTGCTGCGTTTTACCGTTACGCCAAGATTACATAAAGTACGTTTTCAAATATTTTTACTTATTTCAGATGAATTTTATGAAGCAAAAGCAAGATATTAACCTTTTGCACTCCGGCGTTTCATACGCAAAGTTTATTCCGTCGGCACCACTTTTAAAAAAGAAGTTTACTTCAAGTGCACAATTTCAAAAATTCTCTGATTAAATAAGGAAAATTTTATTTTCCGTTATTGGTACCAAAAACAAGCTTTGCAAAGAAAGATGATGCCGCCTCAGCGGCATCAACGGAGTGCAAATTGTTAAACAAGGGACTTATTTTTGTACAGATAAAATTTTTCTATTAAGTATATAATTTTGAATGTTTTACACATTTTCTTTCCATAATTTCGCATATTTAAGTTTTTAATTTCATGTTTTATAAAAGATAAATTTTAGTTTTTAAAATATTACATACATGAAAGAATATATTAAGAGTAATGTTTCTGTCTTTTTTGCAAGAGTTTTAACATTTTATTGTAATATTATTCATATTTATTTAGTTAGTTTTGAAAGGATACTAACATATATTTTTTCAAACTTGTACTTTAACAAATTATTTGTGTGAAGATCTATTGTAAACTCAATAAAGATAAATACTACACGGTATTAAAATGAATTTCCTTTACTGGATATTATAACTTAGATAAACATCAATTTTATAATAATTTCGTTATTATATTTCCGATATGTTTCAAGTTTTATGTGCGAATCTATTAAAGTCAATAGATTAAAAAAATTACAATTAAAAATAGATTTTTTTCCTTTTAAAATATCCTACAGACTTTTTAAAAAATGTGCTATAAATAAGTCAAACATTATTTTAAAACTATACACTCTTAAAACGAAAGAGCCAAAATAACTCAAGTTGAGCCGAAATCCACTCATCTCATGATTTGAAAGTCAGCTTCTCATAAAGAGTTGAAACAACTCGAGTGAATGAGTTGTTTTTAAGCAACTCATGATTGAGTGATCTCTATTTTACTCATACTTGAGTGAAATCAACTCAATGAAGGTAAAATCCAGTAGCACTTGAGTGATTTGTAACCAACTCATACTTGAGTGAAATGAAGTTATTTAAGAATAAATCAGGTAGCACTTGAGTAATTTGTAACCAACTCATACTTGAGTGAAATTAAGTCATTTAAGACTAAATCTGGTCGTACTTGAGTGAAATGGAATCCCTTTGAGACTAAATTCAGTAGCACTTGTGTGATCTGTAGCCAACTAATATTTGAGTGAAATGAAATAATTTAAGCCTAAATCCAGTACCACTTGTGATTTATAATCAATTCAAACTTGAGTGAAATGAGGTCATTTCAGATTTAATCCAGTAGTTCTTGGGCAATTTGTAACAATTCATACATGAATTAAATCAAGTCATTTAAGAGTGCATGCAATGAACTCTTAAATGATGTTCTTAAAATGCAAAATCCCGAGTGATTTTTAATAAACTCATTCATAAGAACTCGCTCAAAATTACAAAAAAACCTTGAGCGATTTCTAATTAACTGATTAAATAAAATCATGTCATTTTAAATGAAATTCAGTAACCTGTGATTGATTTTTATCAATGAAATTCAAAATAACACAGAATTCTTGCCACATTTTCAAATTAAAATAATAAATAACTAATTTTATATTCCTTCAACGTAAATTAAAAAAAAAATTGAAAAAAATATCTAAATGTAAACTTGAAATCACCAAGGAAAGGAAAAATCCCAATGACAACTTTTAAAAGCTGACTTCTCAAATCCAAAAGGGCAACTTTCTGACATATGTTTTAATTTATTTTTGATCGAAAATGCATGAAACTAGCTGGGTGTTCAGAAACTATGTAATCAAGCTGCTTTTTTCATATTTTTGTAAACGCAATACATCTTTCAGAAAATAGTGTCAAAGTGGATGTTTTAAACTTAATTTCTGCATGAAAGGAGAAAAACACTCAAGAGCGGGTGAAAACGTGTTTGTCACATGATCAAAATCATTTATAACTCAATAGGTAATTTATTGATTTAAAAAAAAATGGAAAATTCAATTCCAAATAGCTTTCATAACCAGGCTTTCCAATTTTATATCTTTCCATTAAAAAATGAATTTGTAAATGTATCAAAACGTTTTGTGCTTGTTGAGCAGAGCCATTAAGAACAGCCTTAAGATCCTACACTAGTCGCTGAAAAAGTATAGAAGGGCGATTCCGTGCAGAGAGTCACATGTAATGAGGACTTTAATTTTCATTTATTTATCAAATTTTAATGCTAATTCTGATTTTAAGTGGTATGGTAAATAAGTTATAACCATATTTTTTAGTTTAAATGTGTGGAAATAAAACTCCCAGAAATATATCATTAAATTTCATTACGCAAAATGTGCTTTTTTCCGAAGTAGGAAAAAAGCACATTTTGAGTAATGTAATTAAATAATATACTTCTGTGAGGTTTATTGCCACACATTTAAATTTAAAAATATGGTAACTTATTTACCATACCACTTAAAATCAGAATTAACATTAAAATGTAATAAATAATTGAATAAATGCAAATTAAAGCCTGCGGTATGTGTGTGACACTCTCCATGGAATCGCCCAGAAATGATGGTGTTAATCGTATGGAGAAGTTATTTTCAAATACATTGTTTGGATTTATATATATATATATACATATAATTTTTTTTTGGGGGGGGGGGCGGAGGCATAGGATCTTTATGCAGGCTTATTTTTAATTTTTCAATTTTGGTTAGTTTTTTTTAATACAGTAGAGATTTTACGAACTGGTGTACTGGTCCCGCCCAGCATCTCGCTGAACTAATGTTACTCCCATTTATGAACTTTTGACTTTATGAACACATATGAGTCCCATCGAGCATTTACTGTATTAAGATATCAATTTTAGAATCGGTTCCGAAAATTAAAGTATTTAAAATAAAATATAAAACCTGAGTTAAAAAAGTAAAAACTAGCCAGCATATAGATTGTCTTCAGCTATCATATGCAAAAAGAAGCCTGTACAAATATTAAAATCCAAGCAAGATATTTGAAAATAACTTCCCCGTGGAACTAACATTATCACAAGTGTTGTCACACGGCTATTGTTAGGCTGTAATAAGTAAAACAAAATATTTCAAAAAAGATAAACACTAACCCATTATATACTTTGTTGTAATTATCCCTTGATTTAATTCACACTACTTCTTAAATTGACTAACTTTTAAAGAAATATTAATTGTTAAGCTTTTTTATGCTAATTAATTAGCACTTGCTAAATGTCAATTTAAAGCAGTTCATATATTTACAAATAAATTATGCACCAAAATAACTTTAGAAATGGATCAGCTTAATTCTTTATATCATTTAAAACATTTGTTGAAACTTGAAATTATGTTCAAGTATAACTTTAAAATTTAGTTACTGGGTTATAAGGAACAATGTCTTGATTGGATAAATACCAACCTATTAGGTACTATCTTGCAGTTATTCTTTTTTAATCTTGTCTTGTTGCAATTAACCATTGATTTTATCCAATGTTTCTTAAATATACTAACTTTTAAAGAAATGTAAAACTTTAAAATGGCATAAGATTGTAGCTTTTTATGCCAAAAGCAGGAGTCAAATATGCAATTTAGAATATCGTTGGGGAAAGAAACAACATTATTTACTAACAATTTTATTGAACAAAAAGAAAAAACAAATGTAGCATTGATAGCAATTTTAACAACAGATGGAGTGTTTTGACAACACCTTTAACTGGACATGTAAATATTTTCATTTAAAATTTTCTTGTCAAGACAAGAAAATATGTATTCTTCTCTGCTGAAGATCCTTGAGAGATTCGTTAGGGTTGTTGAATTCCACTCCTCGCAGCGGAATTGCATTCCTCCATGAGGTCACTATTCTCCTGTGTTAAAAGAAAATATTGAAATTAAGTTAAATAGCAATAATTGTAATGCAAAGGATTATGAATCTTTTAAAATATTAGTTTTTAGATTAAAGTAAATATAAATAAATTCTTAAAGTCTTAAGCAACTTCTTAAAATATTGTTGAAGATTCACCTTTGTTACCATTTTCAAAATGTATACAAACATATCTTTTTAAACAATAATTGGGGGGGGGATGAAACTTTAAAAATTAAATTTATTCTAAATATGAATATATATATAAGGGGTCGTTCCAACCAAAATTTAGGGCCCTTTCACAAAAATCTAATAAAATAGGCCCCTTTGTAACATTCTTTTTCACACAAACTGTTTTAAAATGTGTAAATTGTAAATAAAACCAGCTCACTGAAAACAAACTTTACCAAGGGGATTTAAAGAAGTTTTGTCAAAGTCTTCATTTAAATTTGAGTAACATGATTTCAACTTTCATTACAAAATGTTATTTATCACAAAAATAACTTACTTTTCACAAAATGGGCCCCAAAAATAAAAACCTACACACACACAAAACCGCCTCCCCATGCATATTCTTAAAAAACATACACTAAAACTTTTAGCTTTATATAAAGTTACACCACTGAAAATTCGGCTAATTGTGAATAAAATGGAAAATGAATAAATGAAACCATCTGTGCAATCACACTTACCCGCTTGTTTATCATGTTACTTCTGATTAGAATGTAAAAAAATCATGATATTTTTTAAAAAAATAAAAAAAATCTGATTTTTTTTTTTATTTAAATCTGATTTTTTTTATTTATTTTTTCCCGTGTTAAAATATTAACATCTACCAAGAATTAAGCATTTCCAAATATGAATAACCCTCCAATTACTAACATAATCTATGTTTTTTTGCTTTAATTAATAAAATTTTAATTATGTAATTATAGAAATTACAAAAAACTGCAAATAAAAAATTTCTTTAGTAACATACAGCATTATGTGCATTAATATTTTATAATAATTATGTAAACCAATATTAAATACTGCTTATATTTTAAAGTTATTGATAAATTGCATTTAATTTTAAATTGATGATACAGATTAAATTTTGTAATTATTAAACAATTAACTGTTTAATTAAGAACACAATCTACATTTTTGAAAAAGTGGTTGAAAAAAGGTGATAAATAATAGTTTGATAAATTCATAAAGCAGCCAGTAATTTTACACAGGTTTTAAAGCGTATGTCTATCAAATTGATCAAAAATTGTAGCAATGTATACAGCAAACTTACACATAATTTATAAATAGAGTACAAAAATTGTATTTTTGAAATTTAAATCAGATATTTTTCCCCACAACATTAAAATATTTGAATAGCTACTAAATATTATAATGTTTTGAAGTTATTTAACATTTAGTTAGATTTTTTTAAATGTATAATAACATCTTTTTACACAGTTTAATATTGTTATAATTAACAATAACAAATATTACATTTTTTACAAGTGATTTAGTGATCGTTTTCATTATTGATTATCATGCTTTTTCACAACATTTTAAGAAATCAGAAAATATGTGATTTTATCATCTGATTTAAATCAATTGATTAAAATCATTGACACTATTGCTGTGTTTATTGTATATAAAATAATAACTTGATTATTAAAAGGAAATTATGACATTGAAAGTTATATTAGATTTAAATATTTTTAAATTAAATGCTTTTTATGTTTGTTAGATAAAAAAACATGCTTTTTACAAACTTACTGTACTTAAAATTTTTCACAATACTCAGGAATTATACTTGGAAACAATTATTTAAAGCTTTGCTTTGTGTATTCATAAGTCACAATAATTTGAATACTTTTTTATGTCATTTTAAACATTAAAAAATTTTTGATTTTAATCAATGATTTTTTTTTAAAAAATCACTTGATTAAAATCATGATTTAAATCGTTGACACCCTACTTCTGATACAATCTTAAAATAAATTTCTATTTTAAAAACAAATTTAAAAGGTCTTAAGCAACATTACAAAATATTGTTGAAAATTCCCCTTTGTTGCCATTTTCAAAATGTATACATTGGAAGGGGGGGGGGGTGAAACTACATTTAAATTTATTCTAAATATGAAATGTTTTATTACAACAATGATGTTTAACCTTACCCCATAAAATCTAAGCAGCCAGGCGGCAATTTTCTTCCAACAGTCAAATGCATGTCATGTGTCAGAGATACATGTCTAATTTAATACAGTATAACCTCGAAAATCCTGTATCAGGACTAAGACTAGATTTATAAAAAATCTGGATTTCACAAAGATAATCAAAACTTTCACTGTTTTTAATGGTACCTTTAATCATAATTTAATAACAAAGTTATAATTATGTAAGAAAATGAAAAAATAATATTGAAAGGCTTACTTTCATTGAAATTTACGTTAAAAAATTTTCTATAAACAGTGAATTTTGAAAATTCAATTGCAATTTGCTTTTTTTTTTTAACTATTAATAAAAATGCTTTTCATATTAAATACATGTTAGGAATATCTATTTCAGAAATACAGACTTGTTTTTCTAACTTGCATAATGTTATGACAAAATCAAATTTTATATGCTGTTTTATGTTATTGGGCAAATGTATCTGACTGATAGACGATACTAAATAAATGAACTAAAACTGCATAGCACTGCATTCCAAACACATAGGAAACCTGGTAGCAGAAAGTTCCTGACGGGTGACATGCGTCGCAGATTTTTTTTCCAACTTTATATTATGTTTAGTTCTTTATTATTTATTACTAAAACTTAAGATTATTATTAATAAAAATTAGTAAAATGCTTAAAAACATTAAAAGTAAATTTTCTGCTATTGGGATAGGAAAGATAGATGCTAGGTATGAAGTTTACTAATATGAAAATAGATTTTTTTTTTCCACATATGTATCTGTAAGGTCACACTGGCCCAATACAGTGTTAATTACTAAACACACACACACACACAACAAAAAATGAAATTCCATGACAAAATCAAAACTTAAATATATTTAAGATTAATATGTAAATTTATACCTTTCTTGCTGATAATACACCTCTTCAGGATTATCACGTGTCTCTTTGATAGTCCTCTTTGTTGGTACTTCTTTTGGGCTGGTGTTAAATTTAACCTCATTGTTGCCATAACCTCCATTCAACCATAGCAGCTTGAGTGATAGGATCAAAGTATTGTTCCTAAAATGAAAATGTGCAAAAACAATGTTATCGATTTAAAACGTTTAAATGATTTTAACTTAAAATTTCAAAACAGACGTAACGATGAGTTCATACGAAAGTGCCTGAAACATACAAAAAACGGAAATTCATTTCCCTGCAATTTACCCAAGCAATAAATTGGGTTGGGTTGATTTTTGACGGCAAAACTCTTGAGTTTTGTGCAATCGAACAGTAAAATTTGCGATATCTTTTTGTGACTAATTAACAAAATTCACTATTCGCCGCGACCTTTTGACGAAATTTGTAATATTCTTCACCAAATAAGTTTATCGATATTCCCGATTATTTTTTGCGCAATCTTTTGACGAAATTCGCAATTTCTTTCTGAACTCTTTATGAAAATAGCAATTTTATTCAACAACCAATTGAAGATAATTACCATTTGTTTCTGAGATATATGACAAAATATCTGGTATTTTTCCATGATCATTTGAAGAAATTCTCAATTTTTTTCCGCGACCGATTCATGAATTGATTTAGGGAAATTCGCCAAAGTGTTGCAGAAAAAAACAAATTTTGCCAAAGAGGTACAGAAAAAATTTTTGCCAAAGGGGTACAGAAAAAAATTTTGCCAAAGGGTTGCAGAAACAAAAAAATTTTGCCAAAGGGTTGCAGAAAAAAAAAATTTGCCAAAGGGTTGCAGAAAAAAACGAATTTTGCAACAGGGTTGCAGAAAAAAACTAATTTTGCCAAAGGGTTGCAGAAAAAACAAATTTTACCAAAGGGTTGAAGAAAATTTTGTCAAAGGATAGCAGAAAAAAACACAAATTTTGCCAAAGGGTTGCAGAGAAAAAACACAAATTTTGCCAAAGGGTTGCAGACACAGTTGTATAATATAGACGCACGCGCAGAACATTTTCCAAAAATTCGGAACCTTGCAGAAAAATTTGTAGAAAAAAACTTATTTTTCTAACTTTTTTTTTTTTTTTAATACCAAAAAATTAAAAATATTCTCTATATTATAATTTCGTCAAAGAATCGTTAAAAAAAAAAAAAAAAAAAAAAAAAAAAAAAAAAAAAAAAGAATTTCTTAAAAGCATAGCGGAAAAAGCCCGAATTTGTCAAAGGATCGTGAAAAAAAAATCCCACAAATTTCGTCAAAAAATCACAGAAAAAACTTATTTCATCAATGGATTATGGGAAAAATATGAATATCGCTAAAGGCTGAGAAAAAAGCACGTATTTCGTCAAAAAATCGCAGGAAAAATGCGAATTTCGTAAAAATATCGCAGAAAAAACGTTAATTTCGTCCAAGGATCGCGAAAAAAAGCTAATTTCGTCAAAGAATCTTAGAAAAATGCAAATTTTGGCAAAAGGGCTCAGGAAAAAAAAATTTCTTAAAAGCATAGCGGAAAAGCCTTAAATTTTGCCAAAAGATTCTGAAAAAATGCAAATTTCGTAAAAGAATTGTGTAAAAAACTACTTTCTTCAAAAAATCGAGAATTTCGTCAAAAGTGTTGTGAAAAAAGCAAGAATTTTGTTAAAAATGCATGAAAAAATATGAAATTCGTCAAAAGATCGTAGGAAAATGCAAATTTCGTCAAAAGATTGGGAAAAAACTGATTTCGTGAAAGAATCGAAGAAAAATGTGAATTTCATCAAAGAATCGAGAAAAAAAGAGAATTTCATCAAATGATCACAGAAAAAACGAGAATTTCGTCAAAGACAAAAGGAAAAAACATGATTTTTGTCAAAGGGGCGCGGTAAAAACTCACCAGTCTCTTTAATGATGATACCTATGAATGGATACCTCTTCCTAGAAAAGGTGATTTAGTTGTTTCAGTAGCAATGTCACATTATTTCTGCCCTTCTTATGCATTTTTAGCTGGGTTTTTTTTTTTTTTACCAAAATAATTATTCTTTGATTAATACTAATTATTTTTAATTTAAATGGTAATTATTTTAAAAATACTCTTTTTAATTCATATTGTTAAAATAACATAACACGGTATTTTACGTTAATAAACATTAAATTAATGTGCAGATAGTTTTTGACCCAATATTTATGCATACAGAAAGTTTTTGGTTTTATACAAGTCTGGTTGCAGAAAAAACAAACTTTGCCAAAGGGTTGCAGAAAAAACGGAAGTCTCTTTAGAAAACAACATATACACAAATATCTACGTTTATTATAACAGGGATAAACTTAAAAAAATATACCAAACTAACTTTTGAAAATTTGGGTTTAACCCGAACCCAACTTGCAGGAATTCACACTCAGCCTCAAATCGACCTGAACCGATTTTTCTTCCAATTTTTCCACTTTTACTGTTTGATTTTAAAATGTTAATTCATAGAGGAAACCATTAAATTTAAAATTTCATTATTAATAAAAAGTCTTATTATCCTTTAAATAAACTCAAAGCAAGTTTTTTTTCCAATATGAAATTTACTTATAAAGAGCTTATTTATCAAAATGTAATTGTTTTATTAAATATTATGTAAAGTTGTTTAAAAAAATAACATTTTAATACCTTAAACCTTGAAATAAAAAGTATTCGGCCAAACAGTTACTATTCGGCTAGCTGAATATTCAGTATTCAGCCAAAATCACTATTCAGAGCATTACTAAATCTGACTTGCTACTTTGAACAACATAATCTTCAATTTTAATTTTTAGCTTAATTGTTTACATATCAAATACCTACATATGTGAATTATGAATCACTGCAGGATTAGTATTAGTTTTTGCCACTTACTGAAAGAAACTAGTTTCTGCCCTGATGATATGAAAAAGTAAAATGTTTTAAAATTTTACTGTTGTATGATATATTTCTCAAATCATTTTCATTTATTAATTTTTTTTAGAATATGAAATTATGGCTAAATTGATAAGCTGGGGAGGGAGGGGGGGGGAGTGATTGTGGCTTCATCATGAAAAAATACCAAAAATTTTAGCGAAGACAGTGTTGACTAGGGATGCATTGAATAGTGATTTTGGCCGAATACCGAATATTCGGCCTAGAGGTGAACCGAATACCGAATATTCTGCCAACCGAATACCGAATATTCGGCCAGCCGAATAGTAACTGCTAGGCCGAATACCGAATATTCGGCCTGCCGAATAGTAACTATTCGGCCGAATACCGAATATTCGGCTTGTCAAATACTTTTATATTTCAAAGTTTAAAGGCATTAAAATATTAAATTTTAAAACAATTTTACATACTATTCAATACAGAAACTTACATTTTAATAAACAAGAGTTACAATTACAAGTAAACTTTATACTGAAAAAAATCTGCTTTGAGTTATTTAAGAAGAGGATAGTTATAAAACTTTTTAAATTAGTAAAATTTTAAATTTCGTGGCTTCTTCTGAGAATTAATACAGATAAATAAAATTTTCTTAAATTCTAAAAGAAACATTTTAAAATCAAAGTTTAATAGTGAAAAAATTGGAAGAAAAATTGTACAGTATCATATATTAGTATTTGTTTGTCAGGAAGAGACTGAAGTAAAAGTAAACAAATATTACAAATCAATTCAAATTTTATATGGTGGCAACTTAGCAAGAATAATTGTTCTACTCCCTTTAATTTAAGCAAGGAACTTTTTTAAATACATCCTAGATAGGTGTCTGGAGTGGACAATCATTTTCAGAGATTCTAAAAATTATTCTTAAAATCTTAGCAAGAAACAGATTATTTGCTAGACAAAATTTAGGAACTTGCATTTGTACATAATTAATTTCTATGAAAATCCTCGTGATTGGTTAATTTTCTTACATAATACTTAAGAAACAGCAAATAAATAATGTAATAACATTCTCTTTTATTTAAATATGATTCTGTTTCTAATTATTCTGAATATCTTTGTAAGTTGATTGTTAAATGTAGAAGTTGTATAAAGTTTTTAAAAATATGTTTAAAAAATTTTCCTTAAGTATTCGGTTTGGCCGAATATTGAAATATTCGGCCAAACCGAATATTCGGTAACATGGCCGAATACCGAATAGATACCGAATATTCGGTGCATCCCTAATGTTGAATAGAATAAAAGGACTGTTTTTACTGCAAAAACTTTATGTCGTCCCCCCCCCCGAGATCCTTGACAAAATTCATATTTTTTTTCATGATTCTGTACTGAAATTTTTTAAAGTTCTCTGGCGATATTTGCATTTTAATAAAATTAGTGCTTTTTAACTTTTGACAAAATCTGTATTTTTTTTCCTGCCCCGTTAGGTGAAGATACTTGCGAGTTAAGGATATTCATATTTTTATGGGAAGGTTTTTTTTGCTAATCTTATTTGCATTTCGACATTTTGAATTTTTTTTTGGTGGTGGTGGTGGCGCATTGTATATCTGAGCTTGATCCTCACGGCACCTGTTTACTTTTTCGATTTTGATTGCAGAATTTTTATTTTTTTGAGAAATTACTTTTACCTTTCAGAATCTGTTCTAAAAGGGAAAGTATTGTCTAAAAAATAAAATAAAATTCTGCAATCAAAGATAAAAGTAAACAACAAGGGGCACTGTGAAGATCAACTATACAATGCCGCAAACAAATTGCAAAATGCAAATGAGATATTAGAGAAAAACCTATACCTATTTTACCCCGTGCTTCAGAGTAAAATGGATATATGCTGGTTATAGTTGAATTACAATATAATTAATGTGTAAACCATTTAAGAGTTTTGTACTTCCATCCTCTCAATCATATATGTAAACTGGGGTGAGGTAGGAAGACAAAAACCTGCTCCTTTCAGTTTGTTTACATTTTTTTCTTTACAAATAAAAACACTTATGAAACTAATAGAAATAAGATGAAAGTACAGACAAATCCTATCCTAGCCCCCTCCCCACCCACCCAAAACTGCTCCCAATTTTCACAACATCAGTTTACGTCCATGCTCTGAATCATGTTCCTAATAGTGTTTCATTTTAAAAGTTTTTTTTTTTTTTTTTAATTTAATGCAGTTCAAAAGCAGATAGATATCAGCATAAGTATCTGTAGGAAAAATGAGAAATTAATTAAAAAATATTTTAAATCAAAAGCAATTTATAAAGTTAACTAGCTATAAGTGAATGAAAATTTATATACAAAATGTATAGAGCAATGACCGGTGCAGCTTGGTTGAGAGACTTCCTAACAATTCAGGATGCCTGCACATCAGCAATGTCGTCTTTCTCAGGGAAGACATAAAATATTCCGGCAGATTACTTTGTTGCAAACTTTACAGTGTATTTATCTTCATCAGGGATATCAATAATAAGAACTGTAAATTCTTGAACAAACTTCTTTACACCGAATTTCACAAGGACCCAGCCACCAATCATTGGATTCACTACAGCAAGAACCTTTGGTTTAACTTCCATGGGTTGCTTCGATTCTTTTTACTATTTGTCCTCTTTTAATCCACCCAATTTAATAATTTAATATAGTTAGAACATGTGTTTTAATTTAATTTATGGCTGAAAATATGATACTTTAACGTGATTTTTGAGAAATTGTCAATTAACAGCGATTTTTAACGTTACTTACATTCCAACATGCAGCGCAGATAACAGATGTTCGCGACTAATTTATAGCATAATTTCACATTTAAGCATAGGATCAATAACAATTTGCTCTCAAAGGTTTTTCAATTTTGATCCATCTTCATACATTCATATCTTGACAAACTCTCATAAAAAAGATGGGCTATAATACCTATTTTACCCTATGTGACAAGAAATCAAGGTTGGGTTTAAGCCGTCAAAAACCAGTTTTTGACGTGACATAGGTTTAAACTGCATTTTAAGCATCAAAAACACCAATATTTAAATATGCTCAGAACAACAAAAAAAAATTGTTAGTATAGCTAGATACAGCACCGCTTTTATTTAATGATAGACACTTTAGTTTTAGTATTTTTTTTACTGATCAAATATTAAATTATAATTTTTTTCTTTGTTTATGACTAAATTGCCAAATTTTTTATGTGGATTTTTAGCATACTTGGTTGCTTTTCTTATTTAATAAATATGTATATAGAGATAGACAAACTTTTTGTAATAATAAAGCATTTAACAAATGAAATCAAACAAGATTTTACAAAAATAGATTATATATCAGGGGTTGATCCAGGCGAAATTTGGGGCCTATTTAGGGCCCCTTTACAAAAATCTATTTAATAAAATAGGGCCTCTTCAGAAAAATAAATTTAATAAAATGAGTATCTTCATAAAAATGAACTTAATAAAACAGGCCCCTTCGCAAAATTCCTTTTAATAAAATAGGCTCTTTTGTAACATTCTTTTTCATAAAAAGTGTTTTAAAAATGTGTAATTTGTAAATAAGATCAGGTCACGAAAAACAAAAACTGTAGCAAGGGGATTTAAAGAATATTTTTATTCATAAATTCTTGGTTCGAATTTGATTCACTGGATTTCAACTTTCATTGCAAAATGTTATTTTTCACAAAAATATTATAAAATTCACAAAATTAACTTACTTTTCACAAAATGGGCCCCAAGAATAAAAACCAGCACCGACCCCTGTATATATACAGTCTTTAACAGAAATATTTTCTTTGCAGCATAAATATTTTTTTTGGAGGGGGGGAGGGGGGGGAGAAAAAAGATACAGAAAAACAACAATAAAAATGATTTTATCATGTGTGCAAGAAGTCCATCCAAGCCAAGACTGAAAACTTTTCCGAATATTAGGTATAACCTACTGTCGATGGGCTAGGCAATCTCAATGTCTTGATTTATGGCTGAAAATGGATTTTTTACAATAAAAAAGAGCAATTAAATTTTTTTGCTAGTAAAATTGCTATTATTTCAATATAAAATATAATTTACAACTAGCCAAAAATCTTTCCGAGACTGAAGGTCTTGCACCCATGTTTATAATTGTGAAAAGAATTTAGTGATTGGTTATACCAAAATTATCTTATTTTTTATTTAAATCTTTTGAAATGAGGGACAAATGAATAATTCACCATACCAGTAAGAAAAGAAAAAAAATAGTATGCTGCTAGTTTGTTTTTACAAAGTTTAAATATTGCCAGATATGTGACCATTTCATTCACACTTTTAATTTTTCAAAAAATTTTGTGTGGTAAAATAATAATAAAAAATATACTCATTTTACCCCGGCTACCCCTATTGTCAGGAAGGTAAATTGGAAAATATAGCTCTCGGAAAATTGAAAGGGAATTGCTGAAAAGTGATGGTGAATGGATTCAGTAGAACACTGTTTATGTAATTATTTGAATTCTTTTACACAAATAGTATTGTATAGAAATAAACTATTGTACTTCTAAGGAATAAAATTGACTTTTGAAAATATAATTAGATTGAAAAAAATGTATAACTGAATACCAACCTTGAATTAAAATTCTGTATTTGGAGAAAGAAACAATTCTCTGGAAAATTTTAGGGAGGAATTCTAGTAATTTTTCACAAAATTATTTACTACAAATTATAAAACGTATTTTTGTTTGATATGATTTATCTGAAAAATTATTTTTACAAAATACTTAGAACTGTTATATCTGACAAAAACTTTCGTCACACGAAAAAGTAAACTTTTATTATTTTCACCTCCCCCGACCCTTGCTTTAACATGACGCTATGATCAGCTTATTTATTTATTTCTCAACAAAGTAATAAACAGGACATTTTAAACGAAAATAAATAAGTAAAAAATAAAAAGGCAGAATAATTTTAAAATATAGAAGCATTTCTAAAATTAGCTGTCTGCAGCGTGACGGAGAATGTGTTACAACGTGCATTAAAAATTATAAATTTAAATCATTACATGCAATTCCACTAAAAAGTAAGGATAAATTAAATGCTTTTATAAAACTTACCGAATAAAACAGACACATCCTTTCGTTCCTTCATTAAGAAAACTTCTTGAATGTTTACATATTTATCTACACATCAGCGTCCATCTTGAAGCAGGCCAGCGACACGATAAGACGAGACGAACGAACCTGAGAACGACTCGCAAAAGAGCGGCAGGAAACGAGCTTGCTAATCAAGTTGAGCTGTTTTGCGGTCGCTCTCGTTGAGTAAAATAGAAGAATAAGAGCTTAAATCAAGTTGAGTGAAGCGTTTAAAAATCAACTCATTCACGATCCAATAAATTAGTGCTCATTCTTGAGTAGGCAAATCCACTCATTCGTTTTAAGAGAGTAATAAAAATCAACTGTAACTTTCCTTTTCAACTGTCTCAAACTTAAAAATAATTAATAAAATTTTATTATTTTTTTTAAATATCGTAAAAATATATTAGTTTTTTATTATCAAAAAAAAAAAGATAGAAAGAAAAATATTACAGCGAGTTGTTTAAAAATATGTGCTACAGATAGCGCTATAGTTTTATCGGTTTAAAAACGAATGTAACACCAAAGTGTCAATCCATTTCAAATCACCAAGGTGGTGTCGCTCGATATTTTTAATCTTCCTAATCTTTTAACCAAGTTTTCTTCATACTTTTCTGAGTTTTAAAACATTATTAAAATTTTTTCGATCATATAGTTTTTTGGCGGTGGCAATTTTTAACAAGCTATACAGCCATTTTTGGGCGAAAGACGTGTTTTACGGAAAATGCTGTAACTGCTTCATTTTTATACCTATCAAGATGAATGAAAAACCAAAATGTTCCGCATAAAATTGTCGACATTTTCTGTAGTTAAAAAATTTTCATTTGACTTAAGGATGTAGGTCAAAAACATATTTAAAAACTACAGAAATAAAAGGTCAAACACCACACTTTTCTGCCATTATTTTTTTATGAAGGAGATCAGACTCACCTTAAATACTTTTTTCTGACACAGATCTCTTATAGGACTACTTCTTTTTAGAAAGTTCAATCCTGAAAATCTTTTCCTTTTTTTTTTTTTTTTTTTTTTTTTTGCACAGCTCATCAAAAACTGCGTTAAGTCTGATTTTGGCAATTTTCGCTAATTAACACGCTAAGCGTCACGTCACTCACCAATGACTGACACTGAACTTTCCATTTAGAACGCGTCATTCCACGATGATTGACGGTCTAAAATATGATATGAAACTAAATATATATATCTTATACTATAATGCGAGCAAAAATTGTGTGTGTATGTGCGTGTGTGCGTGTGTGTATGTAAATTTTATCTTAAAAACGGCTCTAACGATTTTGACGAAATTTTGTATTTTACCATTTTCGGGCACGATAAGACCATTGCGCTAGGTCACGTGTTCGAGAAAATTCGATTAGTGGGTCATTTTGGGTCATAATGGGTGAAGGTAAAGCTAATTATATCTAAAAAACGGCTCTATCGATTTTGACTAAATTTCATATCCAACCGTTTTTTGACACGGGAAAACTATTGGGCTAGGTCACATGTTCGAGAAATTTCGATTAGTGGGTCATTTTTGGGTCACTATGGGTCAAGCCAATTTTATCTAAAAAACGGCTCTAACGATTTTGACTAAATTTCGTATTTTGTCGTTTTCGATTACGAGAAGACCAATGGGATAAGTCACATATTAGAGAAAATTCGATTAGTGGGTCATTTTTGGGTCACTGTGGGTCAAGCAAAGTTTTAGAAAACGGCTCTAACGATTTTGACGAAATTTTGTATTCTGTCGTTTTCGGGAGCGAGAATACCATTGGGCTTGATCGCATATTCAAGAAATTTCTATTAGTGGGTCAATTTGGGTCACAATGGGTCAGGATCAAGCTAATTGAATCTAAAAAAAGGCCCAAAACATTTTGACAAAATTCTGTAATATACCGTTTCCGGGCATGAGATGACCACTAGGCTAAGTCACATGTTCGAGGAATAGTCAATTAGTGGGTCACTTTTGTGTCACTGTGGGTCAAGCTAATTTTATTTATAAAATGAGTTTAGCGATTTTGACTAAATTTTGAATTCTATCGTTTTCGAGTTCGAGAAGAGCATTGGTTAGGTCGTGTGTTCGAAAAATTTCGTTTAGGGAATCTCTATGGCTTAGGATCATGCCAATTTTTTCTAAACAGCAAGAATTATACAGTGAGAATGAAATATCGAATTGACCACAAGGTTAATTTTGACCGAGTTTAGCTCGGTCATGCCCACTAGTATTATTTTAAGAAATTACTGAAAATGTATTTAAAATTTTACTTACTTTTATTTATTACAGGATTATACTTTCTTAAAAACTTCTTAAAACATAGTGAATTTTTCAGCTTCAGTTTCAGTCACCGTGGCATTCAAAGTGTTAATATCTCAAAAGGGACTGAATAAAAAATTCTGAAAATTTAGGATAATAAACATCTTTGTAATGTAAAGTTAAATCGTAAATTTTATGACTGCGACTCAACTGGTTTTTGAATAACAGTTCACTAAAAATGAACCAAAAATTCCGCCCCCTTTCCTTTTTCATTTCTTCCAGATACATAGCATTACAAATACTTTTATGACGATAAAGACAAATTTTCCCTTGGTGATTTCAAATGGAGTGACCCTATGACCCAACAATACTAGGGTTTTTATTTTGAGATGGAGGTAGGATGGTGTGGGGAAAGTAAATTGTAAAATAAACTCTCAATACAATTTAATATACAATTAAATTATTTGTGTTTTATTAAATATTCAACAAAACGTCAAAATAAATAAATAAATAAATAAATTTAAAAAATGGGAATTTTACTAATATGAACGAAAGGTGTATTTTCAAAAATTAAAATTAGGCAAATATGATACTGGGCAAGTGTTAATGTGAGGGGTAGGGCACCTTTTGAAAACTTTCTTGAAGGTATGCTGCTTTTGATTTTATTGTGGACAGCTGAGGAGCTCCTGATACGGTTTTATTCTGACTTATATTTTTGAAGTTAGTCTAATTACTCGTTAAGAAGCTACTTCTCTCAAACGAAAACACCAGTTCCCTAATAAGATTTTATAAAATATCTCGTTTGCATACGCCCCGCCCCTTGCCTTACACCTTGCCAAGTATCATATTTGCCCTTTTGATTTTTGAAAATACACCTTTTATTCAAATTAGCGAAATTCACATTTTTTTCTATAAGCATTCTCCTTCTTCTTTTAACGTTCTGGTGAATATTTACTGTAACAGAATTAATTTAATTGCATGTCAAATAGGGGCGAGAATTAAGAGCTTATTTTACGACTTTCCCCTTCGCCCCCAAAATGTATTTATTTTACCTATGAATCATAATGTATTTTTATTTAGAATGTTCCGTAACTTTTTTTAGAATATTTGAACATTCCTTAATTTTATATTTACTAAGCAATAATGCGTAAAATTTGTCTTTATCGTCATTTTGAACGTACGTAAGCAGAAAGTACCTGTAATGCTATGTATCTGGAAGTAAAGGAAAAGGAAAGGAGGCGGAGTTTTTAGTGAACTGTTATTCAAAAACCAGTTAAGTCTCAATAAAAACCAGTGAACCCTCTCGCTGCGCAGCCCGAGATATGCTCGGGCATACATTTTCCCGTCAAATTAAAACTATTTGGTCGTTCTCACCAGCTATTTTTTAGCGAAAACTTTGTCTGATTTAATCAGGACATTTTCCCCAATGACGATAGTCAAAAATTTCTCCTTTAAAGAACCGGTGATAAAGATTAAAAATTCTGTAAAAGACGCTCATCGCGAAGAATTACTTACGCAGCGAGAGGGTTAGGTCTCATAAAATTTACAATTTAACTTTACATTACAAAGATGTTTATTATACTAAATTTTCAGAATTTTTTACTCAGTCCCTTTTAAGATATAGTGAAAATTGCCAAAATCAGACATAACGAAGTTTTTGATGAGCTGTGGGAAAAAAAAAAAAAAAAAAAAAAAAAAGGTTTTCAGGATTGAACTTTGTAAAAAAGAAGTAGTCCTGTAAGAGATCTTTGTCAGAAAAAAAACATTTATGGTGAGTCTGATCTTCTTCATAAAAAATAATGGCAGCGAAATCTGGTGTTTGACCTTTTATTTCTCCGGTTTTTAAACATGTTTTTGATCTACATCCTTAAGTCAAATGAAAATTTCATAAGTAAATAAAAAGTAGACAATTTTATGCGGAACATTTTAATTTTCATTCATCTGGTGGCATTCATCTTGATAGGTATAAAATAAAGCAGTTACAACATTTTCCGTAAAACACGTTTTTCACACAAAAATAGCTGTGATACAATTGCCACTGCCAAAAAACTGTATGCTCAAAAAAAATTTTAATCATGTTTTTAAATTCAGAAAACTATGAAAATAGAAACTTGATTAAAAGTTTAGGAAAATTAAAAATGTCGAGCGACACCACCTTGGTGAGTTGAAATGGTTTGACCCCGAAACTATTTTTCGGTATATTCGGAATAAATTGGATATATTTTCATCGTAGAACCACATTTAGCTAATATAGGAGTTTCATTGAAAATAATATGACTGTAAGACAAATATACATTGTGTCCACGTATAACCTGACCGACCTTTATTTTCGCAACCGTTAGTCCTAGATGCATACTTCCAATTACAAAAATGGTCACAATAAGGTGCAGGATTAAGATAAAAAATGTTTGAAGCGAAAAAACAATTTAGTGAAGAATTACAGAATCTAAATTTGTATACGGTCCCCCGGTCCTATAACTTATATTTAGTAAAATTTCCCTGTTACGCTGACAAGTAAGGCAAAAAAAGTCCCGTTATTCTACGCTTAAAATTGACCGAGTAATAGCTGTTTAAAGTTGGAGTATATTTTTTGCTACATATTAGGGGTCATTCACAAATTTAGTAGAAATATAATTTCGTCAGATATATTAAAGAAATGGTTGAGAGTAAAATTAGCATTACAATATAAATTTGAAATATTTAATCATTCTGACATATTACTGCAAAATGTACAATTTATATGGAACATTATAAGAGGATAAAAATAACAGATTTTTTGTTAAATAATAGGATGAAAAACAACAGCCTTAATTCTTTACAAAATGATACATACAGTGGAGTCTCTCTATAACGAAACTCCATACATCGAATTTCTCTATATAACGAATTTTTAGTAGGAACGGTTCCCTTTTCCCATGATCTTATTAAAAACAGTCTCAATATAGCGAAATATCTATCTCCATATAACGAATTTTTCCATAAAATGCTCTTTATTTATTCAGTTTTAAAAAATCTTCCAAATCCCATGTAATCAATTTTCCATCACTGATCCCTGATTTATCGTTCAGTGCTGAGATTTTTATCTTACTTTTCTACCTTGAATCTCTTTTTCTTTATGTCCAACGAATCCATTTCCCAACCCCCTCCCACACCTTCCAACCTCCTTCTTAAAACAGTGTCAACTGGATTGTTACACATATAAGAGCGGGATAGGAGAGGTAATTGAAATTTAAGGCGAAAGAGATCGAAGATCATTCAGAAGGTTAGATTAGAAAAATAAACTTTCTTTTAATCAAGCACAATAAGTCAATATTCGTAATATTCACTGCCAGAAAGCACCTGAAATCCACTGGCATGACCCGTGACTTGGTGCGCTCCACGGAAAAGCGGGTGGGAAAGAGGGCGCAAGCACGCTATTGGTCGAATGGAAAATTCTCCCTGGACAGCTGCAGCCGCGAGAGCAGATTACTGTCACTAATTAGAACACGTTTTCATCTATCCAAACTAAAGCTCTCAACCCTTTACAGTTAGAGTAGATGTCTGTTGTTTCTGGCTTTCTTTAGTGTGAAAGATTCACAATACTTAATCTGTTTGAGTGCGTTTTTTTACTGCTTTTGCAAAAAATGTCTCCTAGGAACTGCATAACTCTCTGTGATACAGTGAAGATTTTGAAAGAAATCGATAAGGGAATGAAAAAAAAGATGTTTAAAAAGTTTGTTGATTCCGGCAAGCACTCTGTCAACAATCATAAAAAATAGAGAGTCAATCATCGAGCAGAATTCGGATCTTGGTTCGGCACAAAAAAGAAAGAGGACGTGTGAATCCGAGGACTTAGACGAAACAATGTTTAAGCGGATTAAAGGTATAAGGGACTAGAATCTAGCACTTTCGGGACCAATTATTTTAGAAAAGGCTCAAGAATATACTTCATCTCTTGGGCACTCTGACTTCCAAGCCAGCATTGGTTGGCTACAAAAGTTCAAGGAGAGACATGGGTTATTCAAGAAAACTATCTGCGGTGAATGTGCGGATGCTCCGGTGACAGCAGGTGAGAACTGAAGTCTTAAAGTAGCAGAAATTCCAGAAGAATTCGCTCCTGAGAACATTTTCAATGCTGACGAAACGCTAAGTGTCTCCAAAACAAGACTCTGACGCATAAAGAAGATAAATGTTTTGGCGGCAAACAAAGTATTCACTAGATTAATTTTAACACAATTATGACCATATGACCATATATATTTAACACAAACCTGGTTAATTCTGTTCAGCTGAACCAGGTTTCAGACCTGGTTTAGCTGGGTGAAAAAGTTCGACCAGAATCGTCCGAGATAGCTCAGATGGCAGATCACTGGCGGCTTCAGCCAGGAGGTCCCGGGTTCGAATCCTGGTCCGGACATTTTTCGCCCAGTTGGAAATTTACATCATATAAACAAAGTATTATTTACACTAGATTAATATTAACACAATTATTCTAATTGGTAAACAAATCATATTAGATGTAAATTTCCAACTGGGCGAAAAATGTCCGGACCATTATTCGAACCCGGGACCTCCTGGCTGAAGCCGCCAGTGCTCTGCCATCTGAGCTATCCCGGACGATTCTGGTCGAACTTTTTCACCCAGCTAACCTTGATGATTACAGCATCTGGTCTGAAACCTGGTTCAGCTCAACTGAATAAATCTCAGGTAATGGAACTCCAGAAATCGCTGGATACGAAATTACACTAGATTAATATTAACACAATTATTCTAATTGGTAAACAAATCATATTAGATGTTAATTTCCAACTGGGCGAAAAATGTCCGGACCAGGATTCGAACCCGGGACCTCCTGGCTGAAGCCGCCAGTGCTCTGCCATCTGAGCTATAATTGTGTTAATATTAATCTAGTGTAATTTCGTATCCAGCGATTTCTGGAGTTCCATTACCTGAAATTTATTCTATTGAGCTGAACCAGGTTTCAGACCAGATGCTGTAATCATCAAGGTTAGCTGGATGAAAAAGTTCGACCAGAATCGTCCGGGATAGCTCAGATGGCAGAGCACTGGTGGCTTCAGCCAGGAGGTCCCGGGTTCAAATCCTGATCCGGACATTTTTCGCCCAGTTGGAAATTTACATCTAAAGTATTATTTATTCGGCTGTGTGCTAACTGACAGGGAAAAAAAATTAAAGATGCTAGTAATTTTGAAAAGTAAATATCCTATGTTTTAAAGGCGTGAAGTCCTTAGAAGTAAGTAAGTAAGTAAGTAAGCACCCACCCTGGGAACCCGCTTTTGGCTTATGGTTAGGTGTAACCCCCAAGCCCAGAGCAGGGAAAAGTTTTACTACCTGCGGAAACAAGCCCAGAATCCTGGATGACCAGTGAAATTTTTGACAAATGGTTAAAAGCACTTGACAATCAAATGAGAAAGCAACGCCGAAAATTTGATTTGCTTATTGATAATTGTCCAGCTCACTCAAAAAACTGTGGAGAAAAACTGCAAAATGTTGAAGTTATTTTCTTACCACCCAATTGCACAGCAAAACTGCAGCCCATGGACTTGGGAATAATAAAAAAATCTAAATGTGTATTATAAGAAAAGAATTCTCGAATAACTGATCATAGCTACTGAAAACAATGATTCCTCCAAAGACAACATTAGTCTTAGAAAGTGTATTGCGGAAATTTATAAAGCTTGAAGATTTGATGTAACTGAAAAAACAATTTACAATTGCTTCAAAGAGGCCGGCTGGAGGATAACGTGGATTCTGAGGACGAATAAGATGTGACTTTAGCAGAAAAGAAATGGAAATTAATTAAGGAACGCGGAAATGTCGAAGAAAATGTTACTCTCTCTGATTTTTTGGGAGTGGATGACAGTCTCACTATTGCGCAGTATCCTACTGATAGTGATATTTTTTTAGTAGCGATATCAACAATGATGGCGAGAGTGACAATGAGCATGAAAACGCAAACGTACAACAAGAGAAAAATCCATCACGCAGTGAAATGATGATTTCATTTGATCTTATAAGGAGAGGACTTCAAATGGAGGAAAATGTTCCCGATACAATTTTTCATTCTTCGCTAAAGTGTGAACATTTTTTTCGAAAGTGTAACAATTTTGAAATCAAAACAGCGAAAAATTACAGATTTCTTCGTCTAAAATTAATGAAAGTTTCCCTTATGTGATATTTATTATACTTTCAAATAAATGTTTGTTCTCTTTTTTGAAACTGTTTATATAATTTAGAAATACAATATTAGGTTAAGATTTATAGTTAAACATTTCAAATGTTTAACCCCTTAACGCTCGAATTAAATTACGGTTGAATAATTCAAATTGCTTATTGGCACCACTTTTATGAAAAAGAAATATTCACCTTATTTAATGACAGTAAAAACGATACAAAAATATATCCAATTTCACTATTTTATAAAACTGGTGGGAATCAAACAATTTGAGTAAAAGACACAGCCCGAGAATATCTCGGGAGCGAGAATTAAGGTGTTAATTAAACACCTCAAAAGTAATTTTTGTTCAAAATTTACACATTAAATAAGAATTTTTACGCATTCTTTATATAACGAATTTCTCTATATAACGAATTTTTAACTGGAACGATGGATTTCGTTATATAGAGACTCGACTGTATTTTAAAATGCTATTAGATTACACTGTCTTTCAAATTTTGGGTTGTGGCATGTTTTTTAGCTTTTGAAAATTGATACTTATTAAATAATTTTTTAGCACTGAATCCGAAAATGACTTTCATTTTAAACTATCACGTCAGGAATTTTATCAAATCGCAAATTTCAAAGTTAAAAAGTTAAAGTTAAAATTGATCCCCCTCCCCCCCCCCCAACCTCATCGGACCCCTGAGCTGTTTAGCTGTAAGGAAACCAGTATAAGCCAAAAAATTGAATAAATTATTGAATTAAATAAAATTAAACTGAATAAAAAAGTCTTACATCTATTTTATAGTATCAGATTTTTCCCTATTTTTTAACCTTGAAATTTACGATTTGCGAAAAGTCCTGACATGATGGTTAAAAGCGAAGGTAATTTTTTTATTCAGCGTTAAAAAATACATGAAACGTAATTATAAAAGTTAAAAAACACAACCATCGCAGGTTTATGTTATCTAATCTAAAACTCTTTCTTAAACTTGTTGACGGTAATCTATGCGAATTTTTTTTTGTGTTATCCTCTAATATAAGTATGTATAAGATGGTAAGCATCGAAAATCATAATAATATTACATTGTCATCTGATTTAAGTCAGTATGCAAAATTTAACTTCGATCGGACATTTGAACTTGAATTAAATTTGGAGTATAAATTTTAAACTGGAAAGACGATCGTTGCAAGTTAAATAAAACCTTATGAAAATAACATGATTTTTGTTAAAAGAAATCATAGCCTCAAATCCTTACAAAATAAAACATATGTTAAAATACAATTAATTTAACTAATCTAAAATTTAAGTTAACTCAATCGTAATAGTTGTACGATTTCTTTTAAAGCGTAGATACCTTGAAATAAGTTTAAGTGCTTCATATACGACCCCTGAAAGCATGGCTGAAATCATCTATTTTGATATGCAAAAAAGTGTTATAAGTCATGAATTTCAAAGTTTCATAACTCGGTCAATTTTAATGTTAGATGAATGGGACTTTTTTTGTCTTACTAGTTAGTGTTAAAGTAAATTTTTACTAAATATCACTTATAGGACCGGGGGACCGTATAAAAATTTAAATTTCGTATTTTTTTAATAAATGATTTTCTTGACCCAAATCGCTTTAAAAATAATTATTTACCTTATTTAAACCATTTTTGTAATTGGAAGTATGCATCTAGGACCAACGGTTGCGAAAATAAAGGTCGGTCAGGTTATACGTGGACACACTGTATACAACAATTAATTACTTCGCTTTCCAAACAGAAAAACAATTTCTAAACATCATTTACGAAGCGTGTATTGTTTTGAAAACAATACAGAAATATTCCATAAAATTTATGGAAAACTTACTGGATTTATAGTGATTTGTAATCTCAAAATGTCAATTACGGAAATTGTACTATTTTCTTGGAAGAATGAAACTTTTCCGTAAAATTTTACGGAAAAATTTGTATATAGGTACTTCCAGTGCTCCTCAACTCCTTTGCTGAATATCCGCAAATTTAAATTTGTGTGTAACAAAAAAATGTGCTATTATGTGACCTAGGGTAATCGCTATAGTTTTTCTGCAAGGTTTAAATTAGCTTCTACTACCCCTATTTTTTTTATAATTTTAGTTTCAGTAGATTCGGAAATGGACGGGAGGGGGACATATCTTTGCACTGAATTTTGGACGATATCGCTGAAAATATAATACCAAAGATGAAAAGAAATGTATTTTTGAGTTCGGCGTTACGAAAGTTTTCACCCAATAAAAAAAGAAAATATTTTTACTGTCAAGTAACTTAATTAACCCCTCTAAATTTTTCCTAAATATATTTGTGAATGGTTAATAATCTATAAATATGTGAGTTAATAGCATTCATTACTTCATTCAATTTGAACTTTCTACATTCCATACTTTACGAGTAAAATGGCTGTCAGAGACGGACAGACAGACACAGGAGTGATCTTATATTGGTTCCGTATTTACTTTTTAAGTATGGAACGCTAAAAAAGTAATACAACTAGATGAAAACGCCTTTCTTTTCTGAAAGGTGTTTGATACACTTTATACCTTTCTCGTTTTTTAAAACCTGAATTTCAATTCATGAATTACTCCATCAAACTAAACCAAATCGATATTCCCCAATAACACAGAACTTCCTTTAAGGAAATGAAGATGAATTAAAGTTTCATTTTGAAATAGAAATTCGTCTATAATCTTCCTTGGCTACAACTGACACGTTTGATATATACCAAAGTTGAATAGGAAAAAAGAATTTTCTCTTTAACGCGATTTCTATAAGGTGCACTAATGGAATATGCAAATGAGCGAAACTCAATTGTAAAACATTTTTTTTTTTAAGATTATTTTTTGATGAAATCTTTTTCTAAAATAAATTGAATATTTTTGAAACAGCATTTGAATTTAGTACTTTGGTAGTAATAAATTTCTATCAATTCAAATTTCCATCAAGTCCGTAACTTAGTATACCAAATGTATTCATTTATTATAATTCGCATTCGCTTTAGGCTTATACAGTTTACATTAGACGAAAAATACATATTTCCTATGCACAATCTTTTTTTCATTCGTAGGAATACCTTTTGAAAAATAATTTTACTGAGTTTTCTAAAAAAAGGTCAAGAACAAAAGAGAATTTTCTGAAAATACAAACATACTTCTTTGACAAGTTTGTATTGATAAAAAAGATTATTTTAAAAGGAATATTTTAATATTTGTTTAATTAATCATTGGGTATACATATTTATTTTTTGTGTATATGTATTTATTATACTAAGTGGCGCACAATAGAGTATTTGACCCAAAAACTTGGGCAGAAGTGCAAAAAATAAAATTTGCTCAGCAATTAGTGTATTTTTTTAATAGCTGTCTAACTAGTGCATCGATTTATGCCTATTGCAGAAGCATGAGCCATATCTGGCGGCTTCTAGCCTAAATTGAAGAAGAGGTTTCTTTACGAGAAGAATGGCCTTATTGTTACATTTCAACTTTCTTATTATGTTTAATTAGGTTTACATGTACATTTTTTGTGGCCTCGTGTATTTTTGAACTCATTAACATTATTTAAAATATAATTAAAAAAAATAATTATTTTTAAGCCTTTTTAGCTCTAATTTAGATATATTGATTTAGATATATAGATTTTTAAAGATATGACGGTGTTTGCCGAACCATTTTTTAAATATAGTGGTATTGCTTATAGTTTTTAAAGTCCATAAAAAAATCTTCCGCATACAGTTGCCTTTTTAACACTTTCCAACAAGGTTGAAAAGTGTTTATGACTTCGGTTTTTCTTGCCGTCTGTACTCGCTCTAACTCTCGCAAATATACTCGGATTGCCCTGAAATTTTTGGACGTTATGGACGTTTGTCATAGCACGATCCCTATTTCAAATGAAGTTTTTAGCATGTTTAGTTCATCAGCAGGGATAGTCAAAAGTATTCCGTTACTTTACAGCTAATGGAAAAATATCGTTTCAAATGATTTTTAATGATGTTACGCGCATCCAAATATAACAAAAGTTATATGCATTTATGAAGTGCACTAAAATATGCATTATGTAGAATATGCGATGCAAAGAATAATTATTTATTTACAGGGCCACGCAAAAGAATTTTGTTACATAATGATGTGTGTGGGGGGGGGGGGAGATTGTTTGCGGCGTATTTTAATTATGTTAAACTATTTCATATATAATAAATTTTATATACGTCGCTGTTACTGACTTAAGTTATTTCATGTATAATATGAAGTGCATAGCATTTACAGGGCCATACAAAAGATTTCAGATTTTAATGTATCAGAAGTACTGTAAATTAGCGATGATTGCTGGAAATGCATTTTCAATTATGATATGCGCTTTTATATTTCACTATATTTATGCACACTATATGGTGTTTTTAATTGCTATAATTTATATACAGGGCTACACAAAAGAATTCGTAAGGGTTATTGGGTATGAGCACAAATTGCTTAAAGGTGGTTTTTAAATGAGTTATGCATTTTTATGCTGAACTGCATTTAGTTTATTAAGAAATGTTTGTAGAATATAGATAAATGGTATACAGGGTCACACAAAGAATTGGATACATGCCGTCTATGGATGATAATTTCTGGAAATGTTATTTCAGTAGTTTTAGGAGTGTTTTAGTTAGAATTAAATTTTAGATAAATAGTGACGTGTAATAAAGATACTAGGTAAACTACACGGCTGTACAAAAGTATTCAAGTATGTTTTCATCTATTAGTATAAATTGCTGAAAGAGAAATTTCAACCTGTTATGCGTTTTCTTGCTAAACTAAATTTTCCCGTTATATAATATATATATCAACATACAGATCAAATACAGGGCTGTTCAAAAGAATTGTAATACATATTACAATTCTTGCTATGGACGGTAACTGCTGAAATCAATTTTTTAAATGTTTACTTAGTTATCTTATTTAACTAATTTCCCTAAATAACGAAGTTTTGTTAAAGCTTTCATGGAGTGTTGGAAAGTGTTTCATAATCTATGCCGTACGCATGATTTTTCTTTCTTGTTTAATTATTAATTGTTTTGGCAATCTCTTAATAATACTCATAAAACAGCATACCTGTACTGCAACTGAACTTAGGAAACTCAACTTTACTAAATGCAAATGCAATTAATATATGTATATATATATATTAATACATTGGTTTACGTAAATAATTAAAAATTTACATCTACTAAAATTAATCATATTTTATTAAACATTACTTGTAAGTAAAACAACTCTATCAACAATTATTTTCCTCTTATAAACAGTAAAACGTTAAGTAAACTTTGTATTATATATATTTTTTATGTTACTTAAATGCACACTTTTATCTGTAAGAAACATTAATTAAGTGTGTTTACTAAAATGTAAGTCAACAGCAATGATTTTAACTGCAAAACACATGAAAAACAATTCTGGCCATGATTTTGCTTCAAATACTCCACTGTGTGGCGGCTTGTGCTCTATTTCATAAGAATGTAAGCATAGTAGGAGTCAGTAAATTGGAGTCATATTCAAAATTTTTGCTTTAATGCGTATAATACTTGTAAGTACAAATAACAAGATTTGCTCAGCAGTGAAGCAGCTAAAAAAAAAAAATACAAATTACATTTCGTATAAATTATCAGCATCTGATTTACGAATTGTTACAAAAAGCACTGAGAAAATTGGACCCCGTACAATAAGTGATAAATATTGAATAAATACATTAAAAATACGAGGGTAGGCTGATAAGTAATGCACACATACTTGTACAGCGCGAACGAAATGACCTTCAGAAGCGCGACTGATGGCATGTGGAAGTAACATCCCCCCTCTATACACATGTGCAGATTCGACGTCGCTGAATTCATTCAGTGTTTTTTGAGAAGCTGAAGTATGGAGACTTGATCTAGTGATATGTGAACGCGAATTAAAGAGCATGCTGTTATCGAATTTTTAACTGCTGAAAAAGTGACTCACACTGAGATTCATCTTCGTTTAAAGATGACGATGTTGTTGATAAGTCTACTGTAAATCAATTGGCAGTAAAAGTTTGTGATTTCAAACCTAGAAAAAACATAATTGCTGATGAAAAACGCAGCGGATGTCCGATCACTGCCCAGACGTTAAACATCGCAAAATCGTCGACGATTTGATTCAAAATGACTGGCAAATCACTCAAAAGTGTATCACAAACCATACTTGAATATCCAAGGAACATGTCGTCTTCATTATGAAACAACTTGGATACCGTAAAATCGGCAACTGCAGAAGCTCTGCGAAACCTGAAGTTTGAACCGATTCCACACCCTCCTGACTTCCCCGATCTTGGACCTTGCGACTTTTATTTTTTACCTCTACTGAATAGAGACCTCCACGGGTAATCATTACACATCGGAAAATGAGGTGAAGGCAGCTGTGAAGTCCTGGATTCGAGAAAATTCGGAAGAAATTTTCAGTGACGGAATTAAAAAAAAACTTTTTACACGTTGGGTGAAATTTGTTAGCCTTAACGGTGACTAATGTTGAAAAAGAAATATATGATTTTGAAGCTTAAGAATTTTATTTAAATGTACTTTTTGTCCGACCTGGCTATTTGTTTTTATTCGTGTTCTACAAGCATGTGTGCATTTCTTTTCAGCCTATCCTCGTAGCTATAAAAGCATTATGATAGTTTCGATCTGAAAATAAACGCGATCTTTTTCAAATATTTTGAATAATAATGTAGTAGTTTCTCGGATGGATGTCCGGTGATAAGAGAAACGCTCGTTATAACAGAGAGTGTTTAAAAATTTAGAAAGAAAATATAACCTACCAGAAAATATTTTTTATCTGCTTATGAAATGTTGTTTTTATGCTGTTATGAAATGTTGTTGTAGCTGTTACATTATTTTAAAGATCAAATTAACTCAAGGAAATTATATTTATTTTAATTGACACATACATGAAATTACTTAGGAAATATGGTTAAGTTAAACCTTTTTAGGTGCGTTCGTAATTATATAAATACGTAGCACCTATAGTCGTCTTCTGGTCCGTCCACATCTCTGTCAGCATATAACAGCGAAAAAACTACCAACCAAATGATTTGAAATTTAATATATATGATCGTTGCAGATATTTATCGAGTCATTTCAAATTCCATAGAAATCGAATCAAAACTTTAAAATGCTTTCTTCATTCTATTAAATCCTATCATACGTAATTAATTCAATGATATCCCATGACAGGTAATGATTAAAGGTTGTCATGGGGATTATATCCTATTTGAGATGGAGTCATATTATTTCCGTATTACTGAATTTAATATTTGTGTATATTATCGTAATAAATTTGGTATTCATCCATTTTTGAATAGGAGTGCAACAGCTATACGGCACACGAAATAATGAATGATATATCCGAATGAACGATAAAAGAGACATGAGATAACGAGGGCTGTAGTATACACTATATGACCATTAATGACCTGCAACTTTCAGTTTTAGACATTTTGTCGAATATTTAGAAATATACTTGACAGATTCTTCTGGAATTTCAGGATTAAAAAGAACATGTATGGCCTCATATTTAGCAATGTCGATTTGATAAGGGGGGCAATTAGGGGGCCAACAAAAAATCAAAGAAATTTTTTAAATTTTAAATTTTTATTAATTTTCATTTTTTATTGATGCTATAGTTCTTCTTGGATAACCACCAGAACGAGCCTATACCATGATCAAAAGAAGTATCAAAATTGAAGCCTTTTTTCCAAATCTACTCGTTGATAGCCACTAAATACTAACTTTTTTCTGAAAGTCAGTTAATAAAAAATGACAATTTGTGTAAAATCTCTTATCATTCAGCTGCTTTTAGAGAACAACTAAAAATCTGTTCACTCTAACGCCGATATCTTTCTGAATTTTTACGATATTTGACTAGATTTTTTTTTTATAAGTTGCTCCATAGAGCTGACTATTAAATTATGTAAAAGGATCCTTGTTATCGTTAGCGCATGCGCAGATAAAAATTATTTCACAAAACCGCTCATATTTCCTAAAATATTTAATATATTTATATTCCAATTGCACTATATTGTTTCTACTATATTTTGTCAATTTTTGTGAAACCGGCATTAAATTTGGTTGAAAACCCTGCATGTTATGAGCAAAAAACACGCAAGAATTTTTTAATTTTTTAAATAAATCGCTATATCTCTATTAATATACGTGCTATTCTTACACAAAAGAATACAAATATTGCACAATGTCTGTTTATTTATATTTGGCTGTGATAGATCCTTTCGTGAATTTTATTTTACAGGGTGATCCCAAGTATTATTTTTTTCTTTGATTTTTTGTTGCCCCCCTTATCAAATCGACATTGCTAAATATGAGGCCATACCTGTTCTTTTTAATCCTGAAATTCCAGAAGAATCTGTCAAGTATATTTCTAAATATTCGACAAAATGTCTAAAATTGAAAATTGCCGGTCATTAATGGCCATATAGTGTATATTCTAACTTTTCCGTTTATATTTTTATACCTAAACAAACATTTTGGAGAAATTTTATGAAGCTTACTATTTATTTCTTTAAATGATATAAGTATAATTGGTCCTTAGTTAACATTTATATTTCTCCGCAATTTTCTTTTCTCTTTTCAATTTTTATATTCATTTTATTTATCTTAAATCTTATGAAAACGCGAAACCGTTCCAAGGCATACACAAAAATATAACATATTTTATATATTTCGTATTTTGTAACCTAAATCTATAAAATTCTTTTCCGAATGACCATCATATAAAATAAATGCTCATACTTTTCCACTTTTTTTTACTAAAAGAAACTGAATTCGTGAAAAGATAAAGAAAGCAGATCAATGTATTTTGGCATCTTCATGGTAAGCTTTCACAGACGTCGAGGGGAACAAGATGGCAGCTGTTACGTCGATAATTTAATATACGGTGTCCAATATCTCCATCACTGCCGTACTTTAGACAGAAAACTTGCCTAAAAGAGAAATAACAGACACAGTACCTGGGATTCTAAGCAGCTGTTGCTAAAAGATTTTCTGCCGCATAATACTACTGAAAAGTCCCGAAGTTTCTTCCCCGCCTTAGTGTAAATTTCTTTTTCATTTCTACCTTTAGTTTCAATTTTCTTTATATACCTTACATTTAACAATGTAATGAAATTCTTTGAAATTAGTCTAAATTTATGCAGATTAATATTCCAAGTAAATTTAATATTGAAAGATGAATGGTAATAGTATTAAAATTAGTACTTCAAATTTGTCATTTTGCTGTAAATTTGATTGGTATTAGTATTAAAATTAGTACTTCAAATTTGTCATTTTGTTGTAAATTTTATGTCATCTATATATGCCTTTAAAGACATTGATGCATTTTCTGTTTGCTAAATTAACGCATTGTTGTTAGGTCACGAATATATTCGTTTTGCATACTGTTATATATTTTAGTTACCACTATTTTGAATAAAAACATTAGCCTTATATAATCGCAGAATAACTCGATTAGGCGGAAAAAAAACTGTTTCATATTTAATTGTTAAAAGTTCTAAGAACGTTGTCCATTGAAATCTCAATTTGACTTCGATAATGTCAAACTTATGGTTTTAGAATACATTCGTATTTTTAAAATATCCCCATCAGGAAATTAACATTTTTAACTTCCTTCTTCTGTATACTACTTTAAGGAGGTAGGATACCTTTCAGCCATCAAAATTTTCGAAACATTTTTAATGCATATTTTGATTCCGTAATCATATCTGAACAATATGCAAAAAACCGCATTAAAAAATTCCCATTAGTTTACCAATTATGGCAGTTTTATTATGACTGCATATTAAGACTACATATTAAGGATATTAAGCCTGCATATTAAGGATAATTAAACTTTGCGTTGCGTTTATTCAAAACGATGCCTTGTGATACTGCGCGCAGTGTTACTAAAATACTATGCATGGCAATCAAAAGAAATTTTTACCACATATTCATTTCTGTATTATCTACAACTTAAAACCAGAAAAATGTGAAATTTTATTTTTTTTTCTGTTTTTTTTTACTTTCAAATATTTTTCAAAAAGTGAATTTTTTTAATTTTTGTTAATTTTTTAATTTAATCAATATTTTTTACAAATATCCTGGTTTTAGCATAAAAGTAACTCTAATATGTATCTATTTTCACCAAAATTTCCTCTTTATATGCACTTTTTCAGATTTTATCATGCGCGCAAGATTTTTTTTTTCTCTTATTATCATATATTTTTCAACTTATGATTTCAATATTAATTTATGAATTTACACGTATATATATATATATATATATATATATATATATTTAAATATAAATTTAAATATTAACATTCTATTTAAATGAAGTTTGATTTTTATTTTTGAGTTATTGCACAAGTTTTGAAGCTTGTAACATAGTTATATTTTTTACTTTTTCGACTTGTTCAAAGGTATCAAACCCCCTTAAAAATGTCCCTCATTATACTTTATTCTATCTTAGTATACGCACACCTTCGGAAGTGATTTTTTTAATTTTTGAAATTTTCTCTTGTTATCCATTTTTTATAATGGCATTTACTTTAAAACTTTAACAAATATATGAAAATTTTTGCAATTACCCAGAAAAAAAAAAAAAAATTCAAGAGAAAAATAATCAAAATTATGTCAAAACTGACAATTCCGCAAAACGTGATAACGCAAAAATAAAATAATGCATTGACATTTTGTAAATTGCATAATAAACAGAATACCTTTCTCTAGGACTACACACATTATAATCGCATCTCTATCTCAGATGATATGGCAGTTAAAGTACTAATGTAATGAAAAATTCGCAAAATTTGTCTCAAGTTTGTCATTTATACCAGTGTAAATATAAAACTATTTAATATATTATCATGAGTGTAGTCTATGAGGACATTTGCAAAAGAAGTACAGAAAATTTCGTGGCATTTCATGGATAATTTTTTGTTTTAGGATGTTTTGTTATAATGAAAATCTGAAAAACTTCATTTTGAGAAAAAGCTAAAAATAACTTTTAGGATAGATGTAACATAATGTAAATAACGTAATAGATATAATTTTAAACGGCCGTAACTCGGTTTCTATTTTAGATACAGAGAAATTTTAAGCATATTTCGATAGATTAAAGATTCACTTTTAATGTTATTGCAAAAATGAAAAATCGATATTTTTTCGTTTTACAGGTGTTCGGATACCTTAACAAGAAGAAAATATTCGATTCGTTAAAATTTTTGACTTCCATTTTTTGACGGATTTACACTTTTTAGGGATCAGAGATCCCAAAAATCATGTTTTTACAAAATGTCTGGCTATGAGTCTGTGACTCTGTCTGTCTGTATGCGACACAAATTTTGTGGGTGCTCTACCTCAGGAACCAATGCACGTAATTTAATAAATATGTATATTCAGTTAGTCCCTGATATAAATTCGTGCTGATTAGTTTTATATGTAAATCGCTCAACAGGTGGTGCTGCTACGCTGTATTTTTCACGATTTTCGCAATAGCTCTATCTCAAAGAGTAATGCACGGTTTTTCATCAAACTTCAGATTCAGTTAGTACTTGATATGACGTGATGCTGATTATGTTTTGGTGTAAATCGCCCAACATGTAGCACTAATTACGTTTTGGTGTAAATCGCCCAACAGGTGGCGCTGCTATATAGCATTTTTCACGATTTACGCAATAGCTCTATTTCAACGAACTAATGCATGGATTTTCTTCAAACGTCAGGTTCAAGTGTACCTAGGTAAATATTGGTGCTTATTATATTTTGGTGTAAATCGCTCAACAGGTGCTATGCTACATTTTCCACGATTTCCGCAATAGCTCTATCTCAAGAACTAATGCACTAATTTTCATCTAATTTCAGATTCAGTTAGACATTTATATTCTGCATTAAGAAAAACAGATTAGATTATGGGGATCTGTTCCAAAATCTTGCCCTTCCCTACATTCCTTTCTGCTGGTACACATATCTCTTAGTATTTAGTCGAAAGGTCCCACCTTGACCTTCCTTCGATCGCCAATGATAGCAAGTAAATTTTGAAAATCTTTATATTTTGAGAAAAGTGTGATTTTTGTGATTTCTTCGACTATTAATTCCTGGCTTGCGGCTAATATGAAGGTAGCGCTTTTAATAAATTTCAAAATTTTATTTGAATACATTTATATTTTTCTTATAAAAATGTGTTTTTATTGGGCAATTTGAAAAAACATATAACGCTGTTCTCAAATCCAAGAGGGCATGATTTGTTTTCTGACATATTTTCAAACTAATTTTTGTTCGGAAACTAATGAAATTAGCAGACGTTGTTATTCAGAAACTATGTAATCAAAAGATGTTTTCTATTTTTTGGTAGACACAAATGATCTTTCAAAAAATACTGTCAAAGTTGGAGTTTTGCGACTGTGAGAAAGGAGAAAAATCTGTCGTTGTGATTACCACAATTTATTATAACTCGATAAGTAATTTATCTATCTAATAATGCAACGCTGATTTCGATTCCGAATGGCTTCAATCAGCCCTGCCAGTTTTATATCTTTACGTTAAAAAATAAATCAGAAAATGTGTTAGAAAGTTTCGCGTTGTTGAGGAGGAGGTTTGAGAGGCAGCCGCTTTAATTTTAAAAAGTTTATTGCAATTTTCAATAAAAGAAATGGTTATCACCTATGTTTTGTAAGCCGAGAAGCCCGGGATGAATATTTAGTGTGAGTAATTCCACAACTGAATTTTCTAAATATCATACTTTGATTTTATTTTTCAAAATCTAGAAGCGTGTCTTATTTTCAGCATGCTAATTACAACTTCATGAGTTAATGCCAGAGCTGCTGAGTCGGACCCATTTTTGAGCAAAGGAGTCGGAGTCGCTAAAAAACAAGCCGACTCCACTCCGACTCCATATTTTTTTTGTTAGACATTTTAAAGTGAAATTAAACGAATTATATGTAATTTTAAATCTATAAAATGAATTATTATTGTTATTTATTGACTAGATCAGGCTACACAAGTTAAAGATCACCGATTTACTGCGGCGTACAAAGTAGATACTGGAGTAGGTACAGAGTAAGTACAGTGCCCGTGCACAGAGTAGATGAAAACTGTTTTAATTCATAACTGTAGTAGCTATTTTACATTTAGTGTAGAAGTACTTCCCCTCGTATTTTTGTGGTTTGCGGATAGAACCCGAGGTATAAAGGTATGCAAGGACACAAACCCCGTGAAATTAAGGGAATTTTTTAAACATGCCGTGCAAGTATAATTAAGACAATTTATATTAATGAGCCAGATCAGACTGATAAAAAAATTGAGCAGGCTGACAAACCCAGTATAACAAATTTGAAAGAGTTAAACTACGCCGATAAAATAGGAACAATTTAGGATGGACATGATTGGGGTGAGAATAAATACAAAGGCATTGCCGAACTTTTTGGGGGACGGGCCTTAAAATTTCGGCTCATGCAGATATCTTACCGGAGGTAATGCGAAAATTATAAATTTTGCTATTTTTGGAGGCAAAAATACCAAGAACCCGGTATAGCATTGTAATAGAAGCCTTTTCCCCTTTTTTCCCCTTAAAATTTTTCCAGCCTGTATGACCATAAGCCAAAATTCTAAAATACCCTTCCTTTATTTATTTATTTTTCTGCACAGGAGTTAAAATAATATGAAATTGTAATTCTTTTTTCTGAATTGGCGGTACCCAAACTAACAATAAAATAGGATGAAATTTCGTTATCTTTCAACTTTTAAATTTCTGATTTTTCTGGTCTGCAGAACCCGAAATAAAGTCAAAATTGTAAAATTAATTCAAAAAATGTATTTTTTTTTTTCATTAGAATCCACAGAATCCGAATTATTTCCAAAATAATTTTCCCAATCCAAAATCATCTTTATTTTTCCTACTTTCCATACAAATTTTTCGAGTCTGGAAAACAAAACAAAATAACAACTAAATTGTAACAATTTCTCTTTTTCTTCTCAATCCACAGATCCAAAATAGTAAAATTTCAATTTTGTGTTATTTAGACTTCGATAGTTGGATTTTTCGGGTTTGCGGCGCGAAATTATAAAATTAATAAAGCGAAAAAGAAATATTTTATTTTTTTATTTTTAAAGTCCTAAAATGAGAATCAATGCCGAAATAGTGGGATTTTAGCTTTATTTTTCTTATATTCCATCATTATTTTGACCAACAGGAAACACTAGTACATTAGCCAGCCTGGAGTCGGAATATGATTCTTAATCGGAGTCCTTAAAATATCCCGGAGCTGGAGTCGGCCATTTTTCCCACCGACTCCGCAGCCCTGGTTAATGCGCAGATCTTTTTTTTTTTTTTTTCTCAGCTCATTTGAGTTTATCTTTTTAATAATGAACAGAGTATTTTCTTTTCTTCACTAAGTGTTTTATCTCCGGTTGAAATTTTAAAAGCCTCTATTATTCAATGTACTTCTTGTAAAGAAAAACGTCTTGACATCTAACACTGTTGGGAGAACTTGAGTCCATTGTGATGCTAAAAGAGCATACAAATTTTCTTTATACCCGCATTCCTTACCCTATTCACCAACATATAAAACTCAAACATGCTTTTGTGTGAATACAAAAGACATGGATGTATGTGTTTTGCATTTGATAAAATAATGTTAAACTAGATAAATATGTATTTTAAATATGGCCAGAAAGGAATTTGTCGATACAGTCAGTTTACCACTTAATGAGATATGACTAACAAAACATTTTAAAGTTAAAAAGATTAGACGCTCTTTGGCAATTCAAATCGTCTAACTTATTTTGTGTGGTTATAAAAAGGTCTGATACTTTTTAGATAATTTTAATCATTTGATGGAAAATTTTCAGAAAATTCTCTAAAGCTATTTTTTTTTTATTTAAGTAAATACAGTGTCAAGTGATGTAATCATGTATCAGTTGCCAAATTGAGGGATTTAATTATTCAAAATATTTACCCTTGTTTCAGAATAGTTTATTTCATTACATTTAATGTCAGAAATTCCCCAATTAAAACGAAGTCTCTTAATCGGGAAAAGTGGTACATATATTGAATAAAAAATTCACCAATCTGGCAACACTGACAAACATTTTAAATCTATTGCAATGAAACCGAAAATATTGATCAAACTTACTACCTATATTATTAAAAGAGAGATGTTTGCTTGAGTGTCCGTCTGTTGTTAGCGAGGACAAGGGAAATCTATATCCGTAACTGATTTCCAAATTTGGATAAGGAAATTAAGAAGACATGTTCAAATGCTCCTGAGGCTCACAGTTTTCCTTTTTTAACAGTTATCCGAGATATTAATTTAAACATATCATCGAACGTTAACGAGCGAGTTACCATTGTTCCGGCAATAACTTCTGCGCATGACCCGGGGAATCTGAAGTTTTAAAGAACAGGCGTAGTAAACGTTGTGTTTTTATGCATTTTGAAATCACAATCACCGAGCTACCTAGGGAAAAAAACAAAAAACAAAAAAAGCAGAAAATTACGGTCATTTTTCAAGATCCTTGATGGAATTAAATAAAATTGATTTTTTTTTTCCTATAGATGTTATGAAAAAGCTTCTGCCATGGTCAAATTTATGTTTTCATAAAATTTTTCACATGACAGATTTTTTTTTATGCTGGCAGCGCTCCTGGTTGGAAATTGTATCTTTTCATGTTTCTCATAGGGCACCATACTCCAAATCAATGTAAAATTATACAAATTCAACAAAATTTCCATTTGCGTTTAAACCGCTCTCTGGGAAGTAATTGGGTAACTAAATACATTTTTTTATGTTTCGCTCTATGATAGCTATTTTCATGTTTTAAAAAGGAAGAACAGATTCAACACAAATTTCTTTTTCGTTTATCGTGTCTACTGGAGGGAAATTAAATAACTAAGTTTAAATAAATTTGATTTTTTCTATAAATCTTTAGAATAAGCTTCCGCTGCGGTAAAATTTATATTTTGATAAAAATTTTCACATAATAGTTTTTTTTTTTCGCTAATGGGAATTTACATAACTAAATTTTTAAAACTGAATTTTTTTTGTATTTTCTAATGTAGAAACCATACTCCGACATAAAATTTGATAAAACAGATTCGACTGAACTTTCTGTTATTCCGAGAATGCCCCCTAGCGGATAAAAGAATAATCAAATTTAAATAAAAATATTTTTAATGTGTATCATTATATGAAAACCTTAACCTCTTCAGTGCCGAAGGTAAAATAACACTGCGAATATACTGGGTGTCCAAAAAGGACTGATGGATTTTAAAATTCAATAACTTGCAAAGGGTGACAGATATTAAAAAAATTCTTGCAGCAGGGTTATGTATGATGTCAGGAGATTTTTTACAATGATTCTTGATTTTAGTTCGAATTTCAAACAATAGATGGCGCTGTGAGCAATAGGTGCTCAGTCCAGCCCCGATTTTTGGTACTTCGGGATCCATTCAATACATTTTAATCTTCTTTTTCCTCATGGAAGAAGAGAGAAGCCGAAAAATCGATCCTGGATTTAGCGGTTATTGTTTGCGGCGCCATCTGTCGATACTATTTGTAACTAAAACTGAGAATATCAGAATAAAATCTCCTGACATCTTACATAACACTCCTGGAAGAATTTTTTTAATATCTGTCACCGTTTGCAAGTTGTTGAATTTTAAAATTCATCACTCATTTTTGGGACGCACGGTACATTCATTGATTTTGCACAAACGAAAAGGCACCGTATATGACAGAAAGACCCTTTTTTCTGAAATTAATACTTTAGGGAGCTGGTAATTTAGATTCACAAATACGGATGTAAAATGACTAACACCCTTAAAATAACTATTTAGTTATCAATAACCTAAATTCACGCAGTAACAAATTAAAAGCCTTGAATTAATTGAATGATCAACATATCCTCAAAGATTTTATTCTAAAGCGTTTAATTTCATTAATTATTAAAATTTCTTACTTTCTTCGACACACTGTCTGGAATCCTTTTTGCAAACTCAGATAAAAATTGTATGAGGACTTAGACACTTATTGTATGAGGAAATATGCATTTGTGGTGATATTTATTGGTTTTGACCCAAAGCCGAAAATATTCAGCTATATACAAGTAAAATAAAGATCGAACCCAGGGACCGTAGATCGAACCCAGGGCACGGTTTTAAGATGGGAGGATGACTCTGGGGCAAAGGATGGCTAATGTGATAGGACAGCATCTGCCATTCTCTGCAGCGAGACAGAGGCGAGAATGAACTCTGTAGATCAAGAGCTACTTGCGTCTCCACTGTAATTTCTGTGCAGTGTTTGAGGCAACGTGTTGTATCCTTCGGTACTGGGCGACGGTGCATCATATACAACAGTGCGAGGGATTGGATTTTACCCGATATGTGGTCACCTTCGCAGTTCTTCTGCAGCTACAGTAGTTGTGAGCTGCCCTCGATATGTAGCCGAGATAGGGAGACACCTTCATTTACCAGAGAGCAGTCCGCGGCACGTAGCCACTGAGCGGCACTCTGTCGTGTATTCTGGGAGAGTGAAGGCCCGTTCTCCCCTATTGGTCGATTAAGAAGAACCATGCCGGAGGCTCGTCAGTAAAGTGACGGCGTTCAAAGCAATGTCTGACTCTCTGGTTGAGGACCATTCAAGTGTATCTCTGCACCACTGTGGCTTTCTGTGTCCGGCCTTCAGATTAGTCGGCTTTCTTTAAAATAACCTTCATCCTACTAAACTCCGAGCGAAGGAGTTTATATGGCGCTCGGGAGAAAGCTTTCCGCGGTAATCCGTGTCCATAAGTGGCGCCTATTATTTTGATTGGTATTGATCACCTGCACGGGTAGTAGCGTTCGTGTTTCGAACCAGCGCCCTGGAGATAGAGCTCCTAGGGCGGGGATAGGGTTGTCCGGGCCTGCGGCTTATATATGCAGGTGTGTTGAGGTATCTGTAGCCTCGTACATGAGAATCACAGGTCTGCCTCCGGCGGCCTTAGTGAAGACGTGTCTATTCACTGTGAGAAAAAGTGTCCGCGTTTTCTCTAACTCGCTAGTGGTATCTACCTTTTCCTTATACATTGTTGACGAACTAGCGGTAGCTATCAATGGCACTCCATAATCGGAGACTTAGTAAAGCAAAGCATTTTGCTTAATCTAAGAACTAAGTCCTGGGAACGGCACTCTTGTTAGTGTCCGGACTCTTGGGAGGATTCAGAGGTGTGGCCCTGGTTGTCGGAGGAACCAGACATTCAATGGGATTTGGAGTTCAGGAAAAGTGATGCACCTTGGCCGGAAGCATGTACCTGTGTGGTGCCCTTATGTAAACCAGAGCCATCTGGCGCATGAGCAAAAGGGTTCCGAGACCCCGAGTCTGAGGATTGGTGTACCACGTTTTACGTTTATAGTGTAACCTGTTAAGAAGACAGGATAACTAAATTTAAATAAATGAGCTTTTATATCGATCTTTAGAATAAGCTTCTGTGACGGTCAAATTTATGCTGTGGTAAAAATTTTATATGATGGGTTTTTGGTATAAGGATAGGTTTTGTTATAGGTGCCTTGGCGTATTTTTAGTAAACTTGGTGCAAATTGGGCAAAGATTTGTTGCCAAATGACATAAACAGCTGGGAAATCCAACCTTATGAACTTTTGTGCTTGTTTATGCAAATGTCTTTATTTATATATAAACATTTTATTTATAGATATATAATTGTTTTTTAGATATAAATTACTTTTGCTTGTATACAAATATAGATAAATGGTTTCTACATATAAAATCAATTGTATAAATATTGAAACAAAATAGCTTGTGTATAGGAGAATCATTAAAAGTGAATAGATTGACAGAAAATATGCATGGAAAATGTCTTTCTCTCACCAAGGCCAATGTAACAGAAAAGCGCCGTTTTTTACTCTAATAACAGCCCTTTCGTAAAATTGCACAATTAAAACTTTAAAATGGATTTTTTTATGTTTCCTCACATGGCAACATTCTTCACTGGAATAAATTTTATATTTTCTTTATGTTTCAGGAAGACATTCACGGTTACTTTCAATTTAAACTCATTTCAAAATGCAAAAATTTTTTTAATTATGAATATGGAAATTACTACCAATTCGCAATATATTACTGATACTAAACTATCAACTAAGTTGTTGAATAAAGTAGTTAAATACAAATTATAAGCAATTAATCTGTCTATCGGCCTGTGTATCCGTACATAATTTAAATTTCTAAAAAGGGTCTTAATTTCAAGAATTTTAAATTTAATATTCAGATTGTTTACTGTGTGTTTCCACCAATGGAGTAATTATGAGAAAGTGCAATGCGCGAGTCTGCTGAATGTCTGGAGATTTTTGCACTACGGGTGCTGGGTGTAGAACACGATAATTATTAATGTATAACCATTATACTGTTCCATGTATAAATGTCAGTAAATGAAGTTTAAATACCAGTTTAGTAATAAAATTATTCAAATTTAAGTATTAGTATTACCTTCGTTTCCTCTTTTGAAAAACAAAAGCATAAATTTATATTTAGCAGTATGCCGGATAAAAATTTGGGAAACCCTGTTTGAGAATATTATGTAATATGGAAAATTAAATTACGTTTCTCAACATGGGAAAGCGTTTCATAAACTACGCGTTCCAGAAGATTTCTACTTCATGTTTAAGCACATAAAATGAAACGATTGTGAAGAAATGCACTAAAACCAAATAAATCTATCACGGAAATTAAAAGAATCTTCTCATTATTAAATCTTCTGGAAAATTTGTTGTTAAAACCACCATTGATTACATAGTAACGATCAATATTTGTAAGGAAAGACAGGGAATTACTTTCTACATGCAATCAATTAGCTATACGACAGCGAGATTAGCCAGTGCAAAGTTAATTGATTATAGCCAGAGAAATTAGAGAATGGAATTCAGAAAGCTTTTCTTCGATATATCAAAACGATCTTCACGCTACATTGTTGAAACATTGAGGAAAAGTTAACTTTTCAACAAAAATATTTCATTTTGTGATGCATTGAAATTTAACAGGCATTTTAAAAGTCAAATTTATAAAGGCACTTTAAAAGTCAAGTGCTTATTTGGAGGAACTGTATCTAAAAGTAAAATGTTATTTGCACTTACTATGGGTAATAATAAATGCATAAACTATTATATCAAATGAATTAAATATGTATTACTTAATACAATGGTTCTTAAAGTGTGGGTCACGACCTCCAGAGGAGTCACAAAAATTTTAAGGGGTCGCAAAAATCTTGGCAACTAACTTATTTTTCATTTTTTTTTAAATAAATCTATTAATTTTAACTATTCATATTCGTGTAGTAAATCTAATGTATAAAAATGAAAATTTCTGTCTATAATTCTAAACAAATGCACAGTTTGGAAGCCAGAATTGTGAAATATTACGTACATGTGCAATAAAACACGGCCGAGGCAAACTGAAGTAATCTGGAATCAAAATAATTTATAGTTAATTTTTAATTAATAAAAAAAACACCAATTTAACAGCAATCGCCTACCAAATTTAAACGTTTTTCGTTATAGCAGTTGGCAGTTACCAACAATAAAAAATCCACAATAAAATGTTTACCAACACAAATACTTTTTTATTGCAATATTTCCGCGTGAAAAATGAAACTGAAATAAATAGTTTGAGGAATTCCTTAAAAAAAAAGTGATTATTACGGCATATTGCAAATATAATGGGTGTCAGAAGATAAATATATAACGTCATATGAATTTGAAAAAACGTATTGAAACATGATAAAAACCCAATTATGGAAATACTGGCGTATTTCAATATGTTGAGGTTCTCTGAATTTGTTGTCCGCCATTTTTATATCTATTCCATATATACACGTGTGTGCATGCGTGTATATTAGAATTTCCACAAAAGTTTAGGTCCCTAGAACTCATTCTTATTGAAGAACTGAAATAAAGGTTTCATATTTCTTTAAAAATAAATTTGTAGAATTGTTGGTACTACTTGGTTATCCCGTCGACCAAAAAATTATCGCCAAACTATAAGATTAAATGCAATAATGGTCGATTGTAAATATTACATTCACTTGACTTTAAGCAAGTTACACATGTTTAAGTCATCAAAACGTTTACGGGTCAATATGTAAAACTGGACAATGTCACTCCAGAATTTTTATTTTTTGAATTAAAGCCCCAACTTCCAAATACAATTATATATTATGATACATGTTTTGTCATTTGAATGCTGTAGTCTTTTGAGATCGAGGATGTATATTTTATGCGTAGGATAAACTTTTATAAAATAAAGTGTCTGTTAACACCATAATCAGTGTCTAACAATTGGGACTGGGGTGATGTTTTTGTATTAAAAGCTACACGGCCATTTTGTTGAATCATTTTGCCCGCATGTAAATTATTAATTATGCCATATGACATTAGTATGTTACGTAAATAAAGTTGCAATAAACTTTTTGTTTATAAATAAAAAGTTAAATAGGGGGACATGAATGGTGCTATAAAAAAATACTCATCCCTAGTCAGAACAAAAACTAAATATTTCTAAATATGAAACAAAGAGAAAAACAACCTACCTTCATCCACGGTGGCTAGTTGAACTTTAGTTGCTGTTGCAATGGAAATGATTCTGCCAGCGCCACCTAATATCTGTTAACCTAAATGTGTGTTTAGAGGGACTGAGAGGATGGTCAACCTCAGGGACAAATATATTTACTACAATATTTTACTATATAAGCTATACTAAGAAAGGATAATTATATTTTCCCATACTTTATATATATAGGTGTAAATATATAATAGCAAAAGTTTAAAAATATTTATAGAAATGGTTACAGAATACATTTAATATTGGATATTTGTACCTGGGGACAGGGACTGAAATGATGATTTCGCTTGTTTAAAGCTTAAAACTAATTATTTATACATCATTATGTGTCCATTTATCATTGGTAATTGATATAACAAATGTTACAATATATTACGTTTTTCAGTTTTTGGTTTTAGTATAATTAATGAAATATTATTGGCAGCGGACGCAAATTGTCCAATTTTCAGATATTGACACTTACGTATCACTTTTCATAAAAAGGTTTTAATCTCGGTCTCAATCCAGATCACAAATTGTATTATAAGTAGATAATCTTTCGTCTGGATTAAATGAAAAAAAAAAGAGTGAAAATTACGTAAATTAAAGCGCAATCGTTGATTTTTTAAAACAAACATTCTTAAAATTCCGGGCAACGCCCTGTACTTTAGCTAGTAAACAATATAGTAAACAATAAAAATCTCAATATGGATGAACATTTAATTTATTCATAATAGAACAAAGGGCGAAGTTTTTAAGTTGTTGCAAAATTCGTCCCGTTTTTAAGGTGCGTTCGTAATTATATAATAAATACGTACCACCTACAGTCGTCCGCCTATCCGCATATAACTACGCAAAAATTACCCAACCGAATTGTTTGAAATTTAATAAATATAATCGTTGGAGAATTTTGTCGAGCCCTTTCAAATTTTATGAAAATCGAATCAAAATTTAAAAACATGTTTATAAAAGTTTTCTTCATTGTATTAAATCCTATCATACGTAATTAATTGAATAATATCCTATAATAGGTAATGATTCTAGTTGCTATGATGATTACGTCCTATTGAAGATGGAGTCCTATTATTTCCGTATTACTGAATTGAATATATATAATCATATTTTGTATTCATGGATTTTTGCATAAGAGTGCAACAGCTATTGCACCAAGATCTGAATATTTATAAAATTAGTTATAGTACGAGCGCACCTCATTTGCCATGTCTGGCGTACGATTTCCGACTTTTTTTTTCGTGCTACACAGCGTAAACAAAACCTGAAATCTCTTTAAAAACTCATAACTTGTCTAATTGGGTTGGGTTTATTTTTGACGGCCGATTATCAACATAAGGGATATAGGCCCTAGGGGAGGGGGCCCTTTCTAAGGGAGCCTAACCCGTATTTACGCATGGAAATCCAAGGTTTCGAAGAAAGCCACGAAAACTCCGAAACGGCAAGGCCGACGGGCACGATTGGGTTCGAACCCAGCACCTCCCGTCTACCAGCTTCGAGAGCAGAACCTCTCAGCCACTGGTGGGGCCTTGTCTAATTGATATGATTCTAATTTTACCTATGCATTTTCTGTGTATGAACTTTTCACTGTGCCTGTGCAAAGAAAATTAAGAGAATTCATACAATAACCTAATATTTTTATACAATAATGATTTTTTCAAAGGAGAAGGTCAGGACTGAAGTAACTATTTTAGTGCATATTCTCTTAGTGTTGTAGTGACTAGGGAACCAGCACGTCAGATTCCTTGAAAAGTTAAATCTATTACAAATGGAAATATCACTTTTATCTATTTTCTCATCTGTCAAAAGACATCAACTAAAAAACTATCTACAGATCAAGAATATCCCCAAAGTGGTTTTACAAGATACCATAAATATTGTCAATTTCATAAAATGTCGTGCACTAAACAGTGGCTTGAAAATTCATGTAAGGATGCGAAGTCAAATTACCAACAACGTTTACTGCATACAAAAATGAAGTGGTTATCGATGGAAGAAGCTATGGTACGACTAATCAATTTGAACGATACAGTAATGATATTTTTTATCAAAAAGAAAGTCTGCTCTAACTCTCGTAAATACTTTTGGATTGCCATGTAATTTTTAGATGCTATTTAAATTCGATATAGTATACTTGGTACTGAAAATTAAATGGTTCGCATTTACAATTCATTTATAAGGGTGCACAAAAGAATTTCCTTACATTACGATCTAAAGAGAAATGTCGTTTGCGGTGCATTTTAATGATGCTATGATAACAAACATAACGAAATCATTCAAACATAATGAAATTAAAAATGTTCACTGAGTTTGCACAAAAACGTGTTTTCCATAGATTATAGAGTAGCATTTATCATTTATTTACAGAAACACACAAAAGAATTCTGTTACAGGACTTACTATGATCGATAATTGTTGGAATTGTGTTTTCCTCTATAGTATATGTATTTTGAAACTTAGCTAATTTTTAATGTATTACGTGCTCTTTATAAACTATGTAGATCACATACAGGGCTCCATAAAAGAATTCTAACAAGTTACTGCATACGGAGAGCATTTGCTTGAAAAAGGATTTTATCTGGGTTATGTGTTTTTTAAATTGCTTATTTAGATACCTCATGCATTTATTTCATTGTATGAAAAATGATATTGCTTATTAATATTCTGTTCGTGTTGTAAGTATGTCAGTAGATGTTAGAAGTTTTTCATAATCTATGCCTGATGCATGTTTTTTCGTAATTGTTTTTTTTTTTTTTTTTTTTTTTTTTCGATTGAACGTACACACCTGAAACGAAATAAGTAATTCCCTTTTATGAAGTTTTAAAAGGTTATACTGCACAAGTTGGTGCTTGAATATCAACAAATATTTATACTATTAGATTAATTTTAACACACTTATTCTCATTGGTAAATAGATCACACGAGTTTCAATTTGCCAACTAAGTGAAAAATGTTAGGATATTTTTTGCCTAGTTGAAAAATTGCAACACATGTGATTTATTTACAAATTGGAGTAATTGTCTTAAAATTAATCTAGTGCAATTATGTGTCCAGCGTTTTCTGGAGTTTTATTATCTGCAATTTATTCGGTTGAGCTGATTCATGTATCAGACCAGATGTTATGATCAGTAAGGTTAGCTGGATGAATTAGGTCCCCAAGATTCGTCCGGGATAGCTCAGCTGGCAGAGCATTGGCAGATTCAGCCAAGAGATCCCTGGTTCGAATCCTGGCTCGGACATTTTTCGCCCAGTCGGAAAATTGATACTCATCCATACTATTAATCTGTTTAGAATGTTGTACGATATTTATAATGTTTCTTAGAACTTTTCTTTTTAGCAAAATAATTTTACAAAGTTAATTCCATCATTGTTAAAAGCTTAAATTAAAGTAACTGACAAACATATGTATTTTTTCCATACATTATCATTTGGTTAATGACGCTTTCACTATACTCTTGATCGCTATTGAAACTCATATCTACGTAATACCTTAAAACCGGAAGTATTCAAGTGAAATTCAGATATTATTCTGAATTCAGAATGGCGTCATTAATAATTTTAACTGGTCGTTGATTACTCAGGAGATATTAAAAATGTCCTCGGATTATCAGTATAAAATAATTTCTGAGTAAAAGCTGTTAAAGAGGGTTAAAATTAATGGAAAGCTTTTCCTTCAATCATTAATAATGCAGATGGTAATCGAAAGCATTTCATCTTATCGGAAATTGAAAAGTGTTAGATATCCGTTCGATAGATGCTTTTAATATGAAGTGTGAGATTTCGCAAATTCTAAACATATTTAATGACAGTATTTATATTTTACGCATTGTTTTAGTAATATCATAGATAAGTATGATCAGAAAAAATACCATTTTAAGGTACCTATTTCCAAATTAGGCAACATTAAGGTATAATCGTAATACTGTGTTATATAAATTTTAAATGTTGTTGAATGAAATATTTATACATATTTTTACAATTATGCATTTTAAGGGGTCTTATACTTTTTAAACGCGACAAAAATAAAGAAAAAATTCAAAGTTTGATTTAGTTTGCCTTCAAAACCTTTTTATGTATAAATCAATTAAACCTATACATACTGAATTATGAATTCATGAAAATTTTATCTTCTAAAGCATTTTTCGTGAATTGTTTAAACTATATTAGAAGATTTACATAATCATTTAACAAATTTTCGAAGGATTTTAGAAGGATTTAGAAGGATTAATTAAATTTAAATTTATAAGCATTTTGTGCAATATTTATAACCCCATTCAAATCTTTTATTTTAAATACTTTTCTTTGAATTTTGAAGAATTAGGAAATGTACAAATGTAATTTTCTTACAATAGAAATATATAAATATATCCGCATTGAAAAATTCCCCCTCCTCCCCCCAACGCGAAAAATCTGAAAAGATGCACAAAGGCAAAAGAAATCATCCTTTTAAAAATATTTTTGTTTTGTACAACCAACAATGCTTTTGGAACAAGATAAAGTAATGTATCTATAACTCATTCTAAACTGTATTACAACTGATCGATGTATTAAATGCATTTTATAATAAGTTATTTTAATGCTACTTATAAGTACCGTCAGTATATAAAGGGTTAAACAAATTATCCTTTTTAATATAATACCATTAGAAACTGACTAGTCTTTTATAGAATTTCTGCACTGTTGAAATTAAAATAGTTTTTTTTTTTTTTTACTCATTGTGCGCATGATATCTTGCGAGCATATATATAGATTTAAATATGTTAGATTTTCAATATGTATAGTTTGCTATGAAATTCGATTGAGATAATAAGCACATTACAACACACACATACAAAAGTGTTTTTAAAACGATCTTCTTTGAATTATTTACAATGATAAGGTTTTCAGTTATGACTATTTTTATCTATTAAAAAATATAATTTTTTGATATTTTTTGACATGGTTAATGAAACAATTTTGACCTAAATCACTTTAAAAATGCATGTGTGCTTAGTATATATATTAAATTTTATAACAATCCAGGTACATGTTCTCAAGATATGCGTAAAACGACTGACGGAGTAAAAAAAAAGAGCTGTTTAAATTTCAACAATACGTAAATTCTTTAAAAGAGTATTCAGTTTCCAATGATAGCATATTAAAAAGCATAACCTGTTTAATTAATAGTCGAAATTTGTTTAAACATAAAAAAGATTTAGAAGGTAAATGCACTTTAACAACACATTTTAAAAACATAACCTATTTATAGTAACAAGTAAAAATTAAATTTAAAAATTCAAAAAACCCGACTACGTAAAAAGCGAACTAATTAATTATTTCTCATCAATGTGAAACTATTTTTTATATTACTTACCTATTTTTTTTTATTTACTTGTATTGATTACTTTTAATTTGTGTTTAATTATTAGTTCCTATCTATAAACACTGTTTTGATGAGGCCTATAAAATAGCTATGTAGGTTAGAGTTGCAGTAAATCTAGAGATCCTACCTACACAACTTCCAGGTTGTGTAATATTTAAACAGAGCTTCTGACTTTAAAATAGTCAATGGAACATCGTCTTCATTTTGAAAGACCTATCCAATGATGTGCCACTCAACAAGATGCGTAAAAAAAATTTTCGTCTCTACCGCCATTTTGTATTTTTCGGTCGCCATTTTGAATGTATAAAACAAAGCCTAGCCTATAGCCATCGGACGGTTAAGACGAATCGATAGAGACATCATTCATTAAAATCCATCCAGCCGTTGGGATGTTTCGACGGTATAAAGAAATCCAATACCCAGATACGCGTGAAACACATAACGCTTCTTGGCAGTCGGGTAAAAAATAAACTACTTGGCAGAATTTAAATAATAAGTATTAAGAGGCTACTTCAGTCAAACGAAAAGACCCGTTCGCTAATACTAATCCTATGGAAGACATTTATAAAGCTCTCTCGTTTGAATTTAAATATTTTTAAATGATTTTTTTTTTTTTTTTTGCATTGAATAGTTCAGATCGATCACTTCAAAGGTGATTCAAAAGTCAAAACCACAACTTCTCGATTTGATTCTCTCACCGGAAATCCAATACCCAGATACGCGTGAAACACATAACGCTTCTTGGTAGTCGGGTAAAAAAAAACTACTTGGCAGAATTTAAATAATAAGTATTAAGAGGCTACTTCAGTCAAACGAAAAGACCCGTTCGCTAATACTAATCCTATGGAAGACATTTATAAAGCTATCTCGTTTGAATTTAAATATTTTTAAATGTTTTTTTTTTTTTTTTTTTTTTTTTTTTTTTTGCATTGAATAGTTAAGATCGATCACTTCAAAAGTGATTCAAAAGTCAAAACCACAACTTCTCGATTTGATTCTCTCACCGGAAATCGACATCGCTATGTAGACGTTGAAGCAGAAAAAAAAAATTGTTGATGCAGTCAGTAAATCTCATTTAATGGTTTAGAATAGGATAGAATAGGATCTTGCCTTATCTCTATACTAGTCACTTTGATATAAACTGTTTGTTTACTTATGTTGTAGGCTTTAATGATTATTTGTAGATTCTTAAATTCATGTAAGTAGTTATGTACTGTTAACCGAATTGTAAAAATGTGGTAAAAATATACAGATATATTTCATTTGAAATTAATTATATAATATTGATTATTTGATTATTTTTAGTAAAAAAGTAATTTGAAATTAAAAATGAATACCAGTAAAGAGGTAGAATTTTATACAATATTTACTTGTATAGCTATATTTTGTACTTAAAACTGACACGTACATTTAGCGAAACATAACACAGGGTTGGACTTTTTCCAAAAGGAGGGCTTGATTAACCTTTTCCAGCGCGATGTAATTCTGTTTGCAAATATAAACTGATAAAATAATAGACTGACAGAAGAATTTATAAACGAGTTTATTAGAAAATATGAACTTGCTTCGGTTCGAAAACTGTTTGGTCGATGAGCCCGGGGCCACTTTATTTTCACGTACATTATAACAGGAAAATTGTAATTAAATATTCTTGGTGCCGATTGTAAGCTTCGGAATTAAAATTAGCTGTCTTTTTTTAAGGACACCGCCCTCGAAGGGGTTAAAGAGTATGGGCAAACTGGGCAGTGTCCGCCCTCCCCTGCGATTTTATATGCAACAAATTCTATGTGCAATTTTTTTAAGCTCAGATTTTAAATATGTTTCGACATTGTATTGATTATAATCAGTATTTTGAACTTTAAAAGTAGAATAGATTAAAAACTAAATTAAAAAAAAAACACAGTAAAAACTCCCAATAGCGGGCACCTCGCGAATTGAACGCATTTTGGAACGTTGAATTTGCCTGCTATTCGTTTGTGCTCGCTTTTTTGAGGTAAAGAAATATATTTATCTTCTAAAAAGGTCAGTGTTCGCTGAGAGAAAATTGTGCTATGAACGTTTTGTTGTAAAATCTCCATAACGGACACTTCTACACAGAGGACACCACTATTTAGGAAGCACATTTTTATTCACAACATGCACATTTTTTTATATACTTTTACCTAAAAAAAAACAGACACCTCCGAATGACGGACAAATTCCACGGTTCTAAGGTGCCCGCTATTGAGAGATTTTACTGTATTGCGACAAATAATTTAATTTTTAACCTTATTCTATTCTATAAATTCAAAATATTGGTTATAATCAGTACGATGTCAAAAAGATTTCAATTATCAGCTTTACGAAAATTGCATACCATATTTTGGAGGCCCTAAAATCAGGCTGTGGGGGAGGGGCAAGATAATGGCCATATATTTTTCCACGATCAACGTGGTCAAACATGGCTACGTATAATGCTTTTTAAAAAAGGCTGCTATTCAGTCGTTTGAAGTGTCTGAATTTCAGACGCAAAAAGTGCCTGAAAAAATTAAGACATTTTAAAATGTCTCAAAATTGAACACTCTGTTTCAGAAACTTAAGTGCCTGAATTTAAGACATTTCGATTTACAGTGTAATCACCCACTGGTACATTGCAAAAAAAAAATACAAATAATCTTTAAAGAGTTCCTGGGGGGGGGGAGATTCTCAAAAAGTGCAGTTTATTTTTCTGGTTAATAAAATACTACAAATTTAAATAAATTAAATAAATCAAATCGCGTATTTTTACGATGATTACATCAGAAGATATAACAATTTTTGTGTTGTACTATACGACCTGTCCTGCCCGTAATTAAAACTTTAAGTGCATTTATCTCAGAATGAATTTTTTTTTCATAATTTGTTATATTTCACAGGATATATCTAGACTTTCTTGCAAGATATATGTATGGAATTTTGTACAGAGTTTTTATGTTACCTTCTTAATAAACTGTCTTCAGAATTTTGAATTCGGTATAGAAATTTTGAAAATATATTCCTCGAAGAAAAAATCAGTTTTAAAAAATCCACTTTTTCTTGCTTTTAAATTTATTATAAATTTTATAAGTAACATTTTTATAAATCTTGAAGACAAATTAACAAAAAAAAACTTTTCTTGCACATAATATTGAAAAAAGTAACGAAATCGGGCAAGTGATTCATGAGTTATGTTAAAAATTAAATAAGTTTCGAATTTAAAATTTTTTTTAACATCAGAGTTTTTAAAATCTTGTTATCTGAAATATAATCTTTATAAAAGATACATTTCAAGAAAGAAAAAAATCATGCAAAAAAGCCTATAATTAAAGAAAAGGAATTAAAGTTCGTATAAAGTACAAATAATCCCATTAAAATTGCTTTTAGGTGCATATATATAATATAAATTGTTTAAATACATTAAAATAACTTAAAAATATATTAAAAATTAAATTTAAATCCCAAAACCATGTCATTTAAATAACCACTCACGATTGCCGATTAGCCGTGTGAATTTAGCCGGAAACTTTTCGGGATTTTAATTTGATTTTTAAGGTATTTTAATGTATTATAAATAATTTCATAATATATATAGGCACCTAAAAGCAATTTTAGTACGTTTTATTAGTACTTTTTACGAATTTTAATTATTTACTCAAGGTGAATTTGCCTCTAGAATTTTAACATTCCTTTGAGGTTCTCAGGACTCTTAAAATTGGAGAAAAATATAAAAAAGACCATTTTCAATATTTAATATCTTAAAATGTATATGATTTAAAAACACATTTTTAATTGGGATTAAAAATATAAGTATGTTCTTTCATTTTATGGGTTTAAAAAATTGCAAGATGCAGAATTTGAATTTATAGGGGGCTCCAAACTGTCAGACATTTGTCAAGCTGAAAATTGGCATAGCGTCTTACGCGTAGGACTACAAAATACATTTTGCAACTCGAATGAAATTTTTTGTGCCTAATTATATTTCAGACTACCCTGACCCTGGAAATAATTACCCTGAACCTAAAAATTTCTTTTGAAAACATTTTTATATTTTTAATGCAAATTTGTATTTAGTTAATACACAATTTTGAAAATTTCAACTCTATAATCACCTAAAAAAATATTTTATTGAACACTAAAAATGAAATTTTAGGTTCAATTTATACAGACTAACATGAAACATATGTTTTGGAAATTTCATGAAAAATTATTCAGAAGTTTTAGAAATATCCTGCGCGTTATGCCCAAAAACGTCATTTGAAGAAAAATGACTTCAAAGTTTCGGAAATGTCGCTTCAGCCATTGAGCGGGTATAATTCTAAAAATCATAACTACTGTTCTAATGGGAATTTCAATGAAATAATTATATAAAAATGTTTAGAAAAGATAGGAGTTTAACATCTAATAAAATTAAAATATGGAAAATTTTGAAACTTTAAGAGTCCTGAGACCCCTAAAAGAAAAATGAAATTTTGACCCACGGACCCCATTAAAAAAAAAATGTTTCCAGCAATTTATTACAGCCAGAAAAAATTATGAGTTAGTTTAATAATAAAAGTAAATTGTTTTAGATGAGTTTAACGAAACAGTTTTATTAGATTAGATATAAATAAAGGTCAGAATAAGAAACGACCGAATGCATAAAAAATGTATAAGAATCGGACGTGAACTTATCTCCCCAGACACAACAACGACTTATTGACTGCGTCAGGAGTGAATCCATTGGCTTACAATTCTCTAAGGTACTATAACTTAGATGTTCTTTTCTATTTACATCACTTTACTGCATTTATATCTTTTTAACAGTTTAACTATTAATCAAACAAGCAGTTCCAACTCGAGCTTCCTGTGTTACAAAATATATGTAAAAACCATATTTTATTTTTTTTATTGAAAACTCTAATATATTTTTTACATTTAATATATATATTTTTAGATTTTTCACTAATAATACAAGCAATAATTTTTATATGAAAAATTATAATTATGTATTCAAATAAAATTTCGAAATTTATTAAAAGCAATACTTTGGTATGTGGTCGATACAAAAGTATTGCTTTTAATAAATCGCATAAACTTATTTCCCATTTGTCATAACAAAGAAATATATTTTCAAGTTTTGTAACGTTAGTAAAATGTATACATATATATTTAAGATTTTACTATATCTACAAAAAAAAAAAAAAAAAAAAAAATACATTAACAAAAAAAAAGGTAAAACGAAAGAAACAAGTTGGAAATTGCTCGTCAAACGTGGCAAATGAGGTGCGTTCGTACTATAACTAGTTTTATAATTATTTTTTGCACACCATATTGTACTGAATGTATATTTTTTTGCGCTTCATAAGTGCATAGTCTGTAACATCATTAAAATGCACTTACAATAATATTTTCCCCATTCCCCGTAATGTAACGGAAAACTTTTGACTGTCCCTGTAATTAAACTATACATTCGATTTTCATAAAATTTGAAATGGCTCGACAAAAGTTTGCAGCAATTATATATTTAAAATTTCAGACCATTCGGAAGGCTGTAAAATCATTAAAATGCATTTGCAATAATTTTTTCCCATTGGCCATAATGTAACGGAAAACTTTTGGGTGTCCCTGTAATTAAACTATACATCCGATTTTCATAAAATTGGAAATGGCTCAACAAAATTTTGCAGCAATTATATATTAAAAATTTCAGACCATTCGGAAGGCTGTAAAATCATTAAAATGCATTTGCTATAATTTTTTCCCTTTGGCCGTAATGTAACGGAAAACTTTTGGGTGTCCCTGTAATTGAACTATACATCCGATTTTCATAAAATTGGAAATGGCTCGACAAACTTTTGCAGCAATTATATATTAAAAATTTCAGACCATTCGGAAGTCTGTAACATCATTAAAATTAACTTGCAATAATTTTTCCCATTGGCCGTAATGTAAAGAAAAACTTTTCACTGTCCCTGTAATTAAACTATACATCCGATTTTCATAAAATTGGAAATGGCTCGACAAAATTTTGCAGCAATTGTATATTAAAAATTTCAGATCATTCGGTAGGGTAGTTTTTGCTCTGTTATATGCGGACGGAGAGACAGACGGACGGGCAGACGGACGGACAGACGGACAGACAGACGGACTGAACGACGACTATAGGTGCTACGTATTTATATAATTACGAACGCACCTAAAAAGGAATGAAAAGAAAAGAAGCTAAACGAAAAGAAGTCTGTTGCTAATCTGAAATACTTAACTCACTCCGACTTTTTTTTGTTTGTTTGATACAACTCATTTTTAACTAACACTGCATGTTTTTCACAACATTTAATAACTTATCGTTTAGCTTAAAGTTTTTGTAATAAATCTAACAAAAATATATTTTTGTGCATACAATATCTTTATACTGTTTTAGTATAAAGGGTTTCTGTCCTATCACAATCTTTTTGCACCGGGTATTTTTTTTCATATCAAAGGTTTTTTAACTAAATTGAATTTGAATGTAGCATACGAATGCTTTCAGTAAAAAATTCGTAAAGAGCAGATATCGAAAAAATGCCTTCCTTTTTCTTTATCCCTGAGGAAATAGTTAAGTATTTCTCATGCATAGGTATGTTCCCTTTAACAACATTTAACATTCACTTCTGGAATCGAAAACTAGCTGTTTATAATTACACACATTCAAAAAAAATGTCTCGTAATGATCTTCCCGTTATTTGCACACTTTACACGTACTTACACCAAGTTCAAATATTAAAAAAGAATTTTTCTTTTGAAACAAGATTAAATTTCAGCTAGCAAAATACCTTCAGACTTGAAAGTCTTAGAGAAAGTCAGCAAAAAAGCTTTTCACGGTTCATTATATTTCGCTTTTGGATGCGGCAATTTAAAAACTTCACCCACTTCTTTATAAAAATTCTGCATCATCATCCGACTTTTTCTGCGCAAGTAAGCTTTTTCTAAAAAAACGCTTGAATGCGATGGTCTTGAATAAAAATGACGCATAAACTTTGGCGGATGTGGTGACGGAGGGATAGGGTCGAGGGATTATATTCGTATCTTTATGGTTATGAAGATTTAAATATGACACCAAAAGAGGGAGAGTAAAAAAAATACTTTTTTACTTCAGGCTTCAATTAGCGGGCACTTTCGCTCCTTATCATTGGATGCTGGTATTATTTATTCATTGAAAAAAAAAAAATCGGGGAACTTAAAAATTCATAAGAAAGTGTTTTTAAAAGTTTCTTCATATGCTGATGTATGTGCGATGACTTTCTCTTTTCATGGTTAAGAAATGGTTTCATATATCAAAATATATCTTTATCATGCTGATAAGAAGTTGAAAAAGTTTTTCTGGCGTAGACGTCTCGAAAATGTTTTTAAACCATCGTTTCATTTACATAATATACGGACTACAACCTATTGTGTAAATAACTTTTTAAATGAAATCCTTCGCTTATTTGAATAAAAATGAAACTGATATTTTAAATATACTTGCGCTAAGCAAAATATTTATGCATGTTATATTGCTGGCTTTTTTAAAATTCACAAAAATTGGAGTCCCACCAAAATATATGTTTATGAAATGTATAATTATTCGCTCTTTATCAATGGATACTGTTATTATTTATACATTGAAATAAAAATGAATGAACTTTTAGGGAGTGGTTGGCGCCGGGGGGATATGAACCACGGATCTCATGATCAGGAGGCGAGAACGTTAGCGTAGAGCAAAAGGCCAAGCCAGTTACTTTAAGCTAGTAACTCGTTTTACACTGATCATGTGAGATGAGATCGCTACAAACTTAAAAATTCATGCTTTAGTATTTAAAATTTTTCTTCATATGTTCAGTGCCTTATTTATAACAAGGCATTCAGATCACGGGCCCAGGGCCCCTGATTTTCAGGAACCCCCAAATGCTGCTGAAGACTTGTCAATTACTGTCCAAAATCTGTTACAGTTTTAGATTTCATTCTACATTCTATTGTGTTTGTATTGAATTTTTATAAAATCGTATAATTTGCCTGTAGAACCCATATTTAATTACTTTATTATAGTGAGTATTTTCTTTTATCTTCATCACTTAAAACATATATTGTATTTTTAATTCTAATTTAATCCTGTTCCTGTTCTCTTCAGATTATTTGGGGGTTGGTGAGCGTAGCTTGTAGGCTTCAAAATCCCCTAATATTTTAAATAATTCTAGCTTGGTATTGTGGAAAATTTATTGTTAGTTATTGCATAATTTATCATTCTAGATATATGGACATGCATAGGAAAAGATAATCAGCACTACACAATTTATTATAAAACGTCTACTCATTAAAATTTCATAATTACAAAATAATTATAACGAAGTAAATTGATGAATGTCAAATTTAATTATTTTAATGGTATTTTAATAATTAAAGTTGTAAATAAAAAGTAATTATTAAAGTCAATAATGTCTATCTTAGTAAATACCAATATATCATGGAAGACGGTAGTATTCCGAGTGACGCAGCCTTAAGCCTAAAATCGTATCGTATCGTATCGTAGAATTCGTAGATGGCGGAACTCATATATACAGCTAACTCGACATCAAAGAAAATGCGAAAAGCTGCCTGTTAATAACTCATCAAATATAGGTCCTATTGTTCTGATTTTTTTTAAACAGTCTTATATCTGCAGTCTAATCCTATTCTGAATTTTTTACAATTCTACGTGCAGTATATTTTCACATCTGTAAACCCATTTTGAAAGCAATTTCGATGGTGTAAGTTTGTCTTTTTTTTTTCTCCGAAACGGTCTAGATTTTTTTTAAAACATTAATATATAAAATGAATCTGTTTTTGACGAAGTGGATAAGACTAACCTAGTATCTAGGAAAACTCTTAATTTTTATATAATCCGCATAAAAAATTGGACTTCTTAGGATCGCGGATTACATGTTATTCTATGGGCTAGCAGACACAACGTTGCAAACCGGTTTTTTGCGGTTTAGGTCACAGTTAAAAATCTGAATATTGGCAATAAATCTTTTTTTAAACTACGAAAACAGTTTATTATGTGCTTTAAAATACTTGGACTGATTTTTTAAAATGGAGCAGTATTTTGTAATTATAGGTATTTTATTTCATTGTTATTCATAGTAAGTAAACAGTTTTTAAGGAGAAAATATTTCACATTTTTAAAAAAAAATCTCGTATCGAAATTCGATATTTATCGAAAATTCTCGTATCGAAATGAAAATTCATCGCGTTCGCCATAACACTTCGCCATGTATCACTACGCGATACGCGAAGTTGACTGAAGAAATAAGAAATATCAAAGATCTTGAAATAGTATTCCAAGGGGAGAAATTGAGTACAATTTCTAATTATCCAGACAGCATTCTTTGCAACCGATCCTTTCTAATTAGTATAATGTTCTGAATTGTTTTTATTTTCAACAATACTTATAACTGCTTTCCTTACAAAATAACGTTCATGTGTGGCATAGGTATTTTTTGTAATATGTGAGTGTAATACAGATCGATTACTAATTTAATTTTGGGTTTTCTTTTAAAGAAATTAAACAAAATCTTTCATTTTTAAAGAACGCACAATTTAAATAAAAGGTATGACGAAATCAAAATTAAGATTTCCAATCCCGTTTATAAAATGATTCATTTGCGAATCGTTTCTAATAATATTATAAACGAAAATTGACTTAAAATGACATCTTTCGTTGATTTTTTTTTTTTTTAACTCTTTTCAGCTTCAAAAATTAAAGCATCGTAGTATTTTATTTTTATAAAATTTAACCTAAAGGAGAAGAAAATTCTTATTGCCGTTTATCTCTGTAACAAAAGAAAAACAGAAGAAAAAATAAACAAACACCTGAAGCATTTCTTTTAGGCTAATTGATTACAGCCATGGGTGCAAGACCTTCAGTCTCAGGACTGATTTCAGTCTTGGACATATTTTTGACTGATAATAAATTCTACTTTATATACTTAAATTATCACGATTAGCTCAAAATGAACCATTTTATCCTGACTGGTTGTTTTGAGCTCCTAAAAGTAAAAATTTTCATCATGATACTTTTCCTTATTTAGTAATTAAACTTTATAGATAAATAAGATAAAACAGCTTTTTTGCAAAAGTAAGATACTTGTTTTTATTTAATTTTAAAGTTAATATGCTTAAAAGAAAGCTTTAAATAATTTACTTTTAAAAAATATAAAAGTAGTCAGCTCCCTTATATGGTATTTGTGGTAATGAAGTATTATTTTAAATAAGAACAATTCAGAACATGTTACTATTTAGAAAAGATTGGTTTCACAAAATTTCATTAGCAGCTGCATTGTAGCTGTCATGATAATTAGACTTTGTATGAGCTAATAAAGTGATTACTCAGTAACCATTTCAATTAAATATATTAATCTGACTCGCATCTTAAATCAAATATTAAGTTTTTATTCTGCTTTCATTAAACCATTCACTATTCTGTAACATTCCGCATATTCCGACTACAAAAACTCTTTTTATCAATTCCACCTGTACACTGGAGGGTTGCCGTGCCACTTACAGAGTAGCGCGTTTATCGCCTCGCTGTGCAATAGCATTTGAAAGATCACCACACTAAGATAAAAAGTAGCAATAAAAGAAAAACAAAATTAATCAGTTGATTGCAAAAAACCCGCTCCATTCTCGGTCGGGGGAGGAACATCACAAGAAAAAATAACCTCGCGAAATTTGACAGTATGTCATGGGGGGGGGGGGGGGATCCAAAACTTCATGAAAATAGTTGTAACTTTTCTAATAAATATGTTACATATAACACGTGGTAGTAATAATCAGTATATCTGGTGAAAATACAAGTAATTTTTTAAAATAAACTATTCAATGATTTTTTTTTATCCCTATTACTGTATTTGATTAATAGTAGTTCAAGAGCCATAATTTTATATTGTAAAATCCTTAAAAGCACTCTGCAAGCAGTCCTTGTTCAATCACAAAACCTACCACTAAAAAATTTTAATGCAGAAGATCTAATGTATTTCTCAGATATAAACAATGAATTTTTCAGTTAAGAAGCACATGTATTTTACAAATATTGCTATTTCTTGGAACACTAAATATGATACATGATCGCCTTTAACACATTATTTTGGAGTAATGAAAACATTGTTATTATATTAAAATTTTTTGTAAATGAGTGTTATAATCAGAGCAGCTCATGACAGGTTTTTCTTGCAGCACTAAAATGCATGCTTTCCAAAAGTTTTTTAATTTTTGCCTTATTTAATGGAAGAAAATTCTGCTAAAAATAAGGCAAAGATTTCATTATTAAAAATAGTGAAAAAGAATAAATTGGCCAGCCATGCATTTAGTGTTCCCAAAACTGTCAGTCATGAGTTACCACTGTTTATAATGATTTTGCCCAGGCATATTTGGATGTTATATTTCAAGGTAATATCTTTAAGGTAATTTAATAATGTGTGATCTATACCTATTATATAAAATTTCATAATTTGCACATTTTCTGGTTCCAAGGAATGTAATTTAAAGCATGTATACGAAGTAAATTTAATGATGTATGAAATATGATCTATATAATGCAAAATTCTATAATACGCACAACTTCTCATATCAAGGTGTGCATTATAAAGATCTTCTACTGTATTCATATGTAGTTCACACATCAAAAACCTTAAAGATTTAGTATCTGTAACAAGAGGACATTATTACAACTTTATATTTTTTTCATTCTGTAGCACAAATTACTCAGCTTAGAATTTGCCAATCAAAACATTGCCATCTTGATTTTTTTCCACTGTCTTTATTTACCTCAGAAGTGATTAAGATTTTTTTATATTGTAAATCCTAAAGGTTATAATAGCAAAAAAGCATCTTTAAGCCCTTGGGAATGAGCGACCGGTATACTTGGCCACTTAAGGTGTTCAGAATACTTCATTATTCTCACCACTTATTTTTAATTGTAAAGTTTACCTTCTTTAATGGGAGCATTTCTGTGATTCAATTACAGAAAATTTTCTGTTTTTAAAAACCTGTAGTAAAAGGTTAAAAATTAACCAAAGGGCTCTTGTCGCGAAGGGGTTAAACATCTTGAATTACAGTGAACTTTAATAACCCTTGGCTTTAATTGCCATTACTCTTCCAATTGAGCTATCTGTACGACAGACCAGCCAACACAATATTAGCTCAGAACAACTATTATCATGACATCAATTGATTGTGTGAAAAATATTTAAAAGTGTACATGATTATATATTTTATTATTAAGCAACAGGCTTTGCAGATCCGATTTTCTAAAAAGCTTTAAAGATTGAAATCTCTAGGCTGGAGTGGGAAAGCGGTAATTTTGAGGAATAGAAGGATAATTTATATAGAAGAATTTTCTGTATAAAAATAAATATTTAAATTTTTTTAATGTTGGGGTGTAGGGGGAGGGAGAAGAGGTGAAATGTACAGTCGTGGAAAAAAAAAAGTAAACACCCTCTACTAACTCCTTAACAAATTATTATCGTAGAAAAAAGTTATTGGTACCGAACGATTGGAAATAAAGTCTATTTTTAAATGATGTATATAAAGTTTGCTTAGGGGGCCATCTACATATTAAAACAAATCCAAACTTCATTTTTTTCAATGGCAATACCCAATTTTAACGAGATATTTCAAATCTTCGGTTCAAACTATGCCTAGGCACCAAATTTCAAGTAATTTGAATAATAAGTTTTTGAATTATAAACATTCAAAATTTAGTGCTTCTAATGTTAAATTATATTTTCATATTTTTATTCATATCTCCTAAATTATGCTCCTAATGTGCTAATTTTTTGTGTAGCAGTAATACTAACATACCCAAACATAAATACGTTGAATTTGCAATTTTTATAATTTTATGATATGAATTATGAAATTAATATTCGAAAAAATTATGAATTGTAACCTAAAATTTTTTTAATGAATTTAGATTTATTAAGTTCTGCTTTATGGAAATCCAAAATTTCACATTTTTCTTCCAAATAGTTTTCAAATTATGCTTAAAAAACGGCAAAATTATGGTTTAAGGGGCCGTCTATGATAGAAGTGACTAGATATTTTAAAATGTCTTACGCTGTCCTGTAATCTAGCAGACTTCATTGACTGCTTGAGTGACGCTTAAGGTGCCTTGATCAAGAAGGGGGCTCTCTCGGTTAACAATCGAGTACCGAACTTCAATTTGGATACAGCCCTTAAAATAAGCTTGTTTTAAAATAATTAATTTCTCGAGAACTTATAGTACGAATTGCATAAAAATTTGTTTTTAGGCTAATTAAATGGTGTAGAATTCATTTATGCTGTAAAAATTGTGTACTGCTATTGAAAAAAACAAAGTTATGGTTCGTTTTAATATGTAGATAACCCCTTAAGCAAATTTTATATACATTTAAAAGTAGGCTTTATTTCCAATCGTTCGGTACCAGTAACTTTCTTCTACGGTAATTTGTTGAGGAGTTAGTAGGGGGTGTTTACTTTTTTTTCCCATGACTGTACATTAGGGAAGTTAGTGCTTATTTATTTATTTATGTTAGTGAGCAACAAATGTTGCAGATTTTTTTTTTTTTTTTTCAAACTAATTTTTGAAAGATTTTATTATTTAGGTAAGCTGGAGAGGTGGGTGCAAAAGCAGAAGTGGAATCTTCGGAGCTCAGGGGATTATTTTATATGATTTATTATTATTGTTAATAAAGAATGTTAAATAGGGATGTTGAAAGATTATTTTATATAAAATTAAAGAATGTTTATTTTTTTTGCACTAGGAATGAGAAAAGGGAGAAGCAGAAATTTGTAGTTTTGGATTTAATATAAATGTATGGAATTACTTTTATAAGTGAGCGATGATTGTTATATATATATATATATATATAAAGGTTTAAAGAGTAATATTTCTTGCTATTTTTCTTAACAAAGTAATTTTTTTATATAGTAAAATTTAACATAGCTTTTTATATCTCTGAAGCAAACCAACAGAAATACCCTCTAAACATGCATGTTGTACATTACTTCCATATCTTACCAAAGAGTTCTTATAAAAATCTCATTGCACGGTGCTCTTTAAAATTGAAGTATGGTCATCCTTTTTTGCGGGGAGCGAGGGGGGAGAGATTGAAGGTGAATTGAAATCCTGACTATGAATTCTTTGTATTGGTCTTTAATTTTTTTGTGTGTGTTTATTGTTTTATTTATTTTTTTCAATAACCTCAAAAAAGTAATGATATCAATACAAAAACCCTTAACGGGTTAAAAGTTTGTGACGTAGCACTTTATCTTATGCTCTAAGAATTTTAAATATAGAACTTAAAAATAATGATATCAAATTTTGAGTGACGCTATGCTATTAATTATAATCTCTCTATATATTATTTATTTCATCTTTTTATTTTTTTATAATCGCATGTGCAAAAATTATGTTCAATTTAAAAAAATGTATAAAAGTTTATTCATTGATGCTTTAACATTTACACCTCTCATAAATTCCAAGTATGAGCTTTAAAAGATATGATATCAAAATTTTAGTGACGCTTTGATGTGGCTTTAAACGATTTGTTTTAAAATTAAATTTAAATTATTTTTGTTTTGGCTAAGATATATTCACACATCTAAATAATAGTTTTAATTTTCCAATATACTTTAAATATGTCACTTTCACTGAATTTATATAATGCATTTAAATGTATTTATTTGAATAAATTGATTTATCCTTTGTCCAATGCTATTAAAATTTTAAAATAAGATTTGCGTAAATAATTTTTTTGCGTCATTGTATCCAAACTAAGGGAAATGTATTCAAATGGATACTATGAGGCAAAAAAATTATTTACGTAAATCTTATTTTAAATTTTTAATAGCATTGGACAAAGGATAAATCAATTTATTCAAATAAATACATTTAAATGCGTTATATAAATTCAGTGAAAGTGACATATTTAAAGTATATTGGAAAATTAAAACTATTATTTAGATGTGTGCATATATATCTTAGTCAAAACAAAAATAATTTAAATTTAATTTTAAAACAAATCGTTTAAAGCCAAATCAAAGCGTCACTAAAATTTTGATATCATATCTTTTAAAACTCATACTTGGAATTTATGAGAGGTGTAAATGTTAAAGCATCAATGAATAAACTTTTATACATTTTTTTAAATTGAACATAATTTTTGCACATACGATTATAAAAAAATAAAAAGATGAAATAAATAATATAGAGAGAGATTATAATTAATAGCATAGCGTCAATCAAAATTTGATATCATTATTTTTAAGTTCCATATTTAAAATTCTTAGAGCATAAGATAAAGTACTGCGTCACAAACTTTTAATCCGTTAAGGGTTTTTGTATTGATATATTTATACATATATATTACTCAAGGCCCTGTAAGCGTCAGTGCAAGGGGCCACCCCGTAAGCATCTGTGCCGGGGTCCGACAATTTTGTAAATCGGTCCCTGCGTATTCTGATGTATATCAAATGATTTTCATTTTCATCGTTATGAATTGGTACCATGTATCAAAACTTGTTTTTATAGTGATTATAAGAAGTTGGAAATTTTTCAGGTGTAGATAGTTAAAAACCTTTTTAAAACATCTTACCATTTAGATAACATGCTAATCTCAATCTATTGTTTAAATAACTTTTAAAAAGAAATAAATCATTTGCTTATTCGAATGAAATATGAAACTGATATTTTAAATAAACTTGCTCTCAGCACAATAATTAGACTACAGAAATACACAAAAATTTGCAGCATACAAAATTACATATTTATTAAATGTACAATTTTTCCCTCTTTATCACTGAATACTGGTATTTTTTATTGATTGTAAAAAAAAACAGGAAACTTAAAAATTCATATGCAAAAAACTTTAAAAGTTTCATCATATTCATAATATAAGATGTATAGGTGGTGCGATTTTTCCGTATTTAAATATTGGTTTAATATATTAAAAACAACCCTATAAGGGTGATAAAAATCTTTAAAAGTTTTTTGTAGCAGACAGTAATAAAGAGTTTTTAATACATCTTTTCATCTAAATGTGTGCATTTCAACCTATTATGTAAATATACGAATTGACATTTTTCAAACTGAGTGAAAAAGAGTTCCAACCTTTAAAATCTTATGATATGGAATCGTATCGTATGAAAAATGTCAATTCGTATATCTTTAACAATCAGTTTGATTATGTAAAAGATAATAATGTATTATGCAAGTACCTTTTTAAACCTTATTAGACCTAATTATGGTTGCTTTAAACAGGTATTGTTTAAACGCGATCAAGGTTCAATTTTATATGTTCCAAAGCAGCACAGTTTTATCTGTTGTATTGTTTTATGGTCATAGCAATAAAACGGGTTCGACTGTATTTTGGAAAAGTAGCTGCATAATAAATCCTTTTATAAGACATTTCATTCTACATTGCTCCAATTATGAAATTAAATGCCCAACTTTATCATTAACAATTTTATCGCTATTATCATATCATGTTCTGTGTACAAGGCACGGTAAACTATATTTCATATAAAGACATAAACTTTCTTTTAAATTATTTACTTTTCCTAAGATCTTACACCATATAATTGCTTTTTTCGGTGTCTCATGCTGCAGTTTCATGTCATATAATGAACTATTAAAAATTTCCGCTTGTATTTTTGTGTTAGACGTCTTACCAACACGCCAAGGAAATTCAGAAAAGTAACTTTAGGAGGTTCCGAAAAAATTGTGGTTTTATGCATGTAAAGATAATTTTTGGTCGCATATAATGTACAGGAAGAGCACAAAGGTCTAACCATTAAATGTGCTTACGGCCCGATGAATTAGTGCAAACTCCTGCTGAAAAATTCTTTTATAAAAATTCAAATACGTTTCGAATCGTGGCTTTAGTTTTTTCACGGATATATATATATATATATATATATATATGCATATATATATGTATATATACATTGTAAGAAAAAATACGACCAGTTTTCCTGTAGGAATCGGAAAAATAGTGGCCCTTATCAAACCGGAAAATTTTCCGACCCAGCTCGGAATAAAATCCGTAAAAAAAAAGGAAATAGTAAATAAAAACGACTATTTTACGGGATTTTATTCCGAGCTGTATCGGAAATTTTTCTGGTACGATAAGGACAACTATTTTTCCGATTCCTACAGGAAAACTGGTAGCATTTTTTTTACAGTGTAGACTCTGCATCTGATGTTATTCACTCGAATCCATCACATAAGTGGAAAGTGTATACCAGGAACTAATATACTGTCATTTTATTTTTTAAGTAATAGTTTAGCAGTAAACAGTTTTCATGTGTCTACAAAACATTTTGTGTATGCCTGGAACCTATCTTTACAGTTTGAGTTCTTATATTCATGCTTTTACAAAACAAAATTTTAAAAGATCAATGAGCACTTTGTAAAAAGTTCTACATCATCATTTATCATCAATGAAGTGTCAATACAGTGAAACCTCCCTGTGCAACCACCTCCCAGAACGATCATTTTTTCATGGAATGGAATTTATTCCCATAGGCTCAATACTAATTTTACCTCCATTCAGAGACCATCCCAGTTGAACTCCTTCCATGAGCGACCCATTTCTTTGAAGAAAATAAACAAATTCCATTTTTTTTCTGGTCGCTTGAAGAAGGTTTTATCAGAAAAATAATTCCGGAGAGCGCATTATTCATCAAACTTCTAAACTAAGCTTAGAATTTTTCTTTCTAAATTCCGGTAACTTTAAAGTGTTTAAACCCCTTTGTGCCTTTTTAGGCAATGAATTTAAATTTGATGACAATTTAAGAATGACGGTCAATAAACTCCCCTGCTCCATTCTGTCAGGAAAACTCTCAAATAAATAGATAAATTAAGGAAATCGTCATTATTTGTTGGTTCACGTCGCAAGAAAAAAAAAAAAAAAAAAAAAGCATTTATTTACTGAACTTGGAAAGGACTTGGAAATAAAAGTTATAAAAAGGTAAAACCGTAAAACCAAAGAAAAAACATCAATGTATTATTTTTTTAAATTCTGCAATAATTAACTTATGTAATTAACTTTTCATACTTAAAGTTTTATATTTTTTCCTAATGTGAAAAATAAATTTTAGCAACATTGTTACCCTTTTTCAACAATTAAAATCTAGATTTTAACATGGCCTCCATTAAGAGACCACCTCTCGGAGCGACCAATTTTCATTGGAATGGAACGTGGTCGCTTTAGGGAGGTTTTACTGTATTTAAATATCTAAATAGAAAAAATTATATTTTTCTGATGCACCAAAATTTTGTTGGCATAATTTATGTAGAATTAAAAAAAAAATTATGATATACAAAATGTTTCATTCTCTCATGATATAGTTTTCAATAATAAATTTTTATTTCTTGCGTTTAAAATAAATTTATAATAAAACGACGATTAAAAAATAAGATCCGGCTAACTCTTCCTGAATCCACGATATCGCTTTCAAGAAATCAGACGTACTCCTTTAAGAATCAGAAGATTCGATTCAAGTAGAAATTATAATTGTATTTGTAATAACATAGTAGGGTTAACATTTCTCTGCAACAAGAATTCTTCTCAAGAAAGATTAGTTTTTCGAAACGCGCATCAATGACTAATTTAAATTCATCTTTCAATATGCATAATGCATACAATGAAGAAAATATGCATAAAAGAACTAAGAAAATTCTAAATTAAATTCACTATTTTTTGTTTTTCTATGAGTAACAGTATCTTAGATCTTGGAAAATTCGAAAGTTTCAAAAGTTTTTTGATATAATAAATGGAAAAAATTAATATATGAGCAAAAATTTTATATTAAGAAAATCTTTTTTTAACGTCTTCTAACGTTTTATTGAATGCAGTAGTTTACTATTGTAATCTTTTTAAGGAATAACAAAAAAATTAATTTCGAATATTTGGGTGTTTTTCTTCTTCTTTATTTTCAATTTAGAAGATCAATAATCTTCGCTGAATTAGTATTTTGTTTCAAATCAAAGAAATACATCCGGTTAAGCAGAGCACGTGATTGCAACCAAAAAACTTGAAATTTTCAACAGGCATATCAATGATTAATTAAAATTCATCTTTGTATGTGTGTAACATATAAAATAAATAAAATATGCACAAAAGAACTAAGAAAAACCTAAGTTAAATTCGCTGTTTTCTTTTTTCTATCAGTAATAGGATCTTAGATTTTGGAAAATTCAAGAGTTTCAAAAGTATTTTGATATAGTAAATGGGAAAAAAAAATAAATGAACAAAAATTAATATCTGAAGAAAACAGTTTTTTAACGTTTTCTAACGCCTTATTACATGCAGTAGTTTACTATTGTAACTTTTTAAGAAATAACAAGAAAATTAATTTCAATTTTTTTTTCTTTCTGCTTCTACGCTTTTTATGTAAGAAGTTCCATAATCTTCCTTTGATGAGTATTATTGTTTCAAATCAAGGAAATACATCCGGTTCAACAGAGCTTGTGATTGCAGTCAATAAACTTGAAATTTTCGAAACGCATATCAGTGATTGATTTAAATCCCTCTTTGTATGTGTATAATGTGTACAATGAAGAAAATCATTAATAGGATCTTAGATTTTGGAAAATTTAAAAGTTTCAAAAGTTTTGTGATATAATGAACTGAAAAAATTAATAAATGAAGGAAAATTAATATCTTTTCTTATCTAAAAATCTTTTTTTAACATCATCGATCGTTTTATTAAATTCAGTAGTTCACTATTATAACCTTTTTAACTCATTACCCGCTGGTGTTGCGTTCACGCAACGGTAAAAATAAATGCACATATTTAAGTTATTTACATACTCACCACTATTTTTTAATTAAAAAATTGACCATACTTAAAGCCATCAAATTTAAGATCATATAAAGCGAAAATTATTTTTCAGAGTTTGTGGTGACAAACAATGTCCGGCTAAAAAGTTGAAATTTTCAACCTTATAGTTTTGGGGGTTAATGGATTAAGGACAAACAAAAAGAAATAAAAATTTCAATTTTTTTTATGTGTTTTTTCTTCTATATTTTCTATGTAAGAAGATCCATAATCTTCAGTGAATTAGTATTATTGTTGCAAATCAAAGGAATACATCCGGTTCAGCTAAGCACGTCATTACTGCCAAAAATCTTGAAAATTTCGAAACACATACCAATGATTAATTTAAATTCATCTTTCTGTATATTTAAAGTATACAATAAAAATAATATTCACGAAAGAACTAGTAAAAGAAATTCTAAATTAAATTAACTGTTTTCTTTAAACTTGAAATTTCCGACACACATATCAATGATTAATTTAACTTCATCTTTATATACTAGCAGGAATGACCGAGCTAAGCTCGGTCAAAATGAGCTTTGTGTTTATCTTGATATATTATTCCCACTAAATCATTCTTGCTGTTTTAGATACAATTAGCTTGACCCTGAGACATAGTGACACAAAATGACGCACTAATCGAATTTTTTCGAACATGCGACCTAATACAATGCTCTTCGCGAGCCTGAAAACGATGGAATACAAAATTTAGTGAAAATCGTTAGTCATATTCTAGATAAAATAAGCTTGACCCACGTTAATTCAAAAAACCACTAACCGAAATTTATCGAAAGTGTGAGCTATTTCAATGGTATTTTTGTTCTGTGAAACGGTATAACAAAAAAAAAATTGTCAAAATTGTTTGAACATTTTTGAGATGGATGCCGTTAGCTTGACCCCGACCCATTATCACCAAAATTACCCACTAATAGAATTTTCTTGAGCATGCGACCCAGCCCACTGGTTTTATATTGTCCAGAAACGGTGTAGTACACAGTTTTGTCAAAATCTTTTGAGCCGTTTTTTAGATAAAGTTAGCTTGATCCTGATCCATTAGGACCCAAAATGACCCATTCATTGAATTTTCTCGTACATGCGACCCTGCCCAATGGTCTTATCATGCTCGGAAACGGTATTATACAAAATGTTTTCAAAATGTTTTGTAGCGCTTTTTAAATACAATTACCTTGACCGTGGCCCATTGTGAGCCAAAATGACCCACTAATCGAATTTCCTTGAACATGCAACCTAGCCCAATGGTCTTCTCGAGCCCGAAAATGATAGAATACAAAATTTAGTCAAAATCGTTTAAGCCGTTTTTTAGATAAAATTAGCTGGACACTGACCCATTGTGACTCAAAATGACCCACTAATCGAATTTTCTCGAACATGTGACTTACCCCAATTCTCTTCTCATGCCCAGAAATGGTATAATATAAAATTTGGTCAAAATGTTTTGAGCATGTTTTTAGATACAATTAGCTTGATTCTGGCCCATTGTGACCCAAAATGACCCACTAATTGAATTTTCTCGAACATGTGACTTAGCCCAAACGTCATCTCATGACCGGAAGCGGCCGTATATTAAAAAAATTGTGAAAATGTCTTGAGCCGTTTTTAGATGTAATTAGCTTGACCCTGACTCATAATGACCCACTAATCGAATTTTCTCAAACACGTGACCTATCCCAATGGTCTTTTTGTGCTCGAAAACAATAGCTTACAGAATTTTGTCAAAATAGTAGAGCCGTTATCTAGATAAATTTAGCTGGACCCACGGTGACCCCAAAATGACCCACTAATCGAAATTTCTCGAACATGTGACCTAGCCCAATAGTTTTCTCGTGTCGAAAAACGGTTGGATACAAAATTTAGTCAAAATTGATTGAGCCATTCTCTAGATATAATTAGCTTGACCCTGACCCATTATGATCCAAAATGACCCACTAATTTTCTCGTGTCCGAAAATAATTGGATACAAAATTTGGTCAAAATCGATTGAGCCGTTCTTTAGATATAATTAGCTAGGCCCTGACCCATTATGACCCAAAATCACCCACTAATCGAATTTTCTCGAACACGAGACCCATCCCAATGGTCTTTACGTGCCCGAAAACGGTAGGGTGCAAAATTTAATTAAAATCGTTAGAGCCGTTCTCAAGATAAAATTTACACACACACACACACACGCAATTTTTGCTCGCATTATAGTATAAGATATGTAACGCATAAAATAAACAATAGGGTAAAGTGCCCATATTTCGTCCCCTCTCCTAATTTTGTCCCCCTTAACTTCTCCGCTTCTACGAAAGTGGCCGCAATTCACAGGGGACGGGAGGTAAAAGGGGTCAGTGTTGAAAGTTTCGTTTGCCAAGACGCATACATAAATTAAAGACGGCGAATTTCCTATTTTTAGAAGACCCTATTTCTTATTACGTCGTTCGTAGAACGTTATTTACTTTACTGTAAGTATTTATTTCTTATTCATTGCATGTATTTTATTTTGGTAAGATGCTGACAGTAGCATACCGTGAGTTTTAGGAACCCGAGTTCATCGTAAGGGAAATGAAGCTCCGTCATGTTGGGAAGTAGCGTAGTCCCAATTTCGTCCCCCTTGAAGTTCTTATTTTCGTCCCGGGGGCGAAAATAGGAATGCTTTTTCATGACATTTTTTTCAATTTTTTCCTCATGTTTGTGTGGCTAATGTTTCGTTATGCTATTCTTCCACTGACAATTAGTACATTTCTTTGAGCCTTACTTTAATGTAAATTAAATTACTGGCTCATTTCGAAATAAATTTTGATTTAGTTATAAGTTAAGACTCGGCGTATTGGATTTTTTTTTTTTTTTTTTTTTTTTGGGGGGGGGGGGGGGCGAAATTGGGACCATTTTTTTTTCTTTTGCATTTTCTAAATACTTTTGAAAAAATAATTTTTCGTATTGTTAAAATTTTTTTGTACGATATTTGCCTTATGTTCCTATGTACGTGGGTAGTTAGTCTATGCAAAATCCAAATTTGGTAGATTTTCACTGAAAATTACAACTTCATAGGGCCTAAAAGTGAAGGGGGACGGTAATAGGGCACCTTACCCTATATGCATAAAAGAACTAAGAAAATTCTATATTTCCAGTTTTCTTTTTTCTATCAGTAATACGATCTTAGATTTTGAAAAATTCAAAAGTTTCAAATGTTTTGTGTAATAACTTAGGAAAATACTTTCTTTAACGTTTTCTAACGCTTTATTAAATGCAGTAGTTTATTATTTTAACTTTTTAATGGAATAAAAAAAAATAACTGCGAATTTTTCGGGTTTTTTTTTTTCTTTTGCTTCTATACATCTACAACCTTCGTTGAATTAGTATTCTTATTGCAAATCAAAGGAATACATTCGGTCGGTTCAGCAAAGCATATGATTGCAGTCAATAAACTTAAAATTTCCAAAACGCATATCAATGATTAATTAAAATTCATCTTTGTATATGTGAAACGCATAAAATAAACAAAATATACACAAAAGAACTAAGAAAATTCTAAATTAAGTTCACTGTTTGCGTTTTTAGTCGTTCCATTCTTAAAAAGTAAAAAATCCTTGCCGGCTCGGCCTACAGGCGCAGGTAGATTTCGAATTTTAAGTACTAATTTCACCTTCAAAAACTAAATCCAGATTAGAGATAAATCCAGTTTAACAATTTTATCTGGCCGCTATTCACGAGTTTTTATTTTCTTTTTTCTGTAAGAGCTGGTTTTATCAGAATCATGTTAAGGCGGTTTTCGAAAAAAATATTTTTCCACGCTCAACAACTCGAAACTGACACATTTTCAGACTCAATTTTAAAAGAAAAAACAAGAAACTTGACGTGATTTTCGAAGAGATTTATAAGCGACCTGTGTTTTTATTTTTTGTTCAATTAATTAAAACTTCATTTATAAACAATTATTTTATCAGTACATCCATATTTTTCGTTTCCAGCACTATCACTTCGGGAAATTCGGTTCAACATGCCTACTTTGACAGCATTTTTTGAAATACATTTTGCCTATATCAAAAAATCGACCTATACGGCATATTATACAGTTTCTGAGTAAGAGAACCTGCCAGTCGGATGTGTTTGAGATCAAAAATGAATTAAAAATGAGTCGGAAAATACGCAGTTTGGATTTGAGTACACTCTTAATACGATAAGTTTTCCTTCAACCCCTATGTATTATTAATTTGTTTTTGTGTAAGAATTGCTCCTATCAAAAACTTGTCTGTATAAAAGTTGTAGATAATATTAAGAAGATTTATAATAAAACTATACGGATTTGATATTCTTGTGAATTGACGAAGTTATGGATTTTTTTCTTCCTCAATCCTCCTTTCTGTTTTCGTTTTACTTTATTTTATTTATTTTTATTTATTTATTTATTTATTTATTTGCAGTATTGTAGATTTTATTAAGAAGATTTTTAATAAATTTAATTGGATTTGATATCTTGAGAATTGATAAAGTTATGAATTTTTTTTCTCCCTAAGACCCTATTTTTTTCGCCCCTTGAGCCTACTTTTTATTTTATCAAAAATTTGTCATAATTTTTTGGCTTTTTTTCTAGAAGTAATAACAACTTTAAACTGATTCGATATGTATTATAATTAAGAAGTTATGGTAGTTTTTCGGTTTTTACAAAGCATCTCCCTATTTCTACCCCCTTGGTCTGATTTTGTCCATTAACGAGCTTGGCCGAGATTTTCTGCCCCTTGGATTTATGTATCAGTTTGGAAGAGATTTGTGCAGAATTATGGAAATTATCATGTCCATAAAAAAGTGATATAGATAGATAGATAGATAGATATAAAGTTTTTAACTGGAGGGGGTGGTTTTGGGTTCTAGGGGTCATGACCGGTGTAGTTCTGCAAAATATTTCAGAAATTCCAACATAGGGAAGAATGTAGTATTTCTTACAAAATCTACCTATAACGGAACTAAATTATTTGAAAACAACGTTTAAACACACAATAAAAACAAGCAGATCTGACCATACGTATACGTTTCGTGAGTACTAGGACTCACATCCTCAGTGTAAAAACTATAAAAACTTTAAAAACAATATCCCCCCAACTACATGTACGGTGAAAAAAAACCCAAATGTCAAAACATGATACCAAAAGACCAACAAGATCTAACAGCCAATGAAATTAATGCGGAAGTGAAGTGTCGTGACACAACAAATCCATCCAGAAAGTTGAGATGTATGGTGTACTAGATAAATCATTAACCAAGGAGTCTTTAAATTTATGGATATGAATAGCCTCAAAAAAGTCTAAATCCAGAGGAGTAATGCATTTCTTGATAATGGTAGCTGAGTCAAAATTAAAATTATGTCCCTCCCCCCAGCAATGAGAGGCGATAGAGGATTTCTGTAATTCTTTTTTCTTTACATAGTTTCTGTGTTCATTGATTCTGTAACGGAGTTTTCGTTTAGTTTGTCCAATGTAGGACAAACCACATTGGCATTGAATGTTGTAAATGCCCCAATAATTATGTGGAGGAATTTGGTCCTTAAGTTGCGAAAAAGATAATTTATTAACCGGCTTAAAAACCACATTAAAATCATAATGTCTTAAGATATTAGCCATCTTAAAGCTAATACTATTATAAAATGGTAAAATGATAAGGTTGGAAATGGAAACCGCAGAAACAGGAGAATCAAGATATTAACATATTTATTAAGACTATGAGAAATTAAATTATTGATATAAGATAAACTAAAACCTCGATCAATAGCCACAGATCTAATGTAATTTAATTCTGTAATAAGTGAATTATTATCTGAACAAAGTAAGCGAGCTCTATTAATCAAATAATGAAAAGCCGAAGCTTTTTGGGAAGGGGGGTGACATGAATTGAAATGGGGGTGGGAAGTGTGACAGCAAAGGGTTTACGGTAAACGCAAGTGTCAAAGGTGTTAGGCTGACGTGTAACCAACACATCCAGAAATGGCAATCTATTATCAATTTCAACTTCATAAGTGAATTGAATGACTGAATCTATTGAGTTTAAAATCGTTAATATATTGTCAACAGAAAATAGAGAAAGGTCCAAGAGTGCAAAAGAATCGTCTACATATCTACAATAAAATGGGAAGTTGATAAGGTTAAACATTTTAACCTCAAAGTAATGCATATATAAATCTGCTAAAAAAGGGCTAAGGGGATTACCCATTGCTAAACCATCCATCATAGAATAATATTGATTAGAAATTTGAAATGAAATTTGTTTTAAACAAGTACTGAATAACTCAATAATGTGGTTGATTTCATAATCTGTGTAATGAAATTCTTTTAATCTAGTAGTGAGACTTTGTAGTGCACCTTGAACTGGAACATGGGTGAACAGAGAAGTAACATCAAATGAAACCATGCGTAAAGAGGGGGAGGGGGTGAAGTTTTTAATCTGATTAACAAAAGAACTAGAATTCTTAATAGTGTAAATATTAGAACTTGAAAGGAATGAAAAGCGTTTAACTAAATATTTAGCAAGAGGGTATGAAGCAGAACCGATATTGGATACGATAGGCCGGAGGGGAACACCAATTTTATGAACTTTAGGCAGAGCGTAAAAGCGACTGCAGTTAGCAATAGACGGAATTAATGACATTTTAATACTGTCATCAATACAGGGAGAGGTTTTTATAAGTTTTCTGGTACTTGTTAAATCACTGTCAGAAGGATCCCGATTTAATTTAATGTATGGGCCGGATTGTAAAAGATTTCGCACTTTATCCAAATAAGCTGTTTTATCCTGTACCACTATTTGACCTCCCTTATCAGCTTTAGAGATAACAATGTCATCATTAGATTTTACAGAGGATAAAGCTTCTTTAAGATCCTTTGTTATGTTTGGTTTGAAATTCTTAGAATTGTGATCAACTGTGTTTTTAATGAGAACCCTAATGGAATCCTTTTGAGAACTAGATAGTTTGCTAAATTTGAAACTTCTTTCAACTGGAGCAATAAGATTAGGTAAATCTGGGCGTTTGCTAAAAGAAAAATTATAATTAAGTTTGAGAGCTTTCTCCTGTGTAGGTGACAGCAGGGCCGAAACTAGCCTTTTTGGCGCCCGGGGCAAACATGGATTTTGGCGCCCCCCCCCCCTCCACCACAAAGTAAATTTACAAAAAAGAATTTTACTAAATATCTAACAGACAACCTATTTTTAAATTTAAAATATATAAAACTGAACTACGTAATCAGCTTTGTCAAACATTGATCCATTAAAATCTTTCAAAAGTTATTGAAAAGAATTGCATTTTAATCTTTTTAAATTTTTTTTTTACATAGTCTAAATGAGGTCGATATCTAAAAAAGAAAGGTTTTACTAAGAATTTTACTCTGTGCATTCCCCTTCCCGTTGTCCTGGGCAGTCAGCGCCCATGGCAAGACGGAAAAAAAAAAAAAAAAAAAAAGGAAAGAAAGGAAGCTCAACACAGTTCAGCGGAAAAAAAACAAACAGCTTTCATGGAATTTTTTTATCTAGACTGAGAGGTCACTTCTCCTTTGGTAGTTATCCGTAGTGGACAGTAGGGTGTCCCACAATAGAGACTGACCTTGAAAAACGGTAATGATTCTCCCTCGGATTCTCCTCACAGGAAGTGATTTAAAAGAAAGCAAACGCATAGGCATGATACTTTGAAATTTTGTATTGTAATGAATCTTTTTATCTATTTGTAAAGTTTAATGCATTTGGTTCAGTTTTCCTTTTAAATTTTCCAGCTGCGAGACATTTTTATACAAATTTCATAATATATATATATATACATTCTTGTGTCAAACGTCAAACAAAATCTTCATTTTGGCGCCCCCTTCACCTCCTGTTAAAGCGGCGCCCGGGGCACGTGCCCCCTCTGCCCCCCCCCAAGTTTCGGCCCTGGGTGACAGTTGTGAAGTTGAAAGGTTTACAATAGCATTATTATTCACCTCTGGAAGCCAAGGAGGGGGTGTAGCAGTCAGAGGGAGTAAATTTGAAAGTTTTTTTACTAACGAAAGTTTATGAAAAGCAGAGAACTTGAGACCGGTACCATGATAACCGATCAAGTGTGTCAAAATTTGACACTGAGTTTCCAAGAGAAAGATGTAAATGAAAAAGTTCTTTTTCAATAAAAGCGAGCTTACTACGAGTATCCTGAATAATGGCGCGAAGTAACACTAACTTGCAAGTGTGTAAAGATTTCGAAAGACGTTTAGTTAAATGAAGTTTAAAACCCAAGCGAATAAAACCAGGAACAACACCACGGCGTTTACAACTACATAAAAAGTTCAAATGATTTAAAAAATTTTCACGTCTTAATCTAAGTTTGTAAAAACGATTAAGATCAGACATGATAAAAACCCCCAAATAGGTCCGTTGCAACCAAATATAATAAGTACAGAACTTGTGTGAAAATATAAATTATTTGAAAACAACGTAACACAATAAAAACACACAATAAAAACAAGCACATTTGACCATACGTATACGTTTCGTGAGTACTAGGACTCACATCCTCAGTGTAAAAACTTTAAAAACAATATCCCCCCAACTACATGTACGGTGAAAAAAAAAACCCAAATGTCAAAACATGATACCAAAAGACCATCAAGTTCTAACAGCCAATGAAATTAATGCGGAAGTGAAGTGTCGTGACACAACAAATCCATCCAGAAAGTTGAGATGTATGGTGTACTAGATAAATCATTAACCAAGGAGTCTTTAAATTTATGGATATGAATAGCCTCAAAAAAGTCTAAATCCAGAGGAGTAATGCATTTCTTGATAATGGTAGCTGAGTCAAAATTAAAATTATGTCCCTCCCCCCAGCAATGAGAGGCGATAGAGGATTTCTGTAATTCTTTTTTCTTTACATAGTTTCTGTGTTCATTGATTCTGTAACGGAGTTTATTGTCTCCCTGTATTGATGACAGTATTAAAATGTCATTAATTCCGTCTATTGCTAACTGCAGTCGCTTTTACGCTCTGCCTAAAGTTCATAAAACTGGTGTTCCCCTCCGGCCTATCGTATCCAATATCGGTTTTGCTTCATACCCTCTTGCTAAATATTTAGTTAAACGCTATTCATTCCTTTCAAGTTCTAATATTTACACTATTAAGAATTCTAGTTCTTTTGTTAATCAGATTAAAAACTTCAACCCCTCCCCCTCTTTACGCATGGTTTCATTTGATGTTATTTCTCTGTTCACCCATGTTCCAGTTCAAGGTGCACTACAAAGTCTCACTACTAGATTAAAAGAATTTCATTACACAGATTATGAAATCAACCACATTATTGAGTTATTCAGTACTTGTTTAAAAGAAAATTCATTTCAAATTTCTAATCAATATTATTCTATGACGGATGGTTTAGCAATGGGTAATCCCCTTAGCCCTTTTTTAGCAGATTTATATATGCATTACTTTGAGGTTAAAATGTTTAACCTTATCAACTTTCCATTTTATTGTAGATATGTAGACGATTCTTTTGCACTCTTGGACCTTTCTCTATTTTCTGTTGACAATATATTAACGATTTTAAACTCAATAGATTCAGTCATTCAATTCACTTATGAAGTTGAAATTGATAATAGATTGCCATTTCTGGATGTGTTGGTTACACGTCAGCCTAACACCTTTGACACTTGCGTTTACCGTAAACCCTTTGCTGTCACACTCCCCCCCCCCCCCCATTTCAATTCATGTCACCCCCCTTCCCAAAAAGCTTCGGCTTTTCTTTATTTGATTAATAGAGCTCGCTTAATTTGTTCAGATAATAATTCACTTATTACAGAATTAAATTACATTAGATCTGTGGCTATTGATCGAGGTTTTAGTTTATCTTATATCAATAATTTAATTTCTCATAGTCTTAATAAATATGTTAATAATCTTGATTCTCCTGTTTCTGCGGTTTCCATTTCCAACCCTATCATTTTACCATTTTATAATAGTATTAGCTTTAAGATGGCTAATATCTTAAGACATTATGATTTTAATGTGGTTTTTAAGCCGGTTAATAAATTATCTTTTTCGCAACTTAAGGACCAAATTCCTCCACATAATTATTGGGGCATTTACAACATTCAATGTCAATGTGGTTTGTCCTACATTGGACAAACTAAACGAAAACTCCGTTACAGAATCAATGAACACAGAAACTATGTAAAAAAAAAAGAATTACAGAAATCCTCTATCGCCTCTCATTGCTGGGGGGAGGGACATAATTTTAATTTTGACTCAGCTACCATTATCAAGAAATGCATTACTCCTCTGGATTTAGACTTTTTTGAGGCTATTCATATCCATAAATTTAAAGACTCCTTGGTTAATGATTTATCTAGTACACCATACATCTCAACTTTCTGGATGGATTTGTTGTGTCACGACACTTCACTTCCGCATTAATTTCATTGGCTGTTAGAACTTGATGGTCTTTTGGTATCATGTTTTGACATTTGGGTTTTTTTTTCACCGTGCATGTAGTTGGGGGGATATTGTTTTTAAAGTTTTTATAGTTTTTACACTGAGGATGTGAGTTCTAGTACTCACGAAACGTATGGTCAAATCTGCTTGTTTTTATTGTGTGTTTAAACGTTGTTTTCAAATAATTTATATTTTCACACAAGTTCTGTACTTATTATAACGGAACTATTGTAAGATCACTCGTGTGTCTATCTGTCTGTCTGTCCGTCTGTCACAGCCGTTTTTCTCGTAAACTCTGAAACGTGGAAAGTTCAAATTTGGAGAAGTAATAAAGGCTATTGACCTACATATTTATAGAATTTTAACCATTCACAAATATATTTAGAGAAAATGTAGGGGTGCTAATTAAGTCACGTAAAAATAAAAATAATGTTTTGTATACCTTGCGGGGTATCGTGTGAAAGCTTACGTAATGCCGAACTCAAAAATACATTTGCTTTAATTTTAGATATTATATTTTTAGAGATATACGTCGAAAATGTAATGTAAAAATATGCGCCCCCCCCCCCCCTTTTATTTCAGAATCTACTGAAACTAAAATTACGAAAAAAATTCGAAATAGTAGTTGTATTTTAGTTATTATTATTAGTTGTATTTAAACCTTCCAGGAAAACTATAACAATTATCCTAGGTCACCTTCTTTTGTTTTGTTTTTAAATCGCATTTTTCCGTTACGCAGAATTTTCACTTTGCGGGCGGTCAGCAAGGGCGTTGAGGGGCACTGAAGGTACCTATCGTCGCGCAAGTATAAAAGGATTGTTAATAATGATTTTCGAAGACCACACTTTATAATCCCACTCAAATCTTTTATTTTAAATATTTTTCCTAGTATTTTGTAAAATTAAGAAATGTGAAAATATAATGTTCTTACAATAGAAATATAGACATATTTTCGAATTGAAATCTCCCCCCCCCCCCCCCCCCACCAACGCCAAGAAACTTGAAAAGATGTAAAGGCAAAAGAAATCAAGATTTTAAAAATATTTTTGTGTAACCTATAATGTTTTTGGAACAAGATAAAGTAATGTATCTATAACTCATTCTAAACTGTATTACAGCTAATCGAGGTATTAAATGAATTTTATAACAAGGTATTTTGATGGTGCTTATAAGTACTGTCAGAAGATAAAGCTTAAAGTCTAGATAACAATTGTTAATGATACATTTGTGTAACGCATTGCCGAGTTACTAATTAATATGTTTATTGTACGGAACCCTCTGTACGCGAGTAATACTCGTACTTGACTGGTTATTCTATCAGTAATATGATCTTAGATTTCGGAAAAATCCAAAGTTTTAAAAGTTTTGTGACATAATAAATGGAGAAAATAAATAAGTGCACCAAAAGTAATGACACAGGAAAATACTTTTTTCAACGCCTTCTAATGCTATATTAAATGCAGCAGTTTACTATTGTAACCTTTTTAAGGAATAACAAGAAAATTAATTTCGAATTATTTTATCTCCTGTTCCATAATTTTTACGTAAGCAGCTCCATAAGCTTGGTTGTATTAGTATTATTGTTGCAAATCAAAGAAATACATTCGGCTCAGTAGAGCACGTCATTGCAGCCAATGAACTTGAAAGCTTTTTCTCATTTTATTTCTGTGAATATATCCATTCATTTCCAGATGATTGATTGGCCATTGACTAGTGAAAAATACATCGAAGTATCATAGCTGTTTCCTATTGAAAAGTGAATCCCAAAAATTAAGCAATATTTCCCAAATACATTTGATATTCGATTAATTATCGATTAGGAATAAAATTACGATTAATGTCCCATTCGTCTTAAATTACTTACCGAGAATTTCGATATAAAGCTAATTAGGTAACGCTGATGGTTTCCAGTGTTTAATTCGACTTTAAATATATTTATTTTAAATATTAAATTCCATGCGATTTTGCTTTAAAAACATATCTTTTAACAAATTCCAAGCAAATTGAGTTTATTAGATAAAATGAAATAATATTTGTAATTATTAAAAATAACGTCTTAATATTCCAGAATACAAAATTTAGATTTTTCGTAGGCGTTAAAAATATTTGTGAAAACAATTTCAATAAAATTGAGAAGATGAATACCATAGCTAAAATAAATTATTTCTTGGTTTGAGTTCCCTGTAATCTTTGATAAACATGATGTTTTCAAAAGTGCATTTATATAAACAGTATAATTTCTTTGGCATTTTCTATATAATCTACTTAAGTGATAATAAGATTGTTTCATGTAAAAGTTTTATTTAAAATGCAAAAAAAAAAAAAAAAAAAAAAAAAAAAAAAGTTTATTCTTAAGTTATCTCTCAAGGAAAAAATGTATTTTTTGTATCTTAAAGCTTTTTGAATACACTGCAAAAACATTACAAAACAGGCACTGCATATTTTCACACCCGTTTTTTATCGCCTTACCTTCCACAGGATTCAAACCACCGTATTTGCCTCTGTCAGAAAAAACTCGTTTATATACACTAAATTATTCCTCATTTTCCGTACTTCTAGAAAACATGTTTTATCCGTGAATTCTTCACAAAAGTCTGAAAACGACGAAGAAATTCCATTCATTCCTAGCAGTTGGCTCTATTAATACTAAAATCCTAATTCAATTTTAAAATAAAAAACCAAAAGTTATATAAATTAAGATTTCAAATTAAATAAAAAATAATAAGAAAAAACTAAACCAACAACAAAGAAAAGGAAGGTTTTCGAATTTAAAATTAAATAACAATTAATTTTCTCATTCATTTTAAAGTATTCACAATTCCTTTTTTAAAGATATTAAAAAATATTCGCATTTAAAATATATTTTAAATGAACATATTTAAAATAGATATTTTAATTAAAATATTAAACGAAAAAAAAAATCGATTTTACTCAAAAAACAAATTATCGTATAAAAATATAATTTCTCTATTTTACATCTAACAAACAACATAAAAATTATAGTGCAGTAGAACGCCGATTATCCGAACAAGTCGGGACCGACCCTAGTCCGGGTAAGCAAAAGTTCGGATAAATGGACAGACAATTTAAGGGATGTCCCTGACTATACTAAAACCTGTGTACTTTATACAGGCACTGTATAGTCTGTTAGCACTAGTTAGTGCTGGCGTTGTTTTTTATGTATTTTTTATATTATTCTTTTGTCTTTTTAATTTTTTGTTTACATTTTTATCATTTAAATTTTTTCCTTTTCTCTTTTTATCATTTTCTGAACTTCAGAGATTATAATTTAAGCAAAAAAGCTTTCGATTGTTGCTTGCTTCAAATAAGAGGTTCTTTTCCATGCTGCCATATGTCGGATTCTTTGGTCATGTACGTCGCTATTTAACCACTCGTTGATTTCATTTTCTTAATAGCTTAGGATTCTTCAAATCTCCTTTATTGTTTTACATTCCTCATTTTCTGACCCACTATCAGTTTTTACTTTATTTAAAATTTTATTCCAAGCCTTTTTTAATGTTGAGGATTTTACTAGATTCCAGGAATCAGAAGCCATCTTTATACAACAATCTTTCAAATCAATTTTTACGGTATCTTGGGAATCAGGCTATTCTGTTTCTTGTGATAAAAAGAGCATTCTTAACATTTGCTTTCTATAAAGTCGTTTGAATGTCTCTATCACACTTTTATCCTTGAGTTGGATTACGTATGTAACATTAGGTGGCAAGAACTTTACCCGAAAAATGAGAAAAATAGGATGTTTGGATAATTGGACGTTCGGTTTTTAAAAAATTTTGAGAGAAATAAGCTTTCAGATAATTGTAAGTTCGGTTAAAAAAAATTTTTTTGAGAGAAATAGGCTGTTAGGATAATTGGAAGTTCGGTTAATTGGAGTTCTGATAATCGGCGCTCTACTGTAATTCATATTTTTACCCTATTTTAATACTAAAGTGTTAAAACCAAGGACACAATCTCATTAAAGACGAAATCTTCTAGAAATGAACTTCCAATTTCAAGGCTTTTTAAAGAAATTAAGGGGAGCGTCCCTTTAGGAATTTCAAAAAATCGATTTTTTTTCTTTTCATATTTCGAAAATATAATATCTCGAGAAAACATTGGCAAGATTAAAAATCAAAATATTCAATATTAACAGAGATATCCGACTTTTAGTCGAGCACGCCAGAACCCGCATGTTGTGCTAGCGAAGTTTAAGGGGGTAGGATACCTTTAAACCTGCAAAATTTTCGAAAAAATTTTTAATACATATTTTGATTCCGTAATCATTTCTGAACAATAAGCAAAAATCAAATTAAAAAATTCCCATTAGTTTACTAATTATGGCAGTTTTATTAAGACTATATTTTAATACTACATAGGATAATTAAACTTTGGATTGCGTTTATTCAAAACGATGAATTTTGATACTGTACGCAGTGTTACTAAAAAACTATGCATGGCAATCAAAAAAACTTTTCCCCACATATTCATTACTCTATTATCGACAACTTAAAACCACAAAAAGGTAAGATTTTATTTTGTTTTTTGTTTGTTACTTTTAAAATATTTTTAAAAAAGGGAAAAATTTTAATTTTTTGTTAATTTTTTAATTTAGTTAATATTTTTTACAAATATTCTGGTCTTAGTATAAAGTTAACAGTATTATGTATTTATTTTCACCAAAATTTCCTCTTTATATGCATATTTTCAGATTTTATCATGCGCGCAAGATTTTTTCTCTTATTATCATATATGTTTAAACTTATCATTTTAATATTCATTAATGAATTTACAAGTACATATATATTTTTTAAAATATAAATATAAATATGAGCTTTATATTTAAATGAAGTTTGATTTTTATCTTTGACTTATTATACAAATTTTGAAGCTTGGAACAAATTGGTATTTTTTTCCTTTTTCGACGTGTTCAAAGGTACCCTACCCCCTTAAACGAAGATCTTCCTCCCTTACTTCCTCAAGAACTTCAAGAGCATCTCCTACTAATCTACCAAGATTTATCTAGAAATGATTTACCCCAAAGATACTTGGGGGGAGGGGGGGCATACCCAGAACGCTATTGAAAGTTTTAACGCAACAGTTTGGCGGTTATCTCCAAAACACCTGCATTCTGGACTACAAACTGTTAAAATTTCAGCATACATCGCTGCTGGGATATTTAATGAAGGCTACACTTCCACCTTTAGAGTTATGGATAATTTAAATATTGTTGTTGGCACATATGGCAAAGTTTTTTCCGAAAACGCCGACTTGGCGCGAGTAACGAGACAAAACTGGAGGAGTCTTTTTCAGACAAAAGCAGCTCGTACAGCCCGAAAACAGCAGCAACTCGAAGAAAACCAGCTTTTCGAGGAATCCGAAGGCTGGTTAATTATAAATAATGTATTATATTTATAATAATATAAATATAATACATGCGCCTGGGATCGATGATTGATCGGTAAGTCACTAAAACCAGTAATTTTATCGTACTGAAACGTTAAACACTATTATCTCAAAACTATGTTTACAAAAACTGCTCGTGCTGTAACGCAAAAAGTTATCAGTCGATTTGGCTGATTTTTGGTGAGGCTTAACTTAATAACATTACCGGAAGGATGTACCTAAAGATTAAAAGATTTCGTGTAAATAAACAATTTTTTAGGGATGAAAAATGTCGAAAAAATTGTACAAAATCCGAACATTTTATTATAAACCGTACTTAAGTTTTTACTTTATACTTTTTTTACAGTTTTATGGGTTTAACCTTCTTGTGCATATGTTAGAAAGAGAAAATATATATTTTTTCTTTTTTCAGATCAATGGAAAAAGAGTGACGAGTGCAGCACTTTTGGGCCTCGCGCCTAAGACGCCCGAAGAAAAATTTTGCTAAGCCGCCATTTTGTAACAAAAAAAAAAAATATTTTTTTTTTTTTTTGTACTCTACAAAGATGTAATAAAGTTATACTACAGTTTCAAAATGATCAGACTATTTTATCATCTTTAAAAAAATAATGAAAAATGACTGATTTTGAGGCGTCTAAAGGGACTCCCCCCCCCCCCTTAATCAAGCCATACCCATCTGAGGCAAACATATTTACTTCAAATTGTTTCACTACTGTACAACTGTAGCCGAGTGGTTAGAGTATTGTGCTCGTAATACTAAGGTAGCTGATTCGGTCCCAAGGTCAGCAACTTTTATTTTATCCCCATTTTCTTCAATTGGCGTATATTTTACCTCCTGTAACGAAGAAAAAAAAAAGAAACGGATATTCATCTATTAACGGAAAATTTCTGGTAGCACTGCTGCCAGGAAAATTTCCGTGAATTGAAGAAACTATTTCTGAGAGTGCACCTGGCTACATCGAAAGACTGGTTACAGGGCAAAACATCAGTTATGAAAATTTAGATGGATATTTCTTGTTTTCTCTGAATTGAAAAGGAACATTTTCTTTTGTTTATCTTAGAAGAAACATTTTTGTGTTTAACCTTCAAGGACTAAGTGGATGATTTTGAAAAAGTGTCGTGTTTTATTGTCCTTTCACATTTCCACAGAAAAATAGTTAAACATCATAATTTTAATTATTGCATCTTAACTATCATGTTTTGTTTTTTATAATAATTTACAGATATATTATTATTTATAAAAAGTTTAAAAATAAGAAATATATTCTTTTGTAGTCAAAATGTCACTACCGTACGTTGTCCCAACAAGTAATTTATTAGGTAAAGATTCTATTTAAATTTAGGTAAAGTTCTATTTAAAACAAATGGTCATAATTTTTTTAATTCCCTTTTATTAATTAAGATGCTACTAATAAAAAAAATATTTATTTTCATTAATAAAACTTATCTATAATTCTTAATAATTTTTTTAAACCGTGTCCCAAGAAAGAGTGTCACTGTGTTTCTCACAAAAAGTTCATCAGGAATTTTTTACAGAGCAGCAGATGCCTTTTTATCAAGGCAAAAATACTCCTTAAAAGTCAATTTGTTATCAGGTTTAGGTGAATAGTGTAAATAGTTTTATAGTTTCAATAAAATAAGCAAAGAATTTGACTGTTTTGGTGAGTATTTTTTTGCATGTCATTACCGTTCCCACTTCTAATTGATAATTAAATGAACCTTTATTTCTTAATCTGCTTTTATTATTTAGGAAATAAAAAATCATTGTATGGGCCAAAAGATATAATGGCTGCCATTTATACCTGCGGAAAAAAAAAATATATTTTGATTAACCCTTAAATACCGGGTGTTGCTTTTCGGCAACATACCCAATTTAGGCTCTAAAATACTATTAGAATAATATTGAAGCTATAATGCCTAATGTTGCCAATAAAATACATTCTGAAAATATTATTAAATCGATTTTCAACATGTAGATGACAACACTTGTGCTGTTTAAGAATAAAGATGGATTTATTTTTTCAATTGTTGCTATTTGCTCTTTTTGTCTTGTTTGGAAGCTTGCGAAATACCCTATTTTGTTCTGCAGTGAGCAAGTAAAATTTATTTCTTATTATAGTTCCTAAAATTCTTGTGTGTTTAATATTATAGAATTTTATCAAGGAAAATTATTTTTTTCAATTAAAGACCAGTATTGCCGATTAGTAACAAACTGTTTTTAGCCGTAAACCATACTTAAAACAAAATATGATTTTTTTTAAGTATTTTTCCCATGATTTATTTTAAAAATGAAAGCCGAAAAACATTGTTACAATGATTTTTGAAAAATCAGGCATTTAAGGGTTAATTTTTCATTACCGTGCTCACTTATATCATTGCTAAGTTCATTAAAATTTAAAAATTATTTTTTAAATGTTAAATTAGTAATTTGGTTTCTGCTGATACTTGTATATTCATGTTTATGAGGTAAGGTAATTATTTACAAAAAATTAAAACTTTCTGATTATTTCTGAAAATTTGATTTTGTTATTCCAAAACATGGACAGATTTTGAAAATTACCCAAGTATGAAAAAGGAAATTTTCCTTTTATTCCGAAAAAAGTACGATTTCCACTCAAAACGGAAATTTTCCGTTAAAAGACGAAAATTTCACATAAAATGATCCGTATATATAATATTTTTTTTCCCACAGCGTAACTAGTAAGACGCAAAAATGAAGGTATGAAGTTTTTCTACTGTTCATAAAATCAAACGATTTTTACTTTCTTTTATCTTTACAAGAAGAAAAGTATTGGATTCATGAAATTTCTCGACTTCCGGTTTGCGACGGATTTGCATGTTTTAGAGTCAGAGTTCCCGAAAAACATGTTTTTACAAAATATCTGTCAGTGAATCTGCGACTTTGTCTGTTTGTCTGTATGTGACAAAAATTTATTGGGCGCTCTATCTCAAGAACTAATAAACGGAATTTAATACAAATTTATATTATGTTAGTCCTTGTTGTAAATATGTGCTGATTAGTTTTTGGCGTAAATCGCCCGATATGTGGAGTTGCTATGCCGCATTTTCCCCAATTTTCGCAATAGCTCTATCTCAAGAACTAATGCACGGATTTTCATCAAACTTCAAATTCATTAAGTCCTTGATATGAATTGGTGTTGATTACATTTTTTGGTGTAAATCTCCCAACAGGTGGTTCTGCTGTACTGCACTTTTCACAATTTCCGCAATAGCTGAATCTCAAGGTAGTACACTGATAGTACGTATTTTCATCAAACTTCAAATTCATGTATACCTTGGTAAATATTGGTGCTGATTATTCTTTGGTGTAATACGCTGAACAGGTGACGCTGCTATGCTGTACTTTGCGGGATTTACACAATAGTTGTATCTGAAGAACTAATGCACGGAATTTCATATCTTTAGACGCCTCATGTTGGGCATACATTGCCATTTAATTTTGGCACTGTGATAGCGAATTTTGAAGTATTAACATGTATGAGATAGAAGAAAGTTTTGAGATTGGCACATACGACTAGTTTATCCTATAATCCGCACCTTTTGAATACTTCTTTTTACACTAATACAAAAAAATAACTACGTTCATCATCTTTTATCATTATCATAGACGCGATGTTTTACTTTTAGACATTACAGATTGACTTCTTATTCCATAATTTTTTTATGACAATGAACCAGATTCCTTTTTATGCTAAGTCATAAAAATAGAGAACTTTATAGGGAAAAGGCTAATCTTAATGATCTAGCCAACATAGAAATACTCCAAGAAAATAATGACGCTTCATTGCTTAGCCGAAGTCCCTATTGACTGAGATATAATAAGATATAAGTTTTATAGACCAGTACTTTTTATGACAAATTTCATATTTATGGCATACAAATAGCTATACTATGTATAATACAACTAGTTTATTAAATGTTGCAAATATTTTTCTTGTCCAAAAGTTGGGACTTTAATTACAGATTAGGATATAAACATCCCTATGAAATATTTTTTATTCTATTCGCTCAATTTTTGAAAAATAATCTTTGTCATACACTTGTACTAAATTATAATTAAGATAAAATTTACCAGAAAGAATTTTTTTGTAAATTCTGGTACGATTGAATATAAAAATCAATCCTACTCGGCAATGAAAGAGTTAATAATTCTCCAAAGCATTGTATTTTTTGTAATTTTGTTATTTAATTTGTTCGCTTTAATGTATTAAAAGAAAATCTAAGCTTAATATTTTTATGCTCATATGACGACACAGAAGCTTGTCAATGGTTCGATGGAAGTACCAAGCCCACAGTTATGAAAGTAAGAAGCTTTGGACAGTTATGAAATAAACTGTATCTAAGGAAGTTGGTTGCGTAATACATTCTTACCCTTAATACATGCCCTTGAGTGACGGTGGGATATATTTTATCCCACCACGAATAATGAGGATTTGCACCAGAAAAATTTTATTAAATTTTACTTTTCTAATTTTGGTGGAAAAAAGTCGTAAAATTGTTTTTCATTATTTTGCCATAAAATTTTTGGGAGATTCCGGTGTGAATTCGACATTACAGCAACGCAATTACTTGACCCCGAAAGGGTTAAAGCAACTGTGAATTCTTGGATCTTTTTGTCGTATACGTTTCACATAAGCTACACCAACATTCCACATTTGTGATATCAAGCTGATGAGAACAGCGAATATGATTTTGTAAAGAGTTTGTGGATCTTGAAAAGTTTGTCCGACAAATTGAATATAGCAGCCTGGAATAATGCACTTAGGGAAATCAGCAAATAGTATAATAATTTGCAATGTATTATTTATTAGTCTAAAGGAGACAGGATAACTTTTGTGGATATCATTTTCAAGTAACGGAGTTGCCGCAAGACAATTTGAAGACTCATGAGAAGAAAGGATGAAGACATTATTGTCAGCAGCATGACGTGACTGAACTGGAATTGATGTATCCTGAGATACCTGAATGTCAATAAGTGGAACTTCGGAATTTTTTCTTTTTTTAAGATGTAAACTGTGTTTCAGGGATTTGAGAAAGATTATCACAAAATGAACAAGGAGAAGAGAGAATATCATAGTTTTTGTTGTTGTTGTTGTTGTTGTTGTTGTTGTTGTTGTTGTTTTTTTTTTGGGGGGGGGGTAATTACCAATACTACATCATCATCAGAATCAGAAAAAACGTCCCGAGAAGGCACTGTGACTTCATTATTGGAATAGAGATTATTCTCTTCATGATTCTTCCTCAAATTCTGTTTAACTGGGCTATTTTTCTTTGAATTAACGGCTAAATTCATCTTCGAATCAACTGATGGAGAACGTGACAAAAGACCCTCTACCGAACTGCCGGTCAATAAGTACGCCTTATATGGGACGAGAGGATGTCCACGCGGCTTTGACGGATGCACGTTTCATACCAGCAGAAGCAGTAATGGGCGAGCTACCACTTCTAGTAGGTGAATTTGAAATTACAGTAGAACCTCTTTTATCCGAAACGCTTTTAACCGAAACTCTAGGTTAACCAACATCCATCTTTAAAGCTTTTTTTTTTTTTTTACTATCACATTCCTTGTGTGCAAAATCCCTTTTGAAATCTTCTTTTTTTTTTACTATCATATTCTTTTTGTGGAATCTGTTCTTCCAAACGACGAGTACATATAAATATTTTCGATCCCCTTTCTTAAAATTCCTTCGAAATTAGCTTGAGTTCCCGTAAGCTGCGGAGTTGAACGAAAAAAAATATGAAATTAGTATGTCTGAAGCTTTTGATTGTTTCGCAAAAGGTTTGGCATGACTGGAGCAGTAGAATGACTGCAATACTGGTGAACTAATAATATTTAAAAACTTCGTGATAGAGCTTCAAAGCAAAGGCAATCGCAACTGCGACAAACAAAACATTGTTTCAAATTCTTGTGAAAGGTACTTAATTTCAAAATTAAAATTCAGGTAATTTATTCCTGTTTCTATTTTTTTTATTGCTTTATTTTTATTAAACACTTGTTACCAAAATACGAAATAGAGCATATATTTCTCTTTAATCTTAAGACTGAAACATTTTCGATTATCCGAGAATTTCGATTTTCCGAAAGAGGGTCGGTCCCAATTACTTCGGATAATCGACGTTCTACTGTAATTGTAATAATGTTTGACGTAGATATATAGGTAGGGTAGCTGCAAGAGATTTTAATACTGCATAAGAAGAATATGTTGATATTGCTGGTGAAACTTATGCGCTATTAGCAGACGGACAAATCGACACATCACGTATATGTGATACAGCAAATTTGCAAATTTAGGAATCTGTTTTGGATTCGAAGAAGATGAAGATTTTTTCCTAGGTATGAGCTTGGCAGTTTTAGTAGGAGTTTTGATTTTTTTAATTGCATAAATCTTACGTTGAATGGGAGCATTAGGACTTAGTTCTTTGAAATAGTTCTGGTTTGATAAAGAGAGTGAAGTTTCAACCAATCACTGGCAATTATTTCCTATCTGGTATTATTGCAGGGAGGAGAGTGAATGTCTTCAGATATGTCCTGAATTTTCTTAGATGATTTTCGGGGACTCAAAGTTTGTATTGGGATATGAGAAGTTTTTATTTTTATTTTCTTATTTACAATATTTGCAGTGATAGATTTAGGAGGAGCGGTATTTTTATCTTGATTGGTATATATTACTTGCGCAACAATTTCATCTACGACAGTATTAACTTGATCTGCGTGAGAGATTAGGTCTTTAGTAATTTTAGCAATAACTTCATTATTTTCTTTAAGCAGTTGCTGTTCATTATTTTCATTCATCGGAGAGCAGGAATCAATTTTTACTAATGAAGAAGACACTTGAGATAATTTTTGTATTTCATCAGAAAGCGAATATGGAATTTCTTCATTTTACAAATTTATACAAGTTAATCCAGGTGTAAATTTAGATTTTTCTTTGTTATGCAAGAGTTCTCTTTTAAGGGGTCTCAGGACTCTTAAAATTGAAAAAAAAGGAAGAAAAAGACCATTTTCAACATTTAACATCTTAAAATGTGAATGATTTAAGAACACAATTTTTATTGGGATGAAAGATATAAGTATGCTCTTTCACTTCATTTGTTTAAAAAATTGCATGATGCAAAATTAGTATTTACAGAGCGCTGCGAACTGTCAGACATTTGTCGAGCAGAAAACTGGTAGGACACCTTACGCGCAGGATTACAAAATAAATTTTGCAACTAGAATGAAATTTTTCGTGCCTAATTGTACTTCGGACTGTAGTAATTTCCCTGAACCTAAATAAATTTGTATTTAAAGTATTTTTATATTTAGCTTACAAAGTTGTATTTAGCTAATACAAAATTTTAAAATTTTCAACGATATAATCACCTAAAAAAATTTTTTTTGAACAATAAAAATGAAATTTTAGGTTAAGCTTATACAGACTAACATGAAATACATGTTTTGAAAAATTCATGAAAAAATAATCAGAAGTTTTTGAGATGTACTGCGCTTTATGCCCAAAAATGTCATTTGGAGAAAAATGACTTCAAAGTTTCGAAAACAAAGTTTCAGCTATTGAGCGGGTATAATTCTAAAAGCCATAACTACTGTTCCAATGGGAATTTCGATGTAAAAATTGTATTAAAATGTTCCGAAAAGATAGTAGTTTAACATCTAAAAAAATTTAAATTTCGAAATTTTTGAAGCTTTAAGAGTCCTGAGACCCCTTAATGGAATGAACGTTGTTTGCCAACGGAGAGAAACGTTTCGATGACTTGAATGAAGTAATTGATATTCCATGAATTTTCCAATCAAAATTCGAAACAGGCTGTCGGAAAAAACAATCAAATAGATCTTAGTAATGTTAATTCAGCTACTTCAGGATTTTTTCTAATCCCGATATTATTTACTCTTGGCACAGTTGTAAAAGATTCATTATTTACATTATTTGACTCTAAAGACTTGCTAACTTACAATTACACCTTCTGGAGAAGGTGGTTAATGACGCTCTAATGATTCAGTTGAATTATCTTGTGTCGAAGATGTTCCGGGAACATCGGCTGCAATAATCTCTGAACGACCCACTACCGTATTTCAGACTTAGATTTCTGCCGTAGAAGTGTCGATAAACTCATCGGATGAAACCTGTAAGTGACCCTCTACCGAACCAATAGCAGGTATTGCAGCCGAAGGGGTTACGGTAGGAGTGCCGACTGAAGTTGAAACTTGTTCTTTATTATTTATTTCGGTTTTAATTTCTAATGTTGCATGTTTGGTGGAATTTTCAACATCTGTAGTTCACATTACGTTGTCTTGTATTATTTTTTGGGAGCTTTGTGGAACCAAAACATTTTTATCAATGAGTTTTGATATTTATTCATTAGATTCAGTCATTTTGTAATAATCTATTTATTTTCTGTATAATTTCAAATTTCTTCAAGTTCTTGACAGAATTTAATGTCTTTTATTTATTTTCATTCACAAAAATTAACTTCTGTGTGTACTTTTTACTACAACTTGATCGTAGTTTTTATTAATCAATAAATTCAACTTATTCTGATGAGGAAAAGCAGACGAAACCCAAATTGCAGTACGGAGACGAAAACTAACAGGAGCGAAAAGAGGAGACAGGCAAACTGGTCAAAAACAGGAAAAGATAGAAAGAAAAGGGCGTAAAACTTAGAAAACGAAAACAGCGAAAACAAGTGATATGAAATTTGGAAAAAATGAAACTAACGGAACCTAACAAGTTTCTGGAACAGGCGGGAGACGAATTTTAATTTAGAAATTCCAGAAAGGGCCGAAAAAAAGTGACCAATTTAAAAAGCGAGATAATTAAAGAGAAAGACATCTGATAGCAAGTAAAATCAGCCGGATATGGCAATCCTAAAACTTTCTTCATCTCATACATATTAATACATCCTGAAAAATGCAGCATAGAAGCCCCACCGGTTAGGTGATTTACACCAAAATCTAATTACCAACAACTTATGTCAACTTCTAACTAAATCTGAAGCTTGATGAAAATCAGTGCATTGGTTTTGGGGATAGGGCTATCGCGGAAATCGTAAAAAAAAAATTCAGCATAACAGCACCACCTGTTTGAAGATTTATACCAAAAAATAATCAGGACCAATTTATATCAGGGACTAACTGAATATGAAGTTTGATAAAATTGTATGCATTAGTTCTTGAGATACAGCTATTGCGAGAATAGTGAAAACTGCATCATAGCACCGCCAACTGTTGGGCGATTTACACAACAAAGTAAACAGCATCAATTTATATCAGGGACTAACTGAATCTAAAGTTTTACTAAATTCCGTTCTTTAGTTTTTGGCATAGAGCGCCCACAAAATTTGTGTCCCATACATACAGACAGAGTCACAGACTCATAGACGGACATTTTGTAAAAACCAGATCTCTGACCCATAAAAATCCGTAAATCCGTCGAAAATCGAATTCGAAAAATTTTACGAATCCAATACTTTCATCTTGTAAAGATAGAAGAAAGTAAAAAAAAATATATATATCCCTGCCGGCTCGGCCTACAAGCGGAGGTAGATTTCGAAGTTAATTACTAATTTCACCAACAAAAACTAAATCAAGATTAGAGATAAACCAAGTTTAACAATTTTATCTGGCAGCTTTTGACGAGTTTTTAATTTCAGTTTTTTGTAAGAGCTGGTTTTATCAGAATCATGTTAAGGTGGTATTCAAAAAATATTTTCCACGCTCAACAACTTGGATTTTCAGACACATTTTCAGACTCATTTTTAAAAGTAAAAACATGAAACTTGCTGACATGATTTTTTTGAAGAGATTTATAAGCGCTCTTTTTTTTTTTTTTTTTTTTTTTTTTTTTTGTTGTTGTTGTTCAATTAATTACAGCTTAATTTACAATGAATTAATCTCTCAGTACGACCTCTTTTTTTCGTTTCCAGCACTATCATTTAGGGAAGTTCTATTCAAAATGCCCACTTTGACAGTATTTTTTAAAATATTTTCTGCCTTTATCAAAAAATCGACCCATACAACACATTATATAGTTTCTGAATAAGAGAATCTGCCGATTGGATGCATTTGAGAGCAAAAATCAATTTAAAAATGAATCAGCAAATAAGCAGTTTGGATTTGAGTGCACCCTTAATACGATAATTTTTTCGTCAACCCCCTACTTTTGTTTAATTTTTCCTTGCTGTAAGAGTTGGTCCTATCAAAAACTTGTCAGCATGAAAGTTGTAAATAATATTAAGAAGATGTATAAGAAATTTATGAGGATTAGATATCTTGTGAATTGACGAAGTTGTGAATATTTTTCTTCTTCAACACCCCCCCCCCCTTTTTGTCGTTTTAATTTTTTTTCCGGTAAGAGTTGGTCCTATCAAAAACTTGTCAAAAAGAAAGTTGTATATTATATTAAGAAGATGTATAAGATATGTAAGCGGATTGGATATCTTGGAGTTATGACTGGTGTCTTGGATTTTTTTTCCTTACCCCCCCCCCCCCCAATCTGTTTTTTTTTTTTTTTTTTTTTTTAAATTCTAATAAGAGTTGGTCCTATTAAAAACGTGTCAATATAAAAGTTGTAGATAGTATTAAGAATATTTATAATAAGTTTAAGTGAATTTGATATCATGATAATTGACAAAGTTATGACTTTTTTTTCTCATTAAAACCTATTTTTTTCGCACCTTGAGCCCATTTTTAATTTTATCAAAAATCTCTGAATACAAATTATTGGTCCTTTTCCTGGAAATAATAATAACTTTAAACTGATTTATAATTAAGAAGTTATGGGGTTTTTTCGATTTTCACAAAACCCTTCCTTCTTTCCACCCCCTTGGTCCGATTTTGCACATTAACGAACTTGACCGCGATTTTCTGCCCCTTGATTTTCTGTGTCAGTTTGGAAGAGATTTGTACAGAAGTATGGAAGTTATCGTGTCCATAAAAAAGATATATAAATAGATAGATAGATAGATATAGTATAAAGTTTTGAACTGGAGGGGAGGGGGGGGGTTCTAAGGGTCATGATCGGCATAGATCTGCAAAAAATTTTCAGAAATTCCATCATAGGGGAGAATGTAATAGGCAGTATTTCTTACGAAATCTACCTAAAAGGGAAGCGTTTTCAGTCCTACACGCAATGAAGCGATAGTATAGAACTCTAACACCTCGAAAAGCCATAGGGACTTTTTCAATACCAAGCAAGTCTAGATCGCCCAAACACAATGGCTCCCCAAGGACGCTAGCAAACCAAAAGACCTAATGCCATACATACTGTTCAGTACTCCGATCCAACCAGGACTCCAATTTCTGCTTACATTGTCTGAATCTGCAAAACACTAATAAAAGTTATAATTATTTTGCCCAATGCAGCAAATCTTGAAAAGTATCAGTTCTTGGAACAGGATATGCGAAGATAACAAATTCTTGAAACGAAATGTCTTGAAATCGATACGAAATTGTATAAAATATGCTTTATATGTATACTAGATAGTACCCGTCAAGATTTGACGGTAAATAACTTGAATGTTCCATTAGAAAAATTCTTGAATTTTTAATTAGTTGTTCTTAAATTAATTATTGAAATCGTGACAAATTTTTATATTGCATAAGTTCCTATTTCTTGAATGCGAGCTAGAGGGTGCTGTCAGTCTAACCTATTGAATGAAGTGAAAGATCTTTAAGTTTATAATGTACAACCTATTGTGCTTGCCTTTTATTAGAAATTTACCCAAAAATACTGGGCAGAGCATTTATTAGGTAGATTTCGTATGAAATACTATCTATTTTTACATACTATGTTGTTGTTTTTTTTGTTTTTTTTTTGTGAACAAGATATATTTTTATTTTTATTTTTTTAACTACACGACCTTTAAAAGCTGCCATGAATTTTATTTATACCAGTCTCATTCTCTAAAAGCCTAATTTTGAAACTTGATGCAACTAACGATTTATAATACATATTTTTTATTACTTGATTTTTATTATACTTTTTTCGTCATTTTTTAAATATTAAACCATGGATATCAAGATAATTTATTTTATAGTTCTTACATGAATAATTTTCCTTTCTTTCCGTTTTATTTATTTATTTATTTATTTTTTTATAAAAAAGAATGGCAAACTTTTCTTACTGACTAACACACCTATATATTCTTGATAATGGTCAGAAAATATAAACAAAAGTTGTAGATCAGCTCAATTTATTTAATTGGTGATTACATGCAAAATATTTTAGGATAAATATTTTAAATGTATAAAATTATTATTTTTTCAAAATATTTTTTAGTGTTCAATTTTATTTAATGCTAAACCATTCAAATAATACGAGTAATAATAATAAAAATCGAAATCATGTAACTTCTCCCCTTAATAAAATATGTCATTATTGAAATGAATTATCGCCAAACCTGATACAGGAATCATTTTACCGGGCGTTGGGCTCGAACCTGCGTCGTCTACAAAAGTTCAGAGCTTTAAACTGGTTCTTTAGACCACTCTGCTATCCAGACCTGCTCGTCCTTGCCTCTAAATGGAATATCTAGTACTTTTAACTTCACGCATGCGCAAATGCGTAAATTTTTGACTGGTCTTACAGAATCTGATTAACGATTTAATACATATGATAAACTCGGTTTATGGCGTCAGATACCGCCGTCCGAAAAATATACATTAGTCTATTCCAGTTCTTCCGGTCAAAGGTCCATTACTCCTTCAGATTTCTATCCGTCATCGCCTTTTCAATATCATCCATCTAGTTCTTTCGCGGTCTTCCGCGTTTCCTTTTTTTATTTGCTTCATAAATAAATGCTATTCTGGATAGTCTTTCAGCACTCATTCTTTTAACATGATCAAACCAGATTAATTGGTTTCTTTTAACATCATCTAATACGGTTCCCTTTATTTTCATCTTTTCCTTGATTTTTTTCATTTCTTACTCTTTCTATTCTTGATATCCTGCATGATCTACTTAGGACATCCATTTATATGCTTTAAAACGCAAATATTTGAAGATTTCAAGAACTGTCAAACGAGCTTCTACTGGCGGAACAATGAAATACGCCGAGATAGTGACAAAAGCTTGCGGCTTGAATTTTTCAAATAAAAATCTTCAGAAACACTTACGTGGAGTCATTAAGCAATTGAAAAAGCGCGTTATTACATCCTTTACATATCAGTTTATAACGAATCGATTTCAAAAGGGTTTATTATTATTATTATTATGCGGAAAAGACGGCTTTATAAGAATTGGAACATATGCATACTAAATTCTTTTAGTTGTTTTTCATTTTATTTTACATGTCATTTAAGACAAAAAATACAAATACATATAAGACAAAACGTATTTATCTAATTTTTCTGTGGAATACTCGCATTTTTCTATAAATAATAGTATTATATACTCATATCAAAACTAAAACTTGTCGGATTTTCCAATTTCAGAACTTTCTTCTATCTCATACATGTTAATACTTCTTATTCGCTAGCACAATTCCAAAGTTAAATGTCTATCTACTCCCATCATAAGGATTCTAAAGATCTGAAATTCCGTGCATTGGTTCTTGAGATATGACTATCTCTAAAATCGTGTAAATCATGCAAAATGCAGCATAGCAGCGTCTCCTGTTGGGTGATTTACACCAAAACCTAATCAGCAACAACTTACTAACTAAATCTGAAGTCACGTCTAACTAAATCTGAAGTTTGATGAAAATCCACACATTAGTTTTTGAAATAGAACTAGTGCGACAATCGTGAAACATCTAGCATCGCAGCGCCATCTGTTGGGTAATTGACACGAAAACCTAATCAACAACAACTTGTTCAACGTCTAACTGATTCTGAAGTTAGATGAAAATTCACTTATTAGTCTTTGAGATAGAGCTATTGCGGAAATCGTGAAAAATGCAGCATTGCAGCGCCACCAGTTGGGCGATTTGCACCAAAGCATAAGTTATACCTGAATTTGAAGATTGATGAAAATCCGAGCATTCATTCTTGAAATAGAACTATTGCGGAAATCGTAAAAAATGCAGCATAGCAGGGCCGCCTATTGGACGATATACACCAAAAACAAATCAGTACCAGTTTATATCAAGGTCTAACTGAATCTAAAGTTTTGTGAAATTCTTTGCATTAAAGTTTTGCGAAACTCTATGCATAAGTTCTTGAGATAGAGCGCCCACAAAATTTTTGTCACATAGAGACAGACTCACAGACAGACATTTTCTAAAAACCAACAAATTGAGTTCAGGGCCTTCTAAAACGTGTAAAATCCAACCAAAAGCAAAAGTCGACATTTTTCACGAATCCAATACTTTCTAATAATGTGTTTTTAATATAGTTTTTATTTATGTGTACGCTGATGTGTATCATAATAGTTTTTAATTATTAAATTTTGACAGCGTAAGTCTAAGTTTTTCCAATACATTCTTCTTTTAAAGATAACAGAAAGTAAAAATTCAGAAACGTCAGTCTTCATGAAATGTATAAGATGTCACTGCTTTCACATTTCTTACGTTAATATTTTATTTCATCAAAATCGATAACTTCCATCGAGTAAAATATGTATAAGAGTCATCCAATACGTTACACTTCAAATATTTCTTAAACACTATTTGAAAAACATATATTTAAAGTACATACTTTCTTTTAAAAGATGATGTTTTCGGGATGAAACGTTAAAAATGAAAGCTTTAAAAAGCTGAAGTATGAGTTGCTTGAACTTAAATTCAAAACTCTAGAAAAAGTTTTAAAAAACATTTTTAAAGCAGCTACTTGTAAGTCAAATTTGAATTTCATACTTTATTTTTTATTTTTTTTTTAAATTAGAAATTAAAGAGGAAAACTGCAAAAGGCTGAAGTTTCGGTTATTCGAATTTATATTAATTTAATGAAAGTGATCGAAAATGTTATAAAAACTGTTAGTTATATAAAATAATTTATAATTAATATTAATCTTTCTTCTTTATTATCATTCAGTTCGTATGATTCTTTACGTTTCTGAAATTAGTATATTCATGAATAAATATACATATTTAGAATCAAAAGCTAATATACATTTTATAAATATATATATATATATAGTATATATATATACATATATATATATATATATATATAATTTATTTTATTTTATAACATAGCTATATTCTATATATTATCAATTTTATAAAATTATTTACTTTCTCAGTGTAGATTAAATGTTTTTATAATAGAATATATTGAAAACATTTTATTAACATTTAATTTAATTAATTTTTTTGAATAATGATATATAGTAGGGTATTATTTATATATTAGGATTTGTGTGGTAATGCAGATGATATATTTTAATTTCATTAGCTTTTATTATGTTCTTGTGACATTTGAATAATAATAATAGTTTTTAAAATATCATAATAGATGGCAACACTAAATTTTTTTTTAAGCTTCTGTTAAAGTAATAATTTTAATTTTTTAAACCAGGTGGTATTAAACGCTGATTATTGACAATATTGTAAAATTGAAATTAAACAATTTAAAAGTGTTTTTTAGGTATATTAAATAATATAATTATTTTCTCTTTATATTATATTAATTGAATTTATCACGGTATTTCAAAATGAATTAACTGAATCCATAGGTTTTAATTTCTGTGTTAACTTAACTGTTTTATTCACCTTAATCTTATCATGCTTTTGGTTACCATGTGCGGGTGGCTATTTTGAAAATCAACTGAGTTTTTATTCGGTATGTTATGTAATATTTCTATTTTTTATGCTATAAATTAGATATTTAAACGGTTGTATTGTTTTTTCCATTTCATGCCATTTGATAAAGTTCTGTTTTTATCTTGAATCTATTCTTTAGTTCATATTTGTTGTTTGGGTACAGGAGGGAAAAAAATGTTCAGCTTTTAGCCTTTTTCTCACAGAAAACAACCGATTTGCTTATATCATTGAATTCTGTCCTCTTGAAAACGTAATTCAATATATAAGTTTTTCAATTTTTTTTTTTTTTTTTTGGTATCCATATTCATCTTTTTTTCTTCCATATTAATTCTTGTAATTATGTATAAGGCACTTTATTTTATACATACAGTTCTATATTATAGGATTGTGGTATCCATTTTTATTGTCATTTCATTCACAATATTGCGGTGCGGTTTTTTGATGATGGTCGGTAATGTTTAATTAATGGTTATATATATATATATTTTTTATTTCAAAATTAATGATAAATTACTGCATGAATGGCGCTACAGCAGCACATATCTAATGCAATAAAACATATTACATCATTTCAAAAATTATCATATTACATCATATTACATCATTTCATTAGATTTTTTTTTTTTTTTTTTTTTTTTTTTTTTTTTTTATTGGGGGGGCGCATGTTTATTCTGCATTCATGCTTGTTTTCTTAATTTTTTCTTTTGTTTTTAGTTTAATGATAATTTAAGCATTCCTCTAAAAGACATTTTTATTAAAGTTTTTTGTTTTTGTATGGTTAATATTATGTTTGTTAGTTTTTAATTTGAGTTGTTTTAGTTTTTTATGGAATTAGATTAATAAAATGACAATAGTTTTCAGTATTGAATGCGGGGTGAACATGTGTTCAGAAACCTGCAAATTTTAAAAGTGGGGGGTGGAGTTAGTTTTCTGTCTGTCCTCCCACTGATGAAGAACAGACTGTTTTTGTTTTTTTTAACCTGTCTTTCTTGTTTTTATAAATATTTTATAGTTAAAAAATTTCTGCAGTTATACACCTTCCTTTTGAAGTTATGGTGTTTTAGCATTTTGAAATGATGTAATATATAGATATATATATAACCATTAATTAAACATAACCTACCACCATCAAAAACCGTAAATATTATGAATTAAAGCTATAAGTATAAAAAAAGTGCCAAATAATTTATTATAAGAATTATTATGGAAGAAAAAATAAGAAAGTGGACACCGACAAATAATGGAAAAGCTTGTATATTGAATTACGTTTTCAAGGGCACAGAATTCAATGATATAAGCAATATGGTTGTTTTCTCTGAGAAAAATAAGCTAAAACTAAAAATTATTTTTCTGTGTGCCCGAACAACCATTATAATCAAGTGAATAGATTAAAAATGAAAACAGAATAGAAACAAATAATATGAAATGGAAAAATCAATAAAACCTGTTTAAATATTTATAGGATATAAAATAGAAATAATACACAACGTACCGATTAATATTTCAGTATTTTTCAATATATCCACTCGCACATGGCTACCAAAATATCGTAAAGATTAATGTGAATAAAACAGTTAAGAAATCACAGTAATTGATACCAAAGGATGCAGTTAATACATTTTGAAATACCATGATAAATGGAATTAATATAATATAAAATAAAATAAATAGAAAGTAATTACATTATTTAAAATAACTAAAATGCACAATTAAATTAATTAATTACTATTTAACAATATCGTCAAAATTTAGCTAAAAAATCCGCCTGGTGAAGGAAATTATAACTGAAAAGGAGCTGCAAAAGACAAAATTTATAACTTATCGTCAAAAGACAAATTTTGGTGCTGCCATCCAGTAGTATTTTTATTATTCAAATGTCACAAGATGAACAATTGATAGCCTTTGAATGTAAAAAATTTTATTAACAGCAAAACCAAACAAATCCTTATATATAGATAATTATAAACCTAATATAAACCCCACTATATATATTTTTTAAACTATTGTTAATAAAATTTTTAAAAAAAGCATTCAAAATATTCTATTATCTTACTCATTTTAACTACACTAAGAATTTAAATAATTCTATAACATTGATAATATATAGCATATAGCTATATGCTATAAAACAAAATAAATTCAATAATAATTAATATAAATATATATTAAAAATAATATAAAAAACGTTAATAATAACTATTATATATAAGATAATTATAAAATGAACAGGAAATTAAAAAATATATGGAAGTAAATAGAAGATTATCAAATACTTAAATTCCCATTACCTAAAAATCTCAAATATAGTGTGTGTATTATTTTCATGCAGCCATAAAAATATTAAAAGTATGAATGTGGGACATTCAAACACATTAAACCGATAATAAATTTTATAACACAAAGTGAAAATAGATCAATATTAAAAAGAATAGAGGAATAATAATAAAAATAAATACCCAATTTTAATACATACAGTATAACTCTATATATATTAAATATACTTATATGTATATTAATCACTATAAAAATGGCATACTGTTAGTAATTAATATAATATTGTCCTTAGTAAATTAAAATTTAATAACAAATGATTGTAAATAAGATAAAACTTTAATTAAGCTAAATATAATATTAATGAAAGTCACCAATTACATATAAAATATCAAATCAACATCCTTATAAAATACGTATCAAAAATATAGTAATAATACAAAAGCCCCATTTTTTTAAAATTAACCATTGCGTATTATCCAGACAACACCACCCTCCTCCGTACTCTAACATCTACCCACCCATCCAACCTATAATAATTTTTTACATTATTTTACAATTTTTAATTTTTTATAGATATTTTTTTTATATTTTATATATTTTTTTGTAATTTTGTTTACGCATGTGTTAATTTGTTTTAAAAGATCATGTAAGTAAAGTACTAATTGTATATTAATGAATATATGAATTTTTTTGGAAAACCATGATTTAATGCATCATAAATTAGTTTTTTAATATTATTGTTAATTAGAGGAGAAGAACATAAACATTTTATTCTATATAAATGATTAAGTATTATATTTCGAAAAACAGAATGATGTAGATAAGATTTAAAATTTGTAAATCTATTAACTTTGAATTTAAATTCTTTACGTTTGTCATATAAATCTGTGATTGTTTTGTTGTCTTTTATTGTAATTTTAAGATCTAAGAAGTTAATTGTATTGTTAGATAAAAGGCTTTCCGTTAATTCCAAATTAGTGGGATAATCTACTGGAAATTGAGTAATTACAGATTGATCAGTTTCAATTAAAATTATGTCATCAATATAACGATATAAATGTAGATTATTATTAGTAAAAGTACGTTCATAATGATATAAGTATAAGTCTGATAGTAAAGTGGATGTACAACTGCCTTGTGGTATACCGACATGCTGTAAATATAAAGTGTTATCTTGCAAAATATAATTATTATAGATAATGAAGTTTGTTAAAGATTTAAAATATGCAATATCTATATTAGATTGTAATTCCAGTTTTTTATAATACTTTTTAAATAATGCATTTATAATTTTATGTAAATCTAATAGGTCTATATTATTAAAAAGATCTTTGAAGTCATGTGTCGTTATATTATATACACAATGAAGATTTTTTTAAATATTGACAAGTTGATAGCTATTTTTTATACAATGTGTATTATCATTGTTTGTAGTAAGTACATATAATTGATTAAGAATTTTTAAGAGAAGTTTATTGGCTTTATTATTATATGTATTGCAACCAATAGTTACAGTCCTAAATTTAATTGGAGTTTTATGAAATTTGGGAATAAGAACTAAATATGGATAATTAAAGTTAGTAGATAAAATATTTAATAGTTTATAATAACTTCGAATTTTACGATTATTTACAATTACATTTTCATTAGTTTTTTTGAAATGACTTATTAGAAGAAATACAATTTGTAAGAAGTTGGTGATAATAAGATTTACAAATAATAGCATAATTATTAGGAGATTTGTCTACATATGTAATAACATAGTTTTTTTGTAATTTAGTAATTTGTTGGAAAAAATGCTTTGTATTAATAGAAACCAAATCAGCAATATTATTTTTTAAAGCCATAGTTAATTTTCCAATTACTAATATTTCCCATTGATTAAAATATTCAATAGACTTATTATAAGAGATTGAAATTTTATAAATAAAAATATCAATATCCTATGTAAACTGTTTGATAATAGATTTAACATTAAATTTAGATGGAAGTCTATATTTAGTACCATAACCCATTAGTTGTTTCTATTTAAAATCACTAACAATATCAAGATTTCCAGTGATTATATGTCCATGATCATTGTTTATGCATTTTTTTAGAGTGGGGTCATTGCATTTACACGGAAAATTACTTGCAGCAGATGTATTTTTTGAAAATGTATTGTAGTTAAAAATCTTTCTACCAATTGTATTCGGATATTTAAAGGTTTTTGATATATGAAGATTATTAATGGGAAAAAAACAATTTTTATCATTAATTATAGAATTGATATTAATTTTATTAAATATGTGATTTGAAAAAGTAATTATCATTTGAGTATTCATGTTTTGAATTTTATGTTTTTTTTTTTCTTTTGTAAATTAATATTTAAAAGATTAACCCTAGTCATAATGAGGTCAAAATAAATATCAGAGAAATGCTTAGAGAAAGATTTACTTAGAATACATTTAAATGTTGTACAATCTGTTTCTTTTTAATAGCAAAGATGTTTTTTCGAATTAACAACCAGTTATAATTCTCTAAATATTTACTTTGAAGATCATTTATTTGTTTAGCGATAGATTTTTTGGAAACTACAACTGATGATGAACCCTTTCCACGTTTGTTACGTGTTGTTTTACAATTTAAATTATGATTAAGAGTAGGATAAATTGGAGAATAATCAATATTGTTATTTATAGATGTGAAGACTTTGACAGGTCTGTTAAATACTTCACTGTTAAGTCCATAAGGATAAATTGTGTTGTAATATTTCATATACGATGATTCCATATAATGATGTTCTGATTGATTTTTTAGAATTTGAAGGATTTCAATTGTCGTATTTTTAAATTGATGTTTATGAAAATGTTGAATTTCAGCTGTAGATTGCATATTTTTTGCTTTGTTATTATTAGAGTCTGAACGATGATGATTGATACGTTTATGAATTGGACCTGATGTTTCACCAATATATTTCATGTTACATAAGTTGCACTTTATACAATATATAACATTAAATGCTTTACAAAAACTTGAATAATTAGGATCTGAGACAATTTGTGTCTGAGAAGCGTATGGACATGTCTTGCAGCGAGCATCATAACACTTACGAAAAAATAAAGGACGAGGGGGAGAGTATAAATGGTCGCTGGATGACGAGGAACAACCCAATTATTGTTCCTGTACCGGGCACTACACTGTATAGATGCTAAGTGTATCTTGCCAGGATCGAGATGTTTACTAAGAACTGCCATATAAAAATTATGTTTGGAAAATGCAATAATTGCAAAAAAAAGAATAAGAAAATTTAATAATATAAAAATTAATAATTTAATTAAATTAGTCTTGATTAAATAATAAATCTTGAGTATGAAAAAAAATATATGTACATTATTTACAATAATAGAAGCAGAACTCAAAAACGATCTTCAAAATTTCCATAACCAAATAATGATAACCCTAAATACGTAGACTAAAAAAATGCAAGAAACCACTGGACTTTTTTGATAACAAATAAGTAAAAAAAAACAGCATCTAACATCCAAAACCTAGATCAACTATAACCATGCAAAGACAACCAAAACGCTTTCCCAATTAACTGCTCATATCAAAGTAATATGAATTTAAACTGCTAAGCATATTAACATTAAAGCTATGAATAGAAATAATTATTGCTACTAATATTGATGCATATATATAAAATGATTATCTCTACAGAATAAATTATGTAAAGCTATAGCAAAAATAAATAGAGAATATATAGGACAATATCATACACTAACAACAAGAAAATACATATAAAATTATAACTAGAAAATTAATATATATATATATATATATATATATATATATATATATATATATATGTGTGTGTGTGTGTATATGTATATATATATATATATATATATATATATATAATGATTATTTATTTTGTAATCAAGATCTTTAGGGAAAAAATTTAAGGGGTGAAACATATATTTTTAGAATACAAAATTAGAAATTTTTAAAAGTAAAGGACATCATCAAAATTTTAAAACTTTACCTACGATACGTAATAAATCTTTAAAGTTATCAATTTTAAAATTAACTAGTCGGATGTACCAATCCCAACTTTCTTTTATCTCTTATAGTTTAATACTTGAAAATTCGCTATCACAGTGCCGAAATTAAATGGCAACCTATGCTTATCATGAGGATTCTAAAAAGATGAAATTCCATGCATTAGTTCTTGAGATGTGACTATTGCTGAAATCTTGTAAATCCAGCAAAATGCAGCATAGAAGCGCCACCTATTGAGTGAATTACACCAGAACCTAATTAGCCTTATTTTGTGTCAACGTCTAACAGAATCTGAAGTTAGATGAAAATCCGTGCATTAGTTCTTGAGATAGAGCTATTGTGGAAATTATGACATATGCAGCATAGCAGTGCTACCTATTGAGCGATTTACACCAAAACATAATCAGCACCAATATTAATGAATGTTAACTTGAATCTGAAGTTTGATGAAAATTCGTGCATTAGTTCTTGAGATAGAGCTATTGAGAAAATTCGTACAAAATGCAGCCCAGCAGCGCCACCTATTGGGCGATTTGCACCAACAGGTAATCAGCATCATTTCACATTAAGGACTGAATGGATCAGAATGTTGATGAAAATGTGTGTATTAGTTCTTGAGATAGGGCTATTGCGGAAATCATATAAATCTTGCAAACTGCAGCATAGAAGCGCCACCTGATGGGCGATTTATACCAAAACATAAACAGCACCAATTTATATCAAGGACTAACTAAATCTGAAGTTTTAAGAAAATCCGTGCATTAGTTCTTGAGATAGAGCTATTGCAAAAATTGTAAAAAATTCAGCATAACAGTTCCACCTGTTGGGCGATTTACACCAAAAACTAATCAGCACCAATTTATATCAGGGACTACCTGAATATAAATTTTTATTAAATTCCGTGCATAAGTTCCTAAGATAGAGAGACCACAGAATTTGTGTCGCATACAGGCAGACAGACTCACAGACAGACATTTTGTAAAAACATGTTTTTTGGTATCTCTGAACCCTAAAACGTGTAAATTCGCCGAAAACCGGAAGTCGAAAATTTTCACGAATCCAATACATTCTTCTTGTAAAGAACAATAAACAGAAAAATAATATAAAGAAAAATAATATAAAGAAAATTTGTAAAGAAAGTAAAAATATATTTTGGGAAGCTGAATGATGATTATAATTAGAGTGTTGATTATCTGCACTATAAAAATGCGAAGTATGCATGCAAATATGTGCGAAAAATCGTTAAAGTATTGCACAATGAATATTCACTTATAAATAAATTTTCACGCAACTTGTTCATTAGTAGAGGCTTTCAATGAGGTGGGAAATGTAAGATTTTTCTAGTAGAAGTTAGTAAATACAGTAAAACCTCCCTAAAGCGCCCACGTTCCGTTCCAATAAAAATTGGTCGCTCCGGGAGGTGGTCTCTTAATGGAGGCCATGTTTAAATCTAGATTTTAATGGTTGAAAAAAGGAAACAAAATGTTACTATAATTTATTTTTCACATTAGGAAAAAGTAGGAAAATTTAAATATCAAAACAAAAGTTAATTATATAAGTTAATTACTGCAGAGTATAAAAAATTGAATACATTGGCGTTTGCTTTGATTTTACGGTTTTATCTTTTATAACTTTTATTTCCAAGTCCCTTCTAAGTTCAGTAAATAAATGCAATTTTTTTTTTTGGACGGGGACAAATAATGATGATTTCATTAATTTTTCTATTTCTTTGAGAGTTTCCAGACAGAATAGGGCAGGGGAGTTTATTGACCGACCGTCATCCTTACTTTGTCATCAGAGTTAAATTCATTGCCTAAAAAGGCACAAAGGGGTTTAAACACTTAAAAGTTACTGGAATAAAAAAAATTCTAAACTTAGTTTAGAATTTTGATGAATAATGCGCTCTCCGGAATTATTTTTGTAATAAAACCTTCTTCAAGCGACCAGGAAAACGCGAAATATGTTTCATTTTCTTAAAAGAAAATGGTCGCTCATGGAGGGAGTTCAACTGGGATGGTCTCTGAATGGAGGTAAAATTAGTATTGAGCTTATGGGAATAAATTTCGTTCCATGAAAAAATGGTCGTTCATGGAGGTGGTCGCTTAATGGAGGTGGCCGCACAGGGAGGTTTCACTGTTACTCAAAAAGCCCCTCCCTCCTGGAAAGGGAGTTTTTTCTTTTTTTATTGCCAATTTCATCCGACATTTTTCCGCGCATCGAGAAGATTCCCTAATGAAGATACTCTATCAATAATTTTAGGTTTAATAACCTCAATATTTTTAGGTTTTTATGTTCTTTTGAATTTATTTTTTATAATAAACTGCCCATTGTTTTATTGAGCCTTTTTATTTCCTTTTTGCGCATTTGGTATGTAATTTTGTTGATATGTTAATTCATGTTTATTCATAGTCCCATGATTCCAACAGCAGTCAAATCAGGAAGCACTGACGAGCCATCGTGTTCGGGCTTATGCTTTACCGAGTTGTCAAAATTACGAAGGATTAGTGCTTAAAAGGAAAATATCATTCCCACATTTTCATATTTTTTAGTTCGGGTTAATAAAAACGACATAAGATTGGCTAGTCCAATTGACATCAGTTATTTTACTTGTCTTCTTTTATTTATATCGTTGCATCTGTTTAAGCGATATAAAATCGGATTTTATAAATAAAATTCTAAAACGAAAAATGTTCAAATAAAGTTTCTAAAGGTTATAAATTTTTTTAACACTTAACAGCTGCGCGATAATTTTTATACTAGATTATATATTACATTGTTTCCATGATTATTTGAATCAATGGCGTATTAATTATTATTGATTACATTTTCTCGTCATCAAATTCATATTCTAAAGTGAGCGGAACTAATTCTTGACTCCAGTCATTTTTATGTTTTTACAGAAAATACCGACACCTGAAAAGTTAAAAACTGTTAATTTTTCGGAAAAGGGATATTTTAAACTTCTTTTCTCTTATTTTAACAGTCAAATGTCATACTTTATTAAAAGGATCACATTTTCTAACGAGTACAAAGTGATATGTTGTACACAATACGATGCAGATATAAAATCTGTAAGGATCAATATTTTAAAAAGTTTAATAATATCATTAGTTATTATTTTTTTAATGTCCTCTAAAACAGGGCGCTAAATTTTCGCTCGCCAGCTCGCCATTGGCTAGCAAATGTTTAAGGTTGGCGAGTAAGTTTCGTGTTTTAAATTGTTGTGCTTCAAGTCAAAGTATTTTACGCTCAGAATATCTTGCCTCAATCCAGCGACACGCGAAAGTGTTTTACGGGAAGTGTTGGCCTCCAAATGAAAAAATTCTTGAATATGGGATAGAAGAAATAAAGAAGCTCTTCAAGTATTTGAGCCCAAGTTCCTTTAATGAAAAAGTGGATATTGTATTGGCAGAGTGGGCAGAATTCAAGTTTAAGTCCCTTCACTAACACTGAAAGATATGCTGTAGAAGTTTTACAGTGAAAAGTGTTCAGCAAGATTCCCCAATTTGCTCCAGATTCTAGCATTTTGTGCTGTTCTATCAGTGAGCTTCATGTGTGAGAGGTTTCAGCTGCCACAACATATTCAAGATGCATACAGGAACTCTCTGACGACTGAGACACTCAGTGGCGTAGCTAAGGGGGGGGGGGGGCAAGGGGGGCGGCCGCCCCGGGTGCCGAGACCGAGGGGCGCCAAATTGAGAGAGGTTTAAAGAGAAATTTTTTCACATATTTTGACAATAAGAATTGTTGATTTCGTGTGTGTGTGTGTGTGTGTTTTGTGTGTGTGTGAATGTTTTATTTAGTAAGAATTTTGTTATATCCAAAGAATGAAGAAAGAAAAAGCTTCTGGAAATGTTTCTAGGGATGGCTCAACACACTTGATACCCAAAATAATTATGTACCTGAATTGAGGCGCAAAAAGATTAAATAGGGGGCGCCAAATTGAGAGAAGGTTTAAACCGGAATTATTTTACATATTTTGACAATGAATAAGAATTGTTGACCTTTTCTTTTTTGTGTGTGTCTGTGTGAATGTTTTCAAGAAATTCGGTGAAGGTGGGAGGAATGGAGAAATCGATTATTGTGAATTGCTCATGGATGTTTCAAACTGTATAGCCTCCAGTTTATAAGTTAAAAGACCTGTTTGCGACTTGGGTTACATATCTGGTATCAAAAGAACACCTCTGAGATGGGTCCCTACTGTCTTCGGCTACGTAGATCGGGAGTGCTACGCACACATCTCTAACCACTAAAAACCTCAATTTAAATTTATTTCTTTCAAAATGGATCTCCGGCATGAGTCATCGCTGCCTATGTTTCCGTATAGCAGGCGTGCAGCGCACGTGCTGGAAAATCTGAAGAGAATCGTAGGATGAATTAAAAGAAAAAAAATCGCCCCATGAAACCAGAGATAGAAATGCCCCTTGGTACAACTAAAAACTGTAATACAATCGAAAAGCAAGTGGAATGAGCAAAACCCATTTGAAATCGAGCCCACAGAACGCGAGATAAGAATCCACCCCCTGCACTGGAAGCGAAGCTAAAAACTGCAAGAAAATCGTAGGCTAAGTTGAATTAATCAATTCCCGCTGAAATCTGGCCCATAGAATCCGAGAAAAGAATGCCCCGCTAATGTTTGATAATTGTGGTAAAAGAAGCCTATATTTTGGAAAACATACTTTTAAATGTAAATAAAGCGGAGAAACCCTTGTGAGTGAACTTTTAACTCATATCACGGGACACTCGCCACAGAACACACTAATAGTCTATGATTAAATTGATAAAATGCTTTTAAATTATGTTAGCATTAGGAAACGTTTAATAATTAAGTGTTGTATATCCACATGTCATATAATCTCTGATCATCGATTTTTGGAAATTAAATGGAGAGGTCGGCTGGAAAAAGATCTCTTTGTAGTTCTGTTTTTAATGAATGTTCGCCGTGTATTGTTCTTTCTCCGAACTTTTGTACTGTCGCTGTCAATCTTTTGAAAACATTAAGAAAAATTACCAACCTATTTTCAAAAATTTCATACGCAGGCGTAATATATTTTTCTACGTGTGGTCGGAAATTTTCAAATCGATATCTTAATTAGTTTTCTTAATTTTTCCTGATTAGTGAAAATTCTTAATTTCCTTCATTTCGGCTGTGGAATCAGGTTCAGATGTTCGAAAAAAAAACGCGTTTTTGATGAGTTTTTAAATAGAGTTCTCGGCTGATTATTAATCAAATTAGAAATCTGAGCCTCATGTGCATCAGGACAAGCCTTGGACTACTCTCACACAAATTTTCAGACTTGCACGGGCGGTAGATATTTCTAGCCATCTCCGTCACACTAATGCACGCATAGATTGGTTTTTAGGCTGATTTTTGCGTTCATCATTCCATATGAATATTTCCGTGTAATGGGGACTTCTGTGAACCAAGACAAAATGGATTTAGCTGGAAGAAAAACAAGCAAAGATAGTATTTCTTCTTTATTGGAGATTTCATTTTCACGTCGAATTGGAATTGAGAAAAGCCAAATAGTTAAATGCGGGCGACCAAAAGGGCACAAAATTTTTCCTTCTTAAATCGTATAAAAAACGAAGTAGGACTTTTCACTCTTCCTAGTACGAACAGTGCAAATGGCTGTTTCAATCGTTTTAAAAGTTAAATATATTTGATATGTACTTAAATTCAGTGCACTCATTTATTTCGTTGTATATCTTACAATCATAACCGCACATGTCTCACGAGCCATTTACGTCAATTTCAGGACCTAGATGGTCATAGGCATAGCTGCCAATTTTTACGCTTTCTTGCTACCACTAAAATTTAATAGAGATTTTCGTTTTGTTTATTCATAAGATTTCGACGATTAAATAAAACAACATTTACTATAATATTTTAGTGGTAAGAGGAAAGCGTAAAAGTTGGCAGCTATGCATAGGTTATGCAGAGGCATCTCAAATGGTCAAAATTTAATCTTTTTCGTGCGCGTTGTTGCTAATATGTTGGCATTGGCAATATTTTCCAGAAAGGAGCGAAGATATCAATTTGGGTGGAACATTTAGTTTAATTGGTTTATTAACTCTTGATTGACAGGTGGTCAAGATCCGCAAAATTCCCGGGATCTGTAACGTACAAGGATTTAACCATAAACGAAGGAGAATTGTCCAAATGTCAGCATTTTCAATCTTAAGGTACTCTCTGAATTTAAAGGTGAACGTAATAAATGTTGAGTTGTGAAACAAAGTTAAAATGGGTAAAACGGATTTTTGAATTATAAGATTTGAAGTTAGGAAAAAGAACTTAAAGATTTTAATTCAATTTTTGAAATTGAATTTTAATTTTGAATTTTAAAAGGATTTTAAATCTTACCTTTTCATATATATATACAATTTGTAATTCTTGGGTGGCTACCGTTTTGAAACAGGAGATTTTTTTCCATAATCGGGCGAATTTTAGGAGTTTTAGCAAATGTGTTTTTTTGACAATTTATTTTCAATGTTGCTACTCACATACGCTTAACCCTTAAAAGCCGGGTGTTGCTTTTCGGCAGCATACCCAATTTAGGCTCTAAAATACTATTAGAATAATATTGAAGCTATAATATCTAATGTTGCCAATAAAATACATTCTGAAAATATTGTTAAATCGATTTTCAACATGTACAGTCGTGGCCAAAAGTTTAGGACCACCGTTCAGAAACTAGTGTTTTGACAATTGAAACCACTGCTAACGTCATAAATCAAATCGATTGCGTCAGATGACATCATTCCGTCTGGCAGTGGAGTACTGTATTCTCTTTTTGTTTGATCTTTGAGTAATAAGCGTCGCAGACGAAATTGTTGCTTGTTTTACAAGTTTTGTAAAACCTATGAAAATGGGTCGAAAATCATCAGTTTCTGAAGCTCAGCTTGCACAAATTGTTATTCTTCATAATGAAGGTTATTCTGAACAACTAATTAGTGAACTAGTAAGACGTAGTAAGAATGCAGTTCGCAATGCGATCAAGAAAATTAAAGAAACAGGGACTTATGTTGAGGCCAAAAGGTGTGGTCGACCTCGTAAAACCACACCATGTCATTAGGAGAGTAGCAGTTCGTCCTCCAATGAGTTCCGCAAGCAAAATACGGTCAGCACTGCTTGCAAAAGGTGCGGATGTCAATCGTAGAACAATAAGTCGACGTTTGTTCGACGACTTTCATTTAAAATCCCATAAACCTGCGAAAAAACCCAGGTTAACAGCGGCCATGAGAGCTAAGCGCTTGGACTTTGCCAAGAAACATGCCAAATGGACAATTCGTCAGTGGCACCTGGTATTTTTTCGGACGAATCTACAATGCAGCAGTTCTCTACACACACGTACTATGTCCGTAGACCTCCTGGAAAGCGATTCGATGAACCTTACACTTTACAGACTGTTAAACACTCCCCCAGTGTCATGATTTGGGTTGGAATGTAAATGAACGGAACGGCTGCATTATTCTTCTTACCACCAGGAATCACTATGAATGGAAAAAAATACTTGGATTTGTTGAAGGAAAAGTTAGAATTACACATGACCGTTCATAAATGCACAATTTTTATGCATGATGGTGCACCATGTCATCGCTCTAAAATTGTTACTCAGTTCTTGAAAACAAAGAAAATTCAAATCCTTGACTGACCTGGAAACAGTCCCGATTTGAATCCAATTGAAAACTTATAGGCTCTCTTAAAGCACAAGGTATCTGAGAAACTGCCAACAAGTGTTAAGGAACTGGAAAAAGCAATCAAGGAAGTTTGGGAAAGAATTACCAACTCCATACTGCCGAAGTCTGATAGAGAACATGCCAAAACGTTTGCATGATGTAATAAAAGCTAACGGCAGACCAACAAAATATTGATTTTTCTGTAAAATTTGTGTTTAATGAATCTAATTTATATGCGTAGAAATGTAATATTCATGTAATAAACGGAGTTTATAATTTTACTAACGAGTGAGTATTCAATTTATTGTCTGGATCATAATTTTCAGTGGTGGTCCTAAACTTATGGCCACGACTGTAGATGGCAACACTTGTGCTGTTTAAGAATAAAGATAGATTTATTTTTTCAATTGTTGCTACTTGTTCTTTTTGCTTTGTTTGGAAGCTTGCGAAATACCCAATTTTGTTCTGCAGTGAGCAAGTAAAATTTATTTCTTATTATAGTTCCTAAAATTCTTGTGTGTTTAATATTATAGAATTTTATCAAGGGAAATTATTTTTTCAATTAAAGACCAGTATTGCCGATTAGTAACAAACTGTTTTTTAGCCGTAAACCATACTTAAAACAAAATATGATTTTTTTTAAGTATTTTTGCCATGATTTATTTAAAAAATGAAAGCCGAAAAACATTATTACAATGATTTTTGAAAATTCAGGCATTTAAAGGTTAAAACAAGTCATATCCGTGAACGTTTCGCTAAGTTTTTGAAATTTCGCAACAAATTCAGTATTGACGAAAACTAGAAATCTTCTATAATCGGGTTCCACGCATTTTAGTTTCGTGTGGTTGAGTAAAATTAGCTGAATCCTTAAAATCAAGGAAGAGTGAAACTGACTTTTCCACCCGCTAAAAGCCAAAAATACTCTTTTTCGCCTTGAGGAAAAAATAATGTGATTATTTTTTGGGGGAGGGGGGCAACATTTCTTCCTGCCCCGGGCGCCAAAAAATTTAGCTACGCCACTTGAGACACTGGATGATTTGCTCGGAATTTCTATTAACCTTAGAATACTAGACATAGTTTGTATAGCGTATAGTATAGCGTTAGTATAGTCGTGATAAGTACGAGTGCCTAGTATTCTAGGATTAATGGACCCACCCTGACAGTGTTTGACCCTACAGCTGCGATTGGCAAGCGGTATTTCAGTGCAGAAAGCTAGCGCTAAACGACAAAACCAGCACATGGTGTGCTAAACACACTGGAACTTTTTCTTTCATGACTTTTTAGTGGTATGTGACAATTTCTGTGACCATTGAAACCTTACCCCAATCTTACTTTGAGTTAATATATTATTATATTTATTATATATATTTATTTATATATTTGCATTAAATATTTTTCGATTTCTACATTCTTTTATGATTTCGGTCATCAGAAAGTTCCTCATACTACATCTGTTAACATTTTAAAAATTGTTCATATTTTTCATGAATGTAAAATATTCTGTATTTAACCGACAACTCCTTCTAACAATGGTCAATTTAAATTCAGTTTGTCATAAATAGTTTTTTTGGGGGGTGGGGGGGTGGGGGGGGGCGACGTTGCTCTCTGAATGAATGTAAAATAGTGGCGAGCAAAAATTTTAATCTGGCTAGTGCCTTTTCAACTGAAATTTAATGCCCTGCTCTAAATAAAGAAAATGCTCAGGAGAGAGTCTGAAAAATATTTTTGTTTTTCGCAAACAATACCCATGGTACAATTTCTACATAAGGAAAATAATTATTTGCATTCCTGCAGTGTTATATTTTAAACAACATAATTTGTTATATAAAATCAACTGGACAGCATCTTTACACTATCACATTGGAGGTGCCGTCTCATGCATAGTACCAATCTTTTTCACGAAGCTCCATCCCTCCTATATACCTGGTGTCACAAAAATGAGTGATGGATTTTAAAATTCAATAACTTGCAAACGGTGACAGATATTAAAAAAATTCTTGCAGGAGTGTTATGTAAGATGTCAGGAGTTTTTATGCTGCGATTCTTGGTTTTAGTTACAAATAGCATCGATAGATGGCGCTGCAACATTTTTGGGACATCTGATATGTATTGAAGTATTTTGTTAATCTTGGCACCTAATATGAATTTTCTTAACTTTTACCTTTTTTTATACAATTATAATTTCCAAATATTCCTTAATACACAAAAATAAATTATAATAAATGGCCAATTCACAATAAAATTTTGTACTTTTTTTTCTTTTGTATGCATTTAATCCGATTTTTTTCTCATGACATGAAGCTCAAAAGAAAATTATTAATAATCACAGAATTTTCTTCATTCATCACACAGCCAGTATTGCCAGTGAGCTACTTTTTTCAATTCAGATTTGCTGATTGGCACCACTTTTTTGAAATGGTAAAATTCTCCTTGTATTCGCATTAATTCACATGTAATGAAATAAGGCGAATTTTACAGGCAACACTGCACACAACGGTGTTTTGATATGACGTTTAGTTAACATTGGTTGACGTTTAGTAACGGTAGTTGACGTTTAGTAACATGAGTTAATGCATGAAAATGTTTAAGACAGTACTAGTGCTAACTACTACCAAAGGTGCATTCTATAATTTACGTTTCTCTAACTGCCTGAAAGGTACTGTTAGACAACTTGATTGGGCAGTAATACCAAAGACTGTCGTGCTTTATATTGTAATTTAAATAGATTATTATTCTTTTCTTTATATTTTTTCCGGTATTTATTTTCAGCACAATTTTTTTTAAGAGTAACCAATTTACATTATTTTAGACTATTGCATGTTGTTTTATTGTCCTTCATTCTTCATTTTTTTCTAAAGAATAGAATCTTTGTTTCGTAGAGAAGGTCAACGGTTTTCTTTCTCATTTTTAACACTTTCTAACAAACGTGAAAAGTGTTTATGACTTCGGTTTGTCTGTCCGTCTGTACGCGCTCTAACTTTCGTAAATATACTCGGATTGCTTTGAAATTTTTGGATGTTATTGACGTTTACCATAGTACGAACCCTATTTCAAATGAATTTTGTAGCATGTTTAGTTCATCTACAGGGACAGTCAAAAGTATTCCGTTACATTACGACCAATGGGAAAAAATCGTTTCAAATGATTTTTAATGATATTACACGCATCCAAACAATAACAAAATTCATATACATTTATGAGGTGCACTAAAATATGCATTCTGTAGAATATGCGGTGCAAAGAATAGTTATTATTCATTTACAGGTCCACACAAAAGAATTCCGTTTCATAATGATATGGGGGGGGGGGGGTTGTTTGCGGCGTATTTTAGTTATGTTAAACTATTTCATATATAATGATATTGATATATGTCGCTGATGTTTACTATAAGTTATTTCATGTATAATACGAAATGCAGAGCATTTACAGGGACACGCAAAAGATTTCAGATCATATTGTATCAGAAGTACTGAACGTTAGCGGTGATTACTGGAAATTAATTTTCAATTATGATATGCGCTTTTATGTTTCACTATATTTATGCATACTATATGGTATGTATAAATGCTATAATTTATGCACAGGGCTACACAAAAAAATTCGTAAGGGTCGCTGGGTATGAGTGCAAATTACTTAAAGGTGGTTTTTAAATGAGTTATGCATTTTTACGCTCAAATGCATTTAGTTTATTAAGAAATGTTTGTAGAATATAGATAAAATAATATACAGGGTCACGCAATGAATTGGATACGAAAGGATCTATGGAAGATAATTTCTGGAAATATGATTTCGGTAGTTTTAAGAGTGTTTTCGTTTGAATTAAATTTTAGCTAAATAGTGGAGTGTAATAAAGGTACTAGGTAAGCTACAAGGCTGTATAAAAGTAATTAAGTATGTTTCTATCTATTAGTAAAAATTGTTGAAAGGGAAATTTCACCCTGTTATGCGTTTTCTTGCTAAATTAATTTTTTCCATTATATAGTATATATATCAACATACATATCAAATACAGGGCTGTTCAAAAGAATTGGGATACATGTTTGGCTATGGACGGTACCCGCTGAAATCAATTTTTTAAAGTTTACTTAGTTATCTTATTTACCTCATTTCCCTAAATAACGAAGTGTTGTTAAAGCTTTCAGGCAGTGTTGGAAAGTGTTTCATAATCTATGCCGTACGCAGGATTTTTCTTTCTTGTTTAAAATGCCTGGAGTGACAGTGATTCTAACAAGGGTGATTGGGTTTCCAGATTTTTAAAAGCACTATTTCCTAACAGTATAATATTTACCTTATTAATTTTGTGATTAATTAAATAGAAGATTACTGTTCTGTAATATTGGTTACAAAAACCCTGAACTGTTATGGTATTTTGGATAGCTGAATTACCAAATACTTGAATCCTGTATTAGACAATTAATTAAGGTGATTATTCAATATTTCTCAACTGATTAGTTGCAACAATAATTAATTTAATCACAAGAATGATAATCTATCTTAAAGTTGAACTAATAACAAAGGAGTAACTTGGAAGATAATACAGAATTCTCAATTCAGCCATCCAATTTACCTAACAAATAAACATGGAAGATTATCATAATCATCGAAAGACAATTAATAAAAATTATGAATTCACAAGGTTAATACTAAATTTGAAGGAAGCTTGAAATCTTCCCAAATATGCAAGAATTTTAGTAATCAAGGGAGGTTAACAGATTATACCTACCATGATCACACTAAAATCCCATCGGCAGTCCATCGATACGTTAGTTGAATTGCATTATTATTATTTATTTATTTTTTAAGTGATGAAAGTTTTTAATAAGTTGACCCATTCAAGTATATGTTTAACTTAAACATTTCTGTTATAATATAACAGTATACAGAAGCAAAATGTTGAGATTATTATTTTTTTGTTTTAATAAAGTTAAAATTATATATTATATATTAATCATTATAAGAATTACTTATATTTAAAGAAATTAGGCAAAATCAGCAAGGAATGAACACACTGATTAGATGTATTAAAATAGAAAATGATTAACTTAATAAAAATTTAATTTTACTTTTAAAACTGGGAAATAGAAAACAAATGTTCTTATATGATACCTTAATATGAACCATTTTTAGGTGTGTTCGTAATTATATAAATACGTAGCACCTATAGTCGTCGTTCAGTCCGTCCGTCTGACTGTCAGTCCGCATATAACAGAGCAAAAACTACCCTACAGAATGGTCTGAAATTTTAAATATATAATTGTTGCAAAATTTTGTCGAGTCATTTCAAATTTTATTAAAATCAGATGTATAGTTTAATTACAGGGACTGTCAAAAGTTTTCTGTTACATGACGGCCAATGAGAAAAAATTATTTCAAGTGCATTTTAATGATGTTACAGCCTTCCGAATAGTGTGAAATTTTAAATATATAATTGTTGCAAAATTTTGTCGAGTCATTTCAAATTTTATGAAAATCGGATGCGTAGTTTAATTACAGGGACAGTCAAAAGTTTTCCGTTACATTAAGGCTAATGGAAAAAAATTATTTCAAATGCATTTTAATGATGTTACAGCCTTTCAACCAGAATGAAATTGATATGCGCTTATGAAGTGCACTAAAATATACATTCATTATAATATGCGCTGCAAAAAATATTTATAAAACTAGTTATAGCACGAACGCACCTCATTTGCAACATTTGATGAGCAATTTCTAACTTGTTATAGTTAGAAATATAGATTATTTCTCCATTAAAGTTCTATAGAATTATTTCGATATAAAAACTTATTTATTTCACTTAGATTATTATCTTATTTATATATTTGTATATTTCCATTGGTGTTATTATTGGTTGTTATTTTAACTAAAACTTTGTTGGATAGACATCAAACAATTTTATTTAATCACAAAATTCAGAAAAATCTTTAAGCATGATACAGATTTACTATTTTATTGTTAATTAAGTTATTTCATGTTTCTAAACAATATATGCATATGGACAACAAATAACCAACACAGAAAATATACAGATATATTAGACTTTTAGGGGCACATAATCAGTAAAATATCATGAGCTTATAAATGCGTAATTATTATATTTTGCAAAACAAGATAAGGAAAAGGAGTTCTTGGATAATTTTACTTTCAGGTAGAAGACAATTTTTTTTCACATCTAAACACTACAGATATTAGTTTCAATTTATGCTTTCTTTCATAACCTAGTATAGTTTTCACATTTGTATTGTTCACTAATCCATATGGCAGTTTAATTAAAGAGGAGAAGGAACTTATTAGAGACCCCTTCTGTTTTATTTACTTTTTATTTACATAACTTCTCTTCTTGAGACCGCCGCGGCGAGCGGCCCATCCTCGTCCACAGCCCTTTATTCTTCCACTCTACTCCGACTCTTTTGCGGAAGCAAGATTCTTAGGTCCCCAGCCACGTCCCAAATGAAAGACTCTCTAGCGAAAGACAGATTGGAAAAAAAAATCAAAAAAAGAAACCGGACAAATTTAAAAGGGAAATTACACAAATTAAAGACACCGAAAAGCGGGAAGGGTTGTTGTAAGAAACATGGCAAAGATGTTTAGAGTGAGACAACAAATTACCCGAAGATTTGAAATGCGAGTGGAACACTTGGTGTTCACAAGTTGTACATTAACGAACATTTAAAATACCCCGAAAATATTTTCCTAATGGGATAAACATTTCTGAAAATTCACATTTTCTGTGACGCTAGTCCCAAAGGGTATGGTGCAGTTGCTTATTGTGTTCCATTTCGTTAACTGGTGAAATTCAAACAAGTTTTGTTTGGTGTAACTGTAGAATAGCTGTCTTCTTTGGAAGTGTATTCACAGGCGTTAGCTGTTCTTCTCTGTATGTATAAACATATCGCTCTCCCGCAAGAAAAGTGACATATCTCGACGAAAGTAAATTTCACAGGAGAGGCAAAAGAAAATGCGCATGATTTTACTGTAACATGAAATTATAGCAATTAGTTCTGCATTCAGGAATAAAGACGTGCATAAAAGCATAAAACCCTTAAGAATGTAGTCGGAGAATGAGGTTTGGAGGGTGGGGTAATTTTACCTCCCGACACAATCCACCCCTCTTCTGTGATCACAAATGGACATACAGCGTAATAAAGGGATTTTCCGTATAACTACACATGAAACTGTTTGTATAGCAATACGAACCTATGCCAGACTTATTAGTGGAATAAAACGCAAAATGAATTTTTGCGAGGTATGTCACTTTTCATGCGGGTGAGCGATATGAAGGAGATTTTTAATACTGAAGGCTGATATAGCATGCTACGTTATTTGATTATTTTAACCCTTTAGTGGGCAACTTTGCATATATGCAAACAACAGTGTTTTGAATTTAATAGATTTTGCATTCGTATATACCTAATTTACACCAGAAAATTAAAAATAGCAATATTTGCTTTCATTAATAACAGACATCCCGTATTTAATAAGAGCGAAATTAACCATTGAAACTTTCAGGTGTAAAGTCAGATTCTCTGAACTACGTAACTTCTAGAACGTATTATATCATGGGAATTAAAGCGTTATAGGTTAAGTTTTATAAAATAAATAATTATATAAAATAAGGTATTTGGAGACATGCTTACTCCGAGCGTCTTGGAAAAGAGTAAAATTGTAATGTTGTTTTCTTTGCATTTTGTTTTAAATGATAAGAAAATATGATTCTTTCGACATTATAAAAAAAAACTCAATTACAAATATGAATGTAATCCTTGAGAGTATTAATCATTCTTCAATGTATTTAAAATTCATTAAATCTATAGAATTATATTATCTTAAATATTGCTTGTATTGCTGTGAAACCTGGAGCTTAGTTAACGGAATATTACGCCACAAACACTTAGAGGGTTAAAAACTTTACTAATTTGCAATATTTTAGCGTAAAACAGCCACACGACAGTAGTTTTTACTTGTATTGCAGACGTGCAACAGACGAAAAGATTGACGTATTATATGAAAAATGTATCTCTGATTTTTTTCATTATTTTTCCTGTATAATAAACCTTTCAAGGAATCATATATAATTTTTTCGAAACAAAATAAAAAAAAACGCGCATTTAAGGGTTAAGGATGAGTGCCCAAGCATTAGACATCAACAACACATCAAACGCCGTATTCAATCCTTTTTTTCTTTTTAAGATCAACATCCAAGCTCTATTCGATCACCTCCGTCGAGACACGAGGATCTACTTCACCTCCTAGATTATAGCACTTAATTTGTAATTAAATTGTAACTAATCGTTAATTTAGAGGGAAAGTACCAATAAAACGGAAAACCCACCCTTAACAGAACACAGTCATTCTTGTTCAGCCATGATGTTAGCCATTCAGTATGCACTGTAAAAAAAAAAAAAAAAAAAAAAAAAAAAAAAAAAAAAAAAAAAAAAAAAAAAAAAATCCGTTAAAATACGGAAATTATACTGGCAATCGAGACTACAGTACTATTTCCGTATTTTAAAGGAAATTTCCCCCGTAAATTCCAGAAAAACGGAAATTTTTCTTGAATTTACGAGGAAAATTTTCCGTTAAAATACTGAAATAGTACTGTCGTCTCGATTGCCAGTATAATTTCTGTATTTTAGCGGATTTTTTTTTTTTTTTTTTTACAGTGTGGCTCGTGGTAATTTAAATTTGTTCATTGATGTGTTTAGATCCTCTGTTATTATGATAAGCTTAGTTTTCACATTCTGTTTCAAAAAAGGTTTTCTGTAAGTTGATTACTCAGATATTGCAATATAATTCGAAAATTTGATAATCTTTAAATTCAGTAGCCTCGTTTCAAAGGTATAATAAATGATTTGGATTTGGACCACTACTTCATATGTCGTTATTATACTTAGATATCGTATATTCCAACTTATAAAGCGCACTTTTGAAGCAAGGCAATTGATTAAAACTTACAAGTGCATACGCTGGGTACAAAAATGAACGATTAAAATTTTATAAAATTTACACTTATGAATTGAAATTTCTATATTAATGAACAAGAAGAAAATACGCGATTGGTTCAATAAATTAGTGCACAATTCAAAATGCTTTATGGGTATTCAGGTAGACAGAAAGGCTTAGAATTGTTGTATATCTACACATCACATTTTTTATTTATGTTCGTACTAGTTATTGCACTTTTTAACACTCTTTTTTGTATTTTTATGCTTCATATGTCATAGTTTTCTTACATAAATCGGACAATGTGCGAAATGCATTAAAAATATAATGAACACTCTCAGACTATTGATTTGCTTTATTCGCTAAAGCATGTTATCGGCGGGTCATATGGTACTTTGTTATTAATTATAAGAATCCTGTCCTTGCTATTCTCTATGATTATTTATGAAAATATTAGTTAAAGAAATATGGCAGCATGAGCTTACATGGGATGAACCAATCCCTAAATATACTAATAAACTGTGCAACAAACTTCATCTTATCATACAAAATAGGGAATTGTCTGAATTCCCCATCTGTTATATGGAGTTGCACGCTTTCTGCGATGCCTCTGAAAAGACATATTGTACTGCAGTTTACGTGCGTTATATTTTGTCAAGATGAGACATTTATGTATCTCTACTTGCATCGAAGACCAGAGTTTCTTTTCTAAAGAGGATTAAAAATTGTTCATAGTAATTTAATCATATTTTGCAGGAACATACCACACTAGTTGCGCAGTGCAGTGTCCAATAATTTTTTTTTAAGTTGTCTATTTTTTTAAATTTATTTTCCTATTTTTTATTTAAAATTTAATTTTATAGATAGAGATTTATTTTATATTTCTAGCAAGTCATTTTTAAACCTTATTGTGAGATTTAAAAAAAAGCGCAAATAATGATATTTCCAAAACATTTTCAATTGAAAAATATATTTACATGTGAATATTAAAAGAGAAAGGAAATTTTTAAATAATTAAATTATTACGTGTAAAAAGCGTTCAATGGTGACAATTATGTAATTATTTTCCATTTTTCATACGCATTTGTAATTTTCTGTTGTACATTCTGATGACGACTCAGTAAAAGAGTTGAAACATGTAAATATAGATTTTTAATTTACTTTTAATGTGTTTTATAACGTCTTTTAAGCAAATAAATATTTTAATATTGTGATATAATTATGTAATTTTTAAAATTCCAAAACGATTATATTTCGAAACGCTTTTCACTAGAAAAGATTTTTGCACAGGAATATTAAAAGAGAAAGAAAGTTTTAAAATAATTAAATAATTGAGTGCGAAAATTACATCATATTTAAAACAATATATTTAAAAATTCCTATTCAAAACGATTTTTGTTATAGCAGTTAAAAGTAAACTTTTCTGAAAGACGTTATTATAAAAGTCAGGGAGGCGGCAGCATGCAGTATTTTTTACTTAACAATTTTATAACAGCTAATTTTTAAATGTCTGGTAGATCTTACTTAATCAATCTTTAAAACATCCGACAGCTGTCGCGACATCATTGGATGCGGCCTTGGCAACCGAAAAATTCCTGAGTCAAACGCAAATGAATAACAACCCGACTACAGAAGATTACCACGGGACCTGATACAATAAGAACCCTGCTAATCCGAACCCGTCTAATCCGAAATTCCGGTTAATCCGAACCGATTTTATTTTCGAAAATTATACTTGAACAGACTAACTGAAAAGATTAACTTACGAAATTTTACGGTTTAAAAGATGAATGTCGGAAAAAACGTGCAGAAATTAGAATTAAACAAAAAATGGCAGTAAAGTATGTTTTTTATTCTTTAAACAGCTTGAATAGAATAAAAAATACTCAGTAATGTAAAAGTACAACAAATGTACACGAATATGAAATGAAAACGTACACTGTAGGACTACTCGTAGAAGCAATCTTCATAAAATCTGGAATATCAGTTTGTTCGGCAGTTACTATAAAATTCTCTTTATAATGCAAAAAGGATTTAATTCAGATGATAAAAATTTATTTTTCCTTTCAACAGTTTGATTTCACAAATTGTCTACAGAAACTTTTTTTTTCTTCCGTCCTTGTCGACATGATGACTGAGCTATTTATAGATTCGAGTTTTTGAACCGTTTGTTATGGGTTGTTACGTAATTCCTCAATTTGAAGTTCCATTGGATCATTATAAACATTTGGAGGGATTAAACAAGGAATACTATTTTTTCCCGAAAATCGTGCCGTATTGCCCAGCATATCGGACCTTAGAATGCCGATTTAGAGGATGTTTATTGTACTACTGAGTACTTATAACTGTCATTTTGTTAGCATTTATCTTTTTCTTTTCTATTTTTATCGGAATTTCGGATAATCCGAATTTTTTGCAATCCGAACAGGCACCGGTCCCAATTAGTTCGGATTAGCGGGGTTCTACTTTAATATTATTCAATCTTCTATCATTGGGTATTCTTTCTTTTTACCCGATTGCCAAGAAGGGTTATGTGTTTCACGCGTATCTGGGTATGTGGATTTCTTTATACCCTCGAAACATCCCGACGGCTGGATGGATTTTAATGAATGAGGTCTCTATTGATTCGTCTTAACCGTCCGATGGTCATAAGCTAGGTTTTGTTTTTACAAATTGAAAATGGCGGCCGTAAAATACAAAATGGCGGTAGAGACGAAAAAAAATTACGCACTATATTGAGTGGCACACCATTAGATACGTCTTTCAAAATAAAGACGATGTTTCATTGACTATTTTACAGTCAGAAGCTCCGTTTAAATATTACACAACCTGGAAGTTACGTAGGTAGGTTTTCTAGCTTTACTACAACTCTAACCTTCATAGACATCTATAGGCCTCATCAAAACAGTGTTTATCCCCTTCGGGCCGGGAGCCTTTTCCGAAATTTTTAATCTTTTGTCACCGTTTTTTAAAAACAGAAATTTGTGTCTTGTTGAATCGAGAATATGCGCTGATTAAAAAAGGCAAATTTTACAGTAAAATTTTACTGGTGAGAAAAAAACAATGATTCTGAGCGCTTCATGCGGCACGTATACGTGTCGCTCGTCCCCAAGGGGATAAAGATAGGAACTAACAATTAAACACAAGTTAAAAGACATCAATACAAGTTCAATAATCAAGTCAATAGTTAAGTAATATAAAAAATAGATTCACATTGATAAGAAATAATTAATTAGTTCGCTTTTTACGCAGTCGGATTTTTGGATTTTTTAAATTTAATTTTTACTTGTTGAATCAGTGCTTAAATTTTCCAAAGTAATAAATTAATATTTTAGCTGGTGCGCTTTACTTTTTCTGAAGAGCGGCGTGCAGCCTACTTTTTATGAAATAAATGTTTAGTTTATTCACGCGGTTACAAATGCAGGATACTTTATAATACCACTAAAAGAGGTAACTTAAAAAATAATTTCTACATAACGATGGAGAAAATCAAAGTTTAATAATGTTTACAAGCAGAAACAAAAATTCAGAAATCTACATATTAAAAAAAAAGTAATTACCTTTTATTAAAACCCCTCGAGTTTGTCGTCGACGAAACCGACTTTTGTTTCAATGGTTACTACCACATACACATTATACAAGGACGTAGCTAAGTGATTAACGCTTTATTTACTGAATTATGAATTAATGAAAATTTTATCATCTAAAGCATTTTTCGTTAATTTTTGAAACTACAAGATTTACATAATCCTTTAATAATTTTAGAAGGATTTTAGAAGGAGTGAAGGATTTAGAAGTATTCATTAAATTTGAATTTATAGGGATTTTGTGCACTATTTATAACCCCACTCCAGAATTAGGAAATGTACAAATATAATGTTCTTGCAATAGAAATATTAAAATATTTCCTAATTAAAAAGTACCCCTCCCACCTTTCAACGCCAAGAAAGCTGAAAAGGTGCAGAGGCAAAAGAAATCGTCCCTTTAAAAATATTTTTGTTTTGCGTAACCTATAATGTTTTTGGAACAAGATAAAGTAATGCATCTATAACTCATTCTAAACTATATTACTACTAATTAATGTATTAAATTAATTTTATAACATGTTATTTTAATGGTACTTATAGGGTAATTCTAGGATAGATGGCCATAGAGGAGAGATGGCCAGTCTAAATATTTTAAAAACTATATCATAGATTGCAGCATAAACTTTTTCACAAGAAAAAGTTCAACGTGTTCATTCATTGCAGCGTACAGCTGTGTTTTTCAATTATAAAAAGAAAGTGTAATGTATATTACTATATTACTACTAATCGATGTATTAAATCGATGAATTTTATAACATGTTATTTTAATGGTACTTATAGGGTAATTCTAGGATAGATGGCCATAGAGGTTGGTTGATTTTTGACGGCCGATTATATACTCTAGGGATATAGGCCCGAAGGGGGAGTGCCCTTCGTGGGGGTCTTTCTAAGGAAACCTAACCCGTATTTACGCATGGAAATCCATGGCTCGAAGAAAACGACGAAAACTCCGAGCGATTAGGCCGACGGGCGCGATCGGGTTCGAACCCAGCACCACCCGTCTACCAGTTTCGAGAGCAGAACCTCTCATCCACTGGTGGGGCGATGGCCTTAGAGGAGGGATGGCCAGTCTAAATATTTTAAAAACTATATCATAGATTGCAGCATAAACTTTTTCACAAGAAAAAGTTCAACGTGTTCATTCATTGCAGCGTACAGCTGTGTTTTTCAATTATAAAAAGAAAGTGTAATTTTAAGGTTTATTTAATTTAGTGGTTGGATATTTTTGTTGAGTTAGGTATCTGAATTTTTTGCATTACGTATGTTACATTTTTTTTTTTTTTTTTTTTTTTTTACAATAAGGATATTTAAGACACGTATATAATCCAATCTTTACTTTTAAGTCTAAAACAAAGACGTAGAATGGCGTAGTGACACTTAAAATTTGGTGGCAATCTGTCCATCAATTTTAGGATAGATGGCCACATCAAATCGAGGAGAGATGGCCACTTATAATCAATATTTTAAGATTATACGGAGTGAGGATTTTAACTAAATATAATTATTTTTTAAATGATTACATATTTTTTATTTTTATAATTATATTAATTGATATAATTATTTAAATTTTAACTAATATAAATATTTCAATAACAATAATATAATATGGACTAACGATGTACTTTTGTTTTAGAAAATATTGAAAAATTCGGGAACGCTCATAACAGGAACAGGTAAAGTTGATAAATAAACTTAAAACAGTGAAAAAGTCTAAAATAAACTCGATAAAAAAAACACGGCACTTCCAGCAGTGAAGAACATGAAATACAATTTAATGATTAGATTCTACAGATTCCGAGGGGATAGAATTGGATGAGAATCACTGTGTTGGTTGTGGAGAAGAATATAATACCACAACCGAACACGATTACTGGATACAATGCATAAGGTGCCAGAAGTGGTTCCATGAAACGTGTACAAACTATCAAGAACTTATAGATGTAAATTTACCAACTGGGCGAAAAATGTCCGGACCAGGAATCGAACCAGGGATCTCCTGGCTGAAAGCCGCCAGTGCTCTGGCATCTGAGCTATCCCGGACGATTCTGGTGGAACTTTTTCACCCAGCTAACCTTAATGATTATAGCATCTGGTTTTTTGCTATAATCATTACTATAATCAAATCGTTTGCTATAACCAAATTTACATCTATTATGATTTATTTACCTATTAGAAAAATTATGTTAAAATTAATCTGATATCAAGAACTTTGCTGAAAATCTGATAAAATTTTACGAAAACTGAAGGATTGAAATTATGCTTCAAATTTTGGTTCACTGATTTTATTCACTGATTTTCCGTGATATAATTGCATCCTTACAGATTTCTATATGTTTTTCATCTTTAGCTACATGAAATGTGTTATTTTTTGCTATTTTAACTTCATTTTTTCTTACCTGTATTGGAATCAGGTTCCTCAGAATTCCTCGGCTTGAAGGAGAGATGGCCATCTGCCATTTTAATTTCAATTTTATTTCCCACTTTTTGTTCTCAATATTTTATTATTTTTTGACCAAAATATGATGAGTATATGTATAAGGATTTCAAATGTGCATAAACATTTCTTGTATTTGCATTCTAAGAATTTTTATTTCAATCTTTAAAAACTATGGCCATCTATCCTAGAGTTCCCCTAAGTACCATCAGTAGATAAAGGATTAAACAGGGTTCCTACAGGTCTAGAATTTCCCTGACTTTAGGTCAGATAAACACCAGTATTTTCTAAGAGAAAAAAATCGCCTTTTGCAGTACGAAGACAGTTTACTCGAGGGGACTGGGACATATGTCCCACATCCCCGACACATAAGAAGATGGGCATTAACTGTTAGCCCAAATTCATAGCTGGTAGCAGTGAGAAGGGAGGACACACATATAAAATACAACAGAATTGCTAGGGAAAAGAGCTCATAGAAAAAGAAAATGCTAAAAGTAAGGTAAAATATATAGCATTACAATAACAAGAAAAAAAATTGTAATTTTTTTTTTTAAATTTTATAGGATTTTTCATATTTTTATACATTTTTTGATAAGATTTTGTAGATTTTTTATTAAAAAAACTAAAAAAGGTGGAAGGTAGGGGATGTTAGTAATAAAAGTGCTGGGGGTAACCTAAGTGTATGCTAGGACCCGATATACATGAAAACCGGCTTTGAAAAAAGCCCACCCTGCAATCGCGCTGTTATAAAAGTCGACTTTTTCTGCATAAAAATACTGGTATATCACCTGAAAGTGTAGGAACCCTGATAAAGTAAGATTATTTTATAAAAAATATCAAGTATGATGTAATGGAAGAAGTCAAAGATAATAAAATCTGTAAGTAGAAAAAATAACCTGTATTATTTTCGAAAAGTAATCGAACTTTTTTTGTCTAAATTTTTTGTAATTTTCTTTATGCTTGAAAGAATTTCCATAGTGTACACTGTAAAAAAACGGACTAAAAATCCGTATTTTAAAGGAAATTCTTCCCCGTAAATTACAGAAAATTTACCGTTTTTCTATAATTTACGGGATAAAATTTCAGTTAAAATACGGAAATAGTACTGGCGTCTCGATTGCAAGAACAATTTCTGTATTTCAGTCCTTTTTTTTTTTTTTAAACAGTGTACAATGTTTCCGTTTACGAGTTCTTAGCATAATCCGTTTTACACCACAATGTAGTTTATATTTATCAATACCAAAAAATATATTGGGTATCTCTAGTTTATATGGCCATAGAAGAGAGAAGGCCAGTCTAAATATCTCCAAAACTTGATCATAGCTTGCAATATAAACATTGTCCCTATGAAATAGTTCAACGAGTTTATTTATTGCGACGTGCAGTTGTGTTTTTCGATTATAAAAAGTAAGTGTAATTTTAATGTAAATAAAATAGGGGGGTGAATATTTTTTTTTTCACTTAGGTATCTGAATGTTTTGCAGTACATACGTTATATATATTTTTTACTATGTGAACTTTTAAGGCACGTATATAATCTAATCTTTACTTCTAAGACTAAAACAAAGACGTACAATGACTATCGATGCGTTAAATTGGGCGGCAATCAGTCCTTCAATTTCAGGAGAGATGGCCACCTTTAATCAATATTTCAAAATTATACTTAGTGATGATTTTAAGTAAATATAATTAAATTTAAAATAAATATATAACGTTTACGTTTATAAATATATTAATTGATATAATTATTTAAATTTTAACTAATATAAATATTTTAATAATAATAATAATATAATAATAAGACCTAACGATCTATTTGTTTCAGAAAATACTGAAAAACGTCGGAAACTTTCATAACGGAAACTGATAAAGTTGATAAAAAAACTAAATTAATAACGTAATAAACCTACAATTAACGCGTGAAAAAAAACACGACAATTCCAGTAGCGAAGAAAACGAAACACATTTAAGTTATCAGATTCTACAGATTCCGAGTAAATAGAATTGGATTAGGATCACTGTGTTGGTTGTGCACAACAATATAATATCACATCGAAAAAGAGTGCCTGGATACAACGCATAAGGTACCTGAAGTGATTCCATGAAACCTGTACAAATTATCAAGACCTTTGCCAAGCATGTGGTAAGATTTTACGAAAAGTGAAGTATTGAAATTATACTTCAAATTTTGTTTATTCGAGTTTTCTTCACACATTTTCCATCATATAACTGCATTTTTATAAGATTGCTATATGTTTTTTCATGATTAACTATATAAAATGTGTTATTTTTTTTCCTATTTAAATTAACTTTTTCTTTCTTGTATTGAATGGCCATCTCTCCTCGGCTATAAGGAGAGATGGCCATCTGCCATTTAAATTTTAATTTTGTTTAACACTTTTTGTTTTCAATATTTAATTATTTTTTGTATAAAATATTATGAGTATATGTATAAGAATTTTAAATATGCATCAATATTTCTTGTATTTGCATTCTAAGAATTTTTATTTCAATTTTCAAAAACTATGGCCATCTATCCTAGAGTTGCCCTATATATATGGATGGTCCAAAAGATATGTGCTCAATATTTTACCATTTTTTTTTCAGTTTTGTTGCCACATAACAAAATACCTAATAAATATTTCCCTTTTGAATATGTTAAACAAAAACAAATAAGTCAGCATAACACATGTCAAAATAATATTATTACAGAAATAAAACATTTAAACGCGAATTAATTAACTTATATTCTTACAAGAGCGTCCGCACTATGCAAATTTTGATAAACACGCAGAATACTACGTTATTGGAAAACAAAACAAAGAATTTTATTCGGAAAGGAAGTAATACAATTAAGAATAGAAAAGGCCTTATAACAATTTCGATGCCATATTTTAGAGTGATTTAAGAAAAATAACTTTTGTTGTAAAATTTGCGACAGCACGTTCACTCGAAATTTAAATATGTCTTATAAGTTCAAATTGATGCCTTTGAAAGATCATATGTAAACGAAGAAAAATAGTTTAATAAAGTAATTTTGATATTATAATAGAATGTTCATTCATGTTAATGTCACGAGATAATTTCCCATATATCTTAACTCTTAAAAAAACATTACCGATGAAAATTAGCATTTTTAAAGAATTCGTTTTAAAATGATATTAAGAATCGTTGGGTTATTCGTGAGAATTGTAAGTGTTTAAGCAAATTTAAAATATGATTATCCTAGTTCTTTTTTTTCTAAATTGCAAATTTAAGAATGCAATTTTATGTATAACGTGCATTTAGCATGTTTAATGCATTTTAGACATTCCAATGGATAACGAAATTTTGAGATTGGAAATAATTGATACCAAACTCTAGGTAAATCATGATATTGATTAACCAGTTTTATAAAATTAAAATAAAATCTAATTGCAAGAAAAATATACAGGGTGTTTTTACGACCGTGGGGCAAACTTTAAGGGAAGGTAAATTACACGTAAGGAAGCAATTTTGGTATAGCAATGTGGGGTCGGAAATGAAATGTTTTGGCGAAAAACAAGAAATGAGGAGGAAATAAAAAAAAGTGTTTTATTGACATAACAATTACAACAAGTGCTTAAATGTACCACCACCAACATCGATATATATCTGGAATCGTCTAGCAAGTGATTGGTGCACCCTTTTGAAGGTTACAGACGTCTTATCTATGAGACATCAGTTGACTCTGATGAAGACCTCATTGCAAGACTTTCAGTTGTCACTGCAACCCAGATAGCATTTTTAATTTCCAGAAAATTTGCAGCAGTCTTGCTTTGAAAACCTGCAAAGTTGCAGCAAGCCCAGCATGACAAGACTGAAAGTTCATAACAAGACTGCAGCAAGATAACGCAAACGCCGAAGTCAGCGCACTTTGAACTTGCAGCTAACTTGTCGTGCAAGTTAAATTCATGCTGTATCAAGTTTATTGCAAATTAACGGCAAACAAGTAATAAAAAATATTGCAAACTTGCTGCAAAATAGTAATTTCTCCACACCCCACTATCTGTTTACAACTATTACACTATGAGTTTAACCCCATCGGAGGGGTCCATAGATCAGGTCTATTGATGCGAACACACTGCCAGAAGATGCATGCATAGTTTTCATCACCATAAACAAGTTAAGGGAATATTTGTGCTTTTCAATATGAGCCTTTTTTATTATTTGATAAGTATAGCGCTTAGAAAAAGCGGTGCCAACCGAATAAAATTTCTGCACTTTCTGCGTATGTGCTGATTGTCTATTATCTCAACAGAGGGATTTTTTGCTTACATCACTTTCGTGAATTAAAGAGAGTCCTGCTATAAGTTTCACAACAAACTACTCATGTAAGTGGGGTATGGTATACCTTGCGGGAAATTTGCTGCGAATTTCTCAATTCAAATTTGTCAAGGCAAGATAATGTCAGAAAAAATCAAACTTGCTACTAATGTTCATGCTATCTGGGAAATGTTCGTGACACACTTGGAATCTGCGAAAAGATAAGCCAATCACTTCCTAGATGCTCCAGTGGTACATTTGAGCTATTACTGTAATTGTTATATCAATAAAAATATCGTTTTCATTTCCTCCGCATTTCTTGTTTTCCGCCCTTACTTTTCATCTCCGACTACACACTGCTATACCAAAATTGCTTCTCTATGTTTACTTTACCTTCCCTTACAATTTGTCACATGATCGTGAAAACATCCTGTATAATTATTTTTAAACATATCTCATTTATCTTTCTTAAATATGACATATTTAGGAAAATATAAAGCATAACTTAGTAGTACATTTACCAACGATTACTTGAATTATTTCAATATTTTTTAAGAAAAAAAAAACAATTGTTTAAAACTTACAAAATGTATGTTTTACAGCACCACAAGCCCAAATAAAGCCTCTATTTTTAATTTAATCATATACAGTGAAACTTCTTTTAAAGGCCACCCCTATTCAAGGGCCACCTCTATTAAGGGCCAATATTTTTAGGAACAAAAATTTTTCCCTTAGACATAATGTTAAACTTACTCCTATTAGGGGCAACACCTACCTCTCATAAAGGCCATTTTTTCACATGTGCCTTAAATCCTAAACAGGTGAATTGAATTCCTGAACCAAAAGATAAAGAGTTCAGCAAACAACTGCACTTGCAACAAAGAAGCAGGGAGAGATGGGGATAATTTAGTAACACAATGAAGGACCACAAACTTTTCCACAAGTGAAACAAACAGTTGTTCCTCACACTTTGTTTGACCTTTCAGGGGTTGGGTTGGAGGGGAAACTTGACCCTTTGTTGTGAGCACACAAAGTATAACAGGTTATCTAGAAAAACTGATTCCGCATTTACTAAAACTGTGAATACATATTGAAGCACAATTTTAACACTAGAAATTTTATGCTCAGGCTTAAGTAAAATTTAAAATTACGGCACCTAAATCAAGCCAAAGAGTACATTTGGATTTGAATGATAAAATCAAAGTTCTTAATTGTCATGATCAAGGAACATCTGCAAGAAAATTGGCTTCATAGTTTAGTTACAGCAAGAATCAAATAAAGAATATTGTTAAAAACAAAGAGAACTTACTGAAAGAATATGCAGGTTTTTAAAATCACGGTATAAAAAGAGAGAGAAATGAAAAATTTGGTCACCCCTATTTAATGGACATCCTTCATAAGGGCCAATTTTCAATGGAACTGCAGGTGGCCCTTACAGAAAGGTATCACTGTATTTAATTATCTCATTTTTTACCCGACTGAAAAGAAGGGTTATGTGTTTCACGCGTATCTGTGTATGTGGATTTCTTTATAATCCTCGAAACATCCCAACGGCTGGGTGGATTTTAATGAATAAGGTCTCTATCAATTCGTGTTATAGGCTAGGTTTTGTTTTTATAAATTCAAAATGGCGGCCGTCAAATACAAAATTTCGGTAGAGACGAAAAAAAATTTCGCACCCCATTGAGCGGCATATCATTGGATAGGTCTTTCAAAATGAAGATGATGTTTCATTGACTATTTTACAGTCAGAAGCTCCGTTTAAATTTTACACAACCTGGAAGTTGCGTAGGTAGGATCTCTAGCTTTACTGCAACTCTAACTATCATATACATCTAAAGACCTCATAAAAACAGTGTTTATAGATAGGAACTAACAATTAACACAACTTAAAAGTCATCAGTACAAGTAAATAAAAAAAATAGGTAAGTAATATAAACAAGTAGTATATAAAAAAAAGTCAATTCCTACTTAGGTCAATAAGAGAAATTTGTTTCTCCCATTCTTCTTCCCTCTTGAGTAGTGCTTAAAATGCCTTGATGAAGAAGAGGGCTCTCTCGGTCTTAAAGTACCTTGATCAAGAAGAGGGCTCTATCGATTATTGAAAATTAATTAATTTAATTTAATTAATGTATTAATATTTGAAAAAACTGAGGGCAAACTGAGTGAATTAACACAAGTGTCATCCACTACAAGTTAAAAAAAAATTATTTGAGCTTGATTGGATGAATAATACGTATTTTATTAACGATTGAAAATTTGAACAAGATATATATAGCGAAAGTGTGAGCTAATAATAGGAATTGAAAAAATATTTTCACATTGATGAGAAATAATTAGTTAGCTTTTTTTACGCAGTCGGTTTTTTTGATTTTTTAAATTTAATTGTTTCACATCTTCAATTAACAGAAAATTATTCCCTTCTCATAAATAGTGTCAATTTTCAAACACAAAATTGTAAAATATAAAAATTCACAATCGTAAAAAAAATCTATTTTGGGACGCCTACAGCCTAATTAATTTTACAAAATTTAGGAATTTCGTTGTAGCTCTCACGATGCGAAATTGCTTAACCCTTTCATTCATACGGGCCTCATATGAGGACAGATAAGTATTGCTCTAAAAAGCAAAAAAAAAAATTCAATATTCATTTATGCAGATCTAATTTGTGGACAGATAATAGCTAGCTTGCTGCACAATAATAAAATTATTTTATAATGGGTTCTCATTTATCACAAAAAAAGATTTTTTGCGAATAACGGAAAGTAATGAAAAATAATTTATGCATGAAAGGGTTAAATGGTAAATAAAACATTGGCATGAAAAATTAACTCACTATCGCCATTTGTCGAGAATTCTATGAACAATTCATATTAACCGAGGTATTGGGAGATAGCAACAATGAATAAAATCCTGTTTTAAAGAACACTTTAAAAGTAAGATTGAATTTTGGTTATGTTGCAGATACATAGTTGCCAACCTCCCGATTTTTTTCATACCAACATTTTTATGCAGAAATATTTGCTTTATACAATCGCAGTTTTAACGCAATTGAATAAAGAAAACCTTTTTGTAAGATTTTACTGGTATCCAAAAAATCGGGAGATTGGCAACTATGCAGATATAAAAGGCGGTGAAATAATTTTTATTAAAAAAACTAATTCCAATGTTAAATTAATTACAGCAATAATGAAGCTTCGTCGCCAATAATTAAATTTTAATACTAGAATTAAAATATTTACGAGTATCTATCTTACTTATAATAAAAACCAAGTGTAGGAAAGTGTCGGTAACCATTCCGGGGTGAGCTCATGCATGTTAGAAGACAGTCTTTACACTGTATGTGGAATTCAGATTACACGGGTTCTGGGTATAAATCATTACCACACGATTTTATGATTCCAAACCAACTCTAACAGAAAGATCTTTTGTAGTAACTATAATTTCAGTTGATCCTGTTTTATGTAAAAATAGTTATATAAGTGATAAGAAAATTATATGTCTTTATATTTAAAGTAAATTGCTAAAATACATTGTAGGTACACTGTTTTGTGGTCGTAAAACAAACATACTAGTAATAACAAACATATCCAGCATATGAGATTGTTCTTCGTGCAATTTTTTTCTCGACCATGAAAACATTTAGTTCACAATTTAAACATACCAAAGTATAAAGCTACAGAAAGCTACGTAGACAAATATTCTGTCTAATTGGAATATTACATAAATATCTGTGTATTTTGAATATTATACAAATCTGTGTTTTGCATAGTATGCAGAAATATGTGAAAGAACAGAATATTACACAAAAATATGTGTATTTTACATATAACGCAAATATATGTGTATTTTCCATATTACACAAAACTGTAATTTACATGTAACACAAAAATATGTGTAATCACATAATATTACACAGATAAATGTGTAAGAATATTACACAGAAATATGTGTATTCTTGTACAATTTACACATTAAAATGTGTATTTCAAGAGTGATCAGATAACTTTTACACACTTATTGTTATAATCAAATTACACTTTAAAATGTGTATTTTGATATTTTCACATTACGTTGGCAATTTACACACTAAAATAGCAATTAAAGCCTTTGTGCAGAAATATTAAAAGGCAGTAAACCGACGTTTAAAATGCACAAATAATGCGTGAAAAGCAGCAAACAGCTGTTTCGAATCTACAGCGAGATTCTTGTTCAGTGCAAGATAGGGAAAAAAGAACAGCGTGCTAGAAACCTCAGCCTTGCTTTTTCTAGCACGCTGTTCTTTTTTCCCTATCTTGCACTGAAGAAGAATCTCGCTGTAGATTCGAAACAGCTGTTTGCTGCTTTTCACGCATTATTTGTGCATTTTAAAAGTTGGTTTACTGCCTTTTAATTTACACACTACTTTACACTTTACAGATATGGAAAAATCGTTTTTGTATCATCTATATACCTGTTTTTATGTGTACGTTTACAAATTTATTTTTTAGAGTGCAGTAGCATCAACATATTCTGGTGGAATGGGGGCGATTGTTGAGGGGCTTCGTTGAGGGGCGATTTCTGTAATCTTGTAAACCAACCTTCCAGTAATATTCTAACTATTGAAGTTAGATTGAATTATTTTAATATTTTCGAGATGATGAATTAGTTCGGTCACTATTGGAATGGTTAATAAGTTTCGATTATAAATTGCCAGATTTGCAACGCTCATAAACGCGCTTGCACATGGTCCCGAATGAGAAATGAAACGCCGCCAATATGCCTGTAAATGTTGTTTTACCTTCCGTTGAGTCTGTAAGCAGTCAAGTCAAAGCCTTCTCAAGACTATCAAGCCAGACACGATTTCATTCCCCCACATATGTGACGTAACGACCCGGGGCTGGCGCCAATGCCGAGCATTTGAAACTAGTATCTGGTTGTTTAGAACTAAAATGTAACGTATGCACGTGTTGTTTACTTAACTAATAGAACATATTCTTTTGAAGGTAAGTTTTATTTTCAAATTAACTACTTATATTTTATTAGTACTAGCTCTATTTTTTGTGTTCAGAATATCTTTTATTTTTAACTTCTTTAAAATAAATTAACTATTAAATCCCAGTATCGTATTGTAAACAATCATGTGTACGTGTTTCAAAACAAAACGATATTATTGTACTTCTGTTTCATTTCAAAAACAGCAGTAATTTAAAGTGGCAAAAATCACTAAATCGTATCGAGACTTATATCATTCCCTGTCGCTCGTAATTTGCTAAAAATTGGTGCTTGAATGGTGTGAATCGGTGAATTATTTCAAAAGTTATTAATTAATAAAGTTTTCATTGTTTAATTATATTCTTTATAAATATGTAAAAATAGCTTCATTTTAATATGTGCCAGAGTTAGACAGTTCTGTTGGGGCCAACACATTTCTCCTTATAATTTGGAAGCTATACGGCCAATTCAGTTTGAAATTTTAATGTCCTATGCGACATATTTTTCTACCTCAACTATTATATTTTCAAGTGGAAATTTTAATTAGTTCTTTTAATTTAAACAAATTAATAAAGAAAACTTTAAAATCATTCTTACTCGGGAAATTTATCACTGAAAACTGATGAAATTTTGTCTATAGTACAGTACAATTATTATTGTTTAAATTTTACATTTTGGTAATAGCTATTTGCAACATTACCTTTCTTGCTATTCAAAAATTTCGGTTAAAACTTCTGAATTTTATTTACTCGAAAATACTGGCACCTGACAGCTGAAATTTATGTCAGACTGGGTTCTTTGGGTACTAATCATGCTCAAAAATGTTCAACTAAAAGTCTTAGTTACAAGCCTAATTATTTTGTAATTTCTAACTTGTCACACCTTCCTCCCTTTTTAATTTATTCTGTTTTCTCTCATTAAAGTGACTTTTAATAAACGTCTATTTATTAGAAAACACTTGTCGTGTGAATAATAACTAATTATTTTGTATGCAGAATTGATTGGGATTTAATTTGAAACAAAATTTATGTATTTTTATGGGTATTTTCATACTAAAAATTTAAACATACTAAAAATTTTCAGCAAAGTCGCTATGGACACATATTATCTTGTTTACTTCTTTTAAAGTCCAGTCAAAATACGCAGGGCTGCCACAAACGACTATTTTTTTATTCTGACTTGCACCACTTTCTCAAAACAAAAATCTTTGGCATACAGTTTGACAACATTTGCAAGAGAAATATACTACAATTTTTTTTTTTTTTTTTTTTTTTTTTTTTATAGCGGTGCTAATAGAATAGAAAAATACTCGCCGGTGGCAGCCCTGTATACGTACCAATTTATTGTTGTGTTTTAATCTTAAAGTCTTAATATCTTGATAAAAATTCCTTTTATAATATTTGTTACATAAAACATGCTTATACGTGAAAATTGGAGATATGGGTATAATGTGTTTAAATCTCTATTTTTGCAACCACTGTAAACAATTAATTCGTAAGACTTGGAAGGCAAAACCCTTATGCAAAACAGATGTCAGCGAGCCCCCCCCCCCCCAACCTCTTCGAAAAAATTGTGTGTGTTTTATATACATTTTAATGTTTAATTAAAAATAACAATAAATAAAATAATTTTTCTATAATTATAAATTTACTTTTCGATCTAGTCATGGCCGTTTATACTTTTCATCTCATAAATATTCATTATTTTAAGCTTAAAACATGTGAACTCAATCATTTAAACAGCCCACACAACATTATTTTTGGAAATGAAATATTTTCGTGGAAGGATGTGGGTTTCTCTATGTGTTTTAGCAGTTAAATCTCAAATATCCGAGGAAAATGAACATAAGTTAGGAAAATTGTAATTTGGATTGATGAAAGTGTTTTCTTTCTTCTTTTTTTCCCCCCCTCTGTCATGTTTCAGTACACTTTAAAAAAATCTACTGCTTGTACCTTGCATAATATGTTAAACTAACACAAAATTAAAATTTGAACATGAAATAATTTTCTATTTCATGACATTCTTTTGTTTTATTATGAGAGTTTTGTGTTTATCAATTCTAATGGATTTTATGTGAAAATTACCCATTTCTGATAAGTAAAGTTTGCAGTACGTACGAAAAATTTATCTGTATGAATATTTAATTTCATATATGCTTTAATTTTGCTATTTATTTATACTAAATTTGTTATGTGAAGGTTTCAAATCACTAAATATTTAATAGAATATTTACTGTATAATTTCAGGCCACAATAAATAATAAAAATAGAACACAAATTGAATTTGCTTTTATTTGACATTCGCTTTGCTTTCAATTTAACTTAATTTTAAATGTGGGTTTTGACTGGCACACTTATTAGTATTTATTTATTTTTGAAAGTGAAATAATTGAAAGCAAAATAATTCAATTGATATGTGTTTAAACGGAAAATTTATATATGTATATATATATCAATGTCTTGTTTTTGAATATATAGAAAGTAGATAATTGATATTGTTTCTAAATTTCAAAGTAGAATAAATATAATAAAAACTGTTCAATAAAATAAATTTAATACTTGGTTTTTCTTTTCCTTATTAACGATCCAATTTTCTTTCATGTACTCTTAACTTTAATACTGAGGCACATTTTCATTGACACAGTGATATTATTTCATAAATATAGTATCTTTATTTTTACTGTTGAGGAGTAATCGAAATTGAATGAAAAGCGCTTAATTAGCGTCTTTAAACTACAAGTATGTATATAATTTTCTCCGTATGCTGTGATAATTAAGTTGGAATATAGAGGAAAGTATTGATATGTTTTAAATAAGTCTGTGCTCTTCTCTGCTGGCGTAAGCCCCGCGAAGTGACCCGTCACGAAACCTTGTGTTTGGCTTGTAGTCTTTAGGCGGCTTTGGTCAAGTGCGCAGATAAGCAAACGCTGATCGAACAAAACAGGATGCTATATTTACGATGGAAAGCAAAAGGTAAGATTAAATTTTTATGTGTTGATATTTTGTCTTATGTTTTGTACATAGATTGCGTGTATTGGTTTATTATTTAATGAGCAGAAAACAACTCAGCGGTGCCTTGAAAAAAATAAGGGTCATAAAAGTAATTTTTTTAATAAAAACTCTTTTATAGGCATTCCATGTTCATCATGGAAATCCAACTTAATTTTTGGTTTTCCCCCAAAGATTTCTGATTAGCGCGGGCACTGAACACGATTATGAAAAATTAAAAATGGGCTCAAGGTGCGCAAAACATAGGGTTTTTGGAAGAAAAAATTTCATAACTTCGTCAATTCTCCAGATATCAAATCCAATTAATTTTATTATAAAGCCCTTAATATTATCTACAACTTTTACATTCACAAGCTTTTGATAAGGCCAATTCGTACCAATAAAAAAAATTTAAAAAAAATTAAAAACGAAAACAAAAAAGGGGCGTTGAAGAAGAAAATTCCATAACTCCGTCAATTCACAAGATATAAAATCCCCATGAACTTATCATATATCTTCTTATTATTGTCTACAACATTTATTTAAACAAGTTTTTGATACAGCAAAAACAAATTAAAAATACATGGTGGTTGAAAAAAAAATCATCTCATTAAGGATGTATTCAAATCTAAACTGCTTACTTTCTTACTAATTTTAAAATTCATTTTTGCTCTCAGACGCATCCAATTGGTAGATTCTCTTATTCAGAAACTATATAATGTACCGTAATGATCGATGATTTTTTGATAGAGGCAGAATATATTTCAAAAAATAATGTCAAAGTGCGCATTTCGAACATAATTTCCCGAAGCGATTGCGTTAGAAACGAAAAATATTGTCCTATTGAGAAAATAATTGTTTATAAATGATGTTTTAATTAATTGAAAGAAAAATAAAAACACAGATCACTTCTAAATCTCTTCAAAAATCACGTCAGTAAGTTTCATATTTTTTCTATTAAAAACGAATCTGAAAATGTGCCAGAAAATTTCGAGTTGTTGAGCATGGAAAAGTATTTTGTTAATACCGCCTTAACATGATTCTGATAAAACCAGCTATTATATAAAAATGAAATAAAAACTCGTCTAAAGCGACCAGATAAAATTGTTAAAGTGGGTTTATCTGTAATCATGATTTAGTTTTTGTTGGTGAAATTAGTATACTTAATTTCGAAATCTACCTCCGCCTGTTGGCCGGGCCAGCAAGAATTATTTAAAATAGACGTAGACAGCTACAATTCCTGTAAAACTCTTTTTCCAGTCAGCCTACAATTGGTGCAGTCAAACATGGAGTTTTCCGTTTTTCGGTAATACCAGTAGTTATAATCTACAAAAAAAAAACAAATTTTCAAAAGTAAAAAAAAAAAAAAAAAAAAAAAAAAAGACTTAAGGGCTAGGGAGGAGAGGACAGTGACAGTTGTGGTTAAAAGATGCTGTAATAATCAAATTTGCAAGCTTATATTTGTCTTATACAAAGCTTGGAACTCATTTAACATTTTCTATTAACTGAATTACCATAAGTCTATAATGCCTACTTACTACATGCCGATAGAAATCTTTTTTTCCTGCACTAAATACATTACAACGTGTTTCTCAAAATTCGAATTTTTAAAAATTATGCATAATGGGCTTGGCGGCCATCTTTCATATTTTACGCAAATTTCTAAGCACCCAAGTCCGTAGTTAAAATCCGATGTTCGAAATTGTTACTAAAGCTTTTCCTTTACTGAATTGTGTGCTTAAAATTTTAATTCTTGAGATAATTGTGATTTATCTTAAGGATTCATCTTGAGATTCATTTCTTAGAGTAAGTAATAATTTAAAAGCAGTAAAAGTCAATTTCTTTTATCAAAATATCAATATTTATCAATTTAACAGTCCGTAGTTCTGAAATTAGTCCGCAGTTAAAATTCGAAGTTCGAAATAAGGGTTAAAGAAAAAATTATCATATTAACTACTTAACTGTTTTATTCGAACTCAGTTCGGGCAAGAAAAGTTAGCTTGTTTCGTTTTCGTTACTAAAAGCTTTTTGATACCACTAATTTTTACCAGCAATCTTCGGTTCATTAATTTGCAGACTTTTTTCGATTATTTAAGGCAAATATTTTAGTACTTAAAAATTGGTATTTAGTTCTTTTTTTTAGTTTATAGTGTCAAAAAAAAACAGTTAAGGGATTAAGGCTGTTCTCAAATTCAAACTCTATGGGCAACTCTATGACATAAGTTTTAATTCATTTTTGTTCGGAAACGTATGAAACTGGTAGGTATTGTTATAAAGAAACTATGTAATTGAAAGACGTTTTCCGGTTTGTTTGCTTTTTAACAGAATAGATTTTTTAGAAAATACTGTCCAAGTTAGCGTTTTGAACCGCATTTCCAGACGAAAGCAGAAAACATAATTTACTTAATTTTCTGTTTTTTCTGCTCCGTTTTTGAGGCTCTCACAAGCACATTTAACAAACTGTTTTTATCCTTCTTGTTTCATCATACCTCAAGCTTTTTGGACTGGGTTCTGAACGTGTGGCAGCTTCAAATACGGTCAAAGATTTTTTCAGTTTACTTTCAATTCCCAATTTGGTCGAAAAATGTATGATATCCTGTGCATTTTGCGATCGATCTTGATAGGCTGGAACCCTCAAGATCTCACCTAATTCCCGCAATAACAGGCGACGATTGTCTGTTTTATTTATAACCATATCATTATTTGCAGTATGTATAATGTAAGTAACAAGTACTGCTATATCCACAATATAGAAAAATAATGCAAGTGGTCATGTGGTTGTAAGCCTATGTGTTGTATATTGCCCCAATAATTTATCCGTTATATCCACTCCATATTTCAGTTTCCTTATAAAACTGAATCATTTCGAGTTTATCTTTCGGTCCTGTGATGGTTTTATCATGATGCATAGTAGACATTAGAATGACAGCTTTGTTTCTTTTTCGAACTATGTCATCATAAAATCCAAATTCTGTGGATAAAATGTGCGCGATTTACATAGCCTTATTTGTTGGGAAATATAAGGTTTGTTTCTTTCAAAGTGTCAACTTTTGTGAGATTCTATTATAATAAATTCTTGGTCAAAGAAAAAGAATAAAAAAAGTTGTTCATGAGTTGGTGATGTTTTGTCCAGAACCCTTGAACATTGAGGCGAAGTCTTTCACAACTCTTTCATCTTGGTTTATTTTACGGTCTATTACCTGTTTTTCGGGTGCATAGTTGGCCGTTAAGTTGTTAGTAATTATTTTCTTGACATAACCCAGGGATATGTTTAGGAAATTGGCTATTGATTGTCCAGAGCAAATTAAAATAGAATCAATGTATTTTCATCTTTTTATAAACATTCGATTAATCATCTGCATACTGTCAGGAGTTGTCATCATGGCTACAATGCCCTTTAACGTGAATTTTGAATATTATTAAAGGTTTTAAAAATCACTCTTGCACCAGATCACATTTTCTCATATTCGCCATTTGGCTATAGGCCTGATTATGGAAGATTAATTAAAAAAATAGGTTAGCCATAAGATACCACACTTTGACTCTAAAATGAAATCGTTCAATGAAAAGACAAATTTTCATAATATGTTGAGCATAAAATGAATATCAAGTTAAGTTGAAATGTTTAAAAAAGACATTGCTTCAGAATCTTCTTAGAATTGTATTTTAATATTAATTTTATTTTACGTAAGTTTTAAACTAGTAGTCAGGCGTTTTATTTATCTGAAAGTACGACAATCCTTATTCCAAATTTTTAGATTCTGGCATACAATTTTCCATTTAATTATTCTTTGCTTGAAGCTAATCATATAAATGTGAAATAATTAACGATTGGAGTTTGTTATTTTAGAATAAAGTCTATGGGAAACCACACAAGACACAAGTTTGCATAGATTCTATAGAAGTGAGAGTATGGTGCGGTAATATAATGCAGTGTCGAGTATTACTATTCAAAGAAAGAAAATAAATAGAGTTGCACACAGAGCCGAAACTAGGGGGGGGGGGAGGGAGAATGTGCCCCGGGTGCCAGCACGAAGGGGTGCCAAATTAAGGATTATACCTTTGGAATGGATCATCTTCTTCTGATGGACTGATGGCTTTCATTATTATGAAACAGCCATTATAAAAGAAGTGTTAGGTGAAGAGGAAAGAGCAGCCTTAAAAAGTTACAACTCTGATTTTCTTGTCAGAAGGGGGGTGGGGATGGCCATTTTTTCCCCATTCTGAACAGAAAATCAGAGTTCTAACTTTTTACGACTGCTCTTTCATCTTCACCTAACACTTCATTTATAATGGCTGTTTCATAATAATGGAAGCCATCAGTCCATCAGAATAAAATAACTCGGTTAAAGCGGAAACTCGGTTAAGCGGGACTCTATTGTACATTTCATTTAAAAAATTATCTTTAGAATATTTTTGTTGGTGTTCAGAGGCAGAAGGGCGTCATGCCCCCTCCTCTTTGGATCCGTCATTGTAGAATACGTAATTCAGTATCACATATTTTATGATTACATATTTTAAATTATAAAATAAGACGGCTATTAGAAAATTAGTAAAATTCTCTTTGTAAATATACTTTGCGGAAGACGAGGTGGGGGCGCCAAAATCCATGTTTGTTCCGTGTGCAAAAATGACTAGTTTCGGCCCTGGTTGCACATTCAATCCGAAAATAGTAACATAATGCAAATTCTAAAAATCTTAACTTTGAAACCGGAAAAAATTAGTCGTTTTATATTAAAGTTATTTCGCTTATATGTATTCCTATGGGTTCTTTATATTTTATATAAAAAATCGTTATATTTTTCTGGTATAAGTTTTTAATAAAAGAATTGTTAAAACTTGAAAATAGGAATTCTGCTTTTTCAGAATTAAGTGTTGCCCCCGATGAAAAAAAAATATATGTATATATAAATAGTACAAAACATATTTCGATTTTTTAAGACTTAAAGCACACACTTTTATTTTATGTAAAATGACGTCATTCGCATCCGCTTAAGAATTCCCCATTTACGATCTACTCTTAAATATCTACAGTAAAGTATACATAGGATGTCACTATCGCGAAATAATACACAAATGCAGCAAAAAGATGAAGTCATTAAAGAAACTCGACAAAAAAAAAAAAGAAAAAAAAAGAAAGAAAGAAAAACCGGCTGTCTAATGATTAATATGCCTTCATGTGTTTGTAACATTAATATAGATACTTAAACTTAAATATAGATTATAATAGCTCCATGTTTTAACATAAATCATTCGTTTATGTTTTTTTTTCCAAATATAATTATATTTTCTTTCTGTTGTTGTGAGAAAATCGCAACAAAAATATATAATTACTATTTACCCGATTGAAAAGAAGTGTTATGTGTTTCACGCGTATCTGTGTATGTGGATTTCTTTATACCCTCGAAACATCCCAACGGTTGGATGGATTTTAATGAATGAGGTCTCTATCGATTCGTCTTAACCGTCCGATGGTTATAGGCTAAGTTTTGTTTTTATAAATTTAAAATGGCGGTAGAGACGAAAAAAATTTCTACGTACCCTATTGAGTGGCATATTATTGGATAGGTCTTTCAAAATGAAGATGTGTCATTGACCATTTTACAGTCAGAAGCTCCGTTTAAATATTACACAACCTGGAAGTTGTGACTTTGGATTTCTACCTTTACTGTAACTCTAACCTTCATAATAGATATCTATAGGCCTCATCAAAACAGTGTTTGTAGATAGTAACTAATAATTAAACACAACTTAAAAGTCATCAATACAAGTAAATAAAAAAAAGTAATATAAAAAATAGTTTCATATTGATGAGAAATAAGTAATTAGTTCGCTTTTTACGCAGTCGGGTTTTTTGATTTTTTAAATTTAATATATTTTTTAAAAATTAGAACATTACACATTAATTTTATTCTTTAAAAACTACAAAAAGATTCCATTAATGTAAATGTACTTTTTAAGTATAAATAACACAGACCATTAGTTTTGTTTGGAAATAACTTACTGAAAACTGAATTGAGGCTAAGAATGGAAAAAATACAGTTCTAAAGAAAACCTCTTTCCTTTTTTATTGTTCAGCCCCATACACAAGAGGATATCAAAACAAATGTTAACGTTACGAGTACATTCCAGAATTGTTTTCTTTAAAGAGAAAAAAATAATGGTAACCAAACAACTTTATGAAAGCAAAATTATTTTAAGTGCGAAATTACGTTTTTCAAAAGTGTTTTTTGTTTGATTGTCAATATCGATTGGTATTCAAAATGTGGGGCTTTCATTACTGATTCCAGATACTTTCTCATTGTTTTAACATTATTTAAATGTTAAATCCAGAATAATATAAAAAAAAATCGATCGCGTACTAGAAAAAACAGTAATAATATCAAATATAAAAAATAAAATAACAATAATAATTTGTGCACATTTCATTTTGAATCAATGGTTTATTTTCTATTAAAAAGTTATGCAATATATTTTGTAACATAATAAAAGGTTATTTGAATGGCTATGAATGGTTATCTTTAAATAAAAACTGGAAGACTGGTTTGTGGTATATGTGCTCCTTGAAATAATATATATATATATATATATATATATATATATATATATATATAATAAAATGAAATCACAAATATATGAACAAACTGGTAAAGTTCTAAAGATGAATTAGAAATGAACATAAGAAACCAGTATGTAAAATAAGAAACTATGAATAACCCACAGAATCTTCAGAGGAGCTTGTGGGTTCATTCATAGAAGATGCGTTATTTCATCCACTTTTGTCGGCATTAAGCCTAAAATGACAAAATTAAGCTCCTTATAACGCAAACATAACAGAAAATAGATAATAAAAATCCAAGAGATCTAATGAAAGATACACCTATATGTATATATATATATATATATATATTAATTCATAGTTTTAAATCGATATGGAAAATTACTGTATATTTTTTAATATTCATTTTGAAATTCTAATTTGAATTGTATGATTTTTATTGGTCAAAAGGATTATAATTATACAAATTTTTAATTTATTAAAAAGCATTTTTATAGACTTTTTTCATTATTCCAAATCCAATTATGGAACTTTTTGAATGGAGATATACTTTAAGTGGATGACACCTTATTAACGAAACAATGCAGGACCATTTTTGTTTATATTGTTTACAACTTTGATATTATTGGTAATATTGACATTATATGTTGACTTGTTTCCCAGGATTGTGATGTCATAGTTCAGGAAGTATTCTGTCAGTATCGGCAAAAAAAATGCCGCCATGTCATTGCCAATATTTGTGCAATACTAGCCTTTCATTGCAAATATTTTCACACAAAGTAAATAGAATCGAACTTGTTTAATGGGAGCACGGTAGAAACGAAAGAATAATTAAAACAAGCAATTCTCACGTTAAGGGGTCTAAGGACTCTTAAAGCTTAAAATTTTTCGAAACTTAATTGTGTTAAACTCCTTCCTTTACTTAACTTCTTGATGTAATTGTTTCTTTGAAATCCCCCATTAAAGCAGGAGTTATGGATTTTAGAATTAAACCCGCACAATAGCTGAAACGGCGTTTCCGTAACTTTCAAGTTATTTTTCTCAAAATGACGTTTTTGGGCATAACGGGCAGGATATCTCAAAAACGTCTCAATATTTTTTTCATGAAATTTTCTAATTATATATTTAATGTTAGTTTGTATAAACTGAATCTAAAATTTTATTTTTATTGTTAAAAAAAATATATAAATATATATTTTTTAGGAGATTACACTGTTGAAATTTTCAAAATTTTGTATTATCTAAATACAACTTTGTATTAAAAATATACAAATGCTTCAAATACAAATTTGTTTAGGTTCAGAGTAATTATTATAATATGAAGTATAATTAGGCACCAAAATTTTCATTCTGGTGGCAAAATTAACTTTGTAATCCTGCGCGTAAGCTGTCATACCAATTTTCTGCTCGACAAATGTCTGACAGTTTGCAGCGCACTGTAAATATTAACTCTACATCTCGTAATTTTTCAAATATATGAAATGAAAGAATATACTTATATATTTCATACCTCTCATATATATTTTAAGATATTAAATGTTGAACATGGTCTTTTTCTTTTTTCATTTTCCAATTTTAAGTGTCTTGAGACCTCTGCATGGTTCGTCTTTTAAATTATATTCAGATTTTAACACTTTTTGCGAGCTGTGGTTAATATTAGAAAAATGCCTGGTAATTTCAATTTGATTTTGGATGAAGAGTATTTATTGTAGAATCAAAAAAGAAATCCTTTTCTTTCAGTGTTATCTCTCACGATAATATTTCTACATTACAAATGTTTATCAAAATAATTCATCAGTTTCACCAGGCAGATTTTCATTCTTCAAGGAGAATCTCTGCCCGCTCTAGCCGCCCAAGGAGGAATGCATGTACGTAGATATATATATTGTAAATCTGAGGTGTATTAAATTTAGAAAACAGAGAACTCTAATATTTAGTTTTAATAGCGTGATATTCAATAAGCCTTTTTACTTGTTGCACATATTTCTCTATCACGCAAAACTCCAAGTCAGATTACTACATCTAAACAATAATATCTTTTAACTACAGATTATTTAAAATAAAACTTCTTTGGAACCTGTTCTTGCTGAGTAAATTTCTATGTTATTAAAGATGAAATATGTATTAGGAGAAAGAAAGTACTAGTTTAAAAATAAACACTTATTTTCTACACGGACGCTCTTTTCGTGTTCAATTGGAGTACCATGTAGAAACACGGTGCTTGTTTTCTATGTAAATAATAAATTCATTTAGCCAAAAGAGCGATAAAATTCAGTAACTTACAGAGCAGTAGCCCATCGGAGTTCTGAGTTGAGTGAAAATTTCAGCCGCGCCTAATGATCTTACCCCCTTAAGATTCTGAATCTAGTTTTAGATTTACTCCAGCAGGTCTTGTTTTTTTAGATATTTGCATATTTCGATATATGCAAATTTTGTACAATTATAAGCAAATTTAAGGGATAAAGCATTATTAGTTTGGCTTTTTTCTTTTATGTTTTGATTACTGCCTAGTTTCGTTTACAAAAACGTTGTTTCTGAGATTATACTGATATGTGACCGTGAAATAGTGTGCCTAATTTGTAAATTTTTCATACTTTTTTAATGTTTCCTCGCGTTCAAATATTTTTGTCACACGAGTACGCCAAGTATGTTTACCATATTTGTTTTTTGCGCTGATTGCAAATCTGGTATCTGTTTTATTCTATCATATCTAGTTTTTGACTAAAAAAGCCAGAAATTGCTTTTTATGCTACTTTGTGATGCATACAGTCGTGGGGGAAAAAAAGTAAACACCCCCTTACTAACCCTGCAAAAAATTATCGTAGAAGAAAGTTACTGGTACCATATGATTGGTAATAAAGTCTACTTTTAAATGATGTATATAAAATTTGCTTAGGGGTCCATCTACGTATTAAAACGAACCATATTTTTTTTTGTTTTTTCCAATAGCAGTACACAATTCTGACAGCATAAATGAACTCTACACCCTTCAATTAGCCTAAAAAACAAATTTTTATGCAATTCGTACGATAAGTTTCCGAGAAATTAATTATTTCAAAACGAGCGTATGTTAAGGGCTGTATCCAAATTGAAGTTCGGTACTCGATTGTTGACCGAGAGAGCCCCTTTCTTGATCAATGCATCTTAGGCTCCACTCAAGCAGTCATTGAAGACTGCTAGATTACAGGATAGCATAAGAAATTTCAAAATATCCAGTCACTTCTATCATAGATCAATAGATCTTAAATATCTATCATAGATCTTAAAAAATCATTTTGCCGTTTTTTAAGCATAATTTGGAAATTACTTGGGAGAAAAATGTGAAGTTTTGGATTCCCATAAAGCAGGACTTAATAAATCTTAATCCATCAAAAAAATTGTAGGCTGCAATTCGTAATTTTTTCTAATATTAATTTCATAATACGTAATTCATATCAGAAATTTATAAAAATTGCAAATTGAACGTATTTATGCTTGGGTATTTTAGTATTATTGCTACACAAAAAATTAGCACATTAGTAGTATAATTTCAGGAGATATTAATAAAAATATGAAAATGTAATTTAATTGTAGAAGCACTAAATTTTCAAAATCTTATCATTCAAATGACTTGAAATTTGGTGTCTAGGCTAGTTTGAACCGAAGATTGGAAATATCTTGTTAAAATTGGGTATTGCCATTGAAAAAAATGAAATTTGGGTTTGTTTTAATATGTAGATGGGCCCCTAAGCAAATTTTATATACAACATTTAAAAGAAGACTTTATTTCTAATCTTTCAGTACCAGTAACTTTCTTCTACGATAATTTGTTGAGAAGTTAGTAGTGGGTGTTTACTTTTTTTTTTCTAAGACTGTAGGTATTTCAACTATTTAGAATAATTTCTACTACTTTTTTCATTTTTTTTTCTCCATTATATAAATTGTTGTTTATGTCCTTGATAGAATGTGACACTGTGCACCCTTTTGACAATGAGGTATACACCCCTTAAAAGCACCTTAATCAAACTTGTGTCAATACTGTACAAAAGCAGGAATTCATTTTACTCAAAAACTAAACGTGGTATAAAGAAACAGATTGCAGATTTGAAATCAGTATAAAAATCTAATCTAGAAAAGCACTACATCATTTTTATGGCAACTACTTTAAAGTTGATAGTAATGTAAACATTACACCATTGAAAAATATGCAAATTGGGCTTAATAACTGACAGATAAATGTTATGAATATGCAGATCGTGACATTTATCTGAAGAAAATAGTCCAGAAGTCATTATCTAGAACAGGTAATTCAATCTGACATTTATTGTATCTAAAACTTATATCAAATAGCATAAAAAGGCCTTATTTGCATAAACTTAAATATGCAAATTTCTCATAAAGTAAACCACCTACAGAAAAACGGAAAGCATATTCGGAATCGGCGCAAAAATCTGATCTAGAATCAACTAATTTCGGTTCTGTGACAGAATCATTGTTTTCCAGTGTTATGTGAGTGTTTAAAATTTTCCATATCTTCACGAGTTTTATGACTGCAAGGATTTTTATAATTCCCTTGCTCACTTTATTAACCGTGTTCGACTGTATTCCTACAATAGAAGCATTTCATTGCAAATATTTTCATTTTGAAGTTAATATTTAACCAGTATTTATATTTTATTTCTATCTTTTAATTAGACCGAATGAATACAATATTAGATCTAATATAATTAATCAGTGTTGCCAGCGGGCTACTTTTTTTAAATTGTTTTCTTGGATTGGCACCACTTTTCTGAAATGGTAAAATTTCCCTTGTTTTCGCCTTAATTAATGTGTAATTTAAGTAAGGCGAATTTTATTATTTCAAAAAAAGTGGTGCCAATTAAGAAATCTGAATTTAAAAAAGTAGCCCACTGGTAACACTGTAACAGATAGTGGTTTGTTAGGAAGACAAACTTTTAAACATGACAACATTTGACATGAAGCTTGAGTTTGTATACTTTCCAAATATTGATAATACCAAATTTTTAATCCAGGTAAAAATAACTGAAATGGAACAGAAAATGGACTGGGAATTTAAAAAAAAAACCGTTTCTTGACAAAAAAAAAAAAAAAAAAAAAAAAAACTTTATTTGTTTATTGTTCAGCTTTATACTCAAGAGTATATCGATAAAAATGTCAACATTGCGTATCAGGATTGTATTTGTTAAACTAAGAAACAAAGATATTAACAGTTTTTGTTTTGTAAAAGCAGAATTACTATGGGTTAGGAAAGGTATTATTGTAATAATAGAAAGTAGTAAATAAAAGTAATTTTTGCAGTGCTGTTATATTATTGATCATATAGGCACTTTTTAACAATTAAAAAATTTATTTTAATGGTTTTATTTATTTACTTTTAACATTATAAAAATGCTCTAAAAATGTTGTTTCATGTGGTTTTAGAATTTTATTTTTCGATTTTATTAATTTTTGTAGAATTGATTTTGATATTGATTGACGGTATAAGAAATATTTTAACATTAAGTCTTAATCAATCATAATGTTGATTTCGATTTGTATAACAATAAATTTTAAAAACAGGTGTCAAATTACTCTATATTTAAACAAAATGTGCTAAAGTACAATATTTTTTTAAAGGCTGTATTGTGATATCTTTACTTGTATTAAAAATTAAAACCAATAATGTAAAGGCATGATAATAATGTAAAGAAATTATAATAGGCAATGTGATTACATTACATATAATAATATAATGTAAAAAGAATAGCATAAAGGAGTTGACTAACAATATTTTTAAATTATTATAAAAGTATTTAAAATAATGGAATGTAAACACTGTTAGCATTTTACAAACAATATTGTATATATTATTATTATAACACTATAAATGAGATGGTTCAGCTCCAACAGTATACCTAAACATTGAATCAAATTAAAGATTAGGAAACAGCAAAATATAATCTAAATAACAAAACTAGAAATTGCACTCTCTGAGGAAATTTATAAAGCTAAATTTAGTGCCTCTTCTAACAGGCGATGATACTTGGTCATCCTTAACTCTTAAATGCCGGGTGTTGCTTCTCGGAAACGTACCCAATTTAGGCTCTAAAATACTATTAGAATAATATTGAAGCTATAATGCCTAATGTTGCCAATAAAATACATTCTGAAAGTATTATTAAATCGATTTTCAACATGTAGAGGGCAACATTTGTGCTGTTTAAGAATAAAGATAGATTTATTTTTTCAGTTGCTGCTACTTGTTCATTTTGTTTTGTTTGGAATCTTGTGAAATACCCTATTTTGTTCTGCAGTGAGCAAGTAAAATTGATTTCTTATTATAATTTCTAAAATTCCTGTGCGTTTAATATTATAGAATTTTATCAAGGAAAATTATTTTTTCAATTAAAGACCAATATTGCCGATTAGTAACAAACTGTTTTTTAGCCGTAAACCATACTTAAAACAAAATATGTTTTTTTTTAAGTATTTTTCCCATGATTTATTTAAAAAATGAAAGCCGAAAAACATTATTACAATGATTTTTGAAAAATCAGGCATTTAAGGGTTAAGTTGTTTTCACAAAACTTTTATAAGATATTTTATCGACCTTATTGTTGCTCTCACCAGTGAAGTAATATTTATTATGACGCAAATGATATAATTTATTGAATTTTGGAAAAACTTTTATGTGTGACCAAGATATAGCAATATCACAGGCATTGATAGTAATTGAGAATAAAATAAGTATTACGGTAAATTTCAATTTTTAACTTCCATTTTTTTAACAATTATTTCATTGCATGAACTTTGAGCAACTGGACACCTGTTCTTCTTCCATATAGATGCATGATGTAGGTGTTGGCGTTCCAGATATTAAATCATGAAACCCAACCAATCCGCGTGCTTCATTGGTTGTTTACGTCACCGCTAAATGGTTGAGTATTATGATTCAACGTCAGGAACGCCGACGATTAGGACAATAACATCATGTAAACGCACCTTAGTATCACTTTATAAACACAATTATTTTGCACTAGACATGGTAAGCCTAAAGACCTCTATCATAGAAATTGATACCAAAACGGGCTCCCCAAGTACAAAAAAACTGGAAACCAGAACTTAAAAAATATTTTTTTTTAATAGAAATATTAATATTAAAAGAAATTTTTACTTACCAGATTGATGAAGTTATTAAGCATGAGAAAATGCATTCCTTAAGAAGTAATCTTTCTATGTTAGTTAATGTTAATCATACAGGTGAATTTAATATTAAATAGATATTTTTTCCCTCCGAGCGCCTGGGGGCTTTCCTGAATTTTCATTAACCCTTTATCTACTGACGGTACTTATAAGTACCATTAAAATAACTTGTTATAAAATACATTTAATACATCGATAAGTTATAATACAGTTTAGAATAAGTTATAGATGCATTACTTTATCTTGTTCCAAAAGCATTATGGGTTACACAAAACAAAAATATTTTTTAAAAAATGATTTCTTTTGCCTTTGCCTCTTTTCAGCTTTCTTAGCGTTAAGGGAAGGGGGGGGGGGGTTCAATTTGGAAATATTTCTATATTTCTATTGTAAGAACATTATATTTGTACATTTCCTAATTCTACAAAGTACTAAGAAAAATATTTAAAATAAAAGATTTGAGTGGGGCTCTAAATATTGCACAAAATCCCTATAAATTTAAATTTAATGAATCCTTCTAAATCCTTCAATCTTCTAAAATCCTTCTAAAATGTATTAAATGATTATGTAAATCTTCTCATGTAGTTTAAAAAATACACGAAAAATGCTTTAGAAGGTAAAATTTTCATGAATTCATAATTCAGTACATAAAGGGTTAAAATGCTTGTAAAACTAATGTTAATTTAAATTTTCTTTCCTTCTTGGTTTCTAAAATACACTTTATATGCCTTTATCTTACATATATCCTAAAATACAATTCTGTAAAAAATATTCTTGTCTAGAGCCGATTTAAGTTGTTGTTGTTGGGGTTTTTTTTTGTTGTTTGTTTGGTTGGGGTTTTTTTTTGGGGGGGGGGGGATACGGGCAAACCGCTTAGAGGGTTTTAATGATAATTTACTTACATCTAGTGTTAATGGACTCTAATAATGTATTAGCTCATTACGATTTAACATTTTATGCTTGAGCTTTATTATTTTTTGTTAAGATCATATTTGCATTTTTAAAAGAATCTTATAGGAAATATTTTAATGATAACCAGGAGATAATCAAGAATGTACGTTTATAAGTGACTAATATTGTATTTAAGAAAACCCATAAAAGATAATGCTTATTAAACAGAAATTTTAAAAGTGCTACATTTTTTAAAGCATGGATGGCGATATGCTTCCTTCCATACAAATAAAAAAATCAAATAGCTGATATAATTGCCATAATGTGTTAATGTAATATTAAAAATATAATTGTTAATCTAATAATTTACTAGTATAATAATATAAAAATAATGTAGCTAATATCGCTTTAAAAACACTGTAATTAATATATATAGGAAAATTTCTTAAGCAAAAAAAAAGGAGATTCGTATCAATTTTTTTAAAGGCAAACATACTTTCGGTAATATTCCTAGAAATATACAGAACAGTGCTATGAAATATTTATAAAAGGTAACAATTGCAATTGACAATATGGAATGATGAAAATGTGGAATATATAACCATGCAATTTATCAAAAATTAAAAAGTAATATTTTCTCAAAACAAAATGTGTTCACGTAATCTATAAATCATGCTGGCAGACTTTTACAGACCTAAGTTTTATTGTTTATTGAATTTATAAAGTTAATTAAACAAGTTTCTTTACGATAAATTATTTGTATTTCATCGCTTTTTTTTAAATTAATCTCAAATTAAATTTCAAAGGATAATCTTTAATTTTTAGATTTTTTTTTTTATATAGAACAAATGTCACCTTTAACTGAGTCATATCATGTGCATGAACAGAACATCAATAGCTAATAAATAGCTAAATAGAAAATATCAAAAGAAACAAGTCAAGGTGAAAAAAGAAACTATTAGTCATTATGCATATAGCAATAACTTGCAAGTCTATTCTCTGTTAAATTATTAGTTTTCTTGAAATAACTCTTAGAAATTGGGGTTTTTTTTAAACTAAAATATTTTTAGAAATGACATACGGTAATATTATGAATAATCGAAAAATAATGACAGTATTCAAAAGAAATATTTCGTCTGAAATTTTAATTGAAAAATAACTTTTCAGTAATTTTTAACAAGAATAAATTATTTTTAAATGAGTATTTGAAATATATTATTGGTACAATATTTAATATGAGTATTTTTCTATTTGTATTTTTTCCTATTAGTGAGTCTTTTACATTGAAACTAAAAATCCATATAAACTTAACACATGTATTATTAGTTATATAATAAAAAATTACATATAGGCTCAGCAGCATCGTATACATTAACACATCTATTATACATGTAACAAATACAAAAACGTGTATACACATAATAACTTCATGCTAGGTCAGACAGACTATTTATTATTATACACGTAATTAAAAATATGTATGTACATTGTACAACATTATCATTACATTAATACAAGTATTATTATACATATAAATAAAACACGTGTATGCATATCATCATATTCATCAAAGTTGTTGGTCGGTGAGATCTCAAATTCCCATTACTATTGTTTAGACCTATGAACGTGTGATGCATTCGTATTTTTAAAATATTTTCTTAGGAAATTAACATTTTTTACTTCTTTTTTCTGTGTGCCCTTCTTAACACGTTGACGGTGACTGACACTAAAGCGCTGGAAAATTTACAATGTTTTAAGTAATTTTTAAGAAAGTATAATCTTGTAATAAATAAAAGGTAGGTAAATTTTAAATATATTTTCAGTAATTACTTAAAACAATATATAACTTTTTAGTTTTATATCATATTTTAAACGTCAGCCATCGGTGAATGACGCGTTTTAAACTGAAAGTTCAGTGTCAGCAACCGGTGGGTGACGTGGCGATTAACATGTTAAAGGATGCCTCTTTTTTATGTTTCGAAATATTTATAAAATATATAATTTATAATTTCATGTACTAAAATCTTAACGAAACTAACAAGGGAACCACTTTTTGGTGCTGCTCGCACCTAACATTGAGACCTGGTGCGTTTTAAAGCCCTATATTAGGGAGTTTAAGAATCGATAAAATTTTCCTGTTAAAATATTTTTTGATTTTGTAGCAACATAACTATCTGAAAATGCAATTTTCGAAACCGCTTATTGGACTTAAAGAGTTTTTTTTTTTTTCTTAAGAAAAGTATTTAAAATTACAAATTAGTCAATAATAAGTATAAAATATTGAAAAAAGTTTAAAAATTCCTTCAAGAACCTACGAGATTGATTTTGAAAAATTACAACATTATATTCACATTAGTGTCGGGGAAAAAGTTGGAAGGTTTTTTTCTTTTCATTTTTTTTTTTTTTAAGCAGAGTTTTCCGGCAACCTTATCCCAATGTCATAGCTGCTTTTCGTGTGTGAGCGAGCAGTGATTTGGACTTCGCTAGAAATTGTAATGTCCGATATAATTAGGCACAGTAAATTTTCTAAATTGTATAAAAAATATTAATTTATGATTATTTTTACTAAAGGTTACAACAATGTTACATTTTAAACTATCGAAGCTTTATTCTATCTGACTTCAAAAGAAAATAGTTTGCTTATTTTGTATTTCACTAAAAAAAAAATCGTTTTCAATGATCTTGAAAGCTTTTAGCAGATATATATTTACTATTTATACATTTATCGTTTGCATAGGAAAAAAACTAATTCTGGTCTCTTATGCTATTATCAAACAAATCGCAATCTGGTTTAATTCTAATATATACCGTACATCATATGCCGTACATATACTGGAAGGATAAAGTAGGCGAACAATATTTAGCGCCATATTTGGCGACTTAATTCACTTTTGGTGTGAAATAAACAAGTAAAAATCCAATAATAAAAACATTAAAAATATAAAAAATATCTATAAAATAGGATTCTAACAGATAAATTTTATCGGTTCTCTACCTTTTATGTATAAAGCTACGAAATGCACCAGGTCTCGATGCTGGGTGCGAGCAGCACCAAATGTGGTTTCATTGTAAGTAAAATTTTAGCACTTTAAGTAAAATTTAATATTAATTAATTACATAAAATTTATTAATGAAATGAAGTGTTAAATATATTTTAGATATAATTTTACATCTAATAAAAGGGAGGCATCCTTCAAGAAGTGTACACAGAAAAAAGAAGTTAAAATATTAATTTCCTTAGGACATGCTTTTAAAATTGAAGACTTCACACACCCATATGTTTAACACGTTCACGCCGATGCGATGGGTCACACTCGACTGTCTCAGAGTATCATGTCTCCGGATTTTTGCACACCACTATTATTTTTGAGAAAATGTTGTTCCTTTAAATCACCCAATTGTTCTAATTAAATAAAACAACATTTTCTGTATTAAAATACTGGTATCTAAAAAGCCGGAGACTTGGAAGCTCTGAGACAGTTGAGTGTGACCCACCGCGCCGGCGTGAACGTGTTAAATTAGCCAGGGAAATATGAGACTTTAATGACCAAGAACATCAAAACAAATATTATTAAACATGTAGTTAGAAAAGAAGAAGAAGCAGAAGTAAATCATCATCTTGCAAATGTTCAAAATACCACCTGGTTTTTTTTTCCTCGGAAATCTGCATTATAAATACAAAATAATCCTTTTATAGTCTTATGTATTCATTAACTTTTCAAACGATTGGGGATTTAATAATTGCGTCTTAAACACAGGTATTGTTTTGAAACTAACTATGTCTTTTTCAAAATTAATTCGCTGCCATGCCTTCTTTTGAGGAATTTAGATACTAGACGTAACGGCCTATCTTTATATACTTCGACAATTTCTGAAGAAATTTGAATCTGGTCATCTAGCAAACGATCTAAAAGAACGACGCTCACAGAAGCACCTGCAAAGTTAAAATACAGTTTAGACTTTTTATTTTATCTTTAAATACATAATTTACTTCAAATACGCTACATGATTAAGTGAAACATTCAAGGTAAAAATTGCAAAATTTACTTACCAATGTACTTAAGGAGTCTCCGGACTCTTAAAGCTTTAAAATTTTCGAAATTTTAATTTTTTTAGATATTAAACTCCTATCTTTCCTTAACATTTTGATATAAATGTTTCCTTGAAATTCCTATTAGAACAGAAGTTATGGCTTTTAGAATTATACACGCCCAATAGCTGAAGCGGCGTTTCAGAAACTTTGAAGTCAATTTTCTCCAAATGACGTTTTTAGGCATAACGCGCACGATATCTCAAAAACTTCTGAATTTTGTTTCATGAAATTTTCAAAACATATGTTTCATGTTAGTCTGTATAAACTGAACCTAAAATTTCCTGCTTATTGTTCGGAAAAATATTCTTTATAGGTGATTATACTGTTGAAAATTTCTAAATTTTGCATTAACTAAATACAACTTTGTATTAAAAATAGAAAAAGGCTTTAAATACAAATTTATTTAAGTTCAGAGTAATTATTACGATGTGAAGCATAAGTAGGACCCAAAATTTTCCTTCTACTTGCAAAATTTATTTTGTAATCGTGCGCATAATCTGTTATGCCGATTTTCCACTCGTCAGATGTCTGACATTTTGGAGCCCACTGTAAATTCTAATTCTGCATCTCGTAATTTTTCAAACACATGAAATGGAAGAACATATTTATATCTTTCATCCCAATATAAAATTTTATCTTAAAATCAATTACATTTTAAGATATTATATGTTGAAAATGGTCTTTTTTTTTTCGATTTTTCCAATTTTAAGAGTCCTGAGACCCCTTAATGTAAAATTAGAAAAAATTACATTGCCCACTTTTTAAGGGGTTTCCGGGGCTCAAAATTCTATTATTTTTTTTATTTATAGAGATTTTGTTATGAAATTTTTTTCTGAAATATGTTTTAATCTAAAAAAAATATTGCATGTAAAAAAAATTCTAAAAAAAATTTAAACATTTTTTTAATTTAAAATTTTAAACATATTTAATTTTTGACATAACTCTGGAAGTACTTACTCGATTTACAAAATGTTTACACTTTTGTGTACAGAAAATGTGTCATTTTAATTTGTCCTCAGGATTTCTTAAAATATTGATTATGAATTTTATAAAAAAAGTTTAAGTAAAAAAAGAAGTTTTTTATGAGTGAATTTTGCTTTAATTAGCATATTTTCACAATTATCACTCAAAATTAAAGAGCCTGAAGACAATTTGTTGGAAATATAGCATAAAATCTCTGTTGAAATTTTCATACATATATCTTGCAAAGAACTTTAGATATGTTCTTTTAAAGTTGACAAAATCGTGAAAAAATTCATTCTGAGATAAATGATAAATGTAGCTGATGCATCGTTTCTCAAGGCAAAAGGTGTTATATCTCTGGATCTAATGAAGATAACAGCGTGCGGTTTGCGGTATCTAACGCCAAAAACTCAGTATTTATTTTTAAGCCAAAAAAAAAAAAAAATGCATATTTTTGAGAATTTTTAGCTTCGGACCCCCTTAAAGGCAAATTGCTTTTGGTTTGTTTTAAAGTGTCCAAAATAGTTATATAATTCAGAGAAAATATAATCAGAATTTTTTTTAACGCTATTTGTAGCAGCATAGAACATTTTAGGTTCATAGCATAAATACTATATTGTTCTATTTTCAGGATACATTTGGTAGTCAAACTAACTACCACTAACTACACTCTCAGAAATACTTTCTTCAATTCACGGAAATATTCCTGGCAGCACTGCTGCCAGTATATATACAAGAATTGAAAAAAATTCCGTTCTTCTGTTTTTCTGTTTTAGGACAGAAAATTTTCATAACCTGAAAAAAGGAGTTTTTAAAAAAATACGTCTGTCGTTTTTTCCGTGGATCCCTTGACTTTGAACCTGGAGCTGCGTGTTTCGAATCGAGCACCTTAACCACTCGGCCAGCGAGCACTTGAAGAGTGAGAGTTTAAAATGAAGATACGGGTTTTCTTCAAATGGGGGGAATGGTAAGATTTGTTAGATTTCTTGTTTCTCAGGAAAAATCACAAATTTAAACTTAATTGTAGGGAGATTTTATAGTTATGGAATAATGGTTGGTGTTTTAACATTTATAGTATAAATCCCTAAAAATCAACGTTTAAACACACAATAAATACATTAGATAATGTGAAGAAAACCAGACGTATACGTTTCATTAGTTTCAGGACTCACATCATCAGTGCATGAAATCTATGTATAAAAACAATATGCCCCCAACTACATGCACGGCGAAAATCCAAATGGCAGTAAACACAGGACCGAAATACCATCATGTTCCAGATACCAATGAACTTGGTGCTTATACGGCTGCCTTATACAATGGAACGTTATTTTTTAGAGAAGACATTTTAATTGCTAGCTGAAAGAAATAGCTTATCGGGGTCTAAAAAGAGGCGAAAAATGACCTTTTTTATTCAAATGACCGCCATTTTGTTAAAAATCCACTGTTTAAACACGATTTTGTGCAAGTTCCAGAGAATTTAAGGCTTTTCACATTTGGTGACTAAATTTATTTGAGATGCTTGTGACAGGAGAAAAACAGTCGCCCGATTGAAAGTTCACGGAAGGCACTTGGAATTACGCCCCATCGCACAAGGCACAATATTCCTTTTTTTACACACAAAAATTCAACTATATGAATGAAATGTCAATAAATATAATGAAAAAAATCCTTTTCAGCTCGGCCTACAGGCGGAAGTATATTTCGAAGTTAAGTATTATATTTCCCCATACAAAAACTATATCATGATTAGAGATAAACCAAGTTTAACAATTTTAACAGGCCGCTTTTGACGAGTTTTTAATTTCACTTTTCTGTACAATCTGGTTTTATCAGAATCATGTTAATAGGATAATTTTTTCTTCAACCCCTATTTTTGTTTAATTTGTTTTTGCAGTAAGAGTTGGTCCTATCAAACACTTGTCAATATAAAAGTTGTAGATAATATTCAGAAGATTTATAATACCTTTAAGCGGATTGGGTATCTTGTGAATTAATGAAGTTATGGATTCTTTTCTTCTTCAACCCCTCCTTTTTTTCATTTCTTTCTTTTTTTTTTTTTTTTTTTTTTTTTCGGTAAGAGTTGGTCCTAACAAAATTTTTCAGAATAACAGTTGTAGACAGTATTAAGAAGAGTTATAATAAGTTTAAGTGAATTTAATATCTTGAGAATTTACAAAGTTATGAATTTTTTTTCTCCCTAAAACGTATTTTTTCGCCCCTAGAGCCCATTTTTAATTTTATATAAAATCTGTGGTACATAAATATTTAGCCTTTTTCCTAGAAGTAATAATAACTTTAAACTAATATGATATGTATTATAATACAGAAGTTATAGGGGTTTTCCAGTTTTCACAAACCCCTCCCTATTTCTAGCCCCTTGGTCCGACTTTGCCCATTAACGATCTTGGTCGAGATTTTCTGCCCCTTGATTTTATATACCAGTTTGGAAGAGATTTGTGCAGAATTATGGAAGTTATCGTGTCCATAAAAAAATTATATATATATATATCACTTTAATCATATATATATCACTGATATCAGTGATATATCAGTGATATATATATATCACTATAATTTTTAATGATATAGATAGATAGATAGATAACTATCTGTAAAATAATTTCAGAAAGTCCAACACTGAGGAGTATTATGTCGTAGGGACAATAGATAGTTTTTCTCACGAAATCTACCTAAAAGTCCAAAGGTTATATCTCTTTTCCTTGTAACTGAGAAAATAATTTTAGCTAAAGTAGAACATCACTTTAAGGAAAATCTATTTAAAATCTGATCGCGGAAGGTCCCACCGCAAAATTTTAAAAGCAATTTTCCTTACGTAAAAGAAATCGATTAGTCTTAGATTGCCCTTATTATCTGAATTTTTCCGGATTATACTCAGAACACATTAACCGGGATAGTTAATATGTCACTGTATATGATTTAAATATTTAATTTATATAAACTTTATTTCACTTTAAATACAACAGAGTAGAAACGCAAAATACAATAGCTTATCCATAAAAACAATGAATAGAATTTAAACGTAAATTCAAGGTATTTTTGTTGCATAGTCGTTGTATTACATGAGATTTACAAAAATGTCTGAATAGACGAAGCTTTAATTGTTACAAAATGAGACACTCAAACTTGAAGACTCGGAGACCGCTGGATAGTCACGGGAAGGGGAGGATGCAAGACCCATTAATTCTACTTCAAACCATCACATTCAAATTACCGGTATGAATCGATTGGGAATAGAATTTACTACTAAATAGTATGCATGGGTTACGTTTTAAGGACTCTCTACATATTAAAAACTGAATTAATATACATCTGAAATAATTTTTAATGATATTACAATATTTTAACGAAATATATATTTTTTTATCTACGTTAAAACATTAAACACGTTAAAACCCCAGATATCAAATTTCTAGTCATTTGAACAAAAATGTTTTGGGAATAAAATTATTCAAAATTTTAACCTTTTAATGTAAAATTAATTTTGTATATTTTAATTTATATTTCTTAAAAAACTTATGTTATCATGTTGATTTTTTTGTATGAATATGCTACTTTAAAATTCAAACGTATCTTAGTCTTGTAATTTCTATAATTTTATGATATGAAATATGAACTATGAAATCAATAGCCGGCAAAAATATGAATTATAATCTATAAATAGTTTTACAAAAACAGATTTTTAGAGGCTTATAATATCCAAAGCAAAATTTCAATTTTTTGAGTTAGGCTTTAAAAGCCTTCAGCACTACTCTTTGAGAGACCGTGTATTCATTGCAAAAAATTATTACTATTATAAAAGCTGTTGTTACACAAACATAATAGTATCATCAATTATTTTTTAAAAATTAATTGATTTGTTTAACATTTTTCTAATGCAAATAATATTTCGTATTGAAAAACATTAATAAAACTTCTATGGAATCCCTGAACTTTATAGTAGCGGTAAGTTTTGAGACTGTTCCAAGAATTTGAACAATTTTAAATATTGATCATCTCCTGTACTAAAGATCGAAACCAAATTCGTCCAAATTTGCATCAAGGTTAATTGATGGATGGAGATTTATTATTATTATATTACTATTACTGTGTCAAATTTGGCGGTTTCCATAGAAAAAAAATTAAGTTTCTGTTCATATTAATTTTAAAAGTGTTCCCTAAAAAAACTTTTAAAATATTAAATAAAAGTAAATGTTATTCGTAATAAATTGGTAGGGTATCATTTTTTACGATGATTTGTCGCAGAATAATGGAGGAGGGGAGATATCTTTTTTTTTTTTTTTCCACGAATGTAGAGTTGGGGAAAGAAAGATACCCCCTACTAATTCTTCTCCAAATAAAAATATAGAAATAATTCTGGTACAAACCGATTAATAATTATGCATGCTATTAAATACTGTGCATGGATTAGGGTTTGGGACTGTCAATGTATTAAAACTAGTACCAATCTCCTTTTTCGAAATGCTAACATCTATTTTTAACACTTTCCAACAAAGTTTAAAAGTGTTTATGACTTCGGTTTGTCTGTCGGTCTGTCCGTCTTACCGCACCCTAACTCCCGTAAATATACTCGGATCGATCTGACATTTTTGGATGTTAGTGACCTCCACCATAGCACGAACCCTATTTCAAATGAAGTTTGTAGTATGCTTAGTTCATTTACAGGGACTGTTAAAAGTTTTCCGTTACATTACGGCATATGGAAAAAAATCGTTTAAAATTATTTTTAATGATGTTACATGCTTTCAAACATAATAAAATTGATATGCATTTATCAAATGCACTAAAATATACATTCTACAGAACATGCGGTGCAAATAATAGTTATTATTCCTTTACAGGGCCACACAAGAGAATTCCGTTACATAATGATATAGGGTGGAGGGAATTTTTTCAGACGTATTTTAATTATGTTAAATTATTTCCTGTATAATTAAATAGATATACGTCGATAAGGTTTACTATAACTTATTTCATGTATAATACGAAGTGCATAGCATTTACAGGGACACACAAACGATTTCAGATACTATATTGTATCCGAAGTACTGTATAGTAGCGATGATTGCTGGAAATGCATTTTTAATTATGTTATGTGCTTTTATGTTTCACTGTATTTGTGCATTGTATATGGTGTGTATAAATGCTGTAATTCATATACAGGGCTACACAAAAGAATTCGAAATGGTTACTGGGTATGATTGCAAATTGCTTAAAGGTGATTTTCAAATGAGTTATGCATTTTTACGCTGAACTAAATTTACTTTACTAAGCAATGTTTGTAGAACATAGATAAAGTGATATACAGGGTCACGCAAAGAATTGGATACATGGCCGTCTATAAATGATAATTTCAGGAAATGTGATTTTAGTAGTTTTAAGAGTGTTTTACTTTGAATTAAACTTTAGCTAAATAGTGGCGTGTTGTAAAGGTACTAGGTTAACTACAGGGTTGCACAAAAGTATACAAGTATGTTTACATCTATTAGTATAAATTGCTGAAAGAGAAATTTCAACCTGTGATGTGTTTTCTTGCTAAACTAAATTCCCCCATTATATAGTATATATATCAACCTACAGATCAAATACAAGGCTGTTCAAAAGAATTGGAATACATATTTGTTATGGACGATAACTGCTGAAATCAGTTTTTCAAATGTTTTATGCGTTTTCTAAAATGTTTACTTAGTTCTCTTATATACCTTTATTTCCCTAAATAACGAAGTTTTTTTTTAAAGCATTCAGGAAGTGTTGGAAAATGTTTCATAATCTACGATTAACGCATTATTTTTCTTACTTGTTGGCACTATATTTGAGTTACTAGGATCAAATCAGCCCGAAAAGTAGAATAGTTTATGTTTTAAAAAATACAGATTAAAATGCAATTACTGTGCGAATTCTCAAGCAAGTTTTTTTTTTTTTTTTTTAAAGGTACTTCCTTGTTATGGCGGCCCAACAAATGTGATTGTAACAAAAGTTCAGTAGGTTTTACCAAATTGTCGTCAAGCTCATGAGGCACGAACGTGTTGAGCACGTATAATAGAGAAACAAAAATAAATGACATAGCATTAAATAATATAATATTTTATGTTTATAAGATTACGTTACAATGTTTCATAACAATTTCTTGCAATAATTCACAAGAATATTTTTAATAAGCTTTCTGATATCACGCTCTACATTATAGGTCATATTTGCCAAACTGTTTTCAATAATTCATCAAAAACATTGTTTTTTATCCACCTAAACTCAGAAAGATATGATTCGAAGTGCTGGCGTGCCTTGCTTCGTTGTTTTTTATTGTGTCGTTTGACGAAATCTCACATTCATTTTACATTCTGTGTGTGAACACCAGCTGTTGGTTGGTTAGTTGATTACTGGCACTATAACCTTTGCACACGATGGCTAAACAGACAGCTCCGAGATCTCGGTTGAAAGTAGAATTCAACCCAGTAAAAGCATACATGCTTGCACTGTGATTCGAAACCAGAACCTCTTGTTGGAACCTAGTAGCCATCTCCCTAACCAATAGATAAACAGGTGTGGTCACCCGTTGTTGGATAAACAAAATTGCATTTATGGTTCATGGTAAAGTGTATGTAACCGTCTTTTTCAAGTTTCTTCGATTTGTATCCTTTTTAACAGTCTGCGTAGATTGTTGACCATCTTCTACATGTTCACGAATTTTTTTCTTTGCGTATACTACTTTCTCTATTTGAAATTTGATATAGAAAACATTTGCCATTTTTCCCAGCATACTTCTTCTAAATTCCACTGTTGTGGGAGTACATTGTCACTTTTTTTTTGACATAGGAACAAATTTTTGTCGATCTCAATAATTTTATTCGCACTACCATTTAATCCATTAAATCTTCGTTTTAAATGTAGGTAAGATACACTCTCATATACAGTAAAACCTGTAAAGTTGACCACCCTTGTAAGTTGACCATCTGTCTATGTTGACCTCTGTTGTCAGGAACCAAATTTATCCTATACAAAACTATAAGACAAACCCTTTGTAACTTGACCACCTGTCTATCTTGTATCTTGACCACTGAAATTATACAAATTTGACTAGAACTATTATAAAATGCCCATCAAAACCCTTTATAACTTGACCATCCAAAAAGCTAACAAATCATGAATTTAAAAAAAAGTAATTCTCCACAAATTTTTCTGTTTTTTTTTTTTTTTTTTTTTTTTTCTTATTAACTAGAATTTCTAAAAGGGTGAAATAGTTCTTAGCCTGGGAAATGCTTTTAGCAGTGATAGGTGTACGTAAATAATTCAAAGCTTATCTATTCTTACATTGTTGCCCTTGTGGATTTGGCTTTTCAACCCTCCTCCTCCATTTCTTTCTTCTATTTTCCATTCTCTTATCATTCCTTCCCTTCTTTCAATAACCCCACGTGCTACTTGGTAAGCAGAAATATTTTTTTTATGTTTTGTATAAATTATGTGTAATAACTAGTATAGTTTGAAGAATCACTAATTGGCTGTATATTGATTGACTTTTTTTTAATAAATAGTAGTAGTACTAATTGATTTTAAAATTGATTCAAAACTATTAATTCATTTTTGTAGTTAATTTTTTCTTTTATAAGGTGTTAGAAATATGCATGGTAATACAATATTATTTTAAAGCCTGTCAATAAATTAAATTTTTGTGGGAAAAAAATGGCATGGTATGAATATTACGTAAAAAAAAAAGTAAATTTATCATCACCCTTTATAAGTTGACCACTCCTCTAAACTGACCACTGAAGTGCGGCAACGCAAGTGGTCAACTTACGCAGGTTTTATTGTAACTATTTTAATCAATTGTTGTATTTTTCACCATATTTAGCTATTTCTCACACCATTTGATGGATGTTTATTCCTCTATCCAACAGTTCTTGAATCTTAAAGCAGTTATGAAAGGTATTCTAGTGTTACTAAATCAATTTCCAACACGGAGCTGACCTACTTTTTTTTTTTTTTCTTTTACAACATTTTACGTTGAATCTCCATATAACGTCATCATTATTAATAAAAGTTTCAAATCATGGCCCTTTTCGCATTTTGTTTTCTCAGATAAAATAAGATTCCATCGATCTGATTATGAGGTAAATCAAAAGTCGTTCCCTTATTTATTTATGTATGTGTATATATATATATAATACAGATGCTTTGAGAGAAAGCAATACCTCAAAAAATTTCCAAAAATACGAAATATGAGCTCGAACATCAACGAAAAAGTAATAGGGCGATAACATAAGCACTTGTTATTTCTTTAGAATATCAAACCATTTGTAAAGATTTTACAACCTAACCTGCCAACGCATCTCAGTCTGTTGGAATTGATTTTCAAAAAATACAAAACGATTGAAATACAGACGACAATATTCCTATATATATATTAATATAGGCGTATTAATATATTGTTTTAATTATCATGCAAAAAATATTGAAATCACTTCAAAGGTTCTCAAGGAAAAGGCACACCAATAACAGTTATTGTTTCAAGTAATTTCTAATTGTTGTTGTTCCCTTAAAATCTTTTATAGACACAATCATTTGACTTTGTGTAAAATATTTTCTTAATATTGAATCATTTGATTCAATATAAGTGTATAAGAAAATACTTTTACCATATTTCCTCCAGTCTGATTTCATGCTTGAAATATCTGTTGCAATTTTGTTGTAATATTTTGTTGTTTTGTATGTAATATTTAAAAAAATACCAGTAAATGATGTCTTGGGAAAATGACATCTATGAATTCCCTGAAAGTTGAACTCATCCGAAATGTAATACACGCATAATTTCTTAAGAGCACAGATGTCCTGATTCTACATGATCTTTTGGTCTCATACATAATATAGGAGTTCATTTTATCTCAGTCATAAATTGTTGAGATTTAGCGGGATAGCTATATTTAATTCCAAATGTGTGAAAAATGTCCAGGCCAGGAGTCGAATCTGGGAGCATTGGCTTCACACGCAGGTTCAGGTTCAGCTAGGTGGGGAGGCCTACCAATTGGCTTGAGCTCAATAAGTCCCACCTAGCAAGCTCCATTTACCATCATCACGAAGCCCCAGAGCGAGGGCAGGGGCTGAAAAGATCAACGGGGAAAGATATTTGGGCGTGCCTAAGATATAAATACAATTTATGACGATTATAAAATATAGTTAATTCTGGGGTTAAATAGACTATATATAATACAATATGAAGAATAAAACAAATGCTTGCAAAGTTATTAACAATATACACAAATGATCAAAAAGCAAGCAGCCTGCACCGGAGAGAGGAACATTTATGTTGGATTAAAAAATATCACGTTTTATATGAAAATGAAAACATTTTAGTGTTGAAAAAAAAAATCAAACTTGGGTGCAAACTCTTTGCTATAGTTCACAACTTATTGGTATATAGAAAGGAACGTCTAAGAAAATTCCACTCTATCTAAAATATCTTACAGGAAAGGGTTAAAATGGAATTACAGTCTAACCTCGTTATCCCGACACTCTAATGACCAAAAAATGTGTCGTCATAAGCGGAGTGCCACGGTAACCGGAGTTGGAGAAAAATATATTTATAAAAAGCTGTATTTTCAATTAATTTAAGACACTTTTAAATTCATAACTGTTCTTGCAGTTTTAAACAATAAAACACTATTATTAAACAAAATAAACACAAAAACAAAATTGAAGAGAATAAAAATCAGATTTATGATGACTTGATTTTTTATTATTACATGAATTATTGATGAATTTAGGTTTACTTTAATTTAAGACACTTTTAAATTCATAACTGTTCTTGCAGTTTTAAACAATAAAACATTATTATTAAACAAAATAAACACAAAAACAAAATTGAAGAGAATAAAAATCAGATTTAAGATGACTTTTTTTATTATTACATGAATTATTGATGAATTTAGGTTTACTCATCCCTATATGTGCTTCCTACAATTCTTTTTTCAATATTATACAATGAATTGTAATCATTATTCGCTGTTTCAGAAATAGTTGTTAGATAATTTCTGATCGTTTCAATGCAATGAAACGGTTTCGGAAATGCAATGAAACGGAAATTCGGTTTTAATCGGATGAAAAACGCCGTGTAACCACAAGAAAGAGCCGCCTGACCAGAACAAAAAGACCGCGACTAGACTGATACGTCTATCTGGAGCTTAAGTCATTCTTTGATAGTGTTTGAGTTTATTTATTCAGATAAAGAATTAAAGAAAATTTCTCATATATCTCAATGGGTATTTTAGATACTTTTGTGAAAAGTTTGGCTAAGACATTTCTTATCACTTATTTTCCGTACTTATAAGACTGATTATGGAAAATGCACAATTTTCCTAAACCGTCGGGATATCCGGAGTTGAAATTATTCAACGACGCAAAATCTGGAGTTTATTTACATTAAAATCATGTACAGAAAATCGAGACTTTGAAAAACTGACGTGATAAGTGGAGTGACGTGAAAACCGGGTGTCGGGATAATGAGGTCCGACTGTTTTTTTATTTCGATAGACTCACATTTTGCTCCAGCATGGTGACACATGGCTGCAAATGCTAAAGTTTCCATTTCGATGTTTGTTATCCCCTTTGACTGCAGATTCTGTAAATATGCCAGTTTTTCATTTTTCGTATATTCACAAAAGGCACCATCAAGTCGTGCTTGACCTATGAAAAATATAAAATTAGTGATTGTTGTGGATGGTTCATTAATTATATTTTGTCAAGGATAAATTTTAAATTACAAAGTTTTTAAAATGTCCTCTTTTATTTATGATTGAAAGTTTTCAAGCAATTTCAATATTTAGATTACTTTTTACTTACCCACTTTAGCATAATTAGATTATAGTAAAGTGGGGACAGACGCCGCAGAGATTGTGTAGACGACACTAGCGTTCCCAAGACCAATTTTAGAAGTTCGTAGTGTTCCTCTGTGCTGTGTTATGTGTTGTATGCGTTTCCACCACTTAATTGTCAGTATTTACATATTTATGCCAGTTTTTATGGCTCGAACATGCGTGGTAAGCTGCTAAAATTATTCTAATGAAGTTTTATTACATATTTTAAGAAAAAGAAACAGAGATTTCATCCCAAAATCGATTACAACTATAGACTAGATCCTCGTAGAATACAGATATGTGCTTGCCTTTCTCTCACTTCGCTCACATGATACAAAATGGCGGCGCGGCATCTTATCCGCCACTATGGGACAGATGCCGTACAGAGGTTGAGGGACAGATGCCGCAAAATATATTTTTGTTTTTCGGTTTAATAAATTCATCACTGCGATTTAAGTAGAACTTACATTTAAATGAATGTATATTAGCGCATTCTGCTACTTATCAAAATAGTCTCAGCAACAATGTTGGTTCACCATGAGTGAATAAGGAAAACGTAGGCCGTTTACAATTCTCACCATCTAAACTGTTAAACAAAATATCTCCTACCCCAATGGTCAAAAGACCTATACAGCCAAGTAAGAGAAAGTAAAAGGATGCAACTATTACAAGCACAGAGTTTATTAACAATAAAAAAAGAAGAAGGAAATGAAAAACAAAAGAAACTAGAAAGCGTCAAAGAATGACAACTTGGCGGAATTAAAATGAGTTAAAAAAGGAAGGGAAAGATCAACTTCAAAGAAGATCAATAAAAGATCAACGACAATCGGTAAATTGTTCCTCTTATGGATTCTGATGGCAGAACTAAATTGGAATTTGATGATTCTTCATATGCTGTGTGGCTGGAGTCTTATCAAGGAGCAAAGTCTAAAGCGGATAGGATTCAGTGCATCAAATTCAATAGATAGCTGCATGAAAAACGCTTACTTTACTTTTTCAACGGGTAGTGTGGTGTGATTGGAGGCGAATGGAAATACAAAATCAAAGAATGAAAAGAAAGGCCAAACATAAACAGACTAGGGCCTAGATAGAATAGAACTAATACTTACATTAAAAGCGAACTGCAATGTTCTCCTGGATGTAAACCAGTGATTTATATCTTTTTTGGAATTATGCTATCTATTGTTTCTCGTAATTATGCTATCCATTCATGTAAATTCAAATGATTTTCTTTTCATTTTCACTTTTTGTCTTAAGTTTTGTTTATAAAGATTACACTTTTGCATTTTACACTTTTTACAATTTAGTGATATATATAATTTTTGTAAGTTTACTGTTATTTATTTTCATTTTAAGTAGTTTGAGAAAATAAAAATGTGATTTGCTTGAAAAAAAATAAACAGACTAGCATTTTTCTTCATGCGACATCTGTCCCACACCCCATGCGGCATCTTATCCAGCACATAAAATATTATGTTAAAAAAGGACCTGTGGAAAAATAATTATGCCTACTTTATTAAGAGTGTTTTAACTTATTTAACATAGAAATTATATTCTAAAGAGTTTGATCAATGATTTCTGATACTTAGTTTGTTGTTTTTTGCTTTATTGTACATTTTACAAGAAGAGAAGAAAAAGTGCGGCATCTGTCCTCACTTTACTATATAATTTTTTTATTGTTTTTAAACTCTATAGCTCTAAATTCGTAATTTTCTTGTTCAAAAAGGCGCAAGGATGTTATCCAATATTGCTCGTTTATACAGTATATTTGTTTGTTTATTTTATTTTACATGAAATAGTACTATAAATTAATTTTTTTTTAATATAATTTAAAATTTAAAAATGCTGATTATTGTTTCAACATTTTTTCAAAAAGGAAAATGGGGTGGAGTCTACATTAAAATACACCGATAAAACAAGCTGTTTCCGATAATAATAAAAAAAAAGCTCTAAATTCCGAATTTTTTTTTGTTCAAAAAGGTACAAAGATGTTTTCAAATATTACTCGCTTATATAGTATATTTGTTTATTTTATCTGTCATGAAATAGTACTATAAATTCAATAATTTAAAATTTAAAAATGCTAATTATTGTTTTAACAATGTTTCAAAAAGCAAAATGGGGTGGAGTCTACATTAAGATGCACCTATAAAACAAGCGAATTTGTATTAGGTTGGCTGGTCACTCAATTTCCAATTTCCTCCCACTAATGTAAAGTATATGGGCATTTCATGCATTTGTATATTTAAAATATCTCCTCGGGAAATTAATATTTTTAACTTCTATTTTTTGTGTGCACTTCCTTAAAAGATGTCTTTTTTTTTTCTTAGTTCTCAAAATATTTCTAAAGTATAGGCTTCCTTTTATAGGAAGTGTTAAAATCTTACTAACAGTTCGCCCGCTTTTAACACGTAAAATATTAAATTCAGCATAGATTTTAGAAATATTTTGAAAACTAAGAAAAAAAGAGGCATCCTTTAAGAAAAGTACTCAGTAAAAAGATGTTAAAAATTTGAATTTCCCGAGAAGATATTTTAAATATACGAATCCATCAAATGTCCATAGACTTAACATTACGGAGGAGAATTCAAAAGCTGAGTGACTAGCCACCTTAAATCATCAATCTACAGGTGTCCCCGAATTCATGAGCCAAACCGTAAGGGAAGGTAAAGTACACATAAAGAAACAATTTTGGTACAGCAATATGGTGCTAGAAATGAAAAGTCTTGGCAAAAAACAAGAATCGCGAAGAAATTTTATTGAAATAACAATTATAGTAAGTGCTCCAATGTGCAACCACCAACATCGATGCATATCTTGCGGCGTCTAGCAAGCTTTTTATTGCTGCAAACACAGTAAAGGATATAAGATAGGTGTTGGATTTTTTAATGTGTTCATTATGCTCTTAGAATACAATTTGAGTAGCTATTTTAGGTGAACGGTGTATGTATTTGATTTGACAGTTCAATTACTCAGTGGTACTTATAAGTACCGTCAGTACACTGAGTGTTGGAGAAAAACTTCTTGTTTACTTTTCATCTGTTTAGTTATCCATCGTTTTCATCTGCTTTGAAATATAATTATTATTATCTTGTAATTATTATTTTTCATAGGAAATCGAAAAAGTTGTGGCGCCGGTTCTTTTTTGCTATGCTAGAAATGGTATATGTAAATACATATGTTGAATATGTGGAGACACGAGAGAACATGATGTCACTGGAATATAGGCGTCGCATAACTAAAAGTCTGCTAACAAGATCAAAACCTTAAAAAAAAAAAAAATGTTTTTTTTTTTTTTAACTCTTTCAGGGACAAAGCATTTTCAATGCTAAAGTGTTGAAATAAATGACTGGCACTGGAATTTGCCAAAAAAATTATTTGTAAATACGAAAAAGGCTATATTTCACATACTTATCAAATCGAAAATATTTTACCACAATTCTGGTGCCATATGAAATACCTTGTGGGTTTTCTGTTACGATATTTTAGCCATAGTGTACTGGCGATATTTTAAAGTACCACTTTAATTAATTACCTCTAATTAATTAAATTTCTCACGGGTGAGTATTTTTTTATGTTTATCCTTTAATTTTCATTGTACTAAGTGAAAAAAAAATTGCATGAAAAAAATTGCAGTAGATAAAGAGTTAGCGTATTATAAATATCTGCCAGTTAACTTCGACTTTGACAACAGAATGTATGAGACAACAGTTTACTCTGATGAGGTCCTCATTGCAAGACTTTCAGTGGATGCTGCAAATGTTCGTGAAACATTTGGAATCGATGAAAAGGTACGCCAGTCACGTGCCAAATCAAAGACGCTGCCAGTGCACATTTGAGCACTTACTGTAAGTGTTATGTTAACAAAACTCTCTTTTTTATTCCCTCCGCATTTCTTGTTTGTTTCCGACCCTACATTACTATACCAAAATTGCTTCTTTATGTGCACTTTAGCTTCCCTTACAGTTTTGCCCATAAATTCGGGGACACACTTATTAACTCATTTATGCCTAGCGTCCCATTTTTGGGATATTTCGAATTTTAATAATTTTTTATAATTTTCTTTTTCTTTACAACATGAAAATTGTATGAAGTAATTATCTATAAATGTCTTTATCTATTACCGAGTGTTGACAGCATAAGATGGATATTTATTTGTTTAAATAAAGGCCTTTTTACGGTGTTGGATTTTTCCTTTTTCAAGATAGCGAAATGTAAAAAATAAGTTTATTTGTATTTTTTGTATCAAGGATCCAATTAAATAAGTCATAATCTTATCTTAGACTTCTTTAAAATGCGTATTTTTTTTTTTTTTTTTTTTTTTTTTTTGCGAAATTATATGTCCAAGCTCATTTTTTATGCATGTTTGTAAAGTACAAAATATAGGGCGATAGGCGCAAATGGGTACATATTTCTATTAGCCATTTAGAGGACAGTTATTGATGTTACGTCCTTTTCAACATGATTTTGAAATAAATTGTTTTTTAGCCTCCAATACGATGATTCTTAATTTATTCTTAATTACGCTTATAATGTTATTAGTCTCTGTAAAGAAATAAATATATTTTTTTAATAGTTCATAAAAATACTAATTATAGTATATAATATACAATTTAAAAGCTTAATTTATATGAATTTACACAAAACATATAATTATGCATTTTTCCACATATGGATAGTCACATATTTAGTGCGTTTACATTTTATCAAATTAATACAAAAATCTCGTACCGTTATTTTGTTTTAGTATTTTTCTAGTTCATTTTGCAACATTTTAACGTGATTTTACAAAAAAAATTAAGAAAACAAAAATTCAGGCATAAATGGGTTAAAATTTGATGTATTGTCTTTTCATCGATAATCTTTTATCTTCCTTGTTGTTTTGAAAAATAAAGGAATTTAACAAATGAATAAAGCATTACCTTCATAGAAATCAAATGTACACATAGTTTTTCCTATAAAGGACTTGCATTCAGATATCTCGTCTTCAGCTACCATTTGAAGTTGATTGGCGATTTCTTTGTCAAGAACGGCTGCCCTGTGCACTGTTCTACCTAAAACATCCTGTAAAATATTTATGTTAAGATTTTAGTAATAGCAGGTAAATGATAGCTTTATTTGGTTAATGCACTTTCACTGCTTCTCAAATATTAACCCCTTAACTGCCGACGAAATCTTACGTTACCTCCAGTGCCTTACTTAAATCGCATATTTCTGCAATTAAAGAAGGTGTATATTAGTTTTCTGAAATAGCAGTAAGAAAATGCACTTGTTACACTATTATATATAACGTCCAAGGTGGTGGAAATTGGCTCGCTATAATTGGAATTCGCCATCTCTTTAATCGATACATTCATTTTCTACAGGCGTATATATACGTCTGGGGGACTTAAGGGGTTAAATAAACTAATAATAATATCATTCTAAAGTTAATCTTCATTTACAAAACATAACTGTTGAATGGCTCGATGCATTTTTATTTTTATTATTTTTTTTTTATTCAAAAGAATTCAATTTGGTCGAAAAATTAAGTACAACGGCAAAGAAAAGCGTCCATGTAATTGTTATTTTAATAGAAAAAGTGTTATACAAGAAATTCATTATATCTAATTAAATTAAATTATATTTCTGCTTGATATTATTATAAACCCAGTTTGTCTATTTCATTTTTACGTACAACTGTTCAAAAGCATGCATTAAAATTTTCTTCAAAACACTTTTAATATTTTGATTTAAAAACGAGTAAACTTTTTATCACTTTAGCTCAGCTTTCTGTTATATTTAACATACTTAAACCGATTCATTCAACTTATTTTTATCGCTTTTGCTTATACTTAAAATATTAAATATTTCTATTACCGTTAAAATTAATGGAAAATGGTAATTCGTAATATCAATTGCAATTGTGCACGCATATGTAGAGCTGTGCAAAATACATCAAAAAGCAATTTTTTATACAAAATACATTTGTTTCAGAACATAAAATACAAATTACATATTCCTTTTCAAAATTCAAAAAATCCAAATAGAAAATACATGCATATTCAAAATTATTTTAAAATACAAAATACATTTCAAAATTTAAAAGAATTATTGATGTAGAGTGCTTCTTTCGAGAGGTAGTTTTCCAGATTCATGTGGAATAAGGAAGTGCATTTTTGTGCTCCCGGGTAGGGTGTGCCCAGCAGGCCATACTCTGAATTCATCACCGATAGTGAATAAGTCACTGCATTAAAATTACTTAAACATTCATAACATATTGAATACCTTCATCATTTATATTATAAAACTACAGTAAAACCTCTCTAAAGCAACCACGTTCCGTTAATGGAGGTCATGTTTAAATCTTGATTTTAATCGTTAAAAAAGGTAACAATTATATGTTACTAAAATTTACTTTTCACATTAGGAAAAAATATGAAAATTTAAGTATTAAAAAAAAAGTTAATTACATAAGTTAATTACTGCACAGTTTAAAAAATGAATACATTGACTTTTGTCGTGATTTTACGGTTTTACCTTTTATAACTTTTATTTCCAAGTCCTTTCAAAGTTCAGTAAATAAATGAAAAAAAAAATTTTCGACGGGAACAAATAATGATGATTTCATTAATTTTTCCCTTTCTTTGAGAGTTTCCTGACAGAATAGGGCAGGAGAGTTTATTGACCGTCATTCTTAATTTGTTATCAGTGTTAAATTCATTGTCTAAAAGGGCACAAAGGGGTTTAAACACTTAACAGTTAACGAAATAAAATATGAAAAAATAATTCTAAACTTAGTTTAGAAGTTGGATGAATAATGCGCTCTCCGGAATTATTTTTCAAATAAAACCTTCTTTAAGCGACCAGGAAAAAACGGAATTTGTTTCATTTTCTTCAAAGAAATGGGTCGCTCATGAAGGAAGTTGAACTGGGATGGTCTCTGAATGGAGGTAAAATTAATATTGAGCCTATGGGAATAAATTTCGTTCCATGAAAAACTGGTCGTTCAGGGAGGTTGTCACTTAATGGAGGTGGTCGCGCAGGGAAGTTTCACTGTATATTACATACCGTGTTTGTAAATTCCTGCAGATATAATATAATTTTAAATTTAAAATGGATAGTTATTGTTTTCCTAAGAATGGACACATTATTAAAACATATTTTCTTGATATTTTGTCAATTAATTTAAAAGCCAAATATTAAATATTTTGAAAATCTTTGTCATCTCTGTCTTTATCTCATTTTTCAAATTTTCATACATAAATAACCACCTTAGTTAATAATTTGGTGAATCTTACGACACCTGATGAATCTTACGAATTGTTTCGCCTTGAGAATCACCAAGTTTTGACAAAATTTGATGCAGTACCTTTGCCCAACTCGTTCAGTCATCTTGAAAGAAATCAAAATCAGGCGAATATGTATGACTGCACTTCACTCTGCGGCCAGCAGCCAACAACTGGCTCACTGGAATTCCGTGAAAAAAATTCCATCATCCCCATATTAACAGGCTACTTCAGTCAAGCGAAAAGACCCACTCGCTAAAGCTAATCCTATGGAAGAAATTTATAAAGATATCGCGTTTGCATTTCAATATTTTTAAATGATTCTTTTTGCATTGGATAGCTCAGATCGATCTGTACAAAGACCGTTTTTTACTTTTTCGATTTTGTTGATAGGTATGTTTAATGAGGAAACTTTCATTTTCGGAACCGGTTTCGAAAGTGAAAGCATCCTCATAAAAAAAAAATTGCAATCAAAATCGAAAAAGTAAAAAACGGCCTTTGTACAAATTTACCTCAGCTATCCAAAGCAAAAAGAAGAAGAAGAAAAAAAAATGAAATGCAAGCGAGACATCTTTATAAATTTCTTCCATAGGATTAGTATTAGCAAGCGTGTCTTTTCACGTGACTGAAGTATTCCCTTAAGCTGTCTCCTTCCAATGTGCACAGTGGCGTTGCCTTAGAATCCCTATTGGGCGCTGAAAAAATAAATGTCGGTTACTTATCAGACAGACCTCGTATATGTATGGATTGAGCTTCGGGGATTGTCATCATATTGAAATCTGAGATAACTTTTGCATTTTTTTATATCAATACCCAATTTTAACACAGTTTAATATCCGTTGAAATTTATGCCCAGAGACAAAATTTCAATTCGTTTTAAAATGGAAAACTTTTGAATTTATAAGCAATTAAATCTTCATACAGTTATAAAAGAAAATGAATTAGAATTTTATTCATGCATATCGTAAAATAAAATTAAATTTTTACAATGAAAATTACTACAAATGCACAATTTGTTACCAACGCTGTTGTCAACTTGGAGGGAGAAATTTGTTTCTGGAGTCTAGGTAGTAAAATTTTCAGTTTCCGTTAGTGGGAAATGAACATATTCCTTCGGTGCAAAAATAAAACGTAAGAAAAATGAGTGGGTTTTTTTTTTCTGTTTTGCTATTGGGGACCACATCAGGTTGCGAAGACGATATTTTTTTCTAGAAATTACAAAACCATTTTATTACACTCTTCGCAGAAGTTGCAATGCAATTAATAAAAAAGAAATCAATGCATAAGATCTTTCATGTGTCGGAACAGTATTGAATTCAGGGGGTGACCCGGGGGGACATCCCCCGGAAGGTTTTAGATTTTGTGTTTTCAATGGTCAAAAAGTGCAATTCCCCCCCCCCCCCTCCCGGAACTATATAATAACACCAGAGGGGCCACAGAAATCCCTCCAAGAGAAAAGTGTCCTAATTCAACACTGGGTTGAAACATCCTATATTTTTTATATGTTTGCTACCACTATTTTTAAACTGCTGTTCTAGTGGTATATTCCTATTTCATATGTTGAAGAAAATTATGACGAAGATTATAGTTTAAATATTGTTATAGCAAATATATAAATTACGTAGGATGCTGTGATCCCTGGGTGTTACCTACTGGTTCGGTAGAGGATTGGTAGGGACGAAAACCACATGGGAGGACAGCGTGCCATGGGTTTGCAAGTAACTGAGCACAAGAAACGTGTAGAAATATTTAATGTAATTAAATATATTTTACTCTTTTGAGCACAAGGACGTAAGGAAAGTAGACATCGTTGAACGCAAACCCTCCTCGTTCAAATAAAGTAGAGCTCGTTGAACTCAAACCCTACTCGTTCAAATAAAGACATTTTTGTAAGTCACATAAGCAAAGACTATTATACTTTATATACTCAAAGATTTATAGGCTCTGAGAAAACTGCTCTTTACATAAGAATGATTATACATACTGATTTTATATCTTAGTAAGTCTGCAATTCTGCGTTATTATTTTAAAGTGTTAATATTTTGAAACCTTCTAACCGCAGCTTCATTTCTTTCATATCACTGAAATAAAATTTAAAGTAGATTCAGGAAATTTAAGTCTTGTGTACTGTAACAATAAATACCATTACACCGATAGTCTAAATTTTCTTTGAAAACTTTTTGCTAATATGAGGAGGGCTCTGACCCTTTCATTCATCCGTTATATCATAATATGATAATCATGGTCTACAATTTTTTGATTTAAATATATTATCTTGATTAATTAGAATGTGGATTTCGTGATAATGGAATTAATAATTAGGTTAAACTTTCAATTATTTTCATAAATATGTTATTAACTACTGATAATCTTTGTGCAATTTATTTTTAATTGACTACTTAAATTCCTTCCATAATTTTGAATTGCTGCGTTACTATTTGAGCACGAGATCACTTTAGTACCATTCATTGGGATTGATTGTCGAGATTGAGTATCACAAAATGATCATAAATTTGCCATTGCTTTGCTTAGCGAATATGTCTTCTACATTATAACTAAGATAATAAAGTTTCTTCAATCACGCTGGATTTTTTTTTTTTTTTTTTGTCGCAATTATAAAATGTTACATGTGTACATGTGATGAACATAATTGGTAAAAGCAATTCCACTCTAACGAAGAAATCTAGATAGCTACAATTTCCATTTATTTGACCTTTTCTATATAGTCACTGTGCACAGTAACATATTTTTGCAACCGGTATTTCAAAGAGATGGGGGGGATGTATTGCAGGAGGCGCGATAGTAGACCCAAAGGGGTCATTTATCTAACTTTTGCCGACCCCTAGATGTGTCATATTGTTGGAAAGACCACTTATTCTTGCTATGCACCTCCCGAGCCCCTCTCCCTAAATTTTCCCCACGGGAGGCATGAATGATGTCCGCAAAATTTAGAAAAGTGCCCTCCGGATATCAAATTTGGGGGAGGGACTCAGGGGGGTGCATAGCATGAATAAGTGGTCACAGGCCTTTCCAACAATATGTCACATGTGGGGGGTCGGCAAAATTTAGAAAAATGACCCCCTTTGGCTCTACTGTCGCGCCTCCTGGAATACATCCTTCCACCCGCTCTTTGAAATACCGGTTGCACAAATGTGTTACTGTGCACACTGACTATATAGAAAAGGACTAATACAATGTAGCAATTTCACAAATTTCACTCAATTATTTCTATGTGAGGGCAAAACTTATTGATACACGCTTGTATATCATCATATATAGTCATATTATCATTAATCTTATTTTCGAATTCCACATATTATATAATGAAACTGTCTGCTAGTAAATGTTAGTTACTCATGTTACTTAGGTTTAACCTATATAGCTACGACAACGACTCTGTAATATATCACTAATCTAGGCAGCGCTACTGGTTTTTGGGAGGTTTCAATCTAAATCTAGAAGGAAATAGTGATGGCGAGAATGAATGATTTTATCATTCGAATGAATCATTCAGGCATGCACAAAAGCACAGATATCAACCTTTGTTGTTTTCAATTCAATTTCTACCAGAAATTTTACATAAAAAACAAAATTCCTATTTTAATATGAATTAATTTAAGAAACCCATAAAATTTTAAAAATTATTTTTATCTTTAAAATTTCAGAAGGCAATTGATGATTAAAAAAAGATATGAAGGTTGGCAAATATGTAAGTATGATATTATGTACTTTTTTTTTTATTTTACTAAATTTCTGGTGGCATCTGATTAAAAATATATACAAAGGTTGGAAACTATGTTTTTACGCATGTCGAATGATTCATTCGATAGTAAAATCATTCATTCTGCCCATCACTAGAAAGAAATGCTTCAAATTGACAACATTGGTTACCAGAAAAGTTATTCAGAAACATTATTAACCCCTTGAGGGGCACCGGTATACATTATATACCGCCTACGATTAATGAAGTTTTACACCAGAAAAAATTTATTAAATTTTACTTTTCTAACTTTGGTGGGAAAAAGCCGTATAATTGCTTATAATTATTTTGAAATAGAATTTTTTAAAGATTCCGGTGTGAGTTCAACATTACAGGTACACAATCACTTGCCCCTCAAGGGGTTAAGTTGGTCAGTTTGAACTCGTTTATATATGAACTACACACGCCTACATACGCTTATAAAGAACTTCGTTGTGAATTGAAACGGTACTTTACATTTACTTTTTGCAATTAGAGTTATAGCCCGAGATACTTTGTTTTCGGGGAGCGAAGAGTCTACTGTTACAGTGCTAAACATATCAAATTTTTATATTTAAATTTTTTTTAACTAGATAAAGGGCAGTATATATGTAATTGTAAAATGATACATTTTTGTTTTCTCCATATCTAAAATCGAGTTTTTTCTATCAATCTATTCTATTGGTGAACCAACATAAAAAAAACCACTACAATACGAAAAAAAAAAAAAAAAAAGTAGTTTTACCCTGTATTTCGGGAATTGTAAAATCTTGATTTACAATCAAAACCAATGGACGCTCTCAGAGGTTTTTCGCGATTTCACAAAATTTGATTTTCTGGATAAGGTGAGTTTTGAAACTGACGTCCTAAATATATTTATGTTAAGAAAGAAATTGATTTGTAAATGTATCAGAAAGTAGCTATCTTAGATTTAAGAATATTCATGATTTTATATATTTATTTTACATATTTTATGCATTTATTTTATTATATTATAAATTTAATAACATTGAAAGATAATAATGATAAAAGTCTTGTTCAATTGCCATTTTTATTGAACAAAGAAAATTCCATGCAAAAAGAAAATAGTGCTGGCAATTATCTTATTTTTAAGAATTTGTTTTACAGCTTGCATGTAATTAAAAATTTCGCCACTATCCATCTTTAATATATACCATGTTTTGTTTAATATATTCACATTCCGAGTTTATCACTTTCATGTGTATCACTTTCGTTATCCAAGTTTAATATAACTCACTAGTTTTTTGTTTATCCTTCCAGTAAAAGTCAAGTTATAGATCTCTATGTTTTAACTCAAAAAATTAGTATTCATACATACCATTTTTAAATATGGGTGCAACATTCCATCAACAACTTCAGTTGTTATTATTAAAGATCCTGTTCGCATATCTAAAAGTAAAGATTATAAAATGAAAGGTTAAAATATGTTGTCTTGTTATCAAAAACAATCAAATTTTATTTTAAACAATAATACACAGCTAATGTTTTAATAGCAATTCTTTAACATATAACTTACCTAGTCCACCACAAAATCCCATTCGAATAAAAATCACATTTGAACATTGTGCATAATACAACAACTTTAGTATTTCATGTAGTACTACTGTCACCGATGAAATTCCCATACCGTGCTGTTAAAAAAAAAAAAGGGAAAATATCTGTTATAAGCATAAATAGGCAGTTTTGCGTTTCATTATTTTGTAATAAAGAAAATACAGTTGAACTCGTTCAAGGGATCTCAGGACTCTTAAAATTGGAAAAAATGAAAAAAAAAAGACCATTTTCAACATTTAATATCTTAAAATGTATTTGATTTTAAGACACAATTTGAATTGGAATAAAATATACAAGTATGTTCTTTCATTTCATGTATTTAAAAAATTATAAGATGCAGAATTAGCATTTACAGGGGGCTCCAAACTGTTAGACATTTGACGAGCAAAAAATCGGCACAACAGCTTACGAGCACGATTACAAAACAAGTATTGCAACTAGAATGAAAGTTTTGGTGCCTACTTATACTTCAGATTGTAATAATTACCCTGAACCTAAATAAATTTGTATTTAAAGCTTTTTTATATTTTTAATACAAAGTTGTATTTAGCTAATGCAAAATTAAGAAAATTTCAGCAGTATAATCACCTAAAAAAATATTGTTTTGAACAATAAAAAGGAAATTTTAGGTTCAGTTTATACAAACTAACATGAAACATGTGTTTTGAAAATTTCATGAAAAAATATTCATAAGTTTTTGTGATATCGTGCGCGTTATGCCCAAAAATATCATTTGGAGAAAAATGTCTTCAAAGTTTCCGAAACGACGCTTCAGCTATTGAATGTGTATAAATGTAAAAGCCATAACTTCAGTTATAATAGGAATTTCAAGGAAACAATTATATCAAAATGTTCAGAAAAGATAGGTGTTTAACATCTAAAAAAATTAAAATTTCGAAATTTTTAAAGCTTTAAGAGTCCTGAGACCCCTTAAGACTAATAAATAAGAATGTATTCGTTAAAAACACATAAGCATGCCCAATGGTACACACAAACAAGAACTTGTGCAATTAAAATTAATGATTAAAACATAAAATTGACGTTTCGACCTGCTTCTGCAGTCGTCCTCGGGATAAAATATGATGTTGAAATTATAAAATCTCCAGAGACGAAAGCTTCCTGTGTAAGCGTCAATTTCTTTAGTCTTGAGTAGCATGTGTTAATCGTTTAAAGCTGTTAGTCAATTTCCGACTTGCCCTCGCTAATGTTAAGTCTATGGGCGTAGAATGCGTTCGTATATTTAAGGGGACCGGGAAAGCCCTATCTCCGTCATGTTAAATTCACCAACTTTATCTACCTTTTTCTCAGAAATGGTGAAAGATAGAGGTCTAGATTTTTTAGAGTAGTTTGAATAACATGATTTGCGTATTTTAACAGACGCATTTTCTTTCTAAGTGAAACTCAAAATTAATTATTAATTATTTATTGAAAGTCGTTTTTAAATTAGCATTTTTGGTAAAATTTCACTGCCTAAAATAAATAATTCTCAACAAATCATTAAATTCCTGTGTTAAACTATACAATATAACATAATATAATTATTTAAAAAAATCTTAAGTTTAACAGATATTGAAAATAAGTTTAATAGATATTGAGTTCTTAAGTTTAATAGATATTGAAAAAAAAAAGTACATAAAGATGAAAAATCCAAGTTTTGAGAAAAAGCCAATTAAACATTTAAATGGCCGTTAAGCTGTGAAGTACTCTTAGAAAAGAATGAATAATTTCAACACTTATTTTTTTATGTATAAACATGTGTGACACATCGTTGGAAAGATAAAAGTTTAAACTGTTTAATGATATAAAAAAGTAAAAATCGATTTTTTGGTTGAATTTTGCTTTCTCGGTCTACTTAAAAAAATTAATTTTTTAACTCCTTTTTTATTTGTTCTCTTCTTAAAAAATGTTTATTTTTTAAAAAGTTGTCAAAATATTTCTAGAATTTATGCTTAGTTTAATATTTTATTCGTTAAATGCTGGCGAACTGTGAGTAAGGTTTTAACACTAACCATAAAATTAAGTATATATTTTTGAAATATTTTGACAACTAATAAATAATTAGACATCCTTTAAAAAGAGTACACAGAAAAAATTATTTTAAAATATTTATTCTCTAAAGGAGATATCCTCTTCGCTACTGAATAAAAAAAAAAAAAAAAAAAAAAAAAAAACGAGAAAATATTGGAATATGTTTTCTTACCTACTTTGTCTTTTAAAATGATAATACAGTAAGTAGAACATCTATTATTCGAAGTAATTGGGACCGACTATCTTTCGGAAAATCGAAATTTTCGGATAATTGAGAATGCTTCAATTTTAAGATTAATTAGAAATATATGCAATATTTGTTATTATGGTAACAAGTGCTTAATAAAAATAAAGCAATAGCAACATAGAAACAAGAGTAAATTACCTGAATTTAATTTTTTAATTAAGTTCCTTTTACATATATCACAAGGGTTTGAAAAAATGTTTTGTTTGTCGTAGTTTCGATTGTCTTTGCTTTGCAGCTCTATCGTGGATTTTTTAAATATTATTAGTTCCCCAGTATCACAGTCTTTCTGCTGCTCCAGCAATGCCAAACCTTTTTCAAAACATTCAAAAGCTTCAGAATTCCCAATTTGATTGTCCGCAACTTACGGGAGCTCAGGTTATATTCAAAGGAACTTTAAGAAAAAGTATATAAAATATTTATTGGTACTCGTAGCTCGAAAAGGACCCCTTTCACACAAAGAATATGATAGTTTAAAACAAAAAGCTGTAAAAATGAATTTTGCGCACAAGGAATGTGATAGTTAAAAAAAAGGGGGGGAGGGGTTAAAATGGGTTTCAGTTAACCAAGAGATTCAGTTAAAAGAGTTTTGGATAAAAAAGGTTCTACTGTAATGAAATAATTTTAAAAACTGTACGTGAGCACCAGTAAATGAAGATCCTTATATATGGACTCAGTATGTAAATCTTGGGGACTCAATTAAATAAAAAGTTCACAATTTTGATAAAACATTGTAAATCATTGTTTCTTTTAAAATTGTAAAAATAAATGTTTTTAGGGTTCCGTACTTAAAAAGTAAAAACGGAACCATTATAAGATCACGCCTGTGTCTGTCCGTCTGTCTGTCTGTCACAGCCATTTTAATCGTAAACTATGGAACGTGGAAAGCTCAAATTCGGGGAAGTAATAAAGACCATTGACCCACATATTTTCAGATTAATAAACATTCATAAATATATTTAGTAAAAAAGTAGAGGGGCTAATTACGCTACTTGAAAAAAAAATCTTTTCTTTGTATATCATGTGGGGTAGCCTGTGAAAGCTTTTGTAACGCTGAACTCAAAAATATATTCCTTTTAATTTTAGGTATTATATTTTCAAAGATATTGTTGAAAATATAGCGCAAAAATATGTCCCCCCCCCCCCCCCATCTAATTCCGAATCTACTGAAACTAAAATTATGAAAAAATTAGAGGTAGTAGACGTTAATATAAACCTTGGCGGAAAATTATGCGATTACCCTAGGTCACATAGTTTTTGAGTAATTAGCATTTTTCTGTTATACACAAATTTCGATTTACGGGCATTCAGAAAAATTGTTGAGCATTGCTGAATATACCTATCGTTGCAGAAGAATAAAAGCATTGTTGATAATGATTTTCGAAAAAAATCATCGGTAATTAGCTGAGATATTAACCCTTAAAGGTACGGTCAGTTTGGACATACACAAGGACAGGGCGGCGTACTCTATGCCTAGTTAACGACTTTTAATGATATATATGTGTAATGTAATGTCCTGTAACAGTATAAAAGCAATAAACGTCAAATTGTTAAGAACATACTAATTTAAGTGGTCTCGGGATTCTAAAAAGTGGAAAAAATGAAAAAAAAGACCATTTTCAACATTTAATGTCTTAAAATGTATATGATTTTAAAACACAATTTTAATTGGAATGAAAGATATAAGTATGTTCTTTCGTTTCATGTATTTAAAAAATTGCAAGATACAGAATTAGTATTTATAGGGGGCTCGAAACTGTTAGACATTTGTCGAACAAAAAATTGGCATAACAGTTTACGCGCAGGATTACAAAATAAATATTGCAACTAGAATGAAAATTTTGGGGCTTACTTATACTTCAGATTGTAATAATTTCCCTGAACTTAAATAAATTTGTATTTAAAGCATTTTTATATTTTTAATGCAATGCTGCATTTAGCTAGTACAAAATTTTGAAAATTTCAACAGTAAAATCCCCTAAAAAAATATTTTTTTGAACAATAAAAAGGAAATTTTAGGTTCAGTTTATACAGAATAACATGCAATGTATGTTTTGAAAATTTCATGAAAAAATATTCAGAAGTTTTTGAGGTATCTTGCGCATTATACCCAAAAACACCATTTGGAAAATAATGACTTTAAAGTTTCGGAAACGCCGCTTCAGCTATTGAGCATGTATAATTCTAAAAGCCAAAACTTCTGTTCTAATGGGAATTTCAACGAAACAATTATATCAAAATATTCAGAAAAGATAGGAGTTTAACATCTAAAAAAAATTAAAATTTCTTAAATTTTGAAGCTTTAAGAGTCCTGCGACCATTTAATCCTTTCCGGCACGGAGTAATTCTATTTATAAACTTATGAAATAATGAACTGACACCAGAATTTATAAACGAATCTATTAGAATATGCGAACTTGCTTATTTTCACGTGCATGATAAAAGGAAAATTTTAATTAAATATTCTTGGTGCCCTTTGTCTGTTTTGGAATTAAAATTAGGTGTCCGTTTTTTAAGGGGATCGCCCTCGAAATATTTAATTAGAATGAATCGCATAAATACTGTGAGATTCGCGATAGTTTGCATTGATTGTATCTCTCAATAAGCCTCGAGGGACTTTAAAAGTTAATTAAACACTTATCTGGAAAAACGCAGCACTGACCAAGGCGGCGTTGCAACTTTGAGACCTCAATTCGAAGCGCGCTTAGCACAATGCCAAATTTAAACTTTGAACAAAGGTGTTATTTTAGATACACTGTAGAAATAAAGGTTATTACTACGCTGAATTTAGTTTCATGAAATGCCAAATGAAGTTTAACTATGCACTGCCTTTATTGTCAGTACCGAATTAAGTTCATCATAAACAGATTAGGATAATATTAAAAAAAGAGTTATACGAATAGCTATATTTGATATTGTTCCATATATCTCTTTGAATTTTCATGGTATACCCGATTACACTTTTCTAATATATACAGTTATACCCAACCCTACGTTATATAGTTTTTCAAAAAGTCTTAGTATTCTTTTAGCAACTTTTTTTTTTTTTTTTATAATACAATTGCAAATTCATACATTTATTGTACGGAACCCTCTGTGCGCGAGTAGTGCCCGCACTTGACCGTTTATTTTTTTTAATGTAACATTATTAAGTATTATTTGTTATTGCTTTAAAAGTACTAAATTAATTAAATCGTAAATTTCAAAATTTTAAAATGATTTTTGTCGCGAACTATATTTAAGAAATGACTGGAAAACTTAAAATTCATTATTTTATATTAATGTGAAAATTTCCAAAATAATTCTAGTCCCTGTTAAGTTAAATAACCTGAAAAAGATTTTTACATTATTCAGGATAATGACGAATAATAAATTATACTGTTTATTAAATTTTCCATTGTGTTTGTAATACTAACCTTTTGCTTCGAGGGAATCGATGAATATATCATCGATTAAAAAAGTTTACTAAAAGTATTATTATGCTTGGAAATATATTAAGGTTGTTCTCAAATCCAAAACAGCTACTTTCGGACACATTTCTGAATTCATTTTCGTTCGGAAACGCATGAAATTTTCATAATTCTTATTCAGAAACTAAATAATGGAAATACGGTTTTCATTTTGTTGGCAAAGGCAGAAGATTCTTTTAAATTTTCCATTGTGTTTGTAATACTAACCTTTTGCTTCGAGGGAATCGGTGAATATATCATCGATTAAAAAAGTTTACTAAAAGTATTATTATGCTTGGAAATATATTAAGGTTGTTCTCAAATCCAAAGCAGCTACTTTCGAACACATTTCTGAATTCATTTTCGTTCGGAAACGCATGAAATTTTCATAATTCTTATTCAGAAACTAAATAATGGAAATACGGTTTTCATTTTGTTGGCAAAGGCAGAAGATTCTTCAAAAAATACTGCCAAATCGGCATTTTCAACCGAATTCCCGACACGGCAGCCCGAGAAAGAGGAAAAAATTGTCGCCACGTGACGCGAATCGCTTATAACTTGATAAGTAGTTGATTTATCAGAAAATGAAAAACGGTTTTCGAATCCAAATCGCTTCAACAGTTAGGCCTGCCAATTTTATGCCCTTATGTTTAGAATTGAGTGAGAAAATGTGCCAGTTGTTGAGCTGTGAATTTGAAAAAAACCTTAATTTCGTTATTTACGTACGATAAAAATATTTTTTACTGGCGATACAAATTGCATCTATTTAATCTGAATTAAAACATACATTATTCAACTGGCTAAAATCATAACTGGTGGCTAAATTTTATTTGAAGAAAATTCCTCTTTTTAACAATATTAAACAATATTTTTGTACACTTAAAAGTAAACAGCATGAATTCTCATCGTGTAGTTTAAAATGATATATAATAAGAAAAAGTGCATATGCATTATTAATTGAATTGGAATTTTAAAATATTTAATTCAAAAATTGGCCTAAATACAATAAAAGGAAATCTCTTATTATTTTATTACTATTATGTATTATTTACGGGAAAGATCAATTTACAAATATAAACTATGTAAAAATAATTATCTTTCTTTATTTTGAGTAGAAAATACATTATATATATATAGCTATGTCTTCAATTTCAATAAAATAGCCTAATTTAATCAGAATTAAATAATATTTAACAAATAAATATACAAAATCCACTTAATCTAATCTTAAATTCTATATTCAGTTTAAAAAAAACACATTTTGAGTCAATTAAATAGAAGGGGACTTTATTATTATTTATAAACACGATAATAAAACATTATTATTATTTATAAACACGATAATAAAACATTGAGTTTCAAGCATATTTCTGTTCTTTGAGTACTGAAGTCCACGCATGTGGACCTGGACAAAATGATACATTTAAAATCAAAAACTTCACCAAATAAACAAAAAAAAGTTGCTTAGTAAATATTTATAATATTTTAAACATTGCAAAAAAATATGACATCTTAATTAAAGTTTTAATACAGTTAAACATTACCTACTTTTACGCAATCACTGAGATGAAGATATTTTTCAAAATCTCACTTGCAACCAACGGTTTAGCCATGAAAATAAGCCAAGTGCTAACATCTGACGGATTCATTTTGAAGCTTAAACTATCATAAATGTGAATTGCTAGTCAAAATTCAGATATTTTGCACGGTTTTATTACAAAGGGTTAAGACTCAAGGTCCACATATGTGGACCTCAATAGCGGAGAGGATATTTTAAATATACGAATGCACCACATGCCCATATACTTAACATTAGCGAGGAAAATTCCGAAGTTGACTGACTAACAACCTTAATATGATCACAGCTAAAATGAGCATACAGTTAAAACGAGCAATTAACACTTTAAGAATTGTTCCTCATTTAAATTATATTAAGATTTTTACGCTTTAATACGAAATACGAAAGCAGAAACACGACGTGAATACAAGTAAAACATCTATTCATTTCGTTTCGATATGATTTTCAGCGGAAAGTGAAAACTGTAGGGCAAAATATAATAGTTTATCAGTTTTACCTAACAGAATTTCAACCTTCAAACCCCACTCCCCATCCCCACCCAAGAAAATGAAAGGAATGTCCTGAAGTCTTTAAAGTATAAAACAAAGAAGGTACAGATAAAGAAGTTTCTAACAAGATTCTTTTAGACCGGGAAGCGATTGCGCATGTCATCACTGCATGGAGTTGATGGTTAAAATTTCAGGATTAGACAGAATTCAATTCGCATATTAAAATGCAACCGGTCTTCCAAGTCATATCTTGGTGGAAACCATCTGCAGACCCAATTTTAGTAGTCGATCGGTGAGTTTATCATTGTGTTTTCCTGCACCCAAAGGTATGGAAAAAATGGAGGACTGGGAGACGGCGAAAATGGATAGTAAACTTACCAGTCAATCACTAAATATGACTTGGCAGACCAGTTGCATTTTAATATACGAATCGAATTTTAACTAATCCTAGAATTTCCGCCGTCAACTCGATGAGGTTATGGATCTTACAGTTGACTTTCGGTCTATTGGTAAGTTTTATTATTGAACCTTGGAAAGGAAAGAGCATAGAAGTAAACTTTTATTTGTTTCTTTCTTTAAATCCGAACTCTGGACAATATTAACCAGCCTTTTCAGGCACCTTATTGCACTGTTAAAATTAAAAAGATATGTGAAATCAACAGCTTGAAAATTGCATTGACAATTGAACTGTTATCCGAAAAAAAAGAAATAATTAGTTGCATTACTGTACACTGTAAAAAAAAATCTGTAGTTCTACAGATGTAAAGTTACATGCTTACTAAACTTTCACCTGTAACTGTACGAAAAAAGCTGCAAATCTACAAAACTAGTTTTTGTAAAGCTACAAAAATCTGTAACTTTACAAATGAATCTGCTAAAATTTCAGTAATCTTACTAAACTTTTATTCGTAACCCTGGCTGCAGTTACATGAAAAGTTCTCGGAATCCCAGTTTCCAAAAAAATTCTTAGTAACCTTACAGATTTTTTGATTTTCGGCGCAAAAGTGTGTCTGTTACATGAAATTTTGTTGTTGCCGTTACATGAAAAGTTCTAGGAATCCAAGTTTCCTAGAAAAACTTTAGTAACTTCACAGATTTTTTTTTACAGTGTACGTCGTTTATGTCTATTGAAATTACTAATTCTTTTTGCGGATTTTACTTCCAGTACTGCTGTTTTGTCTGACGAAAGGACTCGTATAAAGGAAAGACAGCCACATAGGTAGGAGTAGGTATTTTGTGTTAACTGTATGATATTAACCCATTTGTGCCTGAATTTTTGTTTTCTGAAATTTGTTAGTAAAATCACTTTAAAATGTTTCAAAATGAACTGGAAAAATACTAAAAAAAAAAAAAAAAAAGCAATTTAACAAATTACAACGACCATTTCGAAAATGATTTTTTCAAAGACTAAAATTTAAGACTAAAAAATCGTACGGAGTTGATCATACATTACGTACGCCATGAATTAAACATTAATAGTGTTATTACACGTAAAAATTCCAAGCGACAAAAATCGCCTGCTACTCGTACGTATTATCCACCTGAAACTTAAGTATTATCCAAGCATTTCATTGGCTGTTCGGGAAAAGGCTTTTCCATCGTCAGATTTCCAAGAAATCTGACGGCCTATTTTAAATGAAATTTCATTCTAAAACTTCTAAACATCCCACACTATTACTTTTTACACCGTCGTATAGAGAAAAAAAATGTACTTTTAAATGCAATTTGTTTGAAAGCTGTATCTCAATTTGTTTCTGAGTTATTAATATTTTTTGTAATTTTTATTACTTTTTTGTCATAGTGGCAACAGAAGGTATCCATCTCTGTTGAAAGTAAAGGGAAATACATATTACTCTATAGACCAATCAGAAAACGAATAAAATGATGATTAAACCAATAAAAACCTTCAGATATGCTTTTGATTTCCTACCCTGACGACAACAATAACCATTTTTCCAAATGGTTAAAAATTTGGTTCAATCCTATGCATAACTTCATACACTTTTCGATGGAACAATATTCAAAATGGAGCCAAAATCGCTATTACATTGCTCCCTACCGGCGAATTTTTTCCATATTAAGGAAGGACCTGCTTGCCATAGCCATGAACTTAAAAAAATTTTTTGGTTCAATTCTATGCATAACTTTATACACTTTTTGATGGTACAATGTTAAAAATCGCACAATAATCGCTATTACAGCGCCCCTACCAGCGATTTTCTTCCAAATTCAGGGAGGATCTGCTTGCCATAGCCAAAAACCTAAAATAAAAATTTGGTTAAATTCTATGCATAACTTCATACACTTTTCGATGGTACAATATTCAAAATCGCACAAAAATCGCTATTACAGCGCCCCCTACCGGCGAATTGTTTTCAAATTCAGGGAGGACCTGCTTGCCATAGCCAAAAACTTAAAATAAAAATTTGGTTCAATTCTATGCATAACTTCATGTATTTTTTGATGATACAATGGAGACAGACACACGGACAGACGGACATTTTCTATAAATATGTTTTTTAGGATCTCTGACCCCTAAAACGTGTAAATCCGTCGAAAACCGGAAGTCAAAAAAAAAATTCGATTACAATACTTTCTTCTATTTAAGATAAAAGAAAGTAAAAAGCTTTAAAAATGGATTTCGGTTAACCGAAAGTTTCTATTAAAAGAGATTCGGATAAAAGAGGTTCTACTGTACTTAAGAACATCAAAATTTATTTATGTATTCACTAAAAGTAAATAAATTTATTACTAATTTTAAAATATGAAATTAAGCATTACCTTTTATTAAATTGTGTACTATTTCGTAGATTGAGGAAAGATACGAAGACGGCGAAAAATTCGCCAAATAGGTCAATCGAGCGCCTATGATTTCCAACTTGGGAATGTTATGGTAAACGATGAGCCAGCTCATATATATAGTTGCCTTATATTCAACAGCTCTAGTGGTAGACTAATACAAAGCCGGGCCCCAATATGGCGGTTATATTGGACAACAAGATGGATATGTCAGCTCCTCTTATAAAAACCTTAAGGTAACCCATCGATGTTATTCATGATATCGAGCTTGGCGTATCCCTCGGAATATTCCACTACACGCAGAGGCTTATTAGGAAACACAGTCTAAATCTCATCATATATTAATAGTAATATCGGTACAGAAGGTTAAATTAAAAAAGAAAGGAAAGGGGGTTCACGGTTGTCAAAGAAAAGGTTGTCAGTAGGGTTGCCGGCTTTTTTTGGTTTTAACCACTTAAAAAAAAAAGGCCGCTTTTTATTTTTTTAAAGTTGGTTTACAGTTAATTCGTTTTAAATTTGGATCAATTAAATTTTTAATACACTTATAAATATTTTCTACTTAAAAAAAATTATAGATTTCTACTAAATTTTGCCAAATAAATAAGTCTTTATGACTTCTAGAAGGCAACTGTGAAGGCATTATGTCTGAAAAAAAAAAAAAAAATATATATATATATATAAACATTGAAAAGAATATAAGTTAGGACCAAACTGGTGTTTTGAAATTCTATATTACATAGCTCAACATATACTACACATTTTAAAGATTATATTTAATTGCAAAATGTAGCACATCAAAATGGAAACATTCTTATGTGTCCATATGGAGAGATTAAGCTATAAATGTTAAAAGAGAAATTAGAAAAAGATGTAATATTTGAGGAGAGTGCTACATAAGTGTATAAAATATAGAGCATTTAAACAAGAAAAAAAAAATTCTCTAAATAAAATTTTGAAAAGCTTGTTGCTAAGCATATTCATGCATACGCTATTCATAATGTTTTTAATATGACTATGTATAATTTTAAATGTTTACCAGAAATAAAATAAGACTTTTATATTAATAGCTCTTAAAATTAAGTAATAAAACATGTAACTAAGTAACAATTGTCCTCTTAAAGCAGTAAAAATGAAAAAAATTGGCAGTTGGTATGGCCCTTTTAATATTTAGCTGACATATTTGCAATTCTGACTACAAATCACTAGCAAAATCATCTAAGTTTTATTCCAGTATTGGTGTCCTCATTGTTGAGAAATTAGGTTACTTATTAAACTCTAAATCAATTAAATGTCATTAAAACTAATCAAAAACATTTTAAATCGTGTAATTTATAATTACAGTGCTTCACTGTATAAAAGCCAATTATGGCCAATTTTGGACAAAAAAAAAAGCCGGTTAAAACCAATAAAAGCCACTGGCCTGGCTTTTTTAAATTTTAGCCGGCTTTTTTGCAACCCTGGTTGTCAGTGACCTGCCCTGCTTGGGCATCGCCCATTCGCCGCAATGGAAAATTATAGAAACGGCTCCCGCTTATCAAAATTGTCATAGAAGATTTTGGCGATCATAGTGTCCGTCGAAACCGCCATGTCGCCAAGATATACCAGTTTATACTCAGGGCTGCGGAGTCGGTGGGGAAAATGGACGACTCCGACACCGAGAATTTTAACAGATCCGTTACCGACTCTTTCGCTCAAAAATGGGCCGATTCCGACTCCGCAGCCCTGTGTATACTGCTGTCTGTGGGATTTACCGCTTGTTGTTGAACATAATCATTGTTGACACATTACTATTTTTCAGATTTCCATTGTTGGATTTCCGAATATTGTTGCTAAGAATTTTGTAACAATACTATGATTCAATGATTGAGGATTTGTAAATACTTAAGCAACAATTATATTAATAAAAAATGTATGTAAACAAAGGAATTTTAACAAATTCAGTTAATTTCTTTTACAACAATGGTGCAGCTAAACAATGCATGAAAGCAAATACAACAATATCTTATTTCCGACAATCACAGCAAAAAATTTTGTGACTTGTGCGAAGTGTTACTGATTGCTTAAAAAATTGCGATTTTCTATCATATGACATAAAAAAAAAGTGTGTGTTTAGAGATTAAAGTCTCTCTTGGTCTTTCATAATGCAGAGTGTTAGAGAAAAGTTTTTAAGAGGTTTGATTTCTGTAGAAGAATTTAGGAATGAGGCGGTCACCAGATCGGTAAATATTTTGAAAGAGCAAGGTTATCAGTTCATCCAGCATTTGGGAACTGGGAGTTATGGAACAGTGTTCCTCGCAAGAAAATATAAATTACGAGAGAGAAATAAAGAAAATGAAAATCTCGCCGTCAAAATTGTGCTACAAGAAAGTATGACCAGAAATGAATTACAACTATGGCGTACTTTGAGAAATGAAAATGTATTGCCTCTGAATAACGTACAATACATTCCATCGGCAGGAACATTTGCCTTTTTCATGCCCTTCATTCCAAGAGGTCTCGATCACGTATTGGAAGACTCAGTAATGTCAGCTGACATAAACGGATTTGATCGTGCCTTGTCTTATTTACAAGATGTATTAAAAGGAATGAGGTATTTGCACAATAGAAAACTTTGTCATCTTGACATAAAACCAAGCAATGTCTTGATATCTGATTCTGGTAAAGCACTGTTGTGTGATTTTAGCTCGTTGACAATGACAAAAGCGGGTGCTAATAGTTACGCTTCGCCCTTCTTGTATCGCCCCCCTGAAGCTGTTATCTCTGAAAGTGGTCAAAGAGCCGTAGTGAATGGCTTCAGTTATGATTCTTACACAATAGGTTTCCTAGCTTTGGAAATATTCACAAATGAAGCTGCTCTGAAGTCTTTGCAGTCTATAGAAACGGAGTCGGCCTGGAGTAAGCAGGTATATCCAAAGATTTTTGAAATTTTGAAGAAAAACTTTGAAAATGCAGTGAACAAAGCCTTTTGGGGATCTAATTTAGATAAAAAGTTGATTAACATCATGCGAAATTTCGTCAAGGGTTGTCTGTGCTTGAATCCTCGACTCCGACCTTCTGTCGATGAGATGCTGGAGCATAAAATCCTTGGAGGAAGAAGAATGTTTCAAGAACACAAAAATGACGTTTGGGAAAAGAAAGCTACGTCAGAAAAGCTCAATTTCCTGATTTATTTATTTGTCGCACAAGCGTCATCACTTAGTCTTCCGTCTGATTCTGCCAACTTTAATCAGGCGACAAGCAATGTAAATCACGAAGAGAAACAGCCGCTGTATGATCGGGGAGATCAAATGGAGATTAGTTATGATGAAGCGAAGCATGTTCCGGAATGTAGTCCTGAACCGAAGTCATCTAAAAAAGAAATGTTTATGCAGTGGATAGCTGATAAGAAATCAAGCCTTTGTGATAGATTCAATCGCATGATATCCACACTTCGTCGATCTTCGAAATGATTTGTATTATTTTTATAGACAAAAGCATATTGAAAATAGCCATCATCTATTTGAAAAGCAATAGAAAAGACACAGCAATAGCCTTGTTGTACAATAGCCTCTACTAACCATCCTGCCAGACTGGGGTTTTTCTAAATTGTTGGACTACAGCATGTCGCGTTGTTGAAAATTCTATTCCATATTCTAAATTTGCCATCCGTATATAGTTATTGTAACCTCATCTTATTCCTATGTGGCTAATAAAAATCCTTGTTCTGGCGTATCTCGTGTGATTTCTTTTAGTATTATAAACATTCTATTTGTATTTAACACTAAAAAAACCGTGGGGTCATTTGATTTTTACCAAATGTATATATTTTTGTTCAAACAAGAAATTTCTTTATAAAATAAGTTTAAAAGACAAATAAGAAGAAAAATGTTAGATAAATAAGTTAAACAGTTTTGAATTAAAATTCTGGTGGCAAATATTTTTATAATACTTGAGTAAAATTCCCGGTCTTTTTAGTGTTAAATGTAATCATTGTGGGTTTATTTATTTCATTTTAAAAATATCCCTGTTAACTCTTACTAAACATTAAGGGGTTGGTCTCTCAGCTTCGGAATTCTCCTCCGTAATGTTACTTGTCTAATGTCTATGGACTTTTGATGCATTCGTATATTTAAAATATCTTCTCGGAAAATTCATATTTTTAACATCTTTTTTCTGTGTACTCTTCTTAAAGAAGGTCTCTTTTTTTTTTTAGTTTTCAAAATATTTCTAAAATCTAGGCTGAATTTAATATTTTATGTGTTAAAAGCGGGTGAACTGTGGGTAAGATTTTGACACTTCCTATAAAATTAAGTCTATACAATAGAGTCAAAATCAAAACACTGTATTAAACACTACCGTCGTGAAGGAAATTTTCATCTTGTTATTAATAAACTTTATAACATACTTATAACTACTTAAAAGGTGACAGAAACATATAAAAATATCATTTAATGCAACCCTGAGATCTATCGAACATACACGCGTTCATTTTCAAAGGGAAAAGATGACTGACTGAATAGAAATTCGGTTATAAGTATGTTATAATGTTTATTAAGTCTATACTTCAGAAATATTTCGAGAACTAAGAAAGAAAGAGACATCTTTTAGGAAGTGTACACAAAAAATAGAAGTGAAAAATATTAATTTCCCGAGGAGATATTTTAAATATACGAATGCATCAATGCCCATAGACTTAACATTAGTGACGGGAAATCGGAAGCTGGGTGACCAGTCCTCTTAAGGGAAGGTTCTACATCTTTGGTCTAAAATTTGCGTGATTTTTATGATTTTGTTTTCGGTTCCAAAGAACAGAGATATTACCTTCAGACTATAGCTTCTAGAATATATATTGTGTGGAAATCGGCTATCCCGGTAGTACTTAAAAAGGTGCTAAAATATTGTATTCCTTAAATGTCAAACGATGCTGAAATCCAAAGAGTCGATCGCAGTGACATCTGTAGGATATTTTCTAAAAATTCAAGACGATTTGGTTTAGACGCTGTTATAATACAATGTTTACATTGAAATTTGAAAATATAACACAGATGTTGCTGCGATCGGCTCATTGGATTTCAGCATCATTGCACATTTAAGGGATACAATTTTTAGCGTTGTTTGGATAGCAGATTTCTACATTATTTATTGTAGTCGCCGTATTTCAGACTTTTTGCATGACATTTATTGACATTTTACTTATACAGGGTGTTTCAAAATAGAGCGGTAGAAAGCGCTGTTAAGTTCAGTTTATAAAAGCATTTCTCTGGCTCGAATCGTCATTCTTCGCGTGTATTTCGAACAACTTGCGTCGTTACACCAATGAAGAGCTGGTCAACATGCGTTTCATGTATGATGCTGCGCAAGAAAATGGAGCGGCTGTTCAAAGGATGTACGTTCTGTCGTGTTTCCTCTAAGTCCACACAACTTTGAAGAAATCCTTTACTTTTTATATGTTGCCACCACCGATATGATTACGTGATATCGGTCACGCTATGAGAGGATTGTTGAAAAGAAAACCAACTCTTTCAATTAAACTTAATTAACAGTTTATTTACACACTATTTACAAATCACAAAACACAAACACTATTTAGACTTAAAAACTCGGATATGGGTCATCCGGTTCAACATTAAATTAAATACAATAAATACGTGCTGTGTACTGTTAAACTACTTTATATTCCTCTCACCCTACGCTAGTTAAATTAGATTTATCGGAGATCATTCTTAATCTCCTAACACATTAGCTCTATACTCCAAGAGCTTCACTGCCTAATCAAGCTCTATCCACGATCTACTCTGGAACAAACTCACACATTGAGTTCCAGGCATCAACTCTGCTCTGCGAGGAAGCGACCACCCACTTTCAGCTATACGCCTTAACTGATCTCCCTCAGCTATATCACTCCTCTCCCAAAAACATAAATGAGGTTTGGGGTTTTCCTTATGCCATCAGGGTCTCCTTCCCTTTCTCGAATCCATCGAACCTCCTCCTGTCACTTTCCGTGACGTCCGTTATTTCGTTATCTGGTGAAATCCTTTTGTCTGCTTTACCTCAGATATGCATTTGAATAGCAGGGACCCCACTCTATTCATAAACTACATTCCTTCACCTACTCTGTAGAACTCACTAGCTCGGATTAAATTTCAGATAAGAAAAGAGTGTTACTTTAAAATTCTCAGTTCACAGGCAATATACAAGCAAGAAAATAATATATATAACCATAGTTCTAATAGTATATGTTCCTCAGAACCTGACACGTTCTATGTAGGAATTTAACGGATCCCCGAACATTCGGGTGTCTTCATCGGGAGTTGTGCGCGAGTGGATCATTTTATGCCTCGAGCTGTGATACGGGCACTGGAAGATATCGCAGAATTCCTGCAGTGGAAAAAGCAATATTTTGCACAATAGAGGAATGTCCTTCGAAAAGCTCGAGAACTGTTGAACGTGCGTTGGGTGTGAACCATTGCCTTGCGCAGCCACATACATGAAATGCATGTCGACAAGCTCCGCATTGGCGTAACGATGCATGTTGCCCGAAATCCGTGCGGGGTATGGCGATTCAAGTCAGCTTAGCGCTTTCATCCGTCGAACTCAGCAGCGCCCTCTACTGCCTCAACGTTGCATTTCCGCGCCCACATTCTTATACGAAATCTGCTTACTAAGGTCTCCTCTACCTGTTTTTACATTTCTGACATAAAAATTTGAAACACGCTGTATATTTTAATTTTTGCGTGTGAAAAAAAAAAAATTAATAATATGTCGTGTGCGCAGGGAGTACCTTAATTGCAGAAATAGGATACGAAAATGCTGAAAATTTCATACAATTTAGAAAGTATTTTTTTTTCTTACTTTTGTATTCAAATATATAAAATTTGATGCACAGTTCTTTTTGTATATACATGGTGTTTCAAAAGGTCATGACCAAACGGCACGTATGGTGTGTCAGGTCGTCCAATTACATAGGAACTGGTGGTCGGAAACGCGATCGTGACTGTGAAATTGCATCGTGACCGTGACGCAAAGAGAAAATAACAAACGGTGTAAAAAGACCCTTATTTTACAAAAAACTTAATCGAAGTATAAAATACAAATAAAAAATTTTACAACTCATAACATGTGCTCAAAATGTGCCGCATTAGCTGTGATGCATGCTTCACATCGGCAACGCAAACACGTTCCAATTAGGCAGGAATCTCCCGGACACGTGCCGCCGCTTCAGCGATCCGTGCCATGAGGTCCATGGCCGATGGAACGGGTGTCTTCTATACCAGAGACTTAAGGGTGTATTCGAGAAAATATTTTTCCACCCTCAACAGCTCGAAATTTTCTGAGACATTTTCAGACTCATTTTTAAAAGTAAAAACATGAAACTTGCTGAGGTGAATTTTGAAGAGATGTATAAGAGGCCGTGTGATTTCATTTTTCGCTCAATTAATTAGAATTTGAGTTTTAAACAATTATTTTCTCAGTATGACCATTTTTTTCATTCCCAGATCACCAACTTCGGAAAATTCGGTTCAAAACGCCAACTTTGATAACATTTTTTGCAATATTTCCTCCATTTATCAAAAAATCGACAAGCACGGCATATTGTGTAGTTTCTAAATAAAAGAATTTTCCAGTTGGATGCGTTTGAGAGCAAAAATGAATTTTAAAATAAATCTGAAAATAAGCAGTTTGGATTGGAATACACCCTTAAGATATTCCCATAGGTAGAAATCCAAGGGGTGTACGTCCGGGGATCGCTTTGGCCACGGTACATGGCCCAATCTGAACGCTTTCGCGATTCCATGCGGCGCCGATGTGAAGCATGCACTTATCACGATTAATGTGGCACATTTTGAACACTTGTTATGAGTTGTAACATTTTTCATTTGCATTTTGTATTTCGATTAAGTTTTTTGTAAAATAAAGGTCTTTTTACGCCCTTTGTTATCTTTTCTTTGCGTCACGACCATGATGCAATTGCACCGTCACGATCACGTCTCCCCCCCCCCCCCCAGTTCCTATGTGATTCTTGCTCCTCTGTGACCTGACACACTCACACGTGCCGTTTGGACATAACTTTTTGAACCCCCCTGTATAAACCAAGCTTGAATAAAAAATATTGGTGATTTAATTGACATGGAATGCGCTTGGAATATTTCGTAAAGTTCTTCGTATCACTGAGAATATTTTCTCGTCAACAAACAATATCTTAATGTTATTTATGTTTCTCAAAACATAAATACAAAATGTATAAACCATTAATTTCATGAAATTACTCGGTAAATTTATTGAAGCTATGGTTTATTATAATTTAGTCGATTAGAAGGTATATTTCAGTGTTTGGGCTTGTACTAAATCTTAAATTTTTTTCCCAGTTTAAACATTTCGTTGGTATTCATTATTTCAAAATGCTCCCCTGGTTTTGTTATTATGTAATTATAAAATGTTTACATATTATTAAATTTACAAAATTATGTAAATATTTGTTGTTAATATTTAAAAAATTCTCATTCATGTCAAAATTCCTATACTATTCTTTTCTTTATTTAAGACAAACATTTCATGATTACATGAAGGAAAAATTCTTCTTTGAAAACTTCCGGTATGAAATCAAAATTTGTGAATTAAAAAGCCCTCAAAACTGGCAAGTCTTTCAAACACAGGAAATACGGGAAAAGAAATAGAAATGAAGTTTTATTTTTAATTCAAAAATTTCGATTTCATACCGAAAATTTTCAAAGAAAAATTTTTTCTTTATGTAATCATGAAATGTCTGTCTTAAACAAAGAAAAGAATAGTATAGGAATTTCCTGGTATGAATGAGAAATTTTGAAATTTAAAAAAGGGCCAAATTGGGCCCCTGGTGTTAGTACCTCAACGCATCACTTGCACCCATACATTCCTATACAATAGATGATGGTGACAGTGTCCTGTACCATGAATTTAGAATCACTCTGTATCATAAAATCATAAAACTGTGCATGTTTTTTAACCATTCGGAAAAATGGTTATTGTCCTCGGTCAGGGTAGGAAATCAAACACATATCTGAAGCGTTTTATCAGTTGATTCCCGCATTTTATTTCTTTTCTGATTGGTCCATACAGTAATCTGTATTTTCCCTTTACTTTCAACAGAGATGGATACTTCTGTTGCCCCTATGACAAAAAAGTAATAAAAACTACAAAAAAAATTAATAACTCAGAAACAAATTGAGATACAGCTTTCAAACAAATTGCAATTAAAAATGCATTTTTTTCTCTATACGACGATATAAAAAGTAATATTGTGAGATGTTTAGAAGTTTGAAAAGGAAATTTCATTTAAAATTTGTTCATGATTGTTCCAGGAATATTAATGTTTAATCCTTGGCGTACGTAATGTATGACCAGCTCCGTAGAAATTTAAAAATTTGCAGTACCGAAAATTGTAAAACTGAAATTTCTTTTAAAATTTATTCATGATGAGTCTAGGAATATGAATGTTTAATCCATGGCGTACGTAATGTATGACCAGCTCCGTGGGATTTTTATGTCTTAAATTTTAGACTTTGAAAAAATCATTTTCCAAATGGTCGTTGTAATTTGTTAAATTGCATTTTTTTATTCTTTCGTTGTTTTTTTTTTCTTTAACTAAATGAAGTTTGAAAAGTTAAAGGTAGTAGTTAATTACAGAAATAGGATGCGAAAATGCTGAAAATTTCATAAAATTTCGAAATTGTTTTTGCTTTCCTTTATATTCAAATATATAAAATTCGATGCACAGTCTCATTTCTATGTGTAAACCAAACTAGTATAAAAAATATTGGGGATTTTAATTGATATGGAATGTGCATGGGAATGGGGCATTTAAAAAAGTTCTTCGTAACAATTAAAATATTCATTTTTTTTTTTTAATTTCTTGTGTAATAAACATATGCCATAATGCATATACAGTGCCCTTGATTAGTATTGAAAGTGAAATTTAAAAAAAAAAGTAATAAAAAAAAAGAGTTTGAAGGTCCCTCGTCCCCTTTAGGTCGGAAAATGAGAGAAAATATGGGAATTTAGGCTAATGTCAGATGCACGTCTTTTTGCACGCTTTTTTCCTTACGTATTATCCCTACACAATGCTAGAGGCATTGTGTAGGGATAATACGTAAGGAAAAAAGCGTGCAAAAAGACGACCGTCTAACATTAGCAGGGGCGTCGCCATGGGGGGGGGGTATGGGGGGAGCCCCCCCCCCCCCCCCAAAATATGTGAAGTTGGGAAATTTGGGCTTAGAGTTGGGAAATTCTAGATTTTTGAGACATTTTCTTTTTTAAAAGTAATAGTAAACAAATTACGAAATTTTTATTGTTTTGGTGATTATTTTAAGTACTGCAACAGTAAACAAGTTAAATTATCAAAAGAAATACAAAAAGAAACCAGCCACACTTAATCTATCATTGTATTTTTCAGTTCTACAAAAATATTGTACATCTACCAGACCTAAATTTCTCTACTCCTGTCCATCAATAACTGACTAACCAGTTCCTTTATTTCCTCCAAAACTTTGTTCCTTTCTCAAAAATTTCACCTTACCTCCCCTTCTCCTCCCAAAAGAGAATCCAGCTATTTTAATCCAAAGGGATTGCAGCTTCTTTTGAAAATTTGAAATCACTTGTAGCACAACAGAAAGGAATGTAGTAACCTACTTGAAACACAGCCATGGGCAAGAAGATGTGATGAGTTTTCACAACTTTTTTGACTAATTTTGCGATTTTTGGACAATATTTTACTCATTCTGGTGATTTTTTTGCCGCAAAAATTAGTCAACCCTTCGCTGTCAAGTAAAAAGCGTTATATGAGCAAATGCGGATATAAGAAGTCGTTAGTTTAGATAAATTTGTCACATTTTACTTTTATTTGTGTGTGGAAATATATATCAGTCCTGTTCGTTTATATTCATGTGTGTTTATAAAATTTTAAACCAAAAGTCCAGTGTTCTGTGTTTAAAGATGTTCTAAAAAGTTACTATAAATCTCAGCACGAAGAATCCCTTCATAATAGGAAAAGAGTTTTCATGCAAGATTTTGGAGCATCTAAAAATCCATTCGAGGATGAAAAAGGTAAAAAATGGACGATTTTAATTTGAACAGAAATATGACCATGAAAGCAGTCCATCAACTGAAGAAAAAATCGACATGCACTGTAACACTAACACGTTGCACTTGAATAAAATTTTGAAGAAATAAAGATTTTCTTACAGACAAGCTCACAAACAATTAGGATGTGACTGGAGAAGCTGAGTTCCGAAAGCACCGTAAGAAAACAGTTTCACCAAAGGCAATAGATAAAAATAATAGCACAGCAATGGACATTGATACACATAAGTTTTACAGTAAAAAATTATAAGAAATACAAGAAAATTTCGGGAATTTAGTAATGGGCTTAAATGACAATGTTCCCTATATCAAGAGAATATTGCAGCAATGCATTCCATATTCAAATTACAATTGTGCAAGGGAAAAGTTAATAATGTTTCCACTTGGATATGAGAAACCGGATGTACATGACTTGCACAGTCAAATAGAAATAAACCAAATCCTAATTCACTTAACAAACCTTTTACTCATGCCATGAAATTCAAAGACTATTTGGGTCACGCCGTCAAACTATATACTCGTACCTTAACATTCACAGCAGCTTATCTTTATGGCGTTGCATCTAATGAAAGAATCTTTAGTCAAATAAAAATTTAAAAAATATATATTGCAAGCTACAATGAGGGATGACAGACTTGACAGCCTAATGCTTTTAAAATATGAAAGTGAAATAGGGAATTTTATTAAACTAAGCGATTTATTAACAGGTGGGCTTCTTTGAAGACCACAAGAATTAATATTAAGTAAAAACTAGTCGGATGTGCCAATCCCAAAATTTTCTTCTACTCCATACATGTTAATGCCTCAAAATTTGCAATCACAGTGCCAAAATTAAATGACAATTCTTTGCCTATAATAACGAACTCTAAAAGTATAGATTTGTTGAATTGTGTGCATTTAAAAAGGAGATATAAGTATAGCATTTTTCAAACAAATCATTGAATTTTGGCACCCAGCCTCTTAGATGTCTGCAACCAAAATTCCTTACTCAAAGTGCACAAAAGCGATAGCTTTGGACAGTATAGACCCAAGCCTAATAAGGATCTATTTATGTGAAAGTGCTACTTATGTGGAATATGAAGTTTGACTAAATTCCGTGCATTAGTTTTTGAGATACAGCTATCGCAAAATCGTGAAAAATGCTGCATAGCAGCGCCACCTGCTATATGATATACATAAAAAGCTAATCTGCATCAAATTATGTCAAGGTTTAACAGAATATGACGTTTGATCAAATTCCATGCAATAGTTTTTGAGATATAATTATCGCCAAAATCATGTAAATCGTGAAAAATGCCGCATAGCAGTGCCACCTGTTGGACGATTTACACCAAAAACAAATCAGCACCAATTTTTATCAAGGTACAGTCAGAACTGTTTCCGATTGCCTCGTCCAGTTGTATGTAATGCAGTTAAGTTCCGATAACACGAACTACTTTTAATACGAAGAAAAAGAGTTTCCCCTTGAGTGTTCGCGTTAACGAGGTTCGAATGTATAAGTGAATCTCTAAAGTTTTATTAAATTTCGTGCATTAATTCTTGTGTTAGAGTGCCCACAAAATTTGTAACACATATAGACAGATAGATATTTTCTAAAAACAGTCGAATCGTGTTCAGGACTTACTAAAACGTATAAATCAGTCTAAAACCAGAAGTCGACTTTTTTCACGTATCCAATACTTTCTTCTTGTAAAGATAGAAGAAAGTAAAAAGCGTATTTATTTTTTTAGTAAACAAACCCATAATTAGAATTTTTGTTTTCAGTTTCAGAATTTTTTATGCAAAAGTATCATTATAATTATTACACACATTGTGCATATCATTTTAGTCGAAAATTGGAGCAATTTGTTTCAAGTTGGGAAATTTTCGAATTCTCCCCCCCGAAAAAATATCTGTGGCTACGCCCCTGAACATTAGCCTTATGCAGATAAACAAAAGTCTTTTAAAAATGAAATTTTTGAGTAAAAATTTACGGTAAAAAAGAATGATCTGCAATAATATTTTATGAGTTTAACTGGATTTGTTGGAACAAAATAAAATTTATAACCATATATTATTAAGCATAAAAAGTTTTGAAATAAATGATGTAAGTAATTTTTTTTTAATTTAAATTTGTTTAATTAGATAATTGTTCATGAAAGCTTTACGGATAAATTTCAATGGAGCCTTATATTTATGAAAGTCTGAATTACATAAGTTAACAATATTTGGTTAATAATGTAATTCATTTCCTTTTAAGGATAAAAAGACGGAAATTGTACGTCAAACGTGGCAAATGAGATGCGTTCGTACTATAACATTTTTTTATTATAAATACTCAGATCTTGGTGCAATAGCTGTTGCACTCTTATGCAAAGATGCATGAATACAAAATTTATTACGATTCTATATACAGTCGAACATCATCATTAAGATGAAGTCTAAGGAGAGCAAAAATGTTTTCGTATTAACCGATAAAACATCAAAAGGCATTTAGGATGATTTTAAAAATAAATCTCTAAAACAAAGAGATCAAAGAATGTAAATGATACCTGTAGGAAAATATTTTATAGTCATTGTATGTTAATCAGTATTTTTGCGCAAAAAGGTGCATTTCTAATATCACCATACAAACACAAAACCTATACTCACACAGATACATACATGAAGATAGTAGTACTGTATGTACTGTAATATTCTTATTAAAAAATAAATGAGTAAGGAGAAATAAAATGTAAAAAATATATTTACCTCTTTAAATTAAAATAAAAAAAAATCTTTTATTGACTTTTGTTTCAATTTTTGCATCCTACATTTGTTTATAAAGGTATCCACCTTTTTCTAAATTGTCCAAAGCACAATTGGCATTTTCTTGTTGAAACAGAAACGACTGAACAGTTTTTAAAGCCTTTGTCGCTTCACGGAAGGGATTTCGACCTCTGCATCAGCCCCCATTTTATTCAGCACTTCCCCTTCATTCTCCTTTTCAGTTAAATCCGCCGGAATAACTCATTTATCATGAGTTGTGAAGTCATAACAATTTCATCCATTCGAACGTAATCTGCAAACAACAGGGGAGATATTATACCTTTTTTCAGCTTCTTCTATCACACCGTCCATTTCTGTTTCATTCATTTGTGGAACATCTTCCTCTGAAAACCACCATGCTTGAACCTGTTTTTCATAACAGGAGTTCCATCCACTTCTTAGGAAACACATAGCTTCTAACAGATCGATAGAAAATGGTGTCTTGTTTGTCAAAGCACTCGATGAGTTTTCTGATTACTTCTTTCTTGTAGTGAGTTTTAAACACTGAATAATACCTTGGTCGCATGGCTGAAGCTTTGTTCCAGTATTTGGAGGGAGGGAAACGTATTTTATTGAATTTAGCCCTTTTACATCTTTGTGGGCTGTACAATTGCCTAACAATATGCATATCTTTCTCTTTTGATTGGTAAGTCTGGAGTCTAATTCTAATAAACATTTTGCAAAAAATTCCTTATTTATTCAAGCATTTTTAGTGAATGTGTACTGAACAGGCAGTGTCTTTACACGGTTAAAGCAACGTGGTTTAGCGAATTTTCCGATAACATAGATAGGTAATTTTTCACTACCATCCATATTGCAGACTACTGGTACTGTGACTCTTTCTTTATTGCACTTTCCTCCGGAACACTTTTTTGCTTTAAAAGTTAAACTAGATGAAGGTTTGTGTCGCGGACAGCTTCCTCTGTATCCCTTTCCAGCGACAATGGCACCTGAATTTAACTAAAAACTTTTACGTCTAAGTGAACTGAAGAGAAATGAAAACTTTTAGAATAAAGTTTTTTTTTTTTTTTTTTTTTTTTTTTTTGTGAACGGAGTTGCGCCTCCGATATGTTTCGATTGAAGTTAAAACACTTAAATGTTAAGTAATATAATCCTGTACATATTTGTAATATATTTGTATATAATTATTGAAGATTAACCGAGTGATGTCTCAACTCTGACTCAACTAAAAGTTGAGTCAGTTATTAAATAAAATTAAGTCCTATCAAATCCGGCAGAACAAACATCTGAAGCAAGCGAGAACTTACCTCTGACAGAAATGGTAAGTAGAAGATTTATGACATTCTTTTTTGTCTAAAAATGAAAGCTTGTTATCATATTTTTATGGCGCCCGGGAACAGCGACGCCGTTTTTGATTTGATCTTAATTGAATGAAAAATTATTTATAGACGAAAGTTTTGAATATTTAGTTCTATTGAAAAGAATATTGTTGATGGTTTGTTTTGACCTTGAATATAATGAAGAATTGAGTATAAAAATAAATAAAAGTCTTGAATGCTTAATTCTGTTGAAGATAATATTATTAATATTATTGATTGATAACGTATTTTGAGAACATTTTTATTTTGAAAGTTATTGAATATATTTTGAAAGTTATATTATTGTTCTTATATTCATTTATAAAATTAATTATATTTAAAATTACGGATTAAATATGTCTGATATTGAAAAACTAAAGAAGAAACGTGCTGTTTCTAGAACGGCGACTACGAAATTAATTAATACTTGTGAGCAGTATCTTGCAGAATCAGTACAGGAAGTTCCTGTTCTTACGGAACATATTGATCAGTTAAACTCAAAGTATAATAATTTAACAACTTTAGATGAGCAGATCCAAAATTTAATGGATGATGACGGCGAATTAGAAACTGAATTTGAAACTGCCGAAGGTTATTCTGAAAAAATAATTTCTATGAAATCGAAACTAACGTATGCTTTAAAAATAAAAGTTGAACCTGAACGTTCTATTAAAAAAACAAATTCGGTTAATGAAAGTATTTCAACAGAGAATTTGACTTCTTGCTCTCATTCTAAAATTAAATTACCGAAATTGAGTATTAATAAATTTAATGGAGATCCTGCTTATTGGTTATCTTTTTGGAACCAATATGATAATGCGATACATCAAAATGATAGCTTAACTGACATTGATAAATTTAATTATTTGCATTCCTTCCTTATTGGAGCTGCTTCTAGTGCAATTAGTGGGTTTTCGCTATCGAGTGAAAATTATATAGCAGCAATTGAACTACTCAAAAAGCTTTTTGGTCGTAAAGACCTGATTATAAATGCTCATATGGGAAAATTATTGAATTTAGAAACAGTTAAAAATGTAAATAATACTTTTGCATTGCGAAAGCTGTATGATAACATTGAGACTCAAATAAGAAGTTTAAATTCACTTGAAGTAACTTCCGGAACATATGGTACGTTACTAACGCCAATTTTGCTTAAATTAATTCCCAATGAGTTAAATTTAGAATTTCAACGTAAACGGAAAACTCGGGATAATCTTTTTGAAGTCAACGAACTGCTTGAATTTCTACGGGCAGAAATAGAATGCAGAGAAACTGCGATTCAAATACAAGGTAGGGTTATCGTTCAAAATCCACCGAAGTGCAGAGGGAGAGAAAAATAAATAAGTTTACAGTTCCTACTGCTGCTTCATTGAAGGTTTCGATAAATCATTGTATTTTTTGTGGTGATTCCGCTGAATCAGTTAAGCACAATTCTGCAGCTTGTTCTAAGACCGTAGCAGAAAAACGAGCATGTTCGAGAAAAAACGGAATGTGTTATCTCTGTATGATAAAAGGAAATCATTTAGCAAAAGATTGCTTTTCAAAAATAAGATGTGAGTATTGCAGTGGAAAACATAATTCTTTAATTTGTGAAAAGAGTAATAAAGTAGATGAGAAAATTTCATTCTTAAACTTCTAAACATCCCACATTATTACTTTTTACACCGTCGTATAGAGAAAAAAAATGTACTTTTAAATGCAATTTGTTTGAAAGCTGTATCTCAATTTGTTTCTGAGTTATTAATTTTTTTTGTAGTTTTTATTATTTTTTGTCATAGTGGTAACAGAAGGTATCCATCTCTGTTGAAAGTAAAGGGAAATACAGATTACTGTATAGACCAATCAGAAAACGAATAAAATGATGATTAAACCAATAAAAACCTTCAGATATGCTTTTGATTTCCTATCCTGACGAGGACAATAACCATTTTTTTCAAATGGTTAAAAAATTTACACTAAAAAATTTTGCACTTATGTGATAAAATGTGAGCGTAGTAAATATTAGAATATGCATAATATTTGTAATAGTATAATATGCATAATTATATGGTTCGTTTAAATTTATATAAAATAAGCTTTTAAATTGTCAATTATATACTATATTTAGTATTCGTATGAACTACTAAAAAATATATTTATTTCTTTACAGAGACTAATAATATTATAAGTATTAGTAATAATAAACTAAGACTAAACGTATTTGAGGCTTAAAAACAAATCGTTTCATAATCATCTTGAAAAGGACTTTACATAAATAACTGCCCCCTAAATGGCTAATAGAAATATATACCCATTCGTGCCTAGCGCTATATATTGTGTATGTTACAAATATGCATAAAAAATAGACTTTGACATATAATTTCACAATTTAAAAAAGTACGTATTTCAAAGAAGTTTACAAGCTAAGAATATGACTTATTTATTTGAATCCTTGATACAAAAAACACGAATAATCTTACTTTTTATATTTCGGGATCTTGAAAAATGAAAAATCTATAAACTCCGAAAAAAACCTTCATTTAAGCAAATAAATATCCATCTTATGCTGTCATCTCTCGATAACAGATAAAGACATTTATACAATTTTCATACAATTTTCTTGTTATAAAAAAGTAGAAAATTATACAAATTTATTAAAATTCGAAGCATCCCAAAAATGGGTCGCTAGGCATAAATGGATTAAGTTAATTTTAGCTTTGTAATAATTAGAACAATTAATAGTAGTAATTAATTATATGTGTATATTTAAGATTTTTTTTAAATTTACGGATATTACGATTAGTTAATAATACTAAGACGTTTGTAATTACATTGCTTCTCGTGAATATGTTTATTAAATGAAGGTATTTAAGTATGTATTTAAAAGAGAAGTGAAAAAAAATTACATTTTTGTGTTAAATTTGTGTGGTTTATTTACAAAGTTCCGTACGTTTTTATGTTCCAGAGTTTAAACTAAAAAGTTTGATAAAGGTACAAAAACTAAAATTAAGAAAAAAGGGGTCACTCATTCTGAGGATGTGCTAAAATCATCGTGTAAAAACGATGTTGGTCGTAAAAACTGTAGCAAGAAACTAGCTATCAATGATCAAGGTCAACAGAGACTCAGTTACTTAATAACTCAAAACAGGATGCCGTCTTTGCTACAGATCACTACATATTTTAATGCAGACACCTATACAAGCTTTTTCACAAAGGATATATTTGCCAAAGTTTGGAGAAAGTTGGATAGAAGGCGATGAAAGCATAGCTTTTGCGTTCTTTCTAGAAAGCACACTGAGTTTTGAGACTAATAGTGTGGTTTGAAATTGGTTTTCGACATTAGACTCTTGATAATTGAAAACGTATTATCTGATAAGATAAGTCAAGATTTCAACTTTGTCATTCTGATGGAATAGTGGGAGTGGATGTGAATCCCACAAAGCAATGTATCCATCGTGGCAGGCGGGAATTCTACAGGTATATTGTAATAGTGTATGAGCAATCCTAGGTGATCTCATGGAACTGAAACTCTGAAGTAGTTTAGGGTATGTTAGCATAGAGGCATCCACTTACTAGAATCCTTTTCCCAAATGTGGATGCCATTTTTCAACAAGTTAATGAACCTCTGCAGAACTCATTTTTGGCAAATAGCATTTAAGTAAGTCTGAAGCACTGAAGTTGATCTAAAGTTGTAAGCTTGAAGTTGATCTGAAGCACTTACTTCAGAACGCCAGATAACCAACCATTTTCAGAATATGTGGGATGTATTACAACTGAATTTTAGTTTTTACTCCATGACCATGTTCTATGTACGCTTTGTACCAGGCATTTGTGGACTGTTGATAGAAATTAGCTCCCGTATCACTTCCAAGACCTCGTCTAAGTTGTAATATAAGACGTGCAGCTGTTGCTTTTAAAGCAAAGGTGGATCTACACGTTACGAGCTGGGAATGTCTAATGGATTGTACTTTTAGTTAATTTTATCTGCAGTAGAGCGCCGATTATCCGAACAAGTCGGTACCGACCCTAGTTCGGAAAAGCAAAAGTTCGGATAAATGGACAAACAATTTAAGGGATGTTCCTGATTATACTAAAACGTTTACATTTTATCCAGGTTTAGGACTGGCAGCACCAGTTAGTGCTAGCGTGTTTAAAAACTGGTTTTTTTTTGCTTTGTTTTTTACTTTTTTATCATTTAAAATTTTCTTTTTCTCTTTTTATCATTTTCTGAACTCTGGAGATTATAATTTAAGCAAAAAAAGCTTTCGATTCTTGCTTGCTTCAAAGAAGACGTTCTTTCCAATGCTGTCATATCTCGAATTCTTCTTACATACGCTAGTTGAATAGGATCAGCGTTCTGCCGTTCGAACCATTTAATAGCTGTTTCCAAACATTCAAAGCTTCGTTATGTGATGTACCTGTGTCATTTTCAGAGCATTCGTTTTCATTTCTTCAGTTTCTTTTACATCTGAAATCTTATCTACAATCTCATCATCATTTAAAAAAAATTGTGATAAATAGGCTGTTCGGATAAGTGGAAGTTCGGTTAAAACAAGTTTTTGAAAGAAATAGTCTGTTCGGATAACTGGAAGTTCGGTTAATTGGAGTTCCGATAATAGGCGCTCTACTGTATATGCTTTGCTACTGTAGTAGACAAATTATAATTTAAAATACTATGGTAATTCCTTTTAAAAATATATTTATGCATTTTCCACTACATTTGGTATATTTTGCTATACTGTTAAATTATTACATGCGAAATCTTACAAACGTTTGTTTTATTTATGAATATGGGCTTTTTTGTCACAATCGAAGAAATTTCTTTTTATACTGTGTTTTAATGCTTAAAATTTATTTGCTAAATGTATGTTTAGGAAATAATGTAATTATTTTATATTTGATTTTATTTTTCATTCGAAAAATTCTCATTTCATTTATCTTGCCTTTTGATATTTACAATTCAAAAAGTAGAATATTTTTTTATGTTGTTATTGATTATACGGCAACACTTTATTTCACTTATAAAAGATAACTAATTCATCGGCAAAGTTCGTCATGTCGACGGGGAAAATTTATGTTTAGTAAATAATATAATTATTTTATTGTCTAAGCGAAGCGAAGGCTAATACTCAGCGAAATATTACTGTCCGGACACATTACAACTACGATGGATATTAACGCCATGTCCTACTAAAAAAAAAGCCTAATAAAAACCTTTCGTCAAGCATAACTCAAAAAATATTTGTCGGATTTCGTTTCTGATTGCACCAGAAGGTACCTATGAGGGCCACCTACTGAATGCACCTACCATGAAAAATAAGTTCCAAACCGTTTAAAAATTATATTAAAAAAACTGATAAAAAAGCACAATTTATCTGCATACGTCATAGAAATTTGGTGTGCGTCACTTTCACCGGTGGATGTTTTCGTAGACAACTGGTTTGAACACATGAAGCAAATAAAAAAAAATATATGCACGCAGTAAAATTGAATAGATCAATTTCAACCACGTGATCACAAACCTTGGAACAACCCGTGGCAACCAGTTTTGGTGGGCAAACAAATAATAATACAGTACTCCGTACCACGGTGACCGTTTTTAGCCTGTTGTATAAAATCTGGCCTGTTGTATGACATACAACAGGCTAAATCCGGCTAAAAACTCAGGCTAAAAGATAGTTGTCAGTCTATCGACTGGAAATTAACAGATTTTTTTAATACTCGTATAACGAAATTTAGAAACGATTGTGGATGATTAAAACAAAAGACATGAGTGTTTATTGCTCCGGGAGATTATCTTTTTCTGGATGTCTGTCTGTCTATCATACAGCATGCAATTTTCTTGTAAAGGATGATATTATTATGCAGTAAAACCTCCATAACGGACACACCCGATTAGTGGACACCTCTATTTAGCGGACATTTTTTCGATTACAACACTTAAATAACTGTACATGTTTTACTCTCAGTAGCGGACACCTCCAAATAGAGGACAAATTCTGCCCTCCTGAGGTGTTCGCTTTTCAGAGGTTTTACTGGTAAAACCTCCATAACGGACAAACCCGATTAGCGGATACCTCTATTTAGCGGACATTTTTTTTTCGATTACCAACACTTAAATAACTGTACATGTTTTACTCTCAGTAGCGGACACCTCCAAATAGAGGACAAATTCTGCATTCTCGAGGTGTCCGCTATTCAGAGGTTTTACTGTATATATTATTGATAATTATTTTACAGGGCCGCACAAAAGAATAAGAATATATGAAAATAATATAAACTAAATTCGGGATTGGTAGATCGCTGATGATAATGTAATTTTAGGATGTTGTTACAGTCATCCGCAACATGTTTTTAGAGTTTCGTTCATCTAACGAAACCCTAACTGTCTCACACCTTTGTCTGTCTGTCTGTCCGTCTGTCACAGAGCCAGTTCTCAGAAACTGTATATGTCGGAGACTTGAAAATTTGCATACTTATAGCTGAACACCTTCACATCAAACGACAAATAATAAAATTTTGAAAAAGGCCTAATATTTAACCCTCTGGGCTCTAACTTGTGTATTTTAAACAATTTTTCTAACTCAGCACCTAATTAAGTTGGAGAAATGAAATTTTGCATACTTATAGCTGAACACCTCACATCGAACGACAACTAATAAAATTTTGAAAAAGTCTAATATCTAACCCTCTGGGATCTAACTTGTGTATTTTAAGCAATTTTTCTAACTCAGCCCCTAATTAAGTTGGAGAAATGAAATTTTGCATACTTATAGCTGAATACCTCACATCAAACGACAACTAATAAAATTTTGAAAAACTCTATTATTTAACCCCCTGGGCTCTAACTTGTGTATTTTAAGCAATTTTTCTAACTCAACCCCTAATTAAGTTGGAGACATGAAAGTTTGGATACTTATAGCTGAACACTTGCGATAACACGATAAATCATAAAATGTTGAAAAACTCATACTTAACCCTCCGGTCTCTAACTTCTGTATTTTAAGAAATTTTTCTAACTCAGCCCCTAATTAAGTTGGAGACATGAAATTTTGCATACTTATAGTTGAACACCTCACATCAAACGACAAATAATAAAATTTAAAAAAGACTAATATTTAACCCTTTGGGCTCTAACATGTGTATTTTAAGCAATTTTTCTAACTCAGCCCCTATTTAAGTTGGAGACACGAAATTTTGCATGCTTATAGCTGAACACCTCACATCAAACGACAAATAATAAAATTTTGAAAAAGGTCTAATATTTAACCCTCTGGGCTCTAACTTGTGTATCTTAAACAATTTTTCTAACTCAGCCCCTAATTAAGTTGGAGACATGAAATTTTGCATACTTATAGCTGAACACCTCACATCAAACGACAAATAATAAAATTTTGAAAAAGTCTAATATTTAACCTCTAATGTTTTCTATCGCGCAATTTTTAAATTTAAACTGCTTTGCAATATTATTTTTTGTTCATTTTGCGTAATAAGTGTAATGTGACGTAATTTCTTCTATTTAAGACTTCTAACGCATGTTAATGAATTTATTTTACAATATCCTTTCTCTTTTAAAATTCACATGTAAATATAGTTTTTATGGCGTAATTTCCAATAAGTGCCTGCTTTTTATACCTAATTATTTAATTCTAATTTGAAGGTTTTTTTCTGTTTATAATAGTAACGTGTAAATATTTTTTTTTATTTGAAGCAAACATTATTGTTTGCGCTGTTTATACAGTTGGCAACAGTTTAAATTAATACCATTTTCTAAAATATGTAAAAAATATCTGTCGAAATGCTGAATATTTGAATTTAAAATAGAAATAAAACCTCAAATAATGAGTCAAATTAAAAAAAAATTAATGGAATCTGCACACTGGGATCTTCTATTGAATAAAATGATCTAAAAATGATTAAATTCCTATGTATAGTTTTTGCTTCTATAAAACTTTTTTAATGGAAAGATTTTGTCCACCTTTAGCATTAAATATCTCTTAAAATAATTCTTCAATTTGAAAACTGTATTCATCAGCGTGTTGATCAAACATTTCTCTATAATACCACCGATTTTCATATTTTTGTATACAATAGTTTTCTTAATATTAACGAAGAAAGACCCCCGATCACAAAAATTCAAAACCGGCGGCGGCGGTGACAGCGTTAGTTACATTTTTAGAATAGAGAGATATATAAAAATGAAAACTTGTCTATCTGTTTGTTTGTAATTCTATAAAAATCCACAATTTGGAAGACAAAATTGTGAAAAGATACGTACATGTGTATTAAAACATGGCCGAGGCAACTAAAGTAATCCGGATTCGAAATAATTTATAGTTAATTTTTAATTAATGAAAAACGACCAATTTAACAGCTATTTCTTATCAAATTTAAACATTTTTCGTTATAGCAGTTGCCAACAATTAAAATACACATTAAAATTATTACTACAACAATTAATTTTCTACTGCAAGATTTCCACGTGAAAAATGAAAATGAAATAAATAGTTTGCCGAATTTTAAAAAAAGTGAATATTACATCATAACATTTCTATTGCAAGATATTCACGTGAAAAATGAAAATGAAATAAATAGTTTGACAAATTTAAATGAAAGTGAATATAACTTCATAACTTTTCTATTTCAAGGTTTCCACGTGAAAGAGGAAAATATTACGTCATATTGTAAATATAAGGGACGTGGTGGATATAGTATAACGTCATATGAGTGTGAAAAATGTATTGAAGCATGATAAAAACCCGATTAGGGAAATATTGGCGTATTTTAATATTATTGCTCCAATTATAAATTGAAATAAGTTCATTTATAACTGTATTTTTTTTGCGTCTGTTATATACATTTATACATTTTTATATAGCGTTTTCATATGATTCATTCATACAATATTTCGACTGCTTTTTTTAATGTTTGTTTTGTGTTGTATATTAAATTTTGAAATTGATTTTTCAGAACAAACATCCTTCAAATTCTGGGCAACCCCGGGCACTTTATTTTGTAGCAGATAAATGGCTTTTGTATCTGTACATGTAATGGTAATATTATAAAGCGTTATAATATTATAAAGTGTATAATATTATTAATGCTTGTACGTTTGTGAGGTATTATCTCTGAAACTACATAGCCAACTTAATAAAATGTTGGTGGACATCTCTGCTCCGAAAAAAAGACTGTATTTTATGTCGGTGCAAGAACCTACATCGCTGCAGGAGCAAAAAAGTTCTAAAATTGCGATTTCTGCGATATTGATTGGGTTAGAAACTTTAAATTTGGTGTGGTAGTTACTTTTAAGATGTAAATACTCCTAATGAACGCTCTCTAAAAGGTTCAATTTGACGGATAAACGTAAATATTTCTAGAAAGATTTTAAACTATGATTTATTTGGAATACTGAAATTTTTGGGAAATGTTGGGGTTAGAAACTAGAACTTTGGCATGGTAGTAATTTATAAGATGTAAATGCACGAATTCTAGAATCAGAACGAATTCTAAAAAATCGAAAGACTATACAAAGCGGAAAAAAAATCTAAAGATGATCTAAGTATTGTACATGGAATTGTTAGGAATATAAACATGAAAATTGACATGGCTGTATTTATCATGACGTAAATTCTCGCAATAGAACAATTTCTAAAAATGTCGCTATATAAAACAGTGCAGAAACAAAAAACATTCGAAAATTTTCTATTTCTGTGTTACTGCTGAGCCCAAAATCTTGAAATTTTGCTTCGGGTTAGTTTTAAAATATACAATTGTCTCTATCAATGGTTTCTAAAAAATTTTAAATTAAAAAAGATGAAATGAACTGAAAGCTATCTCAATTAACATTAATTTGGAATTATTAGTTATAGCAACTTTAAATATTTCATAATGCTGCATTTCCTCCACAAAACGTGCAGTTTAAACGCAACAAAACTGATAGATGCCCACCTAGCATTAAATAAATTGTGTAAATATTAAATAAAGACCTGTATGAAACAGTGAGTAGGTAGCCCGAAAGTACTTGTTAACCCCTTGAGGGGCACCGGTATATATTATATACCACCTACGATTAATGAAGTTTTACACCAGAAAAATTTTATTAAATTTTACTTTTCTAACTTTGGTGGAAAAAATCCGTAAAATTGCTTTTACTTATTTTGAAATAGAATTTTTCAAAGATTCCGGTGGGAATTCAGCATTTCACAAACGTAATTGCTTGCCCCTCAAGGGGTTAAAGTGTTCCTTCTCTAGGCTTTTCTCTCTCTCGCCCAGGCCACTAACAGACGGAAGTGCCGTTTTAAGTGTGATATGAATTTTTTATCTGATTCATTTTTCTAGACATTTTATCATAAGGTCATATTCTCAATTATCATTAGTAGATTTTTTATATAAACTTATTCTGGTGAAATTTCATAATCGGGTTCATATTGGCGTATGTTAGCTTGCATGATTTGCTGAATAAATATGTATGGATTTTTTACTTACTTCAAATCACACTTTGACAGCTCAAAAGTTATGCAGACGATATATTCAGATCTTGTGTCATACTTTATGTTCCAATCATTGCCGAATTCTTTTATTTAACACATGCTAAATACAGCTCAACTTGTGCAGAATATGTTTGAAAACAAAACAATACAGCGTATGTAGTGGCCAACATACACTCATCATTTAAATCCGACGGAGCATATCTAAAACACACTCTAACGAAGCATTGCATGCCACTGTTGATGTATTCGGTACTTTGATCTACATCAGATTTTGAGGAGATAATTCCTTAACTGTTATCGACAACCTCATTGCATCCGTGGAAAACAGATATTGTACAATAATAACTATTCCGGAGGAGTACACACCATATAAAGTATAGTCCATTCTTTTTAAACATCACATATTTGTCATTTAAAGTTACTCAAATTGGTGCGGAGTATCTGATTATGCTCTTGACATCATTTTATACAGTTAAAATTCCGATATAAGATAATTTAGTGTTTCATTTTCTATTTTACTTTTAATATATTGCGTACTTTCTATTTTATATCCATGCATGGCTGTCTTGCATGGTTTGATTTTCCACTTTTTTAAACAGTGTATAAGTATTTATATATAAGATTTTGTAATTCTACGATTCGTTTATTTTCATCATTTCAATTTATCGCAGTATATGGACAATTAAAGATAACATCTCATTTTCTTTGCTTCCACATGTTATTATTAAATCAATGTTCTCAGCAATATCGCTCAGACAAATCCCTCTGAGGGAAGTCCTAGTATTTGATTTCTTTTTTCATTTGAAAAATTCTCATTTCATTTATCTTACTTTTTAATATTTATAATTCAAAAAGTAGCATACTTTTTATATTGTTATTGATTATACGGCAACACTTTATTTCACTTATAAAAGATAATTAATTCATCGGCAAAGTTTGTCAAGTCGACCTGGAAAATTTATGTTTAGTAAATAACATAATTATTTCATTAGCCCCCAGTATGCTATTTCTTTCTCCCAGCTTATTTTGTGTCGTGTCCAAAAATTAACGTTACGTTGCATAAGCCAGCAGGAAAACAAAGCAGATGTATCATTGTAGGATTAAATAATCTATAACAATTTTTTAAACTTCTAAGCTTCGCAAATTTTCGATTTTTATACCGTCGTATTGGGAAGAAAAAAAAAGTACTTTTAAATGCAATTTGTTTGAAAACTGCATCTCAATTTATTTTTGAAATATTAATTTTTTTGTAGTTTTTAGAGCCATTTGTTTAATATTGGCAACAGAAATAGGAAGTTCTGAAGAAAGTAAAGGAAAAATAGTTGTAAAATAGTACAGGCAAAGATCTTTAATCCGCACAAGTTGGGACCAAAGGTTGTGCAGATTATGGAATATTGCGGATTATGGAGTATTATGGATTATATCTCATTTTCTTATTTCCGGACACTATTTTAATTCTATATTCAGTATAACATGAAAAGAAAAATATGAAATATATAATAATTAATTTTTCTGGACACTATTTTAATTTCATATTCAGTGTAACACGAAAAGAAACATGTGAAATATAATAATTAATTTAATATGTTATCTCAAAAAATGCATTTTTTAAATTCTTGTATTAAAACATTTATTCTATTCACTTTTATATTTAAAATTTTGAGATATTTCTTTTAAAAAATCATTTTTGATCAAGAATTTGTAAATTTGTTTAATTGTTTACATTTATTAAGCAATGCGAATTATAGAAAATTGCGGATTAGGGGTGTGAAGATTATAGATCCTTGACTGTAATTATATATTTTTGTTGCCATTTTCTCATAACAACCGAAAGAAAATGCAATTAAAATACGTGCTATTTTTTAAAAATATAAACGAATGATTTCTGTTAAAACATGGAGCTATTATAAAATATATTTAATTTTAAGTATCCATATTAATATTACAAACAAATGAAGGCCTATGAATCATTGGATAGCCGGTTTTTTTTTTTTTCTTTGTCGAGTTTCTTTAATGATGACATCTTTTTTCTGCATTTGTGTATTATTTCCGAGATTGTGATGTCCTATGCACACTTTACTGTAGATGTTTGAGTGGATCGTAACTGTAGAATTCTTAAGCGGATGCGAATCAAGTCATTTTACATACAAATAAAAGCGTGCACTTTAAGTCTTAAAATTGAAATATGTTTTGTGCTATTTATGTATACATATTTTTTATTTTTTATCGCGGGAGACACTAAATTCAGAAAAAGCAGAATTCCTGTTTTCTAGTATTTGATTTTTTTTTTTTTTTTGAAAAATTCTCATTTCATTTATCTTACTTTTTGATATTTATATTTGAAAAAGTACCATATTTTTTATGTTGTAATTGATTATACGGCAACACTTTATTTCACTTATAAAAGATAACTAATTCATCGGCAAAGTTTGTCAAGTCGACCTGGAAAATTTATGTTTAGTAAATAACATAATTATTTTATTAGCCCCCGGTATGTTATTTCTTTCTCCCAGATTATTTTGTGTCGTCTCCAAAAAATAACGTTACGTTGTATCAGCCAGCAGTAAAACAAAGCAGATGTATCATTGAAGGATTAAACACTACTCTATAAACATTACTCCTATAAACATTACTCTATAGCAATTTTTTTAACTTCTAAGCATCGCAAATTTTCGATTTTTATACCATCGTATTGCGAAAAAAAAGTACTTTTAAATGCAATTTGTTTGTAAACTGCATCTCAATTTATTTTTGAAATATAATTTTTTTTGTAATTTTTAGAGCCATTTGCTTAATATTGGCAACAGAAATAGGAAGTTCTGAAGAAAGTAAAGGAAAAATAGTTGTAAAATAGTAATTATATATTTTTGTTGCCATTTCCACATAACAACCGAAAGAAAATGCAATTAAAATACGTGCTATTTTTAAAAAATATAAACGAATGATTTCTGTTAAAACATGAAGCTATTATAAAATATATTTAATTTTAAGTATCCATATTAATGTTACAAACAAATGAAGGCCTATGAATCATTGGATAGCCGTTTTTTTTTTTTTTTTTTTTTTTTTTTTTTTTTTTTTTGTCGAGTTTTTTTTTAATGACGGCATCTTTTTTGCTGCATTTGTGTATTATTTCGCGATTGTGATATCCTATGCATACTTTACTGTAGATGTTTGAGTGGATCGTAAATGTAGAATTCTTAAGCAGATGCGAATCACGTCATTTTACATCAAATAAAAGCGTGTACTTTAAGCCTTAAAATTGAAATATGTTTTGTGCTATTTATATATACATATGTTTTATTTTTCATCGGGGGCGACACTAAATTCTGAAAAAGCAGAATTCCTGTTTTCTAGTATTTGATTTTGTTTTTCATTTGAAAAATTCTCATTTCATTTATCTTACTTTTTGATATTTATATTTCAAAAAATAGAATATTTTTTATGTTGTTATTGATTATGCGGCAACACTTTATTTCACTTATAAAAGATAACTAATTCATCGGCAAAGTTTGTCAAGTCGACCTGGAAAATTTATGTTTAGTAAATAACATAATTATTTTATTAGCCCCCGGTAGGCCATTCCTTTCTCCTAGCTTATTTTGTGTCGTCTCCAAAAAATAACGTTACGTTGTATAAGCCAGAAGTAAAACAAAGCAGATGTATCATTGTAGGATTAAATACTCTATAGCAATTTTTTAAACTTCTAAGCATCGCAAGTTTTCGATTTTTATACCGTCGTATTGGGGGAAAAAATATTTTTAAATGCAATTTGTTTGAAAACTGCATCTCAATTTATTTTTGAAATATTAATTATTTTGTAGTTTTTAGAGCCATTGGCAATAGAAATTGGAAGTTCTGTAGAAAGTAAAGAAAAATGTAAAATAGTAATTATACGTTTTTGTTACCATTTTCTCATAACAACCGAAAGAAAATGTAATTAAAATACGTGCTATTTTAAAAAAATATAAACGAATGATTTCTGTTAAAACATGGAGCTATTATAAAATATATTTAATTTTAAGTATCTATATTAATGTTACAAACAAATGAAGGTCCATAAATCATTAGATAGTCGGGGTTTTTTTGTCGAGTTTCTTTAATGACGGCATCTCTTTTGCTGCATTTGTGCATTTTTTCGCGATTGTGATGTCCTATGCATACTTTACTGTAGATGTTTGAGTGGATCGTAAATGTAGAATTCTTAAGCGGATGCAAATGACGTCATTTTACATAAAATAAAAGCGTGTACTTTAAGTCTTAAAATTTAAATATGTTTTGTGCTATTTATATATACATTTTTCCATCTAAATTCTGAAAAGCAGAATTCCTGTTTTGTAGAATTTGATTTTTTTTTTCATTTGAAAAATTCTCATTTCATTCATCTTACTTTTAGGTAGCTTTCTTTACAAAAAGCTACCTATTGCAGGCGTTCGGAGAAAAGCGATTTCAAAAAAATTTGGTATATTTTCATCGATCATGACCCCCAGACCCCGAAACCACCCTCCGTTCAAAATTGATATATATATATATATCAATATATATATATATATATATATATACAGGGTGCATAGGAAAGTCCCTTTAAGCTGAAAATACTTGCGAACGGAGAGAGCTACAGCTATGTAAGTGAGGTAACGGTATAGTAAAGCGACTATGCCCGACATAATGCAATCGACAGCAGCGCCCCTGGGGGCGAAATTTGGAAGATAGCCATTGCAAATAGAAAACGAAAAGAGATAGTGCAAAATTTCCAATTAGAAAGTTTTAGAGCATCAATTAATTAGTACGAAACGACATTTGGTTTACACGGATACGATAAATTGTTCCCGCATACCCAAAAATGCCTCAAAACGATGTACTCCCTTTTGTGTATACGTTTGAAAGGAATAGACAGAAGTATGAAGGAATAGGCACAATTTATTGTATAAATACGTACTTACGTCAATACATTTTGATAACATCACACAAAAAGCAATAAAGACAAACTGTCTCACAGTGATAAAAAGTTAATGTTCAGTATGTTCGAAAAGTTCGCCATTGCTCTCGATACACGTTTGTATTCGTGAGAGTAAATCTGCATGCACATTTCTCAGCATGGAAGGTGTCACACTATTGCAAGCATCTTCAATGCGACGACGTAGATCCAGCAGACTTGTAGGTGGAGTTGCATAAAACTGATCTTTTATGTAACCCCACAGGAAGAAATCCAATGGAGTGAGGTCCGACGATCGTGGAGGCTATTCAACACTACCACCATACCCGATAATTTGTTGTCCAAAACAATCTTTGAGAAAACTTCGCACTGCAGCTGGCTGGTGTGCAGGGGCACCGTCATGTTGGAACCACAAGTCCCGTAATGCGAAATGGGGAATATCATCTACAAAGTTAGGTATGATATTCTGTAATAGTTGGAGGTACCTCTGTCTGTTTAATGTACCTTCGTAAAACACAGGTCCCAGTAAGCGATCCTTCCAAATACCGCACCATACGTTAATGGACCAGCGCCCTTGGTGTCTGGTTGATAGTCCCCACGAGGGATTTTCCAGCGCCCAGTAGTGGGCATTGTGTGGGTTTGGTACTCCAGTACGTTGCAACTGTGCCTCATCCGACCAAAGAAAGTTGGACAAAAAATCTGAGTTACCTTCAACATTAATCAACGCCCAGTTGCACCTATCAAATCGATGCTCATTATCCCGTGGCGGCAGTGCTTGCTGCAGAGTGGTACGATAGGGATGTGCATGTTGATCACGCAGTATTTGCCGTACTCGGCCCCGTGTTAAGCCACAAGCCATACTGATATCTCTTGTACTGCTGTGTGGATGGATTAGTGCATATGCCAAAATAATCTCTGGCGCAATACGCATACCTGCACTCACTGGTCTGCCAGAACGCGGACGACTCCTAGTGCTTCCTGTCTCTCTGAGACGTCGCACTACATTTGCGATGGTAACTGCACTTGGATGTGGCCCAGCTGGAAAACGAACGGCATACTCCCGTGCAGCATGCGTCGCATTTCGTTGGCATTCGCCGTAAATAAGTACCATCTCGCAATATTCGAAATCAGTGAAGTTCGCCATTCTCATACACTTCCAAAATTCTAACTTCAAACTACAAGAAAAGATTATTTTTAATACACTAAGAAATCAGGGTTCGTACGGGTATCGTTATTTTCAAGGCAAAATATCAGTATTTTCTTATAAAAAATAAATCAAGTTCAAACGCGCGAAATTTAGCCTTATTTCAGGAGAGATTACCTATAACAAAATACTGGTATTGAAGAATTTTCTGGTTTGGCAATTCCAGGACCCGCACGAACCTTGGAAATGTACCTTTTGTAGTATCTCATTCATTTAGGATAATTCAGAATTCCAGTCACTTTGTCACTCTCAAAAAAGAACACGTATTTTCAACTCGTCGATAGGCAACGATTAAGATTGTCACAACACAGAAAATAAAAGTTTTAGAATAAAAGCGCTTGAGAATTCGGATTAAAATTATCGTTTTCCATCAATAATCTTATGCTATGGGATTAGGCTATTTGTATTAAGAGAGTGCCAACACCTTTTAACACATTAAAGCCGGTTAGCAAGAAAACTTGCCATGTAAGTTGAACAAAACATTTAAATTTGAATACCAGTATTTTAGTTTGGAAATTTTCAGATTATCTAATCTCAAATTTTGAGCGATTTAATGTAACGAAATTGCAATGTGGAAAAAACTGGTGTCGAATAATTAAAAGAAGTGTAAAAGAAGCTCTTCTTTAATGGGTTAAACTAAAATTTTAAATGCATTGGAAATTAAAATATTACAGACGTTACTGTACCATACAACGTCACAATCTGCGACTGCGCACTGCTAAATTCCGAAATGTGAATATGCAGTGTAGAATCGTCGCGTATCGATTTCGGACATTTTTGGGTTTACCGGCGACAATTTATCTTATCCGTGTAAACCAAATGTCGTTTCGTACTAATTAATTGATGCTCTAAAACTTTCTAATTGGTAATTTTGCTCTATCTCTTTTCATTTTCGATTTGCAATGGCTATCTTCCAAATTTCGCCACCAGGGGCGCTGCTGTCGATTGCATTATGTCGGGCATAGTCGCTTTACTATACCGTTACCTCACTTACATAGCTGTAGCTCTCTCCGTTCGCAGGTATTTTCAGGTTAAAGGGAGTTTCCTATGCACCCTGTATATATATATATATATATGACCTATGTCACACTGTAACTCTCGTATTTATGAACCGATTTGGATGTAATTCGGTGTGTACATAGTACATAACAATGTCTAGACCGAGTTCGTTGGCCAGCTTCATCCGCCATTTTGTTTCAAAATGGCGGCCATTTAAAATTTTAAGAAAAATTTAAATTTGAAATGTGGTACCAAAAAATTGAAAATTGAAAAAATATTTTTTTCTTATGTGTTTGAACTCGATAAAAAGATTCGGGAGCAGTTTTTGTTTCGTCTATATCTTAAAAAATGGCTGAGTTATAGCATTTTGAATTTCTAGTGTGGCTGACATTTTGAAACGCCCTGATTTTTGCCACTGATAACAGACATATTTATGAACCGATTTGGTCATACCTTGGTGTGTACATAGCACATACAAATAACTCAACCGAGTTCGTTGGCCAGCTTCATCCGCCATCTTGTTTCAAAATGGCGGCCATTTAAAAAAATTTAAAAAAATTAAATTTAAAATGAGATACCAAAAAATTGGAAAATGAGAAAGAGTTTTTTTGTATGTGTTTGACCTTAATACAAAGATTCCGGAACAGGTTTTGTTTCGTCTATATCTAAAAAAATGGCTGAGTTATAACATTTTGAATTTCTATTGTGGCTGACATTTTAAAACGACCTGATTTTTGTCACGGGATAACAGGAGTATTTACGAACCGATTTGAATGTAACTTGGTCTGTACATAGTACATACCAATGTCTCGACCGAGTTCGTTGGCCAGCTTCATTCGCCATCTTGTTTCAAAAGGGTTGCCATTTTTTAAAAAAAAATGTAATTTAAGATTTAAAATGAGGTATTAAATAATTGGAAAATGAAAAAGATTTTTTTTATGTGTTTGGCCTTGATACAAAGATTCTGGAGCAGTTTTTGTTTCTGAAAATTTGTTCTTTTGTTTATATCTTAAAAAGTGGTTGAATTATAGCACTTTGAATTTCTATCATGGCTAACACTTTGAAACGATCTTGTATTTGTCTCGCGATACCACACGCATTCGCCTATTTCGATGGAAGAAGGCATGTGGATAGTATACATCAATATCTCGACCAAGTTCGCTGGCCAGCTTCATCAGCCATCTTGTTTCAAAATGGCGGCCATTAAATTAAAAAATATATATATATTTAAAGTGAGGTGCAAAAAAATTAGAAATTGAAAAAGGTTTCTTTCTTAAGTATTTGACCTTGATATAAGGATTCAGGATCATTTTTTGTTTGTCTTTATCTTAAAAAATGGCTCAGATATAGCAGTTTCAATTTCTAACGTGGGTGACATTTTGAAAAATCTGATTTTTTGCCTGCGACAGCACTCGATTCCGATGTGAGTGAGCATGTGCACAGAAATTACTAAGGTCTCGACCAAGTTCCCTGGTTAGCCTCATCCACCATGTTGTCTTAAAATGGCAGGCACTTTAAGAAATCGCCGAATTTGGCAGCCAAATATAAGTTACTTTAAATAAAAGCAGCTTGGATAAAGCTGACTAATTTCGCGAGATTCTCATTCAAATGATTTAGTATTGATAAAAATTAGTATTGAATCTCCTACATTCGGTTTCCACTTAATTGAGCTTCGTGTGTTTGAATAATATAAGTTGGCTTTTTAAAAATAAGGAATATGAAAGCTACCTCTTCCTCCCGGCACTGGCCGGAAGGACTTTTTGATATTTATCTTTCAAAATGTATAAATGTTGTTATTGATTATACGGCAACACTTTATTTCACTTATAAAAGATAACTAAGTTATCCGCAAAGTTCGTCAAGTCGACCGGGAAAACGCGTAAGTACCTGTAATAGTATGATTGGATTTCTAATTAATCCCTATAACGTGTTTTTGAATTATAGGATACTCATTTTAATCAGGAAAATACTGTATTTTACATATACAAAATATTCAACGGAAAACACTCTAAAAGGCAATAGATGATTGACATGAGGGAACTTTTGAAATATCCATGTGTGGAAAAGAAAAAATAAAAGAAGGAAAGAATGATATTACAATACGCTAACCATTTTCAAATCAGTCAACAGCTCTTTACTTTAATAACGATCGTAAATTTTGTAAGGATCAGTCTAATTTTACGAAATTGAAAACATAAACAAATATTTCGATTCAAGATTCTAATAAAATTTATATGTCGTCACAAGAAAAATATCCATTTCAACTAAATGAAGAATTATAAAGTCAGATATACCAATGCTAACAATAATAGTCGTAAATGTAATATAAATGAAAAAGAAGAACTAATTGTGACGTTTGGATTTTATACTCAGTTACAGCATTTCAAATAACCACAGAAACAAAACTATTTCATTAAAAAATAGCAGTGTGGTTATCGTAAATCTGAAACATTTAGTACACTTTTATTAATTAATTGTCCTGTGCAATGAAATTAAATTTTAAAAACTCACCTTTGATTATTTTAAATGTATATAATTTATTAAACTTGTAAATATTTTTATTCATTGCTATTCTATTTTTAATATGGATTTTTTTATAATTATAATTAGAAAGTTATAATAAAATAATCCGAGTTAATAACATCAGGCATATTGTGATATACTTTAAGAAAAGCAAACTGAAAACTTTTGTAATTACATTTTTAAATCTATAACTTTCAATACCAATAAATTAAAACTATACCATTTCATGTATAGAACTGAAATTCAATATACATGCTTAAAATCAGTTTCTGCAATGCGAAATTGAAGTTTCGTTCAGTTATTACACAGACAGTTAAGATAGATTCCTTTAAAATGAATGACTTTTTAACGATATTTATCTACCAAAGCAGAAAGTAGAACTAGGAAAGGATTTAACTAGATAACCGTAAAATGTCAATTCAGCAGGTTTAAAGGAAATCGATTCTGGGGACGTTATGAAGGAATAATACCTTATTTTATCGTAAAGAATTATAGCTTAAAATAGATCGACATTCAATTGAACTACAATATCTTATTTTCAAATAAGAGATCAATATAAGATTAAATAATTTTAAACTGCAGCGTGACCTACTTATAACAAGCATGTCATTTTGCGAGGGATCAATTTCGTGTAAGTCAATTTAAATAAAAAAAGTTATCATAGTATAAAGTCCTTTTACGTTTCCAAAATTTACACTTTTTCTGTTACCTCCTTTTAAAAGTTGCAAAGAGCGATTCTACTGTAATTTATTTCCAATTACATTTCCCCGCAATTTATACACTCTGTTTCAAAATATATATATATATGCACCCAGAAAGAATTGAACTAAAGCTACGAAACTTGGCGTACTGATGTGATTTGATGAATTACGTAAATGATTAACACTAAGGCACCAATGACCAATGGGGGCTTGTGCAATGCGTATTTAAAAGAGCCGGTACTTGAATTCTCGGGTAATTAGAACTGAACTATCATTGTTGATACATGGAATTTGAAAGGATGATACCCATAAAACATTCTCGATAGCACTACGAACAGTGGTCCGACTTCGGAAGGGGTCGGACCATACAAAAGAGGCTGCTCCAACCATTAATATATATAACGGCCTGTTCATTTCGCCAATCAAATTAGCATTGAATAAGCTGATTTTTATTCTGTTCACATTATTTTCGGTTCAAAGTTTGCACGATTGGTCAGAATTTACTTGGACAAGGAATCAGCGTCCTCTGGCGATTGACTTCATACATTAAACGCAAATAGGCTTGCCTTATAGATCTAATATGCCTTGCTCCAACAGATGTATCAGCCAGCATTTTGGTCGAAGCGATATTGTAGTTCTGCGGTGTTGGCATCAGTGGATCAGAGAAGGCACAGCCAGCCGCTGCAGTGGCTCAGAACGCTTCCGTGGACGAATGCATGAGAGGATCGAGCAATCAGAAAAGCAGACACATGTGCATGTGCACCAACATTATCACTATCATCTATTCAACGCCATTTGCCAGTTGATATCGACGCTATGCAGTGTTATCAAGACATACCATTCGTAGATGACAGTCTGACTCTGGGCTCACCTATCAACGTCCATTTAATCAGTTGCTTCTAATCCTTCAACTTAGGCAGTGTCGTCTGGATTGGCGCTGATTTCGAGCAAGCTGGGCAGTGTTTAATTGGATAAATGCTATATTCAGCGATGAATCCCGCTTATTTATTTATTTATTTATTGGACACATATATCTGACTTGTGTGCTTTACATCAGGTGTCAGCTTATAAGTCATCGTCAATATACAAGGACGAGATAGTCACAAGCAAATTTACAACACCATATAATTACAACCGGGAACTCCACAAAGACTGTGCAAAGGAGCCAGGGAGTGTCGTACCCGCAGCCGACCGCGATTAGCGGTGTGTTGTCTTAACCACTAGGCCATGGTGGGAGGCTCCGAATACCGCTTTTATCTCACAGGGGGAGGTTCAAAGATCTGTGACACAGAATGCGATGAACATTTGTGCATCGCTAGAGTACAGTCGGTATATAAATATATGAAATTCATAAAGTGCAATACCCAGGTGATCTAGAGAAAATAAGTCTCAAACTTTACATTATAGTTTGTAATCGGATAAATTTCTTCCTTAGTAAGCGGATAAACAGCATGGTTGGCAGCATGCTGGATATGAGATTTCTCTTTGTGAGTTCAATCTTCATTGAGACTTATTTTTCGCAACAAACATTTTATCAATTATTTTCGAACTGTAATTGAAAAAATATGTATTAAAATTCAAATTTACGAAAAATATACAGTTTATAATCGGATAAATTCCTTCCTGGGCAAGCGGTTCAGCAGTATGTTTGGAAGCATGCTGGATTTGAGATTTTTCTTTGTGAGTTCGAACTTCAGTGAGACAAATTTTTCGCAGCAAAACTTTTATGAAATATTTTCGAACTGTAATTGAAAAAATATGTATAACAATTCAAATTTACGAAAAATATAAATTAAATATACATTTTGTTGCATATATGTTATATATGCTGCATATGTGTTGCATATTTTAGCAATGAAATTTCGCATGTTATAATATTTAACGAAAACTAAAAAAAAAATAATAATAATAATAATAATAAAATGTAGTTAATTTTTATATTTATACAGACCAAAAAATTCTGCTTTTATTAAAATTATTTTCAGCTATTTAAATGAATAATCTATTATTTTTAACTAGAAATAAATTAAAATTGTAAATAATTGTCGATTAATACGTTACAAGCGGAAAAAACAATTATAATAGTTTTCCTCCTCGACTACTATTTTAACACGAAGAAAAATTATTAAATCTTTGAGTTATTAAAATCATATTTAGTACTTGTTATAATGATTACCTTTATAACCTGTCCTTCATCTATACTAATAAAATCTGCGATGGCTAGTTATGAATATGATAAGCAAAAACTATACTTATTATTCTTTAAGTAAAAAATATTGTTAACATAGCAAAAATAATGAAAACACAGAAAACATAAAAGTATTATATAACCGCAGTCGTATTTGTTTCATCGCTACAAGTTTCATTTTCCCCTAAAATATGCATTATAAAACATAATAGTGATGTATAGCATCATGAATCCGTCTGTCTCTCTCTCTACTACTGTAAAAAAAAATATGCGAAGCGAGAGACAAGGCGTTTTAGGACGCGGGATCAAATAAGAATTGCAGTGTTGCAAATTTAGCAGTTTTTTAATTCAAATATTTACAACTATTTACAATTTGTAATGTTCTCTAAATTAATCTTTATTGATTTTTGAAAATAAATTAAATATTACTATTCGAATGTAGTATTTTTTATCTGAAAAATAATACCCTTTATTGGCAACACTGGAGAAAAGAAAAGAAATTCGCATTTTGATCTAGGAGTTCGCGTCTTAACCCTTTCAGGAGCGGTGGTATGTTTATGAAACCACTTAATTTAAATTCTCAAATGCAACAATGGCACCAGGATTTTTGTATTATTTTTTTTTTCATTAACTATACGTGTGAAAAATAGCTTTGTCTTATTTGCAAATAAATATGTGCGTTAATTCCAGTGCCAATAACTCATTTCAACCTTTTTGGAAATGGAAGTGCTTTGCCCCTGAAAGGGTAAAACGTGATTTTTTGCTTAACAAAACCGATAATATATCGCGTATTAACCCATTAACCGCCGAAACTATAACACGGGGATCTTCAATTTTTTTTTTTTTTGCAGAAAAACATTTGCTACCACAAATTTTGAAAGAAAATCTTTGCTTTATTTAATGAGACAAAGTTATATATATATATATATATATATATATCACCTTCTGCTATACTTAACCTTTCTGTTTGTTCTGTCCTGTCTATAGTATATAAAAAAATAAAAAATTGTTTTTCTGCTAGTTCTTTAGCATTATATATTTTTAAACTAATGTATGGTCTCTGAAAAGAGTCTTTTTTTTATGGGGCACTCCCCGGTAGCTTTTTCGTCTTTTCCTTCTTTTTTTGGAACTAATGGAATTTTCTTTCTTTTTTAATTAATTTTTTTTCTTTTCTTTGTTTTTTTTTCTTTTTCACATATGTTATACTAGTACTTATGTACTTTGTTATTTTTTGTTAGTCTTTTCTTTTTCTTAAAAGTAAATTTAACTTTTGTGGCTACTAGCCACGTCTAAACATTATTTTTTTAAGGCTCCCTAATGCCCTTGCAACACAATCACCTATCCACTCGATGTAAAGTTGCAACGCAACTAGGTAATCCATTCAGCTGCTCACATTGTTCCATTGTTCTGTTGTTATATAAGAGATTTTTTTTAATTAAAAAATAGTGGTAGCTTGATAGTAAATTTAAGCATAGGTATTTATTTTTACTGTTGCGTGAACGCAATAGCAGCGGTTAATGGGTCAAGCGGGATCGAGTAATAACAATTCGTTTATTTAACGTGATATTTTTGCATTAACCTTACGGAGCGATGTTGAAGCCACCGCAAAAAAAATCTGCGCATTTACCATGAACATTTTAGCCGGATTCGGCTGTATTTATTTGCAATTAAAATGTTTGAAGCAATTTTTAGCTTCTAAGAGACATAAATACACATATTTTTCACAGCATGTTTTGAAATAGTCTTTACAGTATTCATAACGTCAGTTACGATGCCTTGAAGAACAATCGCAGTGTGGATAGTGATTGTACGCATCATATCTTTTAATCTGATCATGGTTTGTTTGCTGGTGGATTATAATATTTTGTCCTCCTAATAATAGATCTTCGTCATTTTCTTCCTCCTTATATTATTTTATTAATATATTAATTGCTATAGATTCTTCCTCCTTATTTAAGATTTTTCTATTATCATCTGGAGACACCACATAACCCGCAGTTATTGATTCATCGAAACAAGTTATAATGAGCGAAACCAAATTTGGTTATGTTCCTATTTTCGGCCGAATACAAAAACAAAAAAGCCTTAAAAATTTTAAATTAACTATTACATACCTATATGTACATATAAATAATTATTAAATAATTATACGTATAAAGAAACGCATTTCTAACAGACACACACATATATACTACTATGTGCCCTGTTTGGAAACTTTAGGTCCAAGTTCACTTTCTGTGCCTCTGACAAAAACTTCTTATTTTCTTATGAAATAAGATATATTTTATCAATAACACACAACGCTTTCTTAATTATGCGCATTTCACCTAATTAACCCTTTATCTACTGACGGTACTTATAAGTACCATTAAAATAACTTGTTATAAAATTCATTTAATACATTGATTAGTTGTAATACAGTTTAGAATGAGTTATAAATACATTACTTTATCTTGTTCCAAAAACATTATTGGTTACACAAAACAAAAATATTTTTAAAAGGATGATTTCTTTTGCCTTTGCATCTTTTCCGCTTTCTTGGCGTTAAGATGGGGGGGGGGGGAGGGCAATTTTTCAATTCGGAAATGTTTCTATATTTCTATTGTAATAACATTATATTGGTACATTTCCTAATTTTATAAAATACTAAGAAAAATATTTAAAATAAAAGATTTGAGTGGGGTTATAAATATTGCACAAAATCCCTATAAATTCAAATTTAATTAATCCTTCTAAATCCTTCAATCCTTCTAAAATCCTTCTACAACTTATTAAATGATTATGTAAATCTTCTATAGTTTAAACCAGGCGTTCTCAAACTATGGTACGCGTACCAGTACTGTAACGTGAAGCTCTGTTAATGGTACGCAAAAGTCCGATGCTGGTACGGGAAATGAAATAAAAAATACAGCATGTGAAATCAAAAAATAGTTCAATCCCCCTCCATCCCTCCACTTTCTTGATTTGTCAGTTCACCAGCTCCGTGGTGTCTGCTTTCAGTTATTACTGCTCTGACTGTGTTTTGGTCTCTGTCATTTTAATGTAATTTTGATTAGAATTTTTGGATAAATGGAACTAATGCTGTGCGGTAGATGTTGTGTGGATATTCCATACCTCCTGAAAAAAAGTTTTTTTCTACACTGCAAAAAAAAAAAAATCTGTAACGTTACTAAAGCGTTTCTAGGAAAGTGAGATTCCTAGAACTTTTTATGTAACGGCAACAACAAAAATTCATGTACCAGATACACTTTAGCACCGAAAATAAAAAAATCTGTAAGGTTAGTAAGAATGTTTTAGGAAACTGGGGTACCTAGGGATTTTGATGTAACTGCAACCAGGGTTACAGATAAAATTTTAGTAAGATTACTATAATTTTAGCAGATTCATTTGTAAAGCTACAGATTGCTGTAGCTGTACAAAAACTAGTTTTGTAGATTTACAGCTTTTTTGTACAGTTACAGATGAAAATTTAGTAAGCATGTAACTTTGCATCTGTAGAACTACAGATTTTTTTTTTTTTTTTTTTTTTTACAGTGTATTACTATATTGTATGTGTGTATATTACTTATTTCAACGAGTTTCTATCTCGCATTAATAAGCAGTTTATTCTCGGAAGGTATGTGAATTTCTTATATAGGTTATTCATTTATTAAAATTTCTTAAGTGTATTTTACTATTTATATAAACATAGTATTCATATAACAAAATATTGATGAACAAGGCGATTTCCAATGTGTATTTTTCTTACATGTTTAACAAAGCTATGTAGTATTTATTGTCTCTATTTAAATACATCTATTTTTGCCACCCAAAAATGATACACTTTATATTGATAAATATACTATAAATTATTATAAAAAAGAAATTATTCCTTCTCATGCTTTTCCGAAATCTGTCATTTTGTTTTCATTTTTTCTGTTTCAAACAGTGACCTGTTTACACAGCTTTGAGTTTGTCACCTGGTGGTACGCGGAAGGATGAGCTTCTATTTGTTGGTACGTCTGTCTAAAAGTTTGGGAACCCCTGGTTTAAACAATTTTCGAAAAATACTTTAGAAGATAAAATTTTCACGAATTCATAATTTAGTACATAAAGGGTTAAAAAAAATTTATGCATACATACCTCGTTTTCCCTTTAATAATGATTTTTGTAAATGGTCATTAGCTATTTCATTCAGTACCTTTATTCAACGCCTTCTTTAGAGCGCGTTCAAAACACTTCTGCTATATTCAAACTAAAATTTCTTTATCACTATTAAATCTGCAAATTTTAATGAGGATATTTTGATGAGGAAAGCGGTTTCAGAATTTAGTCATACCATGAAACCCCGATTTTAACGTAACTTGTATTTAATGATTTCCCGCATATAACTTCATTTGCCATTAGTCCCAATTAATTTCCTATCCTTGTAATGTTAAAAAATCCCATATTTAACGTTATCATTTTGAAATGTTTCCCGCATTTAACGTTTTTCTAGCGAGAAAAACTCAATGAAATTTTCCTAAAATAGAAATTTTGATGGAAAACTTACGTGGAAAACTCGGAATGTCTCTTCTTTTTTTGTAATTTCTTACAAACTGCAAATACAATATTTGAAACCCCTTCCCTTTTCCATCCACGCATATTCGTAAAATCCCGCTGATCTCATTGTATCTGATTGGAATATTTTTCTGCACTAGACCGAAGCTGAAAGCATTCCTTGGGGAAATTTTGTTAGCTGTAACCAGCAAAAATATGTTGTCAAAAAGAAAGCTATTCTCTTTTCTGTTTCAACCTGTTTCTTCTTCTAAGACGCCCTTCATGTTGCTTGCGTCGTTTCAGTGTGCGGCCTGACTTTGACTCAGAATCGGATAGTTAGGATAATGATGAAAATATGATGAGGAACATGGAATTCATTCTGCGACAGAATCCATTCAAACTTTAAAAACAATGAAAGCGTTCATTTCAAATTGGGAAGCCCAAGAAATAAGTTTTAAAAAAGCCATAATCGCTAAGAATGCGATCTGTAATCTTAAAAATAGGACGCAAATTAAAATAAGTGGAATGTAAAAAATGTAAATTAAATGTTAATGTTTTTGGTTGGAGGACGTAAAATATCTTTACCTGTCCATTTGCGCGGGCTCCGCATTAAGTGTATTTTGATCGACATTTTACTACATTGCCTTTCTTAGAAAAGTTAAATGAATTGAATAATTCATGAAATGTGGACGATTTTAATTTATAATTTAGAAACCTGATGAAAAACCATTCTAAAGGAAGAAATAAAAGTTATGTTACCTAAATTGATCTTTATTACCCGACTGCCAAAAAGGGTTATGTGTTTCACGCGTATCTGGGTATGTGGATTTCTTTATACCCTCGAAACATCCCAACGGCTGGATGGAATTTAATGAATGAGGTCTCTATCGATTTGTCTTAACCGTCCGATGGTTATAGGCTAGGTTTTGTTTTATAAATTCAAAATGGTGGCTGTAAAATACAAAATGGCGGTAGAGGCGAAAAAAATTTTTCGCACCCTATTGAGTGTCATATCATTCGATAGGTCTTTCAAAATGAACCCGATGTTTCATTGACTATTTTATAGACAGAAGCTCAGTTTAAATATTACACAACCTGGAAGTTGTATAGGTAGTATCTCTAGCTTTACTACAGCTCTAATCTTCATAGGCATTTATAGGCCTCATCAAAACAGTGTTTATAGATAGGAACTAACAATGAAACACAACTTAAAAGTCATCAATACAAGTAAATAAAAAAAATAGGTAAGTAATATAAAAAATAGTTTCACATTGATGAGAAATAATTAATTAGTTCGCTTTTTACGCAGTCGGGTTTTTTGATTTTTTTAATTTAATTTTTACTTGTTTTATTCTCTGTGTATTGTTTTGTTTTACCCCGATTTTTCCCTCATATAGCATTATATCTGTATGGTCCGTTGAATAACGTTAAATCGGGGTTACACTGTATATGTATTGAGTCATTATAAACAGTGATGTTCATAACAATATAGAAGCTCTTATTTTATCCAATACAATTCAAATCAATGGGTAATGTTGAAAATTCCTGAAGGAAGAAAGGAGATTTTAGAAATACAGATACTTTTAGTCGATTTTCGGTCCCTGTCGAATATTCAATAGTATTTTAGCCGAATACAAATGTTCTCAGAAACTTAAATTGGGTGCCGAAAACGAATACTCTACCCTCAATAAACCTGTCTGATTTCTTTTTAGAATTTTCTTTGCTGCGCCATCGCGTTTGTAATGATACCATGAATTTAGAATTGCTAAATCTATAAAATTCAATATATCTTTCAAAATCCATTTTTTTTTATTTAAAACATTTCTTGTAACAATATTTGCTGATCGCAAATATTTACACCACTCATACAATGATTATATTTTTCACTATTGAAGGACATGGTACTTCAATATATTCATGTTCCTTTATTTTGACCTACGTTTAACTTTTTTTATTGGTTCAGCACCACAACGATCTAATGCCACAATAACTTTGTTGCTATCCTTCCATTCTACAATCGTTATGCTTTTTGTCTGATGTAACATGTTTTATGTATGTACCGTGATCCATTTATCTGTACTAACTAGTTGTAAATCACTAGTGCGACTATATATAATAGTGCCCATTCCATAAATTATTCAATTCATTTAACTTTTCTAAGACAGGCAATGTAGTAAAATATCGATCGAATACACTTAATGCCAAATCCACGCGAATGGACAGATAAACATACAGGCATCCCCCGACTTACGTAAATTCGCAGTTACGTAATAAAACTCGAAAATTACATTTGTGAACATACTAGCGCGTTTAATATGCAGTTGCATACTTTTGATATTTATTTTATAAGTAAAATATATAGACATAAACCACAACCGAAATATAGTTTATATATTTGATAGAGTTGTATTTTTATTGGTATATACAATCAAATCTATCACAAAACAACTTAATCTTTATTGCATAGTAGTCTTCTAATTCATAATTAATACAGTTTGTGCTTATCAAGAATTATTTTATTTTGTGAGTGCTATTCATTTGTCTTGCCATCAGAAATTGATAGAGAATAGATTAAATTAGTCCTCTTTAATTATTTCTTATTTTTATAGTCGTTTGATGTAAATTCAAAATTGTTCAAATTGTTCAATCAATCAATTCATCAATGTTACATTTATAAATCCCGCATTCCGCAAGATAGTTGAAAAGTGTTCTTTAAGTTTGTTTTTATATTTTTTCATACTTTTATAGTTTATATACAAGTAAATACTGTCACATGACGCTTTATTTTTAAAATAATACGGTGTAAATAATATATATATATGTGTTATATTTATATATATATATATAATAAATATTGCAGTTTCTTACAAAATTTTACCTAAGAAACTTATAAATCCGACTTAGGTAAAATTCAAGTTACGTAAAATTTTACCGAACGCATTTTTTAAGTAAGTCGAGGGATGCCTGTATTTTAAGTCGTGCGACCAAAAAAATTAATACTTAATTTACATTTTTTTTTTTTTTTTTTTTTTTTTGTATTTTCCACTTATTTCAACGTAATCAACATTTAAAAATTTGTATCTAAGAAATTAAAAATACAAGGAGATAATCCCGGGCTTCCCGGTTTACAGAATATAGGTGAAAACCATTTTTTCTTAATAGAAAACGCTAATAGACTTTTTACATTTAATATGTTTTCTAGAGTGCCCACTAACAATACCAAAAATCATTTTTATATGAAAAATGCTAATGGTGCATTCAATTAAAGTTTTAAAATTTATTAAAAGCGATACTTTTGTATTGTTGTCTTGCCAGGAGTTAACCAAAGAAGGAATCTAACCACTGCCATTGAAATACTCAAGGCCAGAGGACACGAGTGTGATGTCATCACTAATCGACCGACTTCTCACTACTGTTGGAATTCACATCGGAAAATTTTTAATAGCAATTTTCTTTTATTTTATTTGTGGAATATCTATCATCTTATAAAACAATAATAACTATTTAAACTTACTGGTGAGAATAAATAGTTAATATTGTTTTATAAGATGGTAGATATTCCACAACACACACAAAAAAAAAATGCTATTCAAAATTTTCCGGTGTGAATTCCAACAGTAGTGAGAAGTCGGTCGATTAGTGATGACGTCACACTCGTGTCCTCTGGCCTTGAGTATTTCGATGGCAGTGGTTTAACCAATTAACGAAGAATTCGCAAAAGACATCAGCCTACACACCAGTCTTTTTTATTTTGATCATTTCAGTGGTTTAAAACGCGTAATTCGATTGTATGTCTTACATTTGTGTTTTATTTATATTTTATTTATAGATTGGTAAAGTTTTAATTTCAATGTGGAATATAAGCTAGAAACAAATGATGATCTATTTATATTAATTGAAGTACAAACGGATGTGTCTTTCGTAATCATCTGCCCGCGATCGAGATCGATTTAAAAAAAAAAAAAATCACGCTTGAAACTTATTTTAAAACTCGTAAAAAATGAGTAAATTGCGATACAAATTTCAAATGAATTGTGATACAGTTTTCAAACGAATTGCTTTTGAAAGTACAAATTTTTCACTATTCGACGGTGTAACAACTGAAATTGTGCCATATTTAGAAATTTAAAAAACAGCAATAAAAGCTAAATTTAATCGTCTGGTGTTGCCACCGTCAAAATGACGTTAGCGTTATTCATGGACACGTTTGTTCTTTATAATGTAGATGCTGATACTAACTTAATTACAATAGATAAAATATACAGCCGTTTAATGCCCACTTGTAAAAATTGGTTTTAAAGGTAACTCAAAAACGGACTGAAGCTGCGACCCATTGAGCAAAATATGTACAGTCAATCAGGGTAACTTTGATCCGCATTTTCTCTATTTTCATATGCCACACTCTTATTTGAAGAATATTGTCGCAACTAGGGGCATAAAAGAGAAGAAATGATCCTAAATCCTTGTTTGACTATCAAAAATTAAGGAATAATAAGGATAAAAGCAATAAAAAATGGATTTTTAGCCCGGTTCAAAGTTACCCAGCCATGTAGGGTAACTTTGCACCACATGATAAATTTTTATATAAAATAATTTATTATAAAAAAAAGTATTGTAATCAGGATAACTTTAAACCCCAAAAAGGGTTTTCAGATATGTAAAGACTGCGAATTTACATTTCCCAACATCACAAGATTTGTATAATTTATGGTATTACAACAAATATCAGGCATAAGAAAAGTGGAAGAATAGAACCATGAACATTTAGAAATTAAAAAAAACCTGTTTATTGTTCATATAAAACATAAAAATGCAGTGAAAAACAATTTTCAATGTTTTAACTCAATAATATATCCATAGTTACAGTAATACATACAAGTACTAGTATTATTCAAACAAGAATAAAAAACGTCGAACGTATGAAATGTCAAATTTGAGTAGCTCCGCCCCTAATCACGTCTCTAAATGAATTTTATGTATTTTACACATATTTGTGAAAATATTTACATGTTATATCTAATGTTCATTTTCGGTATTTATATAAGATATACATGCAAATGTGGGAAATTTTTGACAGTAGCACCAATAATTAGTAAATTATAAGCATCAGTATAACTTTGAGCCGGCTCAAAGTTACCCTGAAAATGCGGTAAAATGTTAGTGCCTTCTTATTTTACATTTTATTAACTATTAATAAATGAATAATCACAAAATATTAACACATTTACAACATTTAGATAATAATATGTCTTATAAATGAGTATATCGTTACTTTCTATGAAAATTTAATTGGATTACAACAACTTCAAAACAGCATGCAAAATTAACTTGAAAACAGTACTTTACAAAAATAGTTAGATGATGCAATTAATTGCGCATAATGTTGCTAATTTATTTTCTAAAATAAAGAGTAGAAATCCCAGTTTAGAACCTTGCCAACAGAGCACAGTTCTGGAGTTTATTTAGTTTTTTAGAGTCAAAAATGTCGAAAAATAGGAGGTGGTGCAAAGTTACACCCCGTGGTTCAAAGTTACCCTGATTGACTGTACTACTGAGTTTCGAAAAACCAGAATCGTCGTTCATTTCCTTCGTTTATTACATGTAATTAATCAGGAATCGAAAATTTCAGTTGACGTCTAACTTGCACGATGATACGGTCTCGGGCTTAAAGGGCTACTATCGTAGTTGCAGTATGTATCAGCAAATCATGTCCACTAAATGCATAATAAAAGTTACTTATTGGCTTATAAAATTAGCCCGTTTGCATCCAAAGCCCATATATACATAACATTTCAGGAATTTCTTTTTAATCAGAAATTCCGATTCTATACCGGAAATTCTGGGAAAAGAATTTTAACTTTATTAAATCACGAAACGTCTCTCATTAAATAAAGCAAAGATTACTATTCAGACTTTCCGGTATTAATTCTTTATTTCTAAATAAAAAATAAATTCTTGGAATGCACGCTTCGGATACAAAAGGGTTATTATTAGAGTACCAGTGGGGCAGAAATGGTGTTGGGGTTGGGGGATATCTGTAAGTTTTATGCAATATTAATGGGAAGAATATTTTTATAGAAAATTTCAAAGTTTAAATCCATACTTGTGTGGAATAAGAATAAAAAATACACTGCTCACAATTACAAAATTATACGTTATCTTAATTTAAAACACTCTAGTTCAATATTAATGACTGTTCAAGGAAATATTCTTTGTATAAAATATTGTAATCAGCCATAATAAATATGGAACAATTGCAATGTAAAATTAGCTGTGGAATTATCTATGGAAAATTACATTCAGTATGTTTCTATAGCTCATAAAAAAGCATACATTTTGCATGTTATTATCTAAATAATCATAATATTTTGCACAGCTTTCTCAAATTGTACATTAAAATTTATTAAACATTAATTTAACATTGAAATTAAGTCAATTAAAAATATTAATTGAAATTATTTACTAAAAAATAAATTGTTATAAACATATAAATTACAAATTATTTTAATTAATTTAATAAACATTATTAATACCTTCTAAAATCTCCCGTATTATATCAATGTGGGAGGGGGGGTGGGGAACGCTACGATACTTTATTCCCGGGGCCCAAGTTGGTTCTCTGCGCTCCTCTTACACTTAAAAAGATCCTTCAAAATTTAAATTATTAAAACCTTTTTTCCCCTTATTTTTTCATTAATTAATGAAAAAACAACTTTGCTTAATGAAGAGAAAAAAAGACATTCGATTGATTCAAGAGACCGAAAATAATTTGTTTGGATTTGTTACTCCTGCCATCTAGTGGTTAAATTTAAAAATGTTCTCATCGCATCGATTAATCTTGAGAAACTGCAAAGTCTCAAAGAGAACGTTTGATTCCCATCTACTTTTTTTTTTTTTTTTTTTTAATAAATAGCATGTTAAGCTACCTTAAATTTCGAAACATAATGTAAATCCCCAAGTTTAAAAGATATTATATATGTGGTCGGTGCCATGTCAAACTATCCAATATAAAACAGTGTTGCCAGTGGGGCACTTTTTTTACATTCAGATTTCTTGAATGCCACCACTTTTTTGAAATAGTAAAATTCGTCTTATTTAATCCGTTCAAAACTAGCATATTTTACACGCATTTTATTCGTTTGGCACCGCTTTTTGTTAATTATTTGACTTAACTTTATAAATCACGAAAACGTTGTAATTAAATAAAAGCAATTTTCATTTTCTTTTTTTACTGGTATCAAACTCAAGCGCTGTAAGCACTTTTTGAGGGTGCATATACCCATGGTTCCGAACTGTTTAACCCATTTTCTGCCAAAGGTGCGTAAACGCACCATTTCAATAAATATTTTTGTATTAACACTGTGAGGAATATTTTTCACAAATTTTATTTTTCTGCTATTTTTAAGGGTTCTGGAAACATCTATAAAATATCAGTAATTCAATTAGAGTAAACACTTTTTATTAGAAAATTTTCAAAATACTCTAGTTTTTTTTTTTCTTTCTTTCTTTTTATTGAAACGGTTATTGGCAAATTCGACTTTTTGAAAATGTATAATTATTCCACTTGAGATTAATTATATGTTTTTATAATGGATTAAAGTTGCAAGTTTTGTAAATAAAATAATAATAAAACAAATGTCATAAAAAATTTAAAAAATATATTAATTTTAAATTTAGTGGTGCATTAGCGCACCATTGACCGAATGCATGAAAATGCCGAATTCATTTTATTTCTTAAATAAAATATTATTTTTTATGCACGAAACTTATTTTTGTCTTAATGAATCGAATTAAAGCATATTTCAATGAAAATAATACCACATTTTATAAAATTTCTATGCTTGGCCTAAAATGGGTTAATGGCATATTAATTAAGGCGAAAACAAGGGGCAATTTACTATTTCAGGAAAGTGGTGCCAATCAAGAAATTTGAATTTAAAAAAAGTAGCCTACTGGCAAAACAGTTTTCATATTGGATAGTTTGACAATGGTACCGACGATCTTTATATAATATATACATATATAACAGGGTTCCTACATGTCAGGGAATTTCCTTGACTTTAGGTCACATAAACACCAGCATTTTCTTAGAGAAAAATTAACTGAAAGTGTAGCACTCCTGTATAATTATGTTTTAATAGGTATATTATTTGAAAAGTTTTTATTATATATATACACACATAAATGAATAAAAAAATACTGAGCGCCCCCGTATTTTTAATATCTACATTATAATGAACAAACGTATCTGTGCATAACGCTGACAACAGCAGACGATTAAACGTAACTTTTATAAACTTTTATTGCAATTTTTTAAACTTCTAAATATCGCACATTTTCAATTTTAACATCGTCGAATAAGGAAAATAATAGGCTTTCAAATGCAATTTGTTTGAAAACTGTATCGCAATTTACACAATTTTTATTCTTTTTAAAATGATTTTCAAAAATGAAATTTTTTTATCTATATCTGTCGCGTGCAGAAGACTGCGAAAGAGAAATCCGCTTGAGCATAAATTAATATAAATAGTTCATCATTTGTTTCCAGCTTATATTCCATAACGAAATTAAAGCGTTCATCAACCACAAAATAAAACATAAATTTAAGCATGTAATCGAATTTCGCGCTAAAACCACTGAAATGAACACAATCAAAAAGGCTGGTTGTAAATAACGATCTTTGGCGATTTCTTCCGCTGTTAACTCCTGAAGCGAAGGCAATATGAAAATATCACTTTTAATACGTTTCAAAACTTTATTTCTACTAATTATTGCTATTTTTCATATATATGATTTTTGGTATTGTTAGTGAGCATTCTAAAATAATATATTACATGTAAAGAAAACTATCAGGGTTATCAATAAAAAAAAAAAAAAAAAAAAAAAACAGTAGACATGCGCGACGCTTTCTCGCTGTAATCATTGAGATTATTTGATGATACATTTTGTAATTAATATTTGATTAACTGCAATTTTTTTTTTTATCAGAAGCGTGTTTTAACTATATATACAGGGTGCCCAGCGAATAAGACCCTGATTTCAAAATTAAATAGCTCAAAAACAAAGATCAATAGAATTATGCGATAAACGGTTTGTTTATTCGCTAAGCTGTAAAAATGTTATACAGAAGTTTCAAAATTTAGTTGTAAAAACTGTTACCAGATGGCGCTATAATCGCAATGCCTAGAAATAGTGCTCCGAAGTCCAAAACACTAGCGTCCTATGAAAGAACGAATTTTGGGAAAGTCCACTTTTTCGTTGGCGTGATGTGCAGAAGTGGAGACATCTGGTCACAGAATTGCACCAGCTTTGATTTTAGAGAATTTCAGTTAATAGAATTTTCAATAAGAAGTTTAGAAATCATTATATAAGAACTTATTAAAATATTTTATTAAATTCAATTTTTAATGCCATATAATTATTTAAATCAAAATGCATATATTTAGAAAAATAATTTTTACTCTTTATTTATTTTTTATATTTTTAAATCACTTTATAATATTTTGGTATTGTTGTTTATACCTGAATTATTAAAAAAAGAAAAAGTAATTTTGCGCTTTTTATTTATATTTTTAAATCACGGCATAATATTTTGGTTTTAGCACAACACATATATTTCTTTTCTTTGTAAACAAAGTTTTAGAGACAGAAATTATGAATTAAGTTATTTCATTTTTAAAAGGAACTGTTGATAAGTCATATCATCAACATCGAAGCAAAAGTATTTTGGAAGCTGCACTCCTTTCCAAAACTTCGGATCATATCGCTAGAAGCTGCACCATACTTCTATGCTCAATGATAAAAAAAAAATTAAACCAGTTTTTACTTTTTCTATCTCAAATAGAAGAAAGTATTGTAATCTAAATTTTTTTCGACTTCCGGTTTTCGACGGATTTACACGGTTTAGAAGTCAGAGATCCCAAAAAACATGTTTATAGAAAATGTCCATCTATCCGTGTGTCTGTCGCCATTGTACCATCAAAAGTGTACGAAGTTACGCATAGAATTAAACCATTTTTTTTTAAGTTTTTGGCTATGGCAAGCAGGTCCTTCTTTAATTTCGAAAAATCCGCCGGAAGGGGGCGCTGTAATAGCGATTTTTGCACGATTTTCAATATTGTACCATCGAAAAATGTATGAAGTTATGCATAGAATTGAACCAAATTTATTGTATATGCTTCTAGCCAAGGCAAGAAGGTCCTCCCTGCATTTGGTAAAATTCCGCCGAAAGGGGGCGCTGTAATAGCGATTTTTGTGCCATTTTCAATATTCTACCATCGAAAAGTGTATGAAGTTATGCATAGAATTGAACCAAATTTTTTGTGTATGTCTTTGGCCATGGCAAAAAGGTCCTCCCTGAATTTGGAAAAATTCCGCCGGAAGGGGGCGCAGTAATAGTGATTTTTGTGCCATTTTGAGTATTGTACCATCGAAAAGTGTATGAAGTATTAGTACATCCAACTAGTTAAAATTAAAATGTTTTTTTAACTTAATTTAGTTTTAAAAATAGAAACTTTATATTTTTTCATTCAAACCATTTTCTATAATTTAAAAAAATGATTTATGAATCATTTTTATAAATGCTCAATTATGTTTTAAAAAAGGGTTTATTTTAGCTTAATTAAATTTTAAAACAAGAAACTTTAATTTTTTTTATTAAAACTTTTTTTCACAATTTAAATAAATATTAAAAAGTAAAGATTTCCAATTTTTTCAAATCCTCCTCTGCTTGGATTCGATTCCGCGATCTACCAATTAGGAGGGAAAAGACATACCACAGAGATGCTGGTATCCAGACCGAAATAGCTTATAACAAGATTTGAAACAAATCCCAATTCTGTCAGCACATGGCTCCGCTTCTGCACATCACCCCGACTAACAAGGAGAGGGTCCGAGGTTAGTCTCACGGAATCCAGCGATCCTTTGTACATTGATAGAGTATTATCAATAGATAAACATATCAATAGGATAAAGTGCAATATTCAGGGGGGCCGTTAAAAACGAGTCCCAAAGTTCACCCAATTGACTCGTTAGTATATAATCGTATAAATTAAGCTCCTTTGCGGCAGGCTCGATAGCACAGTTGGCAGCGCGCCATACTTCTAATTTTCCTTTTTACGGATATCTGCAGGTTCGATCCCCCAACGAGAATTTTTCCCCCCGACAAAATAATGATAAATTATTTTTGAACCGCAATTAAAAAAATATATATATATAACTATTTAAATGTAAGACAAATATAAATATTGGCGCATTCACATATATTTATTTATTTACAGAGAGAGACAGTTTTATTGCATCCTTATGGATATAATGAAAAAAAAAGCAAGAATCTTATGCAGTATCTACGTATTTTTTTGCATTCAACATTTTTGTAAATTTTATATTTAGTTTTATTTACAATCGTTTAGATTTATTTTACAATTACTTACATATATTTCACAATGACGTACACTTATTTTACACTTATTTAAATTTATTTTACATTTCTGTCTATACTATGCACTTAAAAAATAAATGTATTCTATTAAAATTAAGGTTCTGATTACGGGCAGGAACCGGGATGATAATTATCATAAAAACATATGAAACAGAAACTTTTGCGACAGCGTGCACGAATAATAAAAGAAATGTTTTTACAGGAACAAGGCGTTTTCAAAAGATCATTTGGAAAACACACTTCATTGACATTCATAAATATTATTCTTTTATGTGAAAGTTTCGATGCATGCCAGCCGTATTTTATCATGTTACAAAATATAGGCGAAGAGAGTTGATAATGCACAATTGAATGAATTTTTATACAATCCTAGCGAGAATTAATTTCTCTTTTCTGTTCAATTAAACAATTACAATTTTGTAAGCGCTTAATCATATTTTTCACCTGCCTATTAAAATAAACGTCGCCTGGTTTTACCAAAGCTGTGCTTCAACTATAAGTTTTTCTATCACAAAGTAGTTCTAGATTATTGTGAAAAAGTTCATTCCCGATAAGCTTGGCTTTACAAGAAATAGCGTCTGAAGACTCCGATGAAATTAAATTATTTTCAGAGAGTAACTTTGCGTAATACACGACTACATCTTTGAATATCAATTTTGAAGATTTGCTATGAATTATGTTTTATGAAATTCGCTTTTCAATATTTGTAAATTTAGAAGCTTCTTCACTGGACATTTTTTACAAAATAACTTTTTTCATTTTAATTATGACACTATAATAAATAACAACGTCTAATCACTTCAAAACTTTAAAAACAAAATGCCGTAGTCATTCGCTCTGCGGCAGATGGGTGCTTAAATTTCAACAAAAGAAAGGTAAACATTTTAAACCCACCCTTTTCATTTTCTATAGCGTACTTGTTTTGCTTAAAAACCACCTGCAAATCTACGTACAAGGTTTTTAACTGAAAACAGTTATTCTAATTCCAAACATGAGATCCCATGATAAAAAATAATTATGTTTTAAAAATTAAAAAAAGAAAAAAAAATTAAAAATTATAACATTTTAAATTGACAAGATAAAAGTAAAATAGCATATTTTAATTTTATGTAGCGTATTTTAATTTACTTTGCTGAAAACAACACGTATCTATTCATAGAAAAGTCTATAAATAAATGTGAATAAAATTAAATTTTGTCGACTGAATAATTCAGTTATTTTCATTTTTCCCTCCCATTAGATCCATAAAGCGGCAATATCTCTGTAAATTAATAAGCACATAATATATATAAGTGTGTGTGTGCGTGCAGAAGCATATTTTTATGAATATTTGTCTAACTTTAAATAATTAGATATATATTTTTTAATTATGGTTTGAAAATAACTGATCATTATTTTGTCTGAAAAAAAAAAAAAAAGCTTGTTGGAGTACAGAACCCGTAGACGTCCCAGAAGCAGAAAATTAAAAGTCTGGCGCGCTGCCAACTGTACTACCAAGCCTCTTGCAAGTGAGAGTAATTTATCCGGTTATATACTAAAGAGTCAATAATGGGTGAACTTTGGGGCTCGTTTTTTACGACCCTCCTGAATATTGCACTTTATCCTGTTGATATGTTTATCTATTAGCTATACTCTATCAATGTACAAAGGATCGCTGGATTCCGTGAGACCAACCTCGGACCCTCTCCTTGTAAGAAGCGGACTTCCCACTTTTCGTCCTTCCATAGGGAGCCATCTAGGCATGAGACACTAGTGTTCTGGACTTCGAAGCACACTTTATAGGCATTGCTATAACAGCGCCATCTGTTAACAGTTTTTGCAGCTAAATTTTGAAACTTCTGTATAATATTTTTAAAGTTTTGCTTATAAACAAACCGTTTACCGCATGATTCTATTGCTCTTCGCTTTTGGTGATATTTAATTTTGAAATCAGGGTCTTATTCGCTAGACACCCCCTGTAAGTGTACTACGTCAAAAGATGCTTGCAGAACCTTTCGAAAAATACCTCATTCATCGCTGGGCCTTTAGTATGTGCAGAGAGAAAAGGATATTGAAATGAGAAATTCTATGTATGACGGTTTAAACTCCTTTTACATTTAAAAGTAATAATCCTATGCAAATATTTAACTGAATGTAATTATGATTTCTTTTTTAATTATTATAGTTTGTAATAATTACAACTTACGAACGAGTCAACGTTTAACTAGCCCTTTTAATTAAACCGTTTGCTTAATGAAAAAAAAAGTTTTTTCTTAAAAAGTGTACTTAACTATGTTGGGTTTTTTTTGTTTGTTTTTTTTTTTTTGTAAGTTTTGCTGTTGTCCTACGCAAATTAATAGATAATCGTAAAAAGTACAATGATTCTTGCACAAAATACTAAAACATAATGAACTTAGTCTTCAGAAACGAAAGAAAAAACCTTTTGTGATTAAAAAAAAACAACATTTTTTTTTATTTATTTACATATATTTTTATTTTTAATAACACATCTTACATACACCGCGTCCCAAAAGTTTAGACAATAAAATTTGCATTAACATAAAAAGTAATAAGCTACAATTAAAATTTGTGAGATATGTAATAAATAAAAGCAGTTTTGCTGATATACACATATAAATTGTGATCATAGGTTTGAAATTATAAAATATACATTAAATTATTTAAAAATGTGCTATCCCAAAAGTATAGACACCTGTATTTTTTTTTTTTGGTTTTACATTTATAAAAGTAACTAAAATCTTACTTTTAATGTTTAATTGTATTGCCACGACACTTTATAACATCAAATACACGTTGTTCCATAGAATTAACTAAGCATTGCGTTACAGAAGAAAGTATTTCATACCACGCTTTGTCAATTGCGATTTTTAAGTCATTTACAATGTATATTGCTTGCCATTTTCATATATTTTATGAGATAAGATCCCCCATATGATTCAAATCTGGACTAAGTGCTGGCCAGTCTAATAGTGGGATATTGTTTTGCCTAAACCATGTTTCCGATTATGTGGAGGTATGGATGGATTGGCATCTTGATATCATCTTGTTGGAATACACAGTCCGATCCTGCTAGCAAATCCAAATTACGTGATGATAGAATGTTATTAAAAATGTCTTCAGTTGATAATTTATCTGCGCGTGAAATTGCATCAATTTCCAGAATTTAAAAAAAAAAAACTGTAGATAGAAGAATTAAATCTTCAAAAAAAAAGTTGTTTGCGGGAGAATGAAAGCAAAACCTTGCTTAAAGCAGAGACATAAAGATGCACGACTAAAGTGGGCTAGAAAGCATATGTCATACGGTGAAAAATGGATTTCTGACATCTTCAGTGATGAAAAGAAATGGAATTTAGACGGCCCTGATGGTAATAAATTTTACTGGCATGACCTAAGAAAAGAACCCAAGAACTGTTTCAGCAGGCAACAAAGCAGAGGATCCGTAATGACCTGGGGAGGGTTTTCTTTCAACGACCAAACATTTGTAGAATTTATTAACAGAAAAATGAAATTAGAGAATTATCAGGATATTTTACGTACCAATTTACTGCCAATTATGGATTCGCCAGCAGGACTGCATTATGTTTTCCAACAAGATGGGTTATCCATCCATACCTCCACATCATCGAAAACATGGTTTAGGCAAAACAATATCACACTATTAGACTGGCAGCACTTAGTCCAGATTTGAGTCTCATGGAGAACATATGGAGGATCTTATCTCGTAAAATATATGAAAATGGAAAGCAATATACATGTGTAAATGACTTAAAAATTTCAATTGACAAAGCGTGGTATGAAATACCTCCTCCTGTAATGCAATGCATAGTTAATTCTATGGAACAACGTGTATTTTATGTTATAAAGTGTCGTGGCAATACAATTAAATATTATAAGTAAGTTTTTAGTTACTTTTATAAATGTAAAACCAAAAAAAATTTACAGGTGTTTTTACTTTTGGGACAGCACATTTTTATATAATTTTATGTATATTTTTATAATTTCAAACCTTTGATCATAATGTATATGTATATTAGGGCGTATCGAAATTTCTCAAATCTTTTAGCGGTAGTGCGGAAAATTTTTGAACTCTCTTCATTAAAAAAATTGCGGAATCTTAAAACAGTGGGTTGATATCTTCTGTTGCCTCAGGGGGCCAAAAGTTCCTAAAATTGGACTAAAATTGACTAAAATACAATAATTAATAAATGATCACAGATTTCGTTGATCGGCTAGGGGGAATTCTTAAAAGATACTATTTGTGAATAACTACAACCAAAAAAAATGTTTAGAATTATAGGTTAATATCTTCTGCCGTCTCATCGGCATCGAATTTTGGAAATTTTGACGCATTTTGGTACTTTACTGCATAATGGTTTACTTGCTAGCTCAATACAAAATCCAGAAAGACTGGTTTTGGCACTCTCCCAAAAAAGTGGAAGACTCCTATTTTCCTGCCGAGAAACAAATCGGAATGACCAGTAAATCACATGACCACTCTCTTTTGTCTGGCTATGCGCAGTAGGCAGGCGTTACAAGCATCTGCGCGTTACAACCGATTTTAACTCGTTTAAAGCAGCATATTTTTAATTAGTGTGTGGTGTGTTATAGTTGCTTGCACTGCAGTCGTTTTTAAGGGAATTTGTCTTGTGGTTTTGTGCATTTCGTCATCATTTTCTAAGATGAGATATTGGTAAATATTTGAAATAAGCAGATAAGCAGAAATAAGCTGATAATCCATTGGATTTGTGTCTGAAGTTTGAATTCAAGCCTGCGAATTACACCATTAGACACACTTGTGTTCACAACAGTGCCGTTACACCCGAGAACTATAAGGTTGCTAAAATCATACAATAAAGCATTCTTTAAGTATTTGCAAGTGCTATTAGATATATCAAGACTACATCCACTTTCAGGTGTAATATATCGCATTTTCATAGAACCAGGTTGCGATACAATACAGTAATGCGCTTCTACAATTGTTCTTTGGAACTGTTTGTTCTCGAGCGTCTCTTATGTTAAAGTTTTGTCATGCCGTCCATTAAAATAAAGTTCAGATAGAGTGGAACGATTTTCGTTTTATTTTGCGACCAATGTTTTGTAAATTCTCGATTTTTCCTTTCCTATTTTATTTTTGTCTGTGATGAGGCTGGTATCTGATTCCGATATTAAACCCAAATCTTGCATAACACTCTATGCAATAGCAGACGTGTCTCTGTTGGATACACCATATCTTTTATCGACAAGAACTATCAATCGACAAGTTATCCAGTTTTAAACGCATTTGAACACTCATTGTTGACTGCTGAAGAGACGCTGTATAAGACTTGTGTTTGGTGCCAATTTTTTCCCCGATCTCCACATCCATCATATCTTCTATTTCCTTTTCTCTTTCATTCTCCACTGAATAGCTTGAAACAGAAGCAAAAGACGCATGTTTTGCAGATTTTATAGTATCCTGTTCCTTTCGCATTTCACGCTTCTAGAGCCGTTTTGTTTCTGGAACATCAACACTTCCAATGAACATTTTTCTTTCCGTTCTTTATCATTGAGAAACACCTGTTCTCTTACAGAAACTTTGCTTACTTTCGGACAGTTACATTCTTAAAAAATCGCGCATTTACAGGCAGATATGTCAAAAAATGTTCTTGCTTCAATTTTAAAGTTCTCAATATCTTCGAGAGTAGCTTTGGTTTTCCCAAAACGTTTTATATTTTTCATGATTAGTCGATATTTTCCATGGTATGCATTTATCATATCAGTAACACGTTTATGTAAAACTGAAGCAATGGATGTATCGATGTATAAATTATCCATCTTCAAACCAAAAGTTTCTGAAATAACTGAAAAACATGGTTCTTTGCTTCCTCCAGTTTCGCAAGCAATACGCATCAGTTTTGCAACCATCACTTGTGAGCGCAACAACTTATAATGTGTTCATGCGTACAACATGGCAACATGCGTAAAAAATCCTTCCGTGTTCCAAAAAATACGGCATTACAACGTTTGTCGACTTGAAAATTTTCAATGCGATGATTTTTGCATTTCAAATAGTTACCAATATCTCATATTAGAAAATGATGACGAAATGCACAAAAACACAGGACAAATTCCTTTAAAAACGACTGCAGTGCACGCAACGATAAAGACCGCACATTGATTAAAAGTTTACTGCTTTAAACGAGTTAAAATCGGTTGCTACTCGCAGATGCTTGAAGCGCCTGCCTACTACTATTAGCTGGACAAAAGAGAGTGGTCAAGTGATTTACTGGTCACTCCGATTTGTTTCTATGCATGAAAATAGGGGTCTTCCACTTTTTCGGCAGAGTGCCAAACCCAGTCTGTCTGGATTGTGCATTGAGCAAGCAACTAAATCATTATGCAGAAAAGTACCAAAATGCATCAAAATTTCCAAAATTCGACGCCAATGAAGCGGCAGAAGGTATTGACCTATAATTCTAAACATTTTTTTGGTTGTTGTTATTCAAACATAGTATCTTTTAAACACTATCCCTAGCCGATCAACGAAATCTGTGATCATTTATTAATTATTATATTTTAATAATTTTTAGTCCAATTTTTGGAACTTTTGACCCACTGAGGCAACAGAAGATATCAACCCACTGTTTTAAGATTCCGCAAATTTTTTAATAAAGGGAGTTCACAAAATTTCCGCACTACCGCTAAAAGATGTGAGAAATTTCGATATTTTCGATACGCCCTAATGTATATGTCGTAGGCTAATTGGGAAATCCGGCTCTTTGCAAACAGCCTAGGCGCTTTGCAAATATCAACAAAACTGCTTTTATTTATTACATCATATTTATTACATTGTCTCACGAATTTTAATTGTACCTTATTACTTTTTATGTTAATGCAAATTTTATTGATTACCTAAACTTTTGGAACGCTGTGTATTAAAATAATGAAATATTACGTTTTAAACTATTTTTTTTTATGATTCTTTAATTTTGGCATATGTAAAATAGAGACTACTTTCGAAACGACTAATTTACGATTAAACATAAAAAAATAACTAGAAAATTATTATGTCTGTTTAATCCTGTTGCGATACGACATTTTCCAAACGTTTTAAAATTTCTTCCTAATCCTATTTTCATATGAATAGTTAGTACGCAAAATATCTATATTTGTTTGATTTCAGTAAAACTCGTTAAATTTCAGTAAACAATAATTTTTTTTGATTTCGATAACTACTTATAATTTTATTAATTTAAAAGTAATTATATCCCAAGATTGTGAGGGGGAGGGTCTCATTCGATTGGGTTAGGTACCAGATGCAAGTACAGTCGAGTCTCTTTGTAACGAAATCCATTGTTCCAGTAAAAAATTCGTTATATAGAGAACGAGTAAAAATTCTGTTTAATGTGTAAATTTTGAACAAAAATTATTTTTGAGGTGTTTAATTAAGAATTTGAAATGTTTAACTATAAATATTAACCTAATATTGTATTTCTTAATTATTTAATCAATTTCAAAAAAGAGAACAGACATTTATTTGAAAGCATAATAAAAATCACATAAGGGAAACTTACATTAATTTTAGACGAAGAAATCTGTAATTTTTCGCTGTTTTGATTTCAAAATTGTTGCACTCTCGAAAATATGTTCACACTTTAGCAAGGAATGAAAAATTGTATCCGGAACATTTTCCTCCATTTGAAGTCTTCTCCTTATAAGATCAAAAGAACTCATCATTTCACTGCGTAATGTTTTTTTACTCTTGTTGTACGTTTTCATGCTCATTGTCACTCTCATCATCATTGCTCATAACGCTGCTTAAAATATCACTATCAGTAGCATACTGTGCAATAGTGAGATTGTCATCCACTTCGAAAAAATCAGCGAGCGTAACATTTTCTTCGACATTTCCGCGTTCCTTAATTAATTTCCATTTCTCTTTTAACTCTGCTAAAGCCACATCTTCTTCGTCCTCAGAATCCGCATTATTCTCCTGCTTAGTAAAGCCGCCCTTTTTGAAGCAAGTGTAAATTGTTTTTTCAGTTACACCAAATCTCCAAGCTTTATAAAGTTCCGCAATACACTTTCTAAGACTAACGATGTCTTGGGTGGAATCATTTTTTCCTGTAGCTATGATCAGTTCTTTGAGAATTCTTTTCTTATAATGCACCTTTAGATTTTTTTTCCTTCGCTAGTCCATGGGCTTCAGTTTTGATGTGCAATAGGGTGGTAAGAAAATAACTTCAACATTTTGCAGTTTTTCTCCACAGTTTTGTGAGTGAGCTGGACAATTATCAATAAGCAAAGCAATTTTTCGGCGTTCTTTTCTTATTTGATTGTCAAATGCTTTTAACCATTTATCAAAAATTTCAGTGGTCATCCAGGACTTTTTGTTAAAATCATAGTCCACTTCTAAGGTCTTCACGCCTTTAAAATACCTAGGAGATTTACTTTTCCCAATGACTAGCATCTTTAATTTTTCTTTCCCTGTCATTTTAGCACACTACAGAATAGTAATCCTTTGTTTGCTTTATTTGACGCCAAAACATTTATCTTCTTTAAACGCCAGAGTCTTGTTTGGGAAACACTTATTAAAGAGACCTGCTTCGTCAGCATTGAAAATGTTCTCAGGAGCGAATTCTTTTAGAATTTCTGCTACTTTAACACTCCATTTCTCACATGCTGTCACCGGAGCGTCCGCACTTTCACTGCAGGTAGTTTTCTGGAGTAACCCATGTCTCTTCTTGAACTTTTTTAGCCAACCAATGCTGGCTTGGAAGTCAGAGTTTCCAAGAGATGAAACATATTCTAGAGCCTTTTCTAAAATCATTGGACCCGAAAGTGATAGAACCAAGATTCGAATTCTGCTTGGTGATTGTCTCTCTACTTTTTATGATTGTTGACAGTGTTTTTGCCAGAATTCCAAAATTTTTTGCCACATCTTTTTTTTTTCAATCCCTTATCGATTTTTTTCAAAATCTTCACTTTATCACATGCAGTTCTTATTAGACATTTTTTGCAGAAGCAGTAAAAAAATCGCACTCAAACAGATTAAGTTTTGTGAATCTTTCACACTAAAGGAAGCTAGAAAAAATAAACATCTACTTTAACTGTAAAGGTTGAGAGTTTCAGTTTTGATAGAGGAAAACATATTTTAAATGGTGACAGTGATCTGCTCTCCCGGCTGCAGCTGTCGAGGGAGAATTTTCCATTCCACCAATAGCGTGCTTGCGCCTTCTTGCTCGCACCCTTTTTTGTGGAGTGCATCAGGTCACGTGCCATGCCAGTGGATCTCGAGAGCTTTCTGGCACTGAATATTACGAATTTTGACTTGTGCTTGATTAAAAGAGAGTTTATTTTTCTAATTTAACCTTCTAAATAATCTTAGATATCATTCATCTTAAAATTCAATTACCTATCTGATGCCGCTCTTATATGCGTAACAATCCAATTCACACTATCTTCAGAAGGATATTGGAAGGTGTGTGGGAGAGGAGGGGGGTGAATTCGTTGGACATAAAGAACAAGGAGATTCAAGGTAGAAAAGTAAGATTAAAAAAAACTCAGCACTATACGATAAATCAGGAATCTCTGATGGAAAATTGATTCCATGTGATTTGGAAGCTTTTTTAAAACTGAATAAATAAAGAACATTTTAAGAAAAAATTCGTTATATGGAGATAGGTATTTCGCTATATGGAGACTGTTTTTAATGAGATCGTGGGAAAAGGGGACCGTTCCCGTTATATAGAGAAATTCAATTTATGGAGTTTCGTTATAGAGAAACTCGTCTGTATTTCTAAAATATATACTTAACTTTACATTAAGTGTTAAAATCTTACTAAAATCTTACTCACAGGTCGTCAGCTTTTAATGCATAAAATGTTAAATTATGCACAGATTTTAGAAATATTTTCAGAATTAAGAAAAAATAAACTATCCGTTAAGAAGAAAACAAAGTAAAAAGCAATTAAAAACGTTGATTTCCAAGGAGATATCTTAAATATACAAATACATTCTACTACGCCAAACTTAGCATTAGTGAAAGGAATTCGAAAGCTCAGTGACTTGCAGCCTTAAACAAAATCGTACTTTATTTCCTTTTTAGCTCACAGGCTATCAAAGCCTGAGAGCTTATGTTCCCGCAAATTCTGTATATATGTTACCGTTAAAGTGTAAAATTCAGTTGTTTCATAAAATACCTAGTTATTTCATGAAATAACTATCCAAGTCCGTTAAAGTGTGTAAAACTATTGGATTCTATGGTTTAACTTGTTATTTTATAGAATAACGATTGCCTAACCGTTAAAGTGTAAAATAATTATTATGACATTAAAACAAATTCGTTGTTTTATAAATTAACTGATGATAAATAGTTAAAGTCACTCGAAAACTGCATTTCAAATTATTAATAGATGAATTGATAAGTAATATATAAAAACAGAATATATAATATAATATAATTTTATATTAGTAAAACAGTAATACAACATAACAGAATGCAGTGTGGCAATAGTTATATTTAAAATTTTATAAATTATAATTACGTAATTATCAGGTATTTTGCCCTATTGGCAAAAACCTTTACACTTTTTAAAACATATTGCTAATAATTTTAAATATTATTAAAAAATGACATGCTGGCAGGAATAATTGTGTTATTTAATAGCAACACTTCATAAACTTTTTTAAAAATTAATAATGCAAGAGCATTTTAATTTAAAATTTATGAAATACCTTCATTTTATTTTCCATTATTTATAAGAACAAGGATCGCTGTGATGACACTTAGATTTGCATTGCATATTATTTTTTATACATGCACACTTTTTATTATCATTATCACACAATGCTTACTTCTGCAATCGAATTTAATATTTTTTCACGAGTAAGTTTAGCACTGTTTTCCTTTGTTTCGCGCTTTTTTAACAAGGATTTCTACCGCTCTTGCATTAAGTTTTTCTTATTTTCCGATTGATCTTAATACCTCTAAAACTCATCGTTTGAAAAAAAAGATTGCAAAAATCTTTCAGAATAATCCCAAATGAAAAACGCTAACATAAATACACCTCTTACAAATTTATGCAAGTTCAATACACATATCGACAAAACATGCAATCCGAAAGACATTTAGCAACGAAGAAGAGATCTAAGAAATTCAGCATGACTGCAAAACAGCCATAACCGATTCAAAACTGACTTACCAGCTATAATCGGTTCAAACGTTTTTAGTGTGCCGCCTTTAGTACTTTAACGGTTAGACTATCGTTATTCTATAAAATAACTAGTTAAATCCTAAAATTCAGCAATTTTATACACTTTAACGGACCTGGTTAGTTATTTCATAAAATAACTAGGTATTTTATGAAATAACGGATTATACGCTTTAACGGTAACATATACATACGTACGTATGTATATACAGAACGTATATACGTAACGTGATAACTCTTGATAGAAATATCCGATTTGCTTCAAAAAATTTTCTAGGCTCATTCTGATAAGGTGCTTCCCTGATTAGTTTTGAGGGTTCATTGGTTAAGTATAAAGGGGGGGGGGGGTTACGGGGGGTAATCCACCGCCTTAACTTAGATAAATGGATTTTTCATGCAGAATTGTCAGATTTGCTTCAATTTCGGTATACTGGTCAATTCTGATAAGGCGCTTCACTGATTAGATTTAGAGGTTCATTGTTTAAGTATAAAGGGGGTATCGGGGCGGGGGGATTAATACCCCCTTAATTTAGATAAATGGGTTTTCTTATCCGATTTGCTTCAAATTTGGTATACCGGTTTATTATGATAAGGCGCTTCCCTGATTAGATTTGGGGGTTCATTGTTGAAGTATAAAGAGGGGATCGGGGGTGCGCAATACCCCCTTAATTTAGATAAATGGGTCTTCTTATCCGATTTTCTTCAAATTTGGTATACCGGTTTATTATGGTATACCGGTTAAAGTGCTTCCCAGATGACATTTGGAGGTTCATTAGTAAAGTATAAAGATATGAAACGGGGGGGGGGGGTGTCGCTAATCCTACCACTTAATTTATTTTTCAAAATGCATTATTCTTTGAAGTAAGAGTATAATATACAATTAATGTGAATACACTGTGAGTTCAATGCCATCAGTTTTAACTGGGCACTTTTCTTTTCTATTATGTTGTTTTTTCAAACTCAATCTTTTACATTTAGTCACCAGATAGGATATTATATAACTTGAAGAAGTGTGATAATGTATGCAGAAAAAATGTTGTTCCCTTTTGAACTATTTTTAGCTCACATGCTATAAAAGCCTGAGAGCTAATGTGCCCGCAGGTTCCGAATGTATGTACATAACGTGATAACTCTTGATAGAAATACCCGATTTGCTTCAAAAAAATTTCTAGGTTCATTCTGATAAGGCGCTTCCCTGATTAGTTTTGGGGGTTCATTGGTTAAGTATAAAAGGGGGGCGGCGGCTACCCCCCCCCCTCCTTTAACTTAGAGAAATGGATTTTTCATGCAGAATTATCATATTTTTCTTGAAATTTGGTATAATGGTTAATTCTGATATGGCGCTTCCCTGATTAGATTTGAAGGTTCATTGTTTAAGTCTAAAAGGGGGGAACGGAAAGCTATAATAACCCCTTAATTTAGACAAATGGGTTTTTCTATCCGATTTGCTTCAAATTTGGTACACCGGTTTATTTTGATAAGGCGCTTCACTGATTAGATTTGGGAGTTCATTGGTTAAATATAAAGGGGAGACGGGGGCTAAAACCCCCTTAATTTAAATAAATGGATTTTTCTATCCGATTTGCATTAAATTTGGTATATCGGTTTATTTCGATAAGGCGCTTCCCTGATGACATCATTTGGAGGCTCATTGGTTAAGAATAAAGAGGGAAAAGGGGGGGGGGAGGTAATCTCCCCTTAATTTATTTTTCGAGGATCATTATTCTTTTACAATTAGTGTGACTAGCCTGCGAGCTCAATGTCATCGGTTTAACTGGGCACTTTTCTTTTTTATTTATTTAATTATCTTTCTTTCACAAAATTTAAATTTATGCTTTTATAAAATTATACATTAAAATCACTTAAAGTCACCGCACTAAGTTAATACTAGCTAACAGTTATAAAAATACACTTACGGGGCAAATAAATACCTTTATTCAGATCGATAAGTTTTATCGCTCAGATGGTGACATTTTCAAGATCTATAATGATACAAATATACAAAAATATTCGAAAATATTTGGAAACGTGATTTTCAAAACTCGTTTAATCCAGAAAATCAAATTTTAGCAAATCGCGAAAAACCTCTGACTGCGTCCATTGATTTTCATTTTAAACTAAGATTTTACAATGCAAGAAATACAGTGAAACCTATCTGTAAGGGCCACCTGCCGTTCTATTGAAAATTGGTCCTTATGAGGGGTGACTCTTGTGTAGGGGTGACCAAGTTTTTCATTTCTCTTTCTTTTTATCCAGCGATTTTTAAAATCTGCATATTCTTTCAGTAAATTTTCTTTGTTTTTAACAATATTTTTTATTTGATTCTTGCTGCAATAAAACTGAGAAGCCAATTTTCTTGCAGATGTTCCTTGATCATGACAACTAAGAACTTTGATTTTCAATTCTAAATGTACTATTTGGCTTGATTTAGGTGCAATAATTTAAAATTTTACATAAGACTGAGTATAAAATTTCTAGCGTAAAAATTGTGCTTCAATATGCGTTCACAGTTTTAGTAAATGTGGAATCAGTTTTCCTAGATAACCTGTTATCATTAATGTGCCCGCAACAAAGGGTCAAGTTTCTCCTCCAACTCAGCCCCTACAGGTTTAATAGTCAAACAAAGAGTGAGAAATACCTGTTTCTCTCATTTGTGGAAAAGTTTGTGGTCCTTCATTGTGTTACTAAATCCTCCCCCTTATTTGTTGCACGTGCAGTTATTTGCTGAACTCTTATCTTTTGGTTCGTGCATTCAATACACCTGTTTAGGATTTAAAACACATGTGAAGAAAATGGCCTTTATGAGGGGCAGGTGCGGCCCCTAATAGGAGTAAATTTAACATTATGTTTATGGGAAAAAAATCCGTTCCTAAAATTATTGGTCTATAATAGAGGCGGCCATTGAATAGAATTGGCCTTTGAAAGAAGTTTCACTGTACACGATAAAACTAATTTCTTTGCAGATTGTAGTGTTTTTTCAGTGCAGGTTCGCCAATAGAATAGATGGATAGAGAAAACTCGATTTTATAAATTTTGAATAAGGCGAGTTTGGAAACTCATGTCCTCATTTGTATCATTATAGATCTTGAGGATGTCGCCGCCTGATTTACGAAACATGTCGATCTGTATAAAGGCCTTGTAAGTGTATTTTATCAATTTTACCACATATTAACTTAGTTTTGTGTTTTTTAATCCCCCGGTATGCTATTTCTTTCTCCCAGCAATTAAATTGTCGTCTTCAGAAATAAAGTGTTGTATAAGTCACCCGTAAAACAAAGCAGAAGTATCATTGGACGGAATAATCTCTACTGCAATTTTTTAAACTTCTAAGCATAGCACATTTTCAATTTTTATACCGTCGTATTGGGAAAAAAAAGTATTTTTTAATGCCATTTGTTTGAAAACTGCATCTCCGTTTATTTTTGCGATATAATTTTTTTTATATAATTTTAGCGCCATTTGTTTAATTTTGGCAACTCAAGTACTCCATTTCTGCAGAAAGTAATCGAAAAATAGTTGAAAAATAGCAATTATATCTTTTTGTTGCCATTTTCTCATAAAAACTGAAAAAAATGTAATTAAAATTCAAATATGCGCTAGTTTGAAAAAATATAAATGAATGATTTCTGATAAAACATGGAGCTATTATAAACTAAATTTAATTTTAAGTACCTATATTAATATTACAAACAAATGAAGGCATATGAATCATGAGCTAGCCGAATTTTTGTCGAGTTTCTTAAATGACGAAATCTTTTTTTTTTTTTTTTTTTTTTTTTTGGATTTGTGTATTATTCAGCGATAGTCACGTCCTATTTTACTGTTGATGTTGTTTAAGACTGGATCGTAAATGAGAAATTCTTCAGCGGATGCGGATGACATCATTTTATATAAAACAAAAACGTGCGTTTTAAGTCTTTTTTTCATCGGGGGCGACATTAAATTCTGAAAAAGCAGAATTCTTGTTTTCTAGTAATTTATAATTTTTTACGCTATTCAAAATAAACTTACACTAACACAGAGCACTGGACCCACTTTAAACACTGCATATCGAAACGATCGGATGGCTATATCACAAAGAGTTATACCAACAGGTAGCATAATATCCAGGTCTTCGCGTACCAGGTGAGCAAATTTTTCTATTCGTTCTGGAGTGCTTGCCATGCAGACATACTGAAAAATAAATAGAAAAATACAAATGAATGAACATCATAACAAATCTAAAATTAGAATATTCTTTAAGGAATAAATATTTTGTGTGTTTTGTTAACACAATACAAATCATAAAATGAAATAAATATTAGAAAAGTGTAAATATTACGATCATGCGCCAGAATATTATATTATATAGGAGAATGGTGTACCTTGGGGCATCTTATATTTCAGGATTTGTAAAGCAAATAAATAGTACTCCCTCCGTCCCAAATTAGTTGCGACATTTAGGTCGAAAATTTTGTCCCAAATTAGTTGCTACATTTAAAGTGGGTGGAGTCATAAATAACTTTCGATGCAGTTTAGTAGATAGACACCACTTTGTAAGGACTCTACCACCAGTATACCATAAAGATAATTTTCTTCCTAAAGGATGAACGATTCATTAGCTAGAAGGTAGTTTTATGCGATTACTGGTGGAAGAATCCTTATAAAATGGGGCGTGGCTTAAGAGCATGCGAACCCTGGATTTTTTAAACTAATTTGGTACTTATTTAACCCCTTGAGGGGCAAGCAATTAGGTTTGTGAAAGGCTGAATTCCCACCGGAATCTTTCAAAAATTCTATTTCAAAATAAGTAAAAGCAATTTTACGGCTTTTTTCCACCAAAGTTAGAAAAGTAAAATTTAATAAACTTTTTCTGGTGTAAAACTTCATTAATCGTAGGTGGTATATAATATATACCGGTGCCCCTCGAGGGGTTAAGGAGAGACGGGGAGAATGCTTGGTAAATAAATGTTGTTGATTGATAGCATAGCACCCTGAAATCTCTGAAAAATGTTCAAACAAAATCATAAAATCATCAGTATCAATAATCAGTACAAAAGTAATCAAATGTAGCAACTAATTTCGGGCAGAGGGAGTACTCATACGTAGTGAGATAACAGATCGATTCATTTCTGATTCATAGCTACCAGAGGCAACTATTTTTTAATTCTATTTCGCACCTCTGTTTCAAAACAAAAAACTTTTACATATTCTTAGACAACATTTGCAAGAGAAATATAAAATATTTTTTTTTTTTTTTTTTAATAGTGGTGCGAAGAGAATATAAAAATAGTCACCGGTGGGAGCCTTGCTGATTGTATATTTTGTCTCAAAAGTTACTGTACACACTAAACTCTGATAATAAAACTGGAACGAGAAGTTTATGGGATAATTTCGCAATAAACACTTTAAATTTATTTGAAATAAAACGTATTAGAGATACTACAATGTTTACATCACCACTATTTATTTAAAAATGACGCCTTTTTTTTAATTTTTGTTAAAAAAAACATTGCCTAGGCACATTTTGCAAATGTTGACAAATACTGGATTGGTTTCAACCAATCAAACAACCGTACCAACAAACAAACTGTTTTCCCTGAATAGCATAAAGGAGAATACTCAATTTGATTGGAGAAATGGATTTGTATAGCCCTATGGCTGAAATTTTTACTGGCATGACGTCAGGAAATCCACAACTAGTATGGTACATAAATGTAATTAAATTTAGAAAACGAAAAAGCCCGACTGCGTAAAACGCGAACTAATTAATTATTTCTCATCAATGTGAAACTATTTTTTATATTATACTTACCTATTTCTTTTTATTTACTTGTATTGATGACTTTTAAGTCGTGTTTAATTGTTAGTTCCTATCTATAAACACTGTTTTGATGAGGCCTATAGATCCCTATGAAGGTTAGAGTTACTGTAAAGCTAGAGATCCTACCTACACAAGTTCCAGGTTGTGTAACATTTAAATGGAACTTCTGACTGTAAAGTAGTCAATGAAACATCGTCTTCATTTTGAAAGACCTATCCAATGATATGTCACTCAATATGGTGCGTAATTTTTTTTTCGTCTCTACCGCCATTTTGAATTTATAAAAACAAAACCTAGCCTGTAACCATCGGACTGTTAAGACGAATCGATAGAGATCTCATTCATTAAAATTCATCTAGTTGTTGGGATTTTTCGAGGGTATAAAGAAATCCACTTACCCAGATACGCGTAAAACACATAACCCTTCTTGGCAGTCGGGTAAAAATAGTGGCTTTCCGAGAATAATTTTAAAATTTTAGATTGACCAGTTTTAAGTCCAGACATATACTTGATTGAAAGCATTTGGGGATTATTTTTTATGGCAAAATATTATTAAGGATTGCGATTTTTTAGGATTAAGTACTTAAAAAGTAAAAAGGAACAATTATAAAATCACTCTTGCGTCTGTCTGTCACAGTCATTTTACTCGTAAACTATGGAACGTGGAAAGTTCAAATTGGGGGAAGTAATAAAGACTATTGACCCGCATATTTTCAGATTATTAAACCTTCATAAATATATTTAGTAAAAATGTAGAGGGGCTAATTAAGTTACTTGAAAGGAAAAACTATTTTCTTTGTATACCGTGTGGGGTATCGTGTGAAAGCTTTCGTAACGATGAACTCAAAAATACATTTATTTTAACTTTAGGTATTGTATTTTCAAAGATATCGTCGAAAATCTAGCGCAAAAATATGTTCTCCCTCCCCTCCCCCATCTAATTCCGAATCTACTGAAACTAAAATTATGAAAAAATTAGAGATAGTAGACGTTAATTTAAACCTTGCAGGAAAATTATAGAGATTACCCTAGATCGCATAGTTTTTGAGAAAATCGCATTTTTCCGTTACACAAAAATTTCGATTTACGGGCATTAAGCAAAAGTGTTTAGCAGCGCTTGGGTACATATCGTAGCAGAAGTATACAAGCATTGTTGATAGAAATTATTTTCGAAAAAAATCCTCTGTAATTAGCAGCCAAGATATTAACCCTTAAAGATGCGGATGGTTTAGACATGCATAATGACAAGAGCGGCGTACTCTATGTACCGTCGGCTTTTAAAGCCTAGTTAACAACTTTTAATGATATATATGTGTAATGCAATGCAATAAAAGCAATAAATGTCAAATTGTTAAAAACAGACTAATTTAATTAGAATGCATCACATAAATACTATGGGATTCGCAACTAGTTTCCATTGACTGGATATCTCAATACGCCTCGAGTAACTTTAAAAGTTAATTAAAAACCTATGTGGAAAAACGCGGCACGGACCATAGCGGCGTTGCAATATTGCGACCAACATTCGAAGCGCACAATGCCTAATTTAAACTTTGAACAAAGGTTTTGCTTTAGCTACACTGTAGAAAGAAAGGTTATTACTACAATGAATTTTGTTTTAAGAAAAGTCAAATGAAGTTTAAATATGCACTACTTTTATTGTCAGTACCGAATTAAGTTCATCATAAAAAGATTAGGATAATATTAAAAAATCAGTTATACAGAATAGCTATATTTGATATTATTTAGGTTCTATATCTGTTTGAACTTTCATGGTATATCCATTTACACTTTTCTGGTATACACAGCTATATCCAATCCTACATTGTATATTTTTTTTACAAAATCCTTTAGTATTCTTTTAACAACTTTTTTTTAATAATATAATTACTAATTCATACATTCATTCTACGGAACCCTCTGTGCGCGAGTAATACTCGCACTTGAACGTTTATTAAATTTAATAAGGTTCTTTATATAAAAAATAGTTATTTCTTAATAAAAATTGTCATTTTAATCACGCATACTTAATAAAATAGAGAGTAAAGCATCCAAAATCCTTCTATCGTTTAAATTCGCCTTCCTTGTTAACTTTTGTGCATATAACTGCTACTTCTTGGCAAGCTTATGAAACACTTCTGCATTTCTCAATCGAGCACCGACAGTGGGATGGAAAAGAAAATGTCTTTTAGAGCAGTATTTTTCAATACTCTGATGAACAAAATTTTTGGCACATGAAACATTCACCATGTTTCTAAAGCAACTTTTTACGCTTAATTCAAATATGTAATCAACTTTTTTCTATCACCCACAGTTTTTGCACAATGACTTTTATTAATACGGCATTTTCAAAATCATTTTTGTTATTTAATGATAGTTTTCTATGTAAAAGAATATTTCAAATTGGACCCAAGCAATTTACTATTATTATGAAGACATTGACTACGTATTTCTAACAACATAATGTGAAATAACAGAATTTGTGTAATATCGTGTCGAGACATTTCGCAAGACATCCATATATTGCGGCCATTGAATCAGATTTATGACACTTGAACGTGTTGTACCCATGGCATGGTATAACCCATAATACCATTCATCAGACTGCTATTTTTGTATTACGAAGATAAAAGGAATTAGTAATATCCAAACACAAAATAACCAAATTTACAATCTTCTTTGAAGCGTATATCTCACATGAAAAGTTACATGTACAGTCGTGGAAAAAAAAAAATAAACACCCCCCTACTAACTCCTCAACAAATTATCGCAGACGAAAGTTACTGGTACCGGACGATTGGAAATAAAGTCTACTTTTAAATGGTGTGTATAAAATTTGCTTAGGGAGCCATATACATATTAAAACGAATCCAAACTTCATTTTTTTCAATTGCAGTACCCAAATTTAACACGATATTTTAAATCTTCGGTTCAAAATATGCCTAGAAACCAAATTTCAAATTATTCGAATGATTAGTTTTTGAATTACAGACATTCAAATTTACTACTTCTTATGTTAAATTACATTTTCATATTTTTATTTATATCTCCTGAAATTACGCTCCTAATGAGCTAATTTTTTTGTGTAGCAATAATACTAATATACCCAAATATAAATACGTTGAATTTGCAATTTTTATAATTTTATGATATGAATTATGAATTATGAAATTAATATTCGAAAAAATTATGGATTGCAACCTACAATTTTTTTGATGGATTTAGATTTATTAAGTCCTGCTTTATAGAAATCCAAAATTTCACATTTTTCTTCCAAGTAGTTTTCAAATTATGCTTAAAAAACGGCAAAATGATGGTCTATGATAGAAGTGAGTAAATTTTTGAAATTTATTCTGCTATCCTGTAATCAAACAGGTTTCATTGACGCTTAAACGTGCCTTGATCAAGAAGGCGGCTCTCTCGGTTAACAATCGAGTTCGGAACTTCAATTTGGATACAGCCCTTAAAATACGCTCGTTTTAAAATAATTAATTTCTCGGAAACTTATGGCACGAATTGCATAAAAATTTGTTTATAGGCTAATTGAAAGGTGTAGAGTTCATTTATGCTGTCAGAATTGTGTACTGCTATTAAAAAAACAAAGTTGTGGTTCGTTTTAATATGTAGATGGCCTCTTAAACAAATTTTATATGCATCATTTAAAAGTAGACTTTATTTCTAATCGTTCGGTACCAGTAACTTTCGTCTACGATAATTTGTTGAAGAGTTAGTAGGGGGTGTTTACCTTTTTTTTTTTCCACGACTGTACCGCATTCTCCTAAAAGCATGTTTAAGTTTATGCTCCTTAAGTCTTACTTCAAGCGTACGGCTGTTTTGTCCTATATAGACAGCATTACACTGTTTGCACGGAATTCCATACGGAATAAATATTAAATTCTAAGATTGTTCACCATGCCATGAAAACAGATCATTTTCCGAATTTTGAGAATTATTTTATAATCAAATTCCACTGCAGTATTTATGCAAGACGCATTTTTTTTTTCTTTTGAAGCTTGGTTCACTAGAACTATGATTTAGCAATTAACGAGGTTGCATCTCTACCAATAGAATATTCAATTTTATTTTAACTATAATTTTCACTAATTTGTTTATCTAATATTATTTATCTAATTTGTTTTTAAAAATTAATTTTTTTAATCTGTCTGAGAAAATACAAATGATTTCCTTTTATTGAGATTTTATGGCTTATTTTTTATTTTAATTTTCACTAATAATAATGTTAATGGAATGTCCTGGAAATGTGTTTTTTTATACGTCTAATATTATATTATTATAACGGAGATTCCCAGAAATGTCATTTTTTCAATATTGAGTTTTTTATAAAATATTACTCGCACATCTGTAATTGTATGCATTTTACTAAACACTTTTTAAAAGATCAAAATTTATTGCAGTGCTTTGTCTAATTTTTTCAACATTATTTTATTTTATTTCATTTTTCTTTTAAGAAAAACGCCTTTATCCATAGAAAGTAATTATTCAGTTGGAACCAATTCAAATCCATTTTCAGAAAACACTTTTACGCCGGTGCAATATGTTTCTCATCACGTACTCACGTTTACGTAATTTACAGCTTAATGAAATAAATTTGATAGTAATGCAGCGAAAAGAAATCTGACCTTAGCGTGGAAGTAAATGAAAACGTATATACTTACCTGAATATTAAGTATACACTGTTGCCACTCCTTAAAACAAAACATTTATCTTTTACGATAAACGTTTCCAAAATGTAAACTTATTTATAAACAAGAAAATTCTTGAATATAATTACCTACACTATCACAAGCTGTTAATTTGCATATTTATGTGTTTTAGATTTACAGTTATGTGTGCAGTGATGTCTTTACTTTTCTGAAGTGCAAACGTTGTATTATGCATAAGATAGATGGATAATGCATGAACATAATGCAAAAGACTGAATTGCCTTTCCTTTGGTAAAAAACCGCATATTTTTAGTCCAAATACTTATTTATATTTAACTTAGAATAAATTAGTTGTTGAATTTAAATATGCACATTTTAATGTAATAATTATAAATATTTAAATATTCATAGTGCATCGCCTGTATCAAAATTAGCCCGCTGAATAATTTTGGATTCCGAGTGGTTTTAGTAGAATATTATATTTCGATAGAGCCACTTTTAGGTAGCTTTCTTTACAAAAAGCTACCTATTGCAGCCGTTCGGAGGAAAGCGATTTCAAAAAATTTTGGTATATTTTCATCAATCATGACCCCCAGACCCCGAAACCACCCTCCGTTCAAAATTGATATATATATATATATATATATATATATATATATATATATATATATCTGACCTATGTCACACTGTAACTCTCGTATTTATGAACCGATTTGAATGTAATTCGGTGTGTACATAGTACATACCAATGTCTCGACCGAGATCGTTGGCCAGCTTCATCCGCCATTTTGTTTCAAAATGGCGGCCATTTAAAAATTAAAAAAAAATTTAAAATTTAAAGTGTGGTACCAAAAAATTGAAAATGGAAAAATATTTTTTTCTTATGTACTTGACCTTTATACAAAGACTCCGTAGCAGTTTTTGTTTCGTCTATATCTAAAAAAATGGCTGAGTTATAGCATTTTTAATTTCTAGCGAAGCTGACATTTTGAAACGTCCTGAATTTTGTCACGCGATAAAAGGCGTATTTATGAACCGATTTGGATGTAACTTCGTTTATACATAGTACAGACCAATGTCTCGACCGAGTTTGTTGGCCAGCTTCATCCGCCATTTTGTTTAAAAATGGCGGCCATTTAAAATTTTAAGAAAGATTTAAATTTGAAATGTGGTACCAAAAAATTGAAAATTGAAAAAATATTTTTTTCTTATGTGTTTGACCTTGATAAAAAGATTCGGAAGCAGTTTTTGTTTCGTCTATATCTTAAAAAATGGCTGAGTTATAGCATTTTGAATTTCTAGCGTGGCTGACATTTTGAAACGCCTTGGTTTTTGTCACGCGATAACAGGCGTATTTATGAACCGATTTGAATGTAACTTGGTCTGTACATAGTGCATACCAATGTTTCGATCGAGTTTGTTGGCCAGCTTCATTCGCCATCTTGTTTCAAAAGGGTTGCCATTTTTTTAAAAAAAATGTAATTTAAAATTTAAAATGAGGTATTAAAAAATTGGAAAATGAAAAAGATTTTTTTTATGTGTTTGGCCTTGATACAAAGATTCTGGAGCAGTTTTTGTTTCTGAAAATTTGTTCTTTTGTTTATATCTTAAAAAGTGGTTGAATTATAGCACTTTGAATTTCTATCATGGCTAACACTTTGAAACGATCTTGTATTTGTCTCGCGATACCACACGTATTCCCCTATTTCGATGGAAGAAGGCATGTGGCTAGTATACATCAATATCTCGACCAAGTTCGCTGGCCAGCTTCATCAGCCATCTTGATTCAAAATGGCGGCCATTAAATTAAAAAAATATATATTTAAAGTGAGGTGCAAAAAAATTAGAAATTGAAAAAGGTTTCTTTCTTAAGTATTTGACCTTGATATAAGGATTCAGGAGCATTTTTTGTTTGTCTTTATCTTAAAAAATGGCTCAGATATAGCAGTTTCAATTTCTAACGTGGGTGACATTTTGAAAAATCTGATTTTTTGCCTGCAACAGCACTCGTATGTATCAACCGATTCCGATGTGAGTGAGCATGTGCACAGCAATTACTAAGGTATCGACCAAGTTCACTGGTTAGCCTCATCCACCATGTTGTCTTAAAATGGCAGGCACTTTAAGAAATCGCTGAATTTGGCAGCGAAATATAAGTTACTTTAAATAAAAGCAGCTTGGATAAAGCTGACTAATTTTGCGAAATTCTCATTCATAATGATTTAGTATTGATAAAAATTAGTATTGAATCTCCTACATTCGGTTTCCACTTAATTGAGCTTCGTGTGTTTGAATAATATAAGTTGGCTTTTTTAAAATAAGGAATATGAAAGCTACCTCTTCCTCCCGGCACTGGCCGGAAGGACTTTTATAGTACCAGTTGTGACGAAATCTACTTGTCGTAAAAGCAACACCAAAATTAACTGAGCAATATGAATGAATTTTAAGTATTTATTTTTTAAAAATAAAATAAGAAAATAAAAATTTAGAAAATAAAAATATCCTCTTAAAAATTTCTGTTTTTGGTAGATTTGGTTTTTGTTTACACTTTTTTTCCTTCTTTAAAAATAATCAAAGAAAAAAAGGAAAAATGTCGAAGAAATAGATGAAATTTTGGTGTGCGTTGTAGAATAAACAAATTCGTACAATAGACCGATATGTATTGTAATTTTTCAGTGAATGACCTACTATAGAACAAATCGATCTTTATTTTAATAACCTATTTAAATATTATCTATTTAATTATTCTGAAAGTTGAGAAATGATACACATTATTACTTTCTTCTTCCTTTACAAGAAAGTATTGGATTCGTGAAAAATATAGATTTCCAGTTTTCAATGGATTTATACTTTTTAGAAGGTCCTGAACACGATTTGATGGTTTTTAGAAAATGTCTGTCTGTCACTCTGTCTATGAGTCTGTCTATGTGTGACAAAAATTTTGTAGACACTCTATCTCAAGAAATAATGCACAGAATTTCACAAAACTTTAGATTCAGTTAGACCTTGATATAAACTGGTGCTGATAAGTTTTTGATGTATATCGCTTAACAGGTGGCACTGCTATGCCGCAATTTTCACGATTTCCGCAATATCTCTATTTCAAGAGCTAATGCACTGATTCTCATCAAGTTTCAGATTCAGTTAGTCCTTGATATGAGTTGCGGCTTATTAAGTTTTGGTGTAAATCGCCCAACAGGTGCGCTGCTATGCTGCATTTTTTACGATTTCCGCAGTAGCTCCATCTCAAGAACTAATGCACGAATTTTCATCAAACTTCAGATTCAGGAATACCTTGATAAATATTGGTGCTGATTATGTTTTGTTGAAAATCGTCAAACAGGTGACGCTGCTATGCTGCATTTTTCAAGATTTTCGCAATAGCTCTATCTCAAAAACTAATGCACGGATTTTCACCAAACTCCAGATTCAGTTAGACGTTGATATAAGTTGTTGCGGATTAGGTTTTGGTGTAAATTACCTAATAGGTGACGCTTCTTTGCTACATTTTGCGTGATTTCCTCGTTTTTAGCTATAGTCATATCTCAAGAACTAATGCACGGAATGTCATATCTTTAGAATCCTCATGATTGGCATAGGTTTTCATTTGATTTTGGAACTATGCAAGTGAATTTTGAAGTATTAACATGGATGAGATAGAAGAAAGTTTTGTGATTGGCACATCCGAGTAGTTTTTCCTTTATTTTCATTTCTCTCTATCTCTATTTATATTTGATCTTATTTATCATTTATTCTGCGATATTAAATGACTAACGGAGCGTCACTGGTGTTTTTATTTTCCAGACGAACTTCGAACTAAACGAACCTAGCAAAAGAGAACCCACTGCTTTTAACAGAATACACAATAAAACAAATATAGAAAAACAATATTTCAAGTTCAACGACAGATTCACCTTAATAAAATAAATAAGCAATATGAATATTAAATTCCTAGTATATATCTTTACTAAATAGGTGCTAAAATACATAAATGTTAAAACAACCAAGATGTTAAAACATTGGAGTCAGATTATGTTAAAATCCGAGCGCTTTCGACTAAAACATTAGTCGTCATCCCGGAAAACTACACCCATAATGGTGTAGTTTAACATTATAATAATACCAATAATAATTAATAACACCAATACATCCATATGGGCTATACCCACTCCAGTTTCGAATAAAATATGTACTTGAATTATTGCGAATTTTAATTTCGACTGAGGTTAAATTCAAATTTTCTGTAACGTTGTTCTCATCGCTGTAGGAACCGATTTGGTATTCTTTCAAGTTTAATTTAATCACGCAGTAGCAAAATTTACCTTTTATTCTTTTCGTTTCAGAAAAAAGCTGTCAAAAATCGCCGCAGAAAAAACACCAAGCATGGAATAGAAAATTCACAAAAATTTAAAAATCGCAGCGGTCAAAATTTACTATATTAGGCTAAAATATTGAAACCGGGGTCCTTTTATGAATGCCAAAAAATTATCACGAACTCGGAAAACGTTAATAATCGCATTAAAATCTCGCAAAATTTTTAAAATCGTAGGTATAGAAATTTACTATATTGAACTGAAAGGTTGAAACCTGCTTCTGTTTACAAATGTAAAAAGAATCGCTGCAAAATGTGAGAAAACTATAAAAATCGAATAAAATTTTCACGGAAAATTAAAAAATGATAGAGGGGAAAATTGGCTATTTTAGGATAAAAGTTTGAAAGTGAATTCCTTTTAGGAATGTGAAAAACAATCATTGTGAATCATGAGAAAAAGTTTGCATTAAAAATTCTCGAGAAATTCAAAAATCCCAAAGGACCAGATTTATTATATTCGGCTAAAGTATTGGAAACAGATTATTTTTATGAAAATAAAAAAAAATCACCCTTAACCCTTTCAGGGGCAAATCACTTCCATTGTTAAAATGTTGAAATGAATGAATGACACCGGAATTTAAGGACAAATTTATTTCGCAAATGAGAAAAAGCTATTTTTCACGTACATAATAAACGGAAAATAATATACAAAAATTCTGGTGCCATTGTGGGATTTGGGAAATAAAATTAAGTAGTTTCATAAACGAACCACCGCCCCTTAAAGGGAGAAAAAAATGCTAAAAATCGCATGCAAAATTTGCGAAAAAATGAAACCAGACTCCTTTTTCGAATATCAAAAAATCGTTGAAAGAACACACACAAAAAAAAAGACGTAAAAAATTATATTAAATAAACCCAAAAACTGGCTTTGAGGGGCATAAAGTTAGACATAGAAGTACCTTCCTGCCAAATTTTGTATGTGCACAGCGGTCTTTTCATAAAATTACAGATAGACAGACCTACCTGCACACACCAACAAACATGTATCTTTATTATTTTAAAATAGATTTCTGACCAGTCCGCCGTTGCCCGGGTCTGGGATAGTAACTTTAATTATAGGTAAAATCAGTCTTGAATTCAGCCATTTTTCTCCGGGAGGGATTTAGTGTTGGGGGTCTCACTGTCTTCGGCAGCGTACACCCGGACATGCTACGGACATTGTGGTATGTTTTTGCAAACGAATATCATTCTTGTCCCACCTCCTTAGGCATCATACACCCTCAAATTTGAAACATCTTACATTTTCAAAAGAAAATCTATCCAAACGAACCTAGAGTTCTAAGCCACGCCGACTTCAGCAGAATAAACACGGACATGCTACGTACGCTCTGGTCTGATTTCGCAAACGAACTTCGAACGCACGCCCTGGACTGATTTCGCAAACGAACTTCGAATTTATATTATTTTATATTTTTAAACAAAACTCTTTCCAAACAACCGAAGAGGCCTTCATTATAGTTATTGCCGATTTAATTTCTGACATTTAGATATGGTACATTTTCAATTCTGACCAAAAATCCCACACGAATAGGTAAATATTATAAAATCAGCATCGTCTTGTTTTAATGATAGTCATGTAACCTATATTGTTATTGGCCTCTCCTTAAATACACTCCCCCCGCCCCCAACCAACCATCGAAATCGGTCAATTAACTGCGAAGTTATTAAATTAAGAAACTTTTAATGTAGCGAAATAAATCCTCTCCTCTATCCGTCGTTCGCTCTCATTTAAAACATAAAATGCGTCGAAAATAAAGAAAATTTCTCGGACATGCGCAGAAGCGATCGCCGGTGCAATAGCATGTACTTTCATTAGTGTTGGATGCGGAGTTTTTTTTTTTTTTTTTTTTTTTTTTATCGACCTTCAGAAAAATATTTTTTACAAATAGTAAATATTATTTTTTTTAAACAACTCTGAATAAGAGGGGGGGGGGGGGGGGGTTCTGCGTACTGGAAACCTGCGTATACTCATGAAATGAGCGGAAGTGATCTCAACCCATTTAAGCTTTAATTTTTGTTTTCTCAAATTCGTTGGTAAAATCACTGTAAAATGTTGCAAAATGAACTGGAAAAATACAAAAAAAAATTACGCTATTTTTTTATTATTATTATTATTATTTATTTGATAAAATGTAAATGCACTAAATATGGGAATATCCATATGTGGAAAAATACATAATTATTATATTTTGTGTACATTTTTATAAATTAAGTTTTAAAAGTGTACTCTCTTAAAAAAATTCAGCGATTTTAACTCCGACTGAGTGTATTTTCACTCCTTTTCAGTATTGAAAATGCACTTATCCTATTGGAGTGAATTTCATCCATCTTGCGGAGTGGTTTTTTTTTTCATTCCTTTTTGATAAGCTGTTTTCGCTCTTTTTTTCGACTAAATTAATAGGCAAAACGAGTGACTGCACTCATTATTGACAAGTCATTTTTAAACCCCTTTTTTTGTCAAATTTAATAGGCAAAATAAATTATTTTCCTCTTATTTTCAGATTTTTTTTTTTTTTTTTAACATATATAACTCCCCAGTTTGCAAAATGTATTACTTTTAAAACTCCATATTGTTTTACTTTAATCTAGATGCAGAAGAAATTTTGTTTTTCATTTCCAAAAGATAAATTAAATAATAATAATAATAAAAGATAAGTTCGCGCCGTAACAAGACAAGATTTTCTACCTTGTCAATATCCTGAAGTGCGCTTTTTTTACTTTATCTTTCTTATTATGATTTTTTTTCTTTTTAATATTTCCACATTGTGTATATAATTTTAACGTTATTAGTTTTAATCCGGAAATGTCGATTTCTTTAATTATTTCTGATATTATTATATCTTATTAATATATTTTGCTTATGACACAGATAAATAATTATGGAATATAGAACTCATGTGTTACATAACTGCAGACTTTTGTTTAGTTAAACTTTTGAATATGAACAGAGCGAAGTATAACACAAAAATAAAAATTCACAAAATTATAATTTAAAAAAAAGGTCAAGCTAGTTGTGTCATAAAATAAATTGATAATATTTTTTACTAATCTATTATTTTCTGATACTGTTTTAAAATTATCTTTAGCATTTCGTACTATTTACATAATACTGTGGCAATTAAAAAAATAATATTTAAAGTGTAGATGTGTTCAACTATCTGAATGAACACAATTTATTAAATACTTGTACTTACTGAAACAACAACAACAAAAAAAAAAATAGAACATATATTATAAGTTAATAATAATTTAATAATTTTTATAATCATGGGTTGTGTTCCGGAAAGATTTCTGAGTGTCATGAGCAAAGTAGTATATTAATAATCAATAATATAAGCACAAAATGATATATGCTTAATAAGGTAAATACCAATTAGCGTAATTTTACACAATTTGAATACAAGAAAACTACATATCTAAGTGCATTTTATTGATTATAAAAATTATGGAACAGATGTATTAAAAAGAAAAAAAAAGAAAAAAAAAGTAATTTAAGAAGTTCATGTTTCCGGTTTAAAAGTATTAACGTTAAATAACGCAAAAAATCATATATACAATGTGAAAATACAACAAGGAATGGCGAAGGAATTACAAGAAAGATGAAGTAAAACAACGTACTTTACCTTAGAATTTTCAGTATTAGTATAATCCTAGAATCGCCGGTAGCCATCTTGGTTTTAGCTGGGAAACAGAAACGAAATTTATCCAATTCTTTGTGATGATTCCCCCCCCCCCTGCTTTAGTGGGCATAATCCATCTAGCTTATTCTGTGCCATTTTTAAATCAATCACATTATAATTGTAATAATGTTTTAATCTTGTAGGTAACGCCAAGCTTTGATGCTCTAAACAAACAAGCGACTCCCTTTTCAAAGCGATTCTCGATTCTTCCTCTGCCAAACTATATATCGCGTTAAAGGATTTCAACCAATAGAGAAGCTTCTTAAACCGCTCTTTTAGAGATATTTTTCTGTTCCGGTCTGAAATGAGCAGTCCTGGGGATGCTACTCTTAAAAGGATGATTTGGTAAACCAGTTTTTTGTGGAAATTGTCTCTTTTTGATAAAACAGATGCTCAGAAAGAACAAAAACACGCGTAAAACTTTTCGTTCTTTTGTTGAGTTAATAATTCGTTCTTTTGAATTAAGAGTGTATATTATATACTATAATTAGTATTTTTATGCGTTATTAAAAAATATATTTATTTCTTTACAAGGACTAATAACATTATAAAAATAATTAAGAATAAATTAAGAATAATCGTATTTGAGGCTGAAAAACAATTTATTTTAAAATCATCTTGAAAAGGACTTTACATAAATAACTGTCCTCTAAATGGCTAATAGAAATATGTACCCATTTTCGCCTAGCGCCTTATATTTTGTACGTTACAAATATGCATAAAAAATAGGCTTGAACATATAATTTCGCAATTTAAAAAAATATGTATTTCAAAGAAATCTACAAGCTAAGATTATGACTTATTTATTTGGATCCTTGATAGAAAAAATACAAATAAACTTACTTTTTACATTTCGCTATCGTGAAAAGTTAAAAATCTATAAACACTTAAAAAAGACCTTCATTTAAGCAAATAAATATCAATCTGATGCTGTCATCTCTCGGTAATAGATAAAGACATTTATAGACAATTACTTCATGCAATTTTCACGTTGTAAAGAAGAAGAAAATTATAAAAATTTGTTACGATTCTAAACGTTCCAAAAATGGGACGCTAGGCATAAATGGGTTAACGCTATCGAACAGCCAAAAATTGAATCTCGTTCATTGGGGTTTCTAATTACTATATCGACTAATTATCAAAAAAAAGGAAAAATCTATAAACACCTAAAAAAGACCTTCTTTGAAGCAAATAAATATCAATCTTATACTCTCATCTCTCGGCAGTAGATAAAGTCATTTATAGACAATTACTGCATGCAATTTCATTTTCATGTTGTAAAGAAGAAGAAAATTATAAAAATTTGTTACAATTCTAAACGTCCCAAAAATGGGACGCTAGGCATAAATGGGTTAACGCTGTCAAACAGCCGAAAATTGAATCTCGTTCATTAGGGTTTCTAATTATTATATCGGCTAATTATCAAAAAATGAAAATTCTATAAACAACGAAAAAAGACCATTTAAGCAAATAAATATTCATCTTACGCTGTCATCTCTCGGTAATAGATACAGACATTTATAGACAATTACTTCATGCAATTTCATTTTCAAGTTGTAAAGGAGAAGAAAATTATAAAAATTTGTTACAATTCTAAACGTCCCAAAAATAGGACGCTAGGCATAAATGGGTTAACGCTGTCAAACAGCCGAAAATTGAATCTCGTCCATTAGGGTTTCTAATTATTATATTGATTAATTATCAGGAAATGAAAAATTTGAGTCCCAGTTGCATTAAGATCTGTCTTCATTTATCAGTATATAAATTTGCAAGACCTCTACGCGCGAGGTTTTTCCATCGTCAATAGACACACAGACAAATATACCTCTCTTTTATTAATACTATAAATAAAAGATTTCACTGTTCACACTCTTAAATAGCTGTTGATTCAAAACTTATCGTTCAAATTTCGTAGGGAGGTAGGGAATACGTGAGGAAACCGGGTTTACATAGGAAAGTATGTCAGCAAATGTACGCATGCGGATCTAGAGGGCGCTGTGTGTACCCAACTTCCCATTGCGTCCCAATCATTGTTTTGACTTTCCTAAAGCTAGTATTATTTCTTCTCCTATTTTACCTTCTCATTTGGACTTCCACGAAGCCTTTTACATCTTTAAAAACTCCAAAAATCTCGTTAATGACATTTATTCAACGCCTTCATTATCTGACGCCTGGAAAATTTCTCTTTTAATTTTGTCCTTTCCGGTTCTTTTAACCTTTATTTTTTTTAATTGGTTTGTTTTTTACTTTTTTTTTCGTTTTTATTTTATTTATTTTTTGTTAGTTTATAATATTCTTTGTTTTTAATATTCTTCGCTCATGAATTTTTAAATTTTAGTTTCACATCACAATTCTTAAACGTCATTAACGAGATTTTCGGAGTTTTTAAAGATGTAAAAGGCTAAGTGGAAGTCCAAATGAGAAGTGGAAATAGGAGAAGAGATAATACTAGTTTTAAGAAAGTCAAAACAATGATTGGGACTTTAATGGGACGCAATGGACGATTGAGTACACTCAGCTCCCTTTACATACGCATGCGTACATTTGCGGACATACTTTCCTATGTGAAATCGGTTTCCTAGCGTATTCCCTACTTCCCCACGAAATTTGAACGATAAGTTTTGAATCACCCTCTATATATATTTTTTATTCTAAATTAAAACTTAAAAAGTGTGTTAAAAGTTGCTGTCTTTTTACAAAATTATACAATATCTTAAGTAAAGGCTTAAACTTTCAAAATTTAAAATATTTCATGAAGCTGAAGAAAACTAGCATGTTAAAAAAAAAAAGTCGTTGGTTCATTAAGTAAATGAAACGGTGTTTTAATAAGCTAATTAGTACTAAATTACGGTTAATTTTTTTTCTCTGTTATTTGCCCAGCAATTGATATTTATGCATAAAGTCAGTCGACTGTTTTACTTTACATTTTTTTTACCTTTTAACACGTAAGCATTTTGTATTCAAATGTTGTTTAAAACTAAATCTCTTTTCTATACAAGAAACCTGATAAAGAAAAACATAATAAGTGTTTTAAAGCAAATAGTTTAAAAATAAATGTTTATCTCCATTACTTTAAATTGCTTAATAACATAACAAACGTTTTCTTAGTATTCAAATTACAGGAAGAATTTTTCTCTTTCATATGTTTAAGCAATTCCTTTTAAATGTTTTTAAATAATCTTTATGCATGAGACGTCTATGTTAATATATTTACTTATGTCTAGATTGCTATTCCGACATATTAAGTAAAATTCTGTGCTTTTTTTCCACGTTCACAGTGCGAATAAGTGCCAAAAAACTTTTTTTTAAGGCGAGGAAATAAATTAACGTCATGTAAATATCTTTCAAAAAGACCACGCCCACAATGTAAAAAACAAATTATATTTTGTACGTATACAGGGTGTTTCAAAACTATATGACAGAAATATAAAATTAGGTAGAGAGAACCTAAATAAGCAAGAATGTGGATTCAGAAATGCAGCTTTGACGCAGTAGAGGCAGTGCCTGATTTACGGCAGCGCATTCGGGGCATGTGCCCATGGCCCCTGATTTTCTTGGGCCCCCAAATGCTACTAAAGTTTTTCCGATTATTGCCCAAGATCTGATGCAGTTTTAATATTTAATGGAATTTTATATTTCATTCTACATTCTATTGTGTTCATATTGTATTTTATAATGTTATATATTTTGTCTGAAATATCCATTTATAAGTACTTTATTATAGTGAATATTTCTTTTATCTTTCAAATTTAAAAATGCATTGTAGTTTTAATTCTTATTTAATCCTGTTCCTGTTCTCGTCAGATTATTTGGGGGGTTGGTGAGGGTAGCTTGCTGGCAGTAGAGCACCTAATATTTTAAATAATTGTAGCCAGGGCTTAATTTCTAAGGAAAAAAAGTACCGGAGCCCTAATATTATGTGGTACCGATACTACAATTGTACCGTTCCCTCTCCCCCCGCGCGCTTCGCTCAAATCTGCATATTTATATTTCGTACATTATGTGCAAAATTTAAAACATTTTTTTTTCTTTAGCAAAATAAAAATTTTAAAAATATCTACCAGCATATACTTAGCTGTCAACTATTCCACTTTTCAGTTATCACTCCTTCCGAATAGTAATCTTTGTCCAGTTTTAGTGTTAATTAATTGCAGAATTCTGCGATTAAATAGGGTAAGGATTATGATTCGAAAATAGTGTTAACACAAAAAAAGAATAGTTCGTAGCTATGCATTTTTTCATAAAAGTGCATAGATACGAATTGCACTGGGCTCCGGAGCCCTGTATTTATGAGCTTCGGTGAATTCCGACCAATATTTTAATATTTACTAAAAACAGAGAAGTACCGGAGCTGGGCTCCGGTGTGCTCCGGCGCAAATTAAACCCTGAAGCTTGGTCTTGCCGAGAATTTATTATTAGTTGTTGCATACTTTATCCTTCCATATATATAGACTTGTATAAGAAAAGATAATCAGCACCACACAATATATTATAAAACGTCTACTCATTTAAATTTCATAATTGTGAAATAATTACATAAAAGTAAATTAATGATATCCTATTTAATTTTTCAGTGGATATTTTAAAGTAATTATTAAAGTCAATAATGGTTGTTATAGCAAGTACCTTTTTTTCATTTTTTTTCTGCTCAAACCCCCTGTAAATATCGGTACAAGGGAGCCCCCGTAAACATCTGTACCCAGGGCCCCCAAATTCGTAAATCGTCCCTGAGTAGAGGGTGCTGTTAAGTTCGGCGGATGAAAGAGCTTCACTGGCTTAAAATATCATTCCCTCAAGGATTTCGAACTGGATGCACCTTTGCACTAATGTGGAGCGTGCCGACATGTATGGGGCTAAGCAAGGGAATGGGTCACACTTAATGCACGTCCAACAGCTCTCGAGCTTGTCGCAGGACTATCCTCTACTGTGCGTAATACTGCTTCTTCTATTGCAGAAATCCCACGGTATCTTACTGTACGTAACTGCTAATTAAATGTTTTAATCATTAATTTTCCAGAATAGTTGCTGTTTGTGTATAATTTTGTAGACATACTATTATAAAATATTTATATATTATATTTATAGACAAAATACTATATTATTAAAAAAAATTGGCCTTAAATTGAAAATTTTAAAAATTACATATAGTTAACGTTTAATGATCCCACCTTTTGAGAATCTCCCATATACAGGGCTTATAATTGTGAAATAATTACATAAAAGTAAATTAATGATATCGTATTTAATTTTTCAGTGGATATTTTAAAGTAATTATTAAAGTCAATAATGGTTGTTATAGTAAGTACCTTTTTTTCATTTTTTTTTTCTGCTCAAACCCCCTGTAAATATCGGTACAAGGGAGCCCCCGTAAACATCTGTACCCAGGGCCCCCAAATTCGTAAATCGTCCCTGAGTAGAGGGTGCTGTTAAGTTCGGCGGATGAAAGAGCTTCACTGGCTTAAAATATCATTCCCTCAAGGATTTCGAACTGGATGCACCTTTGCACTAATGTGGAGCGTGCCGACATGTATGGGGCTAAGCAAGGGAATGGGTCACACTTAATGCACGTCCAACAGCTCTCGAGCTTGTCGCAGGACTATCCTCTACTGTGCGTAATACTGCTTCTTCTATTGCAGAAATCCCACGGTATCTTACTGTACGTAACTGCTAATTAAATGTTTTAATCATTAATTTTCCAGAATAGTTGCTGTTTGTGTATAATTTTGTAGACATACTATTATAAAATATTTATATATTATATTTATAGACAAAATACTATATTATTAAAAAAAATTGGCCTTAAATTGAAAATTTTAAAAATTACATATAGTTAACGTTTAATGATCCCACCTTTTGAGAATCTCCCATATACAGGGCTTATAATTGTGAAATAATTACATAAAAGTAAATTAATGATATCGTATTTAATTTTTCAGTGGATATTTTAAAGTAATTATTAAAGTCAATAATGGTTGTTATAGTAAGTACCTTTTTTTCATTTTTTTTTTCTGCTCAAACCCCCTGTAAATATCGGTACAAGGGAGCCCCCGTAAACATCTGTACCCAGGGCCCCCAAATTCGTAAATCGTCCCTGAGTAGAGGGTGCTGTTAAGTTCGGCGGATGAAAGAGCTTCACTGGCTTAAAATATCATTCCCTCAAGGATTTCGAACTGGATGCACCTTTGCACTAATGTGGAGCGTGCCGACATGTATGGGGCTAAGCAAGGGAATGGGTCACACTTAATGCACGTCCAACAGCTCTCGAGCTTGTCGCAGGACTATCCTCTACTGTGCGTAATACTGCTTCTTCTATTGCAGAAATCCCACGGTATCTTACTGTACGTAACTGCTAATTAAATGTTTTAATCATTAATTTTCCAGAATAGTTGCTGTTTGTGTATAATTTTGTAGACATACTATTATAAAATATTTATATATTATATTTATAGACAAAATACTATATTATTAAAAAAAATTGGCCTTAAATTGAAAATTTTAAAAATTACATATAGTTAACGTTTAATGATCCCACCTTTTGAGAATCTCCCATATACAGGGCTTATAATTGTGAAATAATTACATAAAAGTAAATTAATGATATCGTATTTAATTTTTCAGTGGATATTTTAAAGTAATTATTAAAGTCAATAATGGTTGTTATAGTAAGTACCTTTTTTTCATTTTTTTTTTCTGCTCAAACCCCCTGTAAATATCGGTACAAGGGAGCCCCCGTAAACATCTGTACCCAGGGCCCCCAAATTCGTAAATCGTCCCTGAGTAGAGGGTGCTGTTAAGTTCGGCGGATGAAAGAGCTTCACTGGCTTAAAATATCATTCCCTCAAGGATTTCGAACTGGATGCACCTTTGCACTAATGTGGAGCGTGCCGACATGTATGGGGCTAAGCAAGGGAATGGGTCACACTTAATGCACGTCCAACAGCTCTCGAGCTTGTCGCAGGACTATCCTCTACTGTGCGTAATACTGCTTCTTCTATTGCAGAAATCCCACGGTATCTTACTGTACGTAACTGCTAATTAAATGTTTTAATCATTAATTTTCCAGAATAGTTGCTGTTTGTGTATAATTTTGTAGACATACTATTATAAAATATTTATATATTATATTTATAGACAAAATACTATATTATTAAAAAAAATTGGCCTTAAATTTGAAAATTTTAAAAATTACATATAGTTAACGTTTAATGATCCCACCTTTTGAAAATCTCCCATATACAGGGCTGCGCAAAAAAATTCGTAAGCATTATTGTCCATGGACGTGGCAATTTCAATTATGTTATGAATTTTTCATGTTAAGGCTGCTAGTCACTCAGCTTCCGAATTCCTCTCGCTAATGCTAAGGCTATGGGCGTAGAATGCATTCATATATTTAAAATATCTCCTCGGGAAATTAATATCTTTTACTCTTTTTACTTACCCATCATACCTATTCTAGGGTGAGTCTTGTAATAGCTTTAAAAATCGAAAAAAAAAATGATGGATTTACACGTTTCAGACACTGGAGATTCCGAAAAACATATCTTTAGAAAAAAAATTGCCGTGTGTGTGCGTGTCTGTGTCGCTGTAAATGCTCTATCTCCCGAACCAATTGAAATAGAGACTTTAAATTTAGTGTATACATAATATGTAATAATGAAAAGAAGCCTATTGAATATTTAGTAACCTCGATTATCCGGAACTATTTTCTTCGGACTCTCGAAATATTCGTTCTGATAAAAAATTTATATATATTCGTATATAAAAATTTTCTAAATTGTTTATTTTAAGAAGTGAATATAAAAGACAATAAAAAGACATAAATTTTGTTTAAAGAATGAAGTCGATCAGATAATTAGCTTCCGAGATATTTGTAATCCTATTTTTCACACTGATTTTTCATGACCCTGTATTTCATTCAAATTTCGATTCAAAGATATATTCTAATTGTAAATGAGATGCTTAATCTGAAGCAGTAAACATTTAGTTAATATGATTATCCTTTTAGGAGTTATAAGGATTTTTCTTTTACGCAATTCGGTACTACACGATTATCCCGTCGACAAAAAAACTATCGCCAAACTATAACATTAAATGCCAATAATGGCTTATAGTAAATTTCACATTCAGTTGTCATTAAATATGTTACACGTGTTTGTTGCGTCATCAAGGAATTTTTTATTCGACGTTTTATTTGTATTTTTATTAATCTTTTACTATTTATTTGTTCTTTCGTTATTTAAAATAAAAATTATGCCAATTTGTATAATTTTGCGAGCAGTTTGGCGATTTATATAATTATTTCTAGATAAAATTAGCTTGACCCACAGTGATCCAAAAATGACCCACTAATCAAATTTTCTCTAACATGTGACTTAGACAATTGGTCTTCTCGTAATCCAAAACGACAGAATACAAAATTTAGTCAAAATCGTTTAGATAAAATTGGCTTGACCTAAAGTGACCCAAATGTAACCCACTAATAGAAATTTCTCGAACATGTGACCTAGTCCAATAGTTTTCTCGTGCCCCAAAACGATTGGATATAAAATTTAGCTAAAATCGATTGAGTCGTTTTTTAGATATAATTAGCTTGACCCTGACCAATTATGACCCAAAATGACCCACTAATTGAATTTTCTCGAACATGTAACCTAGCCCAATGGTCTTTTCAAGCCGGAAAATGGTAAAATACAAAATTTAGTCAAAATCGTTTGAGTTGTTTTTAAGATAAAATTTACACACACACACATATACACTCAATTTTTGCTCGTATTATAGTATAAGATATGTTAATTATATTATAATCTTAATAAAAACTTTCAAGCTTTTGTTTAATTTTTTTTTTATCCATCAAATCTTTTATTGGTTATTGGCACGTCATGGTCACGTAAAATATTTTTTTCAAAAAGTTTGGCACGCGGATTTGAATCCTTGATCGATAAACTTGTCATTCAGACATATAACTTCTCTATTTCAGTATAAGATATTAACACATTGTATACGGGCAATTTTTCGAAAAAGAGCGCGAAATTTACGTTTACGAATGCCACTGTAAAATAAAACATGCTCTCAACCAATCAGAAGCAAGCATTCTTGGGTTACACCTTGTTTTTCGTCCTTATAAAATTTCCGGTACCAGTAATAATAACTACCCTCAACCCAAAAAAAACGTATTTTTACGTTTCCCGTATACAATGTGTTAACAGCGTTGCCACAAGTGACTATTATTTTATTCGATTCATACCACTATCTAAAACAGTGGTTCCCAACCTTTTTTCGGCCACGCCCCACCAAAGCATCTGTAAAGTCACTATGCCCCCCCCCCCCCCGTAATCTGTAAATTATGTCTCTTATTATTTAAAAAGTGAACTCTATTCACACGGTGGGAGTGTAATAGTGCCTTAACAATAGCTATTCATTTCACATTTTTTAACTTGTCAAAGAGGTGAATCTTTTGCCACAAATGTGTTTTTACACAATTTTAAAAATGAAATGAGGTTATACACCTTTCCTTGTGTGCCAAAACGAGATTTATTGTACTTTTCCAACTTAACTTAATGTTAAAGAAAAGTGTTATACGGTCTGCATTTTTATCTTCACTAAATATCTTAAAATACAATGTTAAATGTAAATTTAACGTTAAAACTGATAAATTCATACATTTTATAATGCATTCTTTTAACTTATTAAGAGTTGGTGTAAAATCTTTGGACACTGACTTTTCTTTCTATGGATAACACAATAAACAAAAAGTATTTCAAAATTATCATCTTTATCAAATTTAAGTAGTCATTATTCCGTATAATACATTCTCTGTATTTTCCCTTTCTCCAATATCGTTAATTGTCTTCGCGAATAGAAATAGAAAACACATTTTATAAATAATGGAAAACGTTACGAAAAATTTTAAAAATCAGCACCAGAAAAATTATAGTGAGTTTTAATACTTTTATAGATATCAAAATATGATAAAATTCAAAAATATATCTTTTTTTGTAATGCTATATTTAAACATTCTTCCCTACTTTTTCCTTTTTTTTTTTTTTTTTTTTTTTTTTTTTTTTAATTGAGCTCTTTTCCCAAGCTTACCCTGTTAGATTTTTTTTTTACTTTTTATGCCCTCGCTGCTACCAGCTATGAATTTTGCTATTCCATTTAACCTCATCTTATGTGACGGGGATGTGAGACAAGGGTCCCAGGCTCCTCTACCAAAACATCTTCGAACCGATTTTAAAAGATTATTTGAATAATTATTCTGATTTCTAATCTATTTTAAAATTTCGATAGCGAATATTTTAAAAATTCAATAAAAAAACGGCTTTCTTAAATTTTGCTTGTATTTCATTTATTTTTAGTCCACAACATTACTTTTCCCCAAAAAAGACAAAATAAACTGATAGGGAATGAGTGAGTAAGAAATTTGGAATTGCCCCCCTAGAAGATCAAATTGCCCCCCGGTGGGGCGTACGCCCCACGTTGTGAACCACTGATCTAAAACTTAAAATGCTTGAGATATTATTTAACCCTTACCTGCGCGGAGTAATTCTGTTTATAAACTGATGAAATAATGGACTGACGCCGAAATTTATAAACGAATTTATTAGAAAATACGAACATGCTTAATTTCATGTACATTATAATAGGAAAATTTTAGTTAAATATTCTTGGTGCCGTTTGTCAGTTTTGGAATTAAAATTATGTGTCCTTTTTTAAGGACACCGCGCCGATAAGGGTAAACAAAATGTGCACGAAGAATCTACGGTAATTCACTTCGTATTTTAGAAATGGTGGTAGGATTCGAATAAAAGAAATAGTCGCCTATGGAAACCATGCATTAAATACTATATAAATCATAGCCAGTTTGGCCTGTTTTTTTATTATTCAAAAATCCCGAATACATACTTCATATTAATTTTTACTTCATATAATCACAAAATGTCCGTCACTAAATAAAGCAAAAATTACTATTCGTTATTCAGGGCACGCATTCGGAAATTCTGTACAAAAAAGGACAAACTGGCAACACTATATCAATCTGCAGTGCAATACTAAGTTTTGAGTAGCGATTCAAGATCAAATCTGATTTTAACTTGTTTAAATGCATAAAATTGATACGCATTAAAATCAAAGTCTGAAACACGTTCATCTATGTCAAGTTCTAAACTGGAGATGGTTGTTCTAGATGCTGTAATTTTTTTGTTCTATCACATATTAGAATTAAGAAAGACGTTGTTATAGTACTTAAAAGATGTCTACTATAACATTACATTATATTTTTGGTGGAAGTAATAAATGAATATGGATTTGTATGATACTTGCAAAGTTACTATAAATAATAAAATACGCTGAGCGCTTTATAATTTAAATAATTTGGATATTACAATTAAATATTATACAGGGTGTTTTTAAAAAATATATACTCAATTTATTTGTTAATAACTGGCATGTTCTTCTATTCTTTTCAGGGTTTACTAACTTGGAATAATGACCGAAAACAGACTAAGTTTCAGGGATTGAAACATCTTAAAATCTTACAGGAAGTTCGAAAAGTAGCTGAAGTGCAGTGACAATTAGAACAGCGTTTGAAAACAGATACCTTTAGCGATTTACAGACGCTAAAATGAAAGATAAGTTTTATGCAGATGGGACAATTAAAAATGTTCACAAACAGATTTCAGGAAGACTGAGCTCATCAACAAATGAAGTGAGGCTGGTGGATATAATCGGTAAGCTGCTGCCGAGATAGCAATTTCAAAATCAAATGTCCATCGGATTTTAAAGTACAGTCGTGGAATAAAAGTAAACACCTCCTACTAACTCCTCAGTAAATTATCGTAGAAGAAATTTACAGGTCCTAACGATTGGAAATAAAGTCTACTTTTAAATGATGTATATAAAATTTGCTTAGGGGGTGGGGGGGGGGGTGGCATCTACATATTAAAACGAGCCCAAACTCCATTTTTTTCAATGGAAATACTCAATTTTAACAAGATATTTCAAGTCTTCGGTTCAAACTGTGCCTAGACACTAAATTTCAAGTTATTTAAATTATCAGTTTTTGAATTATAAACATTCAAAATTTACGGCTTCTAATGCTAAATTACATTTTCATATTTTTATTAATATCTCCTTGAAATTATACTCCTACTGGGATATTTTTTTGTGTAGCAATAATACTAAAATACCCAAACATAAATACGTAGAATTTGCAATTTTTATAATTTTATGATATGAATTATGAAAATAATATTCGAAAAAATTATGAATTGCAACCTACAACTTTTTTTATGGATTTAGATTTATTAAGTCCTGCTTTATGGAAATCCGAAATTTCACATTTTTCTTCCAAGTAGTTTTCAAATTATACTTAAAAAACGGCAAAATGATGGTTTAACGCTCTCGCTGCGTAAATAATTCTTCGCGATGAGCGTCTTTTACAGAATTTTTAATCGTTTATCACCGGTTCTTTAAAGCAGAAATTTTTGACATCATAATCGGGGAAAATTTCCTGATTAAATCAGACAAAGTTTTCGCTAAAAAATAACTGGTGGGAACAACCAAATAGTATTAATTTGACGGGAAAATGCATGCCCGAACATAGCTCGGGCTGCGCAGCGAGAGGGTTAACCCTCTCGCTACGTAATTGTTTTTTCAAAATAGCTTAGAGACGAGCGTCTTTTAAGAATTTTTATTCTTTTGTCACCGGTTCTTCAATCAAAAGTTTTTGTATAATTAAAATGCTCCGTAAGGCAAAATTTACAATAAAAAATAACTGGTGGGGTAATCAAGGAGTATTAATCAGACGAAAAAATGTATCCAGAAAATCTCGGGTTGCGCAGCGAGAGGGTTAAGGGGCCGTCTGTGATAGAAGTGGCTAGATATTTTGAAATTTCTTATGCTAACCTGTAATCTAGCTGTCTTCATTGACTGCCTGAGTGGCGCTTAAAATGCCTTGATCAAGAAGGGGGCTCTCTCGGTCAACAATCGAATACCCTAACTTAAATTTGGATACAGCCCCTAAAATACGCTCGTTTTAAAACAATTAATTTTTTGGAAACTTATCGTACGAATAGCATACAAATTTGTTTTTAGGCTAATTGAAGGGCGTAGAGTTCATTTATACTGTCAAAATTGTGTACTGCTATTGAAAAAAAAATAAAGTTATGGTTCGTTTTAATATGTAGATGGCATCCCAAGCAAATTTTATATACATCATTTAAAAGTAGATTTTATTACCAATCGTGTGGTACCAATAACTTTCTTATGTGATAATTTTTGCAGAGTTAGTAAGAGGTGTTTACTTTTGTTTTTTTACGACTCTACTTACATAGAAAAAGTTACATTTCAAAGTTCGTCCACGATCTGAATGTGTAGGGTCATTATAACGTATGTCCGTTATCATCATTTAATACGTTGGTGGCTAAGCCTTATGAGGTGAAATCATTCCTCGTGGCTGAAAGTTTTTTTTTTTTGTTGAAATTTAATCTTAACCCCTTCGCGACGGGAGCCTTTTACAAAATTTTTAATCTTTTGTCACCGTTTTTTAAAACCAAAAATTTGTGTCTTGTTGAATCGAGAAAATGCGCTGATTAAATAAGGCAAATTTTACACTAAAATTTTACTGGTGAGGAAAAACAAGGATTCTGAGAGTTTCATGCGGCACGTATACGTGCCGCTCGTCCCCAAAGGCTTAATGCAATGCTATAAATGTTCCATAACAAATTTTGCCGATTTTTTTATTTTTGCCTGGACAAAATCCGGTGGCGGGTAGCACAGGTATCAAGCAAAACTCTTTAAGAAGGCTAGGGGAAATTTTAAAGATGTTACCAGTTGGCTAGACAGATACAGAATGAATTGAAGCAGCATTAACACGTGTGGAAGGGTCGTCGACGGCCGCCATTTTGAGAGGGGCGCTAGTGTCGAACACCCTTCAACATCCGCCGCCAACGTGTTAAATTGCGTAAACTTTTTTTGAAAATACACTGTATACTTAAACCTAAATCTTTCATTTTTAATAAACGTCTCATTTTCGACTAAATCTATTTTTATATACTCCATGTACTACCAATTTCATTGGACAAAGTAAAATTACATCTAAAACATGCTGAAAATTGATAGCTAGCACCAAAAAGAAACTCTCCGTGTTAATTTAACGCTTCCTAAAGCGTGACAAAGCTCATTAAACGCCAGGTTATTAATAACGATAAATTATAAAAGCGACATTTATAATAAGACAATTTCACAACCAACTTTTTTCTTCATCAGTTATTTTCATTACAGTATTTTTTCTTGTGTTCTTTTTAAGATTTAAAATGAAATGATTGATCAGATGTTTTAATTTTTGTTTTATGTTCCGATTGTTTTGCTTTTGTCGTTGTTAATATGATAAAAAAAATTATCCGTTAAAAAGTGTCTAAGCATCTAAAATTATCAGAAAATGATATGTTTACCTTTGACCTTTTATCGGGCGTACTTATTTTTTTGCACGTATTTTGTGCAATAATTATGCTATAAAAAGTACAAGATTTATCATAATAATAATAAGGGGCATGTTGGAAGAGGGATTATACATATCAAATGTAAGTAAGTACGAGCAATAAGCCTTTAATTACGTCCACTAATAACCATATCACAATCTATATTCCAAACGGAAAAGTCAAAACATATATTAAAATATTTATTTGCTTAAAAGACGTTACTAAAAACACATTAAAAGTATATTAAAAACCTATATTGACATGTTTCAACTCCTTTATTGAGTCGTCATTGAGCTTAAGCATTAGCAAATAGAGAGCATTAACATACTTTTTAACGAGAGCAGATTAAACTACAGGCCTAATTTTTATTTACAATTATTTTTAAGAGAGTCCATTGAAATTTATTTAAGAGGTTCAGGGGTTTGTAACGATACGTTATCTTTTCGCATCCCGAATATACGGATTGAATGGTTGGGCAACTTGCGGAGTCGCGACATAGAGGGAACACGTGCGATAGCGAAAATGTAGGACGCGTTATATGTTTACTTGTTTAAATTCGATGATTTTTTTCAATTTTTCATGTGCATTGTATTTGTAATTTCTGTTATACATTCTGATGATGACTCAATTAAGGAGTTGAAGCATGTCAATATAGATTTTTAATTTACTTGTAATGTGTCTTTAGTAACGTCTTTTAAGCAAATATATATTTTATTATATGTTTTGACTTTTCCGCTTGGAATATATATTGTGATATGGTTATACATAACGTAGTAAAAATTTTAATTTTAATTTCTGTGCTATAACGTGATAACAAAATTTCGGAAAATTTGCGACAGCGCGCTCGCTGGTAGCTAAGAGAGAATTCAATCGTGTACCATTAATTCTTCCATTGTTAATTTTACACAAACATATATGGATAAATAAATAGGCATAGTTAAAGATCAAATACATGACTTACAGCCACATGTCAACTGTACAACAAATTGTAAAATAAATAATTTAAGATAAAATGAATAAATTCAAATGTTTTTTCTCCATATCCTATTTTCCCTTTATGATGTATAAACTTTTCCCTTTAAGCTGAAAAAAATAATTTTTTTCATATTCACTCGTAATTTTGGCATGTTTAAATCTTAAAATTTATGCATAAATTAGTTTTACTTTAAAGTTAAACAATTTCAATATATTTCCCTTATACTTCTTTTTCAGAATTTATTCATAAAATTTCCTTCTCCACAAATAGTATGCCAGCTTTCACTTATGAAAGATAACAAAATGTTATTACGACATTTTAAAAAAAAATAAGAATAAATTTTGAAAAGATAGTAACAGCGTATCATAAATCAAACACAAAATTGCTTTCAAAAAGACGAGAAAATGAGAGCATTCAATAGTTATATTTTTTTAAGCATTTTAACGTTATAAATGATTGATCAGTACACCGTTAACTTATATAGTTGAAATCATTATAAAACTAAACATTACCTTTATGCTATGCAAAATGAAGGCATACCTACAGTTTTCTCGAGAACTCATGTCTTGAGTTAGTAGTCAACGAAAAACTTTGTGCTATGCCTTGTGCCATAGCCCATTGATATATCACGCCTCGTTGCATTACTCATTCGGTTATATCGCGAATGCTATGTAACTCCAAAAACATAATATTTTCTACTTTAATAGCACTTTTTAAGTAATATATTTAATTAGAATACTTGTAATTATTTAACGTTATTTTACTTTTAAAAAATTGTATTATGCGTCTAAAGTAATACTTTGAAAACGAATATAAAACGATTTATTTTGTTTGTCATAATATTTTTTTTAATTTTTAAATGCCTCCAATTATATCGTGCATTCGGAAATTTCGCTTTCGTATCTCGCAATATACGCGGTATTGCGAGAACTACTCAGAAAATATTTTTGCTGACACATCACAAATAAAACAATAGCTTTCAGAATATTAATATTTACGAATGTTAATATTTATTGGTATACGACATGATTTTCCTGGCACATAATTTAATTTCTGGTACTTTATCATCATCGATTCATAAAAACTCTGATTTCAGAAAAAGAACTAGTCTTGATACACTAGGTAATATATTACACAAAATATGCTTTTGTAAATTTTCTGGTTTACTTTTATAATACTTATGTTGGACATTTACAAAAAAGAAAAGGGAAAAAAATCTTGCCATAAACTCATAAATCTATAAACAAATGATGCATAGATAGGGTCTACTCCCTATCAACAAAAATGAGCTAAACATGAATACATGAATCAATTTTTAAAATCATAAATAACTTAAATAAACTAAATAATTCATAACTACATAAACTACTAATAAATAACTACATAAACTACTAATAAATAGCTACATAATTCATAAAAAACACTTAAACAATAATCACACCTATATATGTCAATTACTCACTGGAGACATGTAAGAAACTGTGAAATTTGTGGAAACCATTTGTGGTCTATTAGTTTCAAAACTCGCCTTACCCAAAATTTAAAAAAATCGAGTTTTCTCTATCAATCTAGTCTATTGGTGAAGCTGCATCTAAAAATAACTACAATCTGCAAAAAAACTAGTTTTATTGTGTATTTCTGGCATTGTAAAATCTTAGTTTACAATAAAAACCAATACCCGCAGTCAGAAGTTTTTTTGCGATTTCTCAAAATTTGTTTTTCTGGATAAGGCGAGTTTTGAAACCTAAGTCCTCATTTGAAAGTTTTTTTTAAAAAAAATCCAATTTATGCTACATTTACGTATTTAACGTTTGCAGCAGCATCCTAGCAAAATTTAGAATACTAACTGACAAACAGATTGACACAATGAACTTAAAAATATTTTCCAAATAGCATTAATACTTCGTAGATCTTGAAGTGGTATAATGTCGTAAAAATATAATTAAAAAATAACTGCTTATAAAGTACATTATACTCAGATTACAAAACATACGGACAGACGAATAAAAAAAAAAAAATCGTAAACACTTTTGAAACCGTTGAAAAGTGTTAAAATGTTTACAAAGACTTAACTGAGTAAGGCCAACGGTAAACCGGACCCAGTGAAATAAGCCGTTGTACCATACGTAACTCAGTGCTACAAACTTCTATGATTTTTTTCTCCGAAGTATTTTGTTATAGTTGTCTTTTCTTCTCTATGATTAAATAAATAGAATAATACTATTAAAATTTACTGGTTCCAATGACTTATTTCATGATAACCGGTTTTTAGAAGTCCACTTTGTAGGGCAATTCCTATACTTTATTAGACTATATATAACAAATTATCAAGACTCAGATTCACTGCTACAAAAATTGCGAGTCAAACATTTCAAAACCTTCGGATAAAAGCCTTTAGGCGTACAAAAACTGAGAGCGAAAATTTTCAAACCACATGATTTTATACGGAAAACACATGAAATGTTTGAATTTTCGTTATCAAGGTGAAATATATTATTTTATGCAAGTGCATTCAATAGGTAGATAGCTTTATAGACATTTTACGGGTAATGACAATGTAATTCATTTGTCTCGAAATGGAAATTTCGAAAAGTCTTGTTATTGTAACTATTTGAAATGTAAGTTATTTGTTTTAAAATCACTATTATCAACTTGATATTTTGGTAATAAATGATGTCCTAACATATGTGCCAAATAGGATTGACAGTTAAGTAAACTTTCTTGATATTTAAATTGGTATGTCTCGGCATTCGATGGCCATCAATTTTATGTGACAAAATTTAATATAATATTTCTCATACATATGAAATTATTTCATTTATTTATAAAATAAAACAAGTATACAGGCATCCCCCGACTTACGTAAGTAATGCGTTCCGTAAAGTTTTACGTAACGTGAATTTTACGTTAAGTCGAATTTGTAAGTTGCTTAGGTAAAATTTCGTAAGAAACTGCATTATTTATTATATATAATTTACACCGTACTATTTTATAAATAAAGCATCATGCGACAGTATTTACTCATATATGAACTATAAAAGTATGAAAAAAACATAAAAACAAACTTAAAGAACACTTTTCAAATATTTTGTGGAATACGGGATTTGTAAATCTAACATTGATGAATTGTTTTATAACAATTTTGAATCTATATCAAACGACTATAAAAATAAGAAATAATTAAAAATGCCTAATTTAACCTATTCTCCATGAATTTATGATAGCAAGACAAATAAACAGTACTCACAAAATAAAATAATCCTTGATACGCACAAACTGTATTTATTATGAATTAGATGACTACTATGAATAACTAACAATGAAGATCAAGTTGTTTTGTTATAGATTTGATTGTACAACCAATAAAATTATAACTGTATCTGATATATAAACTATATTACTGTTGTGGTTTATATCTATATATTTTATTTATAAAATAAGTATCAACAGTATGCAACTGCTTCAATTGCGCTATGCTCACGAATGTAATTTTCAAGATTTATTACGTAACCGCGAATTTACGTAAGTCGCGTAATACGTAAGTCGAGGGATGCCTGTAAAAGTAAAAATAGTTTTTTTAACAAGCATTTTTTTTATAAGCATTTGTTCATCTTGAAAATCATGTCTAATTTTTTTACTGCAATTCATATTTTTTTTCTAAAAATTTCCCTTACAATACATTAATTTATCCCCGCTGGCACCGAACTCGTTTATGATAAATGCACGGCTTTTTTGCGCTTTATAGAAAACGCAAGCAAGGGAATTTATTAAAAACTACATAAATTTTGCTCTGTTTCTTTTTTAAGGTTTTATGTATTTTCGAATTTTACGTAAATCGAATTTGTAAGTTGCTTATGTAAAATTTATTAAGAAACTGCATTATTTATTATATATAATTTACACCTGAGAGACAGGACAGGAGAGTATATATACAGGGCCTGTATCACAACAGGGGAGAAAAAAATTAAACATTATTTAAACTATCTTTATAGGATTTCTAAATTTATTTCTCAACTTCTAATAGTAAATTAATTACAGTAAAACCTCGATTATCCGAAGTAATTGAGACCGACTATATTTCGGAAAATCGAAATTTTCAGATAATCAAGAAGGCTTCAATTTTAAGATTAAGGATATTACCATAATAAGAAATATGCAGTATTTTCATATTTCTTATTATGGTAACAAGTGCTTAATAAAAATAAAGCAGGCGCGGATCCACGGGGGGGCGATCGGGGCGATCGCCCTCCCCCCCCCCCCCCCGAAAAAAAAATCCACCGATTATCGCGAATTTCGACAAATGGTCTCCGAAAAAAAACAATTTCGTGAATTGTTCGCAGGTCAAAGGGTCGCAAAAAAACGCGAATTTCGTCATAAGATCGCGCAAAAGACGCGAATTTTGTCAAAGGAGCGCGGAAAAAATGCGATTTTCGTCAAAAAATTGCGCATTTCATCAAAGGACCACGAAAAAAGGCAAATTTCGTCAAAAGATTGCAGAAAAAACGCGAATTTCGTCAAAGGATCGCAGAAAAAAACGCCTTCGACAAAGAATTGCGGAAAAACGCTAATTTCGCGAAAGAATCGCGCAAAAAACGCTAATTTGATCAACAGATCTCTGAAAAAGGACGAATTTCTTCAAAGAATCTCGAAAAAAATACGCAAATTTCGCCAAACAATCGCTGTAAAAACGCGAATTTCGTCAAAGGGCCTCGGAAAAAAACGCTCAATTAGCACAGGGAAGAGATTCCCCTAGGTGCACATCCACGAGGGGGGGGGGGGGGGGTTCGATCGGGCAAAGAAGAGAAGAACAAATTTACCAAGTTGGTTTATAAGAAATCAACACACCATACGCATTTTAACTGACTGGGATTAGGATATAATCCTCTTTTGTTCATTCATCAAACACCCTTGAAATTTACCAATGTGGGTGGCAATAACAGTACATTTTTTACACATTAGTTGCTGTCTTCAGAAAACATTAAGATGCTTGAATTTTTCAAAGGACCTTTTTTTTTCTTGTTTCTTTCTTTCTTTGGAAATTGTATGATTCCCATTCTTTTCTCAAACAATAAAGCACTCCTCAAAAATATTGTTATACAGAAATTAGAATTGTAGCTTCTTTGAAAGAACGAAAAAGTTTCAACACTTTAAAGGGATCCGCATAACGTTGTCAATTTATGTTGTAGAGATTCAACAAAAGGTACACGAAGTGGCATCGTCACCCACCTCAACCCATAGTGTCAAAAATTATGTCGCCATATGCCTTTTGACTGGACATAATCCTATTTTGTTCACTAATTGCCGAAACGTCAGTGAGGTTTACCATTGATACACGAAAAGTGTTTGGTTTTAATTTGCTTGTCTGTGTGTTTCGCGAAAACTGCCGTTAAAAGCGTTGGATTTATATCATGGGGGGGGGCGACCTCCCCGATCGAAACCCCCTCCCGTGGATGCGCTCCTCCTGGTGCTAATTGTGCGTCTTTTCCGCGTCCCTTTGACGAAATTCGCGTATTTTTTTCGCGATTCTTTGAAAAAATTCTCATTTTTCTGAGATCTGTTGACGAAATTCGCGAAATTAGCATTTTTTGCACGATTCTTTCGCGAAAATTAGCGTTTTTTCCGCAATTGTTTGGCGAAATTAGCGTTTTTTCCGCAATCGTTTGGCGAAATTAGCGTTTTCTTTCTGCGATTCTTTGACAAAATTCGCGTTTTTTTTAGCGATCCTTTGACGAAATTTGCGTTTTTTCTGCGATCCTTTAACGATATTCGCGTTTTTTTCTGCGACACTTTGACGAAATTCGCGTTTTTCCGCGCTTCTTTGACGAAATTCGCATTTTTTGCGAGATCCTTTGACCTGCGAACGATTGATGAAATCGAATTTTTTCGCCAACCATTTGCCGCAATTTGCGATAATCGATGGATTTATATTTGTTTGTCCAAGTGTGGGGGGGGGGGGCGCGATTCGCGCCTGTGAAGAGATATAAACACCACTTAGATGACACATTTTGACTTTCAAGGATGTTAAGGCCCTTCAAATTTCTGAAGTGGATCCTTTTTCAGACATTTCATTCAGATTCATCTTTCAGAAATCTGATATTAAAAAATAGATGTGATTGTTATGTTTTTCAGCTACGGTAATTGGTTCTTATGTATTTTTTAGTGCTGAATCCAAAAATGACCTTCATTTTTTACCATACCATCACGTCAGGATTTTTCACAAATCGCAAATTTTTAAATAGTCGAAATATTGCGAAAATCTGCTACCATAAAATAGACGTAACTTTTTTTCATAATAACTTATTCATTTTTTTACTTATACTATGGATTTTTACAGTTAAACATGTAAAATATTGTGTATTTAAAATCCTTATAATTTTATTCCATGCGTGGAAGTTTCTTTGAACCGCTCATGCTCTGCTTCGCGCTTTTCTTTTAATCTTCTCTATGGGGTTCATCTCGGTATCCTCTTTTATTTTGGCGGTTGATAAAGCTGAGAAATTTGTGGCAGATGTATTTAAAACATTTACCTTCTTTTGTTAATGCTTTGACAAATTGCTTTGAGAGATTTTCGCTATTTTTAGCCCCCGGTACGGTATGCTATTTCTTTCTCCCAGCTTATTTTGTGACATCTCCAAAAAATAACGTTACCTTACAAAAGCCAGCCGTGAAACAAAGCAGTACGATTAAATACTCTATAGCATTTTTTTAAACTTCTAAGCATCGCACATTTTCAATGTTTATACCGTCATATTAAAAAAAAATAGTACTTTATAATGCAATTTGTTTGAAAACCGCAGATCCATTTATTTTTGAAATATTATTATTATTATTTTTTTTTGTAGTTTTTAGAGCCATTTGCTTAATATTGGCAACGGAAGAACTCCATTTCTGTAGAAAGTGAAAGAAAAATAGCAATTATATCTTTTGTTGCCATTTTCCCATAAAAACCGAAAAAAAAAAGTTAAAATACGTGCTATTTTCAAAAAATATAAATGAAACATTTCTGATAAAACAGGGAGCTTTTAGAAACTAAATTTCATTTTAAATATCTATAATGATAATACAAACAAATGAAGGCTTGTGAGCTTGTGAATCTTTAGATGGCCGATTTTTTGAATGACGAAATCTCTTTTTTTTTTGTGTGTGTGTGTGTGTGTATTATTCAGCGATTTGACGTCTTAAGCGAACTTTGCTGTAGATGTTGTTTAACACTGGATCGCAAATGATGAATTCTTCAGCGGATGTGGATGACGTCACTTTATGTAAAATAAAATCGCATGTTATAAGTCTTAAAACTGAACTACAGTAGAGCCCCGATTATCGGAGTTTCCGCTTTCACCGAGTTATTTTCTTCTGATAGACTGATGGCTTCCATTTTTTTTTTCCAAAAAAAATTATAGCCATTTTTCACCCCATTCTGACCAGAAAATCAGAGTTCTAACTTTTTACGACTGCTCTTTCATCTTCACCTAACACTTCATTTATAACGACTGTTTCATAATAATGGAAGCCATCAGTCCATCAGAAGAAAATGATCCATTCCAAAGGTATAAGTTTGATTAACTCTGATAATCGGGACTCTACTGTATCTATATTTATATACATATATTTTTTTGTCATCGGGGGGCGACACTAAATTCTGAAAAGCAGAATTCCTGTTTTCTAGTTTTACTTTTTAACTTTGAAATTTACGATTTGCGAAAATCGTGACGTGATGGTTAAAAATGAAGGTCATTTTCGTATCCAGTGCTAAAAAATACATCAAAATCAATTACCAAAAGTTAAAAAACACAATCATCGCAGGCTTGTGTTATTAATGTTGTTCACTATAACTAAAAGAACAAAAAATAAGATAAATAATTTCCATAGTACAAGAGTAAAAAGAAAAAGAAAAAAAATAAGACATTTAATAAATAAATTCTGTTATAACGTTTTTAATTTTACGACCTAATAAGTAACAATAAACCATATTTTGAGAGGGCGGGATTATATAATAGGAGTGTTGGATAACCGAGTGTTTCGGTTAATCGGACGTCGGATAATCGAAAGTCTGTAATATTTTCAAATCGCATTATTTTTTTATATTCATTTAAAAATTAACTGCAAGGAATGATTTGAGCTACAGAAATCATGACTACGTTGATTATATGTCACTCGGGATCGCCCCCCCCCCCCCAAAAAAAAACGATTCTCTGGATCCGCCCCTGAAATAAAGCAATGGCAAAATAGAAACAAGAATAAATTACCTTAATTTTAATTTTGAAATTAAGTACTTTTTATATAAATCACAAGGTTTTGAAAAAGTGTTTTGTTTGTCGCCGTTTCGATTGTCTTTGCTTTGAAGCTCTATCACGGAGTTTTTAATATTATTAGTTCACCAGTATCACAGTCTTTCTGTTGCTCCAGCCATGCCAAACCTTTTACAAACATTCAAATCTTCAGAATTGCTAATTGTTCATCTTCTTCGTCCCACTCCCCAGCTTACGGGAGCTCAAGTTAAACTCAAAGGAACCATAAGAAAGTGGATCGAAAATATTAATATGTACTCGTAGTTCGGAAAGGACCGTTTGCACACAAGAAATATGATAAAAAAAAGTAGTAAAAAAAAAGTAGTAAAAAAAAAAAAAAAAAGCTTTAAAAATGGATTTTGCACACGCAAGGAATGTGACAGTAAAAACAAAAATAATAAAGATTTAAAATGGATTTCGGTTAACCGAGAGTTTCGGTTAAAAGTGTTTCGGATAAAAGAGGTACTGCTGTAATATTAAACTGTTAATTGATAGAAGCGTATTTTTGTTTTTAAATATTACACTCTTCATTTTTTTTTTATTGATAACACAAGCCTGCAAAATTTGGGTTGTGTCATATTGCTTAGCTTGCCATAGCTAAGCAATATGACACAACCTTGATAATTGATTCTTACGTATTTTGAAGCGCAGAATCCGAAAATGGCCTTCAATTTTTACCATCACATCAGGGTTTTTTGTAAAATGTTTACTTTTAACTTTGAAATTTACGATTTGCGAAACATTCTGACGTGATGGTTAAAAATAAAGGATATTTTCATGCTTAGTGCTAAAGAGTACATAAAAATCAATTATCGAAATTAAAAAAACACAACCATCACATCTATTGTATGGTATCAAAATTTTGCTATTTCTTTGATTTTGAAATTTACGATTTGCAAAACATTCTGACGTGATGGTTAAAAATAAAGGATATTTCCATACTTAGTGCTAAAGAGTACATAAAAATCAATTATCGAAATTTAAAAAGCACAACCATCACATCTATTGTATAGTATCAAAATTTTGCTATTTCTTTGACTTTGAAATTTACGATTTGCAAAAAATCCTGACTTAATGGTTAAAAATGAAAGTCAATTTCGAATTCAACGCTAAAAAATATATAAAAATCCGTTATCAAAAGTTAAGAAACACAACCATTTCCTGTACCTTTCAATATGTTCTCTAATTTTTGACTTTTTACCATTGAAATTTACGATTTGCAAAAAATCCTGACATGATGGTTAAAAATGAAGGTCATTTTCGGATTCAGCGCTAAAATCAATTAACATAAGTTAAACAACACAACCATCGCAAGCTTGTGTAATTTATTTTCTACTCTTTAGAGTTTAAAACGTTTCATTTTTGCAGTTTCACATCCATTCGGCCTATTTTGGCGAGCGATATTGATACATCATTAAGTCCATTAATGTTTCAGCTTTCATGCAATTAATTGTACATGTTACGAGAGTATTTGGAGATTTATCACCTGTGGCGCTCTAATGGGAAGATGCCTTAAAATTAATGCATTAATTTATAATTAATTTCTGAAAATATTAACCTCTTCGATCCCTGGGTGCCTAAACGGGGACCTCTGTTCTTTTCCTTATAGAGACTAAAATGTCCGATTTTTTTACATTCTTACGTCACTTCTTAATAGCTGAATGTTTTTTGTGTTCAAATCAAACGAATAAATGGCGGCATCTAAGCTGATTCCCCCATAAAATAAATGTTATTTTCATCTCAGTTTGAAAAATGTTTAAAAATGCCCAAAAGACAGTATGACCAAGAAAGTGAGAAATTTTCATAAGTATTTAACTTAAATTTTTTTCCATAAAAAATTTTGAGGATTTGTAGGTTATTTACTTGTGTAAAGCTCTTAAATTTATGATTGCGTTAATTTAGCTTAATGGTTATTAAATTGATGTTTTAAGGGGGTTTGTAGTTTTAGATCCATATTTTTTAACCTAAATTACTAAGCGCCCAAATGATCAATTTCAGAAAAGATATTTTTTCTGTCATTTACGATGTCATTTTGTTTGGAAAAAAACAATTAATAAGCATTTGTATTATTATTTTAGCTTCGGAAGTGAAGAGGTTAAATGCTATATTGTCATAGAAAACACACCTGTGAGCGTTATTTTTATTAGTCTCGCATGTCAAGAAGTGGGTTAAAAATAGATTATAAAACTCCATCTTTACATTTAAAAACCATGTTGGGTTAAATAAAAGAGTGTAATTATAAAAGTAACATTAACATGGGCTGCCAAATTCTTTATAAACATCACTATACCTACAGTAAATTTGCCTTAAAACGTGATATTATAACATCGAAGTAAAGCACTTAGTTAGATAAGTAAAGTTATGATTATTATGTTTTCTTTCATTTACCTTTTTCTTTCATTACCTTTTCATATATCATTACGTCTTAAGCTCATAATTAATGCATTTAACATTTAAGTACTGCTTAAAAATAGAATAAACGCTAAACCAAATTCTGACTTTATTTGTGATTAATATAAAAACGTGCATACTACTTCCATTGCTTCTGCAAACTTCTAAAAAATATAATTTTTAAGATAGTAATAACTATCTAAAGGAGGGCGATGATAGTAATAATGTTCTTTTGTACAGCATATTTACTATTTATTGTTTCTGTCACGAAAGAAGTTTTAGAATACAATATTCCTACAAGCAATAAGCTGTAATTTCGTTACCATAAATTAAATTTCAGCTACGTTTATAAATGCTTTTCAGCGTTTCCAAAATTTTTCAAGCATAAACCATTAACAAAAATGCCTTATTGTTATACAAGTTGCATAAAATAGAATTTGTAAAAGTTATGAAAAGTTACCTTCATTTCCTTTCCAAAATTAAAGAAATAAAATGTGTAGATTATGTAAAATAATACTTCATATGCTATTAAAAAGAGCTACTTCGGTTACGAAGCCACATATGTAGTAACTGCATAAGTATTACTGTCCGTGTTTCATCTTTTTTTTTCATTAGCTCACAGATTTACATGGGCGATTTTCAAAAGGTGGGCACTGGACGCACGTCATAACTTTATGCCTTTGAAACATAACTTTAATTATCATTGACTTTTTTTTTTTTTTTTTTTTTTTTTTTTTTTACACTGAGTTTTTAATTCTATTCAGAGACAGAAAATGACATAATTTATTGTAAAAGCTTTGTATAAATATCTTAGAATTTTATTATTTTATGCTAAAGAGGCCAATTTCGGACATTCATAACGTTAACTGCTCCAATGTAGCACCAAGAAAAAGAGTTTTAACTTTTTTCCAGGTGGTTCTAATGGTAAACAACGAATGCATAAAGGAAACGGATGATTTTTTGATATTTTCGTTAAGAGATGGCAGGCTGATTTATTGCTTTTTTGGAGATAGAAGGACTTTTCTATAAAGAATTTTTCTGTATTTTGTTATGTCCGAAAGTGACGTACGTAACAAAGTATTTGATTTTATTATTATTGTTACTGGATAACAAAAAGTTAATTATACATATATATATGTATACCGACACATTTACTACATTCTTAGTCTTAAGAATTTTTTAAATACTAAGAGCAACGTCCAAAATCTGTAACGTACGTGCGAAAGAGTGTCCAAAATTTGTAACGTACGTAACTGCTAATTAAATGCTTTAATCATTAATTTTCCAGAATAGTTGCTGTTTGTGTATAATTTTGTAGACATACTATTATAAAATATTTATATATTATATTTATAGACAAAATTAAAAAAAAAATTGGCCTTAAATTTGAAAATTTTAAAAATTACATATAGTTAACGTTTAATTACGTTTAATAACGTTTAAACATTCACCTTTTGAGAATCTCCCATATATTTCGAGCACAAAATAGAAAATATACAATTTTACTTTTTACATCTTGAAAATTTGAAATATGATGAAAAAACGTATATGAAAGAGCGTCGAAGTTGTTAATAAACAAACTATGCAAGAAACATAGAGGGTGTTAAGGAATATACTGAACGTTTTTAAACTTCAATAAAAAAGAATAAATAAATGGTGACAGCATACTAGTAGGACAGTGATAGGTGAGGTCAGGAATTTCTTCTTGTTTGGTACAAAATATCACCAGCAGATGGCATTGAGCTGTCGAAACTATTAGAGATCCTACATTAGAGAGAGATTGGACATTGAAGAAATGTCCGCCATTTTCGTTACAAAGTAGATGGAACACCGTACAACGCAATGCATTTTTAACAGCGTCTAACACTTTTTATTAAATTATGAAAATTTCATTTTATATGCCTTCAAAGAGTCTTTCGGAACATAAATATAAGCACATTTCCATTTTAATGCGTCAGAATTCTCAGAAAATGCATTTTTTTTTTTTTTTTTACTCAGGTGTTTTACGCTACGCCGCAGTGCAATTTTACTTCGTTATCGGATTTTGATTTATTTATAGAATTTGTTTTTCATATTTCTTATTTCTTTCTTTTAACAACAGTGCCCCTATTTAATTATTTTTTCTAAACTTTCATTTAATGTTTTGATAACAATAACTCATTTTAATACTATATATATACCAGAATATAAAAGAGAAGTAGCAGTACGTAGAAACTTATCATAAAAATTTTCAGCGCACATATTAAATTAACTTTGAGTCACATGCATAGGTAAATAGGAGTGGTATGTGATATGTTCAAATTTTATTGTTTCTGAAATTATCAATGCGAAGATGGTGAAAATTATAATAATTACTGTTGTTTTAAAATGCGTAATAAATTATAGATATTTTTAAAAAAATGAAATTCTATAACTCATTTTCTATGTGATAATCGTTAAAAATTATTTTCTCAGATATTGAGAAATTTAAATAATGTTCTTACATGCCCAATCTTCCTCCCCACTATTTTAATAAGTAAAAAAAAAAAAAAAAAAAAAAAAAAAAAAGAATAAAAATAAATGCATTTTTTGAGAATTCTTACTCATTAAAATGGAAATGTGCTCATATTTATGTTCTGAAAGACTCTTTGAAGGCATATAAAATGCAATTTTCATAATTTTAATAGAATAAAAAGTGTTAGACGCTGCTGAAAATGCATTGCGTTGTACGGGGTTCCATCTACTTTGTAACGGAAATGGCGGACATTTCTTCAATGTCTCTCTAATGTAGTCAATGTAATAATGTCAAATCTCTCTCTAATGTAGGATCTCTAGAAACTATTAGAAAACTCAAAATAACATATAAAAATGGATCCAAATTCACTCAGTTTTTACCCTTAAATCTTTTCTCAAATCTGGCCACTTTCTGACACATTCTTGTTTATTTTTATTCATAAACCTACGAGATTTGCAGATGATTTTATTCAGAAACTATGAAATGGAATAGTTTTCCCATTTTTCGAAAAGCGCAAAGGATCTTTCAGAATATGCTGCTGGTAATTTGATCGAATTTCGGAAACGACAGCCTAATAAGGATGATCATGAGACAACAGTCTCTTATTACTCAAAATGTAATTCATTTATTAAAACATTCTAAATCACTTTAATAGTCCTGACAGAAAGTGTAGTGTTTTTATGGTTTAAAATGAACTCTTAAAGTGTCAGAAAGTTTCGCAAGGAAAAAGTTTTTTTGAGAACAATTTTAATTCCATTTAACTGTTGAAACATGTATTTATATTTGAAATTGCATGGTTATTTTGAGCATTATTTTAATTTAAGACAGTGAAGAGCTATCTATTGGTGATATTAAGAACTAAAACAAGGGAACATGATAAAGAAATTACTGATTTTCCACATTTCCCGCAAGAATAACTCTGAAATGCGAGGCTTTTTAGGATTTCGTTCATCTGACGAAACCCTATTCGCCTCGCTCCTCTGTCTGTCTGTCCGTCTGTCACAGAGCCCGTTCTCAGAAACTATATATATTGGAGACTTCAGACTTGAAATTTTGTATACGTATAGCTGAACACCTTACATCAAACGACAAATCCTAAAATTTTGAAAAAGTCTTATATTTAACACCCTGGGTTTCAACTTGTGTATTTTAATCTTTTTGTTCTAAATGAGCCCCTAATTAAGTTAAAGACTTGAAATTTTGCATACTTATAGCTGAACACCTCACATCCAACGACAAATCATAAAATTTGGAAAAAGTCTTACATTTAACCCTCTGGGCTCTAACATGTGTATTTTAATCTTTTTGTTCTAACTGAGCCCCTAATTAAGTTTAAGACTTAAAATTTTGCATACTTACAGCTGAACACCTCACATCAAACGACAAATCCTAAAATTTTAAAAAAGTCTTATATTTGACCCTTTGCCCTCTAACTTGTGTATTTTAAGCTTTTTTTACTAACTGAGACCCTAATTAAGTTTAAGACTTGAAATTTTGCATACTTATACCTGAATACCTCACATCAAACGACAAATCATAAAATTTTGAAAAAGTCTTGTATTTAACCCTCTGGGCTCTAACTTGTGTCTAACTTGTGTATTTTAAGCTTTTTTTTTCTAACTGAGCCCCTATTTAAGTTGAAGACTTGAAATTTTGCATACGTATAGCAGAACACTTGCGATCACACGAAAAATCATAAAATTTTCAAAAAGTCTTATATTATTTACCCACCGGGCTCTAACTTGTGTATTTTAAGCAATTTTTCTAACCTCCCCCCCCCCCCCATTACACCCGGTGGGTACTTTTTTGCCGACACCACTTTGACCACTCTTTCATATTATGCACATAGCGTTACATATTTCAGTTCAACTTTTTACCGCCAGGGGGTGCCTACCAATCTCGGGGCAATAGACCCGATCCCCTCGACTAATATACCTACGGATAGGTTGTAAAACGGAGTTTCGTTCGGATAGAGGTTTGTGTAGAATAGAGTGCGCCCCCTGGTTGCGAAATGTGGAATTAACAGATTTCGCAAAAGGATAAAGTGTTTTGAAAGGAATATTAAACGAAACCCTCTGTGCGATCTGTGATCACACTTACCCACTTGTTTTATATATACAGGCGTTACCGAATTCAACCGACAAATTGAGAGGGTTGATAATAGGCCTCACGAAGATGAAAAATTGCCATAGAACATGGGGTCGAAAACGACGTATTTAATCAAAAATACAGGGTGTTATACGCTAACTTAATTTGGATTGGCGGTAATAGTTTTCAGAAAACTGAAGTATATTATAATAAAACTTTTAATAGATTTTCTCACCTTTGTTGTGAATGTGATAATATAAAAAAAAAGTGGTAGAAATTTCCATTATACGCGTCGGCAGTATGCACCTGACGCTCAACATTTTGGTCTGTGATGACCAGTTCATACGGTATCATCGATTGCTTGAGTACCCTTTTCTTCCAGAGCTTTTCGTGATGTTATCCCATTTCACACAAAACAAGGTACGTATCGTTGCATTTTCATTGCAAAGTTTTTATTTTTTTCAAAATTATTACCGTCAACCCGAGTTCAGTAAGGATGAAACGCCCTGTATTTCTGACTAAATAAGTGATTTGCGACTCCATGTTCTATGTCAATTTTTCATTCTCTTGATCATCAACCCTCTGAATTTGTCGGTCAAATTTGGCAACACCCTGTATAACCTTTATTTGCGTGTACACATGGTTTATCAACAATATTCGTATAATAAGGAATTGTAACAGTTTTCGCCTTTTAAAAATACAGTACCGTAAATCGGGGCCACTTTTTCCTGGTTCCACTAACATTTCCATTGTTAAAAAAATATTATATATGGTTTTTCAACGTCGAAGTTGAGTTGTAAGCATTTAACATGAAACAATGAAGCAAACTGTGTGGTTTTAATAAAAAGGGCAATATTTTATTTATTTTTATTTTTTAATTATTTTTAAAGTTTTGGATCAAAGTAGCCCCTGTTGGGGGCTTCTTTGGTCTATTCATTTATTTTCATATAATATGAATACATCTCATATGTTGAAATATTGAAACTCCCTTGCAAAAGGATCTGCTAATGAATTAACACTGCAAACTTGATAAACAAATGTATTTTTTTTTATATTTAAACACAATAAACCAATTGTTAATATAAAGGGCACGAGAAACAGTTTTCATCATGTTATCCTCAGCAACTGGAACAAAAATAATTAATGTAACATTTTGCTACAGTAACATTTGAAAAAAATGTTACTTAATACATTTTTTAAGAGATTTCATTGTATAAAAGGCATTTCTAAGTAACTGGGGCTACTTCCGGACCAAAAAAGGCCTGGCACAAAGTATCCCCGAAAAACTAGTTTTCATGTTAGCTTTATGAAAACGTAAACATTTTCTGTCAAAATAAAAATTTAAAGGAGAAACTATGTCCACACATGGGTTACAGGTTACTAAAAGTAATATTTTGACATTTACCTTATTTGTATCTCTTATCCAGATTGCCTCACTATAGAAAGTTTGGAGAGTTAAAATCTACACACGAAAACAGTTGTTTACAAACACATCCAGTGTTGCCACTAACAAAAGTTTAAATTACCGCAAACATTCAAATACTCTAGGTCAAAAACTCCGAATTATCTTGTATTGTTTGTTCAATACAAAGAATAAAAACTTTTTTGATGGGATGGACCAAAGTAGCCCCGGTTGACGGTATATGTAGTTCATGCGTTTTTAGCGATGTAGTTTATAGTAGTGCAGTAGTCGCCTGTGTAGTTGTTTTTATACCATCTTCTGTAACACTGTTTCCAAGCAATAATCTTCGTAGTAAATATCTAGCAGAAATATGTAACGAGATTATTATTCGAAAGTACTAGATAATAAAGTAATAAAAAACAGCCCCCTATAGTAACCCTTTTTTCACATAACCTACAGTGGTAGTTGAATTTGATAACCCGCGGAAATCGTGGGAGCCGTAAGCGGAGGGTTAAGAGAAATTCTGTATTTATAGCTACGTTATTAATATCATTAATAACAATAATATAAAAAATCCATATGTATAAAGTTCAGTATCATTATTAATATTTTTAAAACCTGGTAGGAATAGTTCTTTGTTCGTATTCACTTAATTGAATAGGTAATTTTATTAAAAATAAAATCGCCTTTTAAAGTAAAGAAAAGAAAGAAAGGAAATACATATTACTTTCACATCAGAAAACATTTCTCTCAGATCATGTACTCCTTTACTTAAGGATATATGATACAAGCAGTCGACTCTCAAATCCATCAAATTTGGGTTATTTAGATGGATGTATTTTTCACGCCTAAAAGACAAAAAAATAGTATAATCTATACGCACCTCGAACCAGGCATGTCAAATTTATTTATATAGATAGATAATTAGAATCATTCATTGCAGAATAATTAAATTTTTGGCAATTGTCTATGTTTGGGATAGTAAAAACGATTGGGCCAATAAAAGTCCATTAATAACATTTTTGCATTGTGACTACTTATATTTTAATTTTTTTCGAAAATTGGACTTTATTAATTGCTAAAATTAGAACCTTTTTCTAATAAAGCATTCTTTTCTAAGATGATATATTTAAAAAATATATGTTGTGCTAAAGTCTGAATAGTATTTATTAATTCATATTTGAATTAAACATTCTTAGTTCAGTTTTATCTCAGTTTATTAAAAACAGAAATCTTTATCAAACAGGAATTGGCTTTCCACCCCCCACCCCCCCACCACCACCACCACCTTTTTTTTTTCAAACTATTTTATATCGGTACTAAATCATAAATTCATGTATATTTTTTAAGAAAAGTAACAGAAATGTTCATTTTTTATGAATTTTATAATTGTTTATGCATTTAGATGCATTTACAGAAGATATAATTGTGTGCAAATGCTTAAGAACATATAATTTCATATAATCCGGACTCTAATTATAATAGACACAAAATTCATCCATCGTTTGTCACCAAGACAACTTCACATTTTTTTTACACTAATATACGTTGTTTGTTGATTTTCTTAATTTCAGCAGTCATTTTGGGTACATGTTTTCAGCAATGGCTTTTATTACCACATTTGTTATTTTACCTGGGTACTAAGGGACAAGAATCCCTTATTATTTCCCTATATTTCTGTTTGTAGTGTTACATATTTAGTACCTTGATGCAATATATCGTTAATGAGGGTACATTAATATTCAGTTATTTTTTTTTTAAGTTTTCTTTCTATAACTTCATTCAGTTTAGCATAGTCTTTTTATGAATATTGGCAGACCGCGCTCTTATTACTCCGCTGAGAAAAATAAAAACCCGGTGATTTCGGTAAAATTGGTGGAAAGAATTAAACACCAAAAATTCGCTTTGAAGTTTTATAAAAATTTGTCAAAGCTTCATCAAAGTAACTGAATATAATGTATTTTTTATAAGACCCATTTTTCATTACAAAATAAATTATGTTATTTTTCCTTTTATTAACACGAACACATCCCCGTGTTAAATAATACACGGGGATGTGTAATTAATGCACATCCCCGCATTAATTACACATCCCGATAAATTTAAAATATCGCATAATATTTTTAATTTATCGCGATAAATATTAAATAATGCGTCGCGATTATTATAATAATTGCGATTTTAATTTTGTATCATTAAATACAAATTTAAAAAATGCAACATTTTACTAAATAATTGCAAATTAATTATTAAAAAACAATGCATAAGCATTATAGACCGCGAGGCCGCTTACCAGACCATCATCTCATCGAGTGAGGGCTGAAATTCCAGGATTAGATAGAACTCGATTCGCAAATTGATCTGCAATTGGTTTGCCAAGTCATATCTTGGTGGAAACCACCTACAGATCCGATTTTAGTGATTGATGGGTAGGTTTATCATTGAATCTTCCTGCACCCAAGGATATGAAAACAGAGAGGACTGGGAGCCGGAAAACACAACAGTAAACCTACCAATCAAACACTAAAATCATGTTTGCAGGTGTTTTCCTTCAAGATATGGCTTGGCATATCAGATGCATTTTAATATGCGAATCGAGTTTTAACTAATCCTGGAATTTCAGCCCTCACTCGATGAGGTGATGGTCTGTGCAGCGGCCTTGCTGTCTATTTTTTATTCTCTTACAAGAAAAAGAAAAAAAATGGTACTACTTGGTTATCCCATCGACCAAAAATCTATCGCCAAACTATAAGATTAAATGTCAATAATGGTTGATCATAAATGTCGCATTACGTCATCAAGTGATTTTTATTTCGACTTTTTATTTGTATTTTTATTAATGTTATACTAATTTATTTGTTCTTCTGTTATTTAAAATAAAAATTATGTTGATTTGTATAATTTGGCGAGTGGTTTGGCGAAGGGATAAATAAGTGGCACCAAAAAAATAAATAAAAATCCTCTGAAAGTTTGATAACAAACATGAAATATTGCAAGAGAGGATTCAGCCAATATCAAGTTATTATTTTAATGATCAGCATCATCATCACAACGGATAATAACAGCAATAATGCTGATAAATTAAGCGTTGGAATCATTAGAGTTGGAATACATTCAGCTATTTATAATTATTTTTTTTAAATGTTTTCCCTGCATTCAGAAAATTTTTAGCTCTTTAGAAAGCTTTAACTATACATTAACATATGGTAATCAGTTTTGCTTTAATGACCATTTCACTGATGGGAAAAATTAACTCTTTTCGAGAAAAGGCAACAAGAAAACATTTTTTTAAATAAACTTAACTCACTTGCTATAAATGCTATAAATATTTGATAACATGTGTGCTACCATGGTCAAAATAGAGAATTAAGCCATTGAAAAGTTATTAATTTAAATATCATTCTCATAATCATAAAAAATAATAACAACAAAAATAATATTGAACTTATGTCCTCTCAACATTAGATCTAGAATTTAATCATATATTCATTAATCATTTATTTAAAATCATGACAAAATATTTTCTTTTGAAATCAAAATTATTTTAAGCCATGAAAAAGTTTTAAAACGTTTACAGAAAGTTCACCTTTTTCTTGCAGCAAAAAAAAATATTTTAAGCCATAAAAAGGTTTTAAAAATACTACAGAAAGTTCACCTTTTTCTTAAAGCAATAAAATTATTTTACCCCATAAAAAGGTTTACAAAATGCTACAGAAATTTCACCTTTTTTCTTAGAGCAACACCATTATTAATTTCATTATTATCAAAAGTTGCGAAAAAAAGTTTCAGACAAAAAAAGTTGTAACAAAATCTCTAGAAAAATTAAAAAATGAAATGCTTTCAGCATAAATTGAAACTTTATTAATAAAATAATTATTGTCATCATAAAAACGCAATTCATGGACTCCGATAGAACAAAATTCAGGGAGGAGCAAGAATTTGAAATAGATGCGCTTTGTAGCCTGCCAAAGTCGCACTTTTTAAACTGGAGAATATAAACATGAAATATGCTAAACTGAGAATTTTCGCCAGAACCTCCTCATGCAAGAAAATTTTTAAACATATCAACATAGAACAATACATAAATATAACAAATAAGAAATATTCAAAATCCGAAAGTAAAGTTCAACTTTTTTAACTGAAGAATTGAATCAGTTTATTACTTTTTTCGTCAGGGGTGCAGAGCTCCTTGAACCACCTGTTTAAGAAAGTTTTTCAACACATGGTAGTAAAAAGATATTCAGAAATAAAATTTCACTTCGACAAAGAGTTCAGGTGACACAGCCCATCCCTGGCGAAAAATAATTAGTTCATTTATCTATCAGTGTTTAATTATTTTAAATCACAAGAAGAATACGCTTTTATTATACTTTTTCCAAATCATCAGGGAAAAAAATTAGTTAATTAAGTTTGAAAATCCAGGGAGGGGCCATTGCTTTCCTTTGCTGATTTCCATACAGCCAAATCAACAACAACATTAATAATAATAATAATAATAATAATAATAATAATAATAATAATAATAATCTGTTTACCTGTCATCGTCAGACTTAGAAGACAACCAACTAGTCATTGCGAATAAAAAATATTCTAACAAAATATTTTTCCCTGCATCGAAAATATTCAAATCTTTAAAAGTCTTTTAACTAACAACGCTTTAACGAAAACCAAACTGCTTTCGCGTCCATGACCATTCCACTAATGGACAAAACTCACTTCTTTCAAGGGAAAGTGCATCCGGAAATTTCGTGCAGATTTTCAGCGCTTAGACAGTCAGTCCGGCCTCAGAAAAAAACACGGGTTTAACTATTTTCATCTGACAAGCTCGCCGCACGTGCAGTGCATTGAAAAATACGATTATACAAAAATGTTAAATTACTGATAGGTAGCGATCTTAACGAAAGCAATGGAAATTAACAAAGAGAATAAAAAGTGTCTGTCAAGAAATTTTAAGGAGTGTGTTTGAAAGCAAAACATTTACAGTCTAAATTTATTTCACGTTTACAGAATAGATATAAACTGCCAGAATGTTTCTAAAGAATTACTTTTCGTGTTCTGATATAAATGTTTTGAATTTGAAATGATTTTTAAAGACAATAACGCATCTGCATTTTGCTTGGTTACCATGGAAATAGTTGTTTTGTATCATCGTATCGAACATTTTCTTATTTTAGAAAATGCAAGATATAATTACAATCACAACAACAGTTAATATGCTGGCATAAAACTCAATAAGCAAATTAAAAAATGCTTCTTAAAAATGCTACTTTTTATGGTGCTTATTTCCTTAGTATAATTACAGTCGTCCTGAAACTATGAAAAACAATGATAGTCACCAAATCTCAAAAACTTGTTCAATTTCCAAAATATATTTTGACATTAATACTTGGAGATTTTTCCAGAGAGAAACATTCGCCTTGCATACAATATTTCAAATTAATTGCTTAAAAGGCGTAAAGCCCAACTTAGTGAAAAAGATTCCATGCCGGGACTCGAACCCGGACCATCAATATAGCGCACTGACATTCTACCAATTAAACCACGTGTAATAGTGAGAAGTTCCACGCTGGGTATCGTTCCATGTAGTTTAGTCGGTAGAATGTCAGTGCACTATACTAATGGCCCGGGCTGGAGTCCCGGCATGGAATCTTTTTCACTTGATTGGCCTTTGTGCCTTTTAAGCAATTAATTTGACGTTTGATTTTCATTTGACATATATTTTGACAATTTTAAAATTAGTTAAGAGGCATAGAATATTTTTTATTAATTAATACTTTGCAGACAGGTCGCAAAAATTCTCTCCTAAACACTTCCTAACACAGTTCAAAAGCGTTTATGAATTCGGTTTGACTGGTCGTCTGTCTGTCTGTCCGTCTGTCTATCTATCTATCTGACCGTCTGTCCATGCAATAACTCGCGTAAATACAGTCTGAGTCTGATAACCATGAAATTGCTATATGTTACTGGGTATCACTATGGCATGTTCGGTATAGAAAATGAAGTGTGTAGCATTTACGGTTCATTTACAGGGACACTCAAAAGAATTCCGTGATATTACGGTCTGTGGGGGGAAATCGTTTGGGTGTATTTTAACGATATTACACTATTTTAAACATATTGAAATTGATATTTATCACTGAAGTGTACTACAAAGTTCTTACTATAGAGCATGGTGAGCATAGAATTTGTCGTTCATTTACAGGGACACACAAAAGAATTTGACTACAGATGAAAGTGAACAATATTTAAGCTATTGCTGGAAGTGCGTTTTCAATTGTAGTCTGCATTTGTAAATTTAATTATTTTTTAAATGTTACTTGGTATCTTTAAACTCTGCAGATCATATACAGGATTGCGCAAAAGTTTTCAACAACATCCGTTTATTGGGGGAAATTGCTGAATGGAAATTTTCAACTGTGCTATGCGTTTAAATGAATTAAGTTTTAGCATACTATGTAGTATACATACATACATATCAATAGATCATATGCAGGGATGCACAAAAAATGAATATTTTCCCGACTATTCATGGTAATAGCTTAATTTGGGTTTTCAAATGCATTATGCGTTTTCCAAATTATTCATTTAGACATCTTTCACCTTAAAAAACTGTAAAGTTTTATTACGGTATTATGAATGCGTTGGAAGTGTTACATAATCTATGCTGGACGTATGATTTTTCGTTCTTGTATTTATTAATTCTATCACATGAAAATAAAATTCTAAACAGAAGTTGTTTTTTTATTAATCTATATATTCAAAAGACAAGGCTGTTTTTTGTTAGTCATCTACTTTGAGCTTTCTACTGAATTAATTTTACTAATTATTTCTTTTTTATGAAAGCTGTTTATTTGTAGATGTGATCGCACTAGCTATTTTTTTTAATATTCCCATTTTTATATTTTTGATTTAATTTTAAAAGTTTTTATGAAATTCCTTTAAAATGGTAGAATTTAGTTTACTTCCATTATTGCAGAGAAAAGAGAAATAATGGGGTTTATTTACTTTTGTTCATTTTATCCTTATTGATGCTATTTTCTCTTTACAATTAAAAATAACTTTTTTAAAAAATTTGAACATGAAATGACATCATGCTTTAAAAAATACGTATTTTCCCTTAAAAAAGTTGTTACAATCCAATATTTTTTCATCCCGTCGATACTAAATTTGAGATGCTAGGTAGATATATAATGCTTCTGTGAGTGAAAATTACGTTATATTTAAAAGAAAACGATAATTTTCTTTGATAAAACTAAATATTTTACCACGGATGTGTCTAAACGCCATAATTTTCTGGAATTTCTATTCGAAGGTACTGAGATTAAAACCTCTGGAATGCAAATATTCACATGCAAAATTACAGCTGACAAACGTGACTTCAAGATTATATTTTACTGATTACGTATAACGCGAGTAAGTTTAATTTTTCAATAAAATGAACAGTTGAAGCTTGTGAAAATGGTATTTTGATAACTTTAGGATAAATAATGTCTCTTTTGAGAGTTAGGTTAACCATTGTAAGACGGATTTTTGTTATAATTAATTTTCTAGGTTCATTATAAATTCATGTAACAGTTCCTTTTTCAGCATTTTCTTTCGTCGAAATTCCACATGTTTCACCTCTTAACTTTATATTTAAATTTTACATAGCAATTTAATTTCATCAAATAATTCATTTGTTCGGAGAATTATTCCATAGCATTATTTGACTTTAAAGATACAACTTGCCATCTATTACTAATACCTGGTGATATATTTGGCATTTATTATTGAATTATTATTGGTTGCTTTTTGCCTGTTAGGAAAACTTAAACACAGTAGAATGAACTGAATACTCAAGGGTCTACACCAAATCCAGAAATTAGGCCTTAGGCTCAAAAGAAAAAAATGTAATAATATATAGTTGCAAATAAGTGGCGAAATGAATTGCTTTTACATTTTATGTACCCGATACAGCTGCAAAATACAAGATCGCGCAGTTTTAACATTTCAGTATGCAAATAGCAATCTCCTTCTTATTCAATCAGAAATACTTAATATTAAATAAGTAACATATTATTTATCCAAAATAGTGATACGAATCACGAAAACATATGTTGACAGTAAATCTTGCCGAGCCGATGTTATTTGGTATATTCAATTTTTGATTCTAAACATGTTTATCTAATCTGAGATTTGCTACACGCGATGACATAATGAAATTAACACAAGTCTAATGACACAAGAAGTGTGGGCAACAATATTTACTGAGATCTAAATGTTACATCAGTTTAGTTCAATCTGTTATTTAAACTACTATTTAAAAAATATAATCTTTCGCATTCGGGAATAAAATTCTACAGTGTAATCAAGTTTATCAATCCCCTTACCCCCAAACCCATCTACATAAAACAATTGACAATTCTGATTGGCCTCTGAATATTTTTTACTATGTAATAATCTAACACACTTTAACAATGAATAGAATTAGTCTCTATTCTGACTCAGACGGGGCTAACAAGGAAGATCTCCATAAACGCGTACTCCAAATAACATTTTTTTTTTTTTGGGGGGGGAGGGGGGGCAATTTTCTTGACATGTGGATATACCTATTTATATAAACAACTTCAAAAGAATCTCAATTATACACCCGTAAGCAACGATAAAAATTTCGCTATTTGGGGATTTTTCCCTGATTGCCAACACAGTGAAATACAAAAATATGCTATTTTGTGATACCTGATCTTCCACTGGACGGTTTGAATAAAATGTATCCGAGAAAGGCTTCTTCTATACTACTGAACCATTTTAAATAAGGATAACTTAAATGCATTTTTAAAACTTTAGATTAGACAAATTATATAGATTTTTGATTAATTAGCAATCTTATCAAACAATTTAGAACAAAAATTAAGTTGTTTAAATTATGTAGGACTCACTTTTAAAACATATTTAAAATTTACCTAAACCGTGGAGCAGTCGAACTTTGAAAAACTCACAGAAAGGAGCGTTCAACAAGCATATGATATTTGAGTCTAATGTAATCGGAAATAAAAAAAAACTTCGACCAAATAAAATTTATTTATTTGAACTCATTAAAAATATTTTAAATGAATTTTGTTGTAAAAGTATAGAATATTAAAAATATTAAACGTAAAACAAAAGTAATTCTGAAAGAGAGAGGGGGGAAAGGGGGACATACATCCTTAAATAAAGAAAAATGACGGATAAAAAGATATTTTATTTTATGAAAATATTTAACATAGAAAAAATACTCTGTTGTGAATATTGAGCTTCCATTCTACGTGTTAGATAATATTTACTTCAGAACATTTCTTATTGTGCACGCTGAATCTGTTTAAGGGTATGGTGGACGTTTAAAAAAATCCCTTTTAGTTTTCATAATAGAGTTTGAAATTTTGTGCAAATAGACATTTCACCATAAGTATATAGAACACCTTAAAAGAAATTCCTATCTAATTATAATTTTAAGATATTTTAAAAAAATTTTAATTTTAAAACGAAATTTTAAAATGCTCCTTGCGTCTTAATTTTTTAGATATTTCCTCAATTTTGTAATTTAATCACGTAAAACTCAATTACAAACTGCGTATCGATTTTTTAATCCCTTAAATAGTTAATTTTTTAGAGATATTTTTCTGAATTCTACACCGATTTTCATCAAAATTATGCCTTATAATAAATTAAAAATCAAATTCAATTGTCTTAATGAAGTCGAATTTTAAAATGCATACAGTTTCTTTTTAAGCAATATCAGGATTCTTCCTTATGAGTTTCATGAATTTTGATCAAAAATTAAGTAGTGAGGAGCATTTCAAAAATTAAAAAAAAAGGTGAAACATCAGTATTGAGAAAAACAGATTTAAAGTACATTAAAAGGCCAAAAAATTGTTTGTGAACAAAATTAAAACACTTGTAACTTTGCGTAAAGTAATCGCATCTGCATCCGGTTTTCCACAAATGACGTAGTACAGTCGAACCTCTATTTAACGAAGTCGCTAAATCCCGGAAAAAAGTTCGTTATATGGAAAATTCGTTAAATAGAGATTCACCTTTTAAAATACTTTAAACTACATAAAACAGATTTTAAATTCATAAACACTAAATATTTTTACTAAAAGTAATTAATCACATTTCTTTTAAATAAATTACTATATCGATTTTTTTTATTTATTTTACCCACCAATATCTATCATCAATTCATTTTTTCTATGTATTTAAATCTTTGAAATCTGCAAGGAAAACAAAACATTGTTCGGGAATACACTGTATTTTCTGATTAAAGTAAATAGTTTTACATTAAAATTAACGAATTTTAATGACCTTATCGTATTTATTATTGTTATAACAAATAATTTTTACCATATGCGTTCTTAAATTTAGTTTCTGAAAAACTCTTAATTTTGTCTGAGTTTTTTCTTTTAAAAAGTGCTTTCTCTCATAATACGTCTCGCATCTTTGCAATGCACCAAATACCCCTTTCATGCGTATTTTCTTCTAACTATAATCCGCGTCCGATTGTTTCAAATGATTTTAGCATTTTCATCATGCGAAGTTTTGTTAATTCCTGCATCATGATCATTTCCATCATCATCATATTCGTCTCATCGCAATTCATTGCTTTATTGTTTTAATTTCTCACACTGTCGAAAATAACCAATTCGGATAGTGTTTCCAAGGTCTCAATTTCGGAATTAAGTGAAATAGACAGCACATAATGGTTAATTTCTTCTTTTTTTCTCATTTGTATCCACATTTTTTTAAGTTACTCTAAGGGATTGTCGTCTTCGTCCTCCGTAGTTACCGAATTTTCACTGCTGACAAAGACGGTGCCTGGTAAAACCAGTTCAAGGCCATTGAACATCATAAAATGAGTTTAAAGAAAGAATAAGTTTGAAATGTCCAGAAATATTTTGAGAAATGAGGAGAAAAAAAATTTAGATCACAAGAAAAAGTTCGTTAAATAGAGAATGCACTTCGCTATTTGGAGGTTATTTTACGAAGAAATTCGCAAAATGTTCTTGGTTCCAAGGAAAAGTTCGAAAAATAGAGAAATTCGTAAAATAGAGGTTCGTTAAATAGAGGTCCGACTGTATAAATTTGAGAATAATAATACACACAAAAAGAAATGTCGATTTTGGGGTCAATTTTTGCTCAAATAAAGGTCCACAGGCCCCTTAAATAAGTTAAATAAGCATTTGTTTTACACCTTCAATTTTGTCAAATATATAAATAATTTTGACTTATTAACAACTTTATTATACAAGGTTAGAACAAAATTTCAATTGTTAAGAAATTTTCCTGAAACTTAAAATCATTTTTAAAAACGTAAGTTAAATTTACCAAACCGGGAAACTTTTTAAAAGCTTTATAAAGAAATACTAAAGTAGAATAGAATATCATGCAAATCTGAAATAAAAGAAAGTTTGTATCAACGAAAAAATATTTATTTAATTTAATGTAAAATAACATTTTTAATTCGTTTTGGTGTAAAAATATATTTAACCCTTTCGAGGGCGGTGTCCTTAAAAAAGGACGCCTAATTTTAATTCCAAAACTGGCAATCGACACCAAAAATATTTAATTTAAATTTTCCTTTTATAACGTACGTGAAAATAAGCAAGTTCGTATTTTCTAATATATTCTTTTATAAATTCTGGTGTTAGTCCATTATTTCATCAGTTTATAAACAGAATTACTCCGCGCCGGAAAGGGTTAATTGACAATATCATCATTCTCTTGCAAACTTCAGATTATTTTAAACAAAAGATAGGTGGTCATAAATAATGAAGCAAAAATATACAAAAAACACACTTTATTGTATAGAAATCTATACTAACAAAGAACAAGATCACTCTGCCTGTGTGTGCGTATATGTGTATGTGTGTCTCGCGAACGTCTAAGAAAATCTACCACAGAGGTACAAATCTCAAAATTTGGGTGAGTGTAGTCCAGGGCAGGTCTTGATGCACCTGAAGTTCAGATTTTTTATTTTATGATAATTAGCCGAGATATTAATTAAAACTCATCAAATAAGCGATTTTTTTCCTTTTGAAATTGGCAGAGGTGCGGTCGCGCATGTCCAGAATTTGCTTTACGCACGGACAGGAAAAAAGAACTGGAAACCTAATTCTTTTTCCGTTTTATTTTTTTAACCTCCCTTGGCCAGACCCTTCGATAAAAATGAAAGACATTTTCTTAAACTTCGTACTTTTGCATCTCAAATTCTGCGGTCAGTTCGAAAAAATGCATCTAATCAAAAACAACTCGTTGTAAATGATCCCACCAAGCCACAAACCTAAAACGTCAGTCATAAAAAGAAGTGATATCACATAAAAAGAGGCGATATAGAAATGCATACTACGAGTGCCGTGTAAAAATCTATCACTACTCATAATGTTTCCAAAGGACTCGGAGTGAGGTACAGTATGTGAAAACTGCTTGGCGACTTGCAGGCTTTTATAATGTTTGTTCTTCCTGCACTTACATATGACTATTTGTTTAACAATTTTCTTCTTGAATTACTGATCCCATTAAACTGTGAAAAGTTGAAGCTTTTGGTGTTTACATGCCCATTCTTATTTAAAATCGTGGGATCGATTTGTTGATTTTATTTACCATCATTTGAAAAGAAAGACCACTTTTACGCGGAGGATTTTCTAAGTAAACATGTAATAAACATTTTGAGTTTGTGAAATAATAATAAAAAATAATGATCATATGAATATTACTAACAATGCACCTAATAGACGTTAACTGAACTAAGATATATTGCAGTAAAGCTTGCGTTAACGGAATTGCACATGACAGGGGAAAAATCTGTTCTAGTAAGGCTTTGTTACAATAATATTATGTAATATTCCTTATGTCGGAAACATGACATTTTACGTTTAAGAATTAATTCTGTCACAAACAGGATTCATTTTACCAGTTTTCCCTTTAATTTTGAAACAGTGTATTTTTAAACGCATTTATGTAATTAAACATTATGCTTAAAATATTGAAAAGTATAATTGTAAAAATCGATGATTACCACAATTACGTACTATTTTCTGCTTGCCTTACAAATCTTTCTGATATATTACAGATCTTCCTCCTACAAATATTTATAAGACTTATATAATGAGAATTTAAAATTAATTTTTTCGACTTTCACAATTTTTCGAAATTGATGTAGGTACCTACTGCATATATTAAATATACGCCTGCAGGTCGCCAAGCAGTTTTCACATACTGTACCTCACTCCGAGTCCTTTGGAAACATTATGAGTAGTGATAGATTTTTACACGGCACTCGTAGTATGCATTTCTATATCGCTTCTTTTTATGTGATATCACTTCTTTTTATGACTGACGTTTTAGGTTTGTGGCTTGGTGGGATCATTTACAACGAGTTGTTTTTGATTAGATATCACTTCTTTTTGTAAGGTATTTCATTTGCATTATACATATTCCATTTAATTCAGATAAGAAAAGATAAATGAAAGATGATAGAAGTAAAAGAAAAAATTAATAGGGATGCTATAAACTTTTTAAAAGTGTAATATATCTAGTAAGATAATGGTGGACTGTTTAAAAAATAATGCAAAACCATTTTATCGATCCTTACAAATCTCAGAAGAAATCATTTATTTTTTAGAAATGATAAAATCTGTCGAACTAACCAGGATTATTTATTGCTGTTGTTCAATAAGCTATATGGTGATTCATTAATTAACTCAGCAAGGATTTTATCCTAATAACTTTTCAAAAACTGCCTTTACATTCTCAAAATTCACATCATTTTACACAAAATATGTAAAGACTTAAAAACAGACTGAATAATGATCACTTGTTTTATGACCGGGCGTGTTTGAAATAATTTTTAAATAAAATTAGTTGTTTTTTTTTACTTCAGGAAATCCAACGTCTCTCCTAAAAGCGCGACAGAAACTCAGATTATCTGATTAAGCTTTTATTTTTTTTTATTTTTAAATATTTTCATAAGCTCTAACATATGTTGAATTTTCTGAATTTTCAATGCATGTACTTTCTAAATTTCTAATTGTTTTTTACGTGACTAACAAGACATACTAAGTCGTCTGCTTTCCATGTATTTTCTCATGTATTTCTGATAATTCATCCGATAAATTACATTCATTTCAATAAAAGTTCAGAATTCGATATTTCATCGTTATGAAATGACTTTCCCTAATTTCTGTCACATTTGTAAATTTTTAAGTAGCTCTATAATCTGATTAAAAATTAACTAAAAGCTATTGGCATATTGATAGTATTCTTTAATTACCAAGTCCAATATAAGAGTCGATTAGTTTAATAAATTCCCTTATTTAATCCTTTTAAATGAAAAGTAAAACGAAAAATCTCAATAAAAATTCCAAAAATTTATTTGATATAAAAGGATTTTAAAAAAATGAAAAAAAATTGCGTAATAAAAAACAAGATTGATTGTATTACCTTTGTAAAATGGTTTAAATTGAATAAATTGCAAAGTTTGGAATGTTTAAAAAAATATTTGAGTATATGTGCGTTTTAATATAAAAGCAATACAGAAGAGAACATTTATCCGCTTATTTCAATATGATAGACACTAGACAGTATTCCTAAAATTTTGTCGAATTGTTTTTTTGTTTTTGTTTTTTTTACCAATTGGAAATGGTTGTTGTTTTTGGTCGAGGATGGGGCCAAATGAAGCTCGCATTTTATTTTTTTAACGCAATTCAACGATGTTCTTTACTTTTAGAAGAATTTCTATTTGAATAGGTAGTCGAAAGGCATAAAATCGTTATAAATTGTTTGCATAGGTAATCGAAAGGCATAAAAACGTTGAAAATTGAAAAAGTTACAAAATGGGTAGGCGCAAATTATCAGATATGGAAAAATCCAAATCCAAAGAGCAATGCCCAAATGAAAATCGTCTTGCAAAGCAAAAATTGAGGTCTGCAACTGATTATGTAGCCCATGAAAATCGAGATCTTCAACTGATTATGTAGCGCATGAAAATCGAGGTCTTCAACTGATTATGTAGCCCATGAAAATCGATTACAGAATAAAAGACGAACTCGATAAAGGAGACAATCTAATGTTTAATCTATTGATAGTAAAAGGCCATGTCTCGAGGGGCTCCAATCCACTAGCCATGGCGTTTTACAATCGGTCGATTCTAACCGGGAAAAATTGAGCTCAACGTAGGTAATTTGTCGCAATCTGTGGATGATTCGGTGGAACTACTTTCGATTTGTAAACTCTTCTCTCCTCGAAACGGGACTTGAAGAGCTTATCGATGAAAGTTTTAGTCTTCTGAAGTTTACCTTTGCGATCTGTTGTTGAAGAGGATGCGACGGAATCTGGTGGACGAAATTTAGATTTTTCGTTTAAATTTTGTTACGATGGTGATTTGTCGCGATCTGTGGATGATTCGGTGGAACTGCTTTCGATTTTTAACCGCTTATATTTCTCGGCTTCTCTTGTCGAAATGCCCCAAAATTAAAACTAAGTAAATGTTAAGTCCAAAAAAAAAAAAGAAAAATTCCAAATGGTTGTTGTAATCTATTAAATTACAATTTTATTTTATTTTATTTTATTTTATTTTATTATAACTTTTTTTTTTTTTTTTTTTTTTTTTTTGGACGGGAACAAATAATGACGATTTCATTAATTTATCTATTTCTTTTAGAGTTTCCTGGCAGAATAGGGCAGGGGAGTTTATTGACCGTCATTCTTAATTTGTCATCAGAGTTAAATTCATTGCCTAAAAATGCACAAAGGTGTTTAAACACTTAAAATTTATTGGAATTAAAAAAAATCTAAAGTTAGTTTAGAAGTTTGATGAATAATGCGCTCTCCGGAATTATTTTTCTAATAAAACCTTCTTCAAGCGACCAGGAAAAAACGGAATTAGTTTTATTTTCTTCAAAGAAATGGGTCGCACATGGAGGGAGTTCTACTGGGATGGTCTCTAAATGGAGGTAAAATTAGTATTGAGCCTATGGGAATAACTTTCGTTCCATGAAAAAATGGTCGTTCAGGGAGGTGGTCGCTTAATGGAGGTAGTCGCACAGAGAAGTTTCACAGTATACCCTAAAAGCGACAAAACTATGGGGAATCGCGTCTCATTTAGGCACAATGACCTTACATATTACGTACGCCATGCTGAGCTCACATGGGAATATAAGTAGAGATATTATTACGTACGCCACGCTGAAATATAGGAGTAAATTACTTTAAACTGGTATAAATCAAAAACTAATTAATATTTTTACATGAAACTTTCAAAGGTTTGAACTACTCATAAAAACAGTTCAAATGCCGTAAAGCGCGTAAAAATCCGATAATTACACATTGCTGTAGCCCTGTCAACAGATTTGGTCGGAACAAGAATTTAAAAAGTGCAAAAAACAGCACTTTTAAAATCGCATTTACTAAAAACTTAGTCGCCGGATTCCACTTTACTTTCGTTTTCTGAGTCACGTGGCACGCCCCATTCCGTAGGAACAAGAATTTTGTTTTTATCATAAATAGTTCTCGAGCTAATAGATGCGTCAAAATCCCGTTTTGGTCAGTCCGGAAAATATAAACTAGACAGAGTACTAAAAAAATTTTACAAAATCGTTTGTCATCAATTGGCGGAAATTCCTTTCATTTACGGTTCATTGCACTGTTGTTTCTTTTGCTTGGCGAGAAACTCTGTCGAGTTTCTATGATCATTGTTAACCCTTAAAAATTTTTCGAAAAGGGTCGTTTTCGCAGTTCACTTTTTCTCCCATATGGCGCACTTTCAGATGTACCGATTAACAAAAAATACTATGTGAAGCTGAGACCTTCTTCTCATCGATGGTGCAATCTGTTTTTAAAAATATGAATTTTAAATCTTTTAGTGCTGAAGTGCATCTTTCTAGACCATATTTACATCATCTACAAATGTTTTGAAACGTTCTGACGGGTAGAAGTATTTTTTACAAAATAAAATTTGTGAAAACGGGATGTTTCGGCTCCTTCGCCTCACATTTTTACTACTAAATATGAATATTTTAAGGAAATTTTAAAGAAGTCTCGGATAGAATTATATTTATAAGCTATTAAAATAACGGGTTCAAAAAATACACCATGGCGTCAATTACTTGAGTGTCGAAATACGGTATATAAGACTCTATGACTAAGATGATGTTCAATTCATTCGCACCAAAAAAGAAAATAGTCTGCAACAACACTGAGATTAAGGAAGTGCACAGTTCTGTGTAGCTTGGACAGTAAATATCATCGGACAACAGCATCATGAAAACAAAAATAAGTAGAAAAACAGTAAATGGATAGAAGGCTTTTCGGAAGAACAATGCTATTATGAAAAGTCACATGTCTCTTTGCTTGAAAAGAAAAGTGCTTAACCAATGTGTTTTGCCTGCACTAATTTATGGAGCGAAAACATTAACAAAACGGATTGTACAAAGATTACAAACAACACAGCAAAATAGGGGAAGATGTTGCTAGGTATAACTAGAAGAGACAGAAAGAGAATAACCTGGATAAAAAGTCATACGAAAGTTTTTGACATCATCCAGAGAATTAAACGGCTAAAAATGGAAAAGGGTAGAGCATATTGCAAGAAGACAAGATAATAGAACAAATACCCTACAATGGTAACCCAGAGATGCAAAACAACCAAGAAAACGACCTCAAATAAGATGGAGCGGCGAAATCAGAAAAGTGGCCGGTGTTAATTGGACTACAGTACTACTAAACAGGAAACAATAGAAAAATCGGGGAGAGACCTAGATTCAGAAGTACAGGGGGGTTATAATTAAACTTCCCCTATAAACAGCATGCTGCGGCACAAACGGGTGAACGGAATGCAACGAAATTTGGTATATAGACTATAGATGAGAAGCGTTCACAGAATTTCGAAAAATAAAATAGTTCCAGAATGTCCACCAGAGAACGCTTTTGCCGGAAAAGCCTTAAATTTAACAAAATAAACGACCAAAACAGGATCCAGAAACAATATTAACATTTGTTGACTATTTTCTGATCCGTTTTGGTCGTTTATTGTGTTAAATTTAATGTTTTTCTTTTCGGAAAAAGCGCCTCCTGGTGGATATTTTGGTACTATTTTTTTTTCGAAGTTCCGTGAGCGTACCTCGTATATAGTCTATATTAGAGGTCCGCACGGGCCCGGGCTTGGCCCGAGGCCCGTACCCGGCGGAATGGAGGAGAATTTTCAAACGGGCCGGGCCGGCAGAGTTAAGACAATTTTTTCAACGGGCCGGGCCGGGTCGGCAAAAAAACTGAACGGGCCTGCAGGGCCGGGCTGGGCAGATAAAAAAAATTAATCGGGCCTATCGGCCCGATATAAGAATTTGAGAGGAGCAGATTAAATACGAGGTCATTTCCAATGAATATGACTTTTTCGAGAAGTATAAATGTGCGTTACTAGCCGATGCGAGTTTAACAACATCAATACAGAAATGTAACATGTCCATCGTAGAGATCGGCATCGTACAGTTACATAATGCCTGATCCCGGGTTTAATTTTTTTGGCAGACTTGTGCCGGGACGGAACTGGTCTTAATCGTTCTCAGGATGTGTAGGACAGGCATTATGTTTTGTAAAAGTATTAATAGCGATAATGAACTTCTGTTAACAGTATCTTTGGAGATGTACCTTCAGATGGTTCTCATATTTACTGCTCAACAATGAGAAACTCTCAGACACATTTTCTGACTCATTTTTAACTATAAAGGCATAAAATTGACAGGCCTGAGTATTGAAGGCATTTGGGATCGAATAGCGTTTCCATTTTTCATAAATTACGTACAGAGATAACAGAGACTCTTGTCACATGACTGTACGTTTTCTCCTTTCCTGTGCTATCGCTTCCGGAAATTCGATTCAAAACGCTAACTTTGGCAGTATTTTCTGAAAGATATATTACTTTTATCTAAGAAAAAAACGGCATTTACATGGTTTCTGAATAAGAATACCTGCCAATCTCATGCGTTTCCGAAAAGAAATGAATTCATAAATGTATCAAAATGTAGCTCCTTTGGATTTGAGAAAAGCCTTAAAAATGACAGAAATATTTTCACAAATCTACCTTATATTATAAGCTTCAAAAGTTATCATGTTTTTTAACCCTTTATTCTAAACTACAATAATCTTTTAATGAACCCTTATTTAAATTTGGAAACGTCTGTAGAGACGTTGACTAAAACACTATAAGTAATCGTTAACGTTTACTATTGTGTGTTTTCTATTTTGCGAACACATAGTAATTTAAAATATACTGTAAAATGTTCCCATAAATATGCATGTAGTATTCATTAAAAGAATCTTAATTGTATGTCGAGAAAAAACGGAATTTTTTGTAGAAATTTAGTAGGGCCGGGCCGTACCTGTTTTCACTGAATTTTGCACGGACCGGGCCGGGCCGAGAACGGTAAAAATGTAAACGGTCCGGGCCGGGCTCGGGCCGAACTTTCAATTTTTACACCGGGCCGGGCCAAAATAGCTTTCCTTCGGGCCTGGAAATTCCGGCCCGTGCAGACCTCTAGTCTATATTTCAAATTTCGCTGCATTCCGTTCACTCGTTTGCGCTGTAGGATACTGTTTATAGGGGAAGTTTAATTATAACCACCCTGTAGACTGAAAACGTTTGATGATGATTATACCTACATGCAAAGTGGTTCTCGAAAAAAAATTGATACATTAAGATGAGTGGCGTAACAATAAAGTTTGGAAACGGCTGATGTAAAGAACATTTTTTTTTCAATATATTTTTATTCAAAAAGGAAGATTAAACTAATGGCACATTTGTAATCATTAAAGAGTGTTTAAAACTTTTAAATAATGTTCAATAAGAAGTTGCTCATTGTTTGAAGTTATTCCCACCAGTTTCCAGAGCATAAATTTGCTTTTAATATGTAAGAAAGAGTTTCAAATACCGATAGTAATGTAGTTTAAAAAATAATAATAATATGATACTTTTCTTTCAACTTTCAAAAAATAATAATAATATGATACTTTTCTTTCAACTTTCAGTCTTTCAAAGAGTGATTCTATCTCTTGCTAATCTACATAAGTTAAATATGCAGAAGTAATTAAAAAAACTACGGCACTTCTTGAAAAAATTGCAAAAAATAATTTTTTAACAAATTTGTTCGATGAATTATCTAGAAGCTTTTTATCCTTTGAACTTTTGACAGTTACGATTAATCTAGTAAATGTAACAATTTTGAAGTAAAGCATTATAGGTTTCTTTTAAACAAAACGTTTTATCATTCATTAAGATCTTTTGATCTTCGTTAATTATTTTTCATAAAAATTGCATCTTTTTTTTCTTCTTTTAATAGATTTAGAGCAGAAATAATTAGTGTAAGATAAAAGTTTAATTTAAAAAAAGTCTTTTTTAATGTGGTAACATTTTAAATTTCTTAGTCTGTTTTTTTTTATAATAATAATAATAAATCGTTATATTTATTTGCATAATTCTTATTAGTTAAAATATGAAAGTATCATGCAAAAAGGCAGTTTGTAATGTTCGATAGGTTAACATTGATAACGCAGAAAACATTTCCCGAAAAACCTTTCTTTAATGTAATCATAAAGATAAATGTAACATTAATAATATTTATATATTTTACTTTTTCTAAAGCTTTCAGCTCCTGAAAGGGCATTAATGTTCGTCAGCCGGTAATATGCAATTCCCGAGTGATCATTAAAGAGTTTCCTTCGTTATTATCTACTCCGTACTCTCTTATTTCTATATAAACTGAATTTATCTGTTTTCATCAGCTCTATGTTATTTTGTTTTCTTATAATCATTAATCAAGCTCTGATTACTGCATATTTTCGAAATTTTTGGAAAAAATAAAGATTAGCCTTAAACAGTTTTCAAAAATGCAAAAACTTATTGATAAAAAGCAAATTTGTTTTATGTTAGTATAACAATCGGTTCAGAACTGTGTGAATAATAATTATGTTAAGTTTGTAATTTTACTATCTTTTGTAACTAATTAATAAATAAACAGCACAATTCTTAATGAAGAGATAGCACTTAGACACATAAACATTTAATTACCATTTCACAAACAAATCCCATCACTTGTTTACAAGACGTCACATGACAGAACAGAGCAGAACAGAATATTCTGATACTTATTTATAATGAATTGTGGAGGGAACTTTTAGTGCTGCCATCTATGCCTGATAAATGGAAACACAAAACTTGGCAGCTCTCCCCCACTTAATATGTCAGTGTATCAGGATCTCTTGTGTATCTGCCGGATCTTCTCAGTACCTGTGAAGAAGAAGAAGAATTGTTTTTTAAAAGTTTAGCAGCATCTACTATTGAATTAGTGGGAACAGAAGGTTTTGGAAGTATTGACTCAAGAGTCAGTTGATTTAGGACTTGAAGAATCAGGATCATGAAAGTCAATTGGTGTAGGGCCTGGAGTATTTGGATCATGAGAGTCAACTGGTTGCAAATCTGTGATTCTAGGCGGTATTGGTGGTGAATCACGTTGTTTCACTTTTGCATTTTCACTTCTGAAATTTCCTGTATCACTTTCTTCAGAATTTTGATCATTAATTAAATAAATTTCCGAACCTATATAGTTATTTGATCAACATGCCTTTTCGAAATATACGAACTAACTTGAACTCTATAATGTAATTTTCCTTCTTTAGCTATTATTCGACCAATTTTCCAGTTGGCTTCTGGAGTATAATTTCTTACAGCTACTTTCTGGTTAATTTCAAATTCTTTTCTTTTAACTTTGGACGTTTTCGCATCTTGTTTATCATGAACAAAATCTGTAACATTTGGCACTATCAAATCTATTTTTGTTGTGCAACTATCAAATCTAGTTTTATTAGAATAATTGTGTGAAAATTAATCTAGTGTAGTTTTATTGTTTTAGAAATAAAGAGAGCAGGACTCTACCCCGTCGTAACATGAGGCATATTTCTATATTGCAAAAGGAAGGTATTTAATTTCATTTGCAAAGTATCAGCTTCTGAAGCTAAGGCTTTTAATCCACGTTTGAGAATTTGCACATATCTCTTAGCCTGTCCATTTGTAGCTGGATGGTATGGAGCACTGAACTTATGTTTTACACCATGATTTTTTAAAAATGTCTCAAATTCTGCAGGTGTAATCTGTTTAGCATTATCTGATACTAAAGAAATAGAAAAACCGTATCGGGAAAAAAGTGAAGAGAGACAAGAAATTGTATTTTCTGTAGTTGTACTAGGAACAATAAAAACTTCTGGCAATTTGCTATGGTCATCAAACACTAAAAGGAGCATTTTTCCCATAACAGGACCAAAATATTCAATATGAATTCTTTGCCATGGAGCTGGAGGCCATTCCCAATAATGTGTATCAACTTTGGGAGGATTGCTTTTCAAATTTACACAAATAGTGTAATTTCGTGCAAGATCTTCTATATCTTGGTCTATACCTGGCCACCATACAAAACCACGGGCTAAAGACTTCATTTTTACTATACCAAAATGACCAAAGTGCAATTCTTTTAATATTTGCTTTCTATGAATTTCTGGGACAACTGCTCTACATCCTTTAAAATACGACTATGCTCAAGAGTAAATTCTTCTTGTTTACCGCCAAAAAATAATTTTTATGCGTTTCTCTTTTTTGCATTTAATAAAGTAAAATGTTCGTCTATTTTAAAGAAGTTGATGAAAAAGTTGAATCGTTCACAACTTACGTGAAACGATTAGAAGAAAATTTCGTTTTACATGATATAAAAAAAGAGAAAAAATCCCTGCTCTTTTAGCTTATATGGGACCGAAATTATGTGGTTTATTGTGTTATTTATGTGTACCTAAGGATAGTGAATCTTTGAAATATAATGAGATTGTTGATATTTTGTTTAAACATTTAAGCCCCGCCCCCAACAAATTTATTGAGTGCATTAAATTTAGAAAATTTTTCCAAATGAAACTGAATCAATTGAAGATTTTGCTGCTAGATTCAAAAATGGTACAACCTTTTGTTCATTTACAGGCGATGCTTTAAATAAAATCTTGCTTGAGTAGTTTCTGCGCGGTTTGAAAAATGAAAGTATTCAGAATAAATTGATAACTCAAGTTGATGACTTAACTTTTGAAAAAGCTTTAGCTTTATACAATGTAGATATTGAAATTGCTGAAACTAAGCATAAAAATTTCAATGTAAATAAAATTTCCAGTACTAAAAATGTACGAAATAAGAAATTACAAAATTGTTTTCAAAAAACAGAATATCAACAATCATGTAAATACTACACAATTTGACGTGAATAAAAATAAGTTAAAGTGTTACAGATGTGGAAATTCCTGACATTTAACAAATTTATGTAGATTTATAAATGTTACTTGCAACCTTTGTAAAAGAAAAGGGCCATTTAAGCAAGGTATGTAAAAGTACAAATTCTCAAAAACATGTTAATTCTTTAAATACAGTAAATGTGTTAACTTTTAAATATGTTAAAGAATCAAATCCTATTAAGTTGTCTGTTTTCACTGAAAACAAGGCTAGAGCTGATATGGAATTAGATACTGGATTCTGCAGTTCCTTTAAAAAGATTTCGCAGAATTTTTCCTGATTATAAAATTTTTCCTCCAAATGTTCAGTTAAAAGCTGCAAGTTGTGAATTTTTTAAACCTGAAGTTTACGTTGAAGTAAATGTTACTTATGAATATAGAACAAAAAAATGTAAAGTTGTATCTGATATAAGAGAGGGTAAGTTCCCAATATTATTTGGTATAGATTGGGTATGTGAATTTGATATTTTTCCACATAATTTAAAATCTGTGTATGTCAATGAAATTGTAAATTATTCTGATAATTACAAGCTTTGTTACATGGTTTGGTTTTTCTGATTTATTTACTGAAAAGGCTGGGAGAATCAAAGAATTGCAGGCAGAACTTGCAGGCAGAAAAAGATGCTACACCGATATTTTGCAAATCTAGGACTGTCACTTATGCACTACGTGCAGCAGTCAATGAAGAATTGCAAAGGTTACAAGACGCAGGTATTATTAAACCAGTTACAAACAGAAAATGGGCAACTCCTATAATTCCAGTGGTTAAGCCTAATGTGAAAATTCGTTTATGTGGTGACTTTAAAGTAGCATTAAATAAATTTCTGAAAGTTGAAAAGTATCCTATACCTAAGATCGAAGATATTTTATCTACATTAGGTGGTGGTGTACATTTTACAAAACTTGATTTAAATCAAACATATTTTCAGTTACCTGTAGATGAAAAAAAACAAGAATTATTGACTATTAATACATTAAATGGATTATTCCAATTCCTTAAATTACCAATGGGTCTTACTAGTTCTCCTGCTATATGGCAAAGAAAAATTGAGCATATTTTAAGTGGAATTGAGGGAGTTGCAATTTTTATAGATGATATTGGGGTTGCAGGTGAAACAGATGAAATTCATTTACAAAGAATAAAGCAAGTATTGGAAAGATTAAGGGATTATAACATTAAGATAAATAAAGAAAAATTATTCTTTATGGTAGATGAGATTACTTATTGTAGGTATAAAGTTGATAAACATGACAGTAATGTTCGAAATGTTAATATTGATAATGCAGAAAACATTTTCCCAAAAACTTTCTTTTAATTTAATCATAAAAATAGATATAACATTAATAATATTTATATGTTTTACTTTTTCTACAGCTTTTAGCTCCTAAAAGGGCATTAGTGTTCGTCAGTCGGTAATATGCAATTCCCGAGGGATCATTAAAGAGTTCCCTTCGTTATTATCTACTCAATATTCTCTTATTTCCATATAAACTGAATATTTCTGTTTTCATCAGCTGTATGTTATTTTCTTTTCATATAATCATTACTCAAGTTCTGGTTACTGGGTATTTTTCAAACTTTTGGCAAAATTAAAGAATAGCCTTGAACCGTTTTCAAAAGTGCAAAAACTTATTGATCAGTAGCAAATTTGTTTTTGGTTAGTATAACAATTGGGTTCAGAGCTGTGTGAATAAAAATTATGTTAAGTTTGTAATGTTCGATAGGTTAACATTGATAATGCAGAAAACATTTTTTCCAAAAACTTTTCTTTAATGTAATCATAAAAATAGATGTAACGCTAATAATATTTATATATTTTATTTTTTCTAAAGCTTTCAGCCCCTAAAACGACATTAATGTTTGTCAGCCGGTAATATGCAGTTCTCGAGTGATCATTTAAGAGTTCCCCTCGTTATTATTTACCCCGTACTCTCTTATTTCAATGTAGACTGTATTTTTCTTTTTTCATAAGCTGTATGTTATTTTGTTTTGCTGTAATCGTTAATTAAGCTGTGATTACTGGGTATTTTTGATATTTTTAGGGAAAAAATTCTTTAAACAGTTTTTAAAAATGCAAAATCTTATTGATAAATACTAGCAAATTTGTTTTTGTCTAGTATAACAATCAGGTTCAGAACTGTGTGAATAACAATTATGTTAAATTTGTAATGTTCGAAAGGTTAATATTGATAATGCAGAAAACATTTTCCCCAAAACTTTTCTTTAATGCAATCATAAATATAGATGTAAGATTAATAATATTATATTTTACTTTTTCTAAAGCTTTCAGCCTCTAAAAGGACATTAATGTTCGTCAGCCGGTAATATGCAATTCCCGAGTGATCATTAAACAATTCCCTTCGTTATTATTTACTCTGTACTCTCTTATTTCTATATAAACTGAATTTTTCTGTTTTCATCAGCTGTATGTTATTTTCTTTGTTATAATCATTAATTAAGCTCTGATTAATGGGTATTTTTGAATTTTTTGAAAAAATAAAGAATAGTCTTAAACAGTTTTTAAAAATGCGAAAATTTATTGATAAATAGCAAATTTGTTTTTGGTTAGTATAACAATCGGGTTCAGAATTGTGTGATTAACAATTCTTTCTTTTTTTACTTCTACAGTTTTTCTGCATACAAGAGTTTAAAAATCATATTTATTTATACGAAATTAACTTAAAATAATTTCTATAAAAAAGGCTCAAAAGACAAAACCTTCGAAACTTAAATTAGGTTTTTAAAGATGATAATGAAGCTGATTAAAAAAAAAAAGAGAGAGAGAGAAGGGAAGGAAGCACAAAATATGTACATACTTTAAAAAGGATACCCATTTTTTTCTGTAAGCCAACTCGAAATAATATATTTTATTTCTTTGTTTCTTAAAACATTTTGATTAAACGAAATCATTCTAACTAGAGCACTTATTTTTTCCGGCAAAATTATATGTGCAGATTTCATTCACTCTCTTTGCTATCTATATAAATAAAAATGTAAATGTTCGTTTGTACAAAATCGCTAGTCTCCGAAAGTTCTTCACCGATTGCTTTGAAACTCACGGATTGAGTTGCATTCGAATACGAGCGTGTTGCTATATACCTATTATGAACCTCTCTCCCCCCTCCCCCCAACCAAGAGGCGCTATTTAAATTTTTCCCGACACTCATCATGTGATATATCATTAGAAAGCGCTTTGACCATTCTTTCACATTATGCACCTCATCTCCCTCTCCCCCATCTTTACCCCCGAGTGGCGCATTTTTATATAATATATATCTGTAAGTCTACGGAAATAAAAATGTAAATGTTCGTTTGTACAAAATCGGTAATCTCCGAAAGTTCATCACCGATTGCTTTGAAATTCACGGATTGAGTTGAATTCGAATACGCGCGTGTTGTTATCTGCCTATTATGAACCTCGATCTCCCCTCCCCAATTTGCCACCTTCCACCAGGGGGCGCTTTTTTAATTTTTTCCGACACCCATCATGTGACATATCATTAGAAAGCGCTTTGACCACTCTTTTATATTATGCACCTCCCTTCCCTCTTCCCCCCTTTCCTCGCGGGAGGCGCATTTTTATATAAATAAAAATGTAAATATTCGTTTGTACAAAATCTTAAAACTCCGAAAGGTCTTCACCGATTGTTTTGAATATACGGATTGCGTTACATTTGAATGCGCGCGTGATATACCAATGATGAACCTCATTCCCCTTTTCTCTCCAATTTTTCCCCATCCGGGGGCAGTTTTTTAATTTTTTTCTACACCCATTATGTGGTATATCGTTAGAAAGCCCTTTGACCACACTTTCATGTTATGCACCTCCCATCCCAACTCCCTTCACTTTCACCCTGGCTGGGGGGCACATTACACAAATATTTCGTCAGTATATTTTATGGTTTTTTTTGTTGTTGTTTTTTCTTTGTTTTTTAGAATATTTTCCTTTTTCGCTCACAGGCCTGAGAGCTAATGTGCCCACAGGTTCTGTACGTACGTATTTATGTATCTATGTACGTGACGCGATAATTCTTGATAGAAATATCTGCTTTGCTTCAAATTTTATAAATAGGTCCCTTCTGATAAGGCACTTCCCTGATAGTTTCGAGGATTCACTGGTTAAGTATAAAGGGTGATAACGGGGGCTAATCCCCCCCCCCTTAATTTAAATAAATCGGTTTTTCATGCAGAATCATCAGATTTGCTTCAATTTTTCAAATAGTTTCATTCTAATAAGGCGCTTCCCTGATTAGTTTTGGGAGTTCATTGGTTAAGTATAAAAGGGGAAACGAGGGGCTAACCACCCCCCCCCCTTAATTTTGATAAATGGGTTTTTCATACAGACTTATCCGATTTGCTTCAAATTTTGTAAATAGGTTCATTCTCATAAGGCGCTTCCATGATTAATTTTGAAGGTTCACTGGTTAAGTATAAAGGGCGATAACGAGGGGATTACCTCCCTTAATTTAGATAAATGTGCTTTTCATGTAGAATTATCCGATTTGCTTGAAATTTTGTGAATAGTTTCATTCTTATAAGGGACTTCCCTGAATAGTTTTGGGGGTTCATTGATTAAGTATAAAGGAGGGAACTGGGGCTAATCCCCCTTAATTTAGATAAATGGGTTTTCATGCAGAATTATCCGATTTGCTTTAAATTTGGTATAGCGGTTTATTCTGATAAGGCGCCTCCCTGATTAGATTTGGAGGTTCATTGGTTAAGTATAAAGGGAGGGAAACGGGGGATATTTCCCCCTTAATTTATTTTTCAAGGGGCATTATTCTTTGAAATAAGAGTGTAATATACAATTAGTGTGAATAGCCTGTGAGCTCAATGCCATCAGTTTAACTGGGCACTTTTCTTTTTAATTCACTCGATCTGTAGGGATACCACCACATGTACTGCAATTGACGATTGCGTGCCAATTATGATGTTACGAAATAGCCACCAGCCAAATATTTGCAACGGCACGCGGCTTGCAGTAAAAAAACAACATCGTAGTAGCAACAATCTTGAGAGGACCTTTCAAAGGTTAAGATGTCCTCATTCCTCGCATTCCTTTGATTCCAATACATTTGCCATTTCAATTTAAGAGATTGCAATTACCAATTTGAGTGGCGTTTGCAATCTCCATCAACAAAGCTTAGGGCCAAGCTTTAGAATTCTGCGGTTTAGATCCAGGCACGGACTGCTTCTCACATGGACAATTATATGTTTCGTATTCTAGAATCGGCAAAACAAACAATCTCTATATCTACACAGACAAGGTAACAACAAAAAATATTGTATACGCACAAGCATTGTGAAATTAAACATATTAGAAACGTGCTCTTTCTCTTTTCTTTCTCTTCCATTTAGGCAGACTGAACCACCGCAACGCGTGACCGGGTACAGCTAGTAATTCTATAAAAAAATTCTATTTGAAACGCGGATTCTAGCAATTATTCCTAATGGCACATTAAAAAATGTGATTTAAAATTCTTTGTTTTCGAAAATAATATGCAAATTTTACTAAGAGTTGTTATTTTGTTTCTTCTCAAATTTGCTAATAAAATTGGTGCCAGAAATTTTCGCTATAAATCAAATCAAAATTCAGCTTGAAAATTTTTAATTCTACAAAAAGTTGCATGAATAAAGTTTTATGGAAAATGCTACTATAGGGTAAGTCGGGGTAAATTGGTTCTTCATTTTCACCCATTATTATCATAATCTTATTGCATGGTATGAATCTTTTTAAAAAAAATTTACAGGTACTTACGCATGTGTGCTGTGCATTCAATATATTCCTTTAAGTATCACATTTTCAGGAAGAAAAAAAAATATTTTCTGGAATCTGTAAAAAACTGTGCAAAATCGACCCCTTCCGCAGTTTCAATATCTCTTTCGTGAAGTCACAGGGAAAGCAAGATGATGCACGTATAAATTAAAAAAAATCGTACTGGCATGTTGAAAGCACAATCTAATATTGAAAATCTCATCAAAATCCATTCAGCAGAACACAAGTTATAAGCAGCCGGAACAAAATTTTCCTTTGCGTCTTATATACAACTAGTTGCGTGGCAACTAGATGTGTTGCTTGTGAAATGCATGAGATCATTCGATTCTTTTGGGGAAAATGAAATCAAACATTTTTGTAAATTTAGACATCTTTGAAAATGACCCAGAAGAAGAAATAATGTTGGTGCGAGCACCAAATTGCCCCGCTTAATAAAAGCTGGGTAATTTGATGCCGCTATATTTTACTGTAGTTTTATTATGTTTGCTGATTGTCACTAACATTTTTGTAGGAACAAATTTGTGTGGATGATCACATGACAATTAACATTAACATTTTGACAAAAGTAAAATCACCAGTTCCGGTGTCTTCACGGTTCCATGGCAGAATACTTAAAACTACAGAGACTAGACTGAAGATATATGAAATCGGAATTTAGAAATTAGACTACTGAAATGTGTGAGACCTGAGACTTAACTTGTGTTTAAAGGTGTTGACGCCATGGCATAGTCTTTTATTAACCGTTTGAGTCCCAAACAGTGCGATCGCGCTGTTGAGATTTTATGTCAAGAAATCCAGTACATTTCGAACATTATGGACAACTGACGGTGCGTTACCGATTGTTGAAGTCGCATGCTCAGATGTATTGAAGCAAGTACATCACACAGCTCCTTTTGGATAGGATTCCTCCTTTTGGATCCTAGGATTCATCTGATTGGGATTCATCGATGTAAACTAAACAAAGAGCTATCGCGCCGCTTGGTATTTCTCAACATAAAATAAAGCAAGCTCTATCGCGCTGCTTGTGTCTTTTCGTACTAATTTAGAGAAAGCGCGGTTGCGCTGTTTGGGATTCTTCAACAGTGTTTTTTCAATACCCCATGGGACTCAAACGGTTAAGAAACTGTTGGAAAAAGTTACATTTTTATGTAGGCTTATTATACAGAACACTGTGTAATGGCTAAAATATCATTATTTTCTTTCTAAAATATTTCACTCTAGAGTCTAGACTATATCATTGAATGAAGTTTATTTTGTCGCCTTTTGTAATTATTAACATGTGTAATTACAACAATGTTAATAACTATTTCTTAAGAAATTTTTTATCTGCTCTATACGTTTAAGTGAACTAACTTTTAACATACTATGTAGTATAGATAAAAATGTGTAGATCTTATATAGCACAACACAGAAAAATTCGAATATTTTTCTTACTATTGAGGGTAACTGCAGAAATTGCGTTTTCAAATGCGTTACGCATTTTCTAAATTGTTTATTTAGGCATCTTTCACCTTAATAGACAGTAAAGTTTTATTACAGTATTCTAAATGTGTCGGAAAGTGTTTCATAATCTGTGATGGGCGCATGATTTTTCATTCTTGTTTGTATTTTGTATTTCTAGATATCACAAGCATTTTAGGTACTTACATACTTGTTAGAAATTAATAAAATTAGGTAAATTCAAACCCTTGCGATCATTGCGTATTCGGTCTTAAAGGGTTAAAACCATTCCGTCTTCGCGAATCATTTTTAACACTTTCTAACATAGCTGAAAAGTGTTTATGGATTCGGATTGTCTGGCCGTCTGTCTGTCTGACCGCAGTCTTACTCGAGTAAATATACTCGGACCTCCTTGTAATTAATATGTGTCATTGATGTTTACAAAGATATGTTCGGTATTAAAAACAAAGTGTGTAGCCTTAATAGTTAGATTACAGAGACACGCAAAATAGTTCCGTTACATTAAGGTCAATGGAGAAAAATCGTTTGCAGTGTGTTTTAATGATGTTACACTATTTCAAACATATTGAAATTGATATACATCACTGAAGTTGAGTACAAGTCGCTTATTATAGAATATGGTGTTCATAGAATTTATCTTTCATATACAGGAACACACAAAATAATTCACTTAAAGTACTGTCTTTGAGCAATAATTGCTGTAAGTGCGTTTTCAATTTTAGTGAGCGTTTTTAAATTTAACTAATTTCTTGCATATTACTTAGTGTGCATAAATTCTATAGAACATATACAGGGTTTCACAAAAGTATCTGAGTAAAATTTTTGCTTATTGACGGACATTGCTGAAGGGGAATTTTCAATAGTATTATGAGTTTCCTAACTGCACTAAATGTCTGTGTACTATATCTAACATGTAACACAAATCTATATATGATATACAGGGCTTCACGAAAGAATTCAAATAATTTTCCGACCTTAAATGGGAGATGGTGAAATTGGATTTTCAAATGTGATATACGTTTTCTAAATTGTTCACATAGACATCATATTTCACGTTATTAAACGTTGAAATTTTATCGCATTATTCTGAATGTGTTGGAAAGTGTTCCATAATCTATGCTTGACGAATGATTTTCCTTCTTTTTTTCTTAAATTGCATTTTCTTTAGAGATTTGGAGAAGAAATAATCATTAAAAGAAAACAATCGATTTTTAAAAAATATTTTTAACAGGAGGAATTAAGTAATCTTTAATGGAACATTTTGAGTGTTTTAATCTTTTTTTTAGATACGTTCGTAATTATAAAAATACGTGACACTTATAGTCGTCGTCTGCTCCGTCCGTCTGTCCGCATATAATAGCGCAAAAACTACCCAACCGATTAGTTTGAAATGTAATATAAACAACCGTTGCAGAATTTCGTCGTGACAGTTCAAATTTTATGAAAATCGAATCAAAACTTAAAAAGACATTACTAAAAGTTTTCTTCATTCTATTAAATCTATCATACATAAATAATTCAATGATATCCCATAATAGGTAATGATTCAAGGTTGTCATGCTGATCATGTTCTATTTAAGATGGAGTCTTATTACTTCCGGTTTACTAAATTCAATATATATAATTGTAATAAATTTTATATTCATGCATTTTTGTATAAGAGTGCAACAGCTATTGCACCAAGGTCTGAATATTTATAAAACTAGTTATAGTACGAACGCGTTTACCGTGTTTAACGTACAGTTTCCGACTTGTTATTATTGTTATTATTTCCTCAAAAGCATAAAAAACTTTACATTTATTTGTGCAATTCATATCAGTTTTTTAAGGTTTTATCACAAAAAAGCGCCATATGGTATTCGATAAATTATCGTTGGTGATACAGGAAATATTTCAACAGAATTTTTTCTTTAATGCAATGATAAAAATAGATATAACATTATTAATATTTTTTTCCTAAAACTTTTAACTCTTAAAAAGACATTATTGTTCGTCAACCGGTAATGAGTAATTTTCGAGGGATCATTAAGGAGTTTCCTTCGTTATTATCTACTCTTTTGTTTCCAAATAAACTCAATTTTTCTCTTTTCGTAAATTTTATCTTATTTATTTTGCTATAATCATTAATCAAGCTCTGGTTACTGCTATTTTTGAAAAGATAAAGAGGAGTATCAAAGAACTTCGAAACACTAAAACTTATAGATAAATATTAAGTTTCTTTTTAGTGATAATAACAATAAGGGATAAAAAAGGTTTTGATTATAGCTATGTGTGTCATTTTTAACACTTTCCAACATAGTCGAAAAGTGTTTAGGAAGTCGGTTTGTCTGCCCGTCGGTCTGTCTGTTTGTCCGTCATCTAACTAGCTTAAATATAGTCCGATTGCCATGAAATGGATATACAGTGAAACTTCCATTCACATCCATTTATCATCGTTACACTTAAACATTTCGTTATGAAGAAAATTCGTTAAATAGAAACCAACTGAAATTCATGAAATTTCTGTAATAAAATACACATACATAAAATGGAAATATTTTGAAAATGCATTTTAGTTCGAGCTGTAACTTTTTTTTTATGTAATGTAGACGTATGAGAAAACTTTAATTAGAATAATGTCTTAAAAAACACATAATAAAGAGAGGTAAACAAAAAACTGAAGTGTAGCGTAACTTTTCTCTTTCTTCTTAGTATTTAAAATCCTTAACTTTAAAAAAGCCTGTAATATTACTTTGTACAGGTTTTTATAAAAAATACACTGTTCATAAAAATAATTCCCACTTTTGTAAGTATCCGAACAAGTCATCTGTAACATTTTCGTGAAACTGGAATCCCCTTTTTATTGTATCGAAGGATCATTTCTTCTTATGAATGAAAATGATTGAATAAATAAATAATTTCATTTTCATACAAATCGCTGAAATAAATTCATGATGCTTCCATTGCAACAGCAACCTCTCCGTTTAAATTTTGTGCGTGAACTAAAGTGGAATAAACTTCGTTATACAGAATATATTTTTCGTAATATGGAGATTAATTTACATGTTAATTTTGTTAAAAGTCAAGGTTCAGCAGAAAATTTCATTAAGTAGAAAATTTCTTTAAATAGAGACTTCGATAAAGGGAAGTTTCAGTGTATGTTATTGAGGTTTGTTATAGTATGTCCGGTACTGAAAATGAAGTGTGTGGAATTTTCGGTTCATTTCAGCGCCACTCAAAAGAATTAAGTTACATTACGGTCTATGGAGAAAAATTGTTTGCCGTGTATGTTAATGATATTACAGTATTTTAAACATACTGAAATTGATATACAGTCGGACCTCTATTTAACAAAGTCTCTGAATGCCGATAAAAAGTTCGTTATGTGGAAAATTCGTTAAATAGAGATGAACCTTTTTAAATACTTTAAACTACACAAAACAGATTTTTAATTCATAAACACTAAATATTATTAAAAAACTTAACTAATCACACTTTTTTTTTGTAAATCATATTTATTTTTTATTATTATTATTCATTTTACCCATATAAAAGAAATCTGCAAGGACAACAAGAATTTTAAAAAATATTGTCCGGAAATACACTGTATTTTCAGTTTTAAGAAAATATTTATATTAAAATTAATGAATTTTAATGGCATTATTGTATTTATTATAACAATTAATTTTAAGCATGGTATTACTACATGCGTCCTTAAATTTAATTACTGAAACTTATTTACAACAGAACAGCCCTTTTGAGAGTGAAAGGGGGATATTGAAAGTTTGCATTTCCTGGATGACATGCAAAGAATGACAGAGATTTTACTGCTCTTGTTGAGTTAGACACCTGGTAAAACTAATTCAAGGTTATTGAGCATTATAAAATGTGTAAAAGAAAGAATAAGTTTGAAGTGTCCGGAAATACTTTGAGAAATAGGGAGAAAAAAAAATTATATCAGAAAAAAAAAGTTCGTTAAATAGAGAATACACTTCGCTATTTGGAGGTTATTTTACGAAGAAATTCGCAAAATGTTGTTGGTTCCGAGGAAAAGTTTGCAAAATAGAGAAATTCGCAAAATAGAGGTTCGTTAAATAGAGGTCCGACTGTACATCACTGAGGTGTCCTTTAAGGTGTTTACTATAGACTATGGTGTATCTAGAACTTATTGCTCATTTACAGGGACACAAAAAAGAGTTTGGCTGTAGAAGAAAATAAGCAATAATTGAACTATTGAAGGTTACGAACAATAATTGCTGGAAGTGAGTTTTTAGTTATGGTATGCGTTTTAAAATTTAACTGTTTTTAAAATTACTAAAATTAAAGATATGAAAAGTGTATGGTTGACTAAAAGAAAAGTTAAATTATGATATAAAAAGCTGAGTATAACTGTAGTTATGAAAACTACTGCATAAATGTAAAAACAACATGTGAGAATTTTGAAAAATTAATGAGTTAGTAAACGAAAAAACACATCAAGACAGGGCAAAACGCATCCGTTTTCTAAGCAATTGAGGTAATCGACAACATGTGCAAAAGAAATGTACTATAAAATTTATTGTTAAAATATAGTGGTGCAAATACACTGCTCAAAACAATTAAAGGATATTGCAGTTTTAGGTGGATTTTGTATCTGGAAAACTGTTTAGCTGATTGATACATGGTCGACAGACATAGTAGGTTATATGAGAATAAATTACACATGTTTGGCAGAAAAAAATGCATTTTATTGCGCATTTGTGTACTAAAGGAAAAAAACACAATTTGTGCATATGAGAAAAAAAGAATAAGAAAAAGTGTTTTCTTCAAAGAAAATCATTTTCAGTAGGGGGTATGGTTTCCACGGGCGGCCAGCAACGTTGAACACCTTTGAGGCATGGACTCAATGAGGCTATTAATGACGAGTTGGGGTATTCTGCCCCACTCTTCCAGAAGAGCTCTTTCCAGTTCTTGGAGAGTTTGTGGGGGTTGTTGGCGGCCAGAAACTCGTCTTCCTAGAGCGTCCCAAACGTGCTCGATTGGATTCATGTCTGGAGAACACGCTGGCCATTCCATTCGAACGATTCCTTCCTCGAAAAGAAAATCCTCTACCAGGTTTGCACGATGTGATCTGCAGTTATCGTCCATTAAAATGAAGTTATCTCCGATTGCTGCAGCGTAAGGGACTACAATAGGTCTGAGGATCTCATCCCTATATCGGCGACCAGTCAGAGCTCCATCTCGAATGATATAGAAGTCAGTGCGCCCGTCAATGGAGATGCCACCATACACCAACACTCCTCCACCGCCAAATCTGACACTTTCGTGCACGAACGCAGGATTATTCCTACTGCCACGGTCCCTCCAGATGAAAATACGCCTATTATCCGGATGCACAGAAAAACGGGACTCGTCAGAAAACAGAATATTGCTCCATTCATTTCTCCTCCAGTTGGCATGCTCGGTTGCCCACTCCCTGCGGTCGCGACGATGCCTTGATGTTAATCTAACACATACCATCGGTCGGCGAGCATATAGACCTACAGCATGGAGCCGGTTTCGGACAGTCTGAGTTGAAATCGTGGTGCCTGTAGCCGAGCGAATGTGTTGTTGGAGAAGAGTAGCGTTCATGGTTCGGTGTCTCCGAGCTGTTAACGCTAAATACCGATCTTCATTGGGCGTTGTTGCCCGTCTACGACCTTGCCCTGGTCTTCGGCCTGCACATCCACTCTCCAAAAAACGGTTCCAGATCCTGGAAATGACACTTTGTGACACTCCAATGGCTTGCGCTACTTCGGCTTGAGTTTGGGCCCCTTCTAACCTACCAACAATTCTCAAAGCTTCTGAATCTGTCACATGACTTCGCTGACACATCGTACTCATCGAAACAAAGCAATCACTGAATGCCGATCATCCTTGTCTTCATTCTCTTTTATCCAGTTGAAAGTCAAATTTCATTCGCTGCCGCTGAAGCGACGTTTTTGACGTCGAACTCAAAATTTGCATACTCCACAGTTTGAAAACCAGAAAAATTTGCATTTGTGATTCTCTTCTTCTATTTTCGGCAAAAAAAATTTCGTTTATATCTTTATTTTATATAAAACTTCAAATATCCTTTAATTGTTTTGAGCAGTGTAGAATGTAAAACTAAAATCATATATAAAAAGATCTATCCGGTATGGGTTAACAAGTAAAAATTAAATTTAAAAAATCAAAAATCCCGATTATAAAGGGAACTAATTAATTATTTCTCATCAATGTGAAACTATTTTTTTATATTACTTACCATTTTTTTTATTTATTTACTTGTATTGATGACTTTTAAGTTGTGTTTAATTGTTAGTTCCTATCTATTCGGTTCTAACGAAAGTTTCCCGCCACAGCTAATAACAGTCTGTGCAAACAGTTCGCGTTGACGTGGTTGAGCATATTTTGTCAAACGATTTTTGGCATTTGAAAGAAAGAGACTTGCTTTATAACACTGTGTTGTGAAATTTGTAAAAAAAAATATAGTTAACATTAAGAACAAGGTATCCGAAATGGAACTATCACGCTACCAGATTAGAACAATCATTTAATTCCAGTTCTGTTGCAACAAGTTAGCTGCAGAATGTCACCGAAAAAAGTGTACAGCCTTAGGTACTAATGTTAGATCATACCACACTGTGAAGTTTTGGTGGAATGGTGGTTATATATAAAATTACAGCTAATTATATATATTATAATTAGTATTATGTAATGGTGATTTGGCGGAAAACTTTCGTTACAACCTAATATAAACACTGTTTTGATGAGGCCTATAGATGTCTATGATGGTTAGAGTTGCAGTAAAACTAGAGAAAATACCTACACAACTTCCAGGTTGTGCAATGTTTAAACAGAGCTTCTGACTGTAAAATAGTCAATGAAACATTGTCTTCATTTTGAAAGACCTATCCAATGATATGCCACTCAATAGGGTGTGTAATTTTTTTTCGTCTCTACCGCCATTTTGAATTTATAAAAATAAAACCTAGACTATAACCATCGGACGGTTAAGACGAATCGATAGAGACCTCATTCATTAAAATCCATCCAGCAGTTGGGATGTTTCGAGGGTATAAAAAATCCACATACCCAGATACACGTGAAACACATAACCCTTTTTGGCAGTAGGGTAAAAATACCGACAATGTTTAAAATTTCTATGATTTGTTCATGAATGTGGTCGACGAGCAGACGTCATATTGCAATTCAAATATGTATCTACTTTTTAAAAAATGCAGAGATACAAAAAATAATAAGGCATTGGCCATTCTAATTTTGGTACATACTCATGAGACTTAAATAGAACGGAAATTCTCGTGCGAAAGGAAATCCGACGACATGCAAATTGATAACCCGCATAATCAACGCTTCGATTTTTGAAACGATGTGAATTCTCTTTATCGGCCGACGTATTTCGACAGTGTTTTTTTTTTTCTTTTTCTTATATCAATTTAAAAGTGTCAATACCGCAAAACATTTTATTTTACTGATTATTATTTGCCTTTCTCTCAGCATTTCGCAGCTGATATCAAAAATTCTGCTGTATCAGCTTCCACGTTTTTGATTATCAGCTAACAAAATGAATTCAAATGCCGCATTCAACATTTGATTTTGCTTATGCAATGAAGTATTCGAAGATTTTTTTAAAAATTTATCTTTAATATTTATTAATTTACTATAGCTTAAATAAAAAATTATGGTTAAGATAGTTTGATACCTGTTAATATTATTGTTTGAAGAATGCATAAGGGCTAATCCAACGTGACTCACGTTACAAGTGGAAAGAATATTTAAATCAAAATAAACTGCTCTGTGTACATTTTAGATACAATTGTTTTACTTTTTTCGTTTTTCATATTGACTATGCATGTGGATTTGTTTCATAGGTAGTTCAAAAAATATTTTATGTTTAAATGAGTATTTCAGGTAAAAACAGATGTGTGACTCACGTTACAGTAAAAATGACATGGAATGTAAATACACATTTAAAATTTAAATTTCTTCCAAACGCTCATGGATACAAAATTAAAGGATGATGGAACCTTTTTTATATATATTGAAATATTTTAATGATAGGGTAGATTTGAAATGAAGGAATTATTTAAGCCGGAAAGAAAAAAAAATGCTGTGACTCACGTTACACAGAAAATGTGACACACGTTACATCTCTTTCATGGCATTCATTATCATTTTTCTGCCGATTTATTTGAATACAATAGTTGTTAGTTATCAATAATAATTTTAAAAAGCATAATTGAGACATTATATACAAAAATGTAAACAAAAAATTGTTAAGCAATTATCCTTGCTTATTATCACTTTCCATTCACTAACTTTTCGAATTGGTTATGGATTGTTAAATAGATTTTCCAATTCCAGAGATTTGTTTCGCTTCTGAATTTCCGCGCAAGTTATCTCAAGAACAGTAATCTTCCTAGATGTTGTATTATTAAAAGCTGCAACAAAACTTGCAGCATTTACCACAATGTACTGTCTGCTACATACAGCTCCCCAAACCTGTCTTTTAACTGATCCTCCAATTCCATCCACTGGTCCTTTGCCATGCGAAGTAGCAAAGAAATTCCATTTTATTATGAAATTGTATTTTTTGTGTAATGCACGGAGAGCTACTGCAATGAAGCGGTTTTTGAATTGTGATGATGGTCCATGTGGCCAAATATCCACTTCCACCAAATCTCTGGGGAGACACTCTAGAATTTTATCAATATAAGCTACAATGGTTCCTTTGAATGTATGGTATTATCAGAAGCCAGCCCCAAAAGATGAAGTGTGCCAGAATGCCAGATGGCAGCTGTAAATAAGCTCACCTGACTTTGTTGCCAGTGTGCACTCTGTATTTCACCTTGAAATCTGCAGGTATAATTTTCTGTGAAGTCAACTTGTATCAGAGCTCTTTTAAGGGATGTGGTAACAGAATTACGTTGTTTTTGGTACTCCTCTGCCTGATGCCTTTTTACATAAGTGTTCCAAAAATGTTGGTGCGAGATTAGAGATGTGTGAAATGAGTTCTTCAGCTGTTCCTTCCTCCATTATCTTTTGAATATGGGTTTCACTATCTTTTTTCCATTCATACCATTTCACATACTTCAAAATGTCTATCTGTATTTTCAATATATCTTTTTTTAAAACCTGAACCTTCCTTACACTCGCTGCCAACAGTGAAAAAGATTCCATACCGGGTCTCGAACCCGGGGTGTTGTGCCGGGACTCATGAAATGTGGTTTAGTCGGTAGAATGTCGGTGCGCTATACTGATGGCCCGGGTTCGAGTCCCGGCATGGAATCTTTTTCACAAGGTTAGCCTTTGCGCCTTTTAAGCAATTAATTTGAAATCTGGTTTTCATTTGAAACAAAAACCAGGTCTTGAATATATAAAGAAGGTTTTCTATGCAACTTAATAGCAATATTTAAAAGATAAAATACAGTATTAACTTTTTTTCAAAAGTAACTCCCATTACATGGATGTGACTCACGTTACATGTGACTCACATTACCAAATGAATTAGTGTTTATTCTGTATATTTAAAGCTTATAATTTATTTTTAGGGTTATATAGTAATTGTTAGCATATCACAGAAGGAAAGTATGAAATTATACATAAATGCATTCAGTATTTTTTCAGTAGTGATGAAAAATGCATGTTTTTGTGACTCACGTTACATGTGTAACAAAGATATATTCATGTAGTGATTTGATTTACAATTAAGCAATCTGTTACTTCAAAAAGGTATTCATTATGTAACTATTAGATATGAAAAAGGTATAAACATAGTAAAATGTTTCAAACTTACCAATTATAGCAGAGGATGAAGTTCAAAAATCCATAATATTGCTCTCTCCGCAAATCACGAAGCACATGGTTGCATAATGTTAGCCATTTTGAAATTAAAACACTGTTGCCAATTTTTATTTTGCATGGAAAAATAACTTTGAACATTTTTGGTGCCAAAAAAATGTAATAAATGTACATTCATAAACATTATTTTTTTTCAAAGTGTGTCCATGATTTCATGGATTAGCCCATAAGCAGTTTGTTTTCTATAGTTAAAATGGGATTATTTTTTTAATGCAAAGACGCGATAGAAAAATCGTTACAGTAAAAGTTAAAGAAATAAAAATCCAGATTTTCTCTCTTCTTTCAATAACAAATGTTCAACATGACCTGCAGGACATTCTACGACACAACCAGGTTGTGTCGTAGTACCTGTTCATTGCGTTTCGAAACGTCAGCGTCCTCTACATGTGACTTTGTAACTATTTTTTTTTTCTTTCTGCTAGAAAAAATCCGACTACCTTGTGAGCCCTTTCTTGCAAACCGCACTCCTTTATCATAATTTCTTCCATTTTTATGAGTTTTTAAAGTTTTAACGAACTTTTGGCTCAGTCGGTATTTCTTTGGCATAGACTTTAGGCCTCTCTCTTTGGCATAGACTTTAGACCGAACTGTAGGGCTTCTCTATAAATAAATATAGAAAAATTATAGAAACATTACAGAAAAAATACAATTAAAAAACGGTTAACCGAACCCTCTCAAAGGCCGAACCTTCTCAATAGGCCCTACCTTTGAGAGGGTTCGGTTAACCGTTTTTTAATTGTAGTATTTTCTCTGTAATGTTTCTATAATTTTTCTATAACTATTTATTTATAGAGAAGCCCTACAGTTTGGTGATCAACGCGTCGCGCTGCCACGCTACTGGTCTAGGGTTCGATTCCGGACTACGACAAGTTTTTATTCAACCCTTCATCCTTTTGGTGTCGATCAAATGACTACCACGCTTTCTTGGGAATGAAACACTGAGGGTTCCGCGTTAGGTTGACTACCTGACCAGGCCAGATGCTATATTGCACGTCAGGGTCCATGTTTAAGAAGAGTTGTGCAGTACCAGCCAGGATCCTTAATGGACTGCTCACTGGAGCTTCGCAGAGATTAGTATGGTATTTACTCATAGAACTATTATTTTTATTGGATTATAGTGGTAATATAATAATGCTCGTTTTTTAAAAAATAATAATCGCTAATAAATAATCGATAAAAATAATAATCGCAAAATAAATAATCGCTGAATACTTTCCAGGCATAGCATTCACGCATAAAGACAGAACTCTAATGGAAGGAAAACATAAAATTTATAGTACCCTTATTAAAAATACTCTCGTGCTCAAAATCATCAGATTTAAGGCAATGCTTTAAAAATATATTTACTTAATTATTATTATTTGTAAAACATTTTCAAAATTCTAATTTCGCACAATTAGAATTTTGGCAATGTTTTACTGATGATAATAATAATAATAATAATAATAATAATAATAATGATTTATATATAGCACATAAGCATCGGTTTAAAATTGATACTTTTGGGTATATGAGTACATTTAAGGGGAGATTTATTAATTTTCTTCAGCTATTAGAATTAAGAGTCCATCTTTATTCTTGAGCACTAGGCATAAATATACCAGGATTATGAATAAAGATAATATTGTTTATAAGTACTGAAAAAGGCATCCAAAACTGGCGTCAGATAAATAAGGTAGAAAATTTAACTAAGATCACCATAAAAGAAAAATACTATAATAAACACCGTTTCGGATCACATAAAATGTATCCTTCATCAAGTGTAAAATTACACGTGATTAGAAAGTAAACGCATAAGGCGATGTTCTTTGCCTGTGAATGAAATGTGTGTATAAACTATAATATTTTAAATATAGTATATGCAGGGTGCGGAAAATGTTTTGGTGCATCAAAAATATATTTTTTCGATTATTATTTAGATATTAAACAATTGACAATGTATTAATGTCTTTAGTTGTGCGTCTCAAGCGCCATTGATTTTTTATTTTTTTTAGTCAAAAACATGAATCAAAATAATCAATGGACAAAATTGTTTCATGGCAAACACTTAATTGTATTGTAAATAAATGCAAATCTGTTTGTAATTGAACAATAGTTTATCGAACAAAATGGACTAGTGCAGAAAAATCATTTTTTTTCTTTATTGAATTACGTTTAAACCTATCGCTTTGCAATTTGTTTATAGCCTTTCATAAACTCTTCTTCATAATTCGTTTATTCTTCATAAAGCGATTGATTTTCCATCCTTTCGCGCAAAAAACAAGTGTATTTTACGGTGATACTTGTTTTTCTTTGGTGATATTTGTTATCTTTCTTTTGTTTTATGGTGATTCATACAAAGTTTTATTACTTAACTTGAAATATATAACTAAAGAACTATATCATTATATAATATCACGAGGCTACAGGAAAAGGCAGGATAGCCGCACTACGTTACATGTTCGTCTCTTTTCCGACAGACACCTGGTACACCAGTCCACGGACTCCTGGTATAATAGAGTTGCAGTAGGCCATCAAAACGGTTTGCAATATGAAGCCGCTTACCACTCAAATTTAAATACCCTCATTCGGCCCAAACAATACAAGCACGTAGAACAAGGGCTGAATTCATTGGGCGGGGAGAGGCTTTCAAAGTGAGCCGGAAGTGTTTGGGTCAAATTGTAACCGATTTTAAACGCTTTCAGGGTAGCATTGTTAGCTTCACGCCAAACCAATACATTCCCTCTCTATCTTTCTCAGAACTCTGTGGCTTGAGTCACGTGATGTTCTTTTCGTGACGCAGGTGCAGGAAAAGTTCTACTGCAGGTGCACAAAAAGTTCACATGACTTTAGCGATCCGAAAAGAAAGGAACGCGAAACATGGTGAGCCAGCCTGTCTGTTTCGTTAGCCTCGATAATATCAATCTATTGCCGATATGTAAATAGCTGAATAGGAACTAGCCGGATGTGACAATCCCAAAACTTTCTTCTATCTCATATATGTTAATATTTATTGAAAAATAAAGCATATCAGTGCCACTGGTTAGGTGATTTACACCAAAATCTAATCAGCAACAACTTATGTCAAGTTGTAACTGAATCTGAAGTTTGATGAAATTCCGTGCATTAGTTTTTGAGTTAGAACTATTTCGGAAATCTTAAAAGAATCTACATAGCAGCGCCACTTGTTAGTTGATTTACTCCAAAAACTAATCAGGACCGATATATATGGGGGCCTAACTGAATCTGAAGTTTGGTGAAAATTCGTGCATTAATCCTTGAGATACAGTAATTGCTGAAATCGTGATAAATGTAGCCTAGCAGCACCACCTGTTGGGTAATTTACACTAAAAGCAAAGCAGCACTATTTTATATCAGGGACTGACTGAATCTGAAGTTTGATGAAAATTAGTGCATTAGTTCTTGAGATAGAGCTATTGCGATAATCATGAATAATGCCGCATAGCAGCGCCACCTATTGGGCGATTTGTATTACAAAGTAATCAGTACCAAATTATATCAAGGATTAACAGAATCTGAAGTTTTATAAAAATCCTTGCATTTAGTTCTTCAGATAGAGCTATTGCGGAAATCGTGAAAAATGCAGCATAGCAGCGCCACCTGTTGGGCGATTTACACCAAAAAGTATGAAGCACCAGTTTGTATCAGGTAGTAACTGAATATAAAGTTTTATTAAATTCCGTTCATTAGTTCTTGAGATAGAGCGCCCACAAAATTTATGTCACACACACACACAGACAGACATTTTGTAAAAACATATTTTCATGGTTCTCTGACCCCTAAAATGCGTAAATCCGTCGAAAACCGGAATTCGAAAATTTTCATGAATCCAATACTTTCTTCTTGTAAAGATAGAAGAAAGTAAAAATGATATATTTCTGATGCACCAAAACTTTTTCAGCACCCCATATATATATAAGCTGAATTTTAAAATAGGGGAAATCTATTTTTTAAAAATGCCTATGCATAAAAGTGACAATTCCAGGTATTTTCCTGCCACGATAATGACATAAGTATTAACAATTTGCACTCTAAATTTTATTAGCGTATATGATTTAATATCTGCCGAGTCTTCGACATTTTCAGTACCATTATTTTCAATAAATTGCCCTTTATATTACAGAGATTTACAACCAAATAAAACGGTGACTACTATTCAGAAATAGTGGTACTCGAGATAGAAATTTGAGTGATAAAACTGTCGTTGAGTCACATTCGACAAAGAAGTCCAAAAGGTTAAATATTTACAACGCAATTTTTTTTAAAGTTTATACTTACATTTATTTCAAAATAGCAGATTTATGCGTTCAGACGTTTAGAGTGAAATAATCAATAAATGCATAAATCAAGTGGTTATTTTGAGAGAAATTTTAATGAAAATAAAATGAGGTGTGGTCCAAACCATGTAGAAAAATAAAAAATCTCATACATCTTAATACTGTTGTTGGCGATAACAAAAATATAAAGATAGTGTGCTGTTTTAACACGCAATGCTTATACTTGTTCACGCTTATAATTGTCAAATTACAGAGCTTCAAAAACCATTATATTTTTAGTTTATAAATGGTTATTTTTATGTCATTATGCAGGCAATTTTTAACCTTTGGGGAATCGTTTTCTAAAAAACAAAACTTGAATTGAACATCAATGTTATCTCATGATTAAAAAAAAAAAATAAAAATATTGGGGATAGATTTACGAGTGGCTTATAATTTGTAATGTTAATTTTAAACATCATGCTTTTTAGCGCGGAAGGAATACATTCGGTTTTATGTTATTTAAACCGACTATTGTGCAAATTATTGTCATTTTTGTTCTGTAATTTCCATAAAAATATATTTACGGTATCTTTCTGGCATTTCTTGTATTAAATGTATTTTTAAGCTGAAATTTGCTAGAAAATGCAAACACAAAAAAGAAGTTTTAATATTGCTGGAATCTTAATATCATAAATACTCTATTAAACATTTAATAGAGTATTTATAGAGATTAGAGATTAGTATTTATAGAGAATAGAGCAAGATTTAAAAAATAATAATAATAAATAAAAACTTCCATTTTCCTATTATTATGGAGAAAGTTAGAAATCACTCCTTGAAATTTTAGTACATTTTCTTTTGTAGACAAGCGTTAAATTTTTAAACGAGTATATTTCTACTTAGGGGTACTGAGTATTCTTTTGCAAAAATTGATGAAACTATCTGTTTTTTCAACTTTTTTGCTTAAAATGTATTTAAAACATCCGTAGAACATCTCACGTAGTGCTATAATCAATAATTAAAAATATACAAAAAAGTTTTTTACAGCATCCAATTCCCTTTACATAATTCAGAGTTTAAATCTTGGTTTTTTTTTTTTTTTTTTTTTTTTTTTTAGTTTTTTTTCCATGTTTTCTCAGTATAAGAGAATAAACAAAGTACTAAAACTTCAATATATACTTTTCAATTGACTTGTAATTTTTATGATGATCCTTAAAATATTTTTAAAAATTAAGGTTTGGATTTCCTGTAATATAAATAATTTATTTTAAAAAAAAAATGTTAAGAATAATCTTTTTTACTACATTTTTATTCATGCCACAACATTCTATTATATTTTTTCCCTTAAATTAATTTACTTTTACCTAGTCCTTACAGTTACAAAAAAAAAAAAAAAAAGTAAGACTCAGCATTTATAGCACACTTATAAGAAAAGTTTCAAATGTGCAAAATTGCAGAAATGTGGTTTTAAAATTATCGTAATTTTTTAAGCCATTTTTCAAATTTTACCACATGAATTGGACTTTTCCTTGATTAAATTATTTTCCTTCATAAAACCATTTAATTATATGTCAAAAAGATATCGTAAACCACAAAAAAAAAACCACTTGTAAGACTCAACATTTATAGCACAATTATAAGAAAAGTTTCAAATGTGCAAAATTGTAGAAATGTGGTTTTAAAATTATCGTAATTTTTTAAAAACAATTTTCAAATTTTACCACATGAATTGGACTTTATCTTGATTAAATCATTTTCTTTCATAAAATCATTTAACCGTCAAAAAAGAAAAACTCTTGTAAGACTCAACATTTATTGCACACTTATAAGAAAAGTTTCAAATGTGCAAAATTGTATATATGGGGTTTAAAAATTATCGTTATTTTTTTAAGCAATTTTCCAAATTTTACCACATGAATTGAACTTTTTCTTGATTAAATCATTTTCTTTTATAAATCCATTTAATTAGATATCAAAAAGATATCATAAACCACAAAAATAAACACCTGTAAGACTCAACACTTATAAGAAAAGCACACTTATATATAGCACACTTACAAGAAAAGTTTCAAATGTGCAAAATTGTAGAAATGTGGTTTTAAAATTATCGTAATCTTTTTTAAGCAATTTTTCAAATTTTACCACATGAATTGGACTTTATCTTGATTAAATCATTTTCTTTCATAAATCCATTTAATTAGATATCAAAAAGACATTAAATCACAAAAAAAAACACCTATAAGACTCAACACTTACAAGAAAAGCACACTTATATATAGCACACTTATAAAAAAAGTTTTAAATGTGAAAAATTGTAGAAATGTGGTTTTAAAATTATCGTAATTTTTTTAAAACAATCTTCAAATTTTACCTCATGAATCGGACTTTATCTTGATTAAATCATTTTCTTTCATAAAATCATTTAACTGTCAAAAAAAAAAAAAAAAAAAAAAAAAAAAAAAAAAAAAAAAAAAAAACTCTTGTAAGACTCAACATTTATAGCACACTTATAAGAAAAGTTTCAAATGTGCAAAATTGTAGAAATGGAGTTTTAAAATTATCGTAATTTTTTTAAGCAATTTTTCAAATTTTACCACACGAATTGAACTTTTTCTTGATTAAATCATTTCCTTTTATAAATCCATTTAATTAGATTTCAAAAAGATATCATAAACCACAAAAATAAACACCTTAAGACTCAACACTTATAAGAAAAGCCCACTTATATGTAGCACACTTACAAGAAAAGTTTCAAATGTGCAAAATTGTAGAAATGTGTTTTTAAAATTATCGTAATTTTTTTTAAGCAATTTTTCAAATTTTACCACATGAATTGGACTTTTTCTTGATTAAATCGTTTTCTTTCATAAAACCATTTAATTATATGTAAAAAAAAAAATATTGTAAACCACAAAATTAAAAAAAATTAAAAAAAAACACTTGTAAGACTCAACATTTATAGCACACTTATAAGAAAAGTTTCAAATGTGTAAAATTGCAGAAATGTGGTTTTAAAATTATCGTAATCTTTTTTAAGCCATTTTTCAAATATTACCACATGAATTAGACTTTTCCTTGATTATATTATTTTCTTTCATAAAACCATTTAATTATATGTCAAAAAGATATCGTAAACCACAAAAATAAAACCACTTGTAAGACTCAACATTTATAGCACACTTATAAGAAAAGTTTCAAATGTGTAAAATTGCAGAAATGTGGTTTTAAAATTATCGTAATCTTTTTTAAGCCATTTTTCAAATTTTACCACATGAATTAGACTTTTCCTTGATTATATTATTTTCTTTCATAAAACCATTTAATTATATGTCAAAAAGATATCGTAAACCACAACAATAAAACCACTTGTAAGACTCAACATTTATAGCACACTTATAAGAAAAGTTTCAAATGTGCAAAATTGTAGAAATGTGGTTTTAAAATTACCGTAATTTTTTAAAAACAATTTTCAAATTTTACCACATGAATTGGACTTTATCTTGATTAAATCATTTTCTTTTATAAATCCATTTAATTAGATATCAAAAAGATATCATAAACCACAAAAATAAACACCTGTAAGACTCAACACTTATAAGAAAAGCACACTTATATATAGCACACTTACAAGAAAAGTTTCAAATGTGCAAAATTGTAGAAATGTGGTTTTAAAATTATCGTAATCTTTTTTAAGCAATTTTTCAAATTTTACCACATGAATTGGACTTTTTCTTGATTAAAACATTTTCTTTCATGAAATCATTTAACTGTCAAAAAAAAGAAAAAAAAAACTCTTGTAAGACTTAACATTTATAGCACACTTATAAGAAAAGTTTCAAATGTGCAAAATTGTAGAAATAGGGTTTTAAAATTATCGTAATATTTTTAAAGCAATTTTTCAAATTTTACCACATGAATTGAACTTTTTCTTCATTAAATCATTTTCTTTCATAAATCCATTTAATTAGATATCAAAAAGATATCATAAACCACAAAAAGAATACCTGTAAGACTCAACACTTATAAGAAAAGTTTCAAATGTGCAAAATTGTAGAAATGTGGTTTTAAAATTATCGTAATCTTTTTTAAGCGATTTTTCATATTTTACCACATAAATTGAACTTTTTCTTGATTAAATCATTTTCTTTCATAAAACCATTTAATTGTACGTCAAAAAGGTATCGTAAAGCACACAAAAAAAAAAAAAAAATCTTGTAACAAAACACTTGTAAGACTCAGCATTTATAGCACACTATAGGAAAAGTTTCAAATGTGCAAAATTGTAGAAATGTGGTTTTAAAATTATCGTAACCTTTTTTAAGCAATTTTTCAAATTTTACCACATGAATTGGACTTTATCTTGATTAAATCATTTTCTTTTATAAATCCATTTAATTAGATATCAAAAAGATATCATAAACCACAAAAAGAATACCTGTAAGACTCAACACTTATAAGAAAAGTTTCAAATGTGCAAAATTGTAGAAATGTGGTTTTAAAATTATCGTAATCTTTTTTAAGCGATTTTTCATATTTTACCACATAAATTGAACTTTTTCTTGATTAAATCATTTTCTTTCATAAAACCATTTAATTGTACGTCAAAAAGGTATCGTAAAGCACACAAAAAAAAAAAAAAATCTTGTAACAAAACACTTGTAAGACTCAGCATTTATAGCACACTATAGGAAAAGTTTCAAATGTGCAAAATTGTAGAAATGTGGTTTTAAAATTATCGTAACCTTTTTTAAGCAATTTTTCAAATTTTACCACATGAATTGGATTTTTCTTCATTAAATCATTTTCTTTTATAAAACCATTTAATTATATGTCAAAAATTTATCATAGACCACAGAAAAAAAAAAGACACTTGTAAGATTCAACATTTATAGCACACTTATAAGAAAAGTTTCAAATGTGCAAAATTGTAGAAATGGGGTTTTTAAATTATCATAATTTTTTTCTCAAATTTTACCATATGAATTGGATTTTTTTTTTTTTTTTTTGATTAAGTCATTTACTTTCATAAAACCAATTAATTATATGTCAAAAAGATATCGTAAAACACACAAATCAAATAATAGATAAAAGGATGCCGAGATCCTTTTATAATATTTTTTTAAAATACATTTTATTTCACCAAGCATATATTCTGCAAAACTTATTATTTTGATTTTACGTAATATTTAATAATATAATATTTAATCTCAAGCACAAACTATTTAAATTATTTTTTCCATCCATATGCTACTAAAAAATTTTATTTTTAAGTTTGTCAGTTAATTTTTGTTTCTATACGCATAGATAAAGTTTGGTAATTCAGATTATTAACAAATAGAAATAGTAAAAATCAGAGATCCGTTTTAATTAATGTAACACATTTTATAGGACATTAACGTATTTATATCGTCATTCTAGAATATTAAATAATTAGAAATCATGCATGTACTATTTTGGAATGTAAGATTTATTTTTTGGCGAAGTAAAAAAAAAAAAAAAAAAAAAACTTTAAAAAGCAGATTTTAATATTATATTAAGTGTTTTAGTATTATAATATTTTAAAATAAGTGTCTTTATTAATCTGCAAAATCGGAGAACTAAAATTTTTAATAAATAACTGAGATAATTTAACAGTATCAACCCAGCCAAACTTCCTAATATTTTACTTTTACAAGACCATTTTACTATATAAAAATGAAAATAAATGTGAAGAATTTTCGGGTATAATGAAAAATCTTTTCTAAAAAAATACATTTCGTCATTATCTCATTGGTTATATTTTAATATTACCGTCATAATTTTAAAAAAAAAAAATTGTTTTCTTAAACTAAAAACTTTGTAGCACTGAGCAAAACTAGAAACCATTTTTTCACCTTTTACTTGCGTCAATATTTCGGGAAAAAATGTATGATTTGAAAATAAAATTTAAAAAAATTTCAAGGAAAATTTTTTTTAATAATAAAAACCATGTTTACATTCACCAATTGTTTTGTCTTTCTGTAACTCCCATGTTTTTCCATCTTGCACCTAATTCATCTCTAAAACTAATTTTAAACTTGTATTTTCGTACTTTATTAAGAAATTTATTTGTCTTTTTCATCAAACAGATGTCCTCTAAAGCTTATTTTTCTACTTTTATTTCGTTTGCACAAAAAATTTAGGGAGAAAATAAAAAAGATCGCCCGAAAAAAAGTTAATCACATGAGCTTGGTGAAAGAAATGCTGTTTCAAAAACTGCATTCTCTGCAAACAAAGTTTCGAAATTCTGCTGGTCAATAAAGAAAGTATATTTTTTGTCAAAGTAGAAGAAGGCTTTCAAGACGAGTTAAACAGCTGAAAATAAGAAAATAATACATCTTCGAGTGAAGAGAGACTCCAAAGAATATTGGATAAAAGAGCTATTGAAGCTTCCCTTGAAATGTTTTTTGCACTTTATTTTCCTGCAGAAAGCGTATAGAAAGAAGAGATAATCTTGTTTTCACCGGTAAAGAATTTTAATTTAATGAAATAAATTTCAAGGTATCGAATGTGAATAAAATATACAAAAAAAATTTGAATCTTGTTTTTTAAGTTAATCAAAATAGATTTTATTCTTCAGTTCCGAAGCTAAAATAATAATACAAATGCTTATTCATTGGTTTTTTCCAAACGTAATGACATTGTAAATGGCAGAAAAAATATCTTTTCTGAAACTGATCCTTTAGGCGCTTAGTAATTTAGGTTCAAAAATATGGATCTAAAACTACAAACCCCTTAAAAACATCAATTTAATAACCATTAACCTAAATTAACGCAATCACAAATTTAAGAGCTTTAAACAAGTAAGTAATCTACAAATCCTCAAAAATTTTTATTGAAAAAGATTTAAGTTAAATACTTATGAAAATTTCTCACTTTCTTGGTCGTACTTTCTTTGGGACATTTTTAGGTATTTTGCAAACTCGGATGAAAATAACATTTATTTTATGTGGGAATCAGCTTAGATGCTTCCATTTATTCGTTTGCTTTGAAAGCAAAAAACATTCAGCTATTAAGAAGTGATGTGAAAATGTAAAAAAATCTGGCATTTTAGTTTTTATAAGGAAAAGAACAGAGGTCCCCGTTTGGGGACCCAGGCACCGAAGAGGTTAATATTTATTTTTCGAAAATATAAAATCAATCACGCAAAATTTTAGTGTGTTATTAAGGTAGATTCTGTGAATCTACTTCAAAAAATAATTGTGTTGTCAAACTACTTTTTTTTCTGTTCCTACAGAACGATGGCACAGGGAGTCGGAGGCAGGTGGGGAAAAAAACCGGACACCCGGAAAAAGGGGCCGATGATACTCTGGTATAATTATTATGATCTATTTCATAAACCCAATCCCGTAAAATTTTATTATGATATTAAGGGGCTGAACTCACTGCATTTCAATTTTCAACTAAAAGCACGTTTTGAAAAAAAAGTTAACTGCATATTTAATTAAAATTTTTAAAAAGTTAAAAAAATTTGAATTTTTTAAAATCCCTACTACTATTTTTAAAGATTGATATTTTTACCCAATTTTTTTAAGCTCTTTAAATGTGCATTACACAAGACTGCACATGGATTTTTAAATACAACTAATATTTAATTTAATATAATTTTTTACTGATTATATAGTGTAAAACGATGAAATCTAACACATCTTCATATACTTTTAATTGTTTTAAAATAACTAAAAACCTGAAGGCTAATTCCACGCGCATATTTATCACATTTAATAATAAAGAATATAAAGGGTGCAATATGTTATCTATCGCCAACCTTTAATTTCTCAACCGTTGGTCGTAGACATATACTAGTTCCAATTACAAAAACGTTTCAAATGAGGTAAATATTCATGTTGTGACACTATTTAAAGTAAAAAATCAATTTTATAAAAATTACGAAAACTAATTTTTTATACGGTCCCCATAGTTACATTTAGTCTCTATAGTTATATTTAGTAAAAGTTTACGCATATCATAACAGATATAACACAAAAAGTTTGACATCTGTACTACAAAAATTGACCCAGTCATTAAATTTGAAAGTTTGAGATTTTTGCACATGATTTTATCTTTCATTAAGGGATCAGTTAAAAGTTGAATTAAAGTAATTCGAGGTCAAAATCAGGGTGCAATGTTCTTTTTATGGCGAAACCATTTTTAGCCGGTATCACCAATTCGGGGAATCACAAAATAGGGTTATTTCATCTAAAAATTTGAGCTAACTTTTCATTCATTCAACTTTTCATTCTAACAACATTCAAAAGTACCGACGATACCGGCTAAACGTGGTTTCGCCGTAAAAAGGACATTGCACCCTGATTTTGATCTCGAATTACTTTAATTCATCTTTTAACTGATCCCTCAATAAAAGGCAAAATCATGTGCAAAAATCTCAAACTTTGAAATTTAATAACTGGGTCAATTTTTGAAGTACAGATGCCAAATTTTTTGTGTTATATATGTTATGATATGTGTAAACTTTTACTAAATATAACTATAGGGACTGGGGGACCGTATAAAAAGTTAGTTTTCGTAATTTTTATCAAATTGATTTTTAACTTTAAATAATGCCACAACATGAATATTTACCTCATTTGAAACGTTTTTGTAATTGGAACTATACGTCTACGACCAACGGTTGAGAAATTAAAGGTCGGCGATAGATAACATATTGCACCCTGTATACAACAAAGCTTAAATGTCTAACTCAAATGCAAAAAAAGACCTTAGCATTTTAAAACATGAATGTGAAGGAAATATCAACATGGAGAAAAAGCCATTTAAAGTTTTACTTTGTGTGGGTAATTGCGCTGCGTGTATTAACAAAATTTACAATATCTCGCGATATAATTGCCGTATGGATAAAAATGAGGTGTCAAAGGATTCACAATTAAGGGGGTCCGGGACACAAAAATCTTGAAATATTCTAAAAAACATTTATTGCATTTAAAATTTTCCCTGGGTTTTTTTTTTCTTTTTTTCTGTTTAAAATGACGTTTAAATCATGTTTCTATCTTAATTGGAACAGGATATATATTTTTTTGGTTTGTTTGTTTTGGTTTGCTTTCAAAATCTAGCTTTCAAGCAATGGTTGTTATGGAAACGACTTCTTGCTAAAATGCGTTTTTCTTCATGATAGGGTTTTTCACCATTTCTCGTATTTAAATTGTTATAAATCAAGAACCATTAAAGATAAATGGTTCAAACTTGCAACATGTGTTTTTGAATTGTTTTACTTTAATTTTAATTCAGGAAATTTGAAAAAAAATTCTTTTGAAAATATGATTTTTTTAAAGTTACATCATTTTTTATTTACTTTAAATATTTTTATTTTTTATTTAAATCAGTATTTTATTAAATGCTGAATCAAAATTAAAACTTATATAGTTTTGTTTTTTTTAAATGAAAAATATTTGAAATTCAACAAATAATATTTCGAGTTAAATTATCCCACTTTTTAAATTAACTTTTAATTTGTAATTAAAAAAAATTATGAGATGTTTTATCATGTGCTTTCGTTTACAAATAATGTGATTAACCATCACAAAAAATTTCAAAATTTTAACTCAATAAATAAAAATTATTTTAAAATGTGTCCCGGACCCCTTTAAACAGGCTTTCATTTAATAATTTTTTAAAAATCGATTTTTTGATCAATTTTGGTGTAAACTGTCCTCTTAAGTTAAATTGTATGAAATGAATTTAGATTAATTTTTTTTTTTTTTTAATCAAAACTGTTTGCTTTGTTTGTAAAGAGCAGTGGCTCAAACAGGCGGATACAGGTGGAAAAAAATCCACAGGTCTGCCGAAAAAAAAGGATGCTACTCTGACTCAATAAATAATATTCATTTTTGGGGAAAATATAAACCCAATTTCCCAAAATTTTATTACAGCTATTACTCCTAAAATATAGAACCTTTGGCGGTGAAATTAATACCAATTATCCATATTGATCCGCGTATATAAATATATATATATATATATATATATATATTAAAATTTTTAAATTTGAATTAGTTTTCACATGTGTATTTTAAACAATTCTTTCTAAGTGAGGCCCTAATTAGGTTGGAGGCGTGAAATTTTGCATACTTATAGCTGAACACCCCATATCATCCGACAAATCATAAAATTTTGGAAAAAAATCTTATATTTAACCCTTTGGGCTCCCACATGCGTATTTTAAGTAATTTTTTCTGAGACCCTTATTAAATTAGAGATTTGAAATTTTGCATACTTATAGCAGAACACCAGGCGACAAATCATAAAATCTTGAAAGAGTCTTACATTTAACTTTTTGAGCTGCCACATATGTATTTTAAGCTATTCTTTCTAAGAGAGCCCCTAATTAAGTTGGAGGCATGAAATTTTGCATACGTATAGCTGAATACCTCAGACCACATGGCAAATCATAAAATTTTCAAAAAGTTTTAAATTATTTACTCCTCCGGGCTCTAAATTGTGTATTTTAAGCAATTTTCCTAGCCTCCGCCCTTTTCACCCGGGGGTCACTTTTCCAACTTTTGCCGACACCCCTTTGACCATTCTTTCATATTATGCACCATAGTCTTACATATTTTAGTTCCACTTTTTACCGCCAGGGACGACTACTTATCTCGGGTGCTATCGGCCCAATCTGCTCGACTAATATATCTACGGATAGTATATAAAATGGAGTTTCGTTCGGGTAGAGGTTTGTTTAGAATGGAGTGTGCCCCTGGTTGCGAAATGTGGAACTAACAGATTTTTCAAAAGGATTTTTCAAAAGTGTTTTGAAAGGAATATTAAACGAAACCCTCTGCGATCTGTGATCACACTTACCTACTTTTTCACTATATTTATGCATACAATAAAGTGCGTATAAATGCTATATTTCATATACAGAGCTACAGAAATGAATTCGTAAAGGTTACTGAGTATGAGCATAAATTGCTTAAAGGTGGGTTTTAAAGGAGTTATGCATTTTTAGGCTGAACTGAATTTAGTGTACTAAGAAATATTTGTAGAATATAGATAAAATGATATACAGGGCCACGCAAAGAGTTGGATACATGGCCGTCTATGGGTGATAATTTCTGGAAATGTAATTTCAGTAGTTTTAAGCGTGTTTTAGTTTGAATTAAATTTTAGCTAAATAGTGGCATGTAATAAAGGTACTAGGTAGACTACAGGGCTGTACAAAAGTATTCAAGTATGTTTCCATCTATTAGTATAAATTGCTGAAAGATGAATTTCAACCTGTTATGCATTTTCTTGCTAAATTTTTCCATTATGTAGTATATATATATCAACATGCAGATCGAATACAGGGCTGTTCAAAAGAGTTGGAATACATATTTGGCAATGGGCGGTAGCTACTGAAATCAGATTTTTACATGTTTACTTAGTTATTATTTACCTTACTTCCCTAAGTAACGAAGTTTCGTTAAAGCTTTCAGGGAGTGTTGGAAAGTGTTTCATAATCTGTGTTGTACGCATGATTTTTCTTACTTATTTTTAAATGATATTACATTTTTTTTTTTGTAGTTTTTTTTTTTTTTTTTTTTTTTTTTTTTGTAGTTTTTTTGTAGTTTTTTTTGTAAAACCAGTATTGAGATAAGAAAGTAATTAATCATCTAAAAAAAAAAGAGTTGAAAACTTTTGTGATTTTAGTTTCCTGTTTTATCTTTTCCTCTTTTTTCAAAAAGTTTAAATATTTTCCTGAATTTTGTGCCATGTGAAATAAAAAAAGAAGCCAAAGGAAGTGAGTTTAAATTTCCTGTGAAGAGAAACTGAAAAGAAAAAGCGACAAACAGGTTCGTTTTTTTTCTTCCTTGCATAAAATAGATTTTTAAATGCAAATGTTTAAATGTTTAAAACTGTATTCTGTAAATGTGTAATATCACTTAAACAAGCTGAATCAGGAAAAAAGGAAGTTTTACAAAACATAAAATGAATAGTATAGCAATGGATGAAATAAATTTGTAATAACTACAGCCTCCAGGCGTAAAGTTTTTCATTAAACAGCAATTTTTATCTCTCTGCAGTTCTTTATTTTATTTTATTTTTTAAGCTTTACAACCGTTAATTTAGATTTTATTTTTATGCGTCAGATTCACCGGAAGTATTTATCTTCAAAAAGGAATTTCGTCTTTTAATAATGAAGTCTTTTCAGTATTTTAATACTTTTATCAGAAATGTTCTATTTTTACGTACTTTATCTCCTATCTGAAATATTTTATTTATCTTTATTTCAGAAAATAATGAAATTTTTTTGTTTCAAAAGTAATGTATAACTGATAAACTGTGTACATTTCGATTTCGATTTTTTTTTCACTTAATTTAAACTAGATTTAGGACGAAATAATATCAGAAAAGATTAAGCGTTAGTTTCTTTTAAAATGATGTTTTATCTCGCTTTTGCAAAAACTGTTTTGTAACAACTGTTTTTTTATTCTTCCATTTTTGTATATTTTTACGCATTGAGTTTTCCCTCAATCTGCGTTTGCTATTTTCACAAAGATTGTATGTGTGTGTGTGTGTGTTGGTATTTTTTTACATTTTCAGTTCCCTAGAGACCGTTTTTGATGTTTTTACAACGATGTTTGTATGTTGTATGTATGTGTAGTTATGGCCAAAATGAATTACGGTAAAACCTCCTATAGCGACCACGTTCCGTTCCAATAAAAATTGGTCGCTCCGAGAGGTGGTCTGTTAATGGAGGTCATGTTTAAATCTAGATTCTGAAAAAAGGTAACAATTAATGATACTAAAATTTAATTTCACGTTAGGAAAAAATATAAAAATTTAAATATCAAAACAAAAGTTAATTATGTATGCTAATTACTGCAGAATTTAAAAAATGAATACATTGATGTTTGCTTTGATTGTACGGTTTTATTTTTTAAAACTTTTATTTCCAAGTCCTTTCGAAATTCAGTAAATATGTGCAATTTTTTGTGAACGGGAACAAATAATGACGATTTCATTAATTTATCTATTTCTTTGAGAGTTTTCCAACAGAACAGAGCAGAGCAGTTTATTGACCGTCATTCTTAAATTGTCATTAGAGTTAAATTCATTGCCTAAAAAGTCACAAAGGGATTTAAACACTTAACAGTTAACGGAATAAAATATGAAAAAAAAATCTAAACTTAGTTTAGAAGTTGGATGAATAATGCGAATAAAGCTTGAAGAAGATTTTATTAGAAAAATAATGGAATTATTTTTCTAATAAAATCTTCTTCAAGTGACCAGGCAAAAACGGAATTTGTTTCATTTTCTTCAAAGAAATTGGTCGGTCATGGAGAGAGTTCATATGGGATGGTCTCTGAATGGAGGTAAAATTAGTATTGACCTATGGGAATAAATTTCGTTCCATGAAAAAATTGTCGTTTAGGGAGGTGGCCGCATAAGGAGGTTTCACTGTATTTTGACATTAGAATGAATTATTCGCGCATCTACAAAAGCATAGCTGCCAACTTTCTTACTCTTTTTATACAATCAAAACCAGAAATTTTGCAAAGAAAAGGAATTAAATTTAGCTCTTAATTTTATTTCTAAATAGGTCGCTCAGACTTTTGCCCCATTTTCCGCCATTATTATTTTTTTAATATTATTTACTTAAATGATTTTATTTTTAGACACCGCCGAAATACTTCATCTCAATTGTTGTGACCCAGTTATGGTGTCAAAGAGTCTTTTTCAAGATTATATTACTGCGCACACCCAGAGGAGCTTCGGCTGTTTTGCGATACTAGGCAATGGCTCTCGTTCCTATTTTTTACTTAATACTTGTATAAATGTTTTCTTCAAAAACTTTTTTTTTCAAAATATGGCATTATTAATCGTCTTGGGATTTATTTTCCGGCAAAAAAGCAATTTGTCCTGGTTTTTTCTGCATTGATTCCTTATACTACTGTATACCATTTTTAATTCTAAATTTTGCATTGGCCAATATCCTTTACATTTCTGCCAATAAATTTAAAAAAATACTGTGAATTAACTAAATTCAATATCTGAGAAAAAGCATTATAAAAACCTTATAAAACTCCAATCACATTTACGTATTCGAAAACTATTATAATTACAGATAACTTACAAATTTTTAAATCGGATAATTCAACACTTGTAAGCATTATAAAATGAATATTGAAGAGGATTTTACGGTATATAACAATAGCCGAAGCATACTGAGTGAAATGGTTATATTGGCAAGAAATAATATATTAATAGAAGTGATTTAATCAATCTGTAGCTTTTTAATAACCTTCGAGTACCGAACTTCAATTTGGATACAACTCCTAAAATAATCCCATTTTAAAATAATTAATTCCTCATAAACTAGGAATTTCATGAAAATTTATATATAGGCTAATTGAAGGGTGTAGAATTTATTTATGGTGTCAAAACTGGGTCTTGCTATTGAAAAGAACAAAGTTTTGGTTCGCTTTTATATATAGATCCCCCCCCCCTTAAGCAAATTTTGTATACATCATTTAAAAGTAGACTTTATTTAAAATCGTTTGGTACCAGTAACTTTATCTACGGTAATTTGTACATAGTAGGGATGTTTACTTTTTTTCTCCATGACTGTACCAGAAACACACATCGAGATCGGTGTATCTTTTCCAGCACAGATTTACCGGTGAGATACGCTCCGATATTCCTAAGACTGCCCTATATTGAGTGCCCGATTTCCTTGACCAACATATGCCGACAGAAATTGCTGCGCACACCAACCCAAGATCCTTATCATTGAATTAAATGTCGTCTAACTTTGTATAACACCCCTAGAACAACTTGCGGCATTCACAACAGCTATTTTAACAATGATGTATAATATGGATGTCATTAAAGCGTTTCCATGTAAACACTTTTCTACCAAATGAAGCTTGTTAAAATGTATCATTTAGTTAAAGTATTAATTCACTTTCAGGGGGAAAAAAATATGCTAAGTGCGTACCTAAGTAATTTCTTTCAGTACATTTCCTACATCTTCTTTTGAAATACTGGATACGGTGTTGTATTCAATAAAAAAAAAACTTAGCGTTATTTTAGATTTCAAAACGTTTTTGCTTAATGATATTAAAAGAATTTGGTGCCTTTTTACATGAATGTTTTTAATTTGATTAGATTTTCATTTCAAGTAATTCAGTAATAAATAATATAATGTTTTCAATTTTTCTTAATTTACGTTAAATGGTTTACACAGGGTGTCCCACTTAAATGGTAGCTCCGGAAAATGTTGCTTTTAGAAGGAAGTACAGAAGAAAATACAACAAAAAAAATTGCTTGTATGAGAAATAAGGTTGTCGCAGAAAGTACTAAAAATGTACTCTCTAACCTTCCAAAAAGAACTGAAATGTATATTCCTGTATTTTTGTCTTAACCTAATATTTTCCTAGGCTACTTTCAAGTGGGCTCTTCAGTGGGTATACTCTATAACTAGATTAAAATCAAATAGTATGCATATTCAAATATTAATAAAAACCTACAAAGAAGTATTATGAGGAGTTGTTCCTAAAGCCTTTGGCTGACAGAAACGATACATCAACTCCCGAAGGCTGTGGGGAAAAGAGCCTGACCTTCTTTTTAACAGACACCGCGAGAATGGAAAACTGACTTGTCTTCAATTTTTTTCCTGTAATTTTGAATCTTATCGGAAGGAAAAAATCATTATATACTTCTTTTCTCCTAACCAACATTCCAGCGAGAGAACTCTTTATACCACTGACTTTGCATGCAGGTATATGGCATCAACAAGAAGCCAAAAGGGGCTGTGCATATAGGGGGGGAGGAGGGGGGGTCTGGCACTTGATATCGTAAGATATCTCTGAAGGAGGGGTTTTCTTTTATATCTTTGACATTTTTTGATCCAACCAAACTTTTCTTTTTTCAGAAACTTTTTCTTTACATCCAAATAGTCTGTTATCTTTATTATTATTATTAATTTTATACGTTTTTATGAAAATACAAAGCTATTATTAAAGTCATTTAATGTTATAAAATCGCTTCATTCCAAAATTTGGATTACCCCCAAAGTTTGACATTCCTATTCTTCTGCCACATGCGCATATAATTCGTGTTAGAGAAATCAGGAACATAATATGTGGGAAATGATACTTGCATTTACCAGTAAAGAAAGTCAAAGAATGTTGTCCCCTGTTTTGTTGATAAGTTCTGCTTTTAACCTTCCCGGGCAGGGAGCAAACTCAAGAAAACAATATTTCTTTTGAATGCATTATGTAACAATAAGCTATTATTAAATACTTTTAAATAGTAACTAACTCTTTTAAATGTTATTCGTTATGCATTTACTCAATTTATTGATATTTTATTGACTTCTTGAATCCGTAAAGTATGCAACTAATAAATGTATAATCATATGTGTATAATCACTGCGAGCGTACAAAAAGAAAAAAGAATAATCTAAAAATAAATAATTTTTAGACACTGATAACGATATCATTGGGTGGGAGGGTCGAGGAATGATAACGTATGATATCGTAAGCGAGGGAGGGGGCTCAAAAATAGCAAAATATTGATAACGTTATATATGTAAAGCCCCAAAGCAGCGGAGTGATCCCATGACATCTTTTTTTTTCAAATATTGGCCATGTACGGTGCTGGGTCACTTCGGAGTTCGATTGGGGCCCGAGGATTCGCAACAAAGTGTACCGCTTGACTCAAAAATATGACGATCATTATTTATTGAAAATGTTATTTGCTCAAACGTGATAAAAATGCTTAATAAATTTCCACTTTTCTATAAAACTGCAGCAACAAAACTTTAATAACAAATTATTAAACAATTTTCCGTGATGGTAAAGCGAAATCATGGTCATCAGAAAACTTATAAAGCGTTCCATCTTTATCATCGTTGCAGTATCCATATCTTTGTAAAGAAATTTATTATTCAAATATAACATTCATTTTAATTCATAAACATATAGCTATAAAAAAAAGAATGAAAGATTATAAACAAGAGAGTCTGCAGATTGGATCTTGTTACACTCATGACAACTTCTGACGAATTACCAGTCAAAAGTGTTTTACAATTTTACATACTTATGCTTCACTAATATTTCTTGAATAATTCATTGTTTAAGAATAATATATTACACTTAAAATGATTTAATAGCGTGATAAATATTAAATTTATTCAGAAAAATGAAAACTACCTATTCAGTAAGCGTCTTGCTAATATGTTTAAAAAATGAATCGTTCAAAATTACATTTAGAAACGTACTATAAAAATAATTGCTGCACGCAAACCTCGGAGAGTATATGATTTCATATATCATTTTTTTAATGTGTCTGTTTTAAAATGCATGTATATTTAAATGCATATATATTGTAACTGCAAATATATGTAATATTTATTATAAAGTTTTCTACCTAATAAAGTTATATTTTATAAAGTATATTTAATTTGATTTTGCTAGATTCACTTGATTAATTTCAACACAATTATTCTAATTAGTAAATAAATCACACGAATTATAATTTTCCAACTGGGTGAAAAATTATCAAGTACAGGATTAGAAATAGGCACTTTTTGGCTGAAGCTCCTCATGAGCTTTTTTGGACAAACCTGAAAGGCATAATTTACCCCGAAAACCTTATTGATTATGTCATCTGGTTTGATATTTGAATCAGCTCAAAATAATAAATCGCAGGTAATAGAACGCCAAAAAAAGTTGGATGCGTAATAACACTTCATTAATTTTAACTTAATTGTTCTAATTGGCAAATAGTTCCCTCAACTGGAAAATTACAACTCGTGTGATTTATTTACTAATTAAAATAATTGTGTTAAAATTAATGAAGTGAAGGAATTATGCATCTAACATGTCTTGGAGTTCCATTGCCCGTAATTCATTCTGTTTAGCTGATTCAGATATCAGATTAGATTTCATAATCATCAAGGTTCTCTGGGTGAGAAAGGTCCGCCAGATTTGCCCGGTATAGCTCAGTTGATAGAGCATTAGCAGCTTAAGCCAAAAGAACCCCGATTCGAATCCTGTTCTGGACACTTTGTCATTCAGTTAGAAAATTACAACTCGTGAATCAATAACTCTGTATTTTAACTTTCTGTACACATACAATGTAAAGAAAGCATTGTAATCATGATAAAATCCCAGGTATATTTTTACATTTGAGGCTGCCAAAATCCGCTTTCTGTATTTGTAAACCTAGTCCATATAGTTCAGGCATTAGGTGCTCAAAAACGACAAATAAAAGAAAGTTTTGAAATTTGGTGCATTTATGTTTTTTCGATCGCTGAACATGAATTTGGCGTTTGCCAACAAAAAAATTTTTCGGGAAACGCGTTATTTTGGCAAAAAACATGTAAAAACCTCGACTTTTCTTTTTTTTTTTTCAAAATAAATCCAAAACTATGCATTTTACGTAAAAGTCGGCAATACATATTAAAGAGGGTAAAATTTCCTGTATTTTATGCATTAAAAGTTTTTTCTCTGATTAATGGTTTAGCCGTGACAGTGCCGCAAAAATGGGTGTGAAAAGCAAAAAATTTTGAAAAAATGGGAATTACGGCGCTGTACGTCGATTTAACATGAAAACTAACCATTTTACGCAAACGTTGACTATTAATGATACTAAAGGTTATATGATTGACTATATTTTACAATGAAGTTGCTGTTAATAAATACGACGACTCATTATGAATCATTTTAATTATAAATAATTATACACATTAGTAAGTACATTTACTTAAAAAACAAAAAATCCTATTTCACTTTCTATTATTTGAAGGTTCTTGCTTTTCACCACAACTACAATATAGAAAATAGACGTATGGAATTAATGGGTGTTTTTATTACTACCAATATTATAGAATAAATGTTTTCTTAATAGTAAATATTTGATACTTTGTGGCATGACTTTTTCCCCTTCCATTGGTCCACGGGTTCATTGGTGAGCAATCCATTTCCAGCTCGGTTTCAAGGTCTAGCTCGTCCTCCTCATTTTGACACATCACTGCGATGTTGTTGCAATTCCCCTCGCAGTTGAGGCACATGTTGGAGCAAGAAAGCCCTGCCTTTTTGCACCGACAATTTTTTTGGCAGTTCTTTCTGCACTTCCAGGATACAAGCTTCAACAAAGCAAGGGGAGAAGAGGCAATACAGAACACAGGCTCAAAGTCAGTATTTGTTCTCTTCCATCCCCACTCTTCAGCGTTTTTTTCAACCCCCAGCCGTTGTTGGACCTGTTGATATACTCTTGAAGAGGGTTGTTGTGCTGCAGCTGCAGATGGTGGTAAAGCGGTAATGCTCGAATTGTGTCTAAAGGCTGACTTCTTGTTCGAAATATACCTTAGGTGGTTTAGCGAAGGCACATTTGTTCCACTATAACCATACAGTGAGACAAGGAAACGTTCCCCAGCAGCTGCAATCATCTCCTGAGCAGCATTCGAGAAGTTGAATACTTTAACAACGTTGGCAAGATGTAGATTCTTCCCAAGAGTTTTGAGGAACTTCATTTCCCTTTCATAAAAGGTGCTGAGGTTGCATCGCAACCGCACATAGCATGAAGGAAGAGGATGTTTTCCGCAACAGTTGAACTCACAGCATTAGTTGGAAACTAAATGCCACTGGGAAAATAATGTCTATCCCTGGTTTGAAAAAAGAAAACGTTTTGATGCCTTCAGAGACCTATCAAAATGACCAAAATATCTACATCCTCCCCAACTGCAATTATCGTCTTATTTGATGGAGCCAAGGACAAAGCAGTGTTTATAATCAAGGTGTCTGCGTCTTCTTTTGCTTGCTTGCTTGTAATATTTGCTGATGAGAACTTGTCAATCATCATAGATATTAACCGACCTTTGTTTTTTAGGTTAACAAGAAACTTTTCTTTGGAAATGGTTGGTATCCGTCAAACAATATGTCAGTTGAAGTATGTTTTCTTGATCGTCTCATACGCTCAGCAGTTTTTGTGCCACCTTGTACATCATCAGGGTAGCCATCAAAGACAACTATTGCCTGTGGTTGATATTTTGACTGCACATAAGGAACATATTCATCGCAGATTGAAGAAAAAGACTGATTTTTAGACCAAACAACTCTATGTAATAACCCCTCACCCCATCAATGGCGAATTTAACCTCGCCGCTGAACCGCTTGTTTGTAAGGGGTTTGAGTGCCTTGTAGAAAACAGATTTGTTTCCTTTTCTTAAGTCCTTTTCAAATAAGGACAAGGAATACGTGACTATATCGCACGTCAAAAACTCCTCAAGATCTTCATCCAAATGCTTTGCAGCCGAAATTCATTGGAACAAAGTTGCGAGATTGACAGGAACCAAATGCTTGTCTATTTGTATTACGCTGGTGATTACCAGCAAGAGGTTTTACTCTGTCGCTCCGTTTAAATTTGACAGTTCCAAAGTCACCAACAACAACTCTGTTGATGTCTTTAATGCCTTATTCCCAAGACTTATGGCATTTAATTCTTCCATCAGCCAAAACACTAGTTCTTATTGAGTATAAATCAGGGTTTTCAGGAAAGGGGAAATGCTGCAGTAACCATTCTTACATCTTGGTACCATACATGTTGCCCCGTACTACTGTAGAATTTTTCAGGCCTACATGCTGTTCTGAATATTGAAACTGAACACTACAGTAATTTTCGATCTGTTTAGAAACATGCTGCATACATGTTATTCCCATTGTTCATCTTGCTAATACACCTTCTCCTACACTACGACCGTGTGTGAGATTGCCTTGAAGTTTCATGTTCTTCATGAGATACTGTTCAATGGCCATGTCAGTGCAGGCTCCACGCCAGAACTTAAATGATTGTCGAATTGTAAAGAAGACCTGAAAGGTAAATTTTTCATATTCTTCGCCTGGCCTTGTTTGCTTCAAGTTCACTGTTCAGCATATCTTGTAGGCATCATTTTTATTTATTTTTTAGTTATGAAGGAAACAATGAACCTCAGATCCATTAAATGTAGTCAATCATATAAACTTTAGTATTATTAATGGTCAAAGTTTGCGGCAAATGCTTAGTTTTCATGTTTAATTGATGTACAGCGCCGTAATTCCCGTTTTTTTTCAGAAATTTTTTGCTTTTAACACCCATTTTTTGCGGCACTCTCGCGGCTAAACCATTGATCAGAGAAAAAAACTTTTAGTGCATAAAATGCAGGAAATTTTTTCCTCTTTAATTTATATATTGCCGACTTTTACGTAAAATGCATATTTTTGAAATTATTTGAAAAAACAAAGAAAAGTCCGTTTTTTGCAAAAAAACATAAAGGCACCAAATATCAAACTTTCTTTTATTTTCTACCAAATGACTGGACTAATATATATGTGTACGCATACTGTGTATATTAGAATTTACTCATGTTTTTAGGTTCTCAGAGCTCGTTTAAGGTAGTTTTTCGATGATATCAACTATAAGTGCGCGCGCGCGCGTGTGTGTGTGTGTGAGTGAAACGATTGCGCCCAATGATCTAATCCATTGAGCTCCCTTTCGATGAATATATTACATAGGCCACTGTTGCAATAACTGCATACATTTTCGAGGAAATCAGTCAACAGGTTTGGTATCTAAACGTTTTTTCAACAATTCTGTGGCGATAACTTTTAAACACTTTCTCTTATATCACAATTATATTATTTTTATTGCCCACGTTCATCTTATGTCTCGTAACATTATTCTTCAAAATGATCTAAACAATATTTTTCCCATGCTTTTTTACTCGTTTTCAACTAACTTATTCTGCCTTTATAAAAATTTATATGTATCTACAGAAATAAAAAAATGAAGTCCTATCCATTCTTCGATATTTTACTTTTTACACATTCTTTAATTTAACACAGTGGTGACCGGACATGGAAATTCTCTCTTTTATTTAACCAAATATCATTCGATAAGGATGGGGAAATTACCTTACAGAAATGCATTTAAATCTTTTTGCCCCTATATTTTATAATAAATTTTATATTAAATTTATGCATTGTAAAATATTTACTGACACATAAACTTGAAAAACTTTTGTAAAACCAATTTATGAAAGGTTTTCAGAAAAGGGAGGGCTTCTACTGTTTTAAAATTCAGATCTCATATAAAATTGCCTGTCACTGATGTGTTAATATTTGTCTTACAATTTCCATATTGCAGAGACTATATCCAACTTTTTAGAGAACTAATGAAGGTATCGATATCTAATCAACAAAAATCTTGTTGTTATAGTCAGATATTATCATGACTTTCCAAAGTACTCGTGTTCTTTGGACTTAGCCTTTTTAATTGATCGTTTTTAAATTCGGTACGTAATGATATTTTTCCACGATTTATTGTTAGCTTAATAGTTTAGAAGTATTGTATATGAAAATTGTCAAAAATTGATCCAGTTCCGGTATTATAACAACCGAACAAAAACTATAAAATAAAATTGCATGTATTTGTCTAATTAACAGACTAAAAAACTAAAATCAATTGAAAAAAAATAAATGCTCCGGTAGACCTTATGTAGGAACAGAAGGGTTCAAAATTATTTTGCATTATGTTTTTATATAACGTTAATATAAATGAGAATCTAAACCACAGTTAATACAGAGTTCGGTAATTCCCTGTTAATGATAATATTATTTATATTCAGTCAAATATTGTTTATTTTTTACATGTTTTTAATTTATACTCGTTTAGTTTTTCGTTTTCAACAAAATGTGATATTTACTACTATCTGCAGCGAAATGTAGTGTAATTATTACATGTGTTTTATTTTTGTTTATTTTCAACAAAATTTAGTATTTACTATTATCGACAGCCAGTATAATTTTTACATGTGTTTTACTTTTACTTCTTTTTGTATAGTGTAATTTTTACATGAATTTTTTTTTTACTTCTTTTCAACAAAATGGAAGATTTACTATTATCTGCAGTCAAACATAGTATAATTTTTTCATGTACGCTGAAGAGCCAGAAAAACTGGTACAGGCGAACGAAGCTTTCTGGCTATGATAAATAATTATCAAAATCTTGCTTTGAGATGTGTTATGTGTTTTCTAAAACGTTTACTTCGGCACCTTCTTTACCTTATTAAACGGCGAAGTTTTGCTAAAGTATTCTGGAAGTGCCCGAAAGTGTTTCATAATCTATGCTTGTCACATGATTTTTCTTTCTCGTTACATGAGTTAGTTTTTATTTCTTTATAACAAAATATAAGACTTACTAATATCTATACTCAAATATAGAATAATTTTTACATGGGCTTTATTTCTATATCTTTTCAATAAAATATAAGATTTACTATCAGACCGGGGGGCGTCTGCACAAACCCTCACCTCATCGAGTTGACGTCTGAAATTTCAGAATTAGTTAAAACTCGATTCGCATATTAAAATGCAACTGGTCTGCTAAGACATATCTTGGTGGAAAACGCCTGCAAACCCAATTTCAGTGGTTGACTGATAGGTTTACCATTGTTTTTGCTGCTTCCAATGCTCTATGTTTTCATGCTTTTGGGAGTAGGAAAGCACAATGATAAACCTATCGATCAACCGCTAAATTCGAGTCTGCAGGTGGTTTCCACCAAGATATGATTTGGCAGACCAGTTGCATTTTAATATGTGAATGGAGTTCTGTCTAATCCTGGAGTTTTATTCTCAGAAGTTTCAGTCGTCAACTCAATGAGGCGATGGTCTGCGAAGCTACCTCCCGGTCTATATTATCTCAAATATAGTTTAATATTTACAGAAGTTTTGTTTTAATTTATCTTCAACTAAATTTAAGATATTGTATTATCAGCAGTCAAATCTATTAATATAAAATCCAAGTCTCTGTGTGTCCTTCACAATTCTGGTTGGACCGCCTCATCATAATGAATAATTATTGAAATATACTAATAGCAGGATTACCACAATAACGCCAAATGTTAACCAACTTGGCGAAATATTGCCAAATTTGGCGACAAATATGAGGTGTCATATATGAAGCCAATTTGGCCATAGCTGCCTAATTTGGCGAAATTACCATTTAAAACCATTAATCTTCCATAGCCGAGCTCACAGAAATTTAATTTAAACACCGCGCATTTAAGGGTTTTTTTTTTTTTCTTTTTTTTTTTTTATAATTTATGGGCCAGAATTTAAAGTGTAATATACGAAAATGTATGCCAAATATTTTGTTGTAGGAAATTTAAATTAAATTGAATGTTGCCTGGTGAATAAAATAGTCGCTTGTCCTATATAATTTTTATCAGTGTTAGTTTTTTATTCTTTACAACAAAATTTGAGATTTTGCTTTTAGAAAAGTTGATATGTATCTGTAAAAAAAATTAAATAAATAAATAAAATGAAGTCCTTTTCACACTCCATTACCTTTCTTTTGACGTATTCTTTAATTTAATATCTGTCTGACAATTTCCAAGTAGCAGAGGGAAAGTTTATTTCTCTAAGGGTACCACTTTAATTGATCGATGTAACCAAGTTGTCACTTTCTTTTCAAAACGAACATTCTCCCATTTCAAATGAGTAAAAGTTTTCCAACTTTGTTGGCTCAGCTTCTTTTCTGAAGTCGTGATTTCTTGAAAACCATTAATTTTATTATAAATAGCCTGACGTTGAAATAAAGCAGGAAACTTTCATTTTATTAGCATGTTTTTGAAAAATAATTAAAAAGATAAGTTTCGTTATTGAATTAAAATGTTTCGCTGATAATAATGTCAGACAATTTTTATGCATGACCGTAAACAGTCATCTTAAATCTTATTAAAATTACTATATTAAATATTAAGAATGCAGTGAATATTCTGCAAATATTCGTTAATCAGCCTATTTCTTTGTACCACTAACTATTTAAAAATCCGAAAATCTTTTTACATGTATGTATTTTTTTCAATTGTGTTAAGGAATTTAAGGAATTGACTGCGGATAATTAACAAATAAAATCATATTTTAAGGTGAGAGAAAAATACATGTTGGTATTATTTATAAAGCTGTTTTATAAATAATACCGGTGCGAATTAATTATTAGCTATGCTCTTAATAATAATTACTGTTTTGCTTACAGTAAATTAAGTTTTGTTTGCAGCATAATTAATTTATGGTAATATAGTTTTTAAAGAAATAATTCACCAAAGCATGATATGATGGAAAAGTGAGGTCTCTGCTATTATCCGATAGCAATATTGCCAGAGGATAAATATTGATGCTGCTATTTTTAAAAATAAATCTGCGCTTTATTTAATCCCAGAAGTCTACGATTCAAAAAATCTTAGCGAAGCAGACCAGTTGTGAGTCAGTATTTAACACTTCAAAATAAAATTAAATATAGATATTTTGAAAACTAAAAAAAAAAAAAAAAAAAAAAAAAAAAAAAAAAAAAAAAAAGATATCCTTTAAGAAAGGTACACAGAAAAAAGAAGTTAAAAATATTAATTTCCCAAAGAGATATTTTTAAAATAAGGATGCATTCCGCAGCCATAGATTTAATATTAGTGACAGGAGTTTAATGTATCAGTGAGCAACACACTCAAAACGTCCATGGCTGATTCAACTACAGCGGGAAGGTTAATTTTTATTTAACTGCTGCTACTTCAAAGAATTGGCTGTTCTATCCGTCAAAGGCAATGGAAACAGACCACACAAATTTACTTCTTATAAGGGAGTTAGGTAAGTGATTTAGCTCCTTTTTTTTCATAGTTAATTGGTTGCAAGGTCAATCTACGCAGAAAAATTCCCATATGAAATTTGGGCTGACATGCATAAACAAAAAAAGCTACAGCTTATTAAATTTTGGAGTATTTTAGATCTTTTATAGAAGCAGACTCTACATTTTTTTTACTGAAATCTTCTTCCCGAATTTCTTACAATGTGTTACTTTATGTTGGCACTCCTTCATTAAACCTGTTGTAAGTTGATGGCATCTCTAAATTCTTTACCTTATACAGGTTGTGCGCTCTTATCGTTGTGCAATTGCTAATTTCGAAATCTTTGGCTTTAAACTAAGAATTTTCTAGTAAACTGGAATGCCTAGAACTTTTTATGTAACTGCAATAAAAAAAATCATGTGACAGATTCACGTTTACACTGTAAAAAAGAAAAACAAATCTGTAAAGTTGCTAAATATTTTCTAGAAAACTGGGATGCCTAGAACTTTTTATGTAACTGCAACAAAAAAATAATTTTAGTTAACATATAGATTTCTGGAGCTTTCAAAAACTAGTGTTGTAGATTTACATCTTTTTTCTGTACAATGTACAGGTAAAATTTTAGTAAACCTACACATTTCTGTAGCTTTTACAAAAACTAGTTTTGTAGATTTACATAATTTTTTTAAAGTGTGCATAGTTTAGAAATACGATAAAATTCCCATTGGAATGATACCTTCTTTCCAAATTCAAAAATGTTAGTGATGCTGTTTTTTATCATATTAAAAACCATTACCTCGAAATTTTTTTTTTAATTGCGAAATTATTATTTTTATATGGTGCTTGAGTCACTGAATTTACGGTTCCCTTTTTCAAAAAAATATATTGACGTAAATGACTTTTAATTTGATGAAGAACAGCATTTGAAACATTTTTCAGTTCAAACTATACCTCTAAAAGTGATGGTTTATGGGTTAGAAATTAACTGTCGGATAACGAAAATAGAGGACTCTCTGTATAGAGCAAAATATCTTAGGGATATAATCAGTCATTAACAGGTTCAACCAAAGAACACCAGTATAAAGTCATGTGACACATTATAACAAAAGCGAGAAGTCAATTTCAGTGAAAACAGGAAAATAAGTCCTAAAATATAGGGTGAACCAAAAGTCTTGTCCTGATTATAAATATTTATTGTTCTCAAACTATTACAATTAGACCTATGTTTGTTTGGATACATTGTAAGTACTGTTATAATTTTTTTTTATAAGACCACGTACTACAGTAAATTTCAACGTGTGCCCCCGTGGTAGTTTGGAGAATGTCTAAGCGGTATTCTAGTTCCCTCCAAGTGTTCTTTAACATGTCTTCTGTTACAGTACACACAGCAGCTTGTATCCTAGTCTTCAGTTCTTCGACGTCAGCAATTGGTGTAGCAAATACTCTGTCCTTGATATAGCCCCCAAACAAAAAATCCAGAGGATAAATATCTGGAGAGCGGAAGCCGGGATGTTAGTCCATCCCTTCCAATCCACCGATCCGGAAATTTTTTGTTCTATTGCACAAAAAAACTGCTAAAACTGACCTATCCAATGATATAATAAGTTACATTATTATACAAACGGTTAATTTGTAATGAATTATTATAATCAGGGTAAGACTTTTGGTTCACCCTGTATTGAAAGAAAACCATCAGCTAAATCAATCAGTATGATACTTACCATTGAAACAAACTTGCAGCAGTGAACTAAAGCGCACATGCCCTCGACCACAGAGCTCTTTGTACTTCATTCTGATACTGGATGGAAAATGACATTCCGAAGTCGATTTACAAAATTCTTATGTGTTTCGTTTCTTATCCTTTGCAAATTTCATATATACGGTTCTTTTACTATTTAAATGATTCATCATTTTAGTCATATTTTAAATTATTTTCATATCCATCTTTAGTGTGAGAACTGCTGTGAGAACTGCAGTTGAGTTTTGCCATCTATATTTTCTTATGTTTTTCACAAAACAAGTTTATTTGAATCGCTAGGAATTGTAAATAGCTTTCCATCATAACATTTGTCACACAATATATAAACCTTTTGACTAAACAAAACAACATTCTAAAAAAATATACATTAATAGCATTCATATTCATTATTTAGAAATATTTTTATTTGAAATGTCGCAAACGTGACGTCACGTGTGGGACAGTATAAAATACTGTTTTATTAATTTATAAATTGATATTATTTAAAAATATATTTGGAAAATGTTTATACATAATAAGGTTCTTTATAAGTCAAAACCATTTTAAAATCTAGTTCTTGGTTCAGTACCAGTTTGAAAAACTACTCTTTATTCTGTCACGCGTGGGATATTTTACAACAATTTTAATTAGTAATAACGTAACTGATATTGCAACAAAATTCCCAAAACAATGCATAAAATGGAAAAGGTACTTGCATATAATAAATTGTAACAGCAAAAATCTCAAAGTCGAAAAGAAAACAAAATTAGGTTCTTTTGAAGTCAATGCGTTTTAGCCGCATGGTATTCAGCTGATGGGGGCTATCTTTGAAGTGCTGTTGCCACTCGCTAAAAGTGAAATATTGAAAAAATATTCCTATATATGTACCTTACCCGTGGCCCTAATTCTTTGCGCACCAGTTTAGAAGTAAAGTTTTTCAAAGAAAGAAAACTCAAACTTAATTTTATCTAAATAAACAACCAAATTCTTGAAAAGTCAGTCGTCTAAAATTAACCTATTACCCGCTGGTGTTGCGTTCAAGCAACGGTCGAAATAAATGCATATATTTAAGTTATTTACATACCCGCCACTATTTTTCAATACAAAAATTGGTCCTTAAAGACATAAAATTTTAACATCATATAAAGCGAAAATTATCTTTAAGAGTTTGTGATGGAAAACGACGTTCAGCTAAAAAGTTGAAAATTTCAACCTTATAGCTTTGGCGGTTAATGGGTTAATTGCATTGATTAAAAAAAATGAATAAAGTCGCACAATCAGATTTGCCTATGTAAAACATTTTTCCTCTCAGAAATAGAAAGCCCTATTGTTTTGCACATGTGCATTTAAAGAAATTTTTCGACAATTTCGATTGGATGGTTGTTTCCAACTATGCAAATTATCACATCCGGGACTGATGGCATGAGTTGTTCAAAAGAAGAGCGGTTTCAAATCAATTCATAAGAAGAAAGTCCTTCCGGCCAGTGCCGGGAGGAAGAGGTAGCTTTCATAATCCTTATTTTAAAAAAGCCAAATTATATCATTCAAACACACGAAGCTCAATTTAGTGGAAACCGAATATAGGAGATTCAATACTAATTTTTATCAATATAATGAATGAGAATTTCTCGAAATTAGTCAGCTTTATCCAAGCTGCTTTTCATTAAAGTAACATATATTTGGCTGCCAAATTCGGCAATTTCTTAAAGTGCCTGTCATTTTAAGACAACATGGTGGATGAGGCTAAGCAGTGAACTTGGTCGAGACCTTAGTAATTGCTGTGCACATGCTCACTCACATCGGAATCGGTTAATATATAGGAGTGCTGTCGTATGCAAAAAATCAGATTTTTCAAAATGTCACCTACAATAGAAATTGAAACTGCTATATCTGAGCCATTTTTTAAGGTAAAGACAAACAAAAAATGCTCCTGAATCCTTATATCAAGGTCAAATGCTTAAGAAAGAAACCTTTTTCAATTTCTAATTTTTTTGCACCTCACTTTAAATATAATTTTTTTTTAATTTAATGGCCGCCATTTTGAAACAAGATGGCTGATGAAGCTGGCCAGCGAACTTGGTCGGGATATTGATGTATACTATCCACATGCCTTCTTACATCGAAATAGGCGAATACGTGTGTTATCGCGTGACAAATACAAGATCGTTTCAAAATGTTAGCCATGCTAGAAATTCAAAGTGCTATAAATTAACCATTTTTTTTAAGATATAAACAAAAGAACAAATTTTCAAAAACAAAAACTGCTCCGGAATCTTTGTATCAAGGCCAAACACATAAAAAAATCTTTTTCATTTTCCAATTGTTTAATACCTCATTTTGAATTTTAAATTTAATTTTTTTTAAATGGCAACCCTTTTGAAACAAGATGGCGAATGAAGCTGGCCAACGAACTCGGTCGAGAAATTGGTATGTACTATGTACAGACCAAGTTACATCCTCAGAGTAAATATTAAATAGAGAGCTCACCCCCGTTACTTTCGCTCGTAAAAAGTGGGGCCAGGATGACCCACGTGACAGTTGGCATTTGGCGATGAAAGGTTACTAGAAGCAACGCTAGTTTTGTCGCTTTATTGCAGCTCTTGCCAGGAGTGCAGTATTTTTTTGCTGTGATTCAGAAATTTGAGAGTTGACAGAAATACAAATCAGTAGTAAAAGAAATCTGAATGTACACCGGATATTTATCCAGTAAATAAATAATAAAATTATGAAACTTTTATTTAGACAAAAGTTGTATGTATATATTTAATTAATAATTTAGCTGTTTTCAATCTTTGATATGGTTTTGTTTATATATTTAATTTCATTAAATACTTTTTTTTTTTTTTTTTTTTTTTTGTTAATACAAAGTAAAAAATAGGACAAAAAAAGAATAAAGAAACTAGTTAAGAAGTTTAACTTTGTGTGTTAGAAGACCAAAGGATAGGGGGAGGAGGGGGAGAGAAAGGTGAAATTTCGAGGGAAGTGAAATTTAGGTGATGAATTATTTACCTATTATTACTACAAAATTACAAATTTAACAAACAGGTCTTTTTTGTAAATTAAAAAAATTTAAAGAATTTAATAATTATTTTAATTGGAAAACGCTATTATATAAAGGACATTTTAATTGAAAAAAAAAATGTCAGCTTTAAACTTTCTGAATTCATGAAATGTTTATTGTTTTTCTTTCCAAAAAAATACATCTATAACAACACATTCAGTTAAGGCTGTTCTTAACTGCTCCGCTGAACAAGCGCAAAACGTTCTGACACATTTACAAATTCATTTTTTAACGGAAAGATATTAAATTGGAAAGCCTGGCCATGGCAGCGATTTGGAATTGAACTGGTTTTTCCATTTTTTGATCAATCAATTACCCTTGAGTTATAAGCGATATCGATCGCGTGACCAACCCGTTTTTCGCCTGCTCTTTGATGAATTTTCGACTTTCGCTCGGAAATTCGGTTCAAAAGGTCCACTTTGACATTATTTTCTGAAAGATCTATTGCGTTTACAAAAAAATGAAAAAAAAAAAAAAACAGCTCGATGACATAGTTTCTGAACAACAACACCAACTAGTTTAATGCATTTTCGAACCAAAATAAATTAAAACTTATGTCAGGAAGTTGCCCTTTTCGATTTGAGAACAGCCTTAATTGAAATGTTTAACTGAACTCAAACTTACACACATAATTTTATTTACAAATTTTGCTTCATGGATGCAAGTTTATAAATAATAACTTAGAACACAACTATAACACACATACAGGAATTATTTTACAATATAAATTGCATAAATACACACAAAGTAGTTAGAAATAGAAAAAGTCCAAAATGCAAAATTTCAGTTTCAGAAATAATAGAAAAAAAAAAAAAAAGGTTTTTGTCTATGCTTAATTCATTTATATTAGCGGTTGCCAATTTCTGAGCCTCACGGAACACTAAATTCATAATTTGAAATCACACGGACTACTAATAAGAATTTTTTAACAATAAAAATGTATTTGTACAATAATTATCAGAGAATGTTTATTCTATTAAAATGAAATGTACATATTCAATAAAATAAAATTATAAATGTGGGGTGTCACTTTCTTGCCTACGAGATTGATACCACTATTTTTTAATGATAATCACCGCCTTATTTAATCATAACAAAAAGCTTCAAAAGTTTGTTTAATTGTATCAAAATTATTAAGGCTGTTCTCAAATCCAAAAGGGCAACTTTATGACATAAGTTTTAATTCATTTTTGTTCGGAAATGCATGAAAGTAGCATGTGTTGTTGTTCAGAAACTATGTAATCGAGCTGTTTTTTCCGTTTTTTTTTTGCAAACGCAATAGATCTTCGAAAAAAATAGTGTCAAAGTGAGCGTTTTGAACGGCTTTTCCGCGCGAAAGAAATAAATTCACTCAAGAAAGGATGAAAAACATGTTTGTCACGTGATCAAAATCGCTTCTAACTCAATAGGCAATTTATGGATCAAAAAATAGAAAACACAGTTCGATTTCAAATCGCTTCCATGGTCAGGCTTTCCAATTTTATATATTTCCTTTAAAAAATGAATTTGTAAATGCGTGAAATCGTTCTGCGCTTGTTGAGCAGAGCAGTTGAGAACAGCCTTAACGTTAATTTCAATCTTACAAAATAATTGAAGCTTATTTAAGAATCGCGCATTTTGATGTGATATTTATTAGTTTCTTTAAAATAAGTTCATGACATCGCCATGAACACAGAGAGCAGTTTTTATTTCACGCTGAGACCAGTAACGAGTTTTAATTGCTGTGACCCGATCATCGAAATATTTGTTTCACACAAATATGTAAGTTCAAAATTAAGCCAAAATTTTCGTTGTTTTTCCAGTCAATAATGAATATTCATATTTTCGGGAGAGTCCAAAGTTAATACTTATCTGTGTTAATACAATACAACAAAAAAAGCGTATACTAAATAATCTCTATTAATATAATTACCAATGCCCGCTATAATTTAAATTTTCAAAACTACACATCTAAATTTTTACAAATACAGGATTTTTTTAGATTATTATCATGTTATCATTAATAGTTTTAATATTTATACAGTACAATTATTAATTTACATTAAAAATCCAAATAATGTCCAAAATTTTCTGAGGAACACCGAAATTTTCTCAAGGACCACCGGTTGGCAACATCCGATCTATATAACAATGAATCCTAACTATTCCACAAAAAAAATCCGTTAATAAATAAAATTATAATCCACAAACTAGTTTTATTAAATGATATATTTAGTTTAAATAAAGAAAGAAAGAAAACAGTAGTTATATATATATATATATATATAAAGCGGATTAACTATATGCTACCGCACTTCAGTGCTAATTTTCATTTTCGGTTAATTAACATCAGCTATATTAATATATAAATTAGCATCAAGCTAAGTTACATTGGTTAAAAAGATACATTGCATTTAGAATATGCCCAGACTTGTATTTTAAATTTATTATACAAGAAGGGGTTCTGCCCCACCCCCTATCCCCGCGCGACGAAGCCACTGTTTTCTTCTTTCATTCGTAATTCTGCGAAGTTTTGAATTTTAAATATTTTGTGTAAAATAATTAAAATAGTGATTTCTTGATACTGGCATTATTAATAAATTTGGAGCGATTAATTAATTTTTCTTATAATTATTTTTTGCTAAAAGTTATGAGTGCAATAAATGTAGCTGCGTATCTTATTAGTATATTAAATTTAGATAACATTTAAAGACCTGTTAATACATTTTAAACGTACTTTATAAGCATACTTTATTTAAAGCATAAATTTAATCTAAAGCAAGATTTAAAAAAACAAAAGCATAAGTATTTAGGTTTTAAAGAGACGAAAACAAGTTTCTTTTGGCGAAAAAATGTATCGCCAAACACCTTAATACGAAATGTTCTTAAAATTCAAATTAATCAAACTTACAATTTTAATATTTAAACTGATAACACTAGATAACAGTAAATCCTATTATTACATACATTTATGTTATTAAAAGTAAAATATTTTGTATTTTCATCGTAACAACGTGAATAAACGATATCATAGTTCCAACGATATCTTTTTAAGACCCTTTAAATATTAATAAAAATAAATAAATAATAAATACATAGCAATGGAAGGTAACAGAAGTTGTTTTGTTTGCTCTTTCTGTACATCCATAGACACAACAACTTGCTACCGTGGTATTTTTGAATCGTAAACATGAAATTGTCTAATATCTTCCGTAGAAATCAATGCTATTTGCAAGCTGACCGGGAAGCTTCTTGCCCCGAGTCACGTGATTTTATCCTGGCTGAAGAAAGTGTGGGGAATTCTCCCTCTAATATATGATTACTCTGAGGTTACATCCAAATAGGTTCATAATTACGCCTGTTATCGCGTGACAAAAATCAGGTCGTTTTAAAATGTCAGCCACAAGAGAAATTCAAAATGCCATTACTCAGCCATTTTTTTTAGATATAGACGAAAGAAAAACTGTTTCGGAATCTTTGTATTAAGGTCAAACACATACAAAAAAATCTTTTTCACTTTCCAATTTTTTGGTATCTCGTTTAAATTTTTTTATTTTTTAATTTTTTTAAATGGCCGCCATTTTGAAACAAGATGGCGGATGAAGCCGCCCAACGAACTCGGTCGAGATATTTGTATGTACTATGTACACGCCAAGGTACATCCAAGTCGGTTCATAAATACGCCTGTTATTACGTGAGAAAAATCAGGACGTTTCAAAATGACAGCCACGCTAGAAATTCAAAATGCTATAACTCAGCCATTTCTTAAGATATAGACGAAACACAAACTGCTCCCGAATCTTTTTATCAAGGTCAAACACATAAGAAGAAAATATTTTTTCAATTTTTAATTTTTTGGTACCACATTTCAAATTTAAATTTTTCTTAAAATTTTAAATGGCCACCATTTTTAAACAAGATGGCGGATGAAGCTGACCAACGAACCCGGTCGAGACATTGGTATGTACTATGTATAAACGAAGTTACATCCAAATCGGTTCATAAATACGCCTTTTATCGCGTGACAAAATTCAGGACGTTTCAAAATGTCAGCCACGCTAGAAATTCAAAATGCTATAACTCAGCCATTTTTTAAGATATAGACGAAACAAAAACTGCTCCGGAATCTTTGTATAAAGGTCAAATACATAAGAAAAAAATATTTTTCCATTTTTAATTTTTTGGTACCACATTTCAAGTTTTAATATTTTTTAAAAATTTTAAATGGCCGCCATTTTGAAACAAAACGGCGGATGAAGCTGGCCAACAAACTCGGTCGAGACATTGGTATGTACTATGTACACACCGAATTACATCGCAATCGGTTCATAATTACGGGAGTTACAGTGTGACATATGTCAGATATATATATATATATATATATATATATCAATTTTGAACGGAGGGTCGTTTCGGGGTCTGGAGGTCATGATCGATGAAAATATACCAAAATTTTTTGAAATCGCTTTCCTCCGAACGGCTGCAATAGGTAGCTTTTTTGTAAAGAAAGCTACCTAAAAATGGGTGGTAAAAGACTGACGGCAGAGCTGCGGAAAAAGATAATCTGAAAACGAAATAGTGGGTATCTAATGAGGCAAACAGACGGGGATTTTATGATTCCTGAATAAACAGTGCGTTATTTTTTTTTTAAACTTTCGTTGCATACGGAGATATACAGCCAAGAAACAGTACTGGTCGCCCGTCAACAAAAGCGGCCCGAGAAGATCGAATGTTGCTTCGAGTGGTAATGAACAGCTGACCAGGAATGATGACAGAAGCCGCATACCTATGAGAAGTCAGCATAGGGCGACCAGTGACTCGTAAAATGGTTAGAAAAAGATTGCATAAAATGGTCTTCAAATCTTACAAAAGCAAACGTAAGCCAATGTTAACTCCTGCTCAAAAAAAGAAATGTTTTCTGTGGGCTGTGGATCACTTAAAATGGACAGATCAGCAATGGCAAAGTGTTATATGGTCGGATGAATCCCTTTTTCCAGTTTTATATGGAAATATCGGTCGTCGGGTCGTACGGTAAGAAAATGAAGCTTTAAATACAAAATACGTCAAACAAGAATGCAAGTTTCCGTCATATGTTCAAATTTAGGGATGTTTTGGTTATTCTGATGTCGGCCAAATGATGCCATATGACGGGACTATCAATACACAATGTTATCGGACATTTTTCAGAATAATTTGTTGCCTTCAGTTCAACAACTTGGCCTTCAATCGGGCTATATTTTTCAACAAGACTTAGCCAAATCGCATTCAGCTAGGACAACAAAAGCCTGGCTTCAACAAAATGGTATTCCTGTGCTAGATTGGGTTCCGAATTCACCGGACATAAATCCTATCGAGGATTTGTGGCGGTACTTAAAGAAGGAAGTTCGAAAAAGAAAACCACGTGACAATCAGCAGTTGAAAAGAATTCTTCTTGAAGAATGACAAAAAATTCCAAAGTGCCAATTATTAGTTTCAACTATGCCAAGAAGAGTGAGAGATGTTTACGTTACCAAAGGAGGACCAACGAAGTGGTAAGACTTACGCATTTCGTCTCATTCGAACATGCGTAAAACATTAGGGACATAAAAAACTTGCAAGGAAATGGATTTCATTGGTCACAAAGTATGTGTTGTTTATTATTTGTTGTTCAATTTCACTATGTAATAGTAAATGTATCATTTTTCAATTAAAATAATTTACATAAAAATTTTTGAATTATTTTTAACTTTTACTGTCAAAAAAGCATCGTCAAACTAATGCGCAAAAAATTAGGGCCACCGGTAAGATATTATTTGGACTTTGAAAAATAACTTAAGTAACTTATATAATTATTTTAATAATATTTTTCTCTGGCAAAAAATGTAATGTTTTTCATGGAATGGCAGAAATATTAAACAACTGGATCGGCTATTAGACAGTGCAATAGCAGTTGTCCAAGTAAAACGATGCCAACAGACGGCTTTTTCTTAGTCGCAACAGCTTAAAGAAATTTCCATATAACTATCTCCATTAAAATCTTCAGAATATGATTAATAAAATTGTATTTAATTATTTATAGAAATTTTAGTGAGGAAAGGAAGAGGCGTATTTGATTTAGACCGAACCCAGATTCCCAAACTCTTTCACATCATTGCTATGTTTTTATACTCTTTTATTTAACTCCACTTGATTTTTCTATATAAAGACGGAATTATGTAATAAATTTTTAACTCACTTCATGATGTACTAGAATTATAAAAATTATGTACAAAGGTTTGTTTCTAATGATAATTTGTCTAATCAATGTCATGATATAAATTGAATCTATATTGAATCTATATTGAATCTATTAACTTCTAGTTAAAAAGTTGTATTATGCATGTTGTAAAAGTTGTTATAACGCATGAGGAAGTTTTTATGCACGTTTTCTTGTGTTTTCATTGATAGGAAATAGAATTTGTACACATCACGCAATACCAAAGTTGAAAACGCACTCATAGAAATACCGTAACCGAATTCTTTGCTGTGCCCCTGTAAATGAACAATAAATGCTAAGTACTCTATGTTGCACAATAAGAATCTTGCAATGCATCTCAGTAATGAATATAAATTTCATTATGTTTTAAATGGTCCAATTTCATCAAAATACGCTTCTAGTTTTAAAAGCTCTGTAAAAATATTTTGCTGCAATCTTTCGAAATTAATTAGTTGAAAACTTATCTTTTTATTTTAATTAAATTTTTATGAATAAAAGCAATAATTGACTCATTGAATGCAGGTATCCTAAAATTGACCTTTTTGGTTAATGCAAAATTTAAAACAAAAATGAAAAATCATGCGTCAAACATATATTATGAAACACTATCCAAAATTTTCAGAATACTCTGACAAAACTTCATCATTTAATAAAGTGGAAGATGTCTAAATAAACCATTTGGAAACCGCGTAAAACATTTGAAAACCAATTTCAGAAAGTATCAATAATCGGGAAAATATCCGAACTCATATGTGCAACCCTGTATATAATCTATAGATTTGTGTATACTATACTAAATAGTATGCTAAAATTTGAATCAGTTACGAAACGCATATCACAGTTGTAAATTAACCTTCACCAATTTCCGTCAGTAAACGAAAATGTACTCGAGATATTTGTGCTACCCTGTATATAATTCTTTGAATTTATACGTACCAAGTAATAGGCAAAATATTAGTTTAATCAGTACTGTAACCGAATTCTTTTGTGTTTCCCTGTGAATGAACGATGAAAGCTATGCGCATCATATTCTATCGTAAACTTTTTGGAGTGCATTTCAGTAATATATATTAATTTCCATATTTTTGAACTAGTGTAACATCATTAAAATACCCCTCAAACGATTTTCCCCATAGACCGTAATGTAACGGAATTGTTTTGAATATCTCGATAAACGAATTATAACTGCTACACACTGTATTTTCAATACCGAACATGCAACAATAAACCACGTTAACATAGATCGATTGCATCGCCAATCCGAATATTCTATAATAAACCACGTTAACATATATCAATTGCATCGCAATTCAAATATATTTACGTGAGTTAGAGCACGGACAGACAGACAAAAAAACCCATTTTTCAACTATGTTGGAAAGTGTTAAAAAGCTATGATTTAACGATTCATGTTTCAATTTGCCGACAGATGTACCATTGTACACAATAATAATTTTGGAACTATCTGTCTGGAAAATATGCTTTTACTGATCAACTAAATTACACTATAAATATATGGACTCTTCGTTAAAAATTTTAAACTAAATGCAAATTTATGTAATAAGAACAAAAATATATTCAATATAATTTTTATTTATAGGCATTCAACTTCATCAAAGTACGAAGAAAACAATTACAGTAAATCATTAATTACCATGGCATACGAAAATCTATGAACTTACAAAAACTCTATTATCTAATATAATTAAAGTCAAATAACCTTGAATGTAACTTTATGGTTATTTGTCTTAGAAGTTTTCTAAAGTTTAATTTGCGAATACGAAATCCGCACAGTAAGCATTTCAAGAATTAAATCCAACTAGCTGAAGGCTAGAAATTTCAAACCATTCTAAAAGACAAACGGGAAAAGATTACGAACCGACTGCCGACTTATCCCCCTAAGGAGTTAAGGCATTGCTGAGAGAAACAACGGAAATGCACAATAAGAGCTTACGCATTAGAGTGAGATTAACTTTTAATTAAATGTCACACGCAGTCACACTAATGGTGAGCCCCAGTTCACTTGCCAGGGAGAATATTCTGACGTGGCACTGCGGATCAGGTTCGCGGCAGGAGAGCTTAGGGTGTATTTCAGAGGTCACAGTTTAATTCATTCACAAAAATTGTGTAGACGGAAATCTTTTCAATTTTAATGAAATGGCGCAAACACTTAAGGTGAGTTAAGGAATCGGATGCTATGCAAATCAGGAGGATGATAATCAGCAGAATAACTTTGTTCAATGATTATGTATGAAATATTGTAAAGAGATGAAGGTGGGTTTAAAGATTAAAGGGCGACATTAGTATCGCTAAAGTGTATTAATGTAAAAGAAAAGAAAACCTTACATTAAATAATTAAGAAAAATTATCAATTGCATGTCCTGGAAATGCGCGTCTAACTAATTCTCAATTAAAAATTAAGATATATAAAAAAAATTGATGAGAAAACTTCTATAGGTCCATTGCACACTTATTTACTGTGTTGTTAATCATACTTCACACTATACAATACAGAATACACTACCCACTTTCGTATAATGTCTCAGTCAAAGATTAAAAGTTGGCACTTAAGAAAAACTCCTTATATTTAAATTTAGTCAAACCATAGGACTAATTCTTGTTTATGATAGACTTTAATAGATTGAATTTTAACCTCATTATTTCATTCTGCTTTTCTCTTATTGAATTTTAACACATTTGCCTTTCCCTCTTTTTATCAGTAAAAAGCAAACGTAACTCCCATATGTGAAGCCACAAATATTGAAAAGACGTGAATTCACATCAACGATGGCGAATGTATTAATAAATAGTTTTCTTAAATTTTAACTCGTTTTTTGTGAATAGTAGTAGTAGATTAATATACTAATTTCTAATTGAGCTAGCTGCTTGAGGTTGTAACTTAGACATAAGCTATGGGGGTTGGGTTTGACCTAAATCAACACTTAATTTAATAATTCATTATATTTGTCTAGTGTAATATGCTTATCTCACCCAGTCAGTATGTCATTCTAGGAATTGACAAAATAAAAACTCAGAGTTTGAGCGACCCCAGACTATCATTCTAGAATTGACAAAATAAAAACTCGTGGGGTTTGTGGTACAAATTTTGGGGTTATCATGTGCAATATGCTGCCATCTACCGTATATAACCGATCTAAAGTAATTTTTGTGAAAAAGAAATTCATTAATCTTCGACATCGAAAAAACAAACTTTACATTGTAAAATATTTTCTCCTCAGCATCGCTCCACAAATCGTCTAGTTCCGGCACTCTCGAAACGCTCGCGATACATTGAGATTAATGATATGTCGATGAACGTTAGTATGCATAATAGTCAGTTGTATCAGTATATTTCCTTCTATAGAAATTTCAGACACAAAATTTATGATAATCTCTTTCACTCGCACAATTATTTTTTTCTTATATCATAAATAAAGTTATCCTGTGTAATTTTGAAGATGACAAGTGTATCAGCTCCCCTCTTGAAAGCGGTTAGTACTCTCCATTGAATAAATTTAAGGCTTTCATTCAATTTCAGCATTAAATGAAATGCATTCCTTCATTACTTAAAACAGGGGCTGTTGACAGGAGAATGACATGCTTAATATGATATGCTCCGCAGGGAACGAAAGAGGTTGGTCTATATCCATTAAGAAAAATAAGTGGGGAATCCTTGATTGGCTTTAGCGTGAGTACTTTACCGTTCACTTAACTTGTCAAGATTCTGTCCACCGGAATGATACAGATACGAAAATAAAAATGCAAGTTTATTTCGATATTAAATTTACGAACTTTTATTGCTAATGTAAGGGTTGGTTTTCGTAGTGTTAAAATGTCATTTGAAATGTTTTTATGAAAAGTTTTGCATTAATTTCTTTGTTTTTATACAGTTTTCAGAATTTTAAAACTTATTTCTTCAGAATGGTAGTTTTTTTTTTCTTTGTGTGTGTGTGTGTCTGGAAAATAAATATAATAAAGATAATAATAAAGATATAAATTTTAACGAAATAAACTAAATGATCCGGGATGTATTTTTCTTTAAGTAAATTTTTAGTGAGTAGTGGACTAATTTACAAGTTTTATTTAAACAAGTAGATAATATTTATGTTATTATCGCTACCTCTATTTCTTCTCTTTAAAATTTGTTGTATCGGATGTTACAAAAAAGGAAAAAGATGAAGAAATTGAATGATAGTTATAACTTCAGTTCTAATCAGTTGCGGCCTTTGAGATATCCTGTTTCTTATTTTCTTTTTTCCTATTTGTTTAATGAGTATTTGCACCCAAATTTTAATAAATAATAATCTCAAAGCGATCGTCGCAATATTAATAATGAAAAGCGAATGTTTCTTTCAGAACCTATCTGACTGAGGAGATATCTGGAAGAGGGTCATTATTTGTAAATATTCATATTGTCATACCATAATCAAGAAGAGTTTATTAAATATTACAAAGTTTAAAATGACTCTTGATTCTCCTTCTCTTACCTACGACCATTCCCATGTATATTGATTTGATACGGATCAAAACGATCCCCTGTCACGGTTTTAGTGGTAATTAATTAATTTTGTTTCTAGTATGCTACGGTAGTAATGTGGGATTATGCAATTGGATCCTTTTTTATTTTTTTTACGGCGTTTTCTTTCTTTTTTTCTCCCCCCCTCCCCACCCCTAAGAAGTGTTATTTTTGTGGTCATTTTTAAATCTGATTATAATTGTTTAATTGGTATTTACTGAAAGTTTATTGTTTATAAATATTCATATTGTCATACCATAATCAAGAAGATTTTATTAAATATTACAAAGTTTAAAGGGATTCTTGTTTCCCCTTCACTTACCTACGGCCATTCCCATATAATATTGATTTGGTACGGATCAAAACTATCCCTTATCACGGTTTTAGTGATAACTAATTAATTTTATTTCCAGTATAATACGGTAGTAACATGGGATTATGCAATTGAATCACTTTTTATTTTTTCAAGGGGTTTTCTTTCTTTTTTTTTCTTTATCTTTTTTTTCTTTTTTTTTCGAAGAAGTGTTTCTTTTGTGTTTTTTATCTTGTCCATTTTGAGCATAACAAATAATGGTTACATTTGCTAATAAACTCAAAGGAAGGAGGGGAGAGAACTCCATTAATGCTTTTCTTATCATGGTTTGACTTTAACCCCTTGGAACGAGCGACCCATATACGTGCCGCATGACGCGCTCAGAATCCTTGTTTTTCCTCACCAGTAAAATTTACTGTAAAATTTGCCTTATTTAATCAGCGAATTTTCTGGATTCAAGAAGACACAAATTTCTGTTTTTAAAAAACGGTGACAAAAGATTAATAAAGTTTGTAAAAGGCTCCCGTCGCGAAGGGGTTAAGGGTGTTCTCAAATCCAGAAGGGTAACTTTCTGACATAAGTTTTAATTTATTTTTGTTCGGAAATGCATGAAACTAGCAGGTGTTGTTGTTCAGAAACTATGTAATTGAGCTGTTTTTTCCATTTTTTTGCAAACGCAATGGATCTTTCAGAAAATAGTGTCAAAGTGGGCGTTTTGAACAGAATTTCCGTGCGAAGGAAGAAAGAGCACTCAAGAGCAGGCGAAAAACGTGTTTGTCACGTGATCAAAATGGCTTTTAATTCAATAGGTAATTGATTGATCAAAAAATGGAGAAAACAGTTCAATTCCAAATCACTCCCATGGCCAGGCTTTCCAATTTTATACCTTTTCGTTAAAAAATGAATTTGTAAATGTGTCAAAACGTTTAGCGCTTGTTGATCAGAGAAGTTAAGAACAGCCTTAAACGAGTCACATGAAACTCAGGAAATTAAGAAAAATCCTCAAATTTGCCATTCCTAATAGTCTTTTGGTTATTAACATGTTGTCAAAAAGACCTTGAAACGACAAGCATGGTAATGGCATTTTTAATTTTATTTTAGACTTAATTAAAGCGATTGAAAGTTTATAGTATATTTACTTAGAAAATAGCCCCAGGGCTCTGTATAATTTAATCATAAAATTATTAATATCTATAGTTATATTTCAGTGGTATAAAACATGGTGATGACACATAAACACAAATTGTTTTCAACTTTTTAATAAAAGTATCAAAATGAAACAGTGCTACTTATTTCACCAAACAAAAAGCACTTATCGCTTGTAAGGACATGTGTTACCCTACAAAGTAGCAACATAATGGGTATTTTAGAATGATCTAGTGATGAGCTAAGAAAGCAAACACTTTGCATCATGGTAACGACAATTAACTCCAGGGATAAAATTTCAATTAAAATAATTAAAATATTTGTTTGCACTGAAGTTAAAATGCTAATTATATTATAAGCAGAGAGATGAAACTTTATTATATTGGTTTTGCCCTTGCTCTAAGGCTTTCCAACACTCAAAATTATAATTTTGAACTATTAAATTTGAAGTTAGACATGCTATGGTGATAACATTTGCCACTTTTTAATTTTTTTTAAATACTCAAATTGTTATTTTTTCCATGTTCATACAATTGCACAATACTGTTCATAACGGTACTTCTTAAAATAAAAATAAAATATCAATGTTAGACTCGTTATTTTTATTTATTTATTTATTTATTTTTTCAACATAAAATTTCCCTCTTTTTTTCCTTTTTTTTAGAATGACTCTAGTGTCCGAACTGCTCTAAAAATCCCTTCTTGTCCTACTCTAAACGAGATTTCTGGAATTTTCAGGGCATGGATTTAGAGGCAAATTTGGTTGCACGGTCGATGCCCATGACGATACTCATAGGTTGTCTCTGCCCATAAATCCACGTTCGACATAATATTATTAATATGGAAAAATGGTTTATAAAATATCAACAAGTGTATAAAAATTTCTTAAATAACTGCTAGGTTTTTCATTAAACATAATTTTATGATTAATGAAGCAGACAAATTTGATTACAAGAATAAAATAAGATGAACATATATCATTTCTATAAACTACAGAATGATTAAAAAGTCACGCAATCTCTGAAAAAATGTTTTATTTTAAAAATACATACGTGATTAGAACTGAAAACGGCAACTAAGCTGAAAGAGCATTTATTCTTAGAGACAAAAAAGGAAAGAAAAGTTAACATTGCGACAGGGCATGATCAGAATGTTACCCATTTCTTCGGATGCATGCACGAATAAGTTTTAGTACATTTGAGGCTACACTTCTCAAGGTTTGAACGATTATTTGTTGCATTTCACCTTCAATGGAGGATTGATTACCCAAAAGGCACGTGAAACACGAGCTTCCACTCTAAAATTTAATAGGGCCCCCAAAATGACTACAAGATAGCACGTCTAATCCCCTTTTAAACACTTTCCAACGTAGTTGAAAAGTGTTTATGAATTCTGTTTGTCTGTCCGTCCGTCTGTCTGTCCATCTGTACTCTAACTCGCGTAAATGTAATCCGATTGTTATAAAATTGATATACGTTATTGGGGTTTACTATGGCATGTTCTGTATTAGAAAATGGATCATGTAGTATTTACGGTTCATTTGGAGTCACTCAAAAGAATTCGTTACGTTACAGTTTGTGAAGAAAAATCGTTTGAGGTGTATTTTAATGATATTACGCTATTTAAGCATATTAAACTTCATATGTATCTCTGAGGTGTACTACAAGGTTCTTACTACATATGGTGTGTGTTTTAAAAACCGAAGGGAGTTTATCGTGAGTTTTGTGGCTTACGCCAAATGCCCACTAGCTTTAGATGCACAGTGATTAAATTATCAAAAACAATAGAGTATCAAAATTTTCTTTTACCTTTTGCTGGTAAGTAGACGAAGAGCTTTCTTTCTTCTTTCATCAGCGTTGAAATAGCTGAAAGGTTTAAAATAATTTTGTTTACTGATCAATCTGTGTGATGATTCATTATTTGTATGAGAGGGAAATTTCTTCATAAATGACACTATCTTTTAAGAAATCTTCCTTTAATTTAATAAACACACACTTGGATAATGATGAACACTGCAAAACACAAAAAAACAAGTTAGATTACAAAGATATTAAACATCATATACTGGCAGGAGAGGGGAGTTTATGTCAGTCGTTTAAACAATAGATTCGTGCGTACTTGCTTGGCCGAAACCAGCATTCGAACTGAGACTATGGGGCTCTCCAAAGTTCCAGAAAAGTTAACTTACAAAGAAAACTGCAGAATTTGCATAATTGCTTTGTCGTTTCGTGCATACACGAGCTTGCCTGTTGAAGCAGAATAGAGCAGCACATTTCCGTTGTTCTGCCATCTGTTGACACTTTGGATTAACATCATGGTCCCTACGTAGTGTCTCCATCTCTTGGGTTTCTGCAGAAATACTGAAGTAAGTCCTTGACTATTATGAATTGGAATGTTAAATATGGTTCGTATGAAGCACGGATAACATATTTCACAAACGAGTAATTATGTACAGCATATCTCACAAGAAAAATGTTGTTTTAAGCGCGGAGGGTTTTTGTCACAAAACACGCATATCACGAGAAGAATTCCATCAGTGTGCATAAAATTTATTGCTCATTTACAAGGACACGCAAAAGAATCTGACTAGAGAAGAAAATGAACAATAATTGAACTATTGAAGCCTACGAACAATAATTGCTGGAAGTACGTTATCAGTTGTGGTATGTGTTTTTAAATTTAAATATTTTTTAAATATTACTTGGTGTGTATAAATTTTATAGATCATATACAGGGCGCACAAAAGTTCTCAACAACATCCGTTTACTGTTGAAAATTGCTGAATGGAAATTTTCAATTTTGCTATGTGTTTAACTGAACAAACTTTTATCATACTATGTCATATACATACATATCGATAGATCATATACGTGGCTGCAGAAAAAAACGTATATTTTCCCGACAATTCGTGGTAAAAAAAAATTTGAGTTTTCAAATGCGTTATGCGTTTTACGAATTGTCCATTTAGACATAATCTTTCATCTTAATAGACTTTCAAGTTCGTTATAGTAGTTTGAATGTGTTGGAAATTGTTTCATAATCTATGTTCTACGCATGATTTTTCATTCCTGTTATATTTTTGCACTGCGTTTTAAATTTTCTTGGAGGAGAAAATTTGCTTAATGCAAGAGAAAATCCACACTACTTATCTGACCTGCTAATTTTGATGATCGACAATATGTTAACCAACCATATGACATCCAGATGTGTTGCTTAAAAATCATCTGAATAATAAAATATATAACAACTATATATAAAATAAATATACCATATTTACATTGTATATGGCGAACAGAAAAAATTCTGTTTGGTGAAATATGTTAACTCAGTTAAGTCCCTTCCAGGAATAATATTTGTATGTTTCATTGATGAGTTTCCATAGATGTAGAAGTTCGAAAACTTTTCCCGGTGAAAGATGCCCCTAAAAACGATTCTGAACAGTGCTTCCGCTAGATTCAAAGGTTAATCGGGCCCTGGCTCAATGTTTCCTTTTAGTTCATCGATAGCATGAATTATCCCTGTAATCACCTGCTTTTAAGTAGCCCCCAAAAGAAATCGGGTCATGGCAAGTCAAAGGGCCGTAGAAACCAGACCTTTGAAAGTGAAGCGTTCATAAAAAAAAAAAAAAAAAAAAAAAAAAAATCTCCGTGAAATAACATCGTTGCGTTAAAACAGTGGTCGGAAATAAGTGGTGAAACTGCAATAGTAGGTACTTTCCGGTAGTTTTTAGTGCAAGAAGACCGCTCATTTTGAAAAATATAATGTGGCGAGTAGCGCAAGACAATAGTTTGTAGCGATTACTAGCTCTACTTTTAACAATACTTCAAGAAGGAACAGGGGGGGGGGGATGAATGTTCTATTTTTCTAGTCATGTATTGAGTCTTCTCAACAACTTGCGAATGTCAGCAACTCAGCTACAGCGTTTAACAATGCATTGGATGACGTCACGGATTTTTCCATTGACACCTGCTGGTAGATCCAAGTATCAAAATCCAAATCGAAGAAGAAATTATTATTATTATTGCTGGAAATATTTGTCTACTTATTCACTATTATATATCTTCATATTTTATAATACCGCGTTTCTTTCTTTCTTTATTCTTTAATTGCGTTATTTACGAATTTATTATTCTTTTATATTATTTTGATTACAGATTTATTATTTTTCGTACTGTCGGCTTTGTAAAACAAGTAGTTGTGATTGTAATTCTTTACAAAAAAAGAGTATTTTTCCCGACCACTGCATTGGAGGTATGTCTCTTTGAATGCTTCAGTAACTTTAAACAACGATATTGTTACGAAATAATGCTGCTCAATCATAAAATTTCATTTTGCTGAGAAAATGTCCTCTTGCACCAAACAAACACTTCTTACATGTAACAGCAAAAACTAAAACTGAAGGTTCTGCTGCTACGACTTTCAACAGTAATTTGCAACAGTCATTTAATGAAAAATAATCTCATTAATATAAATTTTTAATTTTGTACCATTTTTTTAAAATTTGGTTGCTCTACTTTTCGATCACACTTTACCATGACAAATATTAATCTTCAAAGGCCATGACATTGATGAATATCATCATTTTAGAATAAAAATCTATCAGTACTATAAATAAAAAGAGGGGGGGGGGGAGAAAGAAAAAATTTCCCATTATTATACATTTTGAATTTTTTACAATTTTTTCAAGTTTGGGTTGCTCTACTTTTCGATTACCTTTTACCATGACAAGCATTAATCTTCAAAAACCATGACATTGATGAATATCATCATTTTAGAATAAAAATATTTCACTGCTAGAAAAAAAAGAAGAAGAATCCCATTATTATATATTTTGAATTTTGTACAATTTTTTAAAGTTTGGGTTACTCTACTTTTCGACCACCCTTTACCATGACAAACATTAATCTTCAAAAGCCATGACATTGATGAATATCATCATTTTAGAATAAAAATCTTTCACTACTAGAAAATAAAAAAAGAAAATAAAATAATTCCATTATTATACATTTTGAATTTTGTACGATTTTTTTAAGTTTGGGTTGCTCTACTTTTCGACCACCCTTTACCATGACAAACATTAATCTTCAAAAGCCATGATATTGATGAATATCATAATTTTAGAATAAAAATCTTTCACTACTAGAAAATAAAAAGAGAAAAAAAAAAGAAAAATAATCCCATTATTATACATTTTGAATTTTGCACGATTTTTTCTTAAGTTTGGGTTGCTCTACTTTTCAACCACCGTTTACCATGACAAACATTAATCTTCTAAAACCATGACATTGATGAATATCATCATTTTAGAATAAAAAATCTTTCACTACTAGAAAAGAAAAAAAGAAAATAATAATAATCCCACTTTTATACATTTTGAATTTTGTAGATTTTTTTAAAGTTTGGGTAACTCTACTTTTCGTTTACCTTTTACCATAACAAACATTAATCTTCAAAATCCATGACATTGATGAATATCATCATTTTAAATAAAAATCTTTCATTACCAGAAAAAAAAATAATCCCATTATTACACATTTTAATTTTGTACAATTTTTTAAAATTTGGTTGCTCTACTTTTCGATCACACTTTACCATAACAAACATTAATCTTCAAAAGCCATGACATTGATGACTATCATCATTTTAGAATAGAAATCTTTCACTGATAGAAAATAAAAAGAGGGGAAAAAAAGAAAAATTTTCCCATTATTATACATTTTGAATTTTGTACAATTTTTTAAAGTTTGTGTTGCTCTACTTTTCGATTACATTTTACCATGACAAACATTATTCTTCAAAAGCCATGACATTGATTAATATGATCATTTTAGAATAAAAATCTTTCACTAATAGAAAAAAAGAGAAACAAAAAAAGAAAAATAATCCCATTATTATACATTTTTAATTTTGTACATTTTTTTAAAGTTTGGGTTAGTCTACTTTTCGACCACCCTTTATCATGACAAACATTAATCTTCAAAAGCCATGATATTGATGAATATCATCATTTTAGAATAAAAAGTCTTTCACTGCTAGAAAATAAAAAGAAAAAAAGAGAAAAGAAAAATAATCCCATTATTATACATTTTGAATTTTGTACATTTTTTAAAAATTTGGTTGCTTTAGTTTTCGATCCCACTTCACCATGAAAACATTAATATTTAAAAGCCCTGACACTGACGAATATCATCATTTTCGAATAAAAATCTTTCACTGCTAGAAAATAAAAAGAGAAGAAAAAAGAATCCAATTATTATACATTTTGAATTTTGTACACTTTTTTAAAGTTTGGGTTGCTCTACTTTTCGATTAACTTTTACCATGGCAAACATTAATCTTCAAAAGCCGTGGCATTGATGAATATCATCTTTTTTAAATAAAAGTCTTTCGGTACTAGAAAATAAAAAGAGAAAAAAAAAGAAAAATAGTCCTATTATTATACATTTTGAATTTTGTACAATTTTTTAAAGTTTGGGTTGCTCTGCTTTTCAATTACCTTTTACTATGAGAAGCATTAATCTTCAAAAGCCATGACATTGATGAATATCATCATTTTAGAATAAAAAATATTTCACTGCTAAAAAATAAAAAGAGAAAAAAAAAGTAAAATACAATAATAATCCCATTGTTATACATTTTTAATTTTGTACAATTTTTTTAAGTTTGGTTGGTCTACTTTTCGACCACCCTTTACCATGGCAAACATTAATCATCTTCAAAATCCATGGCATTGATGATTATCATCCTTTTAGAATTAAAATCTTTCACTACTGGAAAATAAAAAGACAAAGAAAAATAATAGTTTCTATTTCTTGTTCTGTTTCAAGGCAAGAAATCAAGACTGAACTTTAAAAAAAAATCCCTAAAGAATAAGTTCCTTTTATGCTTCTTTTTATTCTAGTTTTGTAATGCAAATTACAATGACACGCGAAAAAAAGAAATCACTCCAATTTTACTTTAGTCTAATTATTTCGAACCAACTTTCAAAATAGCCTTTCGTCCCCACCATTCATATATATGGGAGTAAAAACTAAAATCCAAATGTATCGAATGGGGAAAAAAATCCTTTTTAAATCGTTATTCTATTAACAACCTTCAAAAGATCTTAATTAAAATGCTTCGTTTCTAGCTTACAAAGACCTTAAAACCTAGTTTTTTTTAATCAGAGACTCTGTCATGTATTTATACAATATCCTTTTTAGAACTAATGGAAATCGATAGATGGTTAGAGGGTTGAAGCGAAATAAATTTTCTGACAGTTTTTTTTTTCTTTTTTTTTCCTCGCTCTCTTTTCCATTCTCGTTTTCTACTTGAATTACTTTTTAAAATTACTTTGCTTCATTTGAATATTTTTAATTAAAATCAGACTGATTTCTGTTTAATTTTACACCTATTTCAAATCCGTTGCATTATGCAAAATATTTGAATGTGTCTTTTTTTTTTTTTTTTTTTTTTTTAAGCATTTGCTAAAATGTTTCTTAATATTTTATACAGTTTTTTTTTTAATCAGGTGAATGGAAATATTGGAAGCAACAATTTATACATATTAAAGAAAAGTCTTTTCCCCTTAGAATTATTTAACTAAGTCTTTTTTTTTTTTTTTTAAGGATACATTTCCTCCTCCCCCAATTCATTTCCTTTACAATAAAACATTAATAACAATCGTTTATAAGCTCATTTGGGTCGAAATTGTATTATTAAAGAATCGATTCAAGAATATATTACTACAAAATTTAAGAATGAAAGAATTTTTAAGCAGGAAAATGCACAAGATAATTGCACGTATGATCTGTAAATATTTATTTTTAACCCTCCGCCTTCGAGACGGGTTCAATGGATCTGACAATTACATTCAAAATGGTTTTTCTCATTAAAAAAAAGACTGAAAATTCTGTAAATATGTGACTTTTTCAAGAGTCGAATATTCCAGAAAAAGCCACATATTTACAGAATTTTTAGTCTTTTTTTTTCTTTTTCTTTTTCAATGAGAAAAATCCTTTTGAATATACCTGTCGTGTCCATTAAACCCGCCTGGTAGGCGGAAGTTTTAAAAAATCGTGTCATTTATTATATGTTTATGATGGTAGAATTAGATTATCAGCTCACTGACTAACAAGGCGACCACCAAACAAGATGAACAACGATTTTGACAATTTTGAAATATGTTGTACGGTAACAACTAATAACGTTTTTTTTTTGTTGTTGTTTGGTTGCTTGTTTGTTTGTTTGTTTGAATGCTGAAGGATTTTCTTCAAAATAGACCGTAGCTTTTCAGATATTGGATGTTAAGTTCATTATATGTTTTAAATCCCTAACCGTTTGCGCTCGTCCGGTAACGTGTTCGCTTGGTGATTTAGAGGACGAGGGTTTTATACTATCTAGTGTCCTTTTATTCTTTTTTAATTTATTTTATATTTTTAGCACATTACAGGTGTTAAGCATAGTTATGAAATTCTGAAATTTTGAACTTTTTGATATGTTCCTAAAGTATATATTTGCTTTCGGAGTTATTGATAAAAACTCACATTTTTGTGTAATTTTTAAACTAATATTTTTATGCATCGTAAGTTCTAAATCGCATTTGCAGACGATTTTTGAATTTCCAGTTGTCTAAATTTTTAATTATGTATATTTAGTAAACACGTATAATTAATTAATAGTTATGTATATTTTTGAATGTGTCAATAACTTAAAAAAATTTTTGAACATTTTCATTTTCACTTCCGTTTCTGGCCGAAAATAGGAAGATTATTCGGTTTCGGTTTCGGTCGATCTTTAATATAGATTACCTTTTCCTTAAATTTTAACGAAATTATATGTTTGCCGTGAAATCATTTAATATGATTTTATTTCTGTAAAATAAGAGATGTATAAATGCTTCTGAGCAATCTAAAAATGATATATCGGATCAAAAGTATTTTATTATTTTATCATTAATTATATTCTTATATTTTTCGGGTATGCATGGAAAATATATGGTAATATTCTGGTCTCAGAAATTTGAAACACACTAGAATTAAGGTAACCATTAACGTAGATAATTCGAATTTTCCAAGAGACTTCCTCCTATTTACAAATTATTCCTTTTAATTAAATTGGACACTTGGACTAATTGCATCATTTGCAATTACATGAAGATGCTTTTCTGCGTACTAATAATCCAAAAGGTAATGCATTTGAATATTAAATCTAATTTATTACTCACAGTTTTGTTTACTTACATATAATTACTCTTGAAATATTATGAAACGTTAAAAGGCTTTGTTTAGAAAAATGCACTTATCTTTAACAAAAAAAAAATCAAATAGATTTTCTAAAAAAAATTTTTTTATTATTATTAGAGTTGATTGTTTAGTAAAATTCTGAATGTGAGTGATTGTGTTTATTATTATTTTTATTATTTGATTTGGATTTTACAATATGCCATATCTGTGTGTCTATATTCTTAATTTGTCTCGCAACTTGCGCTTTAATTTCTTTTAAGGGGGTAAGATACCTTTGAACACGTCGAAAAAGCAAAAAATATCATAACGTTCCAAGTTTCAAAACTTGTGTAATAAGTCAAAAATAAAAACCAAACTTCGTTTAAATATAAAGCTCATATTTAAATTTATAATTCAAAATATATATCTACTTGTAAATTCATAAATAAATATTGAATTGATAAGTTTAAAAATATATATGATAATAAAATTTAAAAAAAAACATAACACCTCTTATGCGCGCATGATAAAATCTGAAAATATGCATATAAAGTGGAATTTTTTGTAAAATTAAATACATAACAGCGTTACCTTTATACTAAAACCAGAATATTTTGTGAAAAAATATTGACAAAATTAAAAAATTAACTTAATAATTTAAAAAATTAAAAATTTTCAATTTTTTAAAAATATTTTCAAAGTACCAAAAGAAAAACCTTACCTTTTTCTGTTTTACGTTGTAGATAATACAGAAATGAATATGTGGTGAACATTTCTTTTGATTGCCATGCATAGATTTTTTAGTAACACTGCGCGCAGTATCAAAATTCATCGTTTTGAATAAATGCGACGCAAAGTTTAATTATCCTATGTAGTATTAATATGTAATCTTAATAAAACTGACATAATTAGTAAACTAATGGGAATTTTCTAAGGCGGTTTTTTGCATATTGTTCAGAAATGATTAAGAAATCAAAATTTGTATAAAATATTCGAAAATTTTGAAGGTTTAAAAAAGGTATCCTACCCCCTTAATCAGAAGCCACTGCGTATATTAGAGGAAGGACCAGTGTAAAGTGACCAGTAAAGTGACCAGTGAGGGCACAACGGCCATTTAAGTTTTTTCCAGTGTATAAAGCTCCCACCACGCAGGAACTAGGTGAAACAGTCACAATAGATACTTGTAGTATTTTCTGCGATGATGAAGCTGACATTTTTTTAGTTCTGAACTCATTTTATTGCGTTTTTTTTCGCACTTTTTAGGCAAATGGTACATATTCATGATTATAGCTAAATAACAGGTAGTATTATAAATATTTGCTCTTATGCTGTTTGATCAGTGTGAGTGTGTGTGTTATCTATGGCGGCCGATTATCTACACGAGGGATATAGACCCGAGGGGAAATGCCCTCCGTGGGGGTCTTTCTAAGGGAACCTAACCCATATTTACTTATCAGTGTGAAATAACCTTTTAAATGATGTGTTTTCGTAAACGCTAAGTCATGTAGATTAGATGCTAGGCCGAATTTTTTGTAATGATGTCAATCCGGGCAAAGTGGTCACAAAATGATTGGCCAAAATAGCCAGATGGCTACTTTGCCGGAAACTATTTTTTATTCATTGTTCATAGCAAAATACTACTCAAAAGTACTTTCTTTGAAAGAAAAAAGAGAGGCCGGGGCAATAATTTCTGAAGAGAAAGGCTTACTCTCGACATCTGCATTTTGCATGTCTTCTGGGAGTACTTCTTTTCCTCCATGCGTCATATTGATGCTCATTACTGTTTACTTTATCTTGTAACGATTCAATACTTAAAATATTACAAAACATAATACTTAATCTGTGTTGCTTTAGTTTATGTTGATTAAATATATATCCTAAAATCGATGTGATTTGTTCACTAGATTAATTTTAACACAATTATTCTAATTGGTAAATAAATCATATTAGATGTAAATATACAACTGGGCAAAAAATGTCCGGACCAGCCTGGTCAGGACATTTTTCTCCCAGTTGTATATTTACATCTAATATGATTTATTTACCAATTAGAATAATTGTGTTCAAATTAATCTAGTGTAATTACGCATCCAGCGATTTCTGTTGTTCCATTACCTGCGATTTATTCTGTTAATCTGAACCAGATTTCAGACCAGATGCTATAATCAATAAGGTTAGCTAAGTGAAAAAGTTTCACCAGATTCTTCCGGGATATCTCAGATGGTAGAGCATTGGCGGCTTCAGCCAAAGAGATCCCTGGTTCGAATCCTGGTCCGGACATTTTTCGCCCAGTTGGTAATTTACATCTAATGTGATTTGTTCATTTACCTATGCTGGCCACTTTACCAAACCTAGGCGGGCAAAGTGGCCTATTCTTAATGTGTGTTACTTTAGCTTTCTTTAATTAAATATACATTCCAAAATCTATGTGGTTTGTTCATTTACCTATGCTGACCACTTTGCCCAGCCTAGGCAGGAAAAGTGGCGCTTTTGTAATTTTTCTTTTAAAGTAATGTGTACATTTCAAAATGAATTTTTAAAAAAATGCAAAATATTTAATGAAACTGGAGTTATTACAGTTACTATTGGTATTTGTTTCTACCACTGTACTGATTAAAAAGGTATCATAAAATTTCATCAAACCTTAGAGTAGCCACTTCATCCTTCCTTCTCCAATTTATTCTATTTAATCAAATAAAAACATAAAGATCTCGGTCCGTGATATCCGTTTTTTTTTTTTTAGGAAAATACTGGATTATATCAAAAATATCATTGATCTTAAAAATTATGTAAATTTATGTGCCGTTATAGTTTCGTAATCGATATAAAAAGTATTAGATGGTTGTGTGAATAGAAAGTCCGTGCAAGATGATGTACTAACTTTTACTTTTGTATTTAAATATACATTGAAACTGATAGCACAATGGTAGTTAAGGTGCTATAAACAATTATTTATTTCGCTGTAAAAATGAATAGAGCAAAATGCTTTTTTTGTAGTTTTAACGATTTGTATTCAAGCTAGTGGGGTGAGCTTCATTTTACTGAAATCTTCTGTATAAAATTTCTTACAGACATCTATGAGCAGTAAGACTTTTCAAACAGATCAAATTTGTCTATAAGCTCACTCCAGTGATAGAAAATACGCATGTATCGGGTGGTGTTTTTTCCGTTTTCAGTGCTAGAAAAACACCAGAAATTAATAAAATTCATAGTATTATAATTAGGTTTGTTTTAATCGCACAAAAATGATTTTTTCCTGTTCTACTTGTTAAAGCATAGACCATGTTTTCGTATATATAACTTATAGGACCTACAGACCGTATAAACTTTTTAAAAAATAATTGTTTTGACATGAAGGGATTTTCGCTTGATGAAGAATAACATTTTTTTCAGTTTTTTTTTTTTTTTTTTTTTTTTTTTTTTAGAACGATAAGGAATGACACACTATATAATAATTACAGAATTTTTCATTCAAATAAGTAACAAATTATATAATAATTAGACAATTTTTCATTCAAATAAGTAACAAATAATAATAATATTAGAAATTTTCAAAATTTTGAAGTTTTCTTTTACTATATCCGTGCATCAGTGAGCAACATAGTTTATTTTAGGATTTAACTGTAGACTTCTGAAATATTATAATTCAAATTGCTGACAAGTCGTTTTACTTAAATTTCTATGCGAATAACTGTGAAATATTTTCCCCTGAATGGCTAGTAGAAATTAGGGATGAGATGGGGTCAGCCTGAGCTCGGTTCCAACGTGGCGATTTTTAAACCAGTCTTCGGACTCCGGAGGGTTCGTTTTCAAAGTGAAAATTTGATTTATTCACAAATTGTAAAATGTGAAATAACATTTTCTGGTTGAGAAACAGGAATTTAATCCAAATTTCTTAAAGTTTTTTACAGCCCTCTGATAATCATTTTTGAAAAAAAAATTGAACTGTTGCTGGTGGGAAATGAGGGGAAATACTCAATCTGGTTCTGAAGCTTTTACACGGCCAATGTAACACAAAGAAACCGTTTTTTCTATCTTTCTTTCGGTTTGAAGTCCTTCCTGAAAAACAGAATTCGTCTGTTTTTGCCATAGTTGCACAGTGATATTTAAAGTTTATTAAGAATTGTTGTTTTTGCCGATTTCTGCCACTAAATGACAAATTTACTATTTTAAACAGATTTTCAGGGACATGAAGATCTTGAAACTTTCTCACGAGAGAGTATTTAGGATTAATACTTATTTCTAATATGTAAGAAAGGATTTTTAAGTGAGTAAAAGTAATTTTAAAACAATTTTTAAATGCTATTAACAGTTTCTACTGCGTACTTTCGGTACCGAGCTCTAACTCTGACGCACCTATAGTAGTAGAAATTACTGATAACTTTGCAACCGATCATGTAGAAAATATTTCGGTACAAGGAATAATCACTGGTGTTCAACAAAATATAATTATATTAAACTAATAAAATGGAAAAAAACATAACTTTAATTCTTAATAAGCTATCGGAGCGCAGTACAACACTGCAAAAAAAAAGTCGAAGTTTTACTTACCTTAGAAAGATAACATACGTAATTTTAACTTACATTTCTCATTGAAATAACATTACAGTGGGTGGAAAGCTTTGTAGAGCTAAACTTTTATAAATTATTTTGGAATAAAACAAAAGATAAATTTAGAATCCAATTTATAAAATTAGTTTAAGCAACAACATAAAAGCAAAGCAGAAAAAAAGTTCTAAATTGCACGTCAAACGTGGCAAATGAGGTGCATTCGTACTATATCTAGTTTTATAAATATTTTTTGCCCTTATATTGTACTGAATGTATATTTTAGTGCACTTCAATAAGTGCATATCAGTGTCATTCTGTACGAAAGGCTGTGACATCATTAAAATGCTCTTGAAATAATTTTTTCCCATTGGCCGTAATGTAACGGAAAACTTTTGACTGTCTCTGTAATTAAACTATTCATCCGATTGTCATAAAATTTGAAATGACTCGACAAAATATTGCAACAATTATATATTTAAAATTTCAGACCATTCGGTTTGGTAGTTTTTGCTCTGTTATATGCGGATGGACAGACGGACAGACGGACGGACTGAACTACGACTATAGGTGCTACGTATTTATATAATTACGAACGCACCTAAAAAAGAGCATCCTGCGATAGTTAACAGGCCAAGAAAATTCGCTACTGAAAAAACAATTCCAGTGAGCTTCAAATTTAAGTAGCCAAATCTGACAAACTTATTCCCAGTAATGATTATTAGATCTGCAAAAATATAGTTACCAATAAATGGCATTAGTTTTCATAATTTTATAAGAAAATGCTTATTTAAGTTGGATTTATGCTGAAGTGTCAGTTACTGGTTAGGTGTCAATAACTGGGGAGTTTAACCCTATTTCGAACTACACTGAAATAATCTAAATCGAAAAGGCTGCTGTAATTAATGAAATCTTTGGCAATTTCATCGTATATTAACCCTTAGCAAGAGACAGAAATGAAGAAACGGAAGTATGGTTTTTAATAAATTTCGAAACTTTATTTGATCAACTGGTATTTTACAAATAAAAATGCTTTTTGGTGTTGTTAGTGGCCAGCTAAAAATATATATATAATGTAAAAAATCAATTAGATTTTTCACCAAAAAATGCTATTTGCCTCTCATCACCGTACAATACTTTCTGTAACCAGAAAAGCTCGAGTTGGATCCTCTAATATATTTAATTTTCATGGAAGAGATTGAAAGATGTATTATGAAAAGCTGACGTATAAATACCGGGTGAGACAAAAGTTCGTTACAACTTTAAAAACTCATAAAAAAGGAATAAATTATGATAAAAGAATGCGGTTTGCAAGAAAGAGCGCATAAGGTAGTCGGATTTTTTTTTAGTAGCAAAAAAAATTACTTAAAAAATCACATGTAGATGGCGCTGACGACCCGAAACACAATGAATAGGACAACAATACGCTCCATTCATTTGTTCTTCCAATAAAAAATTTTCAATATGACCTCCAGAACATTTTACGACACAACTGTAGTCCTGTTCATTGTGTTTTGGATCGTCAGCGTCCTCTACTTGTGATTTGTTAACTAAATTTTTTTGCTGCTAAAAAACATCCGACTGCCTTGTGAGCCCTTTCTTGTTAACCGCACTCCTTTATCATAATTTCTTCCTTTTTATGAGTTTTTAAAGTTTCAACGAAGTTTTGGCTCACCCGGTAAATAAGTATAGGACATAAAAACTCATTAAAATAATTAATATAAACAACTATATTAACAAATAACAGATGAGCACAGTCTTTTAAAGCATAGTGTGTTTATTCATTTTGAATATTAAAAATAATTCTATGACATGGAATTATGATGAGGTGAGATGATCAGCAGAAGAGAAGCAATGGGATGCAACCAGGCATTCAAATCAGGCTGGAGCAATGACGGCAGATTGCAGAGAAGACGCAGTGAAAAACAGCAGCAAGCAGAGAAGAGTAGCAATGACAGAGCTAAAAGCAGAGATGACGCAATGGAAGCTCAAAGAGAAGACAAGTGCAGCGATAACAGGATTGCTGGCAAAGACGCAAGTGATTGTGGAGCACAAACAACAAGAGAATAAGCAATGATGATAAAGTATACATTCAAAACGTTTACATCAAAATACATTTTAAATGGAAAAAATCAATTAACATAGAAATTCATCCGACATATTTTGCAGACATTTCGGGTGTCAAATCGAGGTTTATATGTGATCTACAAATATTAATCACTTTCATCAGTAAGCCATTCATAATTATTCTTGTTCTTTTTAAAAGCTGTGTGCTATTTCTTTACAAACCAGCGCTTTATTTTTCCTCCAAATTTCTTTTTTTCTTTCGGAAGCTGATTGTACACACATGCGTCAATAGCACGTGTATCAATAGCTCTTAAGACAGTTTTCACTCTTTCGATTCGCCAACGAGATTTTGTTACATTTATTCTTCATTTGCTTTTTCTTAAAGTGCTGATGACTATAACTATTCAAAATGTCATTTTCTTCATAATTTTCTTTTTCATCTTCTTGATCCAGAGTATTTTCAATTTTAACTTCGGTACCCACCCATCCTTGCAAAAAAGGATTTGTTACAATATTTGGGAAATTACATTTAGCAACAATTTCAGCATTCTCCAAACGTTCAAGGATTTTTTTTCAACGGGCCCTTTTGTTCGTGATTTTTTGTTTCGTAATACTAAACCTGTGTATTTTTACAAACGTTTTCGGTATCGATCCACCCTTCCAGAAATGGATTCGTCACGTCAATTTTCATTTCTTTGAACTTAGGCTTTTCTTCAATCAAAACACATTGATTTTCTGAGCTTGATGAGAGGAAAGGATGACACTCGATTTCCTGAACAGATGGTTCTTACTCACTGCATCAAAAAACAATAACATCATGTGCTGACGTGATATCTTTGTCAGAAATGGCAGCAGATGGAAAAGACGCCTTCATAATCTTGCCGAAAGTACTTTTGGAACAGATGTTATATATTCCCGCGACCGACATCTTGGATTTTTTTTTCTTGTCATGAAAACCCCTTTTCCGCCAAGTAAATGTCGCCAAGCATATTTATGCGCATGTTAGGCCTAACGGGATTGCCAGAACACGTCACTCGTCGGGGTTGCCTAATCAATAAACGCCAACAAAACATCGCCGAGAAATCCAAGATAGCGGCCACGGGAATATATAACATCTTAGCTGTACTTTTTTTGAGAGTTTCTCACAAAACAGATTCGTCGTTTGTCTTCCAAGACTAAGCACCAGTAACTTTTCCCATTTTCCAGGCAGACCAGTCTTTCGTCAGAATATTAAGTGCCATAAGGCCATACATCCATATATCACATTGAGAGCCTTCTATATTTTTATTACGAACTTCATTCTAAAATTCTGGAGGCCGGTATTTTAAAGGAGCGATCAGTCTACGAATGTGTACCCCGGTCATATTTAATCCGGAAAAGTCACACAAAAGTGCTCGGTCATCAGCACATATTAGGACGTTATCTTCTTTCAAATCTAAGTGGGCGAATCTAGACGTATACAAGTATTTCTATCTTTTTATTTTTTTTTTATTCCCATTTTATCAGTTATAAAACTTCCGCTGTAAAGAATTTTGACCAGTACATAAGGTAATTGTGGCATGACGAATAATCTTACATTTAAATGTGGTGCGTTAATGGTTTGCAGTAGTGACAGGATGTTTTTATGATTTAAGAGAGGCCAAGTCATTTCTTCAATATGCTACATTTTCTTCTTATCAAGGATTTTTATGGCTACTTTAACATGTTTGGGTGAAACGACTGATAACACTTCGCCGAATCCACCTTTTCCGAGATGTTCGACATGAAAATATTCTTTTTCACGCAGAAAGTCAACAATAGTTTTTGGAAACAAAGCGTCTCCAGAAGACATTTTTATGCAAAAAAGCAAATTATATCACTTTCACAATGAAATAACTTCGTTGATTAATCGCAAAATATACAGAATCATTTTAAACCATACAATAGTTTTAAGAGAACCATAAGCGACAAAATTAATTGTGCGACAATTGTCACAATTTATTTCTCACTAGTTAGTTTTTACATACATTGTAGCAACATTGTTTGAAATAAATTGTTGCATTTCAAACAAAACACCTGAAAACATTTTTTCTTCAATTGTTGTATTAACTTTGATTGTTGTAATGTATTAATAATGGGTAACATTGTTGCAGAAAAGTCAACGAATGTTGGAATTGTTGAAATTATATTTGTTAAAATCCTAGTAAAGTTATAGAGCAACACTGGCATCTGGCCGAGCATTTTTTTTGTCTCTATCGTGACTTAGCGTAATTGTTGTAACTTTTTTGATGGGGGGAGGGGGGTGTTGTGCATTCAAATCTCATAATAAATTCAAATAAAGTTCCATCGTAAATTATACCCTACCACATTTTAAATAACATCTATACATTTAAAACGCAAATTATTATTATTAATATAAAATCCTTACAAATTATTAATATTCCCTCACAATTTCGCCTATTTTGCAGTGTTTAATGTATTATACGCGGAATTTTCAATCAAAATACGAAAACATAATCCGCGTCTGCTCAACGAGCGTAAATTTAGCTTCAAAGGATAGCTCCGTGTTTAAAAATATTAATATTAACTCTTTCAAAAAAACTCGTTTCTAGAAGTCACTTCAAGATTTTTTTCTGAGAGATTGCTATATTTAAGCATACGCACGTGGCTTTTGCTCCCAGTCTGCTAGTCTTTTACCACTAAATATCTATATTTTCGAAAATTACATAGATTTTACACAGAGAAAATTACACAGACGAAACATTATTATAACTCATAAAAAATACAAAGGCGAAAAAAAAAGAAATATATATATATTTAAGTTTAAGTGTATTGGATGGTAGTCAATAAAAAAAAATAGAAGAACGCTTCCTCCAAACCCTTTTAAACTTAGATTTTCGATTAAAAATATAAAATCATCCAACACTTACTTTAGGTATATTTAAAGTTATAATCTGGAGCCCGGACAATGCCGGACGGATCAACTAGCTGTAATTTATAAATAACTCTACAATTGTCTTTAATATAACAAATTATAATATTAACTACGCAGATACAGTGTAGAATAAAAATAATAAGAGTTACTATAATTGGTACTATGGGAGCCATTGTTGGCGCGTTGTAACTTCCTACCACCGATAATACGTAAATACCCTTTAGAGTTTAGCTTCAGCCAAAAGTGGAAAAAAAAATCGCTTTAGTTGTTCACGAGAAAAGGGCACATCAATATATGTTGCTTGCCACAGGATTTCACAACTATTGTTGTCTCCTTCAGTTATAAACCGCGTTCTTTTCTTTTTTTTTTTTACTTTTTTTTCTTTCTCTTCCGAATTGTAAAACCAATATCAGCTTGTAAAACAGAAAAGTGTTAAAAATATATGTATGTAGTACCTGCATGTAATATCGTACGTAATTAATTTCAATAGGAAAACCGCAAGGAAAAAAATGAAAATAAATATGTTTAAAAAGCTGGAAAAAAGAAAAAAAAAACGATAATTTTTGTAAAGGATATCACAGTCGCAAACCAATTGCATTCAAAAAATTGTCTCACGCTCGATTATTAATCCAAATTTTTATTTCATACCTTTAATAATGAAGCTATTTTGACGAAATTTGCATAAATTTGGCAGTCTTGAGTATTGAAGCGATTTGGAGTTTTCCGATTTTCCATTTCGGTAAATAAATAACGTGTCGAGTTAGAAGAAATTGTGGTCAAGTAGTGGAGCTGGGGGGTGAATGGGATAAGGGGTGGATGGGACATTCTCAATATTTCATGTAATGAACTTTTTTTTTAGTAGATTTCTATTCTCATATATGGCCCTGCCATAGTGTGCTTTAGAACCAAAAGCAAAACCACATGGCTCTTTTCATTTTTTTGCAAAGTTGCATTTTTTGAAACTCTGCTTAAAAGTAACTTTTTTTAAAATTTGAAGTTGTCAAATATTTTATACAATATAAGCAAATAAGATATGTTGTAGTTATTTGTTTGAAGGTTCAGTATTGGTAATTAAAATGAGTGCATATTAACCAATATAACAAAATAATTTCTGAGGCAAAATAGCGAACAATTGAATCTATGTATCATAGGGATGATTGGGACAATTTAAATGGGGATGAATGGGACAGTCTTTTTCATCCCTAGATATGTTAAAACATTTATTTATCAACTAAAAAATATTATATAGGTTTATAAATTAGTAATTCATGTTAATTATTAGTATTTAACTGTACTCATATTATGTAGGTTGTTTATTATTAAAAATTATATTAAATCTTAATTATTGTATTGTAATAAAGGTTAAATAGTTTATCAAAAATTAGCTATTGAAACATTATCAAAATAGATAAAACTGTTAAAAGTTGTATATGTTTATTGATCAGATGGGGTAAATTATACTGAATTTGAAACTTGTGCTTAAATAAATTCCCACTCGCACCTCCCCTAACATAATTTCATTTGCAGGGGTCGTACGCTTAAGGGATTTTTTCAGGACAAATATCTCTATTTGTTTATATAAAAATAAAGCTAGGTTAAACGCGCGAAATTCCGCGCTTATTTAAGAAGAGATCTCTTATTTAAGAAGAGATTTTTCCATAAGAAAGTACTGGTACCGAAGAATTTCCCGGTCGTGAAATTTCAGAACAAGTACGACCCCTGCATTTGTGCATGATATCTAAGATACGTGGAATTAATATTTATTAATAAGTTGTGAATTAAAAATATTGGCTATGCCGTATTTCAAAGACATTTTTCACTTTCATTTCAAATCTAAAATGTCTGGTAAGTGGGAAAGGGTAACAGATAGACAGTCGAAATCATTGTGAATGGATAATACGTAAGCAAAAAAGACGCCCGTCTGACATTGGTCTAAAAGTTAAAACTGCAGTAAAAGAAGTGATTAGCAACGTGGAGATATAATATCCATATTACAAGATCATATATTGCAAATATAAACACTATAAGTTTATAATTATACATTTTAACTAGGTAACATTGAATACAGGGAGAAAAATATTGGTGTCCCATCCATCCCTATTAGTGTCCCATTCATCCTTGCTATAAGGGTGATTGGGGCAGAGAGTAACTTTTTTAAATTTTATAATATTTTACTGTATAACAGTAATCTAGACTAAATATGGTGCATAGATGTAGTCAAATACCTAATGTATGAAATGTGATATATAATACTGATAATAACTTTAAAAAAGTATTAAAAATAAACAATTTTGTAAAAATGTCCCATTCATCCCCCACCTCCCCTACCTATCGTTTTTCTCTTTGCAATGTCGTGTCAGAAATTTAGTTCAAAGCGTCCCCTTTGGCAGTATTTTTTGAAAGATGTTTCGCATTTACCAAAAAATAGTAAATTTCTTTCGATTACATAGTTCCTGAATAACAATCCCAGCCAATTTCATGCGTTTCCAAACAAAAATTAATTTAAAAATGTGTCAGAAAGTAGCCCCTTTGGATTTGAGAACAGCCTTAAGGTAAAAAAACACCAACGCGGGATCCTTTTTGGTTTGTTTGACGGGGCCAGTCTTTTGCCGTAAGACAAATTAATCCGGCAATAGTGGCAGAGGATCCCTCATATATGTTTATCATCTCCCTCGAGGTGAATTTTATTTGTTTATGTTTTTCGCTTTGCTTCATAACCGTTGAAGATCAATAAAAAAGTTCACAAATGACTACAATACCTTTGGGAGAAAAGCCCAGATAAATAATTTAAGGTTCTTGTCACAAGATTTTGTCAATGCACAGCCTTAAAGTTTTAAACTCGGTATAGAAACAGGCTATGTATATTTCTTTATCATTCATAAACATTTTATTTATATGTTCTTTCCTAAACACGCTACCCAAAACTGGTAAAATTTATGTAAATGGTTTCTTTGCGTCATTGTATCGAAACTAAATTAAATGTATGCAAATGAATAGTATGATGTAAAGAAACCATTTGCATAAATTTTACTTACCATTTTAGATAACGTTGCACAAAATATAAATCAATTTATTGAAATAAATACATTTCAATTAAAAATATAGGTTCAGTGAAAGTGATATATTTAACACTGTATTGGAAGATTAAAAGTATTGGTTAGATGTGTTTAACCAAACCAAAAATAATTTAAATTGAATATTAAAACAAACCTTTTAAAGCCACATCTAGGGGACACTTAAATTTCATATATCTTATAAAACCTATATTTTGAATAGATGAGAGATTTTGCACATACGATTATAAATAGAACAAAAATAAAATGATGAAATAAATAATACAAATATATTTTAATTGGTAACATAGCGTTACTCAAATATTTTTATCATTATTTTTAAAATCTATATTTAAAATTATTAGAGCAATAAAATAAAGTGTTGTGTCACAACATTTAACCCGTTAAGGTTTTGTATTGATATCGAAACATGCATTAAATGGGAAATACTGTAATAGGTCCATAGCCAACGTTCTCAAAAACCCAATGCATATAAATAGACAGCGTAATAATCCACTAGAGTCAAAACACTGTATTAAACACTAGTGCCGTGAAGGAAATTTCCACCTTGTTATTAATAAACAATATAACATACTTATAACTACTTTAAAGGTGACTCAGACATGGGAGATTCTCAAAAGGTGGGATCATTAAACGTTAACTATATGTAATTTTTAAAATTTTTAAATTTAAGGCCAAATTTTTTTAATAGTATAGTATTTTGTCTATAAATATAATATATAAATATTTTAATAGTATGTCTACAAAATTATGCACAAACATTAAAAGACAGCAACTATTCTGGAAAATTAATGATTAAAGCATTTAATTAGCAGTTGTGTACGTTACAAATTTTGGACATTTGCAGATTTTGGACGTTGCTCTTAGTATTTAAAAAATTCTTAAGACTAAGAATGTGTTAAATGTGTCTGTATACATATATATATGTATACTTAACTTTTTGTTATCCAGTAATAATAATAATAAAATCAAATACTTTGTTACGTACGTCACTTTCGGACATAACAAAATACAGAAAAATTCTTTATAGAAAAGTCCTTCTATCTTCAAAAAAGCAATAAATCAGCCTGCCATCTCTTAACGAAATTATCAAAAAATCACCCGTTTCCTTTATGAATTCGTTGTTTATCATTAGAACCACCTGGAAAAAAGTTAAAACTCTTGTTCTTGGTGGTACATTGGAGCAGTTAACGTTATGAATGTCCGAAAGTGGCCTTTTTAGCATAAAATAATAAAATTTTAAGATATTAATACAAAGCTTTTACAATAAATTATGTCATTTTCAATCTCTGAATAGAATTAAAAACTCAGTGTAAAAGAAAAGAAAAAGTCAATGATAATTAGAGTTATGTTTGAAAGGCTTAAAGTTATGACTTGTGTCCAGTGCCCACCTTTTGAGAATCGCCCACATATAAAAATATCATTTAATACAACCCTGAGATCTGTCGAACACACACGCGTTCATTTTCAAAGGGAAAAAGTCCTTCCGGCCAGTGCCGGGAGGAAGAGGTAGCTTTCATAATCCTTATTTTAAAAAAGCCAACTTATATCATGCAAACACACGAAGCTCAATTTAGTGGAAACCGAATATAGGAGATTCAATACTAATTTTTATCAATATAATGAATGAGAATTTCGCGAAATTAGTCAGCTTTATCCAAGCTGCTTTTCTTTAAAGTAACTTATATTTGGCTGCCAAATTCGGCAATTTCTTAAAGTGCCTGTCATTTTAAGACAACATGGTGGATGAGGCTAAGCAGTGAACTTGGTCGAGACCTTAGTAATTGCTGTGCACATGCTCACTCACATCGGAATCGGTTAATATATAGGAGTGCTGTCGCATGCAAAAAATCAGATTTTTCAAAATGTCACCCACAATAGAAATTGAGACTGCTATATCTGAGCCATTTTTTAAAGGTAAAGACAAACAAAAAATGCTCCTGAATCCTTATATCAAGATCAAATACTTAAGAAAGAAACCTTTTTCAATTTCTAATTTTTTTGCACCTCACTTTAAATATATATATATTTTTTAATTTAATGGCCGCCATTTTGAAACAAGATGGCTGATGAATTTGGCCAGCGAACTTGGTCGAGGTGTTGATGTATACTATCCACATGCCTTCTTACATCGAAATAGGCGAATACGTGTGTTATCGCGTGACAAATACAAGATCGTTTCAAAATGTTAGCCATGCTAGAAATTCAAAGTGCTATAAATCAACCATTTTTTAAGATATCAACAAAAGAAGAAATTTTCAGAAACAAAAACTACTCCGGAATCTTTGTATCAAGGCCAAACACATAAAAAAAATCTTTTTCATTTTCCAATTTTTTAATACCTCATTTTGAATTTTAAATTTAATTTTTTTAAATGGCAACCCTTTTGAAACAAGATGGCGAATGAAGCGAGCCAACGAAGTCGGTCGAGACATTGGTATGTACTATGTACAGACCAAGTTACATCCAAATAGGTTCATAAATACGCCTGTTATCGCGTGACAAAAATCAGGTCGTTTTAAAATGTCAGCCACAAGAGAAATTCAAAATGCTATTACTCAGCCATTTTTTTTTAGATATAGACGAAAGAAAAACTGTTCCGGAATCTTTGTATTAAGGTCAAACACATACAAAAAAAAATCTTTTTCATTTTCCAATTTTTTGGTATCTCATTTAAATTTTTTTATTATTTAATTTTTTTAAATGGCCGCCATTTTGAAACAAGATGGCGGATGAAGCTGGCCAACGAACTCGGTCGAGATATTTGTATGTACTATGTACACACCAAGGTACATCCAAGTCGGTTCATAAATACGCCTGTTATTACGTGAGAAAAATCAGGACGTTTCAAAATGTCAGCCACGCTAGAAATTCAAAATGCTATAACTCAGCCATTTCTTAAGATATAGACGAAACAAAAACTGATCCCGAATCTTTTTATCAAGGTCAAACACATAAGAAGAAAATATTTTTTCAATTTTCAATTTTTGGTACCACAATTCAAATTTAAATTTTTCTTAAAAATTTAAATGCCCGCCATTTTTAAACAAGATGGCGGGTGAAGCTGGCCAACGAACCCGGTCGAGACATTGGTATGTACTATGCATAAACGAAGTTACATCCAAATCGGTTCATAAATACGCCTTTTATCGCGTGACAAAATTCAGGACGTTTCAAAATGTCAGCCACGCTAGAATTTCAAAATGCTATAACTCAGCCATTTTTTAAGATATAGACGAAACAAAAACTGCTCCGAAATCTTTGTATAAAGGTCAAATACATAAGAAAAAAATATTTTTCCATTTTCAATTTTTTGGTACCACATTTCAAATTTTAAATTTTTAAAAAAAATTTAAATGGCCGCCATTTTGAAACAAAATGGCGGATGAAGCTGGCCAACAAACTCGGTCGAGAGATTCGTATGTACTATGTACACACCGAATTACATCCAAATCGGTTCATAAATACGCCTTTTATCGCGTGACAAAATTCAGGACGTTTCAAAATGTCAGCCACGCTAGAAATTCAAAATGCTATAACTCAGCCATTTTTTAAGATATAGACGAAACAAAAACTGCTCCGGAATCTTTGTATAAAGGTCAAATACATAAGAAAAAAATATTTTTCCATTTTTAATTTTTTGGTACCACATTTCAAGTTTTAAATTTTTTTAAAAATTTTAAATGGCCGCCATTTTGAAACAAAACGGCGTATGAAGCTCGCCAACGAACTCGGTCGAGACATTGGTATGTACTATGTACACACCGAATTACATCGAAATCGGTTCATAATTACGGGAGTTACAGTGTGACATAGGTCAGATATATAAACATATATATATATATATATATATATATATATATATATCAATTTTGAACGGAGAGTGGTTTCGGGGTCTGGGGGTCATGATCGATGAAAATATACCAAAATTTTTTGAAATCGCTTTCCTCCGAACGGCTGCAACAGGTAGCTTTTTTGTAAAGAAAGCTACCTAAAAGATGACTAACTGAATAGAAATACATTTCAAAAACAAAAATAGTACGCATTCGCAAGCGGAGTTCAGCCCATTTCTCTGCAGAGGGGTGAAAAGATCAGTTCATACTATCAGGAGATCTTGAAATATTTAGGATATTGTACCAAATTGCGGGAATATTATAGGAAAGGACATCGTTACAAACATTATCACGTCTAACAAGGAGAGGGGCAACCTTGTTAATCACAGATTTTGATTATTTTAATATATGTTGTAGGGTAGAGACCCCTTAGTGTCAGGTTCAACGGATTTTATCCAACGCTCCTTAGTTCTTGAGAAACCGGGGGGGGGGGGGTCTAATAATAGTACACAACTTAAATACTTACTTTGCAACCGCAGTGACAGGTTGGTCGCATCTCAGTTGGTATGGCGTTTGACGGCTGATCCGCGGGCCCGGGTTCGATACCTGAATACGCTACATTTGTTTTTCTCATTTTTTGTTTTATAAATATACTTGTAAGTATAATTAATAATCTCATTGTCAATTAAAATTTACAATATTGTATATCAATTATAATTTTAACCTATTTAATTTTTTTACTTTTAACTAAACTAGGGGATCGTAACCGGGCTTCCCGGGTTAAAGAATATAGGTGAAAACATTTTTTTTTTTTTTAATTGAAAACTAATAATTTTTTATATGCAATAATTTTTTTAGAATGCCCATTTACATTAAAAAAGCATTTTTCGTATGGCAAATACAAATTATACAATCAAATAAATTTTTGAAATTTATCAAAACCGATATTTTCTTATTAGCCGCATGCTAAGAGTCATTTGACCAATATTTTGCTACTTACGGAATCCTTTTATATTCCGATAATTTCAGAGCCGATACATGTCTGTTAAATTTGTGTTTTATTTATATTATTTTATTTACTTATTCATAGGGAAGTTTTTTTTAATGGATATCAGCCGTAAGAAAATGATGAACTGTTTATTCTGTTTTAAGGGCAAACAGATTAATCTTTCGTAATCGAGCTCCGCGCGATATAGATAAATTAAACAATATATCATGCTTTAAAATTGTTTTTAAAACCATAGACAATCAGTAAACTGAGATGAACTTTGCAAACAAATTCCATTAAAAAAAAAAAAATCCTATTTGGTAATCTAAAAATTTAAATTGTACGATTACAAATATGTTAGATTTGTGTTTTTTCAATATTATTCTTTTATTTGTTTATAAAAGAAGTATTAATTTCGTTAATTTGTCTTTCACAAATATGTTAGGTTGGGTTTATTTAATATGATTCTTTTATCTGTTTATAAAGGAAGTATTAATTCCGTTGTGCAAAAATAGTCACAAACAAATGCTGAACAATGTTTTTGCTTTATGTACAAAATGTTTATTATTATTATGTATTGAAACCGGCACGTGATAAGATAAACTTTTAAAAAATCATGCTTAAAATTTATTTTAAAAAATATAATACATTAGTCAGTTAAGATACAGTTTTGAAACAAACTGCATTTGAAAATAAATTTTTTCCCTATACGACGAAAGTTAAAAATGTAGAATGGTCAGAATAAAAAAATGCTGTAGCGGAAATTTCAAGACCGAAATTTGATCTTGAAGTGTTGCCATTCGCAAAATGACGTCAACGTACGCACAGGTACGTTTGTCCTTTATAATATACCGGGTGTCGTAAAAAGGACTGACTGATTTTGAAATTCAATAACTTGCAAACGGTGACAGAATGTGAAAGATTCTTGCAGGGGGGTTATGCATGAGGTCAAAAGTTTCTTTTTACATTGATTTTCGATTTTAGTTCGAATTATAAATAATAGACGGCGCTGCGATCAATAGACGCTAAATTCAGGCTCGATTCTTGGCACTTCGGGACCCACTTACTACATTTAATCTCCTTTTTCCGCATGGAAGAGGAGAAAGGCCAAAAAATCGAGCCTGTATTTAGCGCCTATTGCTTACAGCGCCATCTATTGTTTGTAATTTGCACTAAAATCAAAAATCACTGTAAAAAAACTTTTGACCTCATGCATAACCCTCCTGCAAGAATTTTTAAATATCTGTCACCGTTTTCAAGTTATTGAATTTTAAAATCAGTCAGTCCTTTTTAGGACACCCGGTAGATACGTAATCAGTAAAATATAATAAAGATCAGTTATTACGATGTGGTTATCAATTGAAGCTCTTATGCTTGGTATTTCGGAATGAAAAATAGCAATTTTTACCTTCTCAAAATTTGCATACGCACTTCTCATATCCATATTCCTCATTTTTAAAAAATTTGTATTTTGTTTAATCATTTTAAAATCATTTTAACTCAAAACTTGAAGTCACCGTTGTCAGCTTTTATGCGAATAGACGCACTCTTTACTTGAGATTCTAATCTCAATTCCGGAGAGTAAAAATTTCCGTAATTTATGTTTTTTAGACGAATTTGTGTTAAAATGTTTAGTTTTATCTAAGAAAATGATCTTTTTCTTTTAAATATGACTTCATTTTCACTTAAATAAGCATTTCGCCTAGTGTCTGAAACTTATTATCAGTACACATGCTGAAGGAAAAGCATATAGAAAATTTATGAGGAAAAATGCGTGTTTTCAAAAGCAGTATGTCATTTTCCGTTATTATTCCCCTACTGTAATATGCTCCTAATGGGATTTTGCGCCACTAAACCCTATACAACAATTTTTATAAACAATTTGGAATTTTTATCAGAAAATGGCATGAATAAAGATAAAAATACCTCATTTTTTTCTCTCTTGTCCGCAATAATGAAAGCTATCCAATTTTCATCATTTTGGAGAAATTTCATAAAATGCTTTTAAAATTAAAATATAAAAGTCACATCTACAAATGAACAGCTTTCAGTTGAAAAAAAAATATTAGTGAAATTGGTTCAGCAGAAAGATCAGGACAGATGACTACAAAATACACTTGTGTTTTAAATATATAGATTATATAAAATTGTGAAAAATTAAATTAAGCAAATTATGTTGTTTGATAAAATTATAGTAGAATGTGCTAAAGAATAGCATTAAAGTTTTATTATTCGAGAGAATTTTGCACAATAGCTTCAGAAACATGATATTATTTTAAACCTCGAGTTATTTGTTTGCTTGTCTAACTCGGCGAAGCAAATCTTTCCAGGCGAGAATCATGAATTTCTGTAATATAAATCGCTATTATTTGCATGTCACCTCTCACACATATAATAGTCTCAATAAAGACACTCTAAATTTTTGTAAAACATTGCTCTTTATCAGTGTGTGATTTCGATTACCTTATTTTCAAAAGTGAAGAATTTGAAAGCAGCTGGGCTGTGAAAATGACGCACTTCTACAAAACATAATTCAGTTTTAAGAATTAAAATACACGCTGTTTTATAAAATGACGTCATTTGCATCCTCTAAAGCAATCCACTTTTACAATCCAATCTTAAACTTCGTCTATAGAAAAGTATGCATATGACATCATTATCGCGGAATAACAGACAATATTCTTGACATAGCCCGTATTTTAATTTCAACTTTTTTTTCTGCTTTTATGAGAAAATGGCAACAAAAAGATACCGTAATCTCCTATTTTAGACTATTTATCGTTTACTTTTAATGACTTTCAATAGAAATGGGGTACTTTTGTTGCCACGATTGGAAAAATGGTATTAAAAACTACAAAAAAATTAATATCTCAAAAATAAATTGAGATACAGCTTTCAAACAAATTGCATTTAAAAGAGCATTTTTTTCCTTATACGACGGTGTAAAAATTTAAAATGTGCAATGTTTAAAAGTTTAAAAATTTGCAGTAGAGAAAATTGTAAAACCAAAATTTTATTTCAAATTTGAAAGTGTTGCCATTCGCAAAATGACGTATGCGTTACGCACAGATATGTTTGTCCTTTATAATATAGATAGTTGCATAAAATATCATAAAACTGTTAATTTTTTAAAAATCACTTTTAAAATGTATTTCCTATATTCTTTAACGATGCAATGATATTGAGCAATTGTGTCAATTCGTGATTTTAAAGAAACATCATTTACGCATTGCTTTAACAAAGAAAGACAATGCGATAATACTATCATTCTGTTTTTAAAGTAACTAGGGGATCGAACCCGAACTCCTCGGGTTACAGAGTATAGGTAAAAACAATTCTTTTTTTTCTTTTTTTTAACTCTAATTATTATTTTTTTACATGTAATATATATTTTAGATTGTCCACTAACATAAAAAAGAATTTTTATATGAAAAATATCAATTATGCTATCAAATAAAGTTTTAAAATTTATTAAAAGCGTTACTTTCACATGCCAGGAGTTCTTAGCCTAAGATTTTGCGACTTAAGGCAGTCTTTCCGATCATTTCAGTGCTTTAAGCGCGTGGTTCAATCCCATGTTTGTTAAATTTGTTTCTTATTTACATTATTTTATTTATTTTTCTATAGAGGAAGTTTTAATTTTGTTATGGGACATCAGACGGAAACAAATGCCGACATTTTTGCATTGTTTTAAAGGCAAGCGGATTAATATTTATAATCGAGCTACACGTGATAGAGATACATTTAAAAATAATTCATGCTTGAAAATCTCTCTATCTCTTTCTCTCTCTATATATATATATTACGCTATCGCACGTGGCACAGAAATCTCAATTATTTGTTAATTGTTTAATGGCAACCCCCGAATGAAACGCATCTCATTGGTTATTGTGTAATAGTGTTCAAAAGGGAATAACAATAAATAAAAAAAAGTTTAATTAATAACTATAGAAAAAACAATTTATATAATAAAAAAAAGTAAACAAACAATTTATTAATAAATAAACAACAACATCCGGGTTACCATATCAAGCAAAATAACGACACTTTGGCGCCAATTAAGTACCCCGGTGCGTATATGACATTGGCGTCAGAAAAAAATCGCGCCAACGTGGTGCGTATATGACATCTGTGCCGTCTTTTACTTATTTATTTATTTATTTATTTATCGAACAACAAACATACGACTTCATCTCATTTAAAATACAATAAATAAATAAGTAAATAAAGGTAATTTTCCAGTATAGGTACTTGGCGAAATAGAGAAAGGGTCCATGGCGAGGAAAGAAATTTGGCAACGTACTTTCTGGCAACCTATTTAATCAAAATATTTTTTTCGAATAAAACTACATAAAAGTTGCCATGATCAGAAAGAGTTTGTACTTTAATGTTAGCTGGGCGCAATTCTCGCCAATGGCATTTTTTAACTCGCCAGCACATTTTTTTTATTTTTCGAGGGGTAAATTAAAACAATGCTTTGATGTTGAAATTAAATAGTTTATGGTATTAATTATTCTTTTTCTTTTTTAAAGATTTTCTTTTTAAGTGAAAGTCGTGAATTTTAGACGTTTCAGTTTTAAATTAAAGCTATCCATTTTAAATAAAATGAGTGAAAGTATTATATTTTAATCATGAAATATGAAAAACGGGTACAATGTTTGGCGATTTATCAGCTGTGCCCCACTAACATAAAAATACCGAGTTCTTGATTTCTCTATCAGAATCTTCCTCTTTGGCGAAGGATCGAGCAAGTAAATTAAATTACGAATAAAAGTAACATGATACAATGGGATTACATGACATTATACCTAGGATACATTTAAGGGAGACCAAACTGGTCGCCACGGGCGAATAGTTATTTTAAAAACCATAATAACTCAGTCAATTAAGATACAATTTTCAAACAAATTGCATTTGAAAGTAGGTTTTTTTCTCTATTTGATGGCGTAAAAATTGAAAATGCGTGATATTTAGAAATTTAAAAAATCGCTGACATAGCAAGCATTTTGATTTTTTTTTCAGGTTTTATGGGAAAATGACAACAAAATATACAGTATCTCCTATTTTCGACAATTTTCCGTTTACTTTCAATGACTTTCAATAGAAATGGGGTTCTTTTGTTGCCAGGATGAGAAAAATGATATTAAAAACTACAAAAAAATTAATATCTCAAAAATAAATTGAGATACAGCTTTCAAACAAATTGCATTTAAAAGAGCATTTTTTTCCTCATACAACGGTGTAAAAATTTAAAATGTGCGATGGTTAGAAGTTTAAAAATTTGCAGTAAAGAAAATTGCAAAACCAAAATTTTATTTTAAATTTCAAAGTGTTGCCATTCGGAAAATGACGTATGCGGATATGTTTGTCCTTTATAATATAGAAGACAAGCATAGTTATATTAAAAATTAGCATTAGAATTAAATTACAACCGATTTTTTGCATATTAAAGATTTTTAATTTTGTAATACGTATGCTTGCGCTTTCAATTATTTTGCTTTCATCTTTATCTTCTTTCTGCTTTCATTTTTATTTTATTTGAATATTCTTTTATTTTATCATAACTAGATGGCACCACAACAGATTTTGTCACGATTTTGGAATTTTTATCCTTCAATAATAGATCCAATTTCTTTTTAAACCTCTTTAAAGGATGAGAAATAATAGTTTAAAAATAAAAAATGATAAATTTAAGTTTGTTAACATTATAATTAATGTATGATATTAAAATTTGTAATTGAAATTATTAAATTATAATTACAAGTATATTTATAAAACAAATTATGCGAAAAACAAATGTAGCGCGTTCGAGTACCGAAGCCGAGCCCGCAGATCAGCCAGCGAACGCCGTACCAACTGAGTTACGACCAACCTATGATTATGGTTGCAATGTAAGTATTTAAGTTGTGTACTATTATTAGACCCCCCCCGGTTTCTCAAGAACTAAGGAGCGTTGGATAAAATCCGTTGAACCTGACACTAAGGGGTCTCTACCCTATAACATATATTAAAATAATCAAAATCTGTGATTAACAAGGTTGGCCCTCTCCTTGTAAGTAAAATTTCGATGGATTCATGGATTATTGAAGAGTAATGGTTAGACGTTGAAATGATCATTTTAGCTTTTTCGAAATTTATCCTAATATTTTCTTTTTGGTATAATCTGGATATAGCTGTACTTGGTTTGTTAAACTTAATATCAGAAATGTGCTCTTTTAATCTTTCCTTGAATTTTCGAGATGTCATACCAATATAAAATAAATTCTTATGTTGTTCTGTGCTGAATGGGGTGATGTAAACTCCTGCTTTTTCATAATCGGGAATAGGATCAATTTTACTGTGAATCAATTCTTTCAATTTTTTTGTTGGTTATCCATTTCTCTGCAGAGGGGTGAAAAGTAATAATACTAACAGTAATAAACTGAAATATAACATTAATTTAATAGCTAAACCTCCAACAAAATTGAAAGAATTGATTCACAGTAAAATTGATCCTATTCCCGATTATGAAAAAGCAGGAGTTTTCATCATCCCATTCAGCACAGAACAACATAAGAATTTATTTCATATTACGGTAACAAATTTGATTTTCTAATCCTTGGTGCACTTGGATACTTACACTGATGTCTTGGTCTGTATCTATCAAAAACTGTCTGATAATTCTAATTTTTGAAAATATTCTTAGCTTTTCAAAAACTTTATTAATGTTTTTTTTTTTTCTGTAAATTCCATTTTAAAAAATGTGATACCATTTTGCTGTGGGAAAAAAGGATCACTCATTTCGTTCTTTACGCGTAATCTAAATTTTTCCCGGATTAATCCATAGTTCATCGAAAAAAAAAAATTACGCACTAAGCGAGGGGTGCCTGCATATAAATAAAAGTAAAAATAAATGCAAGAACCAAAGCACAAATTTATTGTTAGTCTGCATCAATCAAAAACTGTCTGAAAATTCTAATTTTTGAAAAGATTTTCAGATTTTCAAAAACTTTTTAAATTGTTTTTTTTTTTTTTTTAATTTTCTGTAAATTTCATTTGCAAAAATTTGACACCATTTTGCTGTGGGGAAAAGGGATCACCCTTTTTGTTCTTTACGCACTAATCTAAATTTTTCCCGCAGTAATTGATGGTTCATCGAAAAAAAATTCCGCACTAAGTGAGGGGTACCTACATATAGATGAAAGTAAAACTAAATGAAAAAAGCAAAGCACAAATTTATTATTGGTCTATATCTGTCAAAAACTATCTCAGAATTCTAATTTTGGAAACGATTCTTAGCTTTTCAAAAACTTTTTTAATGTTATTTCTTTTTTTTTTTTTTTTTTTGGAATTTTCTGTAAATTCTATTTTCAAAAATTTGACACCATTTTGCTGTGGGGAAAAAAGGATCACCCATTTCGTTCTTTGCGCACTAATCTAAATTTTTCCTGCATTAACCCATTTGTGCCTGAATTTTTGTTTTCTCTAATTTGTTGGAAAAATCACTTTAAAATGTTGCAAAATGAACTGGAAAAATACAAAAAAAATCGCTATTTATTTTATTTTATTTTATTTATTTATTTATTTATTTATTTTTGTATTTATTTGAGAAAATGTAAACGTACTAAATATGGGAATATGCATAATATTTGTAATAATATAATATGCACAATTGTATGTTTTGTCAAAATTTATATAAAATAAGCTTTTGAATTGTATATTATATACTAAAATTAGCATTTTTGTGAACTACTGAAAAATTATATTTATTTCTTTATAGAGACTAATAACATTATAAATATTAGTAATAATAAACTAAGAATAATCGTATTTGAGGCTTAAAAACAATTTATTTCGTAGTCATCTTGAAAAGGACTTTACATAAATAACTGTCCCTTAAATGGCTAATAAAAATATGTACCCATTCGTGCCTTGCGCCCTATATTTTGTATGTTACAAAAATGCATAAAAAATAGGCTTGAACGTATAATTTCACAATTTCAAAAAATACACATTTCAAAAAAGTCTACAAGTTAAGATTATGACTTATTTATTTGGATCCTTGGTTGAAAAAACACAAATAAACTAGCTTCTTACATTTCGCCATCTTGAAAAATTAAAAATCTATAATCTCCGGAAAAAGCCTTCATTTAAGCAAATAAATATCCATCTTATTCTGCCATCTTTCGGTAGCAGATAAAGATATTTATATATAATTATTTCATACAATTTTCATGTTATAAAGAAAAAGAAATCTATACAAATTTATTAAAATTCGAAGCGTCCCAAAAATTTAGACGCTATGCATAAATGGGTTAATCGATGGTTCATCGAAAAAAAAATTCCGCACTAAGCGAGGAGTACCTGCATATAGATGAACGTAAAAATAAATGCAAGAAGCAAAGCATTGAAAAAGGCTACCACATTAACAAATTTATTTAATTGGATAAATGAAACAGAATCCTTTGAAAGTTTTTGGTTATTCTGTCACCAAGCAAATCCGTTATTTTGTACAGATTATCGCATATTGCATGCATCTTTAATTATTTCTTTTGCTGCTAGGTCAATGAATACTTACTTGTACTAATCCAATGAAACATTCAACTATGATAGATCAAATCAAGTTGGTGACAGGACAAATTTTTTTAAGAAGATTATGGCCTCATCTCATTATCTATTAACGATCTTGTCAACTCGCCTCAATTAGTTTTCCGCAAAAGCAGAATTAATTCTTCTGATGAGTATGGTACATTTTTTTTTTTGACATATTCTTAAAGAAGGAAACCTTCGAAATGATTTCTGGAATTGATGGAGTGAATGATAAATTAGCTGTCATTTTCGAGTAATAAGGCTTCGTTTCATGAAAGTATATTTGGGAAAAAAATACCTTGATTATGCAGATATAGGGATAGTTCGTGAAAATACGGAATTTCATTCACAGAGATGGGCAAATTCAGAATACTAGAAACACTCATGAATTATTTAAAAGAACTTTTTGTGTGAATTCGCAAGAAATAGTGTATTGGGCATCGATCACTCTGTTTTTAAGATTACTAGCTAAATTACCCGGCGTTGCCCGGAATTTTAAGACTGATTGTTTTGAAAAACAAATTTTAAAATTTAACATACAACATAAAAAAAAATTTAAGAAAGAAACAATCGAAGTTTTGTACACATGAATCAAATGAAAACCCAATATAAAAATGTATAAATTTATATAACAGACGCGAGATAATACAGCTATAAATGAACTTATTTTTATTCATCATTGGAGCAGTATTGTTAAAATACGCCAATATTTCCATAATCGAATTTTTATCATGCTTCAATACATTTTGTCACACTTATATGACGTTATATGTTCACCACGTCCTTATATTTTCAATATGACGCAATATTTCATTTTCTTTATTCGTCAAATTAATTAAATAATTATAAGTTTTCACACTGAAGTCATAAAACAGAAAAATTATGACGAAACATTCACTTTTGTTTTTAATTCGTCAAACTATTTATTTTATTTTCATTTTCCTCGTGGAAATCTTGCAGTAGAAAAGTTATGATGTCATTTTCCCTTTTTGTAAATTCGTCACACCGTTTATTTCATTTTTTTCACGTGGAAATCTTGCGATAGAAAAGTATTTGTTGTGGTAAGAATTTTATTGTGGATTTTTAATTGTTGGCAACAGCTATAGCGAAAAATGTTTAAATTTAATTGTAAATTGCTGTTAAATTTGTCGTTTTTTATTAATTAAAAATTAACTATAAGTTATTTCGATTCCGGATTACTTTAGTTACTTCGGCCGTGTTTTAATACACATGTACGTAACATTTCACAATTCTGGCTTCCAAACTGTGAATTTGTATAGCATTACAGACAGACAGACAAATTTTCATTTTTATATATTAGATTGATCAAACAATTTTTCAAGACATTGATACTTTTAAAGGGGAGTTAGCACCAATAATTGAAAGAAGGGTGCTTTTATACAGCCCTGGTAAAAAAAAAAGAATGTGAGAATGCCCTATTAACTTCGTCGCAAATAATCGTATAAAAATGTGACTGGCACCAATCTATTAATAATAACGCCTACTAATTAATGCTATACTTAAATTTTACTTAAGGGGTTGCCTACATAAAAAAAATTGTTACTAACTTTTTTTTTTTTTTTTAAATACGAAAACCTATTTTTGTATCATAATATTTGTATTCTTCGATAAATTTTATCTTCCGATACCAAACGATAAATCATTCAGTCAAGTAGTTTAAGAATTATGCAAGTTTAAAGTTTGGAACTACCTCAACTACGACGCTTTTCACGCGCTCATGACTAAACAGTAATAGGAAATTTTTAGTTTGAAACCGCAGAAGAGTTTCGAATACTCTCTGATAAAGCTCTAGTGTAACAGATGATCACTTACAAAAATCATTATAAAAGATAAATCGACGTATGTATACCTAAAACATTTTTTTTTAATTACATGAAATTCGTATAATTAGAAAATCATTCTGTGTCAAAGATGAATTAATTACATTTTGTTTTATATGAAAGTAAAAAATTTTGGTCAGATGTACAGAGAGCTAGCTAACTTTGGCCACACGTATAATTACACATATAATTAATTAATAATTATGTATATTTATGTATGTATTAATTACTTTAAAAAAATTGGACATTTTCGTCTGAGGCCGAAAATAGGAAAATTACTGAAATTCTGTTTCGGTTTCGGTCTTAAAAAGCTGTTTCGATCGACCCCTATCGAAAAGTGTTATATTACAGTTTCGTAAGTCTTTCTTGCTAGATAAAGAAAATTTTGTATTTTTTTTTTTTTTTTTTTACAGTGTACATACATTTTGCTTTCCGCTCAATTGAAATCATTGCAATCAAATTTATTCCCGTTTTCTCTTTAATTTGAATTTATATTAAATTTGGAAAGTCAACTGTTCTATGGCAAATTCCTCAATCTAAATGATCATCTTTCAATGAAGTAAGCGAATACAGCAGACCTATTCAGATGCCTAGCTAGAAGAGAAGGATCTCGTATGACGTCTGTTACCGAGTTGGGTTTACAATAGCTGTCAATTAAACAAGCAGAGAGCTGCAAATGTTCTTTCCCATAAAATTATCTGACTTCAAACATAGAATTCGTGTTTCAGAATTATCGAAAATGAAGTTCAGGGTAAAAATACATTTAAATATTCACTAATAAAATGCTTTTAACTCTGGCGGCTTGAATCTATGCCTTGTTCATTTATAAATTGCGTAATATTGAAAAAAAATTATTTCTATAACAATAATAAAACGCTTTTAACTCTGGCGGCAGGAATGTGTGCCTCGTTCATTTATAAATTGCGTAATACTGAGAAAGTTATTTCTATAACAATATTATGTACAGTCGTGGGAAAAACAGTAAACATCCCCTACTAACTCCACAACAAATTATCGTACAAGAAAGTTACTGATACCGAACGATTGGAAATAAAGTCTACTTTTAAATGATATATATAAAATTTGCTTAGGGGGCCATCTGCATATTAAAACAAACCAAAACTTCATTTTTTCCGATGGCAGTACCCAATTTTAACAAGATATTTCAAATCTTCGATTCAAGCTATGCCTAGTCACCAAATTCCAAGTCATTTGAATGATAAGTTTTTGAATTATAAATACTATTCAAAATTTAGTGCTTCTAATGTTAAATTACTTTTTCATATTTTCATTAATATCTCTTGAAATTATACTCCTAATGTGCGAATTTTTTGTGTAGCAATAATACTAAAATACCCAAACATAAATACATTGAATTTGCAATTTTTATAATTTTATGATATGAATTATGAATTGTGAAATTAATATTCTAAAAATTTATGAATTGCAACTTGCAAATTTTTTGATTGATTTATATTTATTTAGTCCTGCTTTATAGAAATCCCAAATTTCACATTTTTCTTCCAAATAGTTTTCAAATTATGCGGCAAAACTATTAAAAAACGGCAAAATGATGGTTTAAGTGGCCGTCTATGATATAAGTGACTAGATATTTTGAACTTTCATAGGCTATCCTATAATCTAGCAGCCTTCAATGACTGCTTGAGTGACGCAAGATGCCTTGATCAAGAAGGGACCTCTCTCGGTCAACAATCAAGTACGGAACTTCAATTTGGATACAGCCCCTAAAATACGCTCGTTTTAAAATGAGTAATTCCTCGTAAACTTATCGTACGAATTGCATAAAAATTTGTTTTTAGGATAATTGAAGGGTGTAGAGTTCATTTATGCTGTCAGAATTGTGTACTGCTATTGAAAAAAAAACATGTCAGAATTGTGTACTGCTATTGAAAAGAAAACAAAGTTATAGTTCGTTTTAATGTGTAGATGACCCCCTAAGCAAATTTTATATGCATCACTTAAAAGTAGACTTTATTACCAATCGTGTGGTACCAGTAACTTTCTTCTACGATATTTTTTTGCAGAGTTAGTAAGGGATGTTTACTTTTTTTTTCCACGACTGTAGATACAGCAGCGCTCAAAAGTATTTTGACAACCTTATATTCTCTCTTATTTTATTTAATATAAAAATGTAAAAGAAAATATATTCCCTATAACTGAGAACACTATGACTGCAGTTATTCAAATGTATCAAATTTCAACTTGTTTGTTTACATTCGGCGCCACCAAAGAAATATTACTCCTCCTTAGCTCAAAAGTATTTTGACAATTAGTTTGCATTTAATTGTTGAAGGTGTCAGTGGCGCTATAGCTTCGATTAGTGTTTATATCGACTTATTGTGATTATTTTTAAATGCCGAAATGTAAAAAATATTGAAGTGATTCTAGAAAAACCGCTGTAAATGCACTTAAGAAAGGTAGACTGCAAGCAGAATTAGCTCGTTCTTTTAACGGGTCTCGTCAACTTGTTATTACATAGAATAAAGTTTTTAATAAACAGAAATACATCGAAAATAAGCCTCAAAGTGACCATCCGAAAAAAACAACTTGCAATGTTGGCTGTATTCTAAAAATGATATCTACAAGTGATTGTCGTAAGTCCACTCTAATAATAAAAAATGAATTGAAAGAAAATTACGGCAGAAATACACGTTTCATCAGTCAAACGACGCCTAAACCTCTATGGTTTACATGGCAGAAGACCAGCAAAAACACGTTTGTTATCTACTAAGAATAGGAAGGGTAGAGTCGCATTTGTAAAACGGCATAACCCTTACAGGGGCAAAGCAATTCCATTGCTAAAGTGTTGAAATTAATGATTGACACCGGAATTTTGGTTTGAAAAAATTCGGTTAATTAAGTGTGTGAAATATAGCTTTTACTTATTTACAAATAAATTTGTTTTCAAATTCCGGTGTCAGTCATTAAATTCAACACTTTAGCAATGGAATTGCTTTGCCCCTGAAAGTGTTATGCTGTTTTACAAATGCGACTCTAGCCTTCCTATTCTTAGTAGATAACAAACGTGTTTTTGCTGGTCTTCTGCTATGTAAACCATAGAGGTTTAGGCGTCGTTTGACTGATGAAACGTGTATGTCTATGCCGTAATTTTCTTTCAATTCATTTTTTATTAGTACAGCGGACTTACGACAATCACTTGTAGATATCATTTTTAGAATACAGTCAACATTGCAAGTTGTTTTTTTTCGGATGGCCACTTTGAGGCTTATTTTCGATGTATTTCTGTTTATTAAAAACTTTATTCCATGTAATAAAAAGTTGACGAGACCCGTTAAAAGAACGAGCTAATTCTGCTTGCCGTCTACCTTTTTTAAGTGCATTTATAGCGGCTTTTCTAGAATCACTTGAATATTTTTTACATTTCGGCAATTAAAAATAACCACAATAAGTCGATATAAACACTAATCGAAGCTATAGCGCCACTGACACCTTCAACAATTAAAAGCAAACTAATTGTCAAAATACTTTTGAGCTAAGGAGGAGTCATATTTCTTCGGTGGCGCCGAATGTAAACAAACAAGTTGAAACTTGATACATTTGAATAACTGCAGTCATAGTGTTCTCAATTATAGGGAATATATATTTTCTTTTACATTTTTATATTAAATAAAATAAGAGAGAATATAAGGTTGTCAAAATACTTTTGAGCGCTACTGTATTAAATTAATAATATACCAAATGGGCATTATATGTAGAAGGTAGTGGGTTAATTTTTTATGGCTCTGGTTGCAGGCGTCATACATACATCAGGCAAGAACCCACGGTCCCGCATCCATGAAAAATGCTAAAGGCGGCTCAAATAAACGTCAAATCCGTGGGAAAAATTTGAAGTTTATTTCTTGTACTGAGAGTGTTAGATTGGTATTGGAATCATGAGTGTTGGATTCATTATAGAAAATATTTTCGCAAACGTTAAAAACAATAACATAGTAAACAATGTCACGAGACATCATACATAATGAAAAACATAAAAAAAATTAATTTGGCTATTTGCGAGTGTGGATTACCCCATTATGCAGTCAAACTTATATTTTCAATCGGAGAGTCAGGAGAGATCTGCAAAAATTTTCATATTAGGTATACTGCCAAGATGAGTGCGGTTCTAGCCAAGGCGCCCAATTTAGAAAACAGCTGTTAGGGAGAAGTCAATTTAAATTTTTAAACGACAGTCATGCCAAGGCTTACCATAATTGGCAACTTAATAAGATAGATGACACGAAAAGTATATTGTGTAAATGCAGCTTTGAAAATGTAAAATTCGTGGTTTTCATATCTTTCTGATTGTACGAAGGTGGTTCAATAATTAATGTCCCTAGTGTATATAAAATATTTGTATTGCGATGGTTGATGTGTAATATCGAAACCTAATGTCTTAAATGCGTATATGCTCCATTTCAAAACCGTAGCTGCTATATTAAGATAGTTTTTGAGGGAGGAATGAAGTTTTAAAGACCTATTTTTGAGGGAGTTTTTAAGGAGGGGGGTGAGGGTGAAATGCTGGATTGGAGCTTATGAGGCTACATTTGTGACAGTGGATGAGATGTGGCTACATCACTATGATCCCGAGTCCAAACGACCGTAGTTACGTCTCATCCACTGTCACAAATCTTGTCCCATAAGCTAAAAATCAGCCTTTCACCCCCACTCCCCCTCTTTCACTCCTTCCTCCAAAAATTTGTGAATATAGCAACTACGGTTCTGAAATTGAGCATATAGGCAACTACGACACTAGGCTTCTATATTCCACAATAACCATCGCAGTACAAATATTTTATATATACTAGGGACAATAATTATTGAACCACCCACGTATATCTTAATTACTGTTAAGTTAGGAAACAGCAGATGTCAGAATTAGGAGTGATTTCTTGTTGTAATTCTGAATAAGACACGAAAGACTTTTGTGCAATTAAAATGCAGCTGTTAAAACAACAGAACCTACGCAAACATATTCTGTTATGTATCTATCAATAAAGTTTTAGCAAGGATAAAATTTAGATAAAATTTATCAGCTAAAGCATTGGAATAAAGGATTAAATTTGAACACAAGAATAAATAAACTAGAAAATAATTTAGCATGTAATAATTTAATTTAAAAATTTAGAAATATATTAATATCTAAATAAATTAACTTATCAATATATGAGCATCGCCACAAGAATTCTTACAAATATTGTTATTCTTACCTGAAAATACGGGTATACAAAGTTTATTGAATTCAATATTTCATTAATTAAGCTTCCTCATTTGTTACTTTTTGAAAAACATGCATAGTTAGAATGTCTGAAAATATTTTTCGTCTGCGAGAAAGTTAGGAATTCGAAGAATTTCTTGTTAATTAAAAGATACGAACATTTTCCTTGATTCCTTCAATTAAAGAATGCGTCGCCGAAAATAGCAACTAAAGATTTTGAGTCATTTAACAAATTGTCAAAGCAGTGTCCGTATCCGAACTTTTAGCGAAGTCGTTTAACTGCAGAAAGCGAGTTATGGCAGATAATTTCCCTCAAAGTGTCTGAAGCACACTAAATGTGAGCGGCTCGTTAGCATTAATTTGGAATTGTAGAGTTTAATTAGAAAACTTGGTGGCTTCAGTAGTAGAGCATAAATTTGTTATAAATGGAAATTAAATAGCGATTGAAAGTCCTTCTTTATTCAAACTACGGGATCTATTTTGGGTTTTCTGGGTTTCAGAACAAAGATGAAAGCCACTTTTTAGGCACGTTCGTAGTCATATAAATACGTATAGCACCTATAGTCGTTGTCTGGAGCATCCATCTGCCTGTCTGCCCATCTGTACGCTAATAACATCGCAAAAGCCAACCAACCGAATGGTTTGAAATTTAATATAAATAATCGTTACAGAATTTTGTCGAGTCATTTCAAATTTTATGAAAATCGAATCATAACCTAAAAAGATATTAATAAAAGTTTTGTTCATTCCATTAAATCCTATCATACGTAATTAATTCAATGATATTCTATGATAGGTAATGATTCTAGGTTATCATGGTGATTTACATCCTATTTAAGATGGAGTCCTATTATTTCCGTATTACTGAATTTGATATATGTAATCGTAATAAATTTTGTATTCGTGCATTTTGCATAACAGTGCAACAGCTATTGAACCAAGATGGAGAATGTTTATAAAACTAGTTATAGAACGAATGCACCACATTTGCCACGTTTGGCGTACAATTTCCGACTTGTTTTCTAACTATAAAGATTTTTTACATTTAACCCTTTGTGTCTCAATAACCCCAATTCGAAAAATATTTACCCTGATGTCAGAATATATCATTTTAAGAGTGTAAAAAATAATTAAAAATTTTTAAAACGTGAAAATAAAAAAATATTGACTAAAAAGTACTTTTTTCCCTATCTCTAAACAGGAAATTTTATACTTCTCATAAATATTGTCAATTTTCTTATACAATATTGTAAAGTATACGAAATTACCTTTGTAAAAAAATCTATATTTGGATGTCTAGCCTTTTTAATGTGACAAAATTTATGAAGTTCATTTTAGCAATATCGATGTGAAACTCCTCAAATGATAAATAAAACTTTGGCATGAAAAATTAACTCAGCATCGTCGTCTGTTGTGAATTCTATGAACAATTTATATTATTTTATAATAGGTAGATAGCCAGGCGTATAAATAGATTGACAGATACATACAGACAAACAGATAGAGAGAGAGACAGGCAGTCAGACAGACCGACAGATAGGTAGTCAGCGAAAGAAAGGCAGACTAGTAGATTATAGTGTGTTTTCTTCAATAGGTGAATTATGAACAAATTTGCAATGCCTGAGTTTGCAGAAAGTTCTGGGGTTTGCGTATTAAGGATGCAGGATACAGAATCCCGTAGTATCATAGTAAAATTTTTCACTAATCATTTCTTTTAAAAAAGAATACTGCAAAAAAAAATTTTTTTTTAGTTTTCTCCCATAACTTTATTTTGTAAAAAATATCTAAAATGTTCAAAACGTAATGCAAGAATTTTGTTTACAATTGATAATTCAATGAAACTCTCTGAAGATTTCTTCTCTTATGTCCCAACTTCAATTCAGTAACACAATTTCAAATTCAATTTACAAAAACAAAAACTAAAAAAGAAAAGTATAACATACTTGGCAGAAGGCAGCGCACAAAATTATTTCTGTATTCCCTTTCGTTTTAAGCTACTCTGCATGGGGGAGGGGGAGTTTCCATTTTTTTTTTTTTTTTCGTTCTTATAAATACGATTAGAATTTTTGCATTGTTTTGGGAATAAGTGATTCTTGAAACCAAATAGTTTTTCGCCGAATTCATTCTCGTAGTTTGTCTTCAGAGCATACGAGAAAAAAATTAAATCTTTTTTAATTATATTTAACCAAAACACTCGAATATTCATTTCTTATTTCAAATATAAAGGCGGAAATGCTCCTTATTTTTATTTTTTTTTTTAATTACCTGCGTGCATGGAATTTGTTTAAAATATATAAGTGCATAAGGGGCTGTAGATATATAACGCTATCACTTTAAGGGGGAGGGGGTTCTGGCATTTGATATCGCTAAATATCTCTAGAGGGAGGGGGGTTTGCTTACTGATATCGCTAGATATCTCTGGGGAGAGTGGGGGGGGGGGTTGTTTTCTGATATCGTTATCATTTCTGATCCAACCAAACTCTTCTTATCCAATTAGTCTGTTACCTGTTCCATTATTATTATTGTTATGCGTTTTTTATGAAAATACAAAGCTATTATTAAAGCCATTAAATGTTCATAAAATCATTTCATTCCAAAATTCGGAATACCCAAACGTTTGGCATTCCAGTTCAGACGCCATATGCGCATATAATTCGCTGTTAGAGAAATCAGGAGCATAATATATAGGAAAAGATACTTGCATTTACCAGTACAGAAAGACAAAGAATGTTGTGCACTGTTCTGTTGATAAGTTCTGCTTTTAACTTCCCCGGGCAGGTAACTGCGATAAGATAGTGTTACTTTTATTACTTCAGTATTACTTAGTACTTACTTTGCATTCAGTAATAATAAGCTATTAATAAATACTTTTAAATAATAACTAACTCTTTTAGATGTTATTTGATATAAATTTATTTCATGTATTGATATTTTATTGACTTCGGTAAAGCATGCGACTAATAAATGTATAATAATATATGTTTATATCACTGCAAGCGTATAAAAAAAAGAAAAAAATCTAAAAATAAAATAATTTTTAGGCATCGATAACGATATCATCTGGTAGGGGGAGGGGGTTATACGAATTATAACGTATGATATCGTAAGAGGGGGGAGGGGTCCAAAATTTGCAAAATCTTGGTAACGTTATATATGTAGAGACCCTAAAAGAAAGTGTAAAAACTAGTGAGTTTATTTTTTAAGTAAAAAGCATTCTGAGTTTATTATAAAAAGAGTTTTAAATTCTGGTTTCCAAGTTGTAGAACATACTGCTCGGTGTAGAGAACATAGACGAAAACCATTTTATCTCACTATTCTTGAAAACCTTTACAGATTTTGATAATTTAATATATTTTTTTAGATTGTCTACTAACAACTCCATAAAGAATTCTTATGTGATAAATATGAATTAAAGTATTCAAATAAAGTTTTGAAATTTATTAAAAGCGATACTTCCGTATTAGCTGCACGCCAAAGATCAATAGCCGAAGAAATCGCCACAGATTTTGCTACTTGCTGCAGCCTATTTGATTCTGTTTATTTTCGTGTTTAAGTACGTAGTTCGATTACATATTTGTTAACTTTGCGTTTTATTCTTACTCGTCTGGTATGTAGTCTGTTAGAATTATTATTTATAATTCACTTACAGGGGCACGCATAAGAATGCTGCAACATTATATTCTATGGGAAAAATCATTTGCAGTGCATTTTAACCTCTTCGGTATCTGGGTCCCCAAACGGGGATCTCTGTTCTTTTTCTTATAAAAACTAAAATGTCCGATTTTTTTTTACATTTTCACATCACTTCTTAATAGCTGAATGTTTTTTTGCGTTCAAAGCAAACGAATAAATGACAGCATTTAAATTGATTCCCACATAAAATAAATGTTATTTGCATCTGAGTTTGCAAAATGTCTAAAAATGCCCAAAAGGCAGTGTGAGCAAGAAAGTGAGAAATTTTCATAAGTATTTAACTTAAATATTTTTCAATGAAAAATTTTGAGGATTTGTAGATTGTTTACTTGTGTAAAGCTCTTAAATTTGCGATTGCGTTAATTTAGGTTAAAGGTTATTTAATTGATGTTTTATGGGGGTTGGTAGTTTTAGATCTATATTTTTACTTTCTTCTATCTTCAATAGAAGAAAGTATTGTAATCGAAATTTTTTTCGACTTCCGGTTTTCGACGGATTTACACGTTTTAGGGGTCAGAGATCCCAAAAAACATGTTTATAGAAAATGTCTGTCTGTCTGTGTGTCCGTCTGTCCGTCTGTCCGTCTGTCCGTCCGTCCGTCTGTCCGTCCGTCCGTCTGTCCGTCTGTCCGTCTGTCTGTCGCCATTGTACCATCAAAAAGTGTATGAAGTTATGCATAGAATTGAACCAAATTTTTAGTTTAAGTTTTTGGCTATGGCAAGCAGATCCTCCCTGAATTTGGAAAAAAGTCGCCGGTAGGGGGCGCTATAATATCAATTTTTGTGCGATTTTGAATATTGTACCATCCAAAAGTGTATGAAGTTATGCATCGAATTGAACCAAATTTTTATATTAAGTTTTCGGATATGGCAAGTAGGTCCTCCCTGCATTTGGGAAAAATTCGCCGGTAGGGGGCGCTGTAACAGCGATTTTTGTGCGATTTTGAATATTGTACCACCCAAAATTGCATGAAGTTATGCATAGAATTGAACCAAATTTTTATATTAAGTTTTCGGATATGGGATGTAGGTCCTCCCTGAATTTGGAAAAAATTCGCCGGTAGGGGGCGCTGTAACAGCGATTTTGAATATTGTACCATCCAAAAGTGTATGAAGTTATGCATCGAATTGAACCAAATTTTTATTTTAAGTTTTCGGATATGGCAAGTAGGTCCTTCTTGCATTTGGAAAAAATTCGCCGGTAGGGGGCGCTGTAACCGCAATTTTTGTGCGATTTTGAATATTGTACCACCCAAAATTGCATGAAGTTATGCATAGAATTGAACCAAATTTTTATTTTAAGTTTTCGGATATGGCAGGCAGGTCCTCCCTGAATTTGGAAAAAATTCGCCGGTAGGGGGCGTTGTAATAGTGATTTTTGTGCGATTTTGAATATTGTACCATCCAAAAGTGTATGAAGTTACGTATAGAATTGAACCAAATTTTTACTTTAAGTTCTTGGCTATGGCAAGCAGGTCTTTCCTGAATTTGGAAAAAAATCGCCGGTAGTGGGCGCTGTAATAGCGTTTTTTGTGTTATTTTGAATATTGTACCATCGAAAAGTGTATGAAGTTATGCATAGAATTGAGCCAATTTTTTTGTGTTTGTTCTTGGTCATGGCACGAAGGTCCTCCATGAATTTGGAAAAATTCCGCCTGAAGGGGGCGCTATAATTGCGATGTCTGTACCATTTTCATTATTGTACAATCGAAAAGTGTATGAAGTTATGCATACAATTGAACCTAATTTTTTGTGCATGTTTTTGGCTTTGGACAACAGGTTCTCCTTGAATTTGGAAATATTGCACAGTAAAGGGGTTCTGTGATAGCAATTTTTGTATACTTTTCTTGATTTTTTGTAGTTCTGTTGTCCATCGGCGGCTCGTGCAAAGGCGGGAACTCGCTTCCTGCTAAGCCGGCTATTTGCAAACATCTGATAACAACAGAATAAGCAAAAACTATTAATTTTAGCAAATATCATGATATAGATTAACTCGTTTTTAGTTCGTTTTATTGACTGAAGCAGAAATTTAGGATGAAAATCAAAGTTGGTACAGTATTGAACTAGTAATATTGAAATATTATCATGTGTAACTAGTTTTTGAAATATTAAGATGTATAAGATAGAAGAAAGTTTTGGGATTGGCACATCCAACTAGTTTAATCTAAATTACTAAGCGCCTAAAGGATCAGTTTCAGAAAAGATATTTTTTCTGTCATTTACAATGTCATTTTGTTTGGAAAAAACCAATGAATAAGTATTTGTACAGCTTCGGAACTGAGGAGGTTAATGATCTTACACTTTTCAAATATATTGAAATTGATAAACATCATAGATGTCCACTATAAGATGCTTACTATAGAATATGAAGTATATCGCATTTATCGTTCATTTACAGGACGGCACAAAAGAATTCAGTTAGAGTACTGTTTATGACCAATATAATTGCTGAAAGTTCGTGTTCAATTGCGGTATACGTTTTTAAACATAACTACTTTTCCCCATATTACTTGGTGTTTATAAATTCTATACAAGTCTGCACAAAAAAAATGTGAGTACACTTCCGCTTATTGGCGGAAATTGCTGAAGGGGAATTTTCAACTGTTTTATGCATTTCCTAATTGAACAAAAAAATTTCGTGCTGTGCAGTATATATACAAATCAATAGATCATATACAGGGCTGCATACAGTAATTTCGATATTTTCCTACTATTGATGGTAATTTCTTAAATTTGATTTTGAAATATGTAACGCATTTTCCAATTTTCTTTTATTTATCCATTATCTTCCATCTTATTACGCGGTGAAGTCTTATTATAGTAGGCTGAATGTGTTTGAAAATGTTTCATAATCTATGCTTGACGCATGGTTTTTCTTTCTCTTTTTTTTCGATACAATTTAGGTATTAAAATGCATGAAAGTGTTCTCTCTTTTTTTAGACCGACTGTACATGCTTTGAAACATCTGTTTATCTATAATTTTATACTTATTTTACAGGCATATCACTTTTTATTAAACGGATTGTGCGTTGTCTTAGGGATAACATCACTGTAACACCCTGAAATTGAATGCTTTTTTGAGAATTCTTTTAAAGAAATCCGAAGTGTTTATAAAAATACATTTACATTAAATTATTAAGAGCCATTATTTTGAAATTCAGACAAAAAAGTGATATTTTGGAAGTTATATTTTTTAATTGGCTTGATTTTTTTTATGTTGAAGTAGATCATATTTAATGAATATTGTGCAATTTTGAAGCCCTGAAAAAATGTCCTGTTTCCTGTAGAAAATGTCAAAGTTCAAGAACATGAATCCCTTTTTCATGAAAATTGAAATGCCAGTATGTTTGGATTGCTATATCTCTGGAAAGCAACAACATCTCAAAATTCTTTTGTCATAAATTGTTAGTATAACACTACATGCTTAGTAAAATTTACTTCGTTTCTATGGGGCAATGGGCATTGTTAATTTTCATTGTTATGTTACCACAAAATGCAATCAAAATGACGTTATTGTCCGTTTTCTGCACTTATTATCTTAGTTAAACAATAGTACCCAAAATTTTTCTTATAGAATATGAAAGTTTGCTATTAGGACAAGCTAATTAATATAGAACTTTACCGGGATATCGATGCTGTTAGCAAATATAATCTGTTAAATATTCAAAATTTTCAAAATCTGCAGCTTTTGAATTAGTCTTATCTCAAAACAGCCTCACAGTTGGATAAAACAAAATATATTAGATAGTAGTTGAACATATGTACAAAAACATGGAAACGAAAAATAAGTGTGGTCTCATGCTATTTAAAAAAAAAAATGACAAACGTTACAAAAAGGCAATGTCAATATCAGGCTTTTTCCCGATAAGAAAATGATTTATCCCGTTTATCTTTCCCTTTCCTATGTTTTTCCCTTGTGAGGAAATGGAACATCCCTTTTCTCTTTCTCCTTCTAGGGGAAAAGCTTGAAGATGGCTTTGATGATGACACTGGCTTTTTGTAACGTTTGTCATTTCTTTTTCTTCTGAAAATAGCATGAGACCCCAATTATTTTTCGTTTCCATGTTTTTGTACATATGTTCAACTACTACCTGATATATTTTGTTTTACTCAACTGTGATGCTGTTTTGATATAGGACTAATTCAAAAGTCGCAGATTTTGAAACTTTTGAATATTTGACCAATTATATCTGCTAACAGCATCGATATCCCGGTAAAGTTCTATATTACTTAGCTTGTCCTAATAGTAAACGTTCATATTATATAAGAAACATTTTGGGGTACTATTGCTGAACCAAGATAATAAGTGCAGAAAACGGACAAAAACGTCATTTTGATTGCATTTTGTGGCAACATAACAATGAAAATTAACAATGCCCCATGGAACAAAGTACATTTTACTAAGCATGTAGTGTTATACTAACAGTTTATGACAAAAGAATTTTGGAATATTGCTGCTTTCCAGAGATATAGCAATCCAAACATACTGGCATTTCAATTTTCATGAAAAATGGGATTCATGGTCTTGAACTTTAACATTTTCTACAGGATACAGGAAATTTTTTCAGAGCTTCAAAATTGCACATTATTCATTAAATATGATCTACTTCAACATAAAAAAAAAAACAAGCAAAACAAAAAATACAACTATCGCACTTTGTCTGATTTTCAAAATAATGGCTCCTAAACATATATTAAAGTAGAAAACTGAATTTTAAGTAAATTTCACAGGAGAAGCAAAAAAAAATTTGCATAATTTTACTGTAACATGTCTTAGCACTGCATGCAAGAGTAAAACGTGCATAAACGCATAAAACCCTTAAGAATGAAGACATAGATGAGGTTTGGAGGGTTGAGTAATTTTACCTCCCCACACAATCCACCACCCTTTTATGGTCACGTATAGCGTAACAAAGCGATTTTCCGTATAACTACACTTATGAAACTTTTTCTGCAGAAATACACACCTATGACAGACCTATTTAGTGGAATAAAACGCAAAATGAATTTTTGCGAGATGTGGCACTTTTCTTGTGGGTGAGCAATATATTGTGGACTTAATCTGAAACAATGAGAGAGAGAAAAACTGTGGGTTTTTTTTTTGTTTTGTTTTTTTTTTGTTCAAAAGCTATTGAAATACAAATTCGTTTTTAACACTTTCCAACATAGTTGAAAAGTGTTTATGAATTCTGTTTGTCTGGCCGTCTGTCTGGCCGAGCTCTAATTCGCGACAATATAGTCGATTTACTATGTAACTGATATATGTTATGGCGATTTTCTATGGTATGTTCGGTATTGAAAATGAAGTATCTAGCATTCATGGTTCGTTTTACAGGGACACTAAAAAGTATTCCGTTATATTATGCTATATGGGGGGAAAACCGTTTACAATGTAGTTTAATAATATTACACTATTTCAAACATATTGAAATTGATATTATATCACTGATGTGCGCAACAAGATGCTTACTGTTGAATATGGTGTAGATAGCATTTATCGTTCATATAGAGGGACACACAAAAGTGTTTGGTTACAGTATTGTCTATGAGCGATTATTGCTAGAAATACATTTTCAGTTGTGGTATGCGTTTTTAATTTTTTTTTTTCATATTACTTGGTGCGTGTATAAATTAAATAGTTTTTTTTTCATATTACTTGGTGCGTGTATAAATTATATATATATTTTTTTCATATTACTTGGTGCGTGTATAAATTATACAGATCATATAAAGATCTATACAAAAGAACTCGAATACATATCTGTTTTCACCCATAGAATTAGAATTCTTTTCCGACTATAGATTAGTAATTGCCGAAATTGAATTTTCAAATATTCCATGCGTTTTCCAATTATTATTATTTTTTTTACTTTAAGATCATCATCCACGTTATTGAAAGGTGAAGTTTAGTTGCAGTATTCTGAATGTATTGGAAAGTGTTTCATAATCCATGTTTGACTCATGATTTTTCTTTCTTGTTTAAATTTGTAATTTAGTTAAATGATATCAATTCTAAATAAAATGGGAATTTCCAACAAAAATTTCGTTTATTGTAATTACACAGAAAAGCGGACTAACAATATTAGGAAAAAACCCTGGAAAATTAAGTGACAATTCATTTTCCAAAAGTGAAAGTTGATGGATTCGAAATGGGCAGAGCTTAAGTGTCTACCAATTTTGAAAACGCTGCTCTGAAAAAAAAAAAAAAATGCGAGTAAAATTTTCATTACTATTTCTTCTCTGTGGCGCGATCTATTTTTATTTATGGCCCCACCAGTGGCCGAGAGGTTTTGCTCTCGAAGCTGGTTGCTGGTTTCGAACCCAATCGCGCCCGTTGGCCTAATCGTTTCGGAGTTTTCGTGTTTTTTTTCGAAACCTTGGATTTCCAAGCGTAAATACGGGTTAGATTCCCTTAGAAAGACTCCCACGAAGGGCACTCTTCGCCTCCCTGGGCCTATATCCCTCTTGTTGATAACTGGCCGTCATAAACACAACAACAAGAACAACTATTTTTATTTATTGCTCAAAAATCACGCCTTCACTCTCGATAGAGCTTTCTAATTAATAATATATGATTTTCGCTTGTAATAAAAACTATTGTAATCGATAAAAACGATTATGTAAAACAATACATAATATGAATTTAATTCAAACAAGTACATTAATTTGAATGAAGATTTTCAATATCTAAATATTCTAGTGAAGAGGTTCCTTTAAATATTGCATCTTTAAGCGTTTAATCAAATTGAGATCGCTGTGGCGCGCTTTTCTTTTATAGCTCAAAAATTACCCCTTCACTCTCGTTATCGTTATCTAACTAATAAAATACAATTTTCGCGAGTATAAAGAGTAAGGTTAATCGATAAAAATAAAAATTTCGGGGGTGTGAAACGATAAAAAAGATATGAATTTAACTCTAACCAGTATATTAATTTAAATGAAGATTTCATTCAGTTTGAAAGAAGATTTTCAATACAGTAGACCCCCTCAAATCAGCACGACCAGAGGTTGTGCGGATTATATAATTTTGCGGGTTTCCAGTCGTTGCTTTGTTTACATTTTTAAAAAAGCGATTTGAATGTAATAATGCAATCAAAATTATAATGAACGATTGCAATGTAGTAAATTGTTTAAAGGATTAAGTAAAGTAATAAACTGAAAGGATAATAAACGGTCAAGTGCGAGTATTCCTCGCGCTCAGAGGGTTCCGTATAATAAATATATGAATTATTAAATGTATTATTTAAAAAAATCGTTGCTAAAAGAATAAAAAACTATACAACGTAGGGTTGGGTGTAGCTTTATATACTAAAAAAATATGAATGGGTATACCATAAAAATTCAAAAAAGGTATGAAGCCTAAATAATATCAAACATTGCTATTCTGTATAACTCTTTTTTTAATCTGCTCCTAAACCGTTTAGGATGAAATTAATTTAGTACTGACAATAAAAGTAGTGCATGTTTAAACTTCATTTGGCCTTTCATAAAACTAAATTCAGCATAATAATAATGTTATCTTTTTATAGTGTAGCTAAAAGAAAACTCTTGTTCAAAGTTTAAACTTGCCATTGTTCTAAGCACGCTTCGGAAGGATGTCGCAAAGTTCAACGCCGCTTTGGTCTGTGCCACGTTTTGAATTCACTTTTAAAGACACGGGAGGCGTATTGAGAGATCCACTCAAAGCAAACTAGTCGTGAATCCCATCGTATTTATGTAATTCATTCTAATTAAATTAATCTGTTTTTAACAATTTGACGTTTATTGCTTTTATACTGCTACTGGGCATTGCATTACACAAATATATCATTAAACGTTGTTATCCGGGCTTTAAAATCCGATGATACATTGAGTATGCCGCCCTGTCATTATGTATGTCCAAACCGTCCGTATTTTTAAGGGTTAATATCTCTGCTAATTACCGACGATTTTTTTCGAAAATCATTATCAACAATGCTTTTATACTTCTGCTACGATAGGTACCTCCATCGCTCCTCAACACCTTTGCTGAACGCCTGCAAATCGAAATTTGTGTGTAACGGGAAAATGTACTTTTCTCAAAAACTATGTGACCTAGGGTAATCGCTATAATTTTCCTGCAAGGTTTAAATTAATGTCTACTACCTCTAATTTTTTCATAATTTTAGTTTCAGTAGATTCTGAAATAGATGGGGAGAACATATTTTTGCACTACATTTTTGACGATATCTCTGAAAATAATATACCTAAATTTAAACAAAATGTATTTTTGAGTTCAGCGTTACGAAAGTTTTCAAACGATACCCTACACGATATACAAAGAAAATATTTTTTTTTTTTCAAGTAACTTAATTAGCCCCTCTACATTTTCATTAAATATATTTGTTAATGTATAATAACCTGTAAATATGTGGGTCAATAGTCTTTATTACTTTTCTCAATTTGAAATTTCCACGTTCCATAGTTTACCAGTAAAATTGCTGTGACAGACGGACAGACAGACACAGGAGTGATCTTATAATGGTTCCGTTTTTACTTTTTAAGTACGGATCCCTAAAAAGTAAGATAATTTTAAAAATGAGTAAATTATTAAAAGTAAAGGTCAAGTACATAATTAATAATGTATAATTAAATATGCATAATAAAGATGAGATAAATTTTCTTTGAATTACTCAATAAAACTTTCCTCATAAAGGTACCCTTGTCATATCAAAATCATAAAGTAAGGAAGTTTTATTTCATGTTTAGCCAGTCTTAATAACCAAAAAAGCTTGATTAATACATATTATATACATTTGGTAAAATGATTGTGATTACCAGTGATATCAGCAATATCTTGATTTTTTTTTTCGGAAATAAATTCATAATTTCTTCATGAAAAACCATGAGTTCAGTCATATTATCAAAAATTACATATTAAAATAATGCGGAATGATTAAAATAAAAAACTCTGTAATTTTGACCCACCATCTGAATTGAAAGTTTCGTTGTTTACATCTGCGATGATATACGGATTTTAGGCGTTTGCGGATTTGAGAGAGTCTACTGTATCTAAATATGCTAGCTAAAAGATTTCTTCACATATCACATCTTTAAGCGTTTAATCAAATTGAAAAAATGTGACCATATTTCTTTTCCGAAATATTTTCGCGCAATTTTCTAAAACCTTCTAAATTCCTTTTATTCAAAACGATAAAAATCATATCGCGGAAAGAAACGTTCAGGTCTTTTCTCACGAGATTTCAAGCTGTCGGAAACCTCAAAGTGGTTGAAATTTTACGCACCTCTAATTTACATATTCTATCTTCAAAGACTTATCGAAATGATGCTAAAAAGAACTCTTTTTTCAACTTCTGTATATATCATTTGATTTGAAAGTTTGCCAACGAGAGTTTTTTTATAAAGGTGCAAAGCAAAATATTTTTAAAATGCTAAAATCCTCGAGGATTTGTATAAAGATCAAAATTTCATCTCAAAGTTCTATTGAAAAATATTTTTTTTTCTTTTTTGTTTCTTTTTCAAAAAGTTTTAAAATTTTTAAGATTATGTGAATTGGTTATAAGCATCATTTTCCATGCTACAGTTTTACTGGGAAAAAAATAAAAGAAGGTTATGTCTTATACGATACACCTTAAACCTTGTCATAACAAAAAAAATTTAGATTAATTATTAATTGAACAGTTTTATTTTATTCAACGCTGTAAAAATCTAAAATTTCATCAAAATTTTCTGCATTACAATATAAAAATAATTTTTTCGTTAATAAATAATTTTATTTATAAAGCAGCTTATTCTAATACGGAATTTATAATAATATGCATTATGTTATTTCATAAATATAAAATGTTATTGAAAAATATTTTTAAATATTTGAAAAATAAAATTATAAAGAATCGATAGTTTTTATATTTTAATTTAATTTACATATTTGGTATAAAAATATTTTAAAGTAAAAAAATATTTGTCTACTATATTCATATTGTCTCTAAGAATTTAACATTTACAATTAAAAAGTATTAGTTATTGTGCATGGAAACAATAACATGCTTTTTAAAAATTAACAATGCTTTGCCAGTTTACCATTGCTGCATTATAATATATTTCTTACTTAACCCTTTATGTTCTGACGGGACTTTTAAGTCCATTTAAAGAAAATGCAATATAAAATTTATTTAATTTGTCTACTAATAAAAGTATATAGTAGTTTTCATACAAAATACTTTGCTAAATAACATTCAGTGAAACACAGCACAGTGAAACAGTCGAAGCTAAATATTTTTTTAATGTGGTTATTTTCTCAACCATTTACATAGATTTTGCTTTCCTCTTATTAAAAAAATGTTTTACGAAAAATTTTCAACTACAAAACACTTCTCAGTTACAGATAGGACCACAATACATTTATTTACATTGTTCTTGCAAGAATTGTGAGATTAGCATAACAGTATTTTTTGTTAATTAATCTAATTATTCTTGTAAATATTTTACCCCCCCCCCCCCCAAAAAAAAAAAAAAACTCTTAACTTCCGATCTATTAAATCAGTCAAATTGTTATTATATAAGTTGTTTTGGATATCTTCCGACATTAACGAAGATAATTTTTGAAGAGAAGCAAATTTCTGATTTATAATTCGGTACATAAAGGGTTAAAAGCTGCGATGTCTTTTAACATATCGTCGTTGGACGTTTATGAAGCCTAGAAATGATTTTAGTTTCTGAAACCTCTGCTGCAGAAACTTTTCGGGCTTTGGTGTCTTATTACTAGAAATTCTTTTTACATTTGCGATTATTTTTTCTTTACATTTAATTTTTTCTTATATTTAATAATTATAATACATATTTTTACATTTATTTTATCACTAAATTTATATTAAAGCATTTAGAAATGAAATAAAAAGTAGTGCTCTTAAAGACTTATGTTTCGTTGTTGTAACTTTTTTTTTTTTCAAATAGACTTTTATTTTAATTTTATTTTTTTTCTTCTAGGTTTATAAGAGTACTGAATTCGTGAAAATTTTTGAACCGATTTTTGATGGACTTACAGACTTTGTCAAGTCCTGAACACGGTTTGTCTATTTTTGGAGAATATTTGTTTGTCTGACGTATAATGTACGAAATTCGATGCACTTGTATCGCTGCTATGTTGTGTTTTTCACGATTTGTGTAACAGCTCTATCTCAGCATATATGAAATGGAATTGCACCAAATTTAATATGAAAAATGCTTTTTAATAAAACCTATAATGACTCAATTTATATTAAGGACTACCATTGACGACTTTCTTTTTACTACCACTATTTCTAAAAAATAATAATCTACTACCACGAAGATTACTATAAATCTAAAACAAATATTATTATTTTGAAATAGTGGTAGATAAAATAAAAATAAAAATAGCCGTCAGTAGCGGACCTCTATTATTGTATTAATGTATGTGTATATTTGATAAATAAAAATACTTTAAAGTCATTTATCTCAAACTATGCTTTTTTTTTTTTTCATTGCTAGCGAGATACTTTTTGAACGATTTAAAAATTTGTCATGAATGTAAACAGACTATGAATTGTGTGTATATTTTAAGATTGAACCTAAATATAGTTACTGATTCTTTCCGCCCACAAAAATTTTAAACATAGATCTAGTTATCCCGTATCGCAATTCGGTTTGTCTGTTATCTGCCTAGGAATAAGTTACCACCATCATATTCTTATACAAAAATGTTGTCCAGCCTATTGTTTATTAACTATTGTCTTGGGGAAACTGTTGTTTCAGCATAATGGACAATATTCTTCCTTTTTCTGCGAGGCTACTAAAATTAGTCTGCTTAGGAAATTTCATTCAGAACAGCACCACTGAAAAGCACTGTGTTTAGAAAATGTATATTTATATTTCATCTTTATATCGAATTTTAGATCTTTTCAGGAACATACATAGGTTATACATTAATTCTTTTCTCTATTTTAATGCAACTTTATGCATAATTTTTATTTTATTTATAAGATGAATATAGTTAGTTTTTCTTATTAAGGTACACATGAATTATTTATCGAATAATAATTCGTACAAAATAAATCTCAAATTGTTTTGCACAACCCTGTACGTTATCCGTAAGTTTTTATGTACACACCACATTTTAATTTAAAATTCAGGTAAAACGCACATGACATAACTAAAAACGCATTTCCAACAATAATCATTCATAAATGGCAAGATATCCAGCAGTGGCGTGGCGTCCGGTCATCGCTGGATGCGGCGATGACCAAGCAATATTTTAAAACTCTTAATAAGCTTTTAAAACTCTACGATCCAGTTTTAGCAGAACATTTGGAGTTCATGTATAAGTGAAGGTAAGATTTAAAGTTTCTTTTTTGAACATTCAACCATTGAATTTTAGAGTTAATAATTTTTCACCACAAACTTAAATAATTGCGATGACCACCGAAAATTTTCACGCCACGCCACTGATATCCAGTTCTTGGCATAGCCATGTATAGGGTGGTCTATCTGTTGTTTCTTTTTTGAACTATGAATATTTCACAGGTTATTTGTGCCAAATGTTACGTGTCATGCATGTATGAACTATCAAATATATGCCATTTGTAATTATGGGCTCTTTGATAACACAACAACAGTGCAACGGTACATACACACTGCTCGTGAAACCATCAACTTATTGAACGAGAAATTTCCAGATCGCGTAATTTCAAGAAATTGTAATGTGAATTGGCCGCTAGGATAATGCGATTTAACCCATAGGATTATTTTCTTTGGGGGTTCCTGAAAAGTAAAGTGTACGCCAATGCCCTCCACACAATCTAAGACCTCAAACGTAACATCCGGGCTGAAATTTTGACCATGGATCCGCTCATTTTGGGAAAAGTCATCGAAATTTTTTATGTTCGGATGATGTTTTCTTTCATAATAAAAAAAAAGAACCAACAGATAGTCCTCTTTATAGGGATTAATTTATAGTCTACAAACATATGTCAATGTACTAAATATAATTCGGCTGGAAAATGAAATACACAATTTTAAAACACACTTAAGTAATTCACGCCAGTTGATAATAATGCTTTCAAATTACTATATGTGATCTATAGAATTTATGCGCACTATGTAGTATGCAAAAATTTCGTTAACCTTAAAAATGCAAGCCAAAATTTAAAACGCACTTGCAGCAATTATCGCTCAAAGACGGTATTATACTGCAACCGAATTCTTTTGTCTAAATTTGTATTAATAAAAGCAAAATGTTTGTCTGACTGTGTGTGTGTTTTCGTGTTGGCTGGGAAAATCTACCTCACGTAAAGCTCTGAAAATTTGAATGAAGATAGACGAAAACAGATTCGAACTGACTTGAGTCTCATATTTCTCATTTTTTGATAATTAGAAAGAGATATTTATTAAAAATCATAATGAACAACGCCAAAATGGCGCACCGACGCCGTTGTTTGCACCAAAATGGCCTTTCCGTGGAATCTCAAGCAGAAAGAAGGGAAGCGTGGAAAAAAAGTTCCGTTAATTCTGGATACTTTCCCGGTCGTAACTGTGTATTTTTTCTTTAAGAACATTTTAATATTTACTGTTTCAGAAACAAATATTTCCTGAATGCTGATTTCATCATTTTCGTTTTTTCTGCAGTTTTAAAATTCTGCATCCGCTTTCGAGATCGAAATACAAATAAACAAAATGTGTCCTTTGTGAAACCTTTCCGGCTTACACGAGATCTTGGCTTTAGAAAAAAAATATTAATATTTACTATTTCAAAAAAATATTTTCTGGAAGTCATTTCATGAATTTTCCAGTCCTTTTTACCCTCAGTTCATTCCCAGATGTTTCACGTTTTAATAAAATTGTGTTGGGTCAGAAACACATCTTGAAACTTTATCCTATCTCACATGTCGTGCGCTATACAGGGCACTACCACGCCCGAGCAATTTCGGGAAAAAGGGAGTGAAGTAGATGATTGATTACTTACTATAAAAAAAGAGCATAAAAAGTTAGAGAATTAAATAATTTGAAAGACCTTATCCTCTGAAAGTTTTTCGAGGTGGTGTGATATTTAGGTAATAAAAAAAAGCGAAAACCAGTAAGATTCTCACACTGGTTTTAATTTTTTATTCGTTGTGTAATTTATTTTACGTGTGTAAATATTAAAAACATACTTTTCGCACTTATTTTTAATAATCGAAAACGAGTATTCCTCTTCGTAAAGCACAAATGCCTAGCCTTAGATCCATTGTTTATTTTCCAGCGGCATTTTAAAGCAAAGAATATTTTTAATGGTGCAGGCAATAGTTAAAATCTATGACGAATTGATGCCATATAAGTGTTTTTTATTTTATTTTAAATCATACAGAAAGTCAAAATCGTTACAAAATGTAGAACACTCTGTATATTAGTACAGATTCGAAACTTTTAATCCGCAGTTTTATTTATTATTATTTTATATTTTTCCATATTAGCATTATTAAGTAGTAAGTCCAGGATAGTCTAGGTTTCTTCTGACAAAACTTTTTATTAAATTAGGGCGACTTTGTATCGCCCCCCCCTCCCCTTCCAGGTCACAATTACCGTATATACTCGCGTATAAGTCGACTCGCGTATAAGTCGACTCGCGTATAAGTCGACCCCCTAACTTTCGAATGCAAATTCTGGAAAAAATCAAAAAGCCACGTATAAGTCGACCCCCTAACTTTTTGCTTCAATTTTGCACAAAATCAAACCAAAGATTTAACTTGCCAATGCAAAAAAGGTAGTAAGTTAACAAAAACAAATCATTGAAATTTTTTTAAATGATAAATTATTATTATTTGTATATTTTATATATTATTTTTCTATTCATACACATAAAATGCCATATTTTTGCAGTATTCAAAGTTTTTGTTTTTGCTTTTTTAACTGACTCGCGTATAAGTCGACCCCCCAAATTTGCTTACCGAAAATTGTCAGAAATTCCTCGACTTATACGCGAGTATATACGGTATTTCGTAATATATAATAATAATTTGATATTTGATAATAAAAACTGATAACCTGTATAGAATTTATTGATACCGATGTTAATAATCGGTTTGAACGATTAATAGTCTCGTTAATGTTTTATTAATTGTCGGTAACCTTAATTGTTCAATTTATTTGAAAATGATTTTTTGAGGTTATCCCATAATTTTTCAATTGATATGCCGCTGTTCTTTGATGATTTAAAATTTGTAGTTTTCATTGTATATTTAATTTATGCAAATACAAAATTACATTTTGAAACATCTTTCCTCTATTTTGATCAAAACAGCGAAATTGGTTGGAGGCACACGCCCAAATAATCACAATTGTTCATTTAAGGGTGTCATATTTAAATGACACACAATTATTCCGCATAGCTATATGAATAATCAGGTACGTAGGCCGTACGTCTTCATGCTAAGGAAATCGAAGCCATTTCATGGCTTCAAATGATACATCTGACGTCATTAGATAAAGTATCGCCACATTCCACGGATGATAAGTCATTGCAGATTGAGATCAGAAAGCCGTATTCTCTATTCACGATAGTTTCGAGCGGTGCAATGCAAAACAGTGATTTGGATACATTATATTTAGCATACATTCGCCATTACGCCATCCCTGTAATTATATATTAAGTAATCAAACTCTGAAACGCACAATGCTTAAATTAAGTGAAGGTTAGTTATTACGGCAAATGTGTTTTAGATATGATCGAAGAAGGGACTGATGAAGCATAAAGAACATTTACATTTAAAGATTGTAAAAGGAAACAATACAGAAAAACTTCCTTTAAAAGGCATCTCTGAAAAAGGAATATATCTGCTAAGAGACCATTTCCTAGGTCGCAGTCGCTTCCCTCTTCATAACGCATTAAACTCTGAACAATGCACACTCAGTTTAAGGGACAGTAATAGATTCAAAAACGCTTATTCCAATAAATAAATAAAATGAATTGAAAAGTTTCTATACTTTACATAAATTTCTATTTAAAGACACTTAGTTTTAAAAAAAGGAAGCAATGCGGTAAAATCTCCTCTAAAGGGCATCTCTGAAAAAGGAATACCCCTGTTTAAGAGACATTTTCCTAATTCGCAGTCTCTTCCCTCTTCATAACGCATTTAACCTCTGAACAATGCACACTCAGTTTAAGGGACAGTAATTGTTTCAAAAACGCTTGTTTCAATAAATAAATAAAATGAAATGAAGAGTTTCAATACTTTACATAAATTTCTATTTAAAAACACTTTGTTTTTGTTGTTTTTTTTTTTTAAAGGAAACAATACAGTAAAACCTCCTTTAAAGGGAATCTCTGAAAAAGGAATACCTCTGTTTAAGAGACAATTTCCTAAGTCGCAGTCGCTTCCCTCATCATAACGCATTTAATATCTGAACAATGCACACTCAGTTTAAGGGACAGTAATTGTTTCAAAAACGCTTAATCCAATAAATAAATAAAATGAAATGAAAAGTTTCTATATTTTACATAAATTTCTATTTAAAGATATTTAAAGATACTTAGTTTAAAAAAACGGAAACAATAAAGTAAAACCTTCTTTAAAGGAAATATCTGAAAAAGGAATACCTCTGTTTAAGAGACAATTTCCTAAGTCGCAATCGCTTCCCTCCTCATAACGCATTTAACCTCTGAACAATGCACACTCAGTTTAAGGCACAGTAATTGTTTCAAAAACGCTTATTCCAATAAATAAATAAAATAAAATAAAAAGTTTCTATATTTTATATGAATTTCTTTTTGGGCACTTTGTTTTAAAAAAATACGGTAACAATACAATAAAACCTACTTTAAAAAGCATCTCTAAAAAAGGAATACCTCTGTTTCAGAGAGAATTTCCTAAGTCGCAATCGCTTCCTTCTTCATAACGCATTTAACCTCTGAAAAATGCATACTGAGTTTAAGGAACAGTAATAGTTTCAAAAACACTTATTCCAATAAATAAAATAAAATAAAAGAAAAAGTTTCTATATTTTATATGAATTTCTTTTTAGGCACTTTGTTTTTAAAAAAAAATACAGTAAAACCTCCTTTAAAGGGCATCTCTAATAAGGAATACCTCTGTTTAAGAAACAATTTCATAAGTCGCAATTGCTTCCCTCTTCATAACGCAAATAACCTTTGAAAAATGCGCACTCAGTTTAAGGACAATAATTGTTTTAAAAACGCTTGTTCCAATAAACAAATAAAATGAAATGAAATGATTCTATATTTTTCATAAATTTCTATTTAAAGACACTTTGTTTAAAAAAAAAAAAGGAAACAATATAGTAAAACCTCCTTTAAAGGGCATCTCTGAAAAATGAATACCCCTGTTTAAGAAACAATTTCCTAAGTCGCAGTCGCTTACCTCATCATAACGCATTTAACCTCTGAACAATGCACACTCAGTTTAAAGGACAGTAATAGTTTCAAAAACGCTTATTCCAGTAAATAAATAAAATGAAATGAAAAGTTTCTATATTTTACATAAATTTCTATTTAAAGATACTTAGTTTAAAAAAGGGAAACAATACAGTAAAACCTTCTTTAAAGAGAATATCTGAAAAAGGAATACCTCTGTTTAAGAGACAATTTCCTAAGTCGCAGTCGCTTCCCTCTTCATAACGCATTTAACCTCTGAACAATGCACTCTCAGTTTAAGGGACAGTAAAAGTTTCAAAAACGCTTATTCCAATAAATAAATAAAATGAAATGAAAAGTTTCTATATTTTACATAAATTTCTATTTAAAAGATACTTACTTAAAGAAAAAAGGGAAACAATACAGTAAAATCACCTTTAAAGGGAATCTCTGAAAAAGGAATACCTCTGTTTAAGAGACAATTTTCTAAGTCGCAGTCGCTTCCGTCTTCATAACGCATTTAACCTCTGAACAATGCACACTCAGTTTAAGGCACAGTAATTGTTTCAAAAACGCTTATTCCAATAAATAAATAAAATAAAATAAAAAGTTTCTATATTTTATATGAATTTCTTTTTGGGCACTTTGTTTTAAAAAAATACGGTAACAATACAATAAAACCTCCTTTAAAAAGCATCTCTAAAAAAGGAATACCTCTGTTTCAGAGAGAATTTCCTAAGTCGCAATCGCTTCCTTCTTCATAACGCATTTAACCTCTGAAAAATGCATACTGAGTTTAAGGAACAGTAATAGTTTCAAAAACACTTATTCCAATAAATAAAATAAAAAGTTTCTATATTTTATATGAATTTCTTTTTAGGCACTTTGTTTTTAAAAAAAATACAGTAAAACCTCCTTTAAAGGGCATCTCTAATAAGGAATACCTCTGTTTAAGAAACAATTTCATAAGTCGCAATTGCTTCCCTCTTCATAACGCAAATAACCTTTGAAAAATGCACACTCAGTTTAAGGACAATAATTGTTTTAAAAACGCTTGTTCCAATAAACAAATAAAATGAAATGAAATGATTCTATATTTTTCATAAATTTCTATTTAAAGACACTTTGTTTAAAAAAAAAAAGGAAACAATATAGTAAAACCTCCTTTAAAGGGCATCTCTGAAAAATGAATACCCCTGTTTAAGAAACAATTTCCTAAGTCGCAGTCGCTTACCTCATCATAACGCATTTAACCTCTGAACAATGCACACTCAGTTTAAAGGACAGTAATAGTTTCAAAAACGCTTATTCCAGTAAATAAATAAAATGAAATGAAAAGTTTCTATATTTTACATAAATTTCTATTTAAAGATACTTAGTTTAAAAAAGGGAAACAATACAGTAAAACCTTCTTTAAAGGGAATATCTGAAAAAGGAATACCTCTGTTTAAGAGACAATTTCCTAAGTCGCAGTCGCTTCCCTCTTCATAACGCATTTAACCTCTGAACAATGCACTCTCAGTTTAAGGGACAGTAAAAGTTTCAAAAACGCTTATTCCAATAAATAAATAAAATGAAATGAAAAGTTTCTATATTTTACATAAATTTCTATTTAAAAGATACTTACTTAAAGAAAAAAGGGAAACAATACAGTAAAATCACCTTTAAAGGGAATCTCTGAAAAAGGAATACCTCTGTTTAAGAGACAATTTTCTAAGTCGCAGTCGCTTCCGTCTTCATAACGCATTTAACCTCTGAACAATGCACACTCAGTTTAAGGGACAGTAATTGTTTCAAAAACGCTTGTTTTAATAAATAAATGAAATGAAATGAAAAGTTTCAATACTTTACATAAATTTGTATTTAAAAACACTTTGTTTCTTTTAAAAAAAAAAGGGGAAACAATACAGTAAAACCTCCTTTAAAGTGAATCTCTGAAAAAGGAATACCTCTGTTTAAGAGACAATTTCCTAAGTCGCAGTCGCTTCCCTCATCATAACGCATTTAATCTCTGAACAATGCACTCTCAGTTTAAGGGACAGTAATAGTTTCAAAAACGCTTATTCCAATAAATAAATAAAATAAAATAAAAAGTTTCAATATTTTATATGAATTTCTTTTTGGACACTTTGTTTAAAAAAAATACGGTAACAATACAATAAAACCTCCTTTAAAAAGCATCTCTAAAAAAAGAATACCTCTGTTTCAGAGAGAATTTCCTAAGTCACAATCGCTTCCCTCTTCATAACGCATTTAACCTCTGAAAAATGCGCACTCAGTTTAAGGAACAGTAATTGTTTCAAAAACACTTATTCCAATAAATAAATAAAACAAAATAAAAAGTTTCAATATTTTATATGAATTTCTTTTTAGGCACTTTGTTTTTAAAAAAATACAATAAAACATCCTTTAAAGGGCATCTCTAATAAGGAATACCTCTGTTTAAGAGACAATTTCATAAGTCGCAATCGCTTCCCTCTTCATAACGCATTTAACCTTTCAAAAATGCACACTCAGTTTAAGGACAATAATTGTTTCAAAAACGCTTGTTCCAATAAACAAATAAAATGAAATCAAATGATTCTATATTTTTCATAAATTTCTATTCAAAGACACTTTGTTTAAAAAAAAAGGAAACAATATAGTAAAACCTCCTTTAAAGGGCATCTCTGAAAAATGAATACCCCTGTTTAAGAAACAATTTCCTAATTCGCAGTCGCTTACCTCATCATAACGCATTTAACCTCTGAACAAAGCACACTCAGTTTAAGGGACAGTAATTGTTTCAAAAACGCTTGTTTCAATAAATAAATGAAATGAAATGAAAAGTTTCAATACTTTACATAAATTTGTATTTAAAAACACTTTGTTTTTTTTTAAAAAAAAAGGGAAACAATACAGTAAAACCTCCTTTAAAGTGAATCTCTGAAAAAGGAATACCTCTGTTTAAGAGACAATTTCCTAAGTCGCAGTCGCTTCCCTCATCATAACGCATTTTATCTCTGAACAATACACACTCAGTTTAAAGGACAGTAATAGTTTCAAAAACGCTTATTCCAATAAATAAATAAAATAAAATAAAAAGTTTCAATATTTTATATGAATTTCTTTTTGGACACTTTGTTTAAAAAAAATACGGTAACAATACAATAAAACCTCCTTTAAAAAACCTCTCTAAAACTGGAATACCTCTGTTTCAGAAAGAATTTCCTAAGTCGCAATCGCTTCCCTCTTCATAACGCATTTAACCTTTGAAAAATGCACACTCAGTTTAAGGACAATAATTGTTTCAAAAACGCTTGTTCCAATAAACAAATAAAATGAAATGAAATGATTCTATATTTTTCATAAATTTCTATTCAAAGACACTTTGTTTAAAAAAAAAGGGGGAAACAATATAGTAAAACCTCCTTTAAAGGGCATCTCTGAAAAATGAATACCCCTGTTTAAGAAGCAATTTCCTAAGTCGCAGTCGCTTACCTCATTATAACGCATTTAACCTCTGAACAATGCACACTCAGTTTAAGGGACAGTAAAAGTTTCAAAAACGCTTATTCCAATAAATAAATAAAATGAAATGAAAAGTTTCTATATTTTGCATAAATTTCTATTTAAAAGATACTTACTTAAAGAAAAAAGGGAAAAAATACAGTAAAATCACCTTTAAAGGGAATCTCTGAAAAAGGAATACCTCTGTTTAAGAGACAATTTTCTAAGTCGCAGTCGCTTCCGTCTTCATAACGCATTTAACCTCTGAACAATGCACACTCAGTTTAAGTTACAGTAATTGTTTCAAAAATGCTTGTTCCAATAAATAAATAAAATGAAATGAAAAGTTTCTATATTTTACATAAATTTCTATTTAAAGACACTTCGTTTTTTTGTTTTTTTTTTTTTTTTTTTTAAAGGAAACAATACAGTAAAACCTCCTTTAAAGGGGATCTCTGAAAAAAGGAATACCGCTATTTACCCCTTTATGTCACAAATTATGAATTCATGAAAATATCAGCTTCTAAAGCATTTTTCGTGAATTTTTGAAGCTGTATTAGAAGATTTACACAATTATTTAATAAATTTTAGAAGGATTTTGTCAATTAATTAATTAAATATAGGGATTTTGTGTAGTTATTTGTAACACTACTTAAATCTTTTATTTAAAATATTTTTTTATTATTTTGTAAAATTAGGAAATGTACAAATATAATATTCTTACAATAGAAATATAGAAATATTACCGAACTAACCCCCCCACACACACAGACACACTACCTTCCAACGTCAGGAAAGCTGAAAAGATGCAAAGGCAAAAAAGAAATACTCCTTTTAAAAATATTTTTGTTTTGTGCAACCAATAATGCTTTTGGAACAGGATAAAGTAAAATATATATAACTCATTCTAAACTGTATTACTACTTATCGATATATTAAATGGATTTTATAACAAGTTATTTTAATGATAATTTAAAGTGCAGACGGGGCATAAAGGGTTAAAAGATAATTCTCTAGGTCGCAGTCGCCTCCCTCTTCATAACGCATTTATCCTCTGTAGAATGCACACTTTAGTTTAAGAGACAGTAATTGTTTCAAAAACACTTGTTCAAATAAATAAATAAAATTAAATTAAAAGGTTCTATATTTTACATAAATTTCTATTTAAAGACACTTTGTTTAAAAAAAAAAGAAAAAAAAACTTTTACCCTTTTTTTTTCTTTAATTATATAACGAAATTCTATCAAGCCATTACAAAGACTATGGATAAACACGCTTAAGGGAACAAGGGACCTTCAAACTCATTTTTTTAATTTTATTTTAAATTTCACTTTAAATACTATTTAGGGACACACTATGTGAACTATGGCCTATATTTATTACACAAGATATTTAAAATATATATATTTTGGAGGGGAAATAAGACATTTTCCTGAATATCTTAACGTTATGAAGAACTTTTCAAAATGCCCCATGCGCATCCCATATCAATTAAAATCATCAATATGTTTTATGCCACTTTGGTTTACATATACAGATAAAACTGTGAGTAGTTTTTTGAAACTAAGTGTAATTGGAAAAGTTACAGTAAGTTAAATGCAGAAATAGGATGCAAAAATGCTGAAAATTTCATAAAATTTAGAAAATATTACTTTTCTTGCCTTTATATTCAAATATATAAAATTCTATGCATAGTTTTATTTATGTAAACGCAACAGGCATAACAAATATTGGGGTTTTAATTGATATAGAATGCGCATGAGGCATTTTGAAAAGTTTTTCATAACTCTTAAAATATTCAAGAAAATTCTTAATTTTTCTGCAACTTTTTTTTTTTCAATTTCTTGTGTGATAAATATATATGGAGTCAATATCTGAAAACAGGACAATTTCATTCCAAAACTTTTATTTTTCAAAATTAATGTACCAACTACCACATACAATTATATATTATGATACATGTTTTGTCATTTAAATGTTATAGTGTTTTGAGATCAAGGATGTTTATTTTATGCGTGGGATAAACTTTTATGGAAGAAAGTGTCTGTTAACATCATAATTAGTGTCTAATAACTGGGATTGAGAAGATGGGGACTGAGGTGATGTTTTTGGCTTAAAAGCTGCTCAGCCACTTTGTTGAATCATTTTGCACACATGTAAATTATTAAATGTGCCATGTGACATTTTTATGTTACATAAATAAAGTTGCAATAAGCTTTTTTTTTTTTTTTTTTTTTTTAATAAAAAGTTAAATATGGGGACATGAATGATGCTATAAAAAAATACTCATCCCTATTCAGAACAAAAACTAAATATTTCTAAATATGAAACAAACAGAAGAACAACTTACCTTCATCCATGGTGGCTAGTTGAACTTTAGTTCCTGTTGCAATGCAAATAATTCTGTCAGCGCCACCTAGTATCTGTTAACCTAAATGTGTGTTTAGAGAGACTGAGATGATGGTCAACCTCAGGGACAAATATATTTACTACAATATTTTATTATACAATCTATACTAATAAATGAGAGTTATATTTTCCCATACTGCATATATATAGGTATAAATATATAATTGCAAAAGTCAATAATATTTATAGAAATGTTTGCAGCATACATTTAATATTGGATATTTGTACCTGGGGATAGGGACTGAAATGATGATTTACTTAGTTTAAAGATTAAAATTAATTATTTATACATTATTATATGTCCATTTATCATTGGTAATTGTTATAACAAATGTTACAATGTATTACATTTTTCAGTTTTTGTTTTTAGTATAATTAATGAAATATTATTGGCAGTGGACGCAAATTGTCCAATTTTCAGATATTGACCCATATGTCATAATTCATATAGTGTGCCCTTGAATAGTATTTAACGTCCAAATTAAAAATAAATAAAAAATGCGTTTTAAGGTCCTTTGTCCCTTCAGAACATCAGACTGTTTTCAATATTCCACATAAAAAAACCCTCAAAGTGATACAAAATCACAAGGTATAGGAAACCCCATGTGTTTCCAAAAAAGGCATGAAATGTCGGCTAAGTTCGAACTTTAGATGGGCAGATCAGAAGAAATCGATCTATCCTAATTCATCTTAGAAAGTGGCACTTTTGTGACAGCAAGTAAAAAGTATACACCAACTGGGGTCCCTTTCATGTGCCGCCATAGTGAAAGTAAGCGATGCTTTCCCACGCACAGCTGACCAGCAGAGTAACGAGTGCAAAAAAGTGGGCCGTGACAAGGCCGTCCTATCGGAGAACAACTCGCAGATGATTTTGACATCAAAACGTTGCTAGTTGTCAGAAGCTCTCTATTGTTTTTCGGAGAGAAATTACTGGGTCTGAGAAATCGTTGATTAAGAAATAGTTAGTTAAGTTTGAACTCTGGTGAGTGGAAGACAGGTCTTTACCTGGGTCGAGAGATCACATCTCTCAGGAGAACACTCCTATATTTTCTCGGAGATAGGATCCGAGGGTGAAAGACTTCTTTCACGCGGCGATCTAAGCCGCGCGGTCAAGTACAGCGACAAGCTGTCAATCGGAGAAGAGAGTTCTTTAACTCTTCAGACTTATCGAGACAGCAGATTGTTACAATCTTGGAGTCTCTTTAAATGCAGAACTATTTAATCACTACTTTGGGACTTTGATAGAATGACAGTCAACAGTAACTTTTGTTTATCATCAAAAATTCATTATTCAATTTAATCGTTGAGTACTTATGATTTTATTTAGTCCAGGAAACATTTTTGTGTTTTATACGAATAAAAAATATTTTATTCCTTTAACTATCCTTAAAATATTTAGTTAAAGAAATAAAATATTTTTTATTCCTTTAACTAAATATTTGTCCTTACGTCTCTGAAGAGAACTAACACGCTACCGACCTCATCAAAATTTCAATTAAAAAACTTACTGTTTTAGAAGAAAAAAAAAAAAAGAGTGAACTTTATGGTCCTGGAACTTTTTAAAGATTTATATTTCTTAGAAACTTTAAAAAAATAAGTTAAAAGTTTTTTTTTTTTTCTCAAAAGAGATTTTATTGTAAAATTGTATCAGAAAAATTATCATAACTCAACTAATAATCGTACAATCACCGCAAAATTTTTAAATTATGTTTTAAATATATATTCAAAGGAAACAGACTATTATTATGCTGATTAATTGAATAGTTTATGAGTTAAGTAGTTGTAATTTATGAATTATTAACTTTTTTCAGGATTTTTCAGTTTTGTTTGTCTTTTTAGAACTTAAAAAATATGCATGTGACTGTAATAAAAATAGTCCAGTTCCTGTATAACATTATTACATGTATTATGGAATTCATAAAATGTATATTTATACTTAATAACATTAAATTTAAATAGTTTTAAGAGAATAGCTAATTTTCAGTTAATTTTATACTTAAAAAAATAATTAAATCACTTATTTCTATGTTTATGTCACATATTTATGACATTTTTAATAACATTTGCCAATTATAAATTTTAAATTTACCAAAATTCAAAAAGTTTGTTCCGGAGGCATATAGATATTTTTAAAAAATTCAGAAATCTGTTTTACCTTTTTTTTTATATGCAAAAGTAGAAAAAATTGGAATCATAAAAATTTTCGACTGCCGTTTTTTGATGGGTTTACTCATTTGGGAATGTCCTGAACACGATTCGACTAATTTTGAAAAATGTCTTTCTGTCTGTGTGTGACACAAATTTTGTAGAACTAACACACGGAATTTAATTTAACTTCAGATTCATTTAGATCTTGATATAAATTGGAACTGGTCCGGTTTCGATGTATATAGTCCAAAAGGTAGCTCTTCTGTGCTGCGTTTAGCACAATTTTCATAACAGCTGTATTCTCGGCATCTTCCCATATGGCAATTTTAGTTTGCGGAGAATTTGCAACAGTCTTGCTTTGCAAATCTGCAAAGTTACCGCAAGTTCAGCATGAAAAGACTGAAAGTTCATAACAAGACTGCTGCAAGATAACGCAAATGCCGAAGTCACCACACTTTGAACTTGCAGCTAACTTGTCGTGCAAGTTAAATTCTTGCTGTATCAAATTTATTGCAAATTAACGGCTAACAAGTAGAAAATTTAGTTTTTTCATAACTAAAGTATTGCAAATTCTTTGCAAGCTAGTACAAAATATAGCTTTGTCTTGTCAAAAATACTGCAAACTTATTGCAAAGTAGCAATCTTGTCGTGCCACACTATCTGTTTATAACTGTTACTCTATAAGTTTAACACCTTCAGGTCTATTGACGCATACTCACTGATGTATACGCACCGTCAGAAGGCACATCCATCGTTTTATCACCATTGACAAATAAAGGTAATATTTGTACTTTTAAATTCTAGTCTTTATGGTATTCAAGAGCTATTACCTCTTACTTGAGCATATCTGCCACAAACAACTTTTTCTATCCAAGATAATTACTGCAAACAATCTGACGGCTTAGGCATGGGCTGCTTCCTGTCACCGATCCTTGCAGACATCTACAAGTACTATTTCTAATGCTCCCTTTTCTATAAATTCTCCTTCCCTTTCTGGACTCGCTATGTTGATGACATATTCACCTTAATTGACACCTCTCTTCGCAATATTTACAATATCATTAACATTATGAACTCGATCGATAGCAATATTCAATTCACTTATGAAACAGAAAATAATAGTTCTCTCCCGTTTCTGTATACCCTTGTCACTCGCATTGTAAACGGTTACTCCATATCCGTCTATCGCAAAAGTTTCTCTAACCCCCCCCCCCCCCTCCTCATGCTCCCTCTTGTCACCCTCCTCGCCAAAAATGACCGCATTTTATACCTTTATAAATAGTGCCATTACATGTTTGCTCTGATTTTCGCTCATTTAATAGTTAAATTCAATATCTTTAAAGCCATTGTGATTGACAGAGGTTACAAATTGCTTTATATAAACTACAGCACCCTCGTTCCTCAAACTCATCTTAGTCTTCTTATCTTTCCAATATTAGCACTGTGTTACTTTTCTCTCCTAAATCCAGCTTTCCCATTGCTACAATTCTTAGCCAATATCATTTCAAAATAATTTTTACTCCAACCAATAAACTTATCCTCTCCAAGCTCAAGATTCTATTGAGTTATCTAACTCATGGGGTATCTATAGTATTAATTACCAGTGCGGTCTTTCCTATAATTGACAAACCAAGCATGGCTTAAAATTTCGTATTAAAGAACACCAACAATATTTTCAAAAGCAAGAAAACAATCTTCAATTGCAAAACATTTCTAGGAGATGAACCACACTTTTGACTTCAATTCGGCTAAAATAATCTATAAACTTATATTCATAAGCGACTTTCTTGAAGCATTTCATTGCTATAAAAATTATGTAAATATTGTTAATTTTAAATTCGATACTCCCCCATTATCAGATTCTTGAAAATAGTATATAAAAACTCATTTTTCTTTTCTTCCAGAATTTTTCACATTTTCAGATCCATTCCCAATGCTATTTTCCTATTGTCTGTTACCCGTAATCTCCTGTTTTCCTATTGTTCCATAAACCTTTCACTTGAATCCGCTTCTTTCTTATATATTCGAGCAAATTTCAGCCATTGGAGATTGGTGGCACAGAATAAAACCCTTGGTTATTGTTCACGCTCAGTGGTATCGTAGTAATACTGGAATCCATCACGATATCGATATTCCTCCTATTCGATCTACCGTTAAAAACCAAGCCAATAAATTTTTCGATAATATTCCAAATCTTGCAATTCAAAATGTAAGTACATATGATGAAAGTGTCCATTGGCGTAGTCCAAAGGCAACGCCTCATCTTCCGGAAAACATTGACACAGGATAATTTTCTCAACTTTACTTACATTGATAGGGTTTTGCCTTCTTGAACGCTACATTTCTTTGTAGATTTTGTGTATATCCTTGTAAATATTATTTTATTTTATTTTCTTCATATATTTAGCATTTTATTTATTTCTTTTAATTGTTATCTGTATTTTTATACATATTAAAATGTATACCGCCTCTAAATGGCCTTTTTGCCCCCCCCCCCCCCACCCACCCACCCACCCAACTGCGTTTCTGGATTTATGTTGCCAGAGATCGGCTATGACATAAAAGTAATCTACATTTCATTGTTCTACTAGAGGTAAGGAGCTGTCTCCAGGTATTCTGACACGGTTTCTCATCCAAGTCCAAGTCTTTGCGCTGAGGACGGTGCGCTTAATGTTACCGAAACTAGTATGTTTTAAAATTTAAAGTTCTGGTACTGTTAACGTTGTTTTTCTATTTATATTATATTGAAGCAAGTACCATCTTATTAATCATATATACCTCCTATACTCGTAAGAGTTGAACTTGATTTTTTTTTTCTTTTCATAAATATTCCATTAAAAATTGTAAATCTTTAAAGAAAAAACATGCCAATTTATTATGCAGGTACGATACATATAAAAATACGGTGAATAACTAAAAGATTATGGTTCAGACTAGTTTTCAAATTTGGAAAATAAAAGCTGTAGTGTATATATTACGAAAATTAAATTTCCGCACTTTATTGGAATTATTCCATAAAAATTTCCTGTCTAACATGATTGTACAATCCTGGTGTATTAAATTATTTCTTATCTTAAAAAATAATCCAACCATTCCGTTTACATAATTTCATTTCTATTTAAAATGCGTATTTAATTATTTTATTTCTTTTCAAAATCTATTCTAAAAATCATTTCCCGTAATTATTATTTGTTTCAAGGTCTTTCATTTTTCAATCTTAAATGCCGATATGAATTCTACTAAAATTATCTGTCTTGTGCCATTTTCTTTTTTTTTTTTTTTAATTGTTATAAAAGTTTTTTCACACGTTTTTTCAGAAAGACTAGCTAGCTTAATTTTTACCCGCACTTAAAATATAGTTCTGTGCCTATTCAGTGCAGTGAAAATCTCTCCGATTAGAGATTTATAATGATGAAACATGAGTGAGAAGAGCAAAATTTCGTGTATCCAGTTGCTTTCAAAAACATTCTTGTCTGAGAGCAAGCCTTTATTTCAATAACAGAATATAACATCATTTGTAAAATGTAGTTCATGATGACATGAGTATTCTATTGGCGTTACGCAGAACGATTTTTTGTTATGACCTCAGTTTTTGTCTGGATGTTACAAATTTAGTAACATATATAAATATAATGAAACTTTTTGCAAACAATATAACTCTTAAATTACAAGAAAATCGACAAAATATACATTAACCAATAATTATAATTCAACAGAAAAATTTATACTCATGCTTGCAAAATGCACAGATTGAAGAAATAACTAGTCGGATGTGGCAATCCCAAAACTTTCTTCTACCTCATACATGATAATACTTCCTGAAAAATGCCGCATATTAGCGCCACCAGTTAGATGATTTACACCAAAATCTAGCTAATCATCAACAACTTATGTCAACTTCTAACTGAATATGAAGTTTGATGAAAATCAGTGCATTAGTTTTTGAGATAGAGCTCTTGCGGAAATTGTAAAAAACATAGCAGCGCCACCTGTCGGGCGATTTACACTAAAAACTAATTAGGACCAATTTATACCAGGGAGTAACTGAATCTGAAGCTTGATGACAATCCATGCATTAGTTCTTGCGATACAGCTATTGCGAAATCTTGAAAACTACAGCATAGCAGCGCCACCTGTTGGGCGATTTTCACCAAAACGTAATCAGCGCTAAATTATATCATGGACTAACTGAATCTGAAGCCTAAAGAAAATCCATGCAGTAGTTCTTGAGATATAGCTATTGCGAAAATCGTGAAATATGCAGCATAGTAGCGCCACCTGTTGGGCGATTTACACCAAAAATTAAACAGCACTAATTTATATCAGAGACTAACTGAATCTGAAATTTGATGAAAATTCGTGCATTTGTTTCTGAGATAAAGCTATTGCGATAATCAGGAATAATACAGCATAGCAGCGCCACCTGTTGGGCGATTTTCACCAAAAGGTAATCAGCACCAAATTATATCATAGACTAACTGGATCTGAAGTTTGATGAAAAATGGGACAATGGGGGACATATTGGAAAATGGGGAAGCAATGTTAAAATGCTCTTCACGCCTATTGGTGTTTTTCTTCTGTTTACCCGCGGCTGACGTCACATGGGGTCCATTACGGTGCCTCGGCGTAAGTCCTCGTTCTTCGGCGTAAGTCCTCCTGCAGTCAGCCAATCAGAGGCCGCAGTTACATTTGTTGTGGTTGCGCGCTCATCCACTTGCGTCTTATCTTACGGCTGCTTCCAAGCTGTCTTAAGATCGCGAGGCACTGTAATGCCGTTTACGTTTTGTTTATATCGTAAGTCTCTAAGTTGATCTTAAGTGAGGCACCGTAATCCCAGCCCATATAAATTTCGCCGTTATTTAGTTTATAAGGCATGTTAAAATTATATACTCTTTTTCAAACATGCCATCCATAAAATTATTAATAAATCGCTTTATTTATCTTTATTACTGAAAATTCAATATTTATAACGCATATTTAGATATAAAAAAGAGCTTCATGTAAAAAAATATGCCATAAACTTCATATATATTGATAAAAATTAATTTTTAACCTCATTCAAGTCATAGCACTTAATGGTAAATAACCACAACTGACGTACAAACCTCGCGGTTCTGGTGTTTCAATTTACTTCAGATGGCTGCCATGATTTCGTATACTTTTGAATGGGAATGGCGAAATTTGACGTTCCATAAGACTTTTAGCATTAGTGCGAAATCCTGCAATTTCATTGGCTATCGCTTCACCAATAACCAATGAAATTGAACCGAACTTCTTTCCCTGAAAGGACAAGTATAAGAGTAAAATATTACGTTAAGCCGGGACATGATATTTTGGTAAAATAAGCATATGAATGATCTAGCCCGGTGGTTAAGATTTTGCATTTGTAAACCTAAAGTTGCGTGTTCTGTCCTCTCGCTGGCGTTTTCACTTTTTTAGAGTTTTCTTTTGGTTTTTATTTGAGTCAGTTAGATCAAATCAGTCGATCTTTATTAATTTTTCCTTTGTAATTTTTTTTAAATAAATTCATTTAATCTATTTTTTAATAATTAAAGTAAACATTTATTAAAATGCAATAATGAATCTCCAAGGCTTACATTAAAAGTATTTTCATGTTAGAACTTTATAAAGTTCTGATCATTTTAAATTTATCTGTTACTATATAAACAGATAAATGTAAAATTATCGGAATTAATATATTAAAGGTTTTTCATTTTAAAATTATCCTTCTTGAGACACAAAAATCTTTATTAATTTATGAAAGGTTACTTTATAATTTTTTTATTGTAGATAAGAGTAAAATAGATATTTAATTAGATCTAATTAGATCTATAAAATCAGATAATTAAATTAAATTTTAAAATTCATATCACTTATAGGGTATATTTCTAATAAATAAATTTCTTTAATAATTAAAGCGTAATAGTAATATTTTCTTATTTCAGTTAGTTAAAATCAGTTGATCTTTATTACCAGTTCCTTTGTATTTTTTTTTAAATAAATTTAAATAATTAAATTAAAAAATTCATTTAATCTATTTTTTAATAATAATGTAGTAATAATATATTCTTACCTTACATAAAAAATACTTTAAGTTGGAATTTTAGTAAGTTATATATATAATTAGCAGAAGTAATTTAAGTGTTCATTTTTTAAAATTAAATATTATCTTTCATATATAAAAATATTTATCAATTTATCAGCTGCTTTCTAATTTTTTTTATTGTATACTAGGGGGCTCTGCCCCCTACGAACTACGCTCGCCAACCCCCGTTCAGGCACACCAAAATCCAAAAAGCACGCTAATTTGAACGGCTTTAAAAATATTGAATTAAAATTTTAAAAAACAGTAGCGATCTCTCTGTAAACGGGTTTCCATTCGTTTTCCTTGGATTAGGGATTTTTAAGGTCAAATCTGCTGCTGTTAAGAGATACAATGGTTGTTTTCGTATTTAATTAAAAAAATTAGTTAAACATTTGAAAATAAGCTAATGTAAAATGAATTAAATTAACAGTGTCAAGGTATTTTTTAACAGCGCTATAAGATAGTTCTTTTAAATAATTCATTTTAAATGTATCGTTTCAAATCTGACGTAATTTACACCAAAGTTTTATCTCTCTTATTAATATTCACGTGAAAATACTTTTGTTGTTAGAAGGAAATATTACTTGCGCTGTCTTCGAATTCACGATAATAGTTGAAAAGATTATCTCAAAATATCTCGCGCAAATATATTTTTCAATTTAAATTGTTTTGCTATATTTTTTGCCATTTTAAATATGACGTAATTTCCTCAAATTACAAGTTTCAACGCATAATAATGATTTTTTTTATTTTAAGATCTTTTTTCTCTTTTAAAATTCAAGTGCAAATATGGTTCGGCACAGATGTCATATGCCCCATATTGGCGCAATTTTTTTCTGACGCCAATTTCATATACGCAACGGGTACTTAACTGGTGCTAAAGTGTCGTTATTTTGCTTAATATGGTAACCCAGATGTTGTTGTTCCCAGACGTTGTTGTTTAGGCTATTAATGTTTTCGCCAAATTGGCGTCGGAAAAAAAATGCGCCAATATTATGGCGCAATATATGACGTAATTTTCCTGCTTTTAACATGTAATAATTTAACTCTAATTTTAAAGTTTTTTTTTCTGTTTGTAATAATCACGTGTAAATAAATTTTTAATTCGAAGTAAACATTATTGTTTGCGCTGTTTATATAACTGGCAACAGTTTAAATTAATAACATTTTCTAAAATTTGTAAAAAATATCTCTCGAAATGCTGAAAATTTGAATTTAAAATTGAAATAAAACCTCAAAAATGAGTTAATTAAGAAAAATAAACTCAATCTCCACACCGGGAACTTATAACGTATAAAATGGTCTAAAAATGATTAAATTCTCATGTATAGTTTTTGCTCCAATAAAACTTTTTTATTGGAACGATTTTGTCCAACTTTAGCATTAAATATCTCTTAAAATAATTCTTCGATTTGAAAACTGTCTGCATCAGCGTGTTTATCAAACATTTCTCTATAATACCACCGATTTTCATATTTTTGTATACAACAGTTTTTTTAATATTAACGATGAAAGGCCATGCTTAAGCATTCAAATTGGATGCGATCTACCCGGAATATCTACGCAGATTTTCACTGGTCCATTTCCAAATCAAAACTTTTTTTTTATATATAGAAGGATTCAATACTACTAAATTCTTATCCCTTATACACTGTATGTTTAAAACGAATATTTATTAAAATTTAATTGTAATATCTTCTAAACTTTCATGAAAAGTACTTTTATGTTAGAACTCAAGTAACTTATAAATAGTAATTAACAGAATTAATTTATTAAAATATTCATCTTTAAAAAATAATTATTTATCCTTTATATATAAATTACATTAATAATATATGTTTCAATGATAATTTAACCATTGAATTACTATACTTTAAGGGTAACAAATTCAAAAGGGCAACTTTGTGACATAAGTTTTAATTTATTTTTGTTCGGAAATGCATGGAACTAGCAGGTGCTGGTCAGAAACTATGTAATCGAGCTGTTTTTTCCGTTTTTTTTTTTTTTTTTTTTTTTTTCAAACGCAATAGATCTTTCAGAAAATAGTGTTAAAGTTGACGTTTAGAACCGAAGTTGCCGAAGAAAGCAGAAAAACCTGTTAGCGATTGGCGAAAAACGTGTTTGTGACGTGATCAAAATAGCATATAACTCAATAGGTAATTTATTGATCCAAAAATGGAAAAAACAGTTTGATTCCAAATTGCTTCCATGGTCAGGCTTTCCAATTTTATACCTTTCCGTTAAAAAAAGAATTTGTAAATAGGTCAAAACTTCTTGCGCTTGTTGAGCAGAGCAGTTGAGAACAGCCTTAAGTGATTGAGTGCATGGTAAAAATTCAACAAAAATATATATGTATATAAATATATAACCATTAAATAAACATTAGCGACCAGCAACAAAAATATATATACATGTAATTTAATAGTTATTATTCGCAAAAAGTTTTATTATATATATAGGATGCAATAAAAGTGTAATATACATCAAACTTGAACAATGTAAAATAATATGCTATTATATGCAATATATACCGGGTGTCACAAAAATGACTGATGGATTTTAAAATTCAATAACTTGCAAACTGTGACAGATATTAAAAAAATTATTGCAGGAGGGTTATGTATGATGTCAAGAGTTTTTTTGCTGTGATTCTTGATTTTAGTTCGAATTTCAAACAATAGGTGCTCAGCCCAGACCCGATATTTGGCACTTCGGGATCCATTCAATGCATTTTAATCTCCTTTTTCCTCATGGAAGAAAAGAGAGGCCAAAAAATCGATCCTGGATTTAGCGGTTATTGCTTGCAACGCCATCTATCGATGCTATTTGTAACTAAAACTGAGAATCGCAGCATAAAAACTCCTGACATCTTACGTAACACTCCTGCAAGAATTTTTTAAATATCTGTCACCGTTTGCAAGTTATAGAATTTTAAAATCCATCAGTAATTTTTGGGACACTCGGTATATTTAAAATAACGATTATTATTATTATGGAGATTTTTGTTTTTATCTTTATTTATTTATTAATTTATTATCAGTAGCCTTACAATTTTTATTCGAAATCTAATATTGTGATTATAATTTTACTACATAATACCACTTAGGAGCTAATGTTATATAATTAAAATAAAATATCTAATTAACCCCTTAATTCTCGCTCCCGTCATATTCTCGGGCAGTGTCTTTTACTCAAATTGTTTGATTCCCACCAGTTTTATGCCCTACCAGTGGCTGAGAGGTTGTGCTCTCGAAGCTGGTAGACGGGAGGTGCTGGGTTCGAACCCAATCGCGCCCGTCGGCCTAATCGTTCGGAGTTTTCGTGGTTTTCTTCGAACCGTGGATTTCCATGCGTTAATACGGATTAGGTTCCCTTAGAAAGACCTCCACGGAAAGCACTCCCCCTAGGGCCTATATCCCTCGTGTAGATAACTGGCCGTCAACAATCAACCCATCAACCCACTAGTTTTATAAAATAGTGAAATTGGCTATATTTTAGTATCGTTTTTCCTGTCATTAAATAAGGTGAATATTTCTTTTTCATAAAAGTGGTGCCAATAAGCAATTTGAATTTTTCGTAACCATAATTTAATTCAACCGTAATTTAATTCGAGCGTTAAGGGGTTAAAGGCAATAATAGTATCTTTTAAATTGACGTAGAAAAATATTTGTATATATCTAGATGGAACTTCAATTACTTATTTCTAGTTAAGCTGCTAGAACTTTAATATTGATTACAAACATCTGAGTAAAAAATAAAATGTTATAAGCAACTTATTGTAACAATCTCATTATTTTATCATAATCAGACCAAGCCGATGTTGTTTTAGAGTTATTGATAATTTTCTTAATAGAAAATTAAATCAATGGAGGATATTCCATCTACATTTTGATCACGTGGTCAAGATAAAAACTTCTATCGTAAAGAAGGGAAGGCTCCGTAGACGTGTAATGTAAATCCCCGCTAGCCAATGAAGCGGTTCATGAGGCAAAGTAGTAGTATCTTCCCTTCTTGTCTGTTAGAAGTTCCTTGGGTAAATTACCGGTATCACGTGACTTTTTTCAGCTTCGAACTCATATTTGGAATATCCTCCACTTTAATATTTAATTATATATTATGTTATTAACGGCATAACAATGGAGGATATTCCAAATATGGGTTCGAGGCTGAAAAAAGTCACGTGATACCGGTAATTTACCCAACGAACTTCTAACTGATAAGAAGGGAAGATGCTACTGCTTTGCCTGATGAACTGTTTCATTGGCTAGCTGGGATTACAGCGCCTAGAAGATACAGTGTGGAAAACGGCTTCAAAATAGTGCTAAAAAATTGAATCCCATAAATGTACAACGATGCTGAATAACAAGATGTCGATCGTAGCGCCATCGTAGTGATTTAAAAACGATAGTTATTCTAAAAGGACTCTTTAACCTATTTCACGTCATTCCTTAACTAAATTAGCTTATAACAGACCAAAATATCTTATATTTATAGTTTCCGATATTTAACATTCTATAATTTTTGAAAACACAGTGCTTATATTGAAAAGAGTTACGAGATGGCGCTCGTATCAGCATATTGCCGCTGAGCATTGTTGGAGATTTATGGGATACAAGTTTTTAGCACTTTTTAAAGCATTATAGGAATAGCCGTTTTCAGGCGCTGTAGCTGGGATTTACATTACACGTCCACGGAGTCTTCCCTTCTTTACGCTAGACGTTTTTACTTTGATCACGTGATCAAAACGCAGATGGAATATCCTCCATTGGTTTTGTGTTCAGTATGAGAATAGTTCAGTATACGCTTTTTTTTAATACGTCAAGTTATTGTGAGTAGCAGCGCTATTACTCGTAAAATGGATTTTTTCCTTCCAGGCCAAGAAGTTCAGTTCACCGATAGCCAATGAAATTGCCGGTATTTGCACTAATGCTAAAAGTCTTATGGAAAGTCAAATTTCGCATGGGAATGGAGGATATTCCATCTCCGTTTTGATCATGTAGTCAAGGTAAAAAAATTCTAGCGTAAAGAAGGTAAGGCACCGTAGACGTGTAATGTAAATCCCCGCTAGCCAATGAAACCATAGCCGACGTTACTATGGCCCGGAAGCGAAATCGAAACTAGAAGGTCACGTGACCCAGATAGACGAAGAAGTCGATGGTCGAAGTATTGCTTGCGTTGAAAATTAGCACGGCGCCGGATGCGATATTTATTACAATACAAATACTTTCATAAACATAATTAAACTTCCACGGGGGGGGGGGGGGCTTCTTTTCGACGAAAACTTCTTAATTATATTTTCTGTTAATGTTTAACAGTTTTAAATCACTCAGAAATAATAAGTTTTAATTTTTCTTTTTAAATCGCCAGAGGAAAAAAAAAAGTTCATTATTATTTTTTTTAATTTAGGGAGAGGCAATTTACTTCCCCCCCCCCAAAAAAAAGTTCCATTTGGGAGAAGTTACAGTTGGGGAGGGGGGCAGTTTCTCCTCTAAGGAATCTGGTATTTCAAAAAACATGTCATCACAAATCAGCCACAAAGGAAAGAAAAGAAAAAACTTTTCAGAACTTGGTTGCACAAAAGCTAAAATGTCTATCCAGGGTTGTTTTATTTAAATCAATTGTATTAAATCAAATAGATTTTTCAGTGGAGAGTTACTTCTCCTAAAGAATTCAGAAGTTTGTTTTATGTTTTGTTGCTTAGACCTGCAAATTACAGTTCCCATATGTTTATTGACAGAGGTATTGATTCAATAATATGATCAATAGAGTATTTTTAACAAAATAAATATTTGTACTATTTACCTAACATAGAATTGCTGTTTCTTCTAACATGAAGTCAGGTATCATTGAAATCATGGAAGAAGTGTTTTCACTGTCTTAGATATGAAATTGATAAAATATAGCATGGAAATTTAATTTGTTGATACTTGTATTGTATAGTGTATTTTTCTTTTTATGTCCCCCCCCCCCCTTTCGTGTCTGAATTTACTATTTGCTATCCACTAATATATTTTCCTTCCTTATGCCGCTGTAACTTGGGTAATCATATTTATACATTTATTTACAGATAATTTACATATTATTATCTACATTTTAAGATTTACAAAATTTCCAATTATTTTAGCAAGATATAAAATACCTTAATTTTAAAAGCAAACCCTCCTACCAAAAAAAAATGGTTTGTGATACAGTAGTTTCGTTACTATATTTTTATTTACCAGAATGAAATCTAATAAGAATCAACTATTATTTTTACAGAGGATTTTGTTGCCGACCAGTGTTATCAGTATGATTTCCCATCCACAATTAGCATGTTTCTTCGCAAACTAGGCTCTTTGCAAAAGTTGAATTTCTCAATCAGCCTATGACATATATAATAAATATTATTTTGAAATATATCTTTCAGAAAATAGTAATACACCTTATACATTTTGAAATTACAATATGTTTTCAATATTTGAACAATAGCAAATTTTGAGTATTCATAAAACATTATTTAAATGATCTGAATTATTTAAATAATTTAATTATCTAAAATCCTCTTAATTTCAATTTTATATCATAATACTCAATATAAAAAAAAATGTTTAAACAGCCTTAGATAGGGTTGGACATTTTGTCTCATTTGCAGCATCCACTCTTGTCCCTACAAACTTTGGAAATGAGGTGAGGGGGTGGTGGCAAGGAAGAAAAATAAAAATACTTTCTCGCAGTGAAAATCCATAAATATTTTTTTTTTCTTATAAATATATAAACAACTTGTAACTATCAATTATGTCGTGAAAAGTAATTCATTATGAAAATACATTTCATTTCAAAACATGAAAAGCAATAAAGAATTACTTAAATATTTTTTAACATGAAAATTAGCAGATAAAAACAAACAAGTCTTTTTTTTATTTAAAATTATTAAAAAGAGTTCTGACTATTTTTAGCTATAGTTGTTTGAAGAAGAGGGTTAATAAAATGTGGACTCTTGAATCTTGATAATGATTGTAAAAATAAACTAAATATGTGCTAAACTGGGAGCTATTAATCTATGAATTGAAACAGTTTATAGAAAAAAATTAATTTCTTTTACATGAAAATATTAACTGAAAGTTGGTATTTCAGCTAATATGTTTTTAAGTATATATTTAGAAGTAAAAAATTAAAACTTTGTCAATATTTAAATGAATTTTCCATGCTTTATACATTTACTTTGATTTTAAAAATATTTATAAAATTCAATAAATCTTCCAATTAAAAATAACAAACGTGAAATATCATATGGAAAAATATTGAACATATTTCAATATATTTTTATATGCACATAAAAAAAATGGATTAGAATTGTGTTATCAATAAATATTGAAGTATTTAATTATTAACCGGTAATGTTTAAGTGGAAAATATTTAAAATATTTCATTTAGATATTGTGTTATTGAGTAAAACTTGCCAAAGAAGCAATTCTTTTTCTAAAGCATACCTAGATTTAAAAAAAAAAAAAAGTAGGATACCTAATAATAACAATACATAACTTAACCCTTTCAGGGGCAAGGTATTTGTATTCATAAAATGTTGAAATAGTTGAATGACACCAGTATTTACAAGAAAATTTATTTGTAAACAAGAATATTTTCGCATACTTCATTAAAAGTGAAATTTTCGTTGGCTTATGGTATTCACAACATGTGCTTTGTTTCTTTATTAAACATTGAAAATATTTAACTCATATGAATCACTTCATTTTAATTTAGTTGCTACAAATTTTAGAATTCTTATTGCATTTGTAATAAAAATAGGGGAAGATAGAGATACTTGAGCCACTTTTTAAAATTTTGTATACTTAGAACAAAATAAAATATTGTAGTTGAAAATTTGATAATTTTTCTTTTCCATTTTCAGTTAATTTTGAACTATTTTTCTTTGTTTAATAAATTTTTACGTTTTCTTTTACATTGTGGCTCAAGTATCCCCATGAGGGGGATACGTGAGCCATTGTGAAGAGATACTTGAGCCAATACTAAAAAATACCTACAAAAATATTTTTCTTTTTATTATTTTATAAATGTTTTACATAGTGATAAATCAAGATGCACCAAGTCCTTCGAAACCAGTTGTGAAAACAAAACGAGTAACACGATCATTTGTTGTGGTGATAATTGGTGGTCGAAGGATCATTTCAACTTGGGTTTCATTGATGATAGCAACATCGTCAGTTGGTGGTTAAGTTTTTAAAAAAGTTACAGTAATAGTGGTTACAATTTCAGTATACAATATTTAATCTTAAAATATTACATTAACAAAATAGATATTTTAATATTTTGGGCCTAACTAGTTAAAATATTAGAGATTATGACCAGTAAAATCAGTTTTAAAAAGTGATTTTAATATTAGTCAAAAAGTTAAATTGAAAACTATGCCTACATTTATCTAGACAGACTATTTTGTTAGTCAAAATGAAAAAAAAAAAAGGGATATTTTCATTAACAAAATATGCATTTTTAAACGTATGTTTTCAAATTAATTCCTTAATGAAAAAAAAAAAATAAATAAAAAGAGTTCTTCCTCATTTTACCCAGAAAAAAAATTAAAAAATTAAAATTAAAATCTATCTGTGAACATGAAAAAGACATTTTTTTGTTTCACCCATATCTCTAATTTCCTAGTAGGGATGGTTGAGCATGGCTCATGTATCCTCAATCTCAGTATCCCCATTACTACCATTTTTGTTTATCAGACTTTTACTAAGTAATGAATGCATCTATTTGAATTATTTTAGATTCAAAATACAACTGAAATTATACTTATTAAATCTATCTATATTGTTGCAGCTTAAAACAAAACTTTGATTACAAAAAAATATAAAAAACACTCACCTAAATATTTACTTCAGATAGGGAAAAAGCAGCTATTAATCACTATATACTTTCAAAATGGTTCCAAGATATGTGATTTTTTTTTTTTAATGTGCAGAACTATAAGAATATTATCATGTTGCTAATTTTAGAAAGAAAAATTAACCTACAGTAGAGAAAATAGGGATGGCTCAAGTATCCCCTATGATCAAGTATCCCCACTCTCCCCTACACTAAATAAAAATAAAGAATCTTTTAATACAACTGTTATCCAAAAGTGCATAGGTAAAATAACTTTCAAACCCCAAATGAACTTAATATTAACAAACTGTAATTGAAACCAGATCATCAGCCAGCGTGGTGTGGACATTGTGTTGGTAAACAAGTACTTTGACAAGTTTGAAGTGGGAACATCCAGTATAAAGGAACTAGCAAGGTACACTCACAGACAGAAAATTAAATAAAGATCCTGCCTCGCAAGTGCACCCAGCTGTCATAAAAATCCAAAAATATCCTTCTTGACTCAATCCCTTGACCGCAGAAAGATCACATCTTCAATAACTGCATTACATATTAAGTTAATATTTGAAATTCATTTGGGATTTGGAAAGTTATTTTAATTGTACATTTTTGGATAATAACAGTATTAAAATGTTGTTTTTCAATAAATATTTTCATGTATACCAGTATCTGAAAAGTGTTATATACAAGAAATTATAAAAGTAATCAGAGCAATCTATAATTGCTAAATTAAAATGAAGTTAATCAAATGTGTACTACAGTTAAATAACCAGTACTGAGTACTATCATTTTCATTGTTTTAAACAAATGTACATACATTAAACTGAATAATTTTGCTGTTTAAAAATAAATACTTTTGTTTATATAAAAATTGAGCGCTACTCTCACAGAAAGACCACTTCACAACCTAGAGCTGGAAAGAGAGAGTATTTTCAAAAAATGAGATACTTGAAAAAGAGTACTTAAATTTTTAAAGAGGGGGGGGGGGGAGGGTAAGATATTAATCTTTGATTCACTGTTATTATATCTTAAAAAATGAGTACTATTCTCCACAATATATAAAGAAGGGTTACACTTACTGATTATACACTGAGAACAATACTAAAGTTTTTTTTTGAACACCTTTTTCTAGATACCACGGTACTGTATTAATGAAATATATGTATATATCACACTTCAATTATAAGTGCTTATAAAATCACATTTTAAACATACATATAAAATAAAAAGAGAAATATAATTATATATGAACTCACATTACTTCCTCCGATAATGCAATAACAGTTAGGCTTAAACTGATGAGCTCTTTTTGGCAGTAAAATAACCAATTACTGCGCTAAAAATTTCTCCGTACACGATGTAATCCATGATCAACGGTTTAAGAGCACATATCAATAGCATTTAAAATAAATATTTTCAAATTTTATCACATCTAACTAAACACTGATGTACAAACAGAGACAGCCAGCTACAGCACACAACATAGCGAGATAGTAGCAACTACAGTCGGATTGCGCGCGTTCAACCGTCTATCTGGATCACGTGACTTTTTCGCTTCCAAGCCATTGTAAAGTCAGCTTTGCAATGAAACAGTTCATGAGGCAAAGCAGTAGTATCTTCCCTTCTTATCAGTTAGAAGGTTCTTGGGTAAATTACCGGTATCACGTGACTTTTTTCAGCTTCGAACCCATATTTGGAATATCCTTCATTGCCGGTCTATGTATCTTATGGTGTTATTACACGAGGACTCAAAGACGCTTGGAATCCCAGGCGTCTAGCGACAACAGCCACCTCACGGTCCGTCTTTTCCAAGCATTTCATTGGCTATTCCGGAAAAGGCTTTTCTATTATCAGATTTCCAAGCATATGATTGGCTGTTACTGGCGACTCGCCTCGTTTCGGGCGTCAAAGATGCTCCGACAGAAAAAAGACGCTCGCGCTCCAAGCGACTCCCCTGGAGCCATAGGAATACATGGAGACGCCCGGAATCTGAAGCGTCTTTGACCCCTCGTGTAATAACACCATTAAAAGTCTTTGGCATAAATTGATACACGTGTCCCTGTGCAGATTTATTTTATACGAATTATTTTCGATACATAGTTATATTAATTAATTAAATTATCATTTTCTAGCCTCGAAACCAAAAGATATGTAACAAGCGCTTGAAGCAGAAGGTTCTTTTTTTAAAAACTTTGAGTGTGTTTAAAAGTATAGGTCGCGCCACGCACGCGCTCAGAAGTTTATGCTATGGAGTAGGTCTTATCGAAGAAAGGAATTTTAAAATAATTCAATTATATCATTATTTTTATGGTTCAAAAAAGGTAAAACAACGACTATATTTCTTTATCCTTCCAAAACATGGTTTTCGTAACAGAAATACATGTCTATGTTCACTCAGATGAAATCTAAAATAGTCGGGAAAAACATCACGTGACCTTCTTTATCTACTTTAGCCCATTTAGCATTTAAAATTAGTTAACCAACCGCACGCAAACTCCGCGCGAGCTGTTCAAAAAATTGTGTGGGCGATTTGATCACGTGATTGTGCTTATGTTTTATTGGTTGCACTTTGTTTGGTAGGTTGATTGATACAATTTAAGAATTCAACTGGTGATCTAAAAACTTTAACTTTTTAACAATTTTCTTTTTATTTATTTAAAAATGATTTATCAGTTGATTTATATCTTCCGTGATAAATAGAATGCTGTTAGTAAACCAAGATTGTGATATCAACATATGAGATTTGTTTGTAATCTACTATATTGGATGGATTTCAATGGAATTTGCACTGTTAGTTAGACAATTTTTCAGATAAGGTTTTAATATATATATTTCTTATTTTATGATTGCATATTTTAATACCGTGTGGATAACAGACCAAAATACATCATAAAACATTAGAAATAAATGGCATTCAAAATTCTGTTAGTATAAGCAAAATACTTATTTATACTTTCAGTAGAAAATTTATAAACATTCTAGTCATATTTTATTCACTACAAAACTAGACAGCAAACCTATATATTTTATCTCTTTAAAAAATATATGTACAGATATTTTTAGTTAAAATAATCTACAACTATTACATTTTATTTTTATAATGTTCAAAGTAAAATATGATTTCCACCCTAGTCTCGATAAAAATTCACTCCTAAAGTACTCAAAAAAAAAAAAAAAATTCAAGGAATTATCCTACGCGCAAAAGGCTATTTTCGCACAATATATATTATTTTTTCATTTGGATTTGCTTAATGTTTATATCATTATACATATACCGGGTGTCCTAAAAAGGACTGACTGATTTTAAAAATCAATAACTTGCAAGCGGTGACAGATATTTAAAAAATTCTTGCAGGAGGGTTATGCATAAGGTCAAAAGTTTTTTTTTACAGTGATTTTTGATTTTAGTTTGAATTACAAACAATAGTTGGCGCTGCGATCAATAAACGCTAAATTCAGGCTCGATTTTTGGTACTTTCGCGCCCACTCAATACATTTTCATCTCTTTTTTCCGCATGGAAGAAGAGATAGAACCAAAAATCGAGCCTAAATTTAGCGTCTATTGATCACAGCGCCATCTATTGTTTGTAATTTGAACTAAAATCGAAAATCATTGTAAAAAAACTTTTGACCTTATGCATAACCCTCCTGCAAGAATTTTTTAAATATCTGTCACTGTTTGCAAGTTATTGATTTTTAAAATCAGTCAGTCCTTTTTAGGACACCCGGTACATACTACATATATAATCACTTGAAACGAAACTTTGAATATTTAAAAGGCGTTCAGATGTAAAACTTTCATCTCGAAATACCACATTTTCTCACACTTAAATAAGTATTTTATTATTATAATAAAAATACACGTGTCTCTGCATAATAAAAATAAGAAATATATCGTCATCAAAAATATCTTTTCATTATGAAAAATATAAAATAACCAATAAACAACAACAACAAAAAATTATGACACAATGTGGGACCGGAAGGATTCGTACCCAGAATCCCTAGTCTCGAGTTCACACGAGCCGTTAATTCCCAAATTGGCTCAACCGAGCCCAGCAATCTGATTGGCTAAAATTGATATTTATATAGTAGATAATTATATTTATTTTCTTATGAAGTAGTGTAATGTAAAACAGAACGCAATTATAATGACTTAAATTGATTTATTTTGTTAAATTTGATCAAAATCACAGTAAAGTAATCTAAAATATTAATATTAACAAAGGTTCAGATTGCTGAGGCCGGATGAGCCAATTTGGGAATTAACGGCTCATCGAGTTCACTGCCTTATCCGAGGCCTTATCCATTCAGCCATCTAGCACACGTTCCTTTTGAAACAAATGTCCTATCACCATAATAAATCAAATCCATGACTTGTTCCTGAACACACTACGTGTTATTCCCAAAGAAGTTTCCATGGTTATTCCATCCATGATATTAACCCACTCCATGTTCTTGTCTCCTGAGCTCGCGCGCGCAGCACGCGTCCATCTTGAACAACCCTTTTATTTACATTTTCTCTAAACAACTCAACTCTTGCCTCTTGCCTGCTATCTCAGCTGTTTATAATGTTTTGATGTGCTCAATATTATTAATTTTTTTGTTTTTGATAAAGTTAAAATTAAATTTTTAAATATGTTTGCAATAAATTATTGCTAGCACTCATTTAGATTAGTTTGACATGTTTAATGTTTTTTTTATCGAAATTAATTTATAGAAATTTAAATCGGCTGATCAGCTGTAAGTTGTGAAACTTTCATAATTATTTGATGTGCGGGTGGAGTAAATTAAAAATATTGATAGCATATGTTTTTATTGTAACAAAATAAATAAATAAAACAAGTTAGCTTAGAGTTTCTTTTGGTATGTATGGGTAGGGTAGTAAATTTGCTTCTCGTATGATTATTTTGCTTAAACGTTTTCTGCTTATTGACATATTTTATGGTACTTTAATTATTATCCAGGCTAGGAGATAGATCACCTAAAATGATTGCCAATTGTCAATCTTGTTTATCGTTGCCAATCACGTTCAACACAGAAATTTAACATTATGAAATACATAACATTGTTAAAAATGGTAAATAACAAAAAAATAAATAAAATATAATAAATGAACTATCAGTGTTTAATTCAGGTGGTAGCAGGGTGGATATTCCTCCCCTGCAACATTGAAATGACACCCCCCCCCCCCCCCAAAGGTTTGAGATTTTATGCTTTTTAATGGATAAAAGTGCAATTTCCCCACCGTATCTCTAATATACCAATCTGTAGACGCAGAAATCCTTCTCTTAGAAAAAGTCTGATTTCAACACTGGAACTATAGTAAATAAATAACAGAAAATTGTATAATAATAAAAGAAAATAAAATAAACTGTAATAATTAAATAAATTACCCATATTATTACATTATAGCTCTTATTAGGTATGCTAAGCTATATAGTTGTCAGAAAAATAAGAGTAATTGTAATTGGCAATATCTTCGACACAATTTTATTTGACCTGGCCCTGATAATATGTAAGTAGGTACCTATTTTATCAGCCACATTATTTTTTTCATAACTCCTCCTTGCATATTCTATAATTTTGCATTATTGTTGACACTCTTAATCGAACTAATCAGGAAGCAGAAAATAAGTTTCACTGTTTTTCAGTGAAAATCTAAATGAACATGCTAAGAGTGCTTCATTTAATAAATTCATATATTCTTTATTTTCTTGCAAAATTTGCAGCTTTATGTTTTGGTAGTAGCAGAAAACTTTGAATTTTATATACAGCCATTTATAAAATTTCATCTATTTTTAATGTTTGATGAGAGGTCTCTATATTACTGGGATGCTTTATTAGTCATTTTCCAGTAATGGACATCCCATGTAGACATTGCTAAAAATGCAATTTCAGTAATGTTTATAGTGCATAAAATATTTTGACTTAATTGAAAACCTAAAAAATCAAATTTCCTTTTTAAATTACACTTACTAAAATGTAATAACACCAAAACTTTTATAAATAGCTACTTTTAAGTTATTTCATGTGGTTAATAAAATTTCAATATTTTATTCTTGTTTTTTTGTTTTGTTTTTTTAAGCTATAGAACTCTGCCTAGAATATTTTATAATCTGGCTATCAAACCAGTCAAGAAGCAGAAAATATCATTTAAGGGCACAGTCAAATAGGGGCTCATAGGGCTTAATCCCTCCTCATTTAAATAAAAACAGTTAAGTTACAGAAGTTGTTAAAAATCTATTTTCTGTCTTAAATGTTTGCTTATAGTATATAGTTTTTTGTCTCTGACAAAAAAAATAAATATTGTAATATCAATGAAAATTACAGCAATCATGAAACTAGTAAATCTGCAGATCCGTGGCTTCAAACATCAGTTCTACAGTTTTATGTTGAAATTATTTTATTTAGTATATTAGTATTTAAAATATCCAACTCACGGTATCATTTCTTTCATATTTGCAATATAATATTAATTATTACAAATAATATATGAAGTTTATTAAATTTTATGTTTGATGAAGTATGTTGAATATGAAGTTATATGAAGCTCTGGAAGTTTAATTTTTAAAAATAGTGAGACAAAACTATACACTAATACTCCAAGTTTTAATTTTTTTTAATTATTACCTTTTAAATCCCCCACTGTCTCAATAATATGATAACTTTAATTGCCTGATACTTAGTATTTCAAACTAACCATCTAAAATAATTAAAATATTGATCTTCTGATCATTACAATAATTGATGCAAACAGTGAATGATTATCACAAATATTTTATCAACTAATGGTATCCTAATTGTTAAATTTATTTGATAATAACTGTTTTATTTCATTAATATGCTTTCATTAAATTCTGGTTATAAATCTAAAGATAAAAACAATTTATTTATTACTTTTTTTTGGATGTCTATTACTGGAACAGAGGGTGTCCATTACTGGAACAAAGGATGTCCATTATTGGTATTTTAAGTGTTTTGATATATTTCTGTTATTTACAATTAAATTTTGATTCATATTGGGAAATGGGACTATGAGAATGATTAAATATTGTTGATAGATTAATATAATATTAAAAAAACTGGAATATAATAATGATAACTATTACCATATATACTCGCATATAAGTCGACCTCCTAACTTTCGAATGCAAGTTCTGCAAAAAATCAAAAACCCGTATATAAGTAGACTCTTAACTTTTTACTTCAATTTTGCACAAAATCAAACCAAAGATTTTACTTGCTGATGCGAAAAAGTAGGAGTAAGTGAACAAAAGCAAATCATTAAAATTTTTTTTGGAACAGATGTCATAAATTCCCGGGGCCACCATCTTGGAATTTTTCTTGGCGTAAAAACCCCTTTTCCGCCAAGCACCGGTTTATACTGATGTTAGGCTTAACGAAAATAAAATGTAAATAATAAACAAAACTCGTTAAAGTGGCAATCACTAAACATCGCATGAGTGCTACGCGCTCATTAACCGAAAAAAAAAAACATCACTGGATTCAGCAGTTCTCGCTGTATAGCAATCTCAAAATGTATAAAACTCGTAAGGCAACAAAATATACATAAAATTATCAACATACCTTAACAGACATCTGCTTTCTTGAAATCTCAAGCACAAAATACCTGCTAGTATCACCGTAATTTTCCAAAATAGGCTTATGAATACGCACTGTAAACAAACCTCCTTTATTCGTCAAAATTTCCTCATATTTCTTATTTATTTCAGCAAGAGTGTTTAAATGGACTACAAAACCCATATTCAATCAAATACATCCAATAAATTTAACATAAAAATAATTGACAGAAACATACAACACGATTTCATAAGCAAAAATGTCCTTCTCGCTTACTTGCAACGCAATATCGAATGAAAAATGGGGTTGCCAGAACACGTCATGCCCAAACACACACGTCACATGGGGTTCCACTTATCGATAAAGATTGCCAACTTAAAATCGCCAAGAAATCTCAAAAATCCAAGATGGCGGCCATCTGGGAATATACCTAAACTAAGCCTTTTTTTTTATTGATAAATTATTATTTGTATATTTTATTATTTGTACACATAAAAAACCAGAATTTTGCAGTAATCAGAAGTTTTTTTCTCTTTTCTAATTGACTCGCGTATAAGTCAACCACCCCAATTTGCTTGCCAAAAATTGTCTGAAATTCCTCGACATATACTCGAGTATATACGGTATTAAAGAACAATTTTTAAAGAAATTCCTGTCCATTATGGGCACATCTACCCTACTGCTCAGATCATTTATTATTTAATGCATCGGTTTTGTTATTGTAAGATTATTATTTGTGTCTTACTCATTGAAATAATATGTTAAGTTTCATTTATTGTTTCATTATTATTTTATTAGGTTGGTTGTTTTGATCATGTCGGGATCAATGAACACATTAGAAAAGAATAAGAAAGAGAATGAGCACCAATCATTTAAATTACTACCCACCAATAAAAGCCAAGATGAAGTTGAAAGGTACATAAAATAACTCTTAATTTGATCTGATACTTATGAATTTAAACTTATGATCCTGCTAATTGCATCTTCAATTTTTCAAATACTTAGGTCTTATGTGCACTACTTAATTTTGTGAAAATTATGTGTATATTTACTTTGTCTGGAGCTGGAAGTTGCACATCCACCAATGATAAATCTTTGAAAGAGAAAAATTAATTTGTATTATTAACACACCTTCATACTTCTATACATATCTCCTTAATCTTACATGCTTACGTTGATTTTGCTACTTGCATATTACTTTTTTAACTTACATTTAATTAACATTAATAACTTAATACAGCAGTTCCCAACCTATTTGTCGCGATGGATGTTTTGGTGGTCTAATCGAGGTTTGCCACGAAAATATATCTTTTAATTCATTTGTTTAAAAAATATAACGAGCTTGTGGATTAGAAATCTTTTTGCAGAAGAATATTGAAAATCCCAAAACTCTCAAAACTTGAAAAAGACTCCTTAATTGAGCTATCTTGCTATTCCTCTTTGAAGGCAGTTTTCAAGAAAAAATCCTTAATTTCTTTCTGGATGAATATATGAACACAATAACCAGAAATATCTAAATCAGCTTTGAGGTCCTTGATGGCGTACAACACGATTTACTTGTGTGAGCATTCTTTTTCTACTTTTCTGTTTTTGAAAAACAAGTATAGAAACAAACTGCCTGTAGAAAGTGACTTAAGGTTAAAATTAACCATTTTTAATCCTGATATAGATAATTAAACATATTTTTCATTATCTTTGTTGTAATATGTGTGTTGTTTTATTTATTATTCCACTTACACACGTTGGGATTACTGATTCTTAATTTTTTTGATATTGCATCCTTTGTATGAAAATTTGCCTTTTTCGTAGGATAGGATAGGATAGCTGATAGCTTATAGAGTTCATACAATAATTTTCATACTGATATTAGATACATCCTCAGGGTTGCGATTTTCTTTTTTTTCTTCTTTTAAATTTCAAAAGTGGGCCACATACTGACAAAGGTTGGGAACAGCTGACTTAATACATTACCTTCATCAGTGCTCTAGTCATAATAAGCCAAGAGGGTATACACTACAGCTTTATTTAAATCCCTGCCAGCCGGCCTACAGGCACAGGTAGATTTCGAAGTTAAATACGTACTAATTTCACTAACAAAAAATAAATCAAGATTACAGATAAACATTGTTTAACAATTATATCAGGCTGCTTTTGACAAGTTTTTAATGTAATTTTTCTGTAAGAGTTGGTTTTATCAGAATCATGTTAATGTGATATTTTGCTTCTACAACCTCCGCCCCCCTTTTTTTTTTTTTTTTTTTTTTTTTTTGCTGTGAGGCTTGATAATATCAAAAACTTGTAGATAATATTAAGAAGATTTATAATAAATTTAAGTGGATTCGATATCTTGTGAATTGATGAAGTTATGAATTTTTTTTCTTCTTAAAACCAAGTTTTTTTCCCCTTTTGAGGCCATTTTTAATGATATCAAAAATCTGTCATATATAAATTTTTGGCCCTTTTCCTAGAAGTAATAACTTTAAACTGATTCGATACGTATCATAATTAAGAAGTTATGGGTTTTTTCTGTTTTCACAAAACCCCTCCCTATTTCTACCCCCTTGGTCCGATTTTGCCCATCAACGAACTTGACCGAGATTTTCTGCATCAGTTTGGCAGATATTTGTGCAGTATTATGAAAGTTATTGGGTTCATAAAAAAAGTGATATATATATATATATATATATAGATAGATAGATAGATCTATATATGTATAAAGTTTTGAACTGGGGGTGGTTTGGGGTTCTAGGGATCATTTGGGTTCTAATCAATGACTGGCGTAGATCTGCAAAAAGTTTTCAGAAATTCCACCATAGGGGTAAATCTAATAGGTAGTGTTTCTTACGAAATCTACCAAACAGAGGATATTCAGAGTTTCTTTATAAAATCCTGAACATATATGGCATGTACCGATCTTCATACTTTACATATATCTTACATCTATCTGTCTTACATATATATCTTGCAACATGCATTTTATAGTGTGCATACACCTTACAATGCATTCAGCATGCATACATACATATTTTTATACAACAATTTATAATAGATACCAGGGCTGCTATTTTGTCCACATTTTTGTAAAAAGTCCGGGACGCCGGAAGAAATTCAACAAAATGAAAATTTTTAGATTTTCATATGTTTGACATATAAAATTATTGCTATGATGTAATAGAATTATATTCTCACATTATTTATTATTAATAAAATGTATATATTTTTTAATTAATCATTTAATTAAAGTGGAATGACTGCATATTAATCAATCTAATAAATCCACTAAGAAAATATTAATTACATGTTGGAACATGCCAGCTCACATTTATCATACATACTGCATCTAAATTATATGGGTGAAGGATTTACTAATGACCAAGAAGAAATAGTAAGGAAATGGGTGAATGACATTGATAAAAAATTTTTGATTGTTAATCAGGTCATTGATTGTTAATCAGTGTGTGTAAATCGGTCATTGATTGTTAAATTTTTTATTAAGGCATCTCCATTTCCTCATACATATACTTTTGATACAATTATAAATAATCTATCACCATCAGAATGGTGGGAATCGCTGAAATGGTACAATGACTTTGTAACTGTTTCAAATTTTGCATGTCATCTTTTTCATTGCGTAGCTTCATCAGCAAGCATTGAACCTATTTTTTCCAATTTCAGTATGATTCAAAACAAACTTAGAAATAGTCTTGGATTACAAACTGCTACAAAATTGGTAATGCCTTATAAAATGTTAATTTCTAAAGACAAACAACTTTATCCTGAAACATATGATGACTACTAAATATTTTACAAACTTAATGTACCTTGAATAACAAAATTTCATAGTATGCATTTTTTGTATTTCTGTTAATTTCTTTATTATTTCATGGTTATTTTGCATTTAATATTTTAACTAAAAGAAAAATGTTATCATTTTATTTTTCTATTTCTTATTGATGTTCTTTCCATAGTAAAATGTGTATTTACAAAAATGTCTTTATGCATATATTAAATTATTAATGTCATTACAAGCACAGGTTTCATTTCAATGTAACATTTTCTTTAACATCAACTTGTTATTTCATCATATGACTTTTTTTATATAAGATTTGAGGTGGTCTAACATAATTTTTTTTTTTTAATTTCTATTTTTTATTTTGTAAACTGATTATTAGTTGCAATAAAATTGCCACATGACTGATAAACAAGTTAAAATTTACTGCAAATATATATGTTTTACAATTGCTGTTTAATACATTACAACTTAATATTGATATACATTTTATTTATAAACATGTGTGCATAAAAAGCTTGTAGATAAATTGAACTTAGTTTTTCATTTTTGCACAAAATATTTCGCATACTGTTATGCATATAAATATGTATATGAGATATTTTGATATAAAAGTTGAATGGGAAGAATCAGTTATTAAATATTATTAAATTCTTAATATCAAAATTTTAATTTAGAATTTTCAATTTATGAAAAGTGGACGGAATGGACAAAATGATATTTTGTCTAGGGCGGTTTTTTCCAGAGCAGAAAAAATCGGACGGCCCTGATAAATACACTATGTAACATATTTGCAGTTGCCAGGTTTAGTGTCTCAAAAAAAGCAAGGCAGACCAAAAAAAAGTGGAACAATGGCTTCTAAACCAGCACATAAAAGTACAGTAAATCCTGTTGAAACAGAATCTGTCAATAATGGAATCCTGTCTTAAGTGTAAAAAATTGACTGTATGCTTGCTAAAAATGCTGTACTTGCTAAAATAGAAACTTGTTTAAAATGAAATTTTTATCCGGTTACTTGTGATTTTTTTTTCTTTGCGTGTTTTACCATACTAAATAAACACAACAGTAAATTTTGAAAGTGGAATCGCTGGGACAGTGACATTTTTAAACATAATTCTGTTATAAACAGGTCTTTTTTTACAGAGTTTATTGAATAAAGCATAGTAAAACCTGTGAAAACAGATTCAATATGAACCACAAAAAAACCTGTTTTAGATAGGTTTCCATCTAGGCTAGTAGATTTGTACATTGTTCCTTTTGAGGGGACTAAATTTTCCATTATAGACAAGTTCGGCCTACACAGGTTTTATTGTATTAAGTTCCATTCAATGCAGACTAACGATTCGTTGATTCGCATGCTTATGAATAGAAATTTAAAGTAATTTGTGCATCATGAAAAATCTGGACTTTGTTCATTCCTTGCAGTGGCTAAGCGGGACAGGTCTTGGAGCACTCTGAAATTGGGACACCTGGCAATACTACTTGTAAAGCATTTTTTAGAAAATGCTGTAGAATTTGCTATTTTATACCGATATTTGGGTCATGACTAAGACAAAAAGGGCATCTCAAGATAGCAATACAGTATAATGTAATTTATAAGAAAATAACACACACACATATATATATATATATATATACTATATGTATATAACCATTAATTAAACATTACCGACCATCATCAAAAACTGCAATATTGTGAATGATTGACTACATGCCATAAACCAACAATATAAAACTGTATGTGTAAAATAAAGTACCGTATACCTAATTACAAGAATTAACATGGAAGAAAAAAAGAAGAATATGGATTCCGAAAAAATTTGAAAACTTATATATTGAATTACGTTTTCAAGAGTACAGAATTCAATGATATAAGCAAATCGGTTGTTTTCTGTGGGAAAAAAGCTATAAGCTGAAAAAAAAAAAAAATTTCCCCTGTACTCAAACAACCAATATAATCAAAATAATAGTTTCAAGATGAATACAGAACATTATCAATTGGCATGAAATGGAAAAAAACTACAACCCATTAAATATTTAATTTATAGCAATAGAAATCTTATAAAACATACCGTATTAATTCCCAGTAGATTTTCAAAATATATTCCCGCACATGGAATCCAAAAAGCATGATAAGATTAAGGTGAATAAAACAGTTAAGTTAACACAGAAATTAAAAGCTATGGAGTCAGTTAATTCATGTTGAAATATTGTGATAAATATAATTAATATAATATAAATAAAAAATAATTACATTATTTATACAGTAGACTCTCGTTTTTACGAACCTCTTTTTCACAAACACTTGCGATTTTATGAACTATAGAGTGGTTCCGAATACGCTCCCATAGAATCAATGTAATTTTTCGCTCCCATTTACGAACTACAGATTATGAATATATATATCATAGTTTCTTATTTTACATACTGGTTTCATATGTTCGTTTCTAAATCATCTTTAGAACTTTATCAATTTCTTCATATATTTGTGATTTCAAATTTATTATATATATATGTGCGTATGTTTGTGTGTTCAATATTTTTGCACTTAAATTAAAATAGCTGAAAACTTCATGCACATACGAATGAAGATAACTTTGTAAGTCCTAGAAAGTTACAAATCATTTAAATTTATAATAAAGTTACTATAAGAACATCATTAATCTGTTGTCTAAAAATGTAACCATGTTTCTGACTACAAATAGCCTTACAACAGAAGTGTTATAAAATCAGCTGAATAAATGAGATTGGTGTTGCGGGGAAAAAGAGTCTTTGAGTACCACAATAACTCATACCACAGCCAAACTCAATCCACCCTATAAGGAGAATCGTGTTTGGCCATGAAACGAAATAGCACTTTCTTAAGGCTGATTTATGCCAAGGCCTCTATAAGAAGGAAGCTATTTATTTATTTATTTTAGTTGTATGTCACTAATTAAAGTTTTATTAAAAATTTAAATTCATCACCAGTAATTTTGATTAGTTTTTCAATATACTTCATTTGGTAAATTAAAATAAATTTAAGACGTAATTTAAATATCACACCCTTACTCACAAAATGATACAACTTAAATAGCTATATTTCTAATATATAAATATGAGTGAATCACATACTTCTTTATCTATCATTAAAAACACATTTAAATACTTCTAAATATGATTAATGTAAACTAAGTTTACAATTTTTCGTATGATATTATATAACTGTATTCAGTAGTGTAGTTATAAAAAATCCCAGAGGGCATTAAATGCATAAGAGCACTATAACTATGGAGGTTATTCAGAGTTATACAGAAGGTATACAGCATATGTCTTCCACTACATCCCTGACCTTATTGTCTGTAATCATTCAAGTAATTGAATGTAACATGGCTCATACTGAAACCAATAAATTATTTTTAAGTCTAAATATAAAAGTTTTGAATTATTTCCTGTTCCATTATAAATAAAATAATATTAATTTGCTTTATGCATGAAAAAATTTTTTGCCCTTTCTGGAAAATTTCATTTTTTGAATTATATGTCACTTCATTCATGAGGAATCATATATATTAAAAGGTAAAGGGAATTCTGTAAGATCCCGATCAGTAAGACCAATATTGTCACATTTGCACATATGTCAACTCTTTTTTGAACCTCTTTAACTCAGAGGAATATTGAATCCCTGCTAACGCAGCGGTCAAACGCAACAGTGTAAAGCTCTGAAATTTTGTAGAGGACGAGGGTTCGAGCCCAACACCCAGCAAAAAGATTTCTGCAATATTTTTGGCGACGATTCTCTTCAATAATGACAGGTTTTATTAGCAAGAGAAGTTGTATGATTTTTATTTTGTTGTTATTATTATTTGAATGCTTTATAATTAAATTTAATATGCAACAATATTTTTAAAAAATAATAATTTTTTTATTTAAAATATTTTGCATGTAATTATCAGTTAAATAAATTGAGCTGATCTACAATTTTTGTTATATTTTCTGACCATTATCAAGAATATATATGTGTGGCAGAAAGAAAAGTTTGACATTCTTTTCTGTAAAAAAGAAAACTGAAACAAAGAAAAAAATGTTCATATAAGAATTATAAAAGAAATTACCTTGATATTGATGGTTTAATATTTAAAAAATAAATAAAAATGTAAAAAAATAAATAAAAAATTATATTATAAATTGTTAGCTGCATAAAGTTTCAAATTTTTCAAATTTAGGTCTTAGAGAATGAGACTGATAAAAATAAAATTCATGGCAGCTTTTACTGGTTGTGCAGTTTAAAATAAATAAAAATAAATATTGTTATTTTTTCAAAAAAAGGAAAGAAGAAAAAAAAAATACCGTAGTAAGTAAAAATAAATGCTTTACCCAGTATTTTTAGGTAAATTTCTGATAAAAAGCAAGTGTAATTGGTTGTAAATTATAAACTTAAAATTCTTTTGACAGTGCTCTCTATCGCCTTAAAGAAATAGAAATCACTTATGCAACATAGAAATTTGTCACGATTTCAATAATGAATTTAAAAGCAACTAATTAAAAATTCAAGAACTTTTCTAATGAAACATTTAAATTATTTATTATCAAATTTTGATGGGCACTATCTAGTAAACATGTAATATGTGTTTTTAATTAAATAATTTTCATTTCTGGAAGAAGTGAGTATATTTTTGAAGTAAATTTTCATATATCATGCTGTTACATATTTAATTGCTGACAGCCAGTTGTTTAAATTTTATAATTTACTTTACTAAAAGAGTTTCAATTACAGGTCATTATAATTATGTTTGAATATGTAATATATTATTTTATTTTATGATTAAAAATATTGTAGTATTTATGCATCTTGTAAATAGCAAAATTGAATGATTTAATTTTACTTTCATTTCTTTAGTTCCATGGGTGACAATGAGTCTTGTGATTCAGTGTATAAATCAACGACTGTAGCACTTCATTATGAAAGTCAGCCTGGTTGTAAACGCTATGTGCAGAGCTTAAGGCATTTATTACCTATTAGAGTCAAAACAGGGTATAAAATATTTTTGCTTAATTGAATGGAAATTTGTAATTTAAGTGTTATCTTTTTTTTTTTTTTTGGCTCAGTATTGTATAAAATTATTGTTTTAGAGCTGTTGTTAAGTGCATGCCATGCTTTCCCAAATTTAATAATAGATATGGTTTTAATGGGAATTAAAATATATTTTATTGTAACAGGTCTAACCCTGTACCTGTAAGTAATATTTGAAGAGCTCAGATGATAAAGATTACCACCTTTAAGTGACACAATCATCATTTATAGAAAATCAGCTGTAAAGTTCCAAATACTTATTTACATTTAAGTGTATGTTAAACTTAGTTGTAATTCAGTTTTAAATTTCAGTTGATAAAGTTGCTATTTACTCCTTGAAAATGCACATACCTCTTTTATCGACTAAAATTGCAATTTTTTTTTTTTTTTTTCCGCATATCACTTTCATCATCTGAGCTCTTTAATTTATTGCAACATAATTTTAGTTTATTGATGAAAAAAATGGTTCTATGTATTGATATATTTGTTTTTGATTACTCTTCTTTAGAAGTTCTCCCAAAATAGTGTGTTTTCTCGCCCAAAAATGCTATTGAGGGTTCTTTTTTGCCCTTTGTATGTAATCTCATCACATAATTTGTATTAATTCATAGTCAATTTTCATCTTATTCAACAGGGAAGTTTTGTTTCAGTATTCTGAATTTGTTGATAGTCTATGCTTTGTGCAGGATTTCTCTTTATTGCTTAATTGTGTTATGAATATTCTAGCTGCTATAATTTACTTTGTTTAGTATACTAAGATATGTTTGTAGGACATACATGAATTTCATATAGAGGGCTACCTGAAAACTGAATACATTGCTGTCTGTGAATGGTACTTGCTGGAAGTGCAATTGTAGTTGTGTTATCGTTATGCGTTTCTTAACTAAATTAAATATTAGTTATGTGGTGTGCATAAAAATCTATATATAATAAACAGGGCTGCATGAAAAATTACAAGTTACTTTCTATAGGTGGTAAATGCCGAAAAGAAATTTTTAAATATATTATGCATTTTATAGCTGAATTAAATTTTAGCAAACTATGTTGTGCTTATTCAAATCTATAGATCATTTACAAGACTGCTCAAAAGAATTTGAATATTTTATCAACTATGGATGTTAATGTATGAAATTATTTTTTTAACTGTGTTATGTGTTTTCATAATACAGTCGAACTCGGTTATAGCATCATTCAAGGGACCGCAATAATTATGATGCTATAACCGATTGACGTAATAACCAAGGTCGGTTCAGAAGCATGAAGTATAAGTAAAGAACTCATGCATACTACTCTATTTCACACCTTATAAAATAAGAATAGTAGTATAAATTGTTTAATATATTATAAAATTAGTATAAATTACACTTACTACATTCTTCTTAGAAAAATGAATTTATTCCTGCATAACATGATAATAATGGAGCTAAGAGGGCACATTCGGAGAGAAAAAAATGTTCAATCTTCTTTTGTTTATTTTTCGAACATAATAATTTTTGTTCTACGTCATCTTCAATGTGTCTGATAAATTTAAAGATCGTTGTATCTGTGATCTGGGATTCATAAAATCTTATTGCTTGTTGAGTGTCTTTGATTCTAGGTTGTGGTACTACATATAAATTAGGCTAACATACATTAGGCACTACATAAAAATTAGGCTAAAATGAGCTCTAACCTATATTTTATAGGATGAATTAATATTATTGAGATAAGAAATATTTTCATTATTTTTCAATCACTAATTATTTTTTCATTTTTCAAATTCAATGGAATTTTTAAAATAGGTTCTGTCAAAGAATTTATATACCATTAATTCATTCTATAAAGTAGAGTTTAAAGTTAATTTTAACATAAGTTTTATGTTGATATATCATCATTCGAAGTTAAGTTATCATGCAGATAGTGACATACCATGTGAAAAACATTTGCAACATTGCAATTAACTGTATTTTTTATTATATTATAAGTGTTTAATTTTATATTTTATAAAGACTTAAATATGGCTTAAATATATTACAAAGTTTTATGTAATTTCAATAAGTATTTAAAAAATTATGATAACTCAAAACAATGGTATGAGACCCCTTAAAAGCTTTGAAGAGAATCAGCAGCAGGTGACCAGTAGTTTTTAGCAAGGAATTTTCTCACTTTCCGATGATTTAACTTTTCTATAGACATATTCATACTTGTAAATATGTCAATAATATCAAAATGCAAGAGATTGTTCATTTCACTACATTTTTTTTTTTTTTTTTAACATGAAACATCTAGAGTTCAGAGTCAATTTTAAAGAGCTTTCCAGACCTAACACAAAAAACTAGATATGTACTTACGGTATTACCTAATTCTGTACTCTGCTAGATAGAAATGTCATGTTATAGCCAAATATTTACAAAATGACAGTTTTCGTCCACGATACGTATGATATATGAAAAGGAGAAAAAAACATTTTAATAATGCCATAAAAATAAGAAATGTGTAAGGTCTTGTGCATATTAATAATTAAGAAAATATTTTCTCTGATATATTCTGTTTGTTACGGCTTGCCTTGACATTGTTTTGAACGCACTCCCTTGCGCGTTCCACCAGACTTTTGTGTTTGCCATTTGGCAACGGCAGTCTTTATTGTTTTTTTGTTGTCGTTCGCACGTCGAATGTTCTTATGGGAAAAAAACTGCACTTATTGAGCTATTTCGTTAGCTAAAATGACCATGGGATCATCATTGTTAGTAATAACGACTATTACAGTATTGATGTAGCATAATTATACAGATATTATGTCTTGGATTTGAGTGGTGTTGTCCACAAAAACAACATCGTAATGTTTCGTAACTGACTATGGTGTCAGTCCTGATACAAATTCCTGTATATAATGTATATAAAAAGAACTGCTTTTGTTGTTAGACTCTCTTCATATTATTTGACTATCTTCACATTTATATTTGAACTAGTTACAGTCCATAATCAATTTACATACACGCACACTGTTAGTAATAATTTTTGGATTGTTTGTTTCTAATCATAACAAGTAAGCAAATAAATAATTTCTAAAGAATAGCTCATCACCTCCATTTTCCTTTAAATTTAATTGTTCTTTTATATAGTTTTCCATATATTTCCTGCATAGTTTTAATAAAATATTGCATCAAAGCCAAATAATTCCAAAAAATTTTCCGCACAATTTATAAGATTCTAAATATGGTGTATGACCGATATTTGTGTGAAGTGCATTTTAATGATGTTACACTACTTAAAAAATTATGAATATTTTCTGCACCATAAAATGCTCCCTATAAAAAATTATGTGTGATACATTTGTTGTTCATTTACAGGGAAAAAAAAAAAAAAATCTCCATTACTTTATTGTCAATAGGCAGTCAGATGTGTTTTAATAACACTACACTATTTCTATTATAATGAAATTGATATCATCATTAAATGCACAATAAAATTTTTCTATAAAAAATCATGCATATAACATTTAATGTTTTTTTACAAGACTGCACAAAAGAGTTCATATACGTTATGGTGTGAGAATAATTGATTAATGTGCATTTCCAAATATATTATTTTCTTCTCATCCTAATTGAATTTGTGTATGGCATGTGTAGAGTAATTTCTGCAGATACTTTACAGAGCTGCACAAAAGAGTTCTAATATATTACTGTCAATACCTTTAAATTGCTGAAAATGTGTTTTTCAATGTGATATGCATTTTTCATTCAAATCGAGTTTAAATTCACTATTAGATGTTTGTGTAATCTAAAAAAATTCCTGTACAGGATTGCATGAAAAAATTGTGTACTTTGCCATTGACTGATATTGTAATTGCCTGAAGTACGTTTCCACTTATGTTATGCGTTTTTTAGCTGAATGAAATCTTAGTATACCATGTAATGTATATAAAAATGAAAAGTTCATATATAAAACTCAACAAAAGATTTCGAATATGTTACTTTCTATGCACAGTAATTGCTGAAAATATGTTTTGAACTATGTAGTGTGTTTTCCAAAATGTTTATTTCAATCTACCCTTTCGCTCAATGAAAAGATGAAGTTTTGTAACCTGATTCTGAGAATATGGTGGAAAATGTTTCTAAGCTGTGCTTGGCACATAAATTTTTCTTCTTGTTTTTTGTTGATCATAAATATTTCTTATTCTATTATCTCTTTGCATTTTTAAAGTGCAATGTTTATGATTTTTCATACAGCCCCCTTGAATTACATGCTTTAATGTCAATAAATACTGGGTGACCCAAAAATGACTGATAGATTTTAAAATTCAGTAACTTGCAAACGGTGACAGATATTTAAAAAAAAAAAAACAGTGGCACTCCGGGAGTGCCAATAGAAGTGAAAACTTCAACAATTACGTGTGTGTTTTTTTAATCATCAGGAAATGTTTTATTGTGCAGGAAATACTTTTAAATGTAGTGTTTTTTTATTCATTATTATAAACTATTACTACCAAAATTATATTACAATTTTCGTAGTAATATAATTTAACTATAAATTACATATAAATCATACATCAGGTGCAAACCTATAAAATACATTACATGCCCTTTTTTTAAATAAACAAGAGAGTTATGAAGGCAATGGATATTTAAAAAGTATTAAAAATTATAAATCATTTAAAGTTCTAAATTTAACATAGTTTAGTTTAGTTGTCTCTATAGCGTTGAGGTTTTACAATTGTTCTTGAAGATTTCCGTAGAGGCACTTGAGGCAACACCGTTTGTAACTTAGCTGTTTTATTATCTATTGTATCTGAATCTGTAGTTGCTGGATAAAAATCTTCTACTGATCTCACAGATTGACTTAATTCAGATTTATCAGGGCGGATGTAAAATCTATTTCTTCTGTAAATATTACCATCTATCCCTTTAATAATGTAGGATCGAGGTTGAGGACCAACCTGGATGACAGTTCCTTGCTTCCATGGTTCGTTCATCTTTTGGCGAAACCAAACTCTTGCCTTATCTTTTAAATTTGAGAGTTGTGCACTATTCTTGTTAGCATATTTATTTTGAATCATCTGTCGCTTCTCTAAAGACTCCTTTGCTTCAGCTAACGGAAAATTTGGCCTAAGTTTTTCTGGATGACATGGCAAAAGAGACCTCAGTCGTCTGCCCATTAATAGTTCAGCTGGAGAGGGGAGATCTTGAGATGGTTGAATACGATAGTCTAATAAGACCATATATAGATCTTTTCCATCCTGTAATGCCTTAATTAGGGATTTTTTTATTGTTTGCACGGCTCTTTCAGCTTGACCGTTAGCTCTAGGAAAGTATGGTGATGTGAGATTATGTTCCACATTCCATTCTTTAAAAAAAATTTTTACTTCCTCTGAATTGAATGGAGGTCCCCCATCACTGACCAACTCCTCTGGAATTCCATGTCTTGCAAAAATAGATTTGAAGGCAATTATGACATTTGGTGCAGTATTATTCTTAACTATTTGGACTTCAGCATATTTTGAGAAATAATCAATTAATAACAGATATTGCTGGCCTTTTAGATAAAAAAAATCACAACCAACCTTTTGCCAGGGCTTCTCTGGAACATCTTGATCAAGCAAAACTTCCTTTTGATTGTTACGCTGATGTTGCTGGCAAGTTTTACATTTCTCAATAAAAGTTTCAATGTCACAGTTCATTGATGGCCAATAAAAATATTCTCTTGCTTTCGTTTTACAAGACATTATACCCCTATGTGTTAAATGCAACTTTTGTAATATTTCTGCTCTTGCGACCTTTGGCACAACAAGTCTTTTACCGCGACAAATTATACCTTCATCTGTACAGTACAATTCTTCTTTGCAATGCCAATAGGGCTTAGCGAAATTTCTTGTATTTTTTTTTTCAGGCCAACCATTTTGCATGTGGTATAAAACATCTTGCAATTCATTGTCATTGGTCGTAAATGTTGCATATTCTTTCCACTTGTTAGCTGATGCATGAGATAGCAGATTTATCTTAACACTTGTGTCTGATTCTTCCTCATCGGCAAAATATTCTTTGACTAACTGAGCACGAGAAAGTGTATCGGCTATCAGAAGAAGTTTTCCGGGGACATATTCAAGCTTGTAATCATACCTATTAAGCCTGAGAAGCATACATTGAAGTCTCGGTGATATGGCATCATACTGCTTTTTGCTTAATCCCAACAATGGCTTGTGGTCTGTCTGCACTGCAACTGGTCTTCCATATGTATAATAATTGAAATGTTCAAGGCCAAAAACTACAGTGAGTAACTCTTTTTCGATTTGAGCATATCGTTGTTGTGTTTCAGTTAATGATGCAGAACCATATGCAACTGGTTTATTATCTTGCAGTAAAACAGCTCCCAAGCCATAACGGCTGGCATCCACTGAAACAATTACAGCTTTGTCTTTATCAAAATACTGCAAACATGGAGCTTGTACTAAAGTACCTTTTATTAGTTCAAAGTTCCGTTGAACATTTTCATCCCCCAACCACTGTGTATCCTGTTTCAAAAGCTGTCTCAATGAATGTGTTAGATTTGAGAGATGAGGCGTAAACTTAGCTAAGTATGTTATCATGCCAAGAAACCTTTGTAAGTCCTCTCGATTCTTTGGCGCAGGAAATTCAGTTATAGCCATTATCTTTTTAGGATCTGGTTCTATTCCTTTGTCAGATAATATGTGGCCTAAGTAATTCACAGAAGATTTTGACAACTGGGTCTTGGCAAGGTTAAATTTAAGATTTGCTTCTCTAGCACGTGTTAAAACTTTATGTAGTAACTGGCAGTGATTTTCAATAGAGGATGTTCCAAGGGCTAGATCATCAAAGTAAGGGTTTACTTCAGGCATGTCTTCAAACGTGTTCTCCATAGCCATCTGAAACTCTTCTGCAGCATTATTAAGCCCAAAAGGCAGAACTAAATATCTGAACCGTCCCCAAGGTGTTGTAAATGTAGTTAAATATGAAGATTCTCTATCTAATGGCAATTGCCAAAAACCATTTTTTGCATCTAGGATAGTAAATATTTTACATCCTTGAAGTCGTGCAATAAGACTATCAGCTGTTGGTATAGGGTAGTGAGGTCGACGAATTACTTCATTTAGAGGCCTTGGATCTAAACAGATGCGCAATTTTTTAGGCGAGTTAATGACAACCATATTATTTACGCATTCTGTTGGTTCATCCACTTTTGCAATTATTCCAGATTCTACCATATTCTGCAACTCATTCTTTACTTTGTCATGTAGAGCTAGTGGTATCTTACGTGGGGCCGCTATGTGAGGAATATAGTGGTCTTTTAATTTTATTTTTACAACACGGTTCAAGTGACCAATTCCTGTAAATATATCAGAAAACTGTTGGACAATATCTTCTGGTGTTTGATGGAAAAAATTATACATGGGCTTTATAACATTATTAAGTCTTTGGATAAGTTCTAATTTCTCACAGGCTTCGAGCCCTAATATTGGACTAGCATTTAAAGAGGTTATTAAAAATTTACATTTCATATCTTTCTTTAAGATTTTGCAATTAAGAAAACACTCACCTAGAATTGGTACAACGTTGTCACAGTAATCCAGTATAGGTTGTTTGCATTTTCTTACCATTGGCTTTTCACTCCATTTTAATATTTGACTCTTTGGAATAACATTGACTTGAGAACCTGTATCTAGCTTAAATATAACATCATTTCCATTTACTTTTAATTTTTGTAGCCATACAGAATTTGATTTTTTACTCTCAAGTTGATTTATATATTTCAGTTCACCCAAATAAACAAACTCTGTATCACTGTCATTATTCCGTTCCACTGCATTTAGTCGACGCACCTGTTGACTGTTGTTTACTTTATTCCGACATACTTTCGACCAATGGTTTTTTCCTTCACAGTTTCTGCATTTTGTACCAAAGGCTGGACATTTCTTTGGTTCGTGAGACCTGCCACAGTATTTACAAAATATTTCTCTTTTACGATATTGTGCACGGCCATCCTTCCACTTCACTGCATCGACATTCAATCTGCTGATTTTATCGCACATTTCCGCGGCTTGCACTTTACTATGCTCGGCCGTTTTACATTCAGCAACAATTTCTTGCAATGTCTTCTTCTTTCTACTAGTTTCGCGAATTAATCGCTCTTGTAGCGATTTATCAGCCAACCCTTGAATGATTTTATCACGAAGCATCCGATCCGCAAGGTTGCCGTAATTGCATTCAATAACGGCTCTACGTAAACGTGAATAATAGTCTGCAAATTTTTCTCCACTTTCTTGCTTGATTTCTAAAAATTTAAATGAAGCATATATCTCATTCACATAGTCCTGAAAATATTTATCAAATTCGTCCAAAATTTGCTTCAATGTTATTTCACTGGCTCCTCCTTCTTGCTTCAGATCAAATGCACGAAATTGCTTTTTTAACTCATCACCGCCAACATGCCGGAAGAGCGCTGTTTTTGTTTTTTCGGATTCACCTGCATATTTCAAAGCTTCTATGTAATCTTCAAAATCTTGCCTCCAATACCGCCATGACTCGGATGGATTTGATCCCGGTTCAAATGCTGCAATATTAGGTAAACTTCCTGCCATATTGCTTCAATTTCTTTTGTAATATTTAACAAAAATACATGGGTCACTATACTTCTGACACCATGATATATCTTAGTTAGCAATTTTATTAGAACACCACGAGACCACCAAGTTAAAGTAATAGTACTATTACATAGTATGTACTGCCATCAGGTGCAAACCTATAAAATACATTACATACGATACCACAATTATATTACGCTTGGCGCGCTAGTGTCTATGTGCCAAAATGCTAGCATGTTGGTTATGTAACAGTGTCTCCAAATCAGTGGTTTTTCTCCATCTCAAAAAAAGCTCAACACGGCTAAAGTGAGTTTTAGCTTTGTTCTTCTTTTACGGATTGAGCTGAAGAGGGAAAAGTTCCTGTCATTCACCGCTTGGCGCGCTAGTGTCTATGTGCCAAAATGCTAGCATGTTGGTTACGTAACAGTGTCTCCAAATCAGTGGTTTTTCTCCATCTCAAAAAAAGCTCAACGTGCCTAAAGAAGTTTTCACTTCAAAAATTCTTGCAGGAGTGTTATGCAAGATGTCAGGAGCTATTATGCTGCGATTCTCAGTTTTAGTTACAAATAGCATCAATAGATGGCACTGCAAGCAATAACCTCTAAATCCAGGCTCAATTTTTCGACCTCTCTCTTCTTCTATGCGAAAAAAGGAAGTTAAAATGCATTAAATGGATCCTGAAGTACCAACAATTGGGTCTGGACTGAGCACCTGTTGCTCTCAGCACCATCTATTGTTTGAAATTAGAACTAAAATCAAGAATCACTGTAAAAAAACTCCTGACATCATACATAACACTCCTGCAAGAATTTTTTTAATATCTGTCATCGTTTGCAGGTTATTGAATTTTAAAATCCATCAGTCATTTTTGGGACACCCGGTATATACATAGCTTCCAAGTCTCCTGATTTTTTACGTTACTTTTTCCGAAAAGAAATAGTCTGAATATTCATTTTATTTAATCGCAAAATTTGCAACTAAAATGAGATTTTTATTCGAAAAAAGTGGTATCAGGAACTCAGGTGATATATATGTGTAAAAAAAAATAATTAAGTATTTGTGTTCCCTAAAGATTTCTCGTCATGCTATGCTCATGACTTCCACCATCAAAAAATATTCATATTATAAAAATGTATTTATACAAAATTGTATCTTATAATAAAAGTCAAGCCGAACCAGTGTCACTGACACTTCTGATAACATTGTAATTTTACATCACAGCTCACCTTTGTGGATATACAATCAAACATTGAAATTTAACTATATCTTTCTGGTTTCATACATACTTTTGTACAATAATATAGTAGAAGATCTTTATAGCACAATTCTATATAATGCAATTCTCTATATAATGCACAACTTCTCAGATGTAAGCAATGAATTTTGAAGTTGAAACGCACCTGCATTCCCAGAGTTGAATTCAGTCACTGTTCTTCGGGCGGGATTTCTGTGGCTCCAGGGGGGGGTGGGGGGGGGACATCATAGAGTTCCGGGGTGGAAATCGCACTTTTTGACCTTTGAAAACACAAAATCTCAAATCTTCTGGGGGGGGGACATCTCATTGCTCCGGGGGGGATGTCCCCCCCCCCCCCCTCCCGGAATTCAACGCTGTGCATTCCACATTGTAAAACAAATTGTTACTCCTTACAGGACTAAATTTAATACATTATTTCATCTTTACCTCCTTAATCCAGAGCTTTTTAATGAAAAAATTGCTATTATTGCAATAAAAGTTTTCGAAAATGAGTAATATAATGAATGATTTGGTCCCGAGATATTTGGACAATGTTTATTATAAGTAAATTTAAGAATGTGTAAAATGATCGATATTATGCAAAAATTTATTATCTGCATAACTTCTGGTCCCAAGAAATATATTATAGATCCTCTACTGTATATTGATATGTTTCAGACATATTTAGCCTTGTTTACGAGAAAAGATTAATGATTTGTAAAATCTGATATGTATAATGCAAAATTCTATATAACGCACAACTTTGTGTTTTTAGGTTTGTGTTATAAAGATCATCTACTTGCATCTAGACACATGTAAATTATGCTTGTACTTGTGCCATATTGCCAAATTTGATGCTTTTTTTATTCTGTAAATTAACCTATAAACAAGAAATTGCATGTGTTGCCTTTTTAATTTTAAATATTTTTATTATTATTATAATTATTGTTTTAAATGTTGTATGAAATTACTTTGCATTATTCACCAGTTTTTAATAAATATAAAATGTTGTTATTAATTAATAATAGTAATGTATATTTCTTGTTCTCTTTCTCTTTTAGTCCAGGTAGCTACATGCCTGTTGACATGAGTGGTTGTTTTGCTTTCACCTTTTTTTCTTGGCTGACACCTTTAGTTTGGAGGACATTTCGTAAAGGCCTAACAGATTCTGATCTATATCATTGTTCACCATTTGATAGCTGTCAAATAAATGGTGCAAGGTAAATAAATTTTTCTTAATTAAAAGGTGTTATGCGATTATATTTTATAATTCTATAGAAAAATAATATCGTGTAAAGCCTTTTGTTGCTGTAAATGTATCAAAATTAACATAAATGTTTATACAATTATTGAATCAGTCATATCAAAAAGTACACAACTCAGATTAAAACATTTTCAGAAATTGATAATGCTAGATATTTTTTTGCCCTTTATATTTCTCAGATCTGTAGAATTGCAAGTCTGTTATCAGTTATCTATATATTATAAAGGACAAACCTGTCTGTGTGTAACGGTGACATCATTTTGACTGTGGCAACAGTAGACTATTAAACTGAGCTTTTATTAACTTTTACTGCAATTTTTTTAATTTAAAAACCACACATTTTTATTTTTTACACCATCGAATAGAGACAAAAAAATGTACCGTCAAATGTAATTTGTTTGAAAACTGTATCGCAATTTACTCAATTGTTTTGTCGTTTATTGAATGATTTTTTTAAACAGGCAAACTATTACAAAAGGTAAATATGTTTGCACTTGAATTAATATAAATAAAATAGTTCAGCATTTGTTTCCGACTTATATTCCATTACAAAATTAAAACTTTATCAATCTAATAATAAAATACAAGTAAAACACAAATTTAAGACATGTAATCAATCCAAGCTTAAACCACTGAAATTATCAGAATAAAAAAAATCTAGCGTTCTTTGGCAATGTCTTCAACTGTGAATTCCTGGTATGAGGCCAATATGATAGTATCGCTTTTAATAAATGTCAAAATTTTATTTGAATACATAATTGCTATTTTTCATATAAAAATTATTGTTGGTATTGTTAGTGAAAAATATATATTAAATGAAAAAAAATCTATTAGAGTTCTGAATAAAAAAAGGGGGATTTTCACCTATATTCTGTAACCTAGGAAGCCCCCCTTGTATTAATAAAAGAAAGATGTGTGTGTCTGTCTGTGTGTGTTGGTGATGGCTATTGAAATCTAGCGCATACATGAGGCTCAGAATTTTTTTTCTTTTGATAATTAGCTGCAATATTAACTAAAAAAACTTATGAACTTTTCAAAATGGCAAGCTTCTATCATGCTGCCAATTGTACTTGCACTTAACAGGGTAATCATTGGTTCTTCTAGCTGACGAAAGAAAAGGTTCCATTTTTTGCCTCAGTTCTTCAAGCAGATGAGGGAGAAGAGTTCTGTCCCCCCCCCCCCTACATTTTGGAATCACATTTGCCTGGTCTGCCAAACAGTTACAAAATAGAAGATAAAATATGTAGCCACTTATTCAGGGTATCTTTCTGATTGTAAGGCATTTTTCATAAAAAATATTTATTATTTAAAAGTTTTTTTTTTTTCCTGTTAGTCAATTTCATAATAGTTTTCAGATTTTCTGTTTTTTTCTACAGTTTTAAAATGCCATCTATATATCCTGTATAGAAATATATAAATGCTCTCTTTTTCAGGGTACCTTTCTAGTTAGCTCTGTCTTTTATTAAAAAGATATTAATTTTTTGCATTTTGAAACTACCATTCCCGTTTCTTAAATGGTAAAACTTATTTAGGGTATCTTTTTTTTTTTTTTTGAAAAGACACAATCGAAATTTTATATAAAACTACAAACTTTTCAATGTTTTAAATCAGCAACATTATTTGAAAGTTATAAAAAAAGAATGTTACAAAAAAAAAAAAAAAAAAAAAAAAAAAAACTAATAAAAAAAGTTTATTTATTTAAGCCATCATTCCTGTTTAAGATATCAATTAAGTTTATTAGTTATAGACTGTTTTTATTTTGTAATTTTACCTTATCTTCTCTTGATTTTTGAAATTTATAGCTTGCAAAAAATTAATGTATATATATTGGTATTACAGTTTCCTATCATCTTTTATGTGCACAACATTTATGATAACATTATTTTAAATCTTAGTTTTTAAAAAAAAAATTATTATAGAATTTATTTCAGATTGATATATTGTTTATAAACTTTACCATTAAAATTCCTTTTTAAAATGAAATGAAATTAAGAAAATGCATGATTTTATGACATGTTTCAGAAGTTTGTTGTTGAACATCGCAGAATCAAAATGTATGCATGCATGCACACGCCTATATAAAGCATCTTCATATGCTGAAAATGTAGACTGCTTGGCATTTTTGGGCCAATAATTTAAAATACAATAAATTTATTATTTAGGAGTATTTGTTGTAATTTCTATTTCTATGAATTATTCTTTTTTCAAAATCTCCAATCTTTCTCTTTCAAAATAAGGATTTTTTTGTATTAATCTAATCATTAAAATTTTATTAATATTAATTCTACATTTTTGTTTAACTTTTGTATAGACATATTTTTATGTATCTTGTAATAGTTTTTATGAATTATTGCATACATTATAAATTGATATTTTTATTTGAATCTATTTTTAAAAATCATTTGATATAAAAAAATTTTGTCTCTAACTATGCTTTAAACGAAAAGAAAGCAAATTTTTACAAGTACTCGGTATTAGCCAAGTACATAGTCAAAATTTAGCTGAATTTCGAGTACTGATATTGAATCAGTACATACAACATGTTTGGACTGATTTACATCCTCATATAAGTATATATGTGCCTGCTGAGTGTCTTCAACAAAAGCTTTCATATTAGATGTAAAATTCCAACTGGGCGAAAAATGTCCGGACCAGGATTCGAACCCGGGACCTCCTGGCTGAAGCCGCCAGGGCTCTGCCATCTGAGCTATCCTGGATGATTCTGGTCGAACTTTTTCACCCAGCTAACCTTGATGATTACAGCATCTGGTCTGAAACCTGGTTCAGCTCAACAGAATAAATCTCAGGTAATGGAACTCCAGAAATCGCTGGATACGAAATTACACTAGATTAATATTAACACAATTATTCTAATTGGTAAACAAATCATATTAGATGTAAAATTCCAACTGGGCAAAAAATGTCTGGACCAGGATTCGAACCCGGGACCTCCTGGCTGAAGCCGCCAGTGCTCTGCCATCTGAGCTATCCCGGACGATTCTGGTTGAACTTTTTCACCCAGCTAACCTTGATGATCTAATATGATTTGTTTACCAGTTAGAATAATTGTGTTAATATTAATCTAGTGTAATTTTGTATCCAGCGATTTCTGAAGTTCCATTACCTGAGATTTATTCTGTTGAGCTGAACCAGGTTTCAGACCAGATGCTGTAATCATCAAGGTTAGCTGGGTGAAAAAGTTCGACCAGAATGGTCCAGGATAGCTCAGATGGCAGAGCACTAGCGGCTTCAGCCAGGAGGTCCCGGGTTCGAATCCTGGTCCGGACATTTTTCGCCCAGTTGGAATTTTACATCTAATATGATTTGTTTACCAATTAGAATAATTGTGTTAATATTAATCTAGTGTAAAAGTTTTCATCTTTTTTCTAGGCCAATTCATTTCAGATATTCTGCGATTTTATTGGTTTTAGTAAAAATTAATTTTTTTATTTAGATTTTCAACTATTTGGAACAAAGAAGCCAAGAAAAAAGGACTTCAAAACACGTCATTGTCTTGGACACTTTTTTTATTTATGAGGACTCGTTATATTATCTCTTGTTTGGCATACATCATCTGCTTGTCCTGTGGTTTTATTGGTCCGGTAAGTAGAACCGAGTCTCATATCTTGCTATTTTATGTATATTTACTTTATAAGGGAAGAAAAAGCCCACTTTTAATGACTGTAGATTGTAAGAATAGATTTTTTTTTTTAATTGATTGTTAAAATATATAATAATCAATTGCAAACTTTTTAATAATGAAAAACCGACTTCAATTACTTGATTTATATTTAAAAAAAAAAAAAAAAAATCCAAGGTCTTTTGGCCCACCCTGTATTAACATACAAATCCCTCTGCCATAAAAATATAGTTCTTCAAATGAAGCAAGTGTACTGCAGAAATATTGGACAAATTTAAACGCTTTACAATTTTGATTTTTTTTTTCTGATTGTTTGCCCTTTTTTAGGAGGGGGGGGGGGGGAGGAAGTGTTGAATTTCTATGAAAATATTGAACCAATTTTTTATGAAATTTAAATAGGACCAATTCAAGAGTATGCACTTTCAATTAAACAAAAAATCGCATGAATCATTCGCATAGTTTCAGAGTAATCAGTGAACATACATAAAACTAGTCGGATCTGGCAATCCAAAGATTTTCTTCTATGTCATGCATATTACTGCTACAAAATTCACTATCACAATGCCAAAATTAAATGACAGTCTATGCTCATCATGAAGATTCTAAAGGTATGAAATTCCGTGCATTAGTTCTTGAGATATGACAATCACTAGAATGGTGTAAGTCCTGAAAAATGCAACATAGCAATGCTACATGTTAGGGGATTTACACCAAAACCTAATCAGCAACAACTTATGTCAACGTCTAACTGAATTTGAAGTTTCATGAAAATCCATGCATTAGTTTTTGAGATAGAGCAATTATGGAAATCATAAAAAATTCTGCATAGAAGCACCTGTTGAGTGATTTACACCAAAAACTCAACAGCATCAATTTAAATCAGGGACTAACTGAATCTGAAGTTTGATGAAAATTCGTGTGTTAGATCTTGAGATATAGACATTGCTATAATCGTGAATAATGCAGCATAGCAGCTCCACCTGATGGACGATTTACACCAAAAACTTATCAGCACCAAATTATATCAAGAACTAACTGAATCTAAAGTTTTATGAAAATCCGTGCATTAGTTTTTGAGATAGAGCTATTGCAGAAATCGTGAAAACTGTAGCATAGCAGCACCACATGTTGGGCGATTTGCACCAAAAGTAATCAGCACCAATTTATATCAGGGACTAATGAAATCTAAAGTTTTATTAAATTCCATTCATTAGTTCTTGAGATAGATCGCCCACAAAATTTGTGTCACATACAGACTCACAGAGTGACAGACATGTTGTTAAAACATGTTTTTCTGGATCTCTGACACCTAAAACATGTAAGTCTCTTAAAGACTGGAATTCAAAAATTTTCATGCATCCAATATTTTCTTCTTGTAAAGATAGAAGAAAGTAAAAAAACGCATTGAATTGAGAACTTCCTTCATTTTTACTTTCTTCTATCGTTACTAGAAGAAAAGTATTGGCTTCGTGAAAAATTTCGACTTCCTGTTTTCAATGGATTTATACGTTTTAGAAGGTCCTGAACACGATTTGATGGTTATTGAAAAATGTCTGTCTGTGAGTCTGTCTGTCACTCTGTGTGTTTTTATGTGCAACTTTATGAGTTAAAGTCATATTACAAAATAAACTATTTTACTTGGAAGTCTGTATGTTAAAATTATGACATTTCTGTTTAATTTGTAAAATTTTGATATGACTTGCCTGAAAATTTTCATAACATACCTGAGGTCCTCCCATGGTACACCGCTTGAAAAATACTGGTACATAATAGAGCAAGGAGCATCAATTATTTGTTTGGTATTCAAATTATGTTTAATTAGATGCAAATTTTAAAATAATAGTGGTTTAAAATTTTGATGGAATTAATATTAAGTTTTTTTGTGAATGATCATGAAACATAACAAAATTAGAAATTGGCAGGACAGCATGTTTGCAAAAATATTATTTAATTTTATTCTGGGGAACCGATTTTAATTCTCCAAATTCAAGAATGAGGTTGATATAGTCATATATATTAAACGAGCAAGCAATTTTCCCGATTATGAAGGATATCGTAAATGACTGAACCGATTTTTGCAAAACTTGCATCCTGTACTAAATCAAGCGTGAGTAAAAGTTCTAGCTAGGTCCCGAATTCAAGAAAATTCATTTTTACAGGGTAAAACAAAATCAAATGTGAAACTTCTGCTTGCTGTAAATCAAATAATGCTCGTGCAATTTACACGAAACATGTTTTCTATACTAATTCGAGCACGAGAAACACACCTAGCTAGGTTTAGAATTCAAGAAAATTTGTTTTGATCGATCAAAACAAACTCAGCACTGAAAATGTTGCTATATATCAAAAGCAGCTTTAACAATTTTTATAAAACTTGGTTCTTATACTAATTCCAGCACAAGAAATCGATCTAGCTAGGTCGCTAATTCGGGAAAACTCGTTTTCTACTGTTAAAACAAACTCATTACTCAAAATGGTGGTACCAATCGAAAACAATTCGACTTTTTATGAAATATGCTTTATTCGATTATGAGAAAACCGTCCAACTAAGTCTTGACTGCGGAAAAATAATGTTGGTAGGTTTAAAGCAATTTTTTTTTTATTTAATCTTCCGTAATCAAAATTCTCGCCAATACTAATGTTCATTTAATTCAACAGGTTCAAAGGATGGTCTCGAAGGCGACACTAACTGCTTGCCTTCTATACTAAATCGAGCATTAGATAACCGCCTATGCAGTTCAAAAGTACAGTCATATTCATTTTAACTGACTAGGAAAAATAAAATTAATTAATTTTACCAAATGTTGATTTCGAGAACTTAAGTATTTTCATAAATATAATTGTAAATATACTAATAATTTTGATAGATAATTGCGCTTATACTTTTGCTATGTTTAAAACTACTAACATATTGTTAGGAATATCGCTGTGGTTTGATGCCATGGCGATACACCCTGGTGCAAAATTAGCAGCAGTTTTAAAAGCAAGACAATTTGTCTTCGAAACTTGCCACATAGTTCCCGAAATGTCTCATTTTTGCCGCCAACCATTTACTTTGACAACGATTGTTGAAGAATAATCATTTAAATTTTTACAAAACATGGAGAATAGCAGTCAGAATATGCCGGAGGTAATCGCATTCAAATAAAAGTCTTTTATTTTTATGAATGACAATCCAAATTTTCTTCTATAGTATACATTTTTTTACAAAATTGTTTACAATGCAAAATTTAAATTTCACTCCCCACCCTCCCTCTCCCAAAATGACATTAAATTTAAAAGAAAACAAGCATTTTTATATTATATCTGAAACATGTCATTACTTTTGCATCACTGTGACACCATTTTCACTGACTTTTCGCTTTTGACTGTGCTAAGAATACAAGCCATAGATTTAAGTATATACTCCATGATGTTTATAAAACAATTAATTAGATTATTAATTGATAAAAGCGTATTTTTTTACACTCTTTTATTTAACCCAACCTGGTTTTTGTATGTAAAGATGAAATGTTGGACTCTTCTAGCTTATAAAGAAGTGTATTATAAATAATTATTAAAATTATGGTCACAGGTGAATTTTTTATGACAGTGCAACATTTTATTATTTTCAGTAATTAATTATAAATTAATACACTGATTTTAAGGCATTTTAATGTTAACATGCCATAGGTGATCAATTCCCAAATACTCTCTGTAATGCATACGGTTCTACGAGAGTTAAAACAACAATGGATTTAATTTATGCACCAATAAACTCTCTCAAAAATAGGCCAGATGGTTGTGAAACTGCAAGAATGAAACATTTTAATGTCTAAAGAGTAAAAAATAACTTATAAATAAAAAATAAAGAGAGTAATATATTTTTTTAAAGTATGTTTTTATCAATTAACAGTTAATAACTTAATTCACGATTATACATTGAGCAATCAATTAGGAAATCCTAAAAAGATAGTTTAAATAATGTTGAAATTTTTTTTCATCCCCGTTTCCTTATTTTGAAAAAGAAACAGAGCAAATATTATGTAGCTTTTAATAAATTCATTTGCTTGTGTTTTCTGGAAAGCGCAAAAAAATCCTTGAATTTTTTATAATCGAATTCGGTGTCCACACCAAATGAAAGTATTGTAAAAAAGAATTTTTGAAAAAAAAAAAAAAAGAATTGTAGTCAAACAAATGTACGTGAATTTCAAGATGAACATTGAATGCTTATAAAATAGCATTTATTATTATTATTTTTTTAAACTATTTTTGATTTTATACTTATTAGTATTGTACTCTTCATATTTTATTTATAATTTATTTTCTACTTTTTAGCACTTGAAATGCATTATTGTTGCAGTTTATGGCAACCAGTTGGGATATTTTGGCGTGCATTTGTTGGCACATAATTAGATACATTATTGTTTCAACTCCCATACAATTGTGGAAGTCATAGTGGATATTTGGTGATTTATCACCTGTGGCGGGGTAATCGAAAAATGCCTAAAAATTAATGCATTAATTTATAATTAAGTTCTAAAAATAATAAAAAGTTGTGCTGTCATCGGAAACACGGCAGTGAATGTAATTTTTATAATTCTAGCCTATCAAGAAGTGGATTAAAAATCAATTATAAAATTCCAGCTTTACATACGAAAAATCAGATTGAGTAAAAAAAAAAAAAAAAAAAAAAAGACTATTCAAAAAACTACCGAGCGAGGCTCGGTCAACCAGGTACTATTATATAAAACTAAAAACTGCTGTACTAAGTATATCTTATTATCATGTCGGGTCTTCACCTTTTGAAATGCATATCATTCAGATAGATTGCAAGGTTTTTTTTTTTTTTTAAAGCAATTTTGATTAAATTTTATACATTTATAAAGACTTCTTTTATGTTGGGCATAGATTGTTCAGTATGATTATGGAAACAAATTTCAAATTTTCTTGATTTTGTAAGTTTTTAAATGTGTATAAATTTAAACTGTATATGTAAGTTCATATATTAATTTGATTTTATCTTCTCTTCTTTTTCAGACTATATTCATGAGGTACCTATTAGAAAGCATCCAAACACCTGGGTCTGAAGAATTCAGCATCATAATATGGATTGCAGGTTTATTACTGAGTGAAATTGTCAGAATTATTTTTTTCTCCTTCATGTGGGCTGTGAATATAAGAACTTCTGTCAGAGCTTTATCAGCTGTTAATGGGTTATTATACAAGAAAATTACAAGGTTAAGGTCTCTTTCAAGTACAACATGTGGTGGTGTGAGTAATCCTTATTATATTCACAGCTGTTAAAATTACTTTGTTTTTATTTTTATTTATTTTTTTTTGGGAGGGGGGGGGGGAGAAGTTAATGTACTTCTGTGTCATTTTCTCGTTATAATTTTTGTATATTATCAAATAATTTGTAAAATATTTTAAAAGCTACTAGTTCCAGTCATCAGGCCTGCAATAGATTTTTTGTTTTGTTTTAATAAACCTGCTTCACCCTTTGTTTTTTAATGCTTAAGAAAGCTTTTAGTAATATTGCCTAAACTGTAAAAAATATTGTTATACAAATTTCAGTTCCAAGTTAAAAAAGAATCATAAAATTTCTAATAAAAAATTGTTTTTTTTAATCACTAAAGTTCATTCTAAAAAAATTTCATCAAAAACCTCAAAAAGCATTGGTGGCAAATTGGCAGAACACTTTTATCTCTTAAAGAATTTTTTATTTTGTGACATACTATATGTCTTTTAATTTTATACAGTTTTACAATTTTATATGTCTTTTTACTGGAGAATTTCAGGAAATGTTTAGTTCAAGTTCACAAAGTTTCTGTGATTTGAAGGGAAAGACATATGTAAAATTTCAGTTTCTAAAAAAAAAAAAAAAAAAAAAGTGTGTCCAAGCACAGTTGATAGAACATCCCTGTAATTTGACAAAATGCAACTTACTCTGGAGGATTTGGGGTAATTTTTACATTAGATTGGTGAAAATTCTATATCAAAGATTAAGTTTGTGAAATTATGGATAAGAGTTTTTTACAGTGTAGCATTAAAATGATAAAATGAGTCTATTAATTGATTAAAGCAATTTAATTTATTAATATTAATTTATTGTTTTTGTTATATCTGTGCTTTTAAACATAAATTTTGTAAATTTCTTAAACCATATTAGTAAATATGTTGTATATTTATTATCAACCGTAAGTCAAATTGTGTTACCTTGTGTTAAAAAGTATGAAGTTAAACAAACTTTCGTTGATTGAACAATCTCGCTTGTCCAAATTGAATTTTCAGATTATTAAAGGTGATTTTAAGCAGTTATCAATTAATTTATGAAAATATTTGATTCTTTTTCATTTAGTTTTATAAATCTACCCATATACATTTAAAATTCAACGATATTTTTATATTTAAAGATATGTCTCTTTTCTTGTAAATTGGATTTAAAAAAAATAAGTACATCTTTTTAGTACTTCCATTTTAACCTTTCTTTCATTTTCTTAAAGAAATCACGGGAACAATTTCATGAATCATGATCTTGCTGAAAAAATTAAGATTTATGATATTAAACCTAAACATTAGTATCATAGTGTTCTTGCTATGCCATTGTTTAACCCCTTGGGGACGAGCGACACGTATACGTGCCGCATGAAGCGCTCAGAATCCTTGTTTTTCCTCACCAGTAAAATTTTACTGTAAAATTTGCCTTATTTAATCAACGCATTTTCTCGATTCAACAAGACACAAATTTCTGTTTTTAAAAAACGGTGACAAAAGATTAAAAATTTTGTAAAGGGCTCCCGTCCCGAAGGGGTTAAGGATGTAATGCTTTCTCCTTTTTAAAAGTAGTATAATACATCTCTAATTGTATCAAATCTTCCTAAAGTGTATGTTAGATATTTTTACTAAATTTCTAAATATCTTTCTGTACGTATTACTGCATTATATAAGAGCTATTTTTTTTTCAACTTCTGTTAGTAATCCTAAAAGTAATAAGTCACAAGAACTTGAGTTGCACATAGTATAGCTGTGCACCATCCTAGTCATAATTCTTTCCGTTGCAATGGTCAAAACTAGAAATGTGTTAATATAGCTGGCATAATCTCCTCATTCCACAATAGCTATAAGTTATGAAGTGGTACCAATCAATGCAAATGTGTACTGTCAGGCATTACAAAGACAGGGTTCATACTCATGAGGGAAATATGGGATTCATGGGAAAATCAGGGGATAAATTTTGTGTTGTAAAAATCAGGGGAATCTCAGGGGATAATGCAAAAAATTCCCCAAACTTGGGAAAACCTGGCAAAATGACTGGTTACTCTGGGAAGTTAAGGGCAGTTGCTGCTGTTCGTGTGCTTTGTGATATCACATCTGTCTACATCCATTCATTCACTAGATTTACCTTCTAACATCGTAAGATTTAATAACAGTTCAAGAGGAACTTAAAAAAAAACTAAAGGACATTTTAAAATCGATATTGACACTTGCAGCCTTCATATTATTCATTCATAATGCTTTTGAAGAACTAATAAAATTATAAAATGGAAATTAAATTCTTGCAGCCAAGCTACCAAGTTTTTAAGGACAGCCCCACAAGGCAGACTTCATCTGTTTTACACAAATTAATGTTTTTCTTTTAAAGTCCTTTTCATATTGTTTATATAGGTGATGTATAAATTTTATTTTTGAGATTATCTTGGTTTTTTTTATTTCTAAAAGGTGAGTGTCATGATACTGGTTTAAAAAATGTCGTTAATTGTTGACATGGGAAAATTGTACCTCCTGAAAAATACATCAGGGGATTCTCAGGATTTTTTCTTGGAAAATGAGTATGAACCCTGAAAGACGACAAAGCAGATTCAAAACAGAGAAGAAGCATTCTGTTTTTGATAAATGTCTTCCTTTCTTACAATACTTAACCGCATGGTATTGCTCCACCCACCAGCTTTAATCATCTTGTTTACAGTTTGGGTGACTTTTATTGTTTCTGAGTGATGCAGCTGGACGAACAGCATTTTCGTACTAATATGGGAGCTTAGAGCTTGTGTGGATGGTGACTGACTGAAGTTGCAGGTGGAAAAATTATTTTGTAGATAATAGAAGTCTCATGCACTGGCATGTCAAATATGTTATTCTTCATGATGAATATGTTGAAATATACAGGGTGTCCGAGAAAGATCCGTACAACTTCAAAAATTTATTGAAAAAGAAACAGTAGGGTAACAGCGAAACTAATTAGGACATTAGATAGAATAACTCAAAAAGTTTTTTTCTGCAGTATGTTTCTGACCATATATGGCGCTACATGTCATGCAAAGGAATATTAAAGCATTTTAGTTATTTCAATGGCGGATGGCGTGAAGAAAGCTCAATGTGTTGCGTGGTTTATCGAAACAAAATCCGATACGCAAACACAACGGAATTATCGAATGACGTATGGGGAATCGCCACCATCTCGGTCAAGCATTCGTGAGTGGTATCACAAATTTATGACAACGGGTAGTGTGGAACATAAAAAAGGATATGGTCGCCCTCTAGAACTAGCAAAGAAAGTGTGGAACGAATACGTGAAACATTTCGTAGGAGCCCTACAAAATCAGTTCGACAAGCATCCCGGGAGCTACAAATGCCAAGATCCACTGTACACGATGTGCTTCATAAACGATTGCGACTTACAGCCGACAAAGTTCAGATTCTGCATGCATTACAACCGGATGATTATGCGAAGCGTTATGGATTTGCAGTTGACATGCTGCATCGTTTGGATGCCGATGAACATTTTCTGAAACGAATACTGTTTTCCGATGAATCAACGTTTCATGTGTCCGGGATGGTCAATAAACATAACGTTCGATTTTGGGGCTCCGAACAACCACATGCCGTACGTGAACTCCGACGGAGCAGTGAAAAGGTGAACGTGTGGTGCGGATTGCTTCACGATCGCATCCTTGGACCTTTTTTTTTCTCAGAAACGACTGTGACCTCAAGTACCTACTTAGATATGCTTCAGATTTATGCATTCCCACAACTGCAAGACCTTCAACCGAATGTCCTTTTCCAACAAGACGGTGCGCCTCCTCATTGGGGATTGACAGTTCGTGAGTCGCTGAATAATTCTTTTCCACAGCGTTGGATTGGCAGGGATGGTCCCATTGCATGGCCACCCCGGTCTCCTGACCTAACACCACTGAATTTTTTCTTTTGGGGTTATGTTAAAGATACTGTATACCGAACACAAGTTAACAGTCTTGAAGAATTAAAGCAAAACATCCAAACAGCTGTAGCTACTGTTGATGTTAGCATGCTGAAACGGTCGTGGATGGAATTGGAATATCGTCTTGATATTGTTCGTACTACGAAAGGGTCTCATGTAGAAATTTCCTAAGGTAATAACTTAAGTTATAGGAAAAAAAACTTTTTGAGTTATTCTATCTAATGTACTAATTAGTTGCGCTTGTAACCCTATTGTTTCTTTTTCAATAAATTTTTGAAGTTGTACGGATCTTTCTCGGACACCCTGTATTTTACATTGTAATTAACTGTTGTAAATAAAACCACCATGATACTCATGCTTGTTTTATTTTTATGCATCACCTGATTTTTTAAAAAAGCAACCCTCATGGAGGTTTTTGCATTGGGGGAGAAGAGGAATTTATAATGAACCTAATGGGCCGGGAGGCAGCAGCACAGACAATCGAGTAGGAAAACACAATGATAAGCCTACGAGTCAACCGCTAAAATTGGATTCTCAGGTGTTTTCCACCAAGATATGACTTGGCAGACTTACATTTTAATATGCGAATCGAGTTTTAATTCTGGAATTTCAGCCGTGAACTCGATGAAATGATTGTCTGTGCTGCTGCCTCCTTGTCTGTAAAGTGTTTTAAAAATGCAAGAAACCTGTGTAAAAAAAAAAGAATAAAGATTAATGAGACTAAAAGGAAACATCCTTTTTAACTAATAGAAACAACACCAACAATAAAAAAAAAAAAAATTAAATAAGCAGAATATGGGCTGTCATAGTAAATATATATATATATATATATATATATATAAAATAAATACAGTTGCAAGCATATTCTTATGTAACACATCTTTTAGCCAATTCAATTTAACTTGATATTAATTTCGTATGTAACTTTAGACAAAAATCTTTCTTTTTACTAACAGATGTGTAGTATCTTGTGTTTAATCTGATCTTATGTTTAATATGCTTTTTTACTTTTTAATTTGCTGTTGGTAATCATTTGCCAATTGTGTAACTTTTTTCCCTTTACATTATTGTATTAAAAAAAAAAAATACTCATTGTTGAGCTAGATTTTTAAAACATTCACGCTTGAAAATTATTTAAAAAGTCACTAAATTCAGTTACAGTTTTCGAATAAGTTTCATTCAAAAGTACATTTTTTTCTCCATTCAATGATGTAAAACTTGAAATTATGTGATATTTAGTGTGTTAAAAGCAAAAATGGGCTTAAGAGTGATAAAAGCAAAAATGGTAGAATCGGTCATTGCTATCATCATCATTATATGTTTCTGAAAATAGCTAATAGCAACTGAGGTTTGCCAGGCATTTAAAAGTAGACTACAATTTTTTGACAATGGCACAAAAGTCTGTAGTGAAAGAAATAGGACTTTGTCATTTACAAAAAGATAATGTGAAACTCTGTCTGGTTTAAATCAAACTAGCCGCCCTTGGTGACCAGTTTGGTCTCCCTTAAAATTTATGTTTGGGAAAGAATGCTAAGCATTGTATCATGTTACTTTTATTCATAATTTAATTTACTTGACTCCCTTAAATATAATTAATATAATCCCTTAAGCTAATATTAGTTTTTGTTGCATTAAAATATCTCAATTTGTTGATTTTCTGTAAGCAAGTAAACCATATTGGTTTGCAATGGAAGTCTATGGGAATATGGCAAAATATTAGAGATATCGCCAATTTGATGTCACTTTTGGCGACTGATTTTGGTCGCCAAATTTGGCGAAATCTGGCAACAGAACAGGATTCCTCCCCCCCCCCATAGTAACCTCCCTTATAGGTTTGGAAATGCATTAAATGTTCTTCAATAACCAATGAGATGCGTTTCATTCGGGCATTGCCATTAAACAATTTACAAATAATCACAATTTCTGTGTCACGTACAAAGTGTAATATATATATAGATTGTGAATTTATCCACATTTATTTTGTACAATATTTGTTTCAATTGTAAGCAAACGTTCAGCTATATCGAACCGGAATGTTCGTAAATTATTATAACCCCATGTATACAAGCTACATTTTTACAGGTGTATAAAACACCTTGCATCAAAATTGATTATTTATTTTTATATTTCAAGCTTTTGTGAAATGCCCTGTATCATTGTTGACTTGTCATTTAAATTTTATTTGGAAAACTTGTTTCAGAATATTTAATTTCCTTTAAAAAATATTGTTTTGGAGCACTACATTCAGTTTGTATGTTAAAAAAAACTGCATTAAAATCCGACAGTTTGTGGCATGTTATGAAATGTATATATGTGGCAGAAAATTGCTATGCTTTCTCTGACAAAGTTTATTAACTTCAAAATGTTTTTGCAGGAATAGTCCCTGAAGTCAAGATAAATGATATAGGGCACACTACAAGAAAGTTTAAATACTTTGCTCCCTCTCCCCAATCCCATATTTAGGCCTCTTCCTTGGAAAATTTAGAATGACTATTTTTTGTTGCTTCGAAGTAACAAATAAAATAACCAGGACACTGCGGCAAGGAAATAAACAAATAAGGCAAATAAATAAATAAATAAATAAATAAATAAATAAATATATGCTGGGGAGAGGAAGGGAGAAAGAAGAAGACATTTCAAGAGAGATTTAAAAAAAAAGGTTATTTATTGTTGATGAAAGATAACAAATATAACAGTAACAGAAACTAAAGAATTTTAAATACTTTAAAATTTGTGTATTAGGGGGAAGAGAGCAAAAATTACAGAGTAGTAATTGATTATTTATTGCTATTTCAAAATAATAAATAGGGCAGATATTGTTTTTTTAAATGAAAGTTTTAAAAGATTTTAAACTGTGTGAGGATCAAGTAAAGGATTGGTGATCATAGTTTATGAGGGGAGGGGAAGTATCTAGTTTAATATTTATGTACAGTAAACTCCCGACTATCCGGTCTAATGGGGCAGAAGGGTAGGCCAGATAATGAAAAAGCTGGATAGGCCAGAGTTCTACAAATATTTACTACCTTGTGCCCTTCCCCAGCCATAATATTAAAAACCCATGTTACACATATTAAGATAAATTTTATATATGCAGTACATACAGTTTCAAAATAAGTAAAACATTAACATAAAACGTAATCTTTATTTTACTGCTTATTAATAAATGATTGCACAAACATGAAAATTTATGCATAAGATGAGTCAAAACATAGTTTTTAGTTTTTGAAAAAGTCCTTAATAGAGGACTGCTTCTTCCTGTTAGCCCTCTTCCGCAATGCAATGTCCCTCCATTTATGCAAAAAGATGGTATCAGGTGGCGTCAATTCCTGCTGACTAATATACTTCAGTTATGCCTCAATCGTCTTGTACCCTTGCGAATGTGGGATGATATTTTTCCTGCAATCCTTTTAATCTTCTGATATTTCTCCCTCTGTCCTTCTGCAATACCATTTTCAATTCATTAACTTCGTTGTTTGCCATCCATTCTATAATGTCTTCTGCATTGACATCGTCGGAGCCTGGTATATTTTTCAGCAACGAAGAAGCTTATCGTTCTCATCTCCCATTGCGATTTCCCACAAGCTTTTATGTGTACCTTTTTGGTACAAAAGAATGTTCCAAGATCTTGCAATTATTATGTTTGGAATTTCTTCCCATGCTTTTGGCACCCACCTGGACGGGAACCTGCCTGCCTTGACTGCTTGGAACATTCATCATGTTTTTTACTAGGCCTTATAGTACGGAGGGCCGGATAGTCGGGAGTTAAATGTATTAGTATTCCAAAGTAACAAATAAAAGAACGCAACTTATAAGCACAACAACATTAAAAAAAGATACAATTTTTTTTTTTTAAAGGAAGTGTGAGAATTTTTAAGATTGACAACTTTAACCCTTAACTGTTTGTTGTTAGCACTTTCACACAGTTTTTTTTTTCTTTGTCAATTTCCACAATTTAACTATAGATACTAGTGAAATTTTGCTTCATTTGGAACCTTAGTACTATCATTAGAGAATTCTTAATAGGCAAATTTTAATTGTAATAATCCAGTACGTAAAATTTAGTATGGAAACAACATCCTATGTCATATTTCTGTAAAGTGGACTCCGATACTGCTCCTACAGTAGCTATGCAACATTTGTCATAGCAATTAAAGGTTAATGCTGGAAAAATTGGCGGGAGGGCGGGGGGTGGAAGAGGTGGAAAGTTAAAATTTTCAAGGAGATGATTGATCATTAATTTATTGTTACTTCAAAGTAATATAATTGTCAGTTTTTTTTTTATTTATTTATTTTTTTTTTTTTTTGGGGGGGGGGGGGGTGTTAAAGATTTAAACAATGTAAAGAGGATTTCAGTGGGGGGGAAGAAGGAAATCTATATGATTCATTATTTATGTAATAATATTTCAAGATAACAAATAAAACTAGAGCAAAACGGTATTAAAAAACCTGGCAGAACTTACAGATTAACAATTTTAAAGACTTTCAACTTCAATGCTTGGGGAATGTGGGAGGGAGGGGGTAGAGAAAAACGAAAAATTCAGGGGGTGTAGAGACAAAAATCTGCCAAAACGCAGAAGACTCTCACCTATTACCAAATCATTCTGCGGAATTGAAACATATATTGAAGATCATTTTACTGTTGCATGAATCATCTCTTCCTCCTATTTTTTTTTTCTTCCAAGAAATCTTTCGCATTCTGTGACATTGTTGCTGCTATTCTGGCATGAGGTATATAAGTATATATCAAGGCAATAACAACATAGATATAAATTCAATTTTGTTAACTATAAAAAATTTCACATGATCATTTAAATTTTATATCCTACCAAAGCTTTTTATATCATATATAATGCATATGTAGTTTTCATAGTCTAACTCTCATAAGAAAAACCCTGGAATGGTCTCAGTTCAGTCCTGTTAGTAAATTGACTTAATTTTAAGAAAGTACAACATTTTCTTTTCTCGCCAGTTTCTTCTAATTCATTTGCTTGATTCATAAATCTTCAAAGTCTTTATAGTCTTTCCACTGAGATCAGTTTTGTATTCTTCAGCAATTTTAGAATTTTCTAGCGTTAGTTTTTTTCTTTTTGTTTTTCTCTTTTCACTTAGTTTAGTGTATATTTAGTTTAGTTATTTCTAGACTTCATAAAAGGTGCCCTTCTTTTATCCATGATGTGTGGAAAGAACTTAAAAACATACTGCTGAGCTGTGTTTTTAAAAAAATATATGTTTAGACTTTTTATGCTAGTTATTATCTGCTGCATATTCATTCTTTTTTGTTTATAATCCTGTAAGCATGGATATCAGTAAGAAGGGTTAGAAAGGGTCAAAATTCGAATATGCTAATGTTAACTCCATATGACAAACTTTAAATCTTTCGAAAAATTTATTCTATATATTTCTTGTTTCTGATGCAAGTAAATATTAATTATTGTTGTTTTTTCTAAAATAATCATTTACTCCAAAAACCTCAGCTTCTATACCTTAGAACAAACATGCCAGATAAAAAAATTAATTTTAAAACTTTTTTTCTTCCTATAGTAAATAAATATCTTTAATCCCCTTAAAGCTTTACATCACCTTACAAAGTCGTATTTTGCTACACCATCTTTTTTAAATGCTTCTTTCATTTCACACAATAAAATATAGTTTTTATGTTGGCAATTGTGTAATACGTGTTTTCGAATACTGCAGAAGAAGAATTTATTGAACAGGCAAAATGTGTTATGTCTCGAGGTAGTTTCAGTTAATGGAACTTGGAAAGTAATGTTGAATTTTAAGTGCTTTGGTATTACTAATTTTTGAAGTGTTTTTGGTATACTAAAAATGCTTGTGATATTATGGGATCTTGACTGGGATTTGATTAAGTGTAATTTAACTTTTGATAAATTGAGTAACTTTGAAAACTTCACCAGAAGATTAATTTTGAACTCAAAGCAGAAATCTTTGACTCAGTTGCAAAGTTGTGTCCATTAACTTTGCCACTGAAAATTATATTGCAACAAACTGGATAACTAGCTCTTTAGAAAATTCTTTTATACCAAATGTACGTTAAAAGAAAAAAAAAAAAAGTTTAAAAATGGCTCAGTGAAATAACTTTATTTGGGAGTGTTGAAATTCAACAATTTATTGAAATGAAGGAGAAACATTTGCTTCTCCTAGGACATTGAAATTTAATTAATTAGATTTTAATTTTTCTGATGGTTTTGAAAAAAATTAAAATAAAATTTATTCTTCCTGTGTGATTTTAGACCAACTAATTAAACACTAAAAGAAAAAAGAATTAACTTTTCACCAGGGTCTTCTTTCTCCCTCCCTATTTTATATTGGTATGTTTAAATATATTGATATGTTATCATTTTTTATATTGATATGTTTAAAGATACAGGATGTATTCTTACAAAAAGTTCTCAGTTTTGCTTATTTCATAATTATATTTTCCATTTTAAACAACATGGCCTAGGCTTCCGTCCACAAACACATCTGTTATAAAATCTTGCCTCTCTCTTGTCTAAAATCTCCCTGGATTTTGTTCTGCCAGGACCTTTGGCTGTAAGGATGCTTTGAACTTTAACGCTCATATTCCCTTATCGCTGTGCCAGTGTTATATAACAATATTCTGGATTTAATATTTTTTAAAAATATGAAACCGATTATTTTTTGTAAGGAAAAAAAATCTAATGATTTAGTTGTTGCCAAAGCATTTATAAAGATTTTATAGCGGAAACAAAGAAAAGCACAAATTAAAAGATATACACTTTTACTTCAAATTATAAAATGAGCAGATTCATCATTGCAAAATAAAAATAAAACTGAAATGAAATTAACAGAAAAATAAATAAATAGCATACTTCAGCACATATAATCAAAATGAGCACTCAAAATATAAATATGTTCTGTGTATCAGTTGAAAAACTGTTTAGAATAAATAAGGATTTCTATTTAAAAATAACTTGATTAATATTGAGAGAAAAGTCAAATTTAGGGAAAAAAAATTCAATGCAATATTTTGTATTTTTTAAGCCTGATACAATTTCCTTTACTTAAAATTGCTAAAATAGCATGTTCATTTTTTATTTTCACTCTTTTCCCTTGAGTTTTATATGAAAATTCTGCTATCAAGGTTATGCTTTAATTCTCTAGACTTTTTTATTACATTACAATTCAGACATCAACTTCAACCTGAGACATACAAATTATTTGGATTAAATTAATTAATTAAATAAATTAAATAAGCTGGAAAATGCATAAAGCAACTAAAAGTGCTTTCTGGGAATTCCCATTTATAGATGACAACCCAGTAGCAGAATTTCCTGTGTTAACCTGCAACAAATCAAAATTTATCTGTGACCCAAGAATACTGGACCCAGCTTATTATAATAAGAAATTATTGTAGCCCATAAAATAAACAAAGCTTTCATTTACAAAGAAAATATGAACAGAAAGTACAATAAATCTAGAAACAAAAATTAAATTTTAGCAATTTTTCTTAGCCCAGCCAATTTTTTTTTTAGTTGTTAGATTGATTTGCAAAGTATAGAAAAGCCTGCACTGCCCGCTACTGTGCTGCACTGTTTCTGCTACCAGGGATGACAATAAATCCATTATAGGTGAAAACTGGGAAATTGAGTTAGTAGCTAGTGGCCGGTAGACTCAGTTTCATTAGTGACCACTTTTTAAAGTTAGTGGCCACTATAATGTTTCAAACTTTCTTGACATCTACAGTCGTTGAATATATGCATATTTTACTATAAATCATAGTTTTATACCAGCCAACTAATTTATGATAAGAATAGAGGAGCAGTCAAAATTCAAGAAAATTACTTTAAAACCACAAAATCTGTTATATTAATTATTTTAGAATATATTTTTAGATTATTTGTATATATTCATAAACACTATTATCAATTAAATTACTATTACTTTCTTTATTTAAAAAATAACTAAATCAAAATTCCAACAGTTAGGTGTATACAATAAAAAAAAAAAAAAAATCAAATAAAGCACAATAAAATGTTATTTGGATTTTATTTAATAAATAAATGTGTTATTAACATAATACACACATTACATACAGCTGAAAACTAAGCTGATGAGTGTATTCCACAGAATTAAACAGTATTTCTTAAAGAAAAATAATCTAACTGCCTAAATAATGCACTGCATGTGACAGGAGTCGAAATATTGAAAATACTGCAATGTCCTTAAAATCTGCTTGCATCCGGTGAAAAGGAAGGAGAAAAAAAAAAAAAAAAAAAAAAAAAAAAAAAAGGAATAAATTATTTTAAATGCATGTGAAATCAAAGCTGATGAATATATTTTGCAGAATAAAACTATATTTCTTGAAAAAATAATCCAACTGAAGAGCAATGGCGAAAAGCCGAAATACTGAAAATACAGCTAAATCATTGTAATCTGCTTGCATTCGGTAGAAAAAAGAATTAACCAGTTTGATAATTAGATGTAACCAAAGTAGAGATGCTTATTTCTATGTAAAAAGCTATATTTCACTTGGCGATCGATAACAGATTTTTTATCACCACTTGGCGAGTGGCGACTAGGGTGGCGATCGATGGCTGATTTTTTAATCGCCATTTTTACAACTTTAATCGCCACGTGGCGAGTGGCGACTGCCAATTTTCACCTATAAAATCCATATTCCTTTTCTCAGCTATGTATATGAATTTATGTATATTATAGTATAATAAATAATATAATGAAATTTGGTTTAGCAAAATAATGTCAATTCATTTAAAATTGTGTTTTTGTCACTTCTCGCCCTCCTTTTATGAAATAATAAACTTTGATTTCCTTTTTTATCGAAGTTAATTTTTATGGACAGAAGTGTTTTTTCCTTGGACCCTCCATTTATCTATTATTTTTTATTGTATGGAGTGCTGGTAAAATTTTACCTTTTACTTAACTTTCTTTAATTTCATCCAGATTTCTATAAGACTATGACATTTTTTTAAATATCTTTATGAAATTTCTGTATGTTTCTGAACCTTTGTATGCTTTTTTTTTTTCAGCTCGTCAATTTATTCTCTAACGATTGCAGGAAAATCTACATGCTAGTTTATAATATGCCATTAGTTGTTGGTGGACCTCTTGTCATTGCTGGAGGAGTTATTTATACTTGGTGGCTAATAGGGCCATTTTGTTTTATTGGTGTTGCAACTTTTTCCATTACATATTTGATACAGGTATATGTTACATTATATTAAAACTTATTGATTCTTTGCACTATAATATTGTATGAAGTATATAATGTACCTTTTCGGACAAAAGAGGTAAAGAAATCTAATATGCATGACACATTTCATTGCCTTAAACTGACAGCTAGTTTCACATCCATCTGTGATGCATTTAAAAATTCATCAATAAGCATTGCCATTGCAAATGAAATATATGTTATAAATTTTTTAAAATTTATGAATAAAATTAAATCATGTATAAAACAGTAAAATTATCCCAATATTTCAAATATTTTGTTTCTTTTACTGTTAAGCACACTATTATAAATTAAGACTTTTCCCAAAAGAGCACAATGGTGACTTCACAGTAGTCTCTTTGTCACCTGAAAGCCATCATGTGACTTTAATGTGACATTATTTGGTAACTTATCACAATGCAGCGTTCACGATGACTTTGAAATTGAGTCTACAGATGACAGTCACATGAGAGTCCCTATGTAACTACATTGTAAAGTCACATGGTGACTTGTCACAAAGCAGCAGTCACAGTGCTGTCTCAGTGGAATCACATATAGTGGTCATTTGAGACTCATAATGAGATATAGGGAAATTCCTATTTTTTTGCTTCACCGTAGTGACTATGACACTTGTGACCATGTGTGACATGAATGAGATGTTATATGGACTAGCTGTGTTGTAGAGATAGTAATTATTCGAATTATATTATTTTCTTTTAATTGTTCGCATATTTGAAAATTAACATTTTGTGATTTTCCTTAATTTTTGCACACCAGTGTATATGCAGGTATTTTCTAAAGGTGTATATATATATATATGCCCATTGCAGTTAAGAGGTTAATAGATAGAATAAATAGGTTAAATTTTCCTTAGTGGTAATTTAAAGTAAATATCATTTGGGCATAAAGTGTTAATTAATCTAAAGGCAGTCTTTTAAAGCCAACAGCCAACCTTGAATTAAATTTTAAAATATTATAAAATGAATTACTCGTATCTTTTTTACACCTTCCACTAGTTTAAAATTAAAATGACTAACGATACTTTTGTGCTTTAGCTTTATGGTTATTTGCAATTTTTAAATTAAAATAATTACAAATCATTGTCTAGTGTGTATTAAAAATAATTTGCGATTGTCTGTAATTTGAAAATTATAAATAAACTAGCGTGTCAACGATTTTGTTGTATCGTACCTAAAACATTTCTAGGTAGACACAAACACGTGGTAGATAAATTCTACCAAGAGAAAATAAAAAAACTGATCGTATAGATTATTCATTACATAAAAAAAACCCACCTAAAAAGGAAAAATGCTGCTGTGGGAAGGAAAAATTAATACAGAGATATTTTTACTGATTTAAATTAATGTTTATTTAAGGAATAGGATATAAGCAATTAATATTAAAATCTAGTTCATCTTTAAAAAAATTACACATACAATATTAACAAGTATCATTATTTATCTAATCTTTTAGTTTAAAACTAACAAAGATAAATTGCAAATTTGTTCATGATTGAAAATGATTTATAATTTCTTCGGATAAAATAAATAAGAGGTACCTCTATTAATGTTTACAGTATTTTCATAATTTAAACAACATCTCCAGGCAATTCGTCGGTGTCATTTAGTCTTCTCTCTGAAGACTCTCCACAATCTTGATACTCAATTTCAGCATCATTGCAGCCAATTGGTTTTCCTAGCTCCGGACTCCGCGATCTCTCTCGCTCTTCTCAACCTTCCAGCCGACTCACGGTCGCTCCTTCCACCTTGCAGCCGAGCCTGCCACCTCCGAACTCCGATCTTCCGAAGAGAAAAAAGCCCCGTTTTTAGCGAAGATCTCTCCTTTTATCCTCTTGCTTCTTTACCTCTTTCGTCCAGCGCAACGGTACAAAGTTCCGTTCCGCGCCGAAAAACACAGAGATATGCGCTATTATTTATTTTTAGGTCTTTTTGAAATGAATTAATCATCATTTAAATAACACATAATATCTATTTTTACACAGTATTTTCCGATTTTTAAAAGGAGTCTTAGTTGCATGTAAAACGTGGTCCGATCGTACGCGGATGAATACTCAAAACATCGCCGATTCGGAACCACGTGCGATTAAAAATGAAATAATAAATTAAGCTTAATTATTTACAAATAGAATAACTCTAAAAACTTCTAAAATAATATTATTTTGTCATTTGAACACATATTTTCAATATTAAATTGCGATTTAGTTGTAACTTTAAATATTTTTTTTTTCTACATTTTTAAACATTATAAGCTTATATTTTACACATAAAATATTCATAATTACTGAGGAAAAAGTCTTTACATTGGCGGGCGCCAAGCCAACATAAAAAAAAACTTCCTCAAAATATTATTTGACATTACAATAAACCATTAAGTATAATATGGAGTAATTTGAACTATTGACTGACAAAAAGGAAGTTATTCTAAAGTAAAAAAAAACCAACTATTATCTATATAAAACATCTTAAAAAATTAGCATTACTTTTTTTTTTTTTTTTTTTTTTTTTTTTAATATTTAATTATTTAAGGAAAACTCAAATTATCAACATAACACATTACATCTCCGTCCCCTCAAAAAAAAATTTTTTCTGAAAAAAAAATTTTTTTGTAAGCAAAAGAATAAGAATCAGGTCCTCGCCAAAAAAAATAAAAAAAATACATGTTGCATGTGAATACCCCTCTAACTACCCAGATAGAAATTCAAGTAATTGGCTAAACTCCGAACACCCAGTCACCAAAACCAACCAAATCAGGATTCAGACAACTTTACCAAACATTAATGAAATCTTGCTTCATCAAATTTTGACATGCATCCATAACCATAATGTTTAGATTATACATAATAAACAATTCAAGGTGATTTCCATTAGTTGACTGGTGTGTTAAGATTTATACGTATACTTTATCACATTCATACAATAAATAGCAAGTTTGTTCAAAAATTTAAAACTAAAATTTGATCCTGATTATACAATATATTACACAAATTATACAATACGTTACATAAATTATATTACACAAATTATACAATACAATACAATAGAAAAAAAATTATATACAACACTATTCAATGGTGAAGATGTATTCACCACAAAATCTTATTTTTTCACAACAAAACCATGTGTGTCTCTGGTGCGCAAATTGTAATCACTAACGACTGCAGGTCTCGTATGCTGTCTACAATTTTGCCTAGATCCTGAATGTGACTGACCAGGTAAGCCTGTATTTATGTCAACATTATCAGTGTTAATTTTATTATTGTGTGCATGAGCTTGATTGTTACTACTATCACTATAACCTATCAAATCAAAAACTGGATACTGATCAACAATCTCTTCTACCTGAGAATCCTTAATATCCATGTCAATTTGATTGTTTTGATCTGTATCCCGTTCCCCATTATTAATCTCTTCCTCAAAAAGTGCAGGAAAAATAATTCTTTCAGTGATTTTAGTCAATCTATCAACATGTACTAATTGCTCGTCCTTGGGGTTTTGTATGTGAACAATTTTAAAATTTACTGTATTAGTTTGTTGAGTGATACGGTAAGGTCCTTTATTGAACTGTGTAAGTTTTTTACTAGCCCCTGGCTTAACTACTGGTGTGTACAATAGCACCAAGTCCCCCACTTGTAAATTTTTGTCTGTGGCAAACTTTAACCTATACTCTTCCTGCTTTTCTGCAGCTGTAGTTAAATTTTGTTTGACCAAGCGAAAAATTTTGCTTAACCTTAAATGTAAATCTTCACTTAACTCTCGAGTATCTGCGTAAGATCTTTGAATAGGTTTGGTTATGAGGTCAACAGGTAAAAGTAGATCCCTACCGTACACTAAATGTGCTGGGGTATCCCCTATAGCAGCGTGATAAGCTGTTCTGTAAGCCAATAGAGCAAAATGTAAAACTTTGTCCCAATCTTCATTTGAAGAGTCCACTAAGTGTTTTAACATATTAACTATCGTGCCATTGGCCCGTTCCACAACCCCGTTTGCACTCGGGTGATAACTGGTCGTAGTATGTTTTTTAATGTGAAGTTTCTCATATACTTTTAAGATTGCCTCTGATATGAAAGATTTGCCCTTGTCTGTAGTGAGGTGTTCAGGAATCCCATGAGTAGAAATAAATTTTTCTAACACTGATATTATAACCTCAGATTGTAAATTCGGTACAGGATATGCCTCAGCCCATCTTGTAAAATAATCTGTAATTACAATAATGTGTCTGTTTCCCACTGCTGTAGTACTTAACGGACCCACTGCATCGACTGCAATCTTTTCAAAAGGACGTGAAGTAATTTCGACTCTCTGCAATGGAGCTTTCTGTTTGGATTTATATCCTTTACGAATGGCACACTGTACACAAGATTTAACGTGATTGAGTGTGTGTTTATATTGTCCCCACCAAAAGTAATTTTTCTTAGTTTTAATTAGTGTTCTTTTAAATCCTGGATGTGCTGAGGTTACAGAGTCATGAGCTAAATTTAAGATATGTGAAATTAAAGTTTTAGGAATAACTAATTTAGTTTGATTGTCATTATGTGCATCTTTTTTGTTTATGCAATATAATAAATCATCTTTTAAAAAGAAGGTTAATTCATTTAATTGTATTTCATTTATATTATTTAATTGTTCAATTATGTTTTTACATTTTGCATCTTGATTTTGTGATGATTTAATAAATTCTTTTGAAAAATTTGTGTTGATATTTATTTCTTGTATCACATTGACATTTCTCGATAGTACATCAGCTGGTACATTACATTTACCTGGGGTATGACAATATTTTATATTATAATTTTGCAGTGCAAGAGCCCAACGAGAAACTCTACTACTGTCTTGGATTCTCAACACCTGCGAAATTGCCTGCTGATCACAAAAAAGAGTAAATTCCCTCCCGTAAAGATAATGTCTAAAATTACTAATTCCCCAAACTACACCGAGAAGTTCTCTCTCAAACGTACTATATCTTGTTTCGGCATCCTTTAAAGTTCTGCTAGCATAAGCGACTGGATGCAGATCACCTGATTCATCTTTTTGGCTAAGTACAGCACCTAATGCGAAACCAGACGCATCGGTATGTAAAAAGAAAGGTTGCTCAACATTAGGCAACATTAAACAAGGGTAAGAAGTCAAACACTGTTTCAATTTGTTAAACGCTGAATCTGCTTCCTGACTCCATTTGAAAGGGGTTTTCAATTTAGTTAATTCTGTTAAGGGCTTTGCGATGTCGGCAAAATGATCAATAAATTTTCTATAAAAATTACATATTCCAATAAAACTACGTACAGCTTTTTTGTTTTTTGGTATGGGGAAGTGTTCTACAGCTTTTATGTTTCTTTCATCTGGAGAGACTGCACCATTTTTAATTTGGAATCCAAGGTAAGTTATTGAATTTTTTGCTATTTGACATTTTTCAGGGTTAATTTTCAGGTTATGAGAATTGAGTCTTTTAAAAACCTGATCTAATTTTTGAATGTGTTCTTCAAAAGTTGCAGAACCAATAATTATGTCATCAATGTAAGTATTAGTATCTAAACCTAATAAAATTGTAGCAACTAGCCTTTGAAAAGAAGCTGCAGCATTGATTAGGCCCTGTGGCAATCTTGTCCACTCAAACAAACCAAATTCTGTACAAAAGGCAGTTTTGTATCTGTCATCAGGATGCAACTCCATTTGCCAATATCCTGAGCATAAATCTAAAGATGTATAGTAATGAGCACCATTTAATTTATCTAATAAATCTGAAATATGGGGGAGGGGAAATGGCAAGGGTTTAGTTTTTAAATTAAGCTTTCGGTAATCGCAAACTAATCTGTAAGAACCATTTTTCTTTTTAACCAATATTACTGGGGATGCATAAGGAGAATCAGAAGGGGTAATTATATCAGCTTCAAGTAGGTCATCAATTTGTTGTTTCAGCTCTGTTCTTAAAGCATATGGTGTCCTATAGGGTTTAGAACGGACTGGAATATCATCTGTTAAATAAATCCGATGACTGGTTGTGTTACAACCTGTTAAGTCTTTAACCGACTGTGCGAAAATAGCTTTATTTTTATTTATGACTTCCATGACTGCCTGTTTTTGTGATTCAGTTAAATGATCTAATTCGAACTTCTCCCCATAAGGATTAAAATCAGTTATCTCATTTTCCACTTCTAAATTATTTACAGTTGTATTTTGGACATTAACTGCTTCAACAAATTCAATTTTTGCTATCTGACAATTTTTATTTATATGAATTTTCCTTTCTGTTACGTTAGCTACTTTAATCCATAAATCTTTGTTGCCTTCATAATTATAAATTCCGTTCGCTACTAACCAAGAATTATTTAGAGATTTATTTGATGGCTGAACAAAAATTAGGTTTTGAGTTTGTGGTAACCCATGAATTTTAATTTTGATGAATTGTTCAGATCGAGGTTCAATAACATTTTTATTTACCGTACTCCCTATACCTTCAAATTTATGTAAATTTATCGAGTTAACTTCTATATGTTTTATATTGTTCCATAAAATCGTATGGTTTATATATTTTAACGTTTCAGTTTTATAATCAATGATAATGTTATGAGATTTTAAAAATTCCGATCCAAGAATTGCGTTATAGTTTGTTTTTAGACTATTACTAATAAAGAAGGTTACGTCAAATTTAACGTCTTGGTCAGTTAAGGAAAGTTTAATTTTCTTATCTAAGCCCATGATGTCATTGTTGACGCCAATGACTTGCATTGTGCAAGACTCAGCTATATCAACCCAACTTGGTAAGAGTTTATTCAAAATTTCGGATGAAATTAAGTTTATTGCTGCTCCTGAATCGATAAGACAATCTATTTTTTGTTTATTTAATTTAAGGGAAATTATAGGTAATTGTCCTACTTCAGCACTAACCGTATCTATGCGTACCAAATTAGGGGGAGAATCCAAAGACAGTGGTACGTTCCCGTTTTGCCCCACTACTGGTTTAAAGAATCTGAATTAGAATTTTGTGATTGTGTGTGTAATGAGGGACAATTCCTTTTTAAGTGGCCTGGTTGGTTGCATTGGTAACAAACAATATTTCGTCTGGGACGGTACTGCCTACCCCCGTATTGTGATGGACCTGCCCCATACCCTTGTGACTGACCTTGGGTGACACGTAATAATGTTTGTACTTGGTTACTAAGTTCTGCGATTTTTCGATCACTCTCGCTGACTACATTTTGAATGAGACTTTTAATTTCTTGCATTTCATTTGAGTAATTATTAGTAGTTTGAGCAATGTTAATTGGTGCTTGTGTTTGGTCATAGTCTGCACATTTCTCCTGACAAATTGCCAAGTCCCAAATATGTTTATAAGTGCTAGGAGAATGTGGCATGACAAATTTTCGCACCTCAGGTAACATACCTTGCAGACATTTTTGTACGAGTAATTTTTCTCGGATGGCCTCTTGATCTGCAAAGCATTTGTAAGATAAACCCAAAACTCTGGACAGGAAAGCTCTATTTGACTCCCTAATATTTTGGCGGGCTGTTGTAAACTCTTGTAAATGGTATGCCTCATCTACAGTTTTACTGAATCGGCTAATTAAGGCTTCTTTTAGAGTTTGTAGGCTGTGTGTATTTTTTAAGTGAGGCTGGGACTTAATAAATTTTTGGGCTTCTCCTATGCATTTCATCTTTATGGCAAAGACGCATTGTTCCTCCTGCCAACCTGCAAAGTCTCTAACTTCTATTATTTTGTCTAGAAAATCAGCTACTGTTATATCGGGATTTTCTCCTGAATAATTTGGGATATTTGAAATGAACTGATTGAAGTTAAAAGTTAGGTTTGGTACCAGAGACACTGGTCCATGTGTGTTCCTCCCATAGCTGTCTGAACTCCTGACTGGTGATAATGTTGGTGGTGAACTGCTACTACCAAAAGAAGTATTTGCTGGGTTATTTTCTTTACTCTCTTTTTTGGATTTCTCATTTTCTACACTATTATTTAAATCAGTTAAAGTAGTATTCTGTTCATTCCCTTTCCCAGCCTGTCCAGTCACCTCCTCAGGCGTATCTGTCTCAGTGCTCATTATTATCAATTACTGCAAGTTTCCCCCAAAATAATACTAATTGTAATTATAAATTACTATAAAAATATATAAAAATTGTGAAAATAAAAATTTCATGCAACATGTGGAAAATCAAAAATGAAAACTAAGTTAAAGTTAATATTCTCTACAGCCACTTAAATCATGTTAAAAAATGAATTTCTTAAGAAATTACTCCATTTACAAATATTTTCCATTATCCACAGCAGCAAAAGGTAAAAGAAAACAACAGGTGACGGCGCCGAATTTGGCCGAGAAAAAAAAAAAAAAAAAAAAAAAAAAAACGCGGACCCGAACCGTGCCGCGACGCCAAAATGGCAAAGGTCACTAGGCACCAAAAATGTGTGGTATCGTACCTAAAACATTTCTAGGTAGACACAAACACGTGGTAGATAAATTCTACCAAGAGAAAATAAAAAAACTGATCGTATAGATTATTCATTACATAAAAAAAACCCACCTAAAAAGGAAAAATGCTGCTGTGGGAAGGAAAAATTAATACAGAGATATTTTTACTGATTTAAATTAATGTTTATTTAAGGAATAGGATATAAGCAATTAATATTAAAATCTAGTTCATCTTTAAAAAAATTACACATACAATATTAACAAGTATCATTATTTATCTAATCTTTTAGTTTAAAACTAACAAAGATAAATTGCAAATTTGTTCATGATTGAAAATGATTTATAATTTCTTCGGATAAAATAAATAAGAGGTACCTCTATTAATGTTTACAGTATTTTCATAATTTAAACAACATCTCCAGGCAATTCGTCGGTGTCATTTAGTCTTCTCTCTGAAGACTCTCCACAATCTTGATACTCAATTTCAGCATCATTGCAGCCAATTGGTTTTCCTAGCTCCGGACTCCGCGATCTCTCTCGCTCTTCTCAACCTTCCAGCCGACTCACGGTCGCTCCTTCCACCTTGCAGCCGAGCCTGCCACCTCCGAACTCCGATCTTCCGAAGAGAAAAAAGCCCCGTTTTTAGCGAAGATCTCTCCTTTTATCCTCTTGCTTCTTTACCTCTTTCGTCCAGCGCAACGGTACAAAGTTCCGTTCCGCGCCGAAAAACACAGAGATATGCGCTATTATTTATTTTTAGGTCTTTTTGAAATGAATTAATCATCATTTAAATAACACATAATATCTATTTTTACACAGTATTTTCCGATTTTTAAAAGGAGTCTTAGTTGCATGTAAAACGTGGTCCGATCGTACGCGGATGAATACTCAAAACATCGCCGATTCGGAACCACGTGCGATTAAAAATGAAATAATAAATTAAGCTTAATTATTTACAAATAGAATAACTCTAAAAACTTCTAAAATAATATTATTTTGTCATTTGAACACATATTTTCAATATTAAATTGCGATTTAGTTGTAACTTTAAATATTTTTTTTTTCTACATTTTTAAACATTATAAGCTTATATTTTACACATAAAATATTCATAATTACTGAGGAAAAAGTCTTTACATTGGCGGGCGCCAAGCCAACATAAAAAAAAACTTCCTCAAAATATTATTTGACATTACAATAAACCATTAAGTATAATATGGAGTAATTTGAACTATTGACTGACAAAAAGGAAGTTATTCTAAAGTAAAAAAAAACCAACTATTATCTATATAAAACATCTTAAAAAATTAGCATTACTTTTTTTTTTTTTTTTTTTAATATTTAATTATTTAAGGAAAACTCAAATTATCAACATAACAATTTTAATCAAATGATTTAAATCGTTGATTAAAATCATAAATTTTCTAAATGTTTAAAATTACATAAAAAAATATTAAAATCTAAAATGAACATAATTTGGAAAATTTCTTTAGGTATTTTGCCTCATGAATAAACAATAATAAGCTCTAAGATTAGACTTAATTACCTTAATCATAAAAATACATAATTTGCAATGTCATAATTTCCTTTAACTAATCAAGTTATGCATTCTTTTATGTAAAATAAGCATAGCAAATATATTAAATTTCTGCTATTGAAAGAATAAATTGCCAGTATGTTATTTTCTCATTTTACTTTTCAATAGTGAATTTATAGTGAATTGGAGATGATAAAAAGAATGAAAAAAAAAATGGCACCTATTTAACAATTATTATAAAAGAATGTAAAGAGAAAAATAAATAATTGTCATAAAAATGTGAAGCTCAGAAAGAACTTCTTCGGTAGAGGTTGGCTTTTAATGTTATTTTTTACTTTTGAACTCATATGCATCAAATAAAGAAATTAGAGATTGAAAAGGCAGCAAAACTTTCTAAGTATAAGCAAAAGGTATTTGCTTGTTTTTTATTTGTTCTACTAATTAATAAAAGTATACTTATTTGCAGTTTTTTCTAATTCTGTAATTAGTTACTGTTCCCTCTAGGCCATTTTTTAAGGTAGCAGGACACTGCTTTTTTTTTTTTTTTTTTTTTTTTTTTTTTTTTTTTTTTTTTTTTTAATTGGCAAGGTGCACACCACTTAAAGGAAAAAATTATAAAAATAAAATTCATCTTTAGTTGTACTCGGAGATTTCTCATAAAAAAAACTTCCCCATACCATAGCGTTTCTGAATTCATCCTCCGAAGACATTCAAAAGTTATAGAACATTATTTCTTTAGGGGGGGGGGGGGGGAGAATATTATTAAATTATGTCATTGTTTAATTGTATTTTTCAATTTGTAATTCATAAAATCCTTAAAAATTAATGTCACTTTAATTATTATATTAACAAATTATATACTTTTTTCTTATATCATTACTGAACGCATTATTTAACATGATGATCTCCTTTTTTACTGAACTTGTGCCCTTTTTTTGGGATACTAGCACCTTGCCCCTTTTTCTCTCTAGAATGAATACTAAATTATCATTTTAGTAATTAAAACTTAAAAATCTATATTATTTTCTTAATTAGAGAGTTAATAGTTTATTATTAATTTTAAACAGTGTTAGCAATTTAATATTGAATGCAGTCATTGATACTTTTAATAACTGTAAATATCAGTAGTATTTAATACAGTTTTTGATAATTATTATAAAATATTAATGTATATAATGTTATTGTATAACTACTAATGAAAATGAATACAGTTTTTATAATTATATTAATAATTATAATTAAAGCTTAAAAATATAGATTATGTTTGCAGTTAGAGGTTTAATTGTTTTGGAAACCTAAAAGGAACAATAACTATTCCATATTTTAAGGCAAGGAAAAAAATCATGATTTTTTTACACCCTAAAATAAACTAACCATAAGACAAACCATAAAAGGAGTAATTTAACACCATTAGAAATAGAATTAAAATCATTGTAAATCAGAAGTTCTTTTTCTGTTTTCAGTTTGGGATCTCTTATTTATCAGCTGAATACAAAAAGAAAGCAACAGCATTTTCAGATGAAAGAGTAAGAAATTTTTTTTATGTACTACATGTATTGAAATAATTTTTAAATGTATATTTAAGTATTATATAATTATGCAATGTTTGTTTTTATAGATATCTTTAATGTCTGAATTTATGGGAAATATGAAGCTTATAAAACTATACTCTTGGGAAAAACACCTTATTGAAAAAGTACGAAGTAAGTTCAACTCATTTTTATTTTTCTACCCTAATCAGTTTGTTTCTATGTTTCTGTCATAAAGCCTATGAAAACAAACATATTTATTAAACCAGTGTTCCTTAGAAATTTCTTGTTTGCCATTTAATATTTTAAATGATTTTGTTTGTATAGATCTCTTGCATTCTCAGGTCAGAGGCTAACTAGTTTCAGACTTTTTCTTTGTTTCTTTTGCCATTTCTTTCTGAGGGCACTTTTTAATTTCAGAAAATGAAATTGGTTGGTTGGTTTGTTTCAAAATTTAATGTATTTTCAGATTGAAGCTGCACCCCCCCCCCCCCCACCCCGCACACACATTTTTCACCCAGTTGGAAAATTACGGCTCATAATTGCAGCTAGATCCAGGTCTAATGAAAGTGTTAGAGCTTTTAAATTTCCTTTGCTTAATTTTGAAGCTTTTGAATGTATGTATTTAATAAAATGTAATGATTGTAAACTGATGTGCTCAGAGGGTTCCATACAGTAAATATATGATTTATTAACTATATTATTAAAAAAAAAAATCATTGCTAAAAGAATAATAAGACTTTGTAAAAAAAACTATACAACGTAGGGTTGTGTATAGTTGTATATACTAGAAAAGTATGAATTGTTATACAATAAAAGTTCAAAGAGACATGAAGCCTAAATAATATCAAATATTTCTCTTCTGTATAGCTCTTTTTTTAATCTTACCCTAATCTGCTAATGATGAATTTAATCTGGTACTAATAATGAAAGTAGTGATATTTAAATTTCATTTGGCCTTTCATAAAACTAAGTTTAGCGTAGTAATAATCTTTTCCTATTACAGTGCAGATAAAGCAAAACTCTTGTTCAAAGTTTAAACTTGGCATTGTGAATGCATGCTTCAAAAGGAGGTCGCAAAATTGCCATGCCGCCTTGGTCCGTGCCATGTTTTTCCAGTTAGGTTATTATTAATGTTTAAAGACACGGGAGGTGTATTCAGAGATCTATTCAATGCAACTGGGCGTGAATACTATAGTATTTATGTGATTAATTCTAATTAAATTTGTCTGTTTTTAACAATTTGACGTTAATTGCTTGTATACTGCTACTGAGCATTGCATTACACAAATATATCATTAAAAGTTATTACCTAGGCTTTAAAAGCCGATGGTACATAGAGTACGCCACTCCTGTCATTATAAATGTCCAAACCATCTGAGTTTTTAAGTGTTAATATCAGGGTTCGCAAAGCTGGGCCCAGTTCGAAAAAACCCAGTGGGTTTTTTCAGAATGGGCCCACTTGAAAAAGCCCACTGAAAAACCCATAAAGTGGGGTTTTTCAATTTTCAGATATAATTTAAAAATTTAAACAACATATACATTTAATAAATTTAAGTCATTTTAGTTAATTTTGAAAAAATAATATATAAAAGCCATTACATACACATCTGAAGTAAAATAAGAATGTATTTCAGCACATTGAAATACTTTACTAACATAGAACCTAGTAGGCAACATACATAGTACATAATTATAGGTATGTCTTTATATAAAAAATTCAAATCAACTATATTCATGGAAAAAAATACATATTTTTACTTTCTTCTATCTTTACAAGAAGAAAGTATTGGATTCGTGAAAAATTTTGACTTCCAGTTCATGATGAATTTATACATTTTAAAAAGGTCCTGAAGACAATTTGATATTAAAAAGCAGTAAACCAATGTTTAAAATGCACAAATAATGCGTGAAAAGTAGCAGCCTTTCTTTTTCTAGCACGCTGTTCTTTTTTCCCTATCTTGCACTGAAGAAGAATCTCACTGTAGATTTGAAACAGCTGTTTGCTGCTTTTCACGCATTATTTGTGCATTTTAAACGTTGGTTTACTGCTTTTTAATATTCCTGCACAAAGGCTTTAATTGCTATTTTAAGACAATTTGATAGTTTTTAGAAAATGACTGTCTGTCTGTGAAAAAAATTTTGTGGGTGCTCGATCTCAAGAACTAATGCACAGAATTTCACAAAACTTTAGATTGAGTTAGACCTTGATGTAAACTGGTGCTGATTAGTTTATGGTGTATACCAACAGGTGACGCTGCTATGCTGCATTTATCAATTTTTGCAATAGCTTTATCTCAAGAACTAATGCACGGATTTTCATAAAACTTCAGATTCAGTTACAAGTTAAGTTGTTGCTTATTGAATTTTGGTGCATATTACCCAACAGGTAGTGCTGCTATGCTGCATTTTTCGCGATTTCAGCAATAACTCTTATCTCAAGAACTAATGTACAGACTAGAATAAAAATTTAGATTAAGTTAAACCTTGATATAAACTGGTGCTGATTAGTTTTTGGTGTATATCGCCCAAGCGGCGCTGTTGTGCTGCATTTATCTCAAGAACTAATAATGCATGGATTTTCATCAAACTTCAGATTCAGTTAGATGTTGACGTAAATTGTTACTGATCAGGTTTTGTTGTAAATTGCACAACAGGTGATACTTATATCTCCTTGTTAAATGCATCCAATTCAACAAATCTATATTTTACAATCCTCATGATGGGCATAAATTGTCATTTAATTTTGGCACTGTGATAGTGAATTTTGAATTATTAACATGTATGAGATAGAAGAAACTTTTGGGATTGGCACATCCGACTAGTTTACCCCTTTTTTTCTTCCTACTTATATATTTTAAATTTTAATATTCTATTCATTATTTGATTTAAAGAAAATTAACAATTTTATATCTTCTATTATATTTAAAACTAATTTGTGAGAAACACTGACATTTAATTAATTTAAATTCATATAATTTATACAATTTATAACTTGTAAAATAGCATTACAATTATATTATATATCAGGGAACAATGTATTTTTTTATGTATAGTGTATATAATATATAGAAAATATAGTATACAATAATATAATTACGCATGCATTATACTTTTGAAAAAACCCGATTTTCCCCGGGGAAAATTGGGTTTTTCATGAAAAAACCCGAAAAAACCCATGTGGGTTGGGTTTTTTCAGAAAAACCCGGGTTTTTGCGAACCCTGGTTAATATCTCGACTAATTATCAGCAATTTTTTTCAAAAATCATTATCAACAATGCTTTTATACTTCTGTTACGATAGGTACCTCCAGCGCTCTTCAACACCTTTGCTGAATGCCCGCAAACTGACATTTCTGCATAACAGGAAAATGCATTTTTCTGAAAAACTATGTGATCTAGGGTAATCGCTATAATTTTCCTGCAAGGTTTACATTAACATCTACTACCTCTAATATTTTCGTAATTTCAGTTTCTGTAGATTCGGGAAATGGACACGGGGGAACATATTTTTACACTACATTTTCAACAATATCTCTGAAAATATGATACCTAAAATTAAAAGAAATGTATTTTTGAGTTCAGCGTTACAACAGCTTTCATACGATACCCCACACGATATACAAAAAAAAGAATTTTTTTCCAAGTAACTTAATTTAGCCTTTCTACATTTTTAATAAATATATTTGTGAATGTTTGATAATCTGTAAATATGTGGGTCAGTTGTCTTTATTACTTCCTCCAATTTGAACTTTCCTCGTTCCATAGTTTACAAGTAAAATGGCTGTGACAGATGGACAGACAGGAGTGATCTTATAATGGCTCCATTATTACTTTTCAAGTACGGAATCTTAAAAATAGTACAAACAGGAGAAACACCCATTTTTCTATATTTTTCTTATCGTATTCAAGCAGTTGAAAGGTGTGCCAAGATTGTCATGAAAGCTGTGTCAATCGTGTCTGCATCTGAAGCTCTGTTTTATCTTGGAAAAGATGTGAAGTCTCACAGTGCTAAGCCAAAATTTGATGCTAAAAAAAACTATAAGTTGAGTATCTAATATAACAAGAGAAGGAGGGTGGAAGTTGATATGCAGCTACCTACCTCTTCATGGTGGCTTCTTGGTAGTATTTGTTTAACATAAGGAAATATGAACTGCAAATTGCATTTTTTTAAAGGCTAAGGTACTTTATATGATACTTTCATGTTTAAATTGTAAAACTTTGAGGACCCGTGATGAACCAGAAAACAAATTAACAAAAAGGTTTACTGGTATTTTAGGCCTCCATAAAGGAAAACACATTTCATTATTACGCATCAAAGCAGAAAAGTTTTATTTTCATCTTATAGTAACATGTCACCCGTCCCTAGTGCATAGCATTTATTTGTTCATTTACAAGAACACAAAAAAGAATTGGGTTACAGTACCTACTGTCTATGAGTGATAATAGTTGGAAGTGCGCTTTCAAATGTGATATGCATTTTTAAGCTTAACTAAATTTTAATACGTTACATGGTTGGATGTCAATTCTGTTACTCGGATGTATAAAAGAATTCACAAGCATTCCTGTCTATTGGTTTGATTTGGTTAGAGGTATTTTTTAATTGTGTTATGTATTTTCCAGCTTAATTATATTTAGTATACATTAAGATATATTTGAAGAAATTTAAAATTTGTATTAAATATATAATACAGTCGAACTCACTTATAACGAGCCCTGATTTAACAAGGAAATCATAAATACTTGGTTGGTACAATGTTAAGTCTATGAGAGCATAACTCGCTTTTAATGAGCAAACCCTGGCTATAGCGAGCAATATTTTTGTGACTCATAAAATTTCTATTGACTTCCACCTCTCCAACTCAGATAATCGTTTCTTGGAAAAATTTCTTTAACATTCTGAAATTGAGTGCACAGAAAAACCTCAAACTTTTGTCGAAGCCAGGGGTCCAAAGGACGATGTTTTTCAGGCAACGAGTCCTAGCCGAAAAACAATAACACAAGAAATAGGCAATAAGACAGTTCAAAGCTAATTAACCAACTTCTTTTGTAATGTACAGAAATAAAAAATAAATAAAGTATGTATAATAAAGTAAGTATGCATGAATTTGTGTAAATTTTTACGAACCCGTTTTTTATGAGCACCCGGTTATAACAAGCAAATATCACGGTCCCTTCACGCTTGCTATAAGCGAGTTTGACTGTATATATTTTATAGATAAATTTATATACATAGCAACACAAAAACTAAATATATTGCTGTCTATGGGTGATAATTGCAAGAAATACAATTTCAGTTATGTTATGCATTTCATAGCTGAAACAAATTTTTCCTTAATATGTGGTGTATGTAATAAATGACATATCATATACATGACTGCTTAAAATGTTTCAAGTTACCTTTTGTAGGCAGTAAATGCTGAAAATAAATTTTCAAATGTGTTATGCATTATATTAAGTTTTAGTGAACCATGTTGAGTGTGTACAAATCTATAGATCATATATAGGGCTGTTCAAAAGAATTCAAGTGAAGTTAGCATTCATTTGGCTGTTCAACTGTGTTATGCATTTTTTAATTTAATAATTTGGATATATTCTTTTGCCATAGTGAACTTTTGCTGAATTATTCTGGAAGTTTTGGAACGTCTTTTATAATTTATGTGTGATGCATTATTTTTATTTCTTGTTTAATATTTTTATTTATTCCGGATATATCATTAAAAAATTTGAATTTCAAAACAAATAAAATGAAAGTGATTTTCAATGCCTTTTTCTTAATCTAAGACTTGCTTGTAGCTGGGCTAAAACATTAATTAAAAAAAAAAAACTTGTGTGTTATGCTACGAATTTTAGCATATAACACTTGAGTGTGTTATATGCTTGAATACCAACAATCGGTCAACTGTTGGCTGAAACATAATTCTAATATTCTAATCATTGGGCCAACCAACTGTTAAGCCAAAGTAAGCAAGATAGCTAAACTCAACTGTTTGGCCACAAAATTAGAAAACAATTGTCTAACAATATCCCAATTCTGTGGATGTATCAAGTTATGTCTAAAGTACACCACAGAAAAGAAAGAAGTAAATAGGAAGTCCTACCGTTGGTACCTATCAATCTACAAAGTTTTAGGTCTGTTCAACTTTCTGGAGTTTTTTAATGTCACTTGACTTGTTACAGAAAAAATTATATGTTGGAGCTTCAAATATGCACAGTCAAAATAGCAGAGTCTTCTATCCAGACTTACATATTCTACACCCTTTTCTCTGGTACAGTCAGATCCTGTTTTTTTTTTTTTTTTTTTTTTTTTTTTTTCTTATTATATAAGCACATGCAAACCAGTTTCTAATTATAAATATTTTTTCTTTGACTGTTTATATATTCTTGCTTAATTTAATGTTTTATTGATAAAACCCATTTTTTCTGTTATGTGTAATTATTAAGCTTCCTACAACTTGCACAATTAATGTGTTTCAGATGTCAGACTGAATGAAAAGAACTATTTGGAGAAAATTCAATGGCTTCAATCTGTTAGTTCTTCTACTGCTGCACTTACTCATGTATTTGCTTCAGTCCTTACAATTCTCATCTATACGCTGGCTGGTTTTTCCATTACTCCTGCAGAAGCTTTTACTTTAGTGATGGTTAATGCTGTCACTGGCCATGGAATAACAGTTTTACCTTTATGTGTTAAAGCCGTTGTCAACGGCATTGTTGCTATATCAAGGTTAGAGGTATGTAAAAACATGCAAATGATTTATTCATTCCTTTTTTATGTGTACAGTCAAGGACACTTTTATATTAACCAGCATAGGTGATAAATTGTTACATTTTGTTCCCATTGACATCATTTATATTGCATTAATTTCATTTAAAATATAAAGTTTTCACTCATTTCTTTTAATGTACATATGTTACAAACTAACATTTAAAATACCTGTCTTTTCACTCATTTCATGTAAAATATGAAAAAATATAAGAAATAATACCATAAACCAAGACATTTTATTTTAACTTCAAAGCATTGTTTCTTATTTACCTACTAAAAAATAAAAGCTTCTACTGATGAAAAAAAAAAAAATGCCATTGGCCAGATTTGTGACCATCTAACATAAAAGTACCCAGTAAAGCATCTTTAGTATGTTTCTCTTTTATCATTTTTATCGATTGTGTGTTGATTTTTGTTGGTTTCAAAATGTTTTTTATATGTAACAATTTTAAAATATTTCTTCTTTATACCAGATTTTCAATTATCTTTCCTTTATATATTTCTATAAAAGTGTCTGCAATTTTCATCATGGTTATTGTTAAATTACAAATTATTGTGACATTTTTTGCTTTAACAAATATCAGGGAATCTCTGGGCCCAATTAATGTTGAAGCTATGGGGAGTACAGTGTCATTTTGGGGAGCCCTTTCATTTAAGAAGAGTTTTCTAAATTCAGCATACCCAGATACTCACCAATGCTACAAATATTATTCCCAAGAGTGACTCAGTTGAGTTGTTCATATATAATAAAAACTGACTTATTGCTGTACCTTGAAAAGAGATCCCTGACTTTTAAATATTAAAATTGCATTTTAAAATAAGTCTTTTAAGAATATAAAAATTAACCTTAAGTGTTCAAAATGTGTCCTTGTGAATCTAAAAAGTGCCTTAAAATGTACTCTTGCAAATCTTAAAAGGTGTTCTTGCAAAACAGAAAAAAGTGTCCTTACAAAATTGAAAAGTGCTCTTACAGAGCTAAAAAGTGCCCTTATTACCCTAAACAGCATCCTTGCAAAATTAAAGAGCGCACCTTTTCCATCAGCAGCATCCTTCCTTTTTTAAACCTAACCATACTCTGCATAACTCTGCATATCTGTTAAATCTGAATTTTATTTATTGACGAAGTTTTAATTTCATTATGGAATGTTAGTCTGAAACTATTTATATTGTTTTAAGTGTAAAAGTGTTAATCTTCTGTAATCGAACTGTACATTATAGAGGTAGATTTAAATCAAATTCATGCTTGAAAATTGTTGTAAAAAACATTAATAAATTGAGGTACAGTTTTCAAACTAGCTGCATTTGAAAGAACATTATTTGTTTCGCCTATTCGTTGTTGTAAAAATTAAAATAGTATGAATTAATAAATTTCCAATAGAAGCAAAGTTGATCACTCAAGTCATTCCAATTGTTGATATGACATTAGCATTACTGACAGACACATTTTTGCTTTATAATATAGATTCATATAATGAAAACGATAAAATTTATATTTACGTGGTCATAAATTTAACTAATTGTACAATATAATTTCAAATAAGAAACAGTAAAGTTTTGCTAAATCTGACCTTATAATCCCAAATAAGTCTGTTACCAAAACTGAAAATGAAACAGTTATTGTATTGAGTAATTTGTTTCTAATTTTATTTGTCATAGATATGTGAATTTCGATGTTGGTTTACATTCCAAAGATACATACTCTATGAATAACTTGCACTAGCGAAATAGATTATAAAATTTGCAACAAGGAAAAAAATTCTTACCTCCCAGTTTTAATAAAGTTTGTTAAACTGTTTTAAGAACATTAAACCATTGTTAAAACATTTCAATATTCGTTTATTTTACTGGGTACATTGTGAATTGCTAATGAATAATGTGTTGTTTATTACTTATTTTGTCTTCTTCATAATATCCTTCAGAGGCATATGAAAGGTGCATTATATATAGATTTTCTAGTGAGTTCTATATGCCAATTGGATTTACTTCAACATGTTATAGTATAACAATTAATGTATGATATTATTACATGCCATCTTCATTTAGAATTTTAGTTAATATTTTTATTTGAACTTGTTAGATAAATTTGGATTCAAAGGTATTATATACTATATATATACTCGTAATTTTTTTTTTTTCTTGCTAAGTTCGATAATTTCTTGTAACTTAATTATTTAATTTAGTTTAATTGTAGTTTTTCTTTCTGTGGGGAAATAGGTGTAATAATTCATGATTTTCAGAAAATGTTTCTTGAATAGGAAAATGGGTACTTGTCTACTTTTCCGTCTTCCATTTATGGTATACATAGTCTGTTGCCAAACAATATGATTTAATGCCAATAATTGCATAAGTATGACATCACATTCATTGTCAATTGTGATGCTGCATTTTACATGCAATGTACAGTCATCCAAATATATACCGGGTGTCCTAAAAAGGACTGACTGATTTTAAAATTCAATAACTTGCAAACGGTGACAGATATTTAAAAAATTCTTGCAGGAGTGTTATGCATAAGGTCAAAAGTTTTTTTACAGTGATTTTTTATTTTAGTTCGAATTACAAACAATAGATGGCGCTAAAAACAGGCTCGATTTTTTGGTCGATCTCTTCTTCCATGCGGAAAAGGAGATGGAAATGTATTAAGTGGGTCCCGAAGGACCAAAAATCGAGTCTGAATTTAGCGTCTATTGATCGTAGTGCCATCTATTGTTTGAAATTCAAACTAAAATCGAAAATCACTGTAAAAAAACTTTTGACCTCATGCATAACCCTCCTGCAAGAATTCTTTAAATATCTGTCACCGTTTGCAAGTTATTGAATTTTAAAATCAGTCAGTCCTTTTTAGGACACCCGGTATACGTACCCTATATGTTTCAATCACCAAATTGTACCAGAAATAAACAGAGATAGCCATTTAACTAGAATTGACATCTTCTTAAACTTGGGAAAGGGGAGACTAAAATTATATCAAAGCCTGAAATTTTCAATACAAACACCTAATTTTGAGATATTTGGTTTTTTTCTTTTGTAAATTTTACTGTAGGATGTCAAATAAGAAGTCATTCGGTCAAGTAGCTTAGGAATTTTGAAGGTTTAAAGTTGGAATTTTTTTTGCAAAAAAAATTATGGCCATTTCTTTTCCCATTCTGACCAAAAAATCAGAGTTCTAACTTTTTGTGACTGCTCTTTCATTTTCACCTAACGCTTCATTTATAATGGCTGTTTCATAATAATAGCAGCCACCAGTCCACCAGAAGAAAATAACTCGGTTAATCGGGACTAGGATTATTGGGACTGTACTGAAGTGCAAAACATATTTCAATTTTAAGACTTAAAGCACAAGCTTTTATTTTATGTAAAATGACGTCATTTGCATTAATATAGGAACTTAAAATTAAATATAGTTTATAATAGCTCCTTGTTTTATCATAAATCATTCATTTATTTTTTTCTCAAAATAGCACATATTTTAATTACAATTTTTCAGTTTTTATGGGAAAATGGCTACAAGAAGATATAATTGCTATTTTTCAACATTTTTTCCTTTACTTTCTACAGAAATGGAGTACTTGAGTTGCCAAAATGAAACAAATGTCGTTAAAAACTAAAAAAAAAAATAAATGGAGATGCAGTTTTCAAACAAATTGCCTTAAAAAGTACTATTTTTCCCAATACGATGGTCTAAACATTGAAAATATGCGATGCTTAGAACTTTAAAAAATTGCTGTAGAGTATTTAATCGTACTGCTTTGTTTACGGCTGGCTTCTATAAGGTAACGTTATTTTTGGGAGTCGACACAAAATAAGCTGGGAGAAAGAAATAGCATACCGGGGGCTAAAAATATTCTAAAATTGCGCGATCTGTGAAATACCATCATTCAATTTTCCATGCACTCTTTTATATTATGCACATTATTTTTTTTATTTTATTCATCTGTTTATTTTTATTTTCAGAACCTGCATGTGTCCTTCTGCCTTGTAACCATTGAGGAGCTCAAGCAAGCCATAATTTTGGTAAATTAAATGATGCTGCATTGTTATATATTGAATTTTTGCATATTACAATCTCTACGTTTCTCTTATAATGGATGTATAGTATAGACTGGAGGAAAAAAAATTACCTTACTTTCATTGAAATTTATTTGGATGGTTCCTTCTTGATACAATCTTGCTAGAGCTGTGGTTTTTCTGTTACATTTAATGTCAGCTTTTTTCTATGCTTAAATTTCTTGCTAGTTAGACGGATCAAAGAATTACTAAATTGGTATGACTAGCAGGAAACTTAAGTATGGAAAAAAGGAGCATGTAGCTGAAATTAAATATAATAGAAAAACCACAGCCCTACTAGATTATATCAAGAAAAAAACATCCAAATAAATTTCAATGAAAGTAAGATCATTTTTCCCTCCAGTCTGTACATCCATTATAAGAGAAATCACAGAAATTGTAACACGCAGAAATTCAATATGTAATGGTCCAGCATAATTTAACTTACCAAAATTATGGCTTGAGCTCCTCAATGGTTAAGAAAATAAAAAATAAACATCCAAGTAAAATAAAAAAAATAATAATGTGCATAATATGAAAGAGTCCATGGAAAATTGAATGATAGCATTTCATAGATTGTGCAATTTTAGAATATTTTTATTTTAAAAATAACTTGGATAGAGTCGAAACATGTAAACAGTCGAATAAACTTCTTTTTACTATTTTTAAAGTTTTAATTTACAACTTTTAGCAATTAAAATTAGTATATAACAAAGTTACTAAAATAAATCTCAGAGTGATTGTTGAAAATCAATCTGGTATTATTTATAGAACTCTCAGAGGTTGGCAGCTCTGTGCATATTGTCTGCATTTGTCCTTCTAAAACTCTATTGTCTGTCTAAAACAAATACCTCTTTTGAACAGTCAATTTTTGTAGTTCCTATACTGACATTTCAATTTAACCAAAGTTATACTAAATACAATTTCAATTTCTTTTAAAATGCTCAATAAATATTTTTTTTTTAGTAAGATGTTGAAGATAATTGTATATTAAAGCATATCAGCTAGTTATTTGTAAATTTTTGTTTAGCTAGCATATCATTTTTTCAAAATTTTCTGTTGCATAATTACTGATTTTAAAATTTTATATGATGTGTTTTTCTATAGATTAGATTGAACTATATATTTATTAATAAATATCCTAAGTGAATGTCACAATTTATGTTTCTTACATTGTTCCTATTGTAATGACAGGCGTTAATGGAAAAAAATCTAATACTCTTCTAATATATTTATCACTAAAATATTTTTTTTTTTTAACTTCAAATAATAATCTTATCGTGAAATAGCATTTTCAATCTTATGTTCAATTTTGCTACTATTAAATGCTAATGAAATTCAGGATTCTCATTATAGGTTATTCTACATTTAGAAGAAAAAGAAAATTATACCGTGATACCGAACAAATTAGATATTGCTATTAGTGTGTCAAAAGCAACTTTAGATTGGGAACAAGTTATTCCTCATACCCTTAATTTGGGTTTGAAGTCAAATAGCATATCAGGTATGTACTATTTATGTAACTTTATGTTCATAGATTAACTTTATTATCTTTTTTCTTGCGAATTTCTGGAATAGTTTTCTTCTTTGATTGTTAATTATGTAAAAGTTTTAAATTTACTTACTTGTGTTTTATTTTTTTAAGTTTGAATTCTGATTATGTTTTTTTTTTAAATAGAAATTTAAAGTTGATAACTATTTGTTATGTTTTGTATTTACCATGAAATCCTGATTGTAACCCCCCCCCCCCCCTCAAAAGTAACTCCCCTACCCTCTTTTAAGTAGTTTTGATTTTCTTTTCCATTCCCAAATATAAGCCTTCCATCCTTCACAAACTTTTTTTTTGTGAAAAAAATTGATTTGAAAAATGTAAGAGATATCATTTTTAATATCTTGACTTTTTTTTTTTTTTTTGTGGATTTCATATGTTTTTTCATAGTGAATTCCTTCCCCCCCCTCCCTGCATGAAATGTCCACTTCCCGTCTTTGCCCTGTCTCCCAGCACAAAAAAATTAAAATCTTGAAAATCTTAATTCTTTTGTTCTATTTGTTGCTCGTTATTAACAGTAAGTAAGTAATCAGTTATCTAAATTATGCTCCTTTCTCTAAAATTTCCTCTCTCTCCCCTGACCCTCACCCAGCAAAGTTTAAAATCTTTAAATTTATTTTTTTTAAAATTCTGCCCTATTTTTTATTTTGTAGTAAGATGATTCACCTAAAATATCATCTACATAACCTCATATAAGTCTCATTCATCTAAAATCGTCATCCTCTTCGAAATTTTTACCTCATCCTTTCCTCCAGAGTTGGGCAAATTTGTAATCTCAATTATCCACAGTGAAATTACAAGTTAATTGCATGTAATTGATTGCAGTTGTAAACATTCAAATGCAGAAATTTCATCAAATAATGGGATGGTGGTGGTTCTGGCTACAGTGCTGCAAGAACTTTTTACGGCATGTAATTTTAACTATAATTAATTACGTGCAATTAAATTGTAATTACATTCCAGATAATTGAAATTACAAATTTGCCAACTCCGCTTTCCTCCCAAGTGCGGAGGGGAAGAGGGGGTTCTAAATATGTTAGAGGAATGCAAAAGATTTTCTTTTTTGCAGTTTGCCTGTTCTCACTCCTGAATCACATGGTCTGTTTCGAGGGTGGTGGGGTGGCAACAACAACAATAAAAAAGAACTTTATTTGGTTAGGGTGAGAAATAATTTAGGTAGTTATTTAAATATTTTTACAACAAAATCACAAATCGAGCAGAACAGATTTTAAACTGCATGAAATGCAGGGAGGTGGGATGTTCATAGTGTAAAGGTGGGCGGACAGGGGGAGAGATGCAGATTTTGGGAGGGGGGGATAATTTAGGTGATGTATTATTTATTAATTTGTTACTATAGTATATTAAATAGGTCAGAAAAGAAATTTAAAATTAAAGACTTTTATAGGTGAAATTATGCATGTTTGATACCAGAGGGTGAAGGACAAAGGGGGAAGCAGTATTCTTTGCAAAGGGAGGCTTAAATGATTAATTATTGTTCCAATAAAATAACAAATAAAGTAGTAAATTAAAAAAAATAAAGTTTTTAAATTTTGTTCAGAGTTTTTATGTTGGGAGAGATTTTAGGGGGGGATGGGATTCCATTTTTTTCAAATTGGAAATCTGCCAAAATACAAAAGAGTCTTACCTCTGTATTTTTCTTATTTACTTCTAAATTAATGGTTAAAAAAGGGTTTTTTATGGACTTTAAAAAAAAAATCTCTAAAAACTTCACTCTCGTGAATGTTAATCCTGTTGAACAATTTTTTAAAAATATCTCATTTGCAGTTCAATATTTTTGTAGAGATCGACCTCAGCTATCCAATGCAAAAAAATAATAATTTTAAAATATTGAAATGCAAACGGGATATTTTACGAAGTTGGCCCCATAGGATTAATGTTAGCGAGCATGTGTTTACACGTGACTGAAGTAGCCCCTTAATGAAGCTCACTGAAGGAAACAGGAAGCTACTATGTCCAAGTTGTTTTTCTTGGCTAACGCTTTCATTTAGAATTTAAGGGGTTTCTACATTTGATGGAGGGAGGGAAATAGCATTTTTCTCTTTAATTTTTTTTTTTTTTTTTTAATTATTTAATCAGAACTTCAAATGATAAATAGGATTTCCTGCTTACAAAACAAATCTGACTGCATTTTGGCACAATTACAGTGCCATCTACGATGAATCAAAAAATAAATGAAATATAAAAGTTAGATATGTTGTACCGTAGAATCTGAATCTGCAATAAAAAATGGTGGTTCTCAGTCAAGATTCCAAAATTGGAGTCCCTCTCATCCCCAAGGGGGTAGAGGTGAGGGATTAACTTTGGTATCACTGAATAGACTTTTAAAAAATATTTAACACATTTTTCTCTTTTTTTAATGTGATCTGCATTTTTTGAGTTATTTGACCATTTCCAGGCTTTTCAGACTCCTGGTACATATATATGTTTAACATATAGTTTTTAATCTAAGATAAGAAAGCTGTTTACTTCGATTATAGACGGTGACTTTGGTAGTACTAAAATGGCATTATAAATATCAACCACAATTTTCAAACTAAAAGAACTGATATTGTGTTTTGATATTTTTAATTTAACTCATAAATGAACTATGCCTATACAGCAGTAGAGCAGTAGACATAATTTTACCATAATAACAAAAAATCCATAATTTTTGAAGCAAGAAGAAAGAGAACTTACATAAGTTCACTTAGAATTTATTTCTTTGATCGATCAATTGCACACCACATTAAATACCGAGTTAAATGACTTTTTCAGAAGACGAAATATCTAACAAAAAACAGATAATCTGCTTTATTGTTCATACTTTAAAAAAATACTCCCTCTGTTTTAATTATCATTCTTAATTATTGTTTATACATTTGCATTGTTTACATGTTAGTATGCTGCATTTTCATATGATTTCATATTGACTTTTATTTCTTTTGTAAAGGTGGTAAAGAGATTCAGGATGAAATTACACCTGACACTGCTTTAGTTTCTACTCTTCAGATGGAGACTGGACCACCTCCTGCTCTTACTGACATTACTTTTACATTAGAGCGTGTAAGTATATTATTAGCAGCATTGTGAAGTAACAATATACAGTCAAACCTTGTTAGTAAATCACCTGGATAAGATGTCAGTCCTCATATTATGTCGTGTTTCAGAAGTCCCGAGACCCTTTTTATATGGCTTTTCACATTTTGTACTCTGCTTGTTGCATTGATATTTTTTCAACCACTCCACTTGAGATGTCACTTATAAGAGTGCAATATGCAAACTTGGTACCATTTCTTTCTCAAGGTATCTCCAAAAACACTTAGTTTTTCTTGGGCATGAGTGCAAGTTTAGGTTTTAAAATATTCCACATAACAGCATTTTTCCTTACAAAGATTATTTGCTATATCAACAAATTTTCTGAATTTCTCCCAGACTCTTTGGTCACAAAAACTGATTTTTTGAGATGTGAGGTGTGAAGATAGCATATTGTTCAATGGCAGATAAGACTGGCATACACATATGTAGGAAGGGAAGTCATTCTTTGTATATCTATGGAGTGGAGAAGAAAAAATTGATTTCAAAAAACTGCCATCGATCAAAAATGGGTGGGTTTTTTTGTAAACCAGTAAGAAATGGGTATGTGTTGTGCAATTAAATATACTACTTATCATATTTACTTACTGTACTTTTCTTAACCCCTTGGGGATGAGCGACACGTATACGTGCCGCATGAAGCGCTCAGAATCCTTGTTTTTTCTCACCAGTAAAATTTTACTGTAAAATTTGCCGTATTTAATCAATGCAATTTCTCGATTCAAGAAGGAGCAAATTTCTGTTTTTTAAAAACGGTGACAAAAGATTAAAAATTTCGTAAAAGGCTTCCGTCCCGAAGGGGTTAATTTGTCATCATTTTATGAATTTAAATTCTTACTCTACCAATTTGTATAATACACATGCTTATTATGTAAACATTTGGAATTTCATTTTACATTTAATATAAACTCTGCTGATTAAGTCCTTCTTAAGTGGCCCTGAGAGTTTTACCAGGTTTGACTGTAATTTGTCAAAATTATTTTCTTTCTAAACTTTTGTGGATTCTAATTTTTTTTTTTTTTTAATGTGCATATGTATGATTATGTATTCATTCATTGTAGGGTAAATTGGTTGGTGTTTGTGGCAGTTTTGGCAGTGGTAAATCATCTTTATTAGCAGCTCTTCTAGGCCAGGTAAATAAGTATTCTAAAAGTAGTATGCTAATTTTGTGTTCATTCTTACATGAATTTTAAATTTGCTCTGTTAGAAATTTTATTTATCATTTTTCAGGATTTTATTATTTATTTTTCATTGGAAGATCTATTCTTATTGGTTACTAATCAACCCTGGCCCATTTTACTGGGCATGATTAAAATTACATACTTAAAATATCATTAATTTTTATTTAATTAAATTGATATTTTTTTTATTTGTTTTTGATTAAAAAGTTATTTGTCATTTAATGAGTTTCTATGTAAGTATTATTTCAATTTCAAACCTTTCATTTTATTTTTAACACAATATATATATTCAATATCCAGAAAATGCTGTTTCAAATATATTCTGCAGTTTTTTTGTATACATAAATGAATTTATTATATGTCTATATTAACTTTTATTCTTTTAAATTATTTTTACATCAGAATACTTCTGCTACTATGTTTCTTTATAAATAGGGATGCAAGAACGTTACTTTTCTCACTTTTAGGCACATTTTTTACACTTTTAGTCACTATTTTTTTAAGTCACTTTTTCTGACTCAGTAACCAAAAGTTTGTGAGCCTATGAAAGCTGGCTCAATAATTTTTAGTCAGAAAATGGTTTTCTGTTTCAAAAGTTTAGCACAACCAGAAAATGCCATTTATTAAATAACAATAAAAAATTAAAGGAAAATATATTATTTACTTATTAGTTCTGTAAAGTTATTTAAATAAATCATAACAAAGTATCTAAATGGGTACATCCTCATAACTTTGATTAAAAGAAATTAAAGCCCGTAAATATACAGTGTCTCAAAATTTATCTCAATGAAAAAAAAACATCATTTAACAGTTTTACATGACACTATTTATTTAATATGGGGCTGTCCTAAAAACTTCTTTCATTTTTTACCAAAAATTAGGCTAAAACTAGGCAAAATTTTGAAAAAAAAAAAAAAAAAACGAGATTTTATTGAAGTAGATATGGGAACGTCCATTGTTACTCTTGTGACCATATTAGAGCAAATTTCCACAAATACTTAGTTATTTTGTTACAAAATATAACTAAGTCAAAAAATGATATAAGCAGTTAAATACCGTTGTCATCCACTCACATAAAATATATGTAATATGTAACAAAAAGCACTTTACTTTTCTATATAATCAATCAAAATTTTGTTACTCTTATGACTCTCTAGTCACTACAGTAACAAAATTTTGATTTAATATATACACAAGTAAAATACTTTTTATTACAAATTAGATATATGTTTGTGAGTGGAACACAATAGTATTTACCTTGTTATATCAATTTTTTTCTTAATTTAATTTTGTAATAAAATAATTAGAATTATTTATGGAAATTTGCTCTAATGGTCACAAGAGTAACGAATGGATGTTCCCATATGTACCATTCTGTCCAACAACCTTCTTCCATCTCTCTAATAATGCCTTCTTTCCAAAACATTTGTGATTTGCAGACAAAATATTTATCAAGGTGATTTTTTATGTCATTCAAAAAGTTTTTTTTTTTTTTTTTGGAGAAGGGAAGAAACAAACAAATAGTAGTTGGATGGATGGAGCATGTCCAGAGAGTAAGTAGGGAGGGTGAGGCAGAACGTCTCAATCAAATGCAAGAAGTTTGTTTCTGACAGTCAAAGATACATGTGGCCTGGCGTTATTATGGTTGAAGAGTCATTGACATCATCTGTTTGCTAATTCGGGGCATTTCCTGGCCATGTTGTCGAGTTGCAAGCAGTATTTTTCAGAGTTGATGATCTGGTTTGGTGGAAGTTTCTCGTAGTAGATAACACCCTTCCAATTCCACCAAATAGACAGCAAAACTTTCTTTGTATGGAGGCCAGCTTTAGTGACAGGAATAGGACCTTTGTCTCAGCTGAACCAGGATTGCTTGCATCCTACATTGTCATAAAGTATCCAACTTTCGTCCCCAGTGACCAAACTTTTTAGGTGTGTTCGTAATTACATAAATACATAGCACCTATAGTCGTTGTTCAGTCCGTCCGTCTGTCTGCATACAACAGAGCAAAAACTACCCAACTGAATGTCTGAAATTTTAAATGTATAATTGTTGCAATATTTTGTCGAGTCATTTCAAATTTTATGAAAATCGGATGTATAGTTTAATTTTTAGGGACAGTCAAAAGTTTTCTGTTACATTACAGCCAATGGGAAAAAAATATTCCAAGTGCATTTTAATGATGTTACAGCCTTTCGAACAGAATGAAATTTATATGTACTTATTGAAGTGCACTAAAATATGCATTCAGTACAATATGCGGTGCAAAAAATATTTATAAAACTAGCTGTAGTATGAACGTACCTCATTTGCCACATTTGACATGCAATTTCCAACTTGTTAAAAAAGTATATTTTTTGTTGATAGAAATGCAGTCTAGAATGTTGCACTCCATCAGGTCATAGGCAAGGTAGCTGCTGGCGACTATTTTTATATTCTATTTGTACTACTATTTAAAAAAAATATGTGTTGTAGTATATTTCTTTTGCAGATGTTGTCAAAGGAAAATTTTTGTTTTCAGAAAGTGGTGCGAGATGAATTTTAAAATATCACGTGAATTGCGAAAGAAACTTTTGGGACAACTTAATAGTATTTCCTTGGTTTCAGATAGATTCAAATAAAATTTTCCATTGAATCGGTTAATTTTTTAAATATTATTGATGGCAGAGAGTACCATGTGTTTTGAGTAGCCACTCTGAGTTCTTTAGTAGAATTGTATTGCTTTCTATTCTTCACAGGAAGATATACCTCAAATGTTTTCAATTGGGTTCATGTCTAGGCTTAAAGTTGGCCAATCTAAAATGTTAACAGTTCCGGCAGGAAGTAACAGTTTTGTATTATGCAAGTTGTAGATTGAAGCATTGTCATGCTGAAATTTCCCTAAAGATTCCATTAAATGGAAGTAAATGTTGCTCTAGTGTCTCTTGATACTTTGTAAATTTTTGTTTCCAGTAGAGAAATGCCATATATTTTGATGATATAAGCTAACTAGGGGGCTCTGCCCCCTGCAAGCTACGCTCGCCAACCCATGTTCAGACACCACAGAATCTAAAAATCTAAAAACATGCTAATCTGATGGGTTTTAAAAATATTAGAGACGATAAAATTATATTGAAAAAAGCTGTGCATATCTCCCTGTAAACGGGTTTCCATTCAATTCCCTTTGATTGCAAAAATTTAAGGGCAAATCAGTTGCTGTTAAGACATCCAATCGTTGTTTTCGTTTTTGATTAAAGAGGATCAGTTAAACATTTGAAAAGAAGCTAAAATAAAATGAATTAAGTATTCAGAGTCTTTGTCTCCCGATATTTTAAAACAATCTCTAGCACAATAGCCTAAATCATGTGACTATCATCAACAGTTCCCAGCAGAACACTTCGTTTTTTATACTCTAGGTGCCATTTTGATACTTTAATGTTATCCAGGCACAGGTGATAAGTCGCCAAATATTATTCTATACCCATCATTTCATCTATATTATAATAGTTCAAGTCATCAAATGCCATAAACAAATACGGTCTGATCCCTTCGCCTTTCATATGAAGGTTTCGCACAAATGTCATATACGCCCCGCCCCATATTGGCGCGATTTTTTTTTCCAATGCCAATTTGTGGAACGCATCAACAGCATAAACAACAACATCCGGCTTACCATATCAAGCAAAATAACGATACTTTGGCGCCAGTTAAGTACCCGTTGCGTATATGACATTGGCGTCAGAAAAAATCGCACCAATATAGGGCCGTATATGACATCTGTGCTGAAAGAAAAAAAAGCCGGGTGCAAATCTCGCCAATATCTTTTTTGCAACTCGCCAGTTAGAATTTTTTTATTCTTTGAGTGGTAAATTAAAACATTGATTTGAAGTTGAAATTAAATGTCATGGTTTGTTACATAATTTAATATTTCGCCAGATGTCACATACAAATCATGTCATCAACAAATCATGCATGTTTGGCATGATTTTTTTTAACGAAAATTTGGCAAAAACCTCGTTTATGAATACCAGTTACATATTTATTTTTGGTACTACTTAGTTATCCCATCGACCAAAAATCTATCGCGAACTATAAGATTAAATGCCAATAACGGTTGATCGAAAATGTCACATTCACTTGACTTTTAGCAAGTTACACATGTTTACGTCATCAAGTGATTTTTATTTCAACGTTTTATTTGTATTTTTATTAATGTTATACTAATTAATTTGTTCTTTCGTTATTTAAAATAAAAATTTTGTCAATCTGTACAATTTGGCGAGTGGTTTGGCGATTTATATAATTTGTGAAATTGGTTGACGGAATAACTACATTGTACTGTATTTTTTAATTATTTTCTATTATTTTCAAAAGGAAATAGCAAAAAAAAAATAATTAATAACTATAGAACAAAATAATTTATATAAATTAAAAAATAAATAAAAGTAAATAAACATTTATTATTAAATAAACGACAATAGCCATGTCAATCAAAATAATGCCATTTTTGCAGCAATTAGGTACTTCAGTGCGTATATGACATCTGTGCCTAATATTTTTCTTTTCGTTTTGTTTTTTTAAAAAAAAGAAAGAAGTGAAAGCCATCAATTTAAATGTTTCATTTTTAAATGAAAGTTTTGTATTAAATAAAATGATAACGAAATACAAAAAAAGCATTGTTCTTAGCATAGATTTAAAGGAGGCCAAACTGGTCGCCAAATTAATTAAAAATAGTAAACTTTTCTGAATTATGAAAAAAAAATATCTGTTATGATTAAAATTTGAGTTGCCATCATTAGAAAAAGGTATTTAAAATTCGAAACAAATTAATATTTCGAAAACTAATTCGAATTTAAAAATTCTAATACCAGTTTTGAGATCTGTGGATCAATACGGATTTTTGGTGTTAATTTCATCGCAAAGTATTTCATATTTTAGGAGAAATCGCCGTGAAACATAATCAGTTATTTAATCAGTCGATTCAAAGAATCGATACACATTTCAGCCATTTCATATATTCGTTTCATTAGGATTTTATATATATAGGGTAGATTTGTCCCCCAGCCCTTTTCAACCATATTAGACTTAGCTTCTTGTCATCTACTGAAGAAAGCACATGGCTATTTTGTGAAGTCATACCAGTAACAATTCCAGCCACCAGAACATCCAGATTCTGTTCCTTTTTGCTGAATAATACAGTGAGTCACTTAGTCCCGCACAACATGTACTTTCGAGCACAATGCATTCTGGTCTGTTTATGGTGAGAGATTAAGCACTGTTTGCAATACATTTTCTTAAAAATAATTTTCTTGCAGTCTCTTATTATATCTCTTATATCTCTATTATATTCCTTATATATTGAGTTCTTTGAGACATTGACACACCCAGATTTTTTTTAAATTTGCCTTATGAACATATTTTGCTTTGACTCCAATCTTCTAATTTTCTATCTGTCTGAACACTTGTTACCACCCGCATCTTGGTTTCTGCTCAGAATTGTTATTTTTAGCATGCACTCTGTATTAGAGATCTGCACGGGCCGGCCCCGAGCCCGGCACAGCCTGTGGGCTGGGCTCGGGCCGATTTTCATTCACAGCACTCGGGCCGAGCCGGGCCTGCTCTCCACTCTGTTCGGGACGGGCCATACTTTTTCTGAAGGCTCGTGCCAGGCCAGGCCTAACTTAATTTTTCTGTACAGAGCCGGGCCTGTTTTCATTCCTAGGCTTCACGGCCTAAAATTTTCAGTTCTAGTTTTGAGCCAGCCCGTATGAAAATCATTGTCTCAGCATGGCCTGGTTCATCTAAAGGCCAGTTAAATTAGGCCTGGCCCAAAAATTTTTGCAAAAAAGTTCATACATTTTTGAATCGCCATTATTCTACACTTAAACATTAAAATTTATTATTTTTAAAGAATAGTAGATTTCTATGTATATTAAAATATAGCTAAATTAAATTATAGTAAAATGTGTGAAAACAAACCTGCCTATGATGGAACCCTGTTTTAAACTGAAAAACGTGTTGATCCATGCAAAATTAATAAGTAAGAAAAGCATATATAATACATTTACACTTGCTAAGAAGGGAACTTGTTTATAACGCATATTTTTTCTTTCCTATGCAATTCCATCTTAGAAGATTTTACTGTATAGCATTTCAGATTTTTAACACTTCTATACATGGAATATGGATTAACAATATTAATGATAACTGAAACACTTACATACAAGAAATAGAGGTTCATTAAAAAAAACAAATATCGCAACCTGCGGCACTTCTATAAAAATGAAAATTATAAAAGTTAAAAAAGTTAAGATAAATATTTTTGGTCAGAACTCCTCGTATGAGACAAATTTTTAACCAATTCGACGTAAAAATCAATGTTTTGTAAGAATTCACTCGGGCCGAGATTTTAACTTTTTTCCGGGCTCGGGCCGAACTTTTAATTTTTTTATTGGACCGGGCTGGGCCAAATTCTTTTCTCTATGAGTCAGGCCGGGCCTGGGCCTGGAAATGTCAGCCCGTGCAGACCTCTACTCTGTATATCCTTTGCATTGAACGATTTAGTATTCTAGAAATTTTAATAGCAAGCATTTTTCTATTTCAACTTAAATATATTTAAAATTTCCTCTTTTGTGAATTCTGTAGATTATGGCTTCATTTATAGCTTAAATATGGAAATTGAATATTTACTATACTGCTTAGGAAAGGTTGTTGATCAGGACTGTTGATTGGCTGATATCAATCCAGCATTTGTTAACATTTGCATAATATGCCTATGCTTTTGACACAGTTGTTTTTTAACAAAAATATAAAAAAGCATATTTTTTAAATAAATATTGCTGATGAAATCATTATATCTCTACTATGTTTTGAATGTTTATTGTGAAATTATTCCATATATTTCTTCTTTTAATTTTATTATTGTATTTTATGCCTGCCTAATCTTTTGAGACAGACTGTAAAAGTGTTTTTTTTTATTATTATTAAATTAAATGGATTTTCATACAGTGTTATGTCTTTAGAAATATGATTATTTTGTTTAGAAAGCTTACATTAAGGTATAATTTTAGATGCGTTTGCTGAAAGGTCAAGTTGCTATTCGAGGGTCCATTGCATATGTTCCACAACAGCCTTGGATTATGAATGGTACTTTGAGAGAAAATGTTTTATTTGGAAAAGTCTTTAGTTCTAAAAGGTTTTTTTGAATTATTTTTACTTTATGTTTATTATTACTGCATGTGATGTTGAAAAAAATCTCATTTTCTTTGCTTCTCTCTCCCTTTTTTTTTCTTTTTGTTAAATTTGTGTTTATTTTCCTTAGCAGCTTGATTTTTTGTTTTTCTATACTATTTCAGTTTATAGTTTTCTAATTTTTTTTAAAGTTCTTTTAAAATTCTCATAAAATACTAGGCAGCCCTTCCTATTTGTGTTACTATACGCAGTGCTCCAAAAGGTCATGTACAAATTTTAAGAATTGATAGAGTACACAGCAACAAAGATGCTTTACATAGGAAATAGGATTGCAGTCCATTTATTCAGTCACAAATACAGGGTATCTCACTCGGAGCCAAGCATGAGTTTTCATTTATACTTTAAAACAATGAAGATAATTTATTGAGATTATCAACAGGATAACTACTTTCTGAGAAATTTGATATCATGGGAAATACATAACATGTACTGAGAGTTAAATTCCGAATTACAAAGTGTGTAGTAGTCATTGTTTGGTTGCAGATCATGGCCATTTCTAGCAATTCTTCTGAAGTTATCATGTTTTGTAGAAAGTAATATAAGTCTGCTGAAAATCTTGCTGCATTATTTTTGTTGCTAAAATTATGAGTGAAAAACTGGGATTATTTCAAAGTGAGACACCCTATACTTATAACTGAATAAATGAATTGTGAGATTGGTTTCTTATACAGAAATTTATTATATCTTAAGAAATAATGCACAGAATTTCATAATTCATTTTTTATTAGACTTTGACATAAATTAGATCTGATTAGGTTTGAGTGTAAATTGCCCAACAGATGCTGCTTCTATGCTGTGTTTATCTCAATTTTTGTGTTTCTATGATAGCTATACCTGAAGAACTAATGCACAGAATTTCGCCAAACTTCATATTCTGTTAGACCTTGACATAAATAGATCCTCACTGTGAGTAGTAATTTTTCAACTGGGCGAAAAATGTCTGGGCCAGGATTCGAACCAAGGATCTCTTGGCTGAAGCTGCCAATGCTGTAACAACTGAACTATCCTGGATGACTCTTGTGGACCTAATTCACCCAGCTAACCTTATTGATCATAGCATCTAGTCTGATATATGAATCAGCTCAACAGAATAAATCTCAGGTAATGGAACTCCTGTAAATGTTGGATATGTACTTACACTAGACCTAATTCACCCAGCTAACCTAATTGATCATTATTGCTGATTAGGTCTTCAAGATTTCTCCAGGATAGCTCAGTTTGTAGAGCACTGGCAGTTTCAGCTAAGAGATCCCTGGCTCAAATTCTGGCCCGAACATTTATTGTCCAGTTGGAAAATTACTACTCATATGATTTATTTACCAATAAGAATAATTGTGTTAAACATGAATCTAGTTCCTTATTATGTATACTGTCTGCAGATATTACTGCTATATTCTGTTTTTCACGATTTCTATGATAGCTATACCCTAAGAACTAATGTACGAAATTTCACCAAACTACATATTCTGTTTGATGTTTGACATAAATAGACCTGTATTGTGTTTGGGTGTATACTGCCCATCAGATATCTCTGCTATGCTCTGTTTTTCATGATTTCCACAATAGCTATGTCTTAAGAATGAATAGATTGCTATTTAATTTTGTTGCAGCCAATTTTATTTATATAGAAGAAAGTTTTATGATGACTAGAACTTCTAGTTAGGGTGAAAATAACATGTTATTCGTTAAACTATGCTCTGAATAGGTGATTCTCAAAAACCATTTATTTTTCCTTTTTTACTTTCTTCTATAAACAAAAGAAAAATATTGGTTTTTTGAACATTTTTTACTTCCATGTTTTGATCTATTTATATTTTTTAGAAGGTTCTGAACTCAATTTGACTGTTTTTTAAAAATGTCTGTCTGCCTGCCCAGTAGCAGAATTTTCTGTGTTATTCTGCAGGACATGAAAATTTATCTGCAACCCAAGAAGGCTGGACTTCTTTTTTTTTTTTTTAATCTATTTAGAGCTACAAAGAGAAATTTTTAATTGTATTATTAACAGGCTTGTTAGCAAATCATGGAAGTGATCACTGCTAAAGGCAGGAAATTTTAACCCCCTTCTTTCCTATTTCTAATAATAGGATAAAAGTTATGGTAGATGTTAATGTATAATATGCTTATGGCAAAACAAAATGGCCAATAATTCTGCCTATTTCACTGCTTTGGAATAAAAAGAAAATATTAATATTTAAATTTCAGTTGCTCCAAAGACACTTTTTGCTGCCCTAAAATGAGATAATTTCTTCTCTAAAATTGAATTTTAATGCTCAGAAACTATTCAAAAATGAATATTGTGTATTTGCACACTTGTTTCCACTAAAAAAAAAAAAATATATTGACATATTTATTTACCTGTTTCATAAGTGGGCTTTTTTGCTGCAAAAATTGTTTTGTCTGCTATGAAAGCAATTTTTGTTGATGCCATTTTTTTTTTACTTCCAACAAAAATAATTTTTGCTGCTAAAAATCTTTCTGACTCTGACCCCTGCAATGTTTTGCCCCAATGACAGAGTTTGTGTCAGGATTAAACTTTATATAATTTTAGTCTCAAGTCGCTTTCTACATAAAATTTAATAAAACACTGTGTTTTCACAAAATTATTTATCTATATTTTTTCTTAGATTTTACTTTAAAGTTGTAACATATTGTTTTTATTATATTATTAAAGCAGAGAAAATTAATTATACAATTTTGAAGATCTGAGTTATTCTTCTGTGACCCACCAAAACATGTTTTGCAACCCACCATGGGTCACAACAAATAGTTTGGGAGCTGCTTTATTAGGTGAAACTAAATATTCACTAGTTAATAAAATAATAATAAAAAAAAAACCAATGATTTTGCAAAAGTAGTTTAAGAAATAATTCTTGCATCATAAACTGTGCTTGAGATGTCCTTTTCTGATTAATATGAAATGTATGAGAGGCAGTTTTTTCTTCTTTTTTAGATATTATGAAGTGGTATATTGTTGTGGCCTTACTGATGACATTGCTGCTTTACCTGGAGGGGATCAAACTGAAGTAATTTTCCTACTTTATTTTGTTTTATTTATTTTTAGTACAGTCATTTTAGTAAATTTTTTTACAAATAGCAGAAAAAAAATCGAACAAAGCTGGATTTTTGTGCATGTTCTAGTTACAGTATGTAATTCAACATATTAAAATATCCCATCAATCCAGTGTGAACTTTTGCCGCTAGGGGGCGTGAATGACCATGAAAATTAGTTTTTTTAGAATATTGCATGAACGATGGCATTTAGAAAACAAAGTTCAATCACAAAGGTGTAGATAATTTAATTTTTTACAAAAAGTGGCTAACATTTTTTTGTCACACCAACTCTTCCCTGTCAAAAATCAAAAAAGTAAAATAAATGGAAAAATAGGGTAACACTATCATATTGAATGCAACAAAGAAGCAGAACAAATAACAATCTACTTTTGATCCCTCTCCCTCCTATCCTGACTGGACTGTTGCTTCGTCTGTAGACAGATTTTGCACTCTTGTGCAATAGTCATCGTCCAATAATATATCACCTCTTGCTTATGTTGGAAAATACCACATCCATCTATCTTTGCCATGTTTTATTTTCAATTCATGAACATTTCCCTGGCATTAAATCACTGTAACTTACTGAATGAAATATCCTTTATGAGTTTTTAGAAAGTGGATACTTTTATTTTCCATGCATGTTGTAGAAAGTTTAGTTTTGAGAGTGTAAAATGACTTTTTCTTGATTATCATCAAGAAAAAAAAAGTGGAGATTGACAAAGTAATTTGTCTTGTATGTGGTGAGGGTGAGGCTTGCGTTTCAAATGATTTTGTGGAAATTTGAAAAAAGGGACTGAAGTCCCTTGTGACAGCAAGTTTGGAAACAGGTGACCATAAGTGGAAACCATTTGAAAAAATAGCTGAAAACAATAGTGTAATTATAGTTTATCTAACGTGTAATAAAAATTATACAAGAAAGAATTCTGTTAAATCGTACAAGAAATCTATTGCAGAAAAACCATCAAGGTCTACACAAATTACTCCATTAAAAGAAAAATTGAGAAAAAACGGTCCCTTGTTTGAATTTTAGGAAAATTGTTTGCTGTGTTCTGATACATTGGACAAAGCTTTTACACAGAAGGGGGGAAAAAAAATCTCTAAAGTATAGTGAAAAAGTTGTAATAGTTTGAAAGCTTAGAGGTAAAAAATGTTTAATTGTGGCTTCAAATAAGCTTGAAGACAAATGTGGTAAAGAAGTCAGTAAGCATTTATCTAATGTCAGTGATCCGGTTGCAGCTAAAGCAAGGTATTACCGCAAATGCTTTATAAGGTTTTTTACCAAGCAAGTGGAAACCAGTAAAAAGAAAGGAAGTCCAGAAGAAATACGAGCTGATGGAAGTGTGGAAGGAAGTTATTCATTTATTGAAGAAAGTGACGAATGTCAGTTCTCTATTGATAAACTTCTAGAGCATGTGCACAGTTATATACCAGTGGTTAAGACAATAATTTCTAAACTTAAAGCACACTATGGTGACAAAGTAATAATCTTCAGATCCAAGAAAAAAAGACAGTCATATTATTTAAAGGGTTTTGTCAAAACTTTTAACCTCCGTATGGTATGAAAACCGGGAAACTAATGAAGAAGAAGACGAACGACTGAGAATCGTCAAAAAAGCAACCCGAATAATGCATGAAGATATGTTCCCCATTCTTTAATCTTTTGTCCTATGAACATATAAACAATTTCTTTGGGGAAATAGAAAGCATTGTAGGCTTGTGTGAGTAATAGTTATGAAAACTAAGGAAGGAGAATCGGGTATATATAAACTGAAATGTAATACAATTTCACATGCAATTATGACAGCAACTAGATCATGCTCTTTCCTCTCACCTCTTCAGATAGGGTTACAATGTTATGTACATTGAAAATTTGGATCCAAAATTTTACAGGATATCATGCATAAAACTGAATTTGCAGCTCCTTACAAGGAAATTCAAATTTCTGAATCAGATGCTGCACTGCAGGGAAGCCCAATTCATTCATTTAACTCATTTTCAACAGTGCTGACTTCTATGTAAACACCATCTTCAGCCTGAACACCTTTCACAGCATGGGAGGCATAAGAGGCTGTCATCTAATTTTCTTGATTGTATTGAAAGATTAACAAAATTACCTCTGGCAAAAGTTATAAATAATGGAGGTGAAGTGAAGGTGAAAGTTTACTATCTGAAATTTTCTGCAAACAAGGGCTTGCAAAACTTAATCTTGAGAAGGTTAAGGTCATTGACTTACAGTCAATTGTTTCAAATACTCCTGATACCCTATAGTTGTATGCCAAGTCTGAGAATATTTCTAATGTACATGGATGTAATGGCTTTATAGAAATTTTGACTAAAGGTAAGGATTTTTGCTCGACTGTTCAGTTCCTGTCTTACCTGAATCTTCCACAAAATCATTATGACATTGTATATTCGAGTCTTTGCACAGCAGTTGAAAAAAGTAAAGAAGTCGATCAAAAATGCTTTTTTGTGACTATTGACCAACCACTCTATATGAAAGCGAAGAGATATATGTGTGGTGCTAAGTGATACACCAGATTTCGGAATGTTAATAGGCTTGAATGATTTCATCTTTTAATGTCTTTTCTTTGTTGCATTGGATATATAATGGCTGGAAGGGATCTGAAACAATTGATGAGCCAGGTATATGTACCAAATACTGTTGAAAAGATGTTATCCTGTCACACAATTGCACTTGCTGTTAGAGGTCACACAGTCCGTTTGGATTTGGGTAAGATAATCATGAAAAATATAACACTCACAGAAGTTGAAAAAAGAACACCTTTTGCTGTTTGTTATGGATTTAAAGAAACGCTTCTATATATGACCATATAGTTAACAATGCTACACTGATTTTTCTTACTGAAAAAATAAAATGTGATGTGGAAGCATTAGAAAACAATAAGCCAACAGCGAAACTTTGGTGTCAATATTTTTGAATGGTTACATTGATGCACAAATTTATAATGGACGAACACAGTGGAAATTATCAGTTACGCATTGAAACATACTACCAGTTTTTCATGTTATTGGCCATATCCTGTATGCAAAGGCAAATGCCCATGCAAATATACTTACAAGATATGACTCTCTGGTATTTGGAGAGATATGATGATCAAACAGACATTGATGAGAAGTATGAAATCAACAGATGGAATAACATATGGAAGGGGTATAAGAGACAGTATATTGGAAAAATGGATCCTTGACGATCCCTTTTTAATGCAAGTAAGTGAATCCCTAGAAGAGTTGTCTGGTAAATGTGCACAATCATCTGATCAACACTTTGACTATCGAGATTCTAGTGTGCTATGCAATAATGCAGACGTCAAGAAACTAGATGCAAAAAAATCCTTCTGTTCCCATTATTAGCAAGTACATCTCAATCTATGGTGGAATTGCCGGAGGTCAGAGAATAAACTGTCATGATGCATATAGCATCGGATGCAAAGTCATTGAAAAGATTTCAGGGAAAAAATTGGTGACCTGAAACTTTCATGTAAAGATCGAGTACTGTCATTAGTAATGATTAATAATTCATTCAAATTTAAAGGCAATACTGTGACCTGTGATCCACTGTTGTTGTTTCAATGTATTTCCGTTTGTATGAAAAATCAAGAATATCTGGAAACTTACTTTCAATATGAACTAGCTCCATATCCTTTATCATTACTTGATGAAAATGGTATGAGAAAAACCACCAAAACAACTATTATATTCAATCTTTTGAAAAAAAAAAAAAAGGCAAGGAGAATTCTAGTGAATGTGTGTGCGTATATATTATCGATGAAGGATGGCTCTTGCATTGCTTTCTTTGGCCTTTTGGTAGACGATACAGGAGTGTCATAGAAAGTTATATTTCTTATGTACTAAGAAACTACTGTGGTAAATGTATAATCGTTTTCAATGGTTACTCTGATGAAGTTTATAATACAAAAATGGCTGAAAGAACTCATTGGTATTCAAAAATTGTAACTCCCAACATTGATTTTAACGAAGAAATGAAGGTGTCAATTAGTCGAGAAATTTTTTTTATCTAGTCACCAAAATATAAAACATCTCTATGCTCATGAAGAAAAATATGGAGAATGGTTTCGAAGCAAAGCAGGCAGAGGGTGATGCTGACACAGTTATTATTAACAAGCTGTTGAAGTAGCAAGATATGGTGCACCTGCTGCTGTTGTTGCCGACAATACTGACTTGCTTGTGTTGTTGAATGCCTTAGCACTTCCAGAGATAGAGATATTTTTTAACCTGTTCGCTGCCAGCTCAAATTTTGTAAGTTTATTCGTATTGCCAAGTCTGATATAGGTGTTTGCATTGATCTAAGTGCTTTTTTTGTTTGCAAACATTGATATTTTTGACACATTAAAAAAAAAATACTTCTAAATAAAAGTTGAATTTTTGTAATAAATTATTGTCTACAATATTATTTTCAAGCTTCTCTCACTGCTATATATATGTGTCTGTAGGTAAAAGAGGATTGCCTATGCGAAACAAGTATATTTATGTTGGCAATCCTTAATACCCTGCTAACCACAAGTATATTCGTGGTTGGCAGCAAATGGGTTAATAGCCTGGAAGAGGAAGAATTGCAACCACATTGTATTCATCGCACAATCTCAATAATTATGCAGTTATGAAAGATCATATAGCGTTCCTTCATGTTTTTTCAGGTTGTGATTCTACATAAGCATTGTTTGGGATGCAAAATGTCGTTATCAAAAATTTTGAAAAGGGAAGGAGTCTGTAACATACAAGCTACCATCACTTTTAAAACTGGCCAAGTATCCTAATTTGAAATATCCGAAGCAGGAAAAACTGTTTTTCTTGCTTTATACAGTGATAAAGCAGAAATTTCTCTGCCATTATTTATGTTTTAAGAAAGTAGTTGCTATTGGTAAAAAAAACCCTTTCATTATTGCCACCTACCGAGAACGCAGCTAGCTTGCACATTTTACATGTTTATCATTAAATACAATACTGGTTGGACAATAAACTTCTTCCTGAGAACTCGGGCTGCCAAAGTACACCTAATTTAATTTGTCTTCAGTTGCAACTGCCTTACCACCCACACCAAAAAATATTGAATCCATTTTTCATACTTTCTACAAAGGATGTGAAAATGTGCGTGGATGCCAAAAAATCAGATTAAAATGTTCTGATATTTGTATAAATTGTTACAGAGTTTCATGTAACAATGCAAGTGAAGTTGAATGTGAAGACAAAGAGGAGAAGGCTAACCAGAAAATACTGAAGGCACTACAACAACGAAAGAAAGAAATACAGATAATGATGAAACTAAATTGGGTGATGAAGTTGAAGATGTGCAAATGACTAAGTAGATTGAGATTTGATAAGCCAGTCATTATATGTGGATTATGCCTACAGGGGAAACCACAATAAAAAAAATGCACTAGATGCTTTACCTCAAAGGTGGTGTGGAAATAAGCATATTATGTATTATACATTCACCTTCTTCCTTCAGAAGTAAGCTATTTAGACCTCTTAATATAAGTTCTTTCAAAACAGTTGCAAGTTTTTGTATTTTTATCATTTTTCTTCCAAGTATGTTTATTGTTTTTGATTTTTTACAGGGAAAATTTGGTGTGACAAAAAAATAGTAATGACACTTTTTGTAGAAAATTAAATTATGTAATTTTTTCCAATTGAACTTTTTTTCTAGATATCATTGTTCATGAGATATTCACAAAAAACAGATTTTCTAGGTCAGTCAAGCCACCTGGCAGCAAAAGCTTGCATCGTATTGATGGGAACTTTTAGTATGTTAAATTACATACACTAACTAGCACCTGTGCAAAAATCCAGCTTTGTTGTAATATTTTCTGCTATTTTTCCTAAAATGTCCAGATTATTTATCATTTGATACTTTTTCTTAAATAGCTGAATTGTTTTCACAAAATAACTGCTTACAAACCTCTTCTTAGTGAACATCTTTCTTTTCTTTTTTTTATTGCTTTATAGTTTATATTCAGGTATTATATCAATTATTTTTTAAGTGGGTTTATGTATTTTTATTTTATTTTTTAATTTTTTATTAATACTACAATGTTAAAAAGGAAATTATTCAAGCTTTAGGCTTTATGATTACAATATTTACTCATATATGTTACATGTTTCTTATATCAAGAATTTACTTAAAAATCGAGGTAGCATGAGATTTGTGAGGATTTGATACTTGAAGACTGCCATAGGAGAGAGCAACAGTGATAATAAAAATTGATGTAAACATAAAATATACATTTATTTTTTAGATATTTTTTGCTCGTTGTTAACATTGAACTTCAAGATGTGAGGATTTTCTTATTCTACTATATCATTATTGGCCCATATATATGATCGTTGGATGGCTATTTTCTAATTAAATATTCAAAATCATGAAATAATAATTTTTAAATAATGTACAGTATTAAATATAATTGTTAAATTTTAATTTAATAAAATCTGATTGATTTCTTTTCTCCTATTTTTTACCAAATATTTTGTTTTCAACAAGTACGATATTAAAACTCTGAGTGCACATGTTACACAAGTAAATACGGTAATTTTGTAGTACTAAAAAAAGTAAATAATGTGATTTTATTTTAAGATACAATAGTGTACCATTATACAACTCTCAAGATACCCTTAAAAAATACCTATAACTTGAGTATAGCTTTAAATTATAATACATTCTCTTCATTTTGAGGCCACAATGAGAAAACATATGAATGCAAATTTTATATTAATGTGGGACATATAAATTGTGCTGTACTTATAAAATCGATAAAGATCTATAAAAACATAAAAAAGTTGCTATATTTTTCTAATTGTTGATAACATATAATGAATCTTTACCCTCAAATATGAGAAATGTATAATATGTTATCTGGGGACAAATGTTATCTGCCATTTATAATTTATAGAAATTTTAATATTAATGAAGCTAAAAGAAAATCACATGTACAATTTTATTTTATTTTGTTGCTTTTTGAAGCATCATATTTTATTCTTTACAGCTATTGTGGACAGAATAATTCTGAATGATACTTACACACTTGTTAAACAGTTTTTCATGAAAGTTATATTATGAAAAATGGAATAATAAGAGATATATTTATATTTAACGGAAATTCTAAGCATATTCTGATACTGCATATCTTTTAATCAATTCAGTTTCTTCAATTATATGAAATCTATAACATCTTTTTTTGTAATTTACTGTTATATGCCATTTATAATTTACAGAAATTTTAGTACAAATGAAGCTAAAAGAAAAACACATGTACAATTTAATTTTAATTTGTTTTTAGAAGTATGCATATTTTTTTCTGTCAACTATTGCAGGTACAATAATTCTGAATGACATATATGCACACTTATTAAAGAATATTTCTTAAAACGTACAATATGCAAAATAGAATAATATTTTTATGTTTCGGCATAAAATGAAAATCCGTCGATCCTTTTATTGACAGATTTTAATTTAGCACCAAAGTGCAGTATCTTGTGGTTCATCTGACCTTACTGTTAATCTTCCATAATCATATCCATAGCCAAATGGCATATTCAACCAAAGAAAGAAAGTGCTTTTTTTAAAATTATTTGCTCCTACCATGTATATGCAATCTATTTCCAATTGAGTTAATTCTTCTTCTTTCTCTTTAGTTACTTTACATTATTGTAGCAAGCAAATGTTTATTGTTGTGGCATTTTTTTTTTTTTAAATCACGCTGCAAAATTACTTAAAAAGTCATTAAAAAAATCAGTAAATTGGGCTGCAGTTTTGAAAGTACATTTTAAATTTGATAATGTAAAATGTGAAATTATGTGATATTTAGAAGTCATTGCTGGTGCATTGTACTAATTTTTAGGATACATTTCTAATACTAAGTGGGTTTTTTTCCAGCACTGATAAATCTGTAAGTTTTTCTTCCTCATACTTATCATTAAATTGTAATATAATTGAGAAAATATATTTAATTTCAGATTGGTGACAAAGGTTGCAATTTAAGTGGTGGCCAAAAACAAAGAATCAGTCTTGCTAGAGCACAATATGCTGATAAAGAAATATATTTGCTTGATGATCCGTTATCTTCTGTTGATGGGCAAATAGGGCGATTTATTATGCAGCACTGCATTAAAGGAGCATTAAAAGATAAAAGCATCTTACTCATCACACATGATGTAAATGTAAGTATTCCCTTATATTTGCTTTGCATACAAGGATCTATTTTCTGTCATGGATTGTATGAAATCAGCAGTGTATATTATAATTGATAGTTATTTTTCTTGTTGTTTCAATTAAAGGTACCTTATAGCTTTTGAGCAACAATTTCTTACTTTTAAATAAATGTCAATTCTATTGAGGTGGGGGGTGGGAGAGATTTCTGGCTATATCTTTGCTAAGGATTGAAATTTTTATGTAATTAAAATTTGCAGTTATTTTTTTTTTAAACAGTTATTTATAAACATATTTAATGCTTTACATGAAAAGTGAAATACGGGTACACAAACAGCGATGTACAGTCGTGGAAAAAAAAAAGTAAACACCTCCTACTAACTCCTCAACAAATTATCGTAGACGAAAGTTACTAGTACCGAACGATTGGAAATAAAGTCTACTTTTAAATGACGTATATAAAATTTGCTTAGGGGGCCATCTACGTATTAAAACGAATCCAAACTTCATTTTTTTCAATAGCAATACCCAATTTTAATGACATATTTCAAATCTTTGGTTCAAACTATGCCAAGACACCAAATTTCAAGTCATTCGATGATAAGTTTTTGAATTATAAACATTCAAAATGTAGTGCTTCTAATGTTAAATTACGTTTTCATATTTTTATTTATAACTTCTGAAATTATGATCGAAATGTTCTAATTTTTTGTGTAGCAATAATACTAATATACCCAAACATAAATACGTTGAATTTGCAATTTTTATAATTTTCTGATATGAATTATGAAATTAATATTAAAAAAATTATGAATTGCAACCTATAATTTTTTTGATGGATTCAGATTTATTAAGTCCTGCTTTATGGAAATACAAAAGTTCACATTTTTCTACCAAGTAGTTTTCAAATTATGTTTAAAAAACGGCAAAATGAGGTTTTAAGGGGCCGTCTATGATAGAAGTGACTAAATATTTTGAAATTTCTTTCGCTATCCTGTAATCTAACAGGCTTAATTGACTGCTTAAGATGCCTTGATCAAGAAGGGAGCTCTTTCGGTCAACATTCGAGTACCGAACTTCAATTTGGATACAGCCCTTAAAATACGCTAGTTTTAAAATGAATAATTTCTCGGAAACTTATGGTACGAATTGCGTAAAAATTTGTTTTTAGACTAATTGAAGGGTGTAGAGTTCATTTATGCTGTCAGAATTGTGTACTGCTATTGAAAAAAATAAAGTTATTGTTCGTTTTAATATGTAGATGGCCCCCTAAGCAAATTTTGTATACATCACTTAAAAGTAGACTTTATTTCCAATCGTTCGGTACCAGTAGCTTTCTTCTACGATAATTTGTTGAGGAGTTAGTAGGGGGTGTTTACTTTTTTTTTTTCACGACTGTACCATCTAATAAGACTACTAATTTTTAGAGATTTCTATAACAAATTAAATAAGATGAAACTCTTAATAACGTATCATGAATCGAATATTTATTCTTCAATACTAATGTATGAACAGGACCAAATTTTTAACATGACAGCAGAAAAATAGGCTTTGAAAATCATAGAAAGAAAAGTTTTAAAAATTACATATTACAGTCGAACCTCGTTAACGTGAACATCCAAGGGGAAACTTTTTTTGTTCGTGTTATCCGAACTTAAACACATTACATAACACTAGACGGGGAAATCTGAAACAGTTTGCGCTAAAAGTAATTCATGTTAAGCATGTTATGTTAACGAGGTTTGAGTGTAGTAAAAATATGAAATTTTTGAAAATATCTTAAATTAAATTCAACTGTACTTTTTATGCAATCATTCAGGGGTGCAGAATATGTCCAATCCGGCGATTTAGGATCGGGGGAAATTTTTGCCAACTGGGAAAATTCTGCAGAAAAAATATGCAATTGATTTTGATTTTAACAATGAATTACATAATTCTCTGAGATTGAAAAGTTTTCTCTACAAATAAAAAGATCCATATGGTGACCTTCACAAAATCGAACTCAGGATAATATGTACTGTATATACTCGCACGTAAGTTGAGAAAGTTTTGAAAAATAAAAAAAATTCTATACCTATGGTAATACAGAATTTATGTAAGCCTATAACATATCGTAAAATTTTGGGGAAATTTTCATATGGATTCGGGGAAATGTTCGGAGTGAAAACATTTTCTGCGTCTAACCGTTAGGTCCCTGCAATCATTGCATTTATGCTTAGACCGTTACAGCTATATTCCTACACAGTACGCATGGGACTTTGCCATCTTGTAGGTTGGTCTGAGTCGCAAAAAACTGAAGCAAATATGTTGTGTCAATTTTGATTAAAATAGGAGCATTAGTATTAAAACACCACTTTAAGCCCAGAAATTAATAACTATAAATTTTATTTGTCATTTCAATATTCTCATAGTGAGACATATTTAACCTTATTGAGTAGTTTAACTAATTTTTAAAATACATATGAGAATAAAACTGTGTCAATTTCTTTTCACATGTGCACAAAAAGATTAAAATAAATGTTTGCTCATGTTTATAAAAAAAAAAAAAAAAAAAAAGTTTTGAAATGTCACCGTGTTTGGAAACTTTATCCCAAATTGGCTCTCTATGCCTCTGACCAAAAATTCTAATTTTCATATGAAATAAAATGTAAGTAATTCATCATTAACACAGAATGATTTTCTGATTATGTGAATTTCATCTAATTAAAAATGGTTTAGGTTAAAATAACTCATTTTACCTTTTATAATGATTTTGTAAATGATCATCAGCTGTTTTATTCTACAGCTTTCTTAAAACGAGTTCAAAACATCTCTGCAGTGTTCAAACTAAAATTTTCTATCACCATTAAGTCTTGACATTTTAAAAGGTGTTTGGAAAGCATTTTCAAAGTTTATTTATATATGCATTGCTTATAATTTGCACTCACGTCTTGACTCAGTGATAACTAATAATTATAAACAGTGAAGTTCATAGCAATAAACAGTGCCTCATTTGAATCAATACAGCTCAGATCAATGAGGAATGTCGAGAAATTCTGAAGGAAGAAATGAGTTTTGTTTGAGTACCATTGGTTTCAGTCCTGGCAGTATTTTCCCCAAAAACAAATGTTTGCCGAAACTAGTATTTGGGTTGAATATTTGGTCGAACTCTAATCTTCATTTTACTATTATACTTGATTGTGAACTTTAAAATAAAATGTTGTAGTTGAATTAAACATTTAATTTCAGATAGATTATCTACTTTTAATGCATAAAATTTAAAATTCTCACCTTATTTCTTATAGTACCTACAAGAATGTGACAGCATTATTTTTATGAGAGATGGGACAATAGCTGAAAAAGGGTCACATAAAGAATTGTGTAATAATGAATCCCAGTATGCTGCCTTTATTCAGATGCTAAATAAAGAAGAAGAAACAGTAAAAGAAAAGGAAGAGGGTTAGCTTTTCCTCTTTTTTTTCATACTTTTTTGAATCTGTAATGTTGATTTAATGTATTAATTATTGGATTTAACTAATTTTATACCACCAGAAGTACACATTATTTACGGTAATTATTAGAGCTGTTGCAAACCACATGTATTCATTACTGAGTAATTTATATTCTCTGTAATACGAAACACCAAATTGTTACTTCAGAATCTACTTGTTACTGCATCAATGTACTGCAAAACTAAATTAAACTAATTTCAAATGCTCCCTTCATTTCGTGATTCATGAACAGAGCCGTATAGTCTAATAGGGAAAGATGAAAGTTTGTGTTTGGGCTTTAGACTCGGAATCAGTTGTTCCCATATTAGTATCACATACAGGTTTTCATTTAGTTGTTTGGTTACTTCAGCGCCCATTCATTCACTGAAAATGTCCGTGTAAATTTGGAGGGAAATTTTTGAGGTCACATGATCAATAGCAGAAAAAATGCTTTTAGAAGAACGATTGCTATGAGATCGTTTATTCTTTCAGGGATTGTACTTTTTATCTTACAGGTATGAAGTGTTACATGCATTTTTAAAACATGGACAAAATAATTTATTTTTTTTTTACAAAGGGATTATTAATATTTCCTTGTATGTATTTTTAAAAAGGGACCATCTATCTAAGCAATAAAGAGACAATATGTGTTTATCACTTAAGATTTTAATTAGACTAATTTTGTATTAATTATGCATTTAATAAATTAAAATTTCTCATAATTTTACTGTAAAAGGAATGGAAGCTTATAGTAGAATAAAATATTCGTTATAGCTGTATTTCAACAATGGTAAAGTATTTCTGGAAAGATTTCTATTTGAAGGGTCGTCATATAAAAACATTCAATTATAACTTGAATTTCAATACACTTATCGAAAATGAAAAATGTTATTCGATTTCATGGCAATGCTATTGCCATCACTGCCAATTTTATGATTTTTTGCATTAGACTGAGTCTATGAATGTGTCAAAAAGTTTTGCAATTTTGAGCAAGGGAAAATATGTGTTTGAGAACTGGCTTAATGATAGTTTCTGTTATAGACAGGTTCCATTGTTGCATGTTTTACTGGTTTCAGTAAGTAGTGGACATCTCTATTTTAAGATACTTTATTACTATTTTTCTTGTTAATATATACAGTAATATACTTGTTGAGACGGAATCATGAGAAACCATCGAAACATTCCATTTTAGACAGATCTTTCGTTTTAGCAGGTGAAATTACATTGTATTATTTCCATTCAAGGTAGAATTTCACTTTCAAAGGATGAATTTATTTATTATTATATTGTGATTGTTTACATTTTTACATACATTTCCGTTATAGGAAGGTTTCACACAAAACTCCATAATGGGTCTAGTAATGGTAATGAATTCTTGCAAAGATCTCATGTACGGTATATAATTAGATTTGCTGCAGTCTTGTGACCATATGTTTTATATGTAGTATTTTAAACACCTAGCTTTATACTTTATGAAATTTTAAATCACTGTAGGTATATAGATAGATTTTATCTTTATTTTAAGTAATAGTTAAAACTAACAAAACAACCCTCTGAAAATTAGAAAATGTACCGAATGTATGTGTACTAGTATTTATGATTATTTTTAATATCCGTTTTCTAAAGAGTAACGAGCAACGAATACTTTCAAACGGGTAGTGAGTTTGACAGTAACGAATACATACGCGTGCTTATTTGGTCGTTACTTTTACAGCACTAGTACTTATCCCCACAGAAAAAATTGTCAGCAATCTAACTAGCAGAGCTATAGGACTGCCTTACACAATTTATTCATTTGGATACTCCTTTTATTTCCTTGTAAATTTACAAATCATTGTTTCCTTAAAAAGATTTTGCCTTATAGTAAAACTTTGTACTTATATGTACTGAATGTGGGGAAAAAAAAAAAAAAAAATCCACCTCATACTATTTTATCACCAAGTTGCTTGCTTATTATTATTATTTGCTCCTCACCCCACCAAGTTAAAAAATTTAATTACTATACTGAGTTCATGTATAGGGATGTACAAAAGAAAAAACAGGAAAATTTGTCACCACAATAACTTTTGAAATACTGAACCAATTCAAATCGATTTGGTGCAGTGTATTGATCTTACAAGTATCTTGAGGAAGAATTAGCCTTTTTGATATAATTGCCTCATATCCATTCAATGACATATAGTAAGCTGAATTTAAAATTTCTCGTAAATTACCTTTCTCCAAAATAGTGAGCAGAGAAGGAATAAGACAACATTGTTTAATTTGTATTAAATCTGATATATGTATTTAAAAAAAATAAAAACATAAATAAATAAACCCACTGAACTTGAAAGACTTGTTTTCATTTTCTGTCATATTTTTTGTTTACTGATCAACAATAAATAATTATTTAAATCTTCTCATTTTCTACTCTTTATTAACTGCTTTTATCATTAGCTGCTCTTTCGAAAAATGATGAAGAGAAAATATGATAATTTTTTTAATGAAATAAAACAAAATAATTAATCAAAACTCATTAATTTGACTACTTAAAGTTTTCAGTCTGTTTAAACATCTATCTAAAAGTCCAAGATTTTACTCAGATTCTTCGATAAGATTTAAATATTTGTAATATTTTAAAAGAAAAATCAGTCATTCACAGCACTCTGTCAATGAATCTTTCACGTGATTAACCAACAAATTCCACCTTTCATTTAAAAAATGCAAAGAAAAAAAAAGAGACTAAGAAATGTTGTTTTATCTTTCATTTTCTCTTCTTTCTAATAAAGGAGGAATGTTATCATGACATTATCTGTGAAAAAAAATTTCTCATACGACACGGCCAAGAAAGAATAAAATACAGTTTTATCCTGGCCTGAATCTACAGATAACATGTAAGGCCTGGATCTGGCTGGAGAAGAATGAAGTTCATTTTAAAAAGTTGAATGAAGTTCATTTAAAAAAAAATCAAATTTAGCCCGAGCTCAGCCTGAGTCTTCACATAAAAATTAAACCCAGCTCTAGTTTAATGAAAGAATACTTAACAGACTCAGGCTTCAGGACAGGCTGAGCTTGTGAAAACTTCTAATATATATTATGAATTCAGACCATCTGTTGGGGGTACCATTCTCAGCCACCCCCCCCCCCCCCCCTTCCTGTTGGGCAAATTCTGGTCTGTCTCTGAATCATAAGTAATAAAGCAGCCAGAGAATTGTAATTGTGTTTCGAAAATGAAAGATTCGGTGTTGGGTGAGGGATATTATTTAGGTTTTTGTTGGAAGAATTGAAATTTTAATAAATCTAACTGTCACAAATTAAATTGCCAATCACTATGTCCGGGTCTTCTTACTTTCTTGGGAAAGATTTTCATTTAAAAATATAAAATCATACAAATTTGTGTTTGTATGCTGCCAAGTACGATATAGGGCCCAAACATTATGTTCATTTGAAAAGATTTTTGTTTAAAAATATAAATTCATTCAACACTAATTTTAAGTATATTTAAGATAATTATTATGGCCAGACTTTTGTTTAAAAATATAAAATCAAAACAGACCGGAACATGTGTAGCATGCCTGGTGTACATTGCTGTAGGCAGTGAGGTCCCCAACTCTAGGCTCATTTTGATAGATTTTTGTTTAAAATTATAAAATCATATAAAGTCGAGGGCGTACGCTGCTGAAGGCAATGTGACCCCCACATTAGGTTCTTTCAAATGGAGCATGTGTAGCATTCCCGGTGTAACCAGGGTGAACGTTGAGCGTGTGTACCATGTCCGGTGTATGCTACCGAAGGCAGTTCAGTCTCAACTCTATGTTCAGTTGAATAGATTTTCATTAAAAAATATAAAATCATACAAATTCGAAAGAGTGTGCTGCCAAAGGCAGGGAAGTCCCTAACTTTAGGTTTGTTTGTGCAGATTTTCATTTAAAAATATATTATCATTCAACACTGACTTTAAGTATATTTAAGGTTATTATCCCATGCCTCAACAATACCAGGTGGGTCATCTGGTAATTTAAGGGCAACTTACTGGTGGTATAGTAATATTGAACTGTTTCATTTTGATGATTATTCATTTATTTATCTTGTTGAGTGTTTGGTCATTGCCTATTTGTTCTTCTTGTTTAGATAGTATTATATCCACTAGTTTTACCCCACATGGAACTCTTAAAAAGCAGAAAAGTCCTAGCCACAGTTCTTCATCTGATGAAGTTGATGAAAGTGGTAAGTTATTTTCATGTAATTATATGTATATATTAGAAGGTGTTTATTATTGTATCATATAAAATATACTTGAAATTATACCTTTTCACACTCATTTAAATGAAATTATTACTTTGATTTAATGCACTTCTAGTAAACTTTAAATTATAAATTCAAAAAATTCACATTTTTCTTCTCAGAATGATGCCAGTTCTGGATTTGAAAATATAGTATGCGAGTCTGAACTTTTATTGGCTAATGAAAATGTTGTTCCTTGTGCAGTTTCTGTTTGTGGCAACATGAAAGAAATAATTGCATTAGAAAATTAAAAAGTATATATATTTATATAATGATGAACTATGGGAGGTGATTAAAAAAGGGGGTTAAGGAGTGGTCTGATGATTTTTTTAAATTGATAGTACACTTGAATCCAGTTAAGATGCATTTCAAGGGACTGGACAAAAGTCTCATATAAAGCGGGATCACATATTAACCGTGATTTGCATAATGTTGCAGTAACTGGGCTTATTTACACACCTAATCATCTAAATGAACGTTTGAGCTTTTGTTTATATGCTTGTGGTCAAAAATTGTGTATTTTATGCATATTTACATTAAAATTTAACCGTATTCAAGTTTAATTCCTGGTTCGTTTTTTATAGGCCTAACTGAAATAATAACTCAAAAAAAAAAAAAAAAAAAAATGTGGATTCAAATATGACTTTATTGTTCATTAATATGTTACAACCAAAATAATTTTCCTGCTAGCCCCCTGCCCTCTTTTATTTATGCAAACCAAAAAGATTAAATGTTTGCAGAATAACCCTATTATTAAAATCATATTTAGTATTTTTGTTAATGAGTAATTTTATAATCAGTCTTTAATTTCTTATGTAATAAGAAAAAAAATGTTAATTTTATTTTTAAAAGTATTGTTAGCATGGCAAAAAGTAAATATAACATAAACAACATAGAAGAAATATACAATCTCACTCTCATTCGCTGATGAATCCTATATCTGCTAATCCTATCATCTGGTAATAAAAATTCAATGTGAACATTATTAAAACCCGGAATGTTCTTTTGTGGGCTGAGCAGTTGTCCACAAACAACGTTACTTTACCACATTTTTCCTGCATTTATAGGTTAAAAATGTGCATGTATGAGACGAAAAAAATCTTTCAAATCTGCTTTTGGTTTGTATATTTACTGAGCAAATGTTTCATTTTTTCAGTGAAGCAATAAAGAGCTCGGTTTTTTCCATGCCGTCTGCATCTTTTATGACAAACACTTAGGGCTGCCATTTGCTACTAAATGTGACGAAGTAAATTTAAATGTTGAGAATAAACATAAGTGGCGAGAATAGAGTGATCGTATAGCAAAGATGATAAGGTTGACTTGCAGTAAAAATAAAAGGAATAGTCTTACTTAAATGACAACAGTAGACACATTGAAGAGACAGCAGTTGTAAAAATCTTCTTTATTCGTTGATTCACTTTGAGAGGTGGAAGGTAATTAGGAGAAGTAGGTCACTGTACACATTCAAAGAGCGTTCCACGTAGAATTATTAAAACTTGGAAGTAATTCCATGATAAAGATGAATGCTGGTTAAAATCACTTTTTAAAGAAGGTCTTGATAATAAAAAGTCCGAAATCAAACATGCGTTAAATTAAAAAAAGCCAGAGACCGAAGATAAACTTTTAGATATCGAGATAATAGCTATTGAAGAACATCGCTCTTTGAATTTAGGCGCAAGGCCCGAAATTCAAACGACAAATCACGTTGTCAAAAATAATACATACTTTCGTAAATCTTAAAATCTGTTAAAAAACTGGCTGCATTGATATATATACTGCATAAAAGGGGTTTACAAAACTACATGCAGAAATGATTTAAATCTATTTGTTAAAATTAAATTTGCGTATTAATTGTAGAACGAATGACAGCACGGAAAAACGAAACTACAGTCAAAAGGCAAGAGGAGAGAGACAAACCTCCAATATGACGCGGTCGACGTCACGCTTAATCTAAAAATAGATCAGGAAGAGGGGGAAAATCTGAAATCAAAGGTTCTGTTACTTGTGGTAAAAAAGAAAGAAAAAAAAACCGATTTGAACGATGTTTTGCGTTGAAAATAAATAGTTTAAAACATGAGATAATAATGCTGCATTACAATTTAAAAAATAAATAATAAATGTGATTGCTACATCACATTACCCCCATTTGCCGAACAAAATTTTGGATGACCAAAAGGTGAAAAAGGCAAATCTTGAAAGAGCTTTTTCAACAAAGGGAAAACAAAATTTTAAAAGCCAAGGAGCAAAAAAATGTAGAATAAAATTTAAGTTAAAATTTAAAAGTCATAATAAAAATTTTAAGTGCATGTGCACATTTAGGGAACGTACATGTACAGTGACCTAAAGAGAAAGAAAAAGAATATACATCAAGTAGTACATTCAAATTTCAATAGTATACATAACATGATAGTATACAATAATATTAAGCCCCATTGCAATCACAGGCAAAGAAAGGCACCTTCCTGTGTAAAATGATCTCTATAAATTAAAATATTACTCTTTTAATATTTTAAAATTTTATAAATCCAAAAGTTAAATAAATTTTTAGCCAAAAGAGACCACAAAAAAATTTTTGAATTCAATAAGTTAAAAAATAAGGTACACTTATGAATCAAAATTTATAAAGTTGCAAAAGTAAAGCAACATAAAGTCAGAAGTACCCTCTCTAAATATACTCTGACTGCCTAGGAAAAATAAATCATAAAATTGAAACATTCGAAATGAAAAATCATTTCTACTAATCAATTTTCTCATAATATTGAAACATTCAAAATGAACAAGTCATTTCTACTAATCAATTTCCTCATATATATTGAAACATTCAAAATGAACAAGTCATTTCTACTAATCAATTTCCTCATATATTGAAACATTCAAAATGAACAAGTCATTTCTACTAATCGATTTTCTCATAAATATTGAAACATTCAAAATGAATAAATAAATCATTTCTACTAATCAATTTCCGCATATTTATAAAAATAAATTGCAATGAGAAAGTCGAGAATATTTTACTTTTATATTCCGACAACCTAGGACTTGAATTTCATTAATCATAATAGTTAAAAAAATTGTCATAATCAGGAAAAAATTTAAATTATCAAGCAAGTGTACCATAAAAATATTTAGTTTAATTCCTTCAATAATTTACTAATAAAATTTAAATTTCTATGCTTGTAAAAAAAAATATTTTAAATTAACTTTAAACAACAGTTGAAATTAAATTAAAGAGCTGCAAAAATTTAAAAAATATTGTAGAGTAAACAGACAATCCTTCATGATACCATGGCCAGTGGACACATTCAGTAACTCTGTAAACACATTTATACAAAACACAAAAATACAGCAGACTCCAATGTGCATAAGAGACCTCTGAGATCTTGTGCAAGAGATAATCAAATAATTCAGCATAGAAAAAGAGAAAAAAAAATAGTGTATTTTACAGATGTAAAGAAGCTCTTGGTATAAACCACAAATGGTTGTATAAGAATAGTACTGAACTATTCAAACACTTCTATTTTGTTGAAAAAAAAAAGGCACAGTTAGCACAACAACACTATCACCAATTATGAACATTTAGCAGAATATGGTGATATACTTGAAGGAAAAATCGGTAGACACTGCTGGCAAAAAGAAGACAATGCATGGTGGTACATTTAGGAGTAATACTGCACTTAAGGATGATATAAACACATACACCATGATGAGTAGAGGACAAGATCGGTAGTCAAAATCGGTAGTGAAGAAGCACTTTTTAATTATGATTCTTAGAGAATTGTTGAAGATTCACTGACGAACACTTAAAAAAAAAAGATGCGCTGGAAAATATTTTCACTAAGAACTTGTGCTTTTCTTCGTATAAAAGGTGCAAATAAAAATTTTCTTCATTTAAAAAAAAATATATCTTCATGATCAATTTAAAATAATTTTCTTGCATAAATTGAAAAAGTGAGGCATATGGCAGATTAAAGAATTTTGAAGCAATTGGGTTATGAAATAAGGAAAAGGCACTATAATAATAATTAACATATAAAAATCTTCAGAAATAAGCAAATAAACAAACATTCTTGAGCTTAAACATTTGTAGTTCAAATAACAGTAAATTTTATAAATAGTTGTAGAATATGGTATGATGTAGAAGTCAAACACTTCCAATGCGAGGATGAAACTTTGCCGCTTACCCCTACGTAAGGATGAAAATTTTCCACTCACAAGTAAATGTTGACTGGGAAATTCTATTGTTTATGAAAAAATAACTGATTTAGCTTCAAAGCCAACTTCAAAAACACACTGGAGAAGATCAGGAAAAATATGGATATTTTACTACATAAATTACTGAGAATTCACCAGGAACATCAAAGCCGAAAATGGAGCACAAATCTTTGTTGGTTGCTGCAAATGAGGGAACAGAATTTTTTTTTTTGCAGATATGTATTATAATATTTTCAGTACTTTCAGAACAACATTTCCACACACCAGAGAAGCGTTTCAAAAAATGGATTAATAACAACACTCTTGAAGGCAACTTCAGCAGGTAAGTAAATGTGAATAAGAAAGATGAGCAAATCTATTGTTATATTTGAACATGTAGAATAAATTTTATCAAACTATTTCAGTCATGAGGATGATACAGGAGAATGAATTTTTTAATTTCTTCTTTAAGCAAAAAAAATATGTCATTAAATTTTGATGAAGCTACATAATTCTGGAAAATTGAAGCACTGAGAGTTATAACAGTTTGTAGAAAGCAAACAGAGTTCTTGAAATTTAACTTAGTAAAAGAACACTGCACTCACCAAACACCAAAATCGATATTAGCAGTCAAATCGTGCACTAGATGACAAAAATATCTTGAGACAAAAGTGGAAGGTGGTACAAGCAAGTTAGATATATTTTTTATAAAAAGTTATTGAAGGTATTTTTGGAACAAAAATTATAAATTGATATATTTAAAAGCAGAGAAGACTTCAAAAAAAATTATGCAGGTTATATTACAACTACGAATTTCATGAAGAACTTCAGTAAAATAATTTAAACTTCAATAATTATCACAGATTCCAAGGGGAAAAAAATAATTTGCTTCAATAAATATCTTAATTTTCATAATATATCTTCAAATTCACTAAATATTTTATTGTATAAGTGCCATAAAATAAAATTTAAAAACCCAATATAAGAATAAGTATAAAAACCATAGCCTCTTGTTAAATAAATTTGTTCTTAAAATCAGAGAACAATTGTTGGAATTCATTTTAGAATTTCAAAATTCATTAAAGATTTTCTATGATAAATATCTTGTAATGCACCATAAGAATAAATGAATTAGAGAACAAATAAATAAATTTCTTGATTTTTAAAATAATATTTCATTCTTCAAAAATTTAAAAACAGCAATAATTTTGTCAAGACATATCTCAAAATGAAAACCAGTAAAGGAATTTTTTTTTAAAATTATACTATGCTCAAAAATTTAAAATCATGGAATCAGTATTGCAAATAAAACTTGAGAACAAAAATTTCATTACGATGTTTGATCAATCTTCAGCCATTAAAAAGGCAAAATGTTCCATCTGAGAACAACAGAATATTATAATTTTCTTAAAATTCCATATTAAAAAATAATAATTTTAAATCAATTTATTTGAATTTACGTCAGTATTTCTATAAAAGTAACAAATCTGCAAAATTTTATGCAAAAGAAAATTCAGTTAGGAATAATTTTCAGGAACAGAATATCTTCTAAGATTAAAAAAAGATTACGTTTTCTTTTTGTAAGAACAGAAAATATTGCAAAAAAGAATAACAGCAATTATAATGCTAAAACATTTTCAGAATTCCATTTAAAAGAGCAGTTCATCTATTTGAGAACAAAAATCTTCTTTAAAAAAAATGCATCAATCGTCAAAATTACGGCAACAAAATACAGTCATTAAGTTATTATTTAAGGCATTACGTTCACGGTGACCGTTTTTAGCCTGTTGTATAAAATCTGGACTGTTGTATGAGATACAACAGGCTAAATCCGGCTAAAAACTCAGGCTAAAAGATAGTTGTCAGTCTATCGACTGGAAATTAACAGATTTTATTAATACTCGTATAACGAAATTTAGAACCGATTGCGGATGATTAAAACAAAAGACATGGGTGTTTATTGCTCCGGGAGGTTATCTTTCTCTGGATGTCTGTCTGTCTATCCTACAGCATGCAATTTTCTTGTAAAGGATGATATTATTATGCAGTAAAACCTCCATAACGGACACACCCGATTAGTGGACACCTCTATTTAGCGGACATTTTTTCGATTACCAACCCTTAAATAACTGTACATTATTTACTCTCAGTAGCGGACACCTCCAAATAGAGGACAAATTCTGCCCTAACGAGGTGTTCGCTATTCAGAGGTTTTACTGGTAAAACCTCCATAACGGACACACCCGATTAGCGGATACCTCTATTTAGCGCACATTTTTTTGATTACCAACACTTAAGTTATTGTACATTTTTTACTCTCAGTAGCGGACACCTCAAAATAGAGGGCAAATTCTGCCCTCTCGAGGTGTCCGCTATTCAGAGGTTTTACTGTATATATTACTGGCAGTTATTTTACAGGGCCGCACAAAAGAATAAGAATATATGAAACGAATATAAACTATCTTCGGGATTGGTAGATCGCTGATGGTATTGTAATTTTAGGATGTTGTTGCAGTCACCCGCAGCATGTATCCAAGGTTTCGTTCATCTGACGAAACCCTACCTGTCCCACTCCTTTGTCTGTCTGTCCGTCTGTCACAGAGCCCGTTCTCAGAAACTATATATGTCGGAGACTTGAAAATTTGCATACTTATAGCTGAACACCACACATCAAATGGCAAATAATAAAAATTTGAAAATGTCTAATATTTAACCCTCTGGGCTCTAACATGTGTATCTTAAACAATTTTTCTAACTCAGCCCCTAGTTAAGTAGGAGACTTGAAAGCTTGCATACTTATAGCTAAACACCACACATCAAACGACAAATCATAAAATTTTGAAAAAGGTCTAATATTTAACCCTCTGGGCTCTAACATGTGTATTTTAAACAATTTTTCTAACTCAGCCGCTAGTTAAGTAGGAGACTTGAAAGCTTGCATACTTATAGCTGAACACCACACATCAAACGACAAATCATAAAATTTTGAAAAAGGTCTAATATTTAACCCTCTGGGCTCTAACATGTGTATTTTAAACAATTTTTCTAACTCAGCCCCTAGTTAAGTAGGAGACTTGAAAGCTTGCATACTTATAGCTGAACACCACACATCAAACGACAAATCATAAAATTTTGAAAAAGTCTAATATTTAACCCTCTGGGCTCTAACATGTGTATCTTAAACAATTTTTCTAACTCAGCCCCTAGTTAAGTAGGAGACTTGAAAGCTTGCATACTTATAGCTAAACACCACACATCAAACGACAAATCATAAAATTTTGAAAAAGGTCTAATATTTAACCCTCTGGGCTCTAACATGTGTATTTTAAACAATTTTTCTAACTCAGCCCCTAGTTAAGTAGGAGACTTGAAAGCTTGCATACTTATAGCTGAACACCACACATCAAACGACAAATCATAAAATTTTGAAAAAGGTCTAATATTTAACCCTCTGGGCTCTAACATGTGTATTTTAAACAATTTTTCTAACTCAGCCCCTAGTTAAGTAGGAGACTTGAAAGCTTGCATACTTATAGCTGAACACCACACATCAAACGACAAATCATAAAATTTTGAAAAAGTCTAATATTTAACCCTCTGGGCTCTAACATGTGTATTTTAAACAATTTTTCTAACTCAGACCCTAGTTAAGTAGGAGACTTGAAAGCTTGCATACTTATAGCTGAACATCTCACATCAAACGACATATCATAAAATTTTGAAAAAGGTCTAATATTTAACCCTCTGGGCTCTAACTTGTGTATTTTAAACAACTTTTATAACTCAGCCACTAATTAAGTTGGATACATGAAAGTTTGCATATTTATAGCTGAACACTTGCGATAACACGACAAACCATAAAATTTCGAAAAAGTCATGTTTAACCCTCCGGTCTCTAACTTGTGTATTTTAAGCAATTTTTCTAACTCAGCCCCTAATTAAGTTGGAGATATGAAATTTTGCATACTTATAGCTGAAGACTTGCGATCACACTACATATCATAAAAATTCAAAAAGTCTTATATTATTACAGCCCTTTGACCACTCTTTCTTATTGTGCACCACAGCCTTACATATTTTAGTTTCACTTTTTACCACCAGGTGACGCCTACCTATATCGAGTGCTATGGGCCTGATCCCCTCGACTAATATGTCTACAGATAGGTTGTAAAACGGAATTTATTTCGGATACAGGTTTTATTTAGAATAGAGTGCGCCCCTGGTTGCAAAATGTGGAACTAACATATTTTTTCAAAAAGATAAAGTGTTTTGAAAGGAGTATTAAACGAAACCATCTGTGCGATCTGTGATCACACTTAACCAACTTGTTTCTTCAAGATGGTGCATTTAGCATTTATAATAGTTATTTTACAGGGTCCCACAAAAGAACACGAATGTATGAAACGAATATATCTTAAATGCGGGGTTTGTAGATCACTGATGGTAATGAAACTTTAGCACGTTGTTACAGTCACACGCAGCATATTTTTTATATTATTTTTATCAAGAGGGCGCAAATAGCATTTATAATAATTGTACAGGGCCGTACAGTAGAATACTAATATATGTTATATGCGGGATTTTTAGATCGTTGATGTAATATAATTTTAGCGTGCTGTTACAGTCACCGCAGCATGTTTTACCTTCAATAAGGTGCATACAACAATCAGAGTTATTTTACAGGGCCGCACAAAAGAACACGAATGTATGAAGCGAATATATGTTAAATGCAGGTTTTCTAGAACGCTGATGATAGTGTAATTTTAATATGTTTTTACATTAGCATACAGAATGATTTTTCTTAAAGAGGATATATATAGCATTTATAATTATTTTACAGGGCCGCACAAAAGAATACGTACATATGTTAAATGCGGGATTGGTAGATCATTGATGGTTATGTAATTTTGCATGTTGTTACAGTCACCTGCAGCCTGTTATTTTTTTAAGCGGGTGCATGTAGCATTTATAGTTATTATACAGGGCCTTACAAAAGAATACGAAATACGAATAAATGTTAAATGCGGGATTTGTAGATCACCGATTGTAATGTAATTTTATGATGTTGTTACAGTCATCTACAGCATGATTTTTCTTAGAGATGGTGCATGTAACATTTATAGTTGCTTTACAGGGCCGCACAAAAGAATACGAATATATGTTAAATGCGGGTTTCGTAGATCGCCGATTGTAATGCAATTTTAGGATGTTCTTACAGTCACCCACAGCATGTTTTTCTTCGACATAGTGCATATAGCATTTATAGTTATTTTAGAAGGTCATACTAAAGAACATGTAAGTATCAAACTAATATATGTTAAATGCGGGGTTTGTAGAACGCTGACGGTAATGTAATTTTATCATGTTGTCACAGTCTCCTACAGAATAACTTTTCTTGAAGAGGATGTATATAGCATTTAAAGTTATTGTACAAGGCCGTACAAAGGAATAAGATGGGAGGAAATGGGGTAACCAAATTTCGGTAAAATTAATTTTTTTGATTTTTCAATTTATGATAGCTATATTAAAGTTAAAGTTCGCACAGATTCAACACAATTTTATCACGTGTTTATATATGCAGTATCCCGTGGCGGGAAATAGAACAACTATTTTAAAATAAAATATTTTTATTCAAATAAATTTTCAGAATACGTTTCTGCCATGGTGAAATTTATGTTTTACTAAAATATTTTACACGAAACTTTTTTTTTCGCTGATAGTACCGCTGGTGGGAAGATTGTATAACTGAAATTTTAAAATTAATTTTTTTTACGTTTTCTTTTACGTCCTTAGCTTTAAGTATGCAAAATTTCATGTCTCCAACTTAATTAGGGGCTGTGTTAGAAAAATTGCTTAAAATGCACAAGTTAGAGACCGGAGGGTTAAATATGACTTTTTCAAAATTTTATGATATGTAGTGTGATCGCTAGTCTTCAGCTATAAGTATGCAAAATTTCATGTCTCCAACTTAATTAGGGGCTGAGTTAGAAAAATTGCTTAAAATACACAAGTTAGAGACCGGAGGGTTAAACATGACTTTTTCAAAATTTTATGATTTGTGGTGTTATGCAAGTGTTCAGCTATAAGTATGCAAAATTTCAAGTCTCTAACTTAATTAGGGGCTGAGTTAGAAAAATTGCTTAAAATACACAAGTTAGAGCACAGAGGGTTAAATATTACAATTTTTCAAAATTTTATGATTTGTCGTTTGATGCGAGGTGTTCAGCCATATGTATGTAAAATTTCCTGTCTCCAACTTAATTAGGGGCTGAGTTAGAAAAATTGTTTAAAATACACAAGTTAGAGACCGGAGGGTTAAACATGACTTTTTCAAAATTTTATGATTTGTGGTGTTATTGCAAGTGTTCAGCTATAAGTATGCAAAATTTCAAGTCTCTAGCTTAATTAGGGGCTGAGTTAGAAAAATTGCTTAAAATACACAAGTTAGAGCACAAAGGGTTAAATATTACAACTTTTCAAAATTTTATGATTTGTCGTTTGATGTGATGTGTTCAGCCATATGTATGTAAAATTTCATGTCTCCAACTTAATTAGGGGCTGAGTTAGAAAAATTGCTTAAAATACACAAGTTAGAGACCGGAGGGTTAAACATGACTTTTTCAAAATTTTATGATTTGTGGTGTTATCACAAGTGTTCAGCTATAAGTATGCAAAATTTCAAGTCTCTAACTTAATTAGGGGCTGAGTTAGAAAAATTGCTTAAAATACACAAGTTAGAGCACAGAGGGTTAAATATTACAATTTTTCAAAATTTTATGATTTGTCGTTTGATGTGAGGTGTTCAGCCATATGTGTGTAAAATTTCATGTCTCCAACTTAATTAGGGGCTGAGTTAGAAAAATTGTTTAAAATACACAAGTTAGAGACCGGAGGGTTAAACATGACTTTTTCAAAATTTTATGATTTGTGGTGTTATCGCAAGTGTTCAGCTATAAGTATGCAAAATTTCAAGTCTCTAGCTTAATTAGGGCTGAGTTAGAAAAATTGCTTAAAATACACAAGTTAGAGCACCGAGGGTTAAATATTACACTTTTTCAAAATTTTATGATTTGTCGTTTGATGTGAGGTGTTCAGCCATATGTATGTAAAATTTCATGTCTCCAATTTAATTAGTGGTTGAATTAGAAAAATTGTTTAAAATACGCAAGTTAGAGCCCAGAGGGTTAAATATTAGACTTTTTCAAAATTTTATTTTTGTCGTTTGATGTGAGGTGTTCAGCTATAAGTATGCAAAATTTCATGTCTCCAACTTAATTAGGGGCTGAGTTAAAAAAATTGCTTAAAATACAGAAGTTAGAGACCGGAGAGTTAAATATGACTTTTTCAAAATTTTATGATTTGTCGTGTTATCGCAAGTGTTCAGCTATAAGCATGCGAGCTTTCGAGTTTCCAACTTAATTAGGGGCTGAGTTAGAAAAATTGTTTAAAATACATAAGTTAGAGCCCAGAGAGTTAAATATTAGACTTTTTCAAAATTTTATGTTTCGGCGTTTGATGCATGGTGTTTAGCTATAAGTATGCAAAATTTCAAGTCTCCAACATTATAGTTTTTTAAAATGGGCTCTGTGACAGACAGACAGACAAGTGAGACGAATAAGGTTTCGTCAGATATGAAACCCAAACAATATGTATGAAGTATACATCTTTTGTTAAAAACATACAATAATGTATATGAACAAGTATTTCAATTTCGCCAGTGTAGTGTAATATAATTCAAATACGATACTTCCAAGAATTTACGGGCTGTAGAAAGTAATGGACCCGATGTGTTTTGTGGAGCCCTGTATATGAATAATAAATATTACGTTAATCGTTTTTGATTGAACTATGCTAGAGTGAACCTAAAGATCGTATATCGAATTTGTTTCTGAAAATATGATTTTTTTACATTTTTAATTATACAAACCGTCAATAGATAGCAGGACAATCGATTTTATTTTTAGCCTGTTGTCAGGCTAAATCTAGTCTGCATTTAGCTTGAAAAAACGGTCACACTGATTACGTTGTAATCAAAAAGCAACAACGCCGAAATGTTCTTTTTTGTCACGGAAACAAATGTGACGATGTAAATTTAAAAAGTTGCCGTGAATAAGATAAATTGAGTTAATTTGTTGAGAATATAAGATAAACAATCTGGAGTGCCGTAAATGGAGTGATCGTATAGCAAAGATGATAAGGTTGACTTGCAGTAAAAATAAAAGGAATAGTCTTACTTAAATGACAACAGTAGACACATTGAAGAGACAGCAGTTGTAAAAATCTTCTTTATTCGTTGATTCACTTTGAGAGGTGGAAGGTAATTAGGAGAAGTAGGTCACTGTACACATTCGAAGAGCGTTCCACGTAGAATTATTAAAACTTGGAAGTAATTCCATGATAAAGATGAATGCTGGTTAAAATCACTTTTTAAAGAAGGTCTTGATAATAAAAAGTCCGAAATCAAACATGCGTTAAATTAAAAAAAGCCAGAGACCGAAGATAAACTTTTAGATATCGAGATAATAGCTATTGAAGAACATCGCTCTTTGAATTTAGGCGCAAGGCCCGAAATTCAAACGACAAATCACGTTGTCAAAAATAATACATACTTTCGTAAATCTTAAAATCTGTTAAAAAACTGGCTGCATTGATATATATACTGCATAAAAGGGGTTTACAAAACTACATGCAGAAATGATTTAAATCTATTTGTTAAAATTAAATTTGCATATTAATTGTAGAACGAATGACAGCACGGAAAAACGAAACTACAGTCAAAAGGCAAGAGGAGAGAGACACACCTCCAATATGACGCGGTCGACGTCACGCTTAATCTAAAAATAGATCAGGAAGAGGGGGAAAATCTGAAATCAAAGGTTCTGTTACTTGTGGTAAAAAGGAAAGAAAAAAAAACGATTTGAACGATGTTTTGCGTTGAAAATAAATAGTTTAAAACATGAGATAATAATGCTGCATTACAATTTAAAAAATAAATAATAAATGTGATTGCTACATCACACTAAAATGCTATTATTTTCAGCTCCAGGAGACTGTTGGAACTTTTTTTAAGTGAAAAAGTGCTCAAAAGCAACTATTTCTGTGAAACTGGCATCTCTTTTATGAAATAGACTTTTTTGAAAAAAAATTTATGCCAGCTTCTCCCAATCAATGTGTCAATATCTGCAACAAATGCAAAACACATCCAACTATTTTATCATTCCAGTACAATTTAATATAGTCCAGATATACAAGACCAGCACCAAACATCATTTTTCTGAACTAAAACAGTTGTTCATTGATTCACAGTTTCATCGATTTTTGTCAGAACTTTATCATTTTAATGTTGCTATTTTGTTTTCATATGGGAAGCATGAGAAAAATGAATAATTTATCACAAAGAAACATATCTTTTTAAAATTGGAAGGCCGGCTTTCTAAGTTATTAAAATTTTTATGTATTTACATTTTTTTATCATATTATTTAATGACTGACTACCATATCTTGGAATTTATAGAAACTGATTGCCAGAAATTTTATAGAATGTTAGAAGTTGGTTATTTAAGTAATGAGACGATTTAAAAAAAAATCAGTCTCTTTTCCCTGTAGTGAGTTTGGGGGCATTTCATCTTGAAATCTATGAAAACAATATATTTTACATGTGATATAGGAGGAAACATTTGAAAGGCATATTCTTTCTGTTTCTCCCCCCCCCCCTTCCCTCATCGTGTTCTGTGCAAGGTGGGTGAAGGGAGACAGTCGCTTCAAAATCTCTTCTTGCATTTGTTGAAGACATTTTTTTGTTTTTCTTAGACATGAATAAATGCTGCATCCAAGAAATCAGCACACATAATGTTCTTTAAAAAATAGTTTGTCTAAAATTACATACTGCTTTTCAAAATCTTATATTAATTGGCCTGTCATGAGATTGTGGAAATTCTGCATGTTTTGTGATTTTAGAAAAAAAAAGAGCAATAGTTAATTATTTTGGCTTTTTCAAATTATAAATACCCAGGGTGTTGGGATTTTTTTTTATGTGTGTGTGTGTGGGGGGGGGGGGGAATGTTACACCTAGAAATACAAGATTGGGAATCTTCCACATTTGTGCAAATTTCAGCTTATATTATAACTTCATAAAAATCTCTCTCCCCTATTTTGTACCCCTCCAGAGTACAAAATTTAAAATCTTTAATTTTTTTTTTTTTTGCCCTATTTGCTGCTTACTAGTAACAATATATATATATATATATATATATATATATATATATATATATATAAACCAAATATATCTAAATTATGCCATCTTTCCATAATTTCTGTTTTTCCCTTGACTGCACCCCCCCCCCTCCCCAAGCATACAGAGTTTCCAATCTTTTGATATTTTATTTAAAGAAAATCTGCCTTATTTGTTGTTTACTGTCTTTAATAACGATAAATGAATAACAATCATCTAACCATCCGCCTCCCATCAAAATTTATCCCCCCCCCCCCCCCCCCCTAAAGCATCCAAAAAAGTTTAAAATCTTTATTTTTACATTTAAAAAAAAACCTTCTATAGTATTTGATGCTCTATAGTGACAATAAAAAAATAATCAGGCATGTAAATTACCCCTCCCTCCAAAATCCCCCCCCCCCCTGCTTCCAGCATACAGAGTTTCAAATCTTTCAAAACTCTTTATATTATTAAAAAAAAAAAAAATATGCCCTATTTGTTGTTTACTAATAACAATAGATAAATAAAAAATAGAATTAGAATAGAATAGATAAATAAAATTCTTCCCAAATTTACTCTTCTCCTTCCCCTCCCATTTCCCCAAGTATACAAAGAGATGTACAATATTTATTTGGAAAAAGAAATGTCTTTTGCTCTATTTGTTGCTGTCTAGTGACAATAAATACATAATGAAGTATTCACCCACCTTCTTAAATTTTTGTCTCCCCAACCTTTCGTCTCCCCATCAGATAGAGTTTAAAATATTTAAAATGTTTTATTTAAAAATATCTGCCATATCAGTTACTCTCTAGTAATAATAAATAATTAACCAATTTTCTAAAATATCTCTTTCATCCAAAATTTCTGCTTCTCTGCTTCAGCCATAGCCAAACTGTTTAAAATATTCAAAACTCAAATTTTGTTTTTTCTATTTGATATTTTGTATTGATGATAAACATCAGCCATCTGAATTTCCCCCCCCCCCCTCCCTCTTCACTGTTCCGCTGAAATTTTTGCTTCAAAAGATGTCATTTTAAAAGTTAAGCAGAAACATAGAAAAATAAAAACTTCCCTTATATTGCAGTTTAGGGAAAGCTGAAATGAAGTTTATCAACGAATGGTAGAAATATCCTCATTACACATCTGTCTAACAAGAGTTGTATAATGTTTTCATTCAAAAGTTTCAGTTAATTCAAATGTCTGGAAAACTAGAATAAAGTTACTTTTAACAAGTTAGATAATAATAGGATAATACTGTAAAAACAGTATTAAGTGTGTGTATGTTGTATATTAAATGTATTGCTGTAGTGGGGAAAACTTAATCATTTTCAAGGAAAGGTCAAGGAAAATTTGTGAAAGGGAATCTCTAACCGCCTTCGCCTTGATATGCACACAGTGACCATTTTGGATAATACTTTATGTGCAGCTCATATAATATTGTTTATATGCCATTGTACATCTTCGTTTTTACCTTCATTCTCTTGGACAAATAAGCCACTACAATTTTGTCGATTTTGTCTGGATGTTTTTGCAGGATACATAACATTGATACAAAAATCTTTGTTGATTTTGTGAAAGCTTTAATTGTTTACCATATCCATCAGAGTCTTTTTTTTTTTTTTTTTTTTTTTTTGTGTAATGTCCAATTTATCTCACTCACCTTCCTTTTGATTCTATGACAATTATCATATTAACCGAAAATTTGCTAAAACACGACAATACAATAACAGATGACTTGACTCGAAGAAACTCATGGTGCAAGTAACTCGCTGCCCATAAATAAAACAGGAGCAGAGAAATATCCAAAGAAATAGAATTGAAAATGAATGAACATTTAATTTTTACTTCAAATGTCTTTAAAAGCATACAGGACTAGGGAGGCTTTATTTAAAACAGTGTGCAATAGGAAAAAACAAGAATCGACAACATACACATGCAAAGAAGGAAGAATAAGTAGAAAAAAGGCAGCAAAAATAGTCTATTTTTATCTGCTTCAGTAAAAATATACACAAAGTGAGAGACTATGAATATTAGGACACATTATCAAAGAAAAATTGCTGTGTTGTTAATTTAGTGGAATATTTTTGTTCGAATATCTACTACTATATCTGATTAGTAATATTAGCTTTAAATAAGATGAATATTACTATTCAGAAATAGTGGTGTAAAAAAAAAATTGCCACTAAATTGGCAACACTGTAGAAGAAAGAAATTTGCATCTTGTTCTATGAATTCATGTATTAAGCAAGATTTTTTGCCTCAAGGGACTGAAACTTTATCGCATATTAAGCAGCATCACATATTAAGCATGATATTTTTGCATTAGTTTTATGGGCAGTGTTCAAAGGAACAGAAAAAAATCTGAATATTAAATGGGATCACATATTAACCATGAGCATCTTAATCGGATCCGGCTTTAATTTTACAGTTCTTCTAAAACATGCGTGTAAAAAGTTTCGTGCAAATTAGTCACAAATTGTAATTTTGCATAAGAAACAAATAAACCAACAATGATTTATTTATAAGTATAGATTCATTAAAATGATTCATTTGATTCTTAGCTTTGATTTATTGGTAATTGTTTTTTCCTCCTTTAAAAAAAAAAGGAATAAAATAAATCTTTTTTGAATCCTTTGAAGTAATTTTATATTATTGCAATGTTTATAAATATTTTTATGAAGATAAAGAGTTTTCTCATCAGAGTTATTACTATAAAGAATCAAAAAGAAACTCATCATCTAAAAGCTCATCTAGAAGATTATTTGCACTGTGTTTTAGATATGTAATTTTGAAGGATTTTAAAAGTACAATAAAACCTTTAAATAGCACACACTTCGGGATTAAGGAATTCAGCTGCTATTTGGGAATTTTGATTGTGGAGATTTTAATATATATATATATATATATGTATATATAATTTTTTTAGTTATATACAGTAAACTCTGTCTAAGGTGGAATCGATCGAGACTGAGAAAATTTCCGTAGTAGACAATATTCTGCATTAGACAAATTTTACTCTATGTCTGTGGATTCGCAGGGGCTTGAAAATCTTTCCGAGTTAGACATTTCCATCTTACACAGAGTCTGCCTACAGAGAGTTTACTGTAGTTTATTTTAATAATTATATTTACGTATACATATATATATGTATTTCCTTAAAAATAAACTTATTTCCTTTAATTGTTGTCCTTTTATCTATTGTTTGTTAAGTATATTTATATTTCAGCCAAAAATCTTACAAAAGCTGAAAAAATGCTTTCTGGAACTGTATCTTGTGATACTTATACTGCTTATATGCAAGCAGCTGGAGGTTTCATTATTTGTGGACTTGTCGCCATTTGGTTTGTGATACAGGCAGCTTCAGCTGCATTTAGCAAATATTGGCTTGGACATTGGTTATCTCAGGGAGATGGGGTATGAATTTTGAATTTGTCTATTCATTTATTTATTTTATTTTTACTTTTCAAAGAATACAGTTCTTTATTTGTTTTTCCTTTTCCTTATTTATTTTATGATTATTCTTTTATGCATATAGAACATCACATTCAGATCAAGTTCTTCAGAAGATCCCTCTGTTGAAACTGAGTATAAGTTACCATCCATTACAGATCATCCTGATCTAACTATGTATCAAATGGTATATGGAGTTACTGTCCTCGTTATGCTCTTCGTTGCTCTAGTTCGTGGATATTTTTTTACAAAAGTAAGTTTTTGTACTGCTTTAGGTACATCATGGATGGTTTTCCATTTTTTATTACTTTAATAAAATCTTTTGATTGCAGTTTATATATATATATTTCATTAGTGAAATGAAATGGCAGCACCAGATACCAATTTTGACAAGAAAGTCCTAATTTTCAGCCTAATTTTTTCCTACATGTTTTACAGCATATTTCTCCCAATTTTTATTTTTGCTGTAGAAATTTAATGTTTCTTTTGAAGTTGAATAAATGCTTAATTCAAATTTCAGTAAGTGGATTTCATATTTTGTTACAAAAAGTTACTTTTCACAAAAATAAAAAAAATTTCACAAAATGAGCCCCAAGAAAAAATCCCTACATCGTCCCCTGTTTTTCATTTGTCACCTGTAATGAAAAATAAAAAATAAAAAATAGAAAAAAAAGAAAGATTTAGATGAGGTGGTTTTAAATCTGAAATAGTGGTGACAATAAATTTTGAATTGGTATAGAAATATTTAAATTTTGAAAGCCAAAAATAGAGGAGATATAATTTAAATTAGGCCAATGATCAGAACAAGATAAAGGAAGAAGTATATTGTGTGTAGGGATAAATATATACAAAAGATTACGTGGTGAAATTATAATAAAGTTTGGTACTTTTCAGTTAGCCGGGCGCCAGTGTTATATATACATATATATGTATATATAAATGTATGTATATATGCATATACATTTACCTATATACATGTGTGTATATATACAATATATGTATATGTATACATGTATATATTTACATATATGTATGTATATAAATATGTATATATAACACTGGCTCCCGGCTAACCGAAAAGTACCTAAAGTTTTACTCACCTGAACCAGATAATACTCAAGCTTATCACTTAAACACATAATACTCAAGCTTATCACTTAAACACATGTATATACAACACTAAAGTATTATGATGTGCTTTAACCACTTCACCGTTTGCCCCAAGATAAGTCGGGGATAAAAGCACTGTTTCCCCCCACCTGTCACCAGTGAAGTGGTTAATATTATGAAATTTTAACTCATATGTATTTTATATTGGGAATCTATCAATATTTGCTTTATCAATAGCTTTCTTTTTATTAATTGATATAATATATTTTATATTTTTTGAAGATTTATCTTATTACTACTCTGAATTTTTCCATTTGTTATATTTAAAAAATTCCACATATAGAAATCATTGTCTAATTTTAGAATAAATGCACATCAATGATAAAATAAAATAAGTATAAAATTGTATGTAAAAACAAAATATAAATGAAAATAACAGATATTAATAAATCAATCACATTCATTTCAAATTTTTGCTAAAAGAGGATCTCTGTGCAAATCACCTTAATAATATTTTACTGTATATTTTGTATATGGCTTTACTAATGTCCTAATTTTAAGTTACATAAATACCAAATTATGATAAAGGGAATATAGATATTATAAGAAATTTTATTTCATAAAAAGTAAATATTTCAATTTAATTTCGGAAAGTAATGCTGAAAACTATCATTTACATGTTCAGTTATCAATTCTCAATAGTTCATCATGCTAAATTCTGGACTACGTGAATGTTTGTCTAACAAAAATATCCTCTATATTTTTTAGGTTAATCATCTATTTATATAAAATCCAAGTTTCTGAGTGTTCCTCACAATTCCGGTAGGACCGGCTCATTGTAATGGAATTAATTGTTGAAAATTACTAATGCTGGGTTACCACAGTAGCACCAAATGTTGACCAACTGGGCAAAATATCGCCAAATCTTGTGACAAAACTAAGTTATTATATATGAAGCCAACTTGGTGATAGCTAGCTAATTTAGTGAAATTCCCATTTAAAACCATTAATATTTCATAATTGAGGTCACCGCAATTTAATTTAAACTCCACGCTTTTAAAGTTTTTTTTTCAAAATCTATGAGTGAGAATTGAAAGCGTAATATACGAAAATGTACGTCTTTACCTCTTCATCCAGATGCTACTAATAACATAAAAGCCAATAGACAGCGCTGTACTATCTGAGCTCCAAACTGCTGGATTTTAATGTGTTTTAGGTACTTTTCCAGTACAAGGGCCTTGGCGAGATAGAGAAAATGAAATTTGCGAACATGTTTTCTAGCAACTTATTCACTGTTTCATATATACAAGTAATTTTTCAATATTTATACAATTTATTTAATATAAAGAAGTCATTTAACTATTTTTGAATACAAACAGAAGTAAATTGTATGTAAAAAAACAACAATAATATAGATGTAAATAAAATGTTTATAAATTATATAAATAAAATTAAAAGTTCATTAATTTTGTTTTCATAGTCGTTTATATCATTTGGCAAACAATTTTACTTCTGAAGCCCAAATTATGCGAAACTTTAAAAAAGTACGTCGAGGCCCTTATACTGGAAAAGTATCGCGCTTTATATAGTCAGTAACTAAAATTAAATTCTTGGCACTTTTCCACTTTAGGGGCCTTGGCAAAGAAGTAAAATTGGCAACATGTTCGCTGTTTCATTTCATATACACACGCATTTTTTAAAAATTTCTATACAATTATTTAGCATAAAGAAGCCATATATATAATTTTATAATGTAGACAATACCTGTAATCTGCAAAACTCTTGGAACCAAGCTGAGCGGATTAGTGGTCTTCTACTGTATTACAGTATTTTATAAATGAGTTTTGATTTTAAAATTTGTTATTTTCATTTATCATTGCAGAACAAGAGGAAAAAACTCATATTCTTGCACATGTGTTGTATATATGCTTATATCTCTTATTCCGTCATTTTTGATGGGCTATCTTTCTAGTCTAATATAAAATTGTAAAGTATACAAATTTACCTTTGTACAAAATATATTTTTGGACGTCTCCAACCATTATAATTTGGCAAAATTCACAAAGTTCATTTTATCAATAACAGTGTGAAACTGTTCCAATGATAAATAAAACTTTGGCATGAAAAATTAACTCAGTATCACTGGCTGTTGAGAATTCTATGAACAATAAAGAAAATCATCTTTTAAAGACCACTATATAAGTAACATTGACTTTTGGGTATGTTGCAGATATGCAACATAGTGATACAAAGGGTTAAGTATATATTCATAGTGTTCATAGTTCTGCAAACATAAGCTGTTGATACCAGTAGTAAATAAATCAAACATCAGTTTGTAAAGGAATGCAGAAGACTTTTAATTAGGCTTTTATATTCATGCACTTTTTCTTCAGTCACAGCGCCATTTTGTTGTTTCAGAATCAAGAATACATAATTTTGTCATGTACTTCAATGAGCAAAATCCCACAGTATGAATTATACCTTTGTCTTGTAACAATTTAATCACAAAGTGTTTATCATTTAAAATTTCCATGTTGTATAAACCATATTAAACCTTCTCTCAAAGTAAAATCAGCTCTTCATCAAAAAAAAAAAAAAAAAAAAAAAAAATCTTGAAAAGAAAACATTTAAAGGTGTTTTTAGGTATTAGGCACTTGTCATCATAAAATAAGCTGTTTACCATATTTTACATTTTGGTGAAAAATTGATTGTTTCCTGCTAATGGCTATTATTTTTTTTCATATTTTTATTAGTTTTTAACAATAAACACAAATTTTAACAAAACAGCAACAACAAAAAACAAGTTTTAACTTACCTAGAAGCCACGGAGTTAGGGAAGGAAGGGGGGTTCAAACCCTTTTCATTCAAATGAAGAAATTTTTGTGATAAATGTAGTTCTATTGTCATTTCTACACCATCAATGAAATATAATTATTTTTTATAATATTGCAGAAAGGCATTTTCTCTATGTTATGAAATTTATATTTTTTACTTAAAAAAAAAAAAGTATTTGATTTGTGAAAATTTTTTACTTCTGATTTTCGATGGATTATTCATTTTACATGATTCATTGAACATGATTTGACTGTCTTTAGAAAATGTCTATCTGTCTGTATGTGACAAAAAATTTGTGGGCGCTCTGTCTCAAGAAATAATGCATGGAATTTAATAAAACTTTAGATTCAGTTAGACCTTGATATAAATTTGTACTGATTAGTTTTTGGTGTAAATCATCCAGCGGATGGTGCTACTATGCTGCATTTTTCAGGATTTCTGCAACAGCTCTATCTCAAGAACTAATGCACAGATTAACATTGTTCTTCAGATTCAGTTAAACATTGGCATAAGTTGCTGCTGATTACGATTTTGTGTAAATCATGTAGCAGTTTGTGCTGCTATGCTGCATTTTTCAGGATTTTCATGATAGCTATATCCAGGGTTCTCACTGCCGCTCGCCATTGCGCCAAATCATGACAAAATGTTTCATTTGGCGAGCAAACGGATGATTAGACTCGCCAAATTGCGAGTGCTCAATTTTTGCTCTTAATTTTTTTTGTGTGTGTGTGTGTGTATGTGTGTATCGGTAGAGGCAACACTCTTTTTTACATTACTGAGCGATTGATGCCACTTATCATGTTCAATCGTATCGTACAATTTACATTATTTTTAGAGATACTAACCCAATACCAATTCAATTTAGCATCAGCCAATTCTAGAAAAATAAAGTTTTTGACACATTTTGTTGTTTATATTTTGAATTTTTTAGAATTTATTGAATGTAATATATTGAATTCGTGAGTTAACTGGGATTGGGAGTTTTATTTCACCACATTTAATAGAGTTAAATCAGATTTTAAATTTTTTTCTTGATTGCGCCACAGGACATTTAGAAAAGTTATTTTTTTTAGCTTCTCTAACAAGTAATTTAATTTAGAGGAATAACTGATCTATAAACAGTTTCAAAAACTTGGGTTATTTTAGAACATATTGAAAAAAGGGGGATATATTAAGGGGTTAAATATCAAATTTTCAATGTTTCACATGAATTTATTTTGCTATTTTTTTTTTTCTTTTCATTTGGCGAATGTTTTTTACTTCTGATTAGCCAAATTGCTAACGTTTGTAAAAAGTCAGCAAGAACCCTGGCTATATCTCAAAAACTAATGCACTGAATTTAATCAAACTGCATATTCTGTTAGACTTTTACATAAATAGATCCTTATTAGGCTTGGGTGTATACTGCCCGATAGGTGTCACTTTTATGCTTTTTATGTTGGGAATTTTAATTGCAGACAACCAAGAGACGCTGAAATTCAATGATTTGTTTGATAAATGCAATACTTATATCTCCTTTTTAAATGCACATAATTAATTTATTTTATACCTTTAGAATCCTCATGATGATCATAGATTGTTATTTAATTTTGGCACTGTGGTAGCGAATTTTGAATATTAACATGTATGAGATAGAAGAAAGTTTTCAGATTGGCACTTCCGACTAGTTTTTCTGCTGTTTATATTTTCCCGTTAGAAACAGAAATTCTGTACATAATTTTGCAGAGAATTTTTTTAATATTTTGTTAAATTTGTTTTTTTTTCTTCTTTCAGACAACTGTTCGTGCTTCTAATTGTCTTCATGAAAAGTTGCTGTTTAAAGTATTTTACAGTCCTATGCACTTCTTCGATACCACTCCAGATGGCAGAATTCTAAGTGTGTTTACACATAATGTGGATGAAAGTAATTTTTTAAATATATTTTATCGAAAGTAATTTAATGCTTGTTAATAAAAAATTACAGTTATCTGAATTAGTAATATTTTTAAGCATTTAACTTATAATCTGTTTATAGAAAATTGAAGAAAAGAAAAAGAAAAAAATATTTAACCATTTAAGAACCTGGCACAATTATTATTGTTACATAGTGCCTAAAGATGCTATTCAATCTGTCTGTAGAATTTTGACTACTTACATGTTCAAATTTTGCTCTGTGTGTATTTTGTTTTTGTTGTTTTTACTTTTCAATACAATATCTTAATTGCTGTAAGGAAGCTTTTTAATTCATAACTTTTTCCTTCAATGCATTCAAAATTAATAATAATGTGGTAATATTTACATGTAGAGTTGTCAGGGTCCGTTGATATATATCAATGGATATATATCATCATATATATCCGATATTTATTTTTAAAATATCAAGATTTTTGATATTTTCGATATTTTCAAATTCTTCATATTCTTCATCTTTTCAAAATATCAAGATGTTTGATGTTGTGTATATTTGATATTTATTTTCAGAATATCACTGTGTAAGATAATCTTTATATTTCTATCAGTCAAAACAAGTGTAAATGAAATTTTCAACTGTTATTGACTGTGTCATTCTGTAGATAAACAACGTTTGTCTCTGGCAGTGACTTTTTCAGTGAAGAAGAAAAATATCTTTTCCAAGCTTCATGTTTGAAACTTTAATTTTTAAATGTATAACTAATAATTATGTCAGACAATTAATTCAGAACAGCCATTTGAAGATAAACTGAAATGTAGATAATCATTTATATTACAGCTTCTTTAGAAAAGAATCTTTTCTGATTTTGGTTTAGTTGAATCTAAACTGTACAACAGTTTAGGGAATGAAAAATAAGACAGCTTATATTTATGTTAAAATTCTTCAATTAAAAAAAAAACTATTTTGTATTTAATATTTTGCTTTATGAAATATAAAACTTTCTTGAAACTTGATACAAATCCTATAGTTTATATAAGTGTATAAAGCAAACTGCATCTGTTTTCAATTAGTTGATCTTCAATTTTGTTCTTAGTTGGGGAAAAAAAAAGAAAGGAAAAGAGAAATGAATTTTTAGAACATTGTTTTATTAAGTTTTCATGTTGAGTGCAATATTTTTCAGCTTCTAATTTATATTATGCTTGAAAATATTTATTATCAGCAGTGAGTTGACTATTTTGAAAATATCGGATATATATCAAAAATATCGGATATTTTTGATATTTTCGAAAATATCATGATATTTACGAACCCTGAGAATTGTAGAGAAGGAAGTAGAGTCTATGAAACATTTTTGATGCTCTCAAAGGGTCATTCTTGGGTCCCTTTTTTTTCTATAAGTAAGATAGTAAAGAAATAAACTCAAACACCTTATTTTTATATACAATTTTCAAGTTAAAATAATTAAATTATAATTTTTTGTAATGGACCATAATGGTATTTGTTTTCTCTATAAACTGTAAAATGTCAATTTTTTAATGAAATATATATCATAATAAAAACAACTGAGATTATATTCATTTTCCTAATTTAATTTTTAGAGATTAATTTTTAAAATAGTTTTCTTGTATATAATCCTTAACAATTGTTATTGATTACAGTGTTTTAATATGTAGTTTTAAAGAAATGCAATGGCCTTGTATGTACTATCTTGATTATCTTTAAGGCATTTCAGGACTCTGAGACAAAATTTCAAAATATAATAATTTTTTTCTGTTTGACCAATAACATGATATTTTTTAAATTCACCTCTAACCCCTTCTTAAAGTTCTATTACTGAAAGCTATTAATGATGTTTATTAGGATGATCCTTTTTAAGATGAATGTTATTTTTAACAAGAATAATATAGTGCATAGTATTATTTCTTGGTACGCAATTTGCATATTCTTTTGAGTATTATTTAGTTTTTACTCATCCGTAAATGTTAAAAAATGCATGTTACTTTTTGATTCTTTTAAATTTAGTATAGCTCAGACTAAAAAAGCTTTTATTGCTTTATTTACACTTCATAACTTGCAGAAACTATTTATTTTTGAAGACATTTTTGTTTAACATTTAAAAATTCTAACTGTAATGTAATAATTTTGTGCAAGTTTGATTTTGTTTTCCTTGATAAAAATGTAATTTTATTTAATTTTACTTTTATATATCTTTTTATTTTGCAGTTGATTCAACTATGCCATCGTTACTAGTTTCTCTATTGCAAAGAATATTCTCTGTTACATTAGGTCTGTTATTAATTGTAGTGGTGTATCACTATTTTGTGATTCTGTTTTTACTGTTGGGAGGTGTATTTATCATTCTTCAAAAGATGTTTAGAGTTACTATAAATGATTTAAGGAGATTTGACAATATAACAAGATCACCGATATTTAGCCATGTTTCTGCTACTGTCCAAGGCCTGTCTGTAATAAGAGCTTTCCAGAAGCAAGATGAGTTCTATGAAAAGTATTCAGTTTTATCATTACCTTTCTACAGTTTTACTTATTTGATAATGTATATTTTACCTGTTAATTGTAATAGCATTACATATGTCATTAATAACATATAACTAAACATTTTAATTTCACTTTATGAGCTGTCATATGTAAATATGTATCACTGAATTTGAAACTATGAAAAATTATTAAAGGAAAAATCAAAATTCAAACTGAACAAGAGCACAGAAAAACAAAAAACTGGTTAACTAGACTGTATACAAAACATTCTGTGGGTTTTAGCCCCCACAATAAGTCGCTATTTTATTTGTTACTTTTCTTCTCTAAAAGTGCTGTTGCACAAGGCGTCAAAGTTGCCTCTAATTCCAAGTGAATCAATGTTAACTTATGACTTTAAAAGTGTTGCTCGAAACCAAGCTACTATCTCTTGATGGAGCAATTTTGTGACTTCTAAACAAAGCGAGTCACCAGTAATAATAGCCAATCAACTGCTTAGAAAACTTACAGGGGGAATAGCTTTTTCCCAAACAGTCAATGAAATGCTTGGAAAATGAAAAAGAGAATGTTTTCCTTGAAAACATTGATTACTCACCTGCAATTTTTGTTGCTTCAAATTTTAACGTGTAATAGCCCTTTAAGTAATGAAAATTCAAAGTGTGGTAATCACATTGTCGTACAAATAAAGTATTTCCAGTCAAGGTAAAAGAAAAAAATAGTAATAGAAAACACTCATCAACTTAGTCAGAAGCGTATATAATAAAGTATTCATATGAATGAATACTTTACCACATATAAAATATTCATATATAATCACTTATAAAGTATTCACATATAATCAATTATAAAGTATTCGTATGTGATAAAGTATTCATAACCCAGATATTCTCCTTCAAGTGCTTTAGGAAATTTTCTGATAAGCAGAAATATAGAAGTTCTGTTACATACATTAGAAATTTATGCTAAAAAAGAATCACATAAAAAAGAACATAAATACATAAAGAAATAAACATACTTTTATTTCATTTCAGTATTTATTTAGTTATTTTTTTTTTTGTCAAATTAAATGTACATGGATTTAAAAAATATTGATTCCATTTTCTTCCCTAGTCAGCAAGAAGTGTATTCTGCCTTGATACAAGTTCAAATATGATTATTGTAAAATTTCATAGGTTAAACTTTTTAAAATAATACAAGTGTATGACATGAATTCATGTTCCTCTGTCTATTCATAGTGAATGGGTTAATTTGTTTAACATTTTAGATTAAACATCACAGCATGTTAATATACACCCCCTTCAGGCCCCGATCATGACTAATTGGGGCCTTGGGCAAAAATAAATTAAGGAGCTCCATTCGAATCGTTGCAAAATTATTCAAATAGAACTGATGGTCAGTCATATGTGTAATTCATAAACAATATTTTCACACCCTGTATTTTAAATAGAAGAAAATTCTTAGCTCCGTCAATTTTAAATTAAGTGCCTTAACAAATAAACATTTTTTTTTTTTTTTTAGTACAGAACAAAACTCTGTTATATAACTTAAGCAACTTGTTATATTACTTTAAGATGAATTTAGTAACTTCAACTTATGGAAAAGTTGGAATTGGGAAAAAAAAGGTAAATATTTTATAATTTAATACATGGATTTGGGGGCCCCTGGGCAGAGTCTTGATTTGCCCGTACGATAATAAAGGCCTGCCCCTTCCCTTGTCTCACTTTATGGATCACCTTCTCCCCTGCTGAAGTTAGTCATTATTAATGGATGACCCCTAAATGACAGGATGAACCCTGTTTTTTACACTTCTGAATTAAGAAAAAATAGACATGCATGGAAAATTCAAAAGGTTGTAATTATTATATATCTTTATTAGTGTAATTTGATGTTATTAATGAAATCTGTTGCATGTCTGATTGCTATGCAGTTTAACATTGGTAGAATGAACTTGTGACCATTAAGTAAAATGGTTATTCGTAAATAAACAAAACTTCATTTCTAATCTGTTTGATTTTCTGCCTATAATTTGATGCTATAATCATGAAGGCTAAATATTGCTAATAAATGAAAAGGCAAGAATATAATATAAAATGTTCCAAAAGTGTAGGGGAGGGGGGAACTTCCATTCCTGTTCACTATTTGCTATACAATGCCTTCTAATTTTCTTGAGATACTCCTTCCTCACTTTTATTGTGCATTACTAAATGTGAAGTGGATTTTCTGTGTTCAACCTATTGGTAAATTTTTCCTTTTTAGCTTTCTTGTGCACTAATTTAATGTTACAGTATATGCTTAATATGAGAAGAAATCTTCAAAAAATTAACCTAAACTTTTACTAGTATAGACCTCAAAAACTATACATATATTTTGCTTAAGAGTTTCTTTTCAGCGTGTTACTCTCTTGTGTAAATTTGAAACTAGCAATTTATAAATGTGTGCATTTTTTATTTTATATACTAATTTCCTGAAATTTCTTCAGAGAAAAGGCATATAACAGGTTTCATACTCATCAGGGGATAAATTTCAGTCATAAAAACCAAGGAAATATTGCAAAAAATTCCCCAAATCTGGGAAAACCTGGCAAAATGATCAGCTACTCTGAGAAATGAAAGCAGTATTGCTATTTGTGTGCTTTGGGCTGTTTATCGAACTAATGGAAGAAATCAATCTAATAGATGAAAACATCGCTAAAGATGTTGCTACTTACAGCAGCTTTTATAATTCTAAAAAAGAAATATATATATATATATATATATATATATATATATAAGTGAAACTGGTGTGAAACAGTAAGAACTAAAAGATCTTTTTAAAACATTATCAAAAAGTTTAAATATGCTGTGCCTATTGAAAGAACTTAGTCTTTCTTCGTCAGGTGCAAAGAAGATGTGTTTCTGCTATGAAGGTAGCAGCAAGACTGGCTTCTACTATGAAAGCAGCAGCAAGACTGGCTTCTACTATGCTTCTACTATGAAAGCAGCTGTAAGACTGGCTCCTACTATGCTTCTATTATGAAAGCAGCAGTCTTGTTGCTGCTTTCACAAACAAAACACATCTTCTTTGCACCTGGTGAAGAAAGCTCTTTCTAAAGGCCTAGTGCATTTAAAAAAAAAAATTATGGTGTTTTAGGAAGATCTTTTAGTTCTTTTTATAATTCTCTTTATTCCAGTGTTTAAGGGCATAGTTCGATTACATTTGTCTTAATATTTATTTATTGAGGTGTTAATTTTGTTTTGAAATATTAGACGAGACAAACACCGAACTATTTCTATTGTTTTAAGTGCAAACTTGTTAATTTTTCATAATCAAGCTGTGCATGATATAGATAGATATTTTAAAAACTGACAGCATGAGATATAGAATTGGAAACTACCTACCCTTTCTCACAGATTTAATATAACATATGTTATATTTAGTCTGTGCTCCTTCTAATGTCTAGCAACAGCCATTCAGATACATATTAGATACCTTCTAACATCATGAGCCGATGAAACTAAACATATGTCTCCTTTCTTCAAAACTTTCTTTGAAGGATTCTGCCAGTTTGGATTTATCAAATCTGTTGCAAATTAGCCTTGCTACAATTAATTTGAAATTTTTGAAAACTGCTCAAGAGGAACTCAAGAAAAATAAAGGACTTTTTCAATTGATTTTGGCACTTGTAGCCTTCATATTATTCATAATGCTTTTCAAATAGATAATAGAGTCGCAAAGTGAAAATTAAATTAAATTCTACCGAATTTTTAAGGATTATTCTGCAAAGCATGTAGACTTCATCTCTGTTTCACAAATTAATGTTTTTCCTTTAAAATTCTGTTAATATTGTTTATATAGGTGATGTATAAACTTTATTTTTGAGATTACCTTGTTTTATTTATTTATATTTTGAGGGGGGTGGGTCATAATACTGATTTAAAAAATGTCGTTAATTGTTGATACAGGAAAAAAAATATTCTTGGAAAGTATATTAGGTGATTTTTATTTTGGAAAACTAGTATGAACAATGTATAATTTTTGAGGCTGTTTTTTTTTCAATTGAAACTACAATTTATAAATATAGCTTTTTTTTTAAGTTCTTCAAATATTTATAAATCTTACTTTAAATGCTTAAAAAAAACGTTGGATGCATAGTAATGGGTATGAAAGAAATTAATAACATTGCTTTTGACCTTGCGGCATTTTTTATTTATCTATTTTTATTATTTGTTTATGTAATCACAAAAAAAATATGCATCAGTGATAATATAAACACAAAGTTCTTCTGTATTTTGTCAATGAGTTGAAAACTTTATGGATGTTTATTTGTTTTTTTAAACCTATCAATTTTCTTTGAATTCATAAATTTTGTCTTTTTTAATTATTACATATAAATATTCATTTCATATTTAAAGTTACAAAAATATGTCATTGATTCTCTCCTTCCATCTCTCCATCTAGGTTTACTACTTTAGTTGATAAGAATCTTTCACCCTTATATTTGTATTACTCATCAATGAGATGGCTTGGCATTAGAATGGAACTTTTAGGACTTTTTATCACTTTTTCATCCTGCTTGTTCATCTTATTTTTCAAAGAAAGTGTGAATCCAGCATTTGCTGCCATGGTCCTAGCAATTGTGCTACAGGTAAAATCTGTTTACTTATTATTGAACTCTTAAAGCTTCATCTCCTGTGCGATTCTGTATTTTTTATTTACTACTACTACTACTAATAATAATAATATATAAGTTTTTTAAATAATGACTAATGATATTCAGACTAAAAAAAATTGTGTGATAAAATGTTAATGGTAACTTATAGTTGATTGATTGCTTACATATTTAGATATATATTTATCTCTTTATATTTTTAATCAAAAGACATTTTCCATTCTTTGGTAAATGCAAACAGGGGCGTAGCCACAGATATTTTTTCGGGGGGGAGAATTCGAAAATTTCCCAACTTGAAACAAACTGCTCCAATTTTCGACTAAAATGATATGCACAACATGTGTAATAATTATAATGATACTTTTGCATAAAAAATTCTGAAACTGAAAACATAAAAATTCTAATTATGGGTTTGTTTACTAAAAAAATAAATACGCTTTTTACTTTCTTCTATCTTTACAAGAAGAAAGTATTGGATTCGTGAAAAAATTCGACTCCTGGTTTTAAACTGATTTATACGTTTTAGTAAGTCCTGAACACGATTCGACTGTTTTTAGAAAATATCTATCTGTCTATACGTGTTACAAATTTTGTGGGCACTCTAACACAAGAACTAATGCACGAAATTTAATAAAACTTTAGAGATTCACTTATACAGTCGAACCTCGTTAACGCGAACACTCAAAGGGAAACTTTTTCTTCGTATTAAAAGTAGTTTGTGTTATCGGAACTTAACTACATTACATACAACTGGACGAGGCAATCGGAACCAGTTCGTGTTAACGAGGTTTGACTGTACCTTGATAAAAATTGGTGCTGATTTGTTTTTGGCGTAAATCGTCCAACAGGTGGCACTGCTATGCAGCATTTTTCACGATTTACATGATTTTAGCGATAATTATATCTCAAAAACCATTGCACGGAATTTGATCAAACGTCAGATTTCCTCAAGATTCAAACATCAGATTAGCTTTTTATGTATATCATATAGCAGGTGGCGCTGCTATGCAGCATTTTTCATGACTTTGCGATAGCTGTATCTGAAAAACTAATGCACGGAATTTAGTCAAACTTCATATTCCACATAAGTAGCTCTTCCACATAAATAGATCCTTATTAGGCTTGTGTCTATACTGTCCAAACCAATCGCTTTTGTGCACTTTGAGTAAGGAATTTTGGTTGCAGACATCTAAGAGGCTGGGTGCCAAAATTCGATGATTTGTTTGAAAAATTCTATGCTTATATCTCCTTTTTAAATGCACACAATTCAACAAATCTATACCTTTAGAGTTTGTTATTATAGGCAATGAATTGTCATTTAATTTTGGCACTAATTGCAAATTTTGAGGCATTAACTTGTATGGAGTAGAAGAAAATTTTGGGATTGGCACATCCGACTAGTTTTTACTTAATATTAATTCTTGTGGTCTTCAAAGAAGCCCACCTGTTAATAACATCGCTTAGTTTAATAAAATTCCCTATTTCACTTTCATATTTTAAAAGCACTAGGCTGTCAAGTCTGTCATTCCTCACATTGTAGCTTGCAATATATATTTTTTAAATTTTTATTTGACTAAAGATTCTTTCATTAGATGCAACGCCATAAAGATAAGCTGCTGTGAATGTTAAGGTACGAGTATATAGTTTGACGTCGTGACCCAAATAGTCTTTGAATTTCATGGCATGAGTAAAAGGTTTGTTAAGTGAATTGGGATTTGGTTTACTTCTATTTGACTGTGCAAGTCATGTATGTACATCCAGTTTCTCATATCCAAGTGGAAACATTATTAACTTTTCCCTTGCACAATTGTAATTTGAATATGGAATGCATTGCTGCAATATTCTCTTGATATAGGGAACATTGTCATTTAAGCCTATTACTAAATTCCCAAAATTTTCTTGTATTTCTTATAATTTTTTACTGTAAAACTTATGTGTATCAATGTCCATTGCTGTGCTATTATTTTTATCGATTGCCTTTGGTGAAACCGTTTTCCTAAGGTGCTTTCGGAACTCAGCTTTTCCAGTCACATCCTAATATTCATAATTGTTTGTGAGCTTGTCTGTAAGGAAATCCTTATTTCTTCAAAATTTTATTCAAGTGCAACGTGTCAGTGTTACAGTGCATGTCGATTTTTTCTTCAGTTGATGGACTGCTTTCATGGTCATATTTCTGTTCCAAATTAAAATCGTCCATTTTTTACCTTTTTCATCCTCGAATGGATTTTTAGATGCTCCAAAATCTTGCACGAAAACTCTTTTCCTATTATGAAGGGATTCAAATTTATAGTAACTTTTTAGAACCTCTTTAAACACAGAACACTGGATTTTTGGTTTAAAATTTTATAAACACATATGAATATAAATGAACAGGACAGATATATATTTCTGCACACAAATAAAAGTAAAATCTGACAAATTTATTTAAACTAATGACTTCTTATATCCGCATTTGCTCATATAACGCTTTTTACTTGACAGCGAAGGGTTAACTAATTTTTGCAGCAAAAACATCACAAGAATGAGTAAAATATTGTCCAAAAATCGTAAAATTAGTCAAAAAAGTTGTGAAAACTCATCAAATCTTCTTGCCCATAGCTGTGTTTCAAGTAGGTTACTACACTCCTTTCTGTTGTGCTACAAGTGATTTCAAATTTTCAAAAGAAGCTGCAATCCCTTTGGATTAAAATAGCTGGATTCTCTTTTGGGAGGAGAAGGGGAGGTAGGATGAAATTTTTGATAAAGGAACAAAGTTTTGGAGGAAATAAAGGAACTGGTTAGTCAGTTATTGATGGACAGGAGTAGAGAAATTTAGGTCTGGTAGATGTACAATATTTTTGTAGAACTGAAAAATACAATGATAGATTAAGTGTGGCTGATTTCTTTTTGTATTTCTTTTGATAATTTAACTTGTTTACTGTTGCAGTACTGAAAAGAATCACCAAAACAATAAAAATTTCGTAATTTTTTTACTATTACTTTTAAAAAAGAAAATGTCTCAAAATTCTAGAATTTCCCAACTCTAAGCTCAAATTTCCCAACTTCACATATATTGGGGGGGGAGGCTCCCCCCCCATACCCCCCCATGGCGACGCCCCTGAATGCAAAAGATCTTTTAGAAAATACAGTCAAAGTTGGCGTTTTAAACCCAATTTCCAGGTGAAAGGAGGTAAAATTATCATCACATTAAATTGCTTAGAACTCAGTAATTTATTTATCAATAATTGGAAAACTCATTTCGATTCCAAATCACTTCAATAGTCAGGCCTGTTAATTTTTATGCCTTTACATTTAAAAATGAGTCTGAAAATGTGTCAGGAAATTTTGCATTGTTGAGCAGGGAATTGAAACCGCCTTAATTGTATGCCTTTTGCCTTAAATTATGTTGTTTTCGTCATCATTTATCAATATGAAATATTAGTAATAAAGAAATGTTATTAATATGTTCAGGGGGTGTTATTAATATTCATGAATAATAAAAACCAGGACCCTCACTAAGAGGGCAATGGGAGGGGAGCCACCCCTCCCCCCCATCCCAAAAAAAAGGTATATACAGGGTGATTCGAGACCAGTAGGACAATCTATTGGAGGTTTGTATCAGAGCATATGATAGATAAGCTAATTTTTTTTGTAAAATATGAATATGAGGGAATTCAAAATTGAGTCAATTTCAAGAAAGTTTGTATCAGAGAATATGATAGGTAAGCTAATTTGTTGTAAAATATGTATAAACAATGTAATTTAAAAAAATAACCTGAAAATGTGCATAATTTTGTGTATTAAAATAGAGAAAAGAATTCATTAATAAGCTGCAGCTGTTCCTGAAATTATCTAAAACTCTATCAAAACATAAAATATAAGCGTAAAATTTCAAAACACAATGTTTTCAATACCATGGTTTTGAAAGCTTTTCCCAAGCAGACGTAGTTTTTAACCTTGAACCTAAAGGAAAAATATTGTCCATAGCATCGTTTTAAAAGTCAGGAAGATAGCGACATTTTTAACCTAACCGTTTTATGCAAGCTGATTTTCAGATTTGTAATTGATGTTACTTATCAATCCTGAAAACAGCCATCAGTTGTTAGACAGCGATGGACGAGGCCATTGTGACCAAAAAGTGTCTCATTCAAACAGAAAAGCATGGCAACCCGATTACAGAGGTTAGGCACCATTATAATGATAATATCAGCCAATCTTCCGCAAAGTGATAATTTTTTTTTTTTTTTTTTTTTACAAGACACAGTATTATGTTTTTAGAGGCTGCAAAGCCTGAACGGGGCTTGGCGGGCATATCTCGCAGGGTGCTGAGCCCCCTAGTATATATACATAACAATGAAATCTCAATTATAAAAATAAAATTGGAAAGACAATAGGAAAACAGAAAATCATGAAACTGTGAATAGCTTACAGATTCGTCAGCTATGAAAGCTTAATTCATAGTAAAGATATGTTATTTCATTAAATATTGTCGGCAATATGCCTAAAATGACAATATTTAGCTCCTTATAACATATCAGAAAAGCCCAAACAATTGAGTGAAACAATGATATCCTTAGAAAAAATAAACTATTCTACATAAGACATAAAAAAAAATTTATTAATATATAAATGAAATAAATAAAACTTTAAAAAGTAAGATACGCAATTCACTAGAAAATAAAACACGGCAAAGATACAGAATGACATATCTTTGACCATGTCCCAAGTGAAATCAGTATATAAAAACCATGATTCAGCAAAAAAAAGAGTGAAAGGCCATTAAAGTAATTAATGTAAACAATAGAGATATGTACATAGATTTCAAGATAGAGGGGCAATGCAGTAATAAACAATAACCAATATATCGAAAATGGGTTGAAAATGGAATGAAGAACACAGACAATAATTTAAAATGAAAATTAAGTAATCTTAGAAGAAAGTATTAATTAAGATTTAAAAAAAAAGAGGGGGATTATAGATAAATAATCAATAAGGATTAATCTAAGAGAGAATAACGCAGCCATGCACTGGGTGCTAATATGTAAAATTCATTGTGATAAATAAATAAGTGTATTAAATGCATGAAGCCGAAGTTATATATATACATATAATCACTCACAATATTGCAGTTTTTGATGATGGTCGGTAATGTTTAATTAATGGTTATATATATATATATATATATATATATACCCTATATATATATAAAATCCTAATGAAACAAATTTATGAAACGAATATATGAAATGGCTGAAATGTGTATCGATTCTTTGAATTGACTGATTAAACAATTGATTATGTTTCACAGCGATTTCTCCTAAAATATGGAATACTTTGCGATGAAATTAACACCAAAAATCAATATTGATCCGCAGATTTCAAAACTGGTATTAGAATTTTTAAATTCGAATTAGTTTTTGAAATATTAATTTTTTTCTAATTTTATATACATTTTTCTAATGATGGCAACTCAAATTTTAATCAAACAGATATTTTTTTTTTTTCAGATTTTAGAAAAGGTTACTATTTTAAACTAATTTGGCGAGAAGTTTGGCCTCCCTTAAATGTATGCTAAGAAATGTATCATGTTACTTTTATTCATAATTCAATTTGTATTTCCTTATCATTTTATTTAATACAAACAGAAACATTTAAAATAAATGGCTTTCACTTCTTTATTTTTTTTAAACGAAAAAAAAAAAAAAAATTAGGCACAGATGTCATATATGCACCGGTGTACCTAATTGGCTCCAAAATGGCATTATTTTAGTTGACATGGTAACCTGGCTATTGTTGTTTATTTAATAATAAGTGTTTATTTACTTTATTTTCTTTTTTTAAATTACATAAATTGTTTTGTTCTATAGTTAATTATTTTTTTGGTTATTTTCCTTTAAAAATAAAAAATAATAGAAAATAATTAAAAAATACGGTACTACTTAGTTATTCCATCGACCCATTTTGCCAAATTTATCTAAATCGCCAAACCACTCGCCAAATTATACAAATTGATGTAATTTTTATTTTAAATAACGAAAGAACAAAGAAAATAGTATAACATTAATAAATATACAAATAAAACATTGAAATAAAAATCACTTGATGACGTAAAGACGTGTAACTTGCTTAAAGTCAAGTGAATGTGACATTTATCAACCATTATTGGCATTTAATCTTATAGTTTGGTGATAGATTTTTGTTCGACGGGATAACTAAGTAGTACCAAAAATACATATGTAACTGGTATTCGAAAACGAGGATTTCGCCAAATTTTCGTTAAAAAAATCACGCCAAATCGGATGCGTATATGGCATCTGGCCAAATATTAAATGATGTAACAAACGATGACATTTAATTTTGAACTTCAAAGCAATGTTTTAATTTACCTCTCAAAAAACAAAAAAAAAAAAAAATGGCGAGATGAAAAATAGTTATTTGTGAGATTTGCTCCCGGCTAGCGTAACAGTACCAAGAATTCTTTGCGACAATGCTTTTATGTAGTATTATTTTTTTTTTAAAAATTGATCAAAATGGAAAACTTTCGGCACAGATGCCACATACGGTACCATATTGGCGCTATTTTTTTCTGACGCCAATGTCATATACGCAACGGGTACTTAACTGGCACCATAGTATCGTTATTTTGCTTGATTTGATAAGCCGGATGTTGTTGTTTATGCTGTTGATCTTTTCCCCAAATTAGCGTCGGAAAAAAATCGCGCCAATATGGGGCCGTATATGATATCTGGGTCAAACTTTCGTATGAAAAGCGAAGGGATCAGAGCGTATTTATTATTGACAGTTACATATGAAATGATGGCGATAGAATAATATTTGGTGACTTATCACCTGTACCTGGCTAATATTAAAGTACCAAAATGGCACCAGGAATCTAAAAAACGAAGTGGTTCGCCCGGAACTCTTGATGATAGTCACATGACTTAAGTTATTGTTATAGAAATTGTTTTAAAATACCGGGAAACAAAGACTCTGTACACTTAATTCCTTTTATTTTTAGCTTCTTTTCAAACGTTTAACTGATCCTCTTTAATCAAACACGAAAACAACCATTGGATGTCTTAACAGCAACTGATTTGGCCTTAAATTTTTGAAATCAAAGGAAATTGAATGGAAACCCGTTTACAGGGAGATCTGCACAGCTTTTTTCAGTATAATTCAATCTTCTATACTATTTTTTTAAACCGATTAGATTAGCGTGTTTTTAGATTCTGCGGTGTCTGAACGGGGGTTGGCAAGCGTAGCTTGCAGGGGGCAGAGCCCCCTAGTATAGGGATGCACAACCTGTGTCCCGCGGGCCAAAAATGGCCTGCGATGGGCTTACGTGTGGCCCGCGAACTTCGTCAATTTATAACTGCAAAAAATTGTCAATTATCATTATGGACAAAAAAAAAGTTTTGTCCATAGGTCGCAAGGAAAAAATCGTGAATTTCCTCAATTTGCCGCGCGAAACATTGAAAAATTCGTCAGTCAGTTAAGAATCGCGAATTTCGTTGATTGGGTGCGGGAAAATCGTGAATTTTGTCGATCAGGCGCGGAAAAATCGCAAATTTCGTTGATCAAGCACAAAAAAAATCGCGAATTTTGCCGATGAGGCGCGGAAAAAAATGTAAATTTGACCTATCGGGCAAGGAAAAATCGCGAGTTTTGTTGATCGAGATCGGAAAAATCGAGAACTTCGTTGGTTCAGCACGGAAAAAGCGTGAATTTTGTCGATCAAGCGCGGAAAATCGCAAATTTCATTGATCGGGTACGAAAAAATCGTCAGTTTTGTTGATGATGCGCGGAAAAATTGTAAATTTTGTTGATTGGCTGCGTAAAAATCGCGAGTTTCGTCAGATACGAGAAAATTCGCGAATTCCGTCAGTTAGTTAAGAATCACGAATTTCGTCGGTCGGGGGTGGGAAAATTGCAAATATTTTCTATTATTAGCGGAGAAATTTCAAATTTCGTTGATGGGCTGCAGGAAAATCTCAAATTTCTTTGACGGGATGCGGAAAAATTGCGTGTTTCGTCTTGTTTATCCCGAATTTTATCAATTTGCCGCGGGAAAAAAATGCAAAACTTTTCAGTCACTTAAGAATCGACAATTTCGTTGATCGGGCACGGAAAAATCGCAAATTTCATCGATCAGGCGTGGAAAAAACGCAAATTTCGTCGATAGGGTACAAAAAAATCGCGAGTGTTGTCGATCGGGCTCCAAAAAATCACGAATTTCGTTGATCGGGCACGAAAATAATCGCGAATTTCGTTGGTCGGGCACGAAAATAATCGCGAATTTTGTCGATCAGACGCGGAAAAATCGCAAATTTCGTTGACATGCACGAAACAATCGCGAAGTTTCTCGATGATGCGCGGAAAATTGAAAATTTCGTTGATCGGCTGCGTACAAATCACGAGTTTCGTCTGTTTATTGCGAGAAAATAGCGCGAATTTCGTCAATTTGCCGCGGGAAAAAATTTCAAATTTCATTAGAGTCAGTTAAGAATCGCGAATTTCGTTGATCGGACGAGGAAAAATTCGCGAATTTTGTCGATTAGGAGTGGAAAAATCGCGAGTTTTGCCGATCGAGCTCCAAAAAATCGCGAATTATGTCGATCAGGTGCGGAAAAACGCGAATTTTGTCGAGCAGGTTGCGGAAAATTGCGAATTTTGTCAACCAGCTGCAAAAAAATCGCTAATTTCGTTGATCGGGCGCGGAAAAATCGCTAATTTCGTTGATCGGCTCCTCATCCCCCTTCGTTCATAAAGTGCACATTTTTTTTCGGCAACTAGCCTATGTTTGTTCATGCTAGCCTTCATGCCTATGTTTGTTTTTTATCATTTTTAAATAAACAAAATTTACTTCCCCGAATAAAGTCAAGGAATATTGTCAGTCCTCCTAAATAATACTTGCTATATCTCTGTTATACATACAAACGTAAACTGTTGATATATCTTTGCCAACTGATTGGGTGTGTTGACCGGTTAGGGGAACCTAGAGGGGTAAAACTAACCCTCCTCCCCTCTGAAATCACATTTTTTATCTGATTATAGGCCACAGATCACCTCCCAGAAATAGAATTCTCCCCGTGTTACTGATGTGGCCCTCTACAACCCAGAAATTTTTATAAGTGGCCCTTCTCTTAAAATGGTTGTGCACCCCTACCCTAGTATATATATATATATATAAAGCATGTTTAAGAACTTTTATTATATGAACTCTTTGTTTGTATGTGTTGTCAGATCTGTAATGTCTAAATGACAAAAATTCATTTTATTAATTAGATTTTAATGAAAGTTCTGCTGAATTATTTCATTTAAAATGTTTCTTAATCGAAAAATAATCATACTTAACTTCATTTACTCATTTTAAATGGATTCTGTGCTTATTTTTAGTTATGTGGCACCTATCAATATATTGTAAGGTTATGCTGTGATGTCGAATCTAAATTTATTTCTGTTGAGAGAATTCTGTCATATTCTGAAGAACTAGAAATTGAAGGTCCTTCAACTATTGAAAAAACAAAGCCTTCGCCAGACTGGCCCACAAGAGGAAAAATTACATTCAAGGATGTCAAAATGAGATACAGACCTGGTTTACCATTGGCTTTGAAAGGATTAACTTTTGAAATAGAGCACCAAGAAAAGATTGGGATTGTAGGCAGAACTGGATCAGGTACGATATTTAATATGAACAAATATAAAAAATATTAGCTTGTATCAGGTGTTTCATTTCAAATTTTTCTTGGAGGGAGGCAAAAAACTATTTCAATTCTCATTGTGAAAGAAAGCCAATTGAAGGCTACTTTTGTATTTTTAATTATTTCTTATTTGTTACATTTCTGTATTGTTTTTTATAGTGATATATTTAACAATTGTCTTGACTTGTTATATTCAGGGCTTAATTTGCGCCGGAGCCCACCGGAGCCCAGCTCCGGTACTTCTCTGTTTTAAGTAAATATTAAAATATTGGTCGGAATTCACCGGAGCTCATAAATACAGGGCTCCGAAGCCCAGTGCAATAGCGCTTCCGAAAAACAGAAACCTAAATTAACTTTCCCTTTCCTTCCCATCTCCAAGCTTTTGCATAGATGCCAATATCTCCGGAAATTCCGGAGTTTCTCCGGAAATGTAGGATAAAATACGGAAGTACGGTAATAAGGTAGAAAATACGGAAATTTGAGACAAAAAAATCGCGAATTTCTTCGATCGATCGCGGCAAAAAATCACGAATTTCGTCAATCGGTCGTTGAAGTATATCGCGAAAATAGTCTATTAATCGATAAAACAGCCAATTTCTACAATCGCTCGCGGCAGAAAATCGCAAATTTCGCCAACCGATCGTTGAAAAAAGTTGCAAATTTTGTCAATCAGTCGTTGCAAATAATCGTGAAATTCATCCATAGGTCGTTGATAAAAATCGCAGCCGCGGCAAAATATCGCGAATTGCGTTAATCAGTTGGGGGGGGGGGAAATATCCTGAAATCCGGTAATCGGCCAATGATAAAAATCGCGGATTTCGTCAATCACTCGCTGCGCTGCAAAAAAAATCTCGAATTCCGTTAGTCATTCGCGGTAAAGAATTGCTGTTTTCGTCAATGAGTCGCCGCAAAAAATCGCTGTTTTCGTCAATCAGTCGCGGCAAAAAAATCGCTGTTTTCGTCAGTCAGTCGCGGCAAAAAAATCGCTGTTTTCGTCAGTAAGTCGCGGCAAAAAATCGCTGTTTTCGTCAGTCAGTCACGGCAAAAAATCGCGATTTCCGTCGGTGAGTTCTCGGTAAAAGATTGTGATTTTCGTTCGTCAGTCGCGGCAAAACATTGCGATTTTCGTCCGTCAATCGCGGCAAAACATCGCAGTTTTCGTCGTTCAGTCGCGACAAAACAACGCGATTTTCGTCTGCAAGTTGTGGCAAAACATCGCGATTTTCGTCCTCATGTCGCGGCAAAACATCACGATTTTCGTCCTCATGTCGCGGCAAAACATCGCGATTTTCGTTCTCAAGTCGCGGCAAAACATCGCGATTTTCGTCCTAGAGCCGCGGCAAGACATCGCGATTTTCGTCCTCAAGTAGCGGTAAAACATCGCGATTTTCGTCCTCAAGTAGCGGTAAAACATCGCGATTTTCATCTGCAAATCGCGCAAAACATCGCAATTTCCGTCTGCAAGTCACGCAAAACATCGCGATTTCCGTCTGCAAGTCGCGCAAAACATCGCGATTTCCGTCTGCAAGTCGCGGCAAAATATTGCGATTTCCGTCTGCAAGTCGCGGCGAAAAATTCGAGATTTTCGTCAGTCAATCTCGGTGGAAAATCGCGAATTTTGTTAATTGGTCGCGGGATTTCACACTCACATCAATCACGGATTTTTTGTTCCATAGAGATAAAAAAAAAAATTCCAAAATTTATTATAAAAAATTATTAATACATTAAAAGTAAAAGTAAATTAAGTAACCTTTATTTAAATTATGTTTGTGTTGATAAATGCAAAAGCTGCAAGAGGACTGAAAATATTTGTAAAAAATATAGCTCGTAAAAAACTTTGTGCAACTCCTGAAATGACTCCTGAAACCTGAACATTTTACTCCTGAAGAGTGTCCAAAACTCCTGAAATTTAACTGGTTTACTCCTGATGCAGTCTTTACAATGTTGGCGTCTATGCTTTTGCATTCTTTTTTACTAAAACACTTATATGTGACGTAATGGGTCGCACCCGTAGGAGATGGAGATAGAACGGACTCAATTTTTATATCAGTTTTTGGGCTTGGACAGACTCGAACTCAATCTGTATTACATATAAAATTTTATTTATTCATGTATAAACAAAATTAAAACTTTTCCTCCTTTAAAATTACGTATTATATTCTATTACAAATCATTTTAATGCTATTTTGATCATAATAAAGGGGAAACAGAAATCGTGTTTTTCTATTCCAAATTTATCTCGGCGACGTGTTGATACGGCGCCACTTAAGAGACTGAACAATGAATTTGCTTTCAGTTCGATTTTCTTTTGTGACAGGATATTTTGTTATTAGCTGGGTTTTTTCTTTTAATGTTATTTAGATATCTAACCTGAAAAGAATATGTTCTGTTCTAGCCAACGAGCATCAGCTTGTGGTTTTTTGTCTTATATTGCGTACGAGTATAAAATTCACATTAGTGATTTTCCTATTTATTTTGTATCATGAACGGTACCCATCCTAAGGCTGTGCTCTGCACATTTACAAAGTCACTTTCATTTGTAAGTAGATATAATTGCCATGTATTGTTATTCTGATAGAAAGCAATCGAGCAGTGTTTCCCTTTTTTCTATAAGAGCATCGATTATTACCGATAATGGTGTCAAATTTTTAATTTAATCTGATTTTCATGGACTCACCTGAAAAGATTTTTATGCGAAAGGAATTGATTATAGTTTAAGATATGCACTTTTTATACAAAATTGTAAAGCATTGTTCCATTCTTCAGCATATAAATATTAATTTTTGTAAAATTCATTCATTTTTTCTTAAAAATGCATAGCTGCAAACTATCACTTTTTTGTGTTAACGATATTTCTTAATCATAATCCTTACCATATTTAATCGCAGAATCCTGCAATTACCTAACATTAAAATTAGACAAAGATTACTATTAAGAAGGAGTGATAACTAAAAAGTGGAATACTTGACAGCAAAGTATATGCTGATAGATATATTTAAGTTTTTTATTTTGCTAAAGAAAAAAATGCTTTAAACTTCGCAAATAATGTACGAAATATAAATATGCAGATTGGAGTGACAGTGGGGAGGGGGGAACGGTACGGTTGTTGTACCGGTACCGCAGAATATTAGGGCTCCGGTACTTTTTTTGTTAGAAATTAAGCCCTGGTTATATTGTCTTGGGTTCTGATAAAAAATACTTAATTTAGCTTATTTCAAGTTTATATCTTCAATTTTAAAAAGGAAGCTTGCGTACCAAAAGAACTTCATTTCAAAAATCTTGTCCCTCCCTGTATGTCATTCTGCCAGTACACATGAAAGTCTGAAGTTCCAGGCACCCAGAATTCCAAAAGACTACTGATACGCTGAACTTTAGTCAAAATATAACAAAAAATGCATAAACCATGTACTTTTTAAACTTATTTTATATTCAGGAAAGGGTGTTATCATTGAAAAAATAAAAGTCAGTCAGCTTCTAAAATGTGTGCGATTTCTGAAGCTTAGTTTTGTTATAATGCTAAATAGTAGACCTTATTCTGCACAGAATTAGTAGACCATGATCACTTTTAGGACTGCACATCTGTAATTATTGTGGCATATGAGGTATAATCCCATAGAAGCAGTATTAATAATGGCAATTATAGTCTATAAAATTTGACTGTTCAGTATCAGAGTCAAATTATAATGATTTTATTGCTTACATTATTTTTATGATTTAAATCTAGGTTCTAAAGTGTTTAATATGCAGCACGGATATTTCTCTTAAAACTTTTTAAATGTATTCTGCAATGTTACTGAATTTCATAGAATGATATTTTAGTGGTGTACTTTGAACTAAATTTAAATTTGGAAAGTGCCAAAAAAAAAAGACTGATTTTGGTTTTTTCTACTTTTGCTGCTGAATAGCTTAGTTTGTTTTTTGCTTGAATAAATATATTTTTTTCATTTCTGTGTTAAAAGAATTTAATGTTTATTTTTTCGCAAATTTTTATATATATATATTTATTTATTTAAGCAAAATTTTATGTTTTAGTAATGTATTATATAGTATTATACTCCTGAATTGATATCACAATTCCTTGAATCATAAATACATTGAAAGATATATTCTTTATAAAATATATTTTTTCTGTGACATCTATTATTTGATCAGTTTTTAATCTAAGATTTCAAAGGAATTTTTATTTTCCTGTAACATTTTTATAAAATATATATTGTGCTCTCGAAATTATTTGAAGTGGTAGTTAATTTTAAACTAATATTTTGAAACCAAAAATTTAAAATTGTTGCAAACATAAATCATATTTTTTTCTATATTTTATCATGCTTATATATTTTGTATGCCTAAAAATGGTCAAAGAAATTTGCAGAAGTATATTATTAATATAAAGAGAGTGATGGAGTGATTATTTTAATATCCTCCTGAGATAAATTAAGAGTACAACTCACTGTGAAATATACCTCTGTTTAGCTCGGTTCATCTTTGGTGTCATCATCATCAGTGTGCCCTTTCTTATATTGCCATACTGTTAATATGAAATAAGGATCATCAGTGTTTTAATCACTTACTGTTTTTTAAAGATTTTAAAACTCAAGAATCAGAGTCTACCTCTAGTCTTTAAGCATGCATTGTCTTTCATTGAATGCAATTAATGATTCTGCATTAATATCACATCCAGTAAAAGAGACAGGCTGCTATACTTTCATCTCTCTTGACTGTCACATAGTCAAGTAAGGTTGGTTTCTATTAATCCCCAAGCTGCCATGTGATCAAGGTAGGCTGAAAAGCAGCCAAAGTTGGTGGTATACTTTGGCCTATTCCTTTCATTGGCTATGATTGGTTTCTTTTATGGTAGTTTTTGTTTCCAATAATGTCCTATTAATTCTTATATTTTTTAGTTAACATTCTTTTACTTGGTGTTTGTATAATTTATTTTTCAAATACTGTTTCAGAAAATTAATTTTTCATTAACTTTTGAAAAGACTGTGGTGAATAAATTTATCATTTATTTGATTAAGGGTTAATATGGCGAAGAAAGTTATGCCTTAATTTATTTTTTTTTAATGCATCATATATGAATAGTTATTGTTAAATTACTGATCTTTATAAAACATTCCAATAAATTGAATTCTTTCTTGCTTGTTTGTTTGTTTAGAGTTCTGTACTTTAAAATCAGAACAATTATAAGAACACTCATGTGTCTGTCTGTCCGTCTGTCACAGCCGTTTTTCTCATAAACTATGGAACTTGGAAAGTTCAAATTTGGCAGAAGTAATAAAGGCTATTGACCTACATATTTATGGATTATTAACCATTCACAAATATATTTAGGAAAAATGTAGGAGGCTAATTAAGTTACTTGAAAATAACAATCTTTTTTTCTTTTTTTTCGTGTGAAAGCTCTCATGATTATGGGATTCAGGGGATAATGCAAAAAATTTCCCAAACCTGGCAAAAGAACCAGCTACTCTGGGAAATTGAGGGCAGTTGCCTCTGTTCGCATGCTTTATGATACCATAATGAAATCAAACTAAGACACGCCTTCTAACATTGTGAGATATAGAATTGAAAACTAGCCACTCCTTTTTACAGATTAAATATTATGTTATATTTAATCTGTGCTCCTTCTAACATCTGTTGACATCCATTCAGTCAATAGACCTTCTAACATCGTAAGGTGTGACAACAGTTCAAGAGGAACTTAACAAAAATAAAGGACATTTATAAATTGATATTGCCACTTCTGGCCTTCATATTATTATATATGTAATGGCGCAAAGTGTATAACGCTTCCAGAGTGAACTCCTCCAGATCTTGATAATCTTTCGTTAAAATCAGCCATTTTATTTCGGCCATGTTAGGCTTAAGCATTCCGATGCGGTATTATAAATCGAACAACTGCCTTATTTAATCTACGTTGTATAACATCTATCCTTCTTCAGTTTTTTAAAACCTTCAAAAACTATAAAATCATCATATATATTAAAACGCAAAGGTAAAATTTTAAGTAGACCCATTTCGGGACATCTGCAGATGCATCAACCCTATTCAATTTAGCGGGATTGAGAACGTGTTCTCTGTGGCTGAGCGGTCTAAAGCTGCAGTTTACAAGCCGATATTTTGTAATGGATAGTAGGTTCGAATCCAACGCCCGGCAAAATGATTTCTGTAATATTTTTCGCGATAAGTTATTTCCATGACATATTTTATTAGGAGGAGAAGTTATATCATTTTTATTTTATTATTATTATGATTTGAATGCTTTATAATTCAATAAAATTTAACGCTGAACAATATTTAAAATAAGAATAAGAATAATTTTATATTTAAAATATTTAAGCTAAAATATTTTTAATGTAATTATCAATTAAATAAATTGAGCTGATCTACAATTTTTGTTATATCTTCTGACCATTATCAAGAATATATATGTGTGTGTGTGTGTCAGAAAGAAAAGTTTGCCTTTCTTTTCCTTAAAAAAAGAAAACGGAAAGAGAGAAAGATATTCATATAAGAACTATTTTAAAAATTACCTTGATATCCATTGTTTAATATTTAAAAAATGTATAAAAATGTAAAATAAAATTCAATAAATTATATGCTGCACCAAGTTTCAAATTTGGGCATTTAGAGAATGAGACTGATAAAAATAAAATTCATGGCAGCTTTTAATGGTCATGTAGTTAAAAAATCATAATAATAATAAAATAAAAATAAATACTGTTATTTTTTCGAAAAAATGAGACCATAGTAAATAAAAATAAATGCTCTGCTCACTATTTTTAGTTAAATTTCTGGTAATAAGAAGGATAATTGGTTGTAAATTATAAAGTTAAAATTCTGTGACTTCATTGAACAAGTTTGGCTGACTGTACCCTCTATCGCTTTAAAGAAATAGTAATCACTTATGCAATATAGAAATCTGTCACTTTCAATAATCAATTTAAAAGCAATCCATTAAAAATTCAAGAACTTTTCTAATGAAACATTCAAGTTATTTACCGTCAAATCTTGACGGGTATCATCTAGTTCATAATGCTTTTCAAAGAGGTAATAAAATCACAAAGTGAAAGTTAAATTTAAATTCTTGCAGCTAGCTACCAAGTTTTTAAGGCATATAGACTTCATCTCTGTTTCACAAAAATTAATGTTTTTCCTATAGTTCTGTTTACATAGGTGATGTATAAACTTTATTTTTGAGATTCTGTGCTTTTATTCTATTTTTATTTTGAGTAGGTGGGAGTGTCATAATACTGGTTTAAAAAATGTCACTAATTGTTGACATGGAAATATTGTACATCCCGGGAAGTACATCGAGGGATTTTTTCCTTGGGAAATGAGTGTGAACCCTGTTATAAGTTCACTCGTATGTCTGTCTGTCACAGCCATTTTTCTCATAAACTGTGGAACATGGAAAGTTAAAATTTGGCAGAAGTGAAAAAGGCTATTGGCCCACATATTTATGGATTATTAAGCATTCACATATTTAGAAAAAATGTAGGGGCTAATTAAGTTACTTGATTTTTTTTTTTTTTTTAATATTGTGTGAAAGCTTTTGTAATGCAAAACTCAAAATACATTTGTTTTAATTTTAGGTATTATATTTTCAGAAATATCATCAAAAGTGTAATGCAAAAATATGTGCCCCCCCCCCCCCCCCTCTATTTCCGAATCTTCAAAAACTAAAATTATGAAAAAAATAGAGGTAGTAGAAGTTTATTTAAACATTGGAGGAAAAGTATTGTGATTGCCCTAGGTTACATAGTTTTTGCACTTAGTAGAAGCGTACTTAGCACAATGCCAAGTTTATCTTTGAACAAGGTCTTTGTTTTTGGTACACTATAAAAATAAAAGAGTATTACTACACTGAATTTTATGTATCACCAAGATGCTTAATAATAAACATCACCATTGAATGTGTGAATAATATCATATTTGAAAGCATAGGTCAAGAAGCATTATGCAAAATTTAATTATTGCTGATGATTTCAATGTCAACTTCAGAAACAATACTAGAAATGAACTGTTGGAATATTTTTTAACTCTTGGTGTAAGTCCATTCATTCAAGAATCTACTACCAGGGAAATTAGTGACAATGTATTCATCAACATCCTTTTGCAATTTGGCGTTATTCATTCATTTTTCAGTCATCATAAACAGATTTGGATAAGGTTTTAAAAACGTTATACAAAATAGTAATATTTGATACTATTTAGGCTTCATATCTCTCTGAACTTTCATGGTATACCCACCTATACTTTTCTAGTATATATAGCTGTACCTAATACTACATTGTATAATTTTTTACAAAGTTTTATTATTCTTTTAGCAATGATTTTTTAAATATTACTGTTACTAATTAATATATATTTATCGTACAGATTCGTACTCTTTGCGCGCGAGTGATACTCACACTTGACTGATTATTTCCTTTTTATATGTGATGTAGGTAAATCATCTCTTGGGGCTGTTTTGTTCCGATTAGTAGAATTATCTTCTGGAAGTATTGTCATTGATGGGATCAACATCAGCGAAATAGGATTAGATGACTTAAGATCACGACTGTCAACCATCCCTCAGAAGCCTGTTTTGTTTTCTGGAACTCTTCGGTAATTTTTTTTTCCGAATCATAGTTTTTATTTTTTTTCTGAAGTTATATTGAAAAAAAAAATAAATGAACTGTGTTTGCTCAATCATTAGTATGCAAAAGTTCCTATTTTTAAAATTTCCTAATAATCTATACTATTTCTTTATCTATTTAATTATTGAAAGAAAATAAGTTAAAACTGGTGTGAATGAATAAAAACAAAAAATCTTCTTAAAACACCATAAAAAAATTTTTTAATGCGCTAGGCCTTTCGAAAGATCTGAGTCTTCCTTCGTCAGGCGCAAAGAAGACGTTCTTCTACTATGAAAGCAGCAGGAAGACTGAAATGAGAGATAAGGGAAAGGGTACAAGCTGAAGAAACAGCCAATAGGAAATTAGAAATCAACAGCCAATAGGAAAGTAGAAGACAATAGCCAATATATACTCTTATAGCCAAATTATACTCTTTTGTGATTGGCTATTGTCTTCTACTTTCCTATTGGCATTATAATCCCTGAAACTAATATTAGTTTTTGTTGCATTAACATATCACAATTTGTTGATTTTCTGTAAGCAAGTAAACCCTATTGGTTTACAATGGAAGTCTATGGGAATTTGGCAAAATATTACAGATATTGCCAAGTTGACATCACTTTTGGTGAATAATTTTGGTCGCCAAATTTGGCGATTTATCACCAAGTTGACTGCAAACTTGCTGGTATTTGGCAACAGAACAGGGTCTGCCTATAGTAACCCCCCTTATAGTTATGGAGATGCATTAAATGCTGTTCAATAACCAATGAGATGTGTTTCATTCGGGCATTGCTGTTAGACAATTAACAAATAATCACGATTTCTTTGCCACATACGATAGCGATATATATATATATAGATTATGGTGCAAGTAGCATTTATCATTCCTTTACAGAGATACACAAAAGAATTTGGTTATAGGACTTACTATGATCAGAAATTGCTGAAAGTGGGATTTTCACTGTGGTATATTTTTTAAATTTATCTAATTTTTAATGTATTATGTGATGTGTATAAGTTATATAGATCATATATGTATACAGGGATGCATGACAGAATTTTCACACATTATTGTACATGGATTTAATTGGCGAAAATGGATTTCCCCTGAGTTATGTGTTTTAAATTTCGTATTTAGATCTCATTTCATTGCATGAAAAGAATGAAATTTCTTTATAATATTCGCTCTCGAAGCTGGTAGACGGGAGGTGCTGGGTTCGATCCCAATCGCGCCCGTCGGCCTAATCGTTCGGAGTTTTCGTGGTTTTCTTCGAGCCGTGGATCTTCCATGCGTTAATACGGATTAGGTTCCCTTAGAAAGACCCCCACGGAGGGCACTCCCCCCGGGCCTATATCCCTCGTGTAGATAATTGGCCGTCAAAAATCAACCCAACCCTTTATAATATTCTATTACTGTTAGAAAGTGTTTCATAATCTGTCTTATGCGTGTTTTTTTTTTATTATTATTAGTTATAACCTTGACCCCCATAATGAATTCACTGATGAAAGGTTATGGCAAGTTCTAGAAGATGTCAATATGAAGCAAAAAGTAAGCAGCCTGTTCTTTGTTTGCTTACATTAAATTAGTTTGATTGAAAATCTATAAAGTAGTTAATGAATTATGCTAATCTTATTTATGCTACTTAAGATAAGGAAGCTATCAGTCACAAAAGTTATGAAAACTGTGCCATAACAGGGTTCATAAACTCTCAGAGAAACCCGGGAATCAGAAAAAACTGAATAGGAAAATTTCCGTCATAAAATCTCCGGCAAAAGTTCAAAATATACCTCATAACCTGGGAAAATGATCAGCTAAATTGAAAAATTCAAGCAATTGCTGCTATTCTCATGTTTTCTGGTGTCAGAATGAAATCAAACCAAGACTAGCCTTCTAGCATCTTGAGGTATTGAGCATGATACTATAAAAATTAAATTAACTTAAATTGTTAAGTAGCAGAGTTGGAACATATGAACAATTTCTTTGTAAGATTTTTGCCTGATGTCTCATTTATGAGGAATTTTCTTGATTCTTAAGTAGCATTTTTTTCTGCCAAAGAATTTTTTTTTAAATATGTAATTATTTTATTTATTATAAATAATGCAACAATAAGTTCATAAAATAATTTTTTCATATTTGTGACATGTATATGTGCTTATGGGAACGTTCATTCATTACTCTTGTGATAATTAGAGCAAATTTTCATATATAATTCCAATTATTTTATTACAAAGTATAAGTAAGATAAAAATTGATATAACCAGCTAAATACCACTGTGTTCCACACACAAACATATATCTAATTTATAACAAAAAAAAAATTACTTATGTATACATTAAATGACTCTTGTGACACTCTGGTCACGAGTAACAAAATTTTGATTGATAATATAGACAAGGGAAATGCTTCTTGTTACAAATTATATATATATTAAATGAGTGGAGCACAATAGTATTTTACTGGTTATATCGCTTTTTATCTTAATTATATTTTATAGTAAAATAATTGCAAGTATTTGTAAAAAACCGCACGAATGGTCACAAGAGTAACAGTGGACGTTCCTTTATATGATTCAGCAGATTTCGGTCAAACTCTTGTGTTTGTCGAGAGCTACCAATTTTATGTAAGTGGAAAATTAAATATTTGTTTTTTATATGTAATGTATAACTTTACTTTTGTAATTACTTATTTTTTTTTTCTTGAGGTGGTCGAGGAGGACGTGATACAGGTTTAAAAATTTTTAACTGTTGTTATGGAAAAATTATTGATGCTGAAAAATAACTCAGGAATTTTTTTTTTATGAAAATGAACCCTGTATACATGAGTTTTTTTTAAAGGGAGGAGGGTGTGGGAGTTGTTCATGGTTTAGCTTTGGATATTTGAGTTTAATAGTATTGTATGTTGCAAATGGCACATTATGTGACAAATAAAATGTTTTTTCTTCCTTTTTATTCAATTTTCTCTTGTGGCTTTAAAAATGTACTTTCACTGACATGCACAAAGTACTACATTATTGAAAAATCGAGTCTTAAATCTAAGAATGGTAGGGAGATCTTCTGTAATTTAGTTCATCTGCTTGAAACAGTGATTTTGTCTGTCTTTCCATTCATTCCTTCTAATTGTTTTTTACTATATAGTAGTAATAAATGATTAGTTTTGTAAAAATACCAATTTTATCTATGCTTTTTAAGAATAGATTCTGTTACTATTTCCAAAGCTTTACAACATTGTTAGAACATGAAATGCTTTGTGTTAGTAATGGATTCAAATGCCCCCCCCCCCCCCCCTCCCAGGCTCCTGAAAAAGTGACTAAATTTCTATAAAATTTTCTAGAAAAGTAGGCATTGAATAAAGCTAGGAATTAAAATTTTATCACATAAAATGTACTGTTGCACTATGATGTAATTCTAAGATTTTTTTTTTTTTTTTTTTTTTCTTTTCTTCCATTTTCAGAATCCAAATATTATATAATAATCAGTACAGAGTATACTTAAGAAACCATAATACTCATAGTTTAAAATCAAAGTTAACAAATATAAATATAATAGAATATTTTTATATGTTTTTAAAAAAAGGTAATATTAGTTTTATAAATCTTCATCTCATTGTAGATTTTAATGTGAAAATATAAAATTTGATACCACAAATCTGCTCAGTAATCTTGTATGTCTACTAGCAACTCATATTATTTATGAATGAATAATTACTGTCTAATCTTTAACTGGAGGATTATGTTTTTGAATAATAAATGTGGTGAGTGTTAATACTGTTCCTGATGATATGTTTTGTAAGTACCCTGTATTCTGGTATGTAATGTACTCCGGCGCATAAAGCAACCTAGGATTTCAGGCTATTTTTTCTATTTTTTGGCATTTGCTGTATTACGTGCACCCCTTTTCTTTGCAGAATAACCTTCATGAGGCAAACAGCATGAAAATATTTTGAAGAACTATTTAAAAACTCAACAACTAGTAAGAACGTAAAAATATCAGCAAATTTAAAATGAGGATATGCGATACTGCTAAACCTATTTCTTTACTGAATTTCCGCAAAGCATTTCAAATCGTACTTTATTTCTATGAACTAATTGCATCTTTTTTTTTTTTTTTCTTGTTCATTAATTTGGAAATCTCAATTCCTTTGCTATTTTTTTTAATTTTAATCTTTAATTTTTATTCCCAATAAATAATGGGCACCTGTAAATTTTGATCAATTTTCTTGTTTCAAAAGCACACATTATGCACTGGAATATACAACACTTATTTTTGTCTTATCGGGGATTTATCTTATGCATTTGTATGCAGATAATAGCAGGAGCAACTGCTCAAACTAATAAAAACTGTTTGAATTCCTTTTAAATGGTGATGATTCTAAACAAAAAGTCAAAAAATTAAAATTTCAGAAACAATTGTTTGATCTTGTTCATAAAAATAAAGTTGAATTCCTAATTCTTTTATGATTTTCTTATTTGACAACAAACTTAATCTAGCAGAGTGTGTAAAGATCTGGTCTTTTCTCTCTTTAAAGTTGTTTTTGAAATCAACTTGCTACTTTTTGGCACAATCCATGAAATTAGTTTTATCTCCACATGCATAAATATTTTAGATATTCTTCAAGTTCCAAGTAGTTGAACAATTTTATCAGTTTCCTACTTTAAAAAAAAAAAAAAAATCTTTTGTACTTTAATGTTTTTTATTTATTTATTTTTTTTTTAATTCCTATTATTTATTAAATTTTCTTTTCTTCCTTTTAAGTTCATACTGAATTCTTATTTAGAATAACATAGGATGCTGTACACTGTATGTGCTCATTTAAAATGTTTCTTTTTATCGCATGACAAAAGTAGGGTAAATTTTTTATGAACATGCATACAAGTATAGTAGAATCACGCTAATCCAAACCCCGATAAACCGAAATTCCGGTTAATCCGAATTGATTTTATTTTCGAAAATTATACTTGAACAAATTAACTAAAAAGGTTAACTTACGAAATTTTTAGAATTATAGGATAGATGTTGAAAAAAAAAGTGTAGAAGTTAGAATTAAACATAAAATGGCCATAGAGCATGTTTTTTATTTTTCAAACAGCTTGAATAGAATTTAAAAAAAATAGTCAATAATGTAAAAGTAGAACATATGTACATGAATATAATATGAAAACATGCACTGTAGGCTTACTCATAGAAGCTATCTTAAAAAAAATCTTGAATATTAGTTTGTTTGCCAGTCACTATAAAATTCTTTTTTAAAAAGCAAAAAAATATTTAATCCAAATGACAAAAATTTATATTTACTTTCAACAATATGATTTTTCAATTTATTTACAGAAATGTTTCTTTCTTTCCTTATCACCGACGTGGTGACTGAGCTATTTATAGATTCATGATTGTGACCAGTTTGTTACATAATTCCTCATTCTGAAGTTTCATTCAATTGTTATAAACATCGGGAGTGATGAAACAAGGAATACTATTTTTTTCCAAAAATCGTGGCAGATTATTCAGAATGCCGGATTAGAGGATGTTTATTATGTTACTGAGTACTTATAACTTGAAATTTGTAGCACACATCTTTTACTTTTCTATTTTTAATGGAATTTCAGATAATCTGAATTTTTTGTAATCCGAACAGACACCGGCCCCAATCAGTTCGGATTAGCGGGGTTCTACTGTATTAATCTCTTGTGTTCGTTTCAGGTTGCTTCTTTAGATGGAGGTATTGATGCTGTTGTGATGGAAGAAGGAAACAATTTCTCAATGGGTGAAAAACAATTGTTATGTATGGCTAGAGCATTACTACATGAAAGCAAGGTATTTTCATTTTATATTTAAAATTTATAAATTTCAAAGTGTGCTTTAGTGTATTTTTTCTTTCATTTATTAATTAAGTATACAAATTAGCTTTTTAAATTACAGATAAATGTCACTTAATAATTTAAAATCGTAAAGTTTGTGTTCTACATTTACTGAAACAGTATGTCAAATTATTAGGGCATGCCTTCTCATCATTGACCAATAGCTAGCTCCTAAATTATTAGTTTTAGATGCACAGGGCGATAAACCTGGGCTTTCCAGGTTACAGAGTATAGCTAAAAACCATGATATATATTATTTCTAAAGTTAACATCCTCTTTTTTATCTTGTGCGGTATTTGACATAGTATACTTCAATTTCGCTAAAAAACATTTGATTTAAAAAAAAAAAAAAATGCAATTAATTAAAAATGAAAAGTGCACCAGTAAATAACCTTAAAGATTGTGACTACAAAAACATGGGTCTACTTTTTTATATATATATATATATAACTCTGGTAGATTTTTTACATTTAATATATATTTTTTAGAATGCCCACTAACAATACTAAAAATCATATTTATATGAAAAATAGCAATAATGCATTCAAATAAAATTTTAAAAAGTATTAAAAATGATATTTTCATATTAGCCACACATCAAAAGTTAACAGCTGAAGAAATCTGCAAAAAATTGCTATGTACAATCAGCTTTTTTGATTCTGTTCATTTCAGTGGTTTAAGCTCTAAATTCAATTACATGTCTTACATTTTTATTTTATTTATATTTTATTGCTTTATTTATTGATTAATGAATGTTTCAATTTCGTTATGGAATATAAGCTAGAAACAAATGATGAGCTATTTATATTAATTTAAGTGCAATTGGATTTTTCTTTCGTAATCATCTGCACGTGATAAGAGATAGTTTTGAAAAGAATTCACGCTTGAAAATTATTTTAAAAGCAATAAAGATTGAGTAAATTGCGATACAGTTTTCAAAACAATTGCATTTGAACGTACATTTTTTTCTCCGTATTCAACGGTGTAAAAATTGAAAATGTGCGGCATTTAGAAATTAAAAAAATTGTAATGTAAATTAATAAAAGTTACATTTAATCGTTTGCAGTTGCCATCATCAAAATGGCGTCTGCATTATACACTTTATAATATAGATCAGTCCTGTCCAACCTTTCACTAAGCAGGGGTGCATTGCAGCTCTTGGAAAACAATTAAGGGTTATTAACTGGACTTAAAACATGCAAGAAAATTATCTCATACTATTAGTAGTGATACACATATGCAAATTCATATTGCAGTAAAAGACATAAAGCCATTATGGATCTGGATCTTCGTGTAAAAAAAAAAATAATAACTGTAAATCGTAGTAAATTTCGAATTATATATTTTTCTGCGAGGGCCTATCTTAAACCTATTCTACTGGAGGAAGCAAGAAACTTTTATCTCACTTGTAATTAAAATAAAATGGTAATCAGAGATATTGTTAAATTTTTTTAGGACGCAAAAATATTCCTTGATTTATTTTGGACGCGCAAATATGCCGTTATGAAAAGTACAAAAGCAAAGACAGGCATAGAAAATAAGTTAAAACTGTTGTGAATGAATAAGAACAAAAAAACTTCTTAAAACACCATCAAAAATTATTAAATGCGCTCTTCCTGCTGCTTTCATAGTAGAAGGACGTCTTCTTTGCGCCTGACGAAAAAAGACTCAGATCTTTTGAAAGGCCTAGCGCATTTAGTAATTTTTGATGGTGTTTTAAGAAATTTTTTTGTTCTTAAAGACAGGCATGTTAGTGAGAAATCCATGGGTGGCTTCAAAGAGCTTTCATTGTTGGAAATTACTTCGCACGATTTTATAAATTTTTTAAAAGTACAAAATGAGAAACAATACCTAAAATTTCAAAGGTCTGGGAGAGAAAATGACATTCATTTACTTGATTTATAAAACAGCAATGGGCCATTGTAACAAACAACATAAAAAAAAGAAGAACTTTAATGCACAAAGAAGGGGGGGGGGGTTGCTTATTTTACTACATTTCAAATTTTAACATAAATAAAAAGGTATTGCTAACTTTTAGCTATTTCTATCGTCATAATTTCCATAAAATTTTTTATATAGAATAACTGTAAATTAGTGAAGAAACTCTTATAACACAAGATTAAACTTTTAAAGTACTTTTCATTTTTAATGCATTAAATACGCTTACGAGGTTTTAAAAATGTCTCTCAAGCAAATATCGAGGATTTTAAGTAAAGCATCCTTTTAAATTGAATTTTATTTATTGTTAATTCTAGTAACAGAGGAAACCTTCGAAAGAACGCCAAGAAAACCATCAAAGGGCACCATGGCACCTGCAGGCACCACATTGGACAGCCCTGATATAGATAGTTCCAGTTGCAAAACTGTTTCAAATGCCATTCATATAATTCCATTCATATCAAAATAGTTATTTCTTTTAAAAGTTACAATATTTAAATTTTTACATAGTTCCAGGATCCTATAAGTTATATTTAGAAAAACTTTCTCCCTGTTATAATAAGTAAAACAGTAAAAATTCTATTCTTCTATGATTAAAACTTATTGAGCTAATGATTGTTTGAATTTTTGTGTTTTCTGGCATTAGAACTGGAAAAACAGTTTTGCCTGCTTTATTTTTATTATTATTATTTTTTTTTTTTATGAAAACAGCAAAAACATGATAAATCGACCAGGTTAGGTGCAATCTGGCAAGTAAAATAAGAGGAATTTTAAAAAATCTCTCTTGACCATGTTTTTGATGGCTATTTCAAAAACGAAACAGAAGTGAGTTTCTTTATCACATTAGTAAAGTGATGTGTGAATAGTAAAAGATTTTTATATTGATTTAAATTAAAGTTCCCTTATTTCATGTTGAATGCTTTCATATGTTTTGGACATCATATTAACAATTACATGTAAATATATTATTATTGTGGTGAAGATATGTATGAATACTGAATGCAAGAAAAATAGTTCTAGATTCAATATAGAAAAGAAAAAAAATTGCCCCTCTCCAAACAAAATCTGAAATAACACTTCTGCCACATTCTTGAAATATAGATATTTGTATGGATTTTTATACATAGTTCTGAAACTTGGCACTAATATAAATTTACATAAACATCATATTTTTCTTTATTTTATAATATGACAACAAGTTGCATGTTCTCTGTCCGTGTTCATTGCTAATTTTTTGCATCTATTTATTATATCATAATTACTAGCAGGCTTCGCCCGCTATGCTGGTCAATTTTTCCAAATGAACCTTGAATCAAACAAAATATTTATATATATATTACACTGACGTGCATGGCACAGAAATTGTGATTATTTGTTATTGTTTAATGGCAATGCTCGAGAAACGCATTTCATTAGTTATTGTATAAAAGTTCTTTGGCAGGATTTAGGGCAATCGAGTTTATTTATGTTTCGCTGCAAACTTTTTCGTTGCAATTATGGAGCTTCAAAATATCATTTGAAATTCCCGTAAAAAATCTCGGCGAATGCTTGAAAGTGAAGAAGAAGCCGAATTAAGAAGAGAAAATCGAAATAGATTCAATCGAGAACGGCGTCAAACATAGAGCATAAGTGATCGTCAAAATAGGCTTAATAAGTGTAGCATGAAATCGAAATAATTGATTTAAATGTTCCGGGGCATAACTGTGGGACTTTGAGAGAAATGTGCAATTTCTGTAAAGCACTGTATTGGAAATGCAATGCTAATTAAACCGAAGCAAGAAGTCTACAAAATGTTGTCATGACGTTAAAGTAATTTTGTCTCCTTTATCAGAAACTCTCAAATTGATAAAAGATTTGTTGTGTCAAAATTCTTCCCTGGTAATTTGCACCATCTCTACCCCCCTCTGTACGGACCTGCAATACAAATTTTAGGTTCATTTAAGAATATTATATGGGCCCATCAGAAATAAGATACAATAAAATCTGCTTATATGGAAACAAAAATGACCAGTGATAAATTTCATTTTATGCAGGTTTAAATTGAACAAAGCATAATAGCATTTTTTGGGAGAGGGGGGAGCTGGAACTTTTTTTTTTTTTTTTTTCGTTTTTTGCAGGGTTCTGTTATAAACAGGTTTTACTCTATTAGAAAATAAATTTGCTGGATGGTCCTTTTTAAAAAAATCTATACAGTAATATTTGCTTACAATTTTATTATTTCTTTTCCAGTATTACAGTTTATGTTGTATTTGTAATTGCTTTTTCATCTACTGATTTTAAAAAAAATTATTGATAATAATTATTGATAAAAATTAAAATATAATTAAATTTTAATTGAATTTATCAATTAATTTGGAATAAAAAAGTTTAAAGTATGAGACATATAAAAATTTAAAAACTTAACCTGTGACTTTACACAACTTTGGAACTGAACAAGAGTCATGCCCTGGTAATTTGCACCGTATCCACCCCCACTCCCTTTGTATGGACCTGCAATAAAAATTTCAGATTCATTTAAGAATAGTATTACGGGCCCGGTCAATGCCGGCGGGCTCGTTAGTATCAATGAGTTTGATATTGAATTTTAAAGCAATATGGACCATTACTTGGTATGTCCTTCTGCATTGTTGAAAAAAGTACAAATGCCACTGTGCTCTTATTTTTTTCTAATGTGTCATTCAAAAAAATCTTTAAGTTGATCATTTACAGCAGGATTTGCTTAACTTACAAGTCTCATGAAAATTCCTCCAGTAGAACTTTTTAAAAGGCTAATTTTTCATAATCGTGTTCATCTGATTGTAGACTTTTCTTCCATATTTTTATAACTAAACAATATGGAATAATTAGCAATATACTAAAACTACTCCTGAAAAATTATCTAACTAATATTGCAAGTCCCATCAAAATCCATTCAGCAGAACGCTTTAAAAGGGCTAATGTTTCATAATCAGATTCAACTGATTATAGAACTTTACACCATAATTCTATAACTAAGCAACATAGAATGGTGTATTTTATACTAAAACCTTCTCTGGAAAATTATCTAACTGACATTGCAAGTCCCATTAAAATATATTCAGTGGAGCTCAAGTTGTAAGCAGCTGGAAAGAATTCCAATTTGCATTTTATATATATAGTAGATAATATGTGTTTCCCTTTCTCTTATAAATTGCCTAGACTGATTGGCTTAGAAATTAGAATTTCTGTTCTTTCACAATTTTTATTTTCTTTTTGCCTTTTAATTTTTCCATTTTCTACTATGTTTAAAATTATTTATGTGTATTGAATTTAGAGTTAATAATTTAATAAACTTAGTATTTAAGTGCCAGATGTTTGCTCCTGTGATTTTCTTTAATCCCTTCCCTTAGAGAAAAAAAACTACATACTTCATTATTACATCATCACAAGTCTACTAGGTTTTTGTCTTTTAACTTGCGCTTGTTTCAATTAAAAAGTGCAAGACATTATTTTTCTTAACCGTGGTTCTCTTTTTATTAGTTTAAAAAAGAATTATGTGCATGTTTATTTACATTGTCTGTAAAAGTAACTCCAAAAACTTAAATTTTTTTTTTATTGCCTTATTTGTATTTTAAATTTCAATTATTTTTCTTTTGTTAAGATAATTCTTCTTGATGAAGCAACTGCCTCTATTGATGGAGAGACTGACAAATTAATTCAGAAGGCAATTCAAGAAATCTTTTCAAATTCTACTGTGCTGACAATTGCGCATAGACTATCTACAGTTGCATTTTGTGATAGAGTGATGGTTTTATCTGAAGGAAAGGTAGTAATCTGTACTATTATAGTTTACCATTCTTATTTCATATATGTGTCAAACTTCTTAATTTCTTAATAAACTTCTTAACTTCTCAATAATTCTTAATAAACTTTAACTTCTTAATAAACTTCAAGTAATGAATTAGTAACTTCTCTCTTCTTAATTTCATGGTGTTATTAAGAAACTTTTTGCCTTTATTATAGATTTTGATAAGTGTTTTAAGAGGGAAGAAAAATAGTAATGAAATGTTGAAAAATCGGTATGCAAAATATTAAATAAAATACTTATTTTCCAAGAATAAAGTGACCATATAGTGCATAAAAGATGGAAAGTTATGTCTTCGAGTATTTAAAATAATTTCCTGTACATTAACATTTTTTTAAATGGCTCGAAGATTAAGCTCTTGAGATGTGGTGGGATATATTATATCCCACCTAATTTTAATCAAGATTAGTACCAGAAACTTTTAATTAAATTTTACTTTTATAACTTTGGTAGAAAAAAAAATTTAAATTGCTTTTCCATATTTTAGAATAAAATATTTCGAAAATTTCGGTGTGAATTCAACATTACAGAAACACAATTAGTTGCCCCTCAGAAGATTAAATAATAAAAATCAAAATTTAAATTTGATTAAAATAAAAAAAAAAATTCCAAAAGGATCATTACTTCCAGGGCCGTGCAAAGGGTGCGGTCGCCCTGGGCACAGAAATTGAGGGGGCGCCAAATTTATACTACCAAATTCGCTTGTTTCTTCTTTTTTTGTAAAAAAAGTTATATATATATACATATTGGGAATTTTTTTTATGACAAAAACATACATTCTCAAAATAGCATGTGGCTTCTTTCTTGGAATCCAAAAGGGGTTGGAAACTGTTGTAATGTAGAACTGTACTGTGTAACTGTTAGATACATTTTTTCCACATCTGTTTTCCAGATCTTTGACAAGCTAGTGCAATTTTCTCTTACATTCTTTAGTTGTTAAAATTAAACCTTTTAAAGTTCCAAAATAAACTCAAAATATGTATTCAACAGTATTTATTTTTGTTTCTACATTTTTCAATTTTGTGACACCTGTCACAAAGAGAAAGGGGAAGGAGGGGCACCAATTTGAACCTTTGCCCCGGGCGCAGTTTTCTTTTCGCACGGTGCTGATTACTTCAGCAATTTTAGGTAGCTTTCTTTACAAAAAGCTACCTATTGCAGCCGTTCGGAGGAAAGCGATTTAAAAAAATTTTGGTATATTTTCATCGATCATGACCCCCAGACCCTGAAACCACCCTCCGTTCAAAATTGATATATATATATATATATATATCTGACCTATGTCACACTGTAACTCTCGTATTTATGAACCGATTTGGATGTAATTCGGTGTGTATATAGTACATACCAATGTCTCGACCGAGTTCGTTGGCCAGCTTCATCCACCATTTTGTTTCAAAATAGCGGCCATTTAAAAATTTAAAAAAAAATTAAAATTTGAAATATGGTACCAAAAAATTGAAAATGGAAAAATATTTTTTTCTTATGTATTTGACCTTTATACAAAGACTCCGTAGCAGTTTTTGTTTCGTCTATATCTTAAAAAATGGCTGAGTTATAGCATTTTGAATTTCTAGCGAAGCTGACATTTTGAAATGTCCTGAATTTTGTCACGCGATAAAAGGCGTATTTATGAACCGATTTGGATGTAACTTCGTTTATACATAGTACAGACCAGTGTCTCGACCGAGTTCGTTGGCCACCTTCATCCGCCATTTTGTTTAAAAATGGCGGCCATTTAAAATTTTAAGAAAAATTTAAATTTGAAATGTGGTACCAAAAAATTGAAAATTGAAAAAATATTTTTTTCTTATGTGTTTGACCTCGATAAAAAGATTCGAGAGCAGTTTTTGTTTCGTCTATACCTTAAAAAATGTCTGAGTTATAGCATTTTGAATTTCTAGTGTGGCTGACATTTTGAAACGCCCTGATTTTTGCCACGTGATAACAGACGTATTTATGAACCGATTTGGATGTACTTTGGTGTGTACATAGTACATACAAATAACTCAACCGAGTTCGTTGGTCAGCTTCATCCCCCATCTTGTTTCAAAATGGCGGCCATTTAAAAAAATTAAAAAAAAATTAAATTTAAAATGAAATACCAAAAAATTGGAAAATGAAAAAGAGTTTTTTCGTATGTGTTTGACCTTAATACAAAGATTCCGGAACAGGTTTTGTTTCGTCTATATCTAAAATAATGGCTGAGTTATAACATTTTGAATTTCTATTGTGGCTGACATTTTAAAACAACCTGATTTTTGTCACGCGATAACAGGCGTATTTATGAACCGATTTGAATGTAACTTGGTCTGTACATAGTACATACCAATGTCTCGACCGAGTTTGTTGGCCAGCTTCATTCGCCATCTTGTTTCAAAAGGGTTGCCATTTTTAAAAAAAAATGTAATTTAAAATTTAAAATGAGGTATTAAAAAATTGGAAAATGAAAAAGATTTTTTTTATGTGTTTGGCCTTGATACAAAGATTCTGGAGCAGTTTTTGTTTCTGAAAATTTGTTCTTTTGTTTATATCTTAAAAAATGGTTGAATTATAGCACTTTGAATTTCTATCATGGCTAACACTTTGAAACGATCTTGTATTTGTCTCGCGATACCACACATATTCACCTATTTTGATGGAAGAAGGCATGTGGATAGTATACATCAATATCTCGACCAAGTTCGCTGGCCAGCTTCATCAGCCATCTTGTTTCAAAATGGCGGCCATTAAATTAAAATATATATATATTTAAAGTGAGGTGCAAAAAAATTAGAAATTGAAAAAGGTTTCTTTCTTAAGTATTTCACCTTGATATAAGGATTCAGGAGCATTTTTTGTTTGTCTTTATCTTAAAAAATGGCTCGGATATAGCAGTTTCAATTTCTAATGTGGGTGACATTTTGAAAAATCTGATTTTTTGCCTGCGACAGCACTCGTATATATATCAACCGATTCCGATGTGAGTGAGCACGTGCACAGCAATTACTAAGGTCTCGACCAAGTTCACTGGTTAGCCTCATCCACCATGTTGTCTTAAAATGACAGGCACTTTAAGAAATCGCCGAATTTGGCAGCCAAATATAAGTTACTTTAAATAAAAGCAGCTTGGATAAAGCTGACTAATTTCGCAAAATTCTCATTCATAATGATTTAGTATTGATAAAAATTAGTATTGAATCTCCTACATTCGGTTTCCACTTAATTGAGCTTCGTGTGTTTGAATAATATAAGTTGGCTTTTTTAAAATAAGGAATATGAAAGCTACCTCTTCCTCCCGGCACTGGCCGGAAGGACTTTTTCACTTCAAAGGTGCTCATTAAATGAAAGGAGAAACAGTATTCAATCTTTGACAGCAGATTTTGTGTTGCTGAATTTGTGAGGTTTTTTTACTCATAAACGAGTACTTGAGATTGAGATGTTTAAAAAATGGTAGATAGTTGATCATAAGCCTAGAGAAGATGAGATGTTGTTTGCGACGTGTGTTAATGTTGTGATGTGTATAACAATACTGGAATTTGTGGTACAAGTTTTCTGTTTCTGAACCATTTGTTGTCCATTATTGTAAAAAATGACTGCTGCTTGCATACCATTAAATAGTACCCATTATGTTTCTTTCATAATACTTTGAGCTAGGAAAAAGCTTTAGAGACTTTTCTTTGTCTAGTTATTGTGCAGATGGCTGTAGTATAAATCATTATGTAATCATTCAAATCTGACTGTCTCTTTTTTTCTATTTCACAACTCCCCCTCCTCCTAGAATAGTGTAGGGGAGTACACAGTGAGACAGCAGCCACTTTGACATATAGTTGTAACTTTTTTTTCAAGCTGGCACACACACATAACGACCTCATCTTATGCAACACGTGGATATAGCTTTGGCACTTCAGTTATTCGTCCGACAAAATAGTAAATAATTTCTTATTTTATTGTGGTTAAAGCTACATAAACGTCTATTTTTGAGTTTATTTCCTTCAATATGACATATATTTACTTAACCAAACCTAGCTATATCTAATAATAGACTATTTCAGCAAAATGACATAAACTTTTTAAAGTGATGAAATTGATGTAACAGATGTGGCATCCATTTTGTTACAACATAACGAAAGTACACAGTAAGACGTGTCTTATTGTGTACCTACTATGTGGTTCTGATGTTAAAAAAGTTATTTATAAATAAAAGAAGGTTTTTTTCTCTCTCTCTCTCTTTCTCTCTGTGTGTGTGGGCGTGCGATGGCTAGGGAAATTTACTAAATGTAAGAGGCTGAAAATTTGCATGTAGGTAGCTCAAGGTCTGCCATTGTCCACCTGAGGCTCATATTTTTAATATTTTGAAAATCTAGAAATATTAATTAGAAATCATAAACTGCAGAAAATTATTGACAGAGTGTAAAAATGTATGATTTATGAAAATATATACATTGTCTCACTGTGTACTACTTGTGGTACACAGTGAGGCAATTTTCGATACTCCATTATCCTGCTTCTGTGCTTTTATAAATAACTTTATTAAAACCATTTATACATTAATGTGTAGTGCATTTGTGTAGCTTAAACATGTAGCAAAAATTTTCAAAAGAATAAAAATTGTCGCCATTTGTTAAGCAAAAATAATTTTCGTCTGTGTACACTCTCCTCTATTGAAATTCTGGATGATGAAATTAACACCAATTATTCGCTTGGATCTAAGGATGTAATATAAACGTCTTAATTAAAAATTTTAATTAGATTCTAAGACGTTAATTTTTTTGTTAGTTTTAACGAAGTTTTTCTAAAGATGGCATCTAAATTGCTCCATTTTTGTGGATAAAACAGGAAAAAGGGAAAATAAAACTAATTATTATAATTTTATTGATGTTATTTTCTCTCATTGTTTTTGTTTCTCTCATTATTAAAATTTAAAAGAGAAATTATTTTCAATTTGAATCAATTGTAAAAAAAAAAAAAAAAAAAAAAAAAAGAAACTTGATTAAATTAAAATTTCCAAGAAAATTCAAAGAAATAAAAACATATTTTTCATATTCAAGCTTTATGAATCAATTTATAGCACAGAACTAAAAAAAGTCTGTTGACACATTGATATTCAACCAACAAGGAAGATTTAAGCTCCTTTGATTTAAGAAGGCAATTATTATCCCCCATTCATCCACAAGAATTGAATTTAAAAAATATGTACTATTTTCTTTTAATTATTTTTGAAAGAGGTGGTTAAAACATTTCATAAGGGTGCTAAGAGTAAAAGGATTTATTGGTTAAAAAATATATTTTTTTCTTTTCATGTAAAGCATTTATTTTCACTCAAAAAATTGAGTTCTGCAAAGCAACATAACATCAATTTCATTTCATCAGCTCAGAAATTAGAAACCAAATCTTAAAAGAATAATATACTTTTCACAAATAACATTTGGAATCAAAAATAACATAATCTGCAAAATATAATTTTCACAATTTCTGTTCAACCTACATTGTAAATATAGTTTTCTTATTTGAAATTTAGTATTAAAGAAATTAATATTGTATATTTTTTTCTACTTCTTTATCTTTCAAGAAATTGAAAGATTTCATGCAATGTATAGGTAACACATCAGCTTGCTACGCAGCATATATGTATAAGTAATATATATGCATAATGTCATTTAAAGGCATAGTGGTGTAGGTCACATTTTTTTAAATGGTCAAAAGAGAGGATTTTTTATGTGCTCTATACTGATGTCCAGGATAAAATATTTTCAGGTGCTGTTTACTGCAAATTTTATGGAAGTATTACTTATTCTGGTATTCCTACTTATAGATAGATTTGTCTAGATATCCATCATGCATTTCATTATATTTTTCAGAATTAGTGACTTATGTGGATCTGTCTTTAAATGCTTTTTTATAGAATGTGTGCTTCACAGAATAACGTATACCAATGGACCGGTGCAAGACTTTCACACTGTAATCTTTGAGATTATTTGCCGATACATTATTTTCAAAAACTTTTTGTATGATGCCTCATTCATTGTTTGTTATGTATGTGCATAGGAAAAGGGATGATGGCATCAGAAACTATATATATGGTTCTAAAGATTGTTGCTTGAGAAATTCATTCAAATTTTAAAGAATAGCCTGGAATTTGATGTTGGGCGCAGTCTACAGTATCGAATCCTGTTTTCTTGACCATGGCCCCTGAGGGGCTATACAGCATATGTCCTGACCAGGAGGTCAGCTTAATTTGGTATCCTCGGTGTTTGCTTCCCAATTAAGCTTGTTAGTTATTTTATTGACCCCGAAGGGATGAAAGGCTAAGTGAACCTTGCCAGCCTGGAGTCGAACTCTGGACCTGTTGCTAGGCAACATATTTTTATACTGGCATCAAAAATGTTTGTGAAAAGTAATAGACTGGAAGCTGACAGCACAGACAATCACCTCATCGAGTTCACGGATGAAATTCTAGGATTAGTGAAATCTTGATTGGCATATTAAAACACAATCGGTCTGCCAAGTGGAAAACCCCGATTTTAGCAGCTGACTCATAGGTTTACCCATGTGTTTTCCTGTACCAAAAGGTATGAAAACATGGAGGACTGGGAGCAGGAAAACACAATGGTAAACCTACGAGTCAGCCGCCAAAATTGGGTTTTCAGGTGTTTTCCACTAAGATATGACTTGGCAGACCGATTGTGTTTTAATATGCAAATCAGTATTTAACTAATTCTAGTATTTCATCCGCAAACTCGATGAGGTGATTGTCTGTACTGCCAGCTCCCGGTCTATAAGATTTGATCTGGGTGGTATTTAGATTAGTCATCTGTGGATAATGAACTCAGTATTTTAGTCACTACTTTATGAAGTTTAATTGATAAATTTTTCCTTTATTTTAAAATATGTTTTATATTTTATTTGTATAAAATAATGACTGTGAATTTCATTAAATTATTATTATTATTTATTATTGAAAAATATAAAACATTACCTTTTATGGTTTTTTAGATTGTTGAATTTGATCAACCTACCATTTTGTTAGCAAATTCCAGCAGCCATTTTTCAAGAATCATGGCATCATCTCATCCATTTGAATAATTGTGATTTTGTACTTCATCATCATTTTGCATCATTCACTGAGTCAACTATTAATTATTTATATTGTAATTTGACATTAGCAATTTATAATTTTTAGGTTTTGTAGTCATATTTATAAAGTTTTTAGAAGTATTCTTTATTCATCGCAACTACTTTTTTTTAGAACTATAATTTTTGCTTGTAGAAAATTAATTTTTTATACCAAAATTTGATTTTTAGAAATGTTTTCTTATGTTTGTATGTGATATGTAGTGTGTAATTAGATAGATGAAATGTTTTGTACATGAAATTTATTTCTAACAAGTGCCTTCTCATTCAGTAGGTGTTTACATTCTAGAACTTTAGACTTAAAAAAAAAATAATAATTAAATATGAGTTTACAGAAAAGTATTTTAGAGATTCAGCTTATTACTCATAAATTATTTCATTCTTCTGATCTTATTAAAGAAGTCAAACTGAGTTACATTATTAGCTTAAAAATGCTAAAAGAAAAAAAAACAAAAACAGCCTTAGTTATATGTTTAGTATTTAAATAATGATGCTTTTTTCCCCCTTGAATAAACTATTTGTAATTTTATGGAACTAAAAAGTTATATGCATTCTTATTTCACAATAAATACTAGAATATTTATTTTTATTTATTTTTTAAAAATTTCTGTTATACTCAGATATACAAAAATACTACTAAAGAATTGAGTAAGAAAGTGTTAGGAGATTCTATAATCTTAAACTTTTGATGTAATTCTCAGTCTGTAAAATATATGCAACTAGACATGTAAAACTAGACATTTTGAAGTATTCATTTTTTTTTCTTTAAAAACTTTTCTTTTTTCAACTTTATTAAATGCACATAAAATCATTTTCTTTATTTATGTATTTACTTGTATTCATAATTTCTTAATTTTTTGCACACTTCTTATTTAAGCTGCAGGCTACAATAGTATTTATTAAAAGGTAATGCAATAATATATTATATATATATATATATATATATATATATATAATAAAGAACTTGACAGTAATTTTAAAATGAAATTTTTATTTTGGAAGTAAGTGAGCTGTTGTTGCATTTAACTGAAAGTTCTAAATTGTAAACGCCTTATTTGTGTCTTGTTTTCTGTAAAAAAAGACTGAAAAATCTAAATTTTTTAGATCTTTTTTTAATTATTGCTATTTGTGCTTTTATTTGTATTTTGTAAAATTCAAATAGGAATGAGTTTGTCATTTATGACAAAATAAATTACTCCTTAATAATGACAAGAAGATTCTTTGTGTATCTTAGAAAAGAATATATTTATATGTTCATTATTATATATGATTGAGTACAAATTGATATCTTTTCTTAAGTTTATTTTTCTAGTAATGAAATGACTTTATGGGAGCTTATTTATTCTGGAAATTATAAATTATATAATTTTTATTTTCTGTTCTTCAAAGCATTTATAAAAGTGCCATTTAATAAAAATGACCTTGTTGATATGACTCCTTCTTACTGTAATTGTTATTGTTGTTGTTTGCTATTTGATGTTGAATTTAGTTGATGTTGAAGAACTAATCTAAATGGATCTCAGACATTCATTGAAGGAAGACTGAGACTTTTTTAAGACTGGATAATTTTTATGAAATGTACTTTATCTTCATAAAAATGTGTTTAAGCTTTTGAGATATATGTTTACTCTAAAATTTTTTATGACAATCTGTTCAGAGTAATAACACAAGCCTACAAAACAAAAAACAAAACTGTAAAGTGAAGGATGTTTTTTGTACTGATTTCAGGAAAAAATAAATTAATCACATAGAGTTTTGACACAAATTGCGATTTTTCTGACTGCTTGGTAAATTAAAAATTTAGTCATAAAGACATTGAATTTCTAATAGCTCATTTATGAATTTAGTTGTAAAGACACCAGATACCACTAAATATCATAGCTGACTACTTCTGGTTGCTACATAGGTAGCTTGTACAAACTGCATAAGACAAAAAATTCTAAAGGGTGTAGAGGAGGGGGAAGAAGTCATCTTTCTTCGACATGATAAAAAGCCTTAAAATAATTTTCTACTTAGAAGCTGTGGAAAACCTATCAAATCAATAAAAGGTCATATTTATAGGGATTTTTTCAACATTTTTTTGGAAAATGCTAGATTATATGTATAATTTTCTTAGATTTTCATCTTTACTTTATAGGAAAAATCTTACGTGACAGGAGAAAATACAGTAAACTCTGTTTAAGGCAGAATCAATTAGGACAGGAGAAATTTTCTTTCATATATAATATTTCAATTTTGATAGAAAAGTGAGCCAGTATGCTCTGGCATCATTCTAATGCATTACCTTCACTAACGATTGTGAAGTATAGTGCATTTCTTTGAATTTTACATGGAATTACAGTGATTATTGAATTAAAATAAGCACAGCACAACAGTGCACTCTGTTGTGTATTAAATAGATCGACTTATGTATTTTTATATATTAACCTAAAATAAAAATTTGGTTAATTTCTACCCAATAGAAATGGAGGTATAGCTGTAAGGTTCATCATTAAAAAAAACATAGCATATCGACCCTGAACAGTGTTAAGTGATCAAAGTGAATCTTCAGTCAACATAGTTTATCATAAGCATATTAGATATTAAATTTGCTAAAATTACATTTCATAAATGTCTAGATATAGCTGTCATCTAAATTGTGAAAACACAGGTAGTGATACCACTGTTGAATGATGTGTATCAAAATCAGACATAATTGGCACCATTTTATGTCAAGGTTCAACTGAACATGATGTTTGATAAAATCCCATCCTATATGTACCGAGATGTAGATATCGCAGAATTTGTTAAAAACAGAGTGCAACAGCATCACCTACTGGGCTATATGCTGCAAAACCTAATCACCACCAACCTACGTAAAAATCTAACTGATTATGAAGTTTAATGAAATTTCATCTCATAAATGTCGAGGTAAATTGTGAAAAAATGCAGCATAACAGTGCCATCTGTTGGGCACTATATATAAAATTATAATTAGTTCTTCTAACTTATGTCAAGATGTTACTGAATTTGGAGATTGATTAAATTCCATTTGATAGATGTAGAGATATAATCATTATGGAAATTGTCAAAACAGAATATAGAATTGCCACTTGTTGGACGATATGTACTAAAATCTTATCAGCACCAGCTTATCACATGATCTAACTGAATATGAAGTTTGATGATATTCCGCACAATATTGAGAAACAATGGTGACAAAATTTGTGTCACAGAAATTCAGACATTTGCCAAAAGTAGTCATCTTATTTGGGTTATTCCACAACATATAAATCCATTTAAAAAAAAGTTAAAAACTTTCAGGATTGCATTACTTTCTTCTTATATATAAAAAAGAAAGTTTAAAAAATGCTTTTCATTCTGAAAGTGTACAGAAAAGGCTGTCCATTATTCTATCTTATGCAAAAGTTTGATTTCAGTGGGACCTTAAAACCTTTCAGTTTCTGCATTAGATTCAGGCTTATGCTGCAAGAATTATTATTATTTTCTTTGGATTCACCAAGACTTGAAAACTTTTGCCTTATATGGAGTTTACTGTACTGAGTATTTTTTTTTTCTTAAACTTTAGAAAACCAAAAAACATTACAGAAAAAAAAAATCAAAGGTGTAATTTTGTAGGGTTGTGTAATTCATGAATATTAGTGTTGATATCTGAAGTTTAAGCTTTCAATGCTCTTTGAATAACAAATTGGACAGTAATTATTTAGCTATTTGTTAAATATAAATAACAAGAACAAAAATAATATGAAAGTAAATCTGTTAAAATTGGGGATTTTCTTAGATTATCCTTTAATGTCCAGTTTAGATTTAAGTGATTCCAATTTTCCATTAAATCAAAAAATAATATTTGTATAATGTCAAAATTTTACAGTATTGAAAAATAACAAATCCTTTTTTGTTTCTTCCTTCAATTGCAGTGGTGATTATAATTTAGAAGTTTTATTGTATATATTTGTGATTTAATGTGATATCCTAACAGTTTTGGGAGAATAGCATTATTTTGTTTTTATAATTAGAAATACTTCTTTTATGTAAATTATTTCCTATATTTTCTGTTTGTAGTAAAGGCAACAAAAAGGCACCAATTGTAATATATTTCTTGAAAATAATATATCCTACTCTCTATTAATATCCTCTCTTACAATATGAATTACCATTATAGAAAATTGTTTTCAGTTTAAAAATTATGTGCAGTCTTTTCAAAGGAAAAATACAGATGTATTGTTGACATTCAAATGTCTCCCCCCCCCCCCTCTCACTTGTTGTCTTCTCTCCTCCTCTCCCTATAATGTTTTTTTGTGTTAACAGAAGCTGTTTTAAAAATATAGTAGAACCTCGATTATTCAAAGTAATTGGGACCAACCATCTTTCAGAAAATCAAAATTTTCGGATAATCGAGAATGCTTCCATTTTAAGATTAAGGAGAAATATATGCAATATTTCTTATTTTGGTAACAAGTGCTTAATAAAAATAAAACAATAGCAAAATAGAACCAAGAACAAATTACCTGATTTTAATTAATTATCTTTACATATATTACAAGATTTGAAAAAATGTTTTGCTTGTCGCAGTTTCGATTGCCTTTGCTTTGAAGCTCTATCACGGAGTTTTTTAATAGTATTAGTTCACCAGTATCACAGTCTTTCAGCTGCTCCAGCCATGCCAAACCTTTTGCTAATTTGTTTGTTTTCTTCGTTATACTCCGCAGCTTATGGAAGCTCAAGTTAAATTCAAAGGAATTATAAGAAAAGGGCTTGAAAATATTTATGTACTCGTAGTTCAGAAAGAGGCGCTTCCACATGAGGAATATGATAGTTAAAAGCTTTAAAAATAGATTTTGGATAAAAGAGGTTCTACTGTATTTCAATTGTTATAAAAAGATAATTTATGTTATTTTTGAAAGATTGCGTCCTTAAATAATGTTTAAGAAATTATAAGTATTTTTCTTTAGAAGTGTTTTATTATCTGTAATAACTATTAAAATTAATGTAAATCAAAATAAACTAATAATAAATTTACATTATTTTAACTTGATACTTATATATAGTTTTTATATTTGTATATTTATGTATATGTACTGTTAATTTTTTTTTTTTTTTTTTTTTTTTTTTTTTTTTTTTTTTTGCATTCCTGAATAGTTTTATTATTACTATTTTATTTTTGTATTGTACTTATGCATATTTAGATAAACTTTGCTTGTCTTTCAATTGTATATTTTATTGAAAAAGACTGACTTGAAATAATTTTTATAGATATTTCAAATTTTAGTTCTAAAATTTGAAATATTATTGAATGCAAGGCGTGAAAAAATTTCTAAGGTATATGTAGATTTGATTTTTATAGATTTTTATTTTTTTAAAGCAAAATGCTTTGCTTGAATTTACTTTATAATCTTGTTGTATTTTCTTAATATAATCTTTTTTCCACACTTTTATGCTCTTGTTATTTTTTTATTAAAGAAAATATATTTTGACTACAGGTTTGCATGCTTTATTAGATATAATTTTTAATTTATTGTGTTGCACTAAATATTATTTCTGCATTTTCTTCTGTTTCCATATGGACTATTTGTTGTAAATCACTTTGTTGTAAAAGTATGATCATTATTATTTATTACTGATATATGTTCTAGAAGAAATAAATAGAATAAAACCTTAATTATAAATTATTTGAATTATAAAATGGGAAAAGTTAGTCATAGGATTTTACTGACTATGATTGCCAGTTGTTGCATAATGCAGAAAATGAGAGTTCTTATTGTTAGTATTTTTTATTTCTTTTTTGTTTCCTTCATGCTATTTTTTAACATTTTCATTAGTAGAAAAGTGCATCTAATGTAGTTCATATTGTTTAATTTATGTTCGTTATAGTGCATGATTACTTTTCATTCAAAATTATTTTCATGTTATACATCTGTGTTTCATAATCTTTCAGTATTCGTGACAAAGAAAAATATGAAGAATTTTGTATTAAGACTAATTTTTAATGATTAATGGTTACATGTCTATATTTATGTATATTAATTTGTTGTATGGAGAGAAGTCTGTCCTATTTGTTAATATCTTAATTAGGAATAAATGCAAATATTGCCAAATTACAAATATTTTATGTGCTATCTAATTAGTGATCTAAGAGTCTGCAGAAAAGAATGAAAACTGTAATAAAAATCTTGTGATAATAATGAATTTTTGAGTGTTTAATTGTTATATATACAGTTTATTACTGTGGAGAGAGAAAAAAAAAGTTGTTATTTGAAAAAAGTTGTTGAAAGATATTGATTGACTTTTGATTTGTAATGTTGCCTGCTATTATTCTTAATATGTTACCAATAAATATGGAGTATTTTCTGATATAAAAATATTCTTATAACTTTATTATTACTTTATTTTTTTATTATTCACTTTAATTTATTTATATTTAGCAAAAATAATGAGTAAAGGCTTTTATATATGGATGCGAATATTTTCACTTTTAAACTACTAATTTTACTTATGTACTGTTTTGACTCATTATAGCATAACTTCCAAGAATATAAATTAGAATAAATAGTGATAAAAAAAAAAAAAAAAAAAAAAATTAGATACTAATAGAACAGAAAAATGCATTATACTTTTTATTTTTTATTGAATCAGTAATTTGTTTCATAGGAATTTTTTCAAGGAATCTGTAGTAATATGCTCATAGTGTTAACAAGAGAAAAAAAAAATATTAATTAATATGGGGAATAAATGATTCTTCAAATGAGATATTCTTAATGGTTAATTAGTCAGAAAAAAATTTGCATTTTACCATCCAGAGAAAAAAAAATTATCTCACCCTTCTAAATGTCAGATGTGTGAAAAAACAATTAGAGCCACCTTGAAAACATCTCTGTTCAAAACCCTTCCCTGCTTAATTCTAATTTATCACAATGAGGAATCATTTTTTGCAGAATGATTGATCATGTTAAGAGGAGAATGAAGTGAAAACTGAAAAAGTATGTTTTATGTTAAGAATATCTATTTTCTTATTGAATCAAAATGAAATATTTTAATCTAAATTCATAAATTAGAAAACCTAGGGCTTCCTCTTGTTTTTAATTTTTTTTTTTAATATAATATAAAATAGCATTATGCAAATTTTAGTTTACTGAGGAGCAGTCCTGTTGTTTGTTTTCTAATAATGTTGTTATTATTTTATATCAAATGAAATATTTGAATTTTGGTTTAATACAAATATTAAATTCCAATAAAAAGCAACAAATTTAAGCAATTGCATACAAAAAATGAAATTCAAAAAGCTCAGTTTCTTTTCATGAAACTTTAATAAATGAAGGTACTTAGGAGGTTCCAAAGAAAGAAAAATAGAGATAGTCTTAATAAACATTAACTTCATAAATTTGAACAGTAGAAGCAGTGTTCTTGCTGGCTTTTGACCAACATTAGCGATTTGGCGAATAAGAAATAAAAAACAGTAGCCAAATGAAAATAAATGTTAGCTAAATAGATTCGGCATGAAACGCTGAAAAAAAAATTTTTAACCCCTTATTGTATCCATTTTTTGAATATGTTCTAAAATAACCTAATTTTTTGTAATTATTCAAAAAATAGAAATTGAACTTTCCGCTACAGAAACTATTAAAATCAAATACGGTCTAAACGTCTCCTAAATGTGTAAATGTTTCAGACATTCTTTTAGCAGTCTGAATAAAAGTTAAAAACAGCTATTTTTAATTTACCATTGTGAAAACATACTCTAAAAATTGCTATGAGATTTCGACCGATGGAAAAAAATTGACCGGCCAATGATACTTTATGTACAACTAATAAATAGTATGGTTAATTTCAACACCACATTCCAGCAAAACTTTTCAATATTTGGCACTTGTTGCGAGTAATTTTGTTTATGTTTTTACCAGAGCGACACCGGCACACAGACAGCGATTAACTGACAAAAACCTATCGCATAATCCTTTTTGTATCTTTGGCTGTTGCTAAACTGAATTGATATTGAGTCTGTATCTCTATAAATAGATCAATGTAAATGGTACAATGCGACTGGACATGTTAAAGCTACACCAATCGTTCAGAAACGTGGTTTATTGGCACACACACAAAACAGACCAGAAATTGAGCACTCGCAATTTGGCGAGTCTGATTGTTAGTTTACTCGCCAAATGAAACATTTTGTCACGATTTGGTGCAATGGCGAGCGACAGCGAGAACCCTGAGTAGAAGATATATTTTTTCTTTCCAGTAATTTTTCATTCATAATTGCATAAATCATATTAATTAAATATTTGCTTCTAATTTTAATTGTAAATACCGATATAAATTTTTAAAGTTAAAGAAAAGATATTTATCATTTCTAAAGATTTATTCTATTTAGTATCATATATAAATACAAAGTGATTGAAAAGTACTGACAGTGGCATGATGGGGTTTTTGCAGAAAAGCACAAAAAAGCATAGGATTCTTTTTAATAAAGAAAATTTTACAGCCAGAATAGTTACATTTGGCACCAATAAATATTGCTTCAATTCACAATGCAGGTAGGAATTCAGTTGTTCAAAATGAAAATCAGCTTTAATGAGAATGTTGTCTGATGCAACATTTAAAATTATTTCTGCCTTAATTCAGTCACATGATGGTTTAAATAGCGACATGCAGTAGTTCCATGATTGCTACAGTGTAAACTGTTGGTGAAAAATGAACTATTCTGTAAATAACATGTATCATTACAAAAAAAGTTTTTATGTGCATTTTTGTGAAAATTGCATGACGTCTATATTTTTTCAAATTATTGAAATGTTACTTTTTCAATTACATGGTATGTTACCTGATATTTAATAAATGTGAAAAAACTTTTTAATTTTAAATGGTCCAAAGGTCAATAAGAAAGGAGAGGACTATGAAACAGTGAGTATAAAAAATAAAAGTTCCTGTATTTTTTTTCTTTTGCTATGACATTTATTTTTTATATTGTTTTCTAATGATATTATTTTAGATTGTGTATATTGTTGCTTATTAACTACAAAAAAAAATTTAAACTGTAATATTCTTTTTCATTAGAATATTGTAGTTTATATATCTATATTTTGCAGTGATTTTAACTTTTACATTTGTGGAAGTAAATATGAGAAACTAGTTCAAGATTTGTTAAACTGATTATATAATTAGCAAATGGATGAACACTGCATGTCATTAAACATATTGTTATTGTGTGCTGTTGAAATGTTTTGTTTTATTAACATATATCATTTACTATATTGTATAAGTAACAGATTAGTTAATACTAAATTCATTATTATTAAAAGGTGCATTAGCCCTACCATAGCAAGTACCGTACTACTACATACTTATACAAATACTTTTCTTAAATTTTCTCATTTACATGAAATTTTTTATTACTGGATGTGAATTTGATTCAATAAAAATGTTTTAAGCTTTTAGATAAGATTTTGCAATATCTGTTTTTTATGTTTTGTAATGTAATGTGCTTAAGTAAAAAGAATAAATAATGTTATATTTTCATTTGTGGTTTATTAAAAATGATTTTTTTTTTTTATTGAAAGCTTTTATATACTTGTTATAAATTATTTTAAAAAGGTATCTGTATTTTAAATTGCTACTTGGGTAAAACAAGAATTAGCTTTTTTTTTGTGTGTGTGTGTGCATTAAAGTCCTCAAAATTTTTATGATGAGATGTAGAGAAACAGTCATCTTATACCGACTATGCATGATACCTTTTCTTTTACTTGCAGATAATAAATTAAAACATCTTTATAAAAGAACACTGCAACAATTTAATTATTAGAATTATTAATTGAACTAAATTTTTAAATATTAAGCTAAAAATATGGCAATTTGTAAAATTTATTATGGGTTACTGGCAGTGTCATTTCTAAAGGTGTTAATGATTTAAATTTAAAATTGCCTTGTCTGAATTAATAAAGTTTTTGTCAGTTTTCTGAGCACTAAAAATGAAACACTGTACCCTAATTAGAGAAGTGAGTTTTGCAAAGTGTATGCGGGCAATACTGATCATGGTCATTACACGTTGTATTACCACTGATTTTGGACACAGTGATAGAACCCTACTCAAGACATGGAGAGGGGTCAGAAGAGGTCTGGTTCTTCAGATATGCCATCACACCATCGATTCCTTATGTGGAACCTCATATAAAGAACCACTTCCAGAGACTAGTGAGAATCTTCCACCACAGAATTACTTTACCACCAACTGGAATTGAGGATGCCCTGTAAACAGGCTACATCTGTGATTGAAGATAGTGGACAAAACTACAGAAAACATAAGATATTAGTAAAAATAAAGTATGATGGGGACATAAACACTAGCAGAACAAAATCCAAGGAGGTGTAAGATTTTGGAACAAATGTGCCTGTAGCCTGTAGACTTGGCTTGGAATTTTTTTCAAAACTGCAGCAAAAAGCCTTTTATGAAATTGATTGGCTATCAAAATGGTGATTTAAAAAAAAAATCGATCTGTGTTATTATTTTTCATCCAAGGGCTTTGTTCCCTTAAACCTCCATTTAAGGCAATTTTTTAAACACGTGAACTTGAAAAATACCAGAACTTAAATTTGTCTTGAACAGGAACCAAAAAGTCTTAGTTCTTTTTTTTTTTCTCTTATGCTAATGTCAGACGAACGTCTATTTGCATGCTTTTTGCCTTCCTGCACCTTCGCTAGCATGTATTTCTGTGCATGTTGAAACAAAAAGCATGCAAATAGACATTCGTCTGACATTTGCCTTAGTGTTTAATTATTTTAAATTGCTCGGGAAAAAAAATCTAAAATCTTCAGAGTACAGTTAGTTAAGTTTCAATTTATTTATGTACATCAAACAACCTTGGATGCCCTTGAATTATGAATGATATGTTTTAAATGGAAACAATTTTGAATTTAAAGATTGGAGTGAGAGGAAAGAGCTTTGGGGGATAAGATATAACATTCTGAAAACAAGCTGTTTATTTTTTGTTTTTTCTTTAAGGTTAATTTCTCTGGATAGTGTTTATCAACGTGTTGTTATGAAATTTATTTATAAATTTCATAACAATTTTATAGAGGCATTTTTATTACAGCAGTTTATATTAATCACCTACAGTTCATTAAGCAGCTGTGATCCTCCTTGCACACTCACATTCAAATTTTATGTATTTTGAAAATCATGTAAAGTAAGTTAGTATTGCTCATTTTTTCCCCTTTATGTTTTATGTGTGCAATATGAGTCATAGAGCCAGTTATTGTGATCACTGAAATAATGATGAATTACACTTGCATTATTTATTTTTCATATTCATATACAGCAAATTTGCAATATCCACTGATGCTTATTTTCTGGTTTATCATATGTTAAAAGTGTAACTGGCACAGGGTTGAAGCAATTTCTGAAATAATGATTTATATTGCATCCAAATTTTATACTTACTGAGATTCATACACAAGAAAATAGCTGAGACCCCCACCCCCTCCCTTTTTTTATCGATATCAAACGAAAACATGTTTCAAGCATATGTTTCATAATTTTTATTTGCTCTGCTGTAAGAAAAAAAATCTGTTGGTGCTATTCCCTGCTAATTTATATTTTGTTTAAGGATGTTCTGAAATTCAATCTACTATTTTCTAAAACCTTTCTAAAATCAGTTTTATTCTTAAATGCGCAAAATTTGCAGTTATTCTTATTTACAAATATTAAAATTTCTAAGAATCTTTTGGAAAAAGGTGTCAAAGTTGGTGATCAAAGTTGGTGATCAAGGGAAAATCGACAGCAAGCAAGCAGTTATATTAATATGTCACGCATGTATAAAAAAATAGAAACATCATTCAATTCCAAATTATTTTAATAGTCACCTGCAAATTTCATGCTTTTATGTATAAAAAACGCTACATGAACATAAGACATTTTCACATTGTTTAGTTGGGAAAATATTTTTTAAATTTTTCTGTTACTTAATTTTTATAAGGAACTTGACATGGCATAATAAATACACTCACCAGGTTGCCGTTGGCGGCAAAAATTTTTTATCAGCCGAGTATGTTTTGGTGCAGCCCCTTGAAAAGTTTTTCTTTCTCTTTTTTAGAAATATTTTAATACAAAAAATGAGCAAAAATGACATTTTCCCCCCCACCTGAGTGGCAAGTAGCGACATGGCTCTTCTACCATTGTTAACAGAAGAACTGAATTTAAATGGCCTTTTCGCTCTCATGTAGTGTTCTCTTTATTAAGGCTTTATTTAAGGGTGCAGCACCTGTCTTTTTAAAAATTATTAAAATACTGTTCTTTTTTAAAGCAGTCTAATGTACCCAGTGTTGAATTCAGATTTTTTTTTCTCCGGGGGGAATTTCTGTTGTTTCAGTGCATGAGGGAGATATTTTAGAGATCCAGTGGAGAAATTGCACTTTTGTCTATTAAAAAGCATAAAATCTTAAACTTTCTGGGGGTCGGGATTTCAATGTTCCGGGAGGAATCCCCCCCCCCCCCCCTCGGCCATCCCCTAATTTCAACATCTTTCTTGATTAACACTATTTCAAAATCGCCCAAGACCTTAAAAAAATTATAGAACTTCTCATTTCTTTAGGTAAAACAGAGATTTTTCAATCATGTTGTAAGGGGTCATCCATATATGATGTCGCACTTTTTTTTCAATATTTTTGACTCCCTCCCCCCCTTTGTCACAAAGTGTCACACTTCACCATACCCCCCCCCCCCCTTCTGTTGTCACATGTCACCAGGGGCGTAGCTACAGATATTTTTTCGGGGGGGAGAGAGTTTGAAAATTTCCCAACTTGAAAAAAATTCCTCCAACTTTCAACTAAAGTGATATGCACAAAGTGTGTAATAATGATAATGAAGCTTATGCAAAAAAAAATTCCTTTCCAAAGAAAAATTTTGAAACTAGAAACATAAAAATTCTAATTAGTATTGGTTTGTTTAATAAAACAACAAACACGCGTTTTACTTTCTTCTGTCTTCACAAGACGAAAGTATTGAATTTGTAAAAAAATTCTACAACTGGTTTTCGACGGTTTGATACGTTTTAGAAGGTCTTGAACATGATTTGACTGTTTTTAGAAAATGTCTGTCTGTGTGAATGTGAGACAAATTTTGTGGGTGCTCTATCTCAAGAACTAATTCGCGTAATTTTATAAAACTTTAGATTCAGTTATACCTTGATAAAAATTAATGCTGATTAGTTTTTGGTGTAAATTACCCAAAAGGTGGCGCTGCTATGCTGTATTTTTCATGATTTACATGATTTTAGCGATAGTTATATCTCAAAAACTGCTGCACAGAATTTGATCAGATTTCATATTCTGTTAAACCTTGACATAATTTAGTGCGTATTAGGTTTTTGTATATATCTGTGCCACTGCTGTGCAGCATTTTTCACGATTTTCGCGTTAGCTATATCTGAAAAACTAATGCACGGAAATTTAGTCAAACTTCATATTCGGTTACACTTCCTTATTGGGCTTGGGTGTATACTGTCCAAAGTTATCACTTTTGAGCTCTTTGGGCTTGGAATTTTAGTTGCAGACATCTAAGAGCATGGGTGTCGAAATTCAATGATTTGTTTGAAAAATGCGATGCTTCTATCTCCTTTTTAAATGCACACAATTAAACGAATTATAAATTAAATGCACATAATTAAACCTTTAGAATTCATTATTATGGGCATAGAATTGTTATTTAATTTTAACATTGTGATTGCAAATTTTGAAGTATTAACATGTATGGGATATAATAAGGTTTTGGGATTGGCACATCCAAATTGTTTTCATTTAACATCAATTCTTTTGGTCTTCAAAGAAGCTAACCCTGATGAAGCTAACCTAACATCGTCCAGTTTAATAAAATCCACTATTTCACTTTCAGATTTTAAAAGCATTAGGCTGTCAAGTCTGTCAGACCTCATTGTAGCTTGCAATATATATTTTTTAAATTTTTATTTGACTAAAGATTCTTTCATTAGATGCAACGCCAAAAAGATAAGCTGCTGTGAATGTTAAGGTACGAGTATATAGTTTGACAGTGTGACCCAAATAGTCTTTGAATTTCATGGCATGAGTAAAAAGTTTGTTAAGTGAGTTGGGATTTGGTTTATTTCTATTTAACTCTGCAAGTCATGTACATCTGGTTTCTCATATCCAGGTGGAAACATTATTAACTTTTCTAAGTTAGAGATACTCAGATTTGCCTTGCACAATTGTAATTTAAATATGGAATGTATTGGTGCAATATTCTCCTGATATAGGAAACATTGTCATTTAAGCCCAATACTAAATTGCCGAAATTTTCTTCTATTTCTTATAACTCTTCCCTGTAAAACTTATGTGTATCAATGTCCATTGCTATGCTATTATTTTTATCTATTCCATTTGGTGAAACCGTTTTCCCATGGTGCTTTCAGAAGTCAGCTTCTTCAATCACATCCTAATATTCATAATTGTTTATGAACTTGTCTATAAGGAAATCTTTATTTCTTCAAAATTTTATTCAAGTGCAACCTGTCAGTGTTTATGTCAACCTGTATGTCGATTTTTTTCTTCAGTTGATGGACTGCTTTCATGGTCATGTTTCTGTTCCAAATTCAAATCATCCACTTTTTTACCTTTTTCATCCTCGTCTGGATTTATAGATGCTCAAAAATCTTGCACGAAAACTCTTTTCCTATTATGAAGGGTTCTTTCGTGCTTATAGTCATTTTTTAGAACAGCTTTAAACACACAACACTGGACTTTTGGTTTAAAATTTCATAAACACCTATAAATATAAATGAACAGGACATATATATATATTTCCGCACACAAATAAAGGTAAAATGAGGCAAATTTATCTAAACTAACGACTTCTTATATTCACATTTGCTCATATAATGCTTTTGTCTTGACAGCGAAGGGTTAACTACTTTTTGGAGCAAAAAAATCACGAGAATGAGTAAAATATTGTCCAAAAATCTCAAAATTAGTGCAATTTGTGAAAACTCATCAAATCTTCTTGCCCAGCTGTGTTTCAAGTAGGTGACTACATTCCTATCTGTTGTGCTACAAGTGATCTCCAATTTTCAAAAGAAGCTGCAATCCCTTTGGATTAGCTGGATTCTCTTTTGGGAGGGGAAAGGAAGGAAGGGTGACATTTTTGAGAAAGGAACAAAGTTTTGAAGGACATAAAGGAACTGGATAGTCAGCTGTTGGTGGATAGGAGTAGAGAAATTTAGGTCTGGTAGATGTATAATATTTTCGTAGAACTGAAAAATACAATGATAGATTGAGTGTGGCTGATTTCTTTTGATAATTTAACTTGCTTACTGTTACAGTACTCAATCAGAAACATAATCACCAAAACAATAAAAATTTCATAATGTCTCAAAAATCCAGAATTTCCCAACTCTGAGCTCAAATTTCCCAGCTTCACAAATATTGGGGGGGAGGCTCCCCCCCCCATACCCCCCCCCCCCCATGGCGACGCCCCTGCATGTCACGCTATATTACATAAACATATTTGCAGTTCAAAAACAAAGTATTATGTTATAGAACATATTTCAAATTTTATTTTGAAACTTTTAACTATGTGTTTTAATTACATTTGTGAGCATAATAATAAAAATGATTCTAGTACTTATTTTGTATGAAATAAGATTTACAACAAAGAACATAATTAATATACAATAGTAATAAAATATTAATATGAAAGAACAATTAAAAATAGTAGTATTTTGGAATTTGAAATGGAATTTAATATACTTGGCTTTAAATGTTATCTTTACTGTATGAACACAAAATACTTTAATTCAAAATAACTTTAAAATTTAATCTGCTGATTTTTAATGCTTTTATTTTAATCAAAATGTGTGATGTCACACTTCTTCTTTCCCACTCCCTTGTCACAAACTGTCACAATTTGATGACCCCCCCCCCCTCCAAGCGTGACATCATTTGTGGATGACCCCTTATTCAATAATATTTTTATTTATTTATAATTTATAAACTCATTCAAAATTCATGTTACTTTATTCACCATACATTAAAATTACATTTAAAAAAATTCATTACTAAATCCATATAATACAATTTCTCTTGGCGCCCTTTTAAAGGCCTACTTTAGTCACGCGAAAAGACCCGCTCGCTAAAGCTAATCCTATGGAAGAAATTTATTAAGATATCTCGTTTGCATCTCAATATTTTTAAATGATTTTGCATTGGCTAGATGAGATCGATTTGTACAAAGACCGTTTTGTACTTTTTCGATTTTGTTTGCAGGTCTTGTATACGAGTTGAAACAACAATGGATTTAATGATGTGCCAATAAATGCTTACCAAAGTAGGCCAAATGCCTGTGAAACTGCAACAATGAGACATTTTAATGGCTATAAAATAGTAAATAAATTGTTAATAAAAAATGAAATTCGTAATGTTTTTAAAAAACACTCTTATCAATTAATAGTTTAATAATAATTAGGATTATACGTTGAGAAATCATTTTAGAAGTCACGAAAAAGGTAGTTTAAATAATGTTCCATTTTTTTCTTTCCCGTCGCCCTTTAATCTTTAAAGAATAGAACAAAATTTATATATTTTTTAATAAATTCGCACTTGATTGCACTTTTTACCAAGCGTACAAAAATGAATTTTTTATAGTCGAGTTTAGTTCCCACGCCAAATTACTGTATCATAACGGAAATGTTTGGGGAAAAAATGATTGCAGTCAAAAAACTAGGCATGATTTTCAAGATGAACTTTGGGTGCTTATAAAAGAGTTTTTAAAAGCTATTTTTACTTTTATGCTTATTCCTAAAGTGAACAATACTCTCATGCACGGAAAAAGCTGATTGCTCATTTATTCCAATCTAGCACGTCACGTGATTAGAATGTTTTTTTTTTTTTTTTTTTTTTTTTTTTTTAAAGGGGTATTCCAAAGTGTTTGTTTTCTTAGTGCGATTAATCAAAGCTATGGCTAACAGGAATAAGCTGTATCTGAAAAATGGAGAAAATTGGCTAAAATGTCAAAAAAGAACCATTTTTTATTCTCTTACATGAATAATCGGAGGATTAATTCAAAAATTAACTTCTACATTTTTGCTAATTTGAGAAAAGAAAGTATGTATTGATCCCAATTGGTGTTTTATACTATATGGTGTTCACAAATAAATAAATCAAGCTGCAGAAGCAAAGACGGAATCATTCACATTGATGTTAATTTTTTTAATTAATAATTTTTTTGTTATTGTTTGCCTGTTACTTCTGATCATGAATTGCTAGTCAATGCAAATTATATTTTTTCCCCGCTACAGCAGATTTTTATTAAATAACTAGCTGAACCGCGCGGCGTTGCCCGGGCCCGTCAAAAAAATAGTACAAACTCACACACACACAAAAAAAACCCTCTAAAAAATCCCGAAAAAATTAAAAATACCTGCAATGAATCTGTATAAAATTCATTGTGGGGGAAAAAAAATAAAAACTAGAAAACAGGAATTCTGCTTTTTCAGAATTTACTGTCGTCCCCGTTGAAAAAAAAAAAATATATATATATGTATATATAAATATTACAAAACATATTTCAATTTTAAGACTTACAGTACACGCTTTTATTTTATGTAAAATGACGTCATTCGCATCCGCTCCACATTTACGATCCACTCTTAAACATCTACAGTAAAGTAGGCATAGGACGTCACTATCGCGAAATAATACACAAATGCAACAAACTCGACCAAAAAAAAAAACCGGTTGTCTCATGATTCATAGGCCTTCATTTGTTTGTAACAACACTACATTTTTGTGAATTTTAATGAAAGCAGCATGTTTAAAAAAAAATTACATTTATATGTATTTCAATAAAGTTTATTCGGATTTCGTGCTTTCTTTCGAATTTTTCCTGACTTTAGAGTTTTTTCGCTTTCCGGAAAGATTTTTCGACACTCGTAGAAGAAATCCAGTTTAATCTTTCAGCCCAAATTCTTTCAACCTAATCCTAACCTAACCGTAACCTAACTGTAACGCAATCGTACCATAAATAAAACCTAAAGGGGGAGGGAGCAATATGTTTTATATGAATATTCGACACAGTCGCGCCGCCTGCTGCCGGGTATGGCAGGCGTGCTACCCACGCTCTGTAGAATCTTTTAGTTTCACTTTCCACCGTCAGGATGCGCACTCTTTTGTAAACAAACCTATATCCGAACGAAACTCCGATTTTTAACCTATACATAGATATAATACTCGGCAGGGTGGGATTTAAATAACAATTAAAGAAATTTGCTGAAATTACTATTCTGAAATAATGGTAATCACGATTCAATTAAGGGCCCAATATAATCTATAAGAACCTCCAACATGGCTCGCTGCTGCCTGCGACACCGTATAGCTGGCGTGCTCCGCACTCTCTGCAAAATATGTTAGTTCCACTTTCCACCTCCAGAGAGCTCACTCTCTTCTGAACAAACCTATATCCAAACGAAACTCTTTTTTAACCTATAAGGAGCTATATTAGTCGCTAGGGTAAGGACTGAAATATGAATTTAAGAAATTTGTTGAAATTACAATTCGGGAATAATCACTACTAGTAAATTCAGAGTGCAATATGTTCTGTTCGAGCATCCGACACGAGTCCTCACTGCCTTTGGCATTGTATAGCAGGCGTGCGACAAATTCGAAACATTTTTCTGTACTTTAAAAAGAAAAGTGCAATGAAGTAAAAGCATTTAAAATGTCTAAAAAAAAAAACACATTGGAAATAAAAAACAATATCGTGTATCAAAAATGAGAATTTAATTTCTATTTAAAATATCGCTACTCGCTACAGCAACAGAAAGCATTGGAATGCAAGGACTTACTGTTGCCAATTTCTAATTTCAGTGGTAAAAGAGCCAGTAAGGAGTGCTCTAATCTTTTATTTAATGTTTAAAAACTACATTCTAAAATTTGGAGGATTCAAAAGCTCACTCTTTGAAAGAGTGACAGGCATTTTCACTCTTTTTGGAGTGAATTTTATAAAAATACACTCCTTAAAGAGAGAAATTTTTCACTTAGAAAAGAGTGAAAATTTTCACCCCATTGTCTAGAGTGAAACATGTCATTCCGTTGTCGAAGTGAAATACTTCACTTCCGTGACGAGAGTGAAATCCTGGATACACTTTAAAAAATTTCCGTTCAACTTTGAGCCAATATATGGAGTAAAATAATGAAAAGCACCAAAATATGTCGCTTCTTAATTTTTAAAAACTCCATTTCATATTGTAACCTAGGAAAATATACAGATTTGGTACTAAAACGCACTACTTTTCAAGAGTGAATAGTCGCTCTTCTCTCTACGCAGGAGTGAGTATTGTATGTATTGACATTATTCATCAGCCTATAAGAACCGCAAATCTTATGACGCTTCTTTTAGAGAAAAAATATCCTTTTTGTCGCCATTTTAGGATTAACCCTTACCACTCCGTTCGCTCCGCTGCGGAGACATCATCTTTCTTTACAAAATTTGTATTTGGCACAGTAATAAAATAAAATAAAATTTACCATATTTAATCAGAAATTTTTTGAAATTGTGTACTTGAAGGAAACTTCTTTTAAAAAAGTGGTGCCGATCGAATAAAATTTGTGTAAGAGACGCCGGAGGGCAAAGGGTTAAAATATACGGATATTATTAAAGTGGTTATTTTTGGAACATAAAGGTATGTCTTACTTAATTTTAATCTTTTATTTCTGCAGATTTTGTAGGTTATGATTATAAGTTAAATAGTTTTATGTGATATAGAAAAAGATTGATCTGGAATTGTTTTCCTGATTTCAGAAGCGATTGCCTGTTATATTCCTTTTTCATTTAACGGTTTGGAAAATAATTTTTTTAACAACAGAATAACAAGCAATGCTTAGCAAAAAACAACATTTGTGAATTAAAAAAATGAGTGTAAATATTTTATTCTTTCTATTCGATACTTTGATGTAAAACATTCTAATTTGCCATCGCTCGAATATATAGAAACAAAACAAGGTATATCTCAGCGTTTGAAATGAGGACATAGAGATATCTAGAATCATAATACAAATGCAGGATGCATGATGCATTATGATTCATGCAGCTTATAGTAAACATTAATTTGTAGAGATTTGAGATTTGTTGAAAATGAGTTGAGATGAGTGATTATGCTGTTGGATTTTTTTCGGTTTTTTACTGTTTTCGGATTATGAACTCTTAGAGTATTTATCATTATTATTCTTTTGGAGTTAAATATGATATTCAATTATTCTAATATTACAAAAAAGGTTTCAGACTGAAAAATAATATTATACTGCGAAAATGACTTTTTACGTATTACAGTTTTTAATTTAAGAGGTGAAATATTTGAAAAAAAAATTATTACTAATAATATTTAAAATAATTATTTAAAATCATAAATCTTCATATCAATGTTTTCAGATTTAACATTTACCAAATTTCTAAAGTAATAGGAATTTCTTATAGCATATGGCAAGATTTTTGAGAAGTTGTTAAATTTAGTAATGCATTTTATTTATCTATTGTAGTTTGTTATTGTTTAATAGTACAATTTTAAAATACTAAATATTATTTTTAGTGTTTTTCAAATTGGTATATTTATTTTTTTAATTGCATGTAAGCATTTTTCTGCTGCTTGTTTATTAATCAAAACATTAAATTATAGACATTCTGAATCGGTTATTAAATTCCTTTCTATTGTAAACGCATTTTCTACGTTCTTGATGCACGTAATTATTGTCACTAAAAAGTAAAACATGATATTTAAGCGTTGAAATAAAGTGTTTTTATGCCTGATATGAAGTTAACAGATAAAACTGCTTTAGTATATTGTATATTTTTTTTTAAGTTTGTAGTAATCACTTATATAATATAATTCAATCTTAGATTGAATATATTTTAAAGAGATAAGTAACTACTTTTTAAATATTTAAAATGTTTTTCAAACAATAAGAAGAGTACATACGTAGTCATTTATTTTCTTTTTATATTTCTTTCTTTTTTCTATTTCCTAGATCAATCTTTTCCTATAAAACATAAGAAATTTATTTAGTTCATATTCAGAAAATACAATAATACGGGAATAAAAAGCTTAAATATGGCTTATCATATCGTTCCATAAATAAGCTTTGTATTAATATTCATTTTTCAGTAATAGCGGAAGAAATTTCGAAATCAGGATTAAGTTAAGGAATATGTTTAAAAGAAAAATATATACATTTCCAGATAATATAAAAATTTAGACTCCATGTTCATATTTAATAAAAAAAATGACAAATCACAACACATTAAATATATATATATATATATTATGATCAAGCTTAGAACGTATTGGAAAAGATGTGAGTTAATAAACATTGTTTTTTAAGTGGAAAAATTAAAAATATTTTAGAACAATAGGACTCTGCAAAATAGTGATACTTTACTGAAAAATACGGTAAAAAAATAAGATTTTATATTTAAAACAAAAATTAAAATGAAATCGCACTTTGTTAATCATATATCATCGACCTATTATATAGTTATTAATAAAACTTTAAAAGTAACTAAAATACAGTAAACAATAACGTTTGATTAGATTTAAATTCATTAGCAATGAATACTGAGATCTAAATATTTAAAACTTATGAAAAAGAAGAGGAAAATAATTAACGTACATCACGGGAATTATTAAAATACTAAATACAACTTAATGGGTATCTGAAAAGAATAAAATAATTTTAACTGATTAAGGTTTCGGTTAATTACTTGCCCTTACGGACATTTTAAAACTATCATGTATTTTTTGGGCATGCAATGAAAGCAAACACAAGGGATAAGATTGGAATAAAATATTTTAGTTTATTTCTGTCAGTAATCTAATTTAATTCATATGTAACTTTAATTGAACTTTTCCTTAAAAGTTCAATTAGTGTTACAAACTATGAATTAAATAAATATTGCCAGTAAAGTATTTTATTCCAGTCTTTACCATGCTTGAATCTATTTCCATTGCATGCTCTATGATTCTTTTAAAATGCCCGTAAAAGCAAGATAAAAAAAGAATTAACTCCATAAAAAAGGAACATTCACTCCTATGAAAGAGTGACTATTCACTCCTATCATGAGGGAAAAAACGCACCTCCTTTAGCAAGAGTGAATAGCCACTCCTCCGAAAGAGTGGCTATTCACTCACTATTGTGGCATTCAGTGTCACCTCTGTTTAGAATGAATATTCACTCTTTCAGAAAGTTAACAATTCCACTTTCGCTCAAAGTGAATAGTCATTCTAAAGAATTTGAGTATATTTTGACCGTGCGATAGAGTGTATATTAACTCCTCCGGAGTGAATAGTCACTTTTATTATTTAGAGTGTATATTTCTTGGTATCTAAATAGATCAGTTTCAATCACGTGCCACCAATTTTCCACAAACCAACCAAGATTGCCGATTTTTTAGCATATATTATCGCTCAACCAATCAAAGTAGAGAAAAAACAGAAACCATTGGAAAAACAAAATGCCCGCCAGGTTGTCAAGTTGCTTGCTAGGGTGTGACGTCATTTGAAACAAATTAAATCTATAAATTCCATATTTGAATAATTTTACAGGTAGTCTATAAACGCCACTACCCACCAGCTCCAGACGTTTGCGCTAAAAAACCTGGTCTCGGTGTGAAAGATTTCTCAGAGATCTGCATTTCTTTCGAAGGAAATAAGTAGTTTTATAAGTAGCTTTTTCGTGATTTTTTTTACTTTTTGTAACAATACCGGAATAATTTTAGAATTTCTGAAAGGAGATTTATTTATTTATTTATTTATTATTTATTTATTTATTATTTATTTATTTATTTATTTATTTTTTTATTGCGTCTGGCTGTGCAATTTTCGAGTTTATCGCCCTTTGCAACCCGTCATTCCAGCAAACCCTCGTTCTCTCTTCCAGTTGTTCGAAGAAATTGTCTGCCGTTTGATAAAACTCTGTGCTTTAGTTGATGAAAACTTTTTCATTCTTTTAACTGAGGTTTTTAATTAATAACTCAACTAATTATTAGAAATTTAAAAGTCTGAGTCGCAGGTGCATTAGGGGAGGCTTTGGACTATCTTCATAAAATTTTTCAGCCTTCTACATGCCGTAGATTTCGCTAGCCATCGCAGACACATAGAGCGAAACTTTTTTAGCGAAACTTTAGCATAGATAGACATTATGCTCGTTTATTTATTGATGAATTTTACACAATAATAGAATTTAGTTAGTTCTGATACTGTTTAACCCTTTTTCTACTGACGGTACTTATAAGTACCATTAAAATAACTTGTTATAAAATTAATTTAATACATCGATTAGTTGTAATACAGTTTAGAATGAGTTATAGATACGTTACTTTATCTTGTTCCAAAAGCATTATGGGTTACACAAAACAAAAATATTTTTAAAAGGATGATTTCTTTTGCCTTTGCATCTTTTCAGCTTTCTTGGCATTGGGCGGGGGAGGGAAGGAATTTTTCAATTCGGAAATATTTCTATATTTCTATTTTAAGAACATTATATTTGTACATTTCCTAATTCTACAAAATACTAAGAAAAATATTTAAAATAGAACATTTATGTGCGGTTATAAATATTGCACAAAATCCCTATAAATTCAGATTTAATGAAGCTTTCTAAATTCTTCAATCCTTCTAAAACCCTTCTAAAATTTATTAAATGATTATGTAAATCTTCTAATGTAGTTTAAACAATTCACGAAAAATGTTTTAGAAGATAAAATTTTCATGAATTCATAATTCAGTATTGTAAGAACTTTACTAATTACCCCTAAAGACTATTTATTCACGAACTATTAATTCGGGAGAAGATTCCCCTAGGGTCTTCTGGACTTTCCCACGCTAAGAGGAATCTCATAAACTCATAGTTCATCTCTGAACAAAGGTATGGTGCCGTCGAGTCTGCACATATGAATGGAACTGGCAGTACATTTTCGTTCCGGCGCTAACTTAACATTCCATTGGATTGCACAGAGAGCAGGTGTTTCAGCCGTCCAGTAAGTGAGCGGTGGCAACATCTGAGGGGGAGAAAAGACGATTTCTCATAGGACGGCGAGCTTCAGCCTTCGAAAAATAGGCGGTGGCATCGGCTAAGAGGGAAAAAGCTAGTTTTCCCTAGGACCGGGAGTTTCAGCCTTGGAGAGAAGCGAGGTGGCAACGCGGAGAAGCAGTTAGGAAGCGAGAGAGCGAGGACGCTGGCGAAGAGGTCTGGTTGGAGCTAGTGGTGAATGAGCGAAGCGAGGAGATGAGATAGATGGTCATCCGACCAGTCTTTTCTCCGATTGAAGCACTATATCTGTGGAAGCAGCCCGTTGATGGAACTTTTTATCCTGTAAAATTGACGAGAACCCAAACCAATATTGTTTAACTTGTAAATATTCATAATATAATCGAGACTAAATAAAGGACTTAGATTTTGATAACTTACGCTACCATAGACTCTTGTCCAGTGATATCTAAGTCCCTACAGTGGTGGCAGCTAAAGAGGATTAAGAACTGGTGAAAATAAATTATCACAGTTCGTCAAAAAACAGGAAGGGCCGCAACCAGGCCGCAAGATAGGACTCGTGATCACCAGACCAGAGTCTTCGGCAAATCCAGCAGGGATTCCAGAGCCAAGGCAATCCGTCGCCGTGCAAGAGGTTCCGGAGAGCTGAAATCGACAGACGGAGATTAGAAAGGAGACCTTGATCCCCAGACCAGAGTCTTCGGCAAACCCAGCAGGGATTCCAGAGCCAAAGCATTCCGACGCCGTGCAAGAGACGTAAGACGTTCCGGAGATCCGAGATCGACAGACGGAGGGTAGAAAGGAGACCTTGATCCCCAGAGCAGAGTCTTCGGCGAATCCAGCAAGGATTCCAGACCCAAGGCAATCCGACGCCGTGCAAGAGACGAGAGACACCCGAATGCAGGGAAGTCGAGCCCGCCGGATGGTTTAGCCTACAGATGACCGGAGCTGTACCAGTCTAAGACGGAAGTCAGAAGAGCAGTCAACAATATCTCAGGTTAGCACTCTTTATTTGATTCATTACAGAGGTTTAATCGAAATAGTATAGTTAATAACAAACATGTTTTTTTTAATCATTATATATTTAATAGAGTTTAGGAAGTAAGGAATTTGATAATAACATTTTGTGAAATTTTTCCAACTGGATTCTAAGAAATTTAAGTAAATATTAATTTTCTAAAGTTCCTTAAAACTGTTTTAAATAAGTATTACTTGTACTAAAGGTTAATAATTCAGTGAGGATAATTTAAATTGCTTATGAGGGGTGGCGCATCGTTGGATGCACTGAATGCAAATAATTTAAATTCTGTTTTGTATGTGAATTTTATTCAGAATATATGTTTTCAAAATTTAAGAGACTTTTTGAGCAATTGACTTAAAAGAAATGATACCAAAGAATATATAAAGTTATATATGAAAACTTGGTTGGTTAATGATAAGGCTGTTTATCATATTAATATTATTGAAATTGTTGTGATATTTTTATGTCGCGAGAGTTTGTGATTATCCACAACTAGGGAAATATTTAGAGACTTCGAAGTGGATAATTGCATGATTGGCATAGCATTTTTTATAACTGTTAATTAGTAGGAAACATGTCAGTGTTTGCGGGTAAGAAAAAGTGCGATCTAAAAGAGTTAGCTATTGAATTCGGCGCGAGCATAGAAGAGTCGGATAATATAGCCAAAATTATTAAAAAACTCGAAGAAGCAGAGGACTATGACGAAACTTTAGCACTAGCCCAGCTAAAAAGAGAAAGATAGGGTTGAGAGAGAAAATGAAGAAAGGTTAGAACGAGAGCGGAATAAGGCCTTTGAGAGGGAAGAAAAGGCTAAGGCTTTGGAGAGGGAGCATGAATTGGCGAAAATTAGGTTAGAACGGGAACCAGATGAGTTTAGTTTAGCTTCTAGCCAAAATGAGAGAGAGCCGAAAATATCTTTAAAATCAGTCCTGCCCAAATTCGACTCCGATAAGTCCGAAATATCAATCTATCTCAGTTTATTCGAAAGACAAGCGCAGAAAGCCCAAATCGAGAAAAGTCAATGGGTTACGCATTTACTAGGATTGTTACCGACGGAATTGGGGGAGCTTATCTTGAGAGAGCCACCCGCGTGTTCCGACGATTTTGATCATGTAAAAAAGATGTTACTAGAAAGGTTCCAGCTTTCGGCAGAAGACTTTCGACTAAAATTTGTTACGACACAAAAGCCCGAAAACAAAACGTGGAAAGATTACGTATATGAGGCTTCCAATTACTTTGATCAATGGTTAAGTGGTTTAGAAGTGGGAAATTTCGACCAACTGAGAGAGCTAATAATCACAGATCAGTTAAAAAGAAAGGTTAATCCGGAAACGAAGCATCATTTCATTGATGTTTGGAGGACGATAATCACTCCATTTGATTTGGCGAAGAAATTAGATGCGTATGATTCGGCTAGGAAAACTATGAAACGGCTAGGGCCCTCGAAACTTCAAAACCTTTCCCAACCTCTAGAGCGAAATAAATTTGCGGAGCAATCAAAAACGGATAGTAGAACGGAAGAGAGTAGGACAAACTGGAGGGATAAAGACAACTCGAAAAACAGAAATGAAATAATCGATAAAAAGAAAGAGATTACATGTTTTTTGTGTAGGAAAACCGGCCATTACAAGTATTCTTGCCCGGAGCTAAAAAAGGCTGAAAAGACCGAAGCAGTTTACCATATCGCGGGCCTACAAGACTTAGAAAGTGCCTTTGAACCCTACGTCAGTCGCGGGTTAATTAATGGGAAAGAAATGACTATTCTACGCGATAGCGGAAGCAATTTGGACTTAATATCAGCTCACGATGTAAATGAGGACCGATTTACGGGTGAAAGTGTATATGTTAAACAAGCATTAGATAATAAACTTCGGTGTTTACCTATTGTAGAAATAGAAATTAATCTGGGTACCGGGGATACTATAAGGACAAAGGCGGCCGCAGTAGATAAAGAAACGGACATGGTTCATTATTTGCTAGGGAACAAAACGCAGCAATTAATTGACAGGCGGAGACGATACCCGCGTTCAATCATCGCAGTTCGCACTGAGCAGCGAGCGCACCCCGAATACGCGGATACGAAAAGCGAAACTAAATCGCAGAGCTCGTCCATTCCCCCTACCGTAACGGAGAGCGAAAATGAAAAACCAGCCGGTTCACCTAAGCCGATGGACCAGCCAATTCTCCGCGCCGAGGTAGAAAGAGGAATTTTTAAGTGCGACCCCCAGATGTCAGGGAGTAACCCAGAAGAGGGAATCTTTGTCGAAAAGAAAAGGGGAATTTTTCTACCTGTAGTTGAGAGCGCACAGTCCGTACCGAATTTGAATCCCGTTAATGAACAGGTTTTGAACTTGACTGAGAGAGGCGATTTAGCTGGAAGGGTGGGGAGAGTCGAGACTTTAAAATTCAACCCCCCGGACGCAGTCGGAGAAATAGGAGCCAGTTTAGTAACGGAGAAAAAGCAAGAGACTTTTCTACGCTTAAGCGAGACCGTACCGCGGGATGAAAACTTGACCCTAGGAAACAAAGAAAATGTGAGTGACGCTCAAGAGAATATCAAATTCGATTGTGTTAAGCAGAGAGCGGACGAGGTGAAATCACATTTTGAAATGAACGAGGGGTTAGGGATTAGGAAAATAAAGGATCCCAGGGAATCTGACCAAGAACCAATGGTAATCCCGTTGAAAGTCAAAGGAGATATGTTATCCTTATGTAAGGAGAGTACAGGTAGACTTCTAAGTACGAAGAAGAAGTCAGGTTATAAATTCTTGAATCGTTATGGTTGGCCAAAAACCGTAAACGAAATTAAAAAGTTGTACGAGAGATGGAAAAGAGATGAACGTTCTAAAGGTTTAAAATTCATACCTAAATTGGATTTAATTAGACGCATCAGGCAATTTCGGAAATTATTAGTGGAAACGGGGACGAAAACTCGTGAGGTTAAGAAGAATAGGGGTGTCTTCCAGATTGATCCGGGAGAAAACTATTCGAGTACGCACGACATAGATTTAGGCGCTAGAAGGCAAGACAATTCGAATTATGATTCTCCTAAGATATTTGGTTTGTTGTATTTAAACAACGCGAAAAGGGTTTCCGATTATTGGAGTAATCATATGGGACAGAGAGGAGTTGCATTAAACCGCACCAGAGGAGTAAAAATGAAAGTGAAACTATCTAGCAGAAAATCAGCGCAGAGGACCAGTAAATATTGGGTAAGGTTGATCCGAAACAACGCCGTGAATAGTCCAAGATTGATCCACTGGTCATTGATGCGGCAACCTTATCATTATACAATCAGGCACCGTCTGGGGAAAGAAATAGTGCATGTTGATTGCTTAAGTAGGGTTGAATAAATTTAGGGAAATTGTATATAATTCTCAAAAAAGGTGCTTGCATCATAAGGTATAAATAATTTACATTTTGTATATATTGTTGTAATTGTCATAATAATGTTCCTGGAAAAGTGTGTAAATTTATATGTGTTTAGTACAAAAGAAAAAAATGAATAATGAACCTCTGTGGTGAACGAATTTTGAGTGTAACACTGACTTCACTATAGATTTTCCAGCTACGTGAAAAATCTCTCTTGGAGGGGGGATTGCTGTAAGAACTTTACTAATTACCCCTAAAGACTATTTATTCACGAACTATTAATTCGGGAGAAGATTCCCCTAGGGTCTTCTGGACTTTCCCACGCTAAGAGGAATCTCATAAACTCATAGTTCATCTCTGAACAAAGGTATGGTGCCGTCGAGTCTGCACATATGAATGGAACTGGCAGTACATTTTCGTTCCGGCGCTAACTTAACATTCCATTGGATTGCACAGAGAGCAGGTGTTTCAGCCGTCCAGTAAGTGAGCGGTGGCAACAGCTGAGGGGGAGAAAAGACGATTTCTCCTAGGACGGCGAGCTTCAGCCTTCGAAAAATAGGCGGTGGCATCGGCTAAGAGGGAAAAAGCTAGTTTTCCCTAGGACCGGGAGTTTCAGCCTTGGAGAGAAGCGAGGTGGCAACGCGGAGAAGCAGTTAGGAAGCGAGAGAGCGAGGACGCTGGCGAAGAGGTCTGGCTGGAGCTAGTGGTGAATGAGCGAAGCGAGGAGATGAGATAGATGGTCATCCGACCAGTCTTTTCTCCGATTGAAGCACTATATCTGTGGAAGCAGCCCGTTGATGGAACTTTTTATCCTGTAAAATTGACGAGAACCCAAACCAATATTGTTTAACTTGTAAATATTCATAATATAATCGAGACTAAATAAAGGACTTAGATTTTGATAACTTACGCTACCATAGACTCTTGTCCAGTGATATCTAAGTCCCTACAGTATATAAAGAGTTAATTTCGTTAAAATTTACTTTATAAGAACTTAGAGTCAGTTGAGATTATTTTAGGAACATTTTTTTTTTAGTTATTTCTGTATTTTTGTTTTCACTAAGAACATGGAAAAGAACGTGTTATAATGGCTTCACCTTTCTTTTGCAATCTTTTATTTGTTTTCTGTCACTTTTCTTTAAAATATGAATATTAAAATAAAAAAAGCGCCACATCTTGCGTTACTTTAAAATTTTCAGAATGCAGCACTGCAATTTACAAGCTATTGTAGAATATTTTATCAGAAATATAAATTGGAATACCATTGCCTTCTGATCATAGTTCAGAATCGAATTGGGTATTTAAACATAAATTTTATCCTTCTATATATTATATAAAAAAAGTAACGGTTTGAAAATGGACCAACAAAAGTCTGCGTAGATACCGCGAAACGCATCTGATTGGTCCGAGCTTTCTGACGCTATAAAGCAGGTTACCAAGTGGGGCGGCTCTGTTGCCAAACGTCGCCAAGTTTATCGCCAAATTGGTGATATATCGTTAAATTTGGCGACCAAATTTAGTCTCCAAAAGTGACGCCAACTTGGCACTATTTCCAGTTTTTCGCCAAATTTCCATAGACTCCCATTGAAATCCAATAGGGTTTACTTGCTTGCAGATAATCAACAAATTGAGATATTTCAATGCAACAAAAACTAATATTAGCTCGTTTATTATAAAAATATAAATATATAAGTAACAAAACCAAAGTTAATTACATGAGTTAATTACTGCAGAGTTTAAAAAATGAATATATTGACGTTTACTTTGATTTTACGGTTTTATCTTTTATAACTTTTATTTCCAAGTCCTTTCGAAGTTCAGTAAATAAATGCAAATTTTCTTGGACGGGAAAAAATAATTACGATTTTATTAATTTATCTATTTCTTTGAGATTTTCCTAACCGAATAGGGCAGAGGAGTTTATGACCGCCATTCTCGATTCGACATCAGAGTTAAATTCATTGCCTAAAAAGGCACAAAGTTGTTTAAACTCTTAAAAATTACTGGAATAAAAAAAAAATCTAAACTTAGTTTAGAAGTTTAACGAATAATGCGCCCTCCGGAATTATTTTTTTAAATAAAACCGTCTTCAAGTGATCAGGAAACAAGAAATTTGTTTCATTTTCTTCAAAGAAATGGGTAGCTCATGAAGGGAGTTCAACTGGGATGGTCTCTGAATGGAGGTAAAATTAGTACTGAGCCTATGGGAATAAATTTCGTTCCATGAAAAAAGGATTGGTCAGGGAGGTGGTCGCTTAATGGAGGTGGTCACTTAATGGAGGTGGTCGCACCGAAAGGTTTCACTGTAGTTGTTTTTGCCACTGTCATTAAATCATCTACAACATATTACCAGAAATGTGATTCGACTTATATACGAAAATTCAATTTTTTTCAAAATTTTGCTTAAGAATTGGGGTGTTGACTTATACACGAGTATATACGGTAACAGTAATTGTACTAATAGTAACTGTAAATCCATTCTGAAAAAAAAAATTATGCAACATATTCAGAAATGCTCTCAGAATTTCCTCAAACTGGGTGATTCAAAGTAGAGACTATTGCGAATATCGTTTAAAAAACCCTTTGAGGTGTGGTGCGATATATTACATCTCACTTAATTTTAATCAAGATTTGAACCAGAATCTTTGAGTTAAATTCTACTTTTACTACTTTGGTGAAAAAAAGTTGAAAAATTACATTTCCTTATTTTCAGATAATTTTTTTCGAAAATTCGGGTGTGAAATCAGTATTACAGAAACACAATTACTTGCCCTTGAAAGGGTTAAACCTCTGTGTTTAGCATTCTTCCAACTCCAAACATGCGTATATATCAAGTACAGCCTTTATATATATATATATATATATATAATATATATATATATATTATATATATATATATATTATATATATATATAAGGGGCTGTATGTATAATAAAGTACTAAATTTAATGTTTTTGTATCATCCTTGGTTCCGAATAACTTGTTTATTATATACCTATTAAATTAATTTATATAATTTAGAAAAATATTTTCCTTGCGTCTAGGAAGGAAATTTAAAATATCCCATTTTTTAAGACCAAAACTTAGCGGATTGTGACATTTTGATTTTTATGACTTTCAATGTTGTTTTACTGACAGAAAACACTGAAATACATCGCTTTGAAGGAGGGGGTCCCCAAAAAAGTTTAGCCTAGGGCAGTGTAGTCCAGGGGAAATGTATACCAAAAAAAGGGGGTTGCAAAAGATCGGGGTAGAAGGATTTTTTTTTTTTTTCCGAATTGTTTATACTGATGCCAACATGGAAAACCAAATTACAAAATTTTGGGACCTTTTTTGACTTTTTTGAAATATCTCGAGATCCGTTGCCGTAGCATATTATTTGTCAATTATAATATTAAAGTAGATGAAATTCTCTACAACTTTCATATTTACAACTTTTTTATACACCTAATAGAAAGCTCAGTACGCCATTTCAAAACTAGGATAATTTTTTCAATTTTCTTAAAAACCGTGAAAAACGTAGTTTTGCCCAGATTATTCAAATGTTTCCCACAGATTTAATCGTGTATGTTAACTTCTATATATTGGTAGCAGCAAATTATGTGTTTCAGGGCCAAAGCTTGCCTTTTTTGCGCCCGTGGAAAACATGGATTTTGCCACCACTCCCCCCCCCCCCCACCTTAAAGAGAAGATTTACCACGGGAATTTTAATAAATCTCTAATAGTTGGATTTTGAAAATTTTAAGCGTGTAATCATTAAATACGTAATGCTGAACTACGTAATCAGCTTTGTGAAATATTGGTTCATTAAAATCTTGTAAACCGAACCGAAAGAAACCGAAATAGATTCCGCTTTAAACAGGTTTCCATCTTAGCAGGTATAATTGCTCGTATTCTTTCTCTTGAAAATACATAATTTTTTCTTTAAAGACCAGATTCCATATATACAGATTTTATTTTCAAAGATTTTACGGTAGTGTATTATTGAGGCGTTTAAAGTCACAGTTACATGAATTATGAGGTTAAATTAGTCACACGAAGATATTCTCAAGGTAATATTAAAACTATGGAAGCGTTCTTGACAAATATTTCTCGCTTGCATTTTATTACTTTTAGATATTTTTTTTTTTCGTGGGATACCTGAGATCAATATCTAATGTTGTGCTTTTGTACTTTTTCAGGTTTGGTTGCATTTTCTTTTTAATGTTCGGACACTTTCATTTTTGGAAAACTGTTTGTACCCGTTCTTAAATTTAAAGTGTCTTCATTTAAAAAACGCAACCAAATTCGAAAAACTGAAAACGCACAACGTTAGATATCGACCTCAGGTATCATATGAAGAAAAATATATATGGGGCATTCTCACAATCTTTTGACTTTCATGTCCCTGAATAATAATTTTTATTTTAATACACTTTTTTGAGTTTCCTTTATTTCATATACTGCGGAACATCCCATTGCATGATTGCTTAATAATATTAACGAGATAAATAAGTTTCGAACGATGTTGGGGGTCCAAACACCTGGAAAACTCCTATACCGTCCCGTGTCCCTGATGCTGATTTTTAAGTTTGGAGCTGTCTGGATAAAATTGTTTCAATAAATATAATTCGATGTAATTTTTTTCTGAAACTTGAACTATTGTTTTATATAAATATGTAGCTAAAAATTAACATGCACACATTTTTAGGGTTGTTATTATTTTTTAAACTCTGTCCCTGGGTTTTAGATTCCTTACCACCCTTCTTCTAAAATTATAGGGTCAGATGGGGTAATTATGACCAGGGGGTAATTATGACCGCCGTCATACTGGAGATAACTGTGATGGTAAAATTTTGTTTCAAGTTTAGATATTAACCTCATAATGTATATTTCATCTTAGGTATTCTTTATTACTAGTCTGAAGCCTTTTTGAGATCAAAATAGCAATTTGAAACTAAGTCTATAAAATTTTTGATAAACGGATTTGTTACTTTGGAGTTCAAAGTGGTCATAATTACCCCAAACATATGTGTATTGGCAAGTATAAAGAGAAGATATAGTGGTCATAATTTCCCCACTAGTGGTCTTAATTACCCCAAACTTATGTGATTGTGAGTTTTTGGTGGAGTAATTATAACCACCTTTTTAACTTTAAAAGAAAAACAGCTATGATAATTAAAAATTTTAAAATGTGTTCTTAAAGGATCAAAGTTACTTCTTATGTACTAAAAACAGCACTTTTCCAAATAGAAATAAGCAAAAAAAAAAAAAAAAAAAAAAAAAAAATAGCAAAGTTGAAAATGTAAAAAGTGGTCATAATTACCCCTCCTGACTATACAGAAAATCATTTCAGATGCAGCCACAGAATTCTTTTCAAGATTTTTCTCATGCAGAAGTATGCTAGAGAAATAATGTCTAAAATTCTCTAGCAGGAAATTTACTGTAGAATTTAAATCAGCATTTAAATATCAATTTCAAGCATCGTGGCTTTATTGGTAGTCTCACCGTCCCCAAGATTTATTCCTGCACTTTTCGAGGTAAATTTTTAAAAAAAAAGTTAACTTAATCTAATGTTAACAACTGTTTCTAAAAATCAATGAACATTGTGGCTATCACTTAGTCTTAACATGATTTTCCTAAAAATAGGTGGTAATTTTCCTTACCGTTCCATCCTTACCGTCCCTTTTTTTACCATTTCGTCCCTTTTTTCCAGTACCATCCCCCCTTTTTTTTACCTTACCGTCCCTTCTTTAACACCCTTTTAAGACAACGTTATACAAAAATTCTGTATTAAAAGTACTACATTTTTTAACCATTTGGAAAAATGGTTATTGTTCTCGACAGGGTAGGAAATGAAAAGCATATCTGAAGGTTTTTATTGGTTTAATCCGCATTTTATTCGTTTTGTGATTGGTCTATACAGTAATCTGTATTTCCCTTTAGTTTCAACAGAGATGGTCAACAGAGTGTTGCCACTATGACAAAAAAGTAATAAAAACTACAAAAAAAATTAATAACTCAGAAACAAATTGAGATACAGCTTTTAAACAAATTGCATTTAAAAGTACATTTTTTTCTCTACACGACGATGTAAAAAGTAATATTGTCGGATGTTTAGAAGTTTAAGAATGAAATTTCATTTAAAATGTGTCATCAGATTTCTTGGAAATCTGACGACGGAAAAGCCTTTTCCCGAACAGCCAATGAAATGCTTGGATAATACGCAAGTTTCAGGTGGATAATAACTAATGAAAATGAAAGAAAATGAATAACAGATTCTGCCAAAGAGTTAATTTTAATTTGTAAGATTTTCACACTAATCACTGAAGAAACTGGAAGAAAATGCAGGAAAATGCTGATAAATGGGGAGTATTAGGCTTTATACCTCCAGATGATCCAGATATCTGTTTTATTCAGGATAAGGATATTCCTTTGAAACGGGATGTTAATAATCTTACAACAGTGCCATCAAAGAGAAAGAAATATTGTTAAATAGCCTGTAGAAATTATTATTATTAAAATAAATTTTTTCATTTAGCTCATGTAGTCATACTGCGTACCTTACTTTATTGTGTACGGAAAGTGGAGTTGAATGAGACAGAGGATCAATGCGAAAACAAAAATGTTTATATGGCCTACAATCATACATAAATTGGTATTTCATTTGATAAATGGTATCACTGAGATCATTAAATAGATATAGTTTCAAAATAGTACATATTACAGAAAATTAGAATATTCCACAAAGCATATTTTTCAACAACCAAAGTAAGTTTTTCTGTTTAATCTTTAAAGCAATTAATAGATAACCTTAAAGTTTTATATACTTTTGCATGCTAAAATGAAATATTCTCTTGTTATATTTATTGTTATAAGTGGGGAAAAAAATTTTGACAGTATTTTTTAAAACTAATCTTTTAAATATTTTTATGAAACTAGTGATTTAAAATATTTTATTGACAGAATTTTTAAATTTTACAAGAGATAAATGCATAACATTAGTTAGTGAAATAATCTGTTGTCATTTTTATTGTAGCTATTTTATAAGGTAAAAATATTTCTTACATAAAAGTCCTCCCTTGTACATGGAACTCCAATCCAATAATAGCTATCTTTAAAACAGTAAAACATTAAAACATATGTTATCAATAATTGGTAAATAAAATATACCATTGTAGTGTGGAATAAAATATTTTCGCAAATTTTTATACCTATCCCATTGATACCAGGAAAAATATATATGCATTATATAAGTTATTAAAATAATAAAATTATTAAAATTAAACACTTCTTTCTTAATTGAAACTATCGTGCCAATAAGTTACTAAATATTGAAGTATTCTTTTAAACAATGCTTTGAAGTTAACATTGTATTATACTTAAAGTTACTGTCTAAACATGAAAATTGCCTCATTCATCTACACTCTGCCCTACTTTTAAAATTACATAAATTTATTAAATATAAAATGTCTGTTGAGATGAAAATAAAGACGTGAGTGTGCAAATAATAGATAATTTACTGCTACCAATTTTTTGAAGTCGATATACACGATTAAATCCGTGGGGAACATTTGAATAATCGGGGCAAAACTACGTTTTTCACGGTTTTTAAGAAAATTGAAAAAAATGTCTCATTTTTGAAATGGCGTACTGCGCTTGCTATTGGGTGTATAAAAAGGTTGTAAGTATGAAAGTTGTAGAGAATTTTGTGCTCTTTAATATTGTAATTGACAAATAATATGCTACGGCAACAGGTCTCGAGATATTTAAAAAAAAATGAAAAAAAGTCCCAAAATTTTGTTTTTTGGTCCAGAAAACTTAGCCTTAAGATTTTGTTAGAAAACTTAGTTTTCACATGTTGGCATCATTATAAACAATTCTGAAAAAAAAATCTTCTACCCGACCTTTTGCAAGGTAAAATGTACATTTCCCCTGGACTAGTGTTGTAGTCGTAAGAAAATCAGAGAATATACTCTAGAGGCAGAGGGTATACCCTAAATTCATAAAATTCATGCCTAGAGTACACGCTATAGCTTTATTCGAGAAACAGAGGGTATGCAGAACTCCTTTAACAACCCAGAAGGTATACGCGGCGTATACTTCCGAATACCCTCCACTACATCCCTGGTTCGGGGAGGTAGTTATCCGCTTCTGGCAGGAGCATGGGAGGCAGCTACCCCGAGCACCCTTTTTTAGGAGAGACCATGGGATCAATCAAAGATTTTCATTAAAATGTGGCAAATGGTTGATCAAAACTGATCAAAATTCATATATTTTCAAACATTTAGGAAGGGTTTGCGGTCCCACTTCCCCTCTCTGCTTCCGTACCCCTTCCACACACATACACACACACACACACACACACACACACACACACACACACACACAAAAAAAACCATAATTATTAGAAAACTAATGATTAAAATTTTATTATAAAACTTAGTATTCTATTGTTTAAAAAAAATCCATTATTGATGTTTTCCTCGTAACGAGGCAAGTTAAAACCATTATTTATGACCAATCGGGGGCATTTTCTGGTAGACATCACAAAACATACGCAGATAAGTAAAGGAAAATTTTGCGAACAAATACTCCTGTAAACCTATCCATCATTTTTTCTACTATTATCCCGCTAGTACTTTTCTTAAAGTTATGACCTTCCTTTTGTGATACCCTATATATTAGATGTGAATAGTACATAGTATGAAATGTATGCATACATACAACATGTATGAAGTTTAGTACTAGCCGCTTCCACATTATTCGTAAACAATTTTTATGGATAGATACAAGGGGGCCTCCTAATGATGCTTGCCCCGGGCCTAGATAGCCTAAGTCGGATCGTGGATCGACTGGATTTGCCGACTGTAATAACAAACGTCCCACCCATACATAAGAATGAAATATAATAATTTTTTCTCAGATGTGCACAACAAAATCCAAATAAATATGAGCTCACTTTCCCCCCAAAAAACTCTGCCCTCTCCTCCGCCCCTCTATGAAAGTTTTGAAATGCCGCCCCTGTTTGGAAATTTTATCTCCGGAGCCCAAGTTGGTTCTCTCTGCCCTTGACCAAAACTTTTTATTTTCATATAAAATAAAATATAATTAATTCATCAACAACACACAATGAATTTCCAATTATGCGAATTTCATCTAAATTAACAAAATGTTTTAGCATTTGCACTTACGTGTTGAGTCAGTGATGGCTGATAATTATATACAGTGAAGCTCATAGCAATAAATAAAAAGTGTCTCATTTGAGCTGAAACAGCTCAAATCAATGAGTAATGTTGAAAATCTCCGAAGAAAGAAGCGAGATTTTTTGGAATACATATAGTTTCGTTCCCGGCCGAATTTTCGAGAGCATTTTCGCCGAAAATGAATGTTCGGCGAAACACCAATTTTGGGCCGAAAACAAAACCGAATATTCGGTCGATCTCTAGTTATAGCTATATGTACGGATCAGAAAGACAAAAGTGCGTCATGCGTCAAACTAAGCTTGCCAAAATATATACCAATTGGCTATGTAAATGTAACGATGACCTATTTTAAGAGCTAATATATATATATATATATATATATATATATATATATATATATATATATATGCATAAGAAAATTAAGATAATATGTTTTTAATTAATGAATAGTTCAATTTAACCCTTTAATCAATTAATTGTTTAATTTTAAATTCTGATTATACGTTTAGAAAGCAATTTATTAATCCTGAATAGATTAAAATCAGAGTTGGGTTTTGACGTCAAAAACAGGTTTTTGACATGACAAGCGCCAAAAACTGGTTTAAACTGTCATAAACTGGTTTAAACCATCGAAAACTGTCAAAAACATGTAACTCATCGAAACATTTTAATAACAATAGGTATACATTAAATAAGTCAATGATTTATTTAATCTTTTATTTAAAATTATAGTAATTTAATAATTAATTTTTTTTAATTATTAAGTGCAATGAAATATTTTTATTTTTTGGAATTTCCAATCAGAAGATTATTTTGTACATTTAATAATACAGATCAATTTTACTCTGCAGCATACTGTAGCACATAACCAGTTTAGTACATTTATTTACACCCAAATGATTTGTGAGTTTAGAGTCTATGAAATGTCAGAAAATAGTCTGTCTCTTAATTGATGCTGAGCTAGCAAGACTTGATAGCAAAAGCATTGCTAGATGAGCAAATTTTGAAGCAGGCTCAGCCGAAAAGCTATAGCATCTAATGGGTCCTTCCTATATCACTGAAATAAGAAAACCTGGAAAGGGGATTCTTGAGCTTCATACACAATTAGTACAGGTAAGCATCCATCAATACTCTCTGTAGCCCAAGCCCAAGTGCGAGGTGAATCAACTTGTACATCAGTCAACCCTTGTCCCTTATGGTTGAGATGCAAAATATCAGGTTGTAACGAAAGTTTCCTGCCACAGCTAATACGGTCTGTGCAAACCGTTCGTGTTGATGTGTTTGCTCATTTTTTGTCAAACGATTTTGGGCATTTGAAAGAAAGAGACTTGCTTTGTAACACTGTGTTGTGAAATTTGTAAAAAAATATCGTTATCCTTAAGTACAGGGTATCTGAAATGGAACTTTCACGCTACCAGATTAGAACCATCATTTACTTCCAGTTCTGTTGCAAAAAGTCCACTAACCAGAATGTCACCGAATAAAGTGTACAGCTTTAGGTACTAGTGTTGTATCATATTGCACTGTGAAAGTTTGGTGGAATGGTGGTTATATATAAAATTACAGTTAATTATATACAGTATAATTAGTATTATGTAATGGTAATTTGGCGGAAAACTTTCGTTACAACCTAATATAAGCCAAAAAATGGTATGGTTTCATGATTTGATCTCTTCTTTTATTCACATTTTCAATATGGGGATTAAGTGAACTTTCTTTTCGAAGACTGAGCCAATTTTATTCACTTTTAAAATCGAAAAAATATTTTTATATGTTTAAAGAAAGGATGTTTTAAGAAGATATTGACTTTAAGCTTTTAAAAAAAATCTCTTATTTTGTAAATGTTTAAGATTAGTAATCTAGTTTCAATTTTGATGGAATGGTTATTGCCTAGATTAGAATAAAATTGATGCACATTATCTTGTTAAAAAAATCTGCACTTTTCTAGGTTTTTTTTTCCTTAAAAAAAAAAAAAATAAATAAATAAATCCTACGCAATGCTTTAAGATCTCATAAGTAATAGAGAAATTAAAAATATTTTAAGTAAGAAAAATTATGTGCAGTTCATGTGAGTTTATCGCTACTTTTTAGAAAAGCACAATCTTACCACAAAAAATTTAAATAAAAATTTATCATGTAAAAAAGTTGCACTTAACAATAATATTTTATAAAAACTTTTCAAAATAACAGACATTACATTACATTACAAGATAAAAACACTAAAAACAATATAAAAGGACGTTTCGGATTCATTCTGAATCCCTCATCAGCTAATTCCTAACGTAAAAGTCATAATACCCAGCAAAGAAAGAAACAGAGGGCCATCAGCTGGAAAAAAGATGGCAGTCAGCAGTGCTATCAGCGGTAAAGTGCAAGGGTGCCATTACTTAAACCTGTCGAAAAGTGTCCGAGCCGAATGCAGCTGGCCCATCAGTGATGGCCAACAGCAGGCCACCATTGGTATGCCATCACATTACTTCAATACGGCACTTTTCCTGCAGTGCTAGCACCTACCAAACTGCTATTCCTTTGCTGGCCCAACACTTTCCCTTACAAAAATTTCTTATAGAATTCCATAAAAAAACAAAGTATTATATAATTATGGCTCTTTTTTCTATAAGCTAGTTTCACCAAAAGCTATAGAAATATCTGTAGAAGTGTCTATAGTAGAAATGCCTATAGAAATATTTGAACTACATGTGGTCACCCTCCCAAGTACTGACCGCGTTCGATGCTGCTTGGTTTTCGTGATCGGACATGAACAAGTGCTTTCAGCGTTCGCTACGACTGCTCCTAGTTTCCAACCTCTCATTATACTATTTCAAGTTTGTTTCTTTTGTGATTTACGTTCCCAATCACTAAACTGGTATAGAAATTATTCTATTGTATAGAAATCCTATGTATTTTATACGCTTTTTTTTATTACTGATTCTGAACTGCGTAAATTATGAAAACCGAAATCCTTTGTAACCTAGTGAAACCAGATTTAAGGAGAAAAAAAAGTTCGTTGAAATAAAGAATTTATTTATTTATTCATTTACTTATTTATTTTGTTGGTGGCAGTGGTGCTATATTTTTTACAGTTTCAAAATAGAATTAGCTTCACAGCTTAAATTGTGTTAAGATATTCATTTCAGATTTGTGTTCAAATAATGAATGTCTTCGATATTCGCAGCGTCACCTAGCGTAAGGGTTCCCAGCAGTAATACTGCAAAAGTTCGTGCACTTCCATGGTGTGGTGGGCCAGCGCAAGAAATAAAACGGATGCCCAACAGAATTTTTTCTGATGATTTCTAACAGCAAAGTTGACTGAAGCTGTCCAGCAGTGGTCATGCAGTGGTAGACCATCAGCTAGCACTTCTCCATCATTGCCAGCACCTATCTTGCTGCTGGCCAACAATTTCCTCTTTGCTGGGTAGATTTTAAAGTTCAACAAGTAGAAAAACATTACATTAAGTTGCCAAAAAATTATAGTTAAAACAAAACTGAATATTCTATTGGTAGAGATGCAGCCTCGTTAATAATAATATTTTACTATACATTAATTACTGATATATAGAGTAATAGTGAATTTTAAATATTACGTGTAATGTTGTAAATGTGTGACATTTAATGTGAAATTTTACAGTTAGTATCTGAGGTTTTTGACGAGGTTTTTGACAGATGGTTTTTGACAAGAGGTTTTTGACAAAAGGTTTTTGACATGACGGTTTAAACCTGTCATAAACTGACACATGTCCAAAACCTGCCAACCCTGATTAAAATGTTTCTTTTCTTTCCTGTTGTCATATGATAAAAAAGAAACAAAGCAAAAATGACAATTTTTAAAATAAGTTCACTAGTTAGAGCTTTCTACCAAGTGTCAATCAAAGTGGTTAATTTTTCATAATCGGGACACATGCAAAATTAACGAATTGTAACGGACTTCTTTTTGGAATTAAATGAAACGTGCGTGATTTATGAAAAAAACGTTAAATGCTTATAAAAGTTTTTTTTAAAAGTTATATGCTTATAAAAGTTATTTTTACCTTTCTACATATTTATATATCAATTCAATATTTTCTATAATTATAACTGCTAAAAAATATCACATTAAAAGAAGAAAAAAAATCGAAGATAATGTCATGCACCTCAGCAGATAAAAACCGACGCTAATAATTCAATAAAGATCTTTCTCTAAAAATAAGGATTCAGAGAAAAATTAATGGAAATCTTAAAGAAAGTCAGGCACAAATTTCCTTATCAAACTTTAATCAGTGAAAATCAGAATTAAATAACCTTTGGCATAGATGAATAATTCACATTGATTATGCACGCCATATTTCACAAAAGAAATCTGTGGAGAGCTAACAATTTTTTTATTAACTACGAATACACATTTACAAAAAGTTTTTCCCGTTCTTTCATCTTATATAACCGTGGGCCAAAATAATCATTCTATTTTTTTAAAGCTTTTCTTTTTATGCTAATTTTTTAAGAGTGATATATGCAGAAAATTTTGAGGAAAAAAATTTCTCCTAATCAAGTTGTTCCACCACAACTGAAGCAAATTTTAAACAATGACATATAAATTTAATTTGGTTTCATGCTTAATTAGTTTTTTCCCGCTGAGAAAGAATAACAATATACTGCAAAAATAAAACAATTTTTTCTTGCTGTACTTCCAACATAAAAAAAAAAATGTAACCGTATTTCATTTTTTTTATTGTTGTTGCTGGCCCATTGTTCTTTTTATTAAGTTTTTTATTCTCTCTTTTTTTTACATTTAAATAGGATACTGAATTTAATCAAGACATATTGTAGCTTGATAAATATTTTAAATAAAATAATATGATTTCCAATTACTGTAAAATAAAATTCTCTTTTTTTTTTCATCTTTCCTCTGTTGTTTCTTTTACTTTTTTTAGTCTTTTTAGGGGGGCGGGATTTTTTTTTTTTTTATTCAGTTTTTAACCGTTTCGAAAAGAAGAAAAGAATATTGAAATAATTCAAATTCAAAGGAGCGAGAAATATTCCATAATAAAAAACAAACAATCTTAGAAACGTAACAAATCTTTATGTATCCGAGATTTTATTATTTAGGTCGGCTTGTATTGAATTTGGAAGCATTTGCATGAAGATTAGGACTTTAGTTTAATGAGAATGCGATATTGAATGGAATGGGAAAAATAATTCTCTTTGAACTTATATTATGAAGCAAAATATAAGTATGCAAATTTCCATAAGATATTCTTTCCGAAAAAGGTGGTTGATAAAAAAAAAAAAAAGAAGCAATCAAATCTGTATTCCACATTCTATTCTCCCTTTGGTGTGGACAAAAAGTTTAAATAAAGAAGAAAAGTAGGTTCTTCTTCAAGCTAGTTCTACTTAAGCAAACAGGGCACTCAAAGTTGAAAGAAGAAAAAATTTGAGAATTTTTTTTTCTTTGGAGAAGAAAAAAATTCCTTTGCCCTCCTTTCAAACGAATCTGCATACACTTCGTGAATTTCTTTATGCAACGAAATAAAATTTGAAGAAAAACTTTCTGTCTGCGTTACGAAAAGAAAAAAAGAAAAAAAAACAGACAAGAAAAAGAAACCCTCGAACCTTAGATAAAGATAGAAATGCTCTTTCCATCTACACATTCCGCCGAAGATATACATACATTGACGCTCGGCTATGTACAATAGGGGGTGGGAAGGCATGAGCAAAAAAGGCCTTCCAATTGTTCGGCGTGTTGGTCTTTTAGGCGCTTCGTTCATTAAGATATTAATAAGATACACACCATTTAAATTACAAATAAACGCTGGTAATTGGATCAGGTTGATGAGAGGGCAACTTTGAGGACGGGGTAGAGAGGGAGAAGGACGGGTGTTTTGCCCGAAGGAGGCATATAAGGGGGGCTCCGGTCCAAATTGTCCTACAAATATCTTCCATCGGAGGAATATTTGTTGACAAACAAAGCCCAATTACGGGTAAAGCAATTACGGCAGCAAGCACACACGGCGCCGCCGGAACAGAGAGAGGGATTTGTGCTGAGAGATGGAAGGTTTTCCATATTTGGCAGATTTATCGCTTCGTACTTTGTGGTAAATGCCTTTGCTGGATAACCAAGAAACAAAAGTTAGGCAATAATAAAAAAAAGATACAAAGTTTTGCATATTTTTTTTAGTTAGTTTGTGGCATTTCTTTACTTTATCGCAATGGATAAAACGATGATAACTGCTGAATTAACAAAAGGGATTTTAACATACTGAACATGAGATTATTGTTCAGAGAATAAAGGAAGTTGCGAACTCATAATCAACGAACTTAGGTTCGACACCCTTTCAGAAGCTATTGTCATGCACGTTAAATCTGTGGAATGAAAAATCTTCTGTCTAGTATTTACAAAGTGAGGATGTGCCAATCTCAAAACTTTCTTCTATTTCGTATATTTTAATATTTCAAAATGTTGTTACAAATGTCAATATTTCATTTTTATTAGTTCAATACTATATCAACTTTGACTTTCATCTTAAATTTCTGCTTCAGTCAATTAATCGGAGTAACAACGAGCTAATCTCGATCATGACATTTATTAAAATCAATAGTTTTTCGTTATTCTGTTGTATATCAGCTGTTCGCGAATAGTCGGCTTATCAGGATGGGAAGTTTCCGTCGATTCACCAGCCGAAGGTGGTGAATAAAACTACGTAAAATTAAGAAAATTACAAAAAAAATTGCTATTATAGTGCCCCTTTTCGGCTGAATATTTTCAAATTCAGGAGGACCTTCTTGCCATTGCCAAACAATTTGGTTCAATTCTAGGCATAACTTCATACGCTTTTCGATGGTACAATATTCAAAATGGCACAAAAAGCTGACAAAAACCGCTATTACAGCGCCCCCTACTGGCGGATTTTTCCCAAATTAAGGAAGAACCTGCTTACCATAGCCAAAAACTTTTTTAAAAAATTTGGTTCATTTCTATGCATAACTTCATACACTTTTCGATGTTACAATATTCAAAATGCCACAAAAATCGCTATTACAGCACTCCCTACCGGCGGATTTTTTACAAATTAAGGGAGGACCTGCTTGCCATAGCCAAAAACTTAAAAAAAAAATTGGTTCAATTCTATGCATAACTTCATATACTTTTTGATGGTACAGTGGCGACATACGGACACACGGACAGACAGACATTTTTTATAAACATGTTTTTTGGAATCTCTGACCCGTAAAACGTGCAAATCCGTCGAAAACCGGAAGTTGAAAAAAATTTCGATTACAATACTTTCTTCTATTGAAGATAGAAGAAAGTAAAAATGCATACGGACCAGAATGTTTTTCTGGTAACAATCACACTTGCGAGTAACTTTATAAAGACTTCCGTGCGTTCACGGAAAAGCTGATTCCATAATGAAATAACTTGGAATAGTGTCAGTGTATGAGAAGCAAAGTGAACGATGTTATCCCACCCGCCTCCAAAAAGAGCTGGTTTTATTTATTTATTATCAATTTTAAATTTAACCTAACAAAACGTTTACTTTTTAGCAGCAAAAAAATTAAAAGCAAGCCTTATTTTCGACTTTAAAAAATTAAAAAAATATTAATAGCTGCTTTATTTGAGAAAAAGTTCTTGATACATGAATATATTTCTAATTATCCCAAATAGCACTATTTGTTGGCCCATCTTTAGCAGTTTGTGAAAACCGTTGGAAAATGGTTGGGGAATAGTAGGTGTAGAGATCCTTCTAATTTGAGCGTATCGCGTATCCGAACAAGATTCTGACCAGTGAACGGTTGGACCACAGTTGAACCTTTGTTGGCTAATTGTACGGCAAGGCGGATGTGTCTTACTGTGGACAATGTGAAACGACAATTAGCCAACGTTGGCGCTCAACTGTTATCTGCTTCTTGGGATGATTTAGAGCTAACACCAAACTAAATAACATAAAAACGGGTTAAAAACACACCACAATAAGATATAGCATAGAAACTTTTCAAAAGAAGCTTTTTAAATAGATATTACAGTGCGTTAAGAAATTATAAGAGCAATTTGATTTTGAAAATTAAGAAATAAAGGTTCTAATTATAGTTTAAATACATGAGATATCAAAATACAACATATTTATTAAAATTAGTTTGCAATAATTTTGAATAATGCAATGAATAAGTATGTTAACAAAAATATAGGCAATGATCGAAAAATACACTGTTAACAAATTATAAGATCACTTGTCTAAAACTAAAAATAATATGTAAATTAATACGATATTGGTCCTCCATTTTTCCTCATAACCTCAAACACTCTATTTTTTATAGAAGTGACCAGGTGATTAAGTACAGATTCAGAAATATTGTGCCATTCTCTTACAATGGCTACTTCTAGTTCACTGGCAGATAAAAACTGCTTATTATTAGCACAAATTTTGCGACTTAATACGCCCCAAAGATTTTCCGTAGGGTTCAAGTCTGGACTTCGACTTGCCTATGACAAAAAATGACTTTTTTCTTTTTTAAACCATTGCAGTGTGGATTTAAACACATGACATGAAGCATTGTCCTGCTGAAACATCCAGTTAGCACCGCCTAAAAAAGGTCCAAACGGTATCAAATGATCATATAACATAGACTGATATTGCGCAGAGTTCATACGTCCCGAAATTCGGGTTAAATCGCATAATCCATCATGACTAAAAGTTCCCCAAACCATTACTGATCCTCCTCCCATTTGTCGACTGAAACATTGTTTCGGTTCCTTCCTCAAACCATGCCAATAGTAATTATAACCATCCGGACCGTCAAGATGATTTTTTTTTTCATCTGAAAATATCACTTTTGTTTCACTTTTCTTGTCCCATGACATGACATTTTTAGCCCATTTCAGTCTTTTTTCTTTATGATGTTTCATTAACCTAGTTTTTTTTCAACAGTTTCCTATATTTTGCATTACTATTTGATTTCAGACTCTTCCAAACTGTTACGTGTGAGGTTCTTTTGCTGAAACGGTTCGAAATTTCCCGAGTCGAAAGACTTTTTTGAGTTAATAATCGAAATATTTGACGATCATCACGTGCTGTCAAAATCCTTTTTCTTCCAGATCTTTTAATTTTATTTGAATCATTTTTTCGAATTATTTCATTGTGAATGGCAGTTTTAGAACGCTTCATTGACCGAGCTATTTCTCGTTCAGATTTACCAGCACCCTTATAAAAACAAATTTTTCTTACTTCGGTCGCAGACAACTCTTTACTCCGCGGCATCTTCAAATATATCGTAAATAACAGTGTCTAAACCTGCACCTTTGCTTCTCGGGAATACTTTCACGATATACAAACGGGTACGTTTTATAATGATTCTGATGTGACGTACAATATGCTAATTTCCTCAGGTGGTCTTATAATGTCTTAACAGTCCCCTTATTTACGTTTAAAAAAAAATTAGAAGATTTTAATAAAATGTAACTTAAATTTTAATGTAGCAATTATGACAGAAAACGTTCTTCGATCAATTTTAAAAACACACGCTAAAAATGTGAATATTGTGTCTACAGAAGTGCACCAATTCGTTAGTGGTCTTATAATTTCTTAACGCACTGTAAAAGCACATAAGAAGAACGCATTTCGGAGGTGTGAATGCTTCTTTTTCAGAATGGAGTATGTTTAAGAGCAGAAGTAATATTCCAAATCCTGGATTTTGCTGTTGTAGTGACTACATGTATACTCTAGCGGATAATATAACTATATAACTAGATATAACTATAAGACGGTTTGTGATTCTGAAAGAGTTCACAATGTCATAGGGAAAGAAACTAGCTAACAGATATAAATGGCAAAGAAAACTCACTATTTATTAGTAAACTAGATTATACTAGATATTAGTTGTGCGTCATTTAAATTAACGAATTAATTTATCTCAAGTTGCTTTACTCATCAGTGAACTTATTGTAAACAGATTAATACTTTTAGCTTTTAAAAAAAGGAGGAATAATTCATTTTCGAAATGCGTTGTTTTTCTGTTATTTCATGATTTCTCTTCATTACACTCGTAGAAACTAATCTTTTGGTGATTTTATTTTGGGATATAAGGGTTCCAAGATTTTAGCTAGGGGCTGAAATTCGCAGAATCACTAAGGGGCAATCTCGATACATAATACACGAAATCTGGACATCCATTCGGGACTATTGGTGTATTAACCCTTTGTATCACCGCGTTGCCTATCTGTAACATATCGAAAAGTGAATGTCACTTATACAGTTACAGTAGGCTTAAAAGACGATTTTATTTATTGCTGTTATCTTCCAACGTAGTTGTTAAGGCTGTTCTCAACTGCTCTTCTCAACAAGCGCAAAACGTTTTGACACATTTACAAATTCATTTTTTAACGGAAAGATATAAAATTGGAAGGCCTGACAATGGAAACGATTTGGAATTGAACTGTATGTTCCATTTTTTGATCAATAAATTACCTATTGAGTTATAAGTAATTTTGATCACGTGACAAACACGTTTTTCACCTTTCCCTGAGTACTTATTCTTCTTTCGCGCGGAACTTCGGTTCAAAACGTCAATTTTGACATTATTTTCTGAAAGGTCTATTGCGTTTGCAAAAAAACGGAAAAAACAGCTCAATTACATAGTTTCTGAACAACAATAACTGCTAGTTTCACGCATTTCCACCTAAAATGAATTTAAACTTACGTCATAAAGTTGCACTTTTGGGATTTGAGAACAGCCTTAATATAAATTGTTCATAGATTTCTCAAGAGAGGGCAATACTAAGTTAATTTTATTATACCAAAGTTTTATTTATGGTTTGAGTAGTTTCACATCGTTATTGTTAAAATCAGCTTAATAAATTTTGTCAAATTAAAAAAGGCTGGAGACGTCAAAAAATAGATTTTTTTACAAAGGTAAGTTTATATATTTTGCACTTTTGTATGAAAAAATTGACAATATTTAAGTGAAATCTGTAATTTTCTGTTTATTGCAGAAGATGGAAAAAAGTACCTTTTAGTCAATAATTTTTTATTTTTATGTTCTAAATTCTTCAAATTGTTTTTTACATGCTTAAAATGATGTATTCTAACATCTGAGTAAATGTTTTTCGATTCGGAGTTCTTGAGTCACAAGGGTCTTAAATTAGCAATAAAATATATATTAACATGTGAAATTTAAACGAAAATTCGGTTTCGTGACAGTTTTTAGTTTTTTTTTTTTTTTTTTTGAATAACCGTCTGTCCGATTAAAAAATGGATGCAGAATTTTCTGTTGGATTGTATGACAAGCAGGGACTGATTTACAAATTTGGGCCGTGTGCACAGATGCTTATGGGGGCCTCCTTGCACCGATACTTACAGGGGGATCGAGTAAAAAAAATAAAATAATAAAAAAAAAGGAAAAAAAATCATGCTCACTAAAATAACCATTACTGACTTTAAAATATCCATTAAAAAATTAAATATGGTAATCATTAATTTACTCTTAAATAATTATTTCACAATTATGAAATTTAAATGAGTAGACGTTTTATAATAAATTGTGTGGCGTTGATTATCTTTTCCTGTGCAAGTCTATACATCTGGAATGATAAAGTATGCAACAACTAATAATAAATTTTCGACAACACCTCACCAAGCTACAGTTATTTAAAATATTAGGGGGTTCTAGTGCCTGCAAGTTACGCTCACCAGCCCTCAAATAATCTGACGATAATAGGAAAAGGATTAAATAAAAATAAAAAATACAATATATTTTTAAAGTGGTAAAGATAAAAGAAAATATTCACTATAATAAAGTAACTATAAATGGATATTTCAGATAAAATATACAACGTTATAAAAATACAATATGAACACAATAGAATGTTGAATGAAATGTAAAATTCTATTAGATATTAAAACCACACCGGGTTTTGGACAATAATTGTAAAACCTTAAGCAGCATTTGGGTCCCCTAGCCCGTGCCCCGAATGCCCTGCCCTAAATCAGGCACTGATAACAAGCTATGCCAAAGCACTCTGTGGCACAATTAGTTACGCGCTCTCTCATATTTAAGTAAATAAATATCAATGTATAACAATATTACTGCCTGTATTTATTTCATTGATAAAACATCATTTAAACATATATAGGTAAGTAAAAACTCTTACCTGTTTATGTCATTTCATCAACGGATATGGCGGAATAGATCCAATTGGCAGTTTCATATAAATGTCTTCTAAAGAAACGCAGTGTCAATGTCTATATGTTGTACAGTTAGATTAATTATATGCCGCTGAGGTAAAAAATGCTCGAATTGTTGTACGCAAAACTATGGGCTCACCATATTTTTTATTGTAGCCTTTGGCTACAAGACGCGCCTTGTATTTTCGTATGTTACCGAAACTGTCTAACTTTCTTTTAAATATAGAGTAGCTAAATACATAACATAGGTTAATGATGTTTATAGACTGGTAATTATAAATCTGGTCTTATAATTGGGTGTTTGAAATTTGTCTCTCTGAGGAGATTATAATTTTCAACACTTTCGATTGTTAGATGATGATAATGAGAATTTTGGAAAAAAAAAAAAGGAAATAATAAAGAACGTTGAAAATTCCAAAGCTGTATCAATTTAGAAAAATTTGTTTGATAGAAATGTATTTAACCCTCTCATGGACAAGCCCGTGTTAATACGTTCGCTAAGCTCCAGGTTTCACTATAATATAAGCATTTTTTAAAGTAATATAATTCTATTGGTTTAATGCATTTTAATACATTGAACAATGTTTAATACTTTGAAGGATTGTATTCATGTTCGTAATTAAATTTGTTTATGAATAAAGAATCATCGTTTTTTAGCATTTAAAACCAAATACAGGTATAACAACATTACTATTTTGGCGTTTTCTAGATTGTCAGAGGAATAAATAAATACGTTATGATACGTTATATTTATTACTTATCTTTAGAAGAGGTATGAAAATAGACATTCCGCGAAGTATACGGCTATATATTGATATTGTTTTTATTTTTTATTTTCACCCCCCCCCCCCCCCCCACACCCTGACAAAAGTATTTTTACTCCTTTCACTCCACCGCCACCTTAATTTTTGAGATCCTTCAAACAATAAAAAGTTTACTAATTTACATGGATGCATGAATGAATTATGCTATTTATCGAATGCTAATTAAATTCTCAGTTTGTCTATCCTACCATTAATTGATTGCACATAGAAGTTTTAACGCAAATATTCCAAGGACATCTTTTCAATTTTAAATATTTTTAAAGGGACATTTATTACTTTTTTTCGCTGTTTCGATTTTAATTAAAAGTGATAATGTATGAGAAGTTTTTCTACTACTAATCTGAATTGGATCATTTGAACTAATACAAGCATTAACTATTAGTTTTTTTTTTTTTTTTTTTTTTTTTTTTTTTTTTACTTAGTTTACTAGTTTTTAAGTTTAGTTTACTAGTATAAGCATTAAAATTTCAATTAAGAAAATTAACTCAAAAAGTTATTATTATTTTTATTTAACATCCGCGGCTTATCTTTCGCCCCTTTTTAGATTTATTGTATTTTATTATTGTTATTATTGTCTAGTGGTTAATTTTTAAAAATAAAAATATACACTTTTTAAATGATGACTTACGTCTTTTAAAAATGATTAAATATACATTATCGATGCGGGATTAATTTGGACTCATGTTTGTCGTAGGGTTGAGGTTCATGAAAGTTATTCTATCTTGCGTTGCGGTTGCAGCCTTGCGAACATTTAAGTGTGAAGGGTGAGGCTTCAAAAATTCCAGGCTATCCCAATTAGATCAGGCAACGGCGGCCAAGTTGGCAGAGCATTGTACTTGTTGCTGTTGGTCGCAGGACCCAAGCTAACCGCCGGCTAGATTTCCGTCATGTACGCTAATGGCGCCTGGTGCATGTAAAATCCGCCGTGGGTGCAAAGTCCTCCAAGTTACCTGTGAATTATACCTCTGGAGGTGCCTTGCCAGGTGAAGGTCTCTTCATCTGATCAAGGTTCTAAATTACGAGACCAACTTGAGTAGCAATGTGCAGGTGCCAAACAACAGGATATAACGTTAGGTAACCGGCAAAACAAAGTATACTCAAACAAGCAGTAGGCACTGCAGATAGGATGACCTTCGAGGCAGTGATGTTACGTTTATTGCCGCTACGTGGCAATTAGGCGGTCACTCTCCCCGATACCAGGTATCAAACTCGTTCAGCTGGGGCAACCTGGCAGGTAGGGGCCCGGTCATCGGTTAGAAAAAAAGAAAGTGTGAAGGGTACTATAGGCTAGTTGTGTCGTTCCACGTACTCAGAAGGAAGAGCGTTGGTGCGCTGAACCAAAGACCCAGGTTCGAACCCTGGCCTGGATACTTTTTCACTTTGTTGGTTTTACGCCTTGTTAGCAATGTGAATAAAAATTCACGTAATTAAATTTTAAAATATAGTGGTTAATTTCTTTAATAATATTGTAACCGAGGATATAAATAAACAATGGCCTGTTTCATATGCTTAATTAGGGTAGGGATGAAATTTTAAATAAATATTTCAGATAAAAAACTTTCTGTACTTTGAACTTTGAAGGTGGGGGGGGGGGGGAATGTCTTTGAGACCTATTGCGTTGAGGGTGTTGTCTCGAATGATCCAAAAGCCAATGGTATGACATAGCAAGTAGATTAGAAACGATCAATACTTTTCAATAAACGAAGAGTTGACAAACGAAAATCTTTTAACTGCAGAACTTACTCAAAAATTCACTAAAAGAATGAAAACAACTTTGATTCAAAACAGAACTGTCCCAGCATGAAATATGTTGAGTACGATGTCTGGCACATGAAACTTTATGTATATGAATTAAAAATGTACTATTAGTAAATAGATGATGCATGCTTTTTGAAATTAGGAATTGGGAATATTTAAAGTTCAGAACATGTTCTAAGTTTAGTGAAAACTCTATTGAAAATTAATGACAAACGACAATGTGCATATTCATACTTAAAACTGAAATTAAAAGTGATTGTCCCTTGCCTCTGAGTATTTTTATTAGATGACTAATGTTGACATATTTTTTAAATTATTGAACATAATTGTGATTTGAAAAGAGGATACAAGAAAGGTTTGTGGCAGTAATTCAAAATTATAATTTTTGATAAACTTAGTTTTTTTACATTCTTCTTTCTAAAGAAGAAAATATTGTAATCAAAAATTTTTTCCACTTCCGGTTTTCGACGGATTTACATGTTTAAGATGTCAGAGATCCCGAAAAATTCGATTTTTTGGTCTCGCTCTTCTCCTAGCACCGATGTGAAGAATGGAGGTTACATATATGGAGTGGGTCGCAGCCGCCAATGCAATCTTCTTCTTAGGGATCAGATCTATATTCTTAACCGGCATCAATGGTGGGAGAAGAGCAAGGCCAAAAAAATAGGGCCTCTATTTTGCGCTTGGTTCTTGCAGCGCCATCTATCACTGCTATTTGGAGCTAAAATCGGAAAAAAAACTTCTGACATCTTAAGTAACCCTTCCGCAAGAATTTTTTAATAGCTATAACCATTTGTAAGTTACTGATTTTAAAAATCAGTCAATCCGTTTTAGGACACCCAGTATCTAATATGCACCTTCAATAAAATTTAAATAAAACAATTTTTAAATAGAAATGTGTCATTTATGTGTTCCTCTTAATTCCCACACCTTGTCCCCCCCCCCCCCCCTTCTTGGTTTGTTTCAAAAGTAGATCTGAAAGAATTAAACTGTCCTGTGTTTTTGGTTCTTTTTTTTTTTTTTTCAATTGGCGATTGACCTTCAGAGTCACCATCACTAGTTTCCATGGAAATGGCAAATAACTCGTTTTTCCCACTCTTTTCGTTCTTGACTATAAAAGCTCTGAAACAACCTCAATTTGTAGTGTGGAAAAAAGGGAATTCAGAACCTGTCAGAGAATCACCCTGAAGTTCAACCACCAGTCTTAGCGAAAAACACTATAGTCGTAAATATACAGGGTAAGTCTTAAGTCTCCAAACAAAGGGTTAAAGCGATGACTAATTCCTTTTACGTTTGCAGGAAAGCAAATCGACTGAAAAGAGATGCCACTAATGAAGTAAGAACAGATTAACATTATTTTGTTGACTGAGAGTGATACGATCCCCCAGGTCACGCGTACCTTCAATGGAATGCACAGAAAGCAGATAACCCATGATAGTGCGGCAAAACTTATCAAGAAATTCAATAGGACAGATTCTGTCGTCGATGCAAGCAGATCTTGAAGACCAAAGACTGCAACAGATGAAGATACGTCAATGCAGGTGCTAGCAGCGATAGCTAGGAGTCCGACAGAAGAGACTTGATATTTCTCTGCGAAAATGGGAATCGGGCAAAACAGTGCCATGGACATTTTGCGGGATAACAAGTGGCACTCATACAAGCCATGATACCACTTGTATGAATAAAATAGACGTTAGTCACCGTTTTATGGAGACTTACGACTCACCTTGTAGATTGTCCGACCCTTCAGTGACACTCTTTAAGGACCAATTTATTAACTTGGAGGTTCTATGCATACTTCTTTTTGGAATCGCACTATAACACTTTATATATTTTAATTTCATATTAGGCATATTTTAGAGCTCTAGAATCCTTTTGAAAGTAGGGAAACCAGGCCACGTGATCCGAATGCCCGGCATTCTTTCAGTTAAAGCTCTAACCATTATACAACAAAACCTTAGTTCCAGCCCATGTTCAGACTTTGTGTTCATAGAGTTTTGGAAAACATTTTAAGTTGTAAGGTTTAGTCATGGCCGTGATGCTGCCGAAACGTTCAATGGCAAGTATATCAGACGTGCCCTGCAGGGCATCTTTTATTTTTTTGCTTAATTTGAGAAGATTTTTTTCTTTGAGTTTTGAACAGTTTTCTTAGAAGTGATACAGGCATTTTGAAACTTGTTTTACCAATAAGGTTCCTGCATTCAACTTTTGCTTCAACTTTACAAACAATGTGTACACCAGCACATCAAATGGATGCGTATTTTTAAAAATCACCATCTCTAGGCAATTAATGTATTTTTCATTAACTTCTTAAACTTATACTCTACCGATTACTCGTCTAATATTGGCGACATTTACTATTTTTGTCGCCAATTTCTTCTTGTAACCCTCCATTTCTAAGGGAGGGAGTAAATCTAGAGCGCGTTGGTTAGGCCTAATGCAATCACGGACCAGCACACAGGCTATCGACGGGAATGGGAGTAAGGAGGGAGAAAGGCACTACTAATTCGGCACCTGCTGTTTGCAAGAGAGGGGGGCAGAACAGCCAGATCGAACCCGCGGCCTTTAAACGTAATGGACGGATCTTTATTAATTCAATTTTGATCAAGCTGCCGAAATTATGTTGCCATTCAAAATAAACAATGGGTTCAGGTTCGTTGCTCACTTCATTTCCCCAGTAACTACCCCCTTGCCTTCAGCATTGTTCTACTCTATCCCCCCCTCCTCTTTGGCTCTCTTTCGGGAGTTTTTAAAGAGAAGGAGTGTTCATTCATCTAGAGCAACATTCCCATCAGAGCTACGATGGGAGTTAAAAGGTTGCTGAACGCTCGCTTGGTTGTTCTTCGCCGAGATTGGTAATATAATTTTCGGTTGCATCGAATTGGGAACGTAAGTTCGTTCAGCTAATAAATTAATAGATAGAAATTTTGACCTAAATCCGACAGATCTCGAAGCGCAAAATATTATTTTAAGAGTGGTAAAATAAGTTGATAGGGGAGAATGGAGATAATTTATATTCAAATGATTAAGAGAGTAATTTTTGAAAAGAAGTTTCTTTTTTTTTTTTCTTTTTTTTTTTTTTTTAATTGAAAGTTTAAATATTTTAGTAAAGGTGGTTTTTTATATATATTTTTTTGTTCTCAAGGTGACCACTTTTCTTTAAAGATAATTTAAAAAAGCCTTTAAATCGTTGGAAAATTTAAATAAATACTGGAAAAGTGACCAAACCATTTTAGATTATACATAGATGAAGCTAATAAATTTTCATTACGAAATGACTTGTAACGCCATTTTCAAATTCTGAAAACCGTTTATTCTGAAAAGAATCCATTTCATTATAGGATAAAGTGATATCCGATGTGTAATAGTAAACCTTCAATATTTTTTACACGTTTTAAAATTTATTACCCCTTTCTCTGTGAAAGAGTTTGTTGAAGAGATTTATTATGTTGCTCCCTATCACAATGATTTTTCCTTCATGATGACTGAACATTGAATCATTAACCCGTTAATGTCCGAATTATTTTCTTCATTAAAATTAAAATTTTGGATTTCCCACCACTTTTAAAAGAAGAGTAATTTTTATCTTATTTTATCAAGTAATTTGTCTCGTGAAAGAAAGTATATACAGTGAAACCTCCCTGTGCGACCACCTCCATTAAGCGACCACTTCCCTGAACGACCATTTTTTCATGGAACGAAATTTATTCCCATAGGCTCAATACTAATTTTACCTCCATTCAGAGACCATCCCAGTTGAACTCCCTCCATGAGCGACCAATTTCTTTGAAGAAAATTCCGTTTTTCTCCTGGTTGCTTGAAGAAGGTTTTATTAGAAAAATAATTCCGGAGAGTGCATTATTCGTCAAACTTCTAAACTAAGTTTATATATATATATATTTTATCCCGATAACTTTTAAGCGTTTAAACTCCTTTGTGCCTTTTCAGGCAATGAATTGAACTCTGATGACAAATTAAAAATGACGGTCAATAAACTTCTCTGCCTTATTCTGTCGGAAAACTCTCAAAGAAATAGATAAAGTAATGAAATCGTTATTACTTGTTCCCGTTCAAAAAAAATTGCATTTATTTACTGAACTTCGAAACGACTGGGAAATAAAAGTTATAAAAGATAAAACTGTGAAATCAAAGCAAAGGTCAATGCATTCATTTTTTAAACTCTGTAATACCTATGTAATTAACTTTTGTTTTGATACTTAAATTTTTATATTTTTCCCTAATATGAAAAATAAATTTTAGTAACATTAATTGTTACCTTTTTTCAATAATTAAATTCTAGATTTAAACATAACATCCATCAAGAGACCACCTCTCGGAGCGACCAATTTTTAATGGAACGGAACGTGGTCGCTTTAGGGAGGTTTTACTGTATTTATCTTCATAGTTACTGATGTGAAAAGTGATTTCTTGCCAGTAAGTCTAGCGATCTAACAATATGCCACTGGGCTTAATGGATTAACCCATTTGTTCGACGATTTTTTTTTTTTTTTTATGTGATTCTATGCATTTTAAATATGCAACTCTTTCCTTTGTTACCTGTTATTAATATTTGAGGACATTTGGCCTTTTTTGTTGAATTATTGTTTGTTTTTTGCTTCTCAGGAATACTTGTCATTGAAAAACAGCACACTGAAATGAAGTGTCACTGAGAAAGTGTTTGTTAGTTGAAGAGATTTATTACATTGCTCGCTGTTAGAATGATTTCTGCTTCATGATGCTTGAACTTTTTCATTATAAAGTTTAAGCTATAGTGAATGTTGAATCATTAACCCACTTGTTCCAAGAATTTTTTTTGAGTGTGATTCTTTGCACTTTAAATATACAATCCTTTCCTTTATAACCTGTTATTAATACTTGAGGACATTTGGCATTTTTTGTTGAATTATCGGTTGTTTTTTGCTTCTCAGGAATACTTGTCAGTGAAAAACTGCACGTTGAAATGAAGTGTCCCTTCTGGAAAAGTGTTTGCTGAAGAGATTTATTATATTGCTCGCTGTTACAATGATTTCTGCTTCATGATGCTTGAACTTTTTCATTATAAAGTTTAAGCTAGATAGTGAATGTTGAATTATTAACCCATTTGTTTCAAGAATTTTTTTTTGGATGTTATTCTTTGCCCTTTAAATATGCAATTCTTTCCTTTATTATCTGTTATTAATACTTGAGGACATTTGGCATTTTTTGTTGAATTATTGGTTGTTTTTTGCTTGTCAGGAATACTTTCCAGTCGAAAACAGCACGGTGAAATGAAGTAAAAGTTCATGGAAAAACATAAAATTTAATTATTGAACTTTATACAACAGAGAAAAAGTAAGTGCAATAATGGGTAGTTAGAAATAGGTGGCCATTTGTGCAAAGTTTTTTTTTTTTATTATTTATTTATTTATTTATTTTTGTGTGTGTGGGGGGGGGGGATTCATGGAAAGTTCAGTGAAAGTTCATGGAAGAAAATCAAATTTAATAATTGGACTTATGCAATGAATTGCTGTTTCTATTACATTCTATATATATATCTGATATAGGTTCAAAACACAAGATTCGTACGATTTTAGTTTCCATAACACTATTTTCATATAGTCCCACTCCATTATATTTAACTACAATTTTCTATTATTACATGAAGCAAATTATACTTTCCGAAAATGATTGCACATATCCTGAAAACATATGTTGGCAGGAAATCGAGCCTTGAATATAGCAGAATATCGCGCTTTATAATAAAATTTTTCTTGTAAATAACTTTATTAGACTTTTTATAACAGTAACTCTGAAAATTCATAGCGGAAATCTTCCTACCGTTTTGTTGTTGTTTAAATCGACTTATTTAATTGTTATGTGTAAAGAAAAGAAATTTGAGAGTAGATCTGAATCTAAAATTTCACGTGTATAGGTAATTTTAGGTGCTCGGTATTTTAATGATTTATCAAAACATCTGGGAAAGATTTTATTACGAGTTAGCAGGGTATCGACAAAAATCGTAAAGCCTAATACGAATTATGTTTGCCCCCCCCCCCCCCCCCTCTAACTTGTATGAGCCAAAAACTACATGAAAATTTCCTAAACGGCTCCTGACTCTTACCTCTCTTTCACTTAGGGTTCGGTACAACTGCCTATTTTTTGCAACTACATTCATACTGCAATATCATTTCAATGCGTTAATAATTAATGGAATAGGTACAATAAGAATTATTTTTTTATTTGGTTATTTTATAATAATGTTTTTGGTTATTTTATATTTTAACTTTTTGAAACATTATTAAAAGATTTTATAAAGGTAAATAATTTAATATTAAAAAAATACAATTCTTATAGTGAAATTTAAAAAAATTATTTATTTTTAAAAAGTAAGAAAATTTAAAAATTGCATTTCTCCAACAATTTTGAACATTTTGAACCCTTTTTTTTCATATGTATTTTACAAGAATGCTATCCCTGTAAAGTTTGAATTTTTAAAAATGTAATTAGTTGAAGAAAAAATAAATAAAATGTCATGAAATATGTAAAAATGGTTATTTAATAGTCATTTTTAATGACCATTTTTATTTAAAAAAAAAACTACTTATATTATTGAAAATTCGAACTTTAATTTTATGAAATGAATTTTAAAGATCGTTTGTAAAAGAAATATTGAAAAATACATGTTGAAGTTTTTGAATTTTCAGCATATTGATGTAATAGTAATAGTAATAATAAAAACACAAACAGAGGAAAAAAAATAAAGATTGCAAGACTGAATCATAAAAGAAAAACATAAAAACAATAAAAATTTCGAATATTTGAATTTTTTTTTTCTTGCTACAATGCAAAGTTGACAAAAAAAAAAAAAAAAAAATTATCTTTAATTTTATTTTAAGGATCGTTCATAAAAGAAATGTCGAATCATTTGAAAAACATACGTTGAAGTTTCAGAATTTTCAGCATATTGATATAATTCTAATCAATTAAAAAATATATGTTGAAGTTTTAGAATTTTCAGCATGTTGATGTAATAATAATAATAATAGTTATAATAAAAAACACAAACAGAGAAAAAAGTTAAGATTGCAATTCTGAATCATTTAAAAAAAGCAATAAAAATTTCGTATAGTTACTTTTTTTTCTTGCTACAGTGCATAATCGGATTTAAAATAAATAAATAAATAAATCGGTTCTTAATTTAGATATATCAAATCAATTGAAAAATATATGTTGAAGAATTGCAATTCTGAATCATTAAACAAAAACCCAGAAATAAAAAAATTCGTATATTTTAATATTTTTGTCTTGCTGCAATGCATAGTCGGCTGAAAAAGAACAAAAAATTCTATCCTTAATTTTATGAAACGCATTTTAAGGATCATTCATAAAAGAACAATGGAGTCAATTGAAAAATATATGCAAGTTTTAGAATTTTCAGCATATTGATAACATTATACATTGATATTGTAATAATAGTAATAGTAATAATGAAATAACACAAACAGAGAAAAAAAAATTTAAAGATTGCAACTCTGAATCGTTAAAAAAAAACAATAAAACAATAAAAATTTCGTATATTTTAAATTTTTTTCTTGCCACAATGCGCAGTCGGCTAAAAAAAGAAAAAAAAAAATCTATCATTAATTTTATGAAAAGCATTTTAATGAACGTTTATAAAAGAAATATCGGATCAATGGAAAAATTTGAAGTTGAAGTTTTAGAATTTTCAGCATATTGATGTAATAATAATAGTAATAATAATAATAATAATAAACACAAACAGAAAAAAATTAAAGATTGCAATTCTGAATCATATTAAAAAAAAAAAAAAAGAAAAAAGAAAGAAAGAAAATAGACGCAATAAAAATTTCGTATATTTTAATATTTTTTTTCTTGCTGTGCTGTAATGCACTGCACAGTCGGCTGAAAAAGAACAAAAAATTCTATCCTTAATTTTATGAAATGCATTTTAAGGATCGTTCATAAAAGAAAAATCGAATCAATTGAAACATATATGTTGAAGTTTTAGAATTTTCAGCATATTGATGTAATAATAATAAAATAACACAAACAGAGAAAAAAAAATTAAGATTGCAACTCTAAATCGTTAAAAAACAAAACAAAAAAACAATAAAAATTTCTCATATTTTAAATTTTGTTACAATGCACAGTCGGCTAAAAAAAGAAAAAAAAATCTATCCTTAATTTTATGAAACGCATTATAAGGAACTTTCATAAAAGAAATATCAAATCAATGAAAAAATTTGAAGTTGAAGTTTTAGAATTTTCATCAAATTGATGTAATAATAATAATAGTAATAATAAAAAAAACACAAACAGAGAAAAAAAATAAAGAACTCTGAATCATATTTTTAAAAAAAATAGGCCCAATAAAAATTTCGTATGTTTCATTTTTTTTTCTTGCCACAATGCACAGTTGGCTAAAAAAAGAAAGAAAATAGCGAGAGACCCATACATTTTAAAAACATCACACATACATAATACATTTTAATCACAAATTATCCCAGAAAAAACGATAATAGTCATTTTTCTAAGAATGGTATCTTCTATCTACATTGAATTTACAGGGGGCGGGGAAGCTTAGGTGTGGTTGAAATCCCGTCTTCATACTAAAATTGTGCACAAATCTGAAATTTTCAATACTAATGTTTGTTTTTGACATCATATTTGGATTTTTTGGTACATTTTACAGTATGATACCGAATGGTGAATCATTCGAGCCAGTAATTTAGGATTAATAAATATTTGAATTTTGGAACTTCCAATGTTAAATTCATTAGTAATCGTTGTGAAACAGATTGTAATGCGAGTAGTTTTTAAAATATAAATTATGAACTACTGAGCGGAATGATCTGTAATTTTGAATTGTCATATTTGAAGCTACTAGAAATCGATTTCTTCGAAAAAAAAAAAAAAAAAAAAAAAAAACCCATAGGTTACTGTTAAAGCTTGTGCTGTAACATTTTCAATTATTTTTTTTATTAATTATTAAGTGCATTATTGATTCAAATGCAGAGTCAGAATTTTAATATTTGTCTTGAAATTAATGTTCCGTTATTTAATAAATTTAAATAATTCCCTAATCAAATTAAAATCATTTAATTCCTCTATTTAATTCATTAAAGATTATTCACTTATAATATTTACTTACCCTGGAATAAAAATATTAACCCAATCAATCTTTATTATTAAACTAGCAGAACTACCCGGCTTCGTCCGTGTCAATTATAAAGAATCTTCCAGGTAAGACGAAATAATACGGAAATCACAATAACTGAAATTTGTGCATTCCCATCCATAAATCGTTAAAAAGACATTAAAAAAACATGACGTTATTGTCTCGCAACCACATAGTAAAATCCCCGAGCTTTAATAACAGGATGCGCGTTTTCTTTGGCTGGGGTACGAGAAAAATATGTCATTTTTCTGACAATACGAAAAACAAAAATCCACCAAATCGCGCAGCATTTAGTAAAATTCTCGTTTGTATGGTATGTATCTACATTATAAAGTAAAAACACTATGTCAGTGCGCATAAATTGTGCCCCATAAATTGTAACCCATAAATTGTGCCTTTACTGCAATTTTTCTAACTTCTAAACATCACACAGTTTCATTTTTTACAATGTCGAATAGAAAAAAGGTCCTTCAAATGAAATTTGTTTGAAAATTGCATATCAATTTTCTTATTTTAATGGATTTTAAAGTAATTTTCAAGCATGGATATTTTTAAAGGTGCGTGCAACCCGATTACGAAAGATGAACCTATTTATTCTTAATGTATAAAGTATAAATGTATAAAGAAAAAATTTCTTTATAAATAATGTATAAAGAAAAGACATTTCTATGAGTAACGCTGGCATCAAATTTTCGGTGTCAACAACCAAACACAACAATAAATTTCCCTTTTATTGCAATTTAACTCTAAACATCGTACATTCGATTGTTTCAACATCTTATAGAAAACAAAAGTACTTTCACTAATATTTGTTTGTAATGTTTATCTCAATTTACAGATTTTTTATGGATTTTAAAGTATTTTTCAAGCATGAATATTTTTTAAATATGCTTGCAACCCAATTACAAAATATTAACTCAATTGTTCAAATTCAAAAACATTGTAAATAATTCAGAATTTGTTTGTTTTCGTGTAATATTCAATAACTAAATTGGAAAACGAAATTAAAACGTCAAAAATAAAATAAAATAAAACACGAATTTAATAGATATCAAATCAAACTACTAAAAATAATCTAATAAGTATATAAAATGCAAATGGGAATTTCGTTCCGGGTGAATATAACTTGAATTCTTCAGAACGGATTTCCATGCGACTTGGACTATTAAATTTTCAGGGAAGATTTTAGTGCGTAACATATTGTTTTCAGTTGCTTAGTCATGGAATTATAGGGGAAGGTTATATAATCATGTGAACCCAATTATAAAAGATTAGTCTTATTAACTGAATGAAAAATGCAGAACTATTTTTATCGCTTTAAGTACTGACGACTTCAGTAATCGGGCTGTAAGCTAATTGGCGTATTCGTATTTTATTGAGTGTGCCTCGCACCATTATGGCATGCACTTTTGTTTAAAATAGTACAGAATGACTTAAGCGAATATCTGGCATGCAACTCGATTACAAAATACTAACCTGCAATAATGCTTAAGGTAGTTCTCCAGTTCCCTGTTCAACAACGAGAAACTTTCTGACACATTTTCTGACTTATTAAACGTAAAGGCTTAAAATTTGTAGGCCTGACTGTTTAAGCTATTTGGAATTGAAATGAGTTTTCCATTTTTGGATAAATAAATTACTTATCGAGTTATGAGATATTGTGGTCACGTGACGACCGATTTGTTTCCTTTAAAGCGGTGTTGCGTCCGAAATTCAGTTCAAAACACCAACTGAAATATCTTATACCTTTACCAAAAAATGGAAACTATCTTTCGATTACATAGTTTTTAAATAAGAACTCCTGCAAATTCCATGCGTTTCCGAACAAAAATGAATTAAAAAATATGTCAGAAAGTTATTCCTTTGGATTTGAGAACAGCCTTAAATTTATGAACAGCCTTAACTTGACGTTTATGAAAAAACTCACATTTTTAGTTCTAATTTTGGAACTCGTGAAATTTAAATAAAAAAAAGATGTTCTTTTGACACAATTGTGGTTTTTTTTTTACTTTTAAAATTAAAATGTATGTTTTCTTTGGTACGCGTATAACCGAAGTATACGATTTCTCACATTACGGGGAAAATTGCAATAATTGCATCCAAATGAGGTAGCAGTTACTGAAATTTTATTTGGAAAATTTGAGATTTTATTTGCTTAAAACTAAAATCTTCATTTCGCGTGTAATTATAAGCTTTAATTAAAGTACTAGATCAAAAAGGTTTCCACTCTAAATAAAAATGGTTAGAAATAGGTGGACATTTGTGTCAAGACATTTTTTATGCAACTCTTTCCTTTATTATTTGTTATTAATACTTGAGGACATTCGACATTTATTGTTGAATTATGGGTTGTTTTTCGCTTGTCAGGAAAACTTGCCAGTCGAAAACAGCACAGTTAAATGAAGTGAAAGTTCATAGAAGAGCATCAAATCTAATAATTGGACTTATGCACTGAATTTCTATTTCTAGTACATTCTATATATATCTGATATAGGTGCAAAACACAAGATTCGTATGGTTTTAGTTTTTCAGTAACACTATTTTCATATAGAAATATCCATCGTATTTAACTACAATTTTCTATGATTAAATGAAGCAAATTATACTTTTCGAAAATAATTGCACATATCCTGAAAACATATGTTGGCAAGAAATAGAGCCTTGAATATAGCAGAATATTTCGTTTTATAATAACACTTTTCCCGTAGATAACGATACTAGACTTTTTATAACAGTCACTTTGAAAATTCATTGCGGAAATCTTCTTACCGATTTGTTGGTGTTTAAATTGACTTATTTAATTGTTAAGTGCTAAGAAATGAAATTTGAGAGTAGATCTGAATCTAAAATTTCACGTGTATAGGTAATTTTAGGTGTTCGGTATTTTAATGATTTATCAAAACCTCTGGGAAAGATTTTGTCACGAGTTAGCAGAGTATCGACAGAAATTGTAAAGTCTAATGCAAATTACGTTTGTCCCCTCCCCCCCTCTTGTATGAGCCAAAAACTACATGAAATTTTCCTAAACGGCTCCTGACGCTTACCTCTCTACCCCTCTTTCACTTAGGGTTCGGTACAACTGCCTCTTTTTGCAACTACATTCATAGTGCAATATAATTTCAATGAGTTAATAATTAAAGAAATCGGTACTTTAAGAATTATTTTTTTATTTGATTATTTTATAACTTTTTGAAACATTATTAAAAGGTTTTATAAAGGAAAATAATTTAATGTTAAAACAATACAATTCTTATAGTAAAATTCTGAAAAATTATTTATTTTTCAAAAGTAAGAAAATTTACAAATTTTACTTCTCCAACAATTTTGAACTTTTAGAACCTTTTTTTACATATGTATTTTACAAGAGTGTAAATTATACTGTAAAGTTTGAATTTTAAAAAAATGTAATTAGTTGAAGAAAAAATATATAAAATATCATAACATATGTAAAAATGCTTATTTAATGGTCATTTTTAATGACCATTTTTATTAAAAAAAATAAACTATTTATATTATTGAAAATTCGAGCCTTAATTTTATGAAATGCATTTTAAGGATCATTCGTAAAAGAAATATTGAAAAATATATGTTGAAGTTTTAGAATTTTTAGCATACTGATGTAATAATAATAGTAATAATAATAAAAAAAAAACACAAACAGAGAAAAAAAAATTAAAGATTGCAAGTCTGAATCATTAAAAAAACAAAAAAACAATAAAAATATAATATATTTGAAATTTTTTTCTTCCTACAATGCACAATCAGATGAAAAAAAAAAAAAGAAAAAAAAGATCCTTAATCTTATTTTAAGGATCTTTCATAAAAGAAATATCGAATCATTTGAAAAACATATGTTAAAGTTTTAGAATTTTCAAAATATTGATGTAATAATAATAATAATAATAGCGATACTAAAAAATACAAACAGAGAAAAAAAATTAAAGATTGCAACTCTGAATCATTTAAAAGAACAATAACAACAACAACAACAAAAAAATAAAATAAAAATCGTATATTTGAATTTTTCTTTCTTGTCAAACATTGTTCCTTCATTCACAATCGGCTAAAAAAAAAAAAAAAAAAAAAAAAAAAAAAAAAAAAAAAAAAAAAATCGATCCTTAATTTAGAAATATTCAATATCCTCAATTGAAAAATATATGTTGATGCTAGATTAATATTGACACAATTATTCTAATTGGTAAACATATCATATTAGATGTAAATTTCCAACTGGGCGAAAAATGTCCGGACCAGGATTCGAACCCGGGACCTCCCTGGCTGAAGCCGCCAGTGCTCAATCGAATCAATGAGCACTGGCGGCTTCAGCCAGGGAGGTTCCGGGTTCGGATCCTGGTCCGGACATTTTTCGCCCAGTTGGAAATTTACATCTAATATATGTTGATGTTTTAGAATTTTAAGCCATATTGATGTAAAAATATCTATAATAGTAATAATAATAATAGAAAAAATAACACAAACAGAGGGGAAAAAAATAAAGATTAAAACACTGAATCATTAAAAAAAAGACACAAAAATAAAAATTTCGTACATTTTAATATTTTTTTCCTTGCTGCAATGCACGGTAAAAAAAGGTCGAATAATTCTGTCCTTAATTTTATGAAACGTATTTTAAGGATTGTTCATAAAAGAAAAATCGAATCAATTGAAAAATACAAGTTGAAGTTCTTGAATTTTCAGCATATTGATGTAATAATGATAGTAGTAATAATAAAATAACACAAACAGAGAGAGAGAGAAAAAAATAAAAATTGCAACTCTAAATCGCAAAAAAAAAAAAAATGTATATTTAAATTTTTTTCCTTGCTACAATGCGCAATCGGCTAAAAAAAATATATATCCTCAATTTTATGAAATGCATTTTAAGGAACGTTTATAAAAGAATATCGAATCAATGAAAAAATTTGAAGTTGAAGTTTTAGAATTTTCAGCATATTGATGAAAATAATAATAATAATAATAAAACACAAACAAGACTGTAACTCTGAATCATATTTTTTAAAAAATAGACCCAATAAAAATTTCGTATATTAAAAAAAAAATTTCTTGCCACAATGCACAGTCGGCTAAAAAAAAAAAAAAAAAAAAAAAGAAATAAATTAGCGAGAGACCCATACATTTTAAAAACAACACAGACATAATCCATTTTAATCACAAATTATACCAGAAAAAACGAAAATAGTCATTTTTCGTGGGAATGGTATCTTTTTTTTTACATTGAATTTACGGGGGGTTGGGGAAGCTCAGGTGTGATATGATACCGAAATATGACAATATGATACCGAATGGTGAGTCATTCAAGCCAGTAATTTAGGATTCATACATATCTGAAGTTTGGAACCCCCAATGTTAAATTCATTTGTAATCGTTGGAAAACAGATTGTAATGCGGGTAGTTTTTAAAATATAAATTATGAACTACTGAGCGGAATGACTGTAATTTTGAATTGGCATATTTGAAGCTACTAGGAATCGATTACTTAAGGGGAAAAAAATCGTAGGTTACTGTTAAAGTTTGTGCTGTAACATTTTCAATTATTTTTTTTAAATTAATTATTAAATGCATTATTGATTCAAATGCAGAGTCAACATTTTAATATTTGTCTTGAAATTAATGTTCCGTTATTTAATAAATTTAAATAATTCCATAATCAAATTAAAATAATTTAATTCCCTTATTTAATTCTTTAAAGATTATTCACTTGTAATAATACCCTGGAATAAAAATATTAATCCAATCAATCTTTATTATTAAATTCCGTTACTTAAATAAATTTAATTATTTCTGTTATTAAATTAAAATCATGTAATTCCGTCTCTAAAATCTATTTATATTACTCATTTAAAATCATTCATAATATAATATACATATCCATCTGTCTATACATTAAATTATGTAATGTCCCCATACACAAGTCATAGGTTAGAGTTGTGTTCTAATGACATTAGTCACTACAATAGCTTTTCGTTAATATTGTGTTAAATTACATGTAAGCGCGTGTTAGTATTAAGTACACCCCAATATACCAATGTTAATAAATTAAATGAAATTTTATAACAGTTTTTTGCTTTTCCTGAAAATTATGACTTTTTGACTTAATGTGCTTTAGTCTGCCCCGACCCTGGATATTTTATTAAATTTGAAATCTGTAAGTGGCTACCATTTTGAAACAAGATGGTGAATGAAACTGGACAACGAATTCTTTCAAAACCTTGGTAAGTCCTGTACCCACAAGCACACACACACACATACACATACACACACACACACATATAAATCAACATTTTGATGGAGGGTGGTTCGGTTTCGGACGTCTAAGAGTTACGGTCACGGAAAATATACCGAAATTTTTCGGAATTGTTTTACGCCTGATGGTCACGATAGGTAGTTTCTTACTTTTTGTTACTACCTGAAACTATGGATAGAGGAACTGAATAACCACGTGGAACACTGAAAGACAGGAAGGTGTTTTGGTAGTTGATAGTGTATCATACCTGAAACACTCCACATATGCTATCTTCCGGATTCGCATAAAACTACTTCATCTTTATCAATCAAGTACTTATTCTATCTTTCCTTTTCGATATATTTTAGGATAAAGAAAAAATAACCCTTGCCATTTTGGTGCTTGAAATCCTAACTCCTTATAACCAGTAATCCACTAGTGAACGTAATTAAGAAGGGAAGCATTAGTTAGAGAAATACAGTATAACTTCAAAAATCCGGCATTATCCGGACCGAGACTATGCCGGATTTTTAAAAATTCCGGATTTTTGAAGGAATATCAAAAGCAGTAACTATGAATATCAAAAGTAGTACTATATTCTTAACGGTGCTTTTAGGCATAATTTAATTCATTATTAAGTGATAATTATTTTTTATATTACAGAGAAAAAAGATCTAATAAAGAGTGAAGTTATTTCTTCTCTTGTAATTTCGGAAACATTGATGTCAACTTTGTTTGCTTCAGTTTTTTTGGCCGTTGTTTAACAAGTTTTTTTTTTTTTTTTTTGTATTTTATACAAATGAAGTATGTCTATTTCGGAAATACAGGCTTGTTTCTCTAAAGCATATATTAATACTCCAGTCAAATTTATGCATTTTTCTAGTGACACCTTTTCGTCTTCCCGTTGTTCATCCTCGTCTTCTGAGCTGCTACTAGCATTATCGGTGGTTCTATGTAGCACAGCGTCAGCGATCTCGCTGTCCGTTAAATTGGTTGTTGTTTATCCATTTTCGACAATGCTTATCCAATCTTCTGTATCCCTTTTTTCGACACTTAATGTATTTTCAGATTTTGTATGTTCAATCAGTTCATAAATTGCAGCCTTTTCACGGCAAATTTGAGAGCCTGAAAATTCGCCCTTATCATTGATGTAGCAGTTGCCGAAAATTCGTTTCAGCCATATATTTTGCTATGCATTCGCCAAAGTTGTTTCTGTTGCTAAGCAACAGTGCAGCTCTCAGAAAATTTGTTCAGAAAATAATCGCCTCTGACAAATGTAAAAAAAAAAAAAAGACAAATATTCTTTTTTTGCATTTTAACTTTCGATCTTGAAGTCTTTAATTCATAAAGAATTGCTATTTCCCTTCTCCCATAACTTGAAAGTGTAAAAGAAAAAGGAAGGTAAAAGACGGTTTTGATGCCGGATTTTTGAAGTTGACGGATTTCTGAATGCTGGATTTTTGAAGTTACACTTCTAACATTTCAAATCACATATTAGAGCTTCAAAAGCTCCATTCGTAATGCTAAATACCTCCAATTTCAAATTAAAAATGCGTATGTGATTATTGTTAATTTTACGGCTGAAAAAAATAAAATTAAACTCAGCTCGCTTAACTTCAACACGCTGCAGCAAAGGCTTCCAATTGACTGAGAAGACTTGTTGGCTTAACTTTTTATTGTAAAACTTAATTTTTCCCAAACCAATGTAAGGAACCATTCGTTTTCAGGCAAAATAAATGGAAGTTAACTTCAAAACTTGCTCGGAAAAATGCTCAAAAATCTTTGTTTCGAATTCTCGAACTGTCAAACATTGGTAACTTTATCCTTTGTATTTATTTTTCCAGAGCAATAATTCTGAACAGATATCATTATCAAATATACCATAAATAATCATTTTATGTGACTATTGTTGGATTTTGTGGCAAACTATGCCAAAGCACTTGGTTGCACAATAAGTTATGCGCTCTCTCATATTTAAGTAAATAAATAACATTATATAACAATGTCACTGACCGTACTTATTTTCACTTATAAGAAATCATTTACACATCAATATATAGGTAAGTAAAAGCTCTTACCTGTTTATGTCAGTTCGTCATCACAGCTGGCGTAATAAATCCTTTTGCAGCATCTAGAAAATTATTCCAGGACTTTTTTCTATAAGTTTTAAAACGGTGATAAGCTTGTGCTTCTTTGCTGAAAATAAGATATATTTAATATTTTGTGTGAAGATTTATGAACGAGTGAAGATAATCCATCTTTAGATTTAAATGAAGTATATTACGTTAAAGTTTCCAATTTACGGGGTGCTTAACGCCACGTCTTATCATAGTACTAGAGTGCGTAAAAGAGGAAGAGAGAAATGCATCAGCGTCTAATTTTTTTTTTATCATGAATCCCATGATTCAACCATTGCAAGAGTTCTTTGTAACAGCCTTTTAATTAATGGTCTTTTGACCTCATTTATTTATGATACAGAGTTGGTTCGTTGGTTGTGTTTATGTCGGCCAATTATCAACACGAGGTATATAGACCCTAGGGGGGGGGGGGGGGAGAGTGCCCTCCGTGGGGTTTTTTCTAAGGGAACCTAACCCGTATTTACGCTTGGAAATCCAAGGTTCGAAGAAAACCACGAAAACTCCGAACGATTAGGCCGACGGGCGCGATTGGGTTCGAACCCAGCACCTCCCGTCTACCAGCTTCGAGAGCAGAACCTCTCGGCCACTGGTGGGGCTTATGAGGCAGAGAGGAGAGTAGCTGAACACACAACACTAGATTAATAATGTTTAAAAGATCTGTTCTTCTTAATTGGATGTTTAAGTTTTTTCTGTCTAAGGAGGTTATAGTTTTCAACAATTATTTAATTAATATTTTATGCTATTTGTTTCTGCAATAATCTCAAGTCAGTCAGATCTCTATAACAGTCCTTTATTGGCGGAGTTTATTTGTTATTTTATTTTTTAAGTAGGCAGTTCAACTTTTAAACATAAAAAACTATCCATAAAGAATTTCTTCTATTCAAAATTTACTGATTATTATTTTTGATTTTTTTTTTATGATGTATGTAGTGCATTACATTTTTCAAAGTGGATATTTTTGAAATAAATATTCTTTGAACAGAGAGTTGAACAAAATATGTAAAAACATTCTGATCATTAGAACTCTATAATGCTTTTAACGAGAGATTTCAATAAACTGTTGACTTTCAGAGTCAAATATGATAAAAACTTTGAAGACTTCAATGGTGTATATATAGCTTCAATTGAGCTTAAAATACACTTTTTAAACAGTCTTTAGAATTCAACAGGAAACAATTAGAACGCACTTTGACGTTTTGCTTCACTACTGCTGTTTCCCTTCTAATGTTTCTGTTTGAAAATGACATTGTTGTTGTTTTTAATGCATTTTAGTCATTTAAAGTAACCTGTTCCATCGAAACGATTTTTCAACAAGTGATTTAAAGTGTTTTTCTATTTAAAATATGTTATTTGAAATAATGTTTACTTAAAAATAATATTTAATACGTTACAACAAACAAGTTTTTTTTTTTTTTTTTTTTTTTTTTTTTTTTTTTTGAGTCTAATGCGTCAACTTTAAAATCTTAATGATGTTCAAATGTCTAGCAAAAACATTTTTATGAAGTCAAAAGTATTCATCCAAAGCAGAGGGACATTAAGCAATCATTTATTATTTCAAAAAAGAAATTGCTTTAGATGATGATGTAAAATTATCAATGAATTTGTAATACAAAAACACTTAGTTGAAAATTCATTGTGCTTCTACAAAAGAAAATAAATTAGATGTTACATGGATATACTGCAGAAAGCTACATAGGTTCTTATTCTTGAATATTAAAATTTCTTAAATGAAATAAATATTTTAACTATAGTAAGAATTTTCCTTAAATTTTATTATTAAACAGTGTAATTTTATTATTTCATTATAAATTCTTACAAAACTAGACACGATAAAAGCTTTATACACTGTTTTTTTTTTTTAAGAACTTTTGATTTTACTGTAAAGTTACTGTCATCTGTGGTGCCATTTTATAACAGTAAAATTAACAATAATAAATCGTAAACGACAACGAGAAACGCACAGTCGTGGGACTAGACCGAAAACTGTTTTTTTTTTCTCTATTTAATGGAGCAGTATTAAATTGTAGGTAAAAACAGTGTGTTGTTGTAAAATCAACAATTTCTTCTTCTTCTTCTTTTTCAATGTACAGCTCATATTCAAAATATTAGAATAATTGAGGAAAAGTGAAAAGGAAAAATTATTTTTAATTTATTTATTTTTGATACTAAGTAAATGCAATTAAATTTCTTATAAATTAAATCTGGAATGTTTAGATAAGATTTTAACATTTGCAAAATATAAAATACAGTACAATAAATTAGGTATACAGCTTTCTGAAACACATCAAAATATTGGAATAAAATATAGATTGGTTCAAAATATTAGAATATTTTATTTTACGCAACAATATTACCTTATGAATATGAAGTAAATGGTAGTTAATATTTTGTAGCACCCCCTTTAGCTTTCATAACAGCGTACAATCGATCTTGCATACTACATACAAGGTGTTTACAAACATTTCTATAAATATTAGCCCAAATAGATTTTATACATGCCACTAACTCAGTTTTACTTGAAGGAGAATTTTCTTGGAGTCTTTTATTCATTATACACCATAAGTTTTTCGATGGGATTAAGGTCTGGTGAGTTTGGTGGCCAAGGAAGTACCTCAATGTTGCGTTGGCGGAACCCATTCTTAGTTGACACCGAGGTATGTGGTGACGCTAAATCTTGTTGAAAGATGAAATCATCTTCAAATAAATCTTCTGATGATGGAATCATGTAATATTCTAAAATTTCTTGATGTATCTGAGAGTTAACCTTTTCGTAGCCGATGCATAAATTTCCAGGTCCTTCTGCAATCATGCATCCACAAACCATGACAGTAGCAGCAAATTTTGCGGAACATGTAAGGCATTCTTTATCAAATGCTTCATTCTCCAAACTCGAATACCTTGATTACCATACGAAACACAAAACATGTTTTCATCACTAAATAATATATTTTAACAATCTTCTTCGCTCCATAAACGTCTTGGTTTACACCAATTCAATCTTATGCGCTTTTGTTTTGCAGTCATGAGAGGTTTTGTTTTCAGTACACGAGATTTAAACTTAAGTTTATGGAGACGTCTTAATGTTGTCGATGTAGAAACTTCAACTCCTTCTTCTTTCCATTTTCGGTGCAAGAATCGCACACTTTTAAAAAGGTTTTTCTTAACTTATCCGCTTCAGTTTCCTGTCATCTCTAGCAGATGTTTTTGGTTTTCGGTCGCCATTTAGGCAATTATTTTGAAATTTTCCATTTTTTGAATATTGTGTTAGTATTTTACATGGGCCGAAACTAGGGGGGGGGGGGGGGGGCAGAGGGGGCATGTGCCCCGGGCGCCAGAGCCAATGGGCGCCAAATGAAAGATTATACCTTTGGTACCGATCATTTTCTTCTGATGGACTGATGGCTTTCATTATTATGAAACAGCCATTATAAATGAAGTGTTAGGTGAAGATGAAAGAGCAGCCGTAAAAAGTTTGAATTCTGATTTTCTGGTCAGAATGAGGAAAAAAATGGCCATAATTTTTTTTTTTTTTTGTAAAAAAATAAATAAATTATGGCCATTTTTTTTTCTCCACTCTTTTTTTTTTTAATTACCACACGATATTTTCAATTTGTAAAAAAAAAGTAATTATTCTAATATTTTGAATATGAGCTGTAGAGTATAGAACAACGTAAAGATATCAGTCATCTGCGTTAAAATCAACTATATTACACTACCATTTAACAAATTTTCTTAAACCCCTATTCATTCTGACCAGAAAATCAGAGGTCAAACTTTTTACGACTACTCTTTCATCTTCACCTAACACTTCATTTATAATGGCTGTTTCACAATAATGAAAGCCACCAGTCCATCAGAAGAAAATAACTCGGTTAAAGCGGAAACTCGGTCAAGCGGGACTCGGATAATCGGAACTCTACTGTATAAGCAAACACTATAAATAGCCGGTAATACATGGAATTCTTTTATGTGAACGAACTATAATTGCAACAAACGTCACATTCAATTTACGCAGCTCAGTATTACACATTTAATGATTACATATTATAAATTTTAAAATAAGTCGGCATTAGAAAATTAGTAAAATTCTCTTTGTAAATATACTTTGAGGAAGAAAGGGGGGGGGGGCGCCAAAATTCATGTTTGCCCGGGGCGCAAAACAGGCTAGTTTCGGCCCTGTATTTTACTAACGCTTGATTGCGAACAATGTAAATAATTCTCTGTATAACATTGATTTTTACCGTGCCGATACAACTCAACCATACGAAGTTTAATAGATTCAGGAATATCACTCACACGACCCATTTTAAGACGAAAAAGCAAACAAACTGCAAAAACAATACTGATTTTAAATAAAATCGTCTGAATTTAATCAATGATACCACCAGTTAGGAATTGGTGATAATTAAAGGAGAATTAATGTGAAATATTCTAATATTTTGAACCACTTGAATAAATATTCTAATATTTTGACTTTTCAAAATAATTTTTTTTTTCAATTAATCTTTTCAAAAATGATATTAATTTTAAGATAACAAATAAATTTAATCAACAATAAGTTCTTAATAAAAATATCGTTTGTATCTTTGCATTAAAAGACATTAAATTACCACACGATATTTTCAATTTGTAAAAAAAAAGTAATTATTCTAATATTTTGAATATGAGCTGTAGAGTATAGAAAAACGTAAAGATATCAGTCATCTGCGTTAAAATCAACTATATTACACTTCCATTTAACAAATTTTCATAAACCCCTATCATTACCAACATTTCCACAGATAACTAAATGACAAATATTATTAAAATAATTTTTCTAACTTCATTATCAATGCTTCCTCATTGCACATGTGCTTGACACCTTTAACAGAGTTCATAAAGTCGTTGCATAGTTCTATGCACTATTTATTTTCCTTATATCAGAAAAAATGAGTTTAAATCTTTCTTTTAATTAGAGAGTAGTGTGATGCATCAATATAAATTAAATTTCCAAATAGTTAGTATAAAAATAATTATTTTTGTTTATTTTGAAAAATACATTTAGTATGATGTGGTTGCATTTAGCTAACATTCCCCATATCATAATATTTTTATTGAAAGAGTAACGTTATTTTAAAATATAAAAAAAATATGTTTTTCAGAATATTGGTTTAGAAAATGATAAGCATTAATCCTTTTCCATAAGATTTAATCGCGGAAAATTGTGCATGAAATTAGCATCCCCCCTTAAAGAATATTCACCGCCCTCTGGCCTGGGTGCTGACACAAAAATGGCGGCTGCCGAAGGCGGATTGTTTTTAACGTAGGTACGGTCCCTTAAATGTAGACACCAGTATTTTATAAAAGATTTCTCTGACTTGTTTAACATGAGAAAAATAAAGCGGAAAAAACTTAAAAAAATTATTGGTACGAATATTTAAGGGACCGTACACATGCTTAAAAAAAAACCGCCTCCGGCAGCCGCCATTTTTGTGCCAGCGCTCAGGCCTAGTATTCAGGGGGCGGTGGAATATTTTTCGTTTCTTTCATGGACGACTCTACGCAAATAGGCCATTTTCATCATAGTGATGAAGAAAAAAAAATCATGTCAGAAGTTTCTAATTTTTTGTAACAAGATACTAGAAAAGATACTTATTGGGGCAAAAATAGCCGTCAGGCTTAATATTAAGAAATTCTATAATTATTAGATTTTTATTACAATGAGGGGAGGTTTTACAATGTGAGGAAATAACAATTTTGTAAAAAACAATTTCAGATAATGTTTTAAGGAGAACTTTTGTCCAGAAAATTAAATCTACATCCTGTGCTATCAAAAGGCTCTAGAGATTCAATTTTTAGGTAGATTTCGTAAGAAATACTACCTATTGCAGTCGTTACCATGGTGCGACTTTTGAAAAATTCCTTCATAACTTTTCATTGTAGGACCCCAGGAACCCAAAACCACCCCCACCGAAAAAGTTTATATATATATATATATATATATATATATATGTATGTATGTACTAAATTTTGTCCGCACGATAAATGTCGCAATTATGCACGGATTGTCCTCAAACTCGCCAACAACTTTGATATGGCTAATATCTCGGCGGGGATTGAAAATGGGCGAAATCGGCCCAAGAGGGTGGAAATGGGAAGGATTCAAAATTTTGAATACTGTCTTAACATAATTCTGATAAAACCAGCTCTTACACAACAATGGCAGGAAAAAAATAAAAGTTTTTCGTTATGGCAGTTGCCAACAATTAAAAAAAAAAAAAAAACAACAATAAAATTCTCACCACAACAATTATTTCTCTATTGCAAAATTTTCACGTGTAAAATTAAATAGTTTGACAAATTGAAAACAAATTGAATATTACGTCATAAGTTTTCTAGAGCAAGATTTCAGCATGAAAACTCAAAATAAAATAAATAGTTTGAAGAATTTAAAAAATATGTATATTGCGTCATATTGGAAATATAATGGACCTCAGCAGGTGAATATGTAACGCCATGTGAGTTTGAAGAAACATATTAAAACATGATAAAAACCCGACTATGGAAATATTAACATATTTTAACACTTTAATGTTCTCCGAATTTTTTGTAGCCATTTTTTAAACCCATTCCATATGCATGTGTGTGTGTATTCGTGTATATTATAATTTTCACAAAAAGTTTAGCTCCCTACAGCTCACTCTTTGTGAAGAAACTGGGTTTATCTCTAATCTTGATTTAAGTTTTGTTGGAGAATTTAGTACTTAACATCGAAATCTACCTCCGCCTGTAGGCCCGAGCCGGCAGGGATTTTTTAAAAAGGGGTACGGGGCTAAAAATTCTAAAAAAAAAGGTGCAATTTTTTTTTAATTATTGGCTTAACAAAAACTTAGTTTTTAGCGTTTAATACCGCAAGCCGCATGTTGAGAAGCGATACCTCAGCTGCCCGCTGACGAGAACTTTAGCTCCATTTATCTCAGAATGAATTTTTTCACGATTTGTCAACTTTAAAAGAATATATCTAAAGTTCCTTGCAAGATATATGTATGAAATTTTAAACAGAGATTTTATGCTATATTTTCAACAAATTGTCTTCAGGATTTTTAATTTTGAGTGATAATTGTGAATATATGCCAATTAATGCAAAACTCACTCATAAAAAAACTTCATTTTTTCTTTCTTAAAATTTTTTTATAAAATTCCTAATCAATATTTTAAGAAATTCCGAAAACAAATTAAAATGACACATTTTCTGTACACAAAAGTGCAAAAATTTTGTAAATCGAGTAAGTACTTCCAGAGTTATATCAAGAATTAAATATGTTTAAAATTTTACAATTTAAATTAAAAAAATATTTAAAAATTTTCAGATTTTTTTTTACATATTTCTTATTATATTAAAAGATATTTCAGAAAAAAAATTCATAACAAAATCTCTATAAATAAAAAAATATATATAGAATTTTGAGCTCCGGACCTCCTTAACGCTGTCACATATTGGGTAGTCATAAATATCGTCTTTTGTATGCAGGCCCCGATCATGACTAATTGGGGCCCTGAGCAGAGATGAATTAGGGGGCCCCATTCGAATCGTTGCAACATTATTCAGATAGAACTGATAGTCAGCCATATGTGTAATGCATAAACAATATTTTCGCACCTTGGATTTTAAATCGAAGAAAATTCTTAGCTCCGTCAATTCTGAATTAAGTATCTTAATTAATAAAAGTAGTTTTCTTTTTAGTACGGAACAAAACTCTTTTATATAACTTTTCGCAACTTGTTATATTACTTTAAGATGAATTTAATAACTTCAACTTATGGAAGAGTGTCAAATATTCTTACATGTAAATATGAGTTTATCAAGTTTGTTCCATTTACAACTTTTTAAGTAGTACTACACAGCATAATATCAAAACAAATACATTCTACTCCACAAATAAAAAGTGTTTTTTCAATAAATCTTAAGTCAATTTTGGGTTTGTTTTTCATATTTGCTCAAAGTTAAAAGAAAAAAACTTTGAATATACAGAAGAAAATTTAGCTCATGACAGTTAGAACTGATTATTTTCAACAACTAAAGTTTAGATATGATTTAAGTTTGTTGTTAATACAGTCTATTATAATCAAATTATTATTTCTATATTTAATAGTGGCTGGGGTTAGAAGATGACTTTTGTATTTTATATTTGAAAAATTTCAGAACTGGAATTGGAGGGAAAAAAGTAAATATTTTATATAAAAATATATGGGTTTAGGGAACCTGGAGGTCTGGGGACCCTGGGCAAAATCCCGATTTGGCCATGCGGTAATAAGGTCCTTGTTCGTATGCACTTAAACTTTCCATTGCCTGCAGGTTCAACAGGATTTATTGCTTTGGATTTTGCATCACTTTGACTGATTTATCATCAATTTCCAAAAGTTCTCCAAGATGCATTTCAATTTCATGCTCCAAAATTATCCAATCCCCATTGTTTGTAATCATAATACCCGAATGCAGAATTCTTTGTTGCCGATCTCTTTCGAAATGTACAGCCTGAATTTCTTCAGTGAATTTACAAATAAATTTTTCGCTGAAATCCTATATGCAATAAGATATAGTTCTGAGTTTAAGATGACTTTATTTTCTTAATTGCTTCATATTGATAAGCTACATTTCTGCTGTATACCAGGAATATTTTCACCTGAATGCTAAATTCTTTCACAAGTTCTTTTGATGAAATTTCCCCATGAACTTTTTTTTGGCTTCCTTGCTGACTTTTCTTTACCTTTTACATAATAAATAACATTTTATACACGATTTGCTTAAAAATACTCTTTTATTTGCATCAAAAGCATTAAATTTTCAACAAAAATGTATTTTCTACAAGTTTTTAAAAATAATAGAACAATTCACTAACATAAGAATCCTTCTCTCCACATGAAGGGATGACTAGTGAGGGATTGGTAAAATGTACATTATTGGCTTTTAAAATAACTCATAAAATAAATTAAAAATATATAAATACATGTTCTCAAATTATCCCTTCAGAGAAAACTAAACCACCCTTTAAGGCTGCTCTCAAATCCAAAAGGGTAACTTTATGACTTTTAATTTACTTTTGTTCAGAAATGAATGAAACTAGCAGGTGTTGTTGTTCAGAAACTATGTAGTCGAACTGTTTTTTCCGTTTTCTTTGCAAACGCAATTTATCTTTCAGAAAATAGTGTCAAAGTGGGCATTTTGAACCGAATTTCCGCGCAAAAGAAGAATAACCACTCAAGGAAAGGTGAAAAACGTCTTTGTCACGTGATCAAAATCGCTTATAACTCAATAGATAATTTATCTATCAAAAAATGGGAAACACAAGTTCGGATTCCAAATCGCTTCCATAGTCAGGCCTTCCAATTTTGTATCTTTCCGTTAAAAAATGAATTTGTAAATGTGTCAAAACTTTCTTCGCTTGTTGGCCCAGAGCAGTTGAGAACAACCTTGATACATTTTTAGAAAATAAATTATTTTTATAAATTTAAATGAGGGAATGATAACATCATCTCAACATTTGCCCAATCTGCCTATTAAATTATTCCTTACACAGTGAAGTATTTCTGCAGTATGGCGGAAAATTGTTTTACAGACAGGTAAGGCTCACGTGTTCAGCACATGTGCAGTGTTTCAGTCTACAGTAGTACCAAATATTTAGAATTATTATTGAGTGAGGTAATCATCTGAAATATGAGTTGCATACATTTTTTGCCAAATAAAAATTTCATGTGCAGACAAAAAAAAAAAAAAAAAAAAAAAAAAAAAAAAAAAAAAAAAAAAAAAAAATGTAATACATAGAAATAATACTATTAATAGACAGAAGTCAGACAAAAAAATATAAATATTTCAGTAAGAAATAATATTTTTTATATTTTTGGGTGATAGTATGTTGCATGTGAAGGAATGATATTTTATAAGTTTAAAATTTTATTTTAAATATATGTTTTAATTAATGCTTCAATTTTATGAGCTAATATAATAAAACCATGTCTAAACTACATGTTAAAAAATGCATTAGGTTTTTCTGTTGAAAAATTTTAAATATCCCCAGTTTCATCATTATGGCCTATTTGCATAGAACACCCTCATGTTTTATCTTATGGTTGGTTGGTTGATTTTTGACGGCCGATTATCTACTCTAGGGATATAGGTCCGAGGGGGGAGTGCTCTCCGTGGGGGTCTTTCTAAGGGAACCTAACCCGTATTTACGCATGGAAATCCATGGTTAGAAGAAAACCACGAAAACTCTGACCGATTAGGCTGACGGGCGCGATTGGGTTCGAACCCAGCACCGCCCGTCTACCAGCTTCGAGAGCAGAACCTCTCAGCCACTGGTGGGGCGCTTTATCTTATGATTCATACATTTTGTTAAACAAAACTATATTATTCAATTGTATCGAATTGTAATAATTTTTTTAAATTATACAAGTTCTATATGATAGTAGAAATATATTAAACAAGTCGGAAACTGTACGTCAAACATGGCAAATGAAGTGTGTCCGTACTATAACTAGTTTTATAAATATTCAGATCTTGCTGCAATAGCTGTTGCACTCTTTTGCAAAAATGCATGAATGTAAAATTTATTACTAATATTTATATTAAATTCAGTAATACGGAAATAATGTGACTCCATCTTAAATAGGACGCAATCATCATGGCAACCTAGAATCATTATCTCTCATGGTATATCATTGAACTAATGACGTATGATATGATTTAATAAAATAATCGACATGACAACCTGGAATAATTACCCATCATGGGATATCATTGAACAAATTATGTATGATTGGATTTAATAGAATGAAGAAAACTTTTATTAATATTTTTTAAAGTTTTGATTCGATTTCCATAAAATTTGAAATGACTTGACAAAATTTTGCAACGATTATATATATTAAATTTCAAACCACTCGGTTGGATAGTTTTTGCGCTGTTATATACTGACAGACGGACAGACAGACAGACGGACAGACTAGACAACGATTATAGGTTCAACGTATTTAATACTAAATATTACTATTTAATTTAATACTAATAACTTAAGCCGGAAGATGAACGCAGTTCGTTATTTTATCGTTTGGGAACAATAATTTCATGATAAATTACACCCCTCTTTTACAGCAAAGGGTTAGCGTACTTTAATGAAAATACTTGTTATAAATATATTCTAGTATTAAATATATAGTTTTATTAAACGAAATGTTATCGTTATGCGTATTTTTACCTTGAAAAAAAAATTCTTCTTGTTTATTTTATTTTACTTTATTGCACAGGCCAAATCTGAATGCATAAATTTTACAAGTCGTTTCGGTAACAAATATAAAGAGTGATTTATTTTTCAAATAATATTAACAAAAGAAACAAACACGTAAGGGTTTTACAAACTGTTGCACTGTTAGTAAGTTGTGGACAAATGAAAAAAAATCGCTTCTCACCTCAAAAATATTTATAAAATGTTAAAATTAATCCTTTCAGGGGCAAAGTACTTATGTTCTTAAAATATTGAAATGACTGATTCACACCAGGATTTAGAAACAAATTTATTTGGAAATAAGTACAAGCTTTTTTTCACGTGCAGTATAAATGCAAAATTTAGTTTGAAACAGTTTAGACACATTTTAAAATTAAATATAAAATCAAGTAATTGACGTATATGAGTGCGATTTGGACTAAAATGCTTCTCACGATGAAAAGCTTTCTTCAAGCGAATGAAAATAATCAGTTCCACACTTAGATCATAGATGGCACCACTTGTCCGTACGTTTGATTTCAAACATGCGTTTTTTGTGATTTTCTATTTAATTTCGATTTGGTTTCGAAATACAAACTTACGCAATTAGCTTTTTCGCTGGGAGTCGTCATTTCTGTGTCACAGCGTCAAAACTAACCTGGAAATCAGAAAAACGCATGTTTGAAACCAAGCATACGGACAAGTGACGTCACCTATGATCGGAGTTTGGACATAATTATTTTAATTCGCTTGAAGAAAATGTTTCATCGTGAGAAGCATTTTAGTACAAACCACACCCCTGTTCGAAAATTACATGATTTTATATTGGATTTTAAAATGTGTCAGGTACTTTTTTATGACACCCTGTATATTGTCATATAAAAAATTTGCAAATATAAGCGCTAAAAGTAACTCTTAAAAATGCAATACAATCACTAAACAATACGTGAATTTGGATTGAGTAAAAATTTAGGAGCAGGTATATAAAATTGTAAAATATTTTTATGATCAATAATAAAAGCAAAATATATTTCCAAATAGCACAAAAACAAAAAATCAATGTCACAAGTCAAATGATCTGCCTTTACCCATCAGTGGGTGGAAAGGCGCTGACCCCCCCCCCCCCCCCCCCATTTTAAAAATGGATAAGAGTAGTGCTATCGGCAGGTTTCGTAAGGCGAGACACTCTTACATTAAACACAAACTATTAGCAAGTGAAATAAAATTTTAATTATAAATAAAGGCCAAAAACTATTATAAAGCATAATAAATTACAATTGTGGGCAATTATGGCTGTTAAAGCAAGATCAAGGAAATTGCAGATATGGAAGTAAATTTGGCTATTCGTAGAACAATGAAAAAAAAAATAATTTATGAGTTTTTCATGCCCTTATCAAGTTACGAGGGAATGATCTGAAGCCAGGACTAAAGTAATAAGAAGTAAATTTTATCATTGCACTTTCATGACGGGTATAGGTGGAGACGAAATACACTATATGACCAAAGGTGACCGGTCACTTGCGATTTTAAACGTTTTGTTAAATACCTAAAAAACTACATGAGGATTTATCCTGAAACTCCAGGTGTGTAAACAGAATAGTACAGGTCATACATTTCCGTGAGGGCTTTTTCCCGAAACCCTATAGGGGACCGTCAACAAATTAAAAAAAAAACGAATATCTTTTGGATAACCCTGTAAAACTAATGTAGCAAAAGCGCTCAAACTGTAGATTATGATTAAGTGCCTTATTGTAATAAACTGTGTTCATTTTTGTAAGGCTAGCATGTATACTTTTTAGAAATTAAAGTTTTTATAAAAAGAGTCCCAAACTTTGCCAAGTTTTTTTGCTTATAATTTGTGGAGTTCTTAATATAAAAAAAGTTCTTTTCAGAAAATATGACAAACAGCATTGTACACAATACTGCAATCAGAATTTAAAAAAAATAATAATTGTATGAAAAATGAGCACGTTTACTAAATAATGATTCACTGAGCATGCTCGAATGTAATCAAAATGTAAGTTTCATAATGTGTTAACTAAATGTATAAAGCAAATTTTGTGAAAGTCTCAAAAACAGTTTGAAAATTCTGAAAATTATTGCTGATAGAATAAGATAAAAATCCGTTATTCCCAAAAGGGAGCAAAAAGATGAGGGGTTGTATCCAAATACAGTAGTGCGTGCAATATTGTGTACGCTATATTGGCACTAATCAATGGATATATGGATACAGCCCCTCATCTTTTTGCTTCATTTTGGGAACAACGGATTTTGATCTTATTCTATCAACGATAATTTTCAGAATTTTCAAGCTATGTTTTTGAGACTTTTACAAAAGTTGCTCTATACTTTTAGCTAACACAATATGCACATTATATTTTGATTGCCTTCGGGCATGCGCAGAAAAAAAGTTATTTAGTAAACCGCCTTATTTTTCATACAATTTTTACTATGTTTTAATTCTGATTGCAGGGTATTGTGTACAATGTTGTTTGCCATATTTTTTGAAGTTTAAAAGTGTTCATGACTTCGGTTTGTCTGGCTTTCTGTCCGTCTGTACGCGCTCTAACTCTCGTAAATATACTCGTATTGCTTTGAAATTTTTGGATGTTATTGCCTTTTACCATAGCACGAACCCTATTTCAAATGAAGTTTGTAGCATGCTTAGTTCATTTACAGGGACAGTCAAAAGTATTCCGTTACATTACGGCCAATGGGAAAAAATGATTTTTAATGATGTTACACGCATCCAAACATAACAAAATTTATATGCATTTATGAAGTGCACTAAAATATGCATTTCCTGTAATATGCGGTGCAAAGAATGGTTATTATTAATTTACAGGGCCACACAAAAGAATTCCGTTACATAATGATATAGGGGGAGGGGGAATTTTTTGCGGCGTATTTTAATTAAACTATTTCATATATAATGAAATTGAAATACGTCGCTGAGGTTTAATATAAGTTATTTCATGTATAATACGAAGTGCAGAGCATTTACAGGGACACACAAAAGATTTCAGATATATCAGAAGAACTGTACATTACGGGTGATTGCTGGAAATGCATTTTAAATTATGATATACGCTTTTATGTTTCACCCTATTTATGCATACTATATGGTGTGTATAAATGCTATAATTTATATACAGGGCTACACAAAAGAATTCGTAAGGGTTACTGGGTATGAGCGCAAATTGCTTAAAGGTGGTTTTTAAATGAGTTATGCATTTTTACGCTGAACTGCATTTAGTTTATTAAGAAATATTTGTAGAATACAGATAAAATGATATACAGGGTCACGCAAAAAATTGGATACATGCCGTCTATGGATGATAATTTCTGAAAATAGGATTTCAGTAGTTTTAAGAGTGATTTAGTTTGAATGAAATTTGAGCTGAATAGTGGCGTGTAATAAAGGTAATAGGTAAACTACAGGGCTGTACAAAAGTATTCAAGTATGTTTCCATCTATTAGTAAAAATTGCTGAAAGAGAAATTTCAACCTGTTATGCGTTTTCTTGCTAAAATAAATTTTCCCATTATATATTATATATATCAACATTCAGATCAAATACAGGGCTGTTCAAAAGAATTGGGATACATATTTGGCTATGGACGTTAACTGCTGCAATCAATTTTTTAAACGTTTACTTAGTTATCTTATTTACTTCATTTCCCTAAATAACGAAGCTTTGTTAAGATTTCAGGGAGTGTTGGAAAGTGTTTCATAATCTATGCCGTACGCATGATTTTTCTTTCTTGTTTTATATTAAGAATTCTGCAAATTATAAGCCAAAAACTTGGCAAAATTTGAGACTGTTTTTATCAAAACCTGAATTTCTCTTCGAGTAAACATGCTATCCTCATAAAAATGAACAAAAATTATTACAATAATCCACTTAATCATAATCTACAGTTTGAACGCTTTTGCTAGATTAGATTTGACAGGGTTATCCAAAAGCTATTCGTTCTTTTTCAATTTGTTGACGGTTCCCTATGGGGTTTCGGGAAAAAAATCTTCGTGGAAATATAGTATGACCTATACTATATTGTTTACGCACCTGGAGTTTCAGGTTAATTCTTCGTGTATTTTTCTAGGTATTTAATAAAACGTCTAAAATCGCAAGTGGTCGGTCACCTTTGGCCGTATAGTTTATGTCTTACATTTTACCTATAAAAGACAAAATGTTCTTTGAAAAATGCTTCCATATATTTAAGTATTTGCTTGGACTGTTGTATTTTTGTTATAATAGTTTAATTTATTTTGTTTTATAATAGTTTCTGTTCTTTATTTATAGTTGAAAATTTATTTCATTTGTTAATAGTTTGTGTTTAATGTAAGAGTGTCTCGCCTTACATACAAAACCTGCCAATCATATACATTAAAACGCAAAGGTAAAAATTTAAGTAGATCCAAAATCAACACAATTGCGCATGCGTCAGCTCTTTTTTGAAAATCTTCAATTTAGAAGAAAGTAGCTGTCTAAAGCAAGAGTTTAAAGCGCTGGATTTTTGTAGGGGATGAAGGTTCGAGCCCAACGCCCGACAAAATGATTTCTGTAATATTTATGGCGATAATTCATTTCAATAATGACATATTTTATTAGGAGCAGAAGTTATACGATTTTTATTTTATTATCATTATTATTTGAACGCATTATAAGTAAATAAAATTTAACACTCAAGATTTTGAAAAAAAAAAAAAAAATATATATATATATAGAATTAAGATATTTAAGCTAAAATATTTTGCATGTAATTATCAATTAAATAAATTGAACTGATCTACAATTTTTGTTATAGTTTCTGACAATTATCAAGAATATATATGTGTGTGCGTCAGAAAGAAAAGTTTGCCATTCTTTTCCTTAAAAATATAAAAAATAAAAAGGAAAAAAACGAAAAATGTTCATATAAGAACCACAAAAGAAATTACCTTGATATCCATGGTTTAATGTTTAAAAAATTGGTACAAAAATGTAAAATAAAATTCAAGTAATAAAAAATATATATTATAAATCGTTAGCTGCATCAAGTTTCAAATTTAGGATTTTAGAGAATGAGACTGATAAAAATAAAATTCATTGCAGCTTTTAATGGTCGTGTAGTTAAAAAAATAAATAAAATAATATAAAATAAATATTGTGATTAAAAAAAAAAAAAAAAAAAAAAAAAAAACTTAATAATTAAAAATAAATGCTCTACCAAATATTTTTAGGTAAACTTCTGATAAAAAGCAAGCATAATTGGTTATAAATTATAAACTTAAAATTCTTTCACTTCATTGAATTAAGATTAGACTGACAACAGCATCTATATCACCTGAGGCTAACGTCAGGAGAACGTCTACGCACGCCTTTTTCTTGACCACTGATGCCTTACACATTCGCTAGCATGGGTTTCTTTTTCCTATTGAAAATAAAAGCGGGCAAATAGACGCTTGTCTGACATTACCCTTAACCCCTTGAGGGGCGGTGGGATACATTTTATCCCACCTACGATTAATGAAGATTTGCACCAGAAAAATTTTATCAAATTTTACTTTTTTAACTTTGGTGGGAAAAAGTCGTAAAATTGCTTTTCCTTATTTTGCAATAAATCTTTTTGCAGATTCCGGTGTGAATTCGACATTATAGAAACACAATTATTTGCCCCTCAAAGGGTTAAAGAAATTAGAATCACTTACGCAATATAGAAATTTACCACGATTTCAATATTTAATTTAAAAGCAACTAATTAAAAATTCAAGTATTTTTCTAATGAAACATTCAAGTTATTTACCTTGACGGGTACTATCTAGTAGTACTTTTATTTATTTTTTTAAACAGGAGGTGGAATTTTCAGCGTCTTTCCACTCGCTGATGAGTGAAGACCAGATCATTTGACTTGTGACATTGATTTGTTGTTTTTGTATTACTTGGAAATATATTTTGTTTTTGTTATTGATTATAAAAATGTTTTATAATTCTATACACCTGCTCCTAAATTTTACTAAATTCAAATTCATGTATTGTTTGATTATATATATATACATTATTATTATTATTATTATTACTATTATTATTATTATTATTATTATTATTATTATTATTATTATTATTATTATTATTTTGGCATAAAACTTTACAAAAAAAGCGTTCGAGCAACATAGATGCATACACATACAAAAGAAAGACAGATAAATTAAGAAAGAAAAAAAGTGACAAAAAAGAAAAAAATGTTGAGAGCAAGTCAGCCTTATAACAACTTTTCTACCTCCAATCGCCTCATTTCAGCAGCAAATGTGCCTACTTTCTACTTTCAGTCCAATCTGTTCTAGGAAACAAAAACAAATCTGGCATTCCATTACAAATTAAAGTGTTTTATGAATAATGATATCAAAAACTCACTAAACAACTTTCAGGCGAAGATCAAGTGAATATAATTCAGTGGAAAAGAATAATCTTCAGCATTCTTCCTCTCTGCCAAACCGAGCCGTGAAGAGATTCAAGAGTCCCATGATGGTTCTCGATCCGTTCATCATCAGGGCAACAAGCGAGAAGTGAAATTTAGCAGTAAATGGAAGAGTGCTACACTAATAAAAATTTCGCTCAAAATGAGGAGCCTGTTAGTGAAGAAAACAGAAAAAGCGTGATAGAATGAAAAACTGCGTGCTCTTTGCTGCCCCTATTGTCGTTCAACGCTCCATTAGAAAAGTTTTAAAGGGTGAGCGGCGCGTGAAAATGGAGTGTTCGCACTCAAGATTCAGGAGCGTCAAGCAGAAAGGCATCAAGATGTGATACATTAATTTTGAATTGAGAGAGAAGAAGCTTTAACTTGCCGGGTATCGGTTATTATTTCGTAATTACATATTGAAGAACTTTTGAAGGAAATGTTACGGATTTTATCGATGTCTTTCGAAAGTAAAAAGCATTCTTTAGATAAGCATACTCTTTTAATATACAGAGTTACCAGTTACAGTACCCATATATATTTTTCGAAAGCAAGTAGTTTCGAGAACAATAATTAATTAATTTCTTTCATCAGGTGAAACATACGTGTGATATTCAACAGAAGAACATATCGCTCACCCGTAAGAAAAGTAACACATCTCGACAAAAGTAAATTTCACTGAAGAGGCAAAAGAAAATTTGTATGATTTTGCTGTAACATGAAATTATAGCACTTAGCTTTGCATGCAGAAGTAAAAACGTACATAAAACCTTTAAGAATGAAGACATAGGATAAGGTTTGGAGGGTTGGATAATTTTACCTCCCTACACATCTACCCCTCTTCTGTGGTCACGAATGGACATATAGCGTAAAAAAGTGACTTTCCGTATAACTACACTTTTGAAACTGTTTGTGTAGAAAGATGTACCTATGACAGATCTATTAGTGTAATAAAACGCAAAATAATTTTTTGGGAGATGTGTCACTTTTCTGGCGGATGAGCGATATGTAGTTTTCTAATATGCATTGTAACTTTAGAATGCAATTAAAATACTTCACCTAATGAAAGAAGCTATAAAATTATTTTTCTCGATACTAATCAGTTTTTAAAAATATACATGAATGTATTTTTAATTTTGTGGTAACTAATTTTGATCGTTTGTCAGTACTTCTTTTGAATTCAACAGCAAGCTTTAAATTTCCCAAACTTTTACAATGTTTCATTTTCTTAGATATATAAATAAATTCTAGTTTCTTTCTCTTGAATCTTCTATTTCAGAACTTTTTGAAATGGTGAATGCACAATTTTCCTTGTAAGGATTGCAATTTAATTTAAATAGGTCAAACTAAAAAAATACGCATGAATAAATATTTTTACGTTATGTTTTAAAGGCAGAAATTTTGAAATCTATTATAGCTTAATAACTAATATAAGCCTTTTTATGGTTTTCCAAAATCATCTTTTAAGCATACACTGTAAAAAAAAAAAAAAAAAAAAAAAAAAAAAAAAAAAAAAAAAAAAACCGTTAAAATACGGAAATTGTACTGGCAATCAAGACGATAGTACTATTTCCGCATTTTAACGGAAATTTTTTTCTCGTAAATTCCCGTTTTTTCTTTCATATTTCCGTATTAAAAAAAATTTTTTTTTAAGACAAAAAACATATATTTTCAACGACAAACTTACATCTTTATGAAATTACGGCGGGGTTTGAACCAGGGAACTGTCCTTTCCCAGCTTAGCTCTCTTAACCATTATCCCACGGGAACACGAGTTACGTTTTCAAATATCGTTACTTATTTCAGATGCTTTTTATGAAGCAAGGGCAAGATGATAAACAAGGAACGTATGTTCGTAGAGATAATATTTTTCAATTGAGTGTACAATTCTGAATGTTTCCTTAATTTTAATATTTAGCTTTTTAATTTCATGCTTTATAAAAGAAAAATTTTAGTCTTTAAAATATTATATGGATGAAAGAATGTAAGTAATAATTGCTTCTTTTTTGCAAGAGTTTTAAAATTTTATTGTAATATTATTTTTATTTATTAATTTATATAGTCATTTATTTTTGCAAGAATACCCACACATTTTTTTCAAACATAAATTATTTGTGTGATGATCTACTGTAAACTCAAAAAAAAAGGAAATTATAGCATGGTATTAAAATAAATTTGCTTTATTGCTTATTATAACTTAGATGAACGCCATTTTAAAATCATTTTGTTATTATATTTCAGATATGTTTTAAGTTTTATGTGCGAATCTGTTAAAGTGAATAGATTAAAAAATATTAATATTCAAATTAAAAATAGATTTCTTTCATTTTAAAACATCCTACAGAGATTTTTTAAAAATTAATAATAGATTGCTATGAATAAGTCAAGCATTATTTTAAAATCATAATGAAAAATAAACAGTAACACTTAGTTTTCAGCTGTCTCAAGCTTAAAAAGAATTAATAAGATTTTAATTTTTTTAACTATCGTAAAAATTAAAAAACTATTTTAAAGCTTTTTATTAAAAGAAAGAAAGAAAAATACTGTAGTGAGCTGTTTAAATGTACATACATAGATGGCGCCATAATTTTTATCGGTTTTACTTGAAAACCAACACTATATAACTATTGGGAAATCATTGGATACATTATGAATGTAGAGCTACTTTAAGCTAATATTGAGGTTTCATTGAAAATTAATCACTGTAAGATTTGAAGAATTGTGCAAACAACAATTAATTACTTCGCTTTCAAAAAATAGCAATTATTTCTGAACATCATTTACGGAATTTGTACTATTTTGAAAGCAATACAGAAATATCCCGTAAAATTTATGGAAAACTTACTGGACTTATACGGATTTATAATTCCGTAATTTGAATAACGGAAATTGTACTGTTTTCTTAGAAAAATGAACTATTCCGTAAAATATTAAGGAAAAATTTGTGTATATTGACTGACAGATTTATTTTTCATTGTACTCTATTTTCTAATTAGACATTCTCAGAAACGTACCAATCTATCTTAGTTGCCAATGTATTTAGATTGTATAAAAAATCTAATTCTATTGTTCCCTCGGCGATTAAAAAAATGTTTCGCAATCTAAGAGAAAAACTTAATAAAATAACTAATGCCAAAATTTTAAATCAACAAAATAAATTATTTTAATTAAAACCAGTTTATATTGCTGTTTTGATTTTATGACATTTATTTAATTTTTTTAATTTAATTTCTTTTAATATTATTTCTTACTCTTTTCATAGTTAATCCTTTTAACATCTTCTTTTTTATTCAGTTTGTTTCTTCTATAAATTTTTATTAATTTACACTTTTATTCTTCATTTATCATCTTTGTTTAATTTAATCTTTATATTCCAATTTAATTTTTTAATACTTCATCCTTCACGTATTTTTGATATTTTTAATTCTCTCCAATTTTTATATAGGGTCAATCCATTCCAAATCACCCAGGTGGTTGCGCTCGACATTTTTAATTTTCCTAATCTTTTAAACAAGTTTTCTTTATAGTTTTCTGAGTATAAAAACATAATTATTTTTTTTTTTTTGATTGTATAGTTTTTTAGAGGTGAACATTTTTAACGAGCTAAATAGCCCTTTTTGGGTGGAAAACGTGTTTTACGGAAAATGCCGTAACTGCTTTATTTTTGTATTTATCAAGATGAATGAAATACCCAACTGTTCATAATAAAATTGTTTACATTTTATGTAAGTAAAAAATTTTCATTAGACTTAAGGATCTAGACCAAAAACATGCTTAAAAACCGGAGAAATAAAAGGTCAAACAGCACATACCGCTGCCATTATTTTTTATGAAGGAGATCGAACTCATTCTAAATATTTTTTTCCTACACAGAGCTCTAATTGGACTACTTATTTTTACAAATTTTAATCCTGAAAACCTTTTCCCTTTCTTTGCACAGCTCATCAAAAACTGTGTTAAGTCTGTTTTTGGCAATTTTTTCTAATTAATATCTCAAAAGGGACCGACTGAAAAATTCTGAAAACGTAGGATAATAAACATCTTTGTAATATAAAGTTAAATTATAAATTTTATGATTGAAACTTAATTGGTTTTTGAATAACAGTTCATTAAAAATGCACCAAAAACTCCGCCTCCTTTACTTTTTCTTTTCTTCCAGATACATAGCATTACAGGTACTTTCTGCTTCTGTTCAAAATGACCGATAAAGACAAATTTTACGCATTATTGCTTAGTAAATATAAAATTAAGAAATGTTCAAACTTTCTAAAAAATGTACGGAACATTCTAAATAAAAAACATATGATTCATTGGTAAAATAAATAATTTTTGGGGACGAAGGGGTAAGTCGTAAAATAAGCTCTCAATATTATTTTATATACAATTAAATTGCTTCTGTTACATTAATTATTCAACAAAATGTTAAAAGAAGAAGAAGAAGAAGACTTATGGAAAAATGTGAATTTCGTTAATTCGAATAAAAGGTGTATATATGGGTAGGGCAAGTATGTATAAAATTGTATGTTTAAAAGGGCAAATATGATACTTGACAAGGGGTAAGGAAAGGGGCGGGGCGTATGCAAACGAGATATTTTATAAAGTTTCATTAACGAGCTGGTATTTTTGCTTGAGTGAAGTAGCTTCTTAACGAGTACTTAGGCCAATTTATAATATATATGTCATAATAAAACTATATTAGGTGCTTCTCATCTGTGCACAGTAAAATCAAAAGCAGCACCCCTTCAAGAAAGTTTTCAAAAGATGCCCTGCAACTTACATTAACACCTGCCCAGTATCATATTTGCTTCATTTTAATTTTTGAAAATACACCTTTCGTTCGTATTAGTAAAAGTCACATTTTTTAAATTCTTTTTTTTTTTAACATGCTATTGAATATTTAAGGCAACACAAATAATTTAATTGTCTGAGCGAAGCGAAGGCTAATACTCAGCGAAATATTACTGTCCGGACACTTTACTACTACGATGGATATTAACGCCATGTCCTACTTAAAAAAAAGCCTAATAAAAACCTTTCGTCAAGCATAACTCAAAAAATATTTGTCGGATTTCGTTTCTGATTGCACCAGAAGGTACCTATGAGGGTCGCCTACTGAATGCACCTACTATGAAAAATAAGTTCCAAACCGTTTAAAAATTATATAGAAAAAACTCTTTAAAAAGCACAATTTATCTGCATACGTCACAGAAATTTGGTGTGCGTCACTTTCACCGGTTGATGTTTTCGTAGACAACTGGTTTGAACACATGGAGCAAATAAAAAAAAATACGCACGCAGTAATATTGAATAGATCAGTTTCAACCACGTGATCACAAACCTTGCAACAACCCGTGGCAACCAGTTTTGGTGGACAAACAAATAATAATATAGTATCCCGTACCACGGTGACCGTTTTTAGCCTGTTGTATAAAATCTGGCATGTTGTATGACATACAATTGTGGATGATTAAAACAAAAGACATGAGTGTTTATTGATCCGGAGGTTATCTTTCTCTGGATGTCTGTCTGTCTATCATACAGCATGCAATTTTCTTGTAAAGGATGATATTATTATGCAGTAAAACCTCCAGAACGGACACACCCGACTAGTGGACACCTCTATTTAGCGGGCATTTTTTCGATTACCAACCCTTAAATAACTGTACATTTTTTACTCTCAGTAGCGAACACCTCTAAATAGAGGACAAATTCTGCATTCTCGGGGTGTCCGCTATTCAGAGGTTTTACTGTATATAATATTGATAATTATTTTACAGGGCCGCACAAAAGAATAAGAATATATGAAACGAATATAAACTAAATTCGGGATTGGTAGATCGCTGATGGTAATGTAATTTTAGAATGTCGTTACAGTCATCCGCAGCATGTTTTTAGAGTTTCGTCCATCTAACGAAACCCTACCGGTCTCACTCCTTTGTCTTGATGTTTGTCCGTCTGTCACAGAGCCCGTTCTCAGAAACTATATATATCGGAGACTTGAAAATTTGCATACTTATAGTTGAACACCACACATCAAACGACAAATAACAAAATTTTGAAAAAGGCTTAATATTTAACCCTTTGGGCTCTAATTTGTGTATTTAAAGCAATTTTTCTAACTCAGCCCCTAATTAAGTTGGAGACATGAAAGTTTGCATACTTATAGTTGAACACTTGCGATAACACGATAAATCATAAAATTTTGAAAAAGTCATATTTAACCCTCCGGTCTCTAACTTCTGTATTTTAAGCAATTTTTCTAACTCAGCCCCTAATTAAGCTGGAGACATGACATTTTGCATACTTATAGCTGAACACCTCACATCAAACGACAAATAATAAAATTTTGAAAAAGGCTTAATATTTAACCCTCTTGGCTCTAACTTATGTATTTTAAACAATTTTTCTAACTCAGCCCCTAATTAAGTTGGAGACATGAAATTTCGCATACTTATAGCTGAAATCCTCACATCAAACGACAAATAATAAAATTTTGAAAAATGTCTGATATTTAACCCTCTGGGCTCTAACTTATGTATTTTAAGCAATTTTTCTAACTCATCCCCTAACTAAGTTGGAGAATTGAAAGTTTGCATACTTATAGCTGAAAACTTGCGATAACACGATAAATCATAAAATTTTGAAAAAGTCATATTTAACCCTCCAGTCTCTAACTTCTGTATTTTAAGCAATTTTTCTAACTCAGCCCCTAATTAAGTTGGAGACATGAAATTTTCCATACTTATAGTTGAACACCTCTCATCAAACGACAAATAATAAAATTTTGAAAAAGGTCTAATATTTAACCCTCTGGGCTCTAACTTGTGTATTTTAAGCAATTTTTCTAACTCACCCCCTAATTAAGTTGGAGGCATGAAAGTTCGCATACTTATAGCTGAACACTTGCGATAACTCGATAAATCATAAAATTTTGAAAAAGTCATATTTAGCCCTCCGGTCTCTAACTTCTGTATTTTAAGCAATTTTTCTAACTCAGCTCCTAATTAAGTTGGAGACATGACATTTTGCATACTTATAGCTGAACACCTCACATCTAACGACAAATAATAAAATTTTGAAAAAGTCTATTACTTAATCCTCTGGGCTCTAACTTGTGTATTTTAAGCAATTTTTCTAACTCAGCCCCTAATTAAGTTGGAGACATGACATTTTGTATACTTATAGCTGAACACCTCACATCAAACAGCAAATAATAAAATTTTGAAAAAGTCTAATATTTAGCCCTCTGGGCTCTAACTTGTGTATTTAAAGCAATTTTTCTAACTCAGCCCCTAATTATGTTGAAACATAAAAAATTGCATACTTATAGCTGAACACCTCACAACAAACGACAAATAATGAAATTTTGAAAAAATCTAATATTTAACCTCTAATATTTTGTCTCGCGCAATTTTTAAATTTAAAGTGTTTTGCAATACTATTTTTTGTTCATTTTGCATAATAAGTGTAATGTGACGTAATTTGTTTTATTTCAGATTTCTAACGCATGTTAATGAATTTATTTTACAATATCCTTTCTCTTTTAAAATTCACATGTAAATATAGTTTTTATGCGTAATTTCCAATAAGTGCCTGCTTTTTATACCTAATTATTTAATTGTAATTTGAAGGTTTTTTTTCTGTTTATAATAGTAACGTGTAAATATTTTTTTTTGTTTGAAGCAAACATTATTGTTTGCGCTGTTTATACAGTTGGCAACAGTTTAAATTAATACCATTTTCTAAAATATGTAAAAAATATCTGTCAAAATGCTGAATATTTGAATTTAAAATAGAAATAAAACCTCAAAAAATGAGTCAAATAAAAAAAAAAAATAATGAAATCTGCAGACCGGGATCTTCTATTGAATAAAATGATCTAAAAATGATTAAATTCCCATGTATAGCTTTTGCTCTTATAATTTTTTTTTAATGGAACGATTTTGTCCAACTTTAGCATTAAATATCTCTTAAAATAATTTTCCGATTTGAAAACTGTATGCATTAGTGTGTTGATCAAACATTTCGCTATAATACCACCGATTTTCATATATTTGTATGCAATAGTTTTCGTAATATTAACGAAGAAAGACCTCCGGTCACAAGAAATTCAAAACCGGCGGCGGCGGTGACAGCGTTAGTTACTTTTCATAGAACAGAGAGATATATAAAAATGAAAACTTGTCTATCTGTCTGTTTGTCATTCTATAAAAAATCCACAATTTGGAAGCCAAAATTGTGAAGAGATACGTACATATGTATTAACACATGGCCGAGACAACTAAAGTAATCCGGAATCGAAATAACTTATAGGCAATTTTTAATTAATAAAAAACCACCAATTTAACAGCAATTTCTTATCAAATTTAAACATTTTTCGTTATAGCAGTTGCCAACAATTAAAAAACACAATAAAATTATTACTACAACAATTAATTTTCTACTGCAAGATTTCCACGTGAAAAATGAAAATGAAATAAATAGTTTGCCGAATTAAAAAAAAAAGTGAATATTACGTCATAACTTTTCTATTGCAAGATATTCACGTGAAATATGAAAATGAAATAAATGGTTTGACGAATTTAAATGAAAGTGAATATAACTTCATAACTTTTCTATTTCAAGGTTTCCACGTGAAAGAGGAAAATATTACGCCATATTGGAAATATAAGGGGCATGGTGGATATAGTATAACGTCATAATATGAGTGTGAAAAATGTATTGAAGCATAATAAAAACCCGATTAGGGAAATATTGGCGTATTTTAACATTATTGCTCCAATCATAAATTGAAATAAGTTCATTTATAGCTGTATTCTTTTGCGTCTGTTATATACATTTATACATTTTTATATAGCGTTTTCATATGATTCATTCAACAACATTTCGACTGCTCTTTTTAATGTTTGTTTTGTGTTGTATTTTAAATTTTGAAATTGATTTTTCAGAACAAACATCCTTCAAATTCTGGGCAACGCCGGCACTTTAGCTTGTAAGAGATAAACGGCTTTTGTATCTGTACATCTAATGCTAATATTATAAAGCGTTATAATATTATAAAGTATATAATATTATTAATGCTTGTACGTTTGTGAGGTGTTATCTCTGAAACTACATAGCCAACATAAAAAAATGTTGGTGGCCATCTCTGCTCCAAAAAAAAGACTATTTTATGTCAGTGCAAGAACCTACATCGCTGCAGGAGCAAAAAAGTTCTAAAATTGTGATTTCTGCGATGTTGATTGGGTTAGAAACTTTAAATTTGATGCGGTAGTTACTTTTAAGATGTAAATACTCGTAATGAACGCTCTCTAAAAGGTTCAATTTCACGGATAAACGTAAAAATTTCTAGAAAGGTTCTAAACTATGATTTATTTGGAATACTGAAATTTTTGGGATACTGTTGGGGTTAGAAACTAGAACTTTGGCATGGTAGTAATTAATAAGATATAAATGCTCGTTGTAGAACGAACTCTAAAAAATAGAAAGACTAAACAAAGCGGAAAAAGATCTAAAGATGATCTAAGTAACGAAGAACATGGAACTGTTAGGAATATAAACATGAAAATTGACATTGCTGCATTTATCATGACGTAAATTCTCGCAATAGCACAATTTCTAAAAATGTCGCTATAAAAAACAGTGCAGAAACAAAAAACTTTCAAAAATTTTCTATTTCTCTGTTACTGCTGAGCCCAAAATCTTGAAATTTTGCTTCGGGTTAGTTTTAAAATATACAATTGTCTCTATGAATGGTTTCTAAAAAAATTTAAATTTAAAAAGATGAAATTAACGGAAAGCGATCTCAATTACCATTAATTCTGAATTATTAGGTACAGCAACTTTAAATATTTCATAATGCTGCATTTCCTCCGCAAAACATGCGATTTAAATGCAACAAAACTGATAGATACCCAGCTAGCATTAAATAAATTGTGTAAATATTGAATAAAGACCTGTATGAAACAGTGAGTAGGTTGCCCGAAAGTACTTGTTAAAGTGTTCCTTCTCTAGGCTTTTCTATCTCTCGCCAAGGCCACTAACAGAGGGAAGTGCCGCTTTAAATGTGATATGAATTTTTTATCCGATTCATTTTTCTAGACATTTTATCATAAGGTCATATTCTCAATTATCATTAGTAGATTTTTTATATATTAACTTATTCTGGTGAAATTTTGTAATCGGGTTCATATTGGCGTATGTTAGCTTGCATGATTTGCTGAATAAATATGTATGGATTTGTAAATTACTTCAAATGACACTTTGACAGCTCAAAAGTTATGCAGACGATATATTCAGATCTTGTGTCATACTTTATGTTGTAATAATTGCCGATTTCTTTTATTTAATACATGCTAAATACAGCTCAACTTGTGCAGAATATGTTTGAAAACAAAACAATACACTACGTATGTAGTGGCCAGCATACACTCATCATTTAAATCCGATCGAGCATATCTAAAACACACTCTAACGAAGCATTGCATGCCACTTTTGATGTATTCAGTACTTTGATACTATATTAGATTTTGAGAAGAGAATTCCTTAAATGTTATCGACAACCTCATTGCATCCGTGGAAAACAGATATTGTACAATATTAACTATTCCGGGGGAGCACACACCATATAAAGTATAGTCCATTCTTTTTAAACATCATATATTTGTCATTTAAAGTTACTCAAATTGGTGCGGAGCGTCTGATTATGCTCTTGACATCATTTTATACAGTTGAAATTAATTCCGATATAAGTAAATTAGTGTTTCATTTTCTATTTTACTTTTAATATATGGCCTACTTTCAATTTTATATCCATGCATGGCTGTCTTGAATGGTTTGATTTCCCATTTTTTTAAACAGTGTATACGAATTTATATATAAGATTTTGTAATTCTACAATTCGTTTATTTTCATCATTTCAATTTTTCGCAGTATATGGACAATTAAAGATAACATCTCATTTTCTTTGCTTCCACATGTTATTATTAAATCTGTTCTCAGTAATATCGCTCAGACTAATCCCTCTGAGGGAAGTCCTAGTTTTATATTAAATTGTATTGAGAGTTTATTTTACAATTTACCTCCCCCCCCCCCCCCGCTTCCATCTCAAAATAACCTAGAATCTTGATCTTGGGGTGATAAGGGCATTTCATTTCAAAGCAACAAGTTAAAATTTGCGTAAAATTTGTCCTTATCGTCATTTTGAACGTACCTAAGCAAAAAAAAAAGTATCTGCAATGCTATGTATCTTGTATCATATATCTGGAAAAAAAGAAAAGGGAAAGGGGGGGGGGGTTGGTGTATTTTTAGTGAACTGTTATTCAAAAACCAGTTAAGTCTTAATCATAAAAGTTACAATTTAACTTTACATTATAAAGATGTTTATTATCCTAAATTTTCAGAATTTTTTATTCAGTCCCTTTTGAGATATTAATTAGCGAAAATTGCCAAAATCAGACTTAACGCAGTTTTTGACGAGCTGTTCAAAAAAAAAAAAAAAAAAAAAAGGGAAACGGTTTTCAGGAATCAAGTTTATAAAAAGAAGTAGTCCTATAACAGATCTGCGTCAGAAAAAAATATTTAAGGTGAGTCTGATATCTCCTTCATAAAAAATAATGGCAGCGAAGTGTGGTATTTGACCTTTTATTTCTCCGGATTTTAAACATATTTTTGACCTACATCCTTAAATCAAATGAAAATTTTATAACTACATAAAATGTAGACAATTTTATGCTGAGCATTTTGGGTTTTCATTCATCTTGATAGGTATAAAAATAAAGCAGTTACAGCATTTTCCGTAAAACACGTTTTTCGTCCAAAAATGGCTGCATAGCTTATTAAAAATAGACACCACAAAAAAACTATTGGATAAAAAAAAAAAAAAAAAAAAAAAAAAAAATCATGTTTTTAAACTCAGAAAACTATGAAGAAAACTTTTTTAAAATATTAGGAAAATTAAAAAAGCCGGGAGCAACCACCTGGGTGATTTGGAATGGATTGACCCTAATAGTCTTTTATTTAACTTACTTTTCTGTTCCTAATTCTTCAGATTTTGCTTCTGCCATTCTCAATCTTTATTTCAATGATGCGTTTGCTTTCATGGTGCAAGCGGTCAGGGCCATCGTGAAGACTTTATATTGGTGGGGGAGAGGACCTTAAATTGTCAAGTCAAATTTCAGTATTTGCCAACTAGTTTTATAACTTTGCTAAGTTATCACAAATAGAAAATGTAATATAGTTCCTATTCGTAAAAACTATAATAATATTCCCAATTAGATTTGTAATTTTTGAAAAGTCTGCCAGAAATAGAAAGTGTATTATAGTTTTTATTAAAGTTTTACACAAATTCACCAACTAAGTTTGTAAATTTGCCAAGTGTAACAGCATTCACGAACGTTTTGGGAGGGGAGGATCCTTCCCTGCACCCCCCGCCTTAGCGAGGCCCCTGCAAGCGGTTTAATCTGATGAAAAAGCATTCTTTTCTTCAAAACGTGTTGCTTTTCCTTCATTTCATGGTGTTTTTGTACTTTGTCCAACAGTGTATAAATGTATAGGAATTTGCGGTGCTCTTTACTTCAAAACGTATTACTTTTTTCTCAAATTACTCTCCAATTCTTCTTATTACTTTCTTCTATCTTGACAAGAAGAAAGTATTGGTTTCATGAAAATTTTCGAATTCCAGTTTTCGACGGATTTATACGTTTTAGGGGTCAATGATTCCAAAAAACATGTTTTTACAAAATGTCTGTCTGTGTGTCTGTCTGTCCGTCCGTCTGTCTGTCTGTATGTGACACAAATTTTGTGGGCGCTCTATCTCAAGAACTAATGCACGGAATTTAATAAAAAATTATTTTCAGGTAGTCCCTGATACAGATTGGTGCTGATTAGTTTTTGGTGTAAATCGCCCTGCAGGTGGCGCTGCTATGTAGCATTTTTCAGGATTTCCGCAAAAGCTCTATCTCAAGAACTAATGCACGGATTTTTATAAAACTTCAGATTCCGTTAATCCTTGATATGAATTGGTGCTGGTAACGTTTTGGTGCAAATCGCCCAACAGATGGCGCTGCTATGCTGCGTTTTGAAGCATTTACACGATTTTCGTAATAGCTCAATCTCAAGAAATAATGCACGGATTTTCATCAAACTTCAGATTTAGTTAGTGCTTGACATGAATTGACATTTTGCCTCTTGTGGTGTAAATCGCTCAACAGGTGGCGCTACTATGCTGCATTTTTTGAGATTTCCGCAATAGCTCTATCTCAAGAACTAATACTTGGGTTTTCAACAAACTTCAGATTCAGGTATACCTGGATATGAATTAGTGCTGTTTATGTTTTGGTGTAAATCGCTCAACAGGTGGCTCTGCTATGCAGCATTTTTCACGATTTCCACAATAGCTCAATGTCCAGAACTAATGCACGGATTTTCATCAAACTTTAGATTCAGTTAGTCCTTGACATGAAATGATGTTTTGTACCTTTTCGTTTAAATCGCTCAACAGGTGGCGCTGCTGTGCTGCATTTTTTGTGATTTCCACAATAGCTCTAGCTCCAGAACTAATGCACCGATTTTCATCAAACTTCAGATTCCGGTATACCTTAATATGAATTAGTGCTGTTTGTGTTTTGGTGCAAATCGCCCAACAGGTGGCGCTGCTAGGGCTGAATTTTTCAGAATTTCCCCTACAGCTCTATCTCAATAACTAATGCACGAATTTTCATCAAACTTCGAATTCAGGTATACTTTGATACGAATTGGTTCTAAATTGATGTAATTTCGTATACTATTTAAATGATTTAATTGATGTGATTTATATAGAAGAAAGTTTTGTGATGGCCACAACATACTAGTTTTTATTTTTATTTTGCCTTTTGTTTCTCTTCCTTTTTGCTGTTATTATTTGTTCGGATTTTGCTTTTGCTATTCTCAGGCTTCTTTAGATGCTGAGCTAATTTTTATGGTGAGTGTGGTTTAATTTAATAACAAAGCCTTCTTTTCTTCGAAACGTGTTGGTTTTTTGTCTGGTTTTACGGTGTTCTTGTACTTTGTCCAAGAGATCCTCCATTAATTACGTCATACAAATACGGGTTTTTTACCCTCTTCCTCCTCCTATGCCCCAAGTTGTTCACACTTTAATGATATCCCCTCCCCTGTTGTGACCTCTCATTTTCTGATATTATAATTTAGAATTAATTTTGTGTAATATATATATATATATACATATATATATATATATATATGACCATTAAAAATACATTACAGATTACCAACAAACATAAAATAAATAAATAAATAAATAAAATGAGCGGAAAATGAATAATGGATATTTGTAGAACCTAGACAGAATCTTCAGGTCCCAAGTGCCTAAATTTCCACAAATAAAGTGTGTGGTTTCATCTTTATATTAGCCATAAAAAAGCTAAAGAATATGAATTTAGGACTACCAACACACAAAAAATAGAGAAACAAATTATGAAAAATAAATAAGTTTAAAATCAAACATGATTAAAAAGGATTAAGAAATTAAAAACACATTACCATATTAAAATCATTGCTAACTGGGAATGAGGAAATTTCAAATACAAGTAAAGGAAATTATATGCACATGTTGCCAAAAAACTTTTTAAAATGTTGAAGGACCAAGGAGTAATAAATAATGTACAATATGGACAAGCATATTCCTCAATATATGTGACCAGCGCCCTCTATAGATAATTTAAAACTGAATTCCACCATGTAGTTTGAAGAACCAGTGAAGTGCTGCAAACTTAAGGATTTAGTAAAATATATTGTTTTGGAAAAAAAACTAATATATAATAAAAACTATTTATATCTATTAATGGATTAAGCTTTAACGTAAATACTGTCTAGAGACAAATATATGATAATAAAATAATAATTAAAAATATGTTAATAAATTTGTACCATTATATTAGAAAAATAAGTAATTGATATATTAAATAAAATTAATATGTAAATTAGTGATATAGATTCATTAATTAATGTTTCACATAAATCAATGTGCCTAGCTGTAACATATCACAATTTAAATTCCTTTGACTACAGTACATCAAAACTTAAATAGATATATAATTAAATATAAATAAATAAATTATTAAAATTATGATGCTAAGGAATTAATATTAATAATAGTAATAATAATAATTAAATTTTGAAATTAATTAGTTTCATTTAATGTGTCCACAAACTTTCTTAAAAATGTATATATATATCTAAGATCCAATACTTTTTTGTATTATATACGAAGTTCAGATATTTTGGAATGGTCAGACAATGTGGAAAACTGCAATATCTGGCGCATACGCTGTTACAATCAAACGTAAATCAGACCTACGACTTCCTAGTACTGCTATGATGCATAAGTGATGTGTATGGCGATAGTCGTTTGCATTAAATTTTCTGCGCTCTGGTTGGTTTATAAATATCAACTAATGTCTCCTCTATGAACAAATTAGATATAAATTTTTACAAATAATTAAAAAAATGGATTAAATTTTAATAAATGTTATTCATTATATTATTTTACAGTATTACGTGCTGTGTTAGAATTGTTACTGCTTATTTAAGCACATTCTCACTAGCGCGCGGCATTTACGATACTTATTATTATTATTATTTTTATTTTATTAGGCTAAATAATGAGCGTGAATTTCGGTAAGTGGTAGCCAAATGCTACTGTGTAAAAGGACTTGTAGTGAAATAAACCTGTTCTTGTCTAAATAAACTGGCAGTCAATAACAGAATTTATGTGAGATATTTTCTGCCCTATGGAAGTCAAATTCTAAAAATCATTTAATAATAATAATAAATCAGACTATTGTTAAATGTTCTCTCTTTTCTTTTATTGGAAAAAAAGTTATGGCGGTGTTCTACGGTTTGGTTTCAACGAATGGCTCTTCCTAAATTTTAATTTTTTCCCATCTGTTTGAGAAATAAGAAGCACAGTCGAAAAACTTTCTTCTCAAAATCAGGTAAAAAAAAATTAATTTAATAGATTCCAACATGAGGGGAACTTTACAATTCTGTAGTTTTCAAAATTTATAGATATACATGTATAGTCAGTTAAAAAAAAAGAAAGGAAAATTAACGAGCTAGACAAAAGGTTTGTAATAAAAACGATTGCCGATATAAGCATGTTAATTCTCACATGAATTTCGCGGAACAGTGGCAATTATGTTAGATACAGATTTATCAATATAGATAGCATCGTTAAAGACAAGTTTTACTGCGTATATATTTAATTCAAAAAGGAAATATATATATATAATGCTTTTAACGTCTACATGTAGAACGTCTACATTTTGATAAGTTTCAAGTTGAACTAGAGCTAAACTGGAATGGTACTGATGAGTTTGGATAACGAAAAACTAGTCTTATGGATGCTGGCCTAGCTGGAATTTTAAGCCTTGCAGATGCTGATGTTCTATGGTGGATGTGGAGTGTCGTGAATGTTTTAGAGATATCGAAAAATTTTCACGGGTCAAGGTGGAGATATGGCCTTCTCACATGTAATTTTGAGCTTATTTAATGATTTAGGTGTATTTTTTTAAAAATATTAAATTCAGTTATAAATTGGTTGTTTTTACAGCAGTTTAGTTTTGTTAAGTTATATTACATAATTTTTAAGTATTAAGTTTTTCTATTTAATTTTGTTACACTAATGGAGTATGGGCGTTGGTCATATCTTGCGAAACCTGTAAGGATTCAATTTTGTTTGGTACTTACTTTTTGACTCCTCCCACCCTCCGACGAGCAAGGAGTTGTATGTTTTTATTGTTTCTTGTTGCAATTGTTCGTTAGTTTTATTGTTATGTTTTGCACCCTCTTTTCATAATTTTTAGATAAAATTATATATATATATATATGTATATATATACATATAAACTTTTTGCAAATTAATATATACATATATATGCATTTTATTACATACCTTTTAGTTAAAAAAAATCTTTTGAAATAATCCTACTCAAACTGACTATTAACACAATTGTCCATAGAATGATCAAGATATGACGTCATAGTATAATTATGTTAAAATTTCTTTTCATCTTCAATATTTTGGTTCATTTCAGAATATTACCGTATTCAAAAGATATTTATATAACGACTCCGAATCATAAAGCCACTTTAGTCATTGCAATGTCTCGGGGACATAGTCATAAATTAATGTTCACTGTATTCATTATTCCTTAAGCATCGAGATGTCTGAGATACGGGTATAGCCTAATGTTTAGATTGCATACATTAATGGAATAATTAGGTAGTGAAAGCACACGCTTTTCCTCATATTTAGCCAAGCTTTTCACGTTTTCAAATGGAATATATATCTCTAGATTAATGATGGTGGTTCTATTCAACAAGCCCGAGTTCGCACCTCTGCTCATAAGATGCTTGTCTTACTTGACCTATCCAGACAAGCATGCTTGCCGGTCCACTTAGAGAGCAGAGCTATTACAGCCATCTCCGTATGCCCGAAATCACGCGCTCCACTAGCCCACAAATGACGCGCGAGCGCCTCACTTAAAGCCCACCCTATTCCCCTCTAAAAGCAGTTCTATACATGCAGCAGCCATTTTTGACCATCCAGATAATAACTTTATATATTAACTTAGTAGCATCATCTTCAGTATATTGTAGTAAAATTGCAATTTGATAAAAAATATGTAACAGATAACCACAATTCTGAATGTTAAGTGAAACAGTTACTTAGCAGAAAGACATTATTCGGACATTTAGTAAGCATCATATAAAATTTAGTGCATGTGATCATTGCAGAATCCAAAGGCTATTTGAGGATTTTTATGTTTGTGCTATGTTAATCATTGTGAAGGTTACAGCTGCAGTTAAAGATTTTATTATAGTAAATTGCAGATAATTATATTTTGAGAGATGCTAGTGGCAATGATGGATATGGTAGCAGTTAAACTTTGTGTCAAATTTTTGTCAACTTGTAAATTTCTTTAGAAAACATTGAAATTTTTTTTCACTAATTTGTGATAAAATTTCTTTTTGATATGTTATAATTTTTTTTAAACTTTTGTTAATTTTTCTAAACTTTTTATAATTTAATAATTTTTTTTAATGTTTTGTTAGTTTTGTGATTTTTTTTAAAACTTTTTGTAAATTTTTGTAAATATTTCTAGAAAACATTGAAATTATTTTGCTAATTTGTATAGTGTTTTATTCATCTGTTAATTTTTGTGGGTTCTTGTGAAATTTTTTTACTAACTTGTATATTCTTTAAAACATGTTTAGAAAACATTAATAATTTTTAATTAATTTTTTTTTTGTTATGTTATATATTTTTTGAACTTTTGTAATTTTTTTCAACTTTTTGTAATTTTTTTAATTGTGATTTTTTAAAACTTTTTTATAAATTTAAGAATTTTTTTTGTATATTTGTGAATTTTTTAAAGCTTTTGGCAAATTTTTGTAAATATTTCTAATTCGTATTTTCATTCAGGGTCAAGTTTTGTGTATTTCGTTATTTAATATATAACATATATTTAATTTTCTTTACTGTTTCATAAGATAGTAATATTTCTGAGGAATACACATCTGATAATTACTAGAATGCTAAATAATAGAGATGAAAATATGTAACACAAATTGTTATGCTGATAAACAGTAAAGTTAACTTCTTAAAGGCTGTAGGTAAAAATAGTTGTTAAAATTGCATAATGTGAAAATCTAAAGAATAACAATTCAAGTTTGATAAGTATAGTGGAAAACGTCAATTCGTAGTTAAATTTTCACGAAATTGTGTGAAAATTGGACTTTTGTATAAGGAGTCCTCGTAATTCCAATTGAGGCACGTTAATGTTTAAATGTGGTCTAATATTTGCTCCATTGTGTTGAACAATTCATATAGCTTGGTTTCAAAAGTAGTTTATTTAAAGAAAAAAACAAAACAAAGTTTAGCTTGTTTTCAAAAATAGGTTATTTGAAATAAGAAATATTTAGTTAAAATTAAAGTTTGTATTCGCGTATACTCTGTGACATTGAAAAACTTTAAAGATAGTAGGGTCAGGTGGCGTAATTATGACCAGGGGGTAATTATGACCACCGTCATATTGGGGAAAACTGTGTATGGTAAAATTTTGTTTCAAGCTTAGATATTAACCTCATAATATATATTTCATCTTAGATATTCTTTATTACTAGTCTGAAGCCTTTTTGAGATCCGAATAGCAATTTGAAACTAAGTCTCTAAAATTTTTGATAAACGGATTTGTCACTTTGGAGTTCCAAGCGGTCACAATAACCCCAAATAAATGTGTATTGGCAAGTATAAAGAGAAGATATAGTGGTCATAATTTCCCCACAAGTGGTCTTAATTACCCCAAACTTATGTGATTGTGAGTTTTTGGTGGGGTAATTATAACCATCCTTTTAACTTAAAAAAAAAAACAGCTATGAGAATTAAAACTTTTAAAAGGTGTTTGTTCTTAAAGGATCAAAGTTACTTCTTATGTTACTAAAAACACCACTTTTCCAAAAAAAAAAAAAAAAAAAAAAAATGTTGAAAATGTAAAAAGTTGTCATAATTACCTCTGCTGACTATATTCATATTCAAGTAGAACAGCGATGGGATCTACTCAATCCATGATTAGCAAGTTATTTACAAAATAAGAAGTCTGGGTTTACATTTGTCGCTTCGAAACATGCGTAGTATTTCACTGCAAAAAAAAGGGAGTATTATTGCACTTAATTTGGGTTTCTAAAATGCCGAATGAAGTTTAAATATGCGTATTATATTAGATAGATTATAATAGATTAAAAATGGTGTAATTTTATTCCTTTAAAGAAATTATGGAAGCCTTACACCAATTCAGGAGTAAAAATTTTAAACGACATATGACTCAGAGCGCCATTTTGAAATTCATTTATAGTGATGTTCCCGGGTAAGGATTTTGTCCGATTTCCGATATATTTCTGAGTAATGATTACTGATTAAAAAAAAGTTAACATAGTCCCTGTTGCAGTTTTACCCAAGCGGCAGCTATGTTTATTTTAATATGCATGGACTAATTAGTTGAAACCAGCCAGGCTGGCGCTGAATTTACAAAAAAAAAGAGAGTCAAGTATACGTGACGTAAGTCCAGATATTCTGAACGAAAGATTTGTGAAAGGAAAAATCTGCTACCCTGTATTTCCTTGGAATAAATTTTATAACTGTTAAGAAAACTCAGGAAATAGTAAGTTACTTATTATTTACTTTGTTACAAACTCTAAAAGAAATATCTAACTGTGTTTAATTAGTTTTAGTTTTATCGTATTTAGCAATTTTAATCGTGTTTAACAATTCTAAAGCTAAAAACAGCTTTAAAGTACAGGGTCATTGAAAAATAATGCCTAGATTTAAAAAAATCGTCTGACCTTGACGACTGCGCAACTAATCCGCGCATAACACAGACATGCAAACAAATTCTGGTGAACTAAAACCAAACTTGCCTTCACCAGTTATCGTATAGTGAAAAATTTACTCATTTAACATAAAAGGTTTCGATGTTATGATTTTTTTAAATCTAGGCATCATTTTTCGATGACCCTGTATATGTTATGCATATATATTGTGTCATCTGTCCAAGTTTTAACAATATAGCCTTTCACTTGATCGTACTTATTGTTCGTTTGATAATATACACCAGAATGTCTAAGTAACCAAATATGTTTTCCTTGCACTTGAAACTCTTTTTAAACTCTTGATTTTGTGATATATATATTTGCTTTACATATATATATATATATATATATATATTAAACTGATACATAATACTTGTAAAATGTGACTTAGTAGACTAGTTATTTCGATATTTTAAAAATCAAAATTACTTATAATGTAAACATGTAAAAATGTCACTTTCGTATAGACCTTTGAAATGCTACTATTACTTTGAAATATAATGTAAACATGTAAAAATGTCACTTTCGTATAGAGCTTTGAAATACTATTAGTTTTGATTTTATAGTGTTTTACATGATTTAAATCCCATTCGCTTGAACTGCTTTAAAGTAGTATTACAAATAAACATGGTTTATAAGTTCATGTGTTAACAATACATTCTTTCAATTCATATTTGTATTTTTTTTCTATTATTTAAGTTTATCTGAGGTTTTGTAAGTAACACTTTAAGATACGCATTTTAATAATATGTAAAACACTAAAATTGTTTTAAATTTGAAAGCAAAAAAAAAAAAAAAAAATATATATATATATATATATTTATCATCGTAAATGTGTAGTTTTTTTTAAAATTCAGTACTTATGCTGTAAGGATAATTAATGCTAATTAATTGTATTTTAGTGTACTATTTGGCAATAATAATAATACTGCTTGCAATAACAATCAGTCTCGTAGCCAAGGTTTCCTTTCTGGATCATTCCACGTAAAATGAGCAAACATTTAAAAAAAGTCGTGGCCACATACTAACCAATTTTAATAAAATTCGATGCACAGGTTCAATTCATATTCAAATAATGCTCTGCAAAATATCTTGACAAAAAATCAATTTTCTTAGCAGTTTCGGGCATTTAAAAAACTTGTGATATAGAATGGCATGAGCGCAATCGTCCAAAGTTGCAAGTTTCAAGTTCTGTATTGTATCTTGAAAACTATTTAATAGAAAGGAATTTTTTTTATAATTTTGCAAACTCTAAAAAAATATCTTCTTATTTACTGAGTAATAATAATCTAGTAACAACTTAATTATTTATAAATTGGTTGTAAAAATTGAATTTTTGTGAATTTTGAGAAAATTAGAGACGTTATAAAAATCAAAGGAATTAAATTAATGCCTGGTGTAGTATGACATGTGGAGATCGAATTCCCCAATTTTGAAAGTCGCCATTTATTTTCTTTATCTTAAAAAAAAATTAGAAACTTAAAAAAAAATTACAAAATCATGATTTTTTCTCTTCTGTATGAGTAAAAAATAAATAAAGGACAGGTCCGAGATTAACAATATTGTACAGACATAAAGATTAATAAGTCCATGATATGCTCAAAAAAATTCAAGATTGCTTTTTGATTCCTAACATAAGAAAACTGGGTTCAAAATAGTAATGTTTTCTACATTCCATTTGCTATACCTCTTTGAATTCGCCCGCGTTTCTTAAAATATTGCACGATTTCATGGAAAAACAAATTTAGTGCTGCCATCTAGTTTTTTTTATTTGAATTTAGAATTGATACATAGTTTTTCGTTTAGCTCAGTCATTTCTTTCTACTCTAATTTAAAATTCTCTTGAGGCAAAAATAAATTGAAAGCAAGAATAAAAGTTTCTATATTTAAAGTGTACACTTTTATCTATAATATCAAATAATTTAAAAGTTTAATAAAGCTTTCCTTCACTTAAAAAGAAGTGATAGATATATTGCATTTTACCCTCAACATTATTTATTATTTATTTTTTTTCTCATTAAGGAATAAAAAGGCAAGAATGAAACTTTCGATATTTCAAATATATACTTTTAGCTATAAGGTGTAGCAATTTACAACTTGTCAGAGCTGTCCTTCGTGTGTAAAGGAGGAATATAAATATTGCTTTTTTCCCTCAAAAATTTTCAAAAATAATTTTTTTCTCGATACGAAATAAAAATACAATTATTAACTTACGCCAGTCTGTTAATTATCATTCAGTCCTAATTATAAATAAATTTTAATACATTCTTTCCATTCCTAAGGCTAATAATCAAAATTGAAATTTTAAACACGTAGACAATACCTCGATTTTGCATTAACTTTTAATGTAAATTTTAATACTTAAATTAACAATCCAAAAATCTGTTATTTTACATTTACTCATAAATAGATATGATCTACTTATAGACTGACTTTCATTAAAATCTGTGACATGCGTGCCACAGCTGATTTGCTCATCTTGCATGGAATGACCCTTCTGAGAGTGCCGAAAATTTTTTATTTGAATGGAAAATCTGTTTTACTTTATCATAAACAAGAACATTTTCGCTAGAACACATTGCAATAGTTAAATAAATAATAGGGGTTTAAAGTTTGAAGTATACGGGTAATAATAGGTGGGAAATCAATTTGCGACATATAACGCTGATAAATTCAGGTTCTTTTTCTCTCATTTTTTTAAATCAATAAAGGTTAAATCTAAAACTTTGTTAAAATAGATCAGTAAAAAAAAGGAGGTGTGGGGGAAATGGATTAAAATCCCTGCAAAAGCTCTAATGTCAGTATTAATAAATATACAATTGCAATACTAGATACGCATAATAATGAGATAAATATGGTAAGGGATGGGATAATATGGAAAGTTTTGTTCATTATTTTATTTGCTTTTGGATTAAATGTTTTTCAAGAGTGACATTTGAAAATCGATACCTCACTTAAAATGAAAAACATTTTTCTTAAGTCACTATTTTTCCTGAGAAACTTGAGAAATTTATACAGTTAAAACAATGTTTAGCAGCCTCTTTGTGTAAAACTATTTATTGTAAATTATGGTTGCATTAGATTTAAAATGTAATCTTTAAATTGTTTTTTATTTTACTGTTAAAGTGCAAACCAAATAACCAGTAGTGTGACTTTACACCAGATAAGCAGTAGCGTGACTTTACACCAAAAGTGGCAACTAAGTTGCCACTAAAAGTGGTGTTTGTTTACACCATTTGATAGCAGGTGACTCATTACACCAATTTACAAATGGAATTTCATTACACCACTTGGGGTGGCAACTTAGTTGCCACCCTTTTTGGTCTAAAGTAAGGTAAATCTTTTTTACAGTGTTGTTAATTTGTGTATAATTTCAGAAAGTTTTGAAATTGCTTCGCTAATTTGTATATTTTGTCATTCATCTGTTAATTTTTTAAACTTTCGAAGGAAAACATAGATATTTTTCAGAAGTTTGTATATTTTTTTATTCAATATTTAAAAATTTTATCTAATAGATGAAATTTTTATGTCATATTTAATTATTTTTAATTGATTATTGGTGTTTTCATTCAATGCTAAGTTAAAGTCGTAGCTTTATTTAATATTGAATTTTCTATAGCGCTTTTAAGATAGGAAACGCTTATGTGTGATACGTAGTCGATAACTATTAGTATATTTATGTAAAAACATTGAATTTTATATTTTTTATTCGTCTGTTAATTATACGATTGGTATTATTACAAAACAATCAACAACCATTATTACAAAATAATCAAAAATTTTAAAAATCAGGGATTCAAGTCGTTTCCTCTTCAAAAGGCCTCCTTGAAAGCACTTCTTTTATAACTTAAAAATTTCTTAATACTTGTAAAATTTCTTCCTTCATGCGACAAAACTGAAATTAAAAAAAGAAACAACACCTACTATTTCATACAAGTGTTAGTGAATGTTATAAATGTACGCAATATTTACAAATTCAATAATTCTATCTAATTAAGGATATTGTTTTAAAAAAATGCTTTGAAAATAATCTACAGATTTTTATATATAAAAAGATTAAAAGGTATTTTCTTCTATGAAAATGCTGGCGTAAACACATTCTTCTTCTTTAACCCTAAAATTTGTGATGCCAAAATCCATTGTTTGGTTCTCACCCGTTTTGGTGGCGGAGAGCTCATGTTTTCCTTTCTCTTCACACACGTCTGTGAATGGATTAAATTAAAAAAATCAAAAAACCCGACTATGTAAAAAGCGAACTAATTAATTGTTTCTCATCAATGTAAAACTTTTTTTTTTATATTACTTACCTATTTTTTTTTATTTACTTGTATTGATGACTTTTAAGTTGTGTTTAATTGTTAGTTCCAATCTATAAACACTGTTTTGATAAGGCCTATAGATGTCTATGAAGGTTAGAGCTGTAGTAAAGCTAGAGATCCTACCTACACAGCTTCCAGGTTGTGTAATATTTAAACGGAGCTTCTGACTGTAAAATAGTCAACGAAACATCGTCTTCATTTTGAAAGACCTATCCAATAATATGCCACTCAATATGGTGCGTAAAAAATGTTTTTCGTCTCTACCGCCATTTTGTATTTTATGGCCGCCATTTTGAATTTATAAAAACAAAATATAGCCTATAACCATCGGACGGTTAAGACGAATCTATAGAGACCTCATTCATTAAAATCCATCCAGACGTTGTTGGGATGTTTCGTGGGTATAAAGAAATCCACACAAACAGATACGCGTGAAACACATAACCCTTCTTGGCAGTCGGGTAAAAAGGGTTGCTTTTTCTTGAAATCAAGCACGTTAATGTCATGGTATAAATGTAATAATTAGTTTAAAAACAGGAAAATCAATCTGAATATGATAAAATTATGCTTTTTGCGTAAAAATTAGTTAAAATATGGTAAAATCCAGCTGAATGCGATAAAATTAAGTAATTGGTTTGTAAGCTTGTATTTTTACATCTGAATTCTTAAAAATCTATAAATGTTATAGAAGAATATCGAATAAAAACTAGTGAATTTTAACTGCGATTCAGTACATTATGCAAAAAACATAAAAAATCATTATTCAAATATAAACTATGTCTTATGTGAAGATTGTAAACCGTAAAAGTTGAGATCAATCTACTCGTTTTATATAAAAATAAAAGTAGGATCATTTATGTGTATATTTTAAAATATGTATGATTATCACAGAAAAATCAATTTTAATTCTGTAACAATCTGGTATGTACAGTCGTGGAAAAAAAAAAAGTAAACACCCTCTACTAACTCTGCAACTTATTATAATAGACGAAAGTTACTGGTACCAAACGATTGGAAATAGTAAAGCCTACTTTTAAATGTCAATTTGTACTTGTATGTAAAATTTGACTATGGGGCCATCTACAAATCAAACCCAGGCCAAACTTTGTTTTTTTGAATGGCAACACCTAATTTTAACGATATATTTTAAATCTTCGGTTCAAACTATGCCTAGAAACGACATTTTATGTTATTTGGATGATAAGTTTTTGAAGTATAAACATTCAAAATTTAGAGCTTCTAATGTTAAATTACATTTTCATATTTTTTTAGCATCTCCTGAAATTATAATCCTAATGTGATAATTTTTTGTGTGGTTATAATTCTAAAAAATCCGAACATGAATACATTGAATTTGTAATAAAAAAATATATATAATATGAATTATGAATTATGAAATTAATATTAGAAAAAAAAAATATGTACTGCAGCCTACAATTTTTTTTCATAGATTTATACGTGTTATGTCGTGCTTTATACGAATTCTCAATTTCAATTTTTTCTTGCCAGTAGTTTTCAAATTATGATTAAAAATCGCCAAAATCATAGTTTAAGGGGAGTCTATGATGTGCAGAAAAGCATAATATATATTTTACTCATTTTATTGAAACATTTGGGCTGGCAATAGTCAAAACACATTAAGCGAACATTAATTGATGTGACATAGTCATCCTGTAGCATTTCAGAAATCGAGTACCGAACTTTAATTTGGATACAACCCCTAAAATATGCTTGTTTTAAATTAATTAATTTCTCTGAAACTAATCGTACGAATTTCATGTAAATTTGGATTTAGGCTAATTGAAGAGTGTAGAATTCATTTATGGTGTCAAACTTGGGTTTTGCTATTGAAAAAAAAAAACCAAAGTTTGGGTTCGTTTCGATATGTAGATGGCCCCCTATGGAATTTTTATATACATCATTTAAAAGTAGACTTTATTTCCAATTGTTTGGTACCAGTTACTTTCTTCTACAATAATTTGTTGCAGAGTTATTATGGGGTGTTTACTTTTTTTCCTCGACTGTACCTTTAAAATCGACTGTAATTCAATTTGATAAATGATATGTGATGAAAAAATAGAAAAAATCAATTACACTTAAAAACTTCGCTAAAGTTACACTAAAAAATTCCGCTAAAATCGCGCAAATTACTGTCTTTCAAGTTGATCAAACCGCAAAAGAAGTGTAAAAAATCGAGAAATTCATCTTTTTTTTTTTTTTTTTTTTTTTTTTTTGCTCGAATTGCTTAGTTAAAAATATTTTTAAATAATTTTATGTTTTCAAGAAAAATACTTTTTTTAATGTGGTATTTACAGCTATAGATTAGGCTAAAAATTAATTTCTTTTGTAATTATGAATATTTCTTGGTGTGTGGGCAAGGTTAAAATCATACAAAACTTAGAGTTTTATGGTACAATCAAATCTTGAACTAGCTTAAAATTTAATACAATTTATTTAAAATCGCCTTATTTTCATTAAAAAATCGATATTTTCATTTGGTTTTTTTTTAATTATTAGTACGATTAAGGGGACGGTGGAAGTTTATAAAAATTTCTTTTAATTTTCAGAATAGAGATTTATGAAATTTTGTGCAAATATACATTTTACCATAAGTATATAGAACATCTTAATAGAAACTTCCAATCTTATTATGATTTTAAGATCTTTTAAAAAAATTAAAATTTTAAAACGAAATTTTAAAATGCTCCTTGCGTCTTAATTTTTTAGATATTTCCTCGATTTTGGATTTTAATCACGTAAAACTCTATTACAAACAAATCTGTATATCGATTTTTTCATCCCTTAAATAGTTAATGTTTTAGAGATATTTTTCTGAATTCCATATCGATTTTCATAAAAATTCTGCCTGATAATAAGTTAAAAATCAAATTTAATTGTCTTAATGAAGTCAAATTTTAAAATGCATACACAGATTCTTTTTAAGCAATATGAGGATTCTTCGGTTTCATGAATTTTGATCAAAAATTCAGTAGTAAGGAGCGTTTCAAAAATTTAAAAAAATGCTGTAACTTCAGTATTGAGAAAAACAGATTTAAAGTACAGGGTGTCCAGCGAATAAGACCCTGATTTCAAAATTAAATATCTCACAAACAAAGATCAATAGAATTATGCGGTAAACTGTTTCTTTATTAGCTAAGTCGTAAAAATGTTATACAGAAGTTTCGAAAATTTAGTTGAAAAAACCGTTAACAGATGGCGCTGTACTCGACATGCTTGTAAATTGTTCTGCCAAATCCAGAGCGATCAGTTCGAGGCACTTCACTCATTTTGAGGAGTCGATGCTGAGTCGACTCACTTGATGAGTCGACATAGTGACTCGACTCTCGACTCACTTGCGGAAGTAGGATTGTTTGGTTTGTTGGTTGTAAAGATGAAACAATTCTAACTTCTTATCGTGGAGAAGAAAATTTTTGAGTGTATGCTTGAATTATTTTGGTTTTAATTTTACATAAAAGAAGACATTCATATTAGACTTTAATGGATTGGAGATGGGCACTTCCGAACTTGTTAATATTAATCGGCCTGTGCAACAGCTGGGAACAGCAGTCTGCACAGGCCGAAATTTATAGGCCCTGGCCCAACCCGCCCATAGAAAAATTTTTGGCCCGCCTCTATATAAAATTTAAAAGTTCGGCTCGTACAAAAAAATTAATGGCCAATCTCGGTATAAAACTTAAGATTTCGACCCGAGATCGCCTTGGTCCGTACAAGAAAAAATTTGGCACGAGACTGGCCCGGCCCGAAAAAAAAGTTAAATATCGGCCTGCCCATCCGGCCCCACTAAATTTCTAGAAAACATGAATTTTTACGTCAATATGGTTAAAAAATTGTTCCGTAGGAAGAATTCTGACCAAAAATACTTATTTTAGCTTTTATTTTATGTTTGTAATCTTCATTTTTAAAGAAGATATTTGTGCAGAAAGAAGATATTTGTGCTGCGATATTTATGTTTTTAAAGAATCTCTATTTGTATGTAAATGTTTCAGTTAAATTCAATATCATTAATCCATATTCTATGGGATTTTTAACAATCTGAAAAATTCTATATAATAAAATCGTCTAAGACGAAATTGCTTAGGAATGAAAAAATATACATTATCGACAAGTTTCTTTCTGTGCAGGTTTAAATGTATTATATACATTTCCTCACATATTATTATATTCATTTTTCATGTATCAACACATTTTTTAGTTTAAGACAGCATTCCGTGATACACAGGTTCTTTTTCCCGTGTTTTATTGTATTTTAATTTTATTGATTAGAAATGGCTATTCTTTAAAAATAATAAATTTTAAAGTTTAATTGTACAGTAATATTGCACTTAAAATGCACTTAAAATGTCGGCCCTTGCAAACCTGGGAAGAAGGAAGCCAGCCCCGGATCAGTACTGAAAAATTAAGTTCGACTCGGCGCGATCTTTCAGAAAAAAGAAAGGCCATAGCCCGGTCCGGAAAGAGCAATACTTAGGCCCAGTCCAAGCCTTCAGAAAAGAAGTAAGGTCCTGTACGACCCCAGTGCTGCGAAAAAATGGCCCTAGCCCTGCCCACAGTATGGGTTGGTGCACACCTCTAAGCCAAACTCTAAAATATAGAAATATTCTTGTTTAATCCCGTTTATCCCGTGTATAATCCCGTAATCTTTCAAAAAATGCTGTCAAAGTTGGAGTTTTTAATCGAATTTTCGTATACGATAGCACGGAAAGAGAAAAACTTACCGTTACGTGACAAAAATCGCATTTTACTTGATAAGCAATTTATTTGTGTAAAAAAAAATGGAAAAAGCTATTTGTTTCCAAATCGCCTCAACAGTCAGGCCTGTCAAATTTATAACTTTATCGTTAAAAATGCTGCCTCTGAGCCCCGCAAAGTAAAGTTTGTGTGTAACGGAAAAATACGATTTTATCCAAAACTATGTGACCGAGGGTAATCGCTATAATTTTCTAGCAAAGTTTGAATACACTATTATTGCCCCTAATTTTTTTTTTCATCATTTTAGTTTCAGTACATTCGGAATCAGGTTGGTGTGTGTGTGTGTGTGTGTGTGTGGGGGGGGGGGGGGGTGCGCTCCCCGCGCGCACACGCACACACACACACACACACACACAAGAAAAAAAATCCGTTTCCCGTTTTGTTTTCAGCATAGAAAATTTAAACCTTTAAATCTTGATATATATAAAAAATAACTCCTGAAAACCTTCCACTCCCAGTAAAAAAGAAGGTAAATTTTTAGACATGAGGGATACGGGATTAAACAAAAATATTTCTGTATTTTACAGTTTGGCTTAGAGGTGTGCACCGGGCCAGCCCGTGGGCAGGGCTAAGGCCAATGTTTCGCAGCACTGGGGTCGGACAGGGCCTTAATTCTTTTCTGAAAGCTTGGAAAGGGTCTAGTTATTGCTCTTTCCGGACCAAGCTAGGGCATTTCTTTTTTCTGAAAGATCGTGTTGAGCCGAACTTAATTTTTCAGTACTCATCCGGGACTGGCTTCATTCTTCCCAGGTTTGCAAGGGCCGACATTTTAAGTGCCGGCCCAGGCCGTACGAAAATTATTGTTTTGGCCTGGTCTGGTCTGCGCAAAAATCAGTAAAACTTGGCCCGACCCAAAACTTTTTGCAAAAAATGCATATATTTTTAAATTGCCATTATACTTCTTGCCATATTACTGTACAATTAAACTTTAAAATTTATTCTTAGCCATTTCTAAGCAATAAAATTAAAATACAATAAAACACGTGAAAAAGAACCTGTGTATGACGGAATGCTGTCTTAAACTAAAAAATGTGTTGATACATGAAAAATGAATATAATAATATGTGAGGAAAAGTATATAATATATTTAAACCTGCACAGAAAGAAACTCGTCTATAACGTATATTTTTTCGTTCCAAAGCAATTTCGTCTTAGACGATTTTACTATACAGAATTTTTCAGATTGTTAAATCTCCAATGCATAGAATATGGATTAAAGATATTAAATTTAACTGAAACATTTACATACAAAAAAAAAAAACATTCATTAAAAACATAAATATCGCAGCACAGGTCTCTTCTTTAAAAATGAAGATTATAAACATGAAAATAAAAGCTAAAAAAAGTATTTTTGATCAGAACTCCTCGTACGGAACAATTTTATAACCAGATTGACGTAAAAATTTATGCTTTCTAGAAATTTATTGGGACTGGACGGGTTCAGGCCGATATTTTAACTTTTTTCTGGGCAGGACCAGTTTTATACCGAGATGGGCCATTAATGTTTTTGTATGGTTTGAACTTTTAAATTTTATACATAGGTGGGCCGAACATTTTTCTATTGGCGGGCAGGGCCAGGGCTTATAAATTTGGGCCTGTGCAGGCCTTTAGTTTGACAGTTCCCAACTCCCATCCAACAAAGTCTAATATAAAAATCTTTTTTTATGTAAAATTAAAATCAAAATAATTCAAGCCTACACTCAAAAACTTTCTTATCCGCGATGCGAAAAATAGAATTGCGTCATCTTTACAACCAACCAATGTTACTTCCGCTAGTGAGTGGAGAGTCGAGTCACTATGTCGACTCATCAATCAAGTGAGTCGACTCAGTATCGGCTCCTCCAAATGAGTTGAAGTGCCTCGAACTGACCGCTTTGGACTTCGTAGCACAATTTATAGGCATATCGAGTACAGCGCCACCTGTTAACGGTTTTTGTAACTAAATTTTAAACTTCTGTATCACATTTTTACGACTTAGCTAATAAAGAAACCGTTTACCGCATAATTCTATTGATCTTTGTTTGTGATATATTTAATTTTGAAATCAGGGTCTTATTCGCTAGACACCCTGTATATTAAAAGACCAAAAAATTGTTTGTGAACAAAATTAAAACACTTTTAACTTTGCGTAAAATAATCGTATCTGCATGCGGTTTTCCACAAATGACGTAGAACAAACTGGAGAATAATAATACATAAAAAGAAATGTCAATTTTTGCTCAGATAAAGGTTCACTGTTAAAGGTGTTAACTTTTCATAAAATGAAAGTTTAGCCTTCATCTTATAGTTGAACCCTTCTCTTAGACTGCAATTAAAAACCATTATGTCTCGAGAGGTGATGATCGTCTAAGGAGGTGTTGAACTTCTAAGGGCTGTCAGTCGTTCCATATATACGTTCATGCCTCTCTTAAAGCATGACTTACATTATCTCTTTCTTTCTTTCTAACCGATGACCAGGCCCGGGTTTGATACCTGGTATGGGGGCTGGTGAAAACCTAATTGCCGCGTAGCAGTAATAAGTCTGACGAGCGTCTAGTTCGTCTTCCTATCGGCAATGCCTACTGCTCAGCTATGTACTTTTTTATGCCAGTTACTTAACATCTATACCTTATTGTTTAGTACCTGCGTATTGATACTCAAGTTAATCTCGTAATTTAGAGTCTTGATCAGATGACGAGACCTTCACCTGGCAAGGCACCTCCAGAAGTATAATTCATATGTAACTTGGAGGACTTCGCACCCACGACGTATTTTACATGCACCAGGCGCCATTAGCGACCATGGCGGATTTTAGCAGGCAGAAAGCCTCATTCCCGCGACCTTTCCTCTACGAGTTCTATGCTGTGCAAACTGGGCTACGGCTGTTCGAACTAATTCAAATAGCTTGGAGATTTGAAGCCTAATTGTTGGTGCAGACTTGTCAAAAGAAAATGGTAATTTTCGTGGGGAGAGGAAGCAAAGAATGGGACGCCGCAGATAGATAAGTTGCACCATGAGTTAATTTTGGGCCGAAATGCTAGGCAAACTCAATGTAGCAAGAAGGACGAGACTCCGCCTTTCTACCGTGCCCCACCGGGTAAAAACTGCTCCGTAGCCTACCCCATTGGAGCTGGTCCGGAGCTCGTGCAGGTTAAGCCTATGTGCACCTAAAAAGAGGTGGAAGTAAAAAAAGAAACCTGTAAGGCAAGGAAGTTAGTTTTACAAATTAAATTTATTTTAAAATTGCATTTAACTATTACTTATTGAAAATACTTGAACTTAACTTTAAAAATAACTTTATAAATAACTTTAAAAATAACTTTAAGATAGCCTAGAAACTAGGTCAAGGTACTCTTATTAAATTAAGATTGCTCTATTAAACTAAGATAATTTTAACTAAAGACTTATGCTATTAAATTAGAATGCTAATTACTTAACTTATTGGGTTGGAGGGCTGGGGATGAATGGGATATAGCTAAAGCAGGAAGTGTCTTTTGCAGGATGACAATACATCCTTGCTTCTTGTATTAAGGTTGCGGCCCTAAATTGGGGCTGCAGAGTTTAGTGTCTTCTCAACTACTGTTCTATACCATGCCTTTAGAACTTCTGGTTTTAAACCGCAACTCCGTGATGCTACTTGTCCCAACATGTTGAATGCGTTTCTGATTAAAATTCATAAAAGTAAAAATAAATGTATATAAATTGCTTAAAGGTGCGTAAAACATAATATAAAATCATTTAAAAATACATTGAAGTCCTTTTAAAATCAAAACGTTTTCAACCGAAATTTACTCGGCCTTGATCAGTGAAAAACTAATAGTTGTTCTCTCTTTGCGTCTTCTAGCTTTGCCCGGTACAGAGCATTCTACTTTAAAGGTGGTATGGGATATAAGGTGGAATGGAAAAGGTTATTCAAAATTTCAAAAACAAGCACAGGTTTATCTATCATGTATTAATTCTTTCCAGACTGCGTGGATATCATATGATAATGCATCATTACACACTATTTCTTTATCAGATATTATTTCTAGAGATTCTCTTATGATAGATTCTTGGTGATTACTTGTACGGAAGATACTTTTGGATCTATAGAAATCTATTTTTATAGGTTGAGTTTGTGTTAATCTTGCTAGCGCAGTGCGGGGTCTACTTAATCTCAGATCTGCTTCATATTCTTTTATTCTGTCTCGAAATTTTTTCAGTGTCATATCTATGTACATAAAATCTTTATTATCTTTCTTGAAGGTTTATAATATAGATCCCTGATCTATTGATGGTTTAGATTGGGTCAATTTATCGTTTATATAATTAATTTTCACAGACTTTATCTGACTCTGATTTTGATCTTAAAAGTTATTGAACATTACAGAGCATTTCAGCGTACGATTAAATTAGTTACCCTAAAGAAGAAAATTGCAATTTGAAACCTACTAAATCTAACCACACAGAACCAAAACCAGATACATTTATTAATATTTTAAATAAGCAGTTATCAAAAAAAGAAAAACCAATCCTCAATCTGGGCCCGAAATTCATGTTTGATTCGCAATGGAGCAACAAGATGATTATTACTGATTGTGAGAAAGCCGCGAAAGCTACTGATTCAATGCAGAGAGATGTAGTTGGGAGTATTTTACATAATAACATGAGATCATTTGTTTACAGACCAAACCCTCAACATGAAGAGTTTAAGAGAACAGCAGGGGAACTGAGAAATGATAAGGAGGATGTTATTATCCAGACCGATTATCCAGAAGGCAAGGCCACAACCTTCCGCGCTTGTAATCAAAACCAGAGTGAGAACGCACAGACTCTGCGTAGAAGAAGGAAAAAGGGTTGCCGTAATAATTAAAAATCGCCAATTGGCAGGGACAAACATACTAGAGGCTTGCTTTGGCATAATTTGTAATGTTATAGAATATGAAAACTGCTTTATTTAGAGAAAATTTTATAGATTTCTATAAGATAAGATACCAATTAGTAGTAAAGTGTTACAATTTTTGTAATTACGTATTAAACTGATTTGAATTTGATTGGCTAGGGGAGGGGCTACAAGACGAAGTAACCTCACGTTTAGAAGGCCGTAAAATGTTCCAGAGGATTATTTTCCTGAACGTACAGATTTCAAAACTATGTTTATCATTTTAAAATAAAACGAAATGTTACGTAAGAAAGAAAAGCTTACAGGGGAAGCTTTAAAAGGAAGGAATTAAAATAATTTTAGAGTTCTAATTTTAACATTAAACGAATAAAGATTAGTAAAATATTTCTTAAATTAAATTAAATAAAAATATGACAGTGGTTGTAAGTAGCCACAACAATGTGTATTACCTATTTGATGTAAAAAAAATGCTAAAAATGGTAACATTGGTTTGGAATTGCCCTAAAGTAACTTAATTTTTTACCCATAAGTCATTGCGTGCATGATATCTCGAAAACGTATGAATGAATTGATATGAAATTTGATATAGTTGATAATAAGCGCATTATGTGTGTTTAAAATGATCTACGTATAAGAATTTACAGTGATACGATTTTTTTAGTTCTGAATATTTCCATTCATTAAAAAATGTAAAATTTTGATTTTTTTTACATGGTTAATGAAATAATTTTGACCTAAGAATAGATCCTTTTAAAAATGTATATGTGCTTATTATCGCTGTCAAATTTCATAACAATCCATTTATACGTCCTCAAGATATGACTTGCGGAGTAAAACTAGAACTATTTTAATCTCAACAATACACAAATTATGTGAAAGACTAGTCAGCTTCTAATGATAGTATATTGGAAAACACAATCGGTATAATCACTAGTCAAAATTTCATGTTTATAGATAAAGAGTGTTTGAAGATACACTAGTTCAAAATTTGAATGTTTTTGGTAATTTTCGGTGAGTTTGAAAAGAACAATACTCCTTAACCCTTTCAAGCACAGTGATCCCTCGGCAGGACCACCTAATTTTAATTCCGAACTTACAAACGGCACCAAGAATATTTCAATACAATACAGTCAAACCTCGTTAACGTGAACACGCTTAACGTGAATTACTTTTAACATGAACAGTTCCCACTGTCCCCATCAAAATGGATGCGGATTCTAGTGTTTTTTATCCTTTTAAGATGAACACGTTTACACTGTAAAAAAAAATGGTAACTTTCCATGTAAAATCCAGGAACGTTTCGCCTCTTATCAGGTTTTCAGAATAATTTAGCTCTTTCCTGTGAAATTCTGGTTTTCTTATCTGAAACGTTCCTGAACTAAAGTTGGAAACAGCAAAACGCTGCGGCCGCCATTTATTTTTATCTTTTCCTATAATCCGTTGCTCGCGCGCGAGTGTCGAAAACGAATTCCTTAAATGAATGTAAAAAAATCAATATGGAATGCAAATAAATCAATAGACGACATAATCCTTTACGTCTCTATTGTCAAGATAATTCAGATGAAAATACAATACCTCTGTGACATCACTAAGAGATTATCTCTCGTACTTGTCTGTGAAATCTTTAACGAGCAGACTGTGTAAAAAAAAAAAATACACCTATTATTTGGATCTGCATTAACCAGGGGACAATCAAATATGATTCTCACCTATTTTGATTAATTTAAAGTATGTTTTAGAGTTCTTATCTCTAATTATTCTTGTGAAAGGATTTCTTCAAATGGGCCTTAGATTTTCAGAAATTAGATGCCGAGTTTTAGCATACGTTTCAAATACCCATTAGTTTGCAGCTCTCAACGTGTCTTTCGTGGTGTGGACGCAGAAAGCTTGCACGCCACCCGTACGGCCCGGGTTCGATGCTACCTCTTGACTTTTTTTTCTTTTTTAATTAATTTTATATTTTAACACTTTATTACAATTTTATTTAAATTTGACATATATTTGACACTTTGAATTGCTGCAAATTTGATTTTTTTTTTTCGGAAAAAATATACAAATACGTTTAGGTTTTTTTTTTCATGAAAATTTATATGTATTTTATCTAACTTGTAAACTAACATAATCACTGACAAAAATCCAAAATATTTTATGTCTAGATTTTTTTTCTAATTTACATTTATATATTTTTATATTTTAAGCAAAGTTCAGAAACAATATATCACATACATATTTACTTTATTGAATTTTAACTGAAAATTTATTTACTAACATAATCACTGACAAAAATCCAAAATATTTTATGTCTAGATTTTTTTTCTAATTTACATTTATATATTTTTATATTTTAAGCAAAGTTCAGAAACAATATATCACATACATATTTACTTTATTGAATTTAACTGAAAATTTATTTTTTCATGTAAATTATAAATAATAATTTTGATGTCAATTTCAAAATATTTTTTCATTCTAACAAATAATGATAATAAAGCGAAAATTGTCAACTGGAAATGTAAAAATCGTCTGCGGATCCCGCATGCTCGGAAATGTCAGTAATGTCATAATGAAGGGAACGAACATCCAGAGTGAATTATGTCAGTCAGGTATCGGTCCGGATAGCCTAACAGGTAAGGCATTGGCACGGCACCCCAAGTATCCAGGTTCGATCCCTGGTCTGGACATTTTTCGCTCTTCTGCTACTCCAGCCTTGAATATGTCAGTAATGTTTTGCTGTCAACAGAAATATTCCTGGTATTTCGCAGGAAACTTACTGGCATTTCTGTAGAAAGTTTTTAACATATACAGTAAAGTACCAGTCATTTTCAAGAAATGTTTCTTGGAAATAATGGGCAACTCAGCTGCCCATTTTTTCCCAGGAACGTTGCGGAATTTTTTTTACAGTGTAGCGTGAAATTTCGCTTAATATGAACAATTCTCGATGTCCCCATGATAGATTTTAACGCTTAACGTGAACGAAAATTCCTAGAAAAGTGTGAAAGCTTACTTTTCCCTGGGGAACAATGAGTTATACTTTAGAGGTTCATGAAAAAAAATTATTCTTTAGAGCGATGGAAAAGTGTACTATTGCCATTAGAATTTTCTTAATTTTGGACAATACAATACGTGTCACCAGTATCAGGGAAAGTTGCTTCCTAAAGGGAATATTTTTATGTATTGTTTCTTTCTTCACGCGTGGAAAATTTACAGTTTAGTATTGCAACTTTCATATGAAATGTAGCATGTGTTTTATTAATGAATAAAAAAATATAATAGTTTAATTATTAAAATATAAGTAAGTCTCAGTTCTAAAACAAAGTTTTCTCCCATTAGACCCTATGTGAAATCCACATTTGTCCATGAATCCTTTACCACTGCAATTAAGCTTATTTTAAATTAACTGTTTATTTCTGGTACGAAATGTGATTAAAAATGAACATTGTATAAAAGCTTCGTTATAAAAGCTATTATTATTAAAAACTGATTTAATCGTTGATCAAAACAAATATTTATTAAATATAAAAAAACTCATCTTGATGCTTAAATATATCTTGTTTCCTTCTTTGCAAATACCGTATTTTATGGAAGAAACGCCGCGGCGTTTACAAGTTTAAAAGTTAATTTTTTCCAAGTGCGGCGTTTACGATTTTTTTAAAAATACCAACTGAGTTTCCTTAATTTAAAAATTCAGAAAAATACTTAATATTGGATTTAAATATTTTAAATAAAATTTCACATATCTTAAGATATTAAAAACGAGGCATTCTACATTGCTCAGAAAACTTTGATTAAAGTTAAGTCAATGTGACGTTGTCGACAAAAGTAGCGTCCCGATGGATGCGGCGTTTACAACGGGTGCGGCGATTACGATATTTTTAAGCTTATTCAGGCCAATTTGAGGAGTGCGGCGTTTACGACGGGTGCGGCGTTTCTTCCATAAAATACTGTAGCTAATTTAAAAAAAATGGTTCAATGCATGTTCTTGTATAATACTAGAAATGACATTTACTGATACATTTTGATTGTTATATTTTACGAGAAAACCCTGTTGTCCCATTAACTCCCATGTCCCATTAGCCCCCAGTCTCCCCTATATGTATTTTCTCTCTCTCTCTCTTTCTCTTTCTCTATCTCTCTCTCTTTTTTCTTTTTTAATCAGGAATTTTCTGTTACTGATAGCATGAACTACGGATAACATGAACAAAAATTTCATTCCCCTTGAGGTTCATGTTAACGAGGTTTGACTGTATTGTTTTTACAGTGAAAGTTCAGGAAAACAAGTTTTTACTTTCTAAGAATTTCGTTTGTAAATTCTGGTGTCAGACAATCATTTCACCATTTTACGAACAGATATTTTCTGTGCCGGAAAGGATTAAAAAGATTTGGACTGTGGGCTTGTGCTAATATGTTATATGATCAGTGGCCGTTCTGTTCGCTTAAAAAGATACTGCGCCGCTTTAAAAGAAGGCAGCTTGAAACTATCAGCTATCTTCCCATAGTAGGAGAAGATGGCCTAAAATGATCCCCTTAATTGGAAAACTTGTGTAAAATAACATAACTGTTTATATAAAACTTTGGCTCTTTGCTAATATGTTTTACACTATATTTTGCATTATAAAGCTAAAATAATACATATAATAATATTTAAAACCCAAATTGAGTGATGAAAAAAATAGATTTTTTAAAAAGTGTCCAATGGATCATTTTACCCTCACCAAGGGGCAAAATGATCCTTCATTTAAAAATAATTGTAAATTGTTTTTTATCGGCAAAATAATGGATATAAAAATAATTATGACAATACATAAGAGTAATTCACATATAAAAACATACTTCATTAAGTAAACCAAGTCATATTTCTGTACATGAAAGACTGTATATCTAAATAAATATGAAAGTTAGTTCTTACTTTATAACAGATGTTATAAAACCCAATTTTTTAAAGAATTTTATTCAGACGCGTAATACTGCGATCGCTTGAATACAGCCATTGCTTCTTCTTCACTTGGCACATCCAGTTTACTTGTGATACCCGGTAGATATCTCGACCTGTCTGGAAAAAAAAAAAAAAAAAAAAAAAAAAAAAAAAAAAAAACATATGTGTCAAGGTCATGCGCCTCTGTTAGTGAAAAGGAGTATAATTCCGTTCGTGACTATTGCGATATGTACAGTAGGCTCCCACAAGTCTTCGACCTAAAAAGCCGCAAATTGTTGCAGATGTAAACAATGAAACTTATAGTTAAGATTTCTGGGTGAAAAATTATGATTTTTTTTCTATCATTCCGTACACATTTTAATGTGTAATCCTATGGTTAATATGACTGAACCTTTCTCACGAAGGAAGTATAAACTCATTTCCGAAACCTTATTGGTCATAGTATCTAGTCTGATGTCTGAATGAGCTCAACAGAATAAATCGCAGGTATCACTGTTGAGTTAAAATTAATCTAGTACCTATCCAGCGTTAAATGGAGTTACATTACCTGCAATTTATTCTCTTGAGTTGAATTCATATATCAGACCAGATGCTATGACCAATAAGGTTAGCTGGGTGAATTAGGTCCACCAGATTCGTTCCTGATAGCTCAGTTGGCAGAGCATTGTCAGCTTGCCGAGAGATCTCTGGTTCGAATCCTGGCCTGGATATTTTTCGCCCAGTTGAAAAATTACAACTCATATGATTTATTTACCAATCAGAATAATTTTGTTTAAAATAAATCTTTCCTTTTAATAATGAATTTTTTTTTTTAAATTTTGTTGATTTTTATTGTTTTATATTATTATTTTTTACTTTACGTAATTAACTTAATATTTTAGTTTATTGTAAGCATTCATTATAATTTCTATTGAATTATTATACATTCAAATTGCTGTTTAAAAAATGTAAAAAAGCAGTTCCGAAAATCTACAAAATTTTAAAATCTGCACAACCTCCGGTCCCAAGCTATGTAGATTTGAGGGAATCGACTGTACATTATCTTTGGTCAGCGCAATGGTAATGCCTTACAAACTGTTAGGAAATTAGTGAAATTTTACTTTTTCTTTTGCATTTTTCTTTAAAGCTGTGCGATGTTGAGGAATACTTCTTTAGACAATTTTAATGTACTCAAAGCGACAATTCTTGTTCTTCACAGAAGTGATATCCGAATGGGCTATATTTCGATCAAGATTATGCTACATGCACGTAGAAAATGCATCTTTCATGACAGTCATTATTAATAGATCTTTTAAATAAAAGGAGAATTTTTAATTTAAACGTCACCATCCCCTTAAAAAAACGCATATAATTTACAATTGTTTAATTTTTCTTGAATATTATGCAACCGTGAAGGACTAAGAATGTGCGTTAGATAATCAGCAGCTTTTGTTTTAATGTGTCCCATTTTTAAATTCTCTAAAACGTACTATTTTGAAAATACTTTTTTTAAAATTGATACTTGTGATTATTTTAATAATTTTTGCGAAAGAAATTAACATTTTCCAAAAATGTTTAACTCATATTATGGTAGCATATAATGGTGTTGTGTAATGAAAACAATAAAACAATTCGTTCTTTGACATATAATTATTCCTCCTTCTGGTCACTTTGATTTTTTTATAGTATAATTTCCATTATAAAATGTTTATTTTCCTAAAAAAAAAATAACGTATTTGTGTGTCAGTTTTTAACAAGTAAAATTAGTTGCGATTTTTTTTTAAATATGTAAGAATGCGCGTAGAAAATATCGTATTTGGACATTAATAAAATTATAATAGTATTAAATATTCAAGATTTATTATTTTTAATTTTGAAATAAAAAAATTTCCAAAACGTTCTTGGGTTTCGAGAATCAATACTTTAATAAATGCTACTTTGAAAGAAGGTTAATAATAATAATAATACTAAAATAAACACGAAAATTAGAGTTGAGCTGGCTACACTGAAGATGGTATCTATATATTATCTGTATCTATATTTTTTGTAGCTGTTCAAGTTCACGTTTGTAAGATTTTAAAGTACAAAAAAGTACGTTTTTATAAAATAAATTGCGTGCATTTTTTTTTTCAGACGTTAAAGAGTGTTATTTAATAAGCAATTATATTACTGTCTATGAGCAATAATTGTTGGAAGTACGTTTTCTATTGTGGTATGCGTTTTTAAATTTAACTATTATTTTTTTTTCTTTTGCATATTACTTGGTGTATATAAATTCTATAGACGCCATGCAAGACTGCACAAAAGAATTCGAGTTCATTTTCACTTTTGTGTAGTCGTGTACATGATCTTTAAATTTGTGTACTACATAAGTATGCAAAATTGTAGTTCAGTTAAGAAACGTATAACAAAGTTACAAGTTACCTTTTAGTAATTTCAGTCAATATTAAAATTTTATCAAATTTATCAAAAAGTTATTGGAGAATAATGTAATATCTATTTAATTTCGTGCTCATGATTCATTAATAAATTTTTTTTATAAATTTCATAAAATTTTATTAATTATCATTTGATTAATAAAATTTTGAGTTGCACATTCACGCATACGTAACATTGTTTGTGTTATAAAAAAAAATCAGTTGTACTTTACGAATATTTAATAACATTTTTCGTCATGTTCTTAAATAAAAGTTACGGTGGAAGATAACCACGAGAATAATTTATGGACATCCTGGATATAATCGTTATTTGATTAATAACATTTTGAGTTGCATCTTCACGCATACGATAACATTCTTTGTGTTATTAAAAAAAAAAAAAAACTTTTTGAGTTGTACTTTACGAATATCTAATAATATTTTTCGTCATGTTCTAAAATAAAAAGTTAAAAGGGAAGGTAACCCCGACAATAATTTATCGACATCCTGGATATAATCGGTATTTGATTAATAACATTTTGAGTTGCATCTTCACGCATACGATAACATTGTTTGTGTTATTAAAAAAAACTTTCTGAGTTGTACTTTACGAATATCTAAAAATATTTTTCGTCATGTTCTAAAATAAAAAAGTTACGGGGGAAGGTAACCTCGACAATAATTTATGGACTTCCTGGATATAATCGGTATTTAATTAATAACATTTTGAGTTGCATCTTCACGCATACGTAACATTGTTTGTGTTATAAAAAAATAAAAAAATCAGTTGCACTTTACGAATATTTAATAATATTTTTCGTCATGTTCTTAAATAAAAATTACGGGGGAAGATAACCACGAGAATAATTAATGCACATCCTGGATATAATCATTATTTGATTAATAACATTTTGTGTTGCATCTTCACGCGTACGATAATATTGTTTGTGTTATTAAAAAAAACTTTTTGAGTTGTACTTTAAGAATATGTAATAATATTTTTCGTCATGTTCTAAAATAAAAAGTTACGAGGGAAGGTAACCTCGACAATAATTTATGGACATCCTGGATATAATCGGCATTTGATTAACAACATTTTGAGTTGAATCTTCACGCATACGTAACATTGTTTGTGTTATAAAAAAATAAAAAAATCAGTTGCACGTTACGAATATTTAATAATATTTTTCGTCATGTTCTTAAATAAAAATTACGGGGGAAGATAACCACGAGAATAATTAATGCACATCCTGGATATAATCATTATTTGATTAATAACATTTTGTGTTGCATCTTCACGCGTACGATAATATTGTTTGTGTTATTAAAAAAAACTTTTTGAGTTGTACTTTAAGAATATGTAATAATATTTTTCGTCATGTTCTAAAATAAAAAGTTACGAGGGAAGGTAACCTCGACAATAATTTATGGACATCCTGGATATAATCGGTATTTGATTAACAACATTTTGAGTTGAATCTTTACGCATACGATCATATTGTCTGTGTTATTAAAAAAAACTTTCTGAGTTGTACTTTACGAATATCTAATAATATTTTTCGTCATGTTGTTATGTTGTTAAGTAAAAAGTTACGAGGGAAGATAACCCCGACAATAATTTATGGATATCCTGGATATAATCGGTATTTGATTACCGTATATACTCGCATATAAGTCGACCCCCTAACTTTCGAATGCAAATTCTGGAAAAATCAAAATCCCGCGTATAAGTCGACCCCCTAACTTTTTACTTCAATTTTGCGCAAAATCAAACCAAAGATTTCACTTGCAATGCGAAAAGGTAGTAAATAAACAAAAATAAATCATTGAAAAATTTTTTAAAGACAAATTATTATTATTTGTATATTTTATATATTATTTTTTATCCATACACATAAAAAACCATAATGTTGCAGTATTCAAAGTTTTTGTTATTGCTTTTTTAACTGATTCGCGTATAAGTCGATCCCCCCCCCCCCCCCCCCCTCCAAATTTGCTTACCGAAAATAGTCAGAAATTCCTCGACTTATACGCGAGTACCTATATCCGGTAATAACATTTTGAGTTGCATCTTCACGCATACGACAACATTGTTTGTGTTATTAAAAAAAACCCTTCTGAGTTGTACTTTACGAATATGTAATAATATTTTTCGTCATGTTCTTAAATAAAAAGTTACGAGGGAAGATAACTCCGGCAATAATTAATGGACATTCTGGATAATCTGGAAAACGTCCTGCTTTGTAATTTTTATTTAACACATGAAATATAAAATTTTAACATATTGTAAAAATGTTCCTTAACCAGGGAGGACGCGCGCCGGGCCTGATAGACCCAGAGTGTGTATGGTTTTTACAGTTGTCACCACTATTTTTTTAAAGTAACTTCAACTTATTTTATCGTAGAATTCGTAACGATTGCCTCCGATTAAATAAGGTGACGATTATTATATGCATTTATTGATGAAAAAGTAAAAACCATTCATACTCTGGGTATGCGTGCGTTCTCCCCCGTGTTAAAATATTTACATATTGCATAAATAAATATGCAATATTCTTTTAAAGAGATTTTATTTGTAGGTAATGTTTGTTCAGAAATAGCTGCATGTTTTGTAGAGATTATATCGGGCAGGGTCAGATTTAGTTGATTTTCGCACAATCCGGACCATAAACTCAATGCAAAAAATATATGTAACGTTACTCCGTAAAATTGATGGCAGCCTTGCTGCTTGCATTTTATTGAGTAATTTAACCGATATAAGTGGTGTTATGTTACACTAATATGTAATAAATATTACACCAGTTATATCAGTTTAAATTACACTATTATGTAAGTTAAACTACTCCATATAATTGGAGGCAGCGTGTTGCCACCAATTTTATGGAATAACGTTACTTAAATTTCTTACAATGCTGCGAGAAAATGAACAGATGGTTCCAGACGAACCAATAAAACCTTCGTACTGCCCCGGTCCGAACTTTTAGCTTTTATAACTGCTGGGATAGTAAAGTGGGGTCTAACTACTGGGACTGAATATTTTGGTCCATGCTGTCACCCAATTCTTTCTTTTATTTAAAATTAAAATATGTTGATTACTGTAAAAGAGTACTCTTTACATTAATTTATTGTGAATGCTATCATATTATAAATTATTTTATTGTCTATCTGAATTGCCCGACATTGTTCATAACACAACTTGGTGACTCAAATGAAAAAAAAAATGGTCGAAAACAACCTGTAACCTATGTAGAGTTTTTTTATAAGATGCAGACGCACTTTCGTTTTTTTAAGATTCCCCGAAGGGGATGCGGTGAGTACAGGTTCAAACTTCTATTCATGCACATATTTCTTGGTGTATGGTGCCTATTATCCGAGATTCATCATTCTGAAAACTCCTTTTCAAAATTATTGATTGATCAAGTTATGATTTGCCCCCCTCGGAGACAAAGGGTCTAATTTCGTAAAAGTCCTTCATATTCATGCTTATGTTCAGAGAATCACCACTACCAAATGAGAAGCGTTTATGATGACCTGAAAAATAAGATATACTTTCGGCCCCTTGCTAAGGCCCAGAGGTCTATGCTTGTATCTTGTATGAGGTTTCTTTTATTTGATCTGTATAGATTCAGAAGTCTGGCGATATATCTATATAAGAAACTTCTTTAACCTTTAAATAAACAAACCGACTAGTTTCGTTGTTTCGTATACACAACATAACGGTGACATTCTCAAAGTCTGTAGTGATAAATAAACTATTTTCGCAATAAAATTTGAAATATATCTATTTATAGATACATTTCAAATTTTATCCGAAAATAGTTTATTCATCATTATGGACCTTGAGAATGGGCCCGTTATTTTTTGCGCACGAAACTAGTCACTCTGTTTGTTAAAAAGTTTTTTTTTAAGCCTTTATGCGTACTGTAATCACTTTCAGCATATTTGTTTTATTTTAACGCGTATCTTTAGTCATTCATCAGAATTTGTTAAACATTTTATCTTTACAGTAATTCAATAATAAAAGTGGCAAATAATCTGTGGAGCTACAGCCACCGAAAAGGGAGAAGCAAGGGAGGGGGAGCCGTTGCCCCTCTCCGGATTTAAAAATTTAATTAACTAAATTTTATGTATCTCTAATTATTATATATATTATCTATATATATATATATATTAATCTATATATTATTATTATTTTTAATAACAATAAAGTTATCCCTCCCTCGTGACTTTAGAATAATTTAACATTAAAAGAAGGAGAAACTAAGAATTTTTTGTCTGAGAGCTTTACCCGTCTAAACCCCCAGCGAAGAAAATTTTTAATTCTATTTTTCTTTTTATGTTCATGTGGTTCAAATTACTTTAAACGGAGGGTTCAAGAGGGGAGTGTCCTTTGGCTAGAAAAAATAATGAACTATTCAAATCCCCCATTATGAAAAAAAATTGGTAGAAGCTTATTTTTGAATATTTAATGTTTTTTAATTGTTTTACTTTTGCATTGTTTTTTTATGCTAACGTGTTTAAAAATTGTCTTACATGGAGATCTCTGATCAAAAATTCTTAATTTAGCTTATTTCATTTTAATATACTGCATTTTAATAAAAGCGGATTAACTTGTGAACCAATGGCGTATCCATTTCAAATTGATGCTTCTCCTTAGATTTCTTTCTACTGAAGCTAATATATGCAGTATGGAATCGTTTATTTTGCCTTCAAGAGTTCATTTTATATCAATGTGAAAAGCAATAGTGAACTGTAACAAATACAAAGTAATTAAAAATCCAATAGCAAGTTTCTACAGTCTTTTTTTTTTAAATAGAGAATCGAACCAGTTTCTTGTTTTTTCCGCCAAGGGAAGGGGGGGTGGGATTTCTCCTCGTAGAATAAAAAGGTGCTAGTTCTTTTTTCTCTTCACTTGGTAGAATAATTTTTTATTTAAATATTTTTAGAGAAAAAGACCCTAGCCACTATCTGTGGAACAGTTTATTTTAGCTGAAATTAGCGGCGGAGCCAGGTGCTTCAACAGGGAGCAGTTTTGAAACATTATTGTTCGTAAAATGAACATTTTCCCTGTTTTACATGTTCTTAAGGTATTTTTAGTAAATACACTTGGCGTGTAAAAGCCGTTGTAATGAAAACAAAAGCAGACAAAATAAATTTAGCATTTAGCTCTTTCAAAGATTCACAAAAAGAGCCCCCCCTCCCTTCCCCTCTCCAAATTTTTCACATATTTTTTAATGAAGATTCTCTTTTTATGAAGCTTTGAAATAGCTGTATACTAAAATATTTTATGTATATACTTTTTAAACTATTTTTATCCTCAATCAACAGCAGAGGTTTTGTGTGACTCTAATCAGTTGTTAAATATTCTGGATATTTTAACCCCTCAATATCTCTTTAGTCGCGTCAATGCAGGGATTATACTAAATATTTGGTGACCAAATATGTCTTCCAAAAATGTACACCCAGCATGGAAACATTTCTCGTCTTTCCTCCACACTATCAATTAAGAACGAGAGGAAGGAAGAGTGGGAGCATGGTCGGACTAATGATGTAACCCCGTCACCATGACAACGGCGTCATCATCATTAGCTCCCAGAAGGGAGGGGGAGGAGGTACCAAGAATTAACGGAGACTTATTCGATTAGATATTGTTTATTAAACCCCAACCCAAAGACGCAATTCGATTACAACTGCCTTTCACAGACGATCTTTTAATTTCGGCTTTTGTGTCGCAGATGACCCAGGGGGGTGGTGCTCCTCTGCATCCCCACAGCCCTTGGAAAGAAGTACAGTGCAGAAATTTCTGTAAACTAGCAAAGAAGGGAGGGGGGGGGGGTGCGTCGCATCAAAGTTAAAGCAGCGTGCATGATGAATGAACATCTATTGGTAAGAATGCGTCACCTGGGGTTTTGTCATATACAAAGATAATGAAAGGTACGGCGTACTTGTTGTAAATGCCTAGACAGAGAAGATTTTCAAATTCGGAAGACAACATAATGGGCGATTCATTCTTTACAAATGAATGGATGTATTATATTAAGAATGAGCATCAATAAAAATAATAATATAGTCGAATACTTATTTCGCTTTATGGGCTTTATTTCTTTTATATGTTTTAAACTTATATACCCATTTCGTTTCTATATGCTTCAACGATAAAATGTTTTATTTTAAGGAGATAACGTGAGAAACGAACATTAAGAAATTAACGAAGTTCATTCTTTTCAAATTAAAGTTTGCATTACATTAAAAATAAACACTAATAAGAAATAACAATGCCGTCAATATCCCACTTCTCTTTATAAGGTTTAAACTTAGTTCCCTGATCATTGCTATAAATTTCTTTTTATAACACAAATTCAATTTGGTTGATCAAAATCCAGAGATCCACAACGCTTCCAACACGGAAAATCGTTATATTAAAATATATATATATATATATATATATATTGTCATCTATATACATACTTTTTAATTGATTGCATTAAATGTATAAATATAGTAATATAACGTTTATAAAACTCAAACATTTTAAAACGATTGCATCTCAAAATCGCAGAACAGTTTCGATGCTAAAAATGTCATCATTCTCAAAAGTAGAAATTATTTTCACCCATGAAAACAAAATATTTTACTATGACTAAACCAATATGGCGTCATACTCACTTGTCATTTTTTTTCGCATAATTAGAGTGAACCTCTTATTATTTATATAAGGATTTCTGGTGTAGATGATATAAAACATTTATGAATATGAGTCCAGTTCCACATAATCATAATAAGAATTCAACAAACTTAAACAATTTAAAATGATTGCCATAAATGAAGCACTAACCTCGAAAGCGTGAAGTAGTTCCGTTGATAAAAAAAACGCCATTTTCAGAGGAAAAAAAAAGAGGTGGTGGTTTTTTGTCCATGAAAATAAAATATTTGATCAAGTTTGTGTCAATATGACATCATATTCAATGGACATTTTTCTGTTCGTAAAAGGAGAATAGGTATACATATCTGTAAAAGAAACTGATCCATCTACTATTTATTGGAAGATCTTTAATATAAAACTTGGTAAGCAAATCAGAAATAATTAAAATTAATAATCAAATGTAGCAGGAATTTTTTTGATTAGTAGAAACCGCAGGAGATTCCAATTGAATGAAAATGTATCCACGCCGAAATTTAAACTCAGTACCAAGCTGCTAACGCTCAAAGGATTACAATATCACATCTTTACATACAAAAACCAAGTTGAGTTAAATAAAAGTGTATGTAAAAATAAAGATACTATCGATTATTCCTAATATATCAGGAAGTGAGTTAAAAATCGATTAGAAAATCCCATCTTCACATAACAAAAATCAAGATGAGTTAAATAAAAGAGTATGTAAAAGCAAAAACAAAGATAATATCAATTATTTCTAATATATCAGGAAGTAAGTTAAAAATCGATTAGAAAATCCCATCTTAAATACAAAAACCAAGATGAGTTAAATAAAAGAGTATGTAAAAACAAAAATAATATCAATTATTCCTAATATATCAGGAAGTGAGTTAAAAAACGATTAGAAAATCCTATCTTCACATGCAAAAACCGAGTTGAGTTAAATAAAAGTGTATGTAAAAGGAAAGATAATATCAATTATTCCTAATATATCAGGAAGTGAGTTAAAAATTGATTATTTGAAAATCCCATCTTCACATACAAAACCCAAGATGAGTTAAATAAAACGGTATGTAAAAACAAGGATAATATCAATTATTCCTAATATATCAGGAAGTGAGTTAAAAATCGATTAGAAATCCCATCTTCACATAAAAAAACCAAGATGAATTAAATAAAAAAGTATGTAAAAACAAAGATAATATCTATTATTTCTACTATATCAGGAAGTGAGTTAAAAATCAGTAAGAAAATTCCATCTTCACATACAAAAACTAAGATGAGTTAAATAAAAGAGTATGTAAAAAGAAAGATAATATCAATTATTCCTAATATACTAGCACGTGAGTTAAAAATCGATTAAAAAATACCACCTTTACATACAAAAACAAAGCTGATAGGAAAAGAAAAAAGTGTAAAAACAAAGATAATATCAATTATTTCCGGAGTATCAGGAAGTGAATTAATAATCAATTAGAAAATCTCATCTTCACAAACAACAACCAAGTTGAGTTAAATAAAAAGGTATAAAAAAAGATAATATTAATTGCTTCTAGTATATCAAGAAGTGGGTTAAAAATCGATTACAAAATCCCATCTCTACATTCAAAAACAAAGTTGAGTTAAATAAAAGAGTGTAAAAAAAAATAATATCAGTTTTTTCTAGTATATCAGAAAGTGGGTTAAAAATCGATTACAAAATCCGATCTTTACTTCCAAAAACAAAATTGAGTTAAATAAAAGAGTGTACAAAAAAGAGTGTAAAAAAAGATAATATCAATTGCTTCTAGTAAATCAGGAAGTGGGTTAAAAATCAATTACAAAATCCCATCTTTACTTTCAAAAACAAAGTTGAGTTAAATAAAAGATTGTAAAAACAAAGATAATGTCAATTGCTTCTAGTATATCAGGAAGTGTATGAAAAATCGAATACAAAATCCCATCTTTATGTACAAAAACAAAGTTGAGTTCAATAAAAGAGTGTAAAAAAAAGATAATATCAATTGCTTCTAGTATATCAGGAAGTGGGTTAAAAATCGATTACAAAATCCCATCTTTACTTTGAAAAACAAAGTTGAGTTAAATAAAAGATTGTAAAAACAAAGATAATGTCAATTGCTTCTAAAATATGAGGAAGTGGATGAAAAATCGATTACAAAATCCCATCTTTATGTTCAAAAACAAAGTTGAGTTAAATAAAAGAGTGTAAAAATAAAGATAATATCAATTTTTTCTAGTATATCAGAAAGTGGGTTAAAAATCGATTGCAAAATACGATATTTACATTCAAAAACAAAGTTGAGTTAAATAAAAGAGTGTAAAAAGAAAGGCAGTATCATTTATTTCTGATATATTAGAAAGTGAGTTAAAAATCAATTACAAAATCCAATCTTTACATACAAAACACAAATTGAGTTTAAAAAAAAAAAAAGAATGTAAAAACAAAGATAATATCAATTATTTCCAGCATATCAGGAAGTGAGTTAAAAATCGATTAGAAAATCCCTTCTTTGCATACAAAGAAAAAAAAAAGAATTAAATGGAAGAGTGCAAAAAGAAAGATAATATCCAATTATTTTTAGTATATCAGAAAGTGGGTTAAAAATTGACTTTGCAATCAAAAACCAAGTTGAGTTAAATTAAAGAGTGCGAAAACATAGATAATATCAATTATTTTCAAAATTTTGCACTAAAAGCATAGATTAACAGCCTAGCTATTTTTCGGATAAATAGAAACTACAATTAATAGATTTGAAACAGATTTAAAATAGATATATTACATTTTTTCATGAGGTACAGAAATAGATGAAAAGAATAGCTAATTGGCCGACATGCAAACATTTTATAACACACATACATATTTTACAATATGTGAACTTGTTATTTATATTATAAAAGACAAACGTGTCAGCGTGTAACGTTGACGTCTTTTTCATGTTGGCAACAACTGATGATGAAATTTTGCTTTAACTGGAATTTATTAAAATTTCTAAACATCGCACATTTTCAGTTTTTAAGCCGTCGCATAGGGGAAAAAGTGCCCTTTGGAATGCAATTTCTTTTAAACCTCTATCACAAGATATTCAAGCATGATTTTTTTTAAATCTATCATCTCCATTACATAAAGATGATTATAAAAGATTAATCTCTTTGCATTTTAAAGAATATAAATAGTTCAGAATTGGTTTCCAGCTAAAATTCCATATTGTAATTAAAAATTCATTAATAAATAAATAAAAATTTAATAGACATACTATTGAACAACGTTCTCATACCCTTGAGGGTGGTAGGATAACGTAATTTTAATGAAGATTTGCACCAGAAACTGTTAAGTAAAAATTCACTTTTATAACTTTGGGCGGAAGAAAGTTATAAAATTGCCTTTCCCTATTTGGAAATAGAAAATTTCGAAAATTCCGGTGTGAATTCGACATTACAAAAACACAACTACTTACCCCTAAAAGGGTTAAGCCATTGAAATTATTAGATTAAAAAGGGATGCTGTAGGTAGTGAAATCTATGGCGATTTCTTCGGCTATTAATTCCTGGTTTACAGCTGATACAAAAGTAACGCTTTTAATAAATTTCAAAACTTTATTTGAATAGATTATTGATTTTTTCACATAAAAATGCTTTTTAGTATAATTAGTGGGTAATCCAAAAATATGTATTAAATGTAAAAAAAAAAAAAAAAAAAAAAAATAAAAAATAAATAAAAATAAAAACTATTAAAGTTTTCAATTAAAAAATTAGTTTTCATCTATATTCTGTAAGCCGCGAATGCCGGCTTGGTCCACTTAGTTTTTTAAAGGGATAGTTTACCTTTTCAACAATTTTGTTTATTTTTAAAAAATGGTTCACTGCTTTTCAATGTTAAAGAAACATACATTTTGAAAAAAAAGTTTAATTGCATACTTCAACAAAATGTTTAAAAGTTTAAAAATTTTTTAATTTTTTAAAATCCCTAGTACTTTTTTAAATATTAATATTTCTGACCAATTTTTTTAAAGATTTTCAAATGTATATTACACAAGACTGTGTATGGATTTTTAGATACATCTAATATTACACTTAATATAATTTTTTTACTGTTACATATAGTGAAAAATGATAAAATCTAACACATCTTTATATACTTTCATTTTTTTTTAAATAACAAGAAAACTGAAGGCAAATTCTATACACCTACATATATAATAAAGAACATGTATAAAATTTTTTAAATCTCTATCTCAAATACAAACAAGTTGGAAACTGCTCGTCAAACGTGGCAAATGAGGTGCGTTCGTACTATAACTAGTTTATAATTATTTTTTGCACCCCATATTGTACTGAATGTATATTTTTTTGCGCTTCATTAGTGCATAGTCTGTAACATCATTAAAATGCACTTCAATATTTTTTCCCATTGGCCGTAATGTAACGGAAAACTTTTGACTGTCCCTGTAATTAAACTATACATCCGATTTTCATAAAATTGGAAATGGCTCGACAAAATTGTGCAACAATTATATATTTAAAATTTCAGACCATTCGGCAGGCTGTAACATCATTAAAATTCATTTGCAATAATTTTTCCCATTGGCCGTAATGTAAAGAAAAACTTTTGACTGTCCCTGTAATTAAAGTATACATCTGATTTTCATAAAATTTGAAATGGCTCGACAAAATTTTGCAACAATCCTATATTTAAAATTTCAGACCATTCGGTTGGGTAGTTTTTGCTCTGTTACATGCGGACAGACAGACAGACGGACAGACAGACAGACGGACAGACAGACGGACAGATAGACAGACAGACGGACTGAACGACGACTATAGGTGCTACGTATTTATATAATTACGAACGCACCTAAAAAGGCCTTAGCATTTTGAAAACATGAAAGGGAAGAAAATGCGAACATGGAGAAAAAGCCATTTAAAGTTTTCATTTGTATGGGGAATTCTGCTGGTTGTATTAAGAAAATTTACAATATCTGGCGATATAATTGCTTTATGGGTAAAACTGAGGTGTCAAAATATTCGCAGTTTAACGGTCCTTCATTTAATGTTTAAAAAAAAAATCTGCAGTTTGACCAATTTACTTGTAAACTGCCCCTTAATATTAAATAAACGTCTATAAACAACGACATTAGTGAAAACATCGATTTTCAGTGCAAACGGTTAATCATAATGTAACAATTTTGGTAAAAGTTGATGACATGTTGATGTTAAATGTTATAAATACTTTGTAAATAATAAATTATTTAATATCTTTTAAATTAATGATTACATTATAGCAATAGATAAGTCGATAAAAATATAAAAAATTAATTTAAAAAAAGATTTAATTTGAAAGCCCTAAATAAAACGTATCATAAATGAATTACTTTGGAGCTTTAAAATTGCACAAAAAATTCTACGATGATAAATTTGAAATAAATCTTAAATTAAGTTTTCTTAATTTCATTTAAATAATTATCCACAGAGGAATAACAAAAAAAAAAAAACATCGTTTGAAAATGCTTTCCTCTAAGTCCTATCTCCAACTTTATTCTAAATTAAATTTCTGCAACCTCCCCATGAAGGACAAATTTTTCAGTGATTAAATCTTATTTTTATAATTTGTAAATTAATCTGTGTAAATACCCTAAATCTTGCCACGGGAGCTCATTTCGTTTTGTATTTTATTTACTGGTAACCCTCCTCGCTTCTCGCTTTTAATGCAGTGAGCCAAGAAAAACAAAAACACCGGCATCCAATAAAAAGAAAATTTTCCCTCCCTCGTTCTCTTTCTCTCTAATCACTTTAGATAATTTAAATTTTCCCGATTTTCAATTATTAACGACGATGTTATTAAACTAATGGGTTAAACACACAGTAAGTGCTTGGGCGCTCTATTTTCGTTTGCCGCTTTCATTTTTAAGCTTGAAAAGAGTTCATTTCTCGCCTAATAGGCACTTATGGGATTATCTTATATACGAGCAGCGTCTGAAAGAGGGTCTGCCTAACAACGAATGAATAATTGACAAAACAACGCTTCTTAGAAAGCGATTTTCAATTTCTTTATATTAAACTGGCATTTGCGAAAATGCTCGCGGAGCAGATATAAAGACTTTCTCCCTCTTAGATGCGATCTTGCTGGAAGAAAAAGGTTCAGTTTAAAGGAGAAATGAACAAACGCCTTGTTTTAAGAGCATATTGTTATCATAAAAAACAAAGGTACTTTTACATTATACCGACGCCATTGTAGCCAAGCGTAATAATTGGCGCCAAATGAAACATTTGAAAAAAAAAAATAACATTGTTGGTGCGAAATTTAAAAATACTACTTAAAAATATAGCTATTGAAAGTTATTAATTTTTATTAACTGCTTTATTATATGAATATAAATATATACTTAAAATAAAATAAAAAATAAATATTATAGAACAAAATAAGAAAATGAAACTTAATTCAAATCGCAGGCATGAAATTGTAAACGGCTCGTAGCATTGTAGTAAACATTTCATTTTCTTTAATAAAGACGTTGCCACTTAAACGCTATGTGATAGGATTGTAAATACTGACGAACAGTGCAGTGCTGTATATTATTATGGCATTTTACAATGCCCGTAATCTCTCAACAGATTGGATATAGCATCCAGTGTTAGGGTCAACGAAATTACAGTACCTGGCAAAAGTTTTGAGACGATTTGTTTTTCGGTCCTAACTTTTTCTGTAAGCAAAATTTCTTAGTGATGTAAATTAGTAATTTGTAGCTGTAGTCATACTACATGGTTCGCAACTAATGATATGTGTGAAAATTTTTAATTAAAAAAATGCCAAACGTGAACTTGAAAAGTTGAAAGCAGAAGTTTTGGGGCGATCTGAGAAAATTCAAGTTTTTAACACTTGACTTAAATACATGTGATGTTACATACACAGGGATCCGCTAGCTGAGTTGCTGGAACAGAGCAATTATATTCAGAAGATGTGGGTTCGAATCCCGCCTTTGGCTCTTAAATTACATTTTCGTTATTTCCATGTTCCCAGAATGTACTAGAATATGCGATTCTTCATATATAAAGCACGAAACAACCTAGCACCTCAGCCGGGTTGTTGTATGCGAAACTCACTTGCTTAATCCTTAAAGCATTAGAATTCTATTTCGTACGTGAAAATCTTAATGTTAGTATCTGTATCAGTTTCAGTATGAAGACAGGGGAAAAATACGCCCTTGGCCATTCGTCTTTTAATTATTCAAGAAGCGGGGTTAGGGGGTGGGGAATGTCATATTCTGGGACAAGGATACTCAATTTCGCTTAAACTTTTTACTGATGTTTTAGAAAATATTTTCAAGAAGCTGGATTGAAATAAACAAAGATATTATAATCAACGGAAAACACCTAAATCATCTCCGGTTTGCTGGCGAAATTTTAATTTTCAATAATAGCCCTGAAGAATTGGAAGATATCGTAAAAGATTTGGCAGAAGCTAGCATTAACGTAGGATTAAAAATAAATTCGTAAACGACTAAGGTGATGTTCAATTCATTTGCACTCAAAACAGAAAAATCGTCTACAATAACTCTGAGATTAAGAAAGTACAGAGTTATGCGTACTGTGGATAGGAAATAATGTGGAACAACAGCATCATAAATGAAATCAATAAAAGAAAAAGAAGTGGATGGAGTGCTTTTGAGAAGAACAGTATTAATATGAAGAACTACATGCTTATTTGCTTGAAAAGAAAAGCGTTTAACCAATGTGTTTTGCATGCACTATGGAGTTGAAACATGGACGCTAACAAAACGGATGATACAAAGATTACAAACAATACAGGGAAGTATGGAATGATGTATGCCAGGCATAAGTGGAAGAGACAGAAAAAGACTAACTTGGATAAGAAGTTAGACGAAAGTTTTTGAGATACACCACTTCAGAACGTAGGCTTAATTTGGGCTCTAAGACTTGGGGGGAGGGGGGAAGACTCGAGGCCCTTTTGCACAAATTTATACCACTTACCTTACCCATTACATAAATTTAAATGGGTACTGCAATGGATAAGATAACAATACTCAAAATCTTTAATATTTAAACAAATTGTAAATGTTCAACGAAAATGTAGAGAACATAAATTCAGGTATTTAAAAGAATAAATGTTTTCAATATTATACCTTTTCAAAGTGGACTCCCTTTAAAGACCCAAATAATAATATTCAGTTTTATTTTATAACTAACTTACCCGGCCTTGCTGGGACCTGTAAAAAATAGCATGAAGCATGAGAAAACCCTAAAAAATCGCGGCATTAATTCCAAGTAACTTTTCTTGAAAAAGCGAACAAAATGTACAGTGGTGGAGGAAAAAAAGAAAAAAGTAAACACCCCTTACTAACTCTGAAAAAAAATTATCGTAGAAGAAAGTTACTAGTACCACACGATTGGCAATAAAGTCTACTTTTAAATTATGTATATCAAATTTGCTTAGAGGGCCATCAACATATTAAAACGAACCATAACTTTGTTTTTTTCAATAGCAGTACACAATTTTGATAGCATAAATGAACTCTACACCCTTCAGTTAGCCTAAAAACAAATTTTTATGGAATTCGTACGATAAGTTTCCGAGAAATTTATTATTTTAAAACGAGCGTATTTTAGGGGCTGTATCCAAGTTGAAGCTCGGTACTCCATTGTTGATGGAGAGAGCCCTATTCTTGATCAAAACATCTTAAGTGTCACTCAAGCAGTCATTGAAGACTGGTAGATTAGAGGATAGCATAAGAAATTTCAAAATATCTAGTCATTTCTATCATAGATGGCCCCTTAAACCATCATTTTGCCCTTTTTTAAGCATAATTTCAAATGGAAGAAAAATGTGATCTATAAAGCAGGACTTAATAAATCTAAATTCATCAAAAAAAAAGTCCTTCCGGCCAGTGCCGGGAGGAAGAGGTAGCTTTCATATTCCTTATTTTTAAAAAGCTAGCTAATATTATTCAAACATACGAAGCTCAATTTAGTGGAAACCGATTATAGAAGATTCAATACTAATTTTTATCAATACTAAATCATTATGAATGAGAATTTCGCGAAATTAGTCAGCTTTATCCAAGCTGATTTTATTTAAAGTAACTTATACTTGGTTTCCAAATTCGGCGATATCTTGAAGTGCCTGCCCTTTTAAGACAACGTGGTGGATGAGGCTAACCAGTGAACTTTGTCGACACCTTAGTAATTCTTGTGCACATGCTCACTCGCATAGGAATCGTTGATATATACGAGTGCTGTCGCAGGCAAAAAATCAGATTTTTCAAAATGTCACCCACATAAACAAATTCAAACTGCTATATCTGAGCCATTTTTTAAGATAAAGACAAAACAAAAAATGATCCAGAATCCTTATATCAAGGTTAAATACTTAAGAAAGAAACCTTTTGCAATTTCAAATTTTTTTGGACCCCACTTTAAAAATAATTTTTTTTAATTTAATGGCCGCCATTTTGAAACAAGATGGCGGATGAAGCTGGCCAGTAAATTTGGTCGAGACATTGCTATATATTATCCACATGCCTTCTTACAACCAAATAGGTTAATAAATACGTGTGTTATCGCGTGGCAAATATCGGATCGTTTCAAAATGTCAGCCATGCCACAAATTCAAAGTGCTATAACTCAAACATTTTTTAAGATATAGACGAAACAAAAACTCTCCCGGAATCTTTGTATCAAGGTGAAACACATAAAAAAAACCTTTTTCATTTTCCAATTTTTTGATACCTCACATTAAATTTTAAATAAAAAATGTTTTTTAAATGTTCCCTTTTGAAAAAAGATGGCGAATGAAGCTTGCCTGCGAACTCGGTCGAGACATTGGTATGTAGTACGTACACACCAAGTTACATCCAAATCGGTTCATAAATACGCCTGTTATCGCGTGGCAAAAATCAGGTCGTTTCAAAATGTCAGCCACAATAGAAATTCAAAATACCCAACCATTTTTTTAGATATAGACGAAACAAAAACTGTTCCGGAATTTTTGTATCAAGGTCAAACACATAAGAAAAAAATCTTTTTTTCATTTTCCAATTTTTTGATACCTCATTTTAAATTTAAAATTTTTAAAATTTTTTTAAATGGCCGCCATTTTGAAACAAGATGGCGAATGAAGCTGGCCAACGAACTCGGTCGAGACATTGATATGTACTTTGTACACACCAAGGTACATTCATATCGGTTCATGAATACTCCTGTTATCGCGTGACAAAAATTAGGACGTTTCAAAATGTCAGCCAAGCTAGAAATTCAAAGTGCTATAACTCAGCCATTTTTTAAGATATAGACGAAACAAAAACTGCTTCGGAATCTTTGTATCAAGGTCAAACACATAAGAAAAAAATATTTTTCAATTTTCAATTTTTTGGTACCACATTTGAAATTCGAAATTTTTAAAAAAATTTTAAATGGCCACCATTTTGAAACAAAATGGCTGATGAAGCTGGCCAACGAACTCGGTCGAAACATTGGTATGTATTATGTAGACACGGAGTTTCATCCAAATCGGTTCATGAATACGCCTGTTATCGCGTGACAAAAATCAGGACGTTTCAGAATGTCAGCCACGAAAGAAATTCAAAGTGCTATAACTCAGCCATTTTTTAAGATATAGACGATAAAAAAAAACTGCTCCGGAATCTTCGTGTCAAGGTCAAACACATAAGAAAAAAAAATATTTTTCAATTTTCAATTTTTTGGTACCACATTTAAAATTTTAAATTAAAAAAAAATTAAATGGCCGCCATTTTTAAACAAGATGGCGGATGAAGCTGACCAACGAACTCGGTCGAGATATTGGTATATACTGTGTACACACCGAGTTTCATCCAAATCGGTTCATAAATACGAGAGTTACAGTGTGACAAAGATCAGATATATACAGGGTGCAATATGTTATCTATCGCCGACCTTTAATTTCTCAACCGTTGGCCGTAGACATATAGTTCCAATTACAAAATCGTTTCAAATGAGGTAAATATTCATGTTGTGGCATTATTTAAAGTAAAAAATCAATTTTATGAAAATTACGAAATTTAACTTTTTATACGGTCCCCCAGTCCCTAAAGTTATATTTAGTAAAAGTTTACACACATCATAACAGATATAACACAAAAAGTTTGACATTTGTACTGCAAAAATTGACACAGTTATTAAATTTCAAAGTTTGAGAATTTTGCACATGATTTTGTCTTTCATTGAGGGATCAGTTAAAAGATGAATTAAAGTAATTCGAGATCAAAGTCAGGGTTCAATGCCCTTTTTACGGCGAAACCACCTTTATCCGGTATCGCCAAATCGGGGAATCACCAAAGAGGGTTATTTCATCTAAAAATTTGAGTTAACTTTTGTGGGTCGAACAACATTCAAATGTCAAAGTAAGTAGAATCAACAACCACAAAATAAAACATACTCTAGATAGATGGCAGTGGAATTGCACCCTGATTTTGATCTCGAATTACTTTAATTCATCTTTTAACTGATCCCTCAATGAAAGACAAAATCATGTGCAAAAATCTCAAACTTTGAAATTTAATAACTGTGTCAATTTTTGTAGTACAGATGTCAAACTTTTTGTGTTATAACTGTTGAGATATGTGAAACGTTTACTAAATATAACTATACGGACTGGGAGACCGTATAAAAAGTTAGATTTCGTAATTTTTATAAAATTGATTTTTTACGTTAAATAATGCCACAACATGAATATTTATCTCATTTGAAAAGGTTTTGTAATTGGAATTATATGTCTACGACCAATGGTTGAGAAATTAAAGGTCGGCGATAGATAACATATTGCACCCTGTATATATGTGGATATATATATATGTATAAATATAAATATAAATATATATATATATATATATATACGATTTGCTTATATCATTGAATTCTGTACTCTTGAAAACGTAATTCAATATATAAGTTTTTCAATTTTTTCGGAATCCATATTCTTCTTTTTTTCTTCCATGTTAATTCTTGTAATTAGGTATACGGTACTTTATTTTACACATACAGTTCTATATTGTTGGTTTATGTAGTCAATCATTTACAATATTGCAGTTTTTGATGATGGTCGGTAATGTTTAATTAATGGTTATATATATATATATATATATACCAACTTTTGAACGGAGGGTGGTTTCGGGGTCTAGGGGTCATGATCGATGAAAATATACCAAATTTTTCTGAAATCGCTTTCCTCCGAACGGCTGCAATAGGTAGCTTTTTGTAATGAAAGCTACCTAAAATTGTAGGTTGCAATTCATAATTTTTTCGAATATTAATTTCATAATTCATAATTCATCTCATAAAATTATAAAAATTGCAAATTCAACCTATTTATAATTGGGTATTTTAGTATTATTGCCACACAAAAAATTAGCCCTTTAGGAGTATAATTTCAGGAGATATTAATGAAAACATGAAAATGTAATTTAACATTAGAAGACCTCAATTTTGAATGTTTATAATTCAAAAACTTATCTTTCAAATGACTTGAAATTTGGTGTCTAGGCATAGTTTGAGCCGCAGATTTGAAATATCTTGTTAAAATTGAGTATTGATATTGAGAAAAAATGAAGCTTGGGCTCGTTTTAATATGTAGATGACCCCCTAGGCCAATTTTGTATGCATCATTTAAAAGTAGACTTTATTTACAATCGTTCAGTACCAGTAACTTTCTTAACGATAATTTGTCGAGGAATTAATAGGGGGTGTTTACTTTTTTTTTTTCCACGACTGTACTCTTCCTTTATATGACCGGAAGCTGTTTTGTAGAAATGAAATGTTTTGGTGGTTTCCCCTAATTAATAGAATCCTATTTGATTTAAAAAAATATTTACAAAAATATCTGTCAGGCTCTGCCAAGGGAGGATTCAAGCAATTATGTAGGTGCAGGCTCGACTTAACCCCTTAACGGTCGCCTTAAATTACGGTTTAATAATTCAAATTGCTTACTGGCACCACTTTTTAGGTAGATTTCGTATGAAATACTACCTATTGGCGTCGTTCCTATGTTGGAATTTCTGAAAAATTTTTGCAGATCTACACCGATCATGACCCCTAGAGCCCAAAACCACCCTCAGTAAAAAAATTTATATCTATCTATCTATCTATCTATCTATCTATCTCTCTATCTATGTATGTATCTATCTATGTATATATATCACTTTCTTCTGGACACGATATCTTCCACAATTCTGCACCAATCTCTACCAAACTGATACATAAAATCAAGGGGCATAAAATCTCGGTCAAGTTCGTTAATGGGCAAAATCGGACCAAGGGGGTGGAAATAGGGCGGGGTTTTGTGAAAACCGAAAACTCCCCATAACTTCTTAATTTTTGTACATATCAAATCAGTTTAAAGTTTTTATTACTTCTAAAAATAGTGCCAAAAATTTATGTATCACAGATTTTTGATAAAGTTAAAAATGGGCTCAAGGGGCGCAAAAAATAGGGTTTTGGGGAGAAAAAAAATTCATAACTTCGTCAATTCTCAAGATATCAAATCCAATTAATTTTATCACGAATATCCTTAACATTATCTACAACTTTTATATTCACAAGTTTTTGATAGGACCAATTCGTACCGCAAAAAAAAAATAAAAACGAAAACAAAAAGGGCGTTTGAAGAAGAAAAAAATCCATAACTCCCTCAATTCAAAAGATATAAAATCCCCTTGAATTTATCATATATCTTCTTAATATTGTCTGCAACATCTATATAGACAAGTTTTGGATAGGACCAATTCTTACAGAAAAAACAAATTAAAAATACATAGCATTTGAAGAAAAAAATCATCTTCGTAAGGGTGTATTCAAATCCAAACTGCTTATTTTCTGACTCATTTTACAATTCAGTTTTGCTCTCAAAGGCTTCCAATTGGTACCTTTTCTTACTCAGAAACTATATAATGTACCGTAATGGTCAATTTTTTGATAGAGGCAGAATATATTTTAAAACATGCTGTCAAAGTGGGCCTTTTGAACCGAATTTCCCGAAGCGGATTGTGTTGGAAAAATTATCGTATTAAGGGAGTATTCAAATCCAAACTGCTTATTTTCTGACTCATTTTTAAATTCATTTTTGCTCTCAAACGCATCCAATTGGTAGATTCGATTATTCAGAAACTATATAATGTACCGTAATGATCGATTTTTTGACAGAGGCAGAATATATTTCAAAAAATGATGTCAAAGTGGGCATTTTGAACGGAATTTCCCGAAGCGATTGTGTTAGAAACGAAAAATATTGTCTTACTGAGAAAATAATTGTTCATATATCAAATTTTAATTAATTGAACGAAAATTAAAAACACAGGTCGCTTATAAATCTCTTCAAAAATCACGTCAACAAGTTTCATATTTTTCCTATTAAAAATGAATCTGGAGTTAAGCCAGAAAATTTCGAGTTGTTGAGCATGGAAAAGTATTTTTTTTTAAATACCGCTCTAACATGATTCTGATAAAACCAGTTAATATAAAAATGAAATAAAAACTCGTCAAAAGCGGCCAGATAAAATTGTTAAAGTGGGTTTATCTCTAATCATGATTTGGTTTTTGTTTGTGAAATTAGTATACTTAACTTCGAAATCTACCTCCGCTTGTAGGCCGGGCCGGCGGGGATTTTTTTGAAAAAGAAATGTTCACCTTGTTAATGACAGGTAAATTGATACCATAATAATTGATACCATATAATTGATACCATATAATTGATACCATAAAGCCAATTGTACTATTCTATAAAACTGGTTGGAATCAAACAAATCTGAATAATCTGAATAAAAGAAACACCCGTGAATGTCACGGGGGCGAGAATTAAGGGGTTAAAGTCGCACAAAAAGAGTAAAATGTTTTTTTTTTTTTCGTTTTTTTAGCATCACCTACACATTTTTCTAGGTCAGGTCTTAACCCATTTATGCCTAGCGTCCCATTTTTGGGACGCGTCAAATTTTAATAAATTTGCATGATTTTCTTCTTCTTTATAACATGAAAATTGTGTAAAATGATTACCTATAAATGTCTTTATCTGTTACCGAAAGATGGTAGCATAAGATGGAAATTTATTTGCTTAAAATAAAGGCTTTTTTCGGAGTTTATAGATTTTTCATTTTCAAGATGGTTAAATATAGAAAGTAAGTTTATTTTTATTTTTTCTACCAATTATTCAAATAAATAAGTCATAATCGTAGCTTGTAGACTTCTTTGAAATGGGTATTTTTTTTAATTGTGAAGTTATGTGTTCAAGTCTATTTTTTATAAATTTTTGTAACGTACAAAATATAAGGCACTAAGCACGAATGGGCACCTATTTTTTATTAGCCATTTAGGGGGCAGTTATTTATGTAAAGTCCTTTTCAAGATGATTATGAATCAAATTCTTTTTAAGACTCCAATACGATTATTCTTAGTTTATTATTACTAATATTTATAATGTTGTTAGTCTCTGTAAAGAAATATCTATGTTTTTTTTGTAATTCATAAAAATACAAATTATAGTATACTAGAAAGGTAGCCCGTCAAAAATGACGGAAATTTAGATATAAAGATATATACAACTCATGTGCAAGAATATGAGTTTTCTCGCTTGTTCCGCAGTGATAGATGGAAATAACACATTTAAAGAACGAAACACATTTATGAAAAAATGTGTACAGTAGAAGACCACTAATCTGCACAGTTTGGTTCCAAGTGTTATGCAGATTTGAGGCTTTTTGCGGTCATGTCTATTAAATCTTTGTTTACATTTTTTTAAATTCATATATTGGACAATTTAGATTGTTAAGCCTTAAAAATAAATAAATTTTACACTTGAAGTAAGGTAAAAACTATTAAATTATCGTATACGATTTCATGAAATGGTATTATATGGTATTATATGTGTGTGCTTCACGATCTTGGTTACGACGTTGGCGAAATTGGCTGCAACTTGTCATAATCCTAATAGTGTGGGCCGCTTTAACAAAAAAGTAACCAGTTTTTAGCAAAATTTCTGATATAAAGTAGTTTTCAAAAACTTGTGTAAAATTGCAGGCCGTTCTCATGTTATGTCAGTCCTAAGAATAATATTTCTAACATTGAAGAGTTTCCATGTATATATGAAATTTAGAAAAGCTTCTCCAAAAGAAAGGTCCTGAAATGACATTGTAATTCATTGTAACTTCAAAGTTTAATCGGGCCCTGATGTTGTTTACTGAAATCTAATAAATACAGTTATTTTGAATATTACAACAGAATTAAACAGTTAAACTTATCTAACTTAAACCCGCTGTTACTTCCCGATGTTGTTTTTTTACTATTAAGAAAGAAAATTATTTAAATTTTTCAAATCATGCATTTATAATTTTTTTCCGACTTTAATAACTAAATAATGAAAAAATATGCTTTTGTTCTGAGCTCATAAATATGACAATAAAATAATGTAACTAAGAGACATTGCAAAATTAAATCTTTGTGATTTCAAACCATAAACAAACGATACCGCCACCATTTTACCTACTATGATGTCATTAGAATATTGTCCATTGATTGTTGGAGAACTTACTTTGTGAGTGATTACCTCAATGATTTAAAATTTTTTTTAAGTTTCACGATGAATGAATCACTTGTGTTTGTTTAGGTTTATGGAATGAGATATTAAGCTGTGAACCTAATTTCAACTAAAGTTATCCAAGGATATATGTATTTTTAATTGAAATAAAAAACAATGCTTTGATCTCGAAATAAAAAGTTTTAGTTTGTATAATTGGTTATTTCTGTTAATTATTTATTTAGGTACTTTTCCATTATAGTGCATTTTTAAAAAAAGCTCGGCGCAATTCGGGCATCAGAAAGTGAGATATGTTGCCAAAATATATAAACAGCTATGAAAACAAATCTAATGAAATTTTATTTTTATTTATATATGCACTTATATACATTAAAAAATCGTGGAACAGATGTCATATTCGCCCCATATTGGCGCGATTTTTTTCTGTCGCCAATATCATATAGGCAACAGGTACTTAACTTGCGCCAAAGTGTCGTTATTTTGCTTGATGTGGTAACCCGGATTATGTTGTTTATGCTGTTGATGTTTTCGCCAAATTGGCAACCGAAAAAAATCGCGCCAATATGGGGCGAATATGACATCTGTACCAAAATCGTTTCTAAATATATATAATATTTTTTTATATACAAATTACGGCACAGATTTCAGGGAACAGATGTCATATTCGCCCCATATTGGCGCGATTTTTTTCTGTCGCCAATATCATATAGGAAACAGGTACTTAACTTGCGTCAAAGTGTCGTTATTTTGCTTGATGTGGTAACCCAGATTATGTTGTTTATGCTGTTGATGTTTTCGCCAAATTGGCAACCGAAAAAAAATCGCGCCAATATGGGGCGAATATGACATCTGTACCGATTTCAGATATGAACCGGGATACATAACTGGCGCCAAAAGGGTGTTATTTTGCCTGCTATGGTAACCCGGCTATTGTTTTTTTATTTATTAATAAATTGTTTATTTACTTTTATTTTCTGTTTTTAATTATATAAACTGTTTTGTTCTATAGCTATTATTCAAACTTTTATTTATTTATAGTTATTTCCTTTTCAAAATGATAGCAAATAATTTAAAAATATATAAGTAACTGGTATTCGAAAGCGAGATTTCTGCCAAATTGACGTCAGAGAAAAATCACGCCAACCCCGATGCGTATATGACGTCAGATGGCGTCAGATAAAAAATGGCGTCAGATAAAAAATCGTGCCAAGGACATCTGTGCCGTAATTTTGGCACAGATGTCCTTGGCACGATTTTTTATCTGACGCCAATGTCATATACAAACCGGGTACTTAACTCTCGCAAAAGTGTCGTTATTTTGCTTGATATGGTAACCCGGATGTTGTTGTTTATGCTGTTGATGTTTTCGCCAAATTGTCTCGCCAATATGGGGCGAATATGACATCTGTGCCAAAATTACTTCTGTTAAAAAATGGGTACTTTTCGGTTAGCCGGACACCAGTGTTATATATACATATTTATATACATACATATATGTAGCTATACATATAGATACATATACATATATTGTATATATACACATATGTATATATGCATGTATATATGCATACATACATACATGTATATATAAAACTGGCGCCCGGCTAACCGAAAAGGGAACAGATGTCATATTCGCCCCATATTGGCGCGATTTTTTTCTGTCGCCAATATCATATAGGCAACAGGTACGCAACTTGCGCCAAAGTGTGGTTGTTTTGCTTGATGTGGTAACCGGGATTATATTGTTTATGCTGTTGATGTTTTCGCCAATATGGCAACCGAAAAAAATCGCGCCAATATGGGGCGAATATGACATCTGTACCCCGAAAAGTACCAAAAAATGGGTAAATAGCTTTTTTTACATTAAATAAAGGTACTTGTTAGTTATCCCGTCGACCAAATTACGGTCGCCAAATTGTAAGATTAAATGCCAATAATGGTTGACATGAAACATGATCATGTGTTTCTTACGTCATCAAGTGATTCTTAATTCGACGTTATATTTGTATTTTTATTAATGTTTTGCTAATTTAATTGATCTTTCGTTGTTTAAAATAAAAATTATGTCAATTTGTATAATTTGGCGAGTGGTTTGGCGATTTATATAATGTGGCGAAACTGGTCGACGGGATAGCTAACAACTACCTAAATAAATTGCATACATATGGAAAAAATTGCTTGTGAGTATGAAGCAGTAAATAGGTTGTCAGAAAATACGTTGGCGAACCTCTTTCTCGCCAAGCAACTTTTATCCGAAGTATAGTACATAAGCAATGATTGCTAGAAATGCATTTTTAATTATGATATGCGCTTTTATGTTTCGCTACATTTATGCATACTATACTGTGTGTGTAAATGCTACAGTTCATATGCAGGGCTACACAAAAGAATTCGTAAGGGTTACTGAGTATGAGAGTAAACTGCTTAAAGGTGGTTTTTAAAGGAATTATGCGTTTTTACGCTGAACTGCATTTAGTTTACTAAGAAATGTTTGTAGAATATAGATAAAATGATATACAGAAGAATTACGAATTTAGAGAAGAATACGCAAAGAATTGGATACATAACCGTCTATGGATGATAATATCTGGAAATGTGATTTCAGTAGTTTTAAGAGTAGTTTAAATTAAATTTAGGCTAAATAGTGGCATGTAATAACGATACTACGGTATGGACGGTAACTGCTGAAATCAATTTAAAAATTTTTTTATGCGTCCTCTAAAATGTTTAATTAGTTATCTTATTTCCCGAAATAACGAAGTTTTGTTAAAGCATTCAGGATGTGTTGGAAAGTGTTTCATATTCTATGCTTAACGCATGAGTTTTCTTTCTTCTTTAGTCTTATTTTGCATTTATTTTATTCTTAATTTTTTAGTCTTATACTGCTTTATAGAAACTTTGGCACAGTTGTCATATACGCCAATTTGGCGAAAACATCAACAGCATAAACAACAACATCCGGGTTACCATATCAAGCAAAATAACGACACTTTCCCGCCAGTTACCCGTTGTGTATATGACATTGGCGTCAGAAAAAAATCGCGCCAATATGGGGCGTATATGACATCTGTGCCGAAACTTTAATATTTAATTTTTAAACTCTTCGCTCCACACCCCTTACATATAGTACAAACTATAATACAGATATCGCAAAATAATAGACAGTTTGGTACTTTTTCACTGCAGGAGCTTTGGCGTTTTTTTTAAAAAAGCTTGATATAATTTGGGCATCAGAAAGTAAGATTTGGGTTCGTTTCCGTTATACGGATACCTTTGTCGCCAAGCGTAATAGATGTCGCAAAATGAAAATCACGTGAATTAGAGCATTTGAAAAAATAAAAGAAAAAACATTGTCGATACTAAAGTGAGCACTTAAAAAATATAACATTTGAAAATTCCAGGCTTTTACGAACTATTTCATTAAATCACAATTATATACTTAAAATAAGTGAACAAATAACTGTTATAAAATAAAGCAATAAAATAAAACTCATATTAAACTGCTGGCATAAAATTAAAAATATCTTTTAGCATTTTGAAATAATTGGCGCATTAGCATACATTTTGGCATGGTGTCCGTATAACGGAAAAATGTCGAGATTTGTTGTCAAATCATATAAACAGCTATGAAAACAAACTTGATGAGCGTTTTTGTTTGTTTTATACGTTTATTTTATATGTATATTATTGATGTTTTTATGTACAAATCACATCTGTTTCTTTATGAAATTAGAGAAACGTCTTTTTTATATTAAATATGGTGTATATATAAAATTAAACAGTGGATAGGTTCCCGGAAAATATGTTGCCAAATTTTTCTTTTTCGCCAAAGCACCTATACTGGAAAAGTACCTAAAGCACATTAAAATCGCGCAGTTAGGAGCTCACACAGTACAGCGTCGTCTATTGGCGATTATTTTATTAGTAGCATCGGGAGGAAGATGTAAAGATGTACTTTAAATTCTCACTCATAGATTTTGAAAAATATCTTAAAAGAGCGGAGTTTAAATTAAATTTCGGTGACCTCCTTTATGAAAGATTAATAGTTTTAAATGGGAATTTCGCCAAATTATCCAGCTATCACCAAGTTGGCTAACATTTGGCGCTTCTGTGGTAACCCTGCATTAGGTTTTTCAACAATAACTCATTTCAATGAGGCGGTCCTACCGGAATCGTGAGGGACACACAGAGACTTGGATTTTATATAAATAGAAGATAATGTACAATTTAAAAACCTTATTGTATATAAATATAGACAAAAACATATAATTATGCATATTATATTATTACAAATATTGCGCATGTTCCCATATTTAGTACGTTAACAATTTATCAAATAAATACAAAAAAATTTAGCGTAATTTTTTTTTTAAATATTTTTCCAGTTCTTTTTGCAACATTTTAAAGAGATTTTACCAACACATTTGAGAAAATATAAATTCAGGCACGAATGGGTTAAATTGCGCTAAAAGCTTGAAACTAGATTAATCTTATATTGATGTGATAAATCACAACAAATTGTGAAAAAATGATAAAATCTGAAGGATCATAGGTAATAAAATTTACCATATTGGGCTAAAAGATTTTTTTTTTAATTTCATTTATGCGAAAAGTCTCTGTGGAACGCGAAATATCTGTAAAAATAGCGTAAAAAATTCAAAAATGGCTGTACGAATTCCGTTGAAATGTTATTCAAAAGAGGACTGAATTTACTGATATTGGTCAGAAAGATTAAATCCGGAGTTTTTTATTATTGTGGAAAAATCGTCGTGAATTTTAAAGAAAACCCCGAAAATAATTGCATAAAAAAATCGCCATTCAAAAATTGTAGAAAGCAAAATTTCTAGGCTGAAACATTGTAATCGTAATTCGGTCAACGAATTTGTCAAAAAATTGTCGCGAAACGCAAAAAAAAAAAAAAAGAAAAAAAAGAAAAAAAAAAAAGAAAAACCACTGAAAAATATGTATTAAAAATCGCGGAGGACAAAATTTACTACATAATTGCATTAACGTAAGAGATTTCAAACATCCAGCTTTACTAATGCAAATTATTCAAGAATGCATGATTAAAGTTAATTTCAAGAGGTATGACTAAATATATTTAAAGGTGGTACTGTAAAGGCGGTGAAATTTATAATTTCAGCATTGGATAATGTGCCTGTTACATTGTAATTTATGAAAGAACATATATACACAATAGAATTCAACGGAATATTAATTGTCGCAGATCTAATAGGGGCTTAGATTATTAAAATACAATTTCAAAGCAGTTTCATAATAGTTCTATTTTATTTAATAGAATTAACATTATCGAAAAGCAAAATAATTTATTACTTTGAAAAAATAACATCCAAAAAGAATATTTATCCCATTTTAAACGTTACTAGACATTATTAGAAAATCGTGGAAGATAAAATTTTCAAACTATACTAATAAAATTTTAAAAAATGCATTAAAAAATGAATTTAAAAGAAAATTTTTGGAAATAATATCATAAGGCGAAATACAATATAATATATTTAATATAACATACGCAATATAATAACTAGAAAACAGGAATTCTGTCTTTTTCAGAATTTAGTGTCGCCCCCGATGAAAAATAAAATGTATGTATATAAATATAAATACAGTAGAGTCCCGATTATCAAAGTTAATCGAACTTATACCTTTGGAATGGATAATTTTCTTCTGATGGACTGATGGCTTGTATTATTACGAAACAGTCATTATAAACGAAGTGTTAGGTGAAGATGAAAGAGCAGTCGTAAAAAATTAGAACTCTGATTTTCTGGTCAGAATGGAAAAAAAAAATTATGGCCATTTTTTTTTCCCATTCTGACCAGAAAATCAGAGTTCTAACATTTTACGGCTGCTCTTTCATCTTCGCCTAATACTTCATTTATAATGACTGTTTCATAATAATAGAAGCCATCAGTCCATCAGAAGAAAATAACTCTGTGAAAGCGGAAACTCGGTTAAGCGGGACTCGGATAATCGGAACTCTACTGTAGTTCAGTTTTAAGACTTATAACACGCGATTTTATTTTACATAAGTGACGTCATCCACATTCGCTGAAGAATTCATCATTTGCGATCCAGTGCTAAACAACATCTACAGTAAAGTACGCTTAGGACGTCACTTTCGCTGAATAATACACACACACACACAAAAAAAGAGAGATTTCGTCATTTAAAACACTCGACAAAAGAATCGGCTATCTAAAGATTCACTGGCCTTCATTTGTTTGTATTATTAATATAGATATTTAAGATTAAATTTAGTTTCTAATAGTTCCATGCTTTATTAGAAATCCTTCATTTATATTTTTTCAAAATGGCACTTATTTTAATTACATTTTTTTTTTCAGTTTTTATGAGAATATGGCAACAAAAAGATATATAATTGCTATTTTTCTTTCATTTTCTACAGAAATGGATTTCTTCCGTTGCCAATATTAAGCAAATGGCTCCAAAAACTACAAAAAAAAAAAAATTAATATCTCAAAAATAAATGGAGATGCAGTTTTCAAACAAATTGCATTTAAAAGTACTTTTTTTTTTTCCAATACGACGGTCTAAAAATTGAAAATGTGCCATGCTTAGAAGTTTAAAAAATTGATATAGAGTATTTAATTGTACTGCTTTGTTTTACGGCTGTCTTCTGTAAGGTAACGTTATTTTTTGGAGACTGGTCATGGAAGCGATTTGGAATTGAACTGTGCTTTCCATTTTTTGATCAATCCGTTACCTATTGAGTTAGAAGCGTTTTGGATCACGTGACACGGCAACCTTTTTCTCCCCTTACTGACTGGATTTTCTTCTTTCGTTCGGAAATCCCGTTCAAAATGCCAACTTTGACAGTATTTTCTGAAAGATCTATTGCGTTTACAAGAAAACGGGAAAAACAATTCGATGACATAATTTCTCAATAACAACACCTTGTAGTTCCATGCGTTTCCGAACAAAAACGAATTAAAACTTATGTCAGAAAGTTGACCCTTTGGATTTGAGAACAGTCTTATAAGGCTGTTCTTAACTGCTCGGTCCAACAAGCGCAAAACGTTTTGACACATTTACAGATTCATTTTTTAACGGAAAGCTATAAAATTGGAAAGCCTGACCATGGAAGCGATTTGGAATGGAACTGTGCTTTCCATTTTTGGATCTATCCATTACCTATCGAGTTATAAGCGTTTTGGATCACGTGACAAACACGTTTTCGCCCGCTCTTGAGTGCTTATTCTCCGTTCGCGTAGAAACTCGGTTCAAAACGTCCCCTTTGACACTCTTTTCTGAAAGATCTGTTGCGTTTGCAAAAAAATAGAAAAAACAGCTCGATGACATAGTTTCTGAACAACACCACCACCTCGTTTCATGCATTTTCGAACAAAGATAAATTAAAATTTATGTCAGAAAGTTTCCCTTTTGGATTTGAGAACACCCTTAAAACTTCTTAGTACTTTCAAGCTTTTCATCAGAGAATATTTTAATAACTAACTGCTGTTTATTTAAACAAATACGTCACTTAGTTTTGAAAATGAGAGAGCCAATAATAGAGTTGAAAGTAGAAGTAGTATAAGTTCTTGGATTTTCCTTTTAAGGGTGTTCTCAAATCCAAAAGGGCAACTTTCTGACATAAGTTTTAATTTATTTTTGTTCAAAAATGCACGAAACTAGCTGGTGTTGTTGTTCAGAAACTAGTTGTCAGAACAAGCTGTTTTCTCCATTTTTTTTTTTTTTTTTTTTTTTTTTTTTTTTTTTTTTTTGTAAACGCAATAGATCTTTCTGTAAAGAGTGTCAAAGTGGGCGTTTTGAACCGAGTTTCCGCGCGAACGGAGAATAAGCACTCAAGAGCGGACAAAGACGTGTTTGTCACGTGATCAAAAACGCTTATAACTCTATAGGTAATGGATGGATCCAAAAATGGATAAAACAGTTCAATTCCAAATCGATTCCATGTCCAGGCTTTTCCATGAAAAAATGAATTTGTAAATGTCTCAAAACGTTTTGCGCTTGTTGAGCAGAGGAGTTAAGAACAGCCTTAAGTAAAACAGTGAACTTTTTAAAGTTCATATAATATATTTTATGAAAACTTTTGGATTTTAAGAAACAGAAATTGGAAGTTCGATTTCATTTATTTACTTAAATTCGATTAATACTGAAATGGTTGTTTAGAATTTTTATAATGCAATTAATTCCCTATTTTAAATAAACATATGTATAACGTATATGGGGTTTCCAAAAATTTCTATAATTATTGACTTGTCCTACCTATTTGCCACGTATTGTAGCTGTGTTTAGTACAGTCCTTTGTAAGGACGTTTGCTAAAATCAGTTTTACAAAATAATAAAATCGTAGAAAGGTTAAGATTAAGAAATCAATTTAAAAAAAAATGCAATTTAACAAATTACAACGACCATTTGGAAAAAGATTTTTTCAAAGTCTAAAATTTAAGACATAAAAATCCCACGGAGCTGGTCATACATTACGTACGCCATGGATTAAACATTCATATTCCTGGAACAATCATGAGCAAATTTTAAATGAAATTTCAGTTTTACAATTGTCGGTACTGCAAATTTTTAAACTTCTACGGAGCTGTTCATACATTACGTACACCATGGATTAAACATTAATATTCTTGGACCAGTTTTAAATGAAATTCCCCTTTTAAAATTCTAAACATCCAATATTATTTTTTATATCATCGTAACAGAAAAAATGCCTTTTTAATTGCAATTTGTTTGAAAGCTGTATCTCAATTTGTTTCTGAGTTATAGCACATTAAAAACAATACACAATTGGTCTTAGATATAATATGCTTTACATATTATAACTGCTATGTTCTTTAAAAAAAACTTTCTTGATAATTTTTTTTCTAGATTTAACATAAATTAATAGCCATATATCCATATTCTTCAAGAATCAAGATATTAAAATTGCGCAGAAGTAATTGTACTATTTTCCACTTTTTAAAATATAAAATAAAAGAACATAATTTACTAGAACTTATTCATAACGGCGGTTTTTGTTAAATGAAAAAAGGCAACATTAGCCTGCTTTTCAACTTTGATGAATTTTTCTTTGACAAATTTTAGTATTAAGTCAGTTTAAATGATTGGTCTACTGTAAACCTTTTTAGGATGGACCTCTGTACAGCATGCAGACATGGAATACGAAAATATTCTATAACATTTTATTTTATATAAACAGGATATTTTGAATAAAATTAACAAAAAAAATGAGTGCCTTCTCTATCTTTAAACCTCAACTTTTTTTTTTCCTTGCTTCTTCTAATCTTTATTAACTAAATATCTAAAATTCTAAACAAACAAAATTTTAATTTTGGTAGCTAAAAACAACATAAGTTCTCACATGATACACACCCACATGATTTAAGTAAAAAAAATATTCTATTTACTATACTGCTATTGAGGATTACAAATATGAAATTAAAACATTTAAAATAAATACATTTCGAAGGTATATGTTCCACTTTTTCCCATGTTCTCCTGTGATTACAAGATATTTTTCAGGATTATGATTATTTTTATAGTGAAATAGGAAAATACCCAGTGTTTGGGTATTTACCAAAGCCCTCGGTAAACATCCGGGTATATACCTAAAAAATAAATACCTACCCGCTGGGTATCCCCCCCCCCCCCCACACACACACACACATACGTTACTGGTCCTAACTACCTAACAGTCACACTCATGATACATCCGAAGAAATGAAATGGAAAAAAAAAATCAGTCGATATGCATATAATGTTTTTCGAGATGTGTACTTCACGTGATTTAGCAATGTGGTAGGGGTGGGGTGGGGTGGGGGGTCAACTTTGGTATCATCAAACACCTTTTTTTTTATTATCCATATAACACGTATTTTTCTGTTTTTCAATCTGATAGGTATTTCAGGAGTTATTTGACTGCTTCTAAACTTTTTGGACACCCTTATATATTTAAATATTGAATTTAATGTGTCTCTTAATTTGTTTTAATAAAATATTTATTGTATGGAGTTAAATATACACAAATATTTAATAACACAAATCTTGTTATAAACAAGAAATATAGAAAAATAAGAATTCGATTTTTTTTTAAGTTAATATTAAAAAGATTTTTTTCTTTAAAAGATACATTTCTAAAAAAAAAAATTCGATAAATACTTTAATTATATTTTATTTTTGCTTTCTAAAGCTACACGAAACACACTTTATTAAACAATAAGTAATATTTGAAAATACATTTTCCATTTTTTTTCTCATTTTATTTTGCCTTTCTGTAAAACTTGATTTCTAAAACCAAAGCATTTTCTAGGAAAATATGAAACAATATATCTAATTTTTTTTTCAGAATTTTTTATTATCATTTAAATCTAATAAATTTAATTTTATTCGCTATTTAATGTCTAATTATTAATAAATTAAAAAGGTCCAACTTTTATATTTTATACAGAAACTAAAAATACAGTTTAAATTTCTCCGTTAAAAATGTATTCGCTAACCTACTTATAAACCCATCAAATATTCTTTGCGATTTTTATAAATTCTTTTTCCTTTTCTTTCTTTTTCTTTCACTCTTTTTTTTTTTTTTTTCTTAAAATGCTGATAAGTCAATCATAAATTATTCTCAATTGTTTAAACTTTATTAAACCCACCAAAATCTTATGTAAGTTAAATATTTCTGCATAATTTTTGTAAAGATTAATCTGTATTTAAGAGCTATATAAAAACAAAATTTAGAATTTATATTATGACTGGAAATTAGAAAAATACATTTTTCTAACTTCATTTAAAAATATTTTTATTGCATGTTGCATATTTGCTTATTTTTAGTATTTACAATTTTTTTAAATGTATTTTCATTTATACAGGACAATGAGAAGGACAATTGTTCTTCTGAATCAGTTGCATTTTGCATTGTATCTAATTTGATGTTCCATAATTTAATTTTTTATTTAAATCAAGTAACATTATTTATTTACATTTATTATTATTTTTTTTTCAATCTTTCTTTTTCAAATATAAAAGGGGAGACTGGCGAGGGTTGACCCATTTTTTACAAAAATTATTTTTTATTTTTTAAATATTGAAACCAGAATAAAGTTTCATATGTCATTTTATTCGTTATACAATCAGTTATCAAAATAAAATTGCGACATAAGTGTAATATGTAAAAAAAACTTGATAAATAATTAATTATGAGAAAATGATGGGTCAAGCTCCCCACCTATGAGAGGCTTGACCCACTTTTTTTTATATTGAAATATTTGTTAAGGGAAATAAAATCAGTTTAAAATAAAGCAGAATAACTGTATGCTGCATGGTTTAATAATTATTAAAATTATATGGGAAAATGTAATGTGTAAAAAAACCCCTACTTAGATGGAATTCAAGGCACAGGTGGAAAATTCCGTTTTAAACACCCACTTATTGTAACAACCGACCTGGCAACACTAGTTGCCACATAGTTTGGCTTCATCTCATTGTGTTCATCTTAGTGAAATTTGCCCACATACCTTCCTAAAGTATTTTGATCAATGTTATGTTTTTTTTGCAGAGGTATGAACACTTAACATTTCTTAAGGCTGCTGCTTTCGGGGTTTCTAGTCTTTTCCATTCTTTATATTTACCTACCACGGGTACTATTTAAATAAAATAAAAGTTCCTAATATCAACTTTACAAATTTTATTTCATTAATTTTTTCTTTCTTTATAACAATTTTTCACATCTTCCTTTAATCAATTTCAAACATTTCTCTTTCTATCACTTCATTTTACCTTAGCTTTACAGAATAAATTTACATTATTTTAGAATTATAGCCGTTAACCCTTCATTAAGTAGAGCGTATAATAAATAGATTTCCAAAAACAATTAATTAAGGGTGCTTTGACCATCTGCTCAACCATTGGTTGGGTCAAGCGTCCTCACATAGTCACTTTATAAAGAAAAGCACATGATTATGTTTAGCCTAATTTACTGTACAATCTTTATGTTGAAATGAAAACGCAATATTTCTGCATTACTTAAAACCTATTTACTTAAATTTTTATGATATATTTTATTTGAGAAAATCTTACAAAATGTTTCTAAAAAAACACTTTTTAAGCTGAAAACTCTTCACAATTAACTTTTTCACACCTGTTTCAAGTACCTGCATTAAACAAAGACTATTGTGTGAGCATTTCAGTAGCTTTGATTACCACCTATTGGCAAAACTCTGAAATTCTTTTAAATAAGAATAATGAGGATGGGTCAAGCCTACCTTATGGTCAACCCACCCCAGTCTCCCCTGTATATACATTTCTAAAAACATCTCATGTATATTATTATATACATAGAAATATTTCAAAAAGGTATTTAATTTATAATAATTTTGATTCATAAAAATTTTTGATTTAAAATTTTTTTATACAAATATTTAATTTTGCTTTATTCAAAATTTATTTATTTTGTATTTCATATTTCAAATCTCTCCTATATATTATAATGTACATTGAAAATGTCAAAGATAGACTGATTTAATCAAAATTCTTATATTTTATATTTTATGAAAATGAAAAGTATTAACTAATTTTAATAATAATAAAAACAACACTTTAAAATGCAAACAACAAAAATTTAATAAATTAAGATTACATATACATAATTACAATGCATAAGATTGCACATGCATAGATCATCTGCTGTTGAACATTAATTATTAAATGAAGTTTTATACAGCATCAAAGTATTTGGATATGTAAAATAATTAAACAATGCAGTACAAAACAATGACGTGATAACAGACATTTTTACACAAGAAACTGGGCTATAGTGTTTTAGAAATACAGTCGCCACATCGCATGACGTAGTGTAAGCGGTGTTGAAACTCGCTTTGGTAACAAGTGGTTATTACAAGGTCGTAAGAATCTCGTTGCGTATCTCTACAAAATAGTAACCTTGTCAAAACTAGTCGCATGTGGCGAACCCAAAACATTCTTCTATCTCATAAATGTAAATACTTAACGAAAGATGCAGCATAGCAGCGACACCGGTTACGTGATTTAAACCAAAATCTAATCAGCAACAACAACATATGTCAACTTCTAATGAATCAGAAGTTTTATGAAAACCCGTCCATTAGTTTTTGAGATTCAGCTTTGCAAAAATCGTCAAAAAATGCAGCATAGCAGCGACACCGGTTAGGTGATTTACACCAAAGTCTAATCAGCAACAATAACTCATGTCAACTTCTAACTGAATAATCTGAAGTTTGATGAAATTCCGTGCATTATTTTTTTAAATACAGCTGTGCAAAAATCGTGGAAAATGCAGCATAGCAGCGCCACCGGTTAGGTGATTTACATCAAAATCTAATCAGCAACAACAACTTATGTCAACTTCTAACTGAATCTGAAGTTTGATGAAAATCCGTGCTTTAGTTTTGAGATTTAGATTTGCAAAAATAGTCAAAAAAGCAGCATAGTGGTGCTACCGGTTAGGTGATTTACACCAAAATCTAATCAGTAACAACAACTTATGTCAACTTCTAACTGAATCTGAAGTTTGATGAAAATCCGTGCATTAGTTTTTGAGATACAGCTTTGCAAATATCGTGAAAAATGCGCATAGCAGCGCCATCTGTTGGGTGATTAACACCAAACACTAAACAGCTCTAATTTTTATCAGGGATTAACTGAATCTGAAATTTGAAAAAAATCATGCGTCAGTTCTTTAGATAAAGCTATTGCGATAATCATGAATAATGCAGCATTAGCAGCATCACATGTTGGGCGATTTACACCAAAAAGTAATCAGCACCAAATTATATCATGGAATAACTGAACCTTAAGTTCTATGAAAATCCGTCCATTAGTTCTTGAGATACAGGTTTTGAGGAAATCGGGAATAAGGCCGCATAACAGAGCCACCTGTTGGTTGGTTTACACCAAAACGTAATCAGCGCTAATTTATATCTGGGACTTACTGAATCTAAAGTTTTATTAAATTCCGGTCATTAGTTCTTGAGATAGAGCGCTCAAAAAATTTGTGTCACATGCATACAGAGAGTTAGACAGCGATGATGTAAAAACGTGTTTTGGGGATCTCAGACCCCTAAAACGTATAAATACGTCAATAAGCACAGTTCAAAAATTTTCACGAAAAGATTTTCTTGTAATGATAGGAAAAAAGTCGTACATGGCACGACAAATATAAAAGTCTCTTGCCGGATATTTTCTCAAATGGTTATAGGCTGATTCAAGGTCCAAAATTAATGAAGGAAATATTTTTAGCGTTACTGAAAACGGAGAGGGGTTCTTCGGTACAATACCTACCTCCCACCGAGCAACGATGCACGGCGAAATCCACGCAAAATATTTTACATGCAGGTATGTGATTTATTCACGATGCCGTTTCAACGGCCGAGTATCGAACTGCAGCCATCCGGTTACCAGCTCGACATAAACCGTTCGGCTCTGCTGACCAATGCAGAAACACTCCAAGGGTGTTAGAATCTGTGCATCAAAGAAATAATTTTATCGGTAACGGAATGAGAGAACGGATCCTATGGCACCACATCTACCCTTCTTACGACGCTCTTTACGACCTTCTTCTTCTCTCTACGACCTATGCAGAAATCCACTCCACATATTTTACATGCGTGTAAGTTATACAGCGCCATTTCACCGGCTGAGTATCGAACTGCAGCTTGCCGGCTACAAGTTCGACACCGCCATTTCATCGGCTAAGTATCGAACTGCAGCCTGCCGGCTACAAGTTCGACACCGCCATTTCATCGGCTGAGTATCGAACTGCAGCCTGCCGGCTACAAGTTCGACACTAGCCATATGACCACTGTATGTCCGATTCTCAAATTAACGCTCTATAAAGAAATCCACCAAACATATTTTTCAGGTATGTACGTCACATGGTGCTGTTCCATGGCTAAGTATCGAACTGGAGCCCTCCGGCTACCAGCTCGACACCAACCGGTCGGCTACCGAGGACTGAAGCACCAAGTAACGATCGATGAAGAAATCCGCTCCACTAATTTTACATCCATGTAAGATATACAGGGCCATTTTATCGGCTGAGTATCGAACTGCAGCCTGCCGGCTACAAGTTCGACACCACCATTTCATTGGCTGAGTATCGAACTGCAGCCTGCCGGCTACAAGTTCGACACCGCCATTTCATCGGCTGAGTATTGAACTGCAGCCTGCCGGCTACAAGTTCGACACTAACCATATGGCCACTGTATGTCCGTTTCTGAACGTAACGCTCTATAGAGAAATTCACACCACTCATTTTACATCCATGTAAGATATACAGCGCCATTTCATTGGTTGAGTGTCGAACTGCAGCCTGCCGGCTACAAGTTCGACACTACCATTTCATTGGCTGAGTATCGAACTGCAGCCTGCCGGCTACAAGTTCGACACCGCCATTTCATCGGCTGAGTATCGAACTGCAGCCTGCCGGCTACAAGTTCGACACTAACCATATGGCCACTGTATGTCCATTTCTGAACGTAACGCTCTATAGAGATATTCATTCCACATATTTTGTAAGTATGTACGCCACATGGTGCTGTTCCATGGCTAAGTATTGAACTGCAGCCCTCCGGCTACCAGCTCGACACCAACCTTTCGGCCACCGAGGACGGAAGCACCGAGTAACGATCGATGCATAAATTCAATCCGGACATTTTACATGCATGTAAGTTATACAGCGCCATTTCATCGGCTGAGTATCAAACTGCAGCGTGCCGGCTACCAGTTCGACACTAACCATGTGGCTCCTGTATGTCCAATTCTCAAAGTAACACTCTATGGAGAAATTAACTCCACGTATTTTGCATTCCTTTATGTTATACAACCCTGTTCCAACGGCTCAGTATCGAACTGCAGCCCTCCGACTATCAGCTCGACATTAACCGTCAGCCAATTCAGAAACACTGCATGAATGATGGATGTGGTGCATTGAAAAAATATTTTTATTGTTACAGAAAGGAGAGGAGGGTTCTACTACACTATATGACCCTCACCAAGTAACGATCTAATGAGAAATCCATTGCACGGAGTTTTCGATCACATATGTTAAACAGCGCTGTTTAAATGCCCGAGTATGGAACTACAGCCCAACGCCTACCATTTAAATGTTACATATTGTTCATATAAAATCTGTGAAATGTATTTCTCCATGGATCGTTGCATAGTGGGCGGTAAGTATTGTGCCGTAGAATCCACTCTCCCTTTTCGGTGACGATAAATATATTTCCTTTCTTCTTTTGGACCTTGAATGTTAGCCTGCCTATTCGAGAAAGAAACTGTGTAGTATCATGTATAACTTCATTGAGTAGCTGCTTTCAATTTGCTCGACACTAACACCTTTGCCACTTCCAAGCAATAGAGAAACATGGCTGTAGTTGTGGAATTAGTGCACTGGCGCCAAACCTGACAAGAACTTCATGGATGCTGATTACACTGAGAAACAATGATTTTGGTGTTTAGGAAATAAACACTAACACGAAATTGGCTCGCTGAATCCAAATATGACCTTGATTTTGACATATCCGGTCTAGGTTTTAAGATATGTAACATTCTTCTGTTATGTATTAGGTTTGGAAGCGTGTGTTGAAAAACTTAAAGCAGGGATTTTTTGATGGTCGAATGATCAGTAAGCTCATAAAGGACACAAATTTCACAAATATCGTGAAAACAATGCACGAGAATGAAGCGTTAGCTTGGCGAGCCTTTGTAGAAGTAGTGCAAAATTTCACTGGGAGCCATAAAAGTGAAAACTAGAAAGACCTTCTTAGTAATATATTACTAACATTTGTTAAACAAACAGACTTGTTGAATTTCCGTAAACCATGCTAATATAAGCCGATGGATATTGTTGGAAATCTGTTTTTACAATGTAATGGAGCCAAATAGACATAAATACTGTAAAAAAAAAAAAAAAAAAAAAAAAAAACTAGACCTTGTTCAGAAGAACAAAAGCTATTTTCGAAATTTTCGAATTTTTTAGAAAGAATTCGTTAAAATATTCCAGGCATCAGACAAAATTTTTTTTTGTTGCCATGTGTTATCACTGCTGATTTTATTTGTCACTTTACCCCTTTTTACGCAGATCCTCAAACATGGTTAAAATATACCGCCCAGTTTCTTAAAATTATCTCTTTTAACAATCGACTATCACACTGCAAAAAAACAGCATTGGGAAGTCACCGTGAACAATTAACCCTTCACTGCGCGTTGTGCCATATGAGGCATATACCATATTGTGCCATATACCAATAAAACCCTTTTATTTTCCTATGGATCTTCAATATAGGTGATCATAGTTTTTTCCATATCTAGAAGATTTAAACAAAGAGTTTTGTTCCTGTTTTTCTCATTAGAACTCTGTACCTGACTATCTATTAGATTTTCATTTCCCAAAAAACTTTGAGCCTGCATCGTAAACAACAAACGAATTTGCTCGAACTTTTTCACCAGAACATCTTGAAAGTATTGCAAGAAAAAAATTTAGACATTTAAATATATCAAATATTTGTTACTTAGGCTGCTTTAAAGCTAAAATATTTCAGTACATCAGCTTGAAATCCTGTTTTTGAGGTTGTGCCAGATATGGAACAAAAAGCATAGAATCCATAGTACATTCGAATGAAAAATGGCGCGCAAAGGGCTAACGCAAGATGAAATCAGTTCAATATTGTTTGCATCTGATACTGATGATGAATCTCTTGGACTTTCTGATGATAGTTGGGAAGATACAGCATATAATGTAGCTAAAAATAGAAGCGAAGATGCTATTTCTTCATCTGAATCAGACATTAACTACTCGGTAACAGCAAATGTGATTCAAGAAATTGAATCAAAAGCAGCAAGAGGAAAGTTATTATTATTGTTATAAAGTAATTTTAAATTCTACTAAAAATAATATATAAAATTCAACAGTGTTGAATTCAGACGATTTTCCCGGGAGGGACATAATCGTGTTCCGAAGAGCGAGGCTGGGGGTTTCACTTCTAAGGCATACAAATTTTCAAATTCTCTAGTGTTAAAATGTGACTACCCCCTGCATTCAACTCTGAATATATAGATTGACGCATCGATTTAGAGAAAGATCGTTTTATTCTTTCACATGCTGCAGAAATTTCTGCTGGACCCAGTGTTGATAGAACAAACTCAAAAAGGAAAGACGAGTATAAAAACAAATTTGGAAGAATAAAAATCTTTCCTGAAGAGCGAATAAAATATAGTGGAAGTAACTGCTTAAGTGCTGAAATTATGGCTCTAAATAACCCCATATCAATTTTTCTCCTTTTTTTTTAATGATGAAATTTTAAATGTTATTTCAGAAGAGACAAACAGATACAGCATACAAACAGATCCTTCTCAACGTTTACAAGTTTCCATTACGGATGTTCAACATTATATTGGAATTTGTTATCTAATGCCATTTATACATTTACCATCTGCGAAAGATTACTGGAGCGATATTGTAAGTAACCAAACAATTTAAAAGACAATTTCTGTCAACGAATTTGAAGAAATCTGGCAATTTTTACACTTTAGTGACAATACTAAAGGAATTCCCAGAGATGGCCATGACAGACTATTCAAAGTAAGACCTTTAATAGAGAGAATCAGAAAACGCTTTATGCAAGTTATTATGGAAGAGTGCTTGTCAATAGATGAACAAATTTGCGCAAAAAAGTCTGGAAGCATTTTGAAACAATATTTGCCCTAGAAACCACTCAAATGGGGCTTTAATATTTTTGTTTTATGTGGTATGAGTGCTTATAATCCCCTGACAAAAAGGCCTTTAGCTAAATTCAGGGAAGAGTTTGCAATCTGCCTTTGTAAAATTGGAAGCGAAAAACCAAATGCTAAAAGGGGATGCCAAAGTATGTCTGAAGTAGACAGGGGAATTATAGCCAAGAAACTAAAAGTACTGCAACAGAAATGCCAGTCAAAGATGTAAGATTAGATGCAGTTTTCCATTGGCAGGAATACATGGAAAACAGACAACAATGGTAACTTCCTAACTGCTCACGCAAAACTTTTTAAAGTGTTCAAAGTGTGGAGTAGCTTTATGCATAAATCGTGAAAGAAATTGTTAATCAGAATTTGACCAGAAATGAACGTCTGGAACTTTTTTTTGTCTTAAAGCAATTATTTTACACTTCTTATAAGGAATTTCTTTTGATTTGCTTTCTGATGGCACTTTATAGTATTTTAAAATGATTTTATATTAATCTTGTTCCTTTATATCACTTTAGAATCTGTATTTTGAAATTTGCAACATTAAATTTTAATTTTTCCTCATTTTAAATGCCTGCTAAAGAAATTTAGCTTTTTTATTTGAGGCATTTGAATATATATTATATTCTTTTTGAATATCTAATATACGAGCATTGTGGATTTTGTGCCACATTTTGCACAAACAGCCATTCATATTTTTCTTGTATTTGTGACTAATTAAAATCATCAAATTATTTTTTTTCATAAAGAAAAGAAATATCGTGCAGTGAAGGGCTAAGTCATTTGTACCGCATCGCAAAGCCAAATACACATATTTCACATCGATATAGATACAAAGATAGACATAGAAATTTTACAAAGATTAATTGTTAATTTGTAAAATTTTCAACAAGGCCAGTTGGAATCACTATACCTGCCATGTTCAATTAATGTACCTTTTCTCATAAACTACTTAAGATATGGACTTGAATTTTTTTATGCATAAAATAAACAATTCTTAATAATCTGAAGTTAAATTTATAATTAAATAAAACTTAGATACTTAAAAAAAAATCTGATATAAAATCCACATTCAAAACCACATTCAAATTTCAAAAAACATGTAATTTTCTTAAAGATAATGATAATAATAAAAAAAGTTCTTTTTATGAGTTTAAACAATTCACCCCAGATTAAACAAGGATATGTGTAGAATGTTCAAGTAAAATTTCAAAGCATACTGTATAATAGTTTTTCCAAAAAGGTACATCGAGGTTAATAAAACAATATTTTGAGAAAATCGAGTTTAATGTAAATAAACGCACTAGTAGTAAAGTAGATAAACAAACAGAATTACTAAAAATTTTATAACTTCTGGTTGCCGTAGAAACAAAAGCAATATATCTGTAGCAATAGGAGAAATAGTGGATTCAAAATATTAAAAAATCGAAAATTCGATATATTTTAGGTTTTGACCTTCCAACTGGCCTTAACCATAATATAATGTTGATAGATATTGCAGTTACGTTTTAGCATGAGTTATTCAAATGAATTACAAAATTAGAGAATTAGTTATTCACTTGATACAATTAAATACTCCAGAGATATTTGTTCTCGCTTTCAAAGCTTTGTGTAACCTTTTAGCCATTTTTGCTTCCTGCAAAAATGTTGACCGAGAGCACCGCTTGGAGGCAGGTTACTTTTTGCTCCCTTGTGGACCACCGCCTTACGCCCAGGATGGTATAGGGAACGTAACTGCGGTGGTTGGCCGATGGCTGGCCGGAATGCTGCTGGAGGATCGTCGAACTGAAGATGTTATTGATGGAGACTACTTCATAGAAAGTGTTACTCAAAGATGGTGATGTCATGTAGAGGCAGGAGAAAGTTGCATATCAGGCAAATAAAAAAAGGTCACAATAGGTAATGTTAAAAGTCACGTCCGGGAAATGCATTAGATTGTAAAACAAGAAAACTTTAAACACATTTCATAACCATAAAACAATAGGAATATAAATATAATAAAAATAGTCAATAAACAAAAATACTACCACATCAATATCAATTACACAATATCCATAAATACTATATAAAAGAATAAAAATATTCATAACACAATAACAATATAAATATGATAAAAATCACTAATTTACAAAAAAATATTACTACATCAGTATCAAAAACACAATATCCATGAATACTATACCACTATAAAAATATCCACAACACTATATGAATAACACAATATCGATAAATACTATATATCACAATGAAAATATCCACAACACTAAATATCACGATACCAAATACAATACAATATCTATCAACAACACAATATCAATAAACACTATATAAATCTAGAAATATCCATAAACACTACAAATTACAATATATATATAAACAAAGATGATTATACTTTATAAGAATCCTGAGAATGTGGAAGAATGTGGGTGTCTTTTTAATTGGCTTTACCTGATGGTCTAACACAAGAGATGCATGAGGTGAAACATCTAACAACAGAACATTTGCGTTTTCTGAACCACGACTGGATTCTCTGAGTGAAGTTCGAAACTGCTTTATATTCTGTAAAAAACAAACAGAGTGTAAAAAAATATTTTTCAACATTAGTAATTACGGTAGTAATCATAGTATATTATTAATTGATTTTTCGGTACTTCTCCATTATCTAGTTGATTAATTTCCATAAAAAAAAATATTTATATATTCGCCAATCTGTATCTGTAACATCCAATAAAAGAATAAATTTTATAATATATTAATGAAAATAGAAAAAAATAATCTTGGATATTTGTTTATTTACGTTATTACTTTCTTCTATCGTTTCAAAAATAAAGTATTGATTTCGTGAAAATTTACGACTTCCGGTTTTTGTTGGATTTACACGTTTTAGAGGTCAGAGATCCCGAAAAACGTGTTTTTGCAAAATGTCTGTCTGTGTGTCTGTGACTCTGTCTGTATTTCAAGGACTAACGCACGGAAATCAATAAAAATTTATATTCAGTTAGTCCCAGATATAAATGGGTGTTGATTAGTTTTTGGTGTAAATCGTCCAACAGGTGGCGCTGTTATGATACATTTTTCACGATTTCCGCAACAGCTCTATCTCAAGAACTAATACACGGATTTTCCTCAAAATTCAGATTCGGGTATATCTTGATAAATATTAGTGCTGATTATGCTTTGGTGTAAATCGCTCAACAGGTGGTACTGCTACGCTGCATTTTTCACGTTTTCTAAATACCTGTATCTTAAGACTAATACATGAATTTTCATAACTTGAGATTCAGTTAGACGTTGACCCAAGTTGTTGCTGATAAGGTGTTGGTGTTAATCGCCCAATAAGTAGCGCTGCTATGCTGTATTTTTCACGATTTTTATCAAAGATTGAGTTGACATAAGCTGTTTCTGATTAGGTTTTAGTGTAAATCACATAACAGGTGGCGCTGCTATGCTGCATTTTGCAGGATTTACATGATTTTAGCGATAGTCGTATCTCCAGAACTAATGTACGGAATTTCCTATTTTCAGAATCCTCATGATGGGCAATAGATTGCCATTTGTTATTCGCACTGCGATAGCGAATTTTGAAGAAGCATTAACATGTATGAGATAGATGAAAGTTTTGGGATTGGCACATCCGACTAGTTTTTCTTAATTATACCTCTTGGCTGGTGCACACATGTTTGTGACGTCAATTGAAACTGATCTATTTTATGTAACTATGCATCGCGACGTTTTTTCAATGCTTTTTCTGTTTTAACATCACGGTATTGCCATTTAAAAGGATGTAATTTTTATTTTATTTATCGCAAAATCTTGCAACATAGTAAAACATGATTAAAATACGGATAAACGTCCAATTAAAAATCACTTTATGACATAAACAACATGGGTGAAGCATCTCACATCCATTGAATGGGATGCCACGATGACGCCTTTTTGGCATTAAATCCTATAGTTTGGCGATATTTTTTGTGGAAAGTAATCGACGGGATAATGAAGAAGTACTGATTTTTCTTTAATACTTTTGAATTATAGCACATCCCTTACGAAAATAGTTCATAGAGCTGTATAGAACTCTATAGAATTCTTTACAATTTCTGTAGAATAGCTTTCTACAGAAAACTGTTTCTATAGAGTTTTGAAGAATTCTATAGAACACTTTTTCCAAAGAAAATGTTTCTATAGAATTCGTTAGAATTTTTTGTCTATAGAACAGTTTTTCTACAGAGCACTATAAAACTTATAGAAGTTCTATAGACTAATGATTCTATAGAATTAAAAAAAAAAAAAAACATATTTTTTGGTCTTTTAAAATTTATGTGTACTAATTTTTCTATACATATATATTAAATAATAATATTAATTAATTTTGTAATGCATCAGTTTAATTCCATTCCATACCATTAAGGTGCGTTTACATTATATCGTTATCTTTGTAGGCGTTAAAGAATCAGCATCAGCCAATCCGATTCCTTTCCTGGTTGTTTACATGCCGCTGAACGGTTGTGTCTTATGATTTAACACCTGAAACTCCAACGCCTAAGATGATAATTCCACAATGTAAATGGCATTTTTAGACTTCAGCACGTGTCGATTGTATCTGACCTAATATGAACTCGAAAATTCATTTTCCACGAAAAATCCAAACATGCCAAAATCATTTTTCCCAACCTGCAACACGAGCCAGACCTGAAATACTTAAACTTGAATTCGACCCGAAACCCGAAACGAATTAAAATGAAACCGTCTTTTAACTAAGTTATGAAACAATCACTTTCCTCCAATATCAATTTCATTTTATATGTCATTTTATATGAAGAGAATTGGATATATTTACTCATTCATATGAAAAGACGTAGTTTTTCTTTAGAAGCAATATTCTGAACGAAAAAGATTTCAGTGCCCAAACTATAAGAGTCAAAACATGATCTCTCCCAACCTGGACAAAAACCGTGTTACTTCTGTCAATGCTGTTCTCTACATATTTCGTCGTTTAAAGTATGTGCCTACCCTCAAACGCTGCTCTTGCGAAAAATTTCGTTTTATTATTATTATTATTTTAAATTAAAGTTCAAACATTTAGGATTCCAAAAATGTCTTACTTTTGATTCAGTGATAATTAGAAGCAAAGTTATAGCCCGAATAATAAACCGGAAACAAACTTTCTGAAACCGGAAGTGACCGTAAGAGCCACAAAAGGTAAACAATGCGTTTTAATACACAAATATATAATATATACACAAATATATAAACACTTACAAATAGGGTGGATTTTAAAGTTGTAAACTTTATACATAATTTTGTGTGCTATATCAAAATCTTAGTTTGCGTTTTCTGGAAAACTGTCTTTTTCATTGCGTACATTTACGAGAACTATCATTTCTTAAAAAGTTTTTAAGATAGTGAAATAAAATTTTTGGAAATAAAATTTTTGGTTCTGCTCATCTATTGGTACGTTATGAATCAAAATATAGCTTGCAAGTTTGTATATATTAATAAATAAATTATATTATATCGAATCCAGTCCTTAATGTCATAAAATACAGCATAAGGAATGCCAATAAAAATAGCAAATACAGTGAGAAATTAAAATATAAATAAGTGAAATGTAAATAAACTACAAATCATTTGCTGAAATGGTTTTAATTTTAATGTTTTAATCTGTATTAAATGTTTATATACCATTTTAGCAAATGATTTGTAGTTTATTTACATTTCACTTATTTATATTTTAATTACTTATGATGTAATAGTCCAAAATTGTTTATAATGAGAAATATAGATGAAGTTTTACAATTCAGAAAGTACTGATCTATTGAAAAAACTCAAAATTAAATAAATAAGTTTAAACAGTGCAACTCTGAATCTTCTACAGGGAACTAAATGCATTAAAAAACCCTTTTTTCATATAATTATATTTATCAGATCCTTACGTAACTTTTCCAGAATAGGTTACGGATATCTAAAAAAATTTATCATTTATCTTCAAATGAAGGTCCCTTAAGTTTAGCATATGTAGGATATTTTCATGTGCAAAAATCCACGAAGAAGTTTTATTATTTGTAGACAAAAGTTTATTTTATTTTATTTTTCGGCATGATTTCAATGCATTTAGATCACTTTTGTTCTGGAAAACGAATTAAGGGTACTTAGAGACAATGAATCGGCAAACAAGTCTTTTAACCAAGGTCATCAACCATGCAGCCACAAGTTCATTTTCGCTCACTCTAAATCCAGCCGGACGTGCGCCGCGAACAAAAATCGAGAATTTCGTAAAACGATCCATGAATAAAATCGCAAATTTTGGCCAATCACTCGAACAAAACATCGCGACTTTCGTCAAAAGGTCTCAGAAAAACTCGCGAATTTCTTCAGGAGTTCGCGTAAAAAAACTCGCGAATTTCGTCAATCGGGCACGACTCCATGTGTGCCTGTACACATCTGTATATTTTCTAATCAAATTCGGTAATTTTGAATGAAAGTGGTAGAAAATATCTCTATCTCTTCATTTTTCCTGTTTAAAATGAAATAGATGCTGTGAAAACAATATTGAAAAACTCATTGTCACTGAAAAAGACAATTTTTTTTTTTTTTTTTTTTTTTTTTTTTTTTTTTTTTTTTTTTTTTACATTCTGTCATTTATAACTTTATTGCAGCTGTACTTTGAAATTTTAAAAGTACATCGATATCCATGTTATATTTATGTATGTTGGAATGTGTATCCATGCATATGAACACGCTACAAACACACGCAAGAGCATAATTATAAAGAATATGTGTATGTGTGGGAGGAAGAAGATGGGACGTACACCTTTTAGGTGGTTGGAATGATCCGTCGCGCCCGCTGTTGATGATCTCTGGTTTAGATGACTCTATACATTCTGAAACTATATTTATTATAATTACATTTCATAGATATTTTATGTTAGCTTTTTATAAGAAAAGAAAACTAAAGATCGTTACCTTCTGAAGATGAACTCTCCACAAGTACTGTTTCTGTATCATCCGGGGCTCTATCTTCTTTAGAAACTGTTGAACTGTTAGAAGGACACGGGTTTATTTTTTCTTCTTCAGTTTTCTTGTTGAAATGAGGCTTGACATCTAAGGATACAGAAGATTCTTTGCTGCATACGTTTATTTTTTGGTCCGATTTACCATCTTGGATTGAAAATTCTAAAGAGGACAAATCCTTAGGCGATCCGTCTGGAAACGGGCTCTTTTCTACGGGATCAGGATTCAATACGGCGTCAGAGTTTCGAGATACAGGTACTGAAGAATGCTTTATATCAACATGAGTGCTATTATCTAAAACAACAGGGATGCGTTCATCCGTGCAAATGTCTTCGGTTATTTCAACTTCTTTAACCTTGTCATCAAAATTAGACTTTACATCTGGTGATACACAAGACTGCCCGCTTCCTATCTCTATTTTTACGGCAGTGATAGTTTCTTGGTCTAAAGAGGCGATATCTTTATGAGATCCGACTTGCAACGGGCTTTGTTCTGCAGGATCACGCTTCGACATGGTGTCAGAGCTCTGAATCACAGGTACCGAAGACTCTTTTATTTCAACAACATCATTACTATCTAAAACAATAGGGAGAGTTTCATGCGTGCAAATTTCGTCATCTATAGCTTGAAATGGAGCGTCAACTACACTATTGACTATTTTTGCAACGGAAAAAACTGTGCAGGATCTGTTTTGTTTGCAATTGTTGTCTTTATTTGTAGCTAATTTTGTGCTATTGCGATGACTATCCGCATTCAATTTTTTGACAATCACTGAAAAGAGGATTAAAAAAGGGCATTTAATGATCATCTCATATAGCAATGCTTACCTATACATAACTGTCATCTTTTAAGCTCACAATTTTCTTTCTTATAAAAAACAGTAGTTACAAAAAAGAGCAAAAGCTATGCGCATACTGGGTGTCCCAAAAGTGTCTGATGGATTTTAAAATACAATAGCTTCCAAACGATGACAGATATTAAAACAATTCTTGCAGGAGGTTTACATATGATGTCAGGAGTTTTTGTACTGTGATTCTTAATTTTAGTTCGAATTTAGTTCGAAACAATAGATGGCGCTGAGAGCAATAGGCGCTTAGAGATCCTACATTAGAGAGAGATTTGACATTGAAGAAATGTCCGCCATTTTCGTTACGAAGAAGATGGAACGCCGTACAACGCAATGCATTTTTATCAGCGTGTAACACTTTTTATTTTATTAAAATTATGAAAATTTCATTTTATATACCTTCAAAGAGTCTTTCGGAAAATAAATATAAGCACATTTCCATTTTAATGAGTAAGAATTCTCAGAAAATGCATTTTTTTTTTTACTCAGCTATTTTACACTACGCCGCAATGCGACTTTACTTAGTTATCGGATTTTGATTTATTTGTAGAATTTGTTTTTCATATTTCTTATTTGTTTCTTTTAACAGCAGTGCCTCTATTTAACTTTTTTTCTAAGCTTTCATTTAATGTTTTGATAACAATACTCATTCTAATATTATACATTCACAACACTTCCGTATTTAAAAAGAATATCAAAGAGAAGTAGCAGTACGTAGAAACGTATCACATAAAATATTTTTCAGCGTGCATATTAAATTAACTTTGAATCACATACATACTTAAATAGGAGTGGTATATGGTATGTTCAAATTTTAATGTTTCTGAAATTATCAATGCGAAGATGGTGAAAATTAAATGTAATTACTGTTGTTTTAAAATGAGTAATAAATTATAGATAGGTTAAAAAAAAAAATTAATTCTATAGTTCATTCTCTATCTGATAATCGTTAAAAATTATTTTCTCAAATATTGTGAAATTAAAATAAAGTTCTTACATGCTCAATCTTCCTCTGCCCACTATTTTAATTAGTAAAAAAAAAATAAGAGTAAAAATTGCATTTTCTGGGAATTCTTACTCATTAAAATGCAAATGTGCTTATATTTATGTTCTGAAAGACTCTTTGAAGGCATAAAAAATGAAATTTTCATAATTTTAATAGAATAAAAAGTGCTGTGCACTGATGAAAACGCATTGCGTTGTACGGCGTTCCATCTACGTTGTAACGAAAATGGCGGACATTTCTTCAATGTCCAGTCTCTCTCTAATGTAGGATCTCTATAGGCGCTCAGTCCAGACCCAATTTTTGGTATTTCGGGATCTATTCAATACATTTTAATCTCCCTTTTTTCGCATGGAAGAAGCGAGAGGCCGAAAAATCGGTGCTATTCGTAACTAAAACTGAGAATCGCAACATAAAAACTCCTGACATCTTACATAACTTTCTTGCAAGAATTTTTTTAACATCTGCCACCGTTTGCAAGTTATGGAATTTTAAAATCCATCAGTCATTTTTGGGACACCCGGTATATTAATAAATGACACACATGTTAATTTCTAGAAAACACCCGACAGTGACGGGTTTTATGTTGTTGCATCACAGAAAATATTTTACAGAGTTAAACTTTGCTCGTAAAATAATGCACAATCTACTATTAAACATTTATTTTTAAGTCATGTAAATTTATAGAGACTTGAAAATTGAAATTCTTTTATAAACCAGAAAGTTTAATCAGTAAATTTTCTATAGATTCTGTAACTTTACAAGCATAAAAATACTGAAAAATTTGTTATGTTACATGAAAAACAAAAAGCTGACGGTTGGGTTGTTTATACTTTGATTAAGGGGACGAGGGACCTTAAAAAACCTTAAAAATCAATTCTTTATTTTTTGAAAATTTCACTTTAAATAATATTCAGGGGTACATTATATGCATTATAGCATGCATTTATCAAAAAAAAAAAAAAAAAAATAAAATAAAATAAAATAAAAATTATTTTTGAGAAAAAAATGGAGTCTTAGAAATCTTCGAAGTGCCCCATGCGCATTCCATATCAATGAAAATCCCCAATATTTTTTTTTATAAAAGTTTGGTTTATATATATAAATAATTCTGTGCATCGAATTTTATATATTTGAATATAAAGGTAAAAAAAAAAAAAAAAAAAATTAAAAATTAAAAAAAAATTTCGAAAAAATTTCAAAAAATTGTTTTTTTTTAAATACTTTTATATTCAAATATATAAAATTCGATGCACAGAATTATTTATATATATAAACTAAACTTTTATAAAAAATATTGGGGATTTTCATTGATATGGAATGCGTAGGGGGCTTTTCGAAGATTTCTGCGACAACGCGTAAAATGCCATTTTTTTTCAAAAATAATTTTTTTATTATTTTTTTTGTGATAAATGCATGCCATAATGCATATAATGTACCCTTGAGTAATATTTAAATTGAAATTTACAAAAAAAAAGAAAAAAATTGAAAATTTTTGAAATTTTGAAATTTTTTCGAAAATTTTCAATTTTTTTTTTTAACCTTTATATTCAAATACATAAAATTCGATGCACAGTGTTATTTATATATATAAATCAAACTTTTATAAAAAATATTGGGGATTTTCATTGTTATGGAATGCGCAGGGGGCATTTCGAAGATTTCTACGACGACACGTAAAATGCTATTTTTTTCTGAAAAATAATTTTTTTTATAATCTTTTTTGTGAGAAATGCATGCCATAATGCATATAATGTACCCTTGAGTAATATTTAAAGTGAAATTTACAAAAAAAAAAAAGAAAAAAATTGAAATATTCTGAAATTTTGAAATTTTTTCGAAAAATTTCAAAATTTTGATTTTTTTTTTTAACCTTTATATTCAAATATATAAAATTCGATGCACGGTTTTATTTATATATATAAACCAAACTTTTATAAAAAATATTGGGGATTTTCATTGATATGGAACGCGCATGGGGCATTTCGGAGATTTCTAAAACGACGCGTAAAATTCCACTTTTTTCTCAAAAATGACACTAAAAAAATTTTTTTTTTGTAATAAATGCATGCCATAATGCATATAATGTATCTTTGAGTAATATTTAAGGTGAAATTTACAAAAAATAAAAAAATTATTTTTAAGGTCCCTCGTCCCCTTAAAGTAAAAAAAACCTTGTGCGCGGATGTTGAGTACCAATGCAATATAGTTAATTACAACAATTTTTGGAGAAAAGATACTCCATTGAATTTCTTTGGTTAACCATCAAATTTTATGTAACTGCATTTTTGTTACAGTACAATTACTTTTTGCGAATTCAAGCAAATAAATTTTTAAGAATGGAAACTGGAATAGAACTTTTTTATTTGATAAATTTGAAATAAATAATAATAAAAAAAAAGACTTCGTAATAACATAATAAAATTTAGAGATGATGAGGAGGAACTTTCAAACTGGTAAAGCCACCTTTTTTGCCCTTCATGTCGAAAGATTTGTATACCTCTAAATTTTACGATGTTATTCAGGAGTCTTTTTGCATTTATGTATATCATACCAGTTTATTCAACATTTTTTGCGAAGATTAACAATATAACCGGTTATATTAGAATCGCTATAATTTTCAAAGAAATAAATACATGATTTTAGATGCAGAGTTGTAAAATGACTGATCCCAGCTATAAATGTTACACTTTTGTTTAATGAAATTTATTCAGAAATACATTAAAAAACATATTTAGAAAATTTATTTAGAAAATTAAAAAGGAAATGAAGACATAATCAAATATGAATTTTCATTATTAACGTGATTAAACATCTCCAACTTTTTGAAATATAATAAAATTTCGATCTGGAACTTTTTTTATTCTAAAACAATTTGTATTGTCTAACAAATGCAACTATGGAGAAGGAGTTAGAGATCTGCACAGGCCGGCCTCGGGCTTATTTTCATTCACGGCACTCGGGCCGGGCACGGGCCATACTTTTTTTCTGAAGGTTCGGGCCTTATTTTTCCCCGAAGGATCGGGCCGGTCCGGGCCTAGCTTATTTTTTCTCTATATAGAGCCGAAACCGGTTTCTTTTATAGTCTTCACGTCCCAAAATTTTCAATCCTTGTTTTGACCGAGACCGTATGAAAATCATTGTCTCGGCGTGACCTGGTCCGTTCAAAGATCAGTTAAATTAAGCCTGGCCCACAAATTTTTACAAAAAATGCATACATTTTTAAATCGCCATTATTGTACAATTAAACATTAAAATTTGTTCATTTTAAAGATTAGTAGATTTCTACGCTTATTAAAATATAGTAAAACGTGTGGAAAAGAACCTGCCAATGATGGATTCCTGTTTAAACTGAAAAACGTATTAATCCTTGCAAAATTAATATACTAATACGTAAGAAAATAATATATCATACAATACATTTACACTTGCTATGAAGGGAACTTATCTATAACATTTCTTTTTTCTTTTCTATGCAATTCCCTCTTGAAAGATTTTACTGTATAGCATTTTTCAGATTTTTAACACAGGGAATATGGATTAAAAATATTAATGATAACTGAATTAATAATATGAGTGTTATTGAACATTTACAACTGATTTACGCTTTAAGAAATAGTTGGTTGAAGTTGCTTTCATTTTTTTTTTTATTAATTGTTACAAACTGCCAACAATAAAGTGGCCACTTTTCCATAACTTATTTTTTGAAATTGAACCTAGGTCGCCACACATGATTTTAGGCAAAGAGCTCAGAAGCGATACAAAGTTTGTTGTCAAAGAGTTATTAATATAATCTTACCTTTTGTGCACCAGATATCTTCATGCGGCTCTAGCAGAACTGTTTTGAAATTCCCGCCAAAAAGACTGTGATTTTGCAACTGGATCACGGTAGGCCGCTTTACAGGCAAGATTGTCAAACAAGATGTTATAAAACTCATCACGTCGTCCACTTGCTCAGTAATATTCGGGGATTTCGGAAAAGCACGACGCATCAAAGAAGTGAATTTTTTTTTCTGTGGAAGAAAATACGGGCAAATAATAAGAATATATCATTTTTCAGATGCAAAGCATTTTGTAATAAATTATATCGCTAAAACATTTTTCTATACTAGGTTATAAAGCCACAACGCTTTTATATTTTTGATGAATACGCATGTTGCACGAAATAGTTTGACCACTGCTATATTATGCGTAATGAATTTGGATTTGTTAGAGCACGGATATTACAGGTATTTTCTTATGTTCAAATTGTTTCAGACATTATTCTCTATATTATAAAGATTTTTATGAAACAGTTTATACATAATTACGACGTCAGACTATAGTGCTTTTAATTATAAGATGATATATTAATAGGCGTGCTGAAAATTTTGACAGACACCGAGTGGCACTGCTGTTTCTCGGAGGCGAGCATCAAAAATGTTTGTAATGTGGGTTCCTCAACTTGCACGAAAGGTTCAGTTTGGTACCAAGCAGCGTTTTCATCGACATATAATATGAAGGCAGCAGTAGAGAACTTTACAGCGAGTAAATTGAGGTAAATTCTATTCGATCTGCTTCCGCTCAGTGAATTAGTACTCTTGGTACTCAACATAAACATTGACGCTTTCTGAATGGGCACCAACAGAATTTTTCAATACTCAAGTGGGTGGAATGAGTCACAACTCACCCGCCAAAGTAAAACAGACAAAGATTGTCTTTAAATATTCAGTGGCGAAGGTAGGATTTTGATCTCGGACGTGTTTTGAATCATTGTTATTCATTAAATTAACACTTTCGTTGTATCAGATGTCACGTTAGAGCTTAGTAAATACGTGGCAAATAGAAGTATGGAAAAGCACAAACAACTATTTTAGATTTAGCATTTATGTGTTTAAATGTTTTATATCAAAGTATCTTCTTCAATCACCAAACAGTATTTTACAGAGAGAAAAAAGGAAGAAAGGGAGACAGATTAGTACTACATACCACATTTCCGCTATTACTACTAAATTTTTTTCTCATTGATTTTGTATTGAGATTGAGGATCCTATTATGAATCCTTTGAAACAGTTGAAAGGTAAAAAAAATTATGTAGTTTATACTATTTTTTACTTTATGCATCCTATTTTTTATCATATCACACGAGGTTTGTATGCGCTTTAAACAAGATTTTAAATGTTCTGGGAGGGGTTTCAGCACCAAAATCCTCCTCTTCGCTATGCCAGTGAATTATCTCTTTGATATACTTGTACTAACAAGCTGTGTTCAATTCAGACTTTTTATCCGGAAGGGATTTCTGCAGTTTAAGGGGAAAAGACTTTACAAAGTTCCGGAAGGATATTGGGCTTCTGCCTCAAAACAAATATAAATTCCCCAATCTTCCGGGAGAGACATTTTAATTTTAACTAGGGAAGTCCACTCTGGAACACGCACAGAATCCGCCAACTGCTAACGTGTGCAGCTACTGACGAAAGTTTTGTTTAACGTTTTTCTTATTTGATAAACGAATATTTTAAAAGTGTAAAAAATAACAATATTAAAAGCACCACAAATTTTAAGCATACCGGTTTCGGTGGCATATAGCATACCTTCCTCAGTGTAGAATGGGATTCAAATTAAAGGTGAATCTCCATCTCTCCTATATATGTGAGCAAATTTCCGCCATCCGTACCATCGAGGAAGGTATACTATATGCTACCGAAACCGGTATGCTTAAAATTTAAAGTTTTTGGTACTTTTAACGTTGTTATTTTTTACTTTTCTATTATATTGCACCAAGCTCCTTCTTGATAATTATTAAAGAAATATTTTATTGGATACGTGCACTAGCATATCGTAGCCACGTTGCATTTTAATTTGAGAAATAAATTACATTCTATTTAGATAAATGAATTCATTTTGTTAGCCGAGGTAACAGTGTATTTGCACATTTTTAGTCATAATATGGTCTATATAACATTACACCTCTAAAAAATATACTACTGGTATTACGTCTCTGTTACTTAAAGTCTTTCGGTACACTGTAAAAAAAAATCTGTAGTTCTACAGATGTAAAGTTACATGCTTACTAAACTTTCACCTGTAACTGTTCGAAAAAAGCTGCAAATCTACAAAACTAGTTTTTGTAAAGCTACAAAAATCTGTAACTTTACAAATGAATCTGCTAAAATTTCAGTAATCTTACTAAACTTTTATTTGTAACCCTGGCTGCAGTTACATGAAAAGTTCTCGGAATCCCAGTTTCCAAAAAAATTCTTAGTAACCTTACAGATTTTTTGATTTTCGGCGCAAAAGTGTGTCTGTTACATGAAATTTTGTTGTTGCCGTTACATGAAAAGTTCTAGGAATCCCAGTTTCCTAGAAAAACCTTAGTAACTTCACAGATTTTTTTTTACAGTGTAACTGGTTTACTCTTTCGTGAACCAGATAACATTACAATGTTCCTTAACTTTTAATAGAAGAATTTTGATTGAAGAACTGAATTGCATTGATTTAAATATGAAGCCAAAATCTCTATTATTATATTATTCGACATATACATTAACAACAATAGCTGATACTTCAAATCTGGTAAATTATATCGTAAAACATATTTTAAAAAGTTTCATACCTGTAAAAGTTTTTTCAGCACAGGATACACCTCTTTATGCCAGTCGTTGGAACGACATTTTCTTTTCTTCATTTTTCGGTAAAGTGCTAATCCAGAAAAAGTTTCAAAGGCCATGGTACCTATGCACCAGACGTCCAATTTTTGGCCGTCGACTTCCGTCAATCCTGAAACTGTTTTTCTTCCTTCGGGGCAACGATACAAGAGAGGTGCACCGTATCTGAAAATAATAATCCTCCTTAAAAACTCCAAAATACACTACACATAAAAATTTCATTTCGTCGGTGTTGGAGAAGAGTGGCGTGGTTCAAAAGTGAACGTTATGAGAAAAGAACGTCCTAAAGCTTGCATTTACAGATTGTGGCATTTTAATTCGAAATGAAACTTATCTAGTGGCAATCCTAAGTAATTTTAAAATATTCCTTTCCGGATAAAAAGAACTTTAATTTGAAAGATAATGCTTCGAATGCGAGTCACTCTTCTTCAAAATCAACGGTTTGATCTCCTTAAAAGAACTGCTAGACTTAAAGAACGACCCAAATTTTATTATGCAATTGGCCGCTTATAAAACAAATGTTCTATCTAAAAGCTCTACTTGATTTAAGACTTGTTGTAAGTGGAAGTAAGTTTTTGTATCCTGAGCGGTTTAAGGGGGCCGGTCACTCAGCTTTCCCTTCATCACTAATGTAACGTCTATGGGCATTGGATGCATTCGTCTATTTAAAATATCTCCTCGGGAAATTAATATTTTTAACTTCTATTTTCTGTGTGCACTTCCTAAAAGATGTCTCTTTTTTACTTAGTTTTGAAAATATTTCTAAAGTATAGACTTAATTTTATAGGAAGTGTTAAAATCTTACTCACAGTTCGCCCGCTTTTAACACATAAAATATTAAATTCAGCATAGGTTTTAGAATTCTTTTGAAAACTAAGAAAAAAAGATACGTCCTTTAAAGCTGTTCTTAACTCCTCTGCCCAACAAGCGCAAAACGTTTTGACACATTTACAAATTCATTTTTTAACGGGAAGATATAAAATTGGAAAGCCTGGCCAGGGAAGCGATTTGGAATTGAACTGTTTTTTCCATTTTTGGATCCATCCATTACCTATTGAGTTATAAACGTTTTTGATCACGTGACAAACTCGTTTTCGCCCGTTCTTGAGTCCTTATTCTCCGTTCGCGCGGTAACTAGGTTCAAAACGTCCACTTTGACACTCTTTTCTGAAAGATCTATTGCGTCTGTAAGAAAATGAAAAAAAAAAAAACAGCTCGATGACATAATTTCTGAACAACAACACCACCTCGTTTCATGCATTTTCGAACAAAGATAAATTAAAATTTATGTCAGAAAGTTTCCCTTTTGGATTTGAGAACACCCTTAAAACTTCTTAGTACTTTCAAGCTTTTCATCAGAGAATATTTTAATAACTAACTGCTGTTTATTTAAAAAAATACGTCACTTAGTTTTGAAAATTAGAGAGCCAATAATAGAGTTGAAAGTAGAAGTAGTAGAAGTTCTTGGATTTTCCTTTTAAGGGTGTTCTCAAATCCAAAAGGGCAACTTTCTGACATAATTTTTAATTTATTTTTGTTCGAAAATGCACGAAACTAGCTGGTGTTGTTGTTCAGAAACTAGCTCATCCAGCTGTTTTCTCCATTTTTTTTTTCTTGTAAATGCAATAGATAGAAACTCGGTTCAAAACGTCCACTTTGACACTCTTTTCTGAAAGATCTATTGCGTCTGTAAAAAAATGAAAAAAAAAACAGCTCGATGACATAATTTCTGAACAACAACACCAGCTAGTTTCATGCATTTTCGAACAAAAATAAATTAAAACTTATGTCAGAAAGTTGCCCTTTTGGATTTGAGAACAGCCTTAAGATGAGTGCACAGAAAACAGATGTTAAAAATATGAATCTCTTGAGAAGATATTTTAAATATACGAAGGTATCAAAAGTCCATAGACTTAACATTACGGAGGAGAATTCCTAAGCTGAGTACCAGCTTCTATGACTACTTCTATAATCCGGTATATACCGGATGTTTCAAAAGTTCAGTGCGAAAGTAAAACGCAATAAAAAAAAAGATCTATGTGTCATGAGACATGAGGTTTGCAGATATATATTCAGCGTTCAGCATTTATTTTAATACCATGAAGTAATTACGTTTATTTGAGTTTACAGAAGATCATCCGGCAAATAATTTGGAAAATTTGAAACAGTACATGTTTGAACAATATATGTTAGTATTCACGCAAAACTAAAGGAATAAAGAAGTAAATAAATAAAAATAATATTAAAATAAAAATTTTTAAATCTTGCAAAAGAGAAGCAGTCATTACTCATAATACATTCATTCATACCTGTAATATTTTAAAGAGTAAAATTTATCTTTTATAAAGCATGAAACAAAAAGCTACGAAATATTCAAAATTATAGGGGGGGGGGGGATGTGTAAAATATTCAGAATTGTATACTCAGTTGAAAAATATTATCTCTACGAAAATATCTTCCTTGTTTAACATGTTGGTCTTTGCTTTATAAAAGACATCTGAAATAAGTAACAATATTTGAACACGTAGTTTGTGAAGCCGTGGCGTAATCGTTAGGGGCACTAATCTGGAAGAGGACCATTTCCCTGGTTCAAATCCCGTCAGGGTGTTGATGATTTAGTGTTGTTTAAATTAAATTGTGATTTTCTGACCTTGATGTAAACGTGTCCTTGAAAAGCGAAGTGTCAAACTCATAAACATGTAAGTTTGTCCCTGAAAAATTATTATATTTAGCCTTTTATATAATTTTTAAATACGAAAATATGAAAGAAAACCCGGAAAAAAATTGTGAAAAAACGAAATTTTTTCTGGAATTTGCGAAAAGAAATTCCCGTTAAAATACGCAAATAGTACTGGTGTCTCTATTTCCAATACAACTTCCGTATTTTAACGGTTTTTTTTTTTTTTTTTTTTTTTTTTTTTTTTTTTTTTTTTTTTTTACAGGCCTACAGAAAAAAATCACTCACCTTCGAACAGGATATTTCGATGATGTGAGAAAACCAAAATCTGTTACTATGGCACTCCGTTCTTTAGAAATCAATATATTGTTGCTTTTTAAATCTAAGTGGGCGAGATTTTTTTGGTGCAAGTAGGCAGTAACGTCGAGAATTTGACTCATCCAGTTTATTCGTTCATTAATGACTTCGAATTTGTTCGGCAATGTACACTTTAAAATTTCCTTTTCCATGGTGGTTGGATGGACTGGGGTCATAAATAAATAGGATTTGGCGTAATAAACATAGTCGCAAGCCAAAAGGGGCAGGATGTATTTGTGTCTGCCCAACGTAGGCCAAATGGTCGTTTCTCCTTCAGAAATTTGCTGTTGCGAAACGATTTTGACAGCTCGCTCCTCGTCTGTCAATATGTTTTTCACTTTTATGACGCTTCCAAATGTGCCGTTGCCGAGTGGTTCCACAAAACTGTAATATCTTTGTTCCAGATAGTTAAGAACATCAATCATTTTTTGACACGATTGTAGGTCCATGACCCCTTTATTACATTGTTCTCTATAAAAATCCATTTTTTACTGTAGTTTTATAACTTTTTAATTAGTTAAAGCTCGAAAAAATTAAATTTTAACGAGAGATAATCAGAATTAACGCAACTTAATCATTAACCCTTTTATGATTACGAAACTTTCATTGTTGTGTTAACTAAAGTAATAACACTTCTACATTGTTGATTCATTACATGTTTTTAATTCAAGCACTAGGCGTATTTTTCAATAATTTAAAATTGTTATTTATTCTTAAGGTAAACAAACAAAATCTAAACAATGCACATCATATGAATTGTTTAATTTTTGTTTGTTGCCTTTATACAAACCACGGCAGACAAAGAAGGGATATTTGACATGAATTTTATACACATGGGATATTTTATGTGTGCTTGTCCAAATAGTTTGCTCTAGAGCCCCTTTGTTGTTTTATTTGGAACAGTTCAGATATGCGCTATCCATAGCATTATGTCATATTGGAAAAAATAACTCTAAGCAACGTGTCATGTTAAACATCCCCCCCTTCCCGCTTTTTTATAGTCCCTAAAGTAAAATCTGATAAAAACTAGAAAAAGCTCTTTTAAACAAATTTTCACGTGGCTTCTCCGCTTTATTCAGATTTACGTTATAAAGTTCGTTTTCTCAATTTTTACTGTTTGACGGCCTGATGGAGCAAGATTGCCTGATCAGAGATCCAGCTTATGAGTTATTTACGCTCTAACCAGGGGTCTCCCCGAAACCCAGGGGCTCGCAGGCAGAAACCCAGCCCAGCCAGAAGGGGAAGGCACCTATCTTTAACAAAACATATAATAAAAAAAAACTTATTCAAGTTAAAATTACTTTACAAACTATGGCCGAAGCCAGGCTACCAATAGTCCGATAAGAGCAGCATCATCAATAGTTCTGGAAAATAGCAAACAATTCTAGGGTACCAAACAAAAAAAAAATTTACAATTATATTCTGAGTTCAACGATAACAAGTTAAAGTCAGTTGCTTACAATTAATATTTTCTATGTCAAAAGAATTTACAATTTCAGCACACAAACGATTTGCTATTGGATTAATTAACAACAGATTGATATTTTAATTTTGCTATAAGTACTTTTGAATGCCAAAAGATTTACTCTACACAATTTTTGGGTCATCAATATATTAAATATTAGTGCAGTAAATTAATTCAATGTTTGATTTCAATCTGTACAAGTTTAGACACAATTTTTGAATACTAGTAAATAGACACTAATTTTGAATACGAACATTATGAATGTGATTTATGAAAGCGAACATTATTAACACAATTTTTGAATACAATTATTATAAAACAATTTTGGAAGTAAATATTATACACTTTATGGTTAAACGGAAAAAGTTGTAGAGTACATGTTTTTGACCTAGCAATTTTAAAGTCTCTGCCCCACCCCTCCGCCTCAGCAATTTACCGACCCTAATGGAAATATATGTAATGGTTGTGTAAAACTTCTCCACTTATGGATGAGATGTTTAACCAAAGGCTGGACTTTTTATAGAAGTTGTCCAAAATAGCTGACTGCCAAATTATGAAACAAAAATTTTGAAATCTTCCACAGATGCGCAGTTAAAAATTATTTCATACAAGTGCCCATATCTCATCAAATATTCAATACATTCATATTTTAATTGCTGTATACTGTTGGTACTATTCTTTTTCATGTTTTCGGAAAGTGGCGTTAAATTTGGTTGAAAAATCTGTATGCTATAAACAAAAAACTTTTGAATGTTTCACAGGCACAATCACATCTTCACGAATATGAGTGCTGTGCTTGCACAAATGCGCAGAAACGTTGAGCAGGACCCAAATAGTAATTTAACACAGTGACAAACCATTTCCAGCATTTCCTGTTACATAGGTGATCGCAAATAGTATTTTATTATTCAATTTATTATTAGTCCCCTAATTGCCCCCCTTCCTCGACTAAATCTTCACCGAGAAATATGAAATCAAACAGGTTCTTTACATCCCAGAAGTTCAAGAACAATTCGCAATAATGTTGGTAGATATTCGACAAACCGTGTACAATCGAAAGCATCCTGTCCCTGTACCTTGGGGGGCCAGTGTAATGTGTAATAAGCCCAGTATTCGGCAATATTTTATGCAAAGATTGACGAAATTATTGCCTAAAAATATTAACATAATATAAACATCCAATAGTTGATTAATATTTCGTCCAATAATTGGCACAATGTTGGATACAAATATTGATTAAATATCAACAAACTGTAAACACCCCAATATTGCGACAATACATTATACCGATATTGACCACAAATATTGACTAAATGTAAACACCACACGATTTGGGGCATATTTTATGCCAATATTGCACCAATATTTAGTCAATACTGATCCAGTATTTGTTGGCGACAGGGGCAATGTTCGTAAAGTTAAGTCTCAAGATTTTTTAATTTTTAGAATGTCTTTTTCTGCGCTGACGACGTTACTCCCACCGACCCTACTACAAAAAAATAATTATATTTATTGAAACATTGGCCTTTATGATTTTTAAGTTAAATTAAACTCAAACAAATTGTAAGTTCAATTAAACTCAAATAGAATTCAAAAATTTCAAGTTCAGTTACAATAATAATAATAAATAAGAACCCTATATATAAATAAAATTGTAGACAATATTGGAATTTTAAACAATATTCACAAAAAAAAAAAAAAAAAAAAAAAAGCAATCAAAATATACTTTCGAATGTTAGAGCGTGTACCAACAGCTAGACGGTCTGACAGACAGATGGTTGAACCGAATGCATAAACAGTTTTCAACTATGTTAGAAAATTCCGGAAAATCTGCAGATTCATTTATTCGAAGCATACAGTTTAATGTTCTCAATCTTATATAGCATTGTTTTGCCTACTATTTTATTTGCACTTTTCACGCAAAAACAAATCCCGAAAATTTACAGCTTTACTTCTATGAAATTTACTGTTTTATGTTTTTTAATCATACATGAGTATCTAAAACTATTTTTTCACGATCCTAAGTTTTAAGATTTACGGAATTAAATACCATGTTTTATAGAAATATTCGTCATTTTTAGTTGCTGATATCTGTTGCTGAAAAAAGGGTGAAGATATATTATAAAATAGTGGTATTCGATATCCTTAAGGGTGTATTCTAATCCAAATGGCTTATTTTCCGATTCATTTTTAAATACATTTTTGTTCTCAAACGCATCCAGCTGGGAAATTCTCTTATTTAGGAACTACATAATGTGTCGTGCTTCTCGATTTCTTGATAAATGCAGAAAATATTTTTTTTTAAATGCTGTCAAAGTTGCCGTTTTTAACCGAATTTTCCGAAGCGGGAGATCTGGGAATGGAAAAAAAGGGTCATACTGAGAAAATAATTGTTTAAAAATCAAATTCTAATTCATTTAGCGAAAAATGAAATCACACGGCCTCTTATACGTCTCTTCAAAAATCACCTCAGCAAGTTTAATGTTTTTACTTTTAAAAATGAGTCTGAAAATGTCTCAGAAAATTTCGAGCTGTTGAGGGTGGTAAAATATTTTTTCAAACACATCCTTAAATCTTTAAACCTAGGGTCGCATAAAAACAAAATTATGCGCACATATTCTTTCTTCACACTGCTTTGCTTCGTTACAAACACAGGCTTCACGTGGAAAAAGTGGATTTACAGGCAACTATAAGAAAAATAACACAGGCCGGAAAAATAATAGTTTTTTATTTCTTTTTCTCCCTAGCTACGTTTTATTTATTTTTTATTTTCAATAGAAGAAAGTATTGTAATCGAAATTTTTTTAGACTTTCGGTTTTCGTCGGATTTACACGTTTTAGAGGTTAGAGATCCCCAAAAACATGTTTATAGAAAATGTCTGTCTGTCCGTATGTCCGTGTGTCTGTCGCCATTGTAAAATCAAAAAGTGTATGAAGTTATGGATAAAATTGAACCAATTTTATTTTTTCAGTTTTTGGCTTTAGCAAGCAGGTCCTCCCTTAATTTGGAAAAAATCCGTCTGACGGGGGTGCTGTAATAGCGATTTTTGTGCCATTTTGAATATTCTACCATCGAAAAGTGTATGGAGTTATGCAGAGAATTGAACCATTTTTTTTTGTATGTTTTTGGCCATGCGAGAAGGTCCTCCCTGAATTTGAAAATATTCTGCCAAAAGGGAACACTATAATAGCGATTTTTGTGTAATTTTTTTAATTTTTAGTAGTTCTATTGTACACCAGCGACTCATGAAGAAACGGGAACTTCCCATCCTGATAAGCCGACTATTCGCGAACAGCTGATATACAACAGAATAACGGAAAACTATTGATTTTAATACACATCATGATCGAGATTAGCTCGTTGTTACTCCGATTAATTGACTGCAGCAGAAATTTAAGATGAAAGTCAAAATTGATATAGTATTGAACTAATAAAAATGAAATATTGACATTTGTAACAACATTTTGAAATATTAAAATATATAAGATAAAAGAAAGTTATGGGATTGGTACATCCAACTAATTTTTTCGATAAGCTGAAAAAGGTTGAGCTGCCTCCCCTTCCCTTCCTATCCCGTAAGGTTTTTCTACAAACCAAGAGTGAATATGTAGGATAATCCATCACACTATATATACCAGAGTCAAGAAATTTACTGATTATACTCATTAAAAAAGTATTAGATTTTATGAATGTTCTGTCACAAAGTCAAAACCATAATAACACCACTTGTTCTTCATGAAATATGTATTTCTAACTCCGTGCTTTAAATGTTTTTTATGACTGACAGTAGCAAAGCGCTGTTGCTTTCATTATGAACTTTTTTCCAAATCAGAAACGGTTAGCTACTTTTGAGAGGTTGCAATAACCAGTTGCTGTTTTTAGGTACACTCGTAATTATATAAATACGTAGCACCTATAGTCGTCGTTCGATCCGTCTGTCCGCATATAACAGAGCAAAAACTACCCAACCGAATTGTCTGAAATTTTAAATACATAATTGTTGTAAAATTGTGTCGAGTCACTTCAAATTTTATGAAAATCGGATGTATAGTTTAATGACAGGGACAGTCAAAAGTTTTCCGTTACATGACGGCCAATGGGAAAAAAATTATTGCAACTGCATTTTAATGATGTTGCAGCCTTCCAAATGGCATGACATTTTAAATATATAATTGTTGCAAAATTTTGCCGAGTCACTTCAAATTTTATGAAAATCGGATGTATAGTTTAATGACAGGGACAGTCAAAAGTTATCCGTTACATGACGGCCAATGGGAAAAAATTATTGCAAGTGCATTCTAATGATGTTGCAGCCTTCCAAATAGCATGACATTTTAAATATATAATTGTTGCAAAATTGTGTCGCGTCATTTCAAATTTTATGAAAATCGGATGTATAATTTAATGACAGGGATAGTCAAAAGTTTTCCGTTACAGGACGGCCAACGGGAAAAAATTATTGCAAGTGCATTTTAATGATATGACAGCCTTTCGGACAGAATGAAATTGATATGCACTTATGAAGTGCACTACAATATACTATCAGTACAATATGCGGTGCAAAAAATATTTATAAAACTAGTTATAGTACAAACGCACCTCGTTTGGCACGTTTGACGAGCAATTTCCAACTTGCTATCGTTCATACTTCTGACATTATCGAGATAATTAAATTGTTAAAATGAAAAAGGACGGGCGCATTGAAAGAAGACAAGACAATAGATGGAGTAGAAATATTCTACAGTGGTATCACAGAGATGTGAAACAACCAGGAAGATAATATTAGGTAATATGGATCGACGAAATAAGAAAAGTAGCTGGAGTTAATCGGATGACCAAAAAACTAGACAGGGAATAGCGGAAAAATTTGGGGGAGACGTGCATTCAGCAGTGGATTTAAAACAGTTGTTTTTGTTGTCATTGATGATGATGGTGATGATAATGATAATGATATAAATGTAAATAAGTACGAGTAATAAGTCAAAATTACGTCCACTAATAACCATCACAATAGATAAAGTTAAAAAATGCTATAAAAAGTGATAGAAAATCTTTATTAAGATTGACGATCGTTTCGTTGCACAAACGGCGATATTTTCAAAATCATTCAACGATAGAAAATAGTCGCAAAACCTTCTATGAAATTAAGAAATATAGTATGCAAGAAAATAGATCCAACTGAGTCAAACCAGTTATCGGGAGTATACGAAATACCTTTCACCAAAGAAGATAAAACCAAGCAGTTTTATATAGGTATGACAACTAGAAAACTTAAAACAAGAATGAAAGAACATATAGCAGACATCAAATACAACAGAAGAACCACAGCTTTGGCCAGATTATACAGCGAAGAACCTTTACAGATCGATTTTAAAAATAGCAAGTTAATTTATACATCAAGATTTTATTTACCATCCATAATCCGAGAATCAATAGAGATATTTTTACGCAACAAGAATATTTGCAATGATTCAGTGTCCATAGAATTACCTAAAATTTGGAAAGAGATGCTATGTAATATTAGTAACAATAGTAAAAATTAATCCTCGCTCGCAAATAGCCAGGATAATTTTATTTTTATTTTATATTTTGCAATGCTTTTCATTATGCATGTTGTCTCGTGACATTGTTTACCATGTTATTGTTTTGAAAATTAATCCACGCTCACCAATAGCTAATCTAATCTTTTAAATTAATTTTATGTTTACAATGTTTTTCATTATGCATCATGTCGCGTGACATTGTTTACTATGTTTATTGTTTTTTAAATTATGTGAAAATATTTTCTATCGTTGAAGGATTTTGAAAATGTCGCCGTTTGTGCAACGAAACGATCGTCAATCTTAATAAAGATTTTCTATCGCTTTTTATAGCATTTTTTAACTTTATCTATTTATAAGTGATTATTATACATGTGTTTATAACCATCACAATGTTAAAATATTTATTTCCTTAAAAGACGTTATAAAAACCCATTAAAAGTAAATTAAAATTTTAGTTTACTGTTAATGTGTTTTTATAACGTCTTTTAAGCAAATAAATATTTTAATATTGTGATATGATAATGATATATACTGAAGACTGTGAGTGAGTTGGGATGATCTTACGTAGGATTATAAAAACATAGTCTCATAACTTTAAAAAAAAAAAAAAAAAAAAAAAAAAAAAAAAAAAAAAGATAATTTTGAGATGGATACGGTTATAGAGCCCTTAAACGCCTTTCTGGCTATGCTTCTGATAGAAATGGTAATATTCAATTATAATATTTGTATGTATGCATATGAATCCTTTTATGATTTATGCATATGCATTTTATATATCTATGAGCGCTTAAAGGGTTATCACTATTACTACTATAATTACTTACTATAATTAATACAACTATTTTATGTTCTTTTGAAGCTGTTCTATCACTTCTTTATTTATAATAACAAAATATTTTATTCCATAAAATAAAACATTTTTTTAATGTTCACATAATTATATATTACCTTTGAGATTGTTTGCTTGCAATAATATTCAAATATTGCACTTTCTACTAAAACATTTCTTTGTCTCATAAGCACTGTTATTTGATGCAATGCCTATAACCGAGGAGTTCTTTAAACCCATTTTAATCCTTTTTTCTTTCTTTTTTTGCACTGAGGAAGGGGATTTAAGAATCCTCGAAACGGCCTTATGTGATTTTTTTGTGTCATATTTGTACGTATTTGTGCGTCAAGACGTTGTCAAAGGTTTTAACTTATGTATTGTTATTCTGTAACCTATTTTTGATTTTTATGAGATGGCTATATTTATTCAATAAAATTTCAACATTTAAGCTTGTAAGTTCAACTGTTAAATTCTAAAATCAGCCCATTTTAACATTTAACTGCTGTGAGCATTTTAACAGGACGCAGTTTTTTCAGTTTTCTTGGTTGTTTTCTAGTTTTGTTTTTTTTTATTTTTAGATTAGTTAAAGACATCAGTGAACTTTTCTTTCGTTTGAGGCCCTATCTCTATCACGAGGGAAATTTGATTTTAAAAATCCCGTACATGAAGTTTAGTACAGAATCCTTTGAGTAATCAAACGTTTTGTTCATCTTTCGATAAAACGGTTTCAGAGACACCTAACAGGGCATGATTATCACAGGGGGGGGGGGGACACAGGGGATATGCCCCGCATTTTCAGAGCGCCTTCAAAATACATTTTCTCCACTCTCTGAAGATACAAATTAAGGGGTCAGGTAATCTTTAAAGCGTCGAAAAATTGATTTTTTCTTTAATAGCTTATAATTAAATATGATTTTTTAAGAACATTTACAAACTCAATACAAAAATTCGCATAAGAAGAGAAGTTATGTCTAAAACACTTATTTTCTCAAAACAGCGATTTTGACCATTGCGCGCACGATTTCTGAAAAATGGTTACCTATAATTTTACAAAATTTTCGCTGAATGTATTAAACGTATAGAGGCACAAAATGGCCTATTATTATGTTTCTCAAGTTGGACGTTTAGAATTTTCGTCTACTTTTGTATAAAAAATAAACTCGATATTTCGATTTTACTAAAAAAAAATCTCGGGATCTCAAAGTTTTATTTTTTTTTCATTGTATTTTGTTTCATGTATTAAACGTATAGCCGCACAAAATGACCTATTATTATGTTTTTCAAGTTGGAAGTTTAGAATTTACGTCTACTTATGTATTAAAAAAAAAAAAAAAAAAAAAAAAAAAAAAAAAAAAAAACCACTCGATATTTCGATTTTTTTTTTTTAATTTCGGGATCTTTAAGTTTTATTTTTTTTTTCATTGTAGATCATTTTGAAAACACATTATATCTGTATTCATTAAAAAAAAATGTTAGTTTGTTTCAACCATTCAAGTGTGAAAAATCATGCGCGCATTGGATGCAAGAATAATTCTTTCGCAAAAATTGTGTTATTTATTTAAAAAAAACAAAACAAAACAAAAAAAAACAATAAATAACTTTATATATGTGTACACTCCTTTTAACAACTTTAATTGATAAAACAAACTTTCTTAATATTCGTTTTTAATTTTATAATTAAAAGTCATTTACTTATAGAGTGACTGCAATTCTTATAGAAGTCACTTTTTCATGTATTTTGTTAGCTCAAAGGGTACCCTGATCCCTTAACGTACATTTCCGATAATCGCTCACAAAAAAAATAATTTCTACCATTCATGCAAACTGAACAAACACAGTGTTCTTTAGTAACAACAATAGAATTCAAAGTAAATTTCGAAATTAAGGGGACCATGGACGTTTATTCGAGCAAAAATCGACCTAAAGATCGGAAATTATTTTTGTGCATACTAGGGGGCTCGGCCCCCTACGAGCTACGCTCGCCAACCCCCGTCCAGACACCGCAGACTCTAAATGCACGCTAATGTGATCGGCTTTAAAAAGATTTCGAAAGATTGAATTATAATTTAAAAAAGTCCTTCCGGCCAGTGCCGGGAGGAAGAGGGAGCTTTCATAATCCTTATTTAAAAAAAGCCAAATTATATCATTCAAACACACGAAGCTCAATTTAGTGGAAACCGAATATAGGAGATTCAATACTAATTTTTTATCAATATAATGAATGAGAATTTCGCGAAATTAATCAGATTTATCCAAGCTGCTTTTCTTTAAAGTAACATATATTTGGCTGCCAAATTCGGCAATTTCTTAAAGTGCCTGTCAATTTAAGACAACATGGTGGATGAAGCTAAGCAGTGAACTTGGTCGAGACCTTAGTAATTGCTGTGCACATGCTCACTCACATCAGAATCCGTTAATATATAGGAGTGCTGTCGCATGCAAAAAATCAGATTTTTCAAAATGTCACCCACAATAGAAATTGAAACTGCTATATCTGAGCCATTTTTTAAGGTAAAGACAAACAAAAAATGCTCCTGAATCCTTATATCAAGGTCAAATACTTAAGAAAGAAACCCTTTTCAATTTCTAATTTTTTTGCACCTCACTTTAAATATATATATATTTTTTAATTTAATGGTCGCCATTTTGAAACAAGATGGCTGATGAATCTGGCCAGCGAACTTGGTCGAGGTGTTGATGTATACTATCCACATGCCTTCTTACATCGAAATCGGCGAATACGTGTGTTATCGCGTGACAAATACAAGATCGTTTCAAAATGTTAGCCATGCTAGAAATTCAAAGTGCTATAAATCAACCATTTTTTAAGATATAAACAAAACGACAAATTTTCAGAAACAAAAACTGCTCCGGAATCTTTGTATCAAGGCCAAACACATAAAAAAATCTTTTTCATTTTCCAATTGTTTAATACCTCCTTTTGAATTTTAAATTTAATTTTTTTTAAATGGCAACCCTTTTGAAACAAGATGGCGAATGAAGCTGGCCAACGAACTCGGTCGAGACATTGGTATGTACTATGTACAGACCAAGTTACATCCAAATAGGTTCATAATTACGCCTGTTATCGCGTGACAAATATCAGGTCGTTTTAAAATGTCAGCCACAAGAGAAATTCAAAATGCTATTACTCAGCCAGTTTTTTTAGATATAGACGAAAGAAAAACTGTTCCGGAATCTTTGTATTAAGGTCAAACACATACAAAAAAATCTTTTTCACTTTCCAATTTTTTGGTATCTCATTTAAATTTTTTTATTTTTTAATTTTTTTAAATGGCCGCCATTTTGAAACAAGATGGCGGATGAAGCCGGCCAACGAACTCGGTCGAGATATTTGTATGTACTATGTACACACCAAGGTACATCCAAGTCGGTTCATAAATACGCCTGTTATTACGTGAGAAAAATCAGGACGTTTCAAAATGTCAGCCACGCTAGAAATTCAAAGTGCTATAACTCAGCCATTTCTTAAGATATAGACGAAACAAAAACTGCTCCCGAATCTTTTTATCAAGGTCAAACACATAAAAAGAAAATATTTTTTCAATTTTTAATTTTTTGGTACCACATTTCAAATTAAAATTTTTCTTAAAAATTTAAATGGCCACCATTTTTAAACAAGATGGCGGATGAAGCTGACCAACGAACCCGGTCGAGACATTGGTATGTACTATGTATAAACGAAGTTACATCCATATCGGTTCATAAATACGCCTTTTATCGCGTGACAAAATTTAGGTCGTTTCAAAATGTCAGCCACGCTAGAAATTCAAAATGCTATAACTCAGCCATTTTTTAAGATATAGACGAAACAAAAACTGCTCCGAAATCTTTGTATAAAGGTCAAATACATAAGAAAAAATATTTTTCCATTTTCAATTTTTTGGTACCACATTTCAAATTTTAAATTTAAAAAAAAATTTTAAATAGCCGCCATTTTGAAAGAAATTGGCGGATGAAGCTGGCCAACGAACTCGGTCGAGAGATTGGTATGTACTATATACACACTGAATTACATCCAAATCGGTTCATAAATACGCCTTTTATCGCGTGACAAAATTCAGGACGTTTCAAAATGTCAGCCACGCTAGAAATTCAAAATGCTATAACTCAGCCATTTTTTAAGATATAGACGAAAGAAAAACTGCTCCGGAATCTTTGTATAAAGGTCAAATACATAAGAAAAAAATATTTTTCCATTTTTAATTTTTTGGTACCACATTTCAAGTTTTAAAATTTTTTAAAAATTTTAAATGGCCGCCATTTTGAAACAAAATGGCGGATGAAGCTGGCCAACGAACTCGGTCGAGACATTGGTATGTACTATGTACACACCGAATTACATCGAAATCGGTTCATAATTACGGGAGTTACAGTGTGACATATGTCAGATATATATATATATATATATATATCAATTTTGAGCGGAGGGTGGTTTCGGGTTCTGGGGGTCATGATCGATGAAAATATACCAAAATTTTTTGAAATCGCTTTCCTCTGAACGGCTGCAATAGGTAGCTTTTTTGTAAAGAAAGCTACCTAAAACAGTGGCGATCTCCCTATAAACGGATTTCTATTCATTTCTCTTTGATTGGGGAAATTTTAACGCCAAATCCGCTGCGGTACTACTTGATTATCCCGTCGACTAATTTCGCCAAATTATATAAATCGCCAAACCACTCGCCAAATTATACAAATTGACATAATTTTTATTTTAAATACCGAAATAACAAATAAATTAGTACAACGTTAATAAAAATACAAATAAAACGTCGAAATAAAAATAACTTGATGACGTAGACACGTGTAACAACATTTCAAAATAAGCTAATGTAATAGGAATTAAGTAAACAGAATCTTTGTCTCCCGGTATTTTTTAACAAAGCGAAAGGAAAGTTCTTTTAAATGAGACATTTTAAGTTAATAGTTTTTAATCTGACGTAATTTTGACCAAACTATTCTTTCTATTTTTAATATTCACGTGAAAATACTTGTGTTAGAAATGAAATATTATTCGCGCTTTCCTAAGAAAAATAGTTGAAAAGTATCCGCTCAAAATATCAAATAAATGTCTAGCGCAATTTCTAAATTTAAACCGTTTTGCAATATTATTTTGTGTTCGTTTTATGTAATAACTGTAATGTGACGTAAATATGACGTAATTTCTCCTATTTAAGACTTCTAAAGCATGTTAATAAATTTATTATTTTACAAATTCCTTTCTCTCTTAAAATTCACGTGTAATTATAGTTTTATGACGTAATTTTTAATAAGTTCCTGCTTTTTGTACATAATTATTTAATTCTAATTCCAATGTTTTTTTTCTGTTTATAATAGTCACGTGTAAATAAATTTTTAATTTATTACACGTATAAATATATATATACTTTTTTTTTCTTTTTTTGAAGCAAACATTATTTTTTCCGCTGTTTATACAGTTGGCAACAGTTTAAATTAATATCACTTTCTAAAATCTGTAAAAAATATCTCTAGAAATGCTGAAAATTTGAATTTAAAATAGAAATAAAACCTCAAAAAATTAGCAAATTAAAAAAAGAAATACAATCTGCACACCGGGAAATTCTGACGCATAAAATGATCTAAAAATTATTAAATTCCGATGTACAGTTTTTGCTCCTATAAAACTTTTTTAATGGAACGATTTTGTCCAACTTTAGCATTAAATATCTCTTTAAATATTTCTTCGATTTGAAAACTGTCTGCATCAGCGTGTTTATCGAACATTTCTCTATAATTCCACCGATTTTCATATTTTTGTATGCAATATTTTGCTTAATATTAACGAAGAAAGACCTCTGGCCACAAAAAATTCAAAACCGGCGGCGGCGGCGGTGACAGCGGTAGTTACTTTTTTTTAGAATAGAGAGATTATTATTCCCATTTTATTCTGAGCCGTTTGCGAAAAACCACATGCAGATGCGATTTTTTTTCGCAAAGTTACGAGCGTTTGAAATTTGCACACAAACAATTTTTCGGCCCTTTAATATAGGGTAGACCGAGGCACGTTTACGCAGTGCACTTTTGTCGAAGTAAGTTATAACTGGTACGCCACCAGTCGTGACAGATTGAAGCTGCTCCCTAGTGGGTATTCTCACACGTTTTTGAGCGTCAGTCGAACTTCGGTCTAGCATGCGGAAAGGCAAACCTGTTTTCTGTCGAGATGAGTACATTTTGTGTTGAACTTATTGAAACTTATTGTGAACTAATAATACTTAGTTAAGGATGAACAAATATATGAACATTATCAGAATTTTATCCTTTTTTGAGAACTATATTTGTATGAACAGAAATGTTATTAATTTCCGTTGCACGTTAAAAATAATTCCAAACATCTCGACGGGGTACGTTTACGCATTGACTTCGGGGCACCTTTACGCATGTTCTTACTGTGTAAACGCGCCCCTGAAGCTGAACCACTAAGACCATTTGAAAAGGCAGGACCATGGCTTGGTACCAAGATAGGGAAGAAAAAGAGGAAGTCCGCAATCCTAACTGATACTCCGGTTAAAGAAGACCTCAGACAAGAGCAGTTAGAAGCGAAAAGAAAAAAATGATGGCACAACAAAACAAAAAGAAGAAATTACTTAAAAATTTACTAGTTTCTATGGAAGCAGAACAAGAAGACAGCAAAGGAAAAAATATGAAACCAAAAACTGTAAAAGGGAAAAAGTTGGTACACTCTGGAAAAAAGAAAATAGTGAATTAATCTGATAACGAAGATGAAAACTATGTGTGTGTTTATTGTTGGAAATCATACAACCAATCCAAAAAAGGACAAGACTGGGTTAAATGTCTTAGATGCAAAAGGTGGTCCCATGACAAGTGGGCAAAAGGAAATACTTTATTTTTTGTTTGTAAAAACTGGAACAGTGATGATGAAGATGACTAAATAGTTTCTGTTTTTAATGAGCAATAAGCCCTATGTTTTCAGTTTAGCCTATAAAATGTTCTTTATTTAATTCTCTTTAATTTTTTTAAAAGTGTTTTAAGTTATAAATAAAACATTTCAATTTGATTAATTATTTATTTCACTTACTCCTTGGTATTACCTATAATATGCGTAAACGTGCCCCACTTGATGCGTAAACTTACCCCGTTTCAGGGGCAAGTTTACACAACAGACTTGGACCTAAAAAAAATGTTTTTTATGGTTAAAAACACAAATAGGGCAACAACTGAATACACAAATTTTGACTTTATTAACTGCTTTATAAAATCACAATGTCTAAAATTTCCTAAGTTAAAACATAAAAATTAGAAAATTCATTGGAAAAAACCTGCGCAAACGTGCACCGGTCTACCCTACCTTAAATCTGTTTTTCTCAAAACTGATTTTTCAACGTTTTTACATTTTTGAAATGCTCTATGCGTCTTAATTTTGATCAAAATTCATGAAATTGATAAGAAAGAATCCTGATATTGATTACAAAGAAACTGTGTATGCATTTTAAAATTAGACTTCATTAAGATAATTAAATTTGATTTTTAACTTATTTAAAGGCAAAATTTTGATGAAAATCGATATGGAATTCAGAAAAAAAATCTCAGAAGAATTAATTATTCAAGGGATTGAAAAATTGATACACAGATTTGTTTTTATTAGAGTTTTCAGTGATTAAAATGCAAAATCGAGGAAATATCTCAAAAATTAAGACGCATGGAGCATTTTAAAATTTTGGTTTAAAATTTTAATTTTCTTAAAAATTCTTAAAATTTTAATAAGATTGGAAAATTTTTTAAGGTGTTCTATATACTTATGGTGAAATATACATTTCCACAAAATTTCATATCTCTATGATGAAAAAAAAATGAACATCCATCATTCCCTTAAAAGAGAACGGATATTACATCAGACATATTTCATTCAGTTCCTTAGATTTAAAGTTTTACTCACTCTAAATAAAATACAGTGCAAAAGATTTTACCTTCCTACATGTATATATAGTGTATATATAGTGCAAAAGATTTTACCTTCCTACATGTATATATAGTGTATTATTATTATTATTATTTTTACGAAGGTATTGTTTAGATTTTGAACTGCACATAAAGCTGTTATTCATATTTATAATGCGATTTTCTTGAGAAAGGGGCTGGTCAGTCGACACAACCTGTGTGCCACGGGTTACACTTACAGTTAATCAGACCCTGACGACTTACACTAGCTATGCATTAATTTCTGTGACAGTAGTTAAGTGTTATAAGATAGCTCTGGAAATAAATATGAGAAAGTAGTGAGAATATTACTGAACAACTGAAATTTTCTTCAGTAACAACAATAAAATTAAAAGCAAATTTCGAAATTAAAAAGAGAACAGATATTACATGAAACATATTTCATTCACTTCCTTAAGTTTAAAGTTTTACACATTCTATATAGAATACAGTGCAGAAAATTTTACCTTCCCGTAATTTTTTAAGGCATTTTTACATGTATATATAATGTATTCTTTTTTTTTAATGAAGGTATTGTTTAAATTATGAACTGCACATAAAGCTGTTATTCATATTTATAATGTGATTTTCTTGAGAAAGGGGCTGGGCAGTCGACACAACCTCTGTGCCACGGGTTACACTTACAGTTAATCAGACCCTGACGACTTACACTAACTATGCATTAATTTCTTTGACAGTAGTTAAGTGTTATAAGATAGCTCTGGAAATAAATATGAGAAAGTAGTGAGAATATTACTGAACAACTGCAATTTTCTTCAGTAACAACAATAAAATTAAAAGCAAATTTCGAAATTAAAAAGAGAACAGGTATTACATGAAACATATTGCATTCAGTTCCTTAAGTTTAAAGTTTTACTCATTCTATATAGAATACAGTGCAGAAGATTTTACCTTCCCGAAAATTTTTAAGGCATTTTTACATGTACAGTGGACTCTCTCTATTCTGAACACTCATCGGACCGACCAAAAATGTTCAGATTATGGGGGTGTTCAGTATAGAGGGAGTTTGAAAACGAATACTATGTATTGAGTTTATAGACTGTATAGAATACTTATCCTGGTTAGCCATGCCAGTTACTGAGATGGAAATGCTGAATTTACACTCATGTTCAAAATTAAGAGAATTTTCAGATTTGGTCGATTATTTCGGCAACTACTGGACAGATTTGAATTAAATTAGGTATGCACATAGGTTAATATAATGAAAAAAACAAACATTCAACAGTTATAATAAACACGCATGATCGTGCGTAAGACTCATAAGCGTCAGAAGATATAAAACAGAGCTTACAATATTGACCTAGAAAATGGGTTAATAGGGAGTTTGGTCCTCTGTACATAACGAATTCATACTGGAAATCAGGCAGTTTATGAGAATATGTGGCAGTTAGTCTCGCTCTTCCAGCAATGCTGTTTTCAGGATCTTGGTAGTTGTGGGAGGTGGACAGAGAGTTCCAGTTATCCTCCCCAGAGCGTTCTAGACATACTCTATAAGGTTTAGGTCCGGAAATCTGACGGGCCAATGCATCAAGCAAACATCCTCACTTTCCAGAAATTTGTCAACTACATGAGCTCTATCTAGGCGCTGTTGTAGTCCATTAAAATGAAATCAGAGCCAACTGCATTTCTTAAAAGCCGAACATAGTGGTCCAAGATATATAATCCCTAAACCTCACACCAGTCGCAGAGCCTTTTCCAAGCAAAGATAGGGGTGTGCGCCCATCAGACATCATGCCTGGCCAGACCATCAAACCTCCCCTGCTACAGTTGTCTCTTTCTCGTACGTTGAAAGGATCCCCGGTTCTATCCAGATGAAAATATGTCGAATTAGTGTTTAGGCTTAACCAAGACTCATCAGAGAATAAATTGGTACCCATTGGTACCTGATCCATAATCAAAGATCTCTACACCAAGCTAAACGGGCTCTCGTGTGTGCAGAAGTGAGCAGGACGCAAACAGCATGTCTTATTGCAAATAGCCCTCTGTCATGTAGCTTTCTGCAAACATTAACCCTTAAAACTCGGCTTTATGTGGCCGCATAAAGGTCATGAGAGAACTGAGAAGCTATTGCCTTCCTGTAATGGGCAAATAGTGATCTTCATTAGACGACGTGGCTCTTGGATAACCTTGCCTAAGCTTTCTCTCTAAGGATCCAGTATCCATAAACTGTTTCCAAAAGGTTGACACGACACTGGGTATTACATTGAAGTCACAAGGAATTTGCACTTGAGACTACCTTGTTTCCATTCTCCCCGCGATTCACCTCCTCATTCCATCATCCAAATGTTGGTGGTTACTCATTCTTTCTGTTTGCTTTTGAATTTCGTGGAATGTTGCAAAAGAGACCAAGATATTCGGTGAGGTGTGCGAGCGAACAAAACGCGAAAATTTCCACTCCCACTTATGAAGCCTGTCTCTCTACTTGCTCCGCCCATACACACATGTACGCTTACGTATTCCACACTAAAGAGTTACACTGCTGTTTCGTAGCAATAGTTTCACCTGTCTTTCGGTATTATTCATGACATAAAAAAAAAATATGCAATTTTTTTTAATTTAGAATATGGGTGTAGAATTGGCAGCTAGTGCAATGTCAAACTAAATTCAGTTGGACGTGTGCTCTACCATCTCATTTGTTTATTTTATAAAAAAAGGTTTACAAAAAATACAATTGCATATATACAATACATTACTTGGAAACATAATCGGTATATTACTTAAAAAAGTGAGTAATTTTAGTCTGTTTTTGCAATGTGTATGCTTGTGCAGCGCAGATGTTATCTAGCTGTTCAGCCGCATACTTCAACAGGTCTTGAATTCCTTGGCCACATTGTTTGAAGGTAATCGTACTTCTTGTTTCATTGGTCAATTATGGTTCTGTGTCTTCACTATTCTCTTCCTCTTCAATAATGTTGTTGTCGCAAACCAGATAGCTTCCGTCGGCTTCGAGATAAGCTGCAGGTTCAATTTCAGTATGCAGCTCCTGAAGAATTGATCAAAAGTCCCTACAGCTATTGCTTCTTGGTCCTCTATTCTTGATTGCTGATCCTCACACAGGAATCCAGCTTCGCAGAAGCATCTGTGGATGGTGTAGGGGTTACTTCATTCCAAGCCGTTGATATCCAATGGACAGCATCCATGACTTTGATCTTCTTCGTTAGTTCGGTTGCCGAATTTGCCTCCTCCATCCCCAGGGACATTTTCTTCAGAAAATGGATTCGGTAGTGAGCTATAAAGGTCTTGATTACTCCTTGATCATGTGGTTGGATTATAGAAGTACAGTTCGGTAGCAGGAACTTCGGGCTCACGTTGTTCAGCTGCATGTTTGTATGTGATCTGGCATTATCTCAAAAAAAAAAATTTCTTCCTTCTTCATCATCTCGTTAATGCCTTCCAACATTCTGAGAAAATTGTGACTGTCATCCGGCCTTTTCAATTCGATTTATAGCGCACATGCAATTAAGCGATCTTCATATTTTTGAAGCATCGTGGTTTTTCACTTTTTCCGATCACAAGTGGTTTGAGCTTCGCACCTGTAAAACTAGCACAGAACATGGCTGTAAGTCTTTCTTTCGACGAGTTCGTTGTGCCTTTTTATTCTTCTGCAACTATGTTTTCCAAATTTCCATGATGGGAAAATTCCCCATATTCCGTCTGCAAACACACGTTCAGTTTATAGAGAGGTGGGGTAGACTGGGGACCAAAAGTAGCGTTCATAATAGCGGGGTGTTCAGATTAGAGAGTGTTCAGAATACAGGGAGTTCATCTTTTGTTAAGTCTATGGAGTTTCGCCGGGATCGTCATAATGTGTTCATAATACCGGGGTGTTCACATTAGAGAGTGTTCAGATAGAGAGAGTTCACTGTATATATAATGTATTCTTTTTTTTAATGAAGGTATTGTTTAAATTCTGAACTGCACATAAAGCTGTTATTCATATTTATAATGTGATTTTCTTGAGAAAGGGGCTGGGCAGTCGACACATCCTCTGTGCCACGGGTTACACTTACAGTTAATCAGACCCTGACGACTTACACTAGCTATGCATTAATTTTTGTGACAGTAGTTAAGTGTTATAAGATAGCTCTGGAAATAAATATGAGAATGGTGTGAGAATATTGATTTAATTCAACTTAATAGGTAAAGGTTTTTTTCTTTCTTTTCTTTTTTATACCAAAACAGAAGGAAATCTTCGTTAGAAATTAAAAATTATGCGCATATTTTGCCACATGGAAATAGCCAAAATCATATTTTGTACATAAAGTTTTATATTAAATTTTATTTGTTATTAAATGAAACTCTTATTTTTTTTTCTGTTTAGTAAATAATATTTGAAATACGAGGAATGTACTTTTTTTTTTCATTTTTCTGTTAAGATTGTATACAAAACTGAAAAATTTCAAAATCTCTATACAAGACTATATTTTCTTGTTTTTGGAATTACATTTAAAACTCTTACATGTACTCTATTGATTTCTGGATGCACTAACTTGACTGCAGTTAATCTTTAGTTACGTTCTCATTTGTATACATATTACATATGTATAGTAAATTTTATTTAAAATATAAATATTCTTATGAAATATTACTACTTTTTGCATTCATCTATCTGTATTATCTCTCTATATTTAAATTGTCTTTTTGCAGCATCCTTTAGATGGTGTACATTCTATTTAAAAAGCGACTGCTGTTAAACTTTACTTGTGTTCTCATTTGTATACATATGTATAGTAAATTTTATTTATAATATAAAAATTCTTATGAAATATTACTACTTTTTGTAGTCATTTATCTGTATTATCTCCATATATTTAATACTGTCTTTTTGCAGCATTCTTTAGATGATGTACTTTCTATTGAAAAAGTGACTGCAGTTAATCTTTACTTATGTTCTCATTTGTATGCATATGTATAATAAATTTTATTTATAACTAGCTGCAATACCCGGCGTTGCCCGGGTCAGAATATAGTGCACGCTTTATGACATGAGGACCAGTCTCCTTGAGAGATCAGAAGTGTTGCAGTTCATTGCTTCGGCGTTGAATAAAGATATCACGATGGCTATATTTGTTATCCACAATTATCACTGCAACTTCATTAACTTGAGGTGCATTAAACCTTCGTTTATGCTCACCGGTTGGTCTTTTGTCGGCCAGAATGACGATCTTATAGTTGTCTGCAACCATTCGTTCTAGTTTTAAACACATTGATCACTTGATTATGGTTATGGAATAGACGTTGTAACCCCTGAATAATTTCTCGTTGTAGCCCCAGAATGTGACTGCAACGATAACCTATTTCGAGTTTTTCTCACTAACAAAATATATTTGTAGGAATTTCGGTGTTTCATTTGGTATCGGCATTAGCGAGCCTACTCTATGATAAATTTACCCTTGGACTTTAAAAAGTGGGCTGAAATTTTCTACGTTGCATATTGAAGTAGCTCCAAACGAACTCATTTGAAATCAAGAATTGTATCGACGATAATTTTGCATTTCCTAATATTCCTTTAAAAACATAATTTAGGAAGTTTTTAAAGGGTTTTTTAAAACGTTTATTGTTCCTGTCAAATCCAAAGTGGTAGTGGCACCAGCTTAAAATGTAGCCTGTGCAGTATCAGGAACTGTCACCATTGATTCGCAAACATTACTTTCGGAATATGTTCATTATTTTTTGAGATTGCATAGAAATCGTAATTTAGGACATTTTTAGAACGCTTTTCACTCCTTCCTTTCGCTTCACCTCTATTAAATTTCGAATTTGTTTTCGACTGGTTCTTAGAGGGCATTTATATTTTATAAGTAACTACCATGCCATATTTCAAGATTCTAGCCTCATCAGTATCACAGAAATTGCAATTTAGAACTTTTTTCTCCTGCAACCTTCTAGTGGTAGTGGCACCTAAATAAAATATAGCTTGTGTTTGAGCACGTTATATCACCACCAAATTACAACCATTTTTTAAAAATCGGTTTGGTATTTCGTAAGATTGCGTAGAAATCGCATTTTAGAACGTTTTTAGAACGCTTTTCGCGCGTTTTCACCCCTTTTAGATGTCGATTTTTTTAGGAAATGTTCATAGAGATCGTTTATATCTTATAATTAACTACCATGCCTAATTTCAATTTGTTAGCCCCTGCAGTATCACAAAATTTGCAATTTAGAGTGTTTTTTGCTCCTGCAACCTCCAGGTGACAGTAACACCGACTTAAATAGAGCATATGTTAGAGTAAGAGCTGTCATCCTCAATTTCCAATGTTTCCAACCATTACTTTTGAAATCGGTTTGACACTTCCGAAGATTGCGTAGAAATCCCAATTTAGAAGTTTTTAAAACGCTTTTTGCCCATTTTTACCCTTTTTAAAATTCGAGTTTTCCAGGGAATGTTCTTAAAGCTAATTTATATCTCATAAGTAACTACCATGCCTAATTTCAAGTTGCTAGCCCCTGCAGTATCACAAAAAACGCAATTTAGAACGTTTTTTGCTCCTGCAATACCCAAGAGGTAGTGATACCGACATAAAATAGAGCCTATGTTGGAGCATGGTTTGGTGCTTTCTGAGAATTTCAATTTAGAACGTTTTTAGAACGCTTTTCGCGCGTTTTCATCCCTTTGAAACTTCGAACGTTTTAAGAAATATTCTTATTGGTCCTTTATATCTTAAAAGTAACTACCATGCCAAATGTCATGTTTCTAAACCCTTCAGTAACACAAAAATCGCATTTTTAGAACGTGTTTTGCTCCTGCACCCACTTTGGGTTAGTGCCACGGACATAAAATATAGCTTATTTTGGAGCAAGGGCTGCTACTATCATTTTGACACCATTATTTTTTAAATCGGTTCGAAACTCCCTGAGATTGTGCAAAAATTTCAATTTGGAACGTTTTTAGAACGCTTTTGCGCGCATTTTCATCCCTTTTAAATTTCGATTTCTTTAGGAAATGTTCTTAGAGATCATTTATATCTTATAAGTAACTACTATGCCAAATTTCATGTTTATAGTGCCTTCAGTAACACAAAAATCGCATTTTTAGAACGTTTTTTGCTCTGCACCTCTTTGTTTAAATGGTATCGACATAAGATATAGCCTGTGTTGGAACAGGGACTAACACCATTATTTTGATACCATTACTTTTGAAATCGGCTCGGTAGTTCCAGAGATTACCCCCGCGAAATAAACACTCAAACAAACAAACAAAACAAAAGTTTGTCTCAGAATGTTACGGAATCCTTTTGTGTGGCCCTGTAAATGAATAATAAATATTCTTTGTACCGTATATGCTACAGAATGTATATTTAAATGCATTTCATAAAGCATTTCAATTTCATTATGTTCGAAAGGCTGTAACATTATTAAAAACTATCTCAAACAATTTTCCCCCATAGGCGTAATGTAATGGAATTATTTTGGGAAGCAGGACGTTTCGGTCCCGACACTTCGGTCCCGCCATTTCGGTCCCGCCGTTTCGGTCCCAAGACATTTCGGTCCCGAGACATTTCGGTCCCAAGACATTTCGGTCCCGAGACATTTCGGTCCCAAGACATTTCGGTCCCGAGACATTTCGGTCCCAAGTCATTTCGGTCCCGAGACAATTCGGTCCTGAGACATTTCGGTCCCGAGACAATTCGGTCCCAAGACATTTCGGTCCCGAGACATTTCGGTCCCAAGACATTTCGGTCCCGAGACAATTCGGTCCCAAGACATTTCGGTCCCGAGACATTTCGGTCCCAAGACATTTCGGTCCCGAGACAATTCAGTCCCAAGACATTTCGGTCCCGAGATATTTCGGTTCCTTCTCCAGCAAGCTGAAATTTTGTGCACTTGAAATAGGTGACAATTTTATAGGGGACATTGTCGAGTTTTTTAAATAAAGGCCTTAAAATTTTAGTAAACACACACAAATTTCGTATGGTAATCATTTTAAAAAACAAGGGGGGGGGGATTGACATTTTCTATATTTTAGTGTATCATAAGTATAAGGGTCTGATAAATTAAGACATTTGTAACTCGATCTATAATTATCGCAAAACACTCACATTTTGTATGGTAAACGTAATCTTTATAAAAGGAAGGACATTATCAAATTTTTTAACTGAACTCCCTAAATTTTAGTATAACTCGAATATAAGGACTCGAAAACGCAAACACTTATAACACAGATCAAAATTGTCGCAGCCCACACAAATTTCCTATGATAATCATAATCGTTTTATAAGGCAGGGGGGGGGGGTCTGTTGACTTTTTATATATTTTAGTGTGTCTTAAGTATAAAGTCCTGATAAATTAAAACATTTATAACTCTCTCTGTAATTATCGTAATCACACTCATATTTTGTACGGTAAACGTAATCTTTAAAAAAGGAGGTACATTATAAGATTTTTTAACTGAACCCTTGAAATTTTAGTATAACCGAATATAAGGGCCCGAAAACCGCAAACACTTATAACTCGCAATAAAATTGTAGCACCCCATGCAAATTTTATATGGTAGAAGTAATCGTTTTCAGGAGTGGGGGAAGGGAGAGTTCTGTGGATTCTTTATAGAAGCTCATCATATTTTAGTCTATCATAAATATAAAGTCCAGACAATTTAAAAATGTTTATAAGTCGAGCTTTAATTTTCATATGCAAATGCCCATGCCAAAATGCACATATTCAATTGTATATAATTTGCACACTATGTGATTAATAATGAAAAAAATCTGCAAATATTTTTACAAATCTTTATTTTATCCTATTATTTAACGGCGCATCAATTTTAAATGTATTGCATTTTACATATTTTTTAAAAAGGGGGTTCTTAACATGGAATTGTGATAAAGACACATTATTTTTTAAATTCTGCACCGGAACAGACTAGAACTTTCTATTTTATTTTAATAGTTATTTTAATTTATTTTTTGAAAAACTATTTAAAAGTTTGCATTAATCTTTTTACATGTAACAATAATATTACCGCTATTTCTACCGGTGTTGAATGACAAGTTTAAAAATATTTTTAATTTTGAACCACTTCACCGTTTGCCCCGAGATAACTCGGGGATAAAAGCACTTTTTCCCCATACCTGTCGACGGTGAAGTGGTTTGCAACAATTACAAATCCTTTTTAATATATTTAAGACTTTTATATGCTTATTATATTCAAAAACTACGAGCACAATAAACATAAATCAAAATTTTAAAATTTCTATTGTCATAAAATATTCTTTTCGTATTTAAAATTAATTCTGTATTTCAAATATTTCTTTCTTATTTATTTGACTTATATACTTAGAATTAAAGCAGCCTACATGTTTTAATATGACAAATAAAAAATAAAAATGAAAATACAAAAAAATAACATAAAATCTCAAAATAATAATGTATAGTGAATCACTTTTACGTAAAATTTCATTTTAAATTAAGAAATTTTATAAATATATCACAATGAAGAAATTTGGAAATTTAGAAAACATATTTGGCTTTTCTTGATATCTATATGTTATTCATTCAAAATAATATTATACATGTATATATATATGTCAAGTGTAGATGCCCTGGCTTCCCCCATTTGATTATGCTAAATAAAGATCCAGATAGAAGAATTATTCTACTCGCGCTCTCTTTGTTCTAGTCAGCCGGCGCTTTTTTGTGGCCACACGGCATTTTTCATCTTTAATGGCTTAAAAAAACCGGGACGACATGCAGTGGCGTAGCCAGGATTTCGTTTCAGGGGGGGGGGGGAGGGTCCAGAATTTTCCCTTCATGCTATATATATAGTAAAACCTGTCAAGATGAAATTGTAAATATTGGTGAAAAATTCCGTTTTACACAAGTTTCCGTGTTATTTGGTGTATTTGTATAGTATTATTTTCCGTAGCACTATGGAACATTTATGTTTAAGACAGAACTCCGTTATAGGCAGGTTCCATTTTTAAAAGTTTTGTGTATTTATATAAATATACTTATTTATATCATATGAATAGAATAAAACTTGTCAAAATAGTAATTGTCTATAACAGAATCCTGTCTTTAACGTAAGCGTTACATGGTCTTAATATGAATTGCGATACAATTAAATTTGCTGAAAACCTGTCTGAAAAGGGGATTTTCACCCTTCTTTAGTGAAGCATAGTGAAACCTGTGAAAGCGGAATCTTTCTATAACGGAATCCTGTCTCAAACGGAAGAGTTTCAGAATCCCTGCGAAACGAACAATAGATCTTATTGAGGTAGTGTATCTTAGAAGTATAATTAATTACACTTCTTTACATGGAAGCCTGTCTAAAATGGAGCTGTTTACCAGTCCTTGGAATCTTGTCTTGACTGTGTATATATGATAGAAGTATTTCGAGTAACTTTAAGAATTTAGGTATATCCTTATTTAATTTCTTAATTTAAAAAAAAAGCATGGATAAAAAATATAACGCCAATCTCTATAACTGCAACTAATAATACATTCAAGTTACATTAATATTTACCAGTGAAAAAGATTAACTTACGATGTAAAAATCTGAGCGCATACTGAAGAGTTAAATTTAATTAACCCATTCGCTGTCATTCACGAGTATACTCGTGGCTTTAATTTATTGATTACTTTGTCACCACTATTTTAGAATTTAAAAAAAATGCCTCGTTTATTGGCAGAAATTTCGCTGTATTAGTAAAGCGAAATTTATCTTTCTGAATTTGTGCTGGCAAACGACCTTCAACAAAAAATTTGAAAATTCTTAGTTTTGGCAGCGAATGGGTTAAGTCAAGTTTCATATTACATAACATTTGCCTGCAATAAAGTTAGGGCCAAGTGGTTAAGTGTAAAACAGCAATTTTCATGTTTAATTTCTTGCCATTGAATTAAGAATTTGTGCTGTAATAGATATTGGATAATGATTTCACATAAGTGTCAATCGCATGAGCCGTTCATGCGATCCGCCGCGCACCCCATGGAAATTTTTGAGGTAACCCAGATAGCATGAACATTAGCAGAAAGTTTGATTTTTTCTGATATTATCTTGCCGTGACAAATTTGAATTGAGAAATTCGCAGCAAATCTCCCGAAAGGTATACCATCACCCACTTGCATGAGTAGTTTGTTGTGAAACCGATGGCAAGACTGTCTTTAATTCACGAAAGCAAAAAATCTCTCTGTTGAGAGACTCAACAGCAATGAGAATCAGCACATACGCAGAAATTGCAGAAATTTTATTCGGTAGGCACCGTTTTTTCTAAACGCTATACTTATTAAATACCAAAAAATGCTCGAAATGAAAAGTACAAATATTACCTAAACTTGTTTATGGTGTTAAAACCTATGCATGCGCCTTCTGACGGCGCTTTCGCATCAATAGACCTGATCAGGTCTATTGACCCCTTCGAAGGGGTTAAACTTATAGTGTGATATGGAAAGATTACTATTTTACAGTAAGTTTGCAGTACTTTTGATTACTTGTTTGCCGTTAGTTTGCAATAAATTTGATACAGCATGAATTTAACTTGCACGACAAGTTGAAAACACTCATAGTTATATTGTTAAGTAAAAAAAAATTCAAAAATTGAATTGTTTTTATTAAACGTATTTATCAATTCAAAATTATTTTAATTATTAATTGTTTAGATAACTAATTTATCAATTGCTTGTTAAAAAACTATTACATGAACTATATAATAGTTTTTATAGGGTAAATGCAAATGTATATATTTTTAATTTTCGGTTATTATAACGTTATTAACTTCATTAAGATGTATAAGAGTGATAAGGGTTCTGAAGATAAACATGTTGTTTATTCATTTATTAGTTAGCTTATAATATTATTTTTGCTCTTTAATTATAATTAATTAATAATTTCTTACTTTTTGCGAATTGTAAATTATAACTGTACTTAAAAAATTAAAATCGGCATAATATCACCTAACACTGTTAAAAGGTATTTTTACGTATTCGCACAATGTTGCATTATTATTATTATTATTATTATTATTATGTTTAATTAATTAATTAATTATTACTTAGACTTTATGTTTTTGACTGATTTTTCAAAAAATTCCTATATTATTTTTTGGAAATTATAAATTAAAACTTTTGAATAAAAACTTTAATTGCTATTAATAATTGCTACTAATAATTGCTATTAATTAATTCTCAAAAAAGTTAAGAATTTTAGTATAAAAATTAAATTAATATTTTATTAAATATATTTTTTATTTAATGTATCCTTAATTTATTAAATTAATAACATTATTAATATACATTACATTTTTTTACTTTAAAATAAACACAATACATAATACATTTTATATTCAATTTATCATATAGTAGTTATAAACTGAAATTTATCTTTTACATGTTTATTTATTTTATATTTAAAGTCACCGAAATTCAAAACTATTAATATAATTAATAATAAAACTAAAATAAAAAATTATTAATTTTTTTTCTGGGAAAGTGGGAGGAAAAGGGTAATATTAAAAATCAATAAATAAACGACAAATACAAACAAGTTGGAAATTGCTCGTCAAACGTGGCAAATGAGGTGCGTTCGTACTATAACTAGTTTTATAATTATTTTTTGCATCCCATATTGTACTGAATGTATATTTTTTTTGCACTTCATGAGTGCATAGCCTGTGACATCATTAAAATGCACTTGCAATAATTTTTTCCCATTCCCCGTAATGTAACGCAAAACTTTTGACTGTCTCTGTAATTAAACTATACACAGATTTTCATAAAATTTCAAATGGCTCGACAAAATTTTGTAACAATTATATATTTAAAATTTCAGACCACTCGGAAGGCTGTAACATCATTAAAATGCACTTGCAATAATTTTTTCCCATTGGCCGTAATGTAAAGAAAAACTTTTGACAGTCCCTGTAATTAAACTATGCATCCGATATCCATAAAATTTGAAATGGCTCGACAAAATTATGCAACAATCATATATTTAAAATTTCAGACCATTCGGTTGGGTTGTTTTTGCTCTGTTATATGCGGAGACAGACGGGCAGACGTACGGACTGAACGACGACTATAGGTGCTATGCATTTATATAATTACGAACGCACCTAAAAACCTTAGTTTTGTCAGTTAAAAATTGGAAATAAAATTAATTAAAATATTACTTACACTATTACATAAAATAAAAAATAATCATCTTATTACAAAGAAATAGGCCCAGTTTCAATAAAATTAGTTCACAAAAATCGTCTGCAATGGGTGAGAAGACTGTTAAAAATGCAACCAATAATTATTTTTAAAAAAAATGAAGCGGTGGGTGGAGTTTTCTGACAACAAAATATTTTTCCTGTCACACCCAATTACCAAATCACTATTGTTTTCCCAATGTTTATAATGGTAAAGTAACTTATGAAAACAAAATTATAACTTTGTATTATAAAAGTAATAAGAAAAATTAAATATTTTTGCTTCAATAAATATATCTCATTTCTGAATTATTAAAGGAGAGGATGTAGAAGAAGGATTTGAGGAAATATTTACCTACAATAGCTTATAAGTGTCCAATTGAATTATTGAAGACATTTATTATTAATCTAATTGTAAGAAGGAGAAAAAATAAGAACAGTTTTTTAAATTATTTAATTAATGATGATAATTTAAAGGTTCTAAAAAACGTATGAAAACAACCAAAAAATCATCTATGGCAGTTTATAGTATATATAAAATACCTAATATTAATAACAAATAATACAGCTTAAAAAATCCATTTTGTTAAATAATAATAATAATAAAAAGACAATGTCTCCTGTAAAATTATATCACATTGTTCAATCAAACAAATTTTCAGCTCGCTGTGATTTCATTATCACGAGTTATAAAAGTTTAAATTTATCGGACTGTTATATTCAGCTTTTTTTTTAATTTGGGGGGGGTGGGCGGTGTTAAAAAAATTTAAAAAGGTCCCAAATAATGTTTAAATTACAGCGTTTGGCGGTCCACGACAATTAGAATACGAGTTATAAGGTGGTGGGCACCGAAATGACAAGGGACCGAAATGGCTAAGGACCGAAATGGCCAGGGACCGAAATGTCTCGGGACCGAAATGGCCAGGGACCGATATGTCTCAGGACCGAAATGGCCAGGGACCGAAATGTCTCGGGACCGAAATGGCCAGGGACCGAAATGTCTCGGGACCGAAACGGCGGGACCGAAATGGCGGGACCGAAGTGTCGGGACCGAAATGTCGTGTACCCATTATTTTGAGAGTCCCTGTAATCTCCCACTTTCAACCACCACGATCAAACTGCCTTACTAACAGCAGGAGACCAAGGGCTATCTGACCACACCAACCGCGTGTTAATGGCAGTACGTGTTCTTGGAGAAAAGTCTGGCTTTATTCACACACACTAGACATATCTATATATACATTATACAGTGTGTCCACGTATAACCTGGCCTACCTTTATTTTCGCAACCGTTGGTACTAGATGCATACTTCCAATTACGAAAGTGGTCAAAATTAGGTGCAGAGTTAAAGTAAAAAAAAGTTTGAAGCGAAAAAACAATTTTGTGAAGAATTACAGAATCTAAATTTTTATACGGTCCCCCGGTCCTATAAGTTATATTTAGTAAAATTTTCCTGTTACACTGACAAGTAAGACAAAAAAAGTCCCGTTATTCTATGATTAAAATTGACCGAGTAATAGCTGTTTAAAGTTGGAGCATATTTTTTGCTGATAATTAGGGGTCATTCGCAAATTTAGTAGAAATATAATTTCGTCAGATATGTTAAAGAAATGGTTGAGAGTAAAATTAGCATTTTGAAATCTTTAATCATTCTGACATATTACTGCAAAATATACTATTTTGTACTGAATATATAAAAGGATACAAATAACAGCATTTTTGTTATATAAAAGGAGCAAAACAAGAACCTCAATTCTTTACAAAATGATGCATATTTTAAAATGATAGTAGATTGCACTGTCTTTCAAATTTTGGGTTGAGCTATGTTTTTATGTTTTGAAAATTTATTTTTATGTATTTTTTTAGCTCTGAATCCGAAAATAACCTTAATTTTAAACCATTATGTCAGGATTTATCTCAAATCGCAAATTTCAAAGTTAAAAAACTCAAAGTTAAAATTGATCCCCCCCCCCCCCCCCTTCCCAACCTCATCGGACCCCTGAGCTGTTTAGCTGTAAGAAACCCAGTATAAGCCAAAAATTGAATCAATTATTGAATTAAATAAAATTAAACTGAATAAAAAAGTCTTACATCTATTTTATAGTATTAGATTTTTCGCTATTTTTTAACCTTGAAATTTACGATTTGCGAAAAATCCTGACATGATGGTTAAATGTGTAGGTAATTTTTTTATGCAGCATTAAATAATACATAAAACGTAATTATAAAAGTTAAAAAACACAACCATCGCAGGTTTATGTTATCTAATCTGAAACTCTTTTTAAAACTTGTTGACGGTAATCTATTCGCATTTTTTTGTGTTATCCTCTAAAATAAGTATTTATAAATGGTAAGCGTCAAAAATCATAATAATATTATACTGTCGGATTTAAGTCAGTATGTAAAATTTAACTTCCATCGGATATTTGAAAGTTAGTTAAAGTTAAAGTACAAATTTTAAACTGGAAAAACGGTCGTTGCACGTTAAATAAAACCTTATGAAAATAATATACTAATTTTTGCTGAAAGAAATCATAGCCTCAAATCCTTACAAAATAAATCATATGTTAAAATACAATTATTTTTACTAATCTGAAACTTAACTAATAAATGTTATCTCGATTGTAATAGTTGAACGATTTCTTTCAAAGCGCAGAAACCTTGAAATAAGTTTAAGTACTTTATACACGACCCCTGAAAACACAGCCGAAATCATCTGTTTTGAGTTGCAATAAAGTGGTATAAGTCATGCATTTCAAAGTTTCATAACTCGTTCAATTTTAATGCTAGATGATTGGGTTTTTTTTTTTTTTTTTTTTTTGTCTTACTTGTTAGTGTCCCAGTAAATTTTTACTAAATATCACTTACAGGACCGGGGGACCAACCTTAAATTTCTTAATTTTTTAATAAATGTTTTTCTTGACCCAAATCACTTTAAAAATAATTCTTTACCTTATTTAAACCATTTTTGTAACTGGAAGTATGCATCTAGGACCAACGGTTGCGAAAATAAAGGTAGGTCAGTTTATACGTGGACACACTGTATATATATAGAGAGATATAAAAATTCTTATGAAATATTATTACTTTTTGCAGTCATCTATCTGTATTATCTCTCTATATTTAATACTGTCTTTTTGCAGTATCCTTTAGATGGTGTACTTTCTATTGAAAAAATGACTGCAGTTAATCTTTACTTATGTTCTCAAATGTATACATATGTATATTAAATTTTATTTGTAATATAAAAATCCTTTTGAAATATTTGTTTTTGTGGTCATCTATGAGTATTATCTCTCTGTATTTAATACTGTCTTTTTGCAGCATCCTTTAGATAGTGTACTTTCAATTGAAAAAGGTGACTGCAGTTATAATCTTTACCTATGTTCTCTTTTGTATACATATGTATAGTAAAGTTTATTTACAATATAAAAAAAATTATGAAATATTTGTTTTTTGCGGTCATCTATCTGTATTATCTCTCAATATTTTATACTGTCTTTTTGAAGACTACTTTAGATGCTGTACTTTCTATTGAAAAAGTGACTGCAGTTAATCTTTACTTATGTTCTCATTTCTATGCATATGTATAGTAAATTTTATTTATAATATAAAAAAAATTATGGAATATTACTACTTTTTGCGATCATCTATCTGTATTATCTCTCTATATTTAATATTGTCTTTTTGCAGCACCCTTTAGATGGTGTACTTTCTATTGAAAAAGTGACTGCAGTTAATATTTACTTATGTTCTCATTTGTATACATATGTATAGTAAATTTTATTTATAATATAAAACTTCTTATGAAATATTACTACTTTTTGCGATCATATATTTGTATTATCTCTCTATATTTAATACTGTCTTTTTGCAGCACCCTTTAGATGGTGTACTTTCTATTGAAAAAGTGGCTGCAGTTAATATTTACTTATGTTCTCATTTGTATACATATGTATAGTAAATTTTATTTATAATATAAAACTTCTTATGAAATATTACTACTTTTTGCTATCATATATTTGTATTATCTCTCTATATTTAATACTGTCTTTTGCCGCTTCCTTTAGATGGTGTACTTGCTATCGAAAAAATGACTGCAGTTAACCTTTACTTATCTGTTCTCATTTTTATACATATGTATAGTAAATTTTATTAATAGTATAAAAATTCTTATGAAATATATCACTACTTTTTAGGGTTATATATCTGTATTGTCTCTCTGTATTTAATACTGTCTTTTTGCAGCATCCTTTAGATGATATACTTTCTATTGAAAAAATGACTGCAGTTAATCTTTGCTTATGTTCTTATTTTTTTTACAAATGTATAGTAAATTTTATTTATAATATAAAAATTGAGAACTAAGAATGAAAAACGCTAAAAGTACCAAAAAATTGAATTTTTCTTTTTCGAAAAAATGTCTTAAGTGTCAAGCTTAACAAAGAGGAGAACTCTTGAAGTGCTAATCCTAGTAGTAATAGTTGAAAAATCGGAAATTGTATATCAAACATGGCAAATGAGGTGCTTTAGCCTTTTTTTTTTTTTCGCTCTCTTGCAAAATGTCTTCTTTTGGACTTTCAACGTTTTCCTTTCTTAGTCCTCAATTCTTATGGGTCATATATGTGATTTATCGGTACTTTTCGGTTAGCCGGGCGCCAGTGTTACATATACATATATATGTATACATAAATGTATGTATGTATACATATATATTTACATATATATATGTGTGTATATAAACAATATGTGTATATGTTTATATATGTATATTTACATATATGTATGTATATAAGTATGTATATACAGGGTGTCCGGTCTCAACGGTGTCCAATGGCTAATTCCTAAACCGTTAGTCATAGACATATAGTTCCAATTACAAAAATGTTTAAGAAATATTTTAAAAGCGATTTGGGCCAATAAAAACATTTCTTAAAAAATTACGAAATTTAAATTTTTATACGGTCCCCCGGTCCTATAAGCTATATTTAGTAAAATTTACCTTTTAGACTGACAAGTAATACACAAAAAGTCCCGTTATTCTACGATTAAAATTGACCGAGTAATAGCTGTTTAAAGTTGGAGCATATTTTTTGCTGCAAATTGGGGGTCATTCACAAATTTAGTCGAAATATAATTTCGTCAGATATAAAAAAAATGTTTGGGAGTAAAATTAACATTGCAATATAAATTTGAAATCTTTAATCCTTCTGGCATATTAATGGAAAGTATACAATTTGTAATAAACATTTAAGAAAAAAAAAAAGAAAACAGAATTTTTGTTAAAGAAAATGATTCTAAATTAACAGCCTCAATTCTTTACAAAATGATACGTATTTTAAAATATTATTAGATTGCACAAGCCTGCAAAAGTTGGGTTATGTCATGTTTTTTAGCTTTTGATAATTGATTCTTATATATTCTGTACCGCTGAATCCGAAATTGACCTTCATTTTTAACTATCATATCAGGATTTTTCGCAAATTGCAAATTTCAAAGTTAAGAAGTTCAATGTTAAAATTGAATTTCCTCCCCCATCTCATCGAACCACTCAGCTGTTTAGCTGTAAGAATCCCAGGATAAGCAAAAATATCGAATAAATTTTTTAATCAAATAAAATAAAATAAAATAAAAAATGTTTTACATGTGTTTTATAGTATGAGATTTTCGCTATATTTTAACTTACACATTTGCGATTTGCAAAATAATTCTAACGGGATGGTTAAAAATGAAGGTCATTTTCAGATTCAGTGTTAAAAAGTGCGTAAAAATCAATTATGAAAAGTTAAAAAGCACAACCATCTCCTCTACTTTATAGTATTCGATTTTTGTTATTCTTTAAATTTGAAAATTTATGATATGCGAAATATCCTGACATGATGGTTAAAAATTAAGGTAATTTTCGGATTCAGTGCTAAAAAATACATAAAAGTTAAAAAACCCAACAACCGCAGTCTTGTATTATCTAATCTAAAACTTTTTCTTAAACTCCTTGGCAGAAATCTATCCGAAATTTTTTGTGTTATCCTATAAAGTAAGTATAAATGGTAACCACCGAAAATCTTAATAATATTAGATTGTTATCGGATTTGCGCCAGTATGTAAAATGCAATCTTGATCGGATATTTGAAAGTGGGTTAAAGTTCGAGTACAAATTTTGAACTGGAAAAACATACATACGATTATTGAAGTAACATAAAAACTTATAAAAAAAACATAATTTTTGTTAAAAGAAATCATAAGAGAAACAGCCTCAAATCCTGACAAAATATAACATATATTATTTTAGCCAATTTGAGACTTAATCATAATACTTGTAGGATTTTTTTCAAAGCGCAGATACACATGAAGTAAGATCTTCGAATACTTTAAACACTTGGTATATGATCCCTCAAAGCCAAGCCGAGCTCATTTGTTTTCAGAGTAGAAAAGTGGTATAAGTCATGCATTTTTAAAGTTTCATAAATTGCTCAATTTTAGCGTTATACGAATGGGACTTTTTTTTGTCTTACTTGTCAGTGCAATAGGAAAAAATGACTAAATATAACTTATAGGACCGGGGGACCGTATAAAAATTTAAATTTCGTAATTCTTTAAGAAATGTTTTTATTGACCCAAATCGCTTTTAAAATGTTTCTTTACCTGATTAAAAACATTTTTGTAATTGGAACTATATGTCTATGACTAACGGTTTAGGAATTAGCCATTGGACATCGTTGAGACCGGACACCCTGTATAACACTGACGCCCGGCTAACCGAAAAGTACCGTATTATCTCTCTATATTTAAATTGTCTTTTTGCAGCATCCTTTAGATGGTGTACTTTCTATTGAAAAAAGGACTGCTGTTAAACTTTACTTATGTTCTCATTTGTATACATATGTATAGTAAATTTTATTTATAATATAAATATTCTTATGAAATATTATTAGTTTTTGCTGTCATCTATCTGTATTATCTCCCTATATTTAATACTGTCTTTCTGCAGCATCCTTTAGATGTTATACTTTCTACTGAAAAAGTTTCTTGTCGTATAAACGCTGTCATATGATACGATAGCCCATCCATTTAAGTGAAATTTTCCATGTCTGAATGTTACCATGCCCACATTCTGCTATCCATTTATTTATTCGAAAAATAAAGCGTCCACTTTTACCACGCGAATGCACAACCATTTGATTCTGGAAGTATACAAATGTGGAAACAAATCTCCAGAAATTTAACTTCCACTTCAGCGGTCACTGAATATCGTCTGCGTTCCATTTTTTTTTTAAGAACAAGAAGGAAGCCTCTCCCCCGGGCAAAAAACTATCAAGATTTCGAATCGAGTTTTATAATGTTATCTTTAGTAGGCTACAGCTTCGTCCAAATTCGATAAGATATGCTTCGCAGCGTCGATTTTAGATAAACTATAAATCAAGAAAGGAAGACCATCGGACCTCTGTAATATAGATACGTTCAGGATTTTACATATGGTTTAACTGATATGAATTGACTTGAAGGAAAATGTTTCTATGTACTGGCCAGAGTATAATTCGAAGCATAGCGGTTGTAATATTTATTTATTAAAAAAAAAAAAAAAAGCAAATCATTGAAGCAATATTATAAAGAGTTTTTATAGTATAACTCAATCTTTCTTCGTTTCGCTTTTAAAATAGTAAAAGAGGATTTGAGTTTGAAGAAAATAAAACTCAAAGAAATTGAAAGAAAAAAAAAACCGCCGTTGTGATTGAACAAGAACGAAAAATCACGCGTCAAGTATAGATTATGAAACGCTTTCTAACGCTTTCAAAAGAATTTAACTAAACTTCATAGTTTAATAAGACGAAAGATGATGCCCGTAAATAATTTGGAAAACGCATAACACGTTTAAAAATCCAATTTCTGCAATTACCATCGATAGTCGGAAGTAATTCTGAATTTCTTTGTGCAGCCTTGTATATGATTTATAGATTTGTATGTGTGCTGTATAGTATGCTAAAATTTAGTTCAATTAGTAATTTTATAGCACAGGTGAAAATTCCCATTGACTTAATTCGGTCTTCTTTTCTTTTCTTTTTTCTTTTTTTTTTTTTTTTTTGGATAAAAATGTCAAAAAAACAGTAAATCTTTTTTCTTTCCTTTTTTGCCACAATGTTAAAGTTAATTAAATGTTGTATTGATATTTGTATGATTTCGAATGTTGGATAAATGTTTGTTGCTCAGATGCAATCTTGAATTTGCGTCACTTATTTGATAACATGTAGGATAAGGACGGTTCAAAAGACGGCTCTAAAATACCGGGAGCTGGCAGCACAGATAATCAACTCATCGAGTTCACGGATGAAATTCTAGGATTAGCTAAATCTTGATTCGCATATTAAAACGCATTCGGCCTGCCAAGTCATATCTTGGTGGAAAACACATGAAAACCCGATTTTAGCGCCTGACTCGTAGGTTTACTACTGTGTTTTCCTGCACCAAAAGGTATGAAAACATGGAAGACTGGGAGCAGGAAAACACAATGGTAAACCTACGAGTCAGCCACTAAAATCGGGTTTTCAGGCGTTTTCCACAAAGATATGACTTGGAAGACCGATTGCGTTTTAATATGCGAATCAAGATTTAACTAATCCTAGAACTTCATCCATGAATTCGATGAGGTGATTGCCTGCGCTGCCGGCTCCCGGTCTATAGGGAAAGGACGGCTAAAGGCTCTAAGATTTGGTGAATTTTTATACTTTTTTAATTATTAAAGTTCTAGAAACAAATACCAATAGTAACTGTAATAACTGCAGTTTCGTTGCTATTTTACTTCTTTAGAAAAAATATTTTAAAATGCACACGTTACTTTAAAATAAATACGACAAAATATCCACTTTGCTCGCCAAGGCTGGGTAAAGTGGTCAGCATAGATAAATTAACAAATCACATTGATTCAGGATGTATATTTAATCAGCACAAGCTAAAGTAACACACATTAAAGATAAGTATTATGCTTTGTAATATTTTGAGTGTTAATTCGTTACAAGATAAAGTAAATAGTAATGAGACAATATGACAAATGGAGGAATACAAGGGGTATCTCCAGCAGACAAGCAGACTGTAAATGTGGAGAGTAATCCTTTCTCTGTAGAAACATTGCACCGAACTGTTTTCTCCCTTTCAAAGAAAATCCTTTTGAGTAGTATTTTGTTTTGAACAACGAATAAAAAATCGTTTCCGGGCAAACTAGTCATCTGGCCATTTTGCCCGATCTCTTTGTGGCCACGTTGCCCGGAATGACGCCATTACAAAAATTGTGGCCTAGCATCTAATCTACACAACTAGCGTCTTCAAGCACACGCCATTTAAAAATTATTTAACTATAATCACGAAATTGTACTACTTACCTAAAATCAAAAATGCGATAAATCAATAAAACAAGTTCAGAACTAGAAAAATGTAGTATTCCGCTTCAAACTCGCAGAGAATACTACACTGTAAAAAAAAAAATCTGTAAAATTACTAAAGTTTTTCTAGGAAACTGGGATTCCTAGAACTTTTTATGTAACGGCAACAACAAATATTCATGTAACAGACACACTTTTGCGCCGAAAATCAAAAAATCTGTAAGGTTACTAAGAATGTTTTAGGAAACTGGGATGCCTAGAACTTTTCATGTAACTACAGCCAGGTTTACAGATAAAATTTTAGTAAGATTACTGCAATTTTAATAGATTCATTTGTAAAGTTACAGATTTCTGTAGCTTTACAAAAACTAGTTTTGTAGATTTGCAGCTTTTTTTGTACAGTTACAGATGAAAGTTTAGTAAGCATGTAACTTTACATCTGTAGAGCTACAGAATTTTTTTTACAGTGTACAGTACCAGCATCTGTGGCGATTGTTTTGCCCAGTTCCTGCCTGACGGGAGCACTATACAGCGGAAAAAATCCAAGCGGACACCTTTTCCTCACTAGTCACTTTACCCTACTTTTTGAGAAAATTTGTTTTGTTTTAATAGAGTCAAAACACTGATTTAAACACTAGTGTCGTGAAGGAAATTTTCACCTTGTTATTAATAAACTTTATAATATACTTATAACTACTTAAAAGGTGACAAAAACATATAGAAATATTATTTAATGTAACCCGAGATCTTTCGAACACACACGGGTTCATTTTCAAAGGGAAAAAAGATGACTGACTGAATAAAGATCTGGATAAAGGTCTGGATAAAGCATCTGGATAAATAATCTGGATAAAGCAGATGGTTATATTATATAACCCGAAATTTCTGATATCAAGTTTAACAAACCAAATACAGCTTTATCCAGATTACATCAAAAAGAAAATATTCAGATAAACTTTGAAAAAGCTAAAATTATCATTTCAACGTCTAACCACTAATCGTCAATAATCCGTGAATCCATTGAAATTTTACTTAGAAATGATAATGTTTGTAACGATGTCCTTTTCTATAATATTCTCGCAATTTGGTACAATATCCTAAATATTTCAAGACCTCCTGATAATATGAACTGATCTTTTCACCCCTCTGCAGAGAAATGAACTGAACTCCGCTTGCGCATGCGTACTATTTTTGTTTTTAAAATGTATTTCTATTCAGTCAGTCATCTTTTTTCCCTTTGAAAATGAACGCGTGTGTGTTCGAAAATTTCGGGTTACATTAAATAATATTTTTATATGTTTTTGCGACCTTTTAAGTAGTTATAAGTAAGTATATTAAAAAGTTTGTTTTGTTTTATTACTTTTTTTTAGTGAAAACAATACAAAACAACCTATGAATCTGTAAAAAGGTTACTTACGGGCGTTGGAAGGTTTATAAAGAATTCAAAATTAGGAGTTCCAAATATTACATCTGCAGAATTCAATACAGCCTCATAGGCCGGGTGGCCAGCAGCACAGACAATCACCTCATCGAGTCCACGGCTGAAATTCCAATTACTTAAAGCTCGATTTGCATATTAAAACGCAATCGGTCTTATTGGTCGAGAACACCTGAAAACCCGATTTTAGCGGTTGACTCGTAGGTTTACTATTGTGTATTCCTGCACCCAAAGGTGTGAAAACATGGAGGACTGGGAACAGGAAAACACAATGGTAAACCTACGAGTTAACCGCTGAAATCGGGTTTTCATGTGTTCTCGACCAAGCTATGACTCGGCAGACCGATTCCGTTTTAATATGCGAATCGAGTTTTAACTAATTCTGGAATTTCAGCCGCGAACTTGATGTGGTGATTGTATGTGCTGCCGTCTCCTCCCGGTCTATCACAAAATGATCTTCCGTGTGGTATTCAAAGATATAATTTAAACGATGAATCCAAATAAGGTGTTGAAATTGAGTGTTCATTTTGAAAATTTAAATATAGTACAGTTTTAATATAAAGACGACTCCTAAGTCTCTTCTTTAAACATACATTTAAGGAGCATATGATTCACAATCGAAAAGTTATTTCGTTTTCCCCTTGATCTATTTGGTGATAAATAAATGGGCGTTTCATTTTATTTTTCGTTTTTTAACAGATTGACTGCACATGTGTATGCAAGGTGTTGCCGAATTCAATCGTCAAATTCAGAGGGGTGATCGTAGCATCAAGGGGATGAAAAATTTCCTTAGAACAGTGGTTTTCAAACTTTTAGACCGACGTACCACTAAATAAAAGTTCATACTTCCGCGTATACCACCAGGTGACAAATTCAAAGAGAATACAGAAAAACCTGTATAAACGGAATATGTCTAAAACGTAATATGTTTCCAGTCTTTTGTGCTTCTGACTAACCAGATTTTACTGTATTTAATTGCATAATTACATTATTAAATTGGTAGTTAGATTGACTGCTTTATTTTAACATTAAATTAAAAGGTATCACCATCATTACATTTAATAACAAGTTATACGGTGAGTCTATTAATTCCCATGTATTGCTAATAAGAAGGGTGTGTTTATCATTATAAAGTGTATCATGTTTGGATGCATTTATTATTTCAATCTATTAATTGATCTATTTAAATAGAGAACATAAATACTACATAGCTTTGTTAAACTTAAAATATATATACACATTTAAAGTCGCCTTGTTCGTCCATTTTTTATTATATGAACACTATGTTTATATCAATAGTAAAACACACTTAAGAAAATTTAATAAATGAATAACCTATATAAGGAATTCCCATATCTTCTGAAAATAAACTACTTATTAATACGAGATAGAAGATCATTGAAATAAGTATTATACACATACAATATAGTAATAAAATAAAACTTTTTCTTTTTTCCAGGTGGGATGAAAGATCAACTAAACATCTAATTAGTTCCATTTATATAAAGTTCTAATCGAAATTACATTAAAATAAACTTTCAAGTGCGAGCATTACTCGCGCACAGAGGGTACCGTAGAATAAATATAAAAAAAAAAGTTGCTAAAAGAATACTAAGACTTTGTGGAAAACTATATAACGTAGGGTTGGGTATAACTGTATATATTAGAAAAGTATAAATGGGTATACCATGAAAGTTCAAAGAGATATGGAACCTAAATAATATCAAATATAGCTATTCGTATAACTCTTTTTTTAATATTATCCTAATCTATTTATGAAGAACTTAATTTGGTACTGACAATAAAAGCAGTGCATAGTTAAACTTCAATTCTGGTGTAATTTCATTATTTCGTAAGTTTATAGATAGAATTATTCCGTGCCGGAAAGGATTAAGTGGTCGCAGGAATCTTAAAGCTTCAAAATTTAAGAAATTTTAATTTTTTTAGATGTTAAACTCCTATTTTTTCTGAATATTTTGATGTAATTGTTTCCTTGAAATTCCCATTAGAACAGAAGTTTTGGCTTTTAGAATTATACCCGCTTAATAGCTGAAGCGGCGTTTCCGAAACTTTAAAGTCATTATTTTCCAAAAAGCGTTTTTTGGGTATGACGTGCAGGATACCTCAAAAACTTCTGAATATTTTTTCATGAATTTTCAAAACATATATTTCATGCTAGTTTGTATAAACTGAACCTAAAATTTCCTTTTTATTGTTCAAAAAAATATTTTTTAAGTGATTTTACTGTTGAAATTTCCAAAATTTTGTATTAGCTAAATGCAACATTGCATTAAAAATATAAAAATGCTTTAAATACAAATTTATTTAAGTTCAGGGAAATTATTACAATCTGAAGCATAAGTAAGCACTGAAATTTTCATTCTAGTTGCAATATTTATTTTGTAATCCTGCGCGTAAGCTGTTATGACAATTTTTTGTTCGACAAATGTCTAACAGTTTCGAGCCCCCTATAAATACTAATTCTGTATCTTGCAATTTTTTAAATACATGAAACGAAAGAACATACTTATATCTTTCATCCCAATTAAAATTGTGTTTTAAAATCATATACATTTTAAGACATTAAATATTGAAAATGGTCTTTTTTTCATTTTTTCCACTTTTTAGAGTCCCGAGACCCCTTAAATTAGTATGTTTTTAACAATTTGACGTTTATTGCTTTTATACTGGTTACTGGACATTACATTACACATATATATCATTAAAAGTTGTTAACTAGGCATAGAGTACGCCGCCCCTGTCCTTGTGTATGTTCAAACTGACCGTACATTTAAGGGTTAATATCTCGGCTAATTACCGATGATTTTTTTCGAAAATCATTATCAACAATGCTTTTATTCTTCTGCAACGATAGGTATATTCAGCGATGCTCAACAATTTTTCTGAATGCCTGTAAATCGAAATTTGTGTATAACAGAAAAATGCTAATTACTCAAAAATTATGTGACCTAGGGTAATCGCTATAATTTTCCGGCAAGGTTTATATTAACGTCTACTACCTCTAATTTTTTCATAATTTTAGTTTCAGTAGATTCGGAATTAGAGGGGGGGGGGGGACATATTTTTGTGCTACATTTTCAACAATATCTTTGAAAATATAATACCTAAAATTAAAAGGAATGTATTTTTGAGTTCGGCGTTACAAAAGCTTTCACAGGATACCCCACATGATATACAAAGAAAAGATTTTTTTTTCAAGTAGAATAAAAAAACCCTCTACTTTTTTACTAAATATATTTATGAATGTTTATTAATCTGAAAATATGTGGGTCAATGGTCTTTATTACTTCCCCGAATTTGAACTTTTCCACGTTCCATAGTTTACGAGTAAAATGGCTGTGACAGACAGACAAACAGACGGACAGACACAAGAGTGATCTTATAGTGGTTCCGTTTTTACTTTTTATGTACGGAACCCTAATAAGAGAAAGCAAAACGCTGTCGAAGCAGTAATATAACCGAGTGAAGAGACTACGGCAGGGACAGCGAACCTATGGCACGCGTGCCACAGGTGGCACGCGGGAGATTATTTTCGGCACGGCATAGACTCATGTTCTAAATTAAAATATTGCAGGGTTCGCGTGTAAAGCAAGGTAATCAACAAAATGAAGTTTTTGATAGATTGAATTTTCAAATTTTGTAAAAAAAGGCACACAACTATTATGATTGCTTCCTGCAAAATAGCTGATTTGTTAAGAATGAAACTTCTGTTAACTTATGTACAATAATTTTTCCTTGATAGACTTTATTTTAGGACTTATGTGCAAATAGTTTTCATTTTGTAAATTCAAATGTAAAAATTATTGAATAAATATAATATATATTGTGTAAAATCTCTGTACTTTTAGAAAGTTGTTACGATGCAGTTAAACAATTTTACAAAAAATCAATCGAAAAAAAAAATGTCAGTTGCCATGCTTTACACACCAGCCTTTCATATAATGAAAATGCACAAGTTGCACTATTTTGAATTTAGACTTGGTGAGTTTTTCTAAATTAGGTTGCTTGTCGTTGTCATACAGATTGAATAAACTGAAATGCAACTTTATAAATCGCAGTCTAGCTCAATATTGGATCAAAAAAATTTGATAGTGAGGGAAGTAGGAGATTATCGGGAAATAACGATCATAAGTAAAAATTCCGATGGTGAAATTGTGATACGTTGGAATTTCGAATTCAACTCCATAGAAGGAGTTTTTTTAAATAACACATTTTGGTATATTTTTTCTGGTAGTTATTTTTAGGGTTCCGTACTTAAAAAGTAAAAACGGAACCATTATAAGATCACTCCTGTGTCTGTCAGTCGGTCTGTCTGTCTGTCACAGCCATTTTACTCGTAAACTATGGAACGTGGAAAGTTCAAATTCGTGGAAGTAATAAAGACCATTGACACACATATTTTCAGATTAATAAACATTCATAAATCTATTTAGTAAAAAAGTAGAGGGGCTAATTATGCTACTTGAAAACAAAAATCTTTTCTTTGTAAATCATGTGGGGTATCCTGTAAAAGCTTTTGCAACGCCGAACTCAAAAATACATTCCTTTTAATTTTAGGTATTATATTTTCAAAGATATTGTTGAAAATGTAGCACAAAAATATGTCCCCCCCCCCCATCTAATTCCGAATCTACTGAAACTAAAATTATGAAAAAATTAGAGGTAGTAGACGTTAATATAAACCTTGCCGGAAAATTATAGCGATTATCCTAGGTCACATAGTTTATGAGTAATTAGCATTTTTCTGTTGTACACAAATTTCGATTTACAGGCATTCAGAAAAATTGTTGAGCATCGCTGAATATACCTATCGTTGCAGAAGAATAAAAGCATTGTTGATAATGATTTTCGAAAAAAAATCATCGGTAATTAGCCGAGATATTAACCTTTAAAGTTACGGTCAGTTTGGACATACACAAGGACAGGGGCGGCGTACTCTATGCTTAGTTAACAACTTTCAATGATATACATGTGTAATGTAATGTCCAGTAACCAGTATAAAATCAATAAACGTCATATTGTTAAAAACATACTAATTTAAGGGGTCTCGGGACTCTAAAAAGTGGAGAAAATGAAAAAAAGTCCATTTTCAATATTTAATGTCTTAAAATGTATATGATTTTAAAACACAATTTTAATTGGGATGAAAGATATAAGTATGTTCTTTCGTTTCATGTATTTAAAAAATTGCAAGATACAGAATTAGTATTTATAGGGGGCTCGAAACTGTTACACATCTGTCGAACAAAAAATTGGCATAACAGTTTACGCGCAGGATTACAAAATAAATATTGCAACTTGAATGAAAATTTTGATGCTTACTTATACTTCAGATTGTAATAATTTCCCTGAACTTAAATAAATTTGTATTTAAAGCATTTTTATATTTTTAATGCAATGTTACATTTAGCTAATACAAAATTTTGAAAATTTCAATTGTAAAATCACCTAAGAAAATATTTTTTTGAACAATAAAAAGGAAATTTTAGGTCCAGTTTATACAGACTAACATGAAATATATGTTTTGAAAATTTCATGAAAAAATATTCAGAAGTTTTAGAGGTATCCTGCGCGTTATGCCCAAAAAACGCCATTTGGAAAATAATGACTTTAAAGTTTCGGAAACGCCGCTTCAGCTATTGAGCGGGTATAATTCTGAAAGCCAAAACCTCTGTTCTAATGGGAATTTGAAGGAAACAATTATATCAAAATATTCAGAAAAGATAGGAGTTTAACATCTAAAAAAATTAAAATTTCTTAAATTTTGAAGCTTTAAGAGTCTTGCGACCACTTAATCCGTTCGGAACGGAGTAATTCTATCTATAAAATTACGAAATAATGAAATGACACCAGAATTTATAAACGAATTTATTAGAAAATGCGAACTTGCTTATTTTCACGTACATGATAAAAGGAAAATTTTAATTAAATATTCTTGGTGCCGTTTGTCTGTTTTGGAATTAAAATTGGGTGTCCGTTTTTTAAGGGCATCGCCCTCGAAAGATTTAATTAAATTAAATCGCATAAATACTGTGGGATTTGCGATAATTTACATTGATTGTATCTCTCAATACGCCTCGAGTGACTTTAAAAGTTAATTAAACACCTATCTGGAAAAACGCGGCACTGACCAAGGCGGCGTTGCAACTTTGAGAGATCAATTGGAAGCGCGCTTAGCACAATGCCAAATTTAAACATTGAACAAAGGTTTTGTTTTATCTACACTGTAGAAATAAAGGTTATTACTACGCTGAATTTAGTTTCATGAAATGCCAAATGAAGTTTAACTATGCACTGCTTTTATTGTCAGTACCGAAGTAAGTTCATCATAAACAGATTGGAATAATATTAAAAAAAGAGTTATACGAATAGCTATATTTGACATTATTTAGGTTCCATATCTCTTTGAATTTTCATGGTATACTCAATATATACAGTTATACCCAACCCTACGTTGTATAGTTTTTTACAAAATCTTAGTATTCTTTTAGCAACGTTTTTTTTTTTTTTTTTTTTTTTTTTTTTTTTTTTTTTTTTTGACGCAACAAGAGAAATAGGATTTTTTAAAATATTTAAGTATATTACAAAATGTTACCCATATATTTTAAATCTTAAAATCAGTATTTTAATTAATTTTGCTACTTTGATCCACTAAATTCTCTGGCACGCCCATGATCATGTAAAATAGTTTTGGGAAAAAATTGGCACGCGGATGTGAAAAGGTTCGCCGACCCTGGACTATGGGGTCGGTTAACTGACAAATCAAAAATAGGAGGGGGTATTGAGCTGTTTTTTGATTTCACATATTGTATTTTATATTTCATTTCACTATCAGTATCAGATTTTTGCGTACCAGTAACCAGAGCCTCACGCACCAGTATTGCTACACGTACCATAGTTTGAGAACCCCTGCCTTAGAACATGGCTTCACAAACCACCCACATAATCCAGGGTGTTCTAGGCTAACTCAACTTTGGTTGACGGTCATAAATTTCAGAAAACTGAAGTATTTTATAATGAAACTTTCAATAGATAGGCTCAACTTTGTTTTAAATACGATAACACCAAAACGAAAAAAAAGTGGCAGTAGTTTCCATTATACGCACCAACAGTTGCACTTGATGCTCCACGGTTTGGACTGCGATTATCAGTTCATAGAGTATCATCGATTGCGTGAGCACTCGGTTTTTCTGCAATTTTTTGTTACCACATTTCATACAAAATAAGGTACATATAATTACATTTTTATTGCAATATTTTTATTTTTCGATAATTATCACCGACAACCTGTGTTCAGTTAGGATGAAACACCCTGTATTTTCGACTAAATAAGTGGTTTGCGACCTCATGTTCTATACCAATTTTTTATCCTCTTGATGTCTACACCTCTGAATTTGTCGATCGAATTTGGCATCACCCTATATGTATGGGGACGTGGGTTTCAAACATAGAGTAAAGAGAAAGAATAGAGATGAGGTGTGGTGGCTGGGAGTGACGCCAAAAATGTAATCCTAAAATCCGCTACATTCGGCCCAAACACAACTACGTGCTTTCGCAAAAAAATAACAAAACTTTTAGTAAATACAGTTTTTACACTGATGTCCAAAATTAAGGACCAGTCACAAAATGCTAATTTTTAAGTAAGCGAATACTCAAAAGGAAATAATAGAATTCAAATAATTACTATCCCTACAGCATAGCTAGTTCATATAGCGTCTCATTCATGTCATAAGTGGTCACAAGTGTCAAACTCACTATGGTGAAACAAAAAATAGGAAATTCCACACGTCTCATTATGCGTCTCAAATGATCACTCTATATGTGACTCCACTGAGACGTCAATGTGACTGCTGCTTTGTCACGAGTCACCAGGTTACTTTACAATGTAGTTATATTGTGACTCTCATGCGACTGACATTTTTCGATTCAATTTCAGAGTCATCATGAACGTTGCATTAGGATAAGTCACCAAACAATATCACATTATAGTCACATGGTGACTTTTCACAAAAGGTCGCAATGGTGACTTCACAGTAGTCTCTCTGTCACCTGAAAGTCATCATGTGACTTTAATGTGACATTATTTGATAACTTATCACAATGCAGCGTTCACGATGACTTTGAAATTGAGTCTACAGATGACAGTCACATGAGAGTCACTGTAAAGTCACATGGTGACTCGTCACAAAGCAGCAGTCACAGTGACGACTCAGTGGAGTCATATATAGTGATCATTTGAGACTCATAATGAGATGTATGGAATTTCCTATTTTTTTGCTTCACCGTAGTGACTGTGACACTTGTGACCATGTGTGACATGAATGAGATGTTATGTGGACTAGCTGTGCTGTAGAGATAGTAATTATTCGAATTATATTATTTCCTTTTGAGTATTCGCGTACTTGAAAATTAGCATTTTGTGGTTGGTCCTTTATTTTGGACACCGGTGTAATTCATGATACAATCAAGTGCTACTTTTGAATGCTTAAATATAAGCAGATCCTTTTCATTCAAAGAAAAAAAAATGCACGGGTGATGTCAAAGAATTCGGTCCCTGTTCTACGTGCTTGTTTTGTCTGGGTCGAATGAGGGCATTTAAATTTGAGCGATAACGCGCATCATATTGCAAACCGTTTTAACGGCATACTGCATCTCTATCTATCTCTTTCCTCCATGGTTTCAAAAGTCGCCTTAAACAGGAAATAAAATTTTGGGAACTCGTAAAAAACCTCTAACTGCGTCTATTGGTTTTCATTGTTAACCAAGATTTTACAATGCCAAGAATACAGAATAAAACAAGTTTCTTTTTGCAAATTGTAGTGTTTCTGAGTGTTTCTGTTATGTAGTGTTTCTTCTTTTACCAAAAGAATAGACTGACAGAGAAAACACTATTTTTTTTCTTTGTTTGATAAAACGAGTTTTGAAACACATGTTCTCATACGTAGATGTAGTAAAATACACGCGTAGATGTAGTTATGCGTGATGTGCAGATGTGTTTACTTTAAAACACACATTTGTTACAGTTATACTGTAGGTCATCTATTTAGATGTTTATCTTTTTAAATAATAAATATAAACAAATGTTTATTGGATTTTTTTAACGTTTTTAAATATATTTGAAAAGCGTTTATGACTAACTTGCTCTTTATATTTTTGGATTATCACGAGCTTGGTATATATTGTTGATTTTATCATATAGCATTTCCTATTGAAAATCAAGTGAGAAGCATTTATAGATCGTCTACAAGGACACATAAAATAATTCCATTGTATCATGGTCTATGGGGAAAAAGCAGTTCATTTTAATGAAGTTATGCTATTTCAAATATAATGAAATTCATATGCATTATTGAGGTGCAGTACAACAACTTTTCTGGAAATATGGAGTGTATATAGCATTTATCATTCATTTACAGGCACACGAAAAAAGAATGCCGGTGCATTAAGTAATTGTTTTTCGGTGAGTTTTAAAGATTATTCAAACATAATGAAATTAATGTGAAATTGCTGAGGTGCAATACAAGAGATTTACTGCAGAATATTGGAGTGTTTAGCATTTACTTCTTCAATTACAGAAACACTCACATACACACACTCGCAAAAGAATTCGATTGCAGTATACTGTCGATGAGCGATAATCACTGGTAGCGCGTTTTCTAATGTAGTATGTGGTCTTAAAAATTTTTAGTAAAGTACGCGGTATGTATAATTTCTGTAGCTCAGGTCCAGGGCTGAACAAAAAAGAAATCGTAAGCATATGTGTCTATGGAGTTGAATGGTTTAGAGGTTTTTTTTTTAAATTGTATTATGCATTTTCCAGTTTAACTATATTTAGAATATACTAAGATATGTTTGTAGAATATAAATAAATTCATTATTAATAAAAACAATCTATGGGGGACACGTGGTTTTCTTTCTTATTTAAAACTTAGCCACGCTGGTTGAGTAAAAAAATTCTTCTAATAATGCAGTTTTTTAAAACTTTTTTCTGTATTTATTTGCAGGGGCGCCATTTTAGGGGGGCTGGGGGGGCTATCGCCCCTTACAAGGAATTTGATATTTCAGAAAATTTATCAACCATCAAATGTAGGGATGCACCTAATAGTGATTTTGGCTGAATACCGAATGCCGAATATTTGGCCTGCTGGTAAACCGAATACCGAATATTCGGCTGGCCAAATACTTTTATATCTCAGTGTTCAACGTTAAAAAGTTAAATTTTAAACAATTTTATATAATATTTAGCAGAGATACTTCCATTTTGATAAACAAGACTATTTTTATAAGTAAATTTTGTACTAAAAAAGTATGTTTTGAGTTATTATTTAAGAAGAGGATAATTTAAACATTTTTTAATAACAAAATTTAAGTTCCATGACTTCAATTAATTCAAACAAATGAAAAGAATTCTCTCATATTGAACAAGAAACAACATATCATTTCACTTCTTTCATCAAAAATAAAAGGTGTACAAGCCGTAGCAGAATTTTCGTTTATAACTGTATAAAAATGAAGATATTTTAGCGAAATTTGCATCACATTAATTTGCTTGTATAGAATGTGATGATATACTTGGAAGAGACTGGATTTTGGCCAGTGGTAATAAGTATTGTTAGATGCATTCTTAATAAACTAATGTCTAGCTTAGTGCTGTTTAGATATGAATGGTTGCTATTTCCAACACTTCTCGTCATGTTATCATATCTCACAGAAATTAAAGTAACTCTGTTGAATATAGTTACAATACCTTCATTATTGTTAAAGTAACAAAAGAAAATTAAAGTTTGACTTGGGGATACACTGTATTTCTGATTGAATAAGTGAATTGCGATCCTGATTTACTGGACAAAAAAATTGCCTGTTTTGATGCTTATTATTACCCCTGAAATTTTCTACCATTTTGTGTAGAAAGGCCCTGTTTGCGAAAAAGCAAGAAACGGATTATTTACCAGACAATACTCAGTAACTTGCATTTCCACATTTATTAATTCCCATGAACAAATGATATGTCATTAATGGTTAATTTGTTTATTTGGTTAATTTGCCCTATTCTTGATCAAAACATCTTAAGCGCCACTCAAGCAGTCATTGAAGACTGGTAGATTACAGGATAGCATAAGAAATTTCAAAATATCTAGTCATTTCTATCATAGATGGCCCCTTAAACCATCATTTTGCCCTTTTTTAAGCATAATTTCAAAACTACTTGGAAGAAAAATGTGATCTATAAAGCAGGACTTAATAAATCTACATCCATAAAAAAAGTCCTTCCGGGCAGTGCCGGGAGGAAGAGGTAGCTTTCATATTCCTTATTTTTAAAAAGCTAGCTTATATTATTCAAACACAGGAAGCTCAATTTAGTGGAAACCGATTATAGTAGATTCAATACTAATTTTTATCAATACTAAATCATTATGAATGAAAATTTCGCGAAATTAGTCAGCTTTATCCAAGCTGATTTTATTTAAAGTGACTTATATTTGGTTTCCTAATTTGGCGATATCTTGAAGTGCCTGCCCTTTTAAGACAACGTGGTGGATGAGGCTAACCAGTGAACTTGGTCGACGCCTTAGTAATTCCTGTGCACATGCTCACTCGCATAGGAATCGTTGATATATACGAGTGCTGTCGCAGGCAAAAAATCAGATTTTTCAAAATGTCACCCACATAAACAAATTCAAACTGCTATATCTGAGCCATTTTTTAAGATAACGACAAAACAAAAAATGATCCAGAATCCTTATATCAAGGTTAAATACTTAAGAAAGAAACCTTTTGCAATTTCTAATTTTTTTGGACCCCACTTTAAAAATAATTTTTTTTAATTTAATGGCCGCCATTTTGAAACAAGATGGCGGATGAAGCTGGCCAGTGAACTTGGTCGAGACATTGCTATATATTATCCACATGCCTTCTTACAAACAAATAAGTTAATAAATACGTGTGTTATCGCGTGACAAATATCGGATCGTTTCAAAATGTCAGCCATGCCAGAAATTCAAAGTGCTATAACTCAAACATTTTTTAAGATATAGACGAAACAAAAACTGCCCCGGAATCTTTGTATCAAGGTCAAACACATAAAAAAAAACCTTTTTCATTTTCCAATTTTTTGACACCTCACATTAAATTTTTAATTTAAAATGTTTTTTAAATGTTCCCTTTTGAAAAAAGATGGCGAATGAAGCTTGCCTACGAACTCGGTCGAGACATTGGTATGTAGTACGTACACACCAAGTTACATCCAAATGGTTCATAAATACGCCTGTTATCGCGTGACAAAAATCAGGCCGTTTCAAAATGTCAGCCACAATAGAAATTCAAAATACTATAACCCAACCATTTTTTTAGATATAGACGAAACAAAAACTGTTCCGGAATCTTTGTATCGAGGTCAAACACATAAAAAAAAAAATCTTTTTTCATTTTCCAATTTTTTGATACCTCATTTTAAATTTAAAATTTTTAAAATTTTTTTAAATGGCCGCCATTTTGAAACAAGATGGCGAATGAAGCTGGCCAACGAACTCGGTCGAGACATTGATATGTACTTTGTACACACCAAGGTACATCCATATCGGTTCATGAATACGCCTGTTATCGCGTGACAAAAATTAGGACGTTTCAAAATGTCAGCCAAGCTAGAAATTCAAAGTGCTATAACTCAGCCATTTTTTAAGATATAGACGAAACAAAAACTGCTCCGGAATCTTTGTATCAAGATCAAACACATAAGAAAAAAATATTTTTCAATTTTCAATTTTTTGGTACCACATTTGAAATTTGATTTTTTTTAATAAATTTTAAATGGCCACCATTTTGAAACAAAATGGCGGATGAAGCTGGCCAACGAACTCGGTCGAGACATTGGTATATATTATGTAGACACCGAGTTTCATCCAAATCGGTTCATGAATACGCCTGTTATCGCGTGACAAAAATCAGGACGTTTCAAAATGTCAGCCACGAGAGAAATTCAAAATGTTCAGCCATTTTTTAAAATATCTGACGAAAAAAAAACTGCTCCGGAATCTTTGTATCAAGGTCAAACACATAAGAAAAAAATATTTTTCAATTTTCAATTTTTTGGTACCACATTTCAAATTTTAAATTTAAAAAAAAATTAAATGGCCGCCATTTTGAAACAAGGTGGCGGATGAAGCTGGCCAACGAACTCGGTCGAGATATTGGTATGTGCTATGTACACACCGAGTTTCATCCAAATCGGTTCATAAATACGAAAGTTACAGTGTGACAAATATCAGATATATATATATCAACTTTTGAACGGAGGGTGGTTTCGGGGTCTAGGGGTCATGATCGATGAAAATATACCAAAATTTTCTGAAATCGCTTTCCTCCGAACGGCTGCAATAGGTAGCTTTTTGTAATGAAAGCTACCTAAAATTGTAGGTTGCAATTCATAATTTTTTCGAATAGTAATTTCATAATTCATAATTCATCTCATAAAATTATAAAAATTGCAAATTCAACCTATTTACGTTTGGGTATTTTAGTATTATTGCCACACAAAAAAATAGCACTTTAAGAGTATAATTTCAGGAGATATTAATGAAAACATGAAAATGTAATTTAACATTAGAAGACCTCAATTTTGAATGTTTATAATTCAAAAACTTATCTTTCAAATGACTTGAAATTTGGTGTCTAGGCATAGTTTGAACCGCAGATTTGAAATATCTTGTTAAAATTGAGTATTGATATTGAGAAAAAATGAAGTTTGGGCTCCTTTTAATATGTAGATGACCCCCTAGGCCAATTTTGTATGCATCATTTAAAAGTAGACTTTATTTACAATCGTTCAGTACCAGTAACTTTCTTCAACGATAATTTGTTGAGGAGTTAATAGGGGTGTTTACTTTTTTTTTTTTCCACGACTGTACTCTTCCTTTATATGACCTGAAGCTTTTTTGTAGAAATGAAATGTTTTGGTGGTTTCCCTTAATTAATAGGATCCTATTTGATTAAAAAAAATATTTACAAAAATATCTGTCAGGCTCTGCCAAGGGAGGATTCAAGCAATTATGTAGGTGCAGGCTCGACTTAAACCCTTAACGGTCGCATTAAATTACGGTTTAATAATTCAAATTGCTTACTGGCACCAGTTTTTTGAAAAAGAAATGTTCACCTTGGTTAATGACAGGTAAATTGATACCATAATAATTGATACCATATAATTGATACCATAAAGCCAATTGTACTATTCTATAAAACTGGTTGGAATCAAACAAATCTGAATAATCTGGATAAAAGACACAGCCTGTGAATGTTACGGGAGCGAGAATTAAGGGTTTAAAGTCGCACAAAAAGAGTAAAAATTTTTTTTTTCGCTTTTTTAGCATCACCTACACATTTGTCTAGGTCAGGTCTTAACCCATTTATGCCTAGCGTCCCATTTTTTGGACGCGTCAAATTTTAATAAATTTGCATGATTTTCTTCTTCTTTATAACATGAAAATTGTGTAAAATGATTACCTATAAATGTCTTTATCTGTTACCGAAAGATGGTAGCATAAGATGGATATTTATTTGCTTAAAATAAAGGGTTTTTTTCGGAGTTTATAGATTTTTCCTTTTCAAAATGGTCAAATATAGAAAGTAAGTTTATTTTTACTTTTTCTACCAATTATCCAAATAAATAAGTCATAATCGTAGCTTGTAGACTTCTTTGAAATAGATATTTTTTTTAATTGTGAAATTATGTGTTCAAGCCTATTTTTTATAAATTTTTGTAACGTACAAAATATAAGGCGCTAAGCACGAATGGGTACATATTTTTATTAGCCATTTCGGGGGAAGTTATTTATGTAAAGTCCTTTTCAAGATGATTATCAAACAAATTCTTTTTAAGACTCCAATACGATTATTCTTAGTTTATTATTACTAATATTTATAATGTTGTTAGTCTCTGTAAAGAAATATCTATGTTTTTTTTGTAATTCATAAAAATACAAATTATAGTATATAATGTACAATTTAAAAACCTTATTGTATATAAATATAGACAAAACATATAATTATGCATATTATATTATTACAAATATTGCGCATGTTCCCATATTTAGTACGTTAACAATTTATCAAATAAATACAAAAAAATTTTAGCGTAATTTTTTTAAAAATATTTTTCCAGTTGTTTTTGCAACATTTTAAAGAGATTTTACCAACACATTTGAGAAAATATAAATTCAGGCACGAATGGGTTAAATTGCGCTAAAAGCTTGAAGCTAGATTAATCTTATATTGATGTGATAAATCACAACAAATTGCGAAAAAATTATAAAATCTGAAAGATCATAGGTGATAAAATTTACCATATTGGTCTAAAAGATTTTTTTTTTTTAAATTTCATTTATGCGAAAAGTCTCTGTGGAACGCGAAATATCTGTAAAAATAGCGTAAAAAATTCAAAAATGGCTGTACGAATTCCGTAGAAATGTTATTCAAAAGAGGACTAAATTTACTGATATTGGGCTGAAAGATTAAATCCGGAGTTTTTTACTATTGTGGAAAAATTGTCGTGAATTTTAAAGAAAACCCCGAAAATAATTGCATGAAAAAAATCGCCAAGATTTCAAAAATTGTTGAAAGCAAAATTTACTAGGCTGAAACATTGTAATCGTAATTCGGTCAACGAATTTGTCAAAAAATTGTCGCGAAACGCAAAAAAAAAAAAAAAAAAAAAAAAACACTGAAAAATATGTATTAAAAATCGCGGAGGACAAAATTTACTACATAATTGCATTAACGTAAGAGATTTCAAATATCCAGCTTTACTAATACAAATTATTCAAGAATGTATGATTAAAGTTAGTTTCTAGAGGTATGCCTAAATATATTTAAAGGTGGTACTGTAAAGGCGGTGAAATTTATAATTTCATCATTGGATAATGTGCCTGTTAGATTGTAATTTATGAAAGAACATATATATACAATAGAATTCAACGGAATATTAATAGTCGCAGATCTATTTTAAAATACAATTTCAAAGCAGTTTCATAATAGTTCTATTTTATTTAATAGAATTAACATTATCGAAAAGCAAAATAATTTATTACTTTGAAAAAATAACATCCAAAAAGAATATTTATCCCATTTTAAACGTTATTAGACATTATTAGAAAATAGTGGAAGATAAAATTTTCAAACTATACTAATAAAATTTTAAAAAATGCATTAAAAAATGAATTTAAAAGAAAATTTTTGGAAATAATATCATAAGGCGAAATGCAATATAATATATTTAATGTAACATACGCAATATAATAACTAGAAAACAGGAATTCTGTCTTTTTCAGAATTTAGTGTCGCCCGCGATGAAAAATAAAATGTATGTATATAAATATAAATACAGTAGAGTCCCGATTATCCAAGTTAATCGAACTTATACCTTTGGAATGGATCATTTTCTTCTGATGGACTGATGGCTTCTATTATTACGAAACAGTCATTATAAATGAAGTGTTAGGTGAAGATGAAAGAGCAGTCGTAAAAAATTAGAACTCTGATTTTCTGGTCAGAATGGAAAAAAAAATTATGGCCATTTTTTTTCCCATTCTGACCAGAAAACCAGAGTTCTAACTTTTTACGGCTGCTCTTTCATCTTCACCTAATACTTCATTTATAATGACTGTTTCGTAATAATAGAAGCCATCAGTCTATCAGAAGAAAATAACTCTGTGAAAGCGGAAACTCGGTTAGTAGTTCAGTTTTAAGACTTATAACACGCAATTTTATTTTACATAAGTGACGTCATCCACATCCGCTGAAGAATTCATCATTTGCGATCCAGTGCTAAACAACATCTACAGTAAAGTACGCTTAGGACGTCACTTTCGCTGAATAACACACACACACACACACAAAAAAAGAGATTTCGTCATTCAAAACACTCGACAAAAAAATCGGCTATCTAAACATTCACGGGCCTTCATTTCTTTGTATTATTAATATAGATATTTAAAATTAAATTTAGTTTCTAATAGCTCCATGCTTTATTAGAAATCCTTCATTTATATTTTTTCAAAATAGCACTTATTTTAATTACATTTTTTTTTCAGTTTTTATGAGAATATGGCAACAAAAAGATATATAATTGCTATTTTTCTTTCATTTTCTACAGAAATGGATTTCTTCCGTTGCCAATATTAAGCAAATGGCTCCAAAAACTACAAAAAAAATTAATATCTCAAAAATAAATGGAGATGCAGTTTTCAAACAAATTGCATTTAAAAGTACTTTTTTTTCCCAATACGAAGGTCTAAAAATTGAAAATGTGCGATGCTTAGAAGTTTAAAAAATTTTATATAGAGTATTTAATTGTACTGCTTTGTTTTACGGCTGGCTTCTGTAAGGTACCGTTATTTTTGGAGACTACACAAAATAAGCTGGGAGAAAGAAATAGCATACCGTAGCGGGGGCTAATAAAGTTATGTAATATATTTTATGTTTAAATCAAGGTGAACTTGATTCAAACATAAAATATATTATATGAACTGTAAAAAGTTCACAGTTTTACTTAAAAGGTGACTAAAATAAATAATAAAAGAAATGTTACAAGTTAATGGGTGAACTGAACTGCTCTGCTCAACAAGCGCAAAACGTTCTGACTCATTTACAAATTCATTTTTTTACGAAAAGATATAAAATTGGAAAGCCTGGTCATGGAAGCGATTTGGAATCGAACTGTGCTTTCCATTTTTTGATCAATCCGTTACCTATTGAGTTAGAAGCGTTTTGGATCACGTGACACGGCAACCTTTTTTCTCCCCTTACTGACTGGATTTTCTTCTTTCGTTCGGAAGTTCTGTTAAAAATGCCAACTTTGACAGTATTTTCTGAAAGATCTATTGCGTTTACAAGAAAACGGAAAAAACAATTCGATGACATAATTTCTGAATAACAACACCTTGTAGTTCCATGCGTTTCCGAACAAAAACGAATTAAAACTTATGTCAGAAAGTTGACCCTTTGGATTTGAGAACAGCCTTATAAGGCTGTTCTTAACTGCTCGGCCCAACAAGCGCAAAACGTTTTGACACATTTACAAAGTCATTTTTTAACGGAAAGATATAAAATTGGAAAGCCTGACCATGGAAGGGATTTGGAATGGAACTGTGCTTTCCATTTTTGGATCCATCCATTACCTATCGAGTTATAAGCGTTTTGGATCACGTGACAAACACGTTTTCGCCCGCTCTTGAGTGCTTATTATCCGTTCGCGTGGAAACTCGGTTCAAAACGTCCCCTTTGACACTCTTTTCTGAAAGATCTATTGCGTTTGCAAAAAAATGGAAAAAACAGCTCGATGACATAGTTTCTGAACAACAACACCACCTCGTTTCATGCATTTTCGAACAAAGATAAATTAAAATTTATGTCAGAAAGTTTCCCTTTTGGATTTGAGAACACCCTTAAAACTTCTTAGTACTTTCAAGCTTTTCATCGGAGAATATTTTAATAACTAACTGCTGTTTATTTAAACAAATACGTCACTTAGTTTTGAAAATGAGAGAGCCAATAATAGAGTTGAAAGTAGAAGTAGTAGAAGTTCTTGGATTTTCCTTTTAAGGGTGTTCTCAAATCCAAAAGGGCAACTTTCTGACATAAGTTTTAATTTATTTTTGTTCGAAAATGCACGAAACTAGCTGGTGTTGTTGTTCAGAAACTAGGTCATCAAGCTGTTTTCTCCATTTTTTTTGTAAACGCAATAGATCTTTCTGTAAAGAGTGTCAAAGTGGACGTTTTGAACCGAGTTTCCGCGCGAACGGAGAATAAGCACTCAAGAGCGGACAAAAACGTGTTTGTCACGTGATCAAAAACGCTTATAACTCAATAGGAAATGGATGGATCCAAAAATGGAAAAAACTGTTCAATTCCAAAACGCTTCCCTGGCCAGGCTTTCCAATTTTATATCTTCCCGTTAAAAAATGAATTTGTAAATGTGTCAAAACGTTTTGCGTTTGTTGACCAGAGCAGTTAAGAACAGCCTTAAGTAAAGCAGTGAACTTTTTAAAGTTCATATAATATATTTTATGAAAACTTTTGGATTTTAAGAAACAGAAATTGGAAATTCGATTTCATTTATTTACTTAAATTCGATTAATACTGAAATGGTTGTTTAGAATTTTTTAATGCAATTTATTCCCTATTTTAAATAAACATATATATAACGTATGCGGGGTTTCCAAAAGTTTCTATAATTATTGACTAGTTCGACCTATTTGTCACGTATTTTAGCTGTGTTTAGTACAGTCCTTTGTAAGGACATTTGCTAAAATCAATTTTACAAAATAATAAAATCGTAGAAAGGTTAAGATTAAGAAATCAATTTAAAAAAAAAAATGCAATTTAACAAATTACAACGACCATTTGGAAAATGATTTTTTAAAAATCTAAAATTTAAGACATTAAAATCCCACGGAGCTGGTCATACATTACGTACGCCATGGATTCATATTCCTGGAACGATCATGAACAAATTTTAAATGAAATTTCGGTTTTACAATTGTCGGTACTGCAAATTTTAAAACTTTAACGGAGCTGGTCATACATTACGTACACCATGGATTGAACATTAATATTCTTGGACCAGTTTTAAATGAAATTCCCCTTTTAAACTTCTAAACATCCAATATTACTTTTTATATCGTTGTAAGAGAAAAAAAATGCCTTTTTAATTGCAATTTGTTTGAAAGCTGTATCTCAATTTGTTTCTAAGTTATAACACATTAAAAACAATACACAATTGGTCTTAGATGTATATGCTTTACATATTATAACTGCTATGTTCTTTAAAAAAACTTTCTTGATAATTTTTTTTTCTAGATTTAACATAAATTAATAGCCATATAGCCATATTCTTCCAGAATCAAGATATTAAAATTGCGCAGAAGTAATTGTGCTATTTTCCACTTTTTAAAATGTAAAATAAAAGAACATAATTTACTAGAACTTATTCATAACAGCGGTTTTTGTTTTAAATGAAAAAAGGCAACATTAGCCTGCTTTTCAACTTTGATGAGTTTTTCTTTGACAAATTTTAGTATTAAGTCAGTTTAAATGATTGATCTACTGTAAACCTTTTTGGGATGGACCACTGTACAGCATGCAGACATGGAATACGAAAATATTCTATAACATTTTATTTTATATAAACAGGATATTTTGAATAAAATTAACAGAAAAAAAATGAGTGCCTTCTCTATCTTTAAACCTCAACTTTTTTTTCCTTGCTTCTTCTAATCTTTATTAACAAAATATCTAAAATTCTAAACAAACAAAATTTTAATTTTGGTAGCTAAAAACAACATAAGTTCTCACATGATACACACCCATATGATTTGAGTAAAAAAATATTCTATTTACTATACTGCTATTGATGATTACAAATATGAAATTAAAACATTTAAAATAAATACATTTCGAAGGTATATGTTCCACTTTTTTCCCTGTTCTCCTGTGATTACAAGATATTTTTCAGGATTATGATTATTTTTATAATGAAATAGGAAAATACCCAGTGTTTGGGTATTTACCAAAGCCCTCGGTAAACATCCGGGTATATACCCAACAAATAAATACCTACCCGCTGGGTATTCCTCCCCCCCCCCCCACACACACACATACGTTACTGGTCCTAACTACCTAACAGTCACACTCATGATACATCCGAAGAAATGAAATGGAAAAAAAATAATCAGTCGATATGCATATAATGTTTTTCGAGATGTGTACTTCACGAGCTTTAGCAATGTGGTAGGGGTGGGGTGGGGGGTCAACTTTGGTATCATCAAATAGCTTTTTTTTATTATTATTCATTTAACAGGTATTTTTCTGTTTTTCAATCTGATAGGTATTTCTGGAGTTATTTGACTGTTTCTAAACTTTTTGGACACCCTTATATATTTAAATATTGAATTTAATGTGTCTCTTAATTTGTTTTAATAAAATATTTATTGTATGGAGTTAAATATACACAAATATTTAATAACACAAATCTTGTTATAAACAAGAAATATAGAAAAATAAGAATTCGAATTTTTTAAAGTTAATATTAAGAAGATTTTTTTCTATAAAAGTAACATTTCTAAAAAAAATCGATAAATACTTTAATTGTATTTTATTTTTGCTTTCTAAAGCTACACGAAACACACTTTATTAAACAATAAGCAATATTTGAAAATACATTTTCCATTTTTTTTCTCATTTTATTTTGCCTTTCTGTAAAACTTGATTTCTAAAACCAAAGCATTTTCTAGGAAAATATGAAATAATATATCTAAATTTTTTTTCAGAATTTTTTATTATCATTTAAATCTAATAAATTAAATTTTATTCGCTATTTAATGTCTAATTATTAATAAATTAAAAAGGTCCAACTTTTATATTTTATACAGAAACTAAAAATACAGTTTAAATTTCTCAGTTAAAAATGTATTCGCTAACCTACTTATAAACCCATCAAATATTCTTTGCGATTTTTATAAATTCTTTTTCCTTTTCTTTTTTTTCTTTCACTTTTTCTTTCACTTTTTTTTGTGTTTGTTTGTTTCTTAAAATGCTGTTATATATATATCAATTATATATATGTCAATCATAAATTATTCTCAATTGTTTAAACTTTATTAAACCCACCAAAATCTTATGTAAGTTAAATATTTCTGCATAATTTTTGTAAAGATTAATCTGTATTTAAGAACTATATAAAAACAAAATTTAGAATTTATATTATGACTGGAAATTAGAAAAATACATTTTTGTAACTTTATTTTAAAATATTTTTATTGCATGTTGCATATTTGCTTATTTTTAGTATTTACAATTTTTTTTAAATGTATTTTCATTTATACAGGACAATGAGAAGGACAATTGTTCTTCTGAATCAGTTGCATTTTGCATTGTATCTAACTTGATGTTCCATAATTTAATTTTTTATTTAAATCAAGTAACATTATTTATTTACATTTATTGTTATTTTTTTTTTCAATCTTTCTTTTTCAAATATAAAAGGGGAGACTGGCGAGGGTTGACCCATTTTTTACAAAATTATTTTTTATTTTTTAAATATTGAAACCAGAATAAAGTTTCATATGTCATTTTATTCGTTATACAATCAGTTATCAAAATAAAATTGCGACATAAGTGTAATATGTAAAAAAAAACTTGATAAATAATTGATTTTAATTATGAGAAAATGATGTGTCAAGGCTCCCCACCTATGAGAGGCTTGACCCACTGTTTTTTTATATTGGAATATTTGTTAAGGGAAATAAAATCAGTTTAAAATAAAGCAGAATAACTGTATGCTGCATGGTTTAATAATTATTAAAATTATATGGGAAAATGTAATGTGTAAAAAACCCCTACTTAGATGGAATTCAAGGCACAGGTGGAAAATTCCGTTTTAAACACCCACTTATTGTGACACCCGACCTGGCAACACTAGTTGCCACATAGTTTGGCTTCATCTCATTGTGTTCATCTTAGTGAAATTTGTCCACATACAGTTCCTAAAGTATTTTGATCAATGTTATGTTTTTTTTTGCAGAGGTATGAACATTTAACATTTCTTAAGGCTGCTGCTTTTGGGGTTTCTAGTCTTTTCCATTCTTTCTATTTACCTACCATGGGTACTATTTAAATAAAATAAAAGTTCCTAATATCAACTTTACAAATTTTATTTCATTAAATTTTTTCTTTCTTTATAGCAATTTTTCACACCTTCCTTTAATCAATTTCAAACATTTCCCTTTCTATCACTTCATTTTACCTTAGCTTTACAGAATAAATTTACATTATTTTAATATTATAACCGTTAACCCTTCATTATGTAGAGCGTATAATAAATAGGTTTCCAAAAACAATTAATTAAGGGTGCTTTGACCATCTGGTCAACCATTGGTTGGGTCAAACCTCCTCACATAGTCACTTTATAAAGAAAAGCACATGATTATGTTTAGCCTAATTTACTGTACAATCTTTATGTTGAAATGAAAACGCAATATTTCTGCATTACTTAAAACCTACTTATTTAAATTTTTATGATATGTTTCATTTGAGAAAATCTTACAAAATGTTTCTAAAAAAAAAAACACTTTTTAAGCTGAAAACTCTTCTCAATTAATTTTTTCACACCTGTTTCAAGTATCTGCATTAAACAAAGACTATTGTGTGAGCATTTCAGTAGCTTTGATTACCATCTATTGGCAAAACTCTGAAATTCTTTTAAATAAGAAAACTGAGGATGGTTCAAGCCTACCTTATGGTCAACCCACCCCAGTCTCCCCTGTATATACATTTCTAAAACACTCTCATGTATATTATTATATACATAGAAATATTTCAAAAAGGTATTTAATTTATAATAATTTTGATTCATAAAAATTTTTGATTTAAAATTTTTTTATACAAATATTTAATTTTGCTTTATTCAAAATTTATTTATTTTGTATTTCATATTTCAAATCTCTCATATATATTATAATGTACATTGAAAATGTCAAAGATAGACTGATTTAATCAAAATTCTTCTATTTTATATTTTATGGAAATGAAAAGTATTAACTAATTTTAATAATAATAAAAACAACACTTTAAAATGCAAACAACAAAAATTTAATAAATTAAGATTACATATATATAATTACAATGCATAAGATTGCACATGCATAGATCATGTGCTGTTGAGCATTAATTATTAAATGAAGTTTTATACAGCATCAAAGTATTTGGATATATAAAATAATTAAACAATGCAGTACAAAACAATGACGTGATAGCGGGCATTTTTACACAAGAAACTGGGCTATAGTGTTTTAGAAATACAGTCGCCACATCGCATGACGGAGTGCAAGCGGTGTTGAAACTCGCTTTGGTAACAAGTGGTTATTACAAGGTCGTAAGAACCTCGTTGCGTATCTCTACAAAATAGTAACCTTGTCAAAACTAGTCGCATGTGGCGAACCCAAAACATTCTTCTATCTCATATATGTAAATACTTAACGAAAGATGCAGCATAACAGCGACACCGGTTACGTGATTTAAACCAAAATCTAATCAGCAACAACAACGTATGTCAACTTCTAATGAATCAGAAGTTTTATGAGAACCCGTCCATTAGTTTTTGAGATTCAGCTTTGCAAAAATCGTCAAAAAATGCAGCATACCAGCGACACCGGTTAGGTGATTTACACCAAAGTCCAATCAGCAACAATAACTCATGTCAACTTCTAACTGAATAATCTGAAGTTTGATGAAATTCCGTGCATTAGTTTTTGAAATACAGCTCTGCAAAAATCGAGAAAAATGCAGCATAGCAGAGCCATCGGTTAGGTGATTTACATCAAAATCTAATCAGCAACAACAACTTATGTCAACTTCTAACTGAATCTGAAGATTGATGAAAATCCGTGCTTTAGTTTTGAGATTTAGATTTGCAAAAATAATCAAAAAAGCAGCATAGCGGTGCTACCGGTTAGGTGATTTACACCAAAATCTAATCAGTAACAACAACTTATGTCAACTTCTAGCTGAATCTGAAGTTTGATGAAAATCCGTGCATTAGTTTTTGAGATACAGCTTTGCAAAAATCGTGAAAAATGCGCATAGCAGCGCCATCTGTTGGGTGATTAACACCAAACACTAAACAGCTCTAATTTTTATCAGGGATAAACTGAATCTGAATTTGAAAAAAATCATGCATCAGTTCTTTAGATAGAGCTATTGCGATAATCATGAATAATGCAGCATTAGCAGCATCACATGTTGGGCGATTTACACCAAAAAGTAATCAGCACTAAATTATATCAAGGAATAACTGAACCTTAAGTTCTATGAAAATCCGTCCATTAGTTCTTGAGATACAGGTTTTGAGGAAATCGGGAATAAGGCCGCATAGCAGAGCCACCTGTTGGTTGGTTTACACCAAAACGTAATCAGCGCTAATTTATATCTGGGACTTACGGAATCTAAAGTTTTATTAAATTCCGGTCATTAGTTCTTGAGATAGAGCGCTCAAAAAATTTGTGTCACATGCATACAGAGAGTTAGACAGAGATGATGTAAAAACGTGTTTTGGGGATCTCGGACCCCTAAAACGTATAAATACGTCAATAAGCACAGTTCAAAAATTTTCACGAAAAGATTTTCTTGTAAAGATAGTAAAAAAGTCGTACATAGCACGACAAATATAAAAGTCTCTTGCCGGATATTTTCTCAAATGGTTATAGGCTGATTCAAGGTCCAAAATTAATGAAGGAAATATTTTTATCGTTACTGAAAACGGAGAGGGGTTCTTCGGTACAATACCTACCTCCCACCGAGCAGCGATGCACGGAGAAATCCACGCAAAATATTTTACATGCAGGTATGTGATTTATTCACGATGCCGTTTCAACAGCCGAGTATCGAACTGCAGCCATCCGGTTACCAGCTCGACATAAACCGTTCGGCTCTGCTGACCAATGCAGAAACACGCCAAGGGTGTTAGAATCTGTGCATCAAAGAAATAATTTTATCGGTAACGGAATGAGAGAACGAATCCTGTGGCACCACATCTACCCTTCTTACGACGCTCTTTACGACCTTCTTCTTCTCTCTACGACCTATGCAGAAATCCACTCCACATATTTTACATGCATGTAAGTTATACAGCGCCATTTCATCGGCTGAGTATCGAACTGCAGCTTGCCGGCTACAAGTTCGACACCGCCATTTCATCGACTGAGTATCGAACTGCAGCCTGCCGGCTACAAGTTCGACACTAGCCATATGACCACTGTATGTCCGATTCTCAAATTAACGTTCTATAAAGAAATCCACCAAACATATTTTTCAGGTATGTACGTCACATGGTGCTGTTCCATGGCTAAGTATCGAACTGGAGCCCTCCGGCTACCAGCTCGACACCAACCGGTCGGCTACCGAGGACTGAAGCACCAAGTAACGATCGACGAAGAAATGCGCTCCACTAAATTTTGCATCCATGTAAGATATACAGGACCATTTTATCGGCTGAGTATCGAACTGCAGCCTGCCGGCTACAAGTTCGACACCACCATTTCATTGGCTGAGTATCGAACTGCAGCCTGCCGGCTACAAGTTCGACACCGCCATTTCATCGGCTGAGTATTGAACTGCAGCCTGCCGGCTACAAGTTCAACACTAACCATATGGCCACTGTATGTCCGTTTCTGAACGTAACGCTCTATAGAGAAATTCACTCCACTCATTTTACATCCATGTAAGATATACAGCGCCATTTCATCGGCTGAGTGTCGAACTGCAGCCTGCCGGATACAAGTTCGACACCAACATTTCATTGGCTGAGTATCGAACTGCAGCCTGCCGGCTACAAGTTCGATACCGCCATTTCATCGGCTGAGTATCGAACTGCAGCCTGCCGGCTACAAGTTCGACACTAACCATATGGCCACTGTATGTCCGTTTCTGAACGTAACGCTCTATAGAGATGTTCACTCCACATATTTTGTAAGTTATGTACGCCACATGGTGCTGTTCCATGGCTAAGTATTGAACTGCAGCCCTCCGGCTACCAGCTCGACACCAACCTTTCGGCCACCGAGGACGGAAGCACCGAGTAACGATCGATGCATAAATTCACTCCGGACATTTTACATGCATGTAAGTTATACAGCGCCATTTCATCGGCTGAGTATCAAACTGCAGCGTGCCGGCTACCAGTTCGACACTAACCATATGGCCCCTGTATGTCCAATTCTAAAAGTAACACTCTATGGAGAAATCAACTCCACGCATTTTGCATTCCTTTATGTTATACAACCCTGTTCCAACGGCTCAGTATCGAACTGCAGCCCTCCGACTAGCAGCTCGACATTAACCGTCAGCCAATTCAGAAACACTGTAAGAATGATGGATGTGGTGCATTGAAAAAATATTTTTATTGTTACAGAAAGGAGAGGATGGTTCTACTACACTATATGACCCTCACCAAGTAACGATCTAATGGGAAATCCATTACACGGAGTTTTCGATCACATATGTTAAACAGCGCTGTTTAAATGCCCGAGTATGGAACTACAGCCCAACGCCTACCATTTCAATGTTACATATTGTTCATATAAAATCTGTGAAATGGATTTCTCCATGGATCGTTGCATGGTGGGCGGTAAGTATTGTGCCGTAGAATCCACTCTCCCTTTTCTGTGACGATAAATATATTTCCTTTCTTCTTTTGGACCTTGAATGTTAGCCTGCCTATAAACATTCGAGAAAGAAACTGTGTAGTATCATGTATAACTTCATTGAGTAGCTGCTTTCAATTTGCTAGACACTAACACCTTTGCCACTTCCAAGCAATACAGAAACATGGCTGTAGTTGTGGAATTAGTGCACTGGCGCCAAACCTGACAAGAACTTCATGGATGCTGATTACACTGAGAAACAATGATTTTGGTGTTTAGGAAATAAACACTAATACGAAATTGGCTCGCTGAATCCAAATATGATCTTGATTTTGACATATCCGGTCTAGGTTTTAAGATATGTAACATTCCTCTGTTATGTATTAGGTTTAGAAGCGTGTGTTGAAAAACTTAAAGCAGGGATTTTTTGATGGTCGAATGATCAGTAAGCTCATAAAGGACACAAATTTCACAAATATCGTGAAAACAATGCACGAGAATAAAGCGTTAGCTTGGCGAGCCTTTGTAGAAGTAGTGCAAAATTTCACTGGGAGCCATAAAAGTGAAAACTAGAAAGACCTTGTTAGTAATATATTACTAACATTTGTTAAACAAACAGACTTGTTGAATTTCCGTAAACCATGCTAATATAAGCCGATGGATATTGTTGGAAATCTGTTTTTACAATGTAATGGAGCCAAATAGACATAAATACTGTAAAAAAAAAAAAAAAAAAAAAAAAAAAAAAAAAAAAACTAGACCTTGTTCAGAAAAACAAAAGCTATTTTCGAAATTTTCGAATTTTTTAGAAAGAATTCGTTAAAATATTCCAGGCATCAGACAAAATTTTTTTTTTGTTGCCATGTGTTATCACTGCTGATTTTATTTGTCACTTTACCCCTTTTTGCGCAGATCCTCAAACATGGTTAAAATATACCGCCCAGTTTCTTAAAATTATCTCTTTTAACAATCGACTATCACACTGCAAAAAAACAGCATTGGGAAGTCATCGTGAACAATTAACCCTTCACTGCGCGTTGTGCCATATGTGGCATACACCATATTGTGCCATATACCAATAAAACCCTTTTATTTTCCTATGGATCTTCAATATAGGTGATCATAGTTTTTTCCATATCTAGAAGATTTAAACAAAGAGTTTTGTTCCTGTTTTTCTCATTAGAACTCTGTACCTGACTATCTATTAGATTCTCATTTCCCAAAAAAACTTTGAGCCTGCATCGTAAACAACAAACGAATTTGCTCGAACTTTTTCACCAGAACATCTTGAAAGTATTGCAAGAAAAAAATTTAGACATTTAAATATATCAAATATTTGTTACTTAGGCTGCTTTAAAGCTAAAATATTTCAGTACATCAGCTTGAAATCCTGTTTTTGAGGTTGTGCCAGATATGGAACAAAAAGCATAGAATCCATAGTACATTCGAATGAAAAATGGCGCGCAAAGGGCTAACGCAAGATGAAATCAGTTCAATATTGTTTGCATCTGATAGTGATGATGAATCTCTTGGACTTTCTGATGATAGTTGGGAAGATACAGCATATAATGTAGCTAAAAATAGAAGCGAAGATGCTATTTCTTCATCTGAATCAGACATTAACTACTCGGTAACAGCAAATGTGATTCAAGAAATTGAATCAAAAGCAGCAAGAGGAAAGTTATTATTATTGTTATAAAGTAATTTTAAATTCTACTAAAAATAATATATAAAATTCAACAGTGTTGAATTCAGACGATTTTCCCGGGAGGGACATAATCGTGTTCCGAAAAGCGAGGCTGGGGGTTTCACTTCTAAGGCATACAAATTTTCAAATTCTCTAGTGTTAAAATGTGACTACCCCTGCATTCAACTCTGAATATATAGATTGACGCATCGATTTAGAGAAAGATCGTTTTATTCTTTCACATGCTGCAGAAATTTCTGCTGGACCCAGTGTTGATAGAACAAACTCAAAAAGGAAAGACGAGTATAAAAACAAATTTGGAAGAATAAAAATCTTTCCTGAAGAGCGAATAAAATATAGTGGAAGTAACTGCTTAAGTGCTGAAATTATGGCTCTAAATAACCCCATATCAATTTTTCTCCTTTTTTTTAATGATGAAATTTTAAATGTTATTTCAGAAGAGACAAACAGATACAGCATACAAACAGATCCTTCTCAACGTTTACAAGTTTCCATTACGGATGTTCAACATTATATTGGAATTTGTTATCTAATGCCATTTATACATTTACCATCTGCGAAAGATTACTGGAGCGATATTGTAAGTAACCAAACAATTTAAAAGACAATTTCTGTCAACGAATTTGAAGAAATCTGGCAATTTTTACACTTTAGTGACAATACTAAAGGAATTCCCAGAGATGGCCATGACAGACTATTCAAAGTAAGACCTTTAATAGAGAGAATCAGAAAACGCTTTATGCAAGTTATTATGGAAGAGTGCTTGTCAATAGATGAACAAATTTGCGCAAAAAAGTCTGGAAGCATTTTGAAACAATATTTGCCCTAGAAACCACTCAAATGGGGCTTTAATATTTTTGTTTTATGTGGTATGAGAGCTTATAATCCCCTGACAAAAAGGCCTTTAGCTAAATTCAGGGAAGAGTTTGCAATCTGCCTTTGTAAAATTGGAAGCGAAAAACCAAATGCTAAAAGGGGATGCCAAAGTATGTCTGAAGTAGACAGGGGAATTATAGCCAAGAAACTAAAGGCACTGCAACAGAAATGCCAGTCAAAGATGTAAGATTAGATGCAGTTTTCCATTGGCAGGAATACATGGAAAACAGACAACAATGGTAACTTCCTAACTGCTCACGCAAAACTTTTTAAAGTGTTCAAAGTGTGGAGTAGCTTTATGCATAAATCGTGAAAGAAATTGTTAATCAGAATTTGACCAGAAATGAACGTCTGGAACTTTTTTTTGTCTTAAAGCAATTATTTTACACTTCTTATAAGGAATTTCTTTTGATTTGCTTTCTGATGGCACTTTATAGTATTTTAAAATGATTTTATATTAATCTTGTTCCTTTATATCACTTTAGAATCTGTATTTTGAAATTTGCAACATTAAATTTTAATTTTTCCTCATTTTAAATGCCTGCTAAAGAAATTTAGCTTTTTTATTTGAGGCATTTGAATATATATTATATTCTTTTTGAATATCTAATATACGAGCATTGTGGATTTTGTGCCACATTTTGCACAAACAGCCATTCATATTTTTCTTGTATTTGTGACTAATTAAAATCATCAAATTATTTTTTTTCATAAAGAAAAGAAATATCGTGCAGTGAAGGGCTAAGTCACTTGTACCGCATCGCAAAGCCAAATACACATATTTCACATCGATATAGATACAAAGATAGACATAGAAATTTTACAAAGATTAATTGTTAATTTGTAAAATTTTCAACAAGGCCAGTTGGAATCACTATACCTGCCATGTTAAATTAATGTACCTTTTCTCATAAACTACTTAATATATGGACTTGAATTTTTTTATGCATAAAATAAACAATTCTTAATAATCTGAAGTTAAATTTATAATTAAATAAAACTTAGATAGTTAAAAAAAAATCTGATATAAAATCCACATTCAAAACCACATTCAAATTTCAAAAAACATGTAATTTTCTTAAAGATAATGATAATAATAAAAAAAGTTCTTTTTATGAGTTTAAACAATTCACCCCAGATTAAACAAGGATATGTGTAGAATGTTCAAGTAAAATTTCAAAGCATACTGTATAATAGTTTTTCCAAAAAGGTACATCGAGGTTAAAAAAACAATATTTTGAGAAAATCGAGTTTAAAGTAAATAAACGCACTAGTAGTAAAGTAGATAAACAAACAGAATTACTAAAAATTTTATAACTTCTGGTTGCCGTAGAAACAAAAGCAATATATCTGTAGCAATAGGAGAAATAGTGGATTCAAAATATTAAAAAATCGAAAATTCGATATATTTTAGGTTTTGACCTTCCAACTGGCCTTAACCATAATATAATGTTGATAGATATTGCAGTTACGTTTTAGCATGAGTTATTCAAATGAATTACAAAATTAGAGAATTAGTTATTCACTTGATACAATTAAATACTCCAGAGATATTTGTTCTCGCTTTCAAAGCTTTGTGTAACCTTTTAGCCATTTTTGCTTCCTGCAAAAATGTTGACCGAGAGCACCGCTTGGAGGCAGGTTACTTTTTGCTCCCTTGTGGACCACCGCCTTACGCCCAGGATGGTATAGGGAACGTAACTGCGGTGGTTGGCCGATGGCTGGCCGGAATGCTGCTGGAGGATCGTCGAACTGAAGATGTTATTGATGGAGACTACTTCATAGAAGGTGTTACTCAAAGATGGTGATGTCATGTAGAGGCAGGAGAAAGTTGCATATCAGGCAAATAAAAAAAGGTCACAATAGGTAATGTTAAAAGTCACGTCCGGGAAATGCATTAGATTGTAAAACAAGAAAACTTTAAACACATTTCATAACCATAAAACAATAGGAATATGAATATAATAAAAATAGTCAATAAACAAAAATACTACTACATCAATATCAATTACACAATATCCATAAATACTATATAAAAGAATAAAAATATTCATAACACAATAACAATATAAATATAATAAAAATCACTAATTTACAAAAAAATATTACTACATCAGTATCAAAAACACAATATCCATGAATACTATACCACTATAAAAATATCCACAACACTATATGAATAACACAATATCGATAAATACTATATATCACAATGAAAATATCCACAACACTAAATATCACGATACCAAATACAATACAATATCTATCAACAACACAATATCAATAAACACTATATGAATCTAGAAATATCCATAAACACTACAAATTACAATATATATATAAACAAAGATGATTATACTTTATAAGAATCCTGAGAATGTGGAAGAATGTGGGTGTCTTTTTAATTGGCTTTACCTGATGGTCTAACACAAGAGATGCATGAGGTGAAACATCTAACAACAGAACATTTGCGTTTTCTGAACCACGAATGGATTCTCTGAGTGAAGTTCGAAACTGCTTTATATTCTGTAAAAAACAAACAGAGTGTAAAAAAATATTTTTCAACATTAGTAATTACGTTAGTAACCATAGTATATTATTAATTGATTTTTCGGTACTTTTCCATTATCTAGTTGATTAATTTCCATTAAAAAAATATTTATATATTCGCCAATCTGTATCTGTAACACCCAATAAAAGAATAAAATTTATAATATATTAATGAAAATAGAAAAAAATAATCTTGGATATTTGTTTATTTACGTTATTACTTTCTTCTATCTTTTCAAAAATAAAGTATTGATTTCGTGAAAATTTACGACTTCCGGTTTTTGTTGGATTTACACGTTTTAGAGGTCAGAGATCCCGAAAAACGTGTTTTTGCAAAATGTCTGTCTGTGTGTCTGTGACTCTGTCTGTATTTCAAGGACTAATGCACGGAAATCAATAAAAATTTATATTCAGTTAGTCCCAGATATAAATGGGTGTTGATTAGTTTTTGGTGTAAATCGTCCAACAGGTGGCGCTGTTATGATACATTTTTCACGATTTCCGCAACAGCTCTATCTCAAGAACTAATACTGGGATTTTCCTCAAAATTCAGATTCGGGTATATCTTGATAAATATTAGTGCTGATTATGCTTTGGTGTAAATCGCTCAACAGGTGGTACTGCTACGCTGCATTTTTCACGTTTTCTAAATACCTGTATCTTAAGAATAATACATGAATTTTCATAACTTGAGATTCAGTTAGACGTTGACCCAAGTTGTTGCTGATAAGGTGTTGGTGTTAATCGCCCAATAAGTAGCGCTGCTATGCTGTATTTTTCACGATTTTTATCAAAGATTGAGTTGACATAAGCTGTTTCTGATTAGGTTTTAGTGTAAATCACATAACAGGTGGCGCTGCTATGCTGCATTTTGCAGGATTTACATGATTTTAGCGATAGTCGTATCTCCAGAACTAATGTACGGAATTTCCTATTTTCAGAATCCTCATGATGGGCAATAGATTGCCATTTGTTATTCGCACTGCGATAGCGAATTTTGAAGAAGCATTAACATGTATGACATAGATGAAAGTTTTGGGATTGGCACATCCGACTAGTTTTTCTTAATTATACCTCTTGGCTGGTGCACACATGTTTGTGATGTCAATTGAAACTGATCTATTTTATGTAACTATGCATCGCGACGTTTTTTCAATGCTTTTTCTGTTTTAACATCACGGTATTGCCATTTAAAAGGATGTAATTTTTATTTTATTTATCGCAAAATCTTGCAACATAGTAAAACATGATTAAAATACGGATAAACGTCCAATTAAAAATCACTTTATGACATAAACAACATGGGTGACGCATCTCACATCCATTGAATGGGATGCCACGATGACGCCTTTTTGGCATTAAATCCTATAGTTTGGCGATATTTTTTGTGGAAAGTAATCGACGGGATAATGAAGAAGTACTGATTTTTTTTTAATACTTTTGAATTATAGCACATCCCTTACGAAAATAGTTCATAGAGCTGTATAGAACTCTATAGAATTCTTTACAATTTCTGTAGAATAGCTTTCTACAGAAAACTGTTTCTATAGAGTTTTGAAGAATTCTATAGAACACTTTTTCCAAAGAAAATGTTTCTATAGAATTCGTTAGAATTTTTTGTCTATAGAACAGTTTTTCTACAGAGCGCTATAAAACTTATAGAAGTTCTATAGACTAATGATTCTATAGAATTAAAAAAAAAAAAAACATAATTTTTGGTCTTTTAAAATTTATGTGTACTAATTTTTCTATACATATATATTAAATAATAATATTAATTAATTTTGTAATGCATCAGTTTAATTCCATTCCATACCATTGAGGTGCGTTTACATTATATCGTTATCTTTGTAGGCGTTAAAGAATCAGCATCAGCCAATCCGATTCCTTTCCTGGTTGTTTACATGCCGCTGAACGGTTGTGTCTTATGATTTAACACCTGAAACTCCAACGCCTAAGACGATAATTCCACAATGTAAATGGCATTTTTAGGCTTCAGCACGTGTCGATTGTATCTGACCTAATATGAACTCGAAAATTCATTTTCCACGAAAAATCCAAACATGCCAAAATCATTTTTCCCAACCTGCAACACGAGCCAGACCTGAAATACTTAAACTTGAATTCGACCCGAAACCCGAAACGAATTAAAATGAAACCGTCTTTTAACTAAGTTATGAAACAATCACTTTCCTCCAATATCAATTTCATTTTATATGTCATTTTATATGAAGAGAATTGGATATATTTACTCATTCATATGAAAAGACGTAGTTTTTCTTTAGAAGCAATATTCTGAACGAAAAAAATTTCAGTGCCCAAACTATAAGAGTCAAAACATGATCTCTCCCAACCTGGACAAAAACCGTGTTACTTCTGTCAATGCTGTTCTCTACATATTTCGTCGTTTAAAGTATGTGCCTACCCTCAAACGCTGCTCTTGCGAAAATTTTCGTTTTTTTATTATTATTATTTTAAATTAAAGTTCAAACATTTAGGATTCCAAAAATGTCTTACTTTTGATTCAGTGATAATTAGAAGCAAAGTTATAGCCCGAATAATAAACCGGAAACAAACTTTCTGAAACCGAAAGTGACCGTAAGAGCCACAAAAGGTAAACAATGCATTTTAATACACAAATATATAATATATACACAAATATATAAACACTTACAAATAGGGTGGATTTTAAAGTTGTAAACATTATACATAATTTTGTGTGCTATATCAAAATCTTAGTTTGCGTTTTCTGGAAAACTGTCTTTTTCATTGCGTACATTTACGAGAAATATCATGTCTTAAAAAGTTTTTAAGATAGTGAAATAAAATTTTTTGAAATAAAATTTTTGGTTCTGCTCATCTATTGGTATGTTATGAATCAAAATATAGCTTGCAAGTTTGTATATATTAATAAATAAATTATATTATATCGAATCCAGTCCTTAATGTCATAAAATACAGCATAAGGAATGCCAATAAAAATAGCAAATACAGTGAGAAATTAAAATATAAATAAGTGAAATGTAAATAAACTACAAATCATTTGCTGAAATGGTTTTAATTTTAATGTTTTAATCTGTATTAAATGTTTATACACCATTTTAGCAAATGATTTGTAGTTTATTTACATTTCACTTATTTATATTTTAATTACTTATGATGTAATAGTCCAAAATTGTTTATAGTGAGAAATATAGATGAAGTTTTACAATTCAGAAAGTACTGATCTATTGAAAAAACTCAAAATTAAATAAATAAGTTTAAACAGTGCAACTCTGAATCTTCTACAGGGAACTAAATGCATTAAAAAACCCTTTTTCACATAATTATATTTATCAGATCCTTACGTAACTTTTCCAGAATAGGTTACGGATATCTAAAAAAATTTATCATTTATCTTCAAATGAAGGTCCCTTAAGTTTAGCATATGTAGGATATTTTCATGTGCAAAAATCCACGAAGTTTTATTATTTGTAGACAAAAGTTAATTTTATTTTATTTTTCGGCATGATTTCAATGCATTTAGATCACTTTTGTTCTGGAAAACGAATTAAGGGTACTTAGAGACAATGAATCGGCAAACAAGTCTTTTAACAAAGGTCATCAACCATGCAGCCACAAGTTCATTTTCGCTCACTCTAAATCCAGCCGGACATGCGCCGCGAACAAAAATCGAGAATTTCGTAAAACGATCCATGAATAAAATCGCAAATTTTGGCCAATCACTCGAACAAAACATCGCGACTTTCGTCAAAGGGTCTCAGAAAAACTCGCGAATTTCTTCAGGAGTTCGCGTAAAAAAACTCGCGAATTTCGTCAATCGGGCACGACTACATGTGTGCCTGTACACATGTGTATATTTTCTAATCAAATTCGGTAATTTTGAATGAAAGTGGTAGAAAATATCTCTATCTCTTCATTTTTCCTGTTTAAAATGAAATAGATGCTGTGAAAACAATATTGAAAAACTCATTGTCACTGAAAAAGACAATTTTTTTTTTTTTTTTTTTTTTTTTTTTTTACATTCTGTCATTTATAACTTTATTGCAGCTGTACTTTGAAATTTTAAAAGTACATCGATATCCATGTTATATTTATGTATGTTGGAATGTGTATCCATGCATATGAACACGCTACAAACACACGCAAGAGCATAATTATAAAGAATATGTGTATGTGTGGGAGGAAGAAGATGGGACGTACACCTTTTAGGTGGTTGGAATGATCCGTCGCGCCCGCTGTTGATGATCCCTGGTTTAGATGACTCTATACACTCTGAAACTATATTTATTATAATTACATTTCATAGATATTTTATGTTAGCTTTTTATAAGAAAAGAAAACTAAAGATCGTTACCTTCTGAAGATGAACTCTCCACAAGTACAGTTTCTGTATCATCCGGGGCTCTATCTTCTTTAGAAACTGTTGAACTGTTAGAAGGACACGGGTTTATTTTTTCTTCTTCAGTTTTCTTGTTGAAATGAGGCTTGACATCTAAGGATACAGAAGATTCTTTGCTGCATACGTTTATTTTTTGATCCGATTTACCATCTTGGATTGAAAATTCTAAAGAGGAGAAATCCTTAGGCGATCCGTCTGGAAACGGGCTCTTTTCTACGGGATCAGGATTCAATACGGCGTCAGAGTTTCGAGATACAGGTACTGAAGAATGCTTTATATCAACATGAGTGCTATTATCTAAAACAACAGGGATGCGTTCATCCGTGCAAATGTCTTCGGTTATTTCAACTTCTTTAACCTTGTCATCAAAATTAGACTTTACATCTGGTGATACACAAGACTGCCCGCTTCCTATCTCTATTTTTACGGCAGTGATAGTTTCTTGGTCTAAAGAGGCGATATCTTTATGAGATCCGACTTGCAACTGGCTTTGTTCTGCAGGATCACGCTTCGACATGGTGTCAGAGCTCTGAATCACAGGTACCGAAGACTCTTTTATTTCAACAACATCATTACTATCTAAAACAATAGGGAGAGTTTCATGCGTGCAAATTTCGTCATCTATAGCTTGGAATGGAGCGTCAACTACACTATTGACTATTTTTGCAACGGAAAAAACTGTGCAGGATCTGTTTTGTTTGCAATTGTTGTCTTTATTTGTAGCTAATTTTGTGCTATTGCGATGACTATCCGCATTCAATTTTTTGACAATCACTGAAAAGAGGATTAAAAAAGGTCATTTAATGATCATCTCATATAACAATGCTTACCTATACATAACTGTCATCTTTTAAGCTCACAATTTTCTTTCTTATAAAAAACAGTAGTTACAAAAAAGCGCAAAAGCTATGCGCATACTGGGTGTCCCAAAAGTGTCTGATGGATTTTAAAATTCAATAGCTTCCAAACGGTGACAGATATTAAAACAATTCTTGCAGGAGGTTTACATATGATGTCAGGAGTTTTTGTACTGTGATTCTTAATTTTAGTTCGAATTTAGTTCGAAACAATAGATGGCGCTGAGAGCAATAGGCGCTTAGAGATCCTACATTAGAGAGAGATTTGACATTGAAGAAATGTCCGCCATTTTCGTTACGAAGAAGATGGAACGCCGTACAACGCAATGCATTTTTATCAGCGTGTAACACTTTTTATTTTATTAAAATTATGAAAATTTCATTTTATATACCTTCAAAGAGTCTTTCGGAAAATAAATATAAGCACATTTCCATTTTAATGAGTAAGAATTCTCAGAAAATGCATTTTTTTTTTTTTTTTTACTCAGCTATTTTACACTACGCCGCAATTCGATTTTACTTAGTTATCGGATTTTGATTTATTTGTAGAATTTGTTTTTCATATTCCTTATTTGTTTCTTTTAACAGCAGTGCCTCTATTTAACTTTTTTTCTAAGCTTTCATTTAATGTTTTGATAACAATACTCATTCTAATATTATATATTCACAACACTTCCGTATTTAAAAAGAATATCAAAGAGAAGTAGCAGTACGTAGAAACGTATCACATAAAATATTTTCAGCGTGCATATTAAATTAACTTTGAATCACATACATACTTAAATAGGAGTGGTATATGGTATGTTCAAATTTTAATGTTTCTGAAATTATCAATGCGAAGATGGTGAAAATTAAATGTAATTACTGTTGTTTTAAAATGCGTAATAAATTATAGATAGGTTAAAAAAAAAAATTAATTCTATAGTTCATTCTCTATCTGATAATCGTTAAAAATTATTTTCTCAAATATTGTGAAATTAAAATAAAGTTCTTACATGCTCAATCTTCCTCTGCCCACTATTTTAATTAGTAAAAAAAAAAAAAAAAAAAAAAAAAAGAGTAAAAATTGCATTTTCTGGGAATTCTTACTCATTAAAATGCAAATGTGCTCATATTTATGTTCTGAAAGACTCTTTGAAGGCATATAAAATGAAAATTTCATAATTTTAATAGAATAAAAAGTGCTGTGCACTGATGAAAACGCATTGCGTTGTACGGCGTTCCATCTACGTTGTAACGAAAATGGCGGACATTTCTTCAATGTCCAGTCTCTCTCTAATGTAGGATCTCTATAGGCGCTCAGTCCAGACCCAATTTTTGGTATTTCGGGATCTATTCAATACATTTTAATCTCCCTTTTTTCGCATGGAAGAAGCGAGAGGCCGAAAAATCGTTGCTATTCGTAACTAAAACTGAGAATCGCAACATAAAAACTCCTGACATCTTACATAACTTTCTTGCAAGAATTTTTTTAACATCTGCCACCGTTTGCAAGTTATGGAATTTTAAAATCCATCAGTCATTTTTGGGACACCCGGTATATTAATAAATGACACACATGTTAATTTCTAGAAAACACCCGACAGTGACGGGTTTTATGTTGTTGCATCACAGAAAATATTTTACAGAGTTAAACTTTGCTCGTAAAATAATGCACAATCTACTATTAAACATTTATTTTTAAGTCATGTAAATTTATAGAGACTTGAAAATTGAAATTCTTTTATAAACCAGAAAGTTTAATCAGTAAATTTTCTATAGATTCTGTAACTTTACAAGCATAAAAATACTGAAAAATTTGTTATGTTACATGAAAAACAAAAAGCTGACGGTTGGGTTGCTTATACTTTGATTAAGGGGACGAGGGACCTTAAAAAACCTTAAAAATCAATTCTTTATTTTTTGAAAATTTCACTTTAAATAATATTCAGGTGTACATTATATGCATTATAGCATGCATTTATCAAAAAAAAAATAAAAAAATAAAAAAATAAAAATAAATAAAAAAAAAATTATTTTTGAGAAAAAAATGGAGTCTTAGAAATCTTCGAAATGCCCCATGCGCATTCCATATCAATGAAAATCCCCAATATTTTTTTTATAAAAGTTTGGTTTATATATATAAATAATTCTGTGCATCGAATTTTATATATTTGAATATAAAGGTAAAAAAAAAAAAAAAAAAAAAAAAAAAAAAAAAAAAAAAAAAAATTAAAAATTAAAAAAAATTTTTGAAAAAATTTCAAAAAATTGTTTTTTTTTTAATACTTTTATATTCAAATATATAAAATTCGATACACAGAATTATTTATATATATAAACTAAACTTTTATAAAAAATATTGGGGATTTTCATTGATATGGAATGCGTAGGGGGCTTTTCGAAGATTTCTGCGACAATGCGTAAAATGCCATTTTTTTTCAAAAATAAATTTTTTTTATTTTTTTTTGTGATAAATGCATGCCATAATGCATATAATGTACCCTTGAGTAATATTTAAATTGAAATTTACAAAAAAAAAGAAAAAAATTGAAAAATTTTGAAATTTTTTCGAAAATTTTCAATTTTTTTTTTTTTTTTTTTTTTACCTTTATATTCAAATATATAAAATTCGATGCACAGTGTTATTTATATATATAAATCAAACTTTTATAAAAAATATTGGGGATTTTCATTGTTATGGAATGCGCAGGGGGCATTTCGAAGATTTCTACGACGACACGTAAAATGCTATTTTTTTCTGAAAAATAATTTTTTTTATAATCTTTTTTGTGAGAAATGCATGCCATAATGCATATAATGTACCCTTGAGTAATATTTAAAGTGAAATTTACAAAAAAAAAAAAAAAAAAAAAAGAAAAAAATTGAAATATTCTGAAATTTTGAAATTTTTTCGAAAAATTTCAAAATTTTGATTTTTTTTTAACCTTTATATTCAAATATATAAAATTCGATGCACAGTTTTATTTATATATATAAACCAAACTTTTATAAAAAATATTGGGGATTTTCATTGATATGGAACGCGCATGGGGCATTTCGGAGATTTCTAAAACGACGCGTAAGATTCCACTTTTTTCTCAAAAATGACACTAAAAAAATTTTTTTTGTAATAAATGCATGCCATAATGCATATAATGTATCTTTGAGTAATATTTAAGGTGAAATTTACAAAAAATAAAAAAATTATTTTTAAGGTCCCTCGTCCCCTTAAAGTAAAAAAAACCTTGTGCGCGGATGTTGAGTACCAATGCAATATAGTTAATTACAACAATTTTTGGAGAAAAGATACTCCATTGAATTTCTTTGGTTAACCATCAAATTTTATGTAACTGCATTTTTGTTACAGTACAATTACTTTTTGCGAATTCAAGCAAATAAATTTTTAAGAATGGAAACTGGAATAGAACTTTTTTATTTGATAAATTTGAAATAAATAATAATAAAAAAAAAGACTTCGTAATAACATAATAAAATTTAGAGATGATGAGGAGGAACTTTCAAACTGGTAAAACCACCTTTTTTGCCCTTCATGTCGAAAGATTTGTATACCTCTAAATTTTACGATGTTATTCAGGAGTCTTTTTGCATTTATGTATATCATACCAGTTTATTCAACATTTTTTGCGAAGATTAACAATATAACCGGTTATATTAGAATCGCTATAATTTTCAAAGAAATAAATACATGATTTTAGATGCAGAGTTGTAAAATGACTGATCCCAGCTATAAATGTTACACTTTTGTTTAATGAAATTTATTCAGAAATACATTAAAAAGGAAATGAAGACCTAAATCAAATATGAATTTTCATTATTAACGTGATTAAACATCTCCAACTTTTTGAAATATAATAAAATTTCGATCTGGAACTTTTTTATTCTAAAACAATTTGTATTGTCTAACAAATGCAACTATGGAGAAGGAGTTAGAGATCTGCACAGGCCGGCCTCGGGCTTATTTTCATTCACGGCACTCGGGCCGGGCACGGGCCATACTTTTTTTTCTGAAGGTTCGGGCCTTATTTTTCCCCGAAGGATCGGGCCGGTCCGGGCCTAGCTTATTTTTTCTCTATATAGAGCCGAAACCGGTTTCTTTTATAGTCTTCACGTCCCAAAATTTTCAATCCTTGTTTTGACCGAGCCCGTATGAAAATCATTGTCTCGGCGTGACCTGGTCCGTTCAAAGATCAGTTAAATTAAGCCTGGCCCACAAATTTTTACAAAAAATGCATACATTTTTAAATCGCCATTATTGTACAATTAAACATTAAAATTTGTTCATTTTAAAGATTAGTAGATTTCTACGCTTATTAAAATATAGTAAAACGTGTGGAAAAGAATCTGCCAATGATGGATTCCTGTTTTAAACTGAAAAACGTATTAATGCTTGCAAAATTAATATACTAATACGTAAGAAAATAATATATCATATAATACATTTACACTTGCTATGAAGGGAACTTATCTATAACATTTCTTTTTTCTTTTCTATGCAATTCCCTCTTGAAAGATTTTACTGTATAGCATTTTTCAGATTTTTAACACAGGGAATATGGATTAAAAATATTAATGATAACTGAATTAATAATATGAGTGTTATTGAACATTTACAACTGATTTACGCTTTAAGAAATAGTTGGTTGAAGTTGCTATCATTTTTTTTTATTACTTGTTACAAACTGCCAACAATAAAGTGGCCACTTTTCCATAACTTATTTTTTGAAATTGAACCTAGGTCGCCACACATGATTTTAGGCAAAGAGCTCAGAAGCGATACAAAGTTTGTTGTCAAAGAGTTATTAATATAATCTTACCTTTTGTGCACCAGATATCTTCATGCGGCTCTAGCAGAACTGTTTTGAAATTCCCGCCAAAAAGACTGTGATTTTGCAACTGGATCACGGTAGGCCGCTTTACAGGCAAGATTGTCAAACAAGATGTTATAAAACTCATCACGTCGTCCACTTGCTCAGTAATATTCGGGGATTTCGGAAAAGCACGACGCATCAAAGAAGTGAATTTTTTTTTCTGTGGAAGAAAATACGGGCAAATAATAAGAATATATCATTTTTCAGATGCAAAGCATTTTGTAATAAATTATATCGCTAAAACATTTTTCTATACTAGGTTATAAAGCCACAACGCTTTTATATTTTTGATGAATACGCATGTTGCACGAAATAGTTTGACCGCTGCTATATTATGCGTAATGAATTTGGATTTGTTAGAGCACGGATATTACAGGTATTTTCTTATGTTCAAATTGTTTCAGACATTATTCTCTATATTATAAAGATTTTTATGAAACAGTTTATCCATAATTACGACGTCAGACTATAGTGCTTTTAATTATAAGAGGATATATTAATAGGCGTGCTGAAAATTTTGACAGACACCGAGTGGCACTGCTGTTTCTCGGAGGCGAGCATCAAAAATGTTTGTAATGTGGGTTCCTCAACTTGCCCGAAAGGTTTAGTTTGGTACCAAGCAGCGTTTTCATCGACATATAATATGAAGGCAGCAGTAGAGAACTTTACAGCGAGTAAATTGAGGTAAATTCTATTCGATCTGCTTCCGCTCAGTGAATTAGTACTCTTGGTACTCAACATAAACATTGACGCTTTCTGAATGGGCACCAACAAAATTTTTCAATACTCAAGTGGGTGGAATGAGTCATAACTCACCCGCCAAAGTAAAACAGACAAAGATTGTCTTTAAATATTCAGTGGCGAAGGTAGGATTTTGATCTCGGACGTGTTTTGAATCATTGTTATTCATTAAATTAACACTTTCGTTGTACCAGATGTCACGTTAGAGTTTAGTAAATACGTGGCAAATAGAAGTATGGAAAAGCACAAACAACTATTTTAAATTTAGCATTTATGTGTTTAAATGTTTTATATCAAAGTATCTTCTTCAATCACCAAGCAGTATTTTACAGAGAGAAAAAAGGAAGAAAGGGAGACAGATTAGTACTACATACCACATTTCCGCTATTACTACTAAATTTTTTTCTCATTGATTTTGTATTGAGATTGAGGATCCTATTATGAATCCTTTGAAACAGTTGAAAGGTAAAAAAAATTAAGTAGTTTATACTATTTTTTACTTTATGCATCCTATTTTTTATCATATCACACGAGGTTTGTATGCGCTTTAAACAAGATTTTAAATGTTCTGGGAGGGGTTTCAGCACCAAAATCCTCCTCTTCGCTATGCCAGTGAATTATCTCTTTGATATACTTGTACTAACAAGCTGTGTTCAATTCAGACTTTTTATCCGGAAGGGATTTCTGCAGTTTAAGGGGAAAAGACTTTACAGAGTTCCGGAAGGATATTGGACTTCTGCCTCAAAACAAATATAAATTCCCCAATCTTCCGGGAGAGACATTTTAATTTTAACGAGGGAAGTCCACTCTGGAACACGCACAGAATCCGCCAACTGCTAACGTGTGCAGCTACTGACGAAAGTTTTGTTTAACGTTTTTCTTATTTGATAAACGAATATTTTAAAAGTGTAAAAAATAACAATATTAAAAGCACCACAAATTTTAAGCATACCGGTTTCGGTGGCATATAGCATACCTTCCTCAGTGTAGAATGGGATTCAAATTAAAGGTGAATCTCCATCTCTCCTATATATGTGAGCAAATTTCCGCCATCCGTACCATCGAGGAAGGTATACTATATGCTACCGAAACCGGTATGCTTAAAATTTAAAGTTTTTGGTACTTTTAACGTTGTTATTTTTTACTTTTCTATTATATTGCACCAAGCTCCTTCTTGATAATTATTAAAGAAATATTTTATTGGATACGTGCACTAGCATATCGTAGCCACGTTGCATTTTAATTTGAGAAATAAATTACAATCTATTTAGATAAATGAATTCATTTTGTTAGCCGAGGTAACAGTGTATTTGCACATTTTTAGTCATAATATGGTCTATATAACATTACACCTCTAAAAAATATACTACTGGTATTACGTCTCTGTTACTTAAAGTCTTTCGGTAACTGGTTTACTCTTTCGTGAACCAGATAACATTACAATGTTCCTTAACTTTTAATAGAAGAATTTTGATTGAAGAACTGAATTACATTGATTTAAATATGAAGCCAAAATCTCTATTATTATATTATTCGACATATACATTAACAACAATAGCTGATACTTCAAATCTGGTAAATTATATCGTAAAACATATTTTAAAAAGTTTCATACCTGTAGAAGTTTTTTCAGCACAGGATACACCTCTTTGTGCCAGTCGTTGGAACGACATTTTCTTTTCTTCATTTTTCGGTAAAGTGCTAATCCAGAAAAAGTTTCAAAGGCCATGGTACCTATGCACCAGACGTCCAATTTTTGGCCGTCGACTTCCGTCAATCCTGAAACTGTTTTTCTTCCTTCGGGGCAACGATACAAGAGAGGTGCACCGTATCTGAAAATAATAATCCTCCTTAAAAACTCCAAAATACACTACACATAAAAATTTCATTTCGTCGGTGTTGGAGAAGAGTGGCGTGGTTCAAAAGTGAACGTTATGAGAAAAGAACGTCCTAAAGCTTGCATTTACAGATTGTGGCATTTTAATTCGAAATGAAACTTATCTAGTGGCAATCCTAAGTAATTTTAAAATATTCCTTTCCGGATAAAAAGAACTTTAATTTGAAAGATAATGCTTCGAATGCGAGTCACTCTTCTTCAAAATCAACGGTTTGATCTCCTTAAAAGAACTGCTAGACTTAAAGAACGACCCAAATTTTATTATGCAATTGGCCGCTTATAAAACAAATGTTCTATCTAAAAGCTCTACTTGATTTAAGACTTATTGTAAGTGGAAGTACGTTTTTGTATCCTGAGAGGTTTAAGGGGGCCGGTCACTCAGCTTTCCCTTCATCACTAATGTAACGTCTATGGGCATTGGATGCATTCGTCTATTTAAAATATCTAATCGGGAAATTAATATTTTTAACTTCTATTTTTTGTGTGCACTTCCTAAAAGATGTCTCTTTTTTACTTAGTTTTGAAAATATTTCTAAAGTATAGACTTAATTTTATAGGAAGTGTTAAAATCTTACTCACAGTTCGCCCGCTTTTAACACATAAAATATTAAATTCAGCATAGGTTTTAGAATTCTTTTGAAAACTAAGAAAAAAAGATACGTCCTTTAAGGCTGTTCTTAACTCCTCTGCCCAACAAGCGCAAAACGTTTTGACACATTTACAAATTCATTTTTTAACGGGAAGATATAAAATTGGAAAGCCTGACCAGGGAAGCGATTTGGAATTGAACTGTTTTTTCCATTTTTGGATCCATCCATTACCTATTGAGTTATAAACGTTTTTGATCACGTGACAAACTCGTTTTCGCCCGCTCTTGAGTCCTTATTCTCTGTTCGCGCGGTAACTCGGTTCAAAACGTCCACTTTGACACTGTTTTCTGAAATATCTATTGCGTCTGTAAAAAAATGAAAAAAAAACAGCTTGATGACATAATTTCTGAACAACAACACCACCTCGTTTCATGCATTTTCGAACAAAGATAAATTAAAATTTATGTCAGAAAGTTTCCCTTTTGGATTTGAGAACACCCTTAAAACTTCTTAGTACTTTCAAGCTTTTCATCAGAGAATATTTTAATAACTAACTGCTGTTTATTTAAAAAAATACGTCATTTAGTTTTGAAAATTAGAGAGCCAATAATAGAGTTGAAAGTAGAAGTAGTAGAAGTTCTTGGATTTTCCTTTTAAGGGTGTTCTCAAATCCAAAAGGGCAACTTTCTGACATAAGTTTTAATTTATTTTTGTTCGAAAATGCACGAAACTAGCTGGTGTTGTTGTTCAGAAACTAGCTCATCCAGCTGTTTTCTCCATTTTTTTTTCTTGTAAACGCAATAGATAGAAACTCGGTTCAAAACGTCCACTTTGACACTCTTTTCTGAAAGATCTATTGCGTCTGTAAAAAAAGGAAAAAAAAAAACAGCTCGACGACATAATTTCTGAACAACAACACCAGCTAGTTTCATGCATTTCCGAACAAAAATAAATTAAAACTTATGTCAGAAAGTTGCCCTTTTGGATTTGAGAACAGCCTTAAGATGAGTACACAGAAAACAGATGTTGAAAATATGAATCTCTCGAGAAGATATTTTAAATATACGAAGGCATCAAAAGTCCATAGACTTAACATTACGGAGGAGAATTCCTAAGCTGTGTACCAGCTTCTATGACTACTTCTATAATCCGGTATATACCGGATGTTTCAAAAGTTCAGTGCGAAAGTAAAACGCAATAAAAAAAAAGATCTATGTGTCATGAGACATGAGGTTTGCAGATATATATTCAGCGTTCAGCATTTATTTTAATACCATGAAGTAATTACGTTTATTTGAGTTTACAGAAGATCATCCGGCAAATAATTTGGAAAATTTGAAACAGTACATGTTTGAACAATATATGTTAGTATTCACGCAAAACTAAAGGAATAAAGAAGTAAATAAATAAAAATAATATTAAAATAAAAATTTTTAAATCTTGCAAAAGAGAAGCAGTCATTACTCATAATACATTCATTCATACCTGTAATATTTTAAAGAGTAAAATTTATCTTTTATAAAGCATGAAACTAAAAAGCTACGAAATATTCAAAATTATAGGGGGGGGGGTGAAATGTGTAAAATATTCAGAATTGTATACTCAGTTGAAAAATATTATCTATACGAAAATATCTTCCTTGTTTAACATGTTGGTCTTTGCTTTATAAAAGACATCTGAAATAAGTAACAATATTTGAACACGTAGTTTGTGAAGCCGTGGCGTAATCGTTAGGGGCACTAATCTGGAAGAGGACCATTTCCCTGGTTCAAATACTGTCAGGGTGTTGATGATTTAGTGTTGTTTAAATTAAATTGTGATTTTCTGACCTTGATGTAAACGTGTCCTTGAAAAGCGAAGTGTCAAACTCATAAACATGTAAGTTTGTCCCTGAAAAATTATTATATTTAGCCTTTTATATAATTTTTAAATACGAAAATATGAAAAAAAACCCGGAAAAAAATTGTGAAAAAACGAAATTTTTTCTGGAATTTGCGAAAAGAAATTCCCGTTAAAATACGCAAATAGTACTGGTGTCTCTATTTCCAATACAACTTCCGTATTTTAACGGATTTTTTTTTTCTTTTTTTTTTTACAGGCCTACAGAAAAAAATCACTCACCTTCGAACAGGATATTTCGATGATGTGAGAAAACCAAAATCTGTTACTATGGCACTCCGTTCTTTAGAAATCAATATATTGTTGCTTTTTAAATCTAAGTGGGCGAGATTTTTTTGGTGCAAGTAGGCAGTAACGTCGAGAATTTGACTCATCCAGTTTATTCGTTCATTAATGACTTCGAATTTGTTTGGCAATGTACACTTTAAAATTTCCTTTTCCATGGTGGTTGGATGGACTGGGGTCATAAATAAATAGGATTTGGCGTAATAAACATAGTCGCAAGCCAAAAGGGGCAGGATGTATTTGTGTTTGCCCAACGTAGGCCAAATGGTCGTTTCTCCTTCAGAAATTTGCTGTTGCGAGACGATTTTGACAGCTCGCTCCTCGTCTGTCAATATGTTTTTCACTTTTATGACGCTTCCAAATGTGCCGTTGCCGAATGGTTCCACAAAACTGTAATATCTTTGTTCCAGATAGTTAAGAACATCAATCATTTTTTGACACGATTGTAGGTCCATGACCCCTTTATTACATTGTTCTCTATAAAAATCCATTTTTTACTGTAGTTTTATAACTTTTTAATTAGTTAAAGCTCGAAAAAATTAAATTTTAACGAGAGATAATCAGAATTAACGCAACTTAATCATTAACCCTTTTATGATTACGAAACTTTCATTGTTGTGTTAACTAAAGTAATAACACTTCTACATTGTTGATTCATTACATGTTTTTAATTCAAGCACTAGGCGTATTTTTCAATAATTTAAAATTGTTATTTTTTCTGAAGGTAAACAAACAAAATCTAAACAATGCACATCATATGAATTGTTTAATTTTTGTTTGTTGCCTTTATACAAACCACGGCAGGCAAAGAAGGGATATTTGACATGAATTTTATACACATGGGACATTTTATGTGTGCTTGTCCAAATAGTTTGCTCTAGAGCCCCTTTGTTGTTTTATTTGTAACAGTTCAGATATGCGCTATCCATAGCATTATGTCATATTGGAAAAAATAACTCTAGGCAACGTGTCATGTTAAACATCCCCCCCCCTTCCCCCCCTTCCCGCTTCTTTATAGTCCCTACAGTAAAATCTGATAAAAACTAGAAAAAGCTCTTTTAAACAAATTTTCACGTGGCTTCTCCGCTTTATTCAGATTTACGTTATAAAGTTCGTTTTCTCAATTTTTACTGTTTGACGGCCTGATGGAGCAAGATTGCCTGATCAGAGATCCAGCTTATGACTTATTTACGCTCTAACCAGGGGTCTCCCCGAAACCCAGGGGCTCGCAGGCAGAAACCCAGGCCAGCCAGAAGGGGAAGGCACCTATCTTTAACAAAACATATTATAAAAAAAAAACTTATTCAAGTTAAAATTACTTTACAAACTATGGCCGAAGCCAGGCTACCAATAGTCCGATAAGGGGCAGCATCATCAATAGTTCTGGAAAGTTGCAAACAATTCTAGGGTACCAAACGGAAAAAAAATTTACAATTATATTCTGAGTTCAACGATAACAAGTTAAAGTCAGTTGCTTACAATTAATATTTTCTATGTCAAAAGAATTTACAATTTCAGCACACAAACAATTTGCTATTGGATTAATTAACAACAGATTGATATTTTAATTTTGCTATAAGTACTTTTGAATGCCAAAAGATTTACTCTACACAATTTTTGGGCCATCAATATACTAAATATTAGTGCAGTAAATTAATTCAATGTTTGATTTCAATCTGTACAAGTTTAGACACAATTTTTGAATACTAGTAAATAGACACTAATTTTGAATACGAACATTATGAATGCGATTTATGAAAGCGAACATTATTAACACAATTTTTGAATACAATTATTATAAAACAATTTTGGAAGTAAATATTATACACTTTATGGTTAAACGGAAAAAGTTGTAGAGTACATGTTTTTGACCTAGCAATTTTAAAGTCTCTGCCCCATCCCTCCGCCTCAGCAATTTACCGACCCTAATGGAAATATATGTAATGGTTGTGTAAAACTTCTCCACTTATGGATGAGACGTTTAAACAAAGGCTGGACTTTTTATAGAAGTTGTCCAAAATAGCTGACTGCCAAATTATGAAACAAAAATTTTGAAATCTTCCACAGATGCGCAGTTAAAAATTATTTCATACAAGTGCCCATATCTCATCAAATATTCAATACATTCATATTTTAATTGCTGTATACTGTTGGTACTATTCTTTTTCATGTTTTCGGAAAGTGGCGTTAAATTTGGTTGAAAACTCTGTAGGCTATAAACAAAACACTTTTGAATGTTTCACAGACACAATCACATCTTCACGAATATGAGTGCTGTGCTTGCACAAATGCGCACAAACGTTGAACAGGACCCAAATAGTAATTTATCTCAGGGACAAACCATTTCCAGCATTTCCTGTTACATAGGTGATCGCAAATAGTATTTTATTATTCAATTTATTATTAGTGGTCTAATTGCCCCCCTTCCCCGACTAAATCTTCACCGAGAAATATGAAATCAAACAGGTTCTTTACATCCCAGAAGTTCAAGAACAATTCGCAATAATGTTGGTAGATATTCGACAAACCGTGTACAATCGAAAGCATCCTGTCCCTGTACCTTGGGGGGCCAGTGTAATGTGTAATAAGCTCAGTATTCGGCAATATTTTATGCAAAGATTGACGAAATTATTGCCTAAAAATATTAACATAATATAAACATCCAATAGTTGATTAATATTTCGTCCAATAATTGGCACAATGTTGGATACAAATATTGATTAAATATCAACAAACTGTAAACACCCCAATATTGCGACAATACATTATACCGATATTGACCACAAATATTGACCAAATGTAAACACCACACGATTTGGGGCATATTTTATGCCAATATTGCACCAATATTTAGTGAATACTGATCCAGTATTTGTTGGCGACAGGGGCAATGTTCGTAAAGTTAAGTCTCAAGATTTTTTAATTTTTAGAATGTCTTTTTCTGCGCTGACGACGTTACTCCCACCGACCCTACTACAAAAGAATAATTATCCTTATTGAAACATTGGCCTTTATGATTTTTAAGTTAAATTAAACTCAAATTGTAAGTTCAATTAAACTCAAATAGAATTCAAAAATTTCAAGTTCAGTTACAAAAATAATAATAAATAAGAACCCTATACATAAATAAAATTTTAGACAATATTGAAATTTTAAACAATATTCACCAAAAAAAAAAGAAAAAATAAATAAATAAAAAGCAATCAAAATATACTTTCGAATGTTAGAGCGTGTACCAACAGCTAGACGGTCTGACAGACAGATGTTTGAACCGAATGCATAAACAGTTTTCAACTATGTTAGAAAATTCCGGAAAATTTGCAGATTCATTTATTCGAAGCATACAGTTTAATGTTCTCAATCTTATATAGCATTGTTTTGCCTACTATTTTATTTGCACTTTTCACGCAAAAACAAATCCCGAAAATTTACAGCTTTACTTCTTTGAAATTTACTGTTTTATGTTTTTTAATCACACATGAGTATCTAAAACTATTTTTTCACGATCCTAAGTTTTAAGATTTACGGAATTAAATACCATGTTTTATAGAAATATTCGTCATTTTTAGTTGCTGATATCTGCGATGAAAAAAGGTTGAAGATATATTATAAAATAGTGGTATTCGATATCCTTAAGGGTGTATTCTAATCCAAATGGCTTATTTTCCGATTCATTTTTAAATACATTTTTTGCTCTCAAACGCATCCAACTGGGAAATTCTCTTATTTAGAAACTACATAATGTGTCGTGCTTCTCGATTTCTTGATAAATGTAGAAAATATTTTTTTTTAAATGCTGTCGAAGTTGCCGTTTTTAACCGAATTTTCCGAAGCGGGAGATCTGGGAATGGAAAAAAAGGGTCATACTGAGAAAATAATTGTTTAAAAATCAAATTCTAATTCATTGAGCGAAAAATGAAATCACACGGCCTCTTATACATCTCTTCAAAAATCACCTCAGCAAGTTTAATGTTTTTACTTTTAAAAATGAGTCTGAAAATGTCTCAGAAAATTTCGAGCTGTTAAGGGTGGTAAAATATTTTTTCGAACACACCCTTAAATCTTTAAACCTAGGGTCGCATAAAAACAAAATTATGCGCACATATTCTTTCTTCACACTGCTTTGCTTCGTTACAAACACAGGCTTCACGTGGAAAAAGTGGATTTACAGGCAACTATAAGAAAAATAACACAGGCCGGAAAAATAATAGTTTTTTATTTCTTTTTTTCCCTAGCTACGTTTTATTTATTTTTTATTTTCAATAGAAGAAAGTATTGTAATCGAAATTTTTTTAGACTTTCGGTTTTCGTCGGATTTACACGTTTTAGAGGTCAGAGATCCCAAAAAACATGTTTATAGAAAATGTCTGTCTGTCCGTATGTCCGTGTGTCTGTCGCCATTGTAAAATCAAAAAGTGTATGAAGTTATGGATAAAATTGAACCAATTTTATTTTTTCAGTTTTTGGCTTTGGCAAGCAGATCCTCCCTTAATTTGCAAAAAATCCGCCTGACGGGGGTGCTGTAATAGCGATTTTTGTGCCATTTTGAATATTCTACCATCGAAAAGTGTATGGAGTTATGCAGAGAATTGAACCAATTTTTTTTGTATGTTTTTGGCCATGCGAGAAGGTTCTCCCTGAATTTGAAAATATTCCGCTAAAAGTTAACACTATAATAGTGATTTTTGTGTAATTTTTTTGATTTTTAGTAGTTCTATTGTACACCAGCGGCTCATGAAGCAACGGGAACTTCCCATCCTGATAAGCCGACTATTCGCGAACAGCTGATATACAACAGAATAACGGAAAACTAATGATTTTAATCAATATCATGATCGAGATTAACTCGTTTTTACTCCGATTAATTGACTGCAGCAGAAATTTAAGATGAAAGCCAAAATTGATATAGTATTGAACTAATAAAAATGAAATATTGACATTTGTAACAGCATTTTGAAATATTAAAATATATAAGATAAAAGAAAGTTTTGGGATTGGTACATCCAACTAATTTTTTCGATAAGCTCAAAAATGTTGAGCTGCCTCCCCGTCCCTTCCTATCCCGTAAGGTTTTTCTACAAACCAAGAGTGAAGATGTAGGATAATCCATCACACTAGATATACCAGAGTCAAGAAATTTACTGATTATACTCATTAAAAAAAGTATTAGATTTTATGAATGTTCTGTCACAAAGTCAAAACCATAATAACACCACTTCTACTTCATGAAATATGTATTTCTCACTCCGAGCTTTAAATATGTTTTATGACTGATAGTGGCAAAGTGCTGTTGCTTTCATTATGAACTTTTTTTCCAAATCAGAAACGGTTAGCTACTTTTGAGCGGTTGCCAATAACCAGTTGCTGTTTTTAGGTACGCTCGTAATTATATAAATACGTAGCACCTATAGTCGTCGTTCGGCCCGTCTGTCCGCATATAACAGAGCAAAAACTACCCAACCGAATTGTCTGAAATTTTAAATACATAATTGTTGCAAAATTTTGTCGAGTGTTTTCAAATTTTATGAAAATCGGATGTATAGTTTAATTACAGGGACAGTCAAAAGTCTTCCGTTACATGACGGCCAATGGGAAAAAATTATTGCAAATGCATTTTAATGATGTTGCAGCCTTCCAAATGGCATGACATTTTAAATATATAATTGTTGCAAATTTTTGCCGAGTCTTTTCAAATTTTATGAAAATCGGATGTATAGTTTAATGACAGGGACAGTCAAAAGTTTTCCGTTACATGACGGCCAATGGGAAAAAATTATTGCAAGTGCATTTTAATGATGTTGCAGCCTTCCAAATGGCATGACATTTTAAATATATGATTGTTGCAAATTTTTGTCGAGTCACTTCAAATTTTATGAAAATCGGATGTATAGTTTAATGACAGGGACAGTCAAAAGTTGTCCGTTACAGTACGGCCAATGGGGGAAAATATTGTAAGTGCATTTTAATGCTATGACAGCCTTTCGGACAGAATGAAATTGATATGCACTTATGAAGTGCACTACAACATACTATCAGTACAATATGCGGTGGAAAAAATATTTATAAAACTAGTTATAATACAAACGCACCTCATTTGGCACGTTTGACGAGCAATTTCCAACTTACTATCGTTCATACTTTTGACATTATCGAGATAATTAAATTGTTAAAATGAAAAAGGACGGGCGCATTGAAAGAAGACAAGACAATAGATGGAGTAGAAATATCCTACAGTGGTATCACAGAGATGTAAAACAACCAAGAAGATGATATTAGGTAATATGGATCGAGGAAATAAGAAAAGTAGCTGGAGTTAATCGGATGACCAAAAAACTAGACAGGGAACAGCGGAAAAATTTGGGGGAGACGTACATTCAGCTGTGGATTTAAAACAGTTGTTTTTGTTGTCATTGATGATGATGGTGATGATAATGATAATGATATAAATGTAAATAAGTACGAGTAATAAGTCAAAATTACGTCCACTAATAACCATCACAATAGATAAAGTTAAAAAATGCTATAAAAAGTGATAGAAAATCTTTATTAAGATTGACGATCGTTTCGTTGCACAAACGGCGACATTTTCAAAATCATTCAACGATAGAAAATAGTCGCAAAACCTTCTATGAAATTAAGAAATATAGTATGCAAGAAAATAGATCCAATTGAATCAAACCAGTTATCGGCAGTATACGAAATATCTTTCACCAAAGAAGATGGAATCAAGCAGTTTTATATAGGTATGACAACTAGAAAACTTAAAACTAGAATCAAAGAACATATAGCAGACATCAAATACAACAGAAGAAACACAGCTTTGGCCAGATTATACAGCGGAGAACCTTTACAGATCGATTTTAAAAATAGCAAGTTAATTTATACATCAAGATTTTATTTACCATCCATAATCCGAGAATCAATAGAGATATTTTTACGCAACAAGAATATTTGCAATGATTCAGTGTCCGTAGAATTACCTAAAATTTGGAAAGAGATGCTATGTAATATTAGTAACAATAGTAAAAATTAATCCACGCTCGCAAAAAACCAGGATAATTTTATTTTTATTTTATATTTTGCAATGCTTTTCATTATGCATGTTGTCTCGTGACATTGTTTACCATGTTATTGTTTTGAAAATTAATCCACGCCCACCAATAGCTAATGTAATCTTTTAAATTAATTTTATGTTTACAATGTTTTTCATTATGCATCATGTCGCGTGACATTGTTTACTATGTTTATTGTTTTTTAAATTATGCGAAAATATTTTCTATCGTTGAATGATTTTGAAAATGTCGCCGTTTGTGCAACGAAACGATCGTCAATCTTAATAAAGATTTTCTATCACTTTTTATAGCATTTTTTAACTTTATCTATTTATAAGTGATTATTATACATGTGTTTATAACCATCACAATGTTAAAATATTTATTTCCTTAAAAGACGTTATAAAAACCCATTAAAAGTAAATTAAAATTTTAGTTTACTGTTAATGTGTTTTTATAACGTCTTTTAAGCAAATAAATATTTTAATATTGTGATATGATAATGATATATACTGGGGACTGTGAGTGAGTTGGGATGATCTTACGTAGGATTATAAAAACATAATCTCATAGCTAAAAAAAAAAAAAAAGATAATTTTGAGTAAGCACTTAAAGGGTTATCACTATTATTACTGTAATTACTTACTATAAATAATACAACTATTTTATGTTCTTTTGAAGCTGTTCTATCACTTCTTTATTTATAATAACAAAATATTTTATTCTATAAAATAAAACATTTTTTTAATGTTCACATAATTATATTACCTTTGAGATTGTTTGTTTTTCAATAATATTCAAATATTGCACTTTCTACTAAAGCATTTCTTTGTCTCATAAGCACTGTTATTTGATGCAATGCCTATAACCGAGGAGTTCTTTAAACCCATTTTAATCCTTTTTTCTTTTTTTGCACTGAGGAAGGGGATTTAAGAATCCTCGAAACGGCCGTATGTGATTTTTTGTGTCATATTTGTACGTATTTGTGCGTCAAAACGTTGTCAAAGGTTTTAACTTATCTATTGTTATTCTGTAACCTATTTTTGATTTTTATGAGATGGCTATATTTATTCAATAAAATTTGAACATTTAAGCGTGTAAGTTCAACTGTTAAATTCTAAAATCAGCCCATTTTAACATTTAACTGCTGTGAGCATTTTAACAGGACTCAGTTTTTTCAGTTTTCTTGGTTGTTTTCTAGGTTTTTTTTTTTTATTTTTAGATTAGTTAAAGACATCAGTGAACTTTTCTTTCGTTTGAGGCCCTATCTCTATCACGAGGCAAATTTGAAGGGTGAAATTTGATTTTAAAAATCCCGTACATGAAGTTTAGTACAGAATCCTTTGAGTAATCAAACGTTTTGTTCATCTTTCGATAAAACGGTTTCAGAGACACCTAACAGGGCATGATTATCACAGGGGGAGGGGACATGGGGGATATGCCCCACATTTTCAGAGCGCCTTCAAAATATATTTTCTCCACTCTCTGAAGATACAAATTAAGGGGTCAGGTAATCTTTAAAGCGTCGAAAAATCAATTTTTTCTTTAATAGCTTATAATTAAATATGATTCTTTAAGAACATTTAAAAACAAACTCCATACAAAAATTCGCATAAGAAGAGAAGTTATGTCTAAAACACTTATTTTCTCAAAACAGCGATTTTGACCATTGCGCGCACGATTTCTGAAAAATGGTTACCTATAATTTCACAAAATTTTCGCTGAATGTATTAAACGTATAGAGGCACAAAATGGCCTATTGTTATGTTTCTCAAGTTGGACGTTTAGAATTTACGTCTACTTTTGTATAAAAAATAAACTCGAAATTTCGATTTTCCTAAAAGAAAATCTCGGGATTTCCAAGTTTTATTTTTTTTTTCATTGTATTTTGTTGTATTAAATGTATAGAGGCACAAAATGACCTATTATTATGTTTATCAAGTTGGAAGTTTAGAATTTACGTCTACTTTTGTATTAAAAAAAACCCTCGATATTTAGATTTTTTTTTTTTTTTTTTTAATCTCGGGATCTTTAAGTTTTATTTTTTTTTTCATTGTAGATCATTTTGAAAACACATTATAGCTGTACTCATTTAAAAAATATTAGTTTGTTTCAACCATTCAAGTGTGAAAAATCATGCGCGCATTGGATGCAAGAATAATTCTTTCTCAAAAATTGTGTTACTTATATATAAAAAAAAAAAGAAAAAAAAAAAAGAAAAAAAAAAGAAAAAAAACAATAAATAACTTTATATACGTGTACACTCCTTTTAACAACTTTAATTGATAAAACAAACTTTCTTAATATTCGTTTTCAATTTTATAATTAAAAGTCAATTACTTATAGAGTGACTGCAATTCTTATAGAAGTCACTTTTTCATGTATTTTGTTAGCTCAAAGGGTACCCTGATCCCTTAACGCAAATTTCCGATAATCGCTCACAAAAAAAAAAATTTCTACCATTCATGCAAACTGAACAAACACAGTGTTCTTTAGTAACAACAATAGAATTCAAAGTAAATTTCGAAATTAAGGGGACCATGGACCTTTATTCGAGCAAAAATCGACCTAAAGATCGGAAATTATTTTTGTGCATATTATTATTCCCATTTTATTCTGAGCCGTTTGCGAAAAACCACATGCAGATGCGATTACTTTTCGCAAAGTTACGAGCGTTTGAAATTTGCACACAAACAATTTTTCGGCCCTTTAATATAGGGTAGACCGAGGCACGTTTACGCAGTGCACTTTTGTCGAAATGAGTTATAACTGGCACGCAACCAGTCGTGACAGATTGAAGCTGCTCCCTAGTGGGTATTCTCACACGTTTTTGAGTGTCAGTCGAACTTCGGTCTAGCATGCGGAAAGGGAAACCTGTTTTCTGTCGAGATGAGTAAATTTTGTGTTGAACTTATTGAAGCTTATTGTGAACTAATAATACTTAGTTAAGGATGAACAAATATATGAACATTATCAGAATTTTATCCTTTTTTGAGAACTATATTTGTATGAACAGAAATGTTATTAATTTCCGTTGCACGTTGAAAATAATTCCAAACATCTCGACGGGGTACGTTTACGCATTGACATCGAGGCACCTTTACGCATGTTCTTACTGTGTAAACGCGCCCCTGAAGCTGAACCACTAAGACCATTTGAAAAGGCAGGACCATGGCTTGGTACCAAGAAAGGGAAGAAAAAGAGGAAGTCCGCAATCCTAACTGATACTCCGGTTAAAGAAGACCTCAGACATGAGCAGTTAGAAGTGAAAAGAAAAAAATGATGGCACAACAAAACAAAAAGAAGAAATTACTTAAAAATTTACTAGTTTCTATGGAAGCAGAACAAGAAGACAGCAAAGGAAAAAGTATGAAACCAAAAACTGTAAAAGGGAAAAAGTTGTTACACTCTGGAAAAAAGAAAATAGTGAATTAATCTGATAACGAAGATGAAAACTATGTGTGTGTTTATTGTTGGAAATCATACAACCAATCCAAAAAAGGACAAGACTGGGTTCAATGTCTTAGATGCAAAAGGTGGTCCCATGACAAGTGGGCAAAAGGAAATACTTTATTTTTTGTTTGTAAAAACTGGAACAGTGATGATGAAGATGACTAAATAGTTTCTGTTTTTAATGAGCAATAAGCCCTATGTTTTCAGTTTAGCCTATAAAATGTTCTTTATTTAATTCTCTTTAATTTTTTTTAAAGTGTTTTAAGTTATAAATAAAACATTTCAATTTGATTAACTATTTATTTCACTTACTCCTTGGTATTACTTATAATATGCGTAAACGTGCCCCACTTGATGAGTAAACTTACCCCGCTTCCGGGGCAAGTTTACACAACAGACTTGGACCTAAAAAAAGTGTTTTTTACGGTTAAAAACACAAATAGGGCAACAACTGAATACACAAATTTTGACTTTATTAACTGCTTTATAAAATCACAATGTCTAAAATTTCCTAAGTTAAAACATAAAAATTAGAAAATTCATTGGAAAAAACCTGCGCAAACGTGCCCCGGTCTACCCTACCTTAAATCTGTTCTTCTCAAAACTGATTTTCCACGATTTTACATTTTTGAAATGCTCTATGCGTCTTAATTTTTGATCAAAATTCATGAAATTGATAAGAAAGAATCCTGATATTGATTACAAAGAAACGGTGTATGCATTTTAAAATTAGACTTCATTAAGATAATTAAATTTGATTTTTAACTTATTTAAAGGCAAAATTTTGATGAAAATCGATATGGAATTCAGAAAAAAAATCTCTGAAGAATTAATTATTCAAGGGATTGAAAAATAGATACACAGATTTTTTTTTATTAGAGTTTTCAGTGATTAAAATTCAAAATCGAGGAAATATCTTAAAAATTAAGACGCATGGAGCATTTTAAAATTTTGGTTTAAAATTTTAATTTTCTTAAAAATTCTTAAAATTATAATACGATTGAAAAATTTTTTAAGGTGTTCTATATACTTATGGTGAAATATACATTTCCACAAAATTTCATATCTCTATAATAAAACAAAAAAAAAGAAAAAAAAAAAAAAAAAGAAAAAAGAACATTCACCATCCCCTTAAAAAGAGAACGGATATTACATCAGACATATTTTATTCAGTTCCTTAGATTTAAAGTTTTACTCACTCTAAATAGAATACAGTTCAAAAGATTTTACCTTCCTACATGTATATATAGTGTATATATAGTGCAAAAGATTTTACCTTCCTACATGTATATATAGTGTATTATTATTATTTTTTTACGAAGGTATTGTTTAGATTCTGAACTGCACATAAAGCTGTTATTCATATTTATAATGCGATTTTCTTGGGAAAGGGGCTGGGCAGTCGACACAACCTGTGTGCCACGGTTTACACTTACAGTTAATCAGACCCTGACGACTTACACTAACTATGCATTAATTTCTGTGACAGTAGTTAAGTGTTATAAGTTAGCTCTGGAAATAAATATGAGAAAGTAGTGAGAATATTACTGAACAACTGAAATTTTCTTCAGTAAAAACAATAAAATTAAAAGCAAATTTCGAAATTAAAAAGAGAACAGATATTACATGAAGCATATTTCATTCAGTTCCTTAAGTTTAAAGTTTTACTCATTCTATATAGAATACAGTGCAGAAGATTTTACCTTCCCATAATTTTTTAAGGCATTTTTACATGTATATATAATGTATTCTTTTTTTTTAATGAAGGTATTGTTTAAATTCTGAACTGCACATAAAGCTGTTATTCATATTTATAATGTGATTTTCTTGAGAAAGGGGCTGGGCAGTCGACACAACCTCTGTGCCACGGGTTACACTTACAGTTAATCAGACCCTGACGACTTACACTAGCTATGCATTAATTTCTGTGACAGTAGTTAAGTGTTATAAGATAGCTCTGGAAATAAATATGAGAATGTGGAGAGAATATTGATTTAATTCAACTTAATAGGTAAAGGTTTTTTCTTTCTTTTCTTTTTTATACCAAAACAGAAGGAAATCATCGTTAGAAATTAAAAATTATGCGCATATTTTGCCACATGGAAATAGCCAAAATCATATTTTGTACATAAAGTTTTATATTAAATTTTATGTGTTATTAAATGAAACTCTTATTTTTTTCTGTTTAGTAAATAATATTTGAAATACGAGGAATGTACTTTTTCTTTTCATTTTTCTGTTAAGATTGTATACGAAACTGAAAATTTTCAAAATCTCTATACAAGACTATATTTTCTTGTTGTTTCTGGAATTACATTTAAAACTCTTACATGTACTCTATTGATTTCTGAATGCACTAACTTGACTGCAGTTAATCTTTAGTTACGTTTTCATTTGTATACATATTACCTATGTATAGTAAATTTTATTTAAAATATAAATATTCTTATGAAATATTACTACTTTTGCATTCATCTATCTGTATTATCTCTCTATATTTAAATTGTCTTTTTGCAGCATCCTTTAGATGATGTACATTCTATTTAAAAAGCGACTGCTGTTAAACTTTACTTGTGTTCTCATTTGTATACATATGTATAGTAAATTTTATTTATAATATAAAAATTCTTATGAAATATTACTACTTTTTGTAGTCATCTATCTGTATTATCTCCCTATATTTAATACTGTCTTTTTGCAGCATTCTTTAGATGATGTACTTTCTATTGAAAAAGTGACTGCAGTTAATCTTTACTTAGGTTCTCATTTGTATGCATATGTATAATAAATTTTATTTATAACTAGCTGCAATACCCGGCATTGCCCGGGTCAGAATATATTGCACGCTTTATGACATGAGGACCAGTCTCCTTCACTGTAAAAAAAAATCTGTGAAGTTACTGAAGTTTTTCTAGGAAACTGGGATTCCTAGAACTTTTCATGTAACGGCAACAACAAAATTTCATGTAACAGACACACTTTTGCGCCGAAAATCAAAAAATCTGTAAGGTTACTAAGAATTTTTTTGGAAACTGGGATTCCGAGAACTTTTCATGTAACTGCAGCCACGGTTACAAATAAAAGTTTAGTAAGATTACTGAAATTTTAGCAAATTCATTTGTAAAGTTACAGATTTTTGTAGCTTTACAAAAACTAGTTTTGTAGATTTGCAGCTTTTTTCGTACAGTTACAGTTGAAAGTTTAGTAAGCATGTAACTTTACATCTGTAGAACTACAGATTTTTTTTTACAGTGTTGAGAGATGTGTTTCAGAAGTGTTGCAGTTCATTGCTTCAGCATTGAATAAAGATATCACGATGGCTATATTTGTTATCCACAATTATCACTGCAACTTCATTAACTTGAGGTGCATTAAACCTTCGTTTATGCTCACCGGTTGGTCTTTTGTCGGCCAGAATGACGATCTTATATTTGTCTGCAACCATTCGTTCTAGTTTTAAACACATTGATCACTTGATTCTGGTTATGGAATAGACGTTGTAACCCCTGAATAATTTCTCGTTGTAGCCGCAGAATGTGACTGCAACGATAACCTATTTCGAGTTTTTCTCACTAACAAAATATATTTGTAGGAATTTCGGTGTCTCATTTGGTATCGGCATTAGCGAGCCTACTCGATGATAAATTTACCCTTGGACTTTAAAAAGTGGGCTGAAATTTTCTACGTTGCATATTGAAGTAGCTCCAAACGAACTCATTTGAAAGCAAGAATTGTATCGACGATAATTTTGCATTTCCTAATATTCCTTTAAAAACGTAATTTAGGAAGTTTTTAAAGGGTTTTTTAAAACGTTTGTTGTTCCTGTCAAACCCAAAGTGGTAGTGGCACCAGCTTAAAATGTAGCCTGTGTAGTATCAGGAACTGTCACCATTGATTCGCAACCATTACTTTCGGAATAGGTTCATTATTTTTTGAGATTGCATAGAAATCGTAATTTAGGACCTTTTTAGAACGCTTTTCACTCCTTCCCTTCGCTTCACCTCTATTAAATTTCGAATTTGTTTTCGACTGGTTCTTAGAGGTCATTTATATTTAATAAGTAACTACCATGCCATATTTCAAGATTCTAGACTCATCAGTATCACAGAAATCGCAATTTAGAACGTTTTTTCTCCTGTAACCTTCTAGTGGTAGTGGCACCTAAATAAAATATAGCTTGTGTTTGAGCACGTTATATCACCACCAAATTACAACCATTTTTTAAAAATCGGTTTGGTATTTCGTAAGATTGCGTAGAAATCGCAATTTAGAACGTTTTTAGAACGCTTTTCGCGCGTTTTCACCCCTTTTAGATGTCGATTTTTTTAGGAAATGCTCATAGAGATCGTTTATATCTTATAATTAACTACCATGCCTAATTTCAATTTGCTAGTCCCTGAAGTATCACAAAATTTGCAATTTAGAATGTTTTTTGCTCCTGCAACCTCCAGGTGACAGTAACACCGACTTAAATAGAGCATATGTTAGAGTAAGAGCTGTCATCATCAATTTCCAAAGTTTCCAACCATTACTTTTGAAATCGGTTTGATACTTCCGGAGATTGCGTAGAAATCGCAATTTAGAAGTTTTTAAAACGCTTTTCACCCATTTTTACCCTTTTTAAAATTCGAGTTTTCCAGGGAATGTTCTTAAAGCTAATTTATATCTCATAAGTAACTACCATGCCTAATTTCAAGTTGCTAGCCCCTGCGGTATCACAAAAAACGCAATTTAGAACGATTTTTGCTCCTGCAATACCCAAGAGGTAGTGATACCGACATAAAATAAAGCCTATGTTGGAGCATGGTTTGGTGCTTTCTGAGAATTTCAATTTAGAACGTTTTTAGAACGCTTTTCGCGCGTTTTCATCCCTTTGAAACTTCGAACTTTTTAAGAAATATTCTTATTGGTCCTTTATAACTTAAAAGTAACTACCATGCCAAATGTCATGTTTCTAAACCCTTCAGTAACACAAAAATCGCATTTTTAGAACGTTTTTTGCTCCTGCACCCACTTTGGGTTAGTGCCACGGACATAAAATATAGCTTATTTTGGAGCAAGGGCTGCTACTATCATTTTGGCACCATTATTTTTTAAATCGGTTCGGAACTCCCTGAGATTGTGAAAAAATTTAAATTTGGAACGTTTTTAGAACGTTTTTCGCGCATTTTCATCCCTTTTAAATTTCGATTTCTTTAGAAAATGTTCTTAGAGATCATTTATATCTTATAAGTAACTACTATGCCAGATTTCATGTTTATAGTCCCTTCAGTAACATAAAAATCGCATTTTTAGAACGTTTTTCGCTCTGCACCTCTTTGTCTAAATGGTATCGACATAAGATATAGCCTGTGTTGGAACAGGGACTAACACCATTATTTTGATACCATTACTTTTGAAATCGGTTCGGTAGTTCCAGAGATTACCCCCGCGAAATAAACACTCAAACAAACAAACAAAACAAAAGTTTGTCTCAGAATGTAACGGAATCCTTTTGTATGGCCCTGTAAATGAATAATAAATATTCTTTGCACCGTATATGCTACAGAATGTATATTTAAATGCATTTCATAAAGCATTTCAATTTCATTATATTCGAAAGGCTGTAACATTATTAAAAACTATCTCAAACAATTTTTCCCCATAGGCGTAATGTAATGGAATTCTTTTGAGTGTCCCTGTAATCTCCCACTTTCACCCACCACGACCAAACTGCCTTACTAACAGCAGGAGGCCAAGGGCTATCTAACCACACCAACCGCGTGTTGGTGGCAGTACGTGTTCTTGGAGAAAAGTCTGGCTATACCCACACACACTAGACATATCTATATATACATTATACAGTGTGTCCACGTATAACCTGGCCTACCTTTATTTTCGCAACCGTTGGTCCTAGATGCATACTTCCAATTACGAAAGTGATCAAAATTAGGTGCAGAGTTAAGATAAAAAAAAGTTTGAAGCGAAAAAACAATTTTGTGAAGAATTACAGAATCTAAATTTTTATACGGTCCCCCGGTCCTATAAGTTATATTTAGTAAAATTTTCCTGTTACACTGACAAGTAAGACAAAAAAAGTCCCGTTATGCTATGATTAAAATTGACCGAGTAATAGCTGTTTAAAGTTGGAGCATATTTTTTGCTGATAATTAGGGGTCATTCACAAATTTAGTAGAAATATAATTTCGTCAGATATGTTAAAGAAATGGTTGAGAGTAAAATTAGCATTTCGAAATCTTTAATCATTCTGACATATTACTGCAAAATATACTATTTGTACTGAACATATAAAAGGATACAAATAACAGCATTTTTGTTATATAAAAGGAAGAAAAACAACAACCTCAATTCTTTACAAAATGATGCATATTTTAAAATGATATTAGATTGCACTGTCTTTCAAATTTTGGGTTGAGCTATGTTTTTCATGTTTTGAAAATTTATTTTTATGTATTTTTTTAGCTATGAATCCGAAAATAACCTTAATTTTAAATCATTATGTCAGGATTTATCTCAAATCGCAAATTTCAAAGTTAAAAACTCAAAGTTAAAATTGATTCCCCCCCCCCCCCCTCCCAACCTCATCCGACCCCTGAGCTGTTTAGCTGTAAGAAACCCAGTATAAGCCAAAAATTGAATTAATTATTGAATTAAATAAAATTAAACTGAATAAAAAAAGTCTTACATCTATTTTATAGTATCAGATTTTTCGCTATTTTTTAACCTTGAAATTTACGATTTGCGAAAAATTCTGACATGATGGTTAAATGTGTAGGTAATTTTTTTATTCAGCATTAAATAATACATAAAACGTAATTATGAGAGTTAAAAAACACAACCATCGCAGGTTTATGTTATCTAATCTAAAACTCTTTCTAAAACTTGTTGACGGTAATCTATCCGAAGTTTTTTGTGTTATCCTCTAATATAAGTATTTATAAATGGTAAGCGTCAAAAATCATAATAATATTACATTGTCGGATTTAAGTCAGTATGTAAAATTTAACTTCCATCGGATATTTGAAAGTTCGTTAAAGTACAAATTTTAAACTGGAAAGACGGTCGTTGCACGTTAAATAAAACCTTATGAAAATAATATACTAATTTTTGCTAAAAGAAATCATAGCTTCAAATCCTTACAAAATAAATCATATGTTAAAATACAATTATTTTTACTAATCTGAAACTTAACTAATAAATGTTATCTCGATTGTAATAGTTGAACGATTTCTTTCAAAGCGCAGAAACCTTCAAATAAGTTTAAGTACTTTATACACGACCCCTGAAAACACAGCCGAAATCGTCTGTTTTGAGTTGCAATAAAGTGGTATAAATCATGCATTTCAAAGTTTCATAACTCGTTCAATTTTAATGCTAGTTGATTGGGGTTTTTTTTTGTCTTACTTGTTAGTGTCCCAGTAAATTTTTACTAAATGTAACTTATAGGACCGGGGGACCGTATAAAAACTTAAATTTCGTAATTTTTTAATAAATGTTTTTCTTGACCCAAATCACTTTAAAAATAATTCTTTACCTTATTTAAACCATTTTTGTAATGGGAAGTATGCATCTATTACCAACGGTTGCGAAAATAAAGGTAGGTCAGTTTATACGGGGACACACTGTATATATAGAGAGAGCTTTAAAAATTCTTATGAAATATTATTACTTTTTGCAGTCATCTATCTGTATTATCTCTCTATATTTAATACTGTCTTTTTGCAGCATCCTTTAGATGCTGTACTTTCTATTGAAAAAATGACTGCAGTTAATCTTTACTTATGTTCTCAATTGTATACATGTAATATAAGGATGATATAAGGATAAGGCCTTAGTTAATGAAAAAAGGAGTTTAATGATTCTAGGTTATAGTTTTACATATTAAATAGAAATTATATTTACAAGTACGGGAGGGTAGGGGGTTTTTCTGCGGCATTCGCACTCGCAGAATCGTCGAGATTCCATATCGGCCTCCGCTCTCGTCTAGAGCGAGAAAGATACGTGTAACATCAACCGCGTCAGAATGAAATCTGCTCCCGGTTGTCACTTGTTTCCAAGCGAAGAGAATGCAAACTGCATATCAGCAAATTCAGTAACATCTGCTGTTCTGCGGTAACAAGTTCTCATGGAAAAGTGCTGACCATATCTGTTGCTATGAGTAGGGTTTTATGGGAATCTAAAACCACAACTCACACTCGGCCATCTTGTCCGCTTGTCGACCTCGACAGCGCGTTAAATAAGCAACAAGATATGTCAAAAAACAAAAACAAACTATCTAAAAATAATTAAAATCCAAAGGAAAAAAAATTGTCATTAAATAATTAAGAGAATTGAGCTAAATAATAATAAAAAAAATTTAAGTCTAAATTTTATGTAAATTAATGCTGAGCTGCCGTGGGGTATCTCCAAAGAAAAAAAAAACAAAAGAATAAAAAAAAAATCTCAGGAAAGCATCAATTTGCGCCATGAGACCGTCTTTCTCATGAGCCATCTTCAGGGATGAAAAATATAATTTGAAAGGCCGTCTGCCCATTATATTACCATCACGAAAACATACTAAAATCTGCCTCATCTTAGGTAGAATTTCGTAAAAAAAAAACATCTTTATCCCAACGTCATTCGGGAATAAAAAATAAAAAAAAAGAGGTTTGCCTCGTCTAAGCAAAAAAAAAAAAAAAGGATTTCTCACCAAAAGGTTTTTTTTTTCGACAGCCAGCTCTTACTTCTGTAAAAAAAAATATGCGATGGGGGGGGGGGTAAAACACATGCATTTATATAGCAATTCAATAAAAAGTTTACACATAAAATACAGTTTTAAAAATATAAATGCAGTTTTAAAAGTATAAATACAACAATATTCTTTTTCTTCTTGTCAAAAGTGAGTGTTCAAGAAAAAATAAAGTCCTGTGTAGATAGTCATTTTAAATAAAGTTGTTGTTTACGCAACATAAAAAAAAAGCACGTGTTGCGAAACAGGCAAATGAAAAAAATAATGCACCATTTGCAGTCCGAGAGAAAGATAACTTGCCATGCGCAAAAAAAAAATCACCGCATGGGTTCAATAAAAAAGTTTTGAGCAGGTATATATCGCTCAGATTTAAAAAAAAATGTTGAACAGAACTTCGAAAAAAAAGGCACATAAATTCTGTTAATATAAGCTGAAAAAATAAAGAATCTGTTGCATATTCCACAAACTAAGAATAATTAAACAAAAAAAAACACTGTTGATAAAAATGCTTGGTACGCGATAACTTCTTTAAAAAAAAACACTTGAAGTTTATCGCACTGTAGAATGGCATGACACACAAAAATACGAAGAAGAAAAAAAAACGTTATGTGTTGAAGATTTCCATCAATGATTGGACTCTTGAAATGGTGAGTTACACTGGTAAACACCTCATTCTAATGTTTCGTCCAGAAAAAAATAATCGTGAATGCTTGCTGCAATCGTAAAAAAAAAAAAAAACGAAGATATTGAAATAAAGTTACTAAGGAAGTCACAGATAGTAGCAGTCTATAGTCTGTACGATATAAATGTTCTCAGGAATAAGCAGATATATGGGTGTCAAACACAGAATATATAAACACAGTTAAAAAAAAATAGTAGTAATAATAAAAAACACATTTATGATAAATTCCTTGGTTGCACTAGTGACCTATATACGTAAAGCATATTTCTTTTTGGAAATTTAAGTCTACTTTTTCTCTTTCTCGTTGTTGACTTCACAAAATGTCGGCGTATAAAAAATAAAAAAAGGAATGATAAGGACACGCAGAATTTCGGTCCAATTAGTAACGTCACTCGAATCTCGAGATGGTTGGGATGTATGGAACGCCAAATGCTGATAAATGAGTCCATTGGCAGACGTAAACAGTAATAAATAGATGGTCAATAAGACGAGCACAGTCATGAGCATCTTGTAGGATAAGAAATTTAAATCGTAGGAAAAGCAGTCTGGCGATAATGTTGCGAGATGTTTCTGATATGCTGAGTCAATCACTGGGTCAATTTCTATGTCAGTAGGAATATTTTCCTTCGAAAAGTCTGTATTTACTCTCTGCGGTTTTAGATCTTGGGGGAAAGAATTTGAAACAAATGTTTCCGTAGTGCATCTTGCGTCGGGAAATGCAGGTACATAGGATTTATCTTGAGATTTCGTAGCAGATACATTATCAGACACAGTAATGCAGCTTATAAAAACGCTTGTGGGTGGAGATTTAGTTAAAGTAGCGCCGTTTTTGTCGCATGTGAGAGTACCCTGAAATATGACATCTGTCCCTATGATAAGTGGCATGGGCATCTGAGAAGACTTAACTACGTAAACAGAAGTAGAAAAAGTATTATCGTCTATTTGTATATTGGTAAAAAACGATCCTATAGGTTGAATAACACGGTTACCGATGCCCGACAATTGCACAGTTGCTCCGGTGAGGGGGGGAGACCCAATTTGTTCATAAATGTCTTCTCTCAGTATCGTCAGTGAGCTTCCAGTGTCCAAGATTGAATTGATTTGTAAATTAAAAATTTTTACAGGTTTCTGCATGCGCGGATGAGAATGACACATTTCTACTACGTGGATTTGTTCGTCTCTGCGTGGTGACGTCTTGCGTGAAGGGGAGGTGCCTTGAGTCGAACGCTTGCGTTCTGGCGTTTGCTCTGTACACTGGCTGGAAACATGACCAAAACGTGCACATTTCATACACTTTTTCCCTTTATTTAAATGCACACAATGGGTAGATAGGTGTCCTGGGGCTAAACAATTCCAGCAAGTTAATTTTGCAGTTTTCTCCTTCTGGTTAATCTTAGGAGTGTTGGGTGTAGTCGGTGACATTGATTGATAAAATTTAGAACTCTGTTCACAAATTCGTTCGAAAATTTGGAGCTTGTTTTTAAATTCGGCAAGCGTGGCGCACCCGAATAATATAGCTTTATTATGTGGTGTATCGTTAATCCCATTAATTATATAGTGAATTAATGATATATCATCGATGTTTCCTCTCTGTGCTATTTCTTTCATTTTCAGAAAATATTCCAATAGTTTTTCGTTTGGGCGGCAGCCTCTAGCGGCTAGTAATTGATGTATCTGGGCGGACGAAGCTGATTGTCCAAATTCGCGAAACAATGCTTCTTTGAGCGATGTATATGAAGAAATGTTATTTTCACTGCGTACATACAATAATGCTAAACTTTTTAATGCCCGCTCAGCAAACACAAATTTCTGTATGTCGGACAGTTGAAATGAATGGGCCAGAGATTCAAATCTCTGAAACCATGTTTGAACGTTTTCCGTTTTATCACCACTAAATGGTGTAATTAAATGATCAATGTCATGGAAAGAAATTGTCTGTTTGGGCGCGGAGTGTGTACAGTGTACACGCGCCTGGTCTGGCTGTACTGCCAAAGGCGAAGATAAACCAGTGCTTCCACTACTATTGTGGCTATCATCAAATTCTGTATCCGATTAGGAAACTGCCGTAAACGTGTCTTTAAAAGCCGAAATATCAACTAGTGCGCTTAAAATACGTTGCCCTATATCTTCCTTTGATCCATGGATGTCAATGGATAAGATATTAGCAATAGTAATCAATTGTATCTGATCGTAATCGTCCAAAACTACTTTGAGTTTATTTTCATACTCATCGCTTTTGTCGGTAAAAGAAAAACCTTTAAATTTCCTTAAATTCGCTCTATTCTGGCGATTTTTATCGCAACCAAATATAAACTCATGCAATAATTTGATTTTATCTGTTTTAGCCGATTTCAACTGGCTTTTAATAAAGTCAATTTCTTGTAATTCCATATTAAAAGGCAAGAAAGGAAAGAGAAAAAAAAATAAACTTACTTCAAAAGGAGTTATCCAATTGAAAAATAAATTCCTCGCTACGATATATTGAAGTAATCCAATTAATGATCCGTAGAAAAAAAATATGCAGTCGAAGATTCATTCCTTGTACAGCGATAACTATCTTGCACAAATAAAAATAAACGAGCTTCAACCAGATGGCTAAGGGGAGGAATCACGTCTGCTAGAATACGAATGTTGATAACGGGACTGAGAAGGAAGTTCTCCAATTCTGATCGGTAATAAAGCCTAGGGGATTTTACTTTTTTAATTCGTTTTGGATTCAAATCGGCCTAGAGCCCACATGTAATATAAGGATGATATAAGGATAAGGCCTTAGTTAATGAAAAAAGGAGTTTAATGATTCTAGGTTATAGTTTTACATATTAAATAGAAATTATATTTACAAGTACGGGAGGGTATGGGGTTTTTCTGCGGCATTCGCACTCGCAGAATCGTCGAGATTCCATATCGGCCTCTGCTCTCGTCTAGAGCGAGAAAGATACGTGTAACATCAACCGCGTCAGAATGAAATCTGCTCCCGGTTGTCACTTGTTTCCAAGCGAAGAGAATGCAAACTGCATATCAGCAAATTCAGTAACATCTGCTGTTCTGCGGTAACAAGTTCTCATGGAAAAGTGCTGACCATATCTGTTGCCATGAGTAGGGTTTTATGGGAATCTAAAACCACAACTCACATACATATGTATATTAAATTTTATTTGTAATATAAAAATCCTTTTGAAATATTTGTTTTTGTGGTCATCTATCAGTATTATCTCTCTGTATTTAATACTGTCTTTTTGCAGCATCCTTTAGATAGTGTACTTTCAATTGAAAAAGGTGACTGCAGTTATAATCTTTACCTATGTTCTCTTTTGTATACATATGTATAGTAAAGTTTATTTAAAATATAAAAAAATTATGAAATATTTGTTTTTTGCGGTCATCTATCTGTATTATCTCTCAATACTTTATACTGTCTTTTTGAAGCATACTTTAGATGCTGTACTTTCTATTGAAAAAGTGGCTGCAGTTAATCTTTACTTATGTTCTCATTTCTATGCATATGTATAGTAAATTTTATTTATAAAATAAAAAAATTTATGGAATATTACTACTTTTTGCGATCATCTATCTGTATTATCTCTCTATATTTAATATTGTCTTTTTGCAGCACCCTTTAGATGGTGTACTTTCTATTGAAAAAGTGACTGCAGTTAATATTTACTTATGTTCTCATTTGTATACATATGTATAGTAAATTTTATTTATAATATAAAACTTCTTATGAAATATTACTACTTTTTGCGATCATATATTTGTATTATCTCTCTATATTTAATACTGTCTTCTTGCCGCTTCCTTTAGATTGTGTACTTTCTATCGAAAAAATGACTGCAGTTAACTTATCTGTTCTCATTTTTATACATATGTATAGTAAATTTTATTAATAGTATAAAAATTCTTATGACATATATCACTACTTTTTAGGGTTATATATCTGTATTGCCTCTCTGTATTTAATACTGTCTTTTTGCAGCATCCTTTAGATGATATACTTTCTATTGAAAAAATGACTGCAGTTAATCTTTGCTTATGTTCTTATTTTTTTACAAATGTATAGTAAATTTTATTTATAATATAAAAATTGAGAACTAAGAATGAAAAACGCTAAAAGTACCAAAAAATTGAATTTTTCTTTTTCGAAAAAATGTCTTAAGTGTCAAGCTTAACAAAGAGGAGAACGCTTGAAGTGCTAATCCTAGTAGTAATAGTTGAAACAAATCGGAAATTGTATATCAAACATGGCAAATGAGGTGCTTTAGCCTTTTTTTTTTCGCTCTCTTGAAAAATGTCTTCTTTTGGACTTTCAACATTTTTTTTTCTTAGTCCTCAGTTCTTATGGGTGATATATGTGATTTATCGGTACTTTTCGGTTAGCCGGGCGCCAGTGTTACATATACATATATATGTATACATAAATGTATGTATGTATACATATATATTTACGTATATATATGTGTGTATATATACAATATGTGTATATGTATATATATGTATATTTACATATATGTATGTATATAAATATGTATATATAACACTGGCGCCCGGCTAACCGAAAAGTACCGTATTATCTCTCTATATTTAAAATGTCTTTTTGCAGCATCCTTTAGATGATGTACTTTCTATTGAAAAAGGGACTGCTGTTAAACTTTACTTATGCTCTCATTTGTATACATATGTATAGTAAATTTTATTTATAATATAAATATTCTTATGAAATATTATTAGTTTTTGCTGCCATCTATCTGTATTATCTCTCTATATTTAATACTGTCTTTCTGCAGCATCCTTTAGATGTTATACTTTCTACTGAAAAAGTTTCTTGTCGTATAAACGCTGTCATATGATACGATAGCCCATCCATTTAAGTGAAATTTTCCATGTCTGAATGTTACCATGCCCACATTCTGCTATCCATTTATTTATTCGAAAAATAAAGCGTCCACTTTTACCACGCGAATGCACAACCATTTGATTCTGGAAGTATACAAATGTGGAAACAAATCTCCAGAAATTTAACTTCCACTTCAGCGGTCACTGAATATCGTCTGCGTTCCATTTTTTTTTTTTTTTTTTTTTTTTTAAGAACAAGAAGGAAGCCTCTCCCCCGGGCAAAAAACTATCAAGATTTCGAATCGAGTTTTATAATGTTATCTTTAGTAGGCTACAGCTTCGTCCAAATTCGATAAGATATGCTTCGCAGCGTCGATTTTAGATAAACTATAAATCAAGAAAGGAAGACCATCGGACCTCTGTAATATAGATACGTTCAGGATTTTACATATGGTTTAACTGATATGAATTGACTTGAAGGAAAATGTTTCTATGTACTGGCCAGAGTATAATTCGAAGCATAGCGGTTGTAATATTTATTTATTAAAAAAAAAAGCAAATCATTGAAGCAATATTATAAAGAGTTTTTATAGTATAACTCAATCTTTCTTCGTTTCGCTTTTAAAATAGTAAAAGAGGATTTGAGTTTGAAGAAAATAAAACTCAAAGAAATTGAAAGAAAAAAAAAACAGCCGTTGTGATTGAACAAGAACGAAAAATCACGCATCAAGTATAGATTATGAAACGCTTTCTAACGCTTTCAAAAGAATTTAACAAAACTTCATAGTTTAATAAGACGAAAGATGATGCCCGTAAATAATTTGGAAAACGCATAACACGTTTAAAAATCCAATTTCTGCAATTACCATCGATAGTCGTAAGTAATTCTGAATTTCTTTGTGCAACCTTGTATATGATTTATAGATTTGTATGTGTGCTGTATAGTATGCTAAAATTTAGTTCAATTAGTAATTTTATAGCACAGGTGAAAATTCCCATTGACTTAATTCGGTCTTCTTTTCTTTTTCTTTTTTTTTTTTTTTTTTTTTTTTTTTTGGATAAAAATGTCAAAAAAGCAGTAAATCTTTTTTCTTTCCTTTTTTGCCACAATGTTAAAGTTAATTAAATATTGTGTTGATATTTGTATGATTTCGAATGTTGGATAAATGTTTGTTGCTCAGATGCAATCTTGAATTTGCGTCACTTATTTGATAACATGTATAGGATAAGGACGGCTAAAGGCTCTAAAATACCGGGAGCTGGCAGCACAGATAATCAACTCATCGAGTTCACGGATGAAATTCTAGGATTAGTTAAATCTTGATTCGCATATTAAAACGCATCCGGTCTGCCAAGTCATATCTTGGTGGAAAACACCTGAAAACCCGCTTTTAGCGCCTGACTCGTAGGTTTACTACTGTGTTTTCCTACACCAAAAGGTATGAAAACATGGAAAACTGGGAGCAGGAAAACACAATGGTAAACCTACGAGTCAGCCACTAAAATCGGGTTTTCAGGCGTTTTCCCCGAAGATATGACTTGGCAGGCCGATTGCGTTTTAATATGCGAATCAAGATTTAACTAATCCTAGAATTTCATCCGTGAAATCTATGAAGTGATTGCCTGCGCTGCCGGCTCCCGGTCTATAGGGAAAGGACTGTTAAAGGCTCTAAGATTTGGTGAATTTTTATACTTTTTTAATTATTAACGTTCTAGAAACAAATACCAAGTAACTGTAATAACTGCAGTTTCGGTTGCTATTTTACTTCTTTAGAAAAAAATATTTTAAAATGTACACGTTACTTTAAAATAAATACGACAAAATATCCACTTTGCTCGCCAAGGCTGGGTAAAGTGGTCAGCATAGATAAATGAACAAATCACATTGATTCAGGATGTATATTTAATCAGCACAAGCTAAAGTAACACACATTAAAGATAAGTATTATGCTTTGTAATATTTTGAGTGTTAATTCGTTACAAGATAAAGTAAATAGTAATGAGACAATATGACAAATGGAGGAATACAAGGGGTATCTCCAGCAGACAGGCAGACTGTAAATGTGGAGAGTAATCCTTTCTCTGTAGAAGCATTGCACCGAACTGTTTTCTCCCTTTCAAAGAAAATCCTTTTGAGTAGTATTTTGTTTTGAACAACGAATAAAAAATCATTTCCGGGCAAACTAGTCATCTGGCCATTTTGCCCGATCTCTTTGTGGCCACGTTGCCCGGAATGACGCCATTACAAAAATTGTGGCCTAGCATCTAATCTACACACAACTAGCGTTTTCAAACACACGTCATTTAAAAATTATTTAACTATAATCACGAAATTGTACTACTTACCTAAAATCAAAAATGCGATAAATCAATAAAACAAGTTCAGAACTAGAAAAATGTAACCTTCCGCTTCAAACTCGCAGAGAATACTACAGTACCAGCATCTGTGGCAATTGTTTTGCCCAGTTCCTGCCTATACTATACAGCTTCCACTATACAGCGGAAAAAATCCAAGCGGACACCTTGTCCTCACTAGTCACTTTACCGTACTTTTTGAGAAAATTTGTTTTGTTTTAATAGAGTCAAAATACTGATTTAAACACTAGTGTCGTGAAGGAAATTTTCACCTTGTTATTAATAAACTTTATAATATATACTTATAACTACTTAAAAGATGACAAAAACATATAGAAATATTATTTAATGTAACCCGAGATCTTTCGAACACACACGCGTTCATTTTCAGAGGGAAAAAAGATGACTGACTGAATAAAGATCTGGATAAAGGTCTGGATAAAGGATCTGGATAAATAATCCGGATAAAGCAGGTGGTTATATTATATAACAAGAAATTTCTGATATCAAGTTTAACAAACCAAATACAGCTTTATCCAGATTACATCAAAAAGAAAATATTCAGATAAACTTCGAAAAAGGTAAAATTATCATTTCAACGTCTAATCACTACTCGTCAATAATCCGTGAATCCATTGAAATTTTACTTAGAAATGATAATGTTTGTAACGATGTCCTTTCCTATAATATTCCCGCAATTTGGTACAATATCCTAAATATTTCAAGACCTCCTGATAATATGAACTGATCTTTTCACCCCTCTGCAGAGAAATGAACTGAACACCGCTTGCGCATGCGTACTATTTTTGTTTTTAAAATGTATTTCTATTCAGTCAGTCATCTTTTTTCCCTTTGAAAATGAACGCGTGTGTGTTCGAAAGATTTCGGGTTACATTAAATAATATTTTTATATGTTTTTGTCACCTTTTAAGTAGTTATAAGTAAGTATATTAAAAAGTTTGTTTTGTTTTATTACTTTTTTTTAGTGAAAACAATACAAAACAACCTATGAATCTGTAAAAGGGTTACTTACGGGCGTTGGGAGCAGGAAAACACAATGGTGAACCTACGAGTCAACCGCTGAAATCGAGTTTTCATGTGTTCTCGACCAAGATATGACTCGGCAGACCGATTCCGTTTTAATATGCGAATCGAGTTTTAACTAATTCTGGAATTTCAGCCGTGAACTTGATGAGGTGATTGTCTGTGCTGCCGTCTCCTCCCGGTCTATCACAAAATGATCTTCCGTGTGGCATTCAAAGATATAATTTAAACGATGAATCCAAATAGGGTGTTGAAATTGAGTGTTCATTTTGAAAATTTCAAAATATAGTACAGTTTTAATATAAAGACGACTCCTAAGTCTCTTCTTTAAACATACATTTAAGGAGCATATGATTCTCAATCGAAAAGTTATTTCGTTTTTCCATTGATCTATTTGGTGATAAATAAATGGGCGCTTCATTTTATTTTTCGTTTTTTAACAGATTGACTGCACATGTTTAGATATGCAAGGTGTTGCCGAATTCAATCGTCAAATTCAGAGGGGTGATCGTAGCATCAAGGGGATGAAAAATTACCTTAGAACAGTGATTTTCAAACTTTTAGACCGACGTACCACTAAATAAAAGTTCATACTTCCGCGTATACCACCAGGTGACAAATTCAAAGCGAATACAGAAAAACCTGTATAAACGGAATATGTCTAAAACGTAATATGTTCCCAGTCTTTTGTGCTTCTGTCTGACCAGATTTTACTGTATTTAATTGCATAATTACATTATTAAATTGGTAGTTAGATTGATTGCTTTATTTTAACATTAAATTAAAAGGTATCACCATCATTACATTTAATAACAAGTTATACGGTGAGTCTATTAATTCCCATGTATTGCTAATAAGAAGGGCGTGTTTATCATTATAAAGTGTATCATGTTTGGATGCATTTATTATTTCAATCTATTAATTGATCTATTTAAATAGAGAACATAAATACTGCATAGCTTTGTTAAACTTAAAATATATATACACATTTAAAGTCGCCTTGTTCGTCCATTTTTTATTATATGAACAATATGTATATATCAATAGTAAAACACACTTAAGAAAATTTAATAAATGAATAACCTATATAAGGAATTCACATATCTTCTGAAAATAAACTACTTATTAATACGAGATAGAAGATCATTGAAATAAATATTATACACATACAATATAGTAATAAAATAAAACTTTTTCTTTTTTCCAGGTGGGATGAAAGATCAACTAAACATCTAATTAGTTCCATTTATATAAAGTTCTAATCGAAATTACAGTAAAATAAACTTTCAAGTGCGAGCATTACTCGCGCACAGAGGGTACCGTAGAATAAATATATTAATTTGTAATTGTATTATAAAAAAAAAGTTGCTAAAAAAATACTAAGACTTTGTGAAAAACTATATAACGTAGGGATGGGTATAACTGTATATATTAGAAAAGTATAAATGGGTATACCATGAAAGTTCAAAAAGATATGGAACCTAAATAATATCAAATATAACTATTCGTATAACTTTTTTTTAATATTATCCTAATCTATTTATGAAGAACTTAATTCGGTACTGACAATAAAAGCAGTGCATAGTTAAACTTCAATTCTGGTGTCATTTCATTATTTCGTAAGTTTATAGATAGAATTATTCCGTGCCGGAAAGGATTAAGTGGTCGCAGGAATCTTAAAGCTTCAAAATTTAAGAAATTTTAATTTTTTTTTAGATGTTAAACTCCTATTTTTTCTGAATATTTTGATATAATTGTTCCTTGAAATTCCCATTAGAACAGAAGTTTTGGCTTTTAGAATTATAGCCGCTCAATAGCTGAAGCGGCGTTTCCGAAACTTTAAAGTCATTATTTTCCAAAAAGCGTTTTTTGGGTATAACGCGCAGGATACCTCAAAAACTTCTGAATATTTTTTCATGAAATCTTCAAAACATATATTTCATTTTAGTTTGTATAAACTGAACCTAAAATTTCCTTTTTATTGTTCAAAAAAATATTTTTTAAGTGATTTTACTGTTGAAATTTCCAAAATTTTGTATTAGCTAAATGCAACATTGCATTAAAAATATAAAAATGCTTTAAATACAAATTTATTTAAGTTCAGGGAAATTATTACAATCTGAAGCATAAGTAAGCACTGAAATTTTCATTCTAGTTGCAATATTTATTTTGTAATCCTGCGCGTAAACTGTTATGACAATTTTTTGTTCGACAAATGTCTAACAGTTTCGAGCCCCCTATAAATACTAATTCTGTATCTTGCAATTTTTTAAATACATGAAACGAAAGAACATACTTATATCTTTCATCCCAATTAAAATTGTGTTTTAAAATCATATACATTTTAAGACATTAAATATTGAAAATGGTCTTTTTTTCATTTTTTTCCACTTTTTAGAGTCCCGAGACCCCTTAAATTAGTATTTTTTTCACAATTTGACGTTTATTGGTTTTATACTGGTTACTGGACATTACATTACAGATATATATCATTAAAAGTTGTTAACTAGGCATAGAGTACGCCGCCCCTGTCCTTGTGTATGTCCAAACTGACCGTACCTTTAAGGGTTAATATCTCGGCTAATTACCGATGATTTTTTTCGAAAATCATTATCAACAATGCTTTTATTCTTCTGCAACGATAGGTATATTCAGCGATGATCAACAATTTTTCTGAATGCCTGTAAACCGAAATTTGTGTATAACAGAAAAATGCTAATTACTTAAAAACTATGTGACCTAGGGTAATCGCTATAATTTTCCGGCAAGGTTTATATTAACGTCTACTACCTCTAATTTTTTCATAATTTTAGTTTCAGTAGATTCGGAATTAGATGGGGGGGGGTAACATATTTTTGTGCTACATTTTCAACAATATCTTTGAAAATATAATACCTAAAATTAAAAGGAATGTATTTTTAAGTTCGGCGTTACAAAAGCTTTCACAGGATACCCCACATGATATACAAAGAAAAGATTTTTTTTTCAAGTAGAATAATTAACCCCTCTACTTTTTTACTAAATATATTTATGAATGTTTATTAATCTGAAAATATGTGAGTCAATGGTCTTTATTACTTCCCCGAATTTGAACTTTTCCACGTTCCATAGTTTACGAGTAAAATGGCTGTGACAGACAGACAAACAGACGGACAGACACAAGAGTGATCTTATAATGGTTCCGTTTTTATTTTTTAAGTACGGAACCCTAATAAGAGAAAGCAAAACGCTGTCGAAGCAGTAATATAACCGAGTGAAGAGACTACGGCAAGGACAGCGAACCTATGGCACGCGTGCCATAGGTGGCACGCGGGAGATTATTTTCGGCACGGCATAGACTCATGTTCTAAAATAAAATATTGCAGGGTTCGCGTGTAAAGCAAGGTAATCAACAAAATGAAGTTTTTGATAGATTGAATTTTCAAATTTTGTAAAAAAAGGCACACAACTATTATGATTGCTTCCTGCAAAATAGCTGATTTGTTAAGAATGAAACTTCTGTTAACTTATGTGCAATAATTTTTCCTTGATAGACTTTATTTTAGGACTTATGTGCAAATAGTTTTCATTTTGTAAATTCAAATGTAAAAATTATTGAATAAATATAATATATATTGTGTAAAATCTCTGTACTTTTAGAAAGTTGTTACGATGCAGTTAAACAATTTTACAAAAAATCAATCGAAAAAAAAAAAAAATGTCAGTTGCCATGCTTTACACCCCAGCCTTTCATATAATGAAAATGCACAAGTTGCACTATTTTGAATTTAGACTTGCTGAGTTTTTCTAAATTAGGTTGCTTGTCGGTGTCATACAGATTGAATAAACTGAAATGCAACTTTATAAATCGCAGTCTAGCTCAATAATGGATAAAAAAAATTTGATAGTGAGGGAAGTAGGAGATTATCGGGAAATAACGATCATAAGTAAAAATTCCGATGGTGAAATTGTGATACGTTGGAATTTCGAATTCAACTGCATAGAAGGAGTTTTTTTAAATAACACATTTTGGTATATTTTTTCTGGTAGTTATTTTTAGGGTTCCGTACTTAAAAAGTAAAAACGGAACCATTATAAGATCACTCCTGTGTCTGTCAGTCGGTCTGTCTGTCTGTCACAGCCATTTTACTCGTAAACTATGGAACGTGGAAAGTTCAAATTCGTGGAAGTAATAAAGACCATTGACCGACATATTTTCAGATTAATAAACATTCATAAATATATTTAGTAAAAAAGTAGAGGGGCTAATTATGCTACTTGAAAAAAAATCTTTTCTTTGTAAATCATGTGGGGTATCCTGTAAAAGCTTTTGCAACGCTGAACTCAAAAATACATTCCTTTTAATTTTAGGTATTATATTTTCAAAGATATTGTTGAAAATGTAGCGCGAAAATGTGTTCCCCTCCATCTAATTCCGAATCTACTGAAACTAAAATTATGAAAAAATTAGAGGTAGTAGACGTTAATATAAAACTTGCCGGAAAATTATAGCGATTACCCTAGGTCACATAGTTTTTGAGTGATTAACATTTTCTGTCATACACAAATTTCGATTTACGGGCATTCAGAAAAATTGTTGAGTATCGCTGAATATACCTATCGTTGCAGAAGAATAAAAGCATTGTTGATAATGATTTTCGAAAAAAATAATCCGTAATTAGCCGAGATATTAACTCTTAAAGGTACGGTCAGTTTGGACATACACAAGGACAGGGGCGGCGTACTCTATGCCTAGTTAACAACTTTTAATGATATATATGTGTAATGTAATGTCTAGTAACAGTATAAAAGCAATAAACGTCAAATTGTTAAAAAAAATACTAATTTAAGGGGTCTCGGGACTCTAAAAAGTGGAAAAAATTTTAAAAAAGACCATTTTCAACATTTAATGTCTTCAAATGTGTATGATTTTAAAACACAATTTTAATTGGGATGAAAGATATAAGTATGTTCTTTCGTTTCATGTATTTAAAAAATTGCAAGATACAGATTTAGTATTTATAGGGGGCTCTAAACTTAAACATTTGTCAAACAAAACATTGGCATAACAGTTTACGCGCAGGATTACAAAATAAATATTGCAACTAGAATGAAAATTTTGATGCTTACTTATACTTCAGATTGTAATAATTTCCCTGAACTTAAATAAATTTGTATTTAAAGCATTTTTATATTTTTAATGCAATGTTACATTTAGCTAATACAAAATTTTGAAAATTTCATCAGTAAAATCACCTAAAAAAATATTTTTTTGAACAATAAAAAGGAAATTTTAGGTCCAGTTTATACAGACTAACATGAAATATATGTTTTGAAAATTTCATGAAAAAATATTCAGAAGTTTTAGAGGTATCCTGCGCGTTATGCCCAAAACACGCCATTTGGAAAATAATGACTTTAAAGTTTCGGAAACGCCGCTTCAGCTATTGAGCGGGTATAATTCTGAAAGCCAAAACTTCTGTTCTAATGGGAATTTGAAGGAAACAATTATATCAAAATATTCAGAAAAGATAGGAGTTTAACATCTAAAAAAATTTAAATTTCTTAAATTTTGAAGCTTAGAGTCTCGCGACCACTTAATCCGTTCCGGAACGTAGTAATTCTATCTATAAAATTACGAAATAATGAAATGACACCAGAATTTATAAACGAATTTATTAGAAAGTGCGAACTTGCTTATTTTCACGTACATGATAAAAGGAAAATTTTAATTAAATATTCTTGGTGTCGTTTGTCTGCTTTGGAATTAAAATTAGGTGTCCGTTTTTTAAGGGCATCGCCCTCGAAAGATTTAATTAAAATGAATCGCATAAATACTGTGGGATTTGCGATAATTTACATCGATTGTATCTCTCAATACGCTTCGAGTGACTTTAAAAGTTAATTAAACACCTATCTGGAAAAACGCGGCACTGACCAAGGCGGCGTTGCAACTTTGAAACCTCAGTTGGAAGCGCGCTTAGCACAATGCCAAATTTAAACTTTGAACAAAGGTTTTGTTTTATCTACACTGTAGAAATAAAGGTTATTACTACGCTGAATTTATTTTCATGAAATGCCAAATGAAGTTTAACTATGCACTGCTTTTATTGTCAGTACCGAATTAAGTTCATCGTAAACAGATTGGGATAATATTAAAAAAAGAGTTATACGAATAGCTATATTTGACATTATTTAGGTTCCATATCTCTTTGAATTTTCATGGTATACTCAATATATACAGTTATACCCAACCCTACGTTGTATAGTTTTTTACAAAATCTTAGTATTCTTTTAGCAACGGTTTTTTTTTTTTTTATAATACAATTACAAATTCACATATTTATTCTACGGAACCCTCTGTGCGCGAGTAATGCTCGCACTTGACCGTTTATTATTTATTTATGGAGTATGAAAAACTCAAGTAGAAACGTGTTGTAAGATGTCCCCAATTCAGCTGGCATTCTCTTAAGGAAAAACTGAAATACGAAGCTGTTCTGAAATATTTCGCATCTAAGACGCAACAAGAGAAATAGGATTTTTTAAAATATTTAAGTATATTACACAATGTTACCCATATATTTTAAATCTTAAAATCAGTATTTTAATTAATTTTGCTACTTTGATCCACTAAATTCTCTGGCACGCCCATGATCATGTAAAATAGTTTTGGGGAAAAATTGGCACGCGGATGTGAAAAGGTTCGCCGACCCTGGACTATGGGATCGGTTAACTGACAAATCAAAAATAGGAGGGGGTATTGAGCTGTTTTTTGATTTCACATACTGTATTTTATATTTCATTTCACTATCAGTATCAGATTTTTGCGTACCAGTAACCAGAGCCTCACGCACCAGTATTGCTACACGTACCATAGTTTAAGAACCCCTGCCTTAGAACATGGCTTCACAAACCACCCACATAATCAGAAATACAGGGTGTTCTAGCCTAACCCAACTTTGGTTGACGCTCATAAATTTCAGAAAACTGAAGTATTTTATAATGAAACTTTCAATAAATAGGCTCAACTTTGTTTTAAATACGATGACACCAAAAAGAAAAAAAAAAGTGGCAGTAGTTTCCATTATACGCACCAACAGTTGCCATTTGATGCTCCACGGTTTAGACTGCGATTATCAGTTCATACAGTATCATCGATTGCGTGAGCACTCGGTTTTTCTGCAATTTTTTGTTGCCACATTTCATACAAAATAAGGTACATATAGTTACATTTTTATTGCAATATTTTTATTTTTCGATAATTATCACCTACAACCTGTGTTCAGTTAGGATGAAACACCCTGTATTTTCGACTAAATAAGTGGTTTGCGACCTCATGTTCTATACCAATTTTTTATCCTCTTGATGTCTACACCTCTGAATTTGTCGGTCGAATTTGGCATCACCCTATATGTATGGGGACGTGGGTTTCAAACATAGAGTAAAGAGAAAGAATAGAGATGAGGTGTGGTGGCTGGGAGTGACGCCAAAAATGTAACCCTAAAATCCGCTACATTCGGCCCAAACACAACTAAGTGCCTTCGCAAAAAAATAACAAAACTTTTAGTAAATACAGTTTTTACACTGATGTCCAAAATTAAGGACCAGTCACAAAATGCTAATTTTTAAGTAAGCGAATACTCAAAAGGAAATAATAGAATTCAAATAATTACTATCCCTACAGCACAGCTAGTTCATATAGCGTCTCATTCATGTCACACGTGGTCACAAGTGTCAAACTCACTATGGTGAAACAAAAAATAGGAAATTCCACACGTCTCATTATGCCTCTCAAATGATCACTATATGTGACTCCACTGAGACGTCAATGTGACTGCTGCTTTGTCACGAGTCACCAGGTTACTTTACAATGTAGTTATATTGTGACTCTCATGCGACTGACATTTTTCGACTCAATTTCAGAGTCATCATGAACGTTGCATTAGGATAAGTCACCAAACAATATCACATTATAGTCACATGGTGACTTTTCACAAAAGGTCACAATGGTGACTTCACAGTAGTCTCTCTGTCACCTGAAAGTCATCATGTGACTTTAATGTGACATTATTTGGTATCTTATCACAATCCAGCGTTCACGATGACTTTGAAATTGAGTCTACAGATGACAGTCACATGAGAGTCACAATGTAACTACACTGTAAAGTCACATGGTGACTCGTCACAAAGCAGCAGTCACAGTGACGACTCAGTGGAGTCATATATAGTGATCATTTGAGACTCATAATGAGATGTATGGAATTTCCTATTTTTTTGCTTCACTGTAGTGACTGTGACACTTGTGACCATGTGTGACATGAATGAGATGTTATGTGGACTAGCTGTGCTGTAGAGATAGTAATTATTCGAATTATATTATTTCCTTTTGAGTATTCGCGTACTTGAAAATTAGCATTTTGTTGTTGGTCCTTTATTTTGGACACCAGTGTAATTCATGATACAATCAAGTGCTACTTTTGAATGCTTAAATATAAGCAGATCCTTTTCATTCAAAGAAAAAAAAAATGCACGGGTGATGTGAAAGAATTCGGTCCCTGTTCTACGTGCTTATTTTGTCTGGGTCGAATGAGGGCATTTAAATTTGAGCGATAACGCGCATCATATTGCAAACCGTTTTAACGGCATACTGCATCTCTATCTATCTCTTTCCTCTATGGTTTCAAAACTCGCCTTAAACAGAAAATAAAATTTTGGGAACTCGTAAAAAACCTCTAACTGCGTCTATTGGTTTTCATTATTAACCAAGATTTTACAATGCCAAGAATACAGAATAAAACTAGTTTATTTTTGCAAATTGTAGTGTTTCTGAGTATTTCTGTTCTGTAGTGTTTCTTCTTTTACCAAAAAAATAGACAGACACACTGTTTTTTTTCTTTGTTTGATAAAACGAGTTTTGAAACACATGTTCTCATACGTAGATGTAAATGCACGCGTAGATGTAGTTATGCGTGATGTGCAGATGTGTTTACTTTAAAACGTATACAGTACAGTTATACTGTAGGTCATCTATTTAGATGTTTATCTTTTTAAATAATAAATATAAACAAATGTTTATTGAATTTTTTTAACGTTTTTAAATATATTTGAAAAGCGTTTATGACTAACTTTCTCTTTATATTTTTGGATTATCACGAGCTTGGTATATATTGTTGATTTTATCATATAGCATTTCCTATTGAAAATCAAGTGCGAAGCATTTATAGATCGTCTACAAATACTCATAAAATAATTCCATTGTATCATGGTCTATGGGGGAAAAAGCAGTGCATTTTAATGAAGTTATGCTATTTCAAACATAATGAAATTCATATGCATTATTGAGGTGCAGTACAATAACTTTTCTGGAAATATGGAGTGTATAGCATTTATCATTCATTTACAGGCACACGAAAAAAGAATGCCGGTACATAAAGTAATTGTTTTCGGTGAGTTTTAAAGATTACTAAAACATAATGAAATTAATGTGAAATTGCTGAGGTGCAATACAAGAGATTTACTGCAGCATATTGGAGTGTTTAGCATTTACTTCTTCAATTACAGAAACACGCACATACACACATTCACAAAAGAATTCGATTGCAGTATACTGTCGATGAGCGATAATCACTGGTAGCGCATTTTCTAATGTAGTATGTGTTCTTAAAAAATTTTAGTAAAGTACGTGGTATGTATAATTTCTGTAGTCAGGTCCAGGGCTGAACAAAAAAGAAATCGTAAGCATATGTCTATGGAGTTGAATTGTTTAGAGGTTTTTTTAAATTGTATTATGCATTTTCCAGTTTAACTATATTTAGCATATACTAAGATATGTTTGTAGAATATAAATAAATTTATTATATAAATAAATTCATTATTAATAAAAACAATCTATGGGGTACACGTGGTTGTCTTTCTTATTTAAAACTTTGCCACGCTGGTTGAGGAAAAAAATTCTTCTAATAATGCAGTTTTTTAAAACTTTTTTTCTGTATTTATTTGTCGCCTTATGTATACATATATATAATAAAGATGAATTCACAAATATATGAACAAATTGGTAAAATTCTAAAGATGAACAAGATATGAACATAGGAAACCAGTATATAAAGTAAGAATATGTATATATGTTATATAAAAATTTTACCTTTTACTATTCATTTAAATTATTCTAAATTGCCGGCTTATTCATTATTTCCTTTTTTTTTTTTTAATACGCTCTATTATTTATTTCTAGCTAAATTCCTATATTTTTAAAAACGCGTATCTTAATAATAGATTTATTCCAAAACGTAATCTGAACTTTTAATCCCTTCATTAATCTTTATCGTCTACCAAACTGTAAAGTTCTGAACGCAGTTACTTATTTTTCGAATGTTTATCAAAGCCATTTTTACTTTTTTTATTCTATTTCATATCTTTTTCCCGCCAGCTGGGAGACAACCTCTTCACATCGAAATCATTCCATTAGCGGCGCTGGGATTTTTTCCTGTGTTCCTATTGTTCAGTGTTGGTACGTTCTGATGGAATAAACAGTTGTTCTATGACTACGTTTCCATGTGTTTAATTGGGAAAACCCCATATTTCTTCATACGCCTTTTTTCGCCACTCACGCTGCCTTGTTTTCATAACGAAATAATAAGTGTTTGATTGGACTATACCAATATTATCATCGCTCTACAGCTGCTATATTTTCACAGAGTTGATACCTCCGCTAGCAATGCTTGTGCTAAGTGGTAGGATTGCTTACAACATCACCAACGGCTGATTAAAATGTGGTATGACTCCAGTAATACGTAATAAGCACGATGTGATATTTCAACTACACCCATTAAATTGTCCCGTAACAAGAAGCCGGCGTAGGATAATGTCGACCTACTCTACTTTACACTTCTAAAAGGAGACCTTCAATTAAAAAAAAAAGTGTCCCTCCGATTGTGAAATCAATCGAAACCTTCGATGACACCTGGTAACGACGATTTGATATTCTGAATTTTTACCTGAATGTGCGTCTATATATATAAAAAAAAAAAATCATTCCAAGGTCGTAAGTTTTGAAAGATTTATTTATTTGTTTATTTTATATTTCACCATATTTCCTTATTTACATTTGATGTATTTCAGTTATTATTTATTAGAAAAGAAAATATTTACATTTGTTATTTTATTTAAAGTTTATTTACAGTATTTATTATGATTATAGAATGAATCCATGTGTTAATGAATTGTCCCTCCTCTTTTATGTTAATGCGATCGGGATTTGTTAAAAACTCTAGTGATAAAATGAGTGAAAGTGAAGTAAATATTGTCTCTTTTGACCCAGGGTCACTGATGGATATACAATCCTGGCTGAAACATTTTGACCAAGCATGCAGTTCTGATAAAAAAGATGAAACATGGAAAATGCAAAATATCTCTAAATTTTTGGAGGGAGAAGCTTTAAAAGTGTTCATTAATGAGTGTCTAGAGTGTACTACTTTCAGTAAGATAGTTGAAATTCTTTCAGAAAAGTTTATAAAAATACAAGTTCCTAGATTTTCTGATTTTGCTTCTATGAAGTTAAATGATCTTAATGAATTAGAGAGTTATTTCAGAAAAAAGATTGAGATTGGTAGACAACTTCATTTATGTGAAACCATCATAGTCCAAGGTTTGACGGATGGTTTGAAGCCAGAATATCAGAATTATATGATTATTAACCCTCCAGAGAGCACCATAGACTGGTACAGAATGGCTAAACAACTAGTAGTCATTCCCACCTCTCATGTAAACAACCATAATGTTAGGAATAATTCTCAAAATCATGGATCTTTCCAGTTTAATAACCAAGCTCCTAGACATTGGGTTCACCCAAACCAGAATTTTCAAAGAACAAATTCTAATTTTCGGCCACAAAACCCTCTTAATGCTCAAAATTCACGATCTGTTAGCCCTAAATTACCTACTATTCATTTTCAAAATAAGTATCCTAGTCGACCATGTCGAATGTGTATGAACAGGGGTATACAGGATGCTTTCCACTGGGAGAGGACTTGTATTTTTAATGTTGAGCCTATGCAATCTTATGTTCCTCGTCCTAGTGAACAACAAAAACCTAATCATAATATATGACATTTAATAATTAATGGATATGTAAATAACAAGGAGTTACCTTGTGTAATCGACTCTGGTTCTACAATATCAATTTTACCTTTAAAATTTGTTAAGTTGTTAAATGTTAAAGTTATAAATATTCCACCTATTATTATTGGCCAAGCCAAAGGAACTGTTGAAATAAACCAATCTTGTAATTTGTTGTTTAAAATAGGTAATGTGCAAAAATGTATTAAATTTTTGTTATGTAAAACTGATTTAAATTATGCTATACTAGGATTGCCAGACTGTTCTAAGTTTAACTTGGTTATAGATTGTAATAAATGTGAAGTATTACAAGGAAACCTTGTATTAAATCGATCTCAAAGCATATCCATTGATAAATTAAAGTTACTTCATTTTAATGTCAATGTAAAGTACCAGAGAGTGCAACCCGATTATGGAAATGTCATGATTCCTCAATCCTTTGATCAAATTAATTCTAATGATTCTAAATTACTTGGGGAGGTAAATGCTATAAAAAATGAAACGCTAAGGGATAATATAAGGGATTATTTAGACATTTTTTCCAAAAATAAATATGATGTTGGAAAAATTAATATTGAACCACAGCGCGTTTTGCTTAATTCTGACCTACCCATATCTATAAGGCCTTATCGCACTTCTGCAGTGGAAAAAAAGAAAATAATGAATAGGCCGGCAATTTAGAATAATTTAAATGAATAGTAAAAGGTAAAATTTTTATATAACACACACACACACACACACACACACACACACACACACACACACACACACACACACACACACACACATATATATATATATATATATATATAACCATTAAATAAACATTACCGATCACCAACAAAAACTGTGAAATTATGAATAAAATGACATTAACAAATTGACAAAAATAAGTTCTCTCCAACATACTTAACATGGATTTTAAAAACATAGTAAAAAATAACAGAAATTGAATAACAAAAGTGGAATAATGGGAATTTGTAGAGACAGAATCGTCGAGTCCCAAATTCCTAAAGTTCAACAAATAAAATGTGTGGTTTCATCTTCATATTAGCCATAAATTAGCTAAAGAATATGAATTTGGGACAACCACACACATAAAGCAGAGAAAAAAGAACCATTGAACACCAATTAAGTTCAAAATAAAAAAGGATTAAAAAGGATAGAGGAAAAATAAAAAAACAAATTACCAAATTAAATTCCATACAGACTTAGTATTAGGCATAACAAATACAATCATTGGAGATCACCAGCACATGTTGCCAAAACAGTTTTTTATATCATGTGGACCAAGAATCAACAATATACAGAATAGCCAAGCAAACTCCCATTATATAAAACCAGCGTCCTCAATAGCTAATTTAGAATTGAGAATGAACTGCTCCAAGTATTCAAATGAATCAGTGTGGTGCCGCCATCTATTGACTTATTAGTAAAATAAAAACTATTATATAATAAAAACTATTAATAACTATTAATGGATTAAATTTTAAAACAAAAACTGTTTAGATATATATATATATATATATATATATATATATGATAATTAAATAATAATTAAAAATATATTAATAAATATATACAATTGTATTATAAAAAAATTAGTAATTGACATATTAAATCAAAATGTTATGTAAAACGGTGAAACTGATGATTATAAATGTTCCACATAAATATTTGCACCTTGTTCTAACATATCACAATTTAAATTCCTGTGACAACATTGCATCCTCAGTTAAATAAATTTATAATTAAATATAAAAATTAGAATTAAGATGGTAAGGAATTATTATTAATAATAATTAAATTTTGAAATTAATAAGTTACATTTAATGTGTCTGCAAATTTTCTTAAAAATTAATTACACATAATTTAAGGGGAGAGGGAAGAAAAAATAATAAATTTATTAAAACATGAATTTTATTCTCATTTAGGGTAGTATACTTTATATTAGAAATTAATATGATATTGCCCTGAGTAGGCTAAATATATATATATATAAAACATATATATATATATATATAAATGTTTTATGCTAATTTCGCTAAAAAATAGGATCTATATACTTTTCTTGAATCACATATATCTCGCTCCTGCCTTCAAAATGGTAGCACTTATTCTTTGCGTCTCTGAAGAAGTCTTTTTTTGAGAGGCCTAGCACATTTCCTAATTTTATGGTGTTATTAAGACGGTTTTTTCTTTGTGTTTACAGTTTGTTCAATATTTTATTGCAAATAGTTAATCTTTCACTTCCCTTTGTTTTTGAGCTGAAATTTCTGAATGTTTTAAAGCAAGAAAGTGAATCAACTTTATATATATATATATATAAATAGTAATATTTTAATAACTAAATTATTATAATACATTTACCTTTCTGATAAAAGGCTATTGCATAAGTAAGGTAAATGCACCTATAGTGGGTCACGTACCAATTGTGAGCCACTCATTTTTAAAGTTGCATCTCTTGAAAGCGACTGAAAGAAATTGCATTGACTAACATCCTTAAATGTTAACTTTCCATAAACTGTTTGGAATAATTGTTTTTCTTCCTACTGGTACATTTGTTTATTTTCTAGAATGTCTTCAAAGACAGATTATTTGGAAAATTCTTAGATATTTCATTAAGAGATAAGTTTTTATTTAAAACATTGTTTCTTTAATATTATGTTTTATTCTAAATTAAACTACTGCTGATAGACTCTATTACATTATAAATAATTTGATGGTTAGAACGAAACCTTAAAATTCATGCATCAGAAATTGACTGTAAGTCAATTACTCGAGCACAGAGGAAGGTACAGTCGTGGAAAAAAGAGTGAACACCCCCTACTAACTCCTCAACAAATTATCGTAGAAGAAAGTTACTGGTACCGAACGATTGGAAATAAAGCCTACCTTTATATGATGTACATAAAATTTACTTAGGGTTCATCTACATATTAAAACGAACCTAAACTTCAATTTTTTCAATGGCAATACCCAATTTTAACAAGATAATTCAAATTTTCGGTTTAAACTATGCCTAGACACCAAATTTAAAGTCTTTTGAATTATAAATATGCAAAATTTAGTGCTCCTAATGTTAAATTACCATTTTCATATTTTTATTAATATCTCCTGAAATTATACTCCTAATGTGCTAATTTTTTGTGTAGCAATAATACTAAAATACTCAAACATAAATACATTGAATTTGCAATTTTTATAATTTTATGATATGAATTATGAAATTAATATTGGAAAAAATTATGAATTGAAATCTTCAATTTTTTTGATGGAGTTAGATTTATTAGGTCCTGCTTTATGGAAATCCAAAATTTCACATTCTTCTTCCAGATAATTTTCAAATTATCCTTAAAAAATGGTAAAATGATGGTTTAAGGGGACGTCTATGATAGAAGTGACTAGATATTTTGAAATTTCTTATGCTATGCTGTAATCTAGTAGTCTTCAATGACTGCTTGAGTGGCGCTTAAGATGCCTTGATCAAGAAAGAGGCTCTCTCGGTCAACAATCGAATACGGAGCTTCAATTTGGATACAGCCCCAAAAATACGCTCGTTTTAAAATAATTAATTTCTTGGAAACTTATTGTACGAGTTGCATAAAAATTTTTTTCTAGGCTAATTGAAGAGTGCACAGTTCATTTATGCTATCAGAATTGTGTACTGCTATTGAAAAAAATACAAAGTGAGGGTTCGTTTTAATATGTACATGGCCCCCTAAGCAAATTGTATATACATCATTTAAAAGTAGGCTTTATGACCAATCGTATGGTACCAGTAACTTTCTTGTACGATAATGTTTTGCAGAGTTAGTAAGGAGTGTTTACTTTTTTTTTTTTTTTTTTTTTTTTTTTTTTTTTTTTTTTTTTTTTTTACCACGACTGTACCATGTTTTATTTTTCATTTTTATTCGATGAATATATTTTGAAACTTTAAAAGTTTATTCTGATACATAACGGTTAGGACTAGGCCAAAAAAAACATTTTTTAAAAATTCAATAACACTTTAATAATAATTAGATAATTGTCCTTAAGTGGCCCACTACTGGTACGTTTACCTTAGAATTATTATATTCACACAGGCATAAATAGATGCTAACGTTAAATTTTGTTCAAAATTTTAAAGTTATTTTTTAAATTTTCTCACTTACTTTAGTTCCATCCAAGCATTAAAAAAATAACAATAACGTTTAAGAAAATTAAAAGGCTGATATTTAAAATTTACTGAACATTTTCATTCATTAAGAAAAAAGATTCTTTAATTTAAAAAATACATCAACGTATTAAAGCAATTGACTTTAAACAAAGAAAAATAATTAGTCGGAAAATTGTTAATATAAATCTTAATTTCTATGTAAATTAAATTGATGAAGGAGTTATTTTTCATTAACGCAGCCAATGAATAAATCATCTTCTTATTTTCTCATTTTTTATCCATTCTTTATCAAATAATTCGTATGTTTTTTAATTTCTTTTTCATACTGGAAAACAGGCAAAATTAAATGTGATTGAAATGTGTTGGAGGTTTCTATTTCATACAAATTTCATCAAATTACAAATGATTCTTTCATCTGACACAAAGAAAAAATTAATAAAATAATTTCCATATTAGATTTTTTTTCTTACAATGAAAAGAAAAAATAATCATTTGAAAAGATACACGTTGGCAGACGATTTTTTTTATGCACAGCTTTCCAACATCATTTAGTTCTTAAACTGCCTCAATTTAAATGTGTCTTAAAATAATCGAATTATCCAGTCCCCACCAAGGAGAAGAGAAAATGAGGAAAAACTTTATTTCAATCATTCTTAAGCAACACAAAAAAAATCTTCACTAATGTTTGGCAACTAAAACGTTCATTTGCATTTTTAATCATGGTCAAATACTTAACTTGATTTGGCAACGTTTTTTTTTTTTAATTTTTTTTTCGTTCACATTTTTTTCTGCCCTTTTTTTTCACTTACGGTGGAAACTATAGCGTTTAGCAATTTTTTTTTCCTGTGTCTGCCTCTAAGACTTTAATTTCTTGCGTTAAAATAGAGACACAAATGAAAGAAAATCAGGAAGAATTTTCGCTTGGAATTTTAAAATTCTTAAAAGTGATTTGTAGATGCGAGTTTTAAAGCGTACGTGCATGCTAAAGGTTTGAATAGCTTAGTTTACGTCGCTGATTTTCTTTTGCTCGAAAAACTAAAAATCAGAAAATTACACGGCAATATATTTTTTTTTATTCTCCTAAAATGTTACTTTGCATTTAGAGCATTAAAAGTTCAGGAAAGTTTTAATTTCTTGACAGAAAAAAGAAAGATGAATAAGAGTATTTTTATATGCTTAAATCTTGATTGCTTGGTTTCTCAAAAATCTAGCTTTTCGAAAAGGAAGTGGTTATTTTAAATAAGTATATCTGTAATGAAATTGTAACTTTTTCTCCTTTGGAATAAATTGCAAAAATTAAAATTGGTTTTTTCCCTAAATAAGGCTTCTAACTCGGATTGAAAATTTACGTGTTCCGCAGAAAACGTAACATACTTTAAAAAAATACTTTGTTAGAGGAAAATTTATAGCAATGAATGTTTCATAATATTTTTTTTAATTTTTTTGTATAACATTTCTTCATGTCAAAACTATGTTCATATATTTTTCTCATACAGCTGGATTTCAAAATTACTAAAGTTATTTTAAACTGAATTTAGAATAGTGGCTTATTTATCTTTAAAATTATTAAAATAAACCCAAAGTAATCATAAAAACTCGATAGAATTTCTATCCCAGTAGCAACAACAACAACAACAGCAAAAACATCAATCAATGAATAGCAAATGATGGGAATTTCCACCAAATAATTCCAAATGATTTTACAAGATTAATTAATACCCTGTCTTACATTTTCCTGACTGCACGAAATGGGGCTTTGATACGTGTATAGCTTGCATTCTATTTGTCACAGAAACAATTTTTTTTTGTTTCTATGGAATGGGCTTTAAGGTCTACTGAGATATTAATTGTAGGATTTTTAAGCAGTTTGGTGCAATTTATTTCATTTCATGAGTAATTCAAACAGTTGTAGTTTCTTGTACAAATATTAACCAGTTAACCGGAAACCAGTTATCCAGAAAACCAGCTATCGAGATTGGTATTTCTAATTCGTTCATTTCAGAATCTTTTCAGAAAAAAGGGCCATACAGCGTCAGTTTGACGTGTGCGTTGCTTGAAACAATACAATGTGCATAGTATAATTTGATACTAGCATCTAGTATTTGTAATAGAAGCATATTTAGTTAAACATTTTACATTTTGATTTCTATGCAAAGGAAACAGAAGAATTTTTTTGTTTTCAACGTATTTCCATAAATTGTCTTCTTTGAAACTTTGATTATCATTGATCTTGTTTGGGCTTGATTCTTAATCCGAGAAATCTAATAGTCAATTTGAAATCAGAAACAATGCCACAACCATATACTACATTCTACCAGTCTGATCAAACAGATGTTGCTTTAATGTCCAACCAATTATTCAGAAAAACCAGCTTTTCGGAACACACGTGAACCCAAACATTCTGGATAAATGGTTCTGTACTGTAATTAGTTTTTGAGTTATATCAGTTTCAAGTATTGGATTCCTATAGTTACTATGTAGCAAAAAAATACTAAGTGGCCTAACTTTTATCAAAATGACCATATACACACTATATTCAGATATATTATTCCAGTCGATCACAGTAAGATCACTATACTAAAAAAGCATTGTAGCATTTACGCCTTGTTTACAACGTCACACAAAAAATGTCAATTATATAAGCCCAATACATTGGATGGATGAAGTTATGGATACTAACTGAGTAAAATGTATTTTAATGATTTCATACTATTTCAATCTTTGTAAAGTTTTATTATGTTATTTGTAAAGTGAATATGAATTCCGTTTAACAGTCTGATAGCTCGGCTTCAACTGTGAAAACACACTTTCAGCAATCATCCGTAATATGCAATACTTCAGATACAGTATTGTTACGAGTTATATTTAACGAGTCTCTGTAAATGAACAATAAATGCGCTGCACATCATATTCTACTGCAAACATCTTGTAGTAAATCTCTTTCATGTGTATCAAATTCATCATGTTTGAAATAGCGCAACATTATTAAAATACTCTGCGAACAGTTTCCCCCTAAGAACATTATATAATCAAATTCTTTTGTGTGGCCCTGTAAATGAATGAAAAATGCTTTGCTCTCCATATTCTGTAGAAAACCTCTTGCAGTGAACCTCAATTATGTTTATCAATTTCATCATGTTTGAAATAGCGCAACAAAAATAAAATACCCTGCAAACAGTTTTTTTCCGGTAGACCATTATATATACGAATTCTTTTAGGTGACTTTGTAAATAAATGATAAATGCCTTGCGATCCATATTCTACAGAAAGAATGTTTTAATGCACCTCAGAAATTGATATAAATTTCATTATAATTTGTAACAGTGTAGCATCATTAAAATACACCGTAAACGATTTTTTCTCCATAGATCGTAAGGTAACAGAATACTTTTCAGAGTACCTGTAAATTAACTCTAAGGTTAACAAATACCATATTCTATAATAATGATCGTGTAATGCACGTAAATAATGTATACAAATTTCATTATGTTTAAAAAAATATAACACCATTAAAATACACCGCAAATGATTTTTCTACTAGACCATAATATAACGGAATACTTTTGAGTGCCCTGTAAAGGAACTATAAATGCTTCACACCTCATTTTCAGTACCGAACATCTCATGGGAAGCTTCAATAACATACATAAATTACATTTCAATCCGATTATATTTACGCGAATTAGAGCACGGACAGACAAAGCGAATTCATAAACACTTTCGAACTACGTTGGAAAGTGTTAAAAAGAATCAGTTTATCGCTAATTGAATCTAGTTTAAAAGGTAAACAATTGGGGAAAAAAAAAAGGAATTTTGATTTCCGATTGACATAAAGTTATTACTTTCTTCTATTTTCAATAAAAGAAAGTATTGTAATCGAAAATTTTTTTTGACTTCCGGTTTTCGACGAATTTACACGTTTTAGGGGTCATAGATCCCCGAAAACATGTTTATAGAAAATCTCTGTCTGTCCATGTGTCGCCATTGTACCATTAAAAAGTGTATGAAGTTTTGCATAGAATTGAACCATTTTTTTTTTTAAGTTTTTGGCTATGGCAAGCAGGTCCTTCCTTAATTTGGAAAAAATCCGCCGGAAGGGGGCACTGTAATAGTGATTTTTGTACCATTTTGAATAATGTACCATCAAAAAGTGTATGAAGTTATGCATAGAATTGAACCAAACTGTTTGTGTATCTTTTTGGCCATGGCAAGAAGGTCGTCCTTGAATTTGGAAAATTTTTTCCGGAAAGTGGCACTATAATAGCGATTTTTGTGCAATTTTCAATATTATACTATCGAAAAGGTATGAAGTTATGCATAATACTAATAAAAATACTAATAAAACTAATAAAAATGAACTATTGACATTTTAACAACATTTTGAAATATTAAAATATATGAGATAGAAGAAAGTTTTGGGATTGGCACATCCAAATAATGTCTCGATTTGTTTCTGAAAATTTTACAATAAATTTCATCCAAGTAATTTTAAATTTTCTAAATTTTTGCATACACACACACATATATATATATATATATAAATATATATATATATATATAATATTTACTGTTGGCCTTTTTCGCTTTAGATATGTTCGATTACGATGGGGATTTTTTATTGAGTATTATTAACTGTAATAAAAATGTAAAATTTAGATTGTAGGAATCTTAACATAAAATCGCCCTACATTTTCCCGGACAGTGAAAATATTTCCAGAGTTACGTTAATGAAAGTAAAGAGTTATAATAAGAAGAAAAACTAGTTGGATGTGCCAATTCCAAAACTGTCTTCTATCTTATACATATTAATATTTCAAAAAGTAGTTACACATGCTAATACTTCAATATTATTAGTTCAATACTGTACCAACTGTGATTTTCATCTCAAATTTCTGCTTCAGTCAATTAAACGGACTAAAAACGAGCTAATCAATATCATGATATTTGTTAAAATTAATAGTTCTTCCTTATTCTGTTGTTATGAGCTGTTTGCGAATGGCCGGCTTAGCAGAAAGCGAATTCCCGCCACTGCACGAGCCGCCGATGAACAATAGAATTACAAAAAATTAAGAAAAGTATACAAAAATCACTATCACAGAGCCCCTTTACCTCGCAATATTTCCAAATTCAAGGAGGACCTGTTGGCCATATCCAAAATTATGCACAAAAAATTTGGCTCAATTGTATGCATAATTTTATACACTTTTCGATGGTACAATAAAGAAAATGGCATAAACATCGCTATTACAGCGCCTCCCTTCCGGCAGATTTTTTTAGGGAGGACTTGCTTGCCATAGCAAGAAACATACACAAAAAATTTGGTTCAATTCTATGAATAACTTTATACACTTTTCGATGGTACAATAGTCAAAATGGCGCAGGCATCGCAATTATAGCGTCCCCTTCTGGCGGAATTTTTTTCAAGTTCAGGGAGGACCTACCGACCATAGCCTTACACATGCATAAAAAATTTGGTTCAATTCTATGCATAATTTTATACAATTTTCGATGGTACAATAATGAAAATGACACAGACATCGCTATTACAGCGTCCCCTTCTGGCAGATTTTTTTCAAATTCAGGGAGGACTTGCTTGCCACAGCCAGAAACATGCACAAAAAGTTTGATTCAATTATATGCATAACTTCATACACTTTTCGATGGTACAATAATGAAAATCGTACAGACATCGCAATTATAGCGTCCCCTTTCGGCGGAATTTTTCCAAATTCAGGGAGGACCTTCGTGCCATGACCAAAAACAAACACAAAAAATTTGGTTCAATTCTATGCATAACTTCACACACTTTTCGATGGTACAATATTCAAAATGGCACAAAAATCGCTATTACAGCGCCCTCTACCGGCGATTTTTTTCCAAATTAAAGAAGGGCCTGCTTGCCATAGCCAAAAACTTAAAAAACTTTTTTTAGTTCAATTCTATGCATAACTTACTTCATACACTTTTTGATGGTATAATATTCAAATCGCACAAAAATCGCTATTAGAGCGCCTCCTACCGGCAATTTTTTTCCAAATTCATGCAGGACCTGCTTGCTATAGCCAAAAACTTAAAATAAAAATTTGGTTCAATTCTATGCATAACTTCATACACTTTTTGATGGTACAATGGCGACAGACAGACGGACAGACAGACATTTTCTATAAACATGTTTTTTGGGATCTGTGACCCTGAAAACGTGTAAATCCATCGAAAACCGTAAGTCGAAAAAAATTTCGATTACAATACTTTCTTCTATTGAAGATAGAAGAAAGTAATAAAATTCAAGATTATTTGATGGATGCTTTACAAAATGGTGATTACATACACCCTCTAATATTAGTCTTTTTAGGAATACATTTTTGTGTGTGTGTGTGTGTGTCCTAAGTACCGTTTATTACTATTCTTCTTTAAATTCAAACTGTGCAACAGGCTGCAATTTTGTGAAATGAAGCACTCAACATGCCAAGTATGTTGCTTCCTGATAAACATAAAGAACAACGTACAATCCCGGGAAAAAAAGTGAACACCCGCTACTAACTCATCAACAAATTATCGTAGAAAAAAGTTTCTGGTACCGAACGGTTGGAAAAAAATCTACTTTTAAATTATGTATATAAAATTTGCTTAGGGGGGCATCTACATATTAAAACAAACCCAAACTTCATTTTTTTTCAATGGCAATACCCAATTTTAACACGATATTTCAAACCTTCGGTTCAAACTATTTCTACACAACAAATTTCAAGTCATTTGAATGATAAGTTTTTGAATTATAAACATTCAAAATTTAGTGCTTCTAATGTTAAATTACATTTTCATATTTTCTTTAATATCTCCTGAAATTTAATCCCTAATGTGCTAATTTTTGTGTAGCAATAATACTAAAATACCCAAACATAAATACGTTGAATTTGCAAATTTTATAATTTTATGATATGAATTATGAAATTAATATTGGAAAAAATTATGAATTGAAACCTACAATTTTTTTGATGGAGTTAAATTTATTAGGTCCTGCTTTATGGAAATCCAAAATTTCACATTCTTCTTCCAGATAGTTTTCAAATTATCCTTAAAAAACGGTAAAATGATGGTTTAAGAGGCCGTCTATGATAGAAGTGACTAGATATTTTGAAATTTCTTATGCTATGCTGTAATCTAGCAGTCTTCAATGACTGCTTGAGTGGCGCTTAAAATGCCTTGATCAAGAAGGAGGCTCTCTCGGTCAACAAAGGAGTACGGAGCTTCAATTTGGATACAGCCCCTAAAATACGCTCGTTTTAAAATAATTAATTTCTCAGAATCGTTCGAATTGCATAAAAATTTGTTTTTAGGCTAATTGAAGGGTGTAGAGTTCATTTATGCTATCAGAATTGTGTACTGCTATTGAAAAAAAAAAAAAGGTATGGTTCGTTTTAATATGTAGATGACCCCTAAGCAAATTTTATTTACATCATTTAAAAGTAGACTTTATTACCAATCGTTTGGTACCAGTAACTTTCTTCTACGATATTTTTTTTGTAGAGTTAGTAAGGGGTGTTTACTTTTTTTCCCACGACTGTACAAAGGAATAACCGACAAAACTCGTAGCCATATGCACTCATATACGCTTTCCATCCTTGCAGGTTGCCAAGCAATTTTCATATACTGTACCACACTCCTAGCCATTTGCAACAATTATGAATATAGTGATAGATTTTCCCACGGTACTAACACAATAAATAGTCCGGAAGCTGGTGACATCGAAAGCCCAGTGACAGCTGAATTGAAATTTTTTAATGTAAATCGATAGTAAAAAGTCATACGAACAAAATGGGCTAGGTATGAGTAGGTTTGACAAGTCGAAAATATGTTTAGTTAAATTAATTACTATTAAAAAGCTATAGTGTGATTTACCGTTATCGCGGAAAGTCGGCACTTGGCCAGCGTCCAGACACGAAATAAACCGGTAAAAATTCAAAGCAAAATAAATGTGAAATTTTATCACCGGCCGCCTTCTTATAGGTATGATAGACTTTTTCTGCAGAATAAAGTTTGCCATAACAAGTTTTTCTGAAAAAGCACAAAATTTTCTGTAAAATGCTCTAACAATGATCAATATTCGCGATAACGGCAAAGCATTATTTCTTTTTAATCACAAGCCTGCAAAATTTCGGTTGTGTCATATTGCTTAGATATTGATAATTGATTCTTACGTATTTTGTAGCGCTGAATTCGAAAATGGTCTTCATTTTTTACCATCACAACAGGAGTTTTTGCAAAATTTTTACTTTTTAACTTTGAAATTTACGATTTGTGTAAAAAATCTGACGTGATGTGTATAAAGATGGAGGTTATTTTCAGATTTAGTGCTAAAAAGTACATAAAAATCAATTATCAAACATTTAAAAAACACAACCAGCACATCTATTTTATAGTATCAGAATTTTGCTATTTTTTGACTTTGAAATTTACGATTAGCAAAACATCCTGACTTGATGGTTAAAAATGAAAGTCATTTTCGAATTCAGCGCTAAAAATATAGATAAAAATCCGTTATCAAAAGTTAAGAAACTCTACCATTTCCTGTATCTTTTAGTGTCAGATGTTCTCTATTTTTTGACTTTTTACCATTGAAATGTACGATTTGCAAAAAATTCTGACGCGATGGTTAAAAATGAAGGTCATTTTCGGATTCAGCGCTAAAAAATACATAAAAATCAATTATCAAAAGTTAAACAACACAACCATCGCAGACTTGTGAATTAATTTAATTTAAACCCGGGAGAACTCGCTAGTGAGAATGCCCAATTGCTTTTCTTTTACTTTACATTCATATAATATCAACTTTTTTTGGTTAGCTTAGTACTTTTATTCACAAAATAGGTAAAATAATTGAAAAAACATTTTGAAATTTTAATTAAAATGAAAAATGATTTAAATAAGAGTCTTAACTGTGAAACTGTGAGTACGACTGTGAGAGAAAATCTCATGCAGCGAGTTTTCCCGGGTTAAACATATTTTTGACTTTTCAAACCTAGTTATACCTAGCTCATTTTGTTCGTATGTAGCTCATTTTTGCTATCGATTTACATAATTTTCCAATTCCGCGATCACGGAGCTTTCGATGTCACCGGCTCTCGGGCTAAAAAGATTGTTATTAAACACTGTATTAACCCACAGCACTTTCACCAAAATACACTTTCCAGAGTGCAATAAGTAACTGTTAATACAATAAAGTAAGAACTATTGTTTGATTTTTTTTTTCATAAAAACTACTCTCTTTATTTCACGTTTAAACTAATGAAATGTAGCTCCAGAAGGTTTTATGTCCACGCTACTTTTGCATAAACGTTGGTAAATACGTACCTTAAAAATAAAAATTAAACTATAAATAATGTAATGCATTAGTAGCTTTAGAGAGAGTAAAGAACATTTAAATTCTTACATCTTAACCCTTTATCTACTGACGGTACTTATAAGTACCATTAAAATAATTTGTTATAAAATTCATTTAAATAATCGATTAGTTGTAATACAGTTTAGAAGGAGTTATAGATACATTACTTTATCTTGTTCCAAAAGCATTATGGGTTACACAAAACAAAAATATTTTTTAAAGGAGGATTTATTTTGCCTTTGCATCTTTTCAGCTTTCTTGGCATTGGATGGGGGGGGGGGGGGATTTTTCAATTCGGAAATATATCTATAGTAAGAATATTATATTTGTACATTTCCTAGTTCTACAAAATAATAAGAAAAAAGAGTTAAAATATTTGAGTGAGGCTATAAATATTGCACAAAATCCCCATAAATTCAAATTTAATTATTCCTTCTAAATCCTTCAATCCTTCTAAGATCCTTCTAAAATTTATTAAATATTATGTAAATCTTCTAATGTAATTTAAACAATTCACGAAAAATGCTTTAGAAGATAAAATTTTCATCAATTCATAATTCAATACATAAAGGGTTAAATCAGATAGATACTTTAAAAGAAGTGAAGATCATATTAGATGTAAATTTCCAACTGGGCGAAAAATGTCCGGACCAGGATTCGAACCCGGGACCTCCCTGGCTGAAGCCGCCAGTGCTCTGCCATCTGAGCTATCCCGGACGATTCTGGTCGAACTTTTTCACCCAGCTAACCTTGAAGATTACAGCATCTGGTCTGAAACCTGGTTCAGCTCAACAGAATAAATCTCAGGTAATGGAACTCCAGAAATCGCTGGATACGAACTTACACTAGATTAATTTTCACACAATTATTCTAATTGGTAGACAAATCATATTAGATGTAAATTTCCAACTGGGCGAAAAATTTTTTCGCCCAGTTGGAAATTTACATCTAATATGATTTGTCTACCAATTAGAATAATTGTGTGAAAATTAATCTAGTGTAAGTTCGTATCCAGCGATTTCTGGAGTTCCATTACCTGAGATTTATTCTGTTGAGCTGAACCAGGTTTCAGACCAGATGCTGTAATCTTCAAGGTTAGCTGGGTGAAAAAGTTCGACCAGAATCGTCCGGGATAGCTCAGATGGCAGAGCACTGGCGGCTTCAGCCAGGGAGGATCCGGGTTCGAATCCTGGTCCGGACATTTTTCGTCCAGTTGGAAATTTACATCTAATATGATTTGTTTACCAATTAGAATAATTGTGTGAAAATTAATCTAGTGAAGTGAAGATCGTTTATGTTAATTATACTATTAAAAGTGGTTGCTTTAAAAAATTATTAATAATAATTCCTTTCAATAAGTTTAGTAACTAAAATATGACAATTTTTCTAAACTTTCATCAGCTCTATTCTAACAAAATCAACGTACATAGGAAAATGCACGGAGAAAACGAGTACTTCAATAGTAAAAATTGAACAGAAGAGCAATTCAAAATGGGAAAGCCTAAAGTTACTACAAAGTACAATATTAAGGAAACTTGATAAAGTTTTTTATACTTCGCATTTGAAATAACGAAGTGTAGCACCTGAAGGCTTTATGCCTACGCTCCCTTTGCATAAACATGGAAATCCTTTCTGAGGAAAGGCTCCAGAAAGTATTGTTCATACAAGCAATGGAATTAATATAATACTTCGAGAATTTTTAACGTCAGTAACTAAATTCTGCAGAGAGTAGGGTTCTGAGGGGAAGAGCAAAACAGTTTCATTGATTTCCGCCTGTGAACAAAATTTGGTTGAGGAGATAATCCCGTGTGGAAATATAGTGGCGGCAGTAGGGGGCTTATAAATATTTTAGCGAATGCCTTCAATAAAATCTAAGAAATCTCAATTGATTCAGTAAAGACGGATGATGAATTCGAAAAATTGAGCATTCTGATTTGACCCTGTTATTGGAAATCGAATTTTCAGTGAACATTGATTTTAAGAATTTCTACTCTTGAAGGGAATTTCTCTTGCCTCGTGATTCGATTTGATTCGATTTGATTCGATTTTAAAATTTGAAATCATTGCAAGTGACTTTTCCTATAGTAATATTTGCAGCAAATGACTAGCTGATTTAAACTTGTTTGTTTGTAAGTAAAATTTTATATTTCCGTTTGACCCCCAAGAACTATTCATAAATATGTATTTATTTTTCATTTTATATCAGATTTTTTCTGTACCTCCAAATTTAACATTTATTTCTATCTACTGGTCTATTTTACTTTGTCTATCTTGTATACATACTATTTCAAAACCCTTGAAGCAAACTATAACGGAAGATAGGGCATAGAACACACCTAGATAAGTATAAACCAACATATACATTCGTGAAAAAAAAAGGAAACACACCCTATTAACTCATCAATAAATTATTGTAGAAGAAAGTTACTGGTATTAAACAATGGGAAATAAAGTCTTCTTTTAAATTATGTATATAAAATTTGCTTAGGGGGGGTGGGGTCATCTACATATAAAAATGAACCCAAACTTTGTTTTTCTCAGTAGCAATACCCAAATTTGATACCAGAAATAAATTTTACTCCCTTCAATTAGACTAAATACAAGTTTTCATGAAATTAATACGATTAGTTTCAGAGAAATTAATTATTTAAAAATGAGCCTATTTTAGGGCTGTATCTAAATTGAAGTTCGGTACTCGCTTGTTGAAATGCTACAGAATAACTATGTCACTTCTATATTGACAATATGAATTACTATGTCACTTGTATTCTTGCCAATATGACCATTTCACTAGCTTAATATGTTTCGACTGTTGGTAGTCTAAATGCTTCAATAAAATGAGTAAAACATATATTTTTCAACTTATGCTTTCTGCATCATAGACCATCACCTTAAACCATATTAAACCACTGCACATCATCTTAAACCATCATTTAGACTTTTTTTAAAAAAATCATAATTCGAAAATAACATGGAAGAAAATTTTTAAATTGAGAATTCTCATAAAGCAGGACATAATAAATAGAAATCTATCAAAAAAATTGTAGGTTGCAAATCATATATTTTCAAATATTAATTTTAAAATTAATATTATAAAATTTTTTTAATTACAAATTCAGTGTACATATGTTTGGGTTTTTTAGTATTACAACCACACAAAAAAATTATCACATTAGAATTATAATTTCAGGAGATATTAATAAATATATAAAAATGCAATTCAACATTAGAAGCTCTAAGTTTTGAATGTTTATAATTCAAAAACTTATCATCCATATGACTTGAAATTTCGTTTCCAGGCATAGTTTGAACCGAAAATTTAAAATATATTATCAAAATTGGTTGTTCCTATTGAAAAAAACAAAGTTTGGTCTGATTTGTAGATGGCTCCCTAAGCAAAAGGTATATACATCATTTAAAAGTGAACTTTACTCGTTTAGTACCCGTAACTTTTTTCTGTTATAATTAGTTGCAGAGTTAGTAGGGGGGGGGGGTACTTTACTTTTCCACGACTGTACAATATCTGTTTATAACTCAGTCTTTGAAAGGTACTTGTGGGAAAGTACATGCCATAATTTCTAGAAAATATCATGTCATAATTTCTAGAAATCGTGGCATAAATTATTGTCATAAAGAAGACATGTCATAAATTCCTGCCATAGTCATGTCATAATTTCTAGAAAATGATTGCCGAAATTGGTTTAATGCAATATTGTTGTCTGAAAAAATAAAAAAAACTTACATTAAAAAACAAAACACAAGAAAATACAAAAGATTAAAAAAAAGTTTTATTTTATTTAGCGAAGATTAAAACAGTTACTCTAAAGAGTGAGTTTATACTGTCTATTGAAGAATTTTACTATTAACAAAGAATTCACACTGCTATCTTTTCGAAAAGTCTTTAAGAAATTTCGGCATATTTTTAGAGCAATTCATCTTCAGGCAATATGACTAATAAAAAGGCCTTACTTTGAAATTTCTCCTAGCAATCGTCATCCATACTAGCAAACTGGGTGGCAAATACATTTATACATAAACAAAATAAGCGGTCATTTACTGGCTATTTTACAGAACTAGATCTTTCTACACAACCAAAAAACGCCCCCGAAGGGGGCATAAGACTGTTAAATCGGTGCTTATGTATTATATGTGTTATATACACCACGCCAGCGATGGCGCTTATAATATTAATTACAGTAACTCTTTTTTTTTTTACTTTTTAAACTCGTCCAAGATTTCCAAGTGTTGCACTGTTCTGATGTCTTATTATAATTCACATGACTCCTAAAAGGTTATTAATCACAATTTGCTCTAAAAAAATAAGTCTGTAGAGGAGATTCGCGTCTTACAAACTGTACTTAAATTAATTTAGGCTTTAAAATCTCTTATCCTAATAGCTGTTCTCACATTTTTCGATTTGCTCTATCACAATTTCACGTGCTACCCATTGAGTACATCGTCATACTGAAATATCATTAACTGTTATTTGACATTATAAGTATAAACTGAAGTATAAACTGAAGGTGCTATCAAAAATTTTTTATACACTCAATTTTATATGCTTTAGATGATCTACAAATTTCAAAAATACATCAGTTATTATACAGCAGTTTAAATAATCCAAAGCTTAAGTTTATAATTTTATGTTCACACTTAGGAAAAAATAGCATGCTGTGTAAATTCCCAGCTTTTTGTAACCTATAATTCACAAGGAGAGGGCCAACCTTGTTAATCACAGATTTTGATTATTTTAATATATGTTGTAGAGTAGAGACCTCTTAGTCTCAGGTTCAACGGATTTTATCCAACGCTTCTTAGTTCTTGAGAAACCGGGGGGGGGATGTCTAATAGTAGTACTCAACTTAAATAGTACTTACTTTGTTACTAAAAGGACAGGTTGGTCGTAGCTGAGTTGGTATGGCGTTTGTCGGCTAAGACTTTAATCGGCTTGGCCGGGGTTAGATACCGGGACGCGGTACATTAGTTTTTCTCATTTTTTTGTTCATTCCTACTATTAGCTCACACTCTTCCTATATATATTTATATATTTATATATCTTGTTCAAATTTTCAATCGTTAATAAAATACTCATTATTCATCCTATCAAGTTGAAATAATTTTTTTTAACTTGTACTGGATGACAATTGATGTTAATAACAGTTTTTTCAAATATTAATTAATTAATTAAATCTTAACTAATTAATTTTAGTTTTGCATGGGATACAAAATGGCGGCCATTGGTTATTGAAGATCAATGAAAGTATTTTCATATCATAATATTAAAAAGTTTATTTGCTTAAAAAAAGTTATAAAAACACATTAAAAGTAAATTAAAAAAATATTAAAATTATTAAATTTTTTTAATTTATTTTTAATTTACTTTTAATGCGTTTTTATAACGTCTTTTAAGCAAACCCTGCAAAGAGGAAATTGCTGGCCAGCAGCAAGATAGGTGCTGGCAATGATGGAGAAGTGCTGGCTGATGGTCTACCACTGCATGACCACTGCTGGACAGCTTCAGTCAAATTGCTGTTGGAAATCATCAGATAAAATTCTGGTGAGCATCCATTTTATCTCATGCGCTGGCCCACCACTACATGGAAGTGCACGAAGTTTTGCAGTATTATTGGTGGGAACCCTTACGCTAGGTGGCGCTGCGAATATTGAAGACATTGAGTATTTGAACACAAGTCTGAAATGAATATCTTAACACAATTTAAGCTGTGAAGCTAATTTTTTTTGAAACTGTAAAAAATATAGCACCGCTGCCACCACAAAATAAATAAGTAAATAAATAAATTCTTTATTTCAACGCACTTTTTTTTTTGTCATTAAATCTGGTTTTACTAGGTTACAAAGGATTTCGGTTTTAATAATTTACGCAGTTCAGAATCAATAATAAAAAAAAAGCGTATAAAATACGTAGGATTTCTATACAATAGAATAATTTCTATACGAGTTTAATGATTGGGAACGTAAATCACAAAAGAAACAAACTTGAAATAGTGTAATGAGAGGTAGCGTATGCTGAAAGCACTTGTTCATGTCCGATCACGAAAACCAAGCAGCATCGAGCGCGGTCAGTATTTGGGAGGGTGACCACATGCAGTTCAATTATTTCTATAGACATTTCTATTATAGAAACTTCTACAGATATTTCTATAGTTCTTGGTGAAACTAGCTTATAGAAAAAAGAGCCATAATTATGTAATACTTTGTTTTTTTATAGAATTCTATAAGAAATTTTTGTAAGGGAAAGTGCTGGGCCAGCAAAGGAATAGCAGTGGGATATGTGCTAGTACTGCTGGAAAAGTGCCAGATTGAAGTAATATGATGGCACACCAATGCTGGCCTGCTGTTGGCCATCACTGATGGGCCAGCTGCATTCGGCTTGGACACTTTTCGACAGGTTTAAGTAATGGCACCCTTGCATTTTACCGCTGATGGCACTGCTGGCTGCCATCTTTATTCCAGCTGATGGCCCGCTGTTTCTTTCTTTGCTGGGAATAAACATTTTAATATTATGATATGATTAGAAATGGACGTAATTTTGACTTACTACTCGCACTTATTTACATTTTAAAGTATTTTCAATAAGGGGTTACCATAGGGGAGACCCTATTATGTCGCCAAATACTGCCAAGTTTGTCGCCAACTTGGCGATATATCGCCAAATTTGGCGGCCAAAAGGAGTCGCCAAAAGTGACGCCAACTTGGCGATATCTCTAATATCTCGCCAAATTCCCATAGTAAACCTACTTTCTTATAGAAAATCAACAAATTGAGATATTTTAATGCAACAAAAACTAATATTAGCTTAAGGGATTATATTAAATTTTTCTTTGATGACCTAAGTAGGAATTGACTTTAAAAACAAAATTTTTATATTACTTGTTTTATAAATATATTTGTAAGTATAACTTAATAATCTCATTGTCAATTAAAATTTATAATATTGAATATCAATTATAATTCTAATCTATTTAATTTTTTACTTTTAACTAAATAGTTGTATAAAACTGTTATTTTTTTAAAAATCACTTTTAAAATATATTTCATATATTCTTTATCGATGCAATGATATTGAGCAATTGTGTCAATTCGTGATTTTAAAGAATCATCATTTACGCATTGCTTTAAAAAAAGGAAGTCAATGCGATAATACTATTATTCTGTTTTTAAAGTAACAAGCATAATTATATTAAAAAATAGCATCAGAATTAAATTACAACCAATTTTTTGCATATTAAAGATTTTTAAATTTGTAATACGTATGCTTGTACTTTCAATTATTTTGCTTTCCCCTTTATCTTCTTTCTGCTTTTATTTTTATTTTATTTGAATATTCTTTTATTTTATCATAACTAGATGGCGCCACAACAGGTTTTGTCACGATTTTGTAATTTTCATCATTCAATAATAGATCCAATTTCTTTTTAAACCTCTTTAAAGGATGAGAAATAATAGTTTAAAAATAAAAAATGATAAATTTAAGTTTGTTAACATTATAATTAATGTATGATATTAAAATTTTTAATTTAAAATATTAAATTATAATTACAAGTATATTTATAAAACAAAAAATAAGAAAAACAAATGTAGCGCGTTCGGGTACCAAACCCGGGCCCGCAGATCAGCCAGCAAACGCCATACCAACTGAGCTACAACCAACCTATATTTTCGTTACAAAATAAGTATTTAAGTTGTGTACTACTATTAGAACCCCCAGTTTCTCAAGAACTAAGGAGCGTTGGATAAAATCCTGATACCTGAGAACTGAGACTAAGAACCTGAGAAGATAAGAACCTGAGACTAAGAGGTCTCTACCCTACAACATATATTAAAATAATCAAAATCTGTGATTAACAAGGTTGGCCCTCTCCTTGTCAGACGGATGGATTTGACGGAAAGATTTCCGTCTTTCGGTTGATCATTCAAAAGCAATATAAAATTAAAAGCACAACTAACTGCAAAACAGACATCGACAGTTGAATGAAACGTCTGTTTGGACCTTCAGATATTCCTTATTCAACAGGTTCAGGGAGCCTTCCAAAGTGTTTTAAAGCTGTTATAAGCCCCATATAAAATATCTCATACGCACTGCTCTCTGGCTCGACAATCGTTTGTTTGAAAGTTCCTTGCACGGATGGCAGTAGATAATTCTTGGCTTTGGAAGATTTTGTGGAGAGATTAGGATAATTTCTATCTGAACGGCATTATGTAAATACACGTAAGTACCGAATCTGGACCCAAAAATACCCCACGTTTATCGAGAAATTTCGTTAAATGGATTAAAAGTTACAGTGTTGGTGTAGTACGGCTTTATGTCCTCATTCATAATTGGTCTTTACTTGTTTGAAGAGAACACTGCCTCAGGACATGTAGCATGCTCTGTAGACGGCGTTAGATAGGCAGTCATGCTCCAATTTTTTCTTAATTCCATCATTGCAGCAGACAAATTATCTGCACACTCCATCTTTATGACCCGCGGGGCACCACCTGACATGGATTTACATGTTCAACACCTTCTGCGGCAAAACGTTTTAAATGATAGAGTGATAAATATATCCTTCCAAACGCCTTGGCCGATCTGTTCACCTGATTCAACCTCTTGTGACTTTTCGCTGAATGGATATTTAAAAATCGGGATTTATTATAGTGATATTAACTGAGTTGTCTAAAAAGACAGAATCGAGCACATCTTTCAATTATTTGAGCAAATAAACTGCACAGTGTTGTAACATTCTAGTTTTATAGCAAGGTGATGGAAGGTATATCGAACCATATGTGCAACGATATTACGATGTAACATGTGACTGCAGTAGAGTTATTGATGTACATGAATTAGTGATTTAGTTTTAATTTCTTTCCACATGCTATTGCATGTTAACGCGTTTTCTTTTATCTCATGCGATAACAAGTTGTTGCAGGTACATTTCTAAAATAAACAATTTACCTGCCTCTATCAGACAAAATAGATTTTTTTTCCCCTCAGAAATCAAAATCGCATATTCAGGAAACTATGTGTACAAAATGTAGTTGTGATCCAGTCGGTAGCTTTGCACAGGAGGTGCTTCCTGTTTAATTTGGATCGTCTAGAATTTAAGGTTTTTTAATTAAAAATTTCAGATATTTATTTGTAAACTAAAAACTGGCTAAACATATTTAAATTCCATTTATTATTTAAAATTTATCATATAACTAAATTATTTTTCCATTAAAAAATATTTTACTAACATTGAACAAAATATACTTATTTTAACACATCTTATTTTTACTTTATCTTAACTTTTTCCGTAGGTACAGTTTTTATCTAAAAATATGAAACACCTATTCGTAAATAAAAAAATAGTAGTCATAAATATTAAGTAGGTTTTATTTAACATTTATTATTTAAAAAAAGTTTCATTAATACTTTCATTCGCATTAAAAGTTTGTCTAACAAATTCTAAGTTCAAAGTAAAAAACTTATTTTAACATCTTAACTTCTTCTATATATAAGGTCTTCATCTTAAAATTTTAAATATTATTCTTTTCGACTGAAGTGACTGTAAGTCTTATAAAAATATTCACCAGAATATTTTCAATCCTTTTGTAAATTTGAAAGATGAAGAAATATTTGGCAACAACCCCTGTCTTCGGGCTAGGAATAAAAGATTTTGTCTCAGCAGGAAGTATGAGAAATCGAGACATTCTCTTACAAATTCTTGGAAAAAGTGAATTCGCTCCCTTCTGTTAAAGAGATTGATATATAGCTGAGCTGATATTAGAAATATATTGATATCGTCTTTCGCTCATTCTAGTGAACTTATTAAAATTCATTTTGTGTCAGATGATTTAAGACCGAGCATTTTTGACAATGACATTATTTTTTTTTTTTTTTTTGAAATTTTGTTTCGATGAAAATTTCGGATAATATGTACGTCATCTTTGATATTTCTTTTTCAATTCATGTAATTCAATTCGTTTTAGCGTATAGAGGAGGGAATGTAAAATATTTGTTTACTTTTCAGTGTCATTTGTTTATTTCATTGTAAGGCAGTTTCAGATTGTTAATTTAAAAAGTTTGTGATAGTGCGGCTTTTAAAATCGAAATGAGTAATTTTCGATGCCTATTTTTTTTTTTTTCAGTTAATAGATATTTAAAACTTGATGATTAATTTATATTCAATTTTTCTGATAACTTAATTTAGACAGAAAATGTATGTCTTTCTTTTGCGCTTTCAGCGTGCATTATATCTATTACGCAATGTTAGTTGTTAATACTTTAAATATCTTTATAACTCTTATTCATTTTTGAGATAAAATATGTTTGTCTGACTATAATATTAGTCTATAAACTGTCTATAATATTAGTTGGCTAGTTTATATTGGCATCGTCCTTCTCGTTCCCATGATCTTGTTTACAATCATTATGTGTTAGATGATTTAAGATCGACATTGTAACAATGTAATTATTATTATTATTATTATTATTATTATTATTATTATTATTATTATTATTATTTGTTGTTTGTTTCAGTGAAAATACTATCTCAGAAACTAATGCACGGATTTTCATCAAACTTCAGATTCAGTTAGACGTTGACATAAGTTGTTACTGATTAAGTTTTGGTGTACATCACCCAACAGATGGCGCTGCTACACTGTAAAAAAAAAAAATCCGTTAAAATACGGAAATTGTACTGGCAATCGAGACGCCAGTACTATTTCCGTGTTTTAACGGAATTTTTTTCCGCAAATTCCAGAAAATATTCCGTTTTTCACAAAATTTACGAAAAAAAATTTCCTTAAAATGCGGAAATAGTACTGGCGGCTCGATTGCCAGTACAATTTCCGTATTTTAACGGATATTTTTTTTACAGTGAATGCTGCATTTTGGAAGATTTGCACGATTTTAGCTATAGTCATATCTCAAGAACTAATGTCCGGAATTTCATATCTTTAGAATCCTCATGATGAGCATAGATTGTCATTTAATTTTGGTACTGTGGTAGCAAATTTTGAAGTATTAACATGTAATGAGATAGAAGAAAGTTTTGAGACTGGCACATCCAACAGATTTCAGTATTGCGCTATGGCTCATATATCTGTAAAAACAGAAGACTCCCTTCTTCAAATAGAAAATAAAAATCCATCTGGAAAACGGGGAGAATATCAAAACGGAGAGTAGACGGCAACTCTGCTGCCAGTACATTTTACGTTTTTTCACCGATTTTTTTTTTTTTTTTTTTTTTTTTTTTTTTTTTTTTTTTGTGCCGAGTAGGAAATTTATGTGATTCAAATAGTTTTAAAGTTTAGAGGAGAATATATGAAATATATGTTTCCTTTATAGGATAGTTTATTTATTTCATTGTGTGGATTTTTCAGATTGTTCATTTAAAATGCGTGTGATCGTACGGCTTTTAAAATTTGTCTGGCAAATAAGCTATGATGCATAAAATTATACGGTGCAGTATTTATTGGATATTTAAAACGTAAGGCTTTGTGATTAGCTCATATCCAATTTTTCTGATAATTTAATTTTTAAGAAGAATTTCTCTTTCTTTGTCCGTTTTCATTAGCCATTTTCTAAAGAATTTTTTTCTTTATTATTATTATTTGTGCAACGTTGCTTGTTAATAATTGTACGCATGCGTATCATTTAAGTATAATTTTACTTTTGAAGTAAAATATAAAAATAATTTTTACTGCTTTTGAATTAGCACTATTAGAGCACTATTTATTTATTTCTTACTATTAGACGTAGGTTTTTATTTAATTTATTTTTAAAAGGATTTTATTTATTTGCTTGTTTGCTTGTCTTTTTTCACTTATCATTTTCTAATGAAAAAGTCTCTTTATAATTCTATTAGTCAATGTTTTTTTTATTTATAACCATAAATACATATTTTATTCAGGTGACTTATATGCGATTTTTAGATTAAAGTTAAAATCAATTTGCGTCTTTGATATAATACCTTCACGGGTACCGTTTATACTGGCTATCCATAATTAAATGACCCTAATTATCTGTAGACGAAACTATTGTTCAGAAAGTTGCGAAATTTTGTGAAGGACATAATCAAAGATTAATATACAAGATGGGGCATTTACAGCAAAATCTGTAATGGCAACAGTACTAGCGTCACTACCGACAAGGCGGAAGAATTAACAAACCTCCGAAATTTACCATGTTGAAGAAATATGGTTACGCTCTATGTTTTGAATATCTATTCTTTCCTAAATCGAAGTAGGCAGACGATATTTCTGCTTTATTTATTTAGCTGCTTTTTTTTTTATCGTACTTGTATTGTTTACCTTTAACTTACAAAATGATAATTAGAGTAATAATAATAAAGGAAAACCCTAGAAAATTCTCTTAATAACGCAAATATGCAAGTTTATTAGATTAAATTGTAAAAAATCAAATTCAGGTATTGTGTTAATTTATTCATATCGAATAAAACTTTATTGAGTGTAATGTCAGTACCTCTATTTATTTTTAACTGTTAGATTTATATAATTCTAAAAATTTGTCGAAGGGAATTTTTCCCCATCTGTAATTTTATTATTATTTCTTATATGTTAACATTATAAATATTATTGAATTGATTGTACGTTATTTACATTAAAAACAATATTTTTATTTCATCTGTAAGAAAGTGAAAATGCGTAACTTTTAAAAGATTATTGTAACGATTGTTTAATACGTTAAACTTCATAAATTAATAAAACATCGGCTATAAAAATTTTCCTAGCAAATGAGAATATTTATGAAATTTTCTGGGATTTGTAGAGTGCAATATTTCGCATATTTTTATATTACACCATTACTTTATGTAGCTTTAAATCTAATTATATTATATTTACTTCATATATAGCATTCAAGACAAAATTTTTAACTTGTTTTTCGTTGCACTTAAATCGTTCACTCATCATGAAAAAAAAAAAAAAAAAAGAATATATCCATGCATGAACATGGAATAGATATTAGATATATAAAACAGAATATCTTTTTTATGTTCATGTATCGGCGTAAAGAAATATCCCAATAAGGTAGATACTCAATATTAAAAATATTACAAGGATGGGTAGTTTCTCCCCTACTGTCACCAAAGGCGCTACGATCGCAATCGCATTACCATTACGCTCTATGGAATGTCCCATCTTATTGTATGTTAATCTATGGACATAATGAACGTATGGGAATTTGTTTGAGCGAAAAAAGAAAGTTCAAAATTTCTCCTCCAGAAGGTATTTTAATGAATTATTCATTTAGCATACGTTTATGATAGTTTAGAAATTTTATTACAACAAACCATGTTTCAAGTACCATCTGTAATCGTAAGATAACATGTTCCACAGTCGACCACAATATGTTCTGGGAAATGCTAAGAGCATGTCATGGAATGCTATCTTTAAGATCAGGTAAAGTTAATGAACAAAATTTGTAAACCATCGTAAATGTATGTTAAATGTGTAATTCATTAAAAACGCCCTCTGGCGGCGAAATTTTGAACTATTTTTTGCGTAAACAAATTTTCATTCCAATCCAAATTTTGTCTTCTACAAAATTTCACAACTTTCAGAACAATAATTTCATCTGTAGACAACGTTAAAATAGGGTCGTTTAATTATGGACACTCTGTACTTTTCTGACTAGCATTTTTCTTTTCTTTTTATTTAAACGTCTTTTAAGTTAAGTCTCAGTTGATTTGTTTATATCTTGTTAAAAATTGCTGTGCTTTTTTTTCCCCCACAGAATTTAGAGTTTTTAAAGTTATTCTGGAGAAAAATATTCTTAAATTCTCACGTCTTTGTTATTTTGTTAATAAGTCCTTATAAGAAATATTTATATATATAATTAAAAGACCTACCTGCGTTTAAGAAGATAATTACAAATGAATTATGTTTAATGAAGACTTGTATTGAAAATAAACCTAACAAATTTTCGTATTCTAAACATTTATATGCATGCAGCTATAATAAGAATAACCTTTATTTTAATTTTTTTTTTTTTTTTTTATAATTGTTTTTTCACATTTGCGTTATTAATCCTATCCGGCACAGAAAAATTCTCTTAGTAAAATGATGAAATGATTGACTGACACCAGAATTTATAAGCGAACTTCTTGGAAGATTCAAACTTGTTCTTCTAAACTTTTATTGTAAAAACAAAATTTTATTAAAATATTCTTGGCGCCATTTCTAAGTTTGGAATTAAAATTAGATGGTCTCGTCGTGCGACCATTGCCTTTGAAAGGGTTAAACATACGAAAACTGTATTAATAGATTAAAGTAAAACGACGCTTAAAATAATCCATTAAAACTATCGTCAATACAAAAAAAAATTACGAAATTTTTTTTTAATTACTTATTCTTTAAAAATAACTTAACTTAATTTTTTGGATATAGCGTTTGACATAAAACCAAACTGAAGTTAAACAAGTATGAATTATATTGAATTTGGCAGTGGTCAACAAAAATTCCGCGAAATTCTAAAAAATATTAGTCAACGTCGTCCTTTTATTTTCTTCTATAGGAATATATCAATCATATATTTTCACTTGTACGTTATAGTATGGCCACGGATGGAAAAAGATGGTATATTTATCTTCATACATGTGTATCTTTTATTCACAACGTTCTACTTGCAATGAAGCGCTATCAATCTTTTGTCCATCACTAATACAGATTCGGATTGTTGACAGATGGGTAGCCGTAGCACTCCAACCGCGATATTAATGGATTTTCAAAGGAAGGAAGGGACAATTTTTTTTTTTCAAATATCAAACCTCTCCCCCTGCAGTTTCAAAATTGTCCTGGTTTTTTTTATTTTCTTTGTCTAGTCATGGCAAGGCTTTATTTTATTTCTTTATTCATTTTGACTTTTTTAATCTTCCGTCGCTTTCCTTTGATCTCTCATGGTAAAAATTTGTTATAATCCCGGGGCTTGAAAATCAAGTATTTTTTTGTATATTTTTGTTTTATTTTTGCTTACTTAGAAATTAAAGGTTAATATGCGAAAGTTTTGAAAAATAAGTTTTTTCCCTAACAGATATCTTCTCTGCGGACAGTGATAAAATACTATCGAATTCTATTATAAAGCGAATGAGGAGGGAGGGGGGGGGGGATGTTCTTTACACATTATTGACAGAGTTTAGTGGTATTACCGTTTTCTAAAGGAAAAAAAAAAAGAAAGAAATTCCCGCGAAACTTTCTGACACACTTATACTTATGGACTAATTTTTAAAAGCAAGATCATGAAACTTGCAGGCATGACTATAGAAGTTATTTGGAATCGAATAGTGCTTTCATTTATAAATAAAAAGCGATTGCTCTTTCATAGCAATCTTTATCAGGCTTTCATGGTGAAAACGCCCGCTCTGACAGCATTTTTGGAAAAAAACCTTTGGTTTATCAAAAAATTAAAAAAGTATATATACAGTAGAACCTCTTTCATTCGAAACTCTCGGTTAACCGAAATCCATTTTTAAAGCTGCTTTTTTTTCTTCTTTTCTTTTCTTTTCTTTTTTTTTTTTTAAGTATCATATTCCTTGTGTGCAAGCGATCCTTTCTGAACTATGAGTACATATAAATGTTTTCGATCCCCTTTCTTAGAGTTCCTTTGAATTTAACTTGAGCTCTTGTAAGCTACGGTGTGGAACGAAGAAAACCAACAAATTAGCAATTCTGAAACTTTTAAATGTTTTGCAAAAGGTTTGGCTCAGCTGGAGCAGCAGAAAAACTGTGTGATACAGGTGAACTAATAATATTAAAAAACTCCGTGATAGAGCTTCAAAGCAAAGGCAATCGAAAGTGATACAAACAAAACATTTTTTCAAACCCTTGTGATATTGTGTTCTATCTAGATTAGTTCTATCTAGATTATGTAAAGGGAACTTAATTTCAAAATTAAAATTCAGGTAATTTATTCTTGTTTCTTTTTTGCTATTGCTTTATTTTTATTAAGCACTTGTTACCATAATAAGAAGTATTGCATATAGTTCTCCTTAATCTTAAAATTGAAGCATTCTCGATTATCCGAAAATTTCGATTTTCCGAAAGAGAGTCGGTCCCAATTACTTCGGATAATCGAGGTTCTACGGAATTGTATTTTATGCTTTATGAATTTATGTGCCAATCTCACACGTTTACAAACAGAGACGAATTCAAGGATGTACCCGAATGCAGCTAGTTTGATATTTTGAAAGCTTCGTAATTATCTCAGCATGGTTATTGGCTTTATCGCAATATCAAAGTTTATTGTTATCTTCCTCATTTCTCGCAATAACAAAGTTTAGGATCTGGTGAGTGAATTGGGAAATTAATAAAAAGTTAAGCTAATTAAAAGTGGCTCAAATACAATCCTTACAGAAAATAACTTTACGCTCCAGAATTAGCAATTTCAAATTAAATTGCTGATTATATATATATATATATTCTGAATTTGAAACATGAAAAATAACTGAAATCGAAGGAAACAAGTCTATCCTTTATTTATTACTCTTAGAAAATAATAATACCAATAAAACTTAAACTTGATAGTGCAAATTTCTTTAGCGTTACAACTGAGTATTCTGCAATGCATTTTTTTTTTTTATTAGACCAAATATTTCTCTTCTTTACGCTCGTTAAAAATAGTTCCTCGCTATTTCCGAGCTCATTATAAAAGAGTTTGACTTTATTTGAAAATTAAGAAAAAAAATTTTTTTTTCATCAAATTTACTTTCTTCTCATGTTAAAACTCTGTGATATTACAATTTTAAAACGTTTTATTTAATTGTTTTACTAATCTAAAAAAAGAAGTCTAGCAGCTCCCACGGCATCATCTCCATAATAATAGCCTAAGTCATGTGACTGTCATCAACAATTCCGGGCTGAGCGCTTCGCTATTTATATTCCAGGCGGCCTTTTTGGTACTTCAATGTTGGCCGGGCGCAGGTGATGCCAAATATTGTTCCATAGCCATCATTTCATCTATATTATAACAGCCCAAGTCATGTGACTGTCATAAGCAATACGGTCTGACCCTTTCGCTTTTCATGTGCAAAGTGACCATTTTTAATCAAAATTTGTTTTTTGAACAAAACTATACAAAATTTGCCATGATCGCAAAGAATTCTTGGTACTTTTATGTTAGCCTGGAGCAAATCTCGGCAATAGCATTTTTTAACTCGCCAGTCAATATTTTTATTTTTCACGTCGTTAATTAAATTAAAGCTTTGAAATCAATTTTAAATGTTTCGATTTAAAGTTATGTATTTAAAATAAAATGCGTGAAAGGATTATATATTAAATGAAATTAATGAAATACGAAAAAAATGCGACAGGAACAATGTTTGGCGATTTATCACCTGCGCCTAGCTAACATAAAAAAAAGTTCAAGATTTCTCTATCAGAATCCCCTGATTTCACGAAGGAATGAGCAAGTAAGTTAAATTATTAATAAAAGTAACATGGTACAATGGTTAGCATACATTTAAAGGAGACCAAACTGGTCGCCAACGCCGAATAGTAATATAATATTCTTTATCATGCAACTTATGTCTTTTAATGTAGAAACTAAAAAAAGTAAAAATAGTTTTTTCAAAGCACTCTTTTATAAGCATTTAATGGTCATCTTGAAAATACCGCCCAAGCTTTTGACTGCAATTCATGTTTTTTCTAAAAATTACCTTTAAAATACATTAATTTGGCCTGGGCAACAAACTCTATCACTAAAAATTCACTCACAATACATTTGGCGTGGGCAACGAACTCTATTGCGAAAAATTAACTCTTTTTTTTTACGTTTGTTAGAATGCAAATGAATTTATCTTAAAATATATAACTTTTGCCCTGTTTATTTTTTTTTAAGAAAGGGAACAGGGAACTAAAAATGAAACATTATTTAAGCTATTATTTTAGGATTTCTAAACATCGGAAACATAGATTTGTACATAGTTTTTATAATTTTAGCCGATCAGGAAGTGAGTTAAATGAAAGAGTGTAAAAACAAAGATAACACCAATTATTTTCAGTATATCAGGAAGTGGATGAAATAAAAGAATGTAAAAACAAAGATAACGTCAACTATTTCTAGTATATCAGGAAGTGGGAAGTAGGTTAAATAAAAGAGTGTAAAAAAAAAACAAACAAACAAAGATAACATAAATTATTTCTAGTATATCAGGAAGTAAGTTAAATAACAGAGTGTAAAAACGAAGATAACACCAATTATTTGTATTATATCAGGAAGTGGATTAAATAAAAGAATGTAAAAAAAAAAAAAAAAAAAGATAACATCAATTACTTCTAGTATAACACGGAAGTGGGTTAAATAAAAGAGTGTAAAAACAAAGATAACATCAATTGTTTCTAGTATAACAGGAAGTAGGATAAATAAAAGAGTGTAAAAAAGCAAAGATAACATCAATTATTTCAAGCATATCAGGAAGTGGATTAAATAAAATAATGTAAAAACAAAGATAACGTCAACTATTTTTAGTATATCAGAAAGTTGGTTAAATAAAAGAGTGTAAAAAAACAAAGATAACATCAATTATTTCTAGTATATCAGGAAGTGGGAAGTGGATTAAATAAAAGAGTGTAAAAAACAAACAAACAAAGATAACATAAATTATTTCTAGTATATCAGGAAGTAAGTTAAATAAAAGAGTGTAAAAACGAAGATAACAACAATTATTTCTATTATATCAGGAAGTGGATTAAATAAAAGAATGTAAAAAAACAAAAAACAAAGATAACATCAATTATTTCTAGTATAACAGGGAAGTGGGTTAAATAAAATAATGTAAAAACAAAGATAACATTAATTATTTCAAGCATATCAGAAAGTGGGTTAAAAATCGATTACAAATTTAAATCTTTACATACAAAAAACAGGTTGACTTAAATAAAAGAGTGTAAAAATAAGGAGTGATGTAGAAGCATCCAAAACCTAACAACTTGAAGAATGTAAAAATCTTAATGGAAAGTCATCTTTAATTTCAAATCAATGATGTCAGTCAAACTGATATTTTTTCTCTCCTGAAATTGTTTGCATTATCAAATATCCATCATTAATGTTGAAACATTTCTATTTGACACATAGATGGTCGTGTTTGTTCGCTCTGAGGAGAAGAAAAAAATATAAGTTTGACATATTTACAAATTTCAGACTTATTTTAATAAGTGTAAGAGAGTTAAATAATTAATTGTTCAGTTTTAAGTACTTTTTATTTATTTTTTATGCGAAAAAGTGAAAGTGAACTAAGTATTTTTCCTTTCAATAAAAGCTGGAAAAAATATAAAATGTAATTCAAATATAAGAAATAAAATTAATTTTATTTGTTCTGTAATATTTGAAACTGTAAATATTTTGTTTTTTGTTTTAATCTTTCCTTGTATTTAAAAAATATATATATAAATTGCTTGTTATCTTTTTGCAACTTATGTTGCACTATACTGTATAAAAAGAAAATTAAAGCTGAATGTAAATATATTTTTGAAATAACAGTGACGCTTAAAGTAACCTCATGAAGGAATATGTTGCTGTCGAGCTACGCCTATTTCTAAAGATTGAAAAAAAAAAAAAGATCTACTTTTTTATGAGTTTGTGTGTAACTTGACAATTTTTATAAGGTCTGGTAACAAGTTTTATATATTCATGTCCATAATTGTAACATATTCAACTATGAATCTTTATTTTTTCATTTAGTTTACTAATTATTGTCATGTATCTCCTTTCTTTTTTCTTTTAAAGCATGATAGTCGTATTGTGTTTTTATTCATTAAGTATTAAAAGGACTGCACCAGCACACGAGGTAACACTCAGAATATACATGATAAAATCTTTATTTCTACACCACAATAAGAACACACACTAAGCACACATTCTAGACTATTTACAACGGAAAAATAGTTCGCTTACATGAGTGGCTTTTTAAATCATTTTTGAGGTGATGCCATCTACAAACTTAATGTCAAAGTAAAGATATGTTTTTTTTTTTCCTTTTTTACACTTAGTACCTCAGACGGGTAGGAGCTCTTCTAATATTTTGAGACCTTTTAAGCACCTGTGGAGGAGAAGATGAAAAATTAGTTTTTACAGATTCAGCAGCATCAACGATAGAACTATTGGGAACAGTAAGTTTTGACATTACTCTAAAATAGAAAGTTTTAGTCGCCGAAAAAACTGTCTGCCATAAGCCTTGAGCATAATCCAGTGAATATGGATTCCAAATTTCATCAAATTTGGTCAGCTAGTTTTCGAGGAAACGAGTCTTAAAGCTTTCATATTTCCTATAGGATTGCACCCAGTTTCGTCTTCCCTGAAGCCACGTCATATTTTACTCTTAAAAACATAGAATTTTCGCTGCTGCTTTTCAAAAAATGTATTTTAACCCTTTAGCTACTGATGGTACTTATAAGTACCATTAAAATAACTTGTTATAAAATTCATTTAATACATCGATTAGTTGTAATACAGTTTAAAATGAGTTATAGATACATTACTTTATCTTGTTCCAAAAGCATTATTGGTTGCACAAAACAAAAATATTTTTAAAAGAGTGTTTTCTTTTGCCTTTGCATCTTTTCAGCTTTCTTGGAGTTGAGCGGGGTGGGGTGGGGGGGGGGATTTTCAATTCGGAAATATTTCTATATTTCTATTGTAAGAACATTATATTTGTACATTTCCTAATTCTACAAAATACTAAGAAAAATATTTAAAATAAAAGATTTGAGTGGGGTTATAAATATTGCACAAAATCCCTATAAATTTAAATTTAATTAATCCTTCTAAAATTTATTACATGATTATGTAAATCTTCAACAACAATTCAAGTTTAAACAGTTCACGAAAAATGCTTTAGAAGATAAAGTTTTCATGAATTCATAATTCAGTACATAAAGGGTTAAAGACATGATTCTTTCAGGTGAATACAAAATACAAATATTGTAGATAATATTCTTCTGTTGAGGGTGAATCACTTTTTCCGTTCATAGTATATTTTTCATATATTATGCTTTCTTTTGGTCCTACGTCAATCCCTATTTATAATCCTATTTCTGTTGAAAATTCTGTTAAAATTTGTAATTTCAACAAAATTTATAAAAATTCAAAAGTTCATAGCAAAATTAATCGAAAATATAATTTCGTTACATCTGCAAAATAGCGTGCCAACATTTTAAATCTGCGGAGTTTACTCAGTAATTATTAAATATTTTACTCCAGATGTCTGCATCGCAGGGCACACCGAGCGTTCCCAGAGTGTTTTCTTCAATTTGATTACACGCTACGTCTCAATGTCGCTGGCGACTATGTCGAAAAATAGTGCAAGGTGTATAGTTCATGATGCCATGATATATTTTAATTTTGGCAATAAAGTTTCCGCGTGAAAAAATGAAGAAACTTAGTTTCGGAACGTCCCTCGTATTTTATAAAAAAGTGGGGAAAAAACATGAAGACATGGGGCAAACTTCTACTACATGTTTACACCACTTGAAGACGATATCGTTTTGCCATTAGAAATCTTTTTTTTAGCAATTGAGATTTAATAATAAAATTATTATTTGTTATCCATCTCATTGTTTTTATTATTCAAATTAATATGCATTGATAACATGTGTCCCAATTACCTTATAAGGGTCTGATGGCAATTATATATATTTTTTATAATTAATTATTTTGACAGTATTATACACGAATTTCTAAGAAATATATGATGATAATAAAAAGCAGAAAAACCAACGTTTAAAATGCACAAATAATATATGAAAAGCAGCAAACAGCTGTTTCGAATCTACTAGCGAGATTCTTCTTCAGTGCAAAAGGAACAGCGTGCTAGAAAAAGCAAGGCTGAGCAAAATCATAGACAGAGACGCGCTGGCTTTTATACCCTATGCGGGTGGCGAAGGCGCCGAAACAACCAATGAGAGAGAAGCAGTGGAAACGACTGGGTGGACAAGTAGCGACATCTACCGGAGAAGTAAAGAAAAGAAACCAAAAAAGGGGAATTAAATTAACGCTTTCCAAATACTTGGAAAATCTGGAGTACTAGATAAGTCATTGACTAAAGAGTGAGAATTTTTAATGATATGGTAAGCTTCCCAAAAATCAAGATCAAGGTTAGAAGAACATTTTTGGATAATGATGGCTGAGGAAAAATCGAACCTATGCCCTCAGCCATCATTATCCAAAAATGTTCTTCTAACCTTGATCTTGATTTTTGGGAAGCTTACCATATCATTAAAAATTCTCACTCTTTAGTCAATGACTTATCTAGTACTCCAGGTTTTCCAAGTATTTGGAAAGCGTTAATTTAATTCCCCTTTTTTGGTTTCTTTTCTCTACTTCTCCGGTAGATGTCGCTACTTGTCCACCCAGTCGTTTCCACTGCTTCTCTCTCATTGGTTGTTTCGGCGCCTTCGCCACCCGCATAGGGTATAAAAGCCAGCGTGTCTCTGTCTATGATTTTGCTCAGCCTTGCTTTTTCTAGCACGCTGTTCCTTTTGCACTGAAGAAGAATCTCGCTAGTAGATTCGAAACAGCTGTTTGCTGCTTTTCATATATTATTTGTGCATTTTAAACGTTGGTTTTTCTGCTTTTTATTATTGTTGCACAAAGGCTTTATTTGCTATTTTCATATATGATGATAGTATGATTTATTATTTGTTATCCATCTCATTGTTTTTATTATTCAAATTAATATGCATTGATAACATATGTCTCAATTATTAACCTTATAAAGGTCTGAAGGCAATTATAGAACATTTATTTTATAATTAATTATTTTTACAGTATTATATAGGAATTTTTTAAAAATATATGGCGCTAGTATTATAATTTAGGAAGTTTATGAGTTCTATATGCTCATAACATAATGTGCAATAATGTTTATAATGTTCTTTAGAGAAAATAAGGAAAAATTTGGGGGAATCGGTTTCACACGAAATCATATTTTTAAAATAGGTTTTGAACAACACTGATTCAAGGTTGCTGAGCTGTTTTCAGTTATTTACATACATTTCACAATCTGATGAAGAAATTCTTTAGTAAAACGCAGATTTGAATAGAGAATGGATAAATCATGCATTTTTTACATTTTTTATTAGGTGATAGAAAACGAATTTGAGACTGGTAATCAGTTTACATACCAATTACAGATATGGATAATCAGAAGACGCATTTGAAACTGAAGGCTATTAATCGCTGTTTTTTTTTTTTCTTTCAACTATTGTCACTCTCCTCGTGAATCTCCCCTTGGGGTAGGGCGTTATTAGATTAAACTCCCTTAGCCCCTGGGTCGATTTTCCGACGGGGTGGGGACTTCATTAGAAAGGATTTCTGTTTCACAGATTCTACATACTATATAAAGAAGGATCTATTTCTTTGTGTCTAAGCAATCTACAGAATGCCATATACAAGTATATGAAACACGTAAATTAAATCTTAATATTTTAAAATTAATATTCATAAAGTATACCTATGTTATATTCTTAATCTTAATTTTTTTCTCTATGAATATTCAATGTGATAAGTAGTTCGGCAAATCACAAAATGTTAATTAAGCTCCTGATTAATGACTTCATTTTCCACAGGCCCTGTTTAAGAATAGCAGGCATTCCGAATTTTGTGGTCTCCAAAGAAATTCGAGAGTTTATTGTTATTCTTTTTTCCACAGGCCCTGTTTAAGAATAGCAGGCATTCCGATTTTTGTGGTCTCCAAAGAAATTCGAGAGTTTATTGTTATTCTTTTTTCCACGGTCCCTGTTTAAGAATAGCAGGCATTCCGAATTTTGTGGGCTCCAAAGAAATTCGAGAGTTTATTGTTATTCTTTTTTCCACAGGCCCTGTTTAAGAATAGCAGACATTCCGAATTTTGTGGTCTCCAAAGAAATTCGAGAGTTTATTGTTATTCTTTTTTCCACAGTCCCTGTTTAAGAATAGCAGGCATTCCGAAATTTGTGGTCTCCAAAGAAATTCGAGAGTTTATTGTTATTCTTTTTTCCACAGGCCCTGTTTAAGTATAGCAGGCATTCCGAATTTTGTGGGATCCAAAGAAATTCGAGAGTTTATTGTTATTCTTTTTTTTTTTAACTTGCCTTGTACAAACTTACACATTACATTACATTTGAGGACGTGAGTTTCAAAACTCGCCTTATCCAGAAAATCAAATTTTGGGAAATCGCGAAAAACCTCTGACTGCGTCCATTGGTTTTCATTGTAAACTAAGATTTTACAATGCCAGAAATACAGGATAAAAAAAAAATTCTCCACATTGTAGTGTTTTTTCAAAGCAGGTTCACCAATAGAATAGATTGGTAGAGAAAAGTCAATTTTTTAAATTTTGGATAAAACGAGTTTTGAAGCTCACGTCCTCATTTATACTATGAAAATAAAAAACAGAACAGTGACAGCAAACCAGGATAATGATGCTTTTAAAATATATGCAAGTTAAAAATTATAAAATCTCTGTAATGTTGTAAATGAATTTGAAAATTTAATTATAATTATAATTTTAGATTTTGTTTCAATTATTTATCATAAACTGATGCATTTATTAAAACAATATGTATTGCATCAACAGACAAATTATGTTAATAGCTAATTTCTTAATTAACTTTTCGTCCTCAGAATTTTTTATGTAATATATTTTAATTAGCATTAATTATTTTAAAGTAATTAACATTTTTTGTTGCCAAAACTCGTGTACTTTTGAAATTTACTTTTAATTATGGTCTAAATTAGGTTTCAACAATTTATCATAAAGTAATGTATTTATTAACAACATTATAATCTACTATCAATGAACAAATTAAGATCGAAATATATAATTGGTTTTTAGTCCTCAGTCTTTTTTATGGAATGTACTTTAGTTACAATTAATTTTTTTTTAAGTCATAGATGTTTTTTATTGGCAGAACTAATGAATCATAGATTTTTTCTTAAAGAATGTTCCTTTGATTGGGATTTTATAGGATTTTTAGGATGGGAAGATTAATCTCTAACGGTTCTTCCTCTTGGATATAGCGCTTATTTGATTGATATAATACACAACAAAAGTCAACAGGAATTTTCCCTTGTGATTCTATTTAAACAGGTTTTACTACAATTAATTATTAATTCTAATAAAGTATAATTATTTCCAAATTCGCAAAATGGGAAGAACCAAGAAATAACCAAATGATGCTTTCTTATAGGCAGAAAAAAGTGGAGAGGAAATTATACGTACCAATGGCAGAAATAAAAGAAAAAAATATAAAAGGTGGCACATTCTCTCAAACTTTTAATGTGAATGAACATATTTTCTAAAATATAACTTTATTATGTATTCTATATTGCAATATAAACAATTTTCAACCCACCTAGTTTTTTTCTAAAGATGCCAGGTAAATGATTGAATTAAATCTAACTCTGAAGGCAAAGAACTTCAAAATATCACAAAAATTAAAATGGCACTAATTGAGAACATCTATTCAGACAGCTTGCTAAAAAAAATAAAAGTTCCTGCATACAAAAAATAGAAATCTGTATTATATCTGTATCTGTAAAAATATTAAGCATAATACAATCTGTAGATTATATTATGCTTAGTATTGTATTAGTATACAATATGCAATACCTAGTATACAATATGCAGATTGCATTATGCATTGTCCCGGCATTCCGGGACAATGATTTTTTATTCAGTGATACGCATTTTAGTAATTTTTGAATTATGAAAGAATAGTAAAATTATTTTAAATTATTTTCCATTGTATAAAACGCTTTATTATGAATGCAGCGAAACAATTGTTATTGGACACTTAGTTTTATTATTAATTTATTTAACATTTAGAACAACAGCGATGGTTCTAGAGACAAGACAGGATAATGACCTTAGAATGCTTGATGTATATATATTTAATGTATTAATATTTTATGAAATCATTACATATATGCGTAGGTTTGACCGTTTTTTTCATACAGCAATATTGATATAATAAAAAAGGGTGAACCTCCTGTATCATGTGGCAATCGAACATAACAGTTTAAATTCAACGGTTTTCCTTAGTTAAAAAATGTATATAATGTATTATTTTAGTTGGAAAAAAATGACATCAAAGTTTCGGACACGCTGCTTCAGCTATTGAGCGCGTATAATTCTAAAAGCTATAACTTCTGTTCTAATTGGAATATCAAGGAAACAATCATATCAAAATGTTCAAAAAAAGATAGAAGTTTAACATGTAAAAAAATTAAAATTTAGAAAATTTTGAAGCTTTAAGAGTCCTGACACACCTTAAGAAAAATGAATTTTTAATCCAAAATTACAGAGGTTAAGGTTATATATAGGTTGATTATAGGTTAAATTAAAAAAGAAGTTTAATTACGTAAAAAAAAATTGTGTGTGCAAGTTTCAAATTTGTATATCTTTTTCCAACCCAAAGTTACAATCGAAAAATGAATGCTTTTTACACTTTTAGAAATTTTCGAAACTTAAATTTTTTTTTTAAATACTCAAAATTATTTTTAAAATATTTTAAGTTTTATAGAAGTAGAAAAACATTTCAACATTCTCGAATTCTTAACTTAGTTATTCGCGAATTTTGTTTAATAAAGAATATTTTTTTGCAAAGTAAACTCGCTTTGTTTAAATTTCCATGAAACTATTTGACACTGGACAGCTACATTGCACAGTACAAGCTGCACTGTACAGTAGGGTGGAACTTAAGTATAGGGTAAAAAAAAACTTTTTTATTTTAATGTGTAATATTGAAAACTTTTTCCTTTTTTGGATGTCTAAACTTTTGGCTGAAAAGGTTTTTTTAAATTAAGTTGTTTTCCGGTTCCTCAAGGAGGTCAAAGTTTTGAAATTTCAGTATAAAGTAACTGAAAGTAAACAACGTAGCTGTTAGCTCATATCTACTTTTATTTAGTAAATACTATCCAGAAGTCACCACAAGGAGGTGGTTAAATATCGACTTCCACCCTCCTTACCTCCCTTTGATATGAATTAATTAAATTGGATATTCAACTTACTGTCTTTTTAGGCAAACTTTGTCATTACATTGTGGGAATCCAACTTTCCCAAGATTAAGCCGTCTTTTGCTTAATATTTAAAGACGGTTGACGCAGCTCGCGGGACAATTTTGACACATGTTTCCACTGTTTGAGTATGACAAGGAAAATCTAAAATTCAGGTGTATCCCCTGTTTGTACTTTTTTTAAGTTCTTCATCCGATGAGACCGTCAAGATAGGATCAATGTTTTTATAGTCTATAATTTCAATATGTTCGCATTTTTTCCAAGTCGCTTTCCTACTGGTCCAGAAAATCCTTTTGTGCCCGTAGTTTTTCAGCAAGATGTTGAAATAAGTATCTAAGAAAAAAGTTCATTTGCATGTAATAATCAAATTATCCATTATAAAGTTTTTAGGGCATTGCTTCCGATGTTTTAACAACTCCAGATTTGCATCCTGCATTAAAGGCGTTTCTGTTTCACCTGATAACTCTCAAACTTGAAATGTCTGTATTATTATTTTGAAAATACACCAAAATTGCAGTGGCTATATTAATATAAGAAGAAGGTGTCAATGAAATATGACCAATATATTTTAATCCTGGTTTTTGAAGTGAGATTAGATGTTCGTCTTTAATGATTCTTTATACTTTTTTCCCTCTGCTTCAGTTATCATAACGTTATCCTTTCTGCCATAAAAATACTAACCTTCTAAAATTAACTCATTTCGTCTTTCCTGTTCTTTCAAATTCTTCCTTTTCTTTTCTCTTTGTCATCTTCAAGTCCTTCTTTCAGTTATCTTTTCTTTATTATCATCAGAAATACCCATATCTTCTAAGGTGCCATTTGCAATAATATTTGCAGTTCTGTCTAATACTCCGGTTCTTTCACTGTGTTGATTATCAAATTCAGGTTTAGAAAAACAACCGATTGAACAATTTCTTTCCGAACTGTTTTTTACACTTGACGATCATTCAATCAAAACATCATTTTTTTGTTTTAAAATAACTTTTTTCCTTGATATTTCCATTTCTAGTCTTGCTACACATATTTTGTAGTTTTTATATCTATTGATCCTATTGTCATCACCCCATCTCTCTTTGGTCTTTGAGAAAGTGACATTCTTGTTCTGATACACGATAATATTTAGTGCTTTTACACAAAGAAATGTTTTTTACAGGATTACCTAACATTTTGCAATTTTATATTGGATGTGGGATTATTCTTTCTAATCTTAATATTTTTCTTCAAATTTTGACATTTCTCGCACTAGTCTCTAATCATTTTTTATGATTTATGTATCAGAAACTGTTGGAATTGAAGGTCTCAGCAATAAACTTTTAATTGTATCATCAACAGCTTTAGATATTTTAGAAATAGTGTGTACCAGATTCCAGCTGCCAGATTTTAAGTTAAATTGAACCCAAAAAAAGTCCTTCCGGCCAGTGCCGGGAGGAAGAGGTAGCTTTCATAACCCTTATTTAAAAAAAGCCAACTTATATCATGCAAACACACGAAGCTCAATTTAGTGGAAACCGAATATAGGAGATTCAATACTAATTTTTATCAATATAATGAATGAGAATTTCGCGAAATTAGTCAGCTTTATCCAAGCTGCTTTTCTTTAAAGTAACTTATATTTGGCTGCCAAATTCGGCAATTTCTTAAAGTGCCTGTCATTTTAAGACAACATGGTGGATGAGGCTAAGTAGTGAACTTGGTCGAGACCTTAGTAATTGCTGTGCACATGCTCACTCACATCGGAATCGGTTAATATATAGGAGTGCTGTCCATGCAAAAAATCAGATTTTTCAAAATGTCACCCACAATAGAAATTGAAACTGCTATATCTGAGCCATTATTTAAGGTAAAGACAAACAAAAAATGCTCCTGAATCCTTATATCAAGATCAAATACTTAAGAAAGAAACCTTTTTCAATTTCTAATTTTTTTGCTCCTCACTTTAAATATATATATTTTTTTTAATTTAATGACCGCCATTTTGAAACAAGATGGCTGATGAATCTGGCCAGCGAACTTGGTCGAGGTGTTGATGTATACTATCCACATGCCTTCTTACATCGAAATAGGCGAATACGTGTGTTATCGCGTGACAAATACAAGATCGTTTCAAAATGTTAGCCATGCTAGAAATTCAAAGTGCTATAAATCAACCATTTTTTAAGATATCAACAAAAGAGCAAATTTTCAGAAACAAAAACTGCTCCGGAATCTTTGTATCAAGGACAAACACATAAAAAAAATCTTTTTCATTTTCCAATTTTTTAATACCTCATTTTGAATTTTAAATTTAATTTTTTTTTAATGGCAACCCTTTTGAAACAAGATGGCGAATGAAGCTGGCCAACGAACTCGGTCGAGACATTGGTATGTACTATGTACAGACCAAGTTACATCCAAATAGGTTCATAAATACGCCTGTTATCGCGTGACAAAAATCAGGTCGTTTTAAAATGTCAGCCACAAGAGAAATTCAAAATGCTATTACTCAGCCATTTTTTTTTAGATATAGACGAAAGAAAAACTGTTTCGGAATCTTTGTATTAAGGTCAAACACATACAAAAAAAAATCTTTTTCATTTTCCAATTTTTTGGTATCTCATTTAAATTTTTTTATTTTTTTATTTTTTTAAATGGCCGCCATTTTGAAACAAGATGGCGGATGAAGCTGGCCAACGAACTCGGCCGAGATATTTGTATGTACTATGTACACACCAAGGTACATCCAAGTCGGTTCATAAATACGCCTGTTATTACGTGAGAAAAATCAGGACGTTTCAAAATGTCAGCCACGCTAGAAATTCAAAATGCTATAACTCAGCCATTTCTTAAGATATAGACAAAACAAAAACTGCTCCCGAATCCTTTTATCAAGGTCAAACACATAAGAAGAAAATATTTTTTCAATTTTCAATTTTTGGTACCACATTTCAAATTTAAATTTTTCTTAAAAATTTAAATGGCCGCCATTTTTAAACAAGATGGCGGGTGAAGCTGGCCAACGAACCCGGTCGAGACATTGGTATGTACTATGTATAAACGAAGTTACATCCAAATCGGTTCATAAATACGCCTTTTATCGCGTGACAAAATTCAGGACGTTTCAAAATGTCAGCCACGCTAGAAATTCAAAATGCTATAACTCAGCCATTTTTTAAGATATAGACGAAACAAAAACTGCTCCGGAATCTTTGTATAAAGGTCAAATACATAAGTAAAAAATATTTTTCCATTTTTAATTTTTTGGTACCACATTTCAAGTTTTAATTTTTTTTTAAATTTTAAATGGCCGCCATTTTGAAACAAAACGGCGGATGAAGCTGGCCAACGAACTCGGTCGAGACATTGGTATGTACTATGTACACACCGAATTACATCGAAATCGGTTCATAATTACGGGAGTTACAGTGTGACATAGGTCAGATATATATATATATATATATATATATATATATATATATATATATATATATATATATATGTATATATATATATATATAAATTTTGAACGGAGGGTGGTTTCGGGGTCTGGGGGTCATGATCGATGAAAATATACCTTAACTGGTGAGGAGTCTCAAATTTAACAAAAAAATCGAGGCTGCAACTTTTCCTTACATGGAAATTCATAAACAAAAGATCTCGTCTTAAAAACAATCGTATATCAATATTTTTTTTCAGCCATCAATTATCAACTAAACTTTGTACAATATGTTTATAATTATTCAAATTTATTTACAGCATGTATTTTTTAACGCTTAATAAATATATTTTTACGTTTCAATTACTTTTTTCCCATAAAACAAATCTTAAAACCTAACCCCCTTTTATGCAAGGGAATATAGTCTCAGCATTCGCGGAGATTTCCGCGAACCTAACCTTCGCGAATGTTAAGGGATTACTGTATAGCGATCTTTCCTGTCCATGTGCTGAAAAAAAAAAAATTGTTGGAAATTTCAAATTTAAATCAACAGGAAGGAAACGTATTTTCTGTCATAAGATAACATGGGATTCCACATTTTTTTTCTCTCCAACACAATTTTGACGGTTTGAAATTGAATTCGTTTTCCGGATTCCTTTCTAAAGAAGTGCGAAGTGTTAAAATATATATATATACTATACTGAGTTATTATGTACACTATATGGCCATTAATCAACAGACACTTTCAATTTTCGACATTCTGTCGAAATATTTAAAGATATACTTGCCGGATTTTTTCTGGAACTTCAGGATTATAAAGAATATGTTCGACTTCATATTTATCAACGGTGATTTGATCAGAAGGACAATTAGGGGCCAACACAAAATCAAAGAAAAAATAAAATGTTTGGATCACCCTGTAAAATAAAATGCACGAATTGATCTATCGCTATAGCTTACAAATATATATATATTTTACAATATATGTATTCATTTGTAGAAGAATAGAACGTATATTGATGAAGATATATCGATTTTTTTTATTCAAAAATTTTTTCATATTTTTTGTTTATATCATGCAGGGATTTTTACCAAATTTAATGCCAGTTTTAGAAAATTTGACAAAATGTAGTAGAAATAATATGTCGTGCCAACCTATTTTGAAAACGCTGTTCTGAGAAAAACGCGCTGGAAGTTCTCGTGATTTTTTTAGTATTCTATGTATGCTAATGTGACGTGAACTATTTTGATAGCTCTAAAATTGGCATTTCACTTTCGATATAGATTTCTAACAAATTCTATAATTATTATAAATAATAATTTATAATTATTATAAAAATATTTTCAATCTTTTAATTATGGCGACAATTTTTATATTCAATTGTATCACAATTTAGGAAAAAAAATATCTTTGTGTTAGATATATCTAGATTAAGGTAAAGCCAGGAGAGATCGCGCACAAAGAAATTCGACGGGAAGGATTGTCGTGCGCGTGCAGCGACTCCAGGTAGTTGTACAGCAGCATTAGTGCAGTGTCTAGATGAATGTGCCCATTGATTGTTCCAAGCGTCTTGGATAAAGGATTACTATTTTGTTTTGTTTTTCCAAAGTAAGTGCTTGAATTTTCTTAACTGTTCGTCAGAACTTTTATAGAATGTCATTAGTACAAAATATTTTAAATTTAAACGATTTCTTATAAACTACTAACCTAAATTAAGGTTTCGAACACCAAAAATTCATCTTAGAAGTGGCCATGTTTAAATAAAAGGTCGCGCAATCACTTCTACCAAAATAGGAGAGTTTGCGCATCTGCTACTTAGGAGAGATGGCGCATTTCCCCATAAATTTCAGTGCTAGGAGAGATTACGTAGATTATTCATAAATTTGCATGAATTGCATATGTGTAAAACATATGAATGAATCAATTTTGAAATAATTTCGGAAAAACACATAATTATCGAAACTAAATTTAGCAACAACTTAATTAGCAAAAAAAAAAAAAAAAAAACTTTTGCAGATAAAAATTATAATAATAAATTCATAAGACAGTTGTTATTAAATTAATTTTATGTAATTATTTTTGTTAACAAATTAATAATATATTTGTTAATAAATTAATAATATATTTGTTAATAAATTAATAATATATTTGTTAATAAATTAATTAAATATTTATAGATATATTTTTTAATTTAAGAACAATTAATTTGCTAATAAATTAATTTTGTTAACTAAAATAAATTTTCTAATAACACCTACAGTTTTTTGGAAAAGGTTTCACCCATTCCAAGTAGTTTAATGCCATCGAATCAAAAGGAAACAGAGTGCAACTAATGTTACTGATCCATAAAATATACATTAAAAAAGACTTAAGAAGAATGCCTCTACAAGAAAAAAAAAGAAAAAAAAGCTGAAGATAAGGTGCTGTCAGACAAAGTGGGAAAAAACGAAGGTCAATGAGGATGAGTGCATTGAATATCTGGAACTTTACCAGGAGACAACTTCGACCACTGACTTGATTCAATGTATTGCTTGTGGCAGGTGATTGTACCAAATCTGCATGATTTACAACAATAAATGCATCGATTGTAGGATGACGACAACTTAGTAGGGCTTACTTTTACTGATATTTCAATCTTCTTAAATTAAAATTCTTTAATTGTTTTTAAAATTCTTTCTTTTTTTATTATTTAAACATTAGGTTGAAATAGTCACTCCTAATACAATAATATTTACTCACAAAAAGCTTAGAACAATCTCATTAAAGTGCAATTATTATTGTTAACAATTCACTGTAGTTATTATTGATAACAATCTCTTCTACCCATGTGCGCACTCTCTCCTATCCTGTAAGGAGAGACTGCGCAAAATAGTTTTCTTGGTTTTATTACTACTGTTCTATTAAATTACAGTATAAAAACAAAATTACAATGGAAATGCATAAAAAACAAATGAACTCAAAATTATTCATGCATAGTTTAGCAAAAAAATAATATTTAGATTTTTTATTATTATTCTTTTGAAATGTGCACTGACTCTCCTAGCTTTACCTTATATCCTAGTATAAATGTAAGAGATTATTTTTCAGAAAATGGTACGAATAGAATAAGAAAATAATCGGTAATGAAAAGGTTAATAATGAGTTTCGTAGGTATAAAGAGTACTTTAAGTGAAAAACAAAATTCGAAATTCTAAATAGGTCAAAGTGATATTTCTCCTTAAACAGTTTAAAGCGAAACTTAAAATGGTTTCTCAAAAGGGCACTATTTTCAAGTAATTTGTGACAAACATACTTCAGAAGGCTGTTCTGTTTCATTTATAATTTTTTCAAAAGCAAATATTGCATTTATATAGATAATAAAAAAGGATAAAGCGAAATTGAAGAAAAAGTCTTTGGGATGTACGGTGCCCAAATTCCAATAATCAAAAGGATAATAATGATTTTCGTGTGAATAAAGAATACTTTAAGTGAAAAATGAAATTCGAAAATTTAAATGGTCAGAGTGGTACTTCCTTTTAAATAATTTAAAAAAGAAACCTAAAATAGTTCATACATATACAATTTTCAAATAATTTGTGACAAACATACTTCAAAGGGCAATTGTTTCATTTATAATTTTTTCAGAAGCAAATATTGCATTTATCTAGATAATCAAAAATGATAAAACGAAATTGAAGAAAAAGTCACTGGGACGTATGGTGTCCCAACACCATACTCAAAATGTTAATAATGATTTTCGTAGGTATAAAGAGTACATTAAGTGAAAAACAAAATTCGAAATTTTAAATAGGTCAGAATGATACTTCCTTTTAAACAATTTAAAAAAGAAACTTAAAATACTTCATCGAGAGGGCACTATTTTCAAATAATTTGTAACAAACATACTTCAGAGGGCAATTGTGTTTCATTTATAATTTTTTAGGGCGAGTGTCGCATTTATCAAGATAATCAAAAATGATAAATCGAAATTGAAGAAAAATTCGCTGGGATGTACGGTGTCCCAACCCCATAATTAAAAGGTTAATAATTTTTTTCGTAGGTATAAAGAGTACATTAAGTGAAAAACAAAATTCGAAATTTTAAATAGGTCAGAATGATACTTCCTTTTAAACAATTTTAAAAAGAAACTTGAAATAGTTTATCGAAAGGGCAACATTTTTAAATAATTTGTGACAAACATACTTCAGAGGGCAATTGTGTTTCATTTATAATTTTTTCAGAAGCAAATGTCGCATTTATTTAGGTAATAAAAAATGACAAAAATAAATTTTAAAAAAATCGCTGCGATGTACGGTGCCCCAACCCCATAATCAAAAGGTTTAATATTCATTTTCGTATGTATAAAGTGAAAACAAAATTCGAAATTTTAAATCGGTCAAAGTGATATTTCCTCGTATGCAATTTAAAGAGAAATTTAATATAGTTTCTCGAGAGGACACTATTTTCAAATGATTTGTGACAAACATACTTCAAAGGGCAATTGTATTTCATTTATAATTTGTTTAGGAGCGAATGTCACATTTATCTAGATAATCAAAAATGAGAAAACGAAATTGAAATACCAAAAATGTACGGAGCTTATGACAAGTTAAAAATCTGGACCTGTCTTGTTTCAATCAAGCAAAAGAAATCGTCCAACGCAAGCTTTAAAAAATACAATCGAGGAAAAAAAATAAAGAAGAGAGAGATCCCAGAGTCCATTTCATCCGTTACATCAATGTATATATATATTTTTTCTTTTCCAAGATTTTTTTCAAACTGCGCATATCTGTCCTGAATTCAAGACTCATAACTTGCTGGAACCTATGAAGAAGATAATCACATTTACCCGTGATAGATGTACCGACTATTTTTTAGAGAGACAAAAGCTGAAAAAAATAGATTTCATCCTCGATTTCGTTTTAACTTACTGCCTCCCCACCCCGCAGCTTCAACATTTTTTTTAAACATTTCTTTCGAAAATTTTTATTGGAAAAAAAAATCGGGAGTAAGTTTGCACTTTACAATTTAGAACCATGTCTTTTAATGCTTTTGGACTCTCTAGTACTTAAATACAAGTCTGTATGGGGGAGGAAATGAAAATTAAAAAATATAGATGTTCTCGTAGCTCAGTTTTCTGGCTGAATTACTAAAGTGCTCGTAATATAGTTGCTTCTCCTCTCTGAAGTTTTTATTTTTTCATTGCCTTCTACATCCTTCCGTTTTTTAAAAGTGCGTAATGCTATCTCCGATTTCCCGTCTCGTGAAAGATGAGTGCGATGTTAAAATGTGTTGAAGCTTTCAACAAGTGCTTGCTCAGTGACGAACTTTGATTTTTTAATATGAGTTTAACTTGCGAAAATAAATTTAACGGCAATCAGTCATTTGTTCGATTTGTTTGATCTTGCTCTTTTCATAAGCGAAAAGCTCGCTCGTAGTGCTTGGAGGTGCTCGAGGAAATGGATAGCCTGCAATAAGTATTAAGAAGGGGCGAAAAATGGAAATGTGTGCCGTTAAAAGTAAAATCATTATATGGTTTGTAAAGGTATTTTTACATGATAACAGTTTAAATGTTTTTATAATATAAATAAAAAAAAGAAAGAAACATTAATTATTTACATGTTTTTTTAAATATATTTTAACTAATTTCGATTTTTTAAATATGAGTTTACCTTGGGAAAATAAATTTAATGGCAATCAGTCATTTGTTCGATTTGTTTGATCTTGTTCTTTTCATAAGCGAAAAGCTCGCTCGTAGTGCTTGGAGGTGCTCGAGGAAATGGATAGCCTGCAATAAGTATTAAGAAGGGGCGAAATATAGAAATGTATACCGTTAAAAGTTAAATCACTGTATGATTTATAAAGGTAATTTTACATGATATCAGTTTAAATGTTTTTATAATAGCAAAAATGAAAAAAATAATAATTATTTGCATGTTTTTAAAATATCATTTAATCTTGGGAAAATAAATTTAACGGCAATCAGTCATTTGTTTGATCTTGCTCTTTTCAAAAGCAAAGAGCTCGCTCGTAGTGCTTGAAGGTGCTCGAGGAAATTTAAAGCCTACAACGAGCATTAAGAAGGGGCGAAAAATAGAAATGTATGCTGTTAAAAGTAAAATCATTATATGGTTTGTAAAAGTATTTTTGCATGATAAAATTTAATTTTTTTTATAATATTGATAAAAAAAAGAGAAAAAAACATTAATTATTTACATGTTTTTAAAATATCATTTAACTAATTTCGATTTTTTTAAATATGATTTATCTTGGAAAAATAAATTTCACGGCAATAAGTCACTTGTTTGGTTTGTTTGATCTTCATCTTTTCATAAGCAAAAAGCTCGCTCGCAGTGCTTGAAGATGCTAGAGAAAATTGATAGCCTGCAAGGAGTATTAAAAAGGGGCGAAATATAGAAATGTGTACTGTTAAAAGTAAAATCATTATATGGTTTCTAAAGGTAATGATATCAGTTTATTTTTTTTTTTTTATTATATCATTGAAAAAAGAGAATAAAACATTAGTAATTTACATATTTTTCCAATATCTTTTAACCAATTTCGATTTTTTAATATCAGTTTATCTTGGGAAAATAAATTTAACGTCACTCAGTTATTTGTTCGATTTGTTTGATCTTGGTCTTTTCATAACGAAAAGCTCGCTCGCAGCGCTTGAATGTGCTCAAAGAAATTGATACATTTGCAAGGAGTATTAAGAAACAGCGAAAATTAGAAATGTATGCTGTCAAAAATATAATCATCATTATTTGTTTTGCAAAAACATTTTTAGATGATAATAATTTAAACTTTTTTATAATGTCGAAAAAAAGCATTATTTTTCATTATAATTTTTTTTTTTTTTTTAAGTACCTTTTAATTACTAATTTAGATTTTTCAAAATATGAGTTTAAGTTGGGAAAGTCATCATTATTTGTTTTGCAAAAACATTTTTAGATGATAATAATTTAAACTTTTTTATAATGTCGAAAAAAAGCATTATTTTTCATTATAAATGTTTTTTTTTTTTAAGTACCTTTTAATTACTAATTTAGATTTTTCAAAATATGAGTTTAAGTTGGGAAAGTAAGTTTAATAATCAATAATTTACCCGATTTGTTTGATCTCGCTCATTTCATAAACGAAAAGCTTGCTTGCCGATTTTGAAGGTGTTTGAAGAAATTTTTAGCCTGTAACGAGCATTAAGGAAGGACGAAAAATAAAAATGTATACTATTAAATGTTAAGTCGTTATTTGGTTTACAAAAGTTTTTCTATATAGTAACGCTTTAAATTTTCTTATATTGTGTGTGGGGGGAGGGGGGGGGGGAGTAAAAACATTATTTCAATTTTTTCATATTTTTTAAATGTCTTTTTGCTCATTTCAATTTTTAATAAGAATTTAGCTTGAAAAAATAAATTAAACATCAATCAATCATTTATCCGATTTATTTGATCTTGATTTTTTCACAACAAAAAGCTCGCTCGCAGTGCTAGAAGTGCTGAAGGAAATTGATACCGTTACAACGAGTAATAACGAAAAATGAAAAATAAAAATAAACTGTCAAAAGTAAAAAAATCGTTATCTGATGTGTGCAAAATTATGTTTACGGGATAATATGTTAAGCTTCCTAAAATATTTGAAAATAAATATACTTTTTATTTTCTTTTGTATTCATAAGAAGAAAGTATTTTATTCGCAAAATTTTTTCGACTTCCGTTTTTGACAGATTGATATGTTTTGGGTTATGTTCGGTATTGAAAATGAAGTAAGTAGCATTTATTGTTCGTTTATAGGGACACATTAAAAATTCATTTACATTATAATCTACGGCGAAAAATTGTTTGTCGTGCATTTTAAAGATGTTACAGTACTTCAAACATGTTGAAATTGATATGCATCAGTGAATTGGACTACGACATGTTTTTTTTTTTTTTTTTTTATTGAGTGCAGAGTAAAGCGAATTTAAATCTAATGAACAGAGACGCACAAAAATAATTCCATTATAGTATCCATAAAAGAATGTTCCAGTCACAAATTTTAATAGTATCAACTGTAAACGTTGTATAGTGTTGATTCAAGCTCATAAATAACAAGGAAATTAAACAGTTTTAGATAAGCGCATGTGCGTGCACTACTTTGTTATTGACTGTTGGAGTGCCACATACGCAAAATGGCTACTCCTGAGCGTAAAGCGTTGTGACATCGTGTACTTAGCACTTGTTAGCCGTGGGAATTCAATAGTCTTTTGTTGAAAGGTATGTAGAAAGGAAAGTGCATACCTATCTGTGTCCTTGGGAGTTGCTCAATAGAAGATTTCGACATTCGAAGAAATAGCGGGTGAATGAACAATAAAGCAGAATGATCGCCCGTCCCTTAGTGGGGGTATGAAAAAAAGAGATATGCTTGGGAAGAAGCTATCAAGCGTGTTCTGGACATTAGAGACTAGACTTTGGTAAAGTGAGGTTGGATATTGTCAGCGTGTGAGATATGAAGTACGAAACGTTCACTCATGTTGGGTGTTCGAAGTATAGATCTTGTTATGAAAAGTGGGAGCGTCTCTCTATTGATTGTAAAGTTATTATTTCATTTTTCAACTTAATTTAATCGTTCTAATAAACAACTTGGGAAAGAAAATGTGTGATATTTGAACAATAATTCTACACGAGCTTAGAAGAGTAAAAGCTTCGGCCCGCTACACCACAGCGTTATTGGTGGGATGAAGATTCAAAAGCCGTTGGAACCATGCGATATTTTTCTTTGGGCTTTATAAAATATCGTATCTACGTTCCGCCGCTACCTAATGATTTGCCAGAATTAAGGGGGCTGGTCATTCAGCTTCCGAATACCCTAGCTAATGCTAAGTCTATGGGCGTAGAATGCATTCGTATATTTAAAATATCTCCTCGGGAAATTCATATTTTTAACATCTTTTTTCTGTGTACTCTTCTTAAATGATGTCTCTTTTTTTCTTAGTTTTCAAAATATTACTAAAATCTATGCCGAATTTAATATTTTATGTGTTAAAAGCTGGCGAACTGTGAGTAAGATTTTAATTCTTCCTATAAAATTAAGTCTGTATTTTAGAAACATTTCGAGAACTAAGAAAAAAAGAGACACCTTTTAGGAAGTGTACGCAAAAAATAGAAGTTAAAAATATTAATTTCCCAAGGAGATATTTTAAATATACGAATGCATTCAATGGCCATAGATTTTACATTAGTGAGGGGAATTCGGAAGCTGAGTGACCGGCCCCCTTAAGACACAGAATTGAAGAGGCTGTTACTTCTATTACTCCGGACTTGTTAACCGAAGTGTGGGAAGAATTGGACTTTAGGTTGGATGTGTGCTGTATAACTAAAGGTCCACATATTGCACATTTGTAAGGAAAACTAGATTAGTTTAACTTCAGTTTGATGCATAATTTGTTGCAAATAGTCTAAATTAAACTGTTGCAATATACGATTGAACTGGGACATTCTTTTATGAACCACTTTATTATAGTCAATCCGGGAATTTTTTTTGCAGAGTATTTCAATGATGTTACATTACTTGAAACATATTGAAATTGATATGGATCAACTCTACAACATGTAGATCAGGGGTTCTCAAACTACACTGTAAAAAAAAACGGACTAAAATACGGAAATACTACTATCAATCTAGACGCCAGTACTATTTCCGTATTTTAACGGAACTTTTTCCCGGTAAATTACTGAAAATTTTCCGGTTTTTTTTTAATTTAACGGACATTTTTCTGTAATTTTCCGGGAAAAAGTTCCGTTAAAATACGGAAATAGTACTGGCGTCTAGATTGCCAGTAGTATTTCCGTATTTTAGTCCGTTTTTTTTTCTTTTTTTTTTTAACAGTGTATGGCACGCGGTCCAGTACTAGTACGTGAAGCTCTGGTTACTAGTACGCAAAAATCTGATACTGGTAGTGAAATGAAATATAAAATACGGTATGTGAAATCAAAAAACAGCTCAGTACTCCCTCCTCTTTTTGATTTGTCAGTAAACCGGCCCCGTAGTCTCTTCACTCTGTTATATTACTGCTTTGACAGCGTTTTGCTATCTCTTATTTTAACCCTTAAATGCCTGAGCTTTCAAAAATCATTTTAAAAATGTTTTTCGGCTTTCTTTTTTTAAATAAATCATGGGAAAAATACTTTTAAAAATCATATTTTGTTTTAAGTATAGTTTACGGCTAAAAAACTGTTTGTTACTAATCGACAATACTGGTGTTTAATTGAAAAAATAATTTTCCTTGATAAAATTCTATAATATTAAACACACAAGAATTTTGAGAACTATGATAAGAAATAAATTTTACTTGCTCTCTGCAGAACAAAATAGGGTATTTCGCAAGCTTCCAAACAAAAGAAAAAGAACATGTATCAACAATTGAAAAAATAAATCTATCTTTATTCTTAAACAGCACAAGTGTTGCCATCTAAATGTTGAAAATCGATTTAATAATATTTTCAGAATGTATTTTATTGGCAACGTTAGGCATTATAGCTTCAACATTATTCTAATAGTATTTATAAGCCTAAATTGGGTATGTTGCCGAAAGGCAACACGCGGCATTTACGGGTTAATGTAATTTCGATTAGAATTTTAGATAAATGGAAATAATTAGATGCTTAGTTGATCTTTTATCCCACCTGAAAAAAAAAAAAAAAAAAAAAAAAAAAGTTTTCTTCTATTAATATATTGTACATGTGTATAATATACTTATTTCAACGAGCTTCTATCTCGTATTAATAAGTAGTTTATTTTCAGAAGATATATGAGTTCCTCTTGTAGGTTATTCATTTATTAAATTTCCTTAAGTGTATTTTACTGTTGATATAAACATAGTGTTCATATAATAAAAAATGGACGAACAAGGCGACTTTAAATGTGAATATATACTTTAAGTTTAACAAAGCTATGTAGCATTTATGTTCTCTATTTAAATAGATCAATTAATAGATTGAAATAATTAAATGCCATCCAAAAATGATATACTTTATAATGATAAATATACCCTTATTATTAGCAATACACGCGAATTAATAAAGTTACCCTATACTGAATATGTATCAATTTACGCCAATAAGCCATTAAGTATTGTAGCTTTTTTTTGTACTAAAACAATGTACAGTCGGACCTCATTATCCCGACACCCGGTTTTCAGGTCACCCCGCTTATCACGTCAGTTTTTCAAAGTCCCGATCTTCTGTATATTATTTTAATGTAAATAAACTCTGGATTTTACGTCATTGAATAATTTTCAACTCCGGACATCCCGACGGTTTAGGAAAATCATTTCATAATGGATTTTTCATAATCCATCTTATAAGCATGGAAATTAAGCGGTAAGAAATATCTTAGCCAAACTTTTCACAAAAGTGTCTAAAAATACCCAATGAGATACATGAGAAATTTTATTTCAATCCTTTATCTCAATAGATAAACCCACACACTATTAATGACCCACTTAAGCTCCAGATACAGTATAAGTCTACTCGCGGTCTTTTTATTCTGGTCAGGTCTCGTTTTCTTGTGGTTACATGGCATTTTTCATCCGACTAAAACCGAACTATTGAAACGATCAGAAATTATCTAATATCCATTTCTGAAACAACGAATATTGATTACAATTCATTGTATAACATTGAAAAAAGAATTGTAGGAATCACATCTAGGGATAAGCAAACCTTAATTCATCAATATGTCATGTAACAACAATAAAAAAAAAAAAAAAAAAAAAAATCATAAATCTGATTTTTATTCTTTTCAATTTTGTTTTTGTGTTTATTTTGTTTAAATACTGTTTTATTGCTTAAAACTGCAAGAACAGTTATGAATTTCACATTTTCTTAAATTAATTAAAAGTACAGCTTTTTACATACATATTTTTCCCCAACTCCGGTTACCGCGACACTCCGCTTATGACGACACTTTTTTCTGGTCATTAGAGTGTCGGGATAACGAGGTTCGACTGTATTTTGATAATGTACTTATTATTAAAATGTAATGATGGTGATACCTTTTATTTGAATGTTAAAATAAAGTAGTCAATCTAACTACCAATTTAATAATTTAATTATGCAATTAAATACAGTAAAATCTGATCAGACAGAAGTACAAAAGACTGGAAACATATTCTGTTTATACAGGTTTTTCTGTATTAGCTTTGAATTTGTCATCTGGTGGTATACGCGGAAGTATGAACTTCTATTTAGGGGTCTGTCTGAAAGTTTGGGAACCCCTGATGTAGATTATGGAGTGGGCAGCAGCAGCATATATCACTCATGTACAGAGACACAAAAGAATTCGGTTATTAGGACTGATTATGAGATCGGCGAAAAAAAAATTGTGTGTAAAATAAGCGTTATTTTTATAGTTTTTTTTATGCTGATTAGTACAAAGTTATTACACTCCTTGGAATCTCTAAGGTGCACACTGTAAAAAAAAAAAAAAAAAAAAAAAAAACGGACTAAAAAACGGAAATACTATTGGCAATCTAGACGCCAGTACTATTTCCGTTTTTTTACGGGAATTTTTACCCATAAATTACAGAAAAATTTCCGTTTTTAATCAGAAAAACGGAAAATTTTCTGTAATTTATGGGTAAAAACTCCCTAAAAAAACGGAAATATTACTGGCGTCTAGATTGCCAGTAGTAATGTCTGCACCGCTATATAAAATAATATTCTATTTAGCATTTAAAAGGCAGAATTAGTCCGCTTCGTTTAATTATGGTATTTGTATTTGTATTTTTTTTTTTTTTTTTTTTTTTTTTTTAAATTGTGGTACACTCTAAATAAAAAGGAGTGAATAGTCAAAATATGTCCAACCTCGCAGAGTGACTATTCACAGAAGCAGAGTCAAAATATGCCCAACCTCTTTAGAGTGACTATTCTGAAGGAGTGAACAGTCACTCCTGGGAAGTGAATATTCACTCTAAACAGAGGTGGATAATCACTCTTTCGGAGGAGTGACTATTCACTCTTGCTAAAGGGGTGTGGTTTTTCACCCCAGGTAGGTGTGAATAGTCACTCTTTCATAGGAGTGAATGTTCATTTTTAGGGAGTCAATTCTTTTTTTATTTTGCTTTTATGGGCATTTTAAAAGAATCACATATTTTACAGCATGCAATGAAAATAGACAGAAGCATGGTAAAGATTGGAATAAAATACTTTATTAGCAATATTTAGTATTTAATTTATAGTAATTGAACTTTTAAGGAAAAATTCAGTTACAGTTACACGTGAATTTAAATTAGATTACTGACAGAAATAAACTAATATATTTTATTCCAATCTTATCCTTTGTGTTTGCTTTTATTGCATGCCCTATAAATATATTTCTTTTAGAGTTTTATAGGGTAGATGTGCCAGTAATGAACACCCTTAAGGAATTTCTTTTAAAATTACTTTTTTTATTAATAGTTATAATTATTATATTCCAGGTTTTTCAATATTATATTAACCTATCAACAATATTTAACCATTCTTACAGTCTCATTTCCCAATATGAATCAAAATTTAATTTTAAATAACAGAAATATATCAAAACACCCAAAAACCCAGTTATGGCCCAGTAATGGACATCCTCTGTTCCAGTAATGGACATACCATAAAAAGTAATAAATATAATTGTTTTTATAACTGTATTTAGAATCAGAATTTAAGGGATACACACTAAGGAAACAGAATAGTTATTTTCAAATAAATTTAACAATTAGGATACCAGTAATTAATAAAATATTTGTGATAATCATTTACTGTTTAAATCCATTATTGTAATTATCAGAAGATCGATGTTTTGATTATTTTAGATAGATAGTTTAAAATACTAAATATCAGCTAATTACAGCTATCAAATTATTGAAACAGTGGGGGATTTAAAAAGGTAATTAAAAAAATTAAGTTTTGGAATATTATTAGTGTTTAGTTTTGTCTCACTATTTTTAACAATTGATATTCCAGAGACTACCTGATATATGATTTATAATAATTAATGTTACAAATATGAAAGAAATGATATTATGAGTTGAATATTTTAAATACTACATAAAACAATTTCAAATTAAAACTGTAGAACTGATGTTTGAGGCCACTGATCTGCAGATTTACTAGTTTCATGAATATTACCTATAACTTTAATATTACTTTTTTTTTTCTTTTTTTTTCTTTGTCAGAGATGAATAAGGAAACATTTAAGACAGAAAATAGAATTTTAATAGCTTCTATACTTAATTGTTTTTATTTAAACGGAGAGGGATTAAGCCCTATGAGCCCCTCTTTGACTGTGCTCTTAAACAATATTTTCTGCTTCCTGGCTAGTTTGATTGTCAGATTATAAAATCTGCAAAGTACATATACATATAAAAAAAGAATAAAATATTGAAATTTTAGTAATCACATAAAATAACTTAAAAGAAGCTATTTATAAAAGTTTTGGTCTTATTACATTTTGGTAAGTATAAAATAAAAATTAAATTTGATTATTTAGGTTTGCAGTTAAGTCAAAATATTTTATGCACTATAAACATTACTGAAGTTGCATTTTTAGCAACGTCTACATGGTGCGTCCATTACTGGAAACTGACTAATTAACCAACCCAGTAATGAACACCCCCTCTTAAAACCTTAAAAATAAATGAAATTTTGTAAATAGCCTTTAGTATATAAAATTTTAATTTTTCTATTGCTACTCAAACAAAAACATTCAAATTATGCAAGAAAATAAATAATATATAAATTAATTAAACGAAGCCAGCTCTTAGCCTCTTCATTAAGATTTTCACAGAAAAACAGCGAAACTTTGAAACATTATTTTCTGCTTCTTGATTGGTTTGATTAAAAGTGTCAACAATAACCCAGTTTTATAAAACATGCAAGGAAGAATTATTAAAAAAATAATTAAAGCTAAATATTTATTAGTTATTTTTGTATGAACCAAAAACATCAAGGGGTGTCCATTATTAGAAGGATGTCCATTATTGTCATATCTATCCTAAATAACTTTTTAATAGGTGGATGTTACATGTTTAACAATGTTCGATTCCATTTTATTTTTTGTTTTAAATATAAATTCCTATCTTTTTACCGTATTTTTTGCGTGAATTATTGCTATTTTTTCAAAGTCCCAAAAATACCAATGTAAAAATGCTATTGTTATAAAATATTGTTATAAAAATGTCATAAAATATTTTTAATTTTTCCACTTAAAAAATAATGCTTATAAATTCACATATTTTTTAAATGCGTTCTAAGAATGATTTAAATATTAAGAATGTGTATTTTTTTTTTTATCCGCTGTCATTTGTTTTTGTTTTAATATAATCATGGAGTCTAAATTTTAAGTTCTGTGGAATATGTATATATTTTTCTTTTAAACATATTCCTTAACTTAATCATGATTTCTAATTTTCGACCATTATTGCTGAAAAATTGAATTAATACAATACTTATTAATTAAATGACTCGGTAAGCCACATTTAATTTAATTTTTTTATTCCTGTAGATACTGTATTTTGTGCATATGAGCAAAATAGATTTTATAGGTTTTATAGGAAGAGGTTGGCCAAGAAAATAGAAAAAAATAAATATAAAATAAACACATTACATTTATTTGTATCTGTATGAATTTGGATAAAAATAAAGTAAATGACTGCATATGAAATGTTCTTATTGTTTGAAAAACTTTTTAATGTAAACAAGTAGTTATTAATCTCTTTAAAAAAATATTCAGTCCAACATTATCCAAATAAATATGAACATTTTAAAATATATACTATAGCAATCTTATGGATAAACTTCAAAACAGGCATAAAAACATTTTATTTCAATGCTTAAATATCATGTTTTATTTTTTGTGCCAAAAATTAAGTGTATCAAAAACGTAGAAAATGCGTTCAAAATATAAGGAAATTTAATAACAGATGCAGAATGTCTACAATTAATTTTTTTTTATATTACTCAGTCTCGAAATTTTAAAATCATAAACCACAGAAAAATGCTTAAATACAATTCAAAAAATTAATATACCAATCTTTTCGTAATGTCATCAAATGTCATCAAATATCATATTTAACTCCGAAACAATAATAATGATGATAAATACTCTAAGTGTATAGTCTAAGTCTAAATTGTTGCCTTTAGAAATCAGTAATAAACAATAGCAAAAAAAAAAATCATAGAACGGCAAATTAAGGTTTTCATCGTGTCTGCGATGAATTGAAAAAATCCAGATATCTTCTGTGCCAGCCTTGCAAACGAAACAGATAAAACTTTTTTTTTTTTTTTTTTTTTTTTTTTTTTTTTTTTTTTAATCGTTGGCAAAAGTAGGATCACAGTATTGAATGGAAAGAATAAAATATTTACACTCATTTTTAGGCTTCCGTACTTAAAAACTAAACACGGAACCATTATAAGATCACTCCTGTGTCTGCCTGTTTTTCTCTCTGTCTGTCACAGACATTTTACTCGGAAACTATCGAACGTGGAAAGTTCAAATTGGGGGAAATAATAAAGACTGTTGACCCACATATTTTCAGATTATTAAACATTTATAAATATATTTAGTAAAAAGGTGGAGGGGCAAATTAAGTTACTTGAAAAAAAAAATATTTTCTTTATATATCGTGTGGGGGTATCGCGTGAAAGCTTTTGTAATACTGAATTCAAAAGTACATTTCTTTTAATTTTAGGTATTACATTTTCAAAGATATTGTCGAAAATGTAGTGAAAAATTATGCCCCCTCCCCCCCCCCCCCCACCAGCATATAATTCCGAATCTATTGAAACTAAAATTATGAAAAAATTAGAGGCAGTAGAGGTTAACTTAAACCTTGCAGGAAAATTATAGCGATTACTGTAGGTCTTTTTGAGAAAATCGCATTTATCCGTTACACACAAATTTCGATTTACGGGCATTCAGCAAAAGTGTTGAGCAGCGCTGGAGATACCTATCGAAGCAGAAGTATAAAAGCATTGTTGATCAAGATTTTCGAAAAAAATCGTCAGTAACTAGCCGAGATATTAAAGATATGGACGGTTTGGACATACATAATGACAGAGGCGGCGTACTCTATGTACCATCGGCTTTTAAGGCCCAGATAAAAACTTTTAATGTTATATATGTGTAATGCAATGGCCAGTAACAGTATAAAAGCAATAAACGTCAAATTGTTATAAACAGGCTAATTCAAGGGGTCTCAGGACTCTTAAAACTTCTAGGAATACAAATCAGGAGAACACTCCAGGATCAATCTTTTTCTATACAACATACAACTATTTTGCTCATAATCTTAACATATCTACACCAATAAATGGTTAAAATTAAATAACACTTACCTTATGTGTTCATAAAGAGTCATTTTAATGATATCCTAATCTGTTAATCTAAGATGGCGGACGAAAAAGTGGTCATTTTTCTTATCTTACAAGGGCAATGTCGCCTTGCTGTTCTGATTCGTTAATAAGCAATGCATACGTAAGTCACTCTTTCAGAAGTGACTAATTCACTCTCGATAACGGAGTGAGACATTTCACTCCTTTCTAGAGAGTGGAAAATTCCACTCTTGAAGGAGTGTATTTTTACAAAATTCACTCCAAACAGAGTGAAAATGCCTGTCACACTTTCAAAGAGTGAACTTTTCACTCCTCCTAATTTTAGAGTGTAAAATTCCAAGCCACCTTTTAGTAGAAAAGTAATGGAAACACCCTATAACGTATAGTTTCATCACAAGTCAGTCTAATTTTTAAGAATTTGGGATACTTAGGAGGAAGATAATAATGTTTATAGGAGTTTGGCAAACATATTTATTGAGTTTAAAATATATTTGTGCGTTAAAACACTAAACAGGAAAGAAAAAACTGTAATAAATTCAGAGTTTCTCTGTGAACGTGTACACTATCTATTTCATATTTTAGTGTCTGGGGTGAGGGCAGAGAAAGGATTACTACAGGGAGTTGTAACATTTTACATCTTTTTTTTTTTTTTTTATCTATAATTACTTGAATTAGATTATCAATGCATTTTGTATGGATTTATGAAATAACAAAAGTACAATGAAACGTCAAAGTTTTGTTATTTAGATTTGTTTTCTTTAAAATATGAACTTTGTGAGAAAAAAAAAAAAACTTTTCACGATATAAAAAAATGGCTTTCGTTTTTGGAATCAGTAATAAAAACAATATAAAAGTCAGTGTAATAAATCGAACTAGAGACTTATTTGTGTATTACGAAAAAAAAAAGAAAGAAAAGAATGCATTCTGAATTATGTATAAAAGTTTTGTCACATAATTTCAATTTATCTTGTATTTAAATCGTTATGTAAAAAAAAGTAACTACAAAAATCTAAAGTCATTGAAAATAAGCTCTATTTTTATTGCACTTTGACGAAAGACATTACATGATATTTATTATTGTACAGAAAAATCCCTATAACAGCCAATGATTTATGATTGTTATCTAGAAGAAAGAGAAATCGATCTATAATCGATTGCATTTCCTTTCTTTTTCTTACGCATTTGCCTATGTCACGGTTTCTGTAACAAAATTATAAGATTCTTCCGCCGACATATTTGATGAAGCGGAATAATCAAATGCAATTATGAAAACAAGATGGTTTAGCAATAGTTTCGTGGAGGTGTAAATAAGAAAATGATTTCTAAATCATTTCTTTTGTATGTAACATAAGCTCAGCAAAATATAAATTACATGCGCCTTTAAATGCCGTACGGGTAGTTTTTGATTTTCGAACATAATCACGCCTGAGATGACTTTTTTTTGTATTTTGTATGTATTTTTTATGCTGATTTCAGAAATGTATTTAAAAAATATCGACAGGCACGGATAAAGGAGTGAGATGACGAATTTAAGCTTCCGAAGTTTTTAAACTTAGTAAATGGGTTTAAAAAGTACAATTGATACGATGCGGTTCTGACAACCATTCTCTTCAGCAGAAAATATTTGAAACGTTTCCATCTGCCTCAAGGGATGAAAAAAATAAGTTTTTGAAGAAAAGTAGTCTTATCATTTTGACCCCTATAGAGGGTATGATGATGAACAGATAGCAATATTTATCCAGGTACTTATAAAATTTTATTCAATAATTATACAAAATCCCACATACATTCATAATTTATTCAAAACGACCTGTAAATTGAAAATTCAAAAGCAAAAATCTTATCAGCAAAAGTAGAGCCTGGCTTGATCTACATCCGAATAACCCAAAAAATCAACATGAGCCAAAGATTTGCAAATGAAACAGTGGAACCAGAGCTCATAACTGCCCTGTTTTCCATAGATAATGCAGTCTTTACTGTCACGATCTTTCTTGTTCCATATTATAATCGTCCTCGTCACCTTGCCCCATCACCGCATATTTGTTTGAACTAGATTTATCAGTATATCCTTCACTGCAAGGAAAAAATATATATATTCCGCATACCTTTTATACGTTATGAGTTGTATTTTGAGAATATTTTAGTGAGTGATTGAAACAGCTTATTACATGCTAGTAATTCATTGCACTGTGCGGTCCAAAAATTACAACAACAAATTTGAAAACTGAACTTCGGCCCAAAGCTATTTACAGATTGCTGGGAAGTGCGAATTGTTGATAGTGAGTTACATGAACCTCCAGCAAGGATCTGTGGTGCACCAGGTCAGGCGCTGCCAGGGCCGCCGACCCAATCATCGGACAAACAAGCCGACTGCCCAAGGCCCCGCTCTAATTGGGGTCTTGTTAGGGGCCACGAATCTCTCTATATAATTCAAAATAACATTTTCTCTGTATAAAATATTAATATTTTTTCTCTAGATTTGTTTTTAAACGTTTCTTCGAGAGAAAAAAAAGTGAGTATTAACTTTATTTCTTACATTCAAAGTTGATAGAATTTTCAAGAAATATGTAGATTCGACAATCCCGAAAGGAATCGCGAACTAAAAAAAGAAAAATATTTGAAATATTGTAAAGGATAGAAGATTTTGCGAAATTCAAAATAATTGTGCACATTAAAACACATTTTTACGAATTTGTTTCCTTTGCAATATATTAATTTAAAAAAAACTTCATAATTTTAAAAATTGAAAATTTAGCACTACCCGTCAAAGATATTCTCAAATCCATACCTTTTTAATCCATTTACAAAATCATTTTTATCTGAAAAAAAAAAAAAAAAAAAAAAAAAAATCCGTTGAAATACGGAAACTGTACTGACAATTAGCGTATTTTACTACAGAGTTTTTTCGGGAGAAAAATGATGACACATTACAGTGATTTTTGTCTCTTTTAGCAACAAACAAAATAATAATAAGTTAATAAGTGCAAAACAAAGCTTTTTTTTAATATTTATATAAAGTTTTTGTAATATATTTGATTTTAAATATAATTATGTCTGGTTCTATATTGTCAATGTGTGGAAAAAACCTATCGGAAGAATGAAATAGGAGAATAAAGATTTTTTTTTTTTAAGTCAGCGTTTTCGAAAAATATTAGAAACACATAAAACACATCTTTACGAATTTGTTTCATTTGCAGTATATTAATAAAAATAAACTCCACAGCTTTAAAGAAAATGAAAATTTAGCATTATCTGGAAAAAATATTCTCAAATCCATACTTTTTAACCCATTTACGAAATCATTTTTACCTGAAAAAAAAAAAAAAAAATCTGGTAAAATATGGAAATTGTACTTACAATCAATGCATTTTTTGCAAAGGTTTTTTTTTTTTTTTTTTTTTTTTTTTTTTTGTGTGTGTGTGTGTGTGTGTGTGAAAAAAACACATTAATAATGATTCTTTTGTCTCTGTTAGCAACTAAGAAAAAAATAACAAATTAATAAAAGTGTAAAACAAAACTTTTTTTAAAGCTTTTATTTATATGTGTAAAATTTTTGTAATATATAACTGACTTTTAGTGCGATTTTTCCTGGATCTATATTGTCACTGCGTGGGAAAAAAAAAAAAAAAAAAACCTTTCGGTAAAAGGAAAAAGGAGAATAAATATTTTTTTTTTTAAACTCAGCGTTTCGAAAAACATTAGAAACACATAAAACGGTGTAGAAAGAAAAGAATTATTTCGCAGAGCTTGTTCCTGAAAAGTGCTAAAAATTTGAAATGTGCGAAATTTTCGAACCGCCTATAAATATCCACATTAGACAAGATTTTGGATTCATTACACATGGTTTAAATGAAATAACACTTCTACTGTAAAATATTTAATACACTATATAAATATTCAAATAGTTTGTGAAATCAATATAATGTAAAGCGATGGTAGATTATTGATTTCTGTTATTATAATTGGTTTTAATTATTATCCCAATAATGATAAACACAATAACAAGGCAAAAAATTTGATTTTTTTGGTGCTTGTTTAAGAATAATAGAACAATTTAAATAGGAAATCATAGAGGTAAATTTTAAGAGTAAATACATATAAAAATGTAGAGTAAATATATAAGATTAAATGCAAATAATTAACACTTTATTATTATCTCGATTCCAGTAAAATTTATAAATATAAATTTCAATTGAGCAATCCTCCACAATCTGAGTGACCAATAATTTCTTATAACAGTGCTCTTTTTTTTTTAAAATAATGAAAATAAAGCGAGCCTTTTTCTTGAATAAAAAGTTACTAAATTCTTTCAAAGTTAAATTTAAATAAAAAATTTTTTGTAACTACATAAGATTGAAGACTTATTTGAAGGTCTTGGTTATAGATAACAATTCAAATAGGTCAAGATCATACAATTTTTTTAAAAATAGGACTTTACATATAACAATTTTTATCAACTGAAATGAAACGCTGAGACAAAGAAACTTTTCATGCGAAAGCCACATTTATTGTCTCTAGAAAAACCAAATTCGATCTGAAGTTGCTTACAGTATGGTATGCATTTTAAAGAATTATTTTTAAAATCTCAAGTTTGATTTGATATCTTTAGACAATTAAATAAATAATACTATAGAAATATTGCATAAAAGATAAACGTTTATTTTGACAAAGTACAAGTGAAACATACTGTGATACGAAATGAATAATGGAATATTTGATAAGAAATAAGCATTTGCATTAATTTTCAGCAGCAGATGAGCGAATTATAGAACTTTTTTTTAATTATTATTTTGCAGTCAATTATCTAGAACAACTTATATAAAAAGACCATTCAGAAATACCGTAAAATTTCAGAAAGATATCAGCGAATTGAAATGAATTACATTTCAATTACTTTCTTAGAGTTTCTTGGGTCATAAAGCATTTCCCACGAACTGCCGTTCTTCATCATAAATCACACGAAATTGCCAACTTTTATGCATTTTGTTAAAACTCTTTTTGGATAATAATTTTAGCCTTAATTTATCGCATAGTTTCTCCTATTAAATAAGGCATAGGTATCGAAAAAGAAACTAATTCTAAATGCAAATAGAAACCTTATCAAAATTTGGATAAAGTAAAACCATATTTTTATAATATAATGTTCATGGATCTGTTTATATGAAGCAAGTTACTTAGTACTTTTCCTGCTAATGCTAAAAATATCATAGGCTATAAAATGTAACTATATTTTATTATTTTATTATTTTCTTAATTTTTTAATTCAAATTGTTAAATGTGAGTTAATAATACAATAAACGCAGGTGTTTAAGAAATGCCAAGGTTGATCATAAACTCCATCGAAAATTAAAATAATATAATATGCTTATTTTTATGAATCAAAAATAAATTTGTCGAATAAATTTAATTTTAACAATCTGACGGAAAATTTGCCTACAGCAGGCACATTCTAGAGTTTGGGAGCACCAGAGGTTAAATATTACCTCAGGACGCATATGGCATTAAAAATTTTTGATTGCCACACACCAAACCCCCTGTACCCTACTTGAACTGATTACCCTTCATCAGTAAAAAGCTTCATAAATGACACTCCGAAAAGCTGACAAGTCTTATTTAATGAACAACTTTTCAATCCTCAAGACTCAATCCTCAATCCTCATCCAGGGTGTTTCTGAACTCATGGGTCAAATTTTAGCGGAAAGTAAAGTAGACAAAAAGAAGCAATTTTGGTATAGCAATGTGGTCTCAGAAATGAAAAGAGTTGGAGAAAAACCAGAAATGCGGGAGAAATGAAAACACGCGCTAGGGATTGGCGTAACCCTTTCGAGGATTCCCTGTGTATCATCTACCAGATATCAATTGACTCAGATAAGGACATCATAGGAAGACTTTCCGTTGCTGCTGAAACTATTCGTAAAACACCTGAAATTTTGCACCAATAAAAATGCACCAATCACTTTCTAGACGCTGCCAGGCCTGTATCGATGTTGGTTCGTGGCAACACTTACTGCAAATGTTATTTCAATAAAGCGATTGTTTTCATTTCCTCCGCATTTCTTGTTTTTCGCCAACACTTTTCATTTCCAATCCCACATTGCTATTATTAAAACTGCTTCTTTATGTGTACTTTTCCTTCCTTTATAATTTGGCATATGATTTCAAGGACACTCTAAAACAAATCCTGTTGATTTCACAGAAAAATCCTGTCAGCAAATGCTACTAGTTTTTCCATGCAATTTGTACAGAGGAACACTGTTAAACAGATACAGATTTTCTTTTCTTTTTTTTTTTTCTTTTTCTTTTTTTTTTTTTTTTTTTTTTTTTTTTGTCAAACAGAATTTCTCGATAGCACTGAGAGAGTTGTCCTGTAAAACCGAAATAGTGTTAAGCTGCATAAGTTACAATTTCTTCATTTTATAGAAAATGCAGTTCTGTTGAACAGGAACAGAGTACCAATTGTTTATTAAGTAGCCACAGAATTTTCTGTTTTACGTATTATAAATCGTCTTTAACTGGATTGGTATTCTTTGCGCGACATCACTTTCCTTCTACTTTTCTGAATTTATTAGAAAAATTAAAACAAAGTTTTTTTTCGTGTGCAATTGATTTCGGCTTCCTCTGTAATTTCTTGGCCAGAAGTGAAGAATCTTTATGATTTTAAATGTCCCTGCTAGACGATAGAGAGCGAAAACGATATGTATGCTTGATAACAGAGAAAATCAGTACTTTACATGGAATGGAACTAGTCTGTTAAATGCTATTTAGAGATTTCTCTGTATATTTTACCAGAAATATTTAATTTCACGAATATTATAACAGCATACGAGAATAAAATAACAATTTGAAAATTCAGCGCAGCACCAAAATTGAACATAGTATTTTGAAATATTGCAATTTATAAAGCTATTGAATGAAACAAAATGTAAAAATTGATCATGATAAAAATTTATCTCTGAAAAATTCATAGAGTAATTTACAATTCATAATAAAATTCATAGATAAATTTTTTACGGCAATTTTTACCCATAAATTACAGAAAATTTTCCGTTTTTCTTAATTTATGGTTAAAAATTCCCGTAAAAAAACGGAAATAGTACTGGCGTCTAGATTGCCAGTAGTATTTCCGTTTTTTAGTCCGTTTTTTAGTCCGTTTTTTTTTTTTTTTTTACAGTGTTCCTCCAAGTTGGAGACTTTTTCTGGAGACGGAATGTATCCATAGTATTAACATTATGTTCAACCTTTGTAAAGTTATCTTCTGTATAACATATTTCTAACTTGGATGAAGAACACTCTAAAAGGTTATTAAGTTGGGCATTTTGCCCTGATTTAAAAGGAAAGAGAAAAAAATTCTGTTATTTATTTTTACACTATTAATGAATTTCCTTTATTTAAATTTAACCCATAGGTAAATAACTATAAATGTCGTATCTAAAAAACAATACTCCATCCATATTTTTCAAAATATCTTTCTTTTTTTTTTTTCAATTGAAAGATTTATATTTGGTATAACTGGGATTTGGTATTTTTAGATGGGGATGATATTTATCCCCAAAACCATCTACTTTCTGAGATCATCACCGCTTTCCTTAAAATGAACCTCATATATAAGTAAAATATTTAGGATAAGATATCTGTGGACACTCGTTTTATTAGTCAGGTTACTGAGAAAAAATTATTAGACATTAGAGCGTCAGACGGCTTCATTGACATCAAGGGAATGCACATAGTTGTTCACTTGCAGGGACGCCATTTGAGGGGGGCTGGGGGGAAGTCCCCCCCTTCAAAGAATTTGATATTTCAGAAAATTTATCTGTCATCACAAATCAGACTCAATTTTTTTTTCAAAAATTGCTCAAAAACTAAAATAACTTGTCACATTTTATTTCAATAAAAATACATGCAATAAATAAGCACTTTAGACACAGAAACTAATAGTTATCATTTTTTTTTTCTAAAGACTTTGCTATTCTAACATTCTCAAGGTGAAACATTTGTCATCAATGAGTATTTTGGCTAATTTGAAAAAGATATGTAAGAAAAAGTTCTATTAGTTGCTTCTCAGCCGTGATGTGCAAAATGATCAAATGAAAACTCGTCCCCCTGAAGGGTAGAATTTTCCAGGTGAATTTTCCGCTTTAGCCCGAAATTTAGAGGAGATTTTTATTTTTTTTAAAGAAGTGGGTTAATTCAAGTTCTTAATTATTTGAATTTTTTTATTTTGCATTATTAGTGGCACATTATATATACTGCAATCCCTACGACGCTATCAAATCATTTGCTTTGTTAAATCACAAAATACAGTATGTTCTGGTATAATCTAGCCTGATACTAGAGCTCTGCTCGGATCGGGCTGTACCCTAAAAGAACCCGACAAATGTCGTGAACCCGAAACCCAACGGGTTCGGGTTGCAATTAAATCCGAAGCATTCATATGCGAACCCAAAGTCAAAGGAAATTAATCTATATTTTATTACTTTATGGAAAAGTAGTCTACAATTTTATCACTTATGTACAAAAGTTAAGACATGTGAACCCATTAATACTTAGATACATGGCTTCATCTGCATATAACGGAATTCTGTCTTAAATGGAAAATGTTCTTAATATGTTGAAATTATACTTGCCAAGATGAAAACCTGCATAAAACGGAATTTTCAATCTCTTCTCGTTCGGAGGCGAGAGGGTATAGTTCACCTCCCCCCCCCCCAATCTCACCCCTGCCTATACCACTGTCCTCAAAGAAAACTTTGCCCCCCCCCCCCCCACCAAGAAAGTTCTGAAATGGCACCCATGCCCATATATGGCAAGTAAAAAAAAAAAAAACTAATATAAGTCATGGGCTTTTTGCATTAATATTATCGGAATTAGTAGCAGTCATTCTGCATATTTTAGCGAGTGAAGTTTGACGCGAAACAACTTCGTCATTATTAACTCTCATGTAGTTGCCAGTGCCGACTTTTGCTTTTCGGACACGGGGTACTGTACATATAATGCAGACTTGAAATTGGGCCGATTAAACTATATAAAATCATAAAAACCACCTGCAATTTCAAACTTTATGTACATATTTTGGGACCCCTAAACATTGGGGACCCTGGCTCGTGCTCCGTGTTCGTGCCTTAATTTATTCCTGACAGTTGTTGTAATCATATCGTTGCCAGCTTCGTTATGACGTTAGCGATACTAACGAACGAGGTTGTGCTTAATGACATGCACATCAATAATTTGCTATTGCTATTGTCTATTACTCATTTTCTGTTAGTTTCTCTTTTTAATTTTCTTTAGTTGTTTATAATATTATTTTTTCTTTTAAATCAGGATGCAAAATCATGTGGATGTGGTTATTATACAATGTATATTATAACTAATTAAAAAAAAACCCCACATATGAGGTTTTTTTTTTTTTTTTTTTTTTTTTTTTTTGTAGTACTGTCGGCCCCACTTAATCGGGTAACGGATAATTGCATATCCCGCTTATATGCATAGAATGCCGTGGAACAAAAACGCTCCCCATAAGGTTAATGTTAAATATACTCGTTTTATCACATAACAATCCCCGGTTAATTGCATAAATATCTCCAATCTAGTAATCCGCATTTTATGAATTCCTGTTATAGTGATGAATGGGAAGAAAGGGAGAACTTTTTGTTGTTGTTGTTGTTGTTGTAACAATGGTTTGTTATATTTACGATCGAAGAACAAAAACCGTCGTGAAAGAAGACTTTATTATCTAATTCTAGGAAACGCATAGGAGTGTTGAATTTTTACAATTATGTTTTTCTTTTTAAAGCTTGTCGTACATACAGTGACTCAAAATGCTGGGGGTGCTTTTTGGAAAATCCTGGAATCGGGGGTGGGGGGGGGGGGTACAATCGGTACGGTCAAGAGAATAAAGGAACACTATTTAGCGCCGAAGTGCAGAAATGCAGTGTCCGAGGTAGGTGAAAACAAATTTCCCTAAAGAATTTTTTGTGTAGGCAACAACAACAACAAAAAAAAGGTGATAAATTGGCAAATAATCGAAAAATAAAATGATTTACGCAGAATTTATTTATTTTCAATGGTATGATTTAAAACAAAATTTTTTTATTACTTTCATTTTAATTTTCGCATAAATTATAATGAAAAATTAAACCATGTAACGTAAATAGCGTAATAATACATTATACCTTATTCCATATATTATTATATATAGAGTAATAGTAAATTATTTATTAAAATTATTAATAGAATAATTTTTAAATTATTAGGTAAATAATGTCTCTATATATTAGGTAAATAATGTCCCTTAATATTTATCATATCTTTGGTTTATAATCAAATGATAACGTATACTGATAACATTAATTGCTGTCTTCGCTTAAACGCATATCCCGCTTAAATGCATACAATTCAGTGGAACCAACTGTATGCAATTAAGCAGGGCCAACTGTATTTCTGTATTATTATTTTTTTTTACTTAAAAAGTACTGAAAAAATTTCAGAAGTAATTTCACCTAAACATTATCAATATACAATATTAGGATTGCTATGTGGATACTTTTATTTGTTTCTCACGATTTAAAGAATAAAAAAAATATCATGAATCAGTAAATTAAGTCATCAAAAAAATTACTGATGTAAATTTATCATGAAGACCGTTTTTTTTATTATTATGATTCATTATTAGAAAAGAAGAAAAACGTTTTTCCTGCACCAAGCGATTAATAAATGAGAGATCTTACAAAGCCAAAACAGGAGGACGAATTTAGACAATCTCATCAATTCATTACTTCAAATACATCCGCGACTTGCACAATACCCTTAATGCATTAATTCGGTAACGCAAATAACGGAAAACAAAAACAGAAACTAGCTGTGAAGAGAGGCGTGACTTTCACTCTCACGTGACCTGTGACATCATGCACAAGCTCCGCCCATTCCGCGCCTCTTTTTTTCCTTCTTGGGAGAGAATGTTCCGGTGCTCTTCAACATCCCATCAGTTCCCGAATAAACGCGGAAAAGAAGATGATGGTGAAACGGTTGTGAAAGAGTAAGCCACGTGGTTCCTCTTGAACTATAGCTAACAGGAGAAAAAAACTTGTGATGCAGCGAAAATAACTGTATGCATTAAATTCAAGAGTATTAAGGAAATAACTATTATACTGTTGCAATTTTTTCAAAAAAGTAATTGAAGTTTCATCGAAACTTGAAAATATATATTACCGAAGTCATAAGTTGTGGAATCGTCATTAGAAAATTTTAAATCAGGTATCCCATTTACCCAAGACTGTTAGTTTCGTATTTTCCTAGAACAGCAATTTTGAATAACATCCGTATTCTTTTCTGTAAAAACTGCCGTGATTTTCTGTCTTTACTAGTTAAATCATAGTTTTACAAAAAAAAAAAAAAAAGAAAAAAAATGCTAATCTGCTCATTTAAAAACATCATGCATTAATTAGCTCAGCGAATTTATGGGCACTTTTTTAATCATTTAACTATTATTCCAATCGAAAATAAGCACTGTGAGTCATTTTCTGCAGTTTTTCGAAAATCAACTCATACAAAGATAAATTTCGGCTCATAATGCTCTATATTAGATTCAGTTATGCTGCATTTTCGATTAAGAAATGCTAGGGAGTCACAACGAACAGTCGCAGAAAAAATATAGCATACAAAATAACTAAAATAAACAAGAATAAAAATTTACTGCAAAATTGAAAAACTTTGGTACATTATTTCTGGAATATTTTATGCTTCGTGAATGCGCATTTTTTATTTTATGCAAAAAGTTAATTTAATTCAAGTAGATTTAACTATTTATCTTGTGGAAAGAAAGCAACAGAAAATTGACCGCTAAACAAAAAAAGAAGAACGATATAAACTACTCGACGTTTAATTCTCTATCGAACAGTTAAGAAAAATTAAATAATAATGCTTCCTATTAGTATTATTTCATTCAGTTGAAAATTTGTTTCTAAGATAATCATAGACAGTCATCGTCTCTACATTACGAAATTTCTGTGTAAACAGATGGAGCAGCTGACGGAATTTGTGTCTAAATCTTTCAACCCAGACAGGCCCATGCCAGCTTCGGTGGCTACTTTCCCCCCTCTTATACGGCCCCGTTCTCTTCACAGTGTTGTGGATCGATTATCCGGACCTCATCCCCTTTTTCCCGGTCTTACTTTGGGCACTATGGGACCTTTGCTTCTGCCATCAAGACCAGCAAGTGGTGGTACGTCATCCCCTTCTAGTATCGCAACTGACAAAGAAGACCGCACTAGGGAAGACAACGATAGTAACGACAGGCATGGTAAGTGTTCATTAACCCATGTGAGATTCTTTGCACTTTAGATGTACAACTCTTTCCTCTGTCATCTGTTATTAATATTTGAAGACATATTTGGCATTTATTGTTGAATTATTGGAAGTTTTTTCTCCGAGAATTATTTCTTGAGAATTTTTTAACTTTAAATATACAACTCTTTCATTTGCCACCAGTTATCAATTAGTTTGGCGTTTTGTATTGTGTTGCATGGATTTGCAGTGCACTTACAAATATGGCATTTATTGTTGAATTTTTGGTTGTTTTTTGTTCCAAGAATTGTTTCTTGGGATTCTTTGTACTTTAAATACATAATTATTTCTTTTGCTACCTATTATTAATACTTCAGGACAAATTTGGCATTTATTATAAAATATTATTACTAAGAATTATTGATAGTTTTTTTGTTCCGAAAGTTAATTCTTGAGATCCTTTTTACTTTAAATGCATAACTCTTTCCATTGCCATCTGTTATTAAAACTTGAGGACAAATTTGGCATTTATTGTTGAAATATTGGTTGTTTTTTGTTCCGAAAATTATTTCTTGGGATTCTTTATACTTTAAATATACAATTATTTTCTTTGACACCTGTTATTAATACTTAAGGACCTATTTGGCATTTATTATTGAATTATTGGTTGTTTTTGTTCCAAGAATTATTTCTTGGGATTCTTTGTACTTTAAATGTATAACTTAAATGCATCTCTTTTCCTTGCTACCTGTTATTAATAATTGAGGACAAATTTGGCATTTATTGTCTTATTATTGGAGGGGGGGGGGTTATCCAGAGAATTATTTGGGGGGGATTTTTTACACTTTAAACGTACAACTGTTTACTTTATCATCTGCTAACTTGAGGACATATTTGGCATTTATTGTTGAATTGTTCATTTTTTTCACAAATTATTGGGATGCTTTGCACTTTAAATGCATAACTCTTTACTTTTTCACCTATTATTAATACTTGGGGACATATTTGGCATTTATTGTTGAATTATTTGGTTGTGTTTTGTTCTGGAAATTATTTCTTGTGATTTTTTACAGTTTAAACGTACAACTCTTTCCCTTTTCCATCTGTTTATACTTGAGGACATATTTGGCATTTATTGTTGAATTATTGGTTGTTTTTGTTCCGAGAATTATTTCTTGGAATTCCTTGTGCTTTAAATATACAACTCTTTCCTTTGTCACCAGTTATTAATACTTGAGAACATATTTGGCATTTATTTTTGAATTAGTGGTTGTTTTTTGTTTCGAGAATTATATCTTGGTATTCTTTGCATTTTAAATGCATAACTTTTTATTTTGTTTCCTGTTATTAATACTTGAGGACGCATTTGGCATTTATTTTTTAATTATTGGTTTTTTTTTTTTGTGTGTTTGTTTGTTTCTTCTTAGAATTATTTCTTGGGATTCTTTGCATTTAAAACGTACGACACTTTTCTTTGTCACCTGTTATTAACACTTTATTGTTGGAATGTTGGTTTTTTTATGAAAACTTGCCAGTGGTAAATAGTACGGTGCAATGAAATAAAATTCCATGGGACAAAACCAAGTCTAGTAACTAGCCTTTATGCACGAAAGAAAAAACAAAGTGTAATAGTGCTTAGTTACAAATAAGTGGCAAAATGAAGTACTGTTGCTTTTACATTCTATGTATCTGATAAAGCTGCAAATAAACGACATTTGTATAGTTTTAACTTTTGAATACCACTGTTTTCGAAGGGTGATCTTGGTTTTATTTAATTGGATTTTTCTATCATTAAATAAAGAAAACATTACATTTCGAGAATAGTAGTACGAATCTTGAAAATATATATGTTTACAGGAAATCCATAAAGCGGATTTTAAAGGATTAAACACCATAAAATAGAAAAGCCCAGATGTTTAGAAACAAACTTTACCTACGAGTCGCCAGGAAAGAATACGTAAAAAATCTTTCTTTTTGTGCCAAAGTACTTCTCTTTTTGAAAAACTTATTTATTTATTAACTTCCGCCTTTTTATTTTTTTTTTTATTTTCATACAATTAAACAAAATATTGAAAGTTGTATAGCAATTTTATTTATTACAATTTCTTTGAGATAGATACCGCTAGTAGGGATAAATAATGTAATCACTTCGTCTACTTTTACACATATAAAAACAAATGTACCAGCTAAATGCTTATATAACGTACTTCGGAATTATTTATATATTTGGAGAAAATATTTAACAGTGATTCCCCCCCTTTTTTTAGGATGCATGTATAATTACATGTATTTCCACTAGTGTGTGTGTTTTCTATGTTTTTAACACTTTATCTACTGGCGGTACTTATAAGTACCATTAAAATAACTTGTTATTAAATTCATTTAATACATCGATTAGTAGTAATACAGTTTAGAATGAATTATAGATGCATTACTTTATCTTCTTACACAAAACAAAAATATTTTTAAAGGGATGATTTCTTTTGCCTTTGCATCTTTTCAGCTTTCTTAGCTTGGGGGGGGGGGGGGGATTTTTCAATTCGAAAATATTTCTACATTTCTATTGCAAGGACATTATATTTGTATACACTTCCTAATTCTACAAAATGCTAAAAAAATATTTAAATAAAAGATTTGAGTGGGGTTATAAATATTGCACAAAATCCCTGTAAATTCAAACTTAAATAATTCTTCTAAATCCTTCAATCCTTCTAAAATCCTTCTAGAATTGATTAAATGATTATGTTAATCTTCTAATGTACTTTCAAAAATTCACGAAAAATGCTTTAGAAGATAAAAAAAATTTCATGAATTCATAATTCAATACATAAAAGTTACACAATGTTACACGATGTAAAATAAAATAAAAATTACTAAATTATGTAACAATATCGATACATAAGAAAATGACAAAAATATGATAAGAAAGAAGTTGCAAAAATTCTTTCAAAATAATTTCAAACTCATCAAAATTTCATTCAAATTTGTATAAAAACTTTTGCATCAAACGTTACACTATTTACTATGAGCACCATGTAATTTTCTAAAATTGTTGCGTAATATGTCTGATTTAAATCATCAAAGCTGGATATCAAATATTTGTTGATAGTAGTGTTTAAAGTAATATTTAAAATATTTCATTTTATTTTGAACGGGGAAAATGGGTTAAAGAAACTTTTCTGGACATCAATTTCGATCAAAATTTCTCGTTTCTGTTTTTTAAATTAATACGAAATTTCAATATTTTTCTTTCGATTTTCGGGTTTTTTAAATATTTATATTTTTTATAAATTTAACAAAAAGAAGTTGAAATTAAGTTACGTTGAAATTTGTTTTATGATTTTTCTCAAAAGTACTTTCTTGTAAAATTTTGTTGGAAAAATTTTCATAACTGGATAAATGATATTCAGTTATCATAATATTTTAAAATTAAGTTTTAAATATACATTCAAAGGAGGTAGCCTGCTCTTAGGTTGATTTATTGATAAGTTTATGAGCTAAATATTTTTAATTTAATAATTATTAATTTTTTTTCCATGAATTTTCAGCGTTGTTTGTCTTTTAGGACATATAACTTTTAAAATGCTCCTGTTACAGTCATAAAAATAATCTAGCTCCTGAACAACATTATTGTATTTATTATGGAATTCATAAAATGTATTTATATTTAATAAGCCCTTTTTCGCTTAATTTTATACTAAAAAATTTTAAAAAGTAGTAACATATTACTTTTTTGCATGGTTTTTTTTCATATTTTTATGGTATTTTTAGTAATAGTTAGCAATTTTAAACCTAAAATGTACAAACAGTCAAACAATTTGTTCCGAAAGAAAAGCTAATTCACTGGAAACGTGCATTTATGAAAGGTTATTTTACTTGTTATATGCATGATCATCTATTTATTTTTTTTATTTTATGGTTAATTTTTCAGAAATTACTTTTTTCAAATTTTTAAAATCAAAAACTTAAAAAGCATACTTATAGATACCTTAAGTAAGTCAGGGATTTTTAAAAGAAGAAAGTATTAATTTTTAATGCGAATTTTTTATAATAATTTACAGAACATTATTTTTTTAATCTATGCGTCGGTCAAAATAAATATCATCCTGATTTTAAATGAATTACATTATTGTAAAATTACAAATTACGCCAGAGTTTAATTTCAATTTCTTTTCTAAATAAGGTGTTACTCAAGAAGAGTACTGTCTTAAAAAATGTATTCCTTCATTTTTTGGGGAAAATTCTGTCATTTTTAATTTGTAAAGCTATTTTTTTTCTTTACCCAAAATTCTCAGTCAGTTTGAAATATAAGAAAAATGAAGTTAAAAGAAATCTCGAGCATCTGTAAAATAAATAAATAAATAAATACTTTTTTTTTAATTGTAAAGAAAATTAGCTTAGTAAGTAAAAAATATTCCTTCTCTATATAGGATTTTTTAAATTTTTAAACGAAAGATATACAACCAAGAAACAGTTTACCAAATCAGAGAATTTTAAATTAGGTATTTAGTTTCGTCTTAAAAGTAAGTTTGAAAAGCCTTAGAAATGTACAAAAAGATTTTACTATAACTGTCCTTCATTTTTAATCTAATTTATAAAAACTAGAAACATTCTCAACTGGGAGTAATATACATAAATGAAACAGATTCAATAATAGGCAAATATAAAAAGAAAAACAACTTCACTGGAAACTTAAATTTACATTTATAAAAGGTTATTTTACTTTTTATATGCGTAATCTTTTATTTTTAATTTTATTTTTTGTTTAATTAATTAATTTTATTTGATATTTATTTTTCTGAAATTATATATTTTTTAAAATTTTTTAAATCCAAAACTTTTTTTTTTTTTAAAAGCATATACTCTTAGAAAGAGAATTCGTATTAGATTCATTTCAGTTATATAAATATACATAATTAAGGAAATTAATTAATATAGTAAGACTGAATTGAGGGTAATTTTACTTTAATGACAAAAAAAGCTGTACAAAATGTGTCTATATACTTTAATTTCTAAATTAGGGAGATCTGCAGATCGGAAGTAATAATAATACATTATATTGCATTTTCGACATTTTTAAAAAAAAGGTTGAGCTGAATCCGTTGAATATTTCATAAGCATGAACTAAATACTCCTCGAATTTTCTTTATTTACTTTTAACATTACAATAGAAGAAAGGTTATTATTGATCATTTTCACAATAATCTAAAAATAACAAAATTTTTTATAACGTGAAACTCCTCTTACAAACTAAGCGAAGCTCCTATTATTTTGATTGAATTTATACGCATTAGGTATCAGTTAAATATTTTTATGTAAAATATACATTGTATAAAACGTGTCGATTTTAAAGAAAAAAAAACCTATAGGACTTCAATACTCTAAATATTATTTAATGTTAAAGGTTTTGAAAGATATTTATGTGAAATCTTTCTTGATTTTCTGACTGTTAGATTTATTTTGTAAAGCATTATTTACAATTTTTTTCTACAGAAAAAATAAAGTAAATATACTTAATGGTCTGTTTCTCAGTACACAGTACAAAAAATCTGTTGATTTTATAGTAAAAGTCTGTCAGCCAGAACGCCAGTACAAAACTATATATTTTACGAAATAAATTTGTACTTATTACAAAATCTCTGTTATTTTAACAGTATTTTGCACATAAAGTAAAGTGTTTACAGATTTCCTCCGAAATAAAATCTGTATTTGTTATAAGCTGCATCTTGGCTGACAGTATTTTACTGTAAAATCAACAGTTTTTTTTTTTTTTTTTTTTTTTTTTTTTTCAGTGTAAAGATCTAAATCTTTCAAGGGAAAAATTACTTTATTACATAAAGATCTAAATAAATTCCCACAAAGAAAAAAATAATTTATGGAAATAAATATAATAAATGCGATAAAATGCAATTAAATCTTTATATTTAAACTTCTTTATTAAAACTTTATTTTTAAAATAAAGACTTTTTAGTCTTCATTTAAAAAAAAAAGAAATGCAATTACATGATCTTATAGTACTCCAACTTGTTTCGAAAGTCAGTAATTTATTTTAACTAACATAAAAAAAAAATACCGAATTAAGTTTGAATGAAATTTTGAACAGCTCGAATAATTGAATATATATATACAGTATGTAAATTTGTTTTTGGTAAGTTATTTAAAAACATCATTTTTAATTTAAAAAAAATAACGTGAAAAGGGGGGAAAGAAAAAATACATTAAATAGATTTGGAGTCATTTTCTGTTATATCTATTTCCTTTTAATAGTCGAAAAATATCTTCGACATGTAAATTTGCATTAATTATTGGAAATATCACTTTGAAGTAAAACATTTGTAAAAGCAACAACTTAATTTATATATGTGCTATATTATTTATAATATATATTAAAAAAAAGTTTATTAAATTTTAAAATAAAAAATCGCAACACAGTATCACTTTTCTCTTAGCATAAACTTTCTATCATTCTTAGAACATATGTTCGATTCGAACTTTTCTCTCGAGGCACTGAAATTCTTTACACTTTTTCCAATCTGAATGATCAAAACTTTTCAGTAACTGTACTCCGTTAGTTTCGTATAAGAAATTAATTTAGAGAATATCGTACATTTTTTTTTCATTTTGACAAGTGTTAATTCTTTTCATAATCCATATCGATGTATTATCTGCAGCATATATTGAATACAAATTCAAAAATAAGAATTAAAAAAAAAACGACTTATCAAACAAATTGATTTATATTTTCTAAATAAAAAGTATCAAATTACTATATATAAAGATTACTTCTAATTATCTTTAATGATTTTTATTATCTTTTATCTTTTATACTCCGTCAGTTTCTTATAAGAAATGAATTTAGATAATATTGTACATTTTTTTTTCTTTTTCCATTTTGCCAAGTATTAATTCTTTTCATAATCCATATTTATGTATTACCTGCAGAATATATTGGATACAAACTCAATAATAATAATAATAATAAGAATTATCAAAAAAATTAATTTATATTTTCTAAATGAAAAGTGTTGACTTATTATACATAAATATTACTTCTAATTATCTTTAATGATTTTTAAATGATTTTTAAAAATAAAATTGTAAACGGCAGTAATGTAAAAAAAAAAAAAATAAAAAAAAAAACCAAAAAGAAACCGATAATATTATATGAAATAACATAATATAGATTTATTCTGTCTAGAATATTTTCTTAGATTTATTTGATTTATTTTAATTTTAAATAGTTAAATAATTCATGAGCATAACAAATGCATTATAGAATATCTTCAATGAAATGTGCAAGTAACTCTTTGATAATAAAAGCATAAAGCATTAATCCAATTTAGCATAATTTTTCCAATCTGAATGATCAAAACTTTTCAGTAACTCTACTCAGATAGGTTTTAATAAAAAATGAATTTAGAGAATTGCGTACATTTTTTTTTACTTTTTGTATTTTGCCAAGTGTTAATTCTTTTCATAATCCATACTGATGTATTATCTGAGGCATGTATTGCATACAAATTTAATAATAATAATAATAATAATAATAATAATAATAATAAAAAGAATATATCAGACAAATTGATCTATATTTTCTAAATAAAAAGTATTAACTTCTTTTATATAAAGATTACTTCTAATTATTGTTAATGATTTTAAAATAATTTTTAAAGATAAAATTATAAATCTTAGTATTGTACAAAAAATATTCCAAATATAACTATCCGATAATATTATCCGAAATAACTGAATAAATTCTTTTCTTACATTTATTTTAATTTTAAATGTCTAAATAATTAATGATTACACCAATTGTCTTATAGAATATCTTCAATGAAATGTGCAAGTAACTCTTTGATGATTAAAGCATTACTCATTAGTCCATTCATATTACTCCTATAAAAATTAACAAATCCCTAATGCCCAAGTTTTTATTCAGTTGAAGTTTCAAGCCTAATTATGAGAGAAGTTTTATTATTAGTTCTTAAGCTTTCATACTTCTCCTGTGAGTATGTGAAAAAAGGCGCCATTAAACTAAATATTTTATGGCGTATTGCACACGTATTCACAATATTACACGTATTGCATGTATTGCATACAAATTTAATAATAATAATAATAATAATAATAATAATAATAATAAAAAGAATATATCAGACAAATTGATCTATATTTTCTAAATAAAAAGTATTAACTTCTTTTATATAAAGATTACTTCTAATTATTGTTAATGATTTTAAAATAATTTTTAAAGATAAAATTATAAATCTTAGTATTGTACAAAAAATATTCCAAATATAACTATCCGATAATATTATCCGAAATAACTGAATAAATTCTTTTCTTACATTTATTTTAATTTTAAATGTCTAAATAATTAATGATTACACCAATTGTCTTATAGAATATCTTCAATGAAATGTGCAAGTAACTCTTTGATGATTAAAGCATTACTCATTAGTCCATTCATATTACTCCTATAAAAATTAACAAATCCCTAATGCCCAAGTTTTTATTCAGTTGAAGTTTCAAGCCTAATTATGAGAGAAGTTTTATTATTAGTTCTTAAGCTTTCATACTTCTCCTGTGAGTATGTGAAAAAAGGCGCCATTAAACTAAATATTTTAACAATTAATTAATGCCCCACATAGCAAAGAAAAGTGATAATTGGAGAAAAAAAATCCGGTTTGTTAATGAAGATAATTCTTAGCAGAGATGTCCCATGTTTATTTAACTAATTATGAAGCATTTGAAGAAAACGGGAATGCATAGTCTTTAATTAATTATTGAATCAGCAAATGAATGCATGTTTATATTTTATACGTTTAAATCAAAGAAATGCAAGTTCTATATGTAAAAATAACAAAAAGAGTACCATACTTCATTTGGAATAAATTGTTATACCGAAACTTTATTGCAATAATTATCATTTATACATCAGTTTTGTGTCTTTTCGTTAATTTCGTACTAAATTTATTTTAATCGATAGCTCTCTTTAAAATGTTTTTTACTTCCACTATTGATTTATTCTACTAATGTTACCCAAACGTATAGAGCAATATTTAAAATCTCGGTAACATTATTCGCAATCAACGTTATTCTTTAAAAATATGAATATATAGATAATGATTTTATTATTATTAAAATTTAAAAGAAAATAATGATTGATTGTTAGCTTATAAAACAAAGTGTATACCAGCATCCTTATTTTTGATTGCCATTATTTCCAAATAATGGTATTTGCCTTTTATAATCATGGAATATTATTACATATCTACAATTAAATAAAGCGAAGATTACTATTTAGAAATGGTGTCACTCAAAAGTATGGGCTGTATGCACTCTGAAAAATGGACTCAGTTACAATCTAGCAAAGGAAAAAATAAAAGACATTTTGCAATTTATTGGTTAAAATTATATGTGCTTTAATACTACCTACATTTATATAAATTAATGTCTATTGTGTTAACATAATATATTCAGTTTATAAGATAGAAATAGAAAAATTTTGGGGAAATAATTTATGGTTAATTTAATTAATATGGCAAATATGGCAAATAAATTAAATTAATTAATATGGCAAATACGATCTAAGGTCAATATATTAACTTTAAAGAGAGCACAATTTCTTTGCGATTAAAAAACCTGAATAAAAACAAAAGCTCTTTTGTGGTTTCATTGTACTTTTCATATCTTCATGAATAATTTTTAAATTTTTCATAAAACTCTGTATTCAAACATTTTTATTTCAATGTTCTTTAGCTAAAAAGGCATGAAATTATTTATTAAACCGTAAAAAAACTAAGTAAGACATAAAAAATTAAATAATAATAATAAATTGACACCAATGTTCTTTAAAAAAATATCTAAATAATTCAATTCATAAAAAAAAATCAGCATTAAGTAATTGTGTTTAAACATTTATTACATTTCCAGAATATGATAGTGAAATTCACATTAAAATAGATATTGTCAATTTTGACAATTACGAATATCGTGTAAATTAAAAAATAAGGTACTTTTCGGTTAGCCGGGCGCTAGTGTTATATTTACATACATATATATATGTACACACACACATATATATACATACATAAGTATATATATATATATGTGTGTGTATATATATATATGCATACCAAAAATAATATGCCTTCAGAATAAAGAGACTCACAGAAAAAACTTAAATCTATTTTTGCTTCCCAAAACATATTTAGTTGGTAACCTGCAACCAAATTTGGTCTTTTAATATTTACAATCAAGAATTGGTTACTCAAAACTAATTTATAACATAATAGTTTCTAATTACTTTAAATATAATATATTCAAAACTTGAAAAACGCAATACTGATCTTCAATTGAATTGTGATGTTCGTTGAATAGTTTAGAGCTTTTTATGAAGGTAATTATTGGTATGGTTGGTACAGTAGGAAACGGAAAAATTGGAAAACGTGTAAATAAACATAACTATGTTAGGTGAAAAAGTATTTAAATATAAGATTTCATGTGTTTCACGAACAGTTGAAGCAGCGACTGAAATTCTTGCAATGAGGTCCTCATAAGAGTCAATTAGTGTCTCGTAGATGAGAACCTGGAATCTTTGAAAGGGTACGCCAATCACTTGCTTGACGCCACCAGGCCTGTATCGAGGCTGGTATGGCGCACATCTGACCACTTACTGTAATTATTACGTCAAAAAAAACGCTTCACTCAAAAAAAAAAAAAAAATTCCGTTAAAATACGGAAATTGTACTGGCAATCGACCACCGAGACACCAGTACTATTTCCGTATTTTAACGGATTTTTTTTCGTAAATTTTGTGAAAAAACGGAATTATTTTTCGGAATTTACAGAAAAAAATTCCGTTAAAATACGGAAATAGTACGGGCGTCTCGATTGCTATAGTACAATTTCCGTATTTCAACGGAATTTGTTTTTACACATTGTAAAATAAAACGGAGATTCTACTGACAATCGAGACATCACTACTATTTCCGTATTTTAACGGAAATTTCCCCCCATAAATTCGAGAAATCCGTATTTTTACGGAAATTTTTCCCCGTAAATTACGGAAAATTTTCTGTTTTTCTGGAATTTATGGGGGGAAATCTTCGTTAAAATACGGAAATAGTACTGGCGTCTACATTGCCAGTAGAATCTCCGTTTTTTAGTCCGTTTTTTTTTTTTTTTTTTTTTTTTACAGTGCAGTGTTGTTTTCATTTCCTCCGCATTTCTAGTTTTTAGTCAACACTTTTCATTTCTGTACCAAAATTGCTTCCTTATGTGTACTTTACCTTCCTTTATAATTTGGTGCATGAGTTCAGAGACACCCTGTATAGGTCTTGAGGATTGAAAAGGTGTTCACTAAATCGACGTGTCAGCTTTTCGGAGTGTCATTTATGGGGTTTTTTATTGGTATAGGGGAACACAATTTTTAATGTCATATGCGTCTATTATTCTAGTGTAATATTTAACCCCTGGTGTTCCCAAACTCGTAGCGTAGATACATCATGCTTTAGAATAGAGAAACATCTTGCAAAAGTAAAGATTAATTTTTTAATTCTCATTTACAGATGAAAACCAATCATTTTAGCGAACTTAGGTTTATCCAAATGCGTTAACTGCGCAATTTTTTCTCCAATGAGAAATTGATTCTGAAACATTTTCAATAGAAATTGAATGCGTGTACCTTAACTAACGTTTGAATATGTTAATGTGATACATTAAAATGTTGTCAAAATATATTTTTAAACAAAAGTTCACAAAAGAGGCTTCAGAATTACCCGCTCTTTCAGTATTAAAAATTTTTTAAGCGTAGACACATCATACAAAAGTAAAGATTATCATTTGAATGTTCATCTATCGATAATTGCAAATCATATTAGAGAACTTACCATTGTTTGTTCAGATGGGAATTTGATCCTGAAACACTTTCGTAAGGAGATGATTGCTTTTATCTCGATTGACATCAGAATACGTTAAAATTGTGTATCAAAAATTTATCAAAGTATAATTTTAAATGAACACTCAACACTCACAAAACCTGCAGAATTTTGAGCTTTTACAATATTTCATTTTCTTTTACCACAGACACGTCATACAAGTGGAAAGATCTGAATGCTCATCTACAAATGATCGCCAATCATATTAGCGATCTTAATAATGTTCGGTTAAATGATAATTTGTTTTGCCGTTGCCACGTCAAGCAAGTGAAAAAATTTCAATGCTCATCTACAAATGATCGATTTTAACAATGTTTGGTCAAATGACAATTTGATTCCGAGACATTTTCGTTACGAAATGAATGCTTTTACCTCGACTGACGTCTGAATACGTTAATGCCATATATCAAAAATTTGTCAAAATATATTTGTAAACAAACACTCAAAAATCACAAAACCTGCAGAATTTTACGCTCTCTCAATATTTCATTTTCTTTTGCCTGTGCAAAAATCAAGCATTACCACTGCATACGTCGTTCTCTGAAGAGGCAAACACCTAACGTATCGTGTCATGTAACATCCGAAGAGAGAGGATTTGCATGATCTTTCCGCTCCGCTTTTGCATAGAGAAAGGCTGACAAGACATCATCTCGCATACTAGTAAATTCAAGGCAACATTGTTGTGGCAACCGCAACGTGCATATAGCGGAACCGTCACCCACAATGTATTCAATGTCGTTTTTCATATCCACAAAACCTATCCGGGGAAGGAGATTAAAGGGGTCGAGACATGTGGGGTGCTGAGTGCGTTGGTATATAAGGGGCGTGCGGGGATTAATTTAGCACGTATGCAAACGTGTCCATCAGTTTGCGAAGTGGATTCAAAATGGTGCCTGGCAGACCCCCCACAGGGGTCTTTTTTTGCATCTTGGATGACGGAGAAATTTCGTAAAGGGTTTGAAAAAGGATATTGGGAATGAAGGGATGTCTTTTCGCTTACATCTCCATAGACGTGGAACACGAATATGAAATATTTGGGAATAGAAGGATTTATTTGTATGAAATATATGTAATATCCATACAAATATATATTTTTTTATACAGTTGCCTGTCATTTTTTGTCATCTGTTTCACAGAAGATCAATAATAGAAGAAGCATAGACATAAAGGCTTAGTTCAGAAACTTAAAAATCGCAATAATAGGTATTGTAAACATTATTAATATATGTTTAATTGATAACTAATATTTTTAACCGATCTTATCATACTAACTTTACTTGATTGACAATTGATTATATGCCTTAATTTATTTTTCTTGAAGTCCGAAATTTAATACATGTTTTCTTAACCGTCGTAAAATACTATGATTCATACTTTTCTTTTGTATTTATACTACACTACTCTTGTTTTTAATTGCAAAGAGGTTTTTATCACACAATACATATTATATCCTTAATCAGCATTGTCATTAAAAATTATTAGAAATTCGTTTTTAGTTTCGAATCGAAATCAGAGGGATTTCAGCCTCCTATTTGAGAGTATTTTCAACAGTTTATTCAGTATTAAAGCATTCAGAGTTCCCCAAATAAAAACATACACCGTAGATATATATGGATAAATACAATTATGAATAAACACAATTGTGAATGCGAATATAGAATCGGTCATTAAGCCTGTTCTCAAATCCAAAAGGGAAACTTTATGACATAAGTTTATATTTATTTTTAGTCGGAAATGCATGAAACTAGCAGTTTTTGTTGTTCAGAAACAATTTAATCAAGCTGTATTTTCCGTTTTTTTTTTCCACAAACGCAATAGATCTTTTAGAAAATAGTGTCAAAGTTAACGTTTTGAACCAAAGTTCCCGGAGAAAGCAGAAAAACCAGTCAGAGAAAGGAGAAAAAGTCTTTGTCACGTGTTCAGAATCGCTTATAACTCAATAAGTAATTTATTTTTCAAAAAATGGAAAACACAGTTCGATTCCAAATCGCTTCCATAGTCAGGCCTTTCAATTTTATATCTTTCCATTAAAAAATGAATTTGTAAATGTGCCAAAACTTTTTGCGCTTGTTGAGCAGAGCAGTTGAGAACAGACTTAATTATTCGTATGTTTAATCAATATGTGATTTAGCGTGTTATTTATTTTAATGCACTAGATAAATGCAAGTGCGTGAAAGTAAATTAAGGCGCCCTTGAGGAAGATGTTAGTACACATCCATATCTTTGTTTTATACTGTTAAAAAATGCAGAAAAATTCTAGATGTAATAAAAATGTTTCCGAAAATCCTATGTAACCCGGTAGTTACTGAAGATTTCCAAAATATTTCTGCTATCTTCACAAAACCAATCAGAAACCCCATAATCTTTCTGAAATATTCTGAAGCGTTTAAGAAATGCAGAACTTATTTATACCCGTAAATTTCGGAACGGAACCTTTTATTCATTTCAGAAGCCTATCTACTTTTCAGAATTCTGAATATCAAAAAGATTTTTCAAAATAAGGGAAAGGTTTCTAGATACGTGGCCTAGTGCAATATTACATTGGTTACAACTACAAGGTTACTCTATATTAGGAAACGTTTTAAAGTTTTTACAGAGTATAATTTCAGACATTATTTCGGCAAACATTTTTTTTTTTGACAGTAATTAATAAAAAAACAAATATTGCATAATTAAAACAATAATTCAGTTTTAATCATGTAATATGCACAACAATATTAGTTTTAATCATGCAATGTGCACAAGAATATAACTTTTAATCATGCAATTTAATCATGGCACAACATGCCCAAACAATTTGACTTTTTGCAAAGCTAAATTATTTAAGGAAACGGATTTTTCACTGCATGTTTAAATATCCGCGCGAAATTAATGATATTATTTTATTTACCACAACAATTTTTTTCAGGAGTATAAAACTGATTACTTTAAAAGAAAAAAAAAATCTAATATCTTAATTAATATCTACAAAATTTCTTCCTGCATTGTAAAAGACAAAACAATTAGGATATAAATCAATTAGACCTAAAATTATTAAATTCCAATTATTTCTGGGTAATTAACCGGCAACAAACCTTTCTCACCTGCTTGGAATTGAGATTGAATTAGTTTCCAAAATCCGAGGAACCTGTAATTGGAGAAACAAACTCCAGACTAACTCAATTATAGCATTTTTCTATTCTCTTTTCTGTGCCATTGTTTTCACAACATTAAATTTTCTTACGCATGTTTTAATGGAATTAATGCGAGGCTAATTTCCTGCTGAAATTACTAGGTAACTTACTAGACGTAACTGGAGAAAAGGGCAATTTCAAATGTGGTCTCTGTAAGATTAATTTTTTCTTCTACAAAATAAATTTCATCTTAATTAAACTTTTTTGTTCAATTAAGGTTATAGCATAACAAACAATTTTATAATTCTTTGAACTAATTTCAATTTAAATGCTGGATTAATAAAATGGAGATTAAAACAATCACTAAAATATTACAAAACTATAATATAAACTAATTTATAACTATTAAAACTATAATATAATTAAACATTGTTTTCAAATAATTTATAATATAAACTCTTTCTATGTGCCTTACACTGAAGGGCAATATAATATAATTCAATGAACAAGCAGAAGCATCATAATTCATGGGTGAATGCCGATTCAGTTCTCTACTAAGTCAGTTCTGTATATTCTTTATATTTAATGAAAAGAAAAAAACCTTGCTAATAGGAGTTTGAACTTTCCAATTTATTGGAGTTGACAATTCATTAGGTCGAGAGTAAAAAATTTTAAAAAGGCTATAAACTATATATCGAAGTTAAATAAAATATGACATGTACCAGATAAGGCCATGTTAAGGTTTCAGATCACAATAAACTTTTTTATATCAGAATTAACATTTTAAATGCTGTTGGAAATAATATTTATACATATTTTTATACAATATTAAATCTTGATGCATAACTCTTGTCGCTGTTTAATTGTGTCTAGGAGTATTCAAAGTAAAATACATTTTAAAATGACTCTGTTAGGTATATGTATTTTAAATAAGGCCATAATTATCTAAATACAAGATTTAACTTTCATTAACGGATATTTTGCAGACACTAATCCAAAATAGAACAAAATAAAGAGTTCTCCTTCTAATACAATATTCTGGTGGCTGCTGTATTTACGGGCGTGCCGATTCGAACAGCCAAACAGCTGATACCATTTGTCCATCACTCTATTGAATTCTCTTTGCAACCGCTTTGATAAATTCCATAGTTTTTTGCAAATATTGCCACAGAAAATGTTTCATTAGCTTTGATAACAATAATATGCGATGAAAATTAAGTGTCGCTTAATAAAACTAGACCTTATACTGCACGTCCTTATTAGAGGATTTCTATGTTCAATGTATTTTACAGTTGAAATCACAGACTATTTCAATAAACTCTTGGGCTTGGCGTTCTATGTTTTATGTTCAATCCTCGTTATTACCAGGATTCCAGAGGCATTTTCCTTATTTTTAGAAACTTTTAGTAGAAGAATAAATCAAAAACCTCAGAAAGCAAAATACTTTCAAAACTGACGGAAATGCTTTTATCGACGTTTACGGACAAGAAAAAGAACTTTTTATTTCTTGAAAATTGTCGTAAACCTCAGAAAGATATCGTAATTTCTAATTGGTATCCTATAAATTTTTTTCTCAGTTAAGGAAAAATTTTCCAGAATCGTTGATAACTTACGAGGTTGCATTACAGTTACATAAACGTTTTTATTATATGGTAAAAAATTTTAATTGACCCAATAATAATTTTTAAAAATCTAGTTTTCCCAGATCCTCTATGATCTCATCACTCCGCCAGATAAGACAAGGGAATTTTCATTTCATAAAATTTGGGGTAATCTTCAGAAAGCTATCGTAATTTCCAATTGGTCTCCTCTAAATGTTTTTTCAATATAGGAAAAATTTTCCGGAATCGTTGATAACTTACGAGGTTGCATTACAGTTCCATAAACGTTTTTGTTATATGGGAATTTTTTTGAATTGATCCATTAATAATTTTTAAATATCTAGTTTTCCCACATCCTCTAATCATCTAATCCCATCCCTCCCCCAGATAAGAGAAGGGAATTTTCATTTCATAAAATTTGTCGTAAACTTCAGAAAGCTGTAGTAATTTCTAATTGGTCTCCTCTAAATGTTTTCTCAACAGAAGAAATTTTTTTCCAGAATCTTTGATAACTACAAGGTTACATTGAAGTTACATAAACGTTTTTAAAATACAGGAAAAATTTGAATTGATCCAATAATAATTTTTAAATATCTAGTTTTCCCACATCCTCTAATCACCTAATCCCAACCCTTCGCAAGATAAGATATGGGAATTTTCATTTCATAAAATATGGCGTAAACTTCAGAAGCTATCGTAATTTCTAATTGGTCTCCTCTGAAAGTTTTTCGCAACAGAGGAAAATTTTCCAGAATCGTTGATAACTACGAGGTTACATTGCAGTTACATACAGGTTTTTATTATATGGGAAAAGTTTTGAATTGATCCAATAATAATTTTTAAATATCTAGTTTTCCCAGATTTCTCTAATCCAGTAATTTCTACTTGGTCTCCTCTAAATGTTTTTCTCAATAGAGGAAAGATTTTCCAGAACCTTTGATAACTACGAGGTTGCATTACAGTTACATAAACGTTTTTATTATATGGTAAAAAAATTTAATTGATCTAATAAAAATTTTTAAATATCTAGTTTTCCCAGATCCTCTAATCCCATCACTCCGCCAGATAAGAAAAGGGAATTTTCATCTCATGAAATTTGGGGTAAACTTCAGAAAGCTATCGTAATTTCTAATTGGTCTCCTCTAAATGTTTTTCTCAATATAGGAAAATTTTTCTAGAATCGTTGAAAACAACGAAGTTACGTTACAGTTCCCTAAACGTTTTTGTTATATGGGAAAAGTTTTGAATTGATCTAATAATAATTTTTAAATATCTAATTTTCTCAGATCCTTTGATCCCATCCCTCCCCAGGTACGAAAAGTGACTTTTCATTTCATAAAAGTTGGCGCAAACTTCAGAAAGCTATAGTAATTTCTAATTGGTCTCCTCTAAATGTTTTTCTCAATATAGGAAAATTTTTCTAGAATCGTTGATAACAACGAAGTTACGTTAACGTTTTTGTACGTAACCGTAAACGTTTTTGTTATATGGGAAAAGTTTTGAATTAGTCTAATAATAATTTTTAAATATCTAGTTTTCTCAGCTACTCTATCCCCCCCCCCCCTCCCACACACACACACATACTATACACAAAAAAAGTTATAAGGGATATCAATTTGTTAAAGATATTTGACAAAACATGGCACCAAATCTTTACACACATCTTCACATCTTTGTTACATCAGTAGCGATAAATCCCCTTTTCACCCGGAGGCTAATGACCATTTTTTTCTTCAACCGTTAGGTTTTTTTTTTTTTTTTTGATGGAGACATACTTTTTTTAAATGATTAAATGTTTTTAAAATTTGTGGAATTTGTATTTGATTTCGCTTCTACATCATTAAAAAAAGAGAAATCCTTCTTGCTCTAGTAAGAAGATTTACGGAAATATATTATAATCACTTCCGAGTTACCACGATTGCGAAAGGCATCCCTTTATCTCTCTGAAATCTCAGCAACCAATGTATTTCCGAGATTTAAAGATTATTTTTGTGATAAAATTTCTTTGGTTTTGTCCGTAATTTTCGGAAAAAGTTTCCTTTCAAAGTGTTATTAATCAGCCTTCTCAACTGGGTATCAAAAGGTAAAATCTGTTTTCGGAAGCTTTCAATTCTGAAACATTTTATGCTCGACAAACATGTTCAACTGACGAATATCAAAAATTAACAGCGTTAAAATAAACCTTATTTTGTTACTTCTGCATGTATAAATTCTCTTAATCAACTCAAAATGTTTACATAGCAACTGATAACATCCGTAAAAACAATATTTCGTGTTCCTATGGTGTTCAGAAAACTGATTAATACACTGTAAAAACTACTCAAAAATGTTTTCGAAAATCGATGGAAGCAAAAGAAACCTTGTTTTTATACGTGATTTTCTAAATATTTAAATTATATTGTTTTTCGAATTTTCTAAAGATAAAGAACGCTTTTTGGAATGATAGGTACCTCGGAAGTGGTTATTGTATATTTTCGTTGGTGGTTATATTATATTTTCCTAGATGAAGAAGGAAATGTCTTTATTTTACAATGTGATATTATATGTACATAATATCATGATGTTAACAAATTGTTAAATATCTTTTCAGTGAACATAAAACAATTATATAGTTTGAAAGTTTTTTATTCTACTAAAAGATATTTCCTCTTTAATTTGCTTATAGAAATAAACACGATTAAAACTCCAATTAATTCAAAATATTTTAGCCAACTAATGAGCTTTTGATATCTGTTTTATCCAGCGACATAAACTATCGATATCATATACCATGATGGTAACAAATTGTTAATAACGCCTTTCGATGACTACAAATCAATGGTATAGTTTGAAAGTTTTTATTCTATTAAGAAATATTACTTTTTAAATTTGCGTATGAATGAACACGATTATATCTTAAAACTCTGATTAATTCAAAATATTTTAACCAACTAATGGATTTTTGAAATCTGGTTCATCCAGCGACATGACCTAATCGATATGATATCATGATGGTAACGAATTGCTAAAAATGCTTTTCAATGAACATAAAACAAATGATATAGTTCGAAAGATTTTTTTTATCCTATTAAGAAATATTGGTTTTTAAATTTGCGTATAAGAATGAACTCAAAACTCTGATTAATTCAAAGTATTTTAGTCCTTTTGAAATCTGTTTCATCCAGCGACATGAACTAATCGATATGAGTATCACGAGGGTAACAAATTGTTAAAAAAGCTTTTCAATGAACATAAAATAATGATATAGTTCGAAAGGTTTTTCTTTTATTCTATTAATAAATGTTGCTTTTTAAATTTGCTTATGAATAAGCACGATTATACCTTAAAACTCTGATTAATTCAAAATATTTTTGCCAACTAATAGGCTTTTGAAATCTGTTTCATCTAGCGACATGAACTAATCGATATGATATCGTGAGGATAACACATTGTTAAAAATGCCTTTTAATGAAAACAAATCAATGACTGGGATGACAATTATGTGGGTTCCCACATTTTAATACCAGTATTTTCGTATTAGGAATCTTCGCCTTACTTAATCGCATTGTTACATTGAAATACTGATATTAAAATATAGAATGCTTGCAACGCCTACGCATAATTTCAATTCCTGTAATGATGTAGTTTGAAAAACATTTTTAAAAATTCTGTTAAGAAAATATTATATTTTAAATTTGCTCATGAGTCAGCACGTTTGCATCTTAAACATTAATTAATTTAAAATACTTCGGTTAACTAATGGGTTTTTGTTATCTGTTCTACCAGACATAACACCATGATGGTAAGAAATTGATAAAAACGCCTTTCAATGAATGATGATATCAATAATCAGCGATGTATTTTAGAAAGTATTTTTATTCTCAATTAAGAAAATATCGTTTCTTAAATTTTCTCATGCGTCAGCATGATTACATCTCAAAACTGCAAATAATTTAATATATTTCGGCCAGCTAATTGGATGATAAAAACTGTTCAACTAGCGATATGAACGACCGACTTAATACACACTGCAAAATAATAATAATAATAATAATAATAATAATAATAATAATAATAATAATAATAATAATAATAATAAAAATATTTTCTGTAACTGTTCTGCATTTCTTGCGTGCAGAAATTTTCTAGGAACTTTTTCTGTCGGAGTTTTTTGGTTTTTTATAGCATATTTTCTTTTACGTTGCATATTTTCATGTACATTGTGACATTTTATCTATTTTTCTATGTTTAAGCATATCATCTTTGCATTTAAAACACTGTCAAATGTACATACAGCAAAAGTTTACACGTGTCAATCTTTATTTGTGCGTACAGATATTTCTCTTGCATACAGAAATTGTCTTCTGCAACCTTTGATACCACAATTTGGCTATCTTTTACTTTTTGTTTTCAGTGCATAATGGTAACAAAATTTTAATCATATTCTTTCGTGTAAACGCAAAACTCTGATACAATTTAAAATATATTTTTTATTCTATTCTAAAACATTTCTTTTTATTCTATATTGATTATTAAACTTTTTATGAGTCAGCATGATTACATCTTTCTCTGTGCATTCAGATATTTCTGATGCATACAGAAATTGTCTTCGGCAACTTTTAATGCTACAATTTCTCTCTCTCTCTCCTTTTTTTTTTTCTTTTTTTTTTTTTTTTTTTTGCATTTTGTTTTCAACGCATGGTGGAAGCAAATTTTCAAAAATTTTCTTTCGTGTAAACATAAAACTCTGATACAATTTAGAATCTAATTTTTATTCTATTCTAAAATGTACATATTTTTATTCTATATTGCTTATAAAAAATTTTATGAGTTAGCATGGTTAGATCTTTTTCTGTGCGTTTAGATATTTCTGGTGCATACAGAAATTGTATTCGGCAAATATTAACCTCACAATTTTTTTTTTTTTTTTTTTTTTTTTTTTTTTTTTCAGTGCATGATGCTAACAAATTGTCAAAAATACTCTGTCTCTTAAATGCAAAACTCTCATAAATTTTAAAATGTAATTTTTATTCGATCCTAAAATGTATTTTTTACTCTTTAATGCTAATTAATTTTTTCTATGAGTCAGCATTATTACATCATTTTCTTTGCATTCAGGTACTTCTGGTGCATACAGAAATTATCTTCTACAACTTTTGATGTCACCTTTTTTTTTTTTTTTTTTTTTCAGCGCATGATGGTATCAAATTGTCAAAAATGCTCTTTCATGTAAACGCAAAACTCTGATAAAATTATTTAAAATCTAATTTTTATTATATCCTAAAATGTATTTTTTATTCTGTATTGCTTATTAATTTTTTTATGAATCACATCTTAAGACATTAATTAATTTAAAATTGAGCAACTAATGGACTGTTGAAATCAGTTCTGACAGCGATATGAACTACCGACATAATACCACGATGATAATAAATTGTTAAAAATGTCCTTCAGTGAACACAAAACGTTTAAATTTACTCATGTATTCATCAATAAACGCAGCTTGCGTAACCTATGAGCAAATCAAACATTTTCTGTGTAAGCTTATGGTCTTTTTACCACCGTCCGCGCTCGTCGGAGTTCCCCCTCTCCTCCAGTGACATCGTAATCCAGTAAATGTAATTCAATCACTGTTCAGAGGGAATACAAAAAAATAACGGGGGAGATTGTTCCTCTCGCTTACGGATGGAGAAATCTCCAGCCCAGACAGTCACAGAAAAAAAAAGCTAAACTTTATTTCCTTGAGTATTTTTATCGGTTTTTATAATAATCAAATTTATAAGAGATGTTATAAATATTTGCCTGTTATTTTTCAACAAAGTATCATTTTAAATCTGATAAATATTTATGTGAATGTATCATTAAAAGATATAATTAGGTTTTTTTTCGTAAATTTTGAATATTTCTGATGTATTTCACCTGTTATACAAACTTTTTCCATAATGATCAGTTTAACATCGTTATCCTGTTATCATTTGCATTATTTCCTTGAGTATTTCTATCGGTTTTTATAATGATAAAATTTATAAGAGATGTTATAAATATTTGCCTGTTATTTTTCAACGAAGTATTATTTTAAATATGATAAATATTTATGTGAATGTATCATTAAAAGACATAATTATTAACCATTTGGAAAAATGGTTATTGTCCTCGTCAGGGTAGGAAATCAAAAGCATATCTGAAGCTTTTTATTGGTTTAATCCGCATTTTATTCGTGTTCTGATTGGTCTATACAGTAATCTGTATTTTCCTTTAATTTCAACAACGATGGATACCTTCTGTTGCCACTATGGCAAAAAAGTAATAAAAGCTACAAAAAAAATTAATAACTCAGAAACAAATTGAGGTACAGCTTTCAAACAAATTGCATTTAAAAGTAAATTTTTTTTTCTATCCGACGGTGTAAAAAATAATATTGTCGGATGTTTAGAAGTTTAAGAATGAAATTTCATTTAAAATTGGCCGTCAGATTTCTTGGAAATCTGACGATGGAAAAGCCTTTTCCCGAACAGCCAATGAAATGCTTGGATATTTACGTAAGTTTCAGGTGGATAATACTTAAGTTTCATGAAATCTGACGGGTCGCAGGCGATTTTGATGGCTTGCAATTTTTACGTGTAATAACACTATTAATGTTTAATTCATAGCGTACGTAATGTATGATCAACTCCGTGCGATTTTTTATGTCTTAAATTTTAGTCTTCGAAAAAATCGTTTTCCAAATGGTCGTTGTAATTTGGTAAATTATTATTATTATTTTTTTTTTTTAGTTTTTTTTTTTTTTTCGTAAACTTTGAATAGTTCTGATATATTTCGCCATTTAAACAAACTTTTTCCATAATGATCGGTTTAACATCGTTATTTTGTTATCATTTCATTTATCCTGCTATCATTTGATTTATCGTGTATAAAATTATCATACAAACAGTATGTTTTGTTTAAAAAGACAGACAGATTATATTGATTGACGGATTGTAATAAGAGAATATTAGCTCCCGTTCATATTTTCTTCTTATAACAAGTAGAAAATAATAGTGTTCGAATTTATGGTATATGTGAATGATTTAATTTAAACACTGAAAACTTTTTTACGGTTCTCAAATGTCGGTTTCGTAAATGTATAGAAAATATATTTAATTTTGGAAAAGTGTGCCCCTATATTTTGCTTAACCCTTTACTGCACGATTTTTTCTATTTTTATGGAAAAAAAAATTATGTGAAATTTATATGTCGGTCTAATAATGGGAAAAATAGTAAAAAAAATAAATTTCAAATTCTCAGCAAAAAGTGTGAGCCACATGTACACAATTGGGGTTTTTAAATATTGTATTGCTATATTTTACAACTAAATGAGCTTAAAATAAATATTTTTATCTGCTTAACACTCCGCAACTTATTAATATTTCTAAGTATTCAGTAAAAATAATGAAAGTAAATCTTACCTTAATCGCTTGATCAAAATTTCTTTTGTTTTCGAAGAACGAATTCTATTTTTTTGTCTAGTACAGCCATTTGACATGTACAAAATAAGTTTTATTATATTATTTGAATTGTTCCTGATCAGTGACGGAGATCATATTGGCCAAATTCATGACACCTAATGAAAATTATAATGTTTTTAGGTATGTATGTTTTTAGATATGGCACGTGGTGCAGTGAAGGTTTAATTGTTGCTCTTAACTTAAATAAACTTAACAACATTCATCCTGTATTCAGTATAATAAGTTCACACTTCAGTACAGTTTTAAACTAGGTTTTATAGAGAATCTCTAATAACATCTGCTTATAATGAGTTAAATAATTGAGTCAGTAATTAATGAGTTGAACATTTTTTTTTTTAAAGAACGACAGATGGTATTGGATGACAGTTTGTAATAAGAGAATATTAACTCCCGGCCGCATTTTCTCATTATAGCACATAGAAAATAGTGTTTTAATTTATGGTATATATGAATGATTTAGTTTAAACACTGAAAACTTTTTACAGGTCTCAAATGTTGGTTTCGTAAATGTATAGAAGATATATTTAATTTTGAAAAAGTGTGTCCCACTATTTTACTTAATTATTGCTCTTAACTTAAATAAATATAACTTACCAATATTCCTCCTATATTCAGTATAACAAGTCCACATTTCAATAAAGTTTTTTAGAGAATCGCTAATAACATGCACTGTAAAAAAAAAAAAAAAAAAAAAAAAAAAAAAAAAAAAAAAAAAAAAAAAACGGACTAAAAAATGGAAAATTCTACTGTAATTCTACCGTTTTTAATCAAAAAAACGGAAAATTTTCTGTAATTTATAGCGAAAAATTTCCGTAAAAATACTGAAATAGTACTGGCGTCTAGATTGCCAGTAGAATTTCCGTTTTTTAGTCCGTTTTTTTTATAGTGTGTGACTATAATGAATCATTTATAAAATTTTTATTAATATCTGCTTTCTAGAGATTTCCAATAGAGATCTTTAACAAGCAGTAGCTTTATTTTTTCATTATTTAAGAAAAAGCGGTATTAACGAAATTTTTTGGAGTTTTGGTCATAAAATGTTCAATTTCCTTTAAATTATATTTATTTTATTAGTTTTCTTTATTTTATTTTTCTGTAGCATAGCTTTCATTAACCACTCGCCAAGTCTTAGTCGCCGGGCTTGCGTTTGTGTTTTTCTTTTTCTTTCTTTCTTTTCTTTTAATTCTTTTTTTTTTTGGGGGGGGGGGGCGATTTTATCCGTTTCTTTCCTTACGCATGCGCAAGTTTATAGCACCGTTAGCAAGTTAAAAACACCATATCGCTTAAACTATACAAAACATTCTTCTAAGTTCAGGAAAAATTATAAAATTAACTACTTACAGACTCATTTTTCAAAATATTTTCTATTCACAAAAAGTTTCTATCGGGAATGATTTTGAAAATGTCTCCGTTTGTGCGACGAAACGATCGTCAATCTTAATAAAGAAATTTTATCACTTTTTGTAGCATTATTTAACTTAATCTACTTACAGAATTTTATGTAGTTGCTAAAATAGCATGATTGGTCATAAAAATACGACTGTTAATTGGTTAATACTTTTTTGGCTGTAAGGAAATAACATTAAAAAATGAACCAAGTGTCTATAAATAACGTGTGATTAAAATTCTTTTTGTATGGATTATAACTCATAAAAATATTTTTTAGGGCTACACTGAATATAATTGCATCATTTTTTATACTTTTAAAATTAATTGAACAAGATAATTTTTTCTAATAGAAAATAGAGTACGTAAATTAATCAAGTTTGATGCTATCACTCTAGATTTTTTAATACGTTAAATCTGTTACTTTATTTTATTTTTCATAATAGTAATTTTGAAACTGAATGTTGAAATATATATTTTTAAAGCATTAAAAAAGTTAAAATATTCCTCAATTTATCTTTTTTTTCCCATTAAAAATTAGATTAAAAATTTAATATTTTTGTTTGGACGTTGAAGTAGTATTTAGAGATCGCTACGATAAAAAAAATAATAATCAATGAAGGAACTTAAAACACTTAAAATGTTCAAATATGTCAAAAATTGACCATTTTTATCTAACTTACAAAAGTATACCTTACAAAAACCCAATTTTAAAAAGAAGTAGTAGATGCATGTTTCTTTTTTCATTTTTTTTCCAGATTTTAAAGGGAAAATAAATATTTATAAAGACTTTTAAACTTGTCGAATAGAAAAGATCGCAGGTTGAACGCATGATTGCAAAAGAATTTCTGCATGTAAAATAATTTTTTTTATATCTAATTATACTTGAGAGTCTTTTGCTTACACTGAACCTAAAAATTTGTTTATTCGTAGCGTTTTTTTTTTTTTTTTTTTTTTTTTTTTTTTTTTTTTTTAACCTTTTGGAAAAATGGTTATTGTTCTCGTCAGGGTAGGAAATCAAAAGTATATCTGAAGGTTTTCATTGGTTTAATCCGCATTTTATTCGTTTTCTGATTGGTCTATACAGTAATCTGTATTTTCCTTTACTTTCAACAAAGATGGACAACAGAGTGTTGCCACTATGACAAAAAAGTAATAAAAACTACAAAAAAAAAAATAACTCAGAAACAAATTGAGATACAGCTTTGAAACAAATTGCATTTAAAAGTACATTTTTTTCTCTATACGACGGTGTAAAAAGTAATATTGTGGGATGTTTAGAAGTTTAAGAATGAAATTTCATTTAAAATTGGCGTCAGATTTCTTGGAAATCTGACGATGGAAAAGCCTTTTCCCGAACAACCAATGAAATGCTTGGATAATCCGTAAGTTTTAGGTGGATAATACGTACGAGTCGCAGGCGATTTTTGTCGCTTGGAATTTTTACGTGTAATAACATTATTAATGTTTAATTCATGGCGTACGTAATGTATCATCAACTCCATGCGATCGTGCGATTTTTTATGTCTTAAATTTTAGTCTTTGAAAAAATCATTTTCCAAATGATCGTTGTAATTTGTTAAATTGCTTTTTTTTTTTTTTTTTTTTTTTTTTTTTTGTAACATAACTCTATTTTGCTTATATAAGATTTTCAAAATTTTAGCAATATAACGCCAAGAACAAAATATTTTTTCTAAAGCCTAGCATACACTATATATACTCGGAAAATTTCATGAAAAGTTATTTAACTACCTTGCACGCAACGCCCCAAAATCAAATTTTGATAAAAATGACTTTTACCGTCTCTGTTTGAAAAATATTCCATATTTAACAATTATTAAAAGTAGCATTCATTTTGTTTCAAAGATGTCAGAAATTAACATTATTATTATTATCATTATTATCATCATCATCATCCTTTTTTGTAAGTTTAAGAGTTCTAAGTCCCCTTAATTATCTTTCTCAATTCAATTGTTACGAAATTTAGTACCAACTTTCTACTGTTTCATAGTTATAATCTCTCCAAAAAGTAAAAGAAAAATTATATATACTATGCTTTTCAGTCGCAAAAATCCGATCTAACTAGAGTAAGTAGAAGACAACAAGAACAGAAGAAGTTTTCTGTTGTGTCACATTTCTCACAAAACTGATTTATTTTATGGAAGAAGGTGTTTTGAGATAATTTGTCGCATCATAAAGCTAAATACTAAGATTCTAATTGTTCTGGAACGTGTAACGAGTCTCTTTATTTTTTAATATCAATTTTTTTTCCGCATTCATTGATTTTAATAATAATAATTAATTTTAACGTTTAATGATTAAATGTTAATAAGTTTTCTGAGAGAATTTAGTACCACTTGCATGTGCTACCAAGAAGGAAATGAACTTTTTACACTATAATAAAGCAAAAAACCAACCGTGAGTAACGCAGATTTTACATAGACGGTGTCAACTATGCAAGAAATCCTATTTTTTTCCCCTCAAATTTAATTACTTTCAAACATTGCATAATTTTCATTCTTATACTGTCAAATAGGGTTAAAAATGTGTACTCTCTTTGTCTGAAAACTATATCTCAAATTGCTGATTTTTTAAAAATTGTTTTAAAAAAATTTCAAGCATGATTTTTTTTTTTTAATCTATTTTTATCGTGTGCAGAAAAATGCATACTTTCTAATGCGATTTGTATGAAAACTGTATCTTAAATTACTGATTTATTTTTATGATTTTAAAAATTTTTCAAGCATGAATTTTCTTTTTAAATCTATTTTTTTCGCGTGCAGGAAAATGTATACTTTCTAATGCGATTTGTCTGAAAACTGTATCTCAAATTACTGATTTTTTTAAAATGTTTTTAAAAAATTTTCAAGCATGATTTTTTTTAATCCATTTTTTTCGCGTGCAGGAAAATATATACTTTCTAATGCAATTTGTCTGAAAACTGTATATCAAATTACGGATTTTTTTTTTAATGTTTTTAAAAAATTTTCAATCATAAATTTTTTTGCTCTCTATTTTTTTTCACGTGCAGGAAAATATATACTCTCTAATGTGATTTGTCTGAAAACTGAATCTCAAATTACGAATTTTTTTCTGTTTTCGATTTATCATTAAAAACATATTTTTTTCGCATGAAGGTCGATTACGAAAGGTTAACCCATTTGCACTTAAATCAATATAAATATACAGCGTTTATTTCCGGCTTATAAGATTTCATAACGAAGTTATAAAAACAAATAAAATAATATAAATAAAACACAAATTTAACACATATGTAATCGAATACGTGTATAAACACTGAAATAATCAGAATAAAAAAGGTTGCTATAAATAGCACAATATCTTTGGGGATTTCTTTTATTGTTAATTGCTGGCATGCGACTAATACAAAAATAACGCTTTCAAATAAATTTCAAAACTGCCTTTCAATGCAAACTGATATTTTTCATATAAAAATGTTTTTGATGCCGTTAGGGCTAATCTAAATAAATATATATTAAATACAAAAAGTCTGTTAGTTTTAAATAACAATTTAAAAAACAATTTCCCATATTCAGTGTACCGAACAGCATGATATATAACCCAGGAAGCCCGGGTTATATCCTATAGTAGTAGCAATAATGAAAATAACAACAAAAAACTTTCACTTCCAAATTTCTCGAAATTTATATGTTGTTTTAAATAGCAATTTCTTTCACTCGTATCTTCAATTAACATGTGGCATAACGTATAAAAATAGCACAAAATTTAGTCTTGTTATGAATACATAGTAAAATATATAGATTTTCTTTATTTTATAATGTTCATTATAAGTTTATTTGTTTTTTCGAAAACTATAGCATGAAACTAATAGAATTTTTTTCAAGATCTTATCTAATGAATCTTTCCTTAAAGTGAGAGTCATTGTTTATATTTCTTTGATATTTACAGAAAGAATTTAACAACATTTACTGTATATTACGTTTAAACAATAAATTCGCTTTTCGGTGTGTACAAATACTTACTTCTGTTTTCTTTTTTTTCTTTCTTTCTTTTCTTATCTTTTCTTTTAGCTGCTTGGAGAAGTTGCTTAAAAGGTGCGTGGGAAACAAAGTCTGTGAAAATAAGTTTTAAATGTTATTTATCATGATTTGACAAAATCTATGGTATTTACAAATATTCTTTCATCACAATCCTTAATTATGGATGTTTTATATTAATATAAAGAATCTGAAAATACATAAATATGTAACTCCTTGGAATTTTCAAGTTGCCTACATTTAAAATACACCGCCGCCGATATTTAATATAGGAAAGTTTCTATTTAATATTTTAATTGCAGAATGGACAATTACCTCGATTATTGATTGAATTTGTAGTATTTTTCTGTGGTTAACCCTTTGAGGGGCGGTGGGATATATTTTATCCCACCTAAATTTGCACCAGAAACTTTTAATTAAGTTTTACTTTTATAACTTTGGTGAAAAGGTGCTGAAAAATTACTTTTCCTTATTTTGATGTAATATTTTTCAAGTTTTCCTGTGGGAATTCATCATTACAGAAACACAATTCCTTGCCCCTCAAAGGGTAAAATAAGGCAAAAATTTCAATTAAAAATTGTTTTTAAAACTGTACGCACTCTGGGTACAGAAAAAAATAAAGATATTTTTTGTCATAAAAAAATGCCTGATGTTTAATTAGATAACTGTTTTTGAATATCAACGAAAAGGCATAGGGAATCTCATAACGGTTTTAAACAAGTCGGAAATTGTATGACAAACGTAGCAAATGGGGTGCGTTCGTAAACCAGTTTTATAAATATTCATATCATGGTGAAATAGCTTTTGAAATCTTAAGCAAAAATGCATGAATTCAAAATTTATTACGATTTTATATATTAAATTCAGTGATACGAAAATAATATGACTCCATACTAAATAGGACAACAAGGCAACCTAGAATCACTACCTATCATGGGATAACATTGAATTAATTATGCGTGATAGGATTTAATTGAAGAAAACTTTTTAAAATATCCTTTTAAATTTTGATTCGATTTTCATAAAATTTGAAAGGGCTCGACAAAATTCTGCAATGATTATATATGTTAAATTTCAAACCATTCGGTTGGGGTAGTTTTTGCGCTGTCATATACGGACAGACAGACAGACGGGCGGACTAGATGCCGACTATTAGGTGCCCTCATAGCATGCATGGTCACAGTGACGTCATTGTGACGTCACTGTAAGTCACTGTGGTCACGTCACATCTGTGACTAAAATGCCACCACTCAGTGATGTCACATTGTGACTGAGATGTGAACTTCTTAGAAAACTTTAAACAATTATAAAAATTCTTCAAAACATGTTACTTATTGTAAAATTTTATTTTTCCGGCAATTAAAAAAATATTGTAACGTCACTGTTATGTCACTGCATGTAACGTACGTCACGTCATATATGTGACAAAAAAACCACCATATTGTAAATCACAGTGTGACAAAAATATTAACTTCAAAAATTTTTTAAAATGAAGAGAAATATTTAAAACATGCCCTAGTTACAGCGGCATAAGGAAGGAATATTAATGGACAGCAAATAGTAAATTCGGACACGAAAAGAAGGGGGAGGGGAGAAAAAGAAAAATGCACGGTACAAGTATCAACAAACTAGATTTCCATGCTATATTTTATCAATTTGATATCTAAGAAGTGAAAGTATACTTTTTTCATGATTTCAATTTTATCTAGCATTGCAATTTAATATAATAATACATCACGGATTGTTATTATTATAAAAGTATTTCTCAGAAAAATGCTATGTGCTGGAGCAATTTGAAACATATTTAGAATTAGAAATATTAAATCTATACACTTTACATATTTAGTTTGCAGGGAGGAAATTTTTTAACTTTTTTGTCGACCACTGGTCGAAACACTTCTGTGATTTCAAACTAAACATTTTCTATTACAGTTAAGTCTGCAGATTTTAATGAGCACGCAGAAAGAATCTTCAGAGTTTAGTCATATATGCATTTATTGCTTTATAATTTGCATTCAAGTCATATTTTTTTCCTGTTAATCTATTTTTAGTAACTGTTTTTTTTTTTTTTTTAAATTTACTTCTTTCAGCCTTTTTAAATAAAATTAGCCTTTTCCGAAAAAAAAAAAATATATATATATACAAAATTTATGCAAAACACATGATATAATTAATTTTTCGCATTTCCAATTTGTGTTTTAGAGGTATGACTTTTAAAAAAGTTATTTTACAAATTGTTTTATTCTGCAGAAAATTAACATAAAAAGATTGACAGATTGACAAAGAAAAATTTTTTATCCTCGAAAACATTTTTTTTATTTATTAAGAAGATATTTTTTATTTATTACGCATGAAACAAACTTTACTTAAAAAAAGGGGGGTGGTATTATTACCATTAAATTTATTTTTACACATTTTAAAAATTTAAGCAGTGTTTTATCTAATAAACTTCCGTTTTCAAATGAATTTTTTTGAAACTGATAAAAAAGAAATGGTAAAATGCATTGGAAAATTCTTCAAATAGAAAATTTTAAATACAGACTAACTCATAAAACTATTCCGCCTGAAAGTTAGGACTGCAAAAATAAACATTAAAATCAGCTGCTGAAGATCGTCTGCGTCGGATATAACCGCAACCGCAGGGTAAACAGAGAACTTTTTGTAATACACGCCGGAAAAGAACATGACCAAGCCTACAATGTCAGCTTTTGTTTTTGCTTTTTTAAATGTAAGAGAAAGACGTCTGCCATTTTCGGGCAAAAATACTCGGATATTATTAATTTACAGCAAAAAAAAAGGTAAGTCTTATTTAATTTAAATTTTTTATTTCTGTTTGTATATTACGAGTATGAATTAAATAGTTTTATATTATACATATAGAAAGTGACTGATCTGGAATTGTTTTGAAGCGAAATTTTCCTAATCGACACTATTTTGTAAAATGTGTTAATCGGCCATCGCTCAAAAAAAAAAAAAAAAAAAAAAAAAAAAAAAAAAAAAAAAAATCATGTCTACATTCATAGTGGGATGAATATAAACATTAATTTGCAGTTACTTGAGATTGAGACAGTGATGTGGAATTTTTTTCGGCTTCTTATTTTTTTTCTGATTACTAACACTCATATAACAGTATTTATCGTCATTATTGTTTTGGAGTTAAATATTATATTCGAATAGTATGATATTACGAAACTGTTTCAGTTTAGAAATTAACATTATAGTGGGAAAATGTCTTTTTACATATTATAATAGCGTAACTTTTGAAAGATTTTTTTTTTTTTTTTTTTTTTTTGCTAATAATATTTAAAATTATTATTTAAAATCCTGAATCTTCATACCAATGTTTTCAGATTTAACATTTGCCAAAATTATAAAATAATAGGAATTCCTTATAACATATGGAAAGATTTTTGAGAAATTGCTAAATCTAATAATGCATTTAATTCATCAATAGATGAATTAAATGCATTAGTTAGTTGTTGTTTAATAGTACAATTAAAAATACTAATTATTATTTTTAGTGTTTTTCAAATTGGTATATTTATTTATTTATTTTTAATTGTATCTAAGCATTTTTTTTCTATTTGCGATTTTAATCAAACATTTAATTATAGACATTCAGAATCAGTTATTAAATTTTCTTCGATTGTAAACTCATTTTCTACGTTTTCGATACACATAAATATTGGCATTAAAGGTGTATTCGAAAAAAATATTTTTCCACCTTCAACAGCTCGATATTTTCTGAGACATTTTCAGACTCATCTTTAAAAGTAAAAACATGAAACTTGCTGAGGTGATTTTTGAAGAGATGTTTAAGAGGCCGTGTGATTTCATTTTCCCCTCAATTCATTAGAATTTAAGTTTTAAATAATTATTTTCTCAGTAAGACCTTTTTTTTTTCATTCCCAGATCTTCCGCTGTGAAAAATTCTGTTCAAAACGCCTACTTTGACAGCATTTTAAAAAAATAATTTCTGCATTTATCAAAAAATCGAGAAGCACGGCACATTAGGTAGTTTCTAAATAAGAGAATTTTTCAGTTTGATGCGTTTGAGAACAAAAAGGAATTTAACAAGATAAAGTAAAAAAACTAAAACCCAACTACGACAAAAAACTACGCTGAAAAAGTATAAAAGTACCCCATGAATACAGGTAAAGTCACAAGCAAATGCTAGTAATATATAGATATATTCAAAATGTACAAGTAAAGCGCTTTTGAATGATACCAAACACGGCATATTTATCTTAACTTTATTTTTTGACGTATGACGCTTCCAGTATTTGGTAGTAGTGACGCACATATCCGTCGATGGCAGCAAATGGGTAATGGACCGATTAGTGGATGAGGTCGTTAGTGTAATGTGTAAATGTGTAATGTAGATTGAAGGTTTCATGTATTAAGATGACCTAGGAAGATTTCTTAATCTATCTAATTCTGCTAACGATTGACTGTCATGTGGATTTTTAAGCAACTTATTATGATCCAAGGCACTTATAAACAAACCCTCTATGGTTTTGAAGTGAAGCGCTTTAAAATGATACCAAACACGGCATATCTAGCTTAACTTTATTTTTTTACTCTGTATATTTTGTCCGCTAGAAGGCGCCACATTGAATTTGGTGAAAATCTATATAGCCTATAACCAGCGGACAATTAAGACGCTTCTAATGATATGTCATTTGTCGAATTCTGATTAGTGGTTTAGAAGTTACGAGGGAACAGATGAACATACATACATACATACATACATACATACATACATACATACATACATAGCCTGTCAAAATCATAACCCTCCTTTGGCTTTGCCGTAGTCGGGTAAAAATGAATCAGAAAATAAGCAGTTTGGATTGAAATACACCCTTAAAAAATAAAATATTATATTTAAGCATTGAAATAAAGTGTTTTTCATCCCTGATAGGAAGCTTATAGATTAAACTGCTTTAGTATATATTTTTTAAAGTTCATTATTTTACTTTTATATTTCCTTTCAATCATTTATTTTACTTTTATATTTCCTTTTTAACACCTTTCAACAAAGTTGAAAAGTGTTTATGACTTTGGTTTGTCTAGCCGTCTGTCCGCGCTCTAACTCTCGTAAATATACTCGGATTGCTCTGAAATTTTTAGATGTTATTCACCTTTACCATAGCACGGTCCCTATGTGTAACGACGTTTGTAGCATGTTTAGTTCATTTACAGGTACAGTCAAAAGTATTCCGTTACATTACGGCCTATGGGAAAAAATCGTTTCAAAGGTTTTTTCATGATTTTACACGTTTTCATACAGAAAAAAATTGATATGCATTTATGAAACGTACTAAAATATGCATTCTGAAGAATACGAGATGCAAAGAATAGTTATTGTTCATTTACAGGGCTAAAAAGAAGTTCCAATACATAATGATATAGCGGTGGAGGGAATTGTTTGAGGCGTACTTTAACTATGTTAATCTATTTCATATATAATGAAAATGATATACGTCGCTGAGGTTTACATACTATAAATTTTTCATGTAGAATATGAAGTGTATATAGCATTTACAGGCACACACAATATAGTTCAGATACTATATTGTATCCGAAGTACTGTTCATTTGTGATGATTGCTGGAAATACATTTTTAATTATGATATGCGCTTTTATGATTCACTATATTTATGCACAGTATATGGTGTATATAAATGCTATAATTCATATACAGGGCTACACAAAAGTATTCGCAAGGATTACTGGGTATGAGCGCAAGTTACTTAAAGGTGTTTTTTAAATGAGTTGTGCATTTTTACGCTGAATTGAATTTAATTTACTGTTGTATAATATAGATAAAATGGTATACAGGGTCATGCAAAGAATTGGATACATGGCCGTCTATAAATTATAATTTCTGGAAATGTGATTTCAGCTGTTTTAAGTGTATTTTAGTTTGAATTAAATTTTAACTAAACGGTGGCGTTTAATGAAGGTTCTAGGTCAACTACAGGGTTGTACAAAAGTATTAAAGTATGTTTCCATATATTAGTATAAATTGCTGAAAGAGAGTTTCAACCTGTTATGCGTTTTCTTGCTAAACTAAATTATCCCATTATATAATATATATATCAACCTACAGATCAAATACAGGGCTGTTCAAAAGAATTGGAAAACCTATTTATCTATGGACAGTAACTGCGGAAATGAGTTTTTCAAATGTTTTATGCGTTTTCTAAAATGTTTACTTAGTTCTCTTATTTACCTTATTTCCCTAAATAACGAAGTTTTTTTAAAGCATTCGGGAAGTGTTGGAAAGTGTTTTATAATCTATGCTTAACGCCTGATTTTTCTTACTTGTTTTTTCTATTTCCCAGATCAGTCTTTTCCTATAGAGCATGCCAAATCTATTTAAGCTCATATTCACAAAATACAATTTACACGGAAATAAAAAATTTAAATAAATATGGCTTACGTCGTATTTAATAAAGCAAAGATTAATCACAACCACAACACCTTAAAATCTTATACAATCTTAAAATCAAGCTTGAACTCAAGATCAAGCTTAGAACTTAATAAAAAAAAGATGTCAGTTGACAAACATTGTTTTTTAAGTGGAAAAATTAAAACTATTTTAGAAGAATAGGACTCCAAAATAGCTATATTTTGCTAAAAAATACGGTAAAAAGATACGATTTTATATCTCAAACAAAACTTTATTTTAAAATTGTCCATTTTAAAATTCATCACAATATTAATGCTTGGAAATTTTTCCACAAAGAAATATTCGGTTTGCATACAATATTTCAAATGAAAATCAAATTTCAAATTAATTGCTTAAAAGGCGCAAAGGCCAACCTAGTGAAAAGAGTCCATGCTGGGACTCGAACCCGTGCCATCAGCATAGCGCACTAACATTCTACAGACTAAACCACATGGAACGACACTCAGCCTGGAAAATTTCTCGCTATTACATGCTGGCAAGGCTACAAAAGCAGCATAAGATGGGATATTTATCGTGAGCCACCGACATGGGGCGAACACGAAACTTAATTAAATTCAGCATCGATTGAAACTATATTAAGACTTCGAAATTTTTCCAGAGAGAAACATTCGCCTTGCATACAATATTTCAAATGAAAATCAAATTTCAAATTAAAATTGACTTTTAAGCATGTAATTTGAAATTTGATTTTCATTTGAAATATTGTATGCAAGGCGAATGGTTCTCCCTGTAAAAATTTCCAAGTATTAATATAGATTCAATCGATGCTAGATTGAATTAAGTTTCCTGTTTATTCCATGTCGGTGGCTCACGATAAATATACCATCTTGTGCTGCTTTTGTAGCCTTGCCAACATGTAATTGTGTGAAGTTTTCTAGGCTGGGTATCGTTCCGTGTGGTTTAGTCGGTAGAATGTCAGTGCGTTATATTGATGGCCTGGGTTCGAGTCCCGGCATGGAATCATTTTCACTAGGTTGGTCTTTGCGCCTTTTAAGAAATTAATTTGAAATTTGATTTTCATTTGAAATCATCACAGTGTTTATGACAAGTTCGTCACAAATGACACATATTTCACAAATTGGTCACAATGTGACTTCAAAGCATTGTCGCTTTCGTCACATGTTCGTCACAAAATTAATGCCAAAGTAGTCACAAATGTCACACTTTTCACAAATTAGTCACACTGTGACTTCACAGAGTGGTCACAATGTGACGTCACAAACGACCTCTAAAACGGCCATAACGACCTCGCATTCTAGTCACTATGACGTCACATCGACGTCACGTGACGTCACATCGACGGTCACAAAGTCACAGTGTGACTTCACAACGACGTCGCTGTGACGTCACCATGCCTTACGGGTGCTACGTATTTATATAATTACGAACGCACCTAAAAATTTAAGAACTTACCTAAACCTTTATTTACTTAAAGAAAAGAAAAGAAAAAAAGAATAACATAGCGTACAAATTTAACTAATAAAATGCCTTAAAATTATTCTATGTAATTTACGTGTTCAGAATGAAATAAAATATTATGCTCCATGCACTAAAATAACAAAATTGGCTATAGAATATTTTGTTATTTATTGATGAGTGGGTCGGGAAGAATTTCAGGTTGTATCAACTTTTGCAGTTATGCACGCTTTTGGTATTATTAATGAAATTTGTCTTTTCTTTTGCTAATTATCTATAGGAAATGTTTATGAAGATTTATATAGGGTATCCTGTAAGTCTGTTCACATTCCAAAAATCCATTATATACATTTTAAAACTACAGTTTTACTCCTAATTCAACAGGTGCTGATATCCACCATTTTATCCATTGTATTTGCTATAGGCAATTTTTTCCACACATAACTAATAATTGCGATAAACTACAATAAAAATAACTTACACATCAAATATTTTCGTATCGTACTACATTTAACACATTTATGCCTAGCGTCCCATTTTCGGGACGCTACGAATTTTAATAATTTTAATAATTTTCTTCTTTTATATAACATGAAAATTGTATGAAATAATTATCTATAAATGCCTTTATCTGTTACCGAAAGATGACAGAATAAGATGGATATTTATTTGCTTAATTGAAGGCTTTTCTCGGAGTTTGTAGATTTTTCATTTTTTTAAGATGGTGAAATTTAAAAAGTAAGTTTATTTTTGTTTTTGCTATCAAGAATCCAAATAAATGTATCATAATCTTAGCTTATTGACTTCTTTGAAATAAGTATTTTTTTATATTGTGTAATAATATGTTTAAACCTATTTTTTATGCATTTTTGTAACGTAAAAAATATAGGGCGCAAGGCACGAATGGGTACATATTTTTATTAGCCATTTAAGGGACAGTTATTTGTGTAAAGTCCTTTTCAAGATGATTATGAAACAAATCGTTTTTAATTCTCAAATACGTTTATTCTTAGTTTATTATTACTAGCACTTATAGTGTTATTAGCCTCTGTAAATAAATAAATATATATTTTTTTAGTAGTTCATAGAAAAAAAAAACTAATTATAGTATATAATATACAGTTTAAAAGCTTATTTTATATAAATTTAGACAAACCATATAATTATGCATATTATACTATTACAAATATTATGCATGTTCCAATATTTAATATGTTTATATTTTATCAAATAAATACAAAGAAAAAGGTAGCATAATTTTTTTTAGTATTTTTCCAGTTCATTTTGCAATATTTTAAAGTGATTTTAGCAACAAATTTGAGAAAGTAAAAATTCAGGTACAAATGGGTTAATAGAAAAGCTTTAGCTTTATTTTGTTAAATTAATTGGTTATATTTTAACATTTAAAAGCTGTGAAATGACTAATAAAGGCTGTTTTGCCGTCTGTAACACAGCATTATTTTTCTCGTATGATCTTTTTGCATTACATCGACAAGATATTAATTGCCAGTCTGTAGTTTTGAACTTTAAGTTCTGACTTCGGTGTGTAGATAACACACAAAATAATAATAATGACAATTTAAAATTAATCATAACAATAAAAATATTTTTATGATCTTCGTAAAAAAATTTAACTACTAAATAATTTACAGATTGAATTACTTTTAACATTCAAATATCCTTTATGCAAGTTTTTAAATGATCTGTAAATAGTAGATATTATTTCGAAATTATTAAAAATGCTTTGTTTTATCTGGGATTGTCTGTGGTACTTTCTAGGCGATGCTTACCTTTTTAATTATTTTTTTTTACGACTGTACATATTCTCATTTAAAACATATTAGTTTTAGATATAATCGAATGCATTTTTATTCGATATTACCAATCTTAAAGGTCAAGTGTAGATAGCGCAGATAAAGGCAATTTCTTGAGAAACGTAATTTTTTCCAGTACCATACACTTTGAAAACCAACAAAATCATTTATTTAAAAATATGTACGTTCTTTAAACGAAATTAAAAAATTCGAAATTGTGTTTTTATTAGTAAAAATTGACTTAAGGTTAAGGATAAGCTTTTGCGCAGTTTTGATCTAATTAATCGTCACTAGACTATCATGTTGTAGGATTTGGAAGTGTCTCAGAATATGCACATGTTTTCGTAAATTATAGCTGTTAGATATTTTTTAGAATAATTATTATTTTGTTATTATCATAGACATAAAATGTACTTATAGCAGCATATACACTGTTAAAAATTTGCAGCATTCTGGCAGGTCATTTGACCGTTTTTTTCCGAAAACGGTAAAAACAACCGTAACTTAACACTATTCTGACCATATTATTGGCCATTTTATGGTCAGAATATAGTTAAATAATCGTTTTTTCAAAAAACGGTCGAATGACCTGCCAGAATGCTGCAAAATTTTTAACAGTGTACAGAAATCACATTTTGTTTTAAGAATTATGTTTTATTAAAAATACCGAGACCAAATTCAAGTCTGATTCACAGCAATCAAAAGTCTTTGTTTTTATCAAAATACACAGAACAATACGTAGTTTTTAGTAGTGGCTTATCTGAACTCACATGTAATTATGCACCGAGAGAACATCACATCCGCCAAAATATTTCGTTTTGTTATTATATTGAAGTACTTGATTGCTTCTGAACCAACATAAGTTGACCATTTTTTTTTAAAGCTCCGGCAAACAAATGAGTTGCACTTTATTTTGCTTTACACAGTTATCCAAACCTTTGATTATGATTTTATTTTTTACTAGAAGTCGCTGCATCTGGCGACTATATTTTTATTCTATTCTTACTACTTTTTCATACAAAAACGGAAAAGAAATTGCCTTAGACTTGTTTTGACCTGTGACTTAGAACAGTTTCAAGAGAAATCTACTAAAGAAGAAATTCGGTAAATAGTGGCCAGTGGTATAAAAATAATCACCATACTAACTGAATTTTTACAGATATGTTTCCTTGCAAGATCTTATATTTATTTTTAGAAATTTATCAATTTATCATATAAAAATGTTTCTTTTTGCTGTTAGTGGTCAAACTAACAATATATATATTGAACGCAAAAAATAATAAGAAAAACCGCCTATGTTCTGTGTACCGGGAAGTATGTTTTGTCACCAGGGTAACCCGGGTTGAATTTTTTGGCAATAGTAATTATAAAAATATCAACAAAAAGCTTTCAGTTCAACTTTTTCGAAATTTATTATTTTTTTAAATAGCACTTTCTTCCACTCGTATCTTCAATTACCATGTGGCATAACGTATTAAAAATAGCACAGAATTTAGTCTTGTTATGAATAGATGGTTAAAACGTTCTCTTGAAAAAAAAAATTATATAGATGTTCTTTATTTTATGATGTTCATTATAAGTTTTTTTTTTTTTTTTTTTTTTTTTTCGAAAACTATGGGATGAAACTAATATAGTTTTCATTCACGACCTTACCTATTGAATTTTCCTTAAAGTGAGAGTTATTGTTTATATTTCTTTGATATTTACAGAAACAATTTAACAGCATTTACTGTACATTACGTTTAAACAATAAATTCGCTTTTCGATGTGTACAAACACTTACTTCTGTTTTTTGTTTTCCTTCTTTTCTTTTAGCTGCTCAGGGAAGTTGTATAAAAAGTGCCTCATTCTTTAAAACACATTTTTTTTTTTTAATATAACTCTAAGAAAATTAAAGAAATTATAATCTATATCTTTTCCCGGGCTGTTTTGACCCTAGAAGTTCAAATAAATTGTCAAAATAAGGAATTGAAAAACATTATTGGAACAAATTTTATTATGTAGACGAACTCTATTTCAAAAACTGCATTCATATTCCTTGTCTAATGACATATTGTTGCAATTTTATTGAATTAAACAAATGTTTCTCAAGACTGATTTTACGGGGATGGTGGACGTTATTATTATTTTTTTCATCATAGAGGTATGAAATTTTGCGTAAATATACATTTCACCATAAGTACATTCAACACCTTAAAAGAAATTTTCAATTTTACAAAACTTTAAATTTTATAACGAAATTTTGAAATACTCCATGCGTCTTAATTTTTGAGATATTTTCTCGATTTTATATTTTAATCATTTAAAACTCTGTTGCAAACAAATCTATGTAGCTATTGTTTGATTCATTGAATATTTAATTTTTTAAGAGATTTTTTCTGTGTTCCATATCGATTTTCATCAAAATTTTGCCTTCTAAGAAGTTAAAAATCAAATTTAATTATCTTAATGAAGTCAAATGTTAAAATGCATACATAGTTTCATTGTAAGTAATATCAGGGTACTTCTTTATCAATTTCATGAATTTTGATCTAATATTAAGAAACACGGAGCATTTCAAAAATCTAAAAACATTGAAAAATCAGTTTTGAGAAAAACAGATTTAAAGTATATAAGGCCAAAAAATTGTTTGTGTAAAAATTAAAACACTTATAACTTTGCGAAAAATCATCGCATCTGCATGCGGTTTTTCGCAAATGACTCAATACAAATTGCAGAACAGAAATACACATAAAAATAATTTTTAATTTTTGGGTCGATTTTAGCCCAAATATAGGTCCACTGTGTTCTTAAGTTTGTCGTAATTTCCACTCATAAAATCATGCAAATTTTCTGTACTATTTTGTCATGAAAATTGCCAAAGCAAGTTCTAGTCAGCATTCTTTAAAATAAGAAACACTTATCGTAGAAATGTGAAATCTATGTAAATCACTTATGTCAGTTTTTGAAAAGAGGAATGCATTTTTTTTTTTATCATTTAAATAAGTTAAAAATATTGAGTCTTTATCTCTCACTGACATGTGAATCTCACTTCGCCATCTGTCGTACTTGAAAACTAAATCTTTGTAGATCTGTCGGAAGAGTTCAGCTTCTGCCTGTGGTAAAATCGCCCATCTGGAATTTGAATTCGATACGACAATGTCGAAGAAATTTCCAAATCACCCCTCAAATCGCACGCTTTAAAATTTTCTGAAGCTACTGTCGACTTAGAGACATAGGTTCTAAGATTTCTTGTGACCAACTTCATGAAAATACAAATAGGCGAGAATCAAATAGAATTTGTTTAGTAAAGATTCTAGAAGTCATGTTTAAACATAGACTGTGTTCTTTTATGTAACATTTGATGCTTTATTTTTTAGCATTCATTGTTTCTTAAAACATAACAATCTTCATAAACTTCATAGCAATCGTTTAAAAAATATAATTTTTCAAAAACTGTCAAGAAGAATCGAATAATTGTTCACAAAATCAACAAAGGAAAGCAATTCTCAAATCAAAATGGGCACGCATTTTTAAAATTCATTTTTCTTCAGAAACGCATGAATTTGGCATGTGTTATTATTCAGAAACTATGTAATCGAAAGATGTTTTGCAGTTTTTGGTAAACGTAAAAGATCTTTCAGAAAATGGTGTCAAGTCGCCACTTTGAACCGAATTTCCAACGCGGCATCTCGAGAAAGGCGAAAAGCTTGTCATCACGTGACAACCATTGCTTATAACTCGATAAGTAATTTATTTATTAAAAAATGGAAAACGCTTTTCGATTCCAAATGGCTTCAATTGTGAGGCCTGCCAATTTTATGCCTTTACGTTTAAAAGAGTCAGAAAATGTGTGAGAAAGTTTCGCGGTGTTGAGCAGGGAATTTGAGAACCGCCTTGAAACATAGACTGTGTTCTTTTACATAACATTTGATACTTTATTTTTTAACATTCATTGTTTCTTAAAACATAACAATCTTCTTAAACTTCATGACAATCCTTACAAAAAAAATCTCATTTTTCAAAAACTGTCAAGAAGAATTGAAGAATTCTTCACAAAATCAATTTAAAATAAAAGGTTCTCTGAAACGATTTAAACATATAATATGAAGCAATCACAGCTAAAAATATAATGGAAAAAGCAATTTGAACTCTGCAAAATAATAGCATTTTTATTAAAAGATCTATATAGAACTGACATTCTTAACTTGATAAATTTTAACATAATTATTCTAATTGGTAAATAAATCACATGAGTCGTAATTTTCCAACTGAGTGCAAAAGTGTCCAAGCTAGGATTTGAACCTGTGACCTCTGGCTTAAGCAGCCAATGCTCTGGAAAATCATGGACTATCATGGACAAATCCGGCCACCACAATTCACTCAGAAAACCTTTCTAAGTGAGGTTGTCTGAGTGAATTGTGCCCGCTAGATTCGAAAATTAAATATCGTCGTATGAAAATCTAATTTATATTCTTCCGATCACTTTCCATCTTAATAAATCGAAAGTAAGATGTCACCTTGATATAAAAAGCAAAATTACTACAACAAAATTTAAAGATCAAGAAATAACAATAAAAAACACCCAGACAATGGAGAAGTGTGATATTCGGGATTAGCTTAAATATTTTTTTATGTAATCAGTTTTTTTAGAAAAGAAAAATTTGCTAGTGTGTATGTATGGGTGTTATTTGATTTCTTTAACGTTGTGCATTTTTCTCCGTATATAGATAATTTTTTAAAAAATGTTTTTAATGGCGAACATTGAAATGGCTTGTAACATTAAAAACTGGTTGCCTCTTAATTTTCGGAGTCCAGTGTGTTAGTCTGTTATCAATTATGTCTATTTTCTAAAAATAAATCCTATTTATGGTTGTTGAAAAGATTTATAAAATCAAGTGGTCGTTATATACATGAGTGATTTCCAAGTTTACATTAGTCATGTAATGAATTCCGAAGTTTTCATGAAAACCGCAAAAAATTATCCCCCCCCCCCCCAAAAAAAAAAAAAAAAATGTTTTCTAAAATTTATTTATTTATTTAATTTTTATTTTAATATTTCCAAACTGATTCTACAATTCAAAAGAAAAATATAGAAATATGTGAAAATTTAAAACCAACTCCAAAAGATTGTCAGAATTTTGATCCTAAATATTGGAATAAACCTAATTTTGACCCTAAATATTATTTTCCGGTCAGTCATATTTTATTTGACGAAGAAGGATTCATATTTTCGGAATACATATGGTTGATTATCTTGCTTTTTTGTCATGGAAGACTTTTATTTTTATTTTTTTGTCCAATATTGTCGTTTTAGTATTTGTATAAAACTTTTTCTATTATTAATATCATTACCATGGATTTTTTCGCATTTAAATTTTTTCATACATTTGTGATCTAAAAAAAAGTTTTAATTTCTGTCACAATTTATTGCATAAATTTTTTAAACATTATAAGTAAAACAAAAATAAATTTTTACTTTTTTAATTTGTTATCACTTATTCAAAAGGGTTGGAAAGATTCAGTACGTCCAAATTTTTGCCAGTTGATAAAAAACAAAATGGCTCTGCTGTCTATACAATGTAAAATGTTGCAGATGAATTTCAGGATCTCACTTTTGTTTCATCACAGGTACAGCTGCTTTATAAACAACTTCAACTCTCAGCTCCAATGAATGAAATCTTGAAATACATTTTTCCCTGTTTGCGTTTTTTAATTTTTTCTTAGCGTCTAAATACTAAGATTTTATAATATATATATATATATAAATGTATATATTATTTATTTTATTTTTATTTTTTTACATCATACCACATTAAAGATGTTTAAAAATCAATTTACTTATTAATTTTTATAAATTCGAATGTTGTTGTTTCATGATTTTTCGCATTTGTTTTTAAATTTCTAACCAATGTCATTGAAATTGATAATATCCGATTCTTAATTTTTTTTTATCTGTATTTAGCATACAAAACACATAAAGAAATATTATTATTATTTTTTTTTGTAAATATCTATAATATAATGTTTATAAATATTTATTTTTTGTACCAAAAAGGAAACTTTTTAATTTCTTCCGAAGAGTAATTTGGAAGATTTTTTTTTTAGTTCTAACTTATTGAATTTACTACTTACATTTTTTAAATACGAAGCAAAAATATTTTTTTTAGTTGATAAGAACAAGAAAATTTTGAAGTACTTAATTCTCTTAAATTAATGATTAAATCAATCTAATCTTTTTTTTTTTTTTTTTTTTTTTTTCAAAAAAACTATTCTTGAATTGCATATTAGAATTAAAAGAAAAGAAAAGAAAAAATGTTATTCACATCTTTTTGAATCTGGATCAGAACAAAATGGTTTGGAATCCCCGATTTACTCCCCCAGCTGCATCAAATTGGAAGCGACAAGTATCTGGCAAAATTTGTTTAGTGCTTCTGAAGATAGAGCCTTTACAAAACCGATGGTCGGGGAGAGAGTCTCTAGAGACAATGAAATCCAGTATCGAAGCGTTCTTAAATAAACGTCGATTATTAAAACTGGAATATTTGAATCTGATTTAAAAATTTCATTAAAATGTTTTCTTTTTTTATTATTCGATGACAGTTATTTACCTGTATAAACTTAGAAATATTTACCTGTATAGAAATCATATTATAGAAATCTGTATATAGAAATCATTATATATTATATACTGATTATTATATATTATTATATATTATCTGTTATATAATGAAATATTATATAACCTATATATAGAAATTATTATATATTAAATAATGATTATTATCTATTACTATCTATTATATTTGTTATATATTATGTAATGAATTATTATATAAATCTATATATAGAAATCATTATATATTATATATTAATTATTATGTGTTATTATATATTATATTTCATATATTTAATAAATATTATAATAATGAAATATTATAGAATCTATATATGTAAATCATTATATATTTATATGATATTCCTCTTGTCAACATCTCTTTTTCTATGTAATTACAAAACGCAAAACGATAAATGATGCAACATTCAAAAGGTGTTTCAATCACCTTCTGACATAGCACACTCACATTTCGTTAAAATACTTTATTTGATTAAAAATTACAGTTAATTAAAAATTAAATCAGAATTGTTTTCATAAGTGAAATTAAAGATAAAACACACACATACTACAATACATAATAAAACACACATAAATAACGCCTGCATTCAACGGTTAACAGTATATGAAAGATCTTTCTCAAATCAATGTTGCCACAAAAGTAAAATACTGTATGTGGTATTTCACGTGTAGCCTAAAAATTATGTTTTATTATATAATATTAAAATGTATTTTGTATGTACTCAATTTATTTTTCTTTCTCCCATGTTTTTCCCTAAGCGGATGACGCCATCCTCTCAATGCAGTTAAAATACGACTGTCAGTGGTTTTCTCTCGTGCGTGTTTTTTGATATCTTCGATCGGTTTATACTGAAACTTCGATAGAGTAAATGAGATGATATTCTGACTTGACTAATGTTGTTTGCAGATACTTTCATCCTTGATTTCTCTTTAGAAGTTTAAATCTACATCTAAAAAGTATTTGATATTGCTAAAAAATATTAAACTGCAGTGCGAAATCTTCGCACGGGTTTACCGGTATTATATTATTTCTGTTTTCAACATCTCTTTTTCTCAACTAATATGTAGCGTACAACCGTACACTGTTAAAACACTATTCTTAAAAATAAGTAAATTGTACTAATTATTGAGCACTTCCAGATCTTAAAATAGCTCCGAGTGCTTAACTCTTAAATTTGAAAAACGCATGTACTCATTTTTTTTTTAGTACATACAGGGACTCGAAAATAAGTATGTATAGAAACACACATACACTATAAGAAAAGAAAAGCGAAATTACAGAGAACCGACAAATCACCATTTTTAATTACGGTAATTTTGAATTGCAAAGAACTACAATTTTTGGAGTAACGAACAACGAATTTACTATTTTAATTCTTGAAATTTTGTGTACTCAATTTATTTTTCTTTCTCCCATGTTTTCCCCTAAGCGGATGACGCCATCCTCTCAATGCAGTTAAAATACGACTGTCAGTTGTTTTCTCTCGTGCGTGTTTTTTGATATCTTCGATCTGTTTATACTGAAACTTCGATAGAGTAAATGAGATGATATTCTGACTTGACTAATGTTGTTTACAGATACTTTCATCCTTGATTTTTCTTTAGAAGTTTAAATCTGTATCTAAAAAGTATTTGATATTGCTAAAAAATATTAGACTGCAGTGCGAAATCTTCGCACGGGTTTACCGGTATTATATTATTTCTGTTGTCAAGATCTCTTTTTCTCAACTAATATGTAGCGTGCAACCGTACACTGTTAAAACACTATTCTTAAAAATAAGTAAATTGTACTAATTATTGAGCACTTCCCGGTCTTAAAATAGCTCCGAGTACTTAACTCTTAAATTTGAAAAACGCATGTACTCATTTTTTTTTTTTTTTTTTAGTATATACAGGGACTCGAAAATAAGTATGTATAGAAACACACATACACTATAAGAAAAAGAAAAGCGAAATTACAGAGAACCGACAAATCACCATTTTTAATTGCGAAGAACTACAACTTTTGGAGTAACGAACAAAGAATTTACTACTTTAATTCTTGAAATTTTGTGTACGAGCCGCCCCGTGATTTGAGCCCGAATCCTCTAAGTGGGAGATCAGTATTGCACCGACTGTGCTATAAGAGCAGTTACCAGCCGCTTCCAAATGACACCTTTTATGAATCAGCGACGGAAGATCGCTAACAGCAGAGATGAATTTTCCCTTTCTTAAATATACTAATTTCTAATAAAACAATTTTTAAACTAAATTTTCTTCTTTAACATTTCTAATGAAATTGTAAATAAATTTGAAAAGTGTGTAATTATAAATTAAAAATTATAACAAAGATAGACATATCTTTAAATAAAAGCTTGGAAATCCCTAGTGTCAATTCGGTATAAGAAAAGGGTTTATCAGAAAACTCATATTTCTGAGCACATAGGATTTAAACATGAATATTAAGACTTTAAAGTACAAAATATATGTATTCATTTCTGCATACATTTATAAATCAAGTATAAGTATACACAACTTCAAAATATATGTACTCGTTTCTGAATTAATTGTACTTAAAAAAATCGAGTACAAAGAAATTTTCATTTTTAAGTAGATTAATGCTCCTTTTTGAAGCAATTGTACTTAAAAAATATGAGTAGATAGAAATGCTCATTTTTAAGTAGATTATTTTTAACAATTTACTTCTTTTTGAAACAATTCTACTTAAAAAAATACGAGTACATGTAAGTTCTCATTTTTAAGTAAATTATTTTTGAGAGTGTAAATGTGGTATTATTGGATAGAATTTTTTGCCTACATCTGACATAGTATACTGAATTTAACTAATATATAGCGTACAATGAAGAATTAGGTATCATTGATATTATCCTTTTTGCCCCCATATGACACTGAAAACTGAATTTTCATTATTTTTTGAGATTAAGCATCATCATACATATTATTTTTGATGTCAACATTCCTTTTTCTATCCACATACAAGCAATGAACAGGGCATAATACAAAACAAGTTTTTAAACAAGTTTTTGAACAAGTTTTTGACACAGAACTCTCATATTTCTTTTAAACAAGTTGTTTCATTAAAAAAAAAATGCAGCTAATTATAAATTAATTAAAAACATATCAGAAAATAAAGATTGCAGAGCGAAAGCTTCACCTGGGTCTAATGGTATTATATCATTTTTATTGTCAATATCCCGTTCTCTTCAACTAATATGTAGCGCACAACGATGAATGAGGTATCATTGGTATTATCCTTTTTTGCCTGCATCTGACATTGCATACTAAATTTTCCTTATAATTTTGGGTTAAGTACCATCATACATATTTTTTCTGATGTCAACATTTTTTTCTATGCACATACAAAACGCACAAAGATGAATTGGGTATCATACGAAAATTTTTTGAACAAGTTTTTGACAAAGTGCACTCATATTTAATTAAAATAAGTTGTTTCATAAAAAAGGGCAGTTAATAATAAATTAATTAAAAGTGTATTATAAAATAAACCCAAATATTGCAGTGCGAAAGCCTCGCGTGAGTCTACTGGCTTTAGAATAATTTAAAATACACATGGTTCTAGGTAATAAATATGACCAGCTTAATAACATGACGTAGAGCGCGACGTTGTAATACCGTTCGATTTTTAACGTTTTCTACTCGTAAATTACATATTTTAGGAATTTTGATATTGAAACATTAATTCAATCATTCAAATATCCTTCTAAAATTTATTAAATGATTATGCAAATCTTCTAATTTAGTTTCAAAAATTCACGAAAAATGCTTTAGAAGATAAAATTTTCATGAATTCATAATTGAGTACATAAAGGATTAAATGACTTCAGCAACTACAAAATTTTTTAGATTAATTTATTTTTAGTTGAGGGAAGGAAGGGGTGTTTGAAAAGTTTTTGGCCAAACATGGAATGTGGATGAATAGATAGTTTAATTGTTTCACATGAATACATGATAAAGTGATTTTTTTAATACTAGTTAGGACAGAAAAACGTCTCTAAATTGGGAATCCACTATTCCAGAAAAAGATGCTCAACTTATAGTAGTGCTTATAGTTTAACCCTTTATCTACTGACGGTACTTATAAGTACCATTAAAATAACTCGTTATAAAATTCATTTAACACATCGATTAGTAGTAATACAGTTTAGAATGGGTTATGGATGCATTACTTTATCTTGTTCCAAAAGCATTATTGGTTACACGAAACAAAAATATTTTTAAAAGGATTATTTCTTTTGGCTTTGCATTTTTCAGCTTTCTTGTCGTTGGGGTAAGGGGGGGGGGGGGGATTTTTCAATTCGGAAATATTTCTATATTTCTATTGTAAGAGCATTATATTTGTACATTTCCTAATTCTACAAAATACAAAGAAAAAGATTTAAAATAAAAGATTTGAGTGGGGTTATAAATATTGCGCAAAATCCCTATAAATTCAAATTTAATTAATCCTTCTAAATCCTTCAATCCTTCTAAAATTTATTAAATGATTATGTAAATCTTCTAATTTAGTTTCAAAAATTCACGAAAAAAGCTTTAGAAGATAAAATTTTCATGAATTAATAATTCAGTACATAAAAGGTTAAATGACTTCTGCAATCGCAAAAATGTTTTATGTTAATTTATCTTTAGTTCTTTACTTAAAAAGTGAAAACAGAGCCGTTTTACCCCTTAAATGCATGAATTTTTTTTGAGAATTGTGTTTTTTTAAACTTATATGAAGGATTAGACAACAGAAATTTTAAGATAGATTTTTATTTTATTTAGTAGCATATTTATGTGATTCTTACAGGATTAGTATTTCTATATAAATATAGTGGTTGCGAAGAACTTGATTTATTTATTCAAAGTTAAATAAAAAATGTTGCAAATTTGATACACTATGCATTTAAGAGTTAAGATCACTCGTGTGTCTGTCTGTTCGCCTGTCACAGCCGTTTTCCTCGAAAACATACGCAACGTGGATAGTTTAAATTTTGAAGAGTTATAAAGGCTATTGACATACATATTTGAGTCATTCTCTGATGAAAAGTGGCAATTTTATGTCCCAGGGTTCTTGAAGACATATTTTTAAAATTACAAAAAGAAAAAGTAAGTGATTTAAACTATCAATATTAATCAGTTATACATATAAACTGTAATTATTTGCTTATTGAAATTGAAATTTGATAAATTTAATGTATTTTTTAACGCAATTGTCATTCCCTCGCTATGTCTCCATTCACATATGTAGGAAAGAAAATGCTTTCTCTGCCATTGCAGCACGTATATTTATAATTTTTTTTTTCTCAATCCATTAAACACACTTAAATACATATTTCGCCATTTAATTATATTTATATCTTATTTAATGAATGAATTAGGGTACTTTTTAATGATGTCCCTAGCATTTGTCGTCATTCCCTCACATAACTATAAATTTCTCATTATTTACTTAGTAGAAAGCAGCACATGCTTTATACACTATATTGCCATTAACGACCGTCAACTTTCAATTTTAGACATTTTGTCGAATATTTAAAAATGTACTTGACAGATTCTTCTGGAATTTCAGGATTAAAAAGAACAGGTATGACCTCATATTTAGCAATGTTGATTTGATAAGGGGGCAATTAGGGGGCCAACAAAAAATCAAAGAAAAAAATAATACTTGGGATCACCCTGTAAAATAAAATGCACGAAATGATCTGTCGCTACCGAATATAAATAAACAGACATTGTGCAATATGTGTATTCTTTTGTGTAAGAATAGCACGCATATTAATAGAAATATAGCGATTTATTTAAAAAAATTAAAAAATTCTTGCATGTTTTTGCTTATAACATGCAGGGTTTTCAACCAAATTTAACGCCGGTTTTAGAAAAATTGACAAAATATAGTAGAAACAATATAGTGCAATTGCAATATAAATATATTAAATATTTTAGGAAATATGAGCAGTTGTATGAAATAATTTTTATCTGCGCATGCGCGAACGATAACAAGGATTATTTTACATAATTTAACAGTCAACTCTATGGAGCAATTTATTTAAAAAAAATTAGTCAAATATCATAAAAATTCAGAAAGATATTGGCGTTAGAGTGAGCAAATTTTTAGTTGTTCTCTAAAAGCAGCTGAATGATGAGAGATTTTCCACAAATTGTCATTTTTAATTTTAAATTTTTTTTAATTTTTATTTTTTATTGATGCTTTAGTTCTTTTTGGATAACCACCAGAACGAGCCTATACCATGGTCAAAAGAAGTATCAAAATCGAAACATTTTTTCCAAATCTATTCGTTGACAGTCACTAAATACTAACTTTTTTCTGAAAGTCAGTTAATAAAAAATGACAATTTGTGTAAAATCCCTTATCATTCAGCTGCTTTTAGAGAACAACTAAAAATTTTCTCACTCTAACGCCGATATCTTTCTGAATTTTCACGATATTTGACTAGATTTTTTTTAATAAGTTGCTCCATAGAGTTGACTATTAAATTATGTAAAATGATCCTTGTTATCGTTCGCGCATGCGCATATAAAAATTATTTCACACAACTGCTCATATTTCCTAAAATATTTAATATATTTATATTCCAATTGCACTATATTGTTTCTACTATATTTCAATTTTTCTGAAATCGGCGTTGAATTTGGTTGAAAATCCTGTATGTTATAAGCAAAAAACAGGCCGAAATTTTACATTTTTTAAAATAAATCGCTATATCTCTATTAATATACGTGCTATTCTTACACAAAAGAATACATATATTGCACAATGTCTGTTTGTTTATATTCGGTAGCGATAGATCATTTCGTGCATTTTATTTTACAGAGGGATCCAAAGTTTTATTTTTTTCTTTGGTTTTTTGTTGGCCCCCTAATTGCCCCCCTTAACAAATCGACATTGCTAAATATGAGGTCATACCTGTTCTTTTTAATCCTGAAATGCCAGAAGAATCGGTCAAGTATATTTCTAAATATTCGACAAAATGTCTAAAATTGAAAGTTGACGGTCATTAATGGCCATATAGTGTATATGTCTAGGCACGGCCAAACTCGATCCCTTATAAGGCAGGCGATCGAGTTTGGCCGTGGTCTAGGACAGTTTGTACAAGATTAAAGTGAAGTATTCATCTTGTTGTTTGCTCAAAAACGTTCTTGAATAGTTAGTATATGGCTTTGAAGTACTACATCAATGTAAGTATTTTTATTACGCGTCATTCCCTCATCTATTATAAATTTAATAAAAACTAATGACATGTCTTTTTTATGTTGTTATATTGTTAGAAATGCGTTTCAAAAGATATTTAGTAACTGAAAATATACCTAAGACTAATCACTTTTGTATAACATGGTTTTCAGAAGTATTTCGTCATTCCCTCACAATCATTCCCTCATAATTTTAATATGAGGGAATGATTTAAATTGTGAGGGAATGATCTGAATCCATTTATATATGTACTAAACAGTAAAATAAGAAAATCTACTGCAATAAAATACACATTAAAAAACTCATAAGACTTTTAATTACCGTAAGTAAAGATAATACATTTTTAATTTTTATTATTTTACAGGGAGAAGTTAAACATAAATAAATAAAAAAAATTGTACTAATTTAAATAAACATTAACCCCTCTAAATGTTAATGCTTTATCTTTATTTTTTCAATTCACATAGAGTAAAAAAAAAAAAATATTATTTATTGACAGTATGACTTCTAATTTTAATTTCTTTTCTTTTTTAACCCTTTCAAGGGCTGTGGTATGTTTATGAAACCACTTAATTTTAATTCCCAAGCGCCACAATGGCACCAGACTTTTTATAAACTTTTTATCTATTTAACATGTATATGTGAAATATAGCATTTTTCATATTTACAAATAAATTTGCTCTTAAATTCTGGTGCCAATCATTTATTTGAACATTTTAGCAATGGAAGTGCTTTGAAATTAAAATATCAGAAGAATTATGAGATATAGTTTGGTTCATATTATTTTTTGATAAATATAGCAATAAGGTATTTGTAGGCTAAATTTTGAGATTTTTGAGGCAATTTTATTGGGCCGCAATTTTTTAAAAAAAAAAACAGTCACTTTTCAGAGAATGACCCATTTATAGATTATTAGCCATTCACAAATATTTTTAGGCAAAATTGAGATGGACTAAAGAAGTTACTTGGGAAAAAAATATATGTATCTTGAAAGGTATCGACCGAAAGACCTCGTAACGCCGAACTCAAAAATATATTTGTTTTAATTTTAGGTATTATATTTCAAAGATATCGTCGACAAGGTATCGCAAAAATATGTTCCCCTTCCCCTGTTTCCAAATCCATTTAAACTAAAATTATGAAAAAATTACTAAAGAGAGACAATTCTTTTCTTTAATTACTCCTAAAACTTCCTAAATTTAATTAGGGATTTTAACATAATATTAAAGGATTAATTTTAATTAGCGTTAATTTAATTTCCACAATTTAATTCGGGGTTTAAAGAGTGGCATTTGTTTAATTACTCAAAGTTTTTCACCAAAGGATCGATAAATAAATAAAAATTAATTAATTAATTAAAAAAAGTCCATTTTTTGCACCTTTAACTTTTGGCACTAAAGAAATGGTTAAAAAAAATGTGCGCAAAACACGCGAGAAAAAACGGTATTTGATAGGTTAGACTTCCAATTATTTTTGTATATTTTTATCTCGCTATTTGTTAATCTCGTTTCTAATTTGTAAATGTCTCATAAAAATACCGTATTTTTTGCTATTCGCGTTTGCTTTTAAGTAGGATAAGGCATCTAAAACATCAAATTCAAGTGATTCAATCTGCAAATCTTTTAATTTGGAAAAAGAAAAAAAAAAAAAAAAAGATGTTTTCCAAGATGAGAAATGTGTAAATTTAATGATACTATTGATGAATTGATGAATTGATAACGTCTTGATATTTGAAGATTATCAATAGGAAATTTACATTTTTTGTCATTAATTATAGAATTAATATTAATTTTATTTAAAAAGCTATTATCATTTGAGTATTTGTGTTTCGAATTTTAGGTTGTTTTTTTTTTTTTTTTTTTTTTTTTTCGTAAATTAATATTGAAAAGATTAGATCTTGTCATAATTAGATAAAAAAAATATCAAAGAAATGCTTATAGTAAAACTTACTAAGAAATAAATTGAAATATAGTACAAGCTGTTATACATATATTTATATAGTGAAGTAATGTAAGAAGAGTGAAGTTGTGTAAACTTCATTATGCATAAAACATTGGAGTTAAAGGGATATAAATATATAACCTAGGCAGAGCAGAATCTTACTGTAATAATACCCTCACACAGATTTACTTATGAACTATAATATGTCACATATATCGCTTTGATTCTAACACAGGTTATTATATTGTCGTTAGCAATGAAAGAACTTAAATAATAATTAAATTTAAAAAATCAAAAAACCCGACTGCTTAAAAAGCGTACTAATTAATTATTTCTCATCAATGTCAAACTATTTTTCATAGATGACTTTTAAGTTGTGTTTAATTGTTAGATCCTATCTATAAACACTGTTTTGATGAGGTTCTTAGATGTCTATGAAGGTTAGAGTTTCAGTAAAGCTAGAGATCCTACCTACATAACTTCCAGGTTGTGTAATATTTAAACGGAGCTTCTGACTGTAAAATAGTCAATGAAACATAGTCTTCATTTTGAAGGACCTATCCAATAATATGCCACTCAATATGGTACTTAATTTTTTTTGTCTTTATTGCAATTTTGTATTTTACAGCCGCCATTTTGAATTTATAAAAACAAAACCTAGCCTATAACCATCGGACAGTTAAGACGAATTGATAGAGACATCATTCATTAAATTCCATCCTGCCGTTGGGATGTTTCGAGGGTATAAAGCAATCCACATACCCAGATATGCATGAAACACATAACCCTTCTTGGCAGTCGGGTAAAAACAGCAAAGATGATTCATTATATAAAATATTGGTACTAATAAATGTACATATTAAAAAAAATCCTTATTTTAAATGCTGTATGAAGTTTCCTATTTCAGAAGTTAAATCTCTTGGTTTCATTATTTAAAAAATACATCAATGTTAAATCTTTTAGTTTCAATAAGTATTCCATTACGATATTTCAGAAAATCTACTTCATCTTCTTTCCATATTTTTAACGCCTGTTGCCTTCGACTGAATTTCGTAGAGACATGGGGAGGGGAAAAGAGGGAAAATCGCATGAAGTTGGTGATAATATCCTGTAAGACACGTCACCATCAATACCACTTCTCTTACTTATAAAACTAAAATCGTTGCCAGAATCGAAAATGCAATAAATATATGATAGAGCAAACGATTTCGAGAATCTTAACTTGGTAAAATCACGTGCTATCTTACATACCCCAGCACGTATTGCCGAACCAGAAAACAGGAAAAAAATATATATACTGTAGGGTATCCTCGCACGTGCTACATCCCATAAATTACAAAACAGGGAGCTGATATCGGGGTGGGTAGCAGTGCTTAGCCATGGTGCCAAAAAATTCAGGCACTTAGGCATGGCCGTATGTGCGAAGTTTGAAAGCCCTAATGCAATTATTGGACATGCAAGTTTGATGAAGAGAAAGCACACCTTTCTCTGTTCCTACGCCATGGCTTCCACACAAGTGTTTGAACAAGTTTTGAAATTCTCTTGGCTGGCCCAGCGTTTGACACGTATAACAGAATGCAGTCGGCTTCGATACAGACCGGATTTTATGAGTCTTTTGTTTTCTTTGCCCGGGTACTAACTGGATTTTATCTGCTTTCGAAATTCTATTTGGGAATCACAGAATCTACGAACTTCCCGCGGGTGGATTGTTTTTCATGCGCTGATTGTTTTATTATCTTTGTTTTGCTACATCTTACGAAGATTTCTTTTCTTTCGTTTTACATTTTCATGTTGAGTTTTTTTCAAATTTTTGAACAATATTTGTTAGTAGGCATTATATTAGAACTTTGAGGAATACATAAAATGTTTAAGTGATTTCAGCCTCTTTTTTTTTTCGGTTTAAGTAACAAATAGTGGTAGTTTGAATATTTATTTTAGAGAATAAATTTTATTAGATAAACAAATAGCATAAGTCTTCTCTTCTAAAGTGCTTTTTATTTGTATAAATACAGAGTATTTTTCAACAGTACCAGGTTAAGCTACACCCTGGAGTAGTAATAGAATTTGCTAATGCTGATTTAATATCAATTCACAAAAATTTCCCGCTTTTAGTTTGTAATTTTTTTTTCTTTTGTATTTCAGATATTTTTTCTTACTGTTTCATCTTCATTAAAAGAAACTAAAATAAAAGTAGGCATCAAAAGAAATAAAAACATAGGGGAAAAAATAGCTCCTTTGAATGACGCAATATATCTCTAAATTTTGTAAATATAAATGAATATACTAAAATAAATCAACTTCACTGATAACGGTTAATGAAACACAGAAACACAAAATATGACTGAAAACAAGAATCAAAATTGTGTATTTAGAAAGGTTTAAAATACTGACTATAAATAATCTTCATTAAAAATTGTAAATATAACAGGTTTCTATGGGCCGGATTCAGAACGTTGTCGTGACATTTAGATAACGAAGAAAGTTTTTGGTTCCTTTGGCACAAATATTCTTCCCTGTTGTTTTTTCTACAACTAAAGACGCATTTAACTATCGAAATAGTATCGAAACCTCTGAGATTGAGCTCTTATATGTATGTACCAGGTGTCCCAAAAATAACTGATGGATTTTAAAATTCAATAACTTTTAAACGGTGACAGATATTAAAAAAATTCTTGCAGGAGGGTTATGTATGATGTCAGGAGTTTCTTACCGTGATTCTTGATTTTTGTCCGAATTTCAAACACTAGATGGCGCTGAGAATAACAGGTGATCCAGGTCCAGACCCGATTTTTGGTACTTCGGGATCCATTCAATATATTTCAATCTCCTTTTTTTGCATGGAAGAAGAGAGAGGCCGGAAATTCGAGCCCGGATTGAGCGGTTATTACTTGCAGCACCATCTATCGATGATAGTTGTAACTAAAACTGAGAATCGCAGCATAAAAACTCTTGACATCTTACATAACACTCCTGTAAGAATTTTTTTAATACGTGTCACCGTTTGCAAGTTATTGAATTTTAAAATCCATCACTCATTTTTAGGACACCCGGTATATTTATATACAAAATAAAGCAATTTAACGCATTGTCAGCTGAATTTATTACAAAAAATAAATCTTTAAACGGCGAATTTAACTGATCTGGCCTCAAATACCGCCTTTACCTGCTTTTATATATATATATTTGCAAATATTTATATGTGGTACCTATCGCACAATTTTAGGATTGGTATATACAGGGTGTCCGGGTTATAAGTGTCCAAAAGTTATAGCTTATTATTACGGAACTGCCCATTAGAATATAATAAACTTCACCTCCGTAGATTGGAAACCCCTCCTAGATTTGAAAAAATTGAACAAAACAAAAAACTGAAACTGTGGATGAGTGGAAAAAGCATATCATAGAAGCAATTTGTCTAATAACTCCTGATATGCTATGAAACATTTGGGGAGAATGGAATTACCGCTTAGACGTTTGCCGTGATATCAAAGGTGCACACATCGAAGACTATTGATATTAAAACTTTCTGAGATGCTATTTTTATTTAAATAATTTTGTTTTAAATTCTAATGCGTAGTTCGGTAAAAATAAGCCATAACTTTTGGATACTTTTAGGCCGGACATCCTGTACTTTATGAACACACATAAAGAATTTTCGATAAAGAAATAACGGCTGCTCAATAAATAAAAGATACGATTTTTACTTTTTTAAATTTTATCATCATTATTTGAAACAGATTTTACAAAAATTACCAGTTATACGTCACATATTTTAATGCGATAAAATTCGATTCAGCTGTTTAAAAAAATTATTTTTATGAAAATTTAAAAAACATCCTTATCTCAACAAAGTGATGATTAGGGAAATTTATTGTTAGATGGGCAGCAATATTTGAGAAAAATATGAGAAAACTGGTTAAAAGACCAATTGGGTTGAATTGTCCACGTTTATCCGACTATGGCCTTTAAACATCTGACGCGACTCGTAAAAAAGATTTGCCTACCTTGGGAAGGGATTTTTTTTTAATGTTTGAAAAATTGCCTACTGATGTGAATTATATTATAGAATATAGTTAAGAATTGTGAATAACATGTAAAAATATCTGTATTTTTTAAATTTTTTGATTTTAAAGCTCAAAACATACATAAAAATTGCTATAAAACGGCAGTTTTGCAAAGCATCAAAACTCTAATTTAAATGAAGATATTTTTATTCTGTAAAATTTACTATGATTAAGGAAACGTTCTTGGGGTACTGAACCATTTTTATAATTATAACTATCTCATTAATAAAAATATAGAAGTTAACGTTTTTGCACACAGAAAAATCAAGAAAATATCTGACAATTCATAACTTGTATCAACTAAAATATGAAAAAATGACTAACTGTAATCATAATAGAGGCGCATTACCTAAATAAACTCCTTTAGAATAGTTTTGAAAAGTTACATAATGTTACAATTATTATTTTTCGAGTTATGATGTTTTGCGATAAAGCAAAATATTAAAAATCTCATTTTAAGAAAAAGCAGAAAACGTAGTTAAAACGAAATTTTACCTATTAAATGAAAAATCTAATTAAAAAAAGCTCCTAATTTATAAAGTTCACAATTATGTTATTTACATTAGTTGTTCTTTTTTCTTGATGGTTTTTAAAAATGTTCTTTGTTTATGTGCAAATATTTACGGTCACTTTGGAAGGGGAGGGCTTAATTTTAGTTTTTAAAACTTGTGCCTGACTAATATTAAAAAGTCTGTAACTCAAGTTCTAAGTAAGATAGAAACAAAATTCAAACTTACTTAGAAAGCTGAAATGTCAAGTTTTAATATTAAACCAAATATAGAAAATGTGATTTTTGACCGAAAATTGCATTTTAAAGGTAGGCAAGCACATTACCTACGGTATGTTTTTGTAAAATCTTTTCAAACAGTAGATCTTCTCTCTTCCAAAAGTCTTTCTTAAATTGATTTCTAAATGTATTTCCTAAATAGATTTAATAGATAGATTAAATAGATTAAATTTCCTAAATAGATTAAATTTATAGTCGGATTTAATATATAAAAAATCTTGCAATCTATTGGATGATTGCAAAAGTTCATTCCCTATTTCATAGATGGCAGAAACTTGCAATTTTGACTGTGCTGAAGTTTCTTTTATACACATATTATTAACTGACAGTCATCAACATGTGTCGTGGGTGAACATAACGTTAAAAAAAAGTTTTTCAAATAAATTTGTGTGCAAGGTTAATAAGGAAAATGGAAAATGAAATGTTACATTTTCGTCATGTTAGGTTATATGAATTTAAAAAAGGATTGAGAGTTGGATGTTCTGCAAAAAAATATTCAAGACGTTTATTTGGATTGTGCTCCTTCTCTTAAGACAGTTAAAAGGTGGTTTTGTCGATTTCGAAATGATGATTACAATCAGTGGCGTGGCGTGAAAATTTTCGGTGGTCATCGCAATTATTTAAGTTTGTGGTGAAAAATTATTAACTCTAAAATTCAATGGTTGAATGTTCAAAAAAGAAACTTTAAATCTTACCTTCACTTATACATGAACTCCAAATGTTCTGCTAAAACTGGATCGTAGAGTTTTAAAAGCTTATTAAGAGTTTTAAAATATTGCTTGGTCATCGCCGCATCCAGCGATGACCGGACGCCACGCCACTGATTACAATCTAAACGATAGAATTCGCTCTGGGCGACTTTCTGGCATTGGTAGCGACTTAATCCGTGATTTAGTGAATAATACACAGTAAAAAAAATTCCGTTAAAATACGAAAATTGTAATGGCAATCGAGACGCCAGATGTATTTCCGGATTTTAACGGAATTTTTTCCGTAAATTTTGTGAAAAAACGGAATTTTTTCTGGAATTTATGGGAAAAAAATTCCGTATAAGTACTGGCGTCTGGATTGCCAGTACAATTTCAGTATTTTAACAGAATTTTTTTTTTTACAGTAATCCACAGATTACTACTGAAGAGATTGCTGAGAAACTAAATGTTGATAATTCGACTGCTTTTTGCCATTTAAAACAACTTGGGTACACTTCGAAATTTGGTGCCCTGGAAATTGGGCACGAACTTTTGTTATCACCCACTACATAAAAGATGGACAACAGGATATAAATGAACTTTCTGTAAGGTAGAAGACATGCCCTTAGTCATTTTTTTTTCTTGTAAAAGTGATATTTCTCATTTCCCAAAGGTAATATGTTAAGGCTGTTAGTCAATCAGCTTCCGAATTCCCCTAATTAATGTTAAACCTATGGGCATGTGGTGCATTTGTATATCTGTTCCAAACTGCTTTGCTCAACAAGCACAAACGAAACGTTTTGACACATTTACAAATTCATTTTTTAACGGAAAGATATAAAATTGGAAAGCTTGACTATGGAGGCGATTTGGAATCGAACTGTGTTTTCCATTTTTTGATCAATAAATTACCTGTTTAGTTATAAGCGATTTTGATCAAGTGCCGAACACGTTTTTTGCACTTTATTGAGTGGTTATTCTTCTTTCACGCGGAAATTCTGTTTAAAACGCTTCCTTTGACACTATTTTATGAAAGATCTATTGCGTTTGCAAAAAAACGGAATAAAAGACCAGCTCAATTAAATAGTTTCTGAACAAAAATACCTGCTAGTTTCATGAATTTCAGAACAAAAATAAATTAAAACTTAAGTCATAAAGTTGCCCTTTTGGATTTGAGAACAGCCTTAAAACATCTCCTCGGGAAATTAATATTTTTAGTTTCTTTTTACCGTGCATCCTTTTAAAAGGATGTCTCTTTTATCTCTAGTTGTCAAAAATATTTCTGAAATATATACTTAATTTTATGTGAAGTTTTTAAATCTTACTCTCAGTTCATCAGCATTTAACACATAAAATAATAAATTAAGCATAAATTTTAGACTATTTTGAGAAGAAAAAAAGAAACATCATTTAAGAAGAGTACAAAGAAAAAAGAAGTTAATAATATTAATTTTCCGTGAAGATATTTTAAATTTTAAATATACGAATGCGTCACGCGTCCATGAGTTTAACATTAGCGATTGAATTTGGAAGTTGAATGATTGACAGCCTTAAGAGGGGATTATCACCTTTAGCAGCTTGATACTGGTTGATCTTAACACAACATTAAACAAAAATTTTTTAGCTGTAAATATTCCTTCAAATTAAAGAATTTTTTTAGAGTAAATTGTACAAATTTTTGTTAAACACATTCCTTAAATACTTTTAATGAAGCATGATTAGAATTTAGTTTAATTAAGGCATACTAATTGAGGATTTTCTAAAAGGTGATTTGACATCATATGTTGCGAGCCGAATTATAAAAAATATAATCGATATATCCAATTAATATTACATATTGTACTTTAACTTCAACCTGAAATAATATTAAAGTTTACAAATAAAAATATTTATTTTTCAGATAATTAAACCTTAAAACGCAAAATCTATGATAAAATTTAAATAAGAATTAAAAAAATGAATGTATTACAGGTACTTTCTTAAAAATAGGTAGAGGTCATAAAGATGTATAAAATACAGTACAATACAAAATTTGAAGTTTCTACGAGGTTGTATCAATAAGTTTTTGCCCTCACATAGAAATAATTGAGTGAAATTTATGAAATTGCTATATTATATTAGTCCTTTTCTGTATAGTCATCGTGCACACCGTATATAGTCACCGTATTTGCCCCCCCCCCCTGGGTCATGAATTATGTCTACAAAATTTAGAAAAGTGTCCCCCGGAGGGCAAATTTGAGGGGGGGGGGGGGGGTCGGGAGTTGCATAGCATGAATAAGTGGTCACAGGCTTATCTAAAAATATGTCACACATGTGGTGGTCGGTAAAAGTTAGAAAAATGCCCCCTTAGGGATTACTATCGCGCATCCTGGAATACATCCTCCCCTCTCCATTTGAAATACCGTTTGCAAAAAATGTGTTACTGAGCACGATGACTATATTGGAAAGCACTAATACAATATAGCAATTTCATAAATTTTATTCAATTATTTCTATGTGAGGACAAAAACTTATTGGTACACCCTCGTATGTTGCTTAGTTTTGGAAAAATGATGCGCGCAGTTTCAAAAACAACTGCTTTGAGAAAAATGACTTTAAAGTTAAAATTTATCTTGATTTCCATAGGTATAGGTCCACATATTTTATCATAAAACTGCTTCTAATTGGAGTATCGTAATTTTTTTTTAACTCGGTGACATGTTATTCTTTCTTAATAGACAAAAAAGAAATTGACTTTTAAAAAAGTTTTAATGTAATCTCTGTCCACATAAGTGAAAAAATAACAAAAAGCAGAAAAAATTCAAATTGTGCAAAAATGTTACAATGTGCTTGAATTTGATTTAAGGGATATTACAAGTTTGGATCATAACTTCTTTGAAAGCCTCTATGGCAGTTTTAAGATATCTCCAGAGTGACATATTTTGAATGACAATTCAACCAACTTATTATTTGTTAAACATACTTCCAATTGAGTATATAGAGTATATAAAAACCATGAATAGCGTTAACAAATGTTTCAAATTTACGCATGTATTATTAATACAGTTGGACCTCGTTATCCCGATACCCGGTTTTCACGTCACTCCGCTTATCACGTCAGTTTTTCAAAGTCCCGATTTTCTGTATATGATTTTAATGTAAATATACTCCGGATTTACCATCGTTGAATAATTTTTAACTCCGGATATCCCGACGGTTTAGGAAAATTATCCATTTTTCATAATCCATCTTATAAGCACGGAAATTAAGCGGTTAGAAATGTCTTAGCCAAACCTTTTACAAAAGTGTCTAAAATACACATTGCGATAAATGAGAATTTTTATTTAAATCTTTATCTGAATAAGTAAACTCTAACACTATGAATGAGACACTTAAGCTCCGATAGACGTATCTCTCTACTCGCGGTCTTTTTGTTCTGGTCAGGGCGCTTTCTCGTGGTTACATGGCGTTTTTCATTCGACTAAAACTGAAGCATTGCATTGAAACAGAAATTATCTAACATTCATTTCTGAAACAACGAATATTGATTACAATTCATTGTATAATATTAAAAAAAGAATTTTAGGAAGCACATCTAGGGATAAGCAAACCTTAATTCATCAATATTCCATGTAACAATAAAAACCAAGTCATCATAAATCTGTTTTTTTATTCTTTACAATTTTGTTTTTGTGTTTATTTTATTTAGTAATAATGTTTTATTGCTTAAAACTGCAAGAACAGTCATGAATTTAAAATTGTCTTAAATTAATTAAAAATGCAGCTTTTTATGTACATATTTTTCTCCAACTCCGGTTATCGCGACACTCCGCTTATGACGACAATTTTTTCTGGTCATTAGAGTGTCGGGATAACGAGGTTCGACTGTATTTGTTATTTATTCCAATATTGATAACGAAACATTATTTGATAAAAAATGGAAAAATAATTCATACTTTATTTTGCAGTTAATTTACAAATATATTACAAAAACTCAACTCGTTGATACGAAGTTTTATCATAAAATATTAAAAATATTTAAACATTAAATGAAATGTTCTCAGTGTATACCGTGACAATATGAATCGTATTTATACAAAAAATAACTTGAAATACACTACTGTCAATTCAATCAATTTCTAAATTAATTTTATTTCTATGATGTGTATTTCTCTGTTTCGCACATGAGCTACAGAAATACTCGAGAATCAAAGTTATGAAATATTCAATAAGAGATAAGGGGAAAAGTAAGGAATTTAATAAAAACTGAACCTTATTCACTTAGCATATAGGCTATGTCGATTCTGAAAGACAGTTTTAACATTTAGGGAATTTGAAAATGTGAGCTTAAGTTTTCTGAAGAGAAGTTTCTTTTTTATACAGGAATTCTACTAATAATATTTGTTTTAAGAACTAGGCCAGCTAATAAAAGATTTGTTATTTATTGTAATTTTTTTTAATCTTTTTTTATAAATTCAAAGAGTTCTTGAAACATATTCGTTCGTCGAATTCGACGGATTCCGACTCTTTATTAAGGAAAATATTTAGTTAAAAGTCGCTTTCTGCTACCAAAAAAGGGAAATGTCTAAACTTCAAAACAACAAAAATTTCAAATATCAAAATAAATTTTTTCTCATATACCAATAAAATGTTTGCTATAATGCTTCTTTTATACAGAAAATAGCGTTTTATTTTTATTTTTATTTATTTTTATTTATTTCTTTTTTTTCTTTTTTTTTATCGATAAACTAGTAAAAGTTAACAAATTTACAATTTTTTTTTTAATCTTTTCTTTTATTGAAAAGAATATTACTTGTAAGAATGTAATTCCTTTTATTTTTTTTTCTTTGAAAGGATAAACATTAATAAAAATTTATTCCTTTAAAATGAATTTCAGAATAGACATCGTTCATTTCAGTGCTTCCTTGTGAAAAAGGTGTTCTTTATTATATTTGTTTTATGATATATTATTCTTAAAAAACTCAGTAGCTTTGAAAAAAATGCGTCAGTACCGCTATTTGTCTGAAAAGATTTTATTGAAAATATTACGAAAACTTAACTCGTTGATATGAAGTGTTATCATAAAATATTAAAAATAATTTCAACATTAAATGAAATATTCTCAATGTATACCGAGACAATATAAATCGTATTTACACAAAGAATAAGTTGAAATATTCTACTGTCAATTCAATCAATTTTCTAAATTCATTTTATTTCTATGATGTATATTTTTCTGTTTCGCACATGAGTTACAGAAAGATTCGAGAAACAAATTTATGAAATATTCAATAAGAGATAAGGAGAGAAGTAAAGAATTTAATAAAAACTGAACCTTATTCACTTAGCATATAGGCTATGTCGATTCTGAAAGGCAGTTTTAACATTTAGGGAATTTGAAAATGTGAGCTTAAGAAGTTTTTCTGAAAAGAAAATTTGTTTTATACAGGAATTCTACTAATAATATTTGTTTTAAGAACTAGGCGAGCTAATGTAAGATTTATTATTTATGGTAATTTTTTTGTCCTTTTTTTGTAAATTCAATGTAAGAGTTCTTTAAACATATTCGTTCGTCCGAATTCGACGGGTTCCGACTCTTTATTAAGTAAAATATTTAGTTAAAAGTCTCTTTCTGTTATCAAAACAGGGAAATGTTTAAACTTCAATACATCAAAAATTTCAAATATCAGAATAATTATTTTCTCATATACTAATGAAATTTTTGCTATAATGCTTCTTTTATACAGAAAATAGTGTTTTTTTATTCTATCTATAAACTAGTAAAAGTTAACAAATTTACAATTATTTTTTTTCTATATTTTCTTTTTTTGATAAGAACATTACTTGTTAGAATGTAATTTATTTTATTTTATTTTTTTTGAAAGGATAAACATTAATAAAAATTTATTTCTTTAAAATGAATTTCTGAATAGACATCGTTCATGCATTTCAATGCTTCCTTGTGAAAAGGTGTTCTTTATTATATTTGTTTTATGATATATTATTCTTAAAAAACTCAGTAGCTTTGAATAAAATGCGTCCGTACCGCTATTTGTCTGAAAAGATTTTATTGAAAATATTACGAAAACTTAACTCGTTGATACGAAGTTCTATCAAAAAATATTAAAAGTAATTTCAACATTAAATGAAATATTCTGAATGTATATATCGAGGCAATATGAAACGTATTTACGCAAAGAATAACTTGAAATATTCTACTGTCAGTTCAATCAATTTTCTAAATTCATTTTATTTCTATTATATGTATTTTTTCTGTTTCGCACATAAGTTACAGAAAGATTCGAGAATCAAATTTATAAAATATTCAATAAGAGATAAAGTGAGAAGTAAAGAATTGAATAAAAACTGAACCTTATTCACTTAGCATATAAGCTATGTCGATTCTGAAAGGCAGTTGTAATATTTAGGGAATTTGAAAATGTGAGCTTTAGAAGTTTTTCTAAAGAGAAAATTTTTTTTATACACGAATTCTACTAATAATATTTGTTTTAAGAATTAGACCAGATAATATAAAATTTTTATTTAATTATTGTAATTATTTTTTGTCTTTTTTTTTATAATTTCAATCTAAGAGTTATTTAAACATATTCATTCGTCGAATTCCATGGGTTCGGACTAGTTAAAAGTCGCTTTTTGTTATCAAAAATAGGAAATGACTAAACTTCAAAACAACAAAAAGTTCAAACATTTTTTCATATACCAATGAAAGTTTTGCTATAATGCTTCTTTTATACAGAAAATTGTGTTTTTTTTTTATTCTATTGATAAACTAGTAAAAGTTAACAAATTTACAATTCTTTTTTAAATCTTTTCTTTTGTTGATAAGGACATTACTTGTTAGAATGCAATATCTTTTATTTTGTTTATTTCTTTAAAAGGATAAACGTGAATCAAAATTTATATCTTTAAAACGAATTTCTGAATAGACAGCGTTAATGCATTTTAATGTTTCCTTGTGAAAAAGGTGTTCTTTATTATATTTGTTTTATGATATAATATTCTTTAAAAACTCAGTAGCTTTGAAAAAAATGCATCCGTACCACTATTTGACTAAAAAAGATTATATTGAAAATATTACGAAAATTTAACTCGTTGATAGGAAGTTCTATCACAAAATATTTAAAATAATTTCAACATTAAATGAAATATTTTAAATGTATACACTGTAAAAAAAAAAAAAAAAAAAAAAAAAAAAAAAAAAAAAAAAATCTGTAAAATTACTAAAGTTTTTCTAAGAAACTGGGATTCCTAGAACATTTTATGTAACGGCAGCAACAAAAATTCATGTCATCCAGTCATTCAATTCATCCAGTCTCACTTTTGCGCCAAAAATCAAAAAATCTGTAAGGATACTAAGAATTTTTTAGGAAACTGGGATGCCTAGAACTTTTCATGTAACTGCAACCAGGGTTACAGATAAAATTTTAGTAAGATTACTGTAAATTTAGCAGATTCATTTGTAAAGTTACAGATTTCTGTAGATTTGCAGCTGTTTTTTTTTTTTTTTTTTTTTTTTTTTTTTTTTTGTACAGTTACTAGTAAGCATGCAACTTTACATTTGCAGAACTACAGGGTTTTTTTTTTTACACTGTACCGAGACAATATGAATCCTTTTTACGCAAAGAATGGCTTGAAATATTCTACTGTCAATTCAATCAAATTTCTAAATTCATTTTATTTCTATGATGTGTATTTTTCTGTTTCGCATATGAGTTAGAGAAAGATTCGAGAATCAAATTTATGAAATATTGAATAAGAGATAAGGGGAGAAGTAAAGAATTGAATAAAAACTGAACCTTATTCACTTAGTATATAGGCTATGTCGATTCTGAAAGGCGCTTTTAATAGTTAGGGAATTTGAAAATGGGAGCTTAAGAAGTTTTTCTGAAGAGAAAATTTTTTTCGACACACGAATTCTACTAATAATATTTCGAAAGATGTTTCTCGAGGTAGCATATCCAATTCAATCTTTTTAGACAAATAGTGGTACGGACACATTCATTCAAAGCTACTGATTTTTTAAAAAACATTACATGATAAAGCAAATATAATAAAGAATACCTTTTTCACAGTGAAATATTAAAATGCATTAACGCTGTCTATTCAAAAATTAGTTTTAAAGATGTAAATTCTTATTCGTGTTTATCATTTTAAAGAATGAAGAAAAAAAAAAAAAATCAGAGAAATTACATTCTAAGAAGTAACATTCTTATCAACTAGAAAAAGATTAAAAAAATTAATTTTGTTAAATAATAAGTAAATTTGTTAATTTTACTAGTTTATCGATAGAGAAAAAAAAAACCGTATAAAAGAAGCATTACAGCAGAAATTTCATTAGTATATGAGAAAATAATTATTTTGATACTTAAAAATTTTGTTGTTTAGAAGTTTTGGCAATTCTTATATTTTTGGTAACAAAAAGTGACTTTTAACTAAATATTTTACTTAATAGTTACAGATTTCCTTGGCTAACAATTTTGGCAACGATGTAGCAGACGCAATGGGGTTGGCGAGATTTTTTCTTTGTGCCATTTGGCGAGACAACCCAATTTTCGAATACTTATTAGGTCCAGTGAGCATGTTAGTTTTATTTTATTACGAAACAATTTATTTTAAATATATAACAAATTAACACCTTGTAATAATATACTAATTTTAATTGCTAAGATGCGTAAATTAAAAATTTAAAAACAGTAAAACTAGGTTTATTCAACTGTTTACATGTTTCGACACTACCCGAGTCATTTTCAAAACAAATAAATAAACACATTATTAACTTGCACAGTCTAAGAAACGCCATCATTCAAATTTCCACATAATCTTTCATATAATGCAAGTTTATTGTATTATTTTACTTAGATGCTTATTTTTATTTTTGTAATCGATGAGTAACCCGAGCCATAGTTTTGGTAGGTTAAATGGTGCTGCATCGTTGCATGTTAAATTTTTGCGTGGGGTTATAAGGTTTCTCTTATAACTGATGAATAGTACAGACAGGAAGGAAAATTTATTTTACTTTTGTCGAAATTTATTTGGATGGTTTGTTCTTAAAACAAGTTTAAAAGTCTTAAAGTTTTAATTTACGCCTTTTAGCAATTAAAATTAGTATAAAATTAGAGTTATATCATTATAAAACACGCACAGTTTTTATTATAAACACAAAAAAGTTAAATTATTATAAAACAGGCACAGATTTTTATTATAGCCATAAAAATGTTATTTTACACTGTAAAAAAAAAAATCCGTTAAAATACGGAAATTGTACTGGCAATCGAGACGCTAGTAGTACGGCGTCTCGATTGCCAGTACAATTTCCGTATTTTAGCGGAATTTTTTTTGCAGTGTACACATTTTTTATTATAAACACAAAAAATTTATTTTATTATAAAACACACACACATTTTTATTATAAACACAAAAAGTTATTTTATTATAAAACCCACACAGTTTTTATTATAAACACAAAAAAAGTTATTTTATTATAAAACACGCACACATTTTTTCTTTCTTTAAAAAACAGCACAGAAACACACAAACTTCTACTTTATAATTATAGATATTAATTTCGTATTTAGATATTATTTTTCATATAAAAAATAGCTACTCATGTAAGATTTTTTTTAATCATAATTTATACATGGATTAAAAGGGAATCTTACAAATATTAAAATACCGTAAGAAAATCCCTCGGATTTCATTTTAATTGTAATTCAATATACTTTCAATGGTTTTATCGGTAAAGAAGGAGAGAGAAAAAAAAAAAAAAGAGAAATTTCAAAATATATTTCGAGTAGTTTAACTGCGCAGTAAAGTTTCCTGTAAGGAAAGCTGTTTTACAGGCTTAATTCGCTAGTAAATGCAATATTATATTCCAAATTATGCTAACATAGGGATTGCGAAGCTTTTCACATCCACGTGCCAATTTTTTCAAAAACTATTTTGATGTGTGACCATAACGTGCCAGCAACCAAAAAATTTGTGGGTAAAATAATAATGCATCAAAATTAATTATTTGCATATTTTTTTTTTATTAAGGAGTCTTAAGGCTCTTAAAATTAAAAAAAAAAAATGAAAAAAGACCATTTTTTAAATTTAATATCTTAAAATGTATATCATTTAAAATGATATACACAATTTTTAGAGGGATGAAATGTATAAGTATGTTCTATCATTTCATATACAGTCGAACCCGGTTAAGACGCGTTTCAAGGGTACGGGCAAAAATCGCGTATTAAGCGGGATAGCGTATTAAACGTGATTTGTATAATGTTGCAGGAGCTGTGCTTATTTACAACATCTAATTGTCTAAATGAACTTTAGAACTTTCATTTATATGTTTACGGTCAAAAATTGTATCTTTTAGGTATATTTTGATTAAAATTTAATTGAATTCAAATTTAACTCATTGTTTCTTTTTATAGAACCAAATGGAATAATAACTGAAAACAAAAAGAGAATCAAACGGCTTTATTATGGATTAATATGCTGCAACCAAAAATAAAGAGAAATAATTTCCTGTTAGACTAATTTTTTTTAACAGAGCTAAAAAAATGTAATCCTTTGAAGCACTTGTTAAAATCGTATTTAGTACTTGTGATAATGAGTACAATTATAATCTGTCCTTCTTTTCATTATAACAAAGAACTTGTTAATAGTATTTGTGTAAAAAACATTGTTAGTATAGCAAGGAGTAAAGAAAACATAAAAGAATTAAACAACCTCAGTCGTATTTATTTAATCTTTACGAGTTCCGTTTTTTTGCCTATAATATGTATTATGAAACATAGTAGGGATATAACCTACATTTAAAACCTTTCAAATAATAGGTATACTAATCTTTAATCATAATAATTTCATGACATATCTGAGTATTCTGAATTCGTCTATCTCTCTCTATTACAGTAAAAACATACACGAAGCGAGAGACAACAGAATGTTAGGACGCGGGATCAAACAAGAATTGTAGTGTTGCTAATTTAGTGGGTTTTTTAAAATTTAAATATCTGTCACTATTTTCGATTAATAATGTTCACCTTAATCAATCAGTTATTAAATAAAGTAAATATTACTATTCGTAAGCAGTATTTTTTATTTGAATATAAAAAAATCTGGTAAATTGGCAACACTGAAGAAGAGACAAGGAATTCGTATCTTGATCAATGAGTTCGCGTCTTAAGCGTGATTTTTTGCTTCTAAGGGCTGAAAATCTCTCGCGTATTAAGCGGGATCGCGTATTAACCGTTCGTGTCTTAAACGTGATATTTTTGCATTAGCCTTATGGGCGATATTCAAGGGACCGGAAAAAATCAGCTTATTAAGCGGGATTGCGTATTAATCGTGAGCGTCTTAACCGGGTTCCACTGTATTTAACAAGTAATATAAATAACTGATATAATTAAATTTAAAAAATCAAAAAACCTGACTGCGTAAAAAGCGAATTAATTATTTCTCATCAGTGTGAAACTATTTTTTATATTACTTACCTATTATTTTTATTTACTTGTATTGATGACTTTTAAGTTGTATTTAATTGTTAGTTCCTATCTATAAACACTTTTTTGATGAGGCCTATAGATGTCTATGAAGATTAGAGTTGCAGTAAGGCTAGAGATCCTACCTACACAACTTCCAGGTTGTGTAATATTTGAACGGAGCTTCTGACTGCAAAATTGTCAATGAAACATCGTCTTCATTTTGAAAGACCTATCCAATGATATGCCACTCAATAGGGTGCGTAAAAAAATTTTTTCGTCTCTGCCGCCAATTTTTATTTTACGGCCGCCATTTTGAATTTATAAAAACAAAACTTAGCCTATAACCATCAGACGGTTAATACAAATCGATAGAGACCTCATTCATTAAAATCCATCTACCCGTTGGGATGTTTCGAGGGTATAAAGAAATCCACATATCCAGATATGTGTGAAACACATAACCTTTCTTGGCAGTCGGGTAAAAAAAAAATTTAAGTTAATTCCTACTTAGGTCAATAAGAGAAATCTTTTTCTCTTATCCTTCAATGACTGCTTTAGTGGCGCTTAAAATACCTTGATCAAGAAGAGGGCTCTCTCGGTCAACAATCAAGTACGGAATGATTATTGGAAATTAATTAATTAAATTTAAATAATTAATTGATACTTGAAAAAATTGTATTAATATAAAGTGTCATTCACTACAAGTTTAAAAAATTTATTTGAACTTGATTGGATGAATAAGTATTTTATTAACGATTGAAATTTGAAAAAGATATATATAGCGAGAGTGTGAACTAATAGTAGGAATTGAAAAAAATTACAAGATGTAGAATTAATATTTATAGGGGACTTCAAACTATCAGACATTCGTCGAGCAGAAAATTGGTATGACAGCTCACGCGTAGGGTTACAAAATAAATTTCACAACTAGAATCAAAACTTTGGTGCCTAATTATGCTTCAGATTGTAATAAATACCCTGGATCTAAATAAATTTGTATTTAAAGCTTTTTATATTTTTAATTCAAAGATGTATTTAGCTAATACAAAATTTTGAAAATTTGATCACCTAAAAAATATTTTTTTGGCAATAAAGAGGAAATTTTACGTTTAGTTTATACATACTAAGATGAAATATATATTTTGAAAATTTCATGAAAAACTATTGGAAAGTTTTTCAGGTATCCTGTGCGTTGTGCCCAAAAACGTCATTTTGAGTAAAATGATTTCAAAGTTTCGGAAAGTCTCTTGAGCAGGTTATTGACAGGTACAATTCTAAAAGCCATAACTTCTGCTCTAAGGAAAATTTCAAGGAAATAATTATATCAAAATGTTCAGAAAAGTAGGAGTTTAACATATAAAATAATAATAATAACATTTCGAAAATTTTGAAACGTTAAGAGTCCTGAGACCCCTTAAAAGTATATTTGTGTTACATTAACTCCGATTACAAAAAATATTTACTCAGATATTAGAATGCATCATTTTAAGGATGTAAAAATAATTAAAATAATTTACAACATAAAACTTCTGGGAAAATCGGTTAGGGTATGAAAGAAATGACGCAGTGTATAAACGCAGTGTTGCAAGATTGGGAACTTTTTTAATTCAGATTATTAGACTGTCACCACTTTTTTAAAATAGTATAATTCGCAATAATAGTATAATAGTATAATAATAGTATAATAGTATAATAGTATAATAGTATAGTATAATATTTTCAGAACTTTTAATCTATTTTTAAATAAGCCGAGTATTTCTATTTCAAAAAAGCAGTGACAATCAACAATCTGGTACAAAAAAGTACCTAATCTGGCAAAACTGTATAAACGAAACATTACAACATTAAAATATAAAGAGCTAAATTGGGACCGAACTGAAACGACGTATAAATGAGAAATACATTGGTGAAATAGGATCGTACTGAAACGACGTATAAATGAGAAACGTATAAAAGGTGCTGTACTGATATATATATTTATTAAGAAATTTTCGTTATAAAGCCTATTTTGGGTAGTTTAACTACTAAGTAAAGTTTTATCTAAGAGAAGTTCCACAGGCTAAATTCTCAATAAAATGCCATTTTCTGTTTTACATTACGTGTTACCGGGCACGATTTCTGCTTTAAAAGGGTATCAATTTTTATATTTAAAAAAATTCCATTTCATATAAAAAGATTGTATTAAAATTTCATTTCCAGGCCGGATTCCACTGTAAACGGCGGCCGCGGTCTGTTTAGTCCTCGTGTGTCAAAGATGACAGTAGTGCCCCCCCCCCCCCCAACCAACCAGCAGGAGAAGTGTGATTTAATTTTTTTTTAATTAAAATTTTTAAAAAATTCCGTAGAAATGTCTGATTAAATCACTTACTTTCATAAAACAGTTTAATAATATGTATATGTACTACAAAATATTATGAAACACTTAAAAATATGTATTTCAAAAGATACCGAGTTCATTTAAAAGGAAAAATACATGATCAATTGATGAGGATAAATCTAAAAATCTAAATAAATAAATAAAATATACCCATTGTTTTTTTATTTTCAATTTTAAATAAATTCTCTTGAAAACTGTTTTGTTTAAAAATAAAGGAAAAATCAATAAGTAAATGCTCATTACGGAAACTATTTTAGGTAAGCACAACTGTATAGTAAGACTCCATGCAAGAAAAGTTGTTGCTAAATATGATCAGACAATATTTTTATTTTTTTCATGCAAAAAATTGCGTTTTACATTTTAGATTATACTCTACTGGAATTAACAAACATTTTTTTTAATAGAATATTAATTTTTTTTTATAATGATTAATATCTATTAAAACAAGTAGAGTTGGCTCATTCATTACACAGATTTTTTACTTTCTTCAATCTTTGCAAGAAGAAAGTATTGGATTCATGAAAATTTTCGACTTCCGGTTTTCGACGGATTTACACGTTTTAGGGGTCAGAGATTACAAAAAAAACATGTTTTTACAAAATGTCTGTCTGTGAGTCTGTGGTTCTGTGAGTCTGTCTGTTTGTATGAGACACAAATTTTGTAGGCACTCTATCTCAAGAACTAATGCACGGAATTTAATAAAAATTTATATTATAGTAGTCCCTAATATAAACTGGTGCTTATTAATTTTTGGTGTAATTCTCCCAACAGGTGGCGCTGCTATGCTGCATTTTTCGCGATTTCTGTAATAGCTGTATCTCACGAACTAATGCACGGATTTTCATCGAACTTCAGATTTAGTTATTCCTTGCTATAAATTAGTGTTGCTAACGTTTTGGTGTAAATCGCGTAACAAATGGCGCTCCTACGTTGCATTTTGCAGGATTTAAACGATTTTTGCGATAGCTCTATCTCAAGAAATAATGCACGGATTTTCATCAAACTTCAGATTTAGTTATTCCTTGATATGAATTGGTGCCGGTAACGTTTTGGTGTAAATTGCCTTACAGATGGAGCTGCTATGCTGCATTTTGCAGGATTTACACGATTTTTGCAATAGCTCTGTATCTCAAGAAATAATGCACGAATTTTCATCAAACTTCAGATTCAGTTAGTCCTTGACATGAATTGACGTTTTGTACATTTTGGTCTAAATCGCTGAACAGGTGGCGCTGCTATGCAGCATTTTTTGCGATTTCCGCAATCTATCTCAAAATCTATCTCAAGAACTAATGCTTTGGTTTTCAACAAACTTCAGATTCGGGTAGGGGAAGACGGGGTACAATGAAACACGGGGTACAATGAAACATTACTTATAAAATCAATCAAATTTGTCATAGAGAGTTGCAGTTTATATATATGTTATACAACTATATGTTCCAATTACTGATGTGATTTGGATACATTCACACTTCTACAACAGTAACAATAGAAGATTATTGCTTTTACACCATTGAAAGTAACTTTCTTTACTAAAAGTAATTTTGTTTTTTTTTTTCCTTGTTGTTATATGTAATAATTATTTTTTCTATACATTGGTATCTTTGGGTTGTTGTCTTCATTTCTCCAAAACCAAACTAAAAAAAAATAAATATTAGAAGTTTGAAAATAAATTTTTATTTAGTAACCTCAGTGCGGGGTACAATGAAACACTTGCAGACGGGGTACAATGAAACATGTTTTATTATAGTAATAAAAGTAGTAAATGGAATATATTAGAAGTAAGAGTAGGAAAACTGAAAAAAAAAAGTTTTGTTCTAACCAGGTCAGTAAAAAATGCTCTTGTTAAGCAATTAAAAAATAGAAAGAGAGAAAAAGCTAAGAAGGAATTGTTTTGAAAACAAACTCTGCCTGCTACAGACTCTGATGATGATCCAGATTTTTTTTCCAGGCCCAGCTGGTCATCAAGGTACTAAGAATGAGATATCCACACACAACATGTATGGCACAAGCAGTACCCATATAAATGGAAACGTAAGGAAATATATACTGTTGGAGAAATCATACATTTAAATGAAGTCAAATGTGAAGTACTTGATATAAGAAGACTCAACCTAGTTTTAATCTTTTTTTTTTTTTTTTTTTTTTTTAGAAACTTACATTTTAAAAAAAAAGCTCATTGTGTTGAAACTACCACCTCATATTCCTTCAGGAGCAACTGAAATATAAGCAGAAATGCTAATTTTTGAATCTGACTTGAGCCAATTTAATATAAAATGAAAGGTATTTCTTAAATTAATAGAATTTTCTTAATTTTCACCTTAGACTATAATATTTTTATCAAGTTTCTTATTAATCAAGTTTTGTTTTTGTATTTATCTCATTTTTCATAAAATAAACTATACTGGGTGAAAATTGTTTCCATCATTTAGAGTGTTTCATTGTACCCCGGTATGTGTTTCATTGTACCCCGGCATACGGGGTACAATGAAACACTGTAAGACATTTATTTTTTGTTATTTTTCAAGCATAAAGATATTGTTTAGAACCTAATAAAAATTTATTTAAATGGGGAAAATACAAGATTAAAAATATGCATTAATTATAGTTTTGTGCATGCAAAATTGTGGATACGAAAAAAAAAATTAGTAAATTTTGTTTAATTGTACCCCGTCTTCCCCTATACCTCGATATGAATTAGTGCTCTTTATATTTTGGTGTAAATCGCTCAACAGGTGGTGCTGCTATGCTGCATTTTTGCGATTTCCGCAATAGCTCTATCTCAAGAACTAATGCTTGGATTTTCAACAAACTTGAGATTCAGGTGTACCTCGATATGGATTAGTGCTCTTTATATTTTTTGCAAACCGCTTAACAGGTAGCGCTGCTATGCTACATTTTTCAGAATTTCCCTTATAGCTCTATCTCAAGAAGTAATGCACAAAATTTCATCAAACTTCAAATTCTGATATACTTTGATATGAATTGATGCTAATTTGATGTAATTTCTTGTACGATTTAAATGATTTATTTGACGTGATTTATATAGAAGAAAGTTTTGTGATGGCCACAACATACTAGTTTTTAATGTTATCAATAAAAATGAGCTTTCTCATATTATATTTTTTATTTTAAATAAATGTTGTACAGAAATCATATATATATAATGAAAAATTTTTCTTTTGAGAAAGCATAATTTCGCAGAAATCTTCCACCTAAGAAAAACATTTTGCAGTCTAAATTCGAATGCAAATGTAATTTTATATCGCATATTATACGTTACCGTAAAAAATCATGTGTTTTGATTCTGTAATATGGTATTAATTTTATATTTAAGAATACCTATATATTAAAAACAAAAGAATTTAAACTTCGAGATTAAATGACAAAATATATCATACAGCCTATTTCTATTACTTTATTTTTAATTTTAATTAACTTCTATGAAAATTGCATTATTTTAAAATAAAAAATACATTAATACGCTGATTAAGAAATTTCTTAATTAGTAATTTTGTAATTATTTACACTAATTAAGAAATTATTATTTCAAAACCTATTTCCGGTAGTTTAACTGCGAAGTAAAGTTTCATGTAAGAAAAATTATTTTATATGCTAAGTTCCCAAATAAATGTAATTTAACATTTAATATTATGAAAATCTGTTTAGCCTCCGTGTGCAAAAGATGACCGTAGCGCTTCGAAACCAACCAGCAGGAGAAGTGTGGTTTTAAAATTTTATTGTAATTTTTAAACTGATTTTTTTCCCATGAGAATTGAATCTTTATTGATTAAATGATTTTCATTCGTAAAATAGTTTAATAATGCATATTAAAAAATTATTAAATGCTCAAATAAAACTACAGTCGGACCTCGTTACCATGACACCCGGTTTTCACGTCACTCCGCTTATCATGTCAGTTTTTCAAAGTCCCGATTTTCTGAATATGGTTTTAATGTAAATAAATTCCGGATTTTACGTCGTTGTATAATTTTCAACTCCGGATATCCCGACGATTTAGAAAATTGTCCATTTTTCATAATCTATCTTATAAGCACATAAATTAAGAGGTAAGAAATGTCTTAGCCAAACTTTTCCCAAAAGTGTCTAAAACACCCATTGAGATAGATGTGAAATGTTTACTTCAATCCTTTATTTGAATAAATAAACCCAAACTCTGTGAACGACAACGCTCCAGATAGACGTATCAGTCTACATGCGGTCTTTTTGTTATGGTCAGGCGGCGGCGCTTTCTTGTGGTTACACGGCGTTTTTCATCCGACTAAAACCGAAGCATTGCATTGAATTGAAACGATCAGAAATTATCTAACATCCATTTCTGAAAAAAACGAATATGGATTACAATTCATTGTATAATATTGAAAAAAGAATTGTAGGAAGCACATCTAGGGATAAGCAAACCTAAGTTCATCAATATTTCATGCAACAATAAAAACCAAGTCATCATAAATCTGTTTTTTTATTATTTACAATTTTGTTTTTGTGTTTATTTTGTTTAATAATAATGTTTTATTGCTTAAAACTGCAAGAATAGTTATGAATTTCAAATTGTCTTAAATTAATTTAAAATACAGCTTTTTATAAACATTTTTCTCCAACTCCGGTTACCGCGACACCCCGCTTATGACGGCACTTTGTTCTGGTCCTTAGAGTGTCGGGATAACGAGGTTCGACTGTATATATTTCAAAGGGCACTCAGTTCCCTTAAAAGAAAAACCCAGTCAATCAATCAATCAATCAATCAACAAAACCACTCAGTTTAAATTTCTAATTTTAAATAAATGCTCTTGGAAATTGTTTTGTTTGAAAATAAAGGAAATATCAATAAGTAAATGCTAATTTCGGAATCTATTTCAGGTAGCAAAACCGCACAGTAAGGCTTCATGTAAGAAAAGTTGTTTTACAGTTTTTTTTAGGTTGCTTTATAATTGAAGATCTGAGTGGATGAACGTGTTGTGCTACATTTTCTAAATTTTTTTTTAATCTTTTGGATGAAAGCGCTATGAGGTATCCTATCACATGGTGAAGCTAAAATACTAAGATTCCATTTAGTCTTGAAGATTTAAGACATTATTCATTAATATTTAATAATTTAATATTTAATAATGTTAATAATATTAATAATTTTTAATATTTGAAAATTAAATATGAATAAGTTTTTCTGAGAGAGTTTAGTACCATACCTGTTAATATTTTAAACACATGGTATCAAATAGAAAATAAATCATTAAAATTTACAGCAAAAACTTTCACTTCAAATTTCTTCAAATGTCATTTTTGTTACTTAACATGTTCTTCCGCTTAGCTCTTCAATTGTTTTGTTTATAATCATACAAAAAATGCATTTTACATTTGAGATTATGCACTAAAGCATAAACAGATTTATTAATAGAATATTTTCCCATGATAATTGCATTTTTTATTAAATAATTTTTCCTTCATAAAATAGTTTAATAATATACATAAGAAATATTATTAAAAACTCAAATAAAAATATTTCAAAGGGTGCCGAGTCCCGTTGAAAACAAAACAAAAAAAAAAACCCTGATCAATAAATAAATAAACCCATTTAATTTTTAGTTTTTTAATTTAAAGAAATGTCCTTGAAAATTGTTTTGTTTGAAAATAAATGGGAAATCAATAAATAAATGCTCATTTTTGAACCTATGTTAGGTAGCACAACTGCACAGCAAGCAAAAGTTGTTTTGAGGGCTAAATGTTATCAGCCAATAACTATTTTTTTTTATTCATAAAAAATAAATAAATAAATAAAATGGCGTATTACATTTGTGATGATCCTAGCGACTCGAAACCAGCCAGCAGGAGAAGTATGGTTTTAAAATTTTATTGAAATGTTTTCAATTTTTTCCCAAGAGAACTGGATTTTTCTTGATTAAATAATTTTCCTTCATAAAACAGTTTAATAATACATATAAAAAATTATTAAACATTGAAATATAACTCTATATTTCAAAGTACACTTAAAAGAAAAAAACCTGATCAATAAATAAATAAATAAAAATAAACCCGTTCAGTTTACATTTTTAATTTTAAATAAATGCTCTTGAAAATTGTTTTGTTTGAAAATAAAAGGAATATCAATAAGTAAATGCCAATTTTGGGGTCTATTTTAGGTAGTACAACTGCACAGCAAGGATTCGTGTAAGAAAAGTTGTTTTACGAGCTAAATATTATCAATCAATAACTACTATTTTGTTTTTATTCATACAAAAAATGCGTTTTACATTTTAGATTACTACTGCTCTATTTTTTAAATAGACTAGTCTACTATTAATAAACTACTCTATTTTTTTTTCAATATTACCTTGATATATTCTATTAAAACTATAATAACTGTATATAAATAATAGCTATCTATTAAAAAGCAGAAAACCAACGTTTAAAAATGAACAAATAATATATAAAAAGCAGCAAACAGCTGTTTCGAATCTATTAGCGAGATTCTTCTTTAATGCAAGATAGAGCAAGGCACGCGTGCTTAAAAAGCAAGGCTTGGCATAATCCTTGCTTTTCAACTTTCTGCTTGTCTGCTTTTTAATATTCTTGCACAAAGTCTTTATTTGCTATTTTTAAATAGCTATTTAAGCAAGAAGAGTTGGCTTATTCTTCACATAGGGTATTTTTAAAAAGTGTTATTAGAAAAAGAAAACTTTCTAAGATTATATTTATAATTTTAAATAAAGGTTTTTCAAAAATAAGAAAGAATACAATAAGTAAGTTTTCCATTGAAACCTACTTTAGATAGGAAAACTGCGCAGAAATCTCCCATCTAAAAAAAAAAGTTTACAGATTAAATTCGCATGGAAATGTAATTTTATATTTTAGATTATATGTTACCGTAAATAAATGTATGTTTTGATTTTATAATAGGGTATTAATTTTACATTAAAAAAAGCTATTCGTGAAAATTAAAGGAATTCATATTGCACATAGAGTTTAATGAAGAAAATATCACAACGCTTATTTCTATTAGTTCATTTTTATTTTTAATTAAATTCTATTAAAATGAGTTATTTAAACCCATTTATGCCTAGCGTCCCATTTTTGGGACGTTTCGAATTTTAACAAATTTTTATAATTTTCTTCTTTTTTACTACATGAAAATTGTACAAAGTTATTGTCCATTTGAAATACCTTTTGGGTTTTCTGTTACGATATTTTAGTCATGGTGCACTGGCGGTACTTTAAAGTGACGCTTTAATTAATTACCTCAAAGGGATTAAATTGCTCACGGTTGAGTTTTTTTTTTTATGTTTATCCTTTAATTTTCAATGTAGTAACTGAAAAAAAAAATTACATGAAAAAAACTGCAGTAGATCATAATGCAGTAGATAAAGAGTTAATGGCAATCCTTTTATCCCGGGAGCCTGTGACATCGGAGGCTCCGTGATCGCGGAAGTGGAAAATTTTTATGTAAATCGATAACAAAATGTCATACGAACAAAATGAGCTACGTATGACAAGGTTCAGGAAGTCGAAAATATGTTTAATTAAATTAGCTATTATTAAAAAGATATAATGGTTTACCGTGCGGATATTGATCACTGTTAGAGCATTTTACAGAATATTTTGCGCTCTTTCAGAAAAACTTAGTATGACAAAATTTATTCTGCCGATAAAGTCTGTCATACCTATAAGAAGGCGGCCGATGATAAAATTTCAGATTTATTTTGATTTGAATTTTTACTGGTGGAATATTTATTTCGCGTCTGGAGGCAGGCCAAGTGCCGGCTTTATGCGATAACAGTAAATCATTATAGCTTTTTAATAGTAATTAATTTAATTAAACATATATCTGGCTTGTCAAACCTACTCATACCTAGCTCATTTTGTTCGCATGACTTTTTATACTATCGATTTACATAAAAAAATTTCAATTTAGCTGTCACGAGGCTTTCAATGTCGCCGGCTTCCGGACTACTTATTGTGTCAGTGCCCTGTGAAAATCTATCACTATTCATAATTGTTGCAAATGCCTCGGAGTATGGTACAGTATATGAAAACTTCGGTTACTGGGCTTTCGATGTCACAGGCTCCCGGACTATTTATTGTGTCAGTGCCGTGCGAAAATCTATCACTATTCATAATTGTTGCAAATGCCTCGGAGTGTGGTACAGTATATGAAATCTGCGGTCACTGGGCTTTCGATGTCACAGGCTCCCGGACTACTTATTGTGTCAGTGCCGTGTGGAAATCTAACACTATTCATAATTCTTGCAAATGCCTCGGAGTGTGGTACAGCATATGAAAACTGCGGTCACTGGGCTTTCGATGTCACAGGCTCCCGGACTATTTATTGTGTCAGTGCCGTGTGAAAATCTATCACTATTCATAATTGTTGCAAATGCCTCGGAGTATGGTACAGTATATGAAAACTTCGGTTACTGGGCTTTCGATGTCACAGGCTCCCGGACTATTTATTGTGTCAGTGCCGTGCGAAAATCTATCACTATTCATAATTGTTGCAAATGCCTCGGAGTGTGGTACAGTATATGAAATCTGCGGTCACTGGGCTTTCGATGTCACAGGCTCCCGGACTACTTATTGTGTCAGTGCCGTGTGGAAATCTAACACTATTCATAATTCTTGCAAATGCCTCGGAGTGTGGTACAGTATATGAAAACTGCGGTCTGTGGGCTTTCGATGTCACAGACTCCCGGACTATTTATTGTGTCAGTGCCGTGTGAAAATCTATCACTATTCATAATTGTTGTAAATGGATCGGAGTGTGGTATAGTATATGCAAACTGCGGTCACTGGGCTTTCGATGTCACAGGCTCCGGGACTATTTATTGTGTCAGTGCCGTGTGAAAATCTATCACTATTCATAATTGTTGCAAATGCCTCGGAGTATGGTACAGTATATGAAAACTTCGGTCACTGGGCTTTCGATGTCACAGGCTCCCGGACTATTTATTGTGTCAGTGCCGTGTGAAAATCTATCACTATTCATAATTGTTGCAAATGCCTCGGAGTATGGTACAGTATATGAAAACTTCGGTCACTGGGCTTTCGATGTCACAGGCTCCCGGACTATTTATTGTGTCAGTGCCGTGTTTAAATCTATCACTATTCATAATTGTTGCAAATGCCTCGGAGTATGGTACAGTATATGAAAACTTCGGTCACTGGGCTTTCGATGTCACAGGCTCCCGGACTATTTATTGTGTCAATGCCGTGTGAAAATCTATCACTATTCATAATTGTTGCAAATGCCTCGGAGTGTGGTACAGTATATGAAATCTGCGGTCACTGGGCTTTCGATGTCACAGGCTCCCAGACTACTTATTGTGTCAGTGCCGTGTGGAAATCTAACACTATTCATAATTGTTGCAAATGCCTCGGAGTGTGGTACAGTATATGAAAACTGCGGTCTGTGGGCTTTCGATGTCACAGACTCCCGGACTATTTATTGTGTCAGTGCCGTGTGAAAATCTATCACTATTCATAATTGTTGCAAATACCTCGGAGTATGGTACAGTATATGAAAACTTCGGTCACTGGGCTTTCGATGTCACAGGCTGCCGGACTATTTATTGTGTCAGTGCCGTGTGAAAATCTATCACTATTCATAATTGTTGCAAATGCCTCGGAGTATGGTACAGTATATGAAAACTTCGGTCACTGGGCTTTCGATGTCACAGGCTCCCGGACTACTTATTGTGTCAGTGCCGTGTGGAAATCTAACACTATTCATAATTGTTGCAAATGCCTTGAAGTGTGGTACAGTATATGAAAACTGCGGTCTATGGGCTTTCGATGTCACAGACTCCCGGACTATTTATTGTGTCAGTGCCGTGTGAAAATCTATCACTATTCATAATTGTTGCAAATGGCTCGGAGTGTGGTACAGTATATGCAAACTGCGGTCACTGGGCTTTCGATGTCACAGGCTCCCGGACTATTTATTGCGTCAGTGCCGTGTGAAAATCTATCACTATTCATAATAGTTGCAAATGCCTCGGAGTGTGGTACAGTATATGAAAACTGCGGTCACTGGGCTTTCGATGTCACAGGCTCCCGGACTACTTATTGTGTCAGTGCCGTCTGGAAATCTAACACTATTCATAATTGTTGCAAATGCCTCGGAGTGTGGTACAGTATATGAAAACTGCGGTCTGTGGGCTTTCGATGTCACAGACTCCCGGACTATTTATTGTGTCAGTGCCGTGTGAAAATCTATCACTATTCATAATTGTTGCAAATGCCTCGGAGTGTGGTACAGTATATGAAAACTTCGGTACCTGGGCTTTCGATGTCGCAGACTCCCGGACTATTTATTGTGTCAGTGCCGTGTGAAAATCTATCACTATTCATAATTGTTGAAAATGCCTCGGAGTATGGTACAGTATATGAAAACTTCGGTCACTGGACTTTCGATGTCACAGGCTCCCGGACTATTTATTGTGTCAGTGCCGTGTGAAAATCTATCACTATTCATAATTGTTGCAAATGCCTCGGAGTGTGGTACAGTATATGAAATCTGCGGTCACTTTGCTTTCGATGTCACAGGCTCCCGGACTACTTATTGTGTCAGTGCCGTGTGGAAATCTAACACTATTCATAATTGTTGCAAATGCCTCGGAGTGTGGTACAGTATGTGAAAACTGCGGTCTGTGGGCTTTAGATGTCACAGACTCCCGGACTATTTATTGTGTCAGTGCCGTGTGAAAATCTATCACTATTCATAATTGTTGTAAATGGATCGGAGTATGGTACAGTATATGCAAACTGCGGTCACTGGGCTTTCGATGTCAATGGCTCCCGGACTAATTATTGTGTCAGTGCCCTGTGAAAATCTATCACTATTCATAATTGTTGCAAATGCCTCGGAGTGTGGTACAGCATATGAAAACTGCGGTCACTGGGCTTTCGATGTCACAGGCTCCCGGACTATTTATTGTGTCAGTGCCGTGTGAAAATCTATCACTATTCATAATTGTTGCAAATGCCTCGGAGTATGGTACAGTATATGAAAACTTCGGTCACTGGGCTTTCGATGTCACAGGCTCCCAGACTACTTATTGTGTCAGTGCCGTGTGGAAATCTAACACTGTTCATAATTGTTGCAAATGCCTCGGAGTGTGGTACAGTATATGAAAACTGCGGTCTGTGGGCTTTCGATGTCACAGACTCCCGGACTATTTATTGTGTCAGTGCCGTGTGAAAATCTATCACTATTCATAATTGTTGCAAATACCTCGGAGTATGGTACAGTATATGAAAACTTCGGTCACTGGGCTTTCGATGTCACAGGCTGCCGGACTATTTATTGTGTCAGTGCCGTGCGAAAATCTATCACTATTCATAATTGTTGCAAATGCCTCGGAGTGTGGTACAGTATATGAAATCTGCGGTCACTGGGCTTTCGATGTCACAGGCTCCCGGACTACTTATTGTGTCAGTGCCGTGTGGAAATCTAACACTATTCATAATTGTTGCAAATGCCTCGGAGTGTGGTACAGTATATGAAAACTGCGGTCTGTGGGCTTTCGATGTCACAGACTCCCGGACTATTTATTGTGTCAGTGCCGTGTGAAAATCTATCACTATTCATAATTGTTGTAAATGGATCGGAGTGTGGTATAGTATATGCAAACTGCGGTCACTGGGCTTTCGATGTCACAGGCTCCGGGACTATTTATTGTGTCAGTGCCGTGTGAAAATCTATCACTATTCATAATTGTTGCAAATGCCTCGGAGTATGGTACAGTATATGAAAACTTCGGTCACTGGGCTTTCGATGTCACAGGCTCCCGGACTATTTATTGTGTCAGTGCCGTGTGAAAATCTATCACTATTCATAATTGTTGCAAATGCCTCGGAGTATGGTACAGTATATGAAAACTGCGGTCTGTGGGCTTTCGATGTCACAGACTCCCGGACTATTTATTGTGTCAGTGCCGTGTGAAAATCTATCACTATTCATAATTGTTGCAAATACCTCGGAGTATGGTACAGTATATGAAAACTTCGGTCACTGGGCTTTCGATGTCACAGGCTGCCGGACTATTTATTGTGTCAGTGCCGTGCGAAAATCTATCACTATTCATAATTGTTGCAAATGCCTCGGAGTGTGGTACAGTATATGAAATCTGCGGTCACTGGGCTTTCGATGTCACAGGCTCCCGGACTACTTATTGTGTCAGTGCCGTGTGGAAATCTAACACTATTCATAATTGTTGCAAATGCCTCGGAGTGTGGTACAGTATATGAAAACTGCGGTCTGTGGGCTTTCGATGTCACAGACTCCCGGACTATTTATTGTGTCAGTGCCGTGTGAAAATCTATCACTATTCATAATTGTTGTAAATGGATCGGAGTGTGGTATAGTATATGCAAACTGCGGTCACTGGGCTTTCGATGTCACAGGCTCCGGGACTATTTATTGTGTCAGTGCCGTGTGAAAATCTATCACTATTCATAATTGTTGCAAATGCCTCGGAGTATGGTACAGTATATGAAAACTTCGGTCACTGGGCTTTCGATGTCACAGGCTCCCGGACTATTTATTGTGTCAGTGCCGTGTGAAAATCTATCACTATTCATAATTGTTGCAAATGCCTCGGAGTATGGTACAGTATATGAAAACTTCGGTCACTGGGCTTTCGATGTCACAGGCTCCCGGACTATTTATTGTGTCAGTGCCGTGTGAAAATCTATCACTATTCATAATTGTTGCAAATGCCTCGGAGTATGGTACAGTATATGAAAACTTCGGTCACTGGGCTTTCGATGTCACAGGCTCCCGGACTATTTATTGTGTCAATGCCGTGTGAAAATCTATCACTATTCATAATTGTTGCAAATGCCTCGGAGTGTGGTACAGTATATGAAATCTGCGGTCACTGGGCTTTCGATGTCACAGGCTCCCAGACTACTTATTGTGTCAGTGCCGTGTGGAAATCTAACACTATTCATAATTGTTGCAAATGCCTCGGAGTGTGGTACAGTATATGAAATCTGCGGTCACTGGGCTTTCGATGTCACAGGCTCCCAGACTACTTATTGTGTCAGTGCCGTGTGGAAATCTAACACTATTCATAATTGTTGCAAATGCCTCGGAGTGTGGTACAGTATATGAAAACTGCGGTCTGTGGGCTTTCGATGTCACAGACTCCCGGACTATTTATTGTGTCAGTGCCGTGTGAAAATCTATCACTATTCATAATTGTTGCAAATACCTCGGAGTATGGTACAGTATATGAAAACTTCGGTCACTGGGCTTTCGATGTCACAGGCTGCCGGACTATTTATTGTGTCAGTGCCGTGTGAAAATCTATCACTATTCATAATTGTTGCAAATGCCTCGGAGTGTGGTACAGTATATGAAATCTGCGGTCACTGGGCTTTCGATGTCACAGGCTCCCGGACTACTTATTGTGTCAGTGCCGTGTGGAAATCTAACACTATTCATAATTGTTGCAAATGCCTCGGAGTGTGGTACAGTATATGAAAATTGCGGTCTGTGGGCTTTCGATGTCACAGACTCCCGGACTATTTATTGTGTCAGTGCCGTGTGAAAATCTATCACTATTCATAATTGTTGTAAATGGATCGGAGTGTGGTATACTATATGCAAACTGCGGTCACTGGGCTTTCGATGTCACAGGCTCCGGGACTATTTATTGTGTCAGTGCCGTGTGAAAATCTATCACTATTCATAATTGTTGCAAATGCCTCGGAGTATGGTACAGTATATGAAAACTTCGGTCACTGGGCTTTCGATGTCACAGGCTCCCGGACTATTTATTGTGTCAGTGCCGTGTGAAAATCTATCACTATTCATAATTGTTGCAAATGCCTCGGAGTATGGTACAGTATATGAAAACTTCGGTCACTGGGCTTTCGATGTCACAGGCTCCCGGACTATTTATTGTGTCAGTGCCGTGTTTAAATCTATCACTATTCATAATTGTTGCAAATGCCTCGGAGTATGGTACAGTATATGAAAACTTCGGTCACTGGGCTTTCGATGTCACAGGCTCCCGGACTATTTATTGTGTCAATGCCGTGTGAAAATCTATCACTATTCATAATTGTTGCAAATGCCTCGGAGTGTGGTACAGTATATGAAATCTGCGGTCACTGGGCTTTCGATGTCACAGGCTCCCAGACTACTTATTGTGTCAGTGCCGTGTGGAAATCTAACACTATTCATAATTGTTGCAAATGCCTCGGAGTGTGGTACAGTATATGAAAACTGCGGTCTGTGGGCTTTCGATGTCACAGACTCCCGGACTTTTTATTGTGTCAGTGCCGTGTGAAAATCTATCACTATTCATAATTGTTGCAAATACCTCGGAGTATGGTACAGTATATGAAAACTTCGGTCACTGGGTTTTCGATGTCACAGGCTGCCGGACTATTTATTGTGTCAGTGCCGTGTGAAAATCTATCACTATTCATAATTGTTGCAAATGCCTCGGAGTATGGTACAGTATATGAAAACTTCGGTCACTGGGCTTTCGATGTCACAGGCTCCCGGACTACTTATTGTGTCAGTGCCGTGTGGAAATCTAACACTATTCATAATTGTTGCAAATGCCTTGAAGTGTGGTACAGTATATGAAAACTGCGGTCTATGGGCTTTCGATGTCACAGACTCCCGGACTATTTATTGTGTCAGTGCCGTGTGAAAATCTATCACTATTCATAATTGTTGCAAATGGCTCGGAGTGTGGTACAGTATATGCAAACTGCGGTCGCTGGGCTTTCGATGTCACAGGCTCCCGGACTATTTATTGCGTCAGTGCCGTGTGAAAATCTATCACTATTCATAATAGTTGCAAATGCCTCGGAGTGTGGTACAGTATATGAAAACTGCGGTCACTGGGCTTTCGATGTCACAGGCTCCCGGACTACTTATTGTGTCAGTGCCGTCTGGAAATCTAACACTATTCATAATTGTTGCAAATGCCTCGGAGTGTGGTACAGTATATGAAAACTGCGGTCTGTGGGCTTTCGATGTCACAGACTCCCGGACTATTTATTGTGTCAGTGCCGTGTGAAAATCTATCACTATTCATAATTGTTGCAAATGCCTCGGAGTGTGGTACAGTATATGAAAACTTCGGTACCTGGGCTTTCGATGTCGCAGACTCCCGGACTATTTATTGTGTCAGTGCCGTGTGAAAATCTATCACTATTCATAATTGTTGAAAATGCCTCGGAGTATGGTACAGTATATGAAAACTTCGGTCACTGGGCTTTCGATGTCACAGGCTCCCGGACTATTTATTGTGTCAATGCCGTGTGAAAATCTATCACTATTCATAATTGTTGCAAATGCCTCGGAGTGTGGTACAGTATATGAAATCTGCGGTCACTGGGCTTTCGATGTCACAGGCTCCCAGACTACTTATTGTGTCAGTGCCGTGTGGAAATCTAACACTATTCATAATTGTTGCAAATGCCTCGGAGTGTGGTACAGTATATGAAATCTGCGGTCACTGGGCTTTCGATGTCACAGGCTCCCAGACTACTTATTGTGTCAGTGCCGTGTGGAAATCTAACACTATTCATAATTGTTGCAAATGCCTCGGAGTGTGGTACAGTATATGAAAACTGCGGTCTGTGGGCTTTCGATGTCACAGACTCCCGGACTATTTATTGTGTCAGTGCCGTGTGAAAATCTATCACTATTCATAATTGTTGCAAATACCTCGGAGTATGGTACAGTATATGAAAACTTCGGTCACTGGGCTTTCGATGTCACAGGCTGCCGGACTATTTATTGTGTCAGTGCCGTGTGAAAATCTATCACTATTCATAATTGTTGCAAATGCCTCGGAGTGTGGTACAGTATATGAAATCTGCGGTCACTGGGCTTTCGATGTCACAGGCTCCCGGACTACTTATTGTGTCAGTGCCGTGTGGAAATCTAACACTATTCATAATTGTTGCAAATGCCTCGGAGTGTGGTACAGTATATGAAAATTGCGGTCTGTGGGCTTTCGATGTCACAGACTCCCGGACTATTTATTGTGTCAGTGCCGTGTGAAAATCTATCACTATTCATAATTGTTGTAAATGGATCGGAGTGTGGTATACTATATGCAAACTGCGGTCACTGGGCTTTCGATGTCACAGGCTCCGGGACTATTTATTGTGTCAGTGCCGTGTGAAAATCTATCACTATTCATAATTGTTGCAAATGCCTCGGAGTATGGTACAGTATATGAAAACTTCGGTCACTGGGCTTTCGATGTCACAGGCTCCCGGACTATTTATTGTGTCAGTGCCGTGTGAAAATCTATCACTATTCATAATTGTTGCAAATGCCTCGGAGTATGGTACAGTATATGAAAACTTCGGTCACTGGGCTTTCGATGTCACAGGCTCCCGGACTATTTATTGTGTCAGTGCCGTGTTTAAATCTATCACTATTCATAATTGTTGCAAATGCCTCGGAGTATGGTACAGTATATGAAAACTTCGGTCACTGGGCTTTCGATGTCACAGGCTCCCGGACTATTTATTGTGTCAATGCCGTGTGAAAATCTATCACTATTCATAATTGTTGCAAATGCCTCGGAGTGTGGTACAGTATATGAAATCTGCGGTCACTGGGCTTTCGATGTCACAGGCTCCCAGACTACTTATTGTGTCAGTGCCGTGTGGAAATCTAACACTATTCATAATTGTTGCAAATGCCTCGGAGTGTGGTACAGTATATGAAAACTGCGGTCTGTGGGCTTTCGATGTCACAGACTCCCGGACTTTTTATTGTGTCAGTGCCGTGTGAAAATCTATCACTATTCATAATTGTTGCAAATACCTCGGAGTATGGTACAGTATATGAAAACTTCGGTCACTGGGTTTTCGATGTCACAGGCTGCCGGACTATTTATTGTGTCAGTGCCGTGTGAAAATCTATCACTATTCATAATTGTTGCAAATGCCTCGGAGTATGGTACAGTATATGAAAACTTCGGTCACTGGGCTTTCGATGTCACAGGCTCCCGGACTACTTATTGTGTCAGTGCCGTGTGGAAATCTAACACTATTCATAATTGTTGCAAATGCCTTGAAGTGTGGTACAGTATATGAAAACTGCGGTCTATGGGCTTTCGATGTCACAGACTCCCGGACTATTTATTGTGTCAGTGCCGTGTGAAAATCTATCACTATTCATAATTGTTGCAAATGGCTCGGAGTGTGGTACAGTATATGCAAACTGCGGTCGCTGGGCTTTCGATGTCACAGGCTCCCGGACTATTTATTGCGTCAGTGCCGTGTGAAAATCTATCACTATTCATAATAGTTGCAAATGCCTCGGAGTGTGGTACAGTATATGAAAACTGCGGTCACTGGGCTTTCGATGTCACAGGCTCCCGGACTACTTATTGTGTCAGTGCCGTCTGGAAATCTAACACTATTCATAATTGTTGCAAATGCCTCGGAGTGTGGTACAGTATATGAAAACTGCGGTCTGTGGGCTTTCGATGTCACAGACTCCCGGACTATTTATTGTGTCAGTGCCGTGTGAAAATCTATCACTATTCATAATTGTTGCAAATGCCTCGGAGTGTGGTACAGTATATGAAAACTTCGGTACCTGGGCTTTCGATGTCGCAGACTCCCGGACTATTTATTGTGTCAGTGCCGTGTGAAAATCTATCACTATTCATAATTGTTGAAAATGCCTCGGAGTATGGTACAGTATATGAAAACTTCGGTCACTGGACTTTCGATGTCACAGGCTCCCGGACTATTTATTGTGTCAGTGCCGTGTGAAAATCTATCACTATTCATAATTGTTGCAAATGCCTCGGAGTGTGGTACAGTATATGAAAACTGCGGTCTGTGGGCTTTAGATGTCACAGACTCCCGGACTATTTATTGTGTCAGTGCCGTGTGAAAATCTATCACTATTCATAATTGTTGTAAATGGATCGGAGTATGGTTCAGTATATGCAAACTGCGGTCACTGGGCTTTCGATGTCAATGGCTCCCGGACTATTTATTGTGTCAGTGCCCTGTGAAAATCTATCACTATTCATAATTGTTGCAAATGCCTCGGAGTGTGGTACAGCATATGAAAACTGCGGTCACTGGGCTTTCGATGTCACAGGCTCCCGGACTATTTATTGTGTCAGTGCCGTGTGAAAATCTATCACTATTCATAATTGTTGCAAATGCCTCGGAGTATGGTACAGTATATGAAAACTTCGGTTACTGGGCTTTCGATGTCATAGGCTCCCGGACTATTTATTGTGTCAGTGCCGTGCGAAAATCTATCACTATTCATAATTGTTGCAAATGCCTCGGAGTGTGGTACAGTATATGAAATCTGCGGTCACTGGGCTTTCGATGTCACAGGCTCCCGGACTACTTATTGTGTCAGTGCCGTGTGGAAATCTAACACTATTCATAATTGTTGCAAATGCCTCGGAGTGTGGTACAGTATATGAAAACTGCGGTCTGTGGGCTTTCGATGTCACAGACTCCCGGACTATTTATTGTGTCAGTGCCGTGTGAAAATCTATCACTATTCATAATTGTTGTAAATGCCTCGGAGTGTGGTACAGCATATGAAAACTGCGGTCACTGGGCTTTCGATGTCACAGGCTCCCGGACTATTTATTGTGTCAGTGCCGTGTGAAAATCTATCACTATTCATAATTGTTGCAAATGCCTCGGAGTATGGTACAGTATATGAAAACTTCGGTTACTGGGCTTTCGATGTCATAGGCTCCCGGACTATTTATTGTGTCAGTGCCGTGCGAAAATCTATCACTATTCATAATTGTTGCAAATGCCTCGGAGTGTGGTACAGTATATGAAATCTGCGGTCACTGGGCTTTCGATGTCACAGGCTCCCGGACTACTTATTGTGTCAGTGCCGTGTGGAAATCTAACACTATTCATAATTGTTGCAAATGCCTCGGAGTGTGGTACAGTATATGAAAACTGCGGTCTGTGGGCTTTCGATGTCACAGACTCCCGGACTATTTATTGTGTCAGTGCCGTGTGAAAATCTATCACTATTCATAATTGTTGTAAATGGATCGGAGTGTGGTATAGTATATGCAAACTGCGGTCACTGGGCTTTCGATGTCACAGGCTCCGGGACTATTTATTGTGTCAGTGCCGTGTGAAAATCTATCACTATTCATAATTGTTGCAAATGCCTCGGAGTATGGTACAGTATATGAAAACTTCGGTCACTGGGCTTTCGATGTCACAGGCTCCCGGACTATTTATTGTGTCAGTGCCGTGTGAAAATCTATCACTATTCATAATTGTTGCAAATGCCTCGGAGTATGGTACAGTATATGAAAACTTCGGTCACTGGGCTTTCGATGTCACAGGCTCCCGGACTATTTATTGTGTCAGTGCCGTGTGAAAATCTATCACTATTCATAATTGCTGCAAATGCCTCGGAGTATGGTACAGTATATGAAAACTTCGGTCACTGGGCTTTCGATGTCACAGGCTCCCGGACTATTTATTGTGTCAGTGCCGTGTGAAAATCTATCACTATTCATAATTGTTGCAAATGCCTCGGAGTATGGTACAGTATATGAAAACTTCGGTCACTGGGCTTTCGATGTCACAGGCTCCCGGACTACTTATTGTGTCAGTGCCGTGTGGAAATCTAACACTATTCATAATTGTTGCAAATGCCTCGGAGTGTGGTACAGTATATGAAAACTGCGGTTTGTGGGCTTTCGATGTCACAGACTCCCGGACTATTTATTGTGTCAGTGCCGTGTGAAAATCTATCACTATTCATAATTGTTGCAAATACCTCGGAGTATGGTACAGTATATGAAATCTTCGGTCACTGGGCTTTCGATGTCACAGGCTCCCGGACTATTTATTGTGTCAGTGCCGTGTGAAAATATATCACTATTCATAATTGTTGCAAATGCCTCGGAGTATGGTACAGTATATGAAAACTTCGGTCACTGGGCTTTCGATGTCACAGGCTCCCGGACTACTTATTGTGTCAGTGCCGTGTGGAAATCTAACACTATTCATAATTGTTGCAAATGCCTTGAAGTGTGGTACAGTATATGAAAACTGCGGTCTATGGGCTTTCGATGTTACAGACTCCCGGACTATTTATTGTGTCAGTGCCGTGTGAAAATCTATCACTATTCATAATTGTTGCAAATGGCTCGGAGTGTGGTACAGTATATGCAAACTGCGGTCACTGGGCTTTCGATGTCACAGGCTCCCGGACTATTTATTGCGTCAGTGCCGTGTGAAAATCTATCACTATTCATAATTGTTGCAAATGCCTCGGAGTGTGGTACAGTATATGAAAACTGCGGTCACTGGGCTTTCGATGTCACAGGCTCCCGGACTACTTATTGTGTCAGTGCCGTCTGGAAATCTAACACTATTCATAATTGTTGCAAATGCCTCGGAGTGTGGTACAGTATATGAAAACTGCGGTCTGTGGGCTTTCGATGTCACAGACTCCCGGACTATTTATTGTGTCAGTGCCGTGTGAAAATCTATCACTATTCATAATTGTTGCAAATGGCTCGGAGTGTGGTACAGTATATGCAAACTGCGGTCACTGGGCTTTCGATGTCACAGGCTCCCGGACTATTTATTGCGTCAGTGCCGTGTGAAAATCTATCACTATTCATAATTGTTGCAAATGCCTCGGAGTGTGGTACAGTATATGAAAACTGCGGTCACTGGGCTTTCGATGTCACAGGCTCCCGGACTACTTATTGTGTCAGTGCCGTCTGGAAATCTAACACTATTCATAACTGTTGCAAATGCCTCGGAGTGTGGTACAGTATATGAAAACTGCGGTCTGTGGGCTTTCGATGTCACAGACTCCCGGACTATTTATTGTGTCAGTGCCGTGTGAAAATCTATCACTATTCATAATTGTTGCAAATGCCTCGGAGTGTGGTACAGTATATGAAAACTTCGGTACCTGGGCTTTCGATGTCGCAGACTCCCGGACTATTTATTGTGTCAGTGCCGTGTGAAAATCTATCACTATTCATAATTGTTGTAAATGCCTCGGAGTATGGTACAGTATATGAAAACTTCGGTCACTGGGCTTTCGATGTCACAGGCCCCCGGACTATTTATTGTGTCAGTGCCGTGTGAAAATCTATCACTATTCATAATTGTTGCAAATGCCTCGGAGTGTGGTACAGTATATGAAATCTGCGGTCACTTTGCTTTCGATGTCACAGGCTCCCGGACTACTTATTGTGTCAGTGCCGTGTGGAAATCTAACACTATTCATAATTGTTGCAAATGCCTCGGAGTGTGGTACAGTATATGAAAACTGCGGTCTGTGGGCTTTCGATGTCACAGACTCCCGGACTATTTATTGTGTCAGTGCCGTGTGAAAATCTATCACTATTCATAATTGTTGTAAATGGCTCGGAGTGTGGTACAGTATATGCAAACTGCGGTCACTGGGCTTTCGATGTCACAGGCTCCCGGACTATTTATTGTGTCAGTGCCGTGTGAAAATCTATCACTATTCATAATTGTTGCAAATGCCTCGGAGTGTGGTACAGTATATGAAAACTTCGGTACCTGGGCTTTCGATATCACAGGCTCCCGGACTATTTATTGTGTCAGTGCCGTGTGAAAATCTATCACTATTCATAATTGTCGCAAATGCCTCGGAGTGTGGTACAGTATATGAAAACTGCGGTCACTGGGCTTTCGATGTCACAGGCTCCCGGACTATTTATTGTGTCAGTGCACGTGTGAAAATCTATCACTATTCATAATTGTTGCAAATGCCTCGGAGTGTGGTACAGTATATGAAAACTTCGGTACCTGGGCTTTCGATGTCGCAGACTCCCGGACTATTTATTATGTCAGTGCCGTGTGAAAATCTATCACTATTCATAATTGTTGCAAATGCCTCGGAGTGTGGTACAGTATATGAAAACTGCGGTCACTGGGCTTTCGATGTCACAGGCTCCCGGACTACTTATTGTGTCAGTGCCGTGTGGAAATCTAACACTATTCATAATTGTTGCAAATGCCTCGGAGTGTGGTACAGTATATGAAAACTGCGGTCTGTGGGCTTTCGATGTCACAGACTCCCGGACTATTTATTGTGTCAGTGCCCTGTGAAAATCTATCACTATTCATAATTGTTGCAAATGCCTCGGAGTGTGATACAGTATATGAAAACTTCGGTACCTGGGCTTTCGATGTCGCAGACTCCCGGATTATTTATTGTGTCAGTGCCGTGTGAAAATCTATCACTATTCATAATTGTTGCAAATGCCTCGGAGTGTGGTACAGTATATGAAAACTGCGGTCTGTGGGCTTTCGATGTCACAGACTCCCGGACTATTTATTGTGTCAGTGCCGTGTGGAAATCTATCACTATTCATAACTGTTGCAAATGCCTCGGAGTGTGGTACAGTATATGAAAACTTCGGTACCTGGGCTTTCGATGTCGCAGACTCCCGGACTATTTATTGTGTCAGTGCCGTGTGAAAATCTATCACTATTCATAATTGTTGCAAATGCCTCGGAGGGTGGTACAGTATATGAAAACTTCGGTACCTGGGCTTTCGATGTCGCAGACTCCCGGACTATTTATTGTGTCAGTGCCGTGTGAAAATCTATCACTATTCATGATTGTTGCAAATGCCTCGGAGTGTGGTACAGTATATGAAAACTGCGGTCACTGGGCTTTCGATGTCACAGGCTCCCGGACTACTTATTGTGTCAGTGCCGTGTGGAAATCTAACACTATTCATAATTGTTGCAAATGCCTTGGAGTGTGGTACAGTATATGAAAACTGCGGTCTATGGGCTTTCGATGTCACAGACTCCCGGACTATTTATTGTGTCAGTGCCGTGTCAAAATCTATCACTATTCATAATTGTTGCAAATGGCTCGGAATGTGGTACAGTATATGCAAACTGCGGTCACTGGGCTTTCGATGTCACAGGCTCCCGGACTATTTATTGCGTCAGTGCCGTGTGAAAATCTATCACTATTCACAATTGTTGCAAATGCCTCGGAGTGTGGTACAGTATATGGAAACTGCGGTCTGTGGGCTTTTGATGTCACAGGCTTCCGGACTATTTATTGTGTCAGTGCCGCGTGAAAACTATCACTATTCATAATTGTTGCAAATGCCTCGGAGTGTGGTACAGTATATGAAAACTGCGGTCACTGGGCTTTCGATGTCACAGGCTCCCGGACTATTTATTGCGTCAGTGCCGTGTGAAAATCTATCACTATTCACAATTGTTGCAAATGCCTCGGAGTGTGGTACAGTATATGGAAACTGCGGTCTGTGGGCTTTTGATGTCACAGGCTTCCGGACTATTTATTGTGTCAGTGCCGCGTGAAAATCTATCACTATTCATAATTGTTGCAAATGCCTCGGAGTGTGGTACAGTATATGAAAACTGCGGTCACTGGGCTTTCGATGTCACAGGCTCCCGGACTATTTATTGTGTCAGTGCCGTGTGAAAATCTATCACTATTCACAATTGTTGCAAATGCCTCGGAGTGTGGTACAGTATATGGAAACTGCGGTCTTTGGGCTTTTGATGTCACAGGCTCCCGGACTATTTATTGTGTCAGTGCCGTGTGAAAATCTATCACTATTCATAATTGTTGCAAATGCCTCGGAGTGTGGTACAGTATATGAAAACTGCGGTCTATGGGCTTTTGATGTCATAGGCTCCCGGACTATTTATTGTGTCAGTGCCGTGTGAAAATCTATCACTATTCACAATTGTTGCAAATGCCTCGGAGTGTGGTACAGTATATGGAAACTGCTTGGTGACCTACAAGGGTGGAAAACGTATATGAGTGCATATGTCTGCGAGTTTTGTCGGTTATTCCTTTGTACGTCTATTTTATTTAACTGCGTTTTAAATTTCTCAATGAATGTTTCTGAGGTCGATGAAAGATTACCCACACCATTGAGGAAATACTCTTTCCACAATAAGTAATTACCATTGTTACATCTGATTTCGTGTATTAGTTTTGTAGAGTTTTATGTTTCATTTGTGGATTTTTCTCGTATAAATAATTTTAACCTTTCGAGTTCAATTTATTTTTATTTTATTTTATTTTTTATTTTGAGGTAAATTACTTTTAAATTAAAAAATGTAAAAGTATGTATTCAAATATTAAAAGTTAATATTTATTGAAATTTAGCAAATATATCATTTGCTAAAATCTAAGAAATATAGTTATTTTGCGTGCTAGTAATATAGCAATAGGCTAAAGGAGAATTTTTGAATAAATTTGAAAGATATCATATTGTAACACATCATTATAACTTTAGGTTTGTTGTTGTTGTTATTGTTTATCGTTTGGAAGAGTAACCCTATTTTAATTTTAAAGAGGGGAACATTTAAAACAGGGTGAAACATGTGTTTGAAATAAAACAATCCCCAACGTGATTCCTTTGGCGATCCTGTTGTTTCGAACACATTTAAGCGAAAGCCCGCCCCCCCCCCTTTTTTTTGTTATATTTTATTACTCAAAGCTGAAACTTAAATGATGTCATAATAATGAATGCATGGACATATACTCTCAATATTAGACGCAGATAATAATAAAAATAATTCTTAAAAAAAAATAATAGTTAATATAAAGACATGTCCTATTAACCCATTTATGCCTGGTATCCCATTTTTGGAACGCTTCGAATTTTAATAAATTTGTCTAATTTTCTTCTTCTTTATAACATGAAAATTGCATGAAATAATTATCTATAAACGTCTTTATCTGTTACCGAAAGGTGATAGCATAAGATGGATATTTATTTGGTTAAAATGAAGGCTTTTTTCTGAGTTTATAGATTTTTCATTTTTTAAGATGGCGAAATACAAAAGGTAAGTTTATTTGTGTTTTTTTTTCTACCAATTATCCAAATAAATAAGTCAGAATTGTAGCTTGTAGATTTCTTTGAAATATGTTATTTTTATAATTTGTGAAATTATATGTTGATGCCTATATTTTATGCCTATATTTTATGCGTTTTTGTAGCATACAAAATATAAGGCGCTAGGCACAAATGGGTACATATTTCTATTAGCCAGTTAGGGGGCAGTTATTTAAGTAAAGTCCCTTTCAAGATCATTTTAAAATAAATCGTTTTCTAGCCTCAAATAGATTATTCTTAATTTATTATTAATAATACTTATAATGTTATTAGTCTCTATGAAAATAACAATTTTCTTAATATTTCATAAAAATACTAATTATAGTATATAATATAGAATTGTAACATATATTTAAATACCGATACACTAGATGGCAGCACACGACAGTTTAGCGGGCTGCCAAATAGGTTTTCTCATAATTCATTGCGGATTAGCTTTTACGCAGGGAGATTTTTTTTTTGAGACGCAGAATGTAGAGGTGTTCGAAATACAAGCTGCTTGCTTGATTTTTTCCCCCGGGAGCTTTTTATGAGAGGCGGGAAATGATAAAATGTTTTGCAATCAGGAAATTTCTTCTGAGTTTTGGCGATGTAAATATGTAGAGTATTCCTGTATATAATAATATGTCTTGTAGTACAGAGATTCATTAAACCTTACTTTGTACTAAAGCATAGAGTGGCGTTTCTTTTCTGAAGTGATGAGTCGATTGATAAAAGATTGTAGCGTCTACTTATGGAAAGTAAGCTGGCTAAAAATGATTAGCCAACTTTGGGCCCTGAATCTACGACCGACCGAGTAAATAAATGCTGATGCTCTACGAGTTTTTAAAAATGCTTGTGCTCTTCATATTTAAAAAGAGGTGTTGCTGCTTAACGTAGAAAGGTGGAGTTTTTAAAAAATGCTGGTGTTTAATACACAGTGTCGTATTCTACAAATGGTGTGCTATAATGGCTGGTGCTTTGAGGAAGGAAAAGTAGTGTTTTAGCATCTTCTGATCAGACGTCGCTTCTGTGATATCAGCTAAGGCAAATTACAAATGCCGTGTGTTCGCCATAGTGTTGAAGTGAAATATGTTGCATGAAAAGTGCTTGTTCCGCATAAGCTTCACGTACATGTGTCAAAGTGTTCTACTAATTCTCTGTTAACCGAACGTCGATTTCGGAACAGAAAGCGCTTTATATCCTTAAATAAGTTTTACTGCATGAAGGCTTATAAAAATATGGATGCGTGTAGCGGCTATCCGAAGATAAGTGTTTAATTCTATTTTAGTGAATTTTGTTTATTGCATTCTCATATTGATTATTTTATGTTATTAAACTTTTGATATTAAAATTGTTTAAGATAGTATTTGAAAGTGTATAATTTTCTCTTAAAGAAAATAATTTGTGTCTGTTTTGTCATGACAAACAGACGAGGTAAAAATGTTCTGAAGTTAGAAATCTTACATAACGTAAAAGTTTTCTGTAAGAATTAAATTCTGAAAGCAAAAATCTTTGATCAGTTTAGATTAAGGGTAATTTAAGAACAAAATTTGTTCTGTTAAGATATATTTTACTTACTGATGTGAAAATTATATTTTGTGTTCTAATTTGAGAAAACTTTTTCGTTTTGAATTTAATAAACTGTATTTTATTAAAATGGTATCGTTTGATAGATATTCACGATAGAATAATTTTTTTTCTTAATAAGTTGAATTTCGTTTTGAATAACGTTGATTTATGAAATGACGACATTAAGTTCTGAACAGAACTTTTATAAGAATAAGTTTTCTTTAGGTTAAACATTTAAATTTGAATTTGTTTTAAAAGGTTAAAAAAAAGAGAGAGAGAGCGAGAAATAATTTTGTTTCCCGAAACAAAAGTAAATTGTGTTCTTTTGAGAACAATTTTGAATTATTTTGCTAGTAAAGTAATTTTAATTAATTTTGAATAATTGTGTTCTTAGATCAAAAATAGAAAGGGTGCTTTTGAGAAGAAAGTTTTAAAAAATTCTTGCTTAACGTAATATTATTTTTTTTCTTTTCTTTTCTTAAAAAAAATTGAAAGTTAAGAACTGTGTAATAATAATTTAGTTTTTTTTTTATTTTGAGAGTTAATATTGAAGTTATAGAATTTTTTTTGTGTGTTTTCTTAAAAGTATAGTAATGTCGTATTACGTAACGATAAATTGAAATAGTTCAATTTTGGGTTACGTTCCGAAGGAAAGAGTTAAATAAATAAAGTTTTATATTTTGTGATATTATATTAATTTGCATTTATATTTATATTGTATTTTGAATATATACATTTTTTTAGTGTGTTATGATTTCTGTAAAGAAGAAATCTCTGAGTGTAAGGATAGGTTTGCGCAGAAAAATCTAAAATTTTGTTCTTGAAATTGAAAATTTTTAATTGAAATTTTTAAATTGAAATTCTTGTTCTTGAAAATTTTGCTTGAAATTTTAAATTCAAATTCTAGTTCTTGAAGTGAATTTTTTAAATCAAAATTTTATTTTCGTTGTTAGTCTTGTTAAATTTAAACAAAATGGCATTTTTTAGGAAGGGCAAAAAAGAGGATCTACGTGTCCTTTGCGATGAATTAGGCTTAACAGCCACTGAAAAAATTAAAATGGTCGATTTACGTAATTTAATTACTGCGCACGCTGATTACGAGAAGACTATACAAAAAACTTACTTACCACTATAGTCGAGAATAGAAAAAACCGAACAAGAGCGCTTAGATTTAGAAAATCAGCGTAAAATCGAACAAGAAAATTTAGATCGCGAACGGACTTTCGAACTCGAAAAATTACGCCTTACCCATTCGACTTCGGCACCTAACTCGAAGTTAGAAAATAATAGGTGCACTTACGAAAAACCGCGAATCGACCTACAAAAATTGATTCCCCGTTTTCGCCCAAACGAAGATGATATGAACATCTTCTGAGTGCTGTGTGAGCGACAGTTAAAGGTCCTAGGGGTTCAGGAAGAAAATTGGGTTACGTATCTCATAAGCGCTTTACCTAGTGATATTGCTAGACTCATTGCTAGGGAACCGGAAGAAAAGACCCAGGCCTACCAACACATCAAGGCGAAGTTGTTGAAACGATTCAAATTGACCGCTGAAAAATTTAGAATCTTGTTCGTTCAGCGCAAGAAAATTCCAGAAAGTACCTGGAAAGACTATTTTTTTTAGCTTAGAACATATTTTGAAGGTTGGCTATCTGAGCTCAACATAACTTCATTCGAAGATTTGAAAAGCCTTATTTTATCGGACAAATTAAAGAGAAGGTACTCCCCATAGCACAGAGAACATTTCTTAGACGTATGGACTGATTTAAATGATCCACATGCATTAGTAGACAAGCTAGATGCTTACGATGTCCTAAGAGAAAATCCCGTAAAATCCAAAGTAGTGGAAATCCACCGGAAAAATTAAAACTGGTCAAAACCAAAAGAGACCGTACCATCGAGCTCTTTTAATAACTCATTTCAAAAGGAATCCTTCTACTCAAAGAAGACAACGCCGTCAGACAACGGAAAGGTGAATCCCTCACTACTGATTGAAGATCGTCCAGCCTTGAAATGTTATGGTTGTGGTGCTCTCGGATTTATTCGTGCTAAGTGCCCTACTTGCAACCCTGTGATAAAAACTGAATCCTCTCAGTTTGAGCAAATAATGATATGCACATGCTCAACCACTACCACACCTTTAACCACAGTAAACCTGAAAATTAATGGAGTGTATGGCAAAGCCTCAATAGATACCGGATCTAGTCACAGCCTGGCTAGTGAATCATTGTATTCTATGTTAAAAGAAAAAGGTGCAAAGTTTCAGAAGACCTTTCTGAACATGTCCTTAGCAAATGGCCAGTGGTCAAAAGAAGAAAATTTGACCACGACTGTTACTGTAGAAATTAACGGAAGAAAATTTTGTACAGATTTTATTGTGTTACCTAAAGCTAAAGGAAGCCGAACCCTTTTAGGAAGAGACTTTCTTGATAAATCAGGGTTTGTACCAGACGTCAAGAATAAACGTTGGTATTTCGGCGATATGCCACATATAAAGTATGGTTTTGTAGATCCTGTTACAAAACATCTTGAAAGTTCTGGCCAGAAGTCAGAATTAAATTACTTGCTGAAAAGGTATGAAACCATCTTTCAGCCAGGGGGAGGAGCCACCCCGTCCTCTTGTGAAATTGGTACAGTCTTCATTGAGATAAACCCGAAACCAAACAAATTTGCTAAATTCACAAAGCAAGTGAAAGATTTAGTCGAACAACGCAAAAGAAAACAGTATGTGGACAGAAGACGGATAGAAGGATCTCAGTATTCTCTTGCTGATCATGTATGGGTAGAACTCCATGACGTTAGCAAGGCTGGTCAGAAAAGAACCGCCAAATTCAGTCCTCGACGTGACGGACCTTATGTAGTGCTCACACAGTGCTCGCCTATTCCCTATGAAGTTGCCAGTTTACAAGCTCCCGAAGTTCCCTTAGGAACTTACCATACATCTGCCCTAAAACGTTGTAACAATGTTACCGACCAACCAGTTATTCCACTCAGGAAACGTGGTAGGCCAAAGAAAAATATTCCTGGTCCCTTGCCGAGACGTCTAAGGAACCAGAGGGGGAGGATGTAACAAATATTTAAATACCGATACACTAGATGGCAGCACATGACAGTTTAGCGGGCTGCGAAATAGGTTTTCCCATAATTCATTGCGGATTAACTTTTACGCAGGGATTTTTTTTTTTTTGAGACGCAGAATGTAGAGGTGTTCGAAATACAAGCTACTTGCTTGATTTTTTCCCCCAGAGGTTTTTATGAGAGGCGGGAAATGATAAAATGTTTTGCAATCAGCTGATTTCTTCTGAGTTTTGGCGATGTAAATATGTACAGTATTCCTGTAAATAATAATATGTCTTGTAGTACAGAGATTCATTAAACCTTACTTTGTACTAAAGCATAGAGTGGCGTTTCTTTTCTGAAGTGATGAGTCGATTGATAAAAGATTGTACGTCTACTTATGGAAAGTAAGCTGGCTAAAGAATTATAAAGTTTAATTTATATAAATTTAGACAAAACATGTAATTATGCAATTTTCCACATATGGATATTCCCATATTTAGTATGTTTACATTTTATCAAATAAATACAAAAATATTTTAGCATAATTTTTTTTTCAAGTTTATTTTGCAACATTTTAAAGTGATTTTACCACGAAATTTGAGAAAATGAAAATTCAGGCATAAATGGGTTAAAATAAATTAAATACTAATTAAGAAATTACTATACTAATTTTAATTGCTAAAAAGTGTAAGATTAAAACTTTAAAAACAGTAATAATAGGTTTATTCGACTTTTTACATGTTTCAACTCTACCCGAGTCATTTTCAAAACAAATAAATAAAAATATTTTAAAATTGCACCGTCCATGAAACGCCGTCATTCAGTTTTTCATGTACTCTTCCATATTATGCACGATATTTTTTATTTTGCTTGGATGTTTATTTCTAGTTTTCGTAACCATTGAGTAACTAACGAAATTTTATTAATTACGAAAAATAAAAATGAACATCCAAGTAAAATAACAAGTAAAAATTAAATTTAAAAAATCAAAAAACCCAACTGCATAAAAAGCGAACTAATTAATTATTTCTCATCAATGTGAAACTGTTTTTTATATTACTTGCCTATTTTTTTATTTACTTGTATTTATCACTTTTAAGTTATGTTTAATTGTTAGTTCCTATCTATAAACACTGTTTTGATGAGGACTATAGATGTCTCTGAAGGTTAGAGTTGCAGTAAAGCTAGAGATCCTACCTACACAACTTCCAGGTTGTGTAACATTTAACACGTTCACGCCAGCGCGGTGGGTCACACTCGACTGTCACAGAGTTGTCAAGTCTCCGGCTTTTTGCACAACACTATTATTTTAGAGAACATGTTGTTCCTTTAAATCGGCCAATTGTTCTAATTAAATAAAACAACATTTTCTGTATTAAAATACTGGTATCCAAAAAGCCGGAGACTTGGCAGCTCCAAGACAGTCGAGTGTGACCCACCGCGCTGGCGTGAACGTGTTAAACGGAGCTTCTGACTGTAAAATAGTAAAATGAACCATCGTCTTCATTTTCAAAGACCTAACCAATGATGTACCACTCGATAGGTTGCGTTAAAAAAAAAAAAAAATCGTCTCCACCGCCATTTCGTATTTTACGACCGCCATTATAAATTTATAAAAACAAAACCTAGCCTATAATCATTGGACTGTTAAGATGAATCGATGGAGACCTCATTCATTAAAATCCATCCAGCCGTTGGGAAGTTTCGAGGGTATAAAGAAATCCACATACCCTGATACGCATGAAACACATAACTCTGGCAATCGGGTATAAAATGACGTGCTGAATATGAAAGAGTATATGAAAAACTGAATGACGGCGTTTCATAAACGATGCATTTTTAGAGTATTTTTATTTATTTTTTTTGAAAATGACTCCAGTTGAGTCGAAACATGTAAAAAGTCGAATAAACCTATTTTTGCTGCTTTTTTTTAAGTTTTAATCTTACACCTTTTAGCAATTAAGACAAGCAATTATTATTTTTATTTTTACTTTTCAATCTCAGTATAAATTAAGAATATGCTTCTCCTGTGCAAAAGACTCTTTTAAACCCACTCTTTTCTTTAAAAAAAAAAAAAAAAAAAAAAAAAAAGTTACATTCTATATCATTGTTTTTCAACCGCTGTGTCGTAAGAGTGTGTTATATGTTTGGCGGTGAATCACGTGATAGTCGTAAGAGTGTGTTATATGGTTCGCGGCGAATCACGTGATATGTTAAACTGTTTTGAAACGTAATATACTTTTTAAATATAATTTCGCTTCCTGTTTTTTATTATTCAGAAAGCGAATTGGAAACACTAGTAAAAATATGGGCCCTTTTCTAATATATAACAAATCCGAACACCAAGAGATCATATACTGCATTAATTGCTAAAATTTGTCAAAAGAAAAAAAATATGTGTACAAATTATCTACATGTTTCGAGATCACCGAATCTATTTCCAAGACAAATGAGCATATTCTCATTTGTATCTCATTGTAGCCGAAAGCTGAAACATGCAGACAGTTTGTATCTAAAGCTTTTCCTACTATTTTATATAACAAGTTTTAGTAATCAATGAAGTATAAGACCTTTTAAATAAAAAAATAAAGGAACGGGGATTGTCTGTTATTTTATGTATGACCTGAATTTTTGAACGCACGAATAGTTAGTTATATGCAATAATTTCTCAATAGCAAAGAGTTTGGTGTTTTCTAATTATTAACTGAAGCTGCTATAAACAACAAATATTTGACCTTGCGAATCCTTATTTTTAAAGAGTGTATTTTTGATTTTATATAATTAAATTTTGTCAGTTAAAAAAATCATAATATGCCGCAGATATTTTTACAGAAATCAAGGTGTGCTGCCAATCAAAAAAGTTTGAGAAACACCGTGTATATATTATGAAATCGAAAGTGCAAGATCACATCTAGTAACAGTAAAAAAAAAAAAAAAAAAAAAAAAAAAAAGAGTTTTATCCTCTTTAATATTGTCATTGATAAATAATATTCTACGGCAACAAGTCTCGAGATATTTCAAAAAAATAAAAAAAAGTCTCAAAATTTTGTTGTTTTTTGGCCACAGAAAATTTAGCCTTAAGAAATTTTGAGCAATAACTACATATTTTCTGGTAGCAATTAATTAGCCTGTAAAACCACTTTTGTTGCATATACAGGGTGTCCATAATTAAACGATCCCACTTTAAAGTTGTCTACAGACTAGACGAAACTATTGGTCAGAAAATTGTGAAATTTTGTGACGGACATAATAAAAGAATGGGAATTTGTTCGAGCGAAAAAAAAATTTTTGTTTCAAAATTTCGCCACCATGGGGCTTTTTTTTAGTGAATTACACATTTTTTAAAGTTTTACGCTTTATTTTTCTCAGATTAATTAGATAAATATACAGACCTTCCCCTGAAAAAAAAAATAAAATGTAAAAACTTTTAAAAATTATTGGTGTTCGAATTGAACGGAGCGTGCAAACTCTGAAAAAAAAAAAAAAATCCGCCTACAACAGCGGCTATTTTTTTCTCAGAGCTCAGGCCTAGTATTCAGTGGGCGGTGGCTAAATGTGTAATTTATTTTTAAAAAGCCCTCTGGTGGCGAAATTTTGAACTAACTTCTTTATGTCCTACACAAAATTTCACAACTTTGTGACCAATAGTTTCGTAATTAGACAACTTTAAAGTAGGATCGTTATGGACACCTTGTACATTTATTGTGCAGTTAAGGGGTTACATGCGTTCTCTGTGGCAAAAAAAATGAGATATTTTGGAATTTTTTTTTTTTTTTTTTTAGGAATGGAGTAAAATTAATTGAAAAACTAATAATTCCTCGTTGTTTTTTAATGATTCAAGTATTCAAAAATATTTTTTGTTGTTAAATTGGTCTCATATTACGTCGAAAACCTGCAGCCGCTTTGACCTGTACCAAAACATCCGGGCTCCTTGGTCACCATCCTAACTTCCTGTCAGTGGCGTGGCGTGAAAATTTTCGGTGGTCATCGCAATTATTTAAGTTTGTGGTGAAAAATTATTAACTCTAAAATTCAATGGTTGAATGTTCAAAAAAGAAACTTTAAATCTTACCTTCACTTATACATGAACTCCAAATGTTCTGCTAAAACTGGATCGTAGAGTTTTAAAAGCTTATTAAGAGTTTTAAAATAATGCTTGGTCATCGCCGCATCCAGCGATGACCGGACGCCACGCCACTGCTTCCTGTAAAAACAAAAAACATATTACAATCTTTGTTTCTTCTTGTAAAATAATGTTGTAGCTAAAAGCCATCAGTTAACATTTTTTAATTTTTTAAAAATAAGAAAATTGTGCCATTTTGAAAAGAAATGTTGCTTTTCGGCTACATTTTTTACCTTTAAACTTAGGGTAACTCTAGAATAGATGGCCATAGCTTTTAAAGATTGAAATAAAAAAAATTTCAGAATGCAAATACAAGAAATATTTATGCATATTTAAAATTCTTATATATATACTCATAATATTTTATGCAAAAAATAATTAAATATTGAAAACAAAAAGTGTTAAACAACATTGAAATTAAAGTGGCAGATGTCCATTTCTCCTTAAAGCCGAGGAGAAATGGCCATCCAATACAAGAAAGAAAAAGTGAAGTTAAATAGCAAACAAATAACACATTTCATATAGTTAATAATCAAAAACATGTAGCAATTTGTAAAGATGCAATTATATGATGGGAAATGGGTGAATAAAACTCGAATAAACAAAATTTAAAGTATAATTTCAATACTTCACTTTTCGTAAAATCTTACCACATGTTTGGCATAGGTCTTGATAATTTGTACACGTTTCATGAAACCACTTCAGGTTTATTATTATGCATTTTATCCAGACATCCTTTTTGGATGTGATATATTGTTTTGCACAACCAACACAGTGATCCTAATCCAATTCTCTTTACTCGGAATCTGTAAAATCTGATAATTTAAATGTATTTCGTTTTCTTCGCTACTGGAAATGTCGCGTTTTTTTTTTTCCTCGCGTTAATTTTAGACTTATTACGTTAATTTAGTTTATTTATCAACTTTATCAGCTTCTGTTATGAAAGTTTCCGACTCTTTTCAGTATTTTCTGAAACAAATAAATCGTTAGGTCTTATTACATTATTATTATTATTATTATTATTATTATTATTATTATTATTATTATTATTATTATTATTATTAAAATATTTATATTAGTTAAAATTTAAATAACTATTTCAATTAATATATTTATAAACATAAACGTTATATATTTATTTTAAATTTAATTATATTTAGTTAAAATCATCACTCCGTATAATTTTGAAATATTGATTAAAGGTGGCCATCTCTCCTGAAATTGAAAGACTAATGGTCGCCCAATTTAAAGCATCAATAGCTATTGCACGTATTTGTTTTAGGCTTAGAAGCAAAGATTAGATTATATACGTGCCTTAAAAGTCCATATAGTAAATAATATATATAACGTACGTACTGCAAAACATTCAGATACCTAAGTGAAAAAAAAAAAATTCAACCACTAAATGAAATAAACATTAAAATTACACTTACTTTTTATAATCGAAAAACACAACTGCACGTCGCAATAAATAATATCGTTGAACTACTCCATACAAACAAAGTTTATGTTGCAATCTATGATCAAGTTTTGGAAATATTTAGACTGGCCATTTCTATTCTATGGCCATCTATATTAGAGTTACCCTATTCTAAAAAAATTCTCAAAAAATATAAAAAATTAAAATTTTCAAAAAATGGTTCGATGGTCTTAGACAATTTAATTATGCCTAGATGAGCGCAAATTTTATCCAAAAATCTTAAAAATTGTTTAATTTATCATGCTGTCTATGTTGAAAAATGTAGTTTCCAGAAAATCACGTTGAAAATCTTAGAAGAAAAAAATACTGTTTTTTTTTTCTTTTTGCTTACACTTAATTTGCTATTGCTGCATCCTACTGTGAACCCTCCTGTGCGTTAATCTGCTCATTTAAAGTGTTTTTGTTACATCTACGAGCAGTACCAGCCTCTTTCGTCGCTTGTGCCGCTTTGGTTCTAGCATGCCGCAAACGGTTGGCGTCCTCCTTTGCATCCCATTACTTGTAATATCTGCATGTAAATTTCTGCACCAGCATTATATATGGCAGAAGGGAGTCATTATAAGTGGCAATTTAAACAATAGATCGACTTCTGTGTGTGACTTTTTGGCAAATTTTTTTTCCAAATTTTAGCATTCAAAATTTCATTAGCGTTCAATACGGTAGTAGAATATTTAAAATGGTTCAACACATTCTCCCAAATATAACGAAAAGCAACGAAAAAAGTATTTCTTTCTACCTGAACACTAAAGTTGGCTATACTTTTTCAGTAAATTTGGTTTTATCGATCGTGTGCGCGCTGACATTTTTGTTCATATCTTTCTTAATAATTGAGATATCACTTTAAATCTTTTTAACCATAATTTAAAACAATATAAAGATTTAATTATTTAATTTCATTCAAAAAAATATAGAGAAATAGGTTTTTTTAAACTTGAGAACGTATATAACCTCTTTGAAAAAAAAAATTAAATTTGTTTTAAAATGATGAATTACTGCTTAACCCTCTCTCTGCGTAACTGTTTTATCAAAATAGCTTCAAAAATTGTGTATTTAAGCATTTCTATTCTTTTGTTACCGGTTTTTCAAAACAAAAGAAATTTGTCTAATTTAATCGGGGAAATGCTCCGATTAAAAAAGGCAAAATTTACAATAAAAAAATAACTATTGGGAGTAATAAAGGGGGGTTAATTAGACGGGAAAATGCATCCCCGAGGAAATCCCGGGTTCCGCAGTGAGAGGGTTAATGCAGTCACTTTCTCTATTACTTAAAAATAAGTAATTTTTGAAAGACTTTATTCAATATAAAAATCTGGATTGATTCTACCAGACTTTCCAACCACTTTACAAAATACTATACGTTCAAATAAATAGTAATATAAAAATAAACAAAAACTTAGATCCTAATTTACAAAGGTAATATGTTTCCACTGATGAAAATTACCTAATTTTCTAAAGAAAACTCATCCATAAAGCAGATTTTTTTAAATTATTATTATTATATGACACGCTTTTCAATGAATTTTCATTCCATCTTTACTGACATTAAGGCATATAGTTAAAATAAAGAATGAAATTTAATTTTCCTAGTCATGCTATTGGGAATTTTAAGTTGTTTTAAATATACATATTTTGCCATTTTTCCTCAGGAAAAAAAGGAATACATAAGTTTCCACATGCTTCTATCAGATTAAAAACTCATTAAAAAATTATCTTGTTTCTTTTCTTTTCTTTTTTTTTCTTTTTTTTTTTTTTTTTTTTTTACACAAAAAAATTACCAAATTATGTCACGATCTTGTGAAACATCATTGTTGTATTAACATAAGATTAGTGTGAGTAATAAAACAATTAATTGAATAATTGAGTTAAAAAAATACTTATCGAAACTTTACTTCGCAGTTAAACCACATGAAATAGGTTTTTAAATAATAATTTCTTAATTAGTACTTACTTTTTATTTTCAAAATAACGCAATTTTTGATAGAGTTTAATTAAAATTAAAAATGAAATAATAGACATAGGCTGTTTGATATTTTTTGTTTTTTAATCTCCATGTGAAATATGAATTTCTTTTTTTGCAAGAAGGGATTTTTCTTCAAAATATAAAATCAATACACTATTACGTAATCAAAAAATGCAATTATTTGCGGTAACATGTGATTTGAAATATAAAATTACATTTGCCTGCCAATTTAAGCTGTAAACATTTTTTCTTAGGTGGTAGACTTCTGCGCAGTTATTCTATCTCAGACAGGTTCTGAAATAAAAATTTATTCATTATATATTTTTCTTATTTTTGAAGAACATTTGTTTAAAATCAAAAATTTAATATGAGAGAATTCTATTTTTTTTTTATGGCATTTAAAAATAAATATCTGTGCACAGAATGAGATAACTTTTTTGTTTGAATAGTTATTATTTATTACAACAAGTTAATATATAATTTTTAAAAAATCTGTTATTGATTGCAATAGTATATAATTTAACTGTAAAATTCTTTTTTTTTCTTATGTATGAATATAAAGAAAATAAGTGCTGTCTCATAACACAGGCCTGCAAAAAAATCATTTTTTTCAGCTGCATGGGGAATTTTTGATTAATTATATGTTTTTTAGCGTGCTGAATAATAATAAAAAAAAATAGACATCTATTTTCCTCCATCCCGCACAGTATTGTTGCAAAATATGGGAAGTTTATTTTAGAAAAAAAAATCAGTATATTATTACAAGTAACTATGTTAAAAATTATATTACAAGTTCCAAATTATACTTTCCCCCTTGTTTTCACTTTAGATTTCAGTAGATGTTGTGCGAATCGTGGTAGAAGCTTATGCCTGTGTGTAACTGTTTTTGTTCGTTCCTTAAATTCCTCGAATTTTCTATTTGCATTTCTCTTGAGTGTCCCTTTTAGAAATATGAAATTAATATATGGAAACATCATTGAATAGGATTTTTTACTCAAGAATAGGATACCAGATTTCAAGTTAAAAAGAGAAATTTTACGCTTAATTAAACTATAAACATGGGTTTCACAAGAAAATCTGACGTGATGGGATTTTTTTAATATTTTTCTCGGTTTCAGTGAGTAAAAACCTGAAAGAAACAGTTTATGCAGTTTTTTGGTTGCAGACCTGTGTAATACTTAGCCCGTAAAACAGCTTTTCTTACATGGAGCCTTACTTTGCAGTTGTGCGATCTAAAATAGATTCCGAATGATTCTTTACTTTTTGATTTTCCCTTTATTTTCAAACAAAACAATTTTCAAGAGAATTTATTTTAAATAGAAACAAAAACTTAATTTTTTATTTTTATTTATTTATTTTATTTTTTTACTTATATATTTTTTATAAGTTTTTTCCCCGTTTTAGGGAACTCGGTACCTTTTGAAATATATGTTTTTTGTTTGATTGTTTTATAATATTTATTTATATGTATTATTAAACTTTTTTATGAAGGAAAATGATTTAATCAAGAAAAATGCAATTATCATGGAAAAATTGAAAAATTTAAGGTAAAAAAAAATACATTAATGTTTTAAACCACACTTCTCCACTGGTAGGTTTGCGGAAACTAAGGCCATCTTTCGTACATGGGGGGCTAAACAGATTATTATAATATTAAGTATTCAATTACATTTGTTTGTAAATTCACCCTATAAAACAATTGTTCTTACAGAAAACTTTAGTGGCAGTTAAACTAACCGAAATAGGTTTTGAAATAGTAATTTCGTAAATATATAACGAATTAACACCTTGTGTAATAATAATTTCTAAAAGGTAAAGTTATTCAGGCAAGAAGAGTTGGATCATCTTTACATAGATATTTAAAAATATATAATTATTTTTAAAAAATCATCAGATTCCAAATTTAATTAAATTAGTTAATTTGTTTATCTGAAATAAAACATTCTCATTTCAGAACATTACCTAGTATTTCATATAGCATAACTGCCAAGTAATGTTCACTGTAAGAAAAGTTGTTCTACAGGCTAAGAATTATCAGACATTATTTCCTTTTTATTCGTATTAAAAAATAATAATAATAAGTAATTTTTTTCTTTTTAGAATATACACTATGATAAATTGTAAAATATATATTTTTCAAATAACATGCTATTTCAGCAGTTATTCAGATGAAAAGAGTGGCTTTATACATTATATCGGTAAAAATTAAAAAAATTAAAAAATCATATTAGGAAAATCCAATGCTCTTTGTCACATTTTGTTTAAATTTTCCCGAAATCATTTTATTAAAAAAAAATTAATGGATTAATAAAAAGATAATAAAAATATTCTAATTTGAAAAGTTATTCAACATATTTTATCTCTACAGTAATATTCCATTAAGAAAAAAAAATAGGAAAAGGAAAAGGAAAAGTGTTTTACCGCTAAATATTCGTACTATTTAAAAAATATTTTATCAGTGTATTTTTTTTCATACAGAAAAAATAATTTTAAACTTTATAGTGCATAGCAGTATTGTTTTTATAACAGAATATACGTTTTATTTTTTTAACAGCAATAGCCATTTCTACTAGAAACGTTGTTTTATACTTCATACACTTTTATCAATGAAAAAGTTTTCAAGCTTCCTCTCCCAACCCCACCCCCCAAAATAAATAAACTTATCTCATTTGCGTTTATTTAAATTAAATTATCATTAAAAAATTGCTATTTGAATTTTAAAAATACGAAGAATTGGCAATTAATATTAATTTTATCGTGCCAATAGAAAAACAATTAACTTTTTCTTCGAACAGATTTACACATTTACTCTTACTCTATTTTTTTTTTTATCGCCGTTACATAATTAAACAATTTTTTTCCCGCAACGTGAAAGAGCTTTCTAATCTGAATTTCTACCACATATACATCCTGATTATGATACCCTAATTTCCCACTTATTCCAAACTCTTTTCTTCATCCATCTTCCTCTGTCCAACTTTCGATGCAACTTCCATTATCTTCTTAATCATATATTATTTTCACCACTTAGCCAAAATATACTAACAAAATACCACATTTATATCAAACAATGAACATTCATGTTAGAACATTTGGCTCATAATTCATATTTTATATCGATTTTAATGTAAAAATTCATTACACAGAAGAAAAGACTGATTTGCTTTAATTTAAATTATATTCTCTTAAAAATTGTTTCATTTGAAAGAAGTATAAACTAATACGGAATAATTTTATTTTTATTCTGCCTATTGAAAAAAGGCGTTCTTCCTCAAGCATTTCTAGACATTCATCCCTTTAAAATAATAATAATATATGTAATCGTCTTTATACAATATAAATGAACCTCATCTTGAAAGATCATTGTAATCTGAAATCGTACAGCATCTGCAATCACGAACATCATAATCTGATTTCTCACTTACTTAAAAGTGTTTTCTTCAACCAATTTCCTCCGTCCAACTCTTGATGCACAGCATCCGACGAAAAATGACACAAGTATTAATAGTTTTTTTTTTTTTTTTCCTAAATAAAAATGTTAGGTAAATAGGCATTTTTAGTGTATGTTTACGGGTGTTAGAACATTTTATTTATTTATTTACTTTTATTAATAACATTTTTTTTAAATCGTTTTACTTGTAAGAAAGCATGCAAATTAAAATTATTTCAACAAGTTCAAAATCTTGCGGTATTTTAAAATTTTCTTAAATATTAAAAAAGAAAAAATTCAAATTTCACCACAATAATTGGATTTTTTATGATACATTAAATCACTTTACATCATGAAACTATTTAATATTTCCAAAAGGTTTTATTAAATACTTAAACAAAAGAATTCTTTCAGGGATACCAAGTCTAAATCCACATTTTCAGTTCACCACTTATTTAAAAATACGAAATACACCAAGAGCATATCAATTTTTATACATATCAAACAATAGCCATTCATGATAGAAGAGATGACAAATATCTTATGGCGATATTAATGCAAATGTTTTTCTTTGGGAAATTACCCCTATAGGATTGGCTTGAGATATTAATTAAATTCTATAACAAAAACTGTTTATTTATAAAGAAGAAAAATAAAAACAGTATCTACGAACTGATTACAATTTTTTTGCGTCTGTAGAAAAACAGTCAATGTTTTTCTCCAGGCATTAATTGACATTTACTCCATTTTTTATTATATTATTTCTTCATTTCATAATTAACTAATTTTTTCTTCACAACTCGTAGGAGCATTATAATCTGAAATCATCTACATCGCAAACACAATCCCTCCATTTCTCACTTATTCAAAACTGTTTTATTCATCCATCTTCCTCTGTTGAACTATTGATGCACTAAATCCATTGATCCAGCATCCATTTTTTTCGTAATACGATTTTTTTCTTTCAGCACTTATCCAAAAGGTGATGCTGACAGATTATCATTTTTTATATCAAATAGTAGCCTTCCATGCTGCTAGAATAATTGATTCATACTTTATACAAGGTGTTTCAAAACTATATGTCTGACATGTAAAGCAAGATAGAGGAGACCTAAGTGACCAGATTTATTATAGGAATCTGGGTGCGGAAATGCAGCGTTGAAGCAATAGAGGGCGCTGTTGAGTTTGGCGAATAAAAGCACTTCGTTGGCTTGAATCGTCATTCTCCACCGCCCGGATTTCGAGCAACATGCGTCGTTACACCAATGCGCGGGATACGGGCACTGGAAGATATATTTCAGAATTACCCTGAAGAAAAACAGTCAATGTTTTTCTCCAGGCATTTATTGACATTTACTCTATCTTTTTTTATCGTCATTTCATAATTAATTAATTTTTTTCTCCACAACTTGTAGGAGCTTTGTAATCTGAAATCATCTACATCACAAGCACAATCCTTTCACTTCCCACTTATTCAAAACTGTTTTATTCATCCATCTTCTATCAACTATTGATGCACTAAATCCATTGATGCAGCATCCATTTTTTTTCGTAATACGATTTTTTTTCTTTCATCACTTAGCCAAAAGGTGATACTGACAGAATATCATTTGTATATCAAATAGTAGCCTTCCAGGCTAGAACAATTAGTTCATACTTTATACAGGATGTTTCAAAGCTATATGTCAGAAATGTAAAGAAAGATAGAGCGGACCTAAGTAACCAGATTTCTTATAAGAATGTGGGTGCGGAAATGCAGCGTTCAGGCAGTAGAGAGCGCTGTTGCGCTCGGTGAATAAAAGCACTTCGCTGGCTTGAATCGTCATTCTCCTCCGCACGGATTTCGAGCAACATGCGTCGTTACGCCAATGCGCGGGATACGGGCACTGAAAGATATATTTCAGAATTCCCGTAGTAGAAGAAGCAGTATTACGTACAGTAGATGGTAGTCCTTCGACAAGCTCGAGAGCTGTTGGACGTGCGTTGGGCCATTTCCTTGCGCAGCTACATACATAGAATGCATATCGGCATGTTCTGCATTGATTTACATCAATGCGGAACATGCCGATATGCATTTTATGAAATTTGCTTGAAATCCGTGTGGGGAATGACGATTCAAGTCAGCAAAGCGCTTTCATCTGCCGAACTCAACAGCGTCCTCTATTGCCTCAAATCTGCATTTCCGTACCCACATTCCTTTACGAAATCTGCTTATTTAGATCCCCTCTATCTGCCTTTGCATTTCTGACATATAGTTTTGAAACACCCTGTATATAGATATTAATGTAAAAGTGTATTCCACAAGAAAAAAAAGGGTTGTTTTGTTTTTAATTTGAATTAGATTCTTTTAAAAATTGTTTCATTTCAAAAGAAGAAAAGTACACACAATTATGCATTAATTTTAATTTTGTTGCATCTATAGAAATACGGCGTTCTTCTTCAGACAATTCTAGACATTCACCTATTTTAATTATAGATGTTAATTGCCGTTATACAATCCAATTAAGCCAGCAAGCCGAAAGAGCATTGCAATCTGACAATTTTACTATCTCAACAGTCCCACCACATATCTACATCACAAACATGAGATCCCCATTTTCCACTTATTCAAAACTCTTTTCTTCGTGTATCTTCCTCTGTCCAATCCAACTCTTCATGCAGCTTCCATCTCAATCTGCATTTGCTTTTCACAAACTTAACCAAAAGGGGGATGCTAACAAAAGAAAACTCTCCTGATTTTCTTTTCATTAAAATTAAATTCTCTTTAAAGATGTTTCATTTGAAAATAAGGAAAATACAAACAACTGCGCATTAATTTTTATTTTATTTTCTCTATGAAAACAATCTGTTTTTCTTAATTAAATGTTTTTCTCAACCCATTGCTGGCGTTTACTCCCTTGTCTATCAATTTTTCACAATTAAACAGTTGTTTTTTCACAACTCGAAAAAGCATTGTAATCTGAAATTCTACCACATATCTACATCATAGACACGATACTCTCATTTCATACTTATTCAAAGCTATTTTCTTCATGCATCTTCCTCTATCTAACTTTTAATTCAGTGTCCATTCTTTTCTTTATCCGCATTTGCTTTTCTTAACTTAGCCAAAACGTGATACTAATAAATAATTAATGTTTATATCAAATAACGATTCATTCTAGAAGATATGACTCATAATTTATACCATATGCTTGCTATAAAAATTATTTTAAGAACAACGAAAACTATCTTTCTGTATATTTTTTTAACTGATCTATATATATTTATATATATGAATTAATTTAAGTGATGATGCAATGTTGTCACAGGAATTTAAATTGTGATATGTTATAGCGACGGACACATATTTATGTGAAACATTACACGGAAAAAACTGTTTTGTTGAAACAACTAAATTTTGGTTAATATAGCTCCAACCAAATATTTTGGTTGGAATGATCAAATTTCTTTTAGATTAACCAAATGATTTTGTTAATTCAACAAATTATTTGGTTAGTCAAACCAAAATTTGGTCATTCCAACCAAGATGTTTGTTTGGAGCTATATTAACCAAAAATTTAGTTGTTTCAACAAAACAGTTTTTTCCGTGTAATAATCATCAATTTTAGTATTTTACACATCATTTTGATCTAATATATCAATTACCAATTTTTTATAGTACGATTGCATATATTTATCAACATTTTTAATTATTATTTAAGTATCACATATCTATCTCTAAACAGTATTTGCTTCAAAACTTAATCCATTAATAGTTATTAAAAGTTTTTATTACATAATAGTTTTTATTTTAATAATAAGTCAATACATGGCAGCACCACACTAATTCATTTGAATACATGGAGCAGTTCATTCTCAATTCTAAATTAGCTATAGAGCGCGCCGATTATATATAATGGGAGTTTGCTTGGCTATGACGTATATTGTTGATGGTCCACCATCACATAAAAAACCTTTTTTGGCTACATGTGCTGGTGATCTCCAATGAGTGTATTTGTTATGCTTACTGCTAAGACAGTAAGGACTTTAATTTGGTAATTTGTTTTTTATTTTTCCAGTATCCTTTTTAATCTTGTTTTATTTTGAACTTAATTGGTGTTCAATGGTTTATTTCTCTGTTTTGTGTGTGTGGCAGTCCCGAATTCATATTCTTTAACTAATTTATGGCTAATATGACCACACATTTTATTTGTGGAACTTCAGGCATTTGGGACCCGATGATTCTGTCTAAGTTCTACAAATTTACATTATTCCATTTCAGTTATTCAATTCTTGCTGTTATTTACTATGTTTTTGGAATCTATGTTAAGTGTGTTGGAAGGAACTGTACTTTTGTCAATTTGTTAATTTTATTCATTCTGTTGTTGTTGTTTTTTTTGGTGGTCGGTAATGCTTATTTAATGGTTATATATACATATATATATATATATATATGTATACAGTGTGTCCACGTATAAACGAACCGACCTTCATTTTCGAAACCGTTGGCCCTAGATGAATACTTCCAATTACAAAAGTTTTTAAATAAGGTAAAGAACTATTTTTAAAGCGATCTGGGTCAATAAAAACATTATTAAAAAGTTACGAAATTTAAATTTTATATGGTCCCCCGGTCCTATAAGTGATATTTAGTAAAAATTTACTGTGACACTAACAAGTAAGACGAAAAAAGTCCCATTCATTTAACATTAAAATTGACCGAGTTGTGAAACTTTGAAATTCATGAGTTACACCACTTTTCTGCATATCAAAACAGATGATTTCAGCCATTCTTTCGGGGGTCGTATATAAAGTACTTAAACTTATTTCAAGATATCTGCGCTTTGAAAGAAATCGTACAACTATTTCGAATGAGTTAACTTAAGTTTCAGATTAGTTAAAACAATTGTATTTTAACATAGGTTTTATTTTGAAAGGATTTGAGGTTAAGATTTCTTTTTAAAAAAATTATGTTATTTTCATAAGGTTTTATTTAACTTGCAACGATCATCTTTCCAGTTTAAAATTTGTAACCCACTTTTAAATGCCCGATCGAAGTTAAATTTTACATACGGAGTTAAATCCGATGACAATGCAACATTAATGATTTTCGACGCTTACCATCTTATACATATATTAGAGGATAACACAAAAAAAATCGAACACATTACCGTCAACAAGTTTAAGAAAGAGTTTTAGATTAGACAACATAAAACTGCGATGGTTGTGTTTTTTAACTTTTATAATTACGTTTTATGTATTTTTTAATGCTGAATAAAAAAAATTACCTTCGCTTTTAACCATCATGTCAGGATTTTTCGGAAATCGCAAATTTCAAGGTTAAAAAATAGCGAAAAATCTGATACTATAAAATAGATGTAAGACTTTTTTATTCAGTTTAATTTTATTTAATTCAATAATTTATTTAATTTTTTGCTTATACTGGGTTTCTTACAACTAAAGAGCTCAGGGGTCCGATGAGGTTGGGAGGGGAGTGGGGGTCAATTTTAACTCTCAGCTTTTTAACTTTGAAATTTGCGATATGAAAAAAATCCTGACGTGATGGTTTAAAATGAAGGTCATTTTCGGATTCAACACTAAAAAATACATAAGAATCAATTTTCAAAAGCTAAAAAACATGGCATAACCCAAAATTTGAAAGACAGTGTAATGTAACGGCATTTAAGAATATGTATATTTTGTAAAGAATTGAGGCTGTTGTTTTTCATCCTTTTATTTAACAAAATTTCTATTATTTTTATCCTCTTATATGTTCAGTACAAATTGTAGATTTTGCAGTGATATGTCAGAATGATTAAAGATTTCAAATTTAGATTGCAATGCTAATTTTACTCTCAACCAGTTCTTTAATATATCTCACGAAGTTATATTTCTACTAAATTTGTGAATGACCCCTAATTTGCAGCAAAAAATATAATCAAACTATAAACAGCTATTACTCGGTCAATTTTAATCGTAGAAAAACGGAACTTTTTTTGGTCTTAATTATTAGTGTAACAGGAAAATTTTACTAAATATAACTTATAGGACCGGGGGACCGTATAAATATTTAGATTCTGTAATTCTTCACTAAATTGTTTCTTCGCTTCAAACATTTTTTATCTTAACTCTGCAATTACTTTTGACCATTTTTGTAATTGGAAGTATGCATCTAGGACCAACGGTTGCGAAAATAAAGGTCGGCCAGATTATACGTGGACACGCTGTATATATATATATATATATAATTTGGTTCATTTGAAAAGAAGGAAAATGCAAACAATCGTGCGATATCTTCAATTCTATTGTGCCTCTAGAAAAATAATAGACGTATTTTTCTAAGAATTACTCGACAGTTACCTTATTCTACTATCAACATTACATAATTATTATTTTCTTCCTTCACAACTAGAAAGAGCTTTCTAATCTGAAATCTCACTGCATCTACATCACGAACAGGATGCACTCATTTCCCATTTATACAAAACTCTTTTCTCCATCCATCTTCCTCTTCTCAACTTTTTATGCAGCGTCCATTCTCTTCTTAATCCGCATCTGCTTTTCACCACTTAGCCAAAAGGTGATACTAGCAAATTATTAATTTTTATATCTAACAATAATCATTGATTACAAAAGAGATGACTAAAAACTGAGCGATAATTTCAATTTTATTGTGTCTATAGAAAATAATAATAGAAGTTTTTCTCCAGGCATTTCTAAACACTTACCCCTATTTTACTATCAGCGTTTCATAATTAAATTATTTTTCCCCTCTCAACTGGAAAGAGCTTTCTAATCTGATATCTTACTGCATCTACATCACGAACACGATACCCTCATTTCCTACTTATACAAAACTCTTTTCTCCATCCATCTTCCTCTGCCCAACTCTTGATGCAACGTCCATTCTCTTCTTAATCCGCATTTTCTTTTCACCACTTAGCCAAAAGGTGATACTAAAACATTATTAATTTTTATATCAAACAATAACCATTCATTCCAGAAGAGATGACTAAAAACTGTATGATAATTTCAATTTTATTGTGCCTATAGAAAATAATAATAGATTTTTTTCTCCAGTCATTTCTAGTCAGTTACCCTATTTTACTATCAACGTTACATAATTATATTTTTTTTCCTCACAACGGTAAATAGCTTTCTAATCTGAAATCTTACTGCATCTACATCACGAACCCGATACCCTCATTTCCCATTTATACAAAACTCTTTACTCCATCCATCTTCCTCTTCTCAACTTTTTATGCAGCGTCCATTCTCTTCTTAATCCGCATCTGCTTTTCATCACTTAGCCAAAAGGTGATACTAGCAAATTATTAATTTTTATATCTAACAATAATCATTGATTACAAAAGAGATGACTAAAAACTGAGCGATAATTTCAATTTTATTGTGTCCATAGAAAAGCAATAGACATTTTTCTCCAGGCATTTCTAGACACTTACCCTATTTTACCATCAACATTTCATAATTAAATAATTTTTTCCCTCTCAACTGGAAAGAGCTTTGTAATCTGAAATCTCACTGCATCTACATCACGAACACGATACCCTCATTTCCCATTTATACAAAACTCTTTTCTCCATCCATCTTCCTCTGTCCAACTCTTGATGCAGCGTCCATTCTCTTCTTAATCCGCATTTGCTTTTCACCACTTAGCCAAAAGGTGATACTAACAGAATAATTTTATTAAACGCGAGCCATCAAGCTTTTGCTCGAGATTTGTTCTCTCCTTAATGGCCGCATTTCAGATTTCCGGGAACATCATGTCCTTTACCACCACTCTGCCCCCCTTTTCGCTCGAGAACAGCGAACGAATTATCTTCAGTTTCTACCGACATTAACCTACCCACTTTATCGCTTTCGCCCGCAAGTGAGTAAGTGGTATAGCATTTCCACACGTCCGCTCCCTCCAAATTTCCTCCATTCCTTTGATTCGCTACCCGGCTATTTGAACGCGCGGCCCCCATCAAAGCGCCATAGCGGCGAAACCACAACTGTGGTAACCCGATTTAACTTTTTATCTTTGGACAGTTTTCTTCGGGTTGGCGCTAGTAGTGATTTGTCTTGGGCCTTAAATGGGTGATCCTACCATTTTATCTCTCCGAAGTTGATGCCGTTCCTTCTCTTCTTTTTCTTCCCTTTCTTTTTATTTACCTACACTACTACTCTTCGAATGGGGCGGAATTTTCCGTCTTCATCTTCCATTCTGAATGTGGAATTATTCTTTTCATTCTTTTTCTTATCTATTTTTTAAAGAAAGAGCGAGCTTCTTCGAAGAAGAACGAAACAATAATAAGACGTTATTTTCAAAAACAATCAAACGAAATGAGCTGAGTTCTTTGTTATTAATATATAACAGCCCTAGATCGAACTTTCAGACATCATTTTATAGCCAATTGTGAATAAATTTCGTGAAAAATGTTCCCTAAAAAATACAGCCGATTTTGGGTGAATTGCATTATACAGATCTCTAAAAAAATACCCGAAGGCTTTTTTTCCCGTAATTCCGTAATTAAAATTGTGCTAACCAATGCAAATATGTGTTTATTATAATTCTGCCGTTTATTTCACTATTTATTTTACTTATTTATTTATTTTTGTAATCAAAATCATACCAACCAATGCAAAAGTGTGTTAAAAAGGTGTTTAATATACAGGGTGGTCATAAGTTACCCTGTTTTGACCTACGTATAGTCTGCTCTGGTTGACAGATATCGTTGAAACTTGGAATATAAGTTTTATGAACCATGGGGAAATGAAATCTGCAATAAAAAAAGTTAGTTCAAATTTTGACAACCAGGTGCGAAGGAGGTGCACGAAGACCAAAAATCTCAAACTGGAAACACAATTTTTTTTTTTTATTTACAGTATATGTTCAACGTGCATTCCATTTGCGTCAAGCATATGTTCAAAGCGTATTATAGCGTGTTCAACAGTAGCGCGAAGGGTTTCTCGATCAATTGCAGCAACATGACGAATTATGCTTGCTTTCAAATCAGGCAGAGTCCGTATGCTTCCTCCATACACACGATCTTTCCAGCAATCCCCACAACCAGAAGTCACAGGGATTCAAGTCCGGAGAACGAGGAGTACAGGTTGCCGGAAAACTTATCGAAATTACCCGATCATCTCCAAAGTGGGCACGAAGCAGTGCCGTGACTGCTCGGGCTATGTGAGGTGGTGCACTATCTTGCATGAATACGGTAGTCTCAAACACTCTCGCTCTTGTAAGGATGGAATGACCTGCTGCTGAAAGAGGTCGCAGTAACAGGCACTCGTAATGGAACACCTTTTAGGAGCCTGATAAGTGTTCTAAGAAAAAAAGGACCAATAATTAAATCAGCCGTAAAGCCACACCATACAGTAATGTAATCAGGGTGCAAAGACTGTTCATGCACAGTATTAGGATTTCCAGTACCCCATACGCGACAGTTCTGATAATTCACTACTCCATCAAGGGTAAAATGCGCCTCGTCCGACCACAAAATGGTCCAAGGTCATGCATTACCAACGGCTATTGTGGCCAAAAACATCCTCGCAAATTGAGTTCGTGTGTCCTGGTCTCCATGGTTCATCGCTTGCACAACGTGAATCTTGTATGGATACCACTTTATAATGGATCGAAGAAACTTTCGAACTGTAGACCAAGGGAGACACAAATGATGTGACACCGCTCGAACACTTGTCGAAGAATATTGGGAACCGGACGCTCTTTCGACCACGGCAAGAGCGACTTCTTCGACTGTTTCATTTGAAATCCGTTTCCGTCCTTTTCCTTACAGCACACTCAGCTCCTCGGTCTCTTCGAATTTAGACATGTTTTTCAAATCCTACCCCGACATTGGTTCTTTTCCTAAGCCTTTCAAGCGTCGATATTCTCGCAATGCAATTGACAAATTACTGCCGTTCTGATAAAACAACTTCACCAGTAACGCTCCTTCCTTCTTCTCTAACAGCATGGTGCAGAATGGCAGCGACTACTGGATCTTTAAACCGCTCCAAATTTGCATAAAGTCCTTTCTCTTGGATGAAAACAGCCATCTATCGGTCGAAATTTGAACCTTTTTTTTTTTTTTTTTTTTCTTTTTTTCAGATTTTATTTTCCCATGGTCCATATAACTTATATTTCAAGTTTCATCGATATCTGTCAACCAGAGCGGACTCTGCGTAGGTCTAAACAGGGTAAATTTAATTATAACCACCCTCTATCGTACTGATCTAATTTTATATTAGATTTTCGGAATTAAAAATGTGTTTTTGAATTTAAAAAAATAATAATAAAGTCTAGAATTATGTTTGATAAGATTGTTATTTCAGAAAATATAAATAAAAATTTTCAAGATAATTTAACGATAATTAAAAATTATAATTACGAAACTTTTGGTCCAAAAATGACTTGAAATTCGGTATCATAAATCTAAACTGAACTCTATCATCGGAAAAAAAATCTAGTTTCTTTCCCCTTTCACATGCATTAAAGTCCAATAATTTCTTAATGAACATGTTAAAATAATTGGTCTGAATTTTATATTAGATTTGCGCAATTAAATATATGCTTTTGAATAAAAAATAAAGCCTAGGTTATGTTTGGATAAATTCATTGCATTTATTTTTCTTCCTGTCAAGAATATTTCCCCTCTAGCGTTCAAGAAAATAGTTTTTAAACACTAAACAATTTAACTTATTTTTGCATCATCTTTAAATTTATGAATAAAGTATACGTTGGATAGCAACTTCCACTTGTTTAGTATTCGATTTTACAATGTAAAGTTTTTAATTATTATGTTTTGAAATATATTTTTTAAAAAAATACAAAAATACAAAATAAATCCAAATATTTTAATATAATTCTAGATGATGTAGCATGTAAATTGTTTCCTGTCGATTTGTGTTTTTAGAAAACTTTACTCCTGAAGATGGTTTTGAAGATTAAACCTAAACGTTGAGTTTTATTTTATTCAAGTGTTTTTATTTTTACATCATCTTTCAATTTATGAATAAAGTATACGTTGGATAGCAACTTCCATTTTGTTTAGTATTCGATTTTACAATGTAAAGTTCTTAATTAATATGTTTTAAAATATATTTAAAAAAGCAATACAAAAATCCAAAATAAATCCAAATATTTTAATACAATTCTAGATGATGTAGCATGTAAATTGTTTCCTGTCGATTTGTGTTTTTGGAAAACTTTACTCCTTAAGATGGTTTTGAAGATTAAACCGAAACGTTGAGTTTTATTTTATTCAAGTGTTTTTATTTTACATCATCTTTAAATTTATGAATAAAGTATACGTTGGATAGCAACCTCTATTTTGTTTAGTATTCGATTTTAAAACGTAAAGTCCAAAATTAATATGTTTTAAAACATATTTAAAAAAGCAATACACAAATCCAAAATGAAACTTCTATTTTTTTTTATATTAAATATAAGCAAATACTGGATTAAGAAGCAATCTCTTAAAAGCGTCTTTCTGTTTCTTTTCTTTCTTTCTTTTTTTTTAATTACTTGTTATACAATAATTTGCAGCAGAATAATAGGGAAATCCCCCCACCCCTTTTTTTTTGGTAAGACTGTAGAAGTTTTCATGTACTAAATCTTTATGTTTTATGTAACAGTTATATAATTACAACATAAATTACATAAAAAATTATCTTTTTAGTTGCCTCTTCGCCGATAGCGTCGGTATCTACGACGACAGAACCCGAATCTCCGGCGGAAATTAAACCAGAAGGACCCAATAGCCACACGACTGATCCCATTCAGGATGATCCACGGACGCCTGGGCCCACAGATGATGAAGGAGAATCCAAGAAAGGAAGCGAACTGGGCCAGGGACCACCAGACACCGGCCCTGGACACAAAGTCAAGCAACGTCGCTCTCGCACCAATTTCACCCTCGAACAGCTGAACGAATTAGAAAGATTATTCGACGAAACTCATTACCCTGACGCTTTTATGAGGGAGGAGTTATCACAGAGGCTAGGGTTATCAGAAGCTAGAGTGCAAGTAAGTTTTTTTTTTTTTTTTTTTTGCAATTTTTTTTTTTTTTTTTTTTTTTTTTTTTGCAATTTTTCTTCAATCTTTCGAATCAATGTTATCTTTTTAAAGTTTATTAATACTAGACGATACAACCCGGACTTCCCCTGTTACAGAATATAAAGGAAAATCATTTTTTTAGATTAATATATACTTGTACATATACGAGGGTAAGTCAGTACTGATATGAGGGGTCAGAAATTAGTAGTAAATTGTTTCCATATATGCCAATGGTGGCAGCATAATCCAACTATAAGATGTTAATATCGAATTTATGAAACAGCAGTTGTACAAGATGAGTAGGGTCGTTCAAAAGGTGTTGACGAAGAGCGAAGTGGTCGTCCATTTGAGATTGCGACAGAAGAATCAGTGCGGAAGATTGAGGAAAGGGTTAGAGCTGACATGTGAACAACAATTGACAGCATAGAAACCATTTCCTCAACCTTCCACACTGATTCTTTGGTCGCAATCTCAACTGGACGACCACTTCGCTCTTCGTCAACAACTTTTGAACGACCCTGCTCATCTTGTACAACTGCTGTCTCATAAATTCGAAATTAACATATTATAGTTGGATTATGCTGCCTCTTATTGTCATATTTAGAAACAATTTACAACTAATTTCCGACCTCTCATATCAGTTTGTGGCCTACTTACTGACTTACCCTCGTATATATTTTACATTGCCCACTAAAGACACAAGTATTTTTATCAGAAAAGTGTTAAAATTTATTAATAGCGACACTTTCGCATGAGTTAATAGCCGAAGAAATTACCAAAGATTTCGTTACTTTCAGCTGTCCTTTTTAATGCTGATTATTTCAGTTGTTTAAGCGCGTAGTTTGTTTACATCGTCGGTACCACGCCAAACTATCCAATATGAAAACAATGTTGCCAGGGGGGCTACTTTTTTTTAAAATCAGATCTCTCGACTGGCACCTCTTTTTTGAAATAGTAAAATTCGTATTATTTAACCTTATTTCATGACATATTAATTATGGCGAAAATAAGGGGAATTATACCCTTTCAGAAAAGTGGTACCAATCAAGAAATCTGAATTTAAAAAAGGTAGCCAGCCCACTAGCAACGCTGTTTTGATATTGGATAGTTTGACATGGTACCGACGACATGTCTGTGAAATTTCTGCTTTACGTATATTACTTTATTTTAATGATGAATTTTTAACTTTGTTATGGAATATCAGCCGGAAACAAATGCTGAACTATTTTTATTATCTTGCGTGCAAACGGATTTAACATTCATAATCGTCTGCGCGTGATTAAAAAAAAATCCTCTTTGAAAATTATTTTAAAAACTTTGTTATGGAGTATCAGCCGGAAACAAATGCTGAACTATTTTTATTATCTTGCGTGCAAACGGATTTAACATTCATAATCGTCTGCGCGTGATAAAAAAAGTCATGTTTGAAAATTATTTAAAAAATCGTTAAAAATAAGTAAATTGCGATATCGTTTTCAAACAAACTGCATTTGAACGAACGACTTTTCCCCTATTCGATGGTGTAAAAATTTTACATGTTCAATGTTTAGAAGTTTAAAAAATTGCCTTTGTGAAAACTGCAAAACCGACATTTCATCGTCAAGTGTTGCCATTCACAAAATGACGTCAGCGTTACGCACGAATACGTTTGTCCTTTATAATATAGATACTTTACGTACTCAATTAGGAACGGAAAGATATTTAAATGATAATCCTCAAATTAAAATTAGCTTGTATTTTAACAACTTATAAGTTAATAGATATAGGTATTTAAGTAAATTGGGACGCGCAGGACGTTTTTTCCATTTTTCATGGAATGGCCATAAACGGGCAAATTACTTAGGTTAGGCAGGGGTTTAAAATGTGGAGATTTTTAAACCTTTTACAACCGGGCAGAATACTTGAGGTTTAGAGTAAAAATGTGGCTATTTTTAAACCTATTAAAGTGCCATTCCATATCACGTATGGGACAGCTTTTCTACATAGTACTGCTGTTTTAATAATGTTATTGTATCCTCAAATTAAAACAACTATGCAAATATGTGAATCTATGGTTTTTTGTTATCTTAAATGCATAGATTACATTTTAGCAACTTATAAGTTAATAGATACAGGTATTTATGTAAGTGGCACGTACAGGACCTTTTATCATTTTTTCATGGAATGGCCCAGAGAACAATAATTCGTATATGATGGGAAATTGTTTAAAAGGATAACATTAAGGGGAATAATTTTTTTAAGTTGCAAGACCATTTGATTTAATTTAAAATTCTACATGTTTAGTTTACATTTAACTTTCATGGGATCGAGAACAGTGTTACTCAGAAAATACATTTTACACTAACTTACATAGGGAAACATTTTCACGCGCATGTAATATATAGAGACATTACAGTATAATTTGAAGGGAGGAACCTTTGGAAAAACTTAATTTTGGGTGAATGAATGCAATCATGGATTGCATCATTGGGTTATAACTTTTGATATTAGCTTCTGGGTTATTAATCATCTTTATTTATGGGATTATTTCTTGATGGTATTTTAATAGAACCGACTACGGCCAACAATTTCTATATCGAAAAGAATGGTAGCAACTCACTGTCGAAACAAGTCGATTGTGTCTTAATCTTTCAAGTTTTATTTTCAAAGAAAATATTTTCTCTCAATGTATGAAGCTGTTTTAACCCCTTGTCACTCGACAACTTTGATTTCAAAAATATTTACTCAAGCATGTAAAAAATAATTTTTTTAATATTCAGAACATAAAAATAAAAAAATAATTGTCTAAAAGGTACTTTCTTCACATCAGCAATAAATAGAGAATTATATACTTCTCATAAATATTGTCGATATTCTAATGCAAAATTGTAAAGTATATGAACTTACCTTTGAAAATAGTCAAAGTAATATATTTTAACGCCTCCAGCCTTTTCAATTTTTTAAAGTTCGAGAAGTTTATTTTATGAACTACAATGCGAAACTGCTCAAATGGTAAATAAAACTTTGGTATGAAAAATTAATTCCATACGGTCATCTGTTGAGAATTCCATTGCAACGCGGTGATACAAAGGGTTAATAATGTGTTTAAAAATAAAAAGCATTTAATTTTCAAGTAAAAACTTTTGGAATATGAGCCGCTATATTTTGAAATTTGAGGCATATCCTTCATCAATTCACAATAAATATCTTTTAACATGAGTATAAATTTGCTGCCCCTCATTTATTTGGCAAACGATGTTTCAAATGCATTGTAGTTTTAAATTGAGGAATGTCCAGCTTCAATAAAATTATTTTCGATGTTGCATAATATTAATAATCACAATAAGAATTTCATCCCGAATAATTTTAAAATCTTCCCTATCGGAATTAAGAAATATAATTATATGGATACAACTTATTGCAGAATTTTTTTTTTCCACTTTTCCCTATAAAATATTTTTTTTTAATTATTATAACTATTCTAAAGAAAAAGTAAATATTTAAATAAAATAAACAAGTAAATAAAATATTACTTTCTTTTATTATAATTGTGTTTTATTTAACAAAAAATCAACGTTTTCAACAAATCATTGCATTTGAAAGCTAAGAAAATCTCTTGGTGTATATCAAAACAATAATTTTTTTTCGGCTAACATTTATAACTATTATTGCATATTAAATTTACATTATTTATTTATAAGACTATATACATTACTTATTTATAAGCCTATTACGACCTACGAATATTTTAAAACTCGTTCAAATTCAAACCATTAAATATCAAACAATAACATAAAATGGACTATTCCTACTTTCAAAATAAACGGCTCATATAATAGTTAATAATCTTATTTCTAATTCTGTAGTGTTATTGTCAGCAATCCAAAAGCAATTTCATTTATTTAAATGAATATTTCATCACACTTTGAAATATTTTCAATTTTCAATAGGTTTAGAACAAACAGTATGAAATCAGAGCGTCTTTTTGTGACGCAATGAAATAGTAGTATTGTTTATGAAATAATAGGCAGTAGTCTATGTCACAAGTTAATATAAAAATTTAGGCTGTGTCAAAAAAAAGTTATCGCATAAAGTACGAGGAAATTGCACTGGAATTTTTGAAACAATTTTTACGGTAGTAATAGTTGAAAAAAAATCAGTGTTAGTTTAATTCAATTTATTAGAATACATTTCATTTTTCTAATTGCCTTATTATTAAAGTTATTTTTTTATTAAATTTGAAAGTCAGCAGATATAGTTTGTTTTGAAAATAAATCATTTTACTATATTTCTTATAGAATTGAGAAATGATTTTTTTTTTTAATTATTATTATTATAAAAAAAATTACACTTTTGTCTTTAAAAGAAAAAAAAAACAGTAAATATTTTACCTCCCAAAATAAAATATTAAATAAAAGATTGTTGGAATTACTCAACTTGTCATTTATATATTATCAATTATACTTATTCTATTATTTACATATATTTATTAAGACGATTATTTTATTTATATATGTATATTTATTCTTTAGAAACTTTAAGAATTCAATTAAAAACAAAATAAATTATAAAATCATTTTCTTTTAAGAAATGCCTCAAGTGGAGATTTTATCATCCCACTTCCATTATCATCCCACTTCTTTACCACTTCCATTAGCACATCAATTCGACTTTTATAGTACATGCCCACTCTTACTTACAGCCTTCAATGGAAAATTTCCCACCAGTTAGCCTGTAAAAATACTTTTGTAGCAAGCAGCGTATTGATGCAGTAAAAGGGCACTGCTTCATGTGGCTCGTGATTTGGGATGAAACCTCGCAATTAATTCGCAAAAAAGTTAGGAGGGCGCATCGTACTTTTTACGACACAAATGTTTCGTGTTGTCATAATACTGTAAATTCAAGTTAATTCATAATAATAATAAAATAGGTAAGTTTGATAAGCAATTACACATATCAATAAAGAAATGAAATTTTAATCATATTTACATGCAGGAAAAAATATTCAGAAATGTACGATTAACGAACGTAACTTATAAGTTATTGATCATGAAAAAATATCCAGAAATATCGATTAACCCTTTAACGGTGGCATTAAATTAGTTTAAAAATTCAAATTGCTTATTGTCCCCACTTTTTTGAAAAGGAAATATCCACCTTATTTAATGACGGGTAAAATGATACTATAATAAAGCCAATTACACGATTTTATAAAACTGGTGGGAATTAAACAATCTGAATAGAATATACAGCCCGTGAATATCACGGAAGCAAGAATAAGGGGTTAAGGCTGCTAGTCACTCAGCTTCCGAATTCGCCTCGGTAATGTTAAGGCAAGTGTTCTCAAATGCTCTGCTCAACAAGCGCGAAACGTTTTGACACATTTACAAATTCATTTTTTAACGGAACGCTATAAAACTGGAAGGCCTGACTATGGAAGCGATTTGAAATCGAACTGGATTTTCTATTTTTTGATCAATAAATTACCTATTGGGTTAGAAGCAATTTTGATCACATGACAAAGACGATTTTCACCCTTTTTGAGTGTTTTTTTCTTCTTTTGCACGGAAATTCGGTTCAAAACTCCCACGTTGATACTATTTTCTGAAAGATCAATTGCAATTGCAATTGAAAAAAAAAAAAAAAAAAAAAAAAACGGAAAAAACAGTTTGATTACATAGTTTCTGAACAGCAACACCTGCTAGTTTCATGTATTTCCGAACAAAAATTAATTAAAACTTATGTCATAAAGTTGCTCTTTTGGATTTCAGAACAGCCTTAAGTCTATAGGCGCTTGATGCGGTCGTATATTTAAAATAGCTCCTCGGGAAATTAATATTTTTAACTTCTTTTTTCTGTGAATTCCTCTTAAAGGATCTCTTTTTTTTTCTTAGTTCTCAAAATATTTCTAAAATTTATGCTTAATTTTATATGAAGTGTTAAAATTTTACTGCCAGGTCGTCAGTTTTTAAAACATAAAATATTAAATTAAGCTTAGATTTTAGAAATATTTTGACAACTAAGAAAAAAAGGGACATCCGTTAAGAAGAGAACACTGAAAAAAGAAGTTAAAAATATCAATTCCGTGGGAAGATATTTTAAATATGAGAATGCATCAAACATCCATAGATTTAACATTACCGGAGGGAATTCGGAAGCTGAATGACTAGCAGCCTTAAGGAACGTAACTTATAACTTATTTATTATGAAGAAATAAGATTATTTTATAAAAATATATGTGGAAGCATGATGACGTGCAAGAGAACAGAGTTGCGAAAATCTGTTACTCATATATGAAAAAAGGATATATTATAATAAAATAATGCTAAAATTATCGTGCTAAATTTACCTTTAGTAAATAATTAAAATTCATATAAAGCACAAATAAAACGTACTAAAATTGCTCCTAGGTATATAGGTATCTACAATATAAAATTATTTTAAATATATTAAAATACCTTAAAAATACATTAAACATCAAAGTAAAATCCCAAAACGTTTTTGGCCAAATTCATACAGCCATTGTCAGTGGTTATTTAAATGTTGTTATTTCTCTTTCCGCTTATTTGCCAAGGAGAGACCATAGTAATTTAAGGGTGGTATGGAAGATAAGTTGAGAGGGGAAAATATTCATTTTTTTAAACAAAACAAGCTTTCATCAATTATGTAGCAATTCTTTACAGACTCTATGGATGTCATATGACAATGCATAATACTATATCTTTATTGTTACGTTCTATATCTTTATTGGAAATTATTTCAAGTGATTTTCTTATAATTGCTTCCTGATAATTCTATTCTGGTATGACTTGTACAAATATAATTTTGGACCTAATGAAATCTATATTGATAGGTTGAATTTGAGCTAATCTTGCTAACGCAATATGGGATATATTTAATATGAGATCTGCTTCAAGTTCTTTTATTCTATCTCGAAATTTCCTCATTGCCATGCCTATACAAAGAAAATATTTGTTATAGTTGTTGAAAGGTATATTTGTATAGTAGATGAAAGCTTCTTTTGTTAAAAATGTGAATACCTTTTCCTCTCAACTCATCTTCAATACCACCCTTAAATTACAATGGTATCTCCTTAAAGAATAAGCGCAAAGAGAAATAGCAACATTTAAATAATCAGTGACGATGGCCGTGTGAATTTGGCCGAAACGTTTTGGAATTTTAATTTGATGTTTAATGCATTTTTTAAAGTCTTTTAAAGTCTTTTAAATTATTTTATATTATATATATGCATCTAAAAGCAATTTTAGTACGTTTTATTTGTGCTTTATACGAATTTTCATTATGGATATATTATGTTTAAACTTTTCGTTTTTGACCTCGTGGTATAATATATTTTGCTCCCTTTTGTTTTATCCACACAAATCTTCTTTTTTTCTTTAAATCTTTAATTTATTTTTCTGGATCGTCGTGACTTGTGGAATATATATTAGATATCTTCTTTTTTTTCCTTAGTTTTGGCAAAAATCCTATTAAATATTTCTTTTTTGACTGTGCTGTAAAAAAAAATACAGTAAAATGGACCAATTAAATTATTGCAGAAAAGAATCTCTAAAACGTGAAATAATTAATTAATATATATATTTATTACAGCACTCGCGCGAAAAAAGTTTATCAATGACCGGAACCGGTTCCGGAAATGAAAATTCCCCCAGAGGGGGGAAAAGAACTGAGTTAAGAGTAACTTAACAGTTGTTTAAATTATTTTTTAATAATATTTTTAATATAATTAAAATAAAAAATATTGTTGATCTTTTATTAAATTTAAAATAAAATACACCGAATAGAGGCGTCTTACTAAAGCTTAGTAATAATTAAAAAAAAAAAAAACCAATAAATTAATTATTATGATTTTCGGCACTTGCACCTACCATTATTTTTATTTTAAACAGTTTAACTATTATTTTTTAATATATTCAAAGCAAATGTAATAATTCTTAATAAAAGGGTAGACTTCATTAATAAAAGATGCAAAAGCTAGTTGTTGGAACAAATTATATAGAGACACATAAACTTTTTCACTTTCAACCTACAAGACTACTACGGGCGAATATTTTTTAAGGCTGTTCTCAACTGCTCTGCTCAACAAGCGCAAAACGTTTTGACACATTTACAAATTCATTTTTTAACGAAAGATATGAAATTGGAAAGCCTGACCAGGAAAGTGATTTGGAATCGAACTGTGTCTTTTCCATTTTTTGATCAATAAATTACCTATTGAGTCATATGCGATTTTAATCACGTGACACGGCATTTTTCTCCCATTACTGACTGGATTTTCTTCTTTCGTTCGGAAGTTCGGTTCAAAACGCCAACTTTGACAGTATTTTCTGAAAGATCTATTGCGTTTACAAGAAAATAAAAATAACAGCTCGATGACATAGTTTCTGAATAACAACACCTTCTAGTTCCATGCGTTTCCGAACAAAAATGAATTAAAACTTATGTCAGAAAGTTGACCCTTTGGATTTGAGAACAGCCTTAATTACTTTTCTGTTTTTAAACAGAAGTAATAATCCACATGAAAGATTAGTAGTAATTTACCACGAATATTATTCTTTTGAAATAGTAGTAAAAAAAATATAATTAAAAAAATAGTCATCGTTGGTAGCCCGGAGCCTATTTCCTTGAGCTTATGGCTCTTTTACAAATGTTAGAGCACGAAAGGGTGGAGGAGAACTGGATTCCATAGAATTTCTGTTAAAAATTCTCGGAAATACAATCTTCAAACCAAACATTTTCTTTGTCCATTCCAAATATATTTGGAATTCAGAATGTTATCTTTTCTAAAATGTATCATTGAAATTCTTAGGCCGATATTTCAACTATATTTATTTTATTAGTTTTTGGTAATTCCACTATTCTTGAAGGCCGTATCTCGCCATTTTTTTAATCCTTTTTTATGCTTTAAGCAGTAAAAGTCTTTAATAACAATGACTTTAAGACATCTTATCTTTTAAATATGATTTATAATGAGTAAAAAATAATCAGTGATTTTTTTTAAACCTCTGCAAAAAAAGTTCCATCTCAAATTTTCATTATCCCGCTTTCATTTTTATTAGAAATAGATTTTTGCCAATCATGTTTCACTTTCACTTACTATAAAGATTCAGAATTATAAAATCTCAACCAAATCATGAACCATTTAACCCTCTGGGTTCTGAATTTTTTTTTCCAATTTTGGAAAAAATTACTTTTACGCTAACAAAATTAAAAGTAGCTATCGAAACCACAGAAGTTACAATTTACTGAAATTTAACGAATGTATTCTTTACAGAAACCTAACGAACGTAGTTACGCTGCGTGTTTTTCATATAAAAATAGTGTAAGGAAGACTGTTTTCAGACATTTTGAAAATGTCGTATTACAACCAGATTAAACAAACATAAAAAATTTAATAGTATTTTTTATATTTTATCACAAATTACTGATTCGGAAAAGGAGTCCCTAATTTAAATTTAAAGAGGGAAACATACGTTTGAATTAAAATAAACGCCAACGATTTACTAATAATTAATAAAACTTTTGTTATAGGGACACAGTACCTTTTAAACTACTTTTTCGATTTTGAATAATATTGTAATATACTTAAATACAATGTCACTACAGATATTAGGTACTATAAAGCAAATATAATTTCATATAATTTAAAAAAAAAATCTTGCAGAACAGCCTATTTAACTAAAATTTAAATTTAAAAAAAAAATTTAATTTTTAAAATCCCTACTACTTTTTTAAATATGAATATTTTTGCTTCAATTTTTTTTCCATATTCATTAGATTATACTACACAAAACTGTGCATGGATTTTTAGATGTATGGGATATTACATTTAATATCAATCTTTTTCTGTTTTGTATAGTAAAAAATCAAGGAAAAATAATTGAAAATTAAAAAAAAAAATAACTATAACCTTGAATGTTAAATCCATGCACAATTTTATGTAGTATGTTTTTAAGATAATGGAAAAAAAGTCCTTCCGGCCAGTGCCGGGAGGAAGAGGTAGCTTTCAAATACCTTATTTTAAAAAAGCCAACTTATATTATTCAAACACACGAAGCTCAATTTAGTGGAAACCGAATATAGGAGATTCAATACTAATTTTTATCAATACTAAATCATTATGAATGAGAATGTCACGAAATTAGTCAGCTTTATCCAAGCTGCTTTTATTTAAAGTAACTTATATTTGGCTGAGATGTTTATGTATACTATCCACATGCTTTCTCGCATGGAAATAGGCGAATACGTGTGTTATCGCGTGACAAATACAAGATCGTTTCAAAATGTTAGCCATACTAGAAATTCAAAGTGCTATAATTCAACCATTTTTTAAGATATAAACAAACGAACAAATTTTCAGAAACAAAATCTGCTCCGGAATCTTTGTATCAAGGCCAAACACATAAAAAAATCTTTTTCATTTTCCAATTTTTTAATACCTCATTTTAAATTTTAAATTTATTTTTTTTTAAATGGCAACCCTTTTGAAACAAGATGGCGAATGAAGCTGGCCAACGAACTCGGTCGAGACATTGGTATGTACTATGTACAGACCAAGTAACATCCAAATCGGTTCATAAATACGCTTGTTATCGCGTGACAAAAATCAGGTCGTTTTAAAATGTCAGCCACAATAGAAATTCAAAACACTATAACTCAGCCATTTTTTTAGATATAGACGAAACAAAAACTGTTCCGGGATCTTTGTATTAAAGTCAAACACATACAAAAAAAAATTTTTTTCATTTTCCAATATTTTGGTATCTCATTTTAAATTTTAAATTTTTTAAATTTTTTTAAATGGCCGCCATTTTGAAACAAGATGGCGGATGAAGCTGGCCAACGAACTCGGTCGAGATATTTGTATGTACTATGTACACACCAAAGTACATCCAAATCGGTTCATAAATACGCCTGTTATCACGTGACAAATATCAGGACGTTTCAAATTGTCAGCCACGCTAGAAATTCAAAATGCTATAACTCAGCCATTTCTTGAGATATAGACGAAACAAAAACTGCTCCCTAATCTTTGTATTAAGGTTAAATACATAACAAAAAAATATTTTTTCAATTTTCAATTTTTTGGTACCACATTTGAAATTTAAATGTTTCTTTAAAATTTAAATGGCTGCCATTTTTAAACAAGAGGGCAGATGAAGCTGGCCAACGAACTCGGTCGAGACATTGGTATGTACTATGTACAAACGAAGTTACATCCAAATCGGTTCATAAATACGCCTTTTATCGCGTGACAAAATTCAGGACGTTTCAAAATGTCAGCCACGCTAGAAATTCAAAAAGCTATAACTCAGCCATTTTTTAAGATATAGAGGAAACAAAAACTGCTCCGGAATCTTTGTATAAAGGTCAAATACATAAGAAAAAAATATATTTCCCTTTACAATTCTTTGGTACCACATTTTAAATTTAAAATTTTTAAGAAAATTTTAAATGGCCGCCATTTTGAAACAAAATGGCGGATGAAGCTGGCCAACGAACTCGGTCGAGACATTGGTATGTACTATGTACACACCGAATTACATCCAAATCGGTTCATAAATACGAGAGTTACAGTGTGACAAAGGTCAGATATATATATATATATATGGATATATATATATATATATATATATATATCAACTTTTGAACGGAGGGTGGTTTCGGGGTCTGAGGGTCATGATAGATGAAAATATACTAAAATTTTTTGAAATCGCTTTCCTCCGAACGGCTGCAATAGGTAGCTTTTAGGTAGCTTTCTTTACAAAAAAGCTACCTATTGCAGCCGTTCGGAGGAAAGCGTTTTCAAAAAATTTTGGTATATTTTCATCGATCATGACCCCCAGACCCCGAAACCACCCTCAGTTCAAAATTGATATATATATATATATATATATATATATATATATATATATATATGACCTATGTCACACTGTAACTCCCGTAATTATGAACCGATTTCGATGTAATTCGGTGTGTACATAGTACATACCAATGTCTCGACCGAGTTCGTTGGCCAGCTTCATCCGCCGTTTTGTTTCAAAATGGCGGCCATTTAAAATTTTTAAAAAAATTTAAAACTTGAAATGTGGCACCAAAAAATTAAAAATGGAAAAATATTTTTTTCTTATGTATTTGACCTTTATACAAAGATTCCGGAGCAGTTCTTTTTTCGTCTATATCTTAAAAAATGGCTGAGTTATTGTATTTTGAATTTCTAGCGTGGCTGACATTTTGAAACGTCCTGAATTTTGTCACGCGATAAAAGGCGTATTTATGAACCGATTTGGATGTAATTCGGTGTGTACATAGTACATACCAATCTCTCGACCGAGTTCGTTGGCCAGCTTCATCCGCCATTTTGTTTCAAAATGGCGGCCATTTAAACTTTTTAAAAAAATTTAAAATTTGAAATATGGTACCAAAAAATTTAAAATGGAAAAATATTTTTTTTATGTATTTGATCTTTATGCAAAGATTTCGGAGCAGTTTTTGTTTCGTCTATATCTTAAAAAATGGATGAGTTATGGCATTTTGAATTTCTAGCGTGGCTGACATTTTGAAACGTCCTGAATTTTGTCACGCGATAAAAGGCGTATTTATAAACCGATTTGGATGTAACTTCGTTTATACATAGTACATACCAATGTCTCGACCGGGTTCGTTGGCCAGCTTCTCCCGCCATCTTGTTTAAAAATGGCGGCCATTTAAATTTTTAAGAAAAATTTAAATTTGAAATGTGTTACCAAAAATTGAAAATGGAAAAAATATTTTCTTCTTATGTGTTTGACCTTGATAAAAAGATTCGGGAGCAGTTTTTGTTTCGTCTATATCTTAAGAAATGGCTGAGTTATAGCATTTTGAATTTCTAGCGTGGCTGACATTTTGAAACGTCCTGATTTTTCTCACGTAATAACAGGCGTATCTATGAACCGACTTGGATGTACCTTGGTGTGTACATAGTACATACAAATATCTCGACCGAGTTCGTTGGCCAGCTTCATCCACCATCTTGTTTCAAAATGGCGGCCATTTAAAAAAATTAAAAAATAAAAAAAATTAAATAAGATACCAAAAATTTGGAAAATGAAAAAGATTTTTTTTGTATGTGTTTGACCTTAATACAAAGATTCCGGAACAGTTTTTCTTTCGTCTATATCTAAAAAAAAATGGCTGAGTAATAGCATTTTGAATTTCTCTTGTGGCTGACATTTTAAAACGATCTGATTTTTGTCACGCGATAACAGGCGTATTTATGAACCGATTTGGATGTAACTTGGTCTGTACATAGTACATACCAATGTCTCGACCGAGTTCGTTGGCCAGCTTCATTCGCCATCTTGTTTCAAAAGGGTTGCCATTTAAAAAAATTAAATTTAAAATTCAAAATGAGGTATTAAAAAATTGGAAAAGGAAAAAGATTTTTTTTATGTGTTTGGCCTTGATGCGAAGATTCCGGAGCAGTTTTTGTTTCTGAAAATTTGTTCTTTTGTTGATATCTTAAAAAATGGTTGATTTATAGCACTTTGAATTTCTAGCATGGCTAACATTTTGAAACGATCTTGTATTTGTCACGCGATAACACACGTATTCGCCTATTTCGATGTAAGAAGGCATGTGGATAGTATACATCAACACCTCGACCAAGTTCGCTGGCCAGATTCATCAGCCCTCTTGTTTCAAAATGGCGGCCATTAAATTAAAATATATATATATTTAAAGTGAGGTGCAAAAAAATTAGAAATTGAAAAAGGTTTCTTTCTTAAATATTTGATCTTGATATAAGGATTCAGGAGCATTTTTTGTTTGTCTTTACCTTAAAAAATGGCTCAGATATAGAAGTTTCAATTTCTATTGTGGGTGACATTTTGAAAAATCTGATTTTTTGCATGCGACAGCACTCCTATATATTAACCGATTCCGATGTGAGTGAGCATGTGCACAGTTATTACTAAGGTCTCGACCAAGTTCACTGCTTAGCCTCATCCACCATGTTTTCTTAAAATGACAGGCACTTTAAGAAATTGCCGAATTTGGCAGCCAAATATAAGTTACTTTAAAGAAAAGCAGCTTGGATAAAGCTGACTAATTTCGCGAAATTCTCATTCATTATATTGATAAAAATTAGCATTGAATCTCCTATATTCGGTTTCCACTAAATTGAGCTTCATGTGTTTGCATGATATAAGTTGGCTTTTTTTAAATAAGGATTATGAAAGCTACCTCTTCCTCCCGGCACTGGCCGGAAGGACTTTTTGTAATGAAAGCTACCTAAAAATTTGAAGCAAAAATATTCATATTTAAAAAAGTAGTAGGGATTTTAAATTTATTTTTTTATTTTTTTTAAATTTAAATTTTAGTTAAATAGGATGTTCTACAAGATTTTTGTTTTTAAATTATATGAAATTATATTTGCTTTATAGTACCTAATATCTGTAGTGACATTATATTTAAGTATTTTACAGTATTATTCAAAATTGAAAAAGTAGTTTAAAAGATACTGTGTCCCCTTAATATTATTATTATTAAATACTGAAACATAAATAAAGTCATAATAGTAAATGTATCGACATATACTATCACTATTAGGTGCTGGAATTTTAACAAAAAAAAAAATTCTTTCAAATATTGCAATTCGAAGTAGGAGCCTCATATGAGGCTCAGGGTGACAAGAGGGTTAAAGCAGCGACATTTTTCTGCAGCAATACTCCATATACTCCAATACTCCAATACTACCTTGCTAGAAAAGTACTTTTACAGGTAAACTAGCGAATTTCCTGTCGCCGGATTTGTTACTTTGCCTGTAAAAGTACTTTCCTAACAAGGGAAGTATTGCTGCAGTAAAATGTCACTGCTTTACGCGCTTCATCATTTGGTTGAAATTTCATAATTCTGAAATCTTTTCGGGGATATCTTTTCTAAAATTTATCATTAAAATCATTAGACTTATATTTCAGCTATCTTTATCTTATTTGTTTTCGGTTATTTTACTATATAATCAATAACTATCATCGCCGTCTTATTCTTCATCATTATTAGTATTTTAGGAAATGACTGAAAATTATTGAATATTTGTCTTGAAGGCCGTTTCTCACCACTTTTTTCCATCCTTTTTTATGCTTTAAGCATTAAAAGCCTTTAATAACAATGACTTAAACAATATTTCTACCGGTGTCAAAATAACACCTTTTGAAAATTTTCGATTTATGGTTTTTCATTTGTAATTTTTATGTTGAAACAATCACAAATAATTTTTAATACATTGAAAATTTTTTATGCTTATTACATTAAAAAACTAAGAGCAAAATAAATATAAATCAAAACGTTAAAAAGGTGTCATTTGACATTGGTAGAAATAGTGTTAAGGCATCTTATCTTTTAAATATAATTTAAATTGAGCAAAAAATAATCACGGATTTTTTAAGCCTTTGTAAAAACGTTCTACGTCAAATTTTTAGTCCGCTTTCGTTTTTATTACAAATAGACTTTTACCAATCATGTTTTACTTTTACTTAATGTAAAAATTAAGAATTTTGAAATTTCACCAAATCATGAACCACGTAAACAGCGACATTTTTCTGCAGCAATACTCCTGTTACTAGGAAAGTACTTTTACAGGCAAACTGACGAAATACCTGCAGCCGAATAGCCTGGCTGCAATTCGTTAGTTTGCCTGTAAAAGTTATTTTCCGTGCAAGGGAGTATTGCTGCAGTAAAATGTCTCTGCTTTACGTGGTTCATGATTTGATTGAAATTTCTGAATCTTTTCAGGTTAGCTTTTCTAAAATTTATCATTGAAATTCTTAGGCTGATATTTCAGCTGTCTTAACTTTATTTGTTTTCGGTTCTTTTACTAACACATCATCGTCTTATTCTTCATGTCTGCAAACTAGAGAATTGCCTGTCGCCGAATAGCCAGGCTGGAATTCGTTAGCTTGGCTGTAAAAGTACTTTCCTAGCAAGGGGAGTACTGCTGCAGTAAAATGTTGCTGGTTTACATGGTTCATGATTTGGTTGAAATTGCACAATTCTGAATCTTTCCAAGTCAGCTTTTCCCAAACTCACCTTTGAAATTCTTCTAACCGTCAATCAGGGTGAGTTTTTCTACCGAGGGACCTTGTCATATCCTGCGGATAAAAATAAATCGTGTAATAAATAAAATTTGTTTGAATAAAACTAATTAGTAATGCCGAATTCTGACAGATTGCGGCAGTAGCTTAAATATAAATTACTTAACTTATTTACCCAATTTTACAAATTGGGTTTGGCATCAGATAGGTTGTTACGTTAGTTTACGCCTTTAACTGTTGAATGCAGGCGTTATTTATGTGTGTATATGTGTTTAAATATATATTGTAGTATGTGTGTTTTATTATAGGTTGTTTGTTGTTTGTGTACTATTTCGAGCATGATTTTACTGGAAGAAACTTTTGATTGTACAAGTTATTTATACTTTATACAGTAAATGTATAAATACATTTGTTTTATTTCTTAATATGTTTTCTTTACAAATCAATGATATTTATGCATATTAATTTGATATTTTAGATTTTACAGTGACTTTATTGACAAACTGGTATTTTGAATGCCAATTTGGAGTGAAATTGTCAAGGCATAAAGTTGCCACAAATTTAAGTTTATTATATTTAATTTTTACGAAAATAAAAAAATAAAAGCAAACATTTACTCTAACTATAAATGTTGTCCTAGTATAGCTATATTTTGTACAGATACTTGTTTAATAATGCCTCTGCGTATAAATCTTCAATAGGTTATTTATTAGGTTATCTAGTTGTTAGCAATTATAAAATTATATTGACGAAACGCTCTAGAAAGTAAGTGATACATGTTGACGTACAACATGTATTCAGTCAAAGAAAAGCCGCTCAAAAATACTCAATTGTTATCATTACTTTAAAGAAAGAGTCTAAAATAATTAAATCCCACCCAGACAAAAAAAGGGCCTCTTTCTTTTAAAAGAAAGGATTTTTTAGAACCTGAAGTAAATGGATATATGTAAAATTTTGTTTTCAATTAAAAATATTAATCTTATCGTGTTAATTGTTTTAACAGGCATTGCATAATGCTTTTTTAAAATAAAATTTCGTTTTATCTTTATTTTCATACAAAATTTATGTTATTTTTTTAACTCGAAATGACAGTTTTTTTTTAAATATGTTTTAATATTCTATCATAATAGTGGGTTTTCATTGTGTTACAAAGTTTTTAAGGCTTATTTTATGATTTTTTAGTTATGAGAAAAAGTCATCCCAAGCCTTTCTACCACTTTTGAAATAATATATATTTTTTTAATCTATTTTTTAAAAATTCTAATTCTGAATTCTAAACTTTACAATTGATATCCTGAAACTAGAGGGAAAGAATTAGAAATTGTTTAAATGAAAATTTCAATATTTTTTTCATCTTTAAAGACAGCAAGAGATAAAAAATGAGACAAAATCACACCGGTTTATGGTATTTTATTTCAGCTTTCTTCATTTTATTGTTTTTCAGTAATTTTATTTATTTCAATAATTATTATCATCGTTTTCTTCTTCATAATTTCTAATATTTTAGATTATGAGTGAAAATTATTGGACATTTACCTTCAAGACCATTCTCACAGCTATTCTTTGTGTGTTTTAAGCACTAAAAGCTTTTAATAACGTTGACTTTAAGGTATATTATCTTTTATATGTAATTAAGGGGGCACAGCACCTTTGAGTTTGTCGAAACAACCAAAATCATCGCCTTATTCAAAGTACCAAAACACAAACAATATGAAATTAAGATTTTTTTTCTTTTTCTTTTCTGCCTAAATAATATATCCTTAGCTACATTGTCCAGAAAAATAAATGTTGCATGTACAAAATTTGCATTTAAATTTTAAATTTAAAAATTCATTTCTCTAATGCGCGATTAAGTGCTGCGCGCATGATAAAACTCTAAATTATGCACATAGAAAACAATTTTTGAACAAAATAGAATCATAACACATCTACTTCTAACTTAAAACCAAAATATACGTAAAAGGTTTTGTTTAAAATTTAATTTTAGCACTAAATTTTAAAAAATAAGTTAAAAAATCTCAAAACATTTTTCGAGTTTTTCAAAAGTAAAAAAAATAAATAATCTAAATATCGCTCACCCGCAAGAAAAGTAACACATCTCGACAAAATTAAATTTCACAGGAGAGGCAAAAAAAAAAAAAAAAAAAAAAAAAAAAAAAAAAAAATGCATTATTCTACTGTAACTTGAAATTATAGCACTTAGCTCTGCATGCAGGAATGAAAACTTGCATAAAAGCATAAAACCCTTCAAAATGAGGACGTAGGATGAGGTTTAAAAGGTTGGGAATTTTACCTCCCCACGCAATTCACCCCTCTTCTGTGGTCACAAATGGACATAAAGCGTAATAAAGTGATTTTTCGCAAGCCACACTTATGAAACTGTTTGTGTAGCAAGACAGACCTATAATAGACCTATTAGTGCAATAAAACGCAAAATGAATTTTTGTGAGATGTGTCACTTTTTTTGCAGTTGAGCAATATGTGAATTTGTTTTTGGTTTTAGCCTGTAGACTATAAAGAAAAGCCTATTTGGTTATTTTTTTTTAAAGCTGTAGCTTACATAGTTTAAAAGTAACAGTGCGCGCAAACTCCAAATTTACTAAATCTGAGAACATAAATATGTGATTTTTTTTTAGTTTTAACCTCTATACTATAAAGAAAAGCATATTTGTTTTGTTTTTTTTTAAGCTGTAGCTTACATAGTTTAAAAATAACAGTGAGCGCAAACTCCAAATTTACTAATCTGAGAAAACGCTTTTAAAGTTTCAATATCTGCGGACCTTCCATTATACTCACAATCTATAAATGATTATAACTCAAGAAATAATTCAGGTTTTTTAATGCGATTTTTTTGCATATTGTTGAGGAATTTCAAACTATTCAGAATAAAGCAAAAACCAAAAACTGATTTTTTGAAAGTTTAACACTAGAAAGACGGGGAATTTTACTCACATTTGGTAAAAATATTTGACACCAGAATTTTTATTTTAAATTACTAACTTATTTATTTAACTAGTTTTTTTTTTTTCTTTGTATCTTCTGAACTAGTTTTATAAAGAAATTTCTGGTTCGAACCGAAATATATTCATTTGGTAGCGGTCAAAATGACAGCTCGCCGTCTTTCTAGTGTTAAAGCCCCCATAATAAAGATTTTTTTTTAAATCACTGATTTTTCGAAACCTTTATAAAAACGTTCGAATAAAAACGTTCAAATTTTCATATATCCTGATTTCGCTTTTATTATAAAATTGATTTTTATCAATCATTTTTTTATTTTTAGGGGCTGTACTTATACATCAACTTTTAGCAATTTTGGACCCCGCTATAACCACCATATTGATATCATATGTTATCATTTCTCGAACATCTTATCATTTCTCGATACAGATATGGTTATACATTTATTATTTGCATTCTTTTCTGGTTTAAATGAAGAGGAGCTTTTAATAAAATATCACTATTATATGTGAAATAACATTTTATCAAATAACACTTTTAAAAAATAATTACTATTTAAAAGTATTTTATAATAACTTTTTCTTATAATACATTCAGTAGAAATATTATCTTCTTACATTCGCTCCCTGAATGAGGTTAAGCAAAACTCCTTAGAAGAAAGAAATAAAAACAGGTGGACAACATTCTTCCCCATTTTTTTACTAGCAAATATAACAAATATAATTTCGAACCTGATTTCTCTAACAATGAGTTATATGCGCATGTTTCAGAAGAATATGAATGGCGAACGTTGAGTTATTCCATATTTTGAGATGAAACGATTTTATAATCATTTAATGGTTTTAATAATAACTGTGTATTTTCATAAAAATAGAAAAAAGAATATATTGATGTAAAGAACCAAAAAAGAAAATTTAAATTCGGATCAAAAATGATAATAGTATCAAAAGACAAACCCCTCCCCTCCCTCTAGAAATATCTTACGATATCAAGTGCCAAACCACACTCCCTTCCTCCCCTAAAGTGATAACGTTATATATGTACAGCCCCTTACTTACAGCCACACTGGAATTCTTTAGTTAGCCTGTAAAAGTACTTTCCTAGCAAGAGGAGTATTGCTGCAGTAAAATGTAGCTGCTTTTTTCCCAATCCTGGATATTTTCAGGTGTGATTTAATCGTGAAAATTGTGCATGGAAAAATTATTTTTTCAGTAGGAGAAACAACAGATTTCATTTTATGATTAATATATTTTGCGTCATTGATATCAAACTTATTTAAGGCTGTTCTCATGGGATTCGGACCCATAAACCTTACGTGCTTTACCGATTGAGTACCTGGACCCCGAAGGACCCCATGTGTACTTAAATACACTAATACTTTTTCTAATTTTTAAATATATCATACGAAATGAATTTTTTCTAAATGAATTCTTAAGGCTGTTCTCAAATCCAAAAGGGCAACTTTATGACAGAAGTTTTAATTTATTTTTGTTCGGAATTGCATGAAACTAGCAGGTGTTGCTGTTCAGAAACTATGTAATCGAGCTGTTTTTTCCGTTTTATTTGCAAACGCAATAAATCTTTCAGAAAATAGTGTCAAAGTGGATGTTTTGAACCGAATTTCCGCTCGAAAGGAGAAAAACCACTCAAGAAAGGATAAAAAGCGTGTTTGTCACGCGATCAAAATCGCTTATAACTCAATAGGCAATTGATTGATCCAAAAATTGAAAACACAGTTCGATTCCAAATCGCTTCCACGGTCAGGCTTTCCAATTTTTTACCTTTCCGTTAAAAAATGAATTTGTAAATGCGTCAAAATGTTTTTCGCTTGTTGAGCAGAGCAGGTGAGAACAGCATTAATAGATAGAATATTTATCCAAAGATTTTCTAAGAGGTAGAGACAAAATTTTCAAATACAGCAGTTCATAACTAAAACTTTTAGTTCGTAGCGTGCCTAGAAAAATACAATATATATATATATATATATATATATATATATATTTTAAGAGTGATTTTTTAAAAAAAATATCTCGAAATTTGTATAAAATGGTGAACATTATTAGCATGATTTCCCTATAAGAAACATTAATTGAGTGCAAAAATTTTACTTCTACGTAAATTGAATGTATTATACAGAGTGTCCATAAAAAAAATGTACTTGCTATCTCTATATAATAAAAGGCAGTGTAACGCATCCGGGGCGAACCCATCAATCTTACCAGTCTCCGATAAGATGGAGCCACGTTAGGCTTAATTTTGATTTGAGATGTGTATGAGAAAACTTATCAGCCTAAATACAAATCTTTTCTACCTGAAATCCCTTCTGTTCAAAATAATTTTCTATAAAAGATTCAAAACTAAGAAAATTTCAATGATTTACGCAGCCATTTCAGAAAACAAACGTAGAGTACTCTGTGCGTAAAACGTAAATAAGAAGCTGTGGTAGGTCACAAGGGTCGGGCCGGGCCAGGCCCGGGTCGGTACCCGGGCCGGGTACCTCTAATGTCTATAGAAATATTTGAACTGCATGTGGTTACCCTTCCAAGTACTGACCGCGCTCGATGCTGCTTGGTTTTCGTGATCGGACATGAACAAGTGCTTTCAGCGTACGCTACGACTGCTCGTAGTTTTCAAGCTTTACTTACACTATTTCAAGTTTGTTTCTTTTGTGATTTACGTTCCCAATCATTAAACTGGTATAGAAATTATTCTATTGTATAGAAATCCTATGTATTTTATACGCTTTTTTTTATTATTGATTCTGAACTGCGTAAATTATGAAAACCGAAATCCTTTGTAACCTAGTAAAACCAGATATAACGAGAAAAAAAGTGCGTTGAGATAAAGAATTTATTTATTTATTCATTTACTTATTTATTTTGTTGGTGGCAGTGGTGCTGCATTTTTTACAGTTTCAAAAAAAATTAGCTTCACAGCTTAAATTGTGTTAAGATATTCATTTCAGATTTGTGTTCAAATACTCAATGTCTTCGATATTCGCAGCGCCACCTAGCGTAAGGGTTCCCAGCAATAATACTGCAAAAGTTCGTGCACTTCCATGTAGTGGTGGGCCAGCGCATGAGATAAAATGGATGCCTTAGAAATCATCCCCACCAGAATTTTATCTGATGATTTCCAACAGCAAAGTTGACTGAAGCTGTCCAGCAGTGGTCATGCAGTGGTAGACCATCAGCCAGCACTTCTCCATTATTGACAGCACCTATCTTGCTGCTGGCCAGCAATTTCCTCTTTACTGGGGAGGAGGAAGGGGGTGGGGGTAAACGATAAAAGTACAATTTCAAAGTATTATTTAAAAAAATAGTATTATTTCAGTAGTTGCAGCAGACTGTTTTAATTACGCTGTTTTATTGCATATTTGTTAAATTTTTGTTTTATTAAGAAATCTTAATTTTGTTATAGTATATTAACCGGAAAACCTGATTTACCCAGAAATATTGTAAATGCTAATCGTGTGCTTATTAGAACATAAACTAGCCGAACTTTGCTCATCTAAACGCTTCCATATTGTCAATTATTTTTTTATCAGTTTTTCAAATTTTAAGTGAAAAACACAAGTTTTACCTACCGTCCTAGGACGGGCATTTACACTAGTAAATTTTAATAGTACCAACTGTAAGCGTTGTAGAGTGTTGGTTCAAGGTCACAAATGAAGAGTAATTCAACCAGTTTTAGGTAAGCGCATGCGCGAGTACTGCTTTGCTATTGACTCGTTTGTAGTGCCACATACGCAAAATGGCGACTACAGAGCGAAAAGCGTTATTGCTGGGCTGAAGATTCAAAAGCTCTTAGAGCCATGCGATTTTTTTCCTTTGGGGCCTTATAAAAGATCGTGTCTACGTTCCGTCACTACCTCATGATTTGACAGAGTTGAGACACAGATTTGAAGAAGCTATTGCTTCGATTACTCCGGAATTGTTAACCGAAGTGTAGGAAGAATTGGACTCCTAGGTTGGATGTGTGCCGTATAACTAAAAGTGCACAGATCGAAAATCTCTAAAAAAAACTAAGTTAGTTTACCTTAAGTTTGATGTAGGATTTATTGTAAATAGTGTAAATTTATATGGTTGTAATATAACATTGAAACTGGGAAATTTTTATGGACACCCTGTATAATAGTCAAGACCTTTATGTTTGAGAAAAATAAAGTTATCCAAAATAAATCCGAAAAACTCTTATGCAAAAATGCATGAATACAAAATGTATTAAGATTATATAGATTAAATTCAGCAGTACGAAAATAATATAACTCCATCTTAAATAGGATGTAATCACCATGGCAACCTAGGATCATTACCTATCATGGGATATCATTGAATTAATTACTTACAATGGGATTTAATAGAATATTCACCATTTCAACCTAGAATCATTACCCATCATGAGATATCATTGCATTAATTACGTATGATAGAATTTGATACATTGAAAAAAACTTTTATTAATATATTTTTAAGTTTTGATTCGATTTTCTTAAAATTTGAAATGACACGACAAAATTCTGCAAAAATTATATATATTAAATGTGAAACCATTCGGTTGAGTAGTTTTTGCGCTGTTATACACGGAAAGACCAGACGACGACTATAGATGTTACGTATTTATAAAATTACGAACTCTCCTAAGAAAATCGCTGATTTTTCGAAAGCTCTATAAAAACGTTCGATGCCAAACTTTCATATATCCTGCTTTCGCTTTGTTACAAAATTAATTTTTACCAATCATTTTTAACCATTTGGAAAAATGGTTATTGTCTCGGTCAGCGTAGGAAATCAAAAACATATCTGAAGCTTTTTATTAGTTGAATCCCACATTTTATTCGTTTTCTGATTGGTCTATACAGTAATCTGTATTTTCCCTTTACTTTCAACAGAGATAGATACTTCTGTTGTCACTATGACAAAAAAGTAATAAAAACTACAAAAAAAATTAATAATTCAGAAACAAATTGAGATACAGCTTTCAAACAAATTGCATTTAAAAGTACATTTTTTTCTCTACACGACGGTGTAAAAAGTAATATTGTGGGATGTTTAGAAGTTTAAAAATGAAATTTCATTTAAAATTGGTCCAGGAGTATTAATTTTTAATCCATGGCGTACGTAATGTATGACCAGCTCCGTAGAAGTTTGAAAATTTACCGTGCCGAAAAATGTAATTCCATGGCGTACGTAATGTAATGATCAACTCCGTGCGATTTTTTATGTCTTAAATTTTAGTCTTTGAAAAAATCATTTTCCAAATGGCCGTTGTAATTTGTTTTATATTTTCTTTCTTTTTTTACTTTTACTTACAGCCACTCTGGAAATCCTTAGTTAGCCTGTAAAAGTATCTTCCTAGCAAGAAGAGTATTGCTGCAGTAAAATGACGCTGCTTTACTTTGCTCATGATTTGGATAAAATTTCACAATCCTGAATCTTTTCATATGAGTTTTAATCGTGAAAAATCGTGCATGGAAAAAGCACTTTTTCAATAGGAAAACAACACATTTCATTTTATGATTAATATACTTTGCGCCATGCATTTCAAACGTATTTCAAATAGAACAGCTAATATTTAAAACTTTTATTGCATGATTTCCCTATAATAAACGTTAATTGAAGGCGAATTTTTTTCTTCTACGTAAATTGAATGTATTATCTTATATTAGAAGTAGCCATTTAATATAAATGGCATCGGAGATGTTATTTAGAATGCAGATCCAAAAAGACATTTATTGTTTGAATGCATATCATTAATTCTGCTCCATACCAAAAATTGTGCGATGTGTGTTTAATTGTACAGTCGTGGAATAAAAAAGGAAACACCCCCTACTAACTCCTCAACAAATTATCGTAGAAGAAAGTTACTGGTACCGAACGATTGGAAATAAAGTCTACTTTTAAATGATGTATATAAAATTTGTTTAGGTGGCCATCTACATATTAAAACGAACCATAACTTTGTTTTTTTCAATAGCAGTACACAATTCTGACAGCATAAATTAACTCTACACCCTTCAATTAGTCTAAAAACAAATTTTTATGCAATTCGTACCATAAGTTTCCGAGAAATTAATTATTTTAAAACGAGCGTATTTTAAGGGCTCTATCCAAATTGAAGTTCGGTACTCGATTGTTAACCGAGAGAGCTCCCTTCTTGATCAAGGCATCTTAAGCAGTCAATTAAGCCTGTTAGATTACAGGATAGCATAAGAAATTTGAAAATATTTAGTCACTTCTATCATAGACGGCCCCTTAAACCATCATTTTGCCGTTTTTTAAGCATAATTCGAAAACTACTTGGAAGAAAAATGTGAAATTTTGGATTTCCATAAAGCAGGACTTAATAAATCTGAATCCATAAAAAAAAAATTGTAGGTTGCAATTCATAATTTTTTTTAATATTAATTTCATAATTCATAATTCATATCAGAAAATTAAAAAAATTGCAAATTCAACGTATTTTTGTTTGGGTATATTAGTATTATTGCTACACAAAATATAAAAATATTAGGATCATAATTTCAGAAGTTATAAATAAAAATATGGAAATGTAATTTAACGTTAGAAGCACTAAATTTTGAATGTTTATAATTCAAAAACTTATCATTCAAATGACTTGAAATTTGGTTTCTAGGCGTAGTTTGAACCGATGGTTTGAAATATCTCGTTAAAATTGGGTATTGCCATAGAAAAAAATGAAGTTTGGGTTCGTTTTATTATGTAGATGACCCCCTAAGCAAATTTTATATACGTCATTTAAAAATAGACTTTATTTCCAATCGTTCGGTACCAGTAACTTTCGTCTACGATAATTTGTTGAGGAGTTAATAGGGGGTGTTTACTTTTCTTTTTTTTTTCCACGACTGTACATGTTAACAAAATTATGAATTAGTTTTGCAATTTTATGAGTTGTGTTAAATTTAGATCCTGATAAGAGGAAAGATGAAGAAAATAAAATTTATATCGTAAATACATTATAAAAAGAAAAATGTCTTTTAATCTAGGAATTATAATATAACCACTATCCAAAATGTTCAACAGCCATTTCTGTGTGACCCACGATTCTGTAAAGTATTCTTAATCTTTAGAAACCTCAGAAACTAATGTATTATCGAGATTTAAAGAAGCATTTATAAAATGTATTAGCACACATGGGGCATTATCACAATCTTTTGACTTTCATGTCCCTGAATAATAATTTTTATTTTTATACACTTTTTGCGTTTTTTTTATTTCATATACTGGGGAACATCCCATTGCGTGATTGCATAACAATATTAACGAGATAAATAATTTTTGGACGATGTTGGGGGTCCAAACACCTGGAAAACTCCTATACCGTCCCATGTCCCTGATGCTGATTTTGAAGTTTGAAGCTCTCTGTATAAAATTGTTTCAATAAAAGTAATTCGATATAATTTTTTTCCGAAACTGGGACGATTGTTTTATATAAATTTGTAGCAAAAAATTAACCTGCACACATTTTTACGATTGATATTTTTTGAACTCTGTCCCTGGTTTTTCCATCCTTACCGTCCCTCTTGTTAAACTTATACAGAAAATCACTTCAGATGCAACCACAGAATTTTTTTCAAGTTTTTTCTCATGCAAATGTATGCTAGAGAAAGAATGTCTAAAATTCTTTGACAGGAAATTTACTGCAAAATTTAAATCAGCATTTAAATATCAATTTCAAGATCGTGGCTTTATTGGTAGTCTTACCGTCCCCAAGGTTTATTCCTGCACTTTTCGAGGTAAATTTAAAAAAAAAATTATTTAATCCAATGTTAACAACTGTTTCTAAAAATCAATGAACATTGTGGCTATTACTTAGTCTTAACATGATTTGCCTAAAAATAAGTGGTAATTTTCCTTACCGTTCCATCTTTACCATCCCTTTTTTCCTATACCATCCCCATTTTTTACCTTACCATCCCTTCTTTAACACCCCTTTAAGACAATGTTACACAAAATTTCTGTATTAAAAGTACTACATTTTTATTATTTCTTATTTGAATGTCCTGTGGGTACTATGCAAATTCATTATAAGTAAAAATTCGGAAGAAAATAAAAAGTTATAGTGGCAAAATGGTAAGGAAAATTAAACTCGCAAGTTTAACTTAAACCTCAGTTAAATAAAAAAAAAAAAAAATCGCTGCTGACTATTTTTTCTTTATTTTGAATCATTAAGGCATTCGTCTATCAGATTAAAATGTTATTTTACCAAGTTTAATTTTCGCCAGATTTTTTCCCCCAAAAGTCAAAAGATTGTGAGAATGCCCCATATCACGACCTTGGAAGAGTAAGGGCGAATCTCGAAATTGGGGTGTTGGGAAATCAAGCTCAAAGTTTTAAGTATTATAGAATATGGTATTACACACTTTAGCTTGACACTGTGAGAATACTAAAGGCAAACCAGGGCAAAATGACTTACCTATTTGTTGCCTACAACTATCTGACGTGGGGGGGGGGGGGGGGGATCGATTTTTTGAGTTCGCCCTTTCTCTTCGAAACTCCTGATTATAAAGTACAGTTAAAGCACATATAAAGTTTCATTTGCTGACACTGATTTCTGGAGACATTTTTGAGTAGTTTTTTATAATTATTCGGATTTTTTTTAACTTGTATTAGTCAGTTTTTGGATGCTTTCAATTCTCAAGTATTCCTTTTCGTGTTTAGCAAATATGTTTTACAGATAAACATGATAAATTAATAGAATAACCATTAATATTACTTTTTTACTCTTGCATGCATTAAATTCACTTACGTAGCTAAAAATGTTTAATTGAGAATCGGGGGTATCCTAAAAATTGATATTTCAGTTTAAGAAAACTGATTAACCCTTTATCTACTGACAGTACTTATAAGTGACATTAAAATAACTTGTTATAAAATTCATTTAAGACATCGGTTAGAAGTAATATCGTTTAGAATGTGTTATAGATGCATTGCGTTGTCTTCTTCCAAAAGCATTATTTGTTTCACAAAACAAAAATATTTTTGAAAGGATGATTTCTTTTGCCTTTGCAGCTGTCTTTGCGTTTGGGTGGGGGAGGGGAACTTTCAATTTCGGAAATATTTCTATATTTCTATTGTAAGAATGTTATATATGTGCATTTCCTGATTCCACAAAATACTAAGAAAAATATTTTAAATAAAAGATTTGAATGGAGCTATAAATATTGCAAAAAATCCCTATAAATTCAAATTTAATTAATCTTTCTGAATCCTTTAATCCTTCTAAAATCCATTAAATGATTATGTGAATCTTCTAATGTAGTTTAAACAATACACGAAAGATGCTTTGGAAGATAAAATTTTCATGAATTCACAATTTAGTACATAAAGTTTTGTACTTTATAAAAGCTATTCGAAAACGCTGCTGAAGATCAGTGGCAGGAAAAGAGACTTCATTTCTATAAATGCTTCTGAAAATCTCGAAAATATATTAGACCGAGAGGAAGCTGCACAAACCATCCCCTCATCGAGTTGACGGCTGAAATTTTAGGATCTGTTAAAATTGCATTCACATATTAAAATGCAACTGGTCTGCCAACTTATAGCTTAGTGGAAAGACCCTGTAGATCCGATTTTATGGTTAACTAGTAGATTTAGCATTCTGTTTTCTTGCACCCAAAGGTATGAAAACAGGGAGGACTGGAAACAGGAAAACACAATATTAAACCTCAACACAATATTAAAACACAATATTAAATCAGGTCTTCAGGTGGTTTCCACCAAGATACGACTTGACAGACCAGTTACATTTTAATATGCTAATCGAGTTCAATCTAATCCTGAAATTTCAGCCGTCAACTCGGTGAAGTGATGGTCTGTACAGCTGACTCCCGGTCTCTCTCTCTCTCTCTCTCTCTCTCTCTATATATATATATATATTAATTTTTTTTTTTTTTTACAAAGATAAGGAATGCTTTTCTGAATTGGAGGTAACTCGGAAGGGGTTATTGAATATTTTTGTACGTGCTAACATTATATTTTTGTAGATTAAGAAACATTTGTGTTAAGTTTTTACATTATATTAAAATGATCTGATCAGATTTTAGAGTCAACTTCCTATCATCCCTATACTTCTTTAAATGACCCGTCTTTCAACGAAAGATTTAAATTATTAGAGTTCTCACGGATTCAACTTTTAAAGAAAACTGAACAAACTATGATTCTTTGAAACGAATTATGGGAATAAACCAAATTCTACATATCGACTGACAAATTGTTGGAAAACTACTCTGTGTAGAAGGAGGGCGGGGGGGGGGGGGGGGAAGAAAAGAAAAAAATATATATATACGGCAGAAAAGTTGCGAATTAATAAAAATATAACATTTAAACTACTGAATCTTTCTCTTTATTTGTATAAAAAAACTGCAAATGTATATAAAATAATAATTTTCTTTTACATTTCGCTATTTAGAGAAAATGAAAATCTGTTTTTAATTTAATTTAAATTTTATTTATTTGGGGGGGGGAGGGGGATAGTTGAATGAGTTCCTCAATTTGAATTCGTCAAAAAAATGGGTGTGTGTGTGTCATTTGGTTATCTCACGTCTGGTATCCTTAATGTGTAAGGAAAAAATAAATTTTGGAATTCTTTTTTTGCATTTATTTGAAGATGAACTTTCTTCAAATCAATATCTTTAAATTAATGAACTTTTAAAAATACATTATTTTCTAACTAAAAATGTTAAATCTCTGATTATATAGTGATTTACATTTTTATTATTTATACAGTATTTTGTTATGAAAAAAAAAAAAAAAAAAAAAAAAAAAAGAAGAAGAAAAGAAGTTAAGCATTTAAAATCAAAATGCATTACATACAAAAATAAAATAAAAATAAGATACTAATTTTATCCAAATCCTCTTATAAATATGAATTACCATGACTTATCACTTTGGATAATATTAAATAATGTGCGCAGGGGTGTCAAAACATTAAAAAAAAAAAAAAAAAAAAAAAAAAAAAAGCAAAACGAATATAACTGCTGTCCTCCAAGTCCCATCTGGACGGGTGACGACGAGGTCACGTGATTGTGTGCATTTTGCTTTTATTCACTGGTGGGCCAAAACTAATCCGATTAGCCCCCGACATCGGAAATTACCAGACACCGAATGTCGATGACAGTGCTGCACGTACCCGATCCCCGATACTCTTACAAATAGAGGAGCGAACTTTCCGATTTCTCCCTCTTCCCCCCCTCCTCTTTTCTTCCTAAATGAATATTTACCCTGTGGTGTAAGTGGTCTGTTGAGGGGATTTTTTTTATATGTATGGGAAAGTGTTTACAGTGGGTAAGTTTTATTTGAATGTTTGCCAATAAAACTTGTAAATGAATACTGACCAGATATTTTGACCACCCTGTTGTTTTGCGATTGTCTTTTTTTTCTTCTTCTCTCTTCTATATTCGTAAGAAAAAAGTATTGGATTCGTGATTGTTTTCGATTTCCTGTTTTTGAGGAACTTACACGTTTTGGGATAGCATGAATACGATTTGAGAACTTTTAGGCCGATATCTGTTTGAGTGTTTGTGTTTATGTCTGCATGTTAGAGTAATGTTGTAGGTGCTGTAACTCAAGATCTAAAGCAGGGAATGATATGGAACTTTTGATCTTGATATAAATTGGTACTAATTAGATTTTTTTCTAAATGCAGTCCCGGATATCCTTTCACGTTTTGAGAGAATCGTGTTGAATAACAAACGCATCCTGCAACTTAATCCTATTTCACATGGCATACTCTATAGAGGGCACTGTTTTTTTTTATTAAGATTTTCCTCAGAAATTATTAGTCAGAATTGAAAGTTATATTGATCCTTTAAAAAAATACACGGGAATTCGGGTTAAAAATATAAAAGCATAGGAATTCGAGGTTCATTTATAAAACAAATCTGAGAGTGCGGTGTCCCCCAACATTAGATTTGTTTGGAAATATTTTTATCTAAAATTATAAAATCATACAAATTTGACACATAAAATCAACACTTATTTTTGTTATATTTAAGGTTATTATCACTGGCTCTGGCAACGCCGGGCAGGTCAGCTAGTATATGTATATATATATATATATATATATATATATATATATATATATATATATATATATATATAACCATTATATAATTACAATTCATCATCTATTTCCATTTATTAAAATTAAATTAATAAATTTAGCTTCAATATATTATACTGACATTATACAAAATAAAAATGGAACCTATGACTTGTAACACAAAATCAAGAACAATACCACTAATTTACCAGCACATTGCGGACGATTAATCCATTTAAAACATATGAAAAACCACCAAATTTGATGCAATAACCAATTAAAGACAAAAGATACAAATAACCAGCGAAATAATGTTGAACCATTAAAAGACGTATAATAAACAAATAAAAGATCAATTGGATGGGTGTATCAGGCAACTTATATAGAATTTCACTTCATCAGGGGTACATGAAATACAAATATAAGCAATACATAGTCGATTTGTGTAAAAGAATCCAGCTATAAACTAAAAATTGAATTCCTTTATGTACCCGATAGACTATAATCCAAAAAGTATAAATTTACCATGCCATATAAATTGAATGAAATAAATAATCAATGCAAGATCCATAATAATGAACAACATGAACAAGATTGGAACATGTAAATAAAAACTTACCCAGCAAGACAATTTCTATGACCATATCAAAATCGCAAACATGTATCCATTTTAACACAGCGAAAATACCGCCTAATTAAATGGTCACAGTTAACAGCGAATCCATACGGTTTCAAATCATCATACCTTGCAGATAATATTAACACTATTATAAATATAATAATTATAATTAACTTAAATTGTCTAAATATTAAAAATTATTTTATATGCTATCTGAAGGATTATATATATATATATATATATATATACGAGGGTCACTCTGAAATTTTTGAGATACAACTAGGCTTTTAAAGTTATACTTACAAAATTTTAGGTGTGTTCAAAGTAGTCTCCTCCAGCATCAATGCACTTTTGTAGACGAATTTTCCACTGATTAAATGCCTCAAGCCATTCATTTCTTGGAATAGATGAAAAAAATGCATTTATAGCCACATCAATCTCTTCTTCTGAATGAAAACGACGTCAACGTAAGTTCTTTTTTAAATTAAAGAATAACCAAAAGTCACACATAGCTAGATCAGGTGAATATGGCGGATGCTCTATCACTTTAATTCGTTTTTGTTTAAGAAACTCAACTGTTAATCCGGCTGTATGTGAGGATGCATTGTCATGGTGAAGCATTAGTTCCCTAACATTCACTTCTTGTAGGATTTCTGGAAGACATTTAGTGGTATACCAGTTTGCTGTTACTGTCGTCTGTCCTTCCAACTTGATGGCTTTGATCAATCCAGTACTTCTGAAGAAAACGGCTTACATCACTTTTTTCAGTGCTCGTTGTCTTTTCACCGTTGTCGGCGTGGGATCATCTTCAAAGACCCATACTTTGCTTTCTTGACGTGTTGGAACTTCAAAAAACGGTATGTACGTTTCATCACCCGTTACAATTTTAGAAATGATGCAGTGGCCACCATCATTTAGCAATTTAAGAGTTTCGTTACTGATTCTGACACGCTCCTCTTTTTGGTGCTCAGTTAGATTATGGGGAACCCAACGGCAAACTACTTTTTTCATATGCAATTCTTCATGAATAATTTTGTGTATGGCTGCGGATCCAATGTTAAGTTCCTTCTGTATCATTTGATAGGTACAGCGATTATCATCCATTAACATTTTTCGTATGGCAGACACATTATCAGGGATTACTGCAGACGGTGGCCTTCCAGTATGTGTTCATCATCCTGGAGAAAATTGCGACCTCTGCTAAATTCTTTAAACCATCTGAATACAGTAGCACGAGTTGGAGATTCATCACCAAATTCTAATTTCAACCGTTGAACGCATTCTTCTTGATTTAATCCTGCTTTAAAATTGTAGAAAATCATAGCGCAAAAATGTTCTCGCGTCAACTCCATTTTCTCTTCTGTTTAAAATTTATTCTACGCTAAACAAGTTGAAGTCAGTCAGTAAAAAATCGTCTGCTGTGTTAAAATACTTTGTATTTTAAAATTAAACCGTTATTTTTATTTTGTAAACTCTCGTCTGCGCGTATCTCAATAATTTCAGAGTAACCCTCGTATATATATAACCATTATAAACCAATACAAATAATCGTCTGCAAAAATGAATATATAAATTATAAATGAAATTTTATCCTTTATGAAAAAAAATTTTTCAAAATAAAACATATCATCAATTCAAGAGAAACAAGGAAATAAAAATTTAGTAAACATTGAAAAAATGGAAATATTTGTGGAAATAAAACAGATTCTTCAGTTCCAAATTACCTTAAATTCCACAAATAACAAGTACGATTTCATCCATAAATAAGCAATAACAAGCTAAAAAATGCAAATTTCAGGCTACCGTACACAATAAATCTAGTAAAAAGAATCCAATAATAACAATAGATTAAAAAAATAAATGAAAGATAAAGAAATAAAATGGAACTCATTTATTTTTTTTTTTTTTGGAGTACCAATAAATCAATCCATGTCACAGCAAGTTTAAAAAATGCTTAGAAATGATTTGCATTTGTCGTCAAAAATATTATAATGCTATTAAATCAACCATAGAGTTAGGAAAAACAGCGCAATAATGATGAAATATACACACACACACACACACACACACACACATATATATATATAACAATCAAACTTATCCTTTAACATATTCAACATAGATTTTAAAACATAGTAAAAATAAAGGGTCAAGTGCTAGTATTACTCGCGCACAGAGGGTTCCGTAGAATAAATATATAAATTTGTAATTGTATTATTAAAAAATACCGTTGCTAAAACAATACTAAGACTTTGTAAAAAACTATAAAACGTAGGGTTGGGAATAAAAGTATATATTAGAAAAGTGTAAATGGATATATCGTGAATATTCAAAGAGCTATAGGGAACCTAAATAATGTCAAATATAGCTGTTCTGTATAACTCATTTTTTTATATTATCCTAATCTGTTTATGATGAACTTAATTCGGTACTGACAGTAAAAGCAGTGCATAGTTAAACTTCATTTGGCATTACATAAATCTAAATTCAGCCTAGTAATAACCTTTATTTCTACAGTGAATCTAAAACAAAACCTTTGTTCAAAGTTTAAATTTGGCATTGCGCTGAATGCGCTTCGAAAAGAGGTCTCAAAGTTGCAACGACTCCATGGCCAGTGCCGCGTTTTTCCAGATAGGTTTTTAATTAACTTTTAAAGTCCCTCGAGGCGTATTGGGAGATACACTCAATGCAAACTAGTCGCGAATCCCACAGTATTTATGTGATTCATTCTAATAAAACCTTCCGAGGGCGGTGTCCTTAAAAAAGGACACCTAATTTTAATTCCAAAGCAGACAAACGGCACCAAGAATATTTAATTAAAATTTTCCTTTTATCATGTACGTGAAAATAAGCAAGTTCGTATTTTCTAATAAATTCGTTTATAAATTCTGGTGTCAGTCATTATTTCATAAGTTTATAAACATAATTACTCCGCGCCGGAAAGGGTTAAGTGGTCGCAGGACACTTAAAGCTTCAAAATTTTTGAAAATTTATTATTTTAGATGTTAATCTCCTATCTTTTCTGAAAATTTTGATATAATTGTTTCCTTGAAATTCCCATTAGAACAGAAGTTACGGCTTTTAGAATTATACCCGCTCAATAGCTGAAGCGGCATTTCCGAAACTTTGACGTCATTTTCTCCAAATGTTGTTTTTGTGAATAACGCGCAGGAGACCTCAAAAACTTCTGAATAATTTTTCATGAAATTTTCAAAACATATATTTCATGTTAGTCTGTATAAACTGAACCTAAAATTTCTTTTTTATTGTTCAAAAAAATATTTTTTTAGGTGATTATACTGTTGAAATTTTCAAAATTTTGTATTAGCTAAATACCACATTGAATTAAAAATATAAAAATGCTGTAAATAGAAATTTATTTAAGTTCAGGGTAATCATTACAATCTGAAGTATAAGTAAGCACTAAAATTTCCATTCTAGTTGCAATATTGATTTTGTAATCCTGCAAACTGTTATGCCAATTTTCTGTTCGACAAATGTCTAGCAGTTTCAAGCCCCTCTAAATACTATTTCAGCATCTTGCAATTTTTTAAATACATGAAATGAAAGAACATACTTATATCTTTAATCGTAATTAAGATTGTGTTTTAAAATCATATACATTTTAAGACATTAAATGTTGAAAATAGTCTTTTTTTTTTTTTTTTTTTTTTTTCAATTTTTAGAGCCCGAAGACCCCAGAAATTAGTATGTTTTTAACAATTTGACATTTATTGCTTTTATACTGTTACTGGACATTATGTTACACATATATATCATTAAAAAATTTTATCTAGGCATAGAGTACGCCGCCCCTGTCATTGTGTATGTCCAAACTGGCCGTATCTTTAAGGGTTAATATCTCGGCTAATTACCGATGATTTTTTTCGAAATTCATTATCAACAATGCTTTTATACTCCTGCTACGATAGGTACATCCAGCGATGATCAACATTTTTTCTGAATGTCCGTAAATTGAAATTTGTGTTTAACAGAAAAATGCGAATTTCTCAAAAACTATGTGACCTAGGGTAATCGCTATAATTTTCCGGCAAAATTTACATCAGCGTCTACTACCATTAATTTTTTCATAATTTTAGTTTCAGTAGATTCGGAATTAGATGGGAGGGAACATATTTTTGCGCTACATTTTCGACAATATCTTTGAAAATATCTAAAAAATCCCTGCCGGCCCGGTCTACAGGCGAAGGTAGATTTCGAAGTTAAGTATATTAATTGCACCAACAAAAACTAAATCATGATTAGATATAAATCCACTTTAACAGTTTTATCTGGCCGCTTTTGACGAGTTTTTATTTCATTTTTATATAATAGCTGGTTTTATCAGAATCATTTTAAAGCGGTAATAAAAAAAATACTTTTCCATGCTCAACAACTCGAATTTTTCTGGCACATTTTCAGATTAATTTTTAATAGAAAAAATACGAAACTTGCTGACGTGATTTTTGAAAAGATTTATAAGCGACGTGTGTTTTTATTTTTCTTTCAATTAATTGAAACTTGATTAATAAACAATTATTTTCTCAGAAGTGCAATATTTTTCGTTTCTAACAAAATAGTTTCGGGAAATTCTGTTTAAAATGACCATTTTGACATCATTTTTTGAAATATATTCTGCCTCTATCAAAAAATCGATCATTACGGTACATTATATAGTTTCTGAAGAAGAGAATCTATTAATTGGACGCGTTTGAGAGCAAAAATTAATTTAAAAATGAGTAAGAAAATAAGCAGTTTTGATTTGAATGCATTCTTAATAAGATGATTTTTTTCTTCAACCGCTATGTATTTTTAATTAGTTTTTGCTGTAAGAATCGGTCCTATCAAAAACATGTCTATATAAATGTTGAAGACAATATTAAGAAGATATATGATAAATTCATTTGGATTTTATATCTTGCGAATTGACGGAGTTATAGAAAGTTTTCTTCTTCACCCCCCCCCCCTTTTTTTGTTTTCGTTTTTAATTTTTTTCTGCGGTACGAATTGGTCCTATCAAAAACTTGTGAATACAAAAGTTGTAGATAATATTAAGGAGATGTAAAATAAAATTAATTGGATTTCATATCTTGAGAATTGACGAAGTTATGAATTTTTTTCTCCCAAAAACCCTATTTTTTGCGCCCCTTGAGCCCATTTTTAATTTTATCCAAAATCTGTGATACATAAATTTTTGGTCCTATTTTTAGAAGTAGTAAAAACTCTAAACTGATTTGATATGTACAAAAATTAAGAAGTTATGGGTTTTTTTCTGTTTTCACAAAACCCCTCCTTATTTCCACCCCCTTTGTCCGATTTTACCCATTCACGAACTTGACCGAGATTTTATGCCCCTTGATTTTATGTATCAGTTTGGAAGAGATTTGTGCAGAATTGTGGAAGTTATCGTGTCCAGAAAAAAGTAATATATATATATATATATATATATATATATATATATATATATATATATATATATATATATATATATATATATATATAGATAGATAGATAGATAGATAGATAGATAGATACATAGATAGATAGATATATGTATAAAGTTTTTTACTGATGGTGGTTTTGGGTTCTAGGGGTCATGATCGGTGTAGATTTGCAAAACGTTTTCAGAAATTCCAACATAGGAACGACGCCAATAGGTAGTATTTCATACGAAATCTACCTAAAATTAAAAGGAATGTATTTTTGAGTTCAGCGTTACGGAAGCTTTCACACGATATGCGAAAAAAAAGGTTTTTTTTTTCAAGTACCATAATTAGCTCCGCCCCCCCCCCCCCCCCCGACATTTTTACTAAATATATTTATGAATGTTTTTTAATCTGAAAATATGTGGGTGGTCTTTATTATTTCCCCGAATTTGAACTTTTCACGTTTAATACTTTACGAATAAAATGGCTGTGACAGACAGACAGACGGACACACACAGGAGTGATCTTCCGTTTTTACTTTTTAAATACGGAACCCTAAAAAAAAAGAGAGAGAGAGAGAAAATGTGTAATGGAAATTTGTGGAACCTAGACAGATTCATCAGATCCCATGTGAGTTCCAAAATTAAAGTGTGTGGTTTCATCTTCATATTAGCTACAAAAAAGCTAAAGTATATGAATTTGGGACTACCACAGCCAGTAAATAGAGAATTAAAATATTGGGGAAAAAAAGTTTAAAATGAAACATTATTAAAAATGATTGAGAAATAAAAAGCTCATTACCAATCCGAAAGCCTTTCTAACCAAGAAATGAGGCAGCAATAAAATCAAGTATAAAAGATTATTTGCACATGTTGCCAAAAAGTTTTTTAAATGATGATGGGCCGAGGAGTAATAATGCACAGTATATTCATGTGCATACCTCAATATATGTGATCAATGTCCTCTATAGATCATTTAAAATGAATACCAACATGTTATCCAAGGAATCAATGAATTGCTGCCATCTTTAGAATTTATGAGTAAAATTGTATATTGTTTTGGAATAAAAAACTAATTTATAATAAAAAAATATGTATATCTATTATTGGATTGAGCTTTAAAGCAAATACTGTCTAGAAATATATAAATGATAATTAAATAATATTTAAAAATATGTTAAAAAATTTATGCCATTACATTGAAGAAATAAGTAAATGATATATTAGATAAAACTAATATGTAAAATGGTAATATTGATGATTCATTAATTAATGTTTCACATAAATAAATATACCTCACTATAACATATCAATATTGTATAATCACTTAAATAAATATATAATTAAATAAAAATAAATAAATTATTAAAATTAAGATGCTTAGGAATTAATAATAATAATTAAATATTGAAATTAATTAGTTATATTTAATGTGTCCACAAAACTTTCTTAATAATTAGAGGGAGAGGTTTAAACAAAGAATAAAATTTACAATTAAAACATGCATTTTATTCTTATGTAATATAATATACTATGTATTAGAAATTAATATGATATTGTCCTCATTGGACTAAAATTTAAATACAAGTGAATCACAAACTTTATTAATTATTAAAGAAAATAAATAGATTTAACTTGAATTAATAAATAAATATAACTACGCAATTATACATGCAAAAGTACTGAATCAACATCCATTATAAAATGTATTATTGCAATGTAATTATTAATCAAATGCCCCAGTCCTTTATTATTATTATTATTATTAACCATTGCGTATTATACAGACAACCCCACCCTCCTCCGTACTATAACATCTACCCACCCATCCGTCCTGTTATAATTTTTATTATTATTTTGCATTTGTTATTTTTTATTATTATTTTATTTTTTATAATTTTTTTTGCGCATGTGTTAATTTGGTTTTTAAGATCATGTATGTACTAATTGTATATTCAAGAATATATGATATTTTAGGAAAACCATGATTTAATGTATCATAAATTAGTTTTTTAATATTGTTGTTAATTAGATGAGAAGAACATAAACACTTTATTCTATATAAATGATTAAGGAGCATATTACGATATACAGAATTATGAAGACAGGATTTAAATTTAGTCAATGTATTAACTTTACTTCAGTCAGGCGAAAACACCCATTCGCTAAACTCAATCCAATGGGAGAATTTTTTTAAGATATCTTGTTAGCATTTGAATTAAATGATTTTTTTTCATTGTATAGCTGAGGCAGATCTGTACAAAGGCCGTTTTGCACTTTTTTGTTTTTGTTTACAAGTATTTTTAATTAGTACACTTTCCCTTTCGGAAACCGGTTTCGAAAGTGAAAGCATCCTCATAAAAAATAAATAAAATAAAATAAAATAAACTTGCAAACAAAATCAAAAAAGTGCAAAACACCCTTTTACAGATCTACCTCAGCTATCCAATGCAAAAAAATATCATTTAAAAATATTAAAATGCAAACGAGATATCTTTAAAAAAATTCTCGCATTGGATTAAAATTAGCGAACGGGTATTTTCGCTTGACTGAAGTAACTCCTTAAAAAGAAAACCCTTTCAATCCATCTTTTAAAACAGAAAATGATATCTCCGGAGAATTCCCGGGACTTGCGCAGAAGAGATCGCCAGCACCATAGCAGGTTCCTCTTTTATCTGTCAATGGGTCAGTTTTCATAAATATTTTTTATTATTTTTTCACTCAGCAACTCATATTTTTACGCAAAAAGGAGGTAAAAAGCTGTCTCATCTGCAGATTTTATTGATACAGCATTTTCTTATATATACACTGTAAAAAAAAAAAAAAAAAAAAAAAAAAAAAAAAAAAAAAAAAAAAAAAATGTTATTTTTCCTGCTTTTTCTGTTGTAACTTTTCAAGCACCGATGCTGTGAAATCTAATTCAAGCAACACATAAAAAAATGCGAAATGATATCGCGGAATAGTGAAAATGAAGATCATTTCCCGATATGCACAGAAGCAATCCCTGGTGCAATAATAGACACATTGTTTAGCGTTCGTGATTTTTCACTTAAATATGAAATTGAAATCATGCTTCAGAAAATAAATCTTTTTAAATTGTATGTATTAATATTTTTTTCAATAAAATATATCGTTACAACCAAAATGATACTCTAAGGTTTTTTTTTTTTTTGGTTTTTTTTTTCGAGAAACGCAGATGGTAGTTTCAAAATGCAGAAAAATGGAACCGTTTCCCATTCATCTGCTTGAAAAACCAAGGGTTCTTCAAACATAGGCAGAAGACATCTTAACGTAGGCAAACTGCTGGAAATTGGAACTTGTTAAGCTTATTTATAATATCGGGTAATTATTAAAAAAAAAAAAAAATCTGAACTTCGGGTGGATTCGGATCCCTTATTAGCTATCCTTATCAAATTTGCAGACCACTATGTACGATAGATTCGCCCAGCAATTGAAATGAAAAGAAATTTTAATCAATTGTGTGTTTACGAAAATAATAATCTTAAGTAATGGTCTACAATGAGTGTAAAAAGAAAATATAAACTACTGAGATTTCTTCTAAGCATAATTTATGTCCCACATATTATAATAATAATTTCTTGAACTATTACAGTAGCAATAACGTACTCAAAATTACATTTTGCACATCTAACAAAATATTTTTAATGTTAGTTTCAACGGTTACTATGATTTCACAACTTTCTTATTCATTTTCTACTCTTTTCCCGTTTTATGTTCAACGAGTCAACGAACCACCACACAGCAGCCGTGCACCTCAACTCCTCTCCTAACTCACGGTGGCAGTGGCGATTAAGCGCGGACCTTTTACCCTGATTAGGAACTTGTTCGCGCTTAATCTCTCTCTAACCTTTTAATTTAGCTGTCTTAATTGGGCTAGCTCTAGCGCCTCGTCTGCCGTCCCCCCTTTTTATGGGAGGATAATGCTGGAATGGGACGGCGGGGAGAAAGGGGGCGTATAATTTAGGTTTTCGGACTCGCATAAAATGGGGGGCTATAAATTTGCTCCTAGGCCCTTTTGTGAGGTTCACTGTGTTGTGGGGATTTAAGGGCAATTAGAGTTATTGGTGTGAGCGGATTTCAACAAACGCACAGTAGCAGGGTTTTGTTGCATCTTGTCGTCAGAGGCTTTTGGAACCGCGAAGTTGGCTTTATTCTCATCTCCATTTGCGTGATTGGTTTTTATCGCCTCGTTTATACGCTTCGATTGAAATTTGGTATAGATAAGGGTGGGTTTATGAGCCATCTATTTACTGATGCTTTGAATCACAATTTAAGGGCTTTTCAGCATTAGATCTCCCTTCAGAGGTTTTATATGCATCCTGTTTGTGTATTCACAAATTTATGAGAGAATTCAGCTATCTTATTTCTTCATTCCTTTTCTTCTTATTAAAAAAAAAAAAAGTGTTAAAACAGGGATGATTTTCTAGAAAAGGATTTTTTTTGTTGTTGTTGTTGTTGTTGTTGCTGCTGCTCTTCTTGTTAAATATGATTAGCAGTGAAGTTTTAAAAAGGGGGAAGTGATAAGTGCATTCGAAAATTTGCGAAAGAATTCAACTATCTTATTTCTTGATCCGCCCCCCCCCCCCCGTTAATGTTCTTAAAAAAATGTTAAAAAACAGACGATTTTCTAGAAAAAGTTTTTTTTGTTGTTGTTGCGGCTGGCTGCTCTTTTTGTTAAATATGGTTTGCACTGAAGTTTAAAAAAGGGGAAGTGATAAGTGCATTCACAAAGTTATGACAGAATTCAGCTATTTTATTTCTTGATTATTTTTTCCCCTTGTTAAAAAAAAAAAAAAAAAAAAAAAAAAAAAAAAAAAAAAATTAAACACAGATGATTTTCTAGAAAAGGATTTTTTTTTATTGTTGCTGCTCTTGTTGTTAAATGTGATTAGCAGTGCACTTTAAAAAGAAGGAAATAAGTGTATTCACAAATTTATGAGAGAATTCAGCTATCTCATTTCTTGATTTTCCCCCCTTGTTTAAAAAATTAAAAATTTAAACACAGATGATTTTCTAGAAATCAGCTATCTTATTACTTGAATTTTTTTCCTCTTTGTCTAAAAAAAATGTTAAAACACAGAGGATTTTCTAGAAAAGGATTTCTTGTTGTTGTTGTTGTTGCTGCTGCTGCTCTTCTTGTTAAATATGATTAGCACTGAAATTTAAAAAAGAGGAAGGGATAAGTGTATTCACAAATTTATGAGAGAATTCAGCTATCTTATTTCTTGATTTTTTTTCCCTTGTTTTCTAGAATTCAGCTATCTTATTACTTGATTTTTTTTCCTCTTTGTTTAAAAAAAAAAAATGTTAAAACACGGAGGATTTTCTAGAAAAGGATTTTTTTTTTTTTTTTTTTTTTTTTTTTTTTTTTTTGCTGCAGCTGCTCTTCTTGTTAAATATGATTAGCACTGAAATTTAAAAAAGAGGAAGGGATAAGTGTATTCACAAATTTATGAGAGAATTCAGCTGTCTTATTTCTTGATTTTTTTTTTTTTTTGCCTTGTTTAAAAAAATAAAAATAAACACAGATGATTTTCTAAGAAAGAATTTTTTTTTGTTGTAGTTGCTGCTCTTCTTGTTAAATATAATTAGAACTGAAGTTTAAAAAAAGGGGAGGTGATAAGTGCATTCACAAATTTATCAGAGAATTCAGCTATCTTATTTCTTGTTTTTTCCCCTATGTTAAAAAAAAAAAAAAGTAAACAAGATGATTTTCTAGAAAGATTTTTTGTTGTTGCTGTTGTTGTAGCTGCTTTTCTTGTTAAATATGATTTGCACTGAAGTTTAAAAAAGGGAAAGCGATAAGTGCATTCACAAATTTATGAGAGAATTCAGCTATCTTATTTCTTGATTTTTTCCTCCCTTAAAAAAAATTAAACACGCATGATTTACTAGAAAAGAATTTTTTTGTTATTGTTGCTCTTCATTCAGATCTGATCTGAAGAAGATTATCAGATGAAGAAATCAGATGAACCTAAATATTCAGGTGAACTTTAATATAGGGTAACTCTAGGCTAGATGGTCATAGTTTTTAAAGATTGAAATAAAAATTCTTTGAATGCAAATACAAGAAATATTGATGCATATTTGAAATTCTTATACATATCCTCATCATATTTTGGACAAAAAATAATTAAGTATCGAGATCAAAAAGGTGGTAAACAAAATTGAAATTAAAATGCCATATGGCCATCTCTCCTTCAAGCCGAGGAGAGGTGGCCATCCAATACAAGAAAGAAAAAACGAAGTCAAAATTAGCAAAGAAAAACACATTTCCTGTAGTTAATCATGAAAAACATATAGAATTTTTTAAAGATGCAATTATATCACGAAAAATCAGTGAACAAAATTTGAAGTATAATTTCAATCCTTCACTTTTCGTAAACTTTTACCACATTTTTAGCAAAGATCTTGATAGTTTGAACACGATTCATGGAACCATTTCTGGTACCTTATACATTGTATCCAGTCGTACCTTTTGGTTGTGGTATTATATTCTTCTCCACAACCAACACAGTGATCCTCATCCAATTCCATTCCCTCGGAATCTGTAGAATCTAATAATTTCAAATATATTTCATCTGCTTCGCTACTGGAAGTGTCATGTTTTTGTTTTTTTCTCGCGCATATCTTAGATTTTTCACGGTTTTAAGTTCATTTATCAACTTTATCTGTTTCTGGAATGAACATTTCCGAAGTTTTTCAATATTTTATGAAACAAAAATACATCGTTAGACTCTATTATATTATTGTTATTGAAAAATTTATGTTAGTTAAAATTTAAATAATTATGTCAATTAATATAATTATAAAAATAAAAATTCTATAATTATTTTTAAAATAATAATATTTAGTTTAAATCCTTACTCTGTATACTTTTGAAATATTGATTATAAGGTGGCCATCTCTCCTCGACTTGATGTGGCCGTCTATCCTAAAATTGATAGACAGATTGCCACCTAATTTAAAGTGGCACTCCGCCATTGTACGTCTTTGTTTTAGACTTAAAAGCAAATATTGGATTATGAACGTGCCTTAAAAGTCCTTATAGTAAAAAGAAATGTAACATACGTACTGCAAAAAGTTCAAATACCTAACTCAAGAAAAATATCCTATCCAACCACTAAATTAAATAAACATCAACATTACACTTTCTTTTTATATAATTGAAAAACATAGCTGCATGTCGCATTGAATGAACACGTTGAACTATTTCTTACGAACCAAGTTTATGCTGCAATCTATGATATAGTTTTTGAAATATTTAGACTGGCCATTTCTCCTCTATGGCCATCTATCCTAGAATTACTCTAGGTATTTTCTAGAAATCAGAGACAGACACTCCAATTATATAGATAGATAGATATTTAATTAACGAACGTGATTATTAAATTTTATTTTTATTTGCCAAAATATCATTGAAAGCACTCTCTAGTCTTCTAGAATTAAAAGAAAAGGCAATAGTTATAATTAACAGTTTAATTAAATCTTTTCAAACTAAAAGGAATAGTTGAAAATCTCTTTTATGCAAAAATTATATGTTCGTAATGAGGTCACTAAATGTCTTTAAAATGACAAATATAACTATTGTATTACTGTTCTTAACTTAAAAGAATAATTTTTTTTCCATAAACAAAAACATAAAAAAAGCTTTTAAGTCCTTCTCTTTAAAAATTTTACCCATAAAAACCTTTTTATTAATCAAAATGTGGTAATATAGTATGTAGTATAGTATCTGGTAATATGTAGTATGAAATAGGTGTTTTTTCTAGAAATCATGGGCAGATACTCCAATTATATATAGACAGATGGATAGATATTTAAATAATCGACGTGATTATTAAATTTAATTTTAATTTCTTAAAATAATATTGACAACACACTCTAAGTCTTCTTGAATTAATAGAAAAGGCAGTGTTTATAATTAACAGTTTAATTAAATCTTTTCAAACCGCAAAAGGGATAGTTGAAAAACTCTTTTATGCAAAAATTATATGCTTGTAATGAGGTCACTAAATGTTTTTAATATGACAATTATAACTATTGTACTACTGTTCTCAACTTAAAAGAATCATTTCTTTCTATAAACAAAAACATAAAAAAGCTTTTAATTCCTTCTCTTTAAAAGTTATCCCATAAAAACCTTTTTATTAATCAAAATGTGCACTTATTAACTGCTTAACAAATACTTTTTCTGAAGAAAAAAATAGAATTGAAAAGAGAACATTGTTTTCTTCGAGGAGTAAACATTTAAACGGCATACTGGTTTCTTTCTTTTTTTCTTTTTAAAATTTTCTTAACGAAAATTGCCAAAGAAAAATTTCTTTGAAATTGCATTGTTTCACGTTTATTAATAATACGATAATCTCTGGACACTTTAATTTATGATCATTTATGAAAATAATGCCGTTTTGTTTCGTGTAAATGGAATTAAAAAGGGTAGTTCATCACGTACGAAGAAAGCTTCGTCGTTTCTTAGCCACACATCGTTAGCGTTCTTTTGTGGGCGCTCTTCTCTTGCCTGTTTTTTTTTCCTTCATACCCTCTCCCGCCGAATCTGTTTTGTTGCTTTTCTTGGCACTGTCTCTAAATTACTCGTCCCCATTTTTCCAGGCCGCCTTTCTCACTGATATGAAAGAACATTAAATTAAAATATCTTAATTAGTGCATTCCCTCCGCCTTGCTTAGATATATACCTCGTCTCATTATGAAGCTATTAAGTTTATTAGTAGTGGAGCGTGTATAACGAGTCCACTTAGACCCGACTTAAGTGGCATTAAAAAAGAACTAAAAAGAAAGAGAGTAAAGCGTCAGTGTAAAAGAGTCTTAGGAAAAGTGGCCCTAATTGAATTTCCCTTAATGCCTAAGAAAGCGGTTGTGTGCGTTTGTGCGTTATTAATGAACGGAATATGACGGTTGCTTAAGACTGCAGAATTTGCGCCAAATTGGAATTAATTGTTCGCGTTAAACTTTTCGCCGCTCGCCAATTCAGTGGCCATCAATTAAAGACTCTTGTTTTTGTTTATAATGAGTCGGACCTAACATCGGAGGGTTTTCCGAAGAATAAAGTGGAATAAGCTTTTTTTTTCTTCCTCTGTGTCATTGTTTAATTCTTTAAGAAATGGTTTTCGAAATTTCTTTTACGCATTGCTAATGCTATACATCTATTATTGTCCTAGTCTCTGATTCACATAAAAGATTGCCAATTCTTCGCTTTTGTTTTAGAACCATGATATTATTATTTTTTCTTTAATGCCGCTCTTACAATATCCAGAAAATTGAAAGAAAATTAAATACCACACATTTGTTCATAGGCTTGGGTTGAACTAATATTATCAAATATTTTTTAATAGTTGAAAATATGCTTCTACATGAAAAAAAAAAAGGGGAAATTTCATTTTTAAGAACGTTCTCAATCTTTTCAAACAAGGCGTATAACAAATTAAAACCCTATGTAAAGCCCCCCCCCCCCCCCAAGTAAAAGATAATAATAGTTGTTCAGAAAAGAAATAATAATAATAATAATAAGGCTAAACTTCTCTCTTTCTCTCTTTTTTTTTTTTTTTTTTTTTTTTTTTTTTACTTGTTTAATGATATTGTCACCAACTATTACAAAGACAAAAGAATTGCTTTTAAGTGGATACAAAATCTCTTTCTTAGATCTAGGTTTTTCATTTTATTTTGTTTATTTTATTTTATTTTGTTTTGTTTATTTATTCGAAGTTTAGGTAAATAGTGAAGAGTTGCATTTAGTTAGTAAACTTAATTATTTCATATAGAAAAATATATTTGTCAAGCAAAAGTCATAAGGAAAATTCTTTTTTAACGGAATATATATCTATATATATATATATTGATGATGTAAGTATTAACATTTCCATGTTTCTTAAATTGCTTCGGTAATAAATTGCTTATTGTAGTAAACTATTAATAATTATTAACTTTAAATTAATACATATTAAATTAATAAACGTTGAAACTTTTAAATATCGTTATCAAATTAAAAAAAAAAAAAAAATGAAAACTGTTTATGAATTCGGTTTCTTTACCAGTCTGTTTGTCCGTGTTCTAACTCGCGTAAATATGCTAAGATTGCCATGCAACTGATATATGTTATTGAGATTTACTATGGAACGTGTTCAGCATTGAAATGAAGTGTGTAAGCATTTATAGTTCTTTTACAGGGTAACTCAAAAGAATTCACTAACATTACGAGGGAAAACGTTTGCAGTTTATTTTAATGATGTTACACCATTTAAAACATATTGAAATTCAAACATATGATTGAGTTGCACTACTAGAGGCTTACGATAGAATATTGTGCGCATGGCAATCATCGTTCATTTACAGTGACACACAAAAGAATTCCTTTACAGTACTGTCTATTAACAATAATTGCTAGAAGTGCGTTTTCAGTTGTGACACCAGTTATTAAATTCATAAAGTGTTTACTCTATTACTTGGTGTTATAAATTTTATAGATCACATACAAGGCAGCACAAAAGATCTCGAATAATCTCCGTTTATTGATGGAAATTGATGAAGGAGAATTTTCGCGTGTTAGGAAACTGTGCTATGTGTTTTCTAACTAAGTTAAATTTTAACATACTAATATGTAGTATATATACAAACCTATAATTCATATACAGAACTGCATTATGCCTATAAAAACACAGCTGATAACTTTCTCTTAACAATTCTCACTGAAAAGGTATGATATTACGAAACAACATGATAATTTATGTAGCATAAAAATAGTTTTCAACTTGTCAATAATATAAAAAAAATTAAATAACATAAAATACGTAATAACCTTTGACTTTAATGATTTATTTAATAACATTCACACCATAGATATGTTTAGAATTACCAATTTATTATTCAAAGAATAAAGGAATTCACTAAATTTAATGACTAATATTTCTTTATCTTACTTTAAAACATTAACTAGATTTATTCTTCATCATAATTATATTATTTTTAATGACACTATATATCAACAAAGGTTGGGTTTACTCCAGGGAGGGATCGTATCATCTATTCTTGCAGAATTGTATCTTTATTATGATGAACGTAAATCATTTATTGTTGATTGTAAAATGTGCCGTTATATTGATGACATGATCGTTTTTTATTTTAAAAGTCAATCAAATTATTTATTACCAATAAAGCATCATAAAAATTTAAATTATAGTAACACTGATATGCTAAATAATGAAATTAATTTCCTTGATCTTGAATTAATTCTTTGTGGTAATAAAAATATACTCTTTAACATTTATGAAAAACGGAGCGATTTCTCATTTAATGTTAATTTTATTTACTCATTATAATTCATATCTATATAAATCAGTTATATCAATATTTTACTCCAACTTCGCACATATAATCAATAATATTTGTTCAAATAACTTTAAAACTTGTTCATCAACATGCAACAAAAAACGGTTATCCATCTTTTCTTGTTAAATCTCTTTTACACGATTTTGAATATTAACTTATTAATATGCTAATATTATCATGAATAAGTGTTGTATAGTATTTACATTTATTTTTATTTTTATTTTTTTTTTTTTTTTTTTTTTTGAAAATAAGTATTTTATATATATTAAGTTTAAACCGTTGGCTATAATATTTGTTTTCATGTAAATTTTCTTAACGGTATTATTAACCTTAATCGTTTGCTATAATATCTGTACACGTGCACAATCTTTATGGTGTATTTGGCATAGTAATTCAAATTTAAGATATCTTTTTAGGGTAAGTTTAATTTAATTTAATTATTTTTATCAAATGTGCTATTTGGTCTTTCACTTCTTAGGGAATCTTGTTATTCGATGTTCTTTTAATTCCTGTTTCACAGTCGATAGGGTGCAATGAGAATTCTCAACCGAAATCTAATGTTATTTGCTTATATTTGTAAAACTCGTACACCTGACCATGTGTTTTACAATATAAGCTTTCTTTTGTATCCATTACTTTATTTTTCATACTTCATTTCATAGTACTCCATTATTTAACTAGTATAATGTTTCTTTTGTTTATAAAAGGTGATCTCAAATTATTTGATCAATTTCGTCTGTTTAAATGGTCTAATTTTACAAAACGTTTATATGCATGTATGGGTAAAAGCCCTCAATAGCGAACACTTCGGGATCGCGGAATTTATCCACTAATTGGAGGTGTCTGCTTTTGTGAGGTAAAAATATACAAATATGTATGCCTTATGGATTTAAAAAGGTATTAGTTAAAAAGAGGTGTTTGCTATTCGAGAATGCCCATTAACCTCCATAACGGACAGGACACTCAAGAATACCGGACACTTCTATTTAGCAAAACCACAATGCAGGATTGGTATTTTTTCCAGAAAGACTTGATTAACACGTTCACGCCGGCGCGGTGGGTCACACTCGACTGTCTCAGAGTTGTCAAGTCTCCGGCTTTTTGCACACCACTATTATTTCAGAGAAAATGCTGTTCCTTTAAATCGGCCAATTGTTCTAATTAAATAAAACAACATTTTCTGTATTAAAATACTGGTATCCAAAAAGCCGGAGACTTGGCAGCTCCGAGACAGTCGAGCGTGACCCACCGCGCCGGCGTGAACGTGTTAAAGCATGACTAAATTGGGCAGTATCTCCTCCCTCTACGATTTTAAGGTCGCCAAATTTGATGTAAAGCTTATATTTTAAATCTGCTTTGAAATTGTACTGATTATAATCAATATTTTGAACTTTTAAAGTAAAGTAAGATTAAAAACTAAATAAATTAACAAAATCTAAATACAGTAAAATCTCTCAATAGCGGGCACCCCGGGAGCTTTTTTAAGAAGGCTCACGTTTTGAGCACCTTATCGCCAGAGTAACGGTTGGCGCGGGGATGAATTCAACGCTACGCACCCGTTCGGGGCGTTATACGCGTAGCGAACAGCAACCCCATTCCTTTGCTGAGAGGAAGAGATGGGCCTGTTTTTTTTCATTTCTTTTTCCGCAAATGTAAAAAGCTAGATGAAATGTTATTTCACCGTGGTTTACAATTAAAACCTTGCTTAAAACAAAAAGCTTTTTCGGATTAAAATAATTTTTAATTTCACAATACATATAATTCAAACATAAGTTATTTTTTCAATTCAATAATATTCATTTATTTCATTAATTCGCTATATGTTCGAAGAAATTGAGAACGTATTTTATTTTTTAGGAAAAATAAAAACAGACGTAAAGATTTTCTTTTAATAAATATAATTCTGTTGATCATGTTTTTTTTTTTTTTTTTTTTTTTTTTTTTTTTTTTTTTTTTTTTTTTTTTTATGACACAATTGAACTTAGTTTTATCAGCATTGCTACTGAATTAATTTAGTTTATTTTTTTATTATTAAGCAGCATATTTGTGTGACGTGTTGATTGCATTAATAAAACATATTTTCACTGAAATAATTCATTAAAAATTAATTGTTTTTAATTTAATTTCGATTAGAAGTTAATAGGAAGTTGAAACTAAAATCAATTCGATTATAATTAAATTGAACGATAAATCATAAATTATTTAGCTGTATCCTACAATTAAATCAATCAGCTAAAATAATTGCAAGTTGATGAATGCAATTAAATCAATTACTATTACATTTTAATGCTGTTAAATCTTTATCATAATTTGAGTTTTTATGAAAAAAAAAAAAACATTGGTCTACCCCTAGTGCACAAAATTAAAAATCTTTAAAAATTTTCTGATTTCTTTTTAAAAAGTTTTGCCATATTTTTAAATATTATTTCGTCTTAGTTGTTTTATTTGTTATTTTAAAATAGTAATCCGTCATATTTGAATAAATCATCTAAATTCTTATCTCGAATGAAATCTCCCCCCCCCCCCCACACACACACACTGCATTTTTCGTCATTTGGCACACATATTGCACTACTTATTAAGTTGAAGTGGCAATAAAATAATGATCAATCGTCTGAGGCAACCTCCCATTTCGAATTTTCTCTTCTCCCCCTCCCTCTCTTCCAGCACACTATTTTTTGACCATTTAAAATTCATTGTTGCCTTGCAGAAAAGATTAGTTAAAAGATTGTGTCTGAAATGTTAACTATCCCTCCGCTTATCCATAACAGTGCATAAAGTTAGCTGTTTTGTTCTATCTGTTGATTTTTAAATAACAAATAAATAATTTACCATACAAAAAGAAAAGGAAAGAAATAGAATGAAAGATTAAAAAAAAATAAATCAGGATTAACCCTTTGTGCACACGCTTTCATTTTTTTTCTTTTAATCTACATTTTTTTTAAATTTTCTATCCTATTTATTACTTTGACGTAACTATAAGTAAAAGACCAATTATTCAAATTCTGCCCCCCCCCCCTCCCCCGAAAAAGAAGCTTGTTTTTGTTTCATCCCCCCCCCCCCCCCCCAAAGTGAAATATTCCAAGTTTTTTATATTTTGGTTTGTTATTTCTATTTGTTAATTGATAAATTTAACTATTTAAATCTACAGCCCCTCACTATCATACACAGTTAAAAAATTTATCTAGTGATTTTATTTGTCACTTTGAAGTAACAAAAGATAGTCATTCAATATTCCTTCTCCCCCACTTTCCCTTAAGAATTTCATCTCACATTAAAAAGGCAATTTCTAAACATCCTGTTTGAGGGGTGTGAAGGCTTTTTTTTTATTTTCTTTCTTGATTTGGTCTATTTTCACTCGACTTTGGGGACTGTTTTTGCAGAATGATTTGGTATTAAATTAATTATATAAGTTCATCGCAGAAAATATAGTAATTTTCTGCCACAGGTATTTTTTAAAATCTGTGTTTATATACATCAAAATGCACTGGAACGGCATTAATTCATCATCCCCATAAATCCATCATTATATGTAATCAAATATCTAGATTTATGAAGGTAATGAGTTTTTGTTTAACAGGAAAGGGAATTAATAATGCTCAATTGAATGAAAATTTAGATTTTTGAGAGGAGCAAATAATCAAAATTTTAGTCTATATCATCAAAAGTAATAAAGGCCTTTGATAAAACAGAGGATAAGAATTCGTAATACAATTTCTTTCGAAGATTTCTTTTCATCTAGAACACATAATTGAAAATATTTCTTTAATTTAGGAAGGGCTGTTATTCTAAAATATGCTAGTTTGTCTTCCGCCATTTCGGTTCAAAACAAAACACACGACGACGATTGGCGTTAGAGCTGGCTGAACGTTCTCGCTTTCGCCAATTCGCCAAGGCTGGTGCTGAAAACGTGAGCCTTCCTGAAAAAGCACCCCGGGAATACTATATTTGTCTGCTATTCGAAGGTGTTCGCTTTTCTGAGGTAAAAATGCAAATTTATCTATAAGTTATATAGATTGAAAAAGGTGAGTGTTCGCTAAATAAAGTTGTCCGTATGCAGGTTTTGTACAGTAAAATTTCCATAACGGACATGCTTATTTTTTATATACTTCTACCTCAGGAAAGCAGGCACCTCTGAACGGCGGACAAATTCCACGGTCCCGAGGTGCCTACTATTGAGAATTTACTCTATTTAGATAAATATTTCTTGTTTTTAATCTTGCTCTATTCCTGACGTTCAAAATATTGATTATAACCAGTACAATGTCGAAAAATATTTAAATTATCAGCTTTACGAAAATTGCATAAATGCTCCTAAAATCAGGCTGTATGGGGCTGGAGGGGCAGAACAATGGCGAAATATTCTTCCAGCATTTAATGTGGTCAAAAATGACTACGTAAAAAAAGAAGAAAAAAAAGGCTGCGATTCAGACGCAAAAAGTATTTGAAAAAATTAAGACATTTTATTTGACAACTGAACATTCCGTTTCAGACACTTAAGTGACTGAATTTCAGACATTTCAATTTAAATTGTGGAAAACAGCCTCCACAAAAATGTTATGTTTAATTTTATTGATGTACACTCTGATTGACTAAAAGCAAGATTTATCCGTAAAACTTATTTTTTATTTACAAAAAAGAAAATTCTATTACAACAATAAGAAGAACAACAAAAAATATGAATTCTTCTCCATTTAGTTGGAAATTTTTCTTACCCTGAGATCGCCATAGCAGATCCCTTGATGCACAAATTCAAATTATTGTTATAATTTATTGGTATTTTATTTTGTCGCAATGTTGCTCACTGTGGCAAATGTAAGAAGTGACGTGGCATGATAATGTGACATTTTACATAATATTGGCAAATTTTGTGCTGCAAACCTCGAATAACAAAAAAATTATTTGATAAGCAGCTTACTCGTAGGTCGTAAAATTTACAAGAGCAATATTTCCCCAAAAATATATGTATCAGAGCTTTCTTTTTTGAAAATAAAGAAAAAATTATAAATTAATACTTTTTTTTAAAAAAACTTCAGAAACTCGTTTTCAAAATTTAAAAAGCTTGGTTAGGCTCTTGTAATGCAAAACTGAAACTGAAAATTGGATGTTAATAATTACGTGCGTAAAAATAAAATCACTTTTTAATATAAATGAAGATGCAAACCTAAGGAAAAAGTGGCAGTGTTATCACAGTTAGCATAATTGTTTGTCCAAGATTGGCGAAATCCTTTTCTTCTCCTTTCTCATCTAAACAAAATAAAAACGTATACACTTCACCAAAGGATTAAAAAAATAAACGGACAAGTGAAGTATAACTCGCGCTCAGAGGGTTCCGTGCAATAAATATATGCATTATTAACTGTATTAATAAAAAAATCGTTACAAAAGAAAAATAAGACTTTGTAAAAAACTGTACAGAATGAAGCCTAAGTAATATAAAATATTGCTATTCAGTATAACTCTTATTTAAATCTTATCCTAATCTGTTTATGATGAACTTAATTCGGTGCTGACACTAAACGTAGTGCATATTTAAACTTCATTTGGTATTTCCTAAAACTAAATTCACCATCGTAATAATATTTTCTTTTTACAGTGTAGCTAAAACAAAACCCTTGTTCAAAGTTTAAACTTGACATTTTGCTAAGTGCGCTTCGAAAGGAGGTCGCAAAGTAGCAACGTCACCTTGGTCCGTGGCGCTTTTTTTCAGATAAACTTTTAAAGACACGGGAAGCGTATTGAGCGATCTACTCAATGCAAACTAGTGGCGAATCCCATAGTTTTTATGTAATTCATTCTAATTAAATTAGTCTGTTTTTAACAATTTGCCGTTTATTGCTTTTGTACTGCTACTGGACATCGCATTACACAAATGTATCATTAAAAGTGGTTATATAGGTTTAAAAACCGATGGCACATAGAGTATGCCGCCCCTGTCATTATGTATGTCCAAACCGTCCGTGTCTTTAAGGGTTAAAATCTCGGTCAATTACCGACGATTTTTTTCAAAAATCATTATCAACAATGCTTTTATAATTCTGCTACGATAGGTACCTCCAGCGCTTCTCAGCACCTTTGCTGAATGTATTAAATTATGTTGAAGGGGATGAGTTCGGAACAGCTTACGCTAAATGCCCAGTTAAATTATTATACTTAAATTAATAAATGCAATAATAGAATATAAAATGTTTTCTTACCTTTTCCGGTAAGCAGATGAAGAATTTTCTTTTATCGTTCGTCGCTGTCAGATTTGCTAAAAAAGGTTTGAAGTATTTTTTATTTAATAATAAATTATGTTGCACAGTAATGTATGAGAAAGACTATTTCTTCATCACGAAAGAGGCCGAATATGTAGCACGCTTCTTTAATTCAAATAACACTTTCTTGGCTATATACTTGTACACTGAAAATATAAGTAAAACAGGTTAGATTACATAACTATTAACCACCATAATACAGGCAGGAACGGAGTGTTTCTAAACAAAAGGCATCGCACAACAAATTTGTGCAATCCGGCTTGGTCGGTATCAGCCCATGCACTAAAAAATTTAGGGCCTGTGAATGTTCTCTGAAAGTCAGAAACAAAGCAAAAATAGCTGAGTTCGCATATTTCTTTCTTTTCTCTGGCGTATTTGAGCTTGTCTAATTAAATAGAATGGTGCGACAAATATCCGTGGTGCTGCCATCTCTTGACTGTTTCGGATAACATCTAGTGGGCACTGAACGAGTCCTTTACTATTAGCACTTGAATGTTAACACGTTTTAAATGAAGCACTGATTAAAGCATACCTCACAAACAAATAATTATGTAGGGAGCACACCTCACAAGAAAATGGATCTTTCACAAGCGAGAGGGGTAGGCACAAAACACGCACATTTGAAGAGGAATTCCATCAGAATGCTCACAAATCAAAATTTGTGAGTAACGGGAAAATGCGCTTTTCTCAAAAACTATATGACGTAGGGTAATCGTTATAATTTTCCTGCAAGATTTAAATTAATGTCTACTACCGTTATTTTTTTCATAATTTTAGTTTCAGTAGATTCGGAAATAGATGGGGGGGGGGGGGGACATATTTTTGCACTACATTTTCGACGATATATCTGAAATGTATAATACTTGAAATTAAAAGAAATGTACTTTTAAGTTCAGCGTTACGAAAGCTTTCACACGATATACAAAGAAAAGATTTTTTTTCTTCGAGTAACGTAATTAGCCTCTCTACATTTTTCCTAAAAATATTTGTAACTGTTTAATTATCTGTAAATATGTGGGTCAATATTCTTTATTAGTTCCCCCAATTTGAACTTTCCACGTTCCATACACTGTTAAAAATTTTGCAGCATTCTGGTAAGTCATTCGACCGTTTTTTGAAAAAAACGGTTTCATAACCATAATTTAGCTATATTCTGACCATAAAATGGCCAATAATATCGTCAGAATAGTGTTAAATTGCGGTTGTTTTAACCGTTTTCGGAAAAAACGGTCAAATGACCTGCCAGAATGCTGCAAATTTTTAGCAGTGTAGTTTACGAGTAAAATGGCTGTGACAGACAGACACAGGAGTGATCTCATAATGGTTCCGTTTTTACTTTTTATATACGGAACCCTAAAAAGGTTGGAATTATATCTGACACTTTGTTAATTGATATAAGTTATAAACGAGATTAAGATACATGCTGTATACCTATCTATCATTTAAACACATAGTTGTTGTTGTTGTTCTTTAAGAAGAAAATGAAACAGTACACACTATTTAAAAGAAAAAAAAATTGTTTATTTTATTTAATAGTATATTTCTCATAGTGTTATTTTTATTATCAAAATGTTTCTCTGAAAGTTTTTATACTCAGTTTCAACAAGAAATGGAAAGGTAGGGAAAGTTTTCACTTACTTTATTTTCTCAGGTAGAGGAGCAGAATGTTAATCTTAGATTTCACGGCATAATCGAGAATAGGTATGCAAGAGCACACGTTAATCCAGGAGTAGATTAATATTAATATATTTTTTACATAGTGAATTTTAACTTCAAAAATAGAAAACTTTCTTCCTTAAAATATATTTAATTATTAATTAAGTTTTACGGGGGGGGGGGGGATTTGAGATTAATTTTCAATTAATTAAACATTAGAATTTATATTACGGTTGTAAAAAAATCTCCGTCATATGCTTAGGGTAGGTTTAATAAAAGAATGAAAGTACAAAGGGATAGCACAAGGTTACATTTGTATTTATAGTATCACTAGAGTTCTATAATTATATGGTATCCACGATTATACGTTAATCCAGGAGTAGATTAGTATTCATATATTTTTTGTGCATTTTCACTTCAAAAATAGAAAACTTCCTTCCTTAAAGTATATTTAATTATTAATTAAATTTTGCGGAAAAAACATTTTGAGATTAATTTTCAATTAATTCAACATTAGAATTTATATTGCGGAGGTAAAAAATCATCATGTTTAGGACATGTTTAATAAAAGAATAAAAGAACAGAGGGATAGCACAAGGTTATTTGTATTATATTTATTGTATTACTCGTGTTCTATATTTATGTGGAAATTCTGATAAAAGTTAATATGAGTCTAATACAAGTTCATTTAAAAAGTCATAAATCGTTGTTAATTATCCTTTTAATTTGATAGCACAAAGCTTGAATGTTCTTGTAATTAGATTAAGATCATTTCTTTTTACTGGAAAATACGTTATTTAATTTTATGGTGCAGTCATACATGGGATAAGAAATGATTTAGTTTTCTGCTTTACGATAATTTACAGTAGAGTGCTTTCAGAGATTTGATTGATCACTGGTAATCAGGTGCAGTTCATTGGTTATTTCGCTATAATTACACTCTAAATTAGAAAAAAGTCACTCTATCGCAGAGTAAAAATATGCCCAACCTCTTTAGAGTGACTATTCACTCTGAGCAAAAGTGGAATTGTTAACTCTCTGAAAGAATGAATACTCACACCTGGGACGTGAATATTCACTCTAAACAAGGGTGAATAATCACTCTTTCGGCGGAGTGGCTATTCACTCTTGCTAAAGAAGTGCGTTTTTTCACCCCTAATAGGAGTGAATAGTCACTCTTTCATAGGAGTTCATTTTTTATGGAGTTAATTATTTTTTATCTTGCTTTTATGGACATTTAAAAATAGTCATATTTTTAGGGTTCAGTACTTAAAAAGTAAAAACGGAACCATTATAAGATCACTCCTGTGTTTGTCCGTCCGTCTGTCTGTCTGTCACAGCCATTTTACTCGTAAACTATGGGACGTGGAAAGTTCAAATTCGAGGAAGTAATAAAGACCATTGACCCACATATTTTCAGATTAATAAACATTCATAAATATATTTAGTAAAAAAGTAGAGGGGCTAATTATGCTACTTGAAAAAAAAATATTTTCTTTGTATATCATGCGAAGTATCCTGTGAAAGCTTTTGTAACGCTGAACTCAAAAATACATTCCTTTTAACTTTAGGTATTATATTTTCAAAGATATTGTTGAAAATGTAGCGCAAAAATATGTTCAGTACCGAATTAAGTTCATCGTAAACAGATTAGGATAATATTGAAAAAAGAGTTATACGAATAGCTATATTTGATATTATTTAGGTTCCATATCTCTTTGAACTTTCATGGTATACCCGATTACACTTTTCTAATATATGCAGTTATACCCATCCCTACGTTGTATAGTTTTTTACAAAGTCTTAGTAAAGTTTAGCAAAGTTTTTTTTTTTTTTTTTTTTTTTTTTTTTTTTTTTTTTTTTTTAATAATACAATTACAAATTCATATATTTGTTAGAAAAATTTGTGAGTCTAACAGTTTTTGGGGTGAATCCACACGCTCCTCACTAATTCATATACTATAAACGCAAACTGCGCGATGCCTCATCACAACAATAAAAGAATAATTAAAGGCCTTACCTTCTATGTATAGATATCCGTTTTTCAGCTCGCGGTTAGTCAGGGCGTCTAAGAATTATGGAGTATCCCGTATCATCATATATTCGTATATCTTTACTCCTTCAGGTCTCAGTGCATCAGGCTTAAAATAGGAATCATGTAACAGACGGTTTATTGTGTCTTTACTCCATTGAAACTACTCATATTGTAGGAAAGGAAAAAAGGAGAAGTTTAATTAGAGATACTAAGAAAGAGATTACATTTTGTACGTCTTCACTTGTGTGAGGACGTTTTAAAAGTGAATATTACATATGTTTTTCCGCGCGTGTTACATCATTAAAATTGATAACCATATGGATGTATTTTCGGCACTTTGAGGTAATCAACCAATTATACATAATTGGATATTTATGAAAGTTACAAGGAAGTAAAGTCTGATAAAATAGTGTTCAGTGTAACAGTCAATTATAATGTTTATAAGTTTATAATGCGAACCAGAATAGAACATAAGTGCTTGCGAGTCTGGTTTAAAACATATCTCACATAAGGCGAAGAAAGATGAAGAGATGCAGTTTCTGTGCATATTACATCTGTCGACTACTAAGTGTTTCTTTTTCGCTATGAACTCTAATGATGTTTTTCTGCAGTAGAAAGAGGGAGAAAATGGGTATCCAAAACTCTTGATAAGGGGATTATATGAATATATCTTCTATCAAGTTCCCCCTTAAGCCCCTAATCAAGATTGATCTGTAATTTTAATTTGTCTCTGTTCTCTTGAAATTCAGGCTTGGGTTCTGGCTTCGTCAAAATGTCTGCCAGCATAGGTTTGCTCGGACAATAACGTAATTCTATGGTACCATTTTCTTTCATATACTTAATCATGTGATATTTTAGATCGATGTGTTTTGTCTTGTTGGTGTATTTTTCAGATTCTATCATTTTTATGCAGGATATGTTATCTTCATATACAATTACGGGTAGGTTTTGTGGTAAATTCAAATCTTGTAAAAGTTTTATTATCCACACAAGTTCTTGTGCAGCGTTTGCTGCGGCTACGTATTCAGCTTCTGCTGACGATTGCGCAATGCAAGTTTGGCGTTTGGTTATCCATTGTATCGGATTTTTCCCAAGAAGGAATAAATTCCCTGATGTTGATCTTCGTGTTTGCGTATCACCGGCCCAATCGGCATCGGTGTACACTTCCAAAATTGGTGTACATTCAGTGCTGATTATGAGATTTAGGTCCTTTGTGTGGTAGAGGTACCTGATCAGTCGTTTAACACCTTTCCAGTCTTTTTCCGACGGATTTTCGTTCTTTCTGCTAAGAACATTTACAGCCAGTAGCATGTCTGGCCTAGTTATAGTTGCAATGTATAATAACGCGCCTATCGCTTTACAATAATTTATGTTGTTTGGCATTGGATCTTTATCCTTTTCTGATCTTAAGAAGCCCGTTTCCATGGGTGTTCCGTAAGATTTTGATTCCTCTAAGTTAAACCTTTTAACGATTTCCATTATTTTTGTTGTTTGGTTAAGGTTAAAGCCGTTATGTGTTTTCTTACTTTTTATCCCAAGATAATTACTAATTTCCCCCAAATCTTCAAGTGTATATTGTGTTTTTAACTTATTTATTACTTCTTCAATTTGCGCATTGTTTCCCGCTATGAGAATGTCATCTACGTACACAACTACGTAGACTATATTTTCCCCCTGTCCTTGTGTAAATAGGCAGGTGTCTGCCTTGCTTTGCATAAAATTTAGTTCTCTAAGAGATTCAGTAATTTTTGTGTACCAGGCCCGGGCTGCCTGTTTAAGCCCGTATATGGCCTTTCGGAGTTTACAGACTTTATCGGGTTCGTTTGTGTTCACGTACCCTTCCGGTTGTGACATGTATACCTCTTCTTCTAGGTCTCCGTGCAGGAACGCGGTTTTTATGTCGATGTGCCTGACACTAATGTTATGATAGGCTGCGGCAGTGAGGAAACATCTTAAGGTGGTGTGGGATACTACTGGGGCGTAAGTCTCGTCAAAGTCGACCCCGTATTTTTGTTTAAATCCCTGAGCTACTAATCTCGCCTTGTAACGCTTTACTTTCCCAGATTCATCATATTTAGCCTTGTAGGTCCATTTGGATCCAATTACTTTGGCTCCCTGTGGTGGTTTTACCAAAGACCATGTTTCATTTTTCATAAGCGAGTTTATTTCGTCGCGTGTCGCTTCAATCCAATTCATTTTTTCTTGTGGGTTTTCAATGTTTAGCATGTCGTGCCAACCTTTCGGTTCATATACCGGATCATGCCGGACTGCATAGGCAAACCTGTCCGGTGGCACGCCTCTATTATGCCTTTCAGATCTTCTCAATTGTTGTGTATGTTGAGACGCGGATGGTGTATCTGAAGAATTTTGGTTTTGTGTTAGATCATATTCGATTACGCTTGTGTCAGTCTGTCGTGTGTGTTTGTTTGTTTCTGACATTAACTCATTCGTGTTTGAACTTTCATCAGCATTTATATTACCCATGTTATTTTCCGCGAATTTTACGGTTCTAGCTAAAATGACTCTTTCGTCACTAGTAAATATTCTGTACGCTTTCGATCGGTTGTCGTAACCTACGAAAATGCCTTTCTCTGCTTTATCATCTAATTTGCCGCGTTTTGATTTGTGGATGTATGCGTACGCAGTACAGCCGAATACTTTAAGATATCTTAAATTTGGTTTTCTGTTTAGCCAAAGCTCATATGGCGTAGTGCTAATAGATTTGGAAGGCAAGCGATTCTGCAAATGATTTGCGGTGCAGATTGCTTCTCCCCATAATTTATGTGGGAGGTTAGCTTCGCTTAACATGCTTCTAGTCATGTCTAACAGTGTCCTGTTTTTCCTCTCAGCAATTCCATTTTGACTTGGACAGTATGGTACGGTGAGCTGGTGTTCGATTCCGTTACATTTAAGATAGTTTTCTAATTCATCGTTGACATATTCCCCGCCATTGTCGGATCTGACGGCGGTTGGGAATTTTCCAAACTTATTTTTGACGGTTGAGATGTATTCCCTCAATTTTTCATATGCTTCGCTCTTTTTCGACATTAAGTAGATAACACAAAATTTGGAATAGTCGTCAATGAATGTTATGAAGTACCGCTTTCCCCCTATGGTGGGTGTATTTATCGGCCCACATACGTCACTGTGGATTAATTCTAGCCTTTTCGTGGCTCTATGTGCACCCGATTTGGGAAATGGGGCGTCGTTGGTTTTGGACTTTATGCATACCTCACATTCTTTGTCGTGTCGGCAGTTGTTTATGGTAATTCCGTTCACTAGTTGTTTTTGTACAATGGTTTTAATTGTTTCGTAGCTTCTGTGGCCTAACCGCCTGTGCCACAACTCAATACATTTTGTGTTTGAACACTTATGCGTAATGTTTACATGATTGCTTTCAAATTGATTATCATTGTTTACTTGTACTTCATATAAATTGTTCTTTAATCTACCTTGAAGAATTACTTCATCGTTATGTATAATGTCGCATGTATCTTTTTCAAATTTAACTTGACATCCGTTTTTCGTTGCCCTGCTTACTGACAGCAGGTTAGTTTCGATTTCAGGCACAAACAGTACGTCACGAAGTATAATCTGCCTGTTGTTTTTTCCTGTGTGAATTACAATTTCCCCTGAGCCATTTGAAATTAGTTTATTGCCATTCGCGACTGTTACGTTAGTTTCTGTGTCGCTAGTCATATTTGAAAACATTTCTTTGGAGTTGGCAATATGGCTAGAGCTTCCGCTATCGATAATAAAAGTTTGTTTATTTGCGGGTCGTTCAATTAACAACGCAACATTTTTATTTTCATTTCCTATCTGTCTTGTATCTTGCGGTTTCGCGGTTTTGGCCGGGGCATTTTCTTCAAAACATAGAGAGGTGGTGTGATTTTTATTTTTGTAAAATTTATTATTTTGTATTGGATTATTATTATTTTTCCGTTTCAGGAACCAACAATCGTTGTACGAATGGTTCTTCATTTTGCAATAGGAACAAAATTTGTTACCTCTCTTGCGGTCTGTGTTAACTAATTTTTCTCGAGCCTTGTATGCTTTAGTACTATGTTCCGAGTTTTCGGAATTTTCAACTCTACGAGTATACTCATCAAATAATTTGCTTTTAATAAAGCTGGGTGTCAATTCATCTTCATTTCTCGACTCTAACGCCGTAATCAACGTGTCATATGACGGCGGTAATGAGCACAAAAAGAGTGCAGATATATGAGAGTCGGTAACATTTTCTCCGATCGCAGCTAATTTGTCGATAAGTTCCATTAATTTCGTGATGTGTGCGATTAAGTTCCCTCCTTCGTTTAGCTTTGTGCTACACAATTTTCGAAGGAGGTGCAATTTGCTTGAGAGATTGGACCGTTCGTGAATATTTTTCAAAGTGTCCCAAGTCTCTCGAGCCGTGTTTAAATGTTTGATGTTAATTATCTGCCCATCTTCAATACTGAGATTGATTAGTGCCCGTGCTTTCCTGTCTTTCTTATTCCAATTTTCAGTCAAAGGGTCTGGAGCTTGATCGGTAATGACATCAAATAGCTCCTCTCTAATTAAAAGCATTTCTAATTTAAACCGCCAACAAGAATAGTTATTGGCGTTAAGTTTTTCAATGGCTGCACTATCTTTTGCGTAAGCCATAATTTTTCTTTCCTTTAAGTCAATTAGATACTTTTTCCTTCACCTGACTACCGGATTTATTTATCTGGCTTAATTTGCCTAAATGGATATCTATATTTGTTTAATTTACTAAATGAGACATTAAATCAGTCTCATAATCAAAATATGTTAGAAAAATTTGTGAGTCTAACAGTTTTTGGGGTGAATCCACACGCTCCTCACTAATTCATATACTATAAACGCAAACTGCGCGATGCCTCATCACAACAATAAAAGAATAATTAAAGGCCTTACCTTCTATGTATAGATATCCGTTTTTCAGCTCGCGGTTAGTCAGGGGGTCTAAGAATTATGGAGTATCCCGTATCATCATATATTCGTATATCTTTACTCCTTCAGGTCTCAGTGCATCAGGCTTAAAATAGGAATCATGTAACAGACGGTTTATTGTGTCTTTACTCCATTGAAACTACTCATATTGTAGGAAAGGAAAAAAGGAGAAGTTTAATTAGAGATACTAAGAAAGAGATTACATTTTGTACGTCTTCACTTGTATGAGGACGTTTTAAAAGTGAATATTACATATGTTTTTCCGCGCGTGTTACATCATTAAAATTGATAACCATATGGATGTATTTTCGGCACTTTGAGGTAATCAACCAATTATACATAATTGGATATTTATGAAAGTTACAAGGAAGTAAAGTCTGATAAAATAGTGTTCAGTGTAACAGTCAATTATAATGTTTATAAGTTTATAATGCGAACCAGAATAGAACATAAGTGCTTGCGAGTCTGGTTTAAAACATATCTCACATAAGGCGAAGAAAGATGAAGAGATGCAGTTTCTGTGCATATTACATCTGTCGACTACTAAGTGTTTCTTTTTCGCTATGAACTCTAATGATGTTTTTCTGCAGTAGAAAGAGGGAGAAAATGGGTATCCAAAACTCTTGATAAGGGGATTATATGAATATATCTTCTATCAATATTTATTCTACGGAACCCTCTGTACGCGAGTAATGTTCGCACTTGACCGTTTATTTAGAGCATGCAATGGAAATAGATACAAGCATTGTTAAGATTGGAATAAAATACTTTACTAGCAATATTTATTTAATTCATAGTTTGTAACACTAATTGAACTTTTAAGGAAAAATTCAATTAAAGTTACATATGAATTAAATTAGATTACTGACAGAAATAAACTAAAATATTTTATTCCAATCTTATCCCTTGTGTTTGCTTTCATTGCATGCCCCAAAAATACATGATAGTTTTAAGATGTCCGTAAGGGCAAGTAATTAACCGAAATCTTAATCAGTTAATATTATTTCTTTCTTTTCAGATACCCATTAAGTTGTATTTAGTATTTTAATAATTCCCGTGATGTACGTTAATTATTTTCTTCTGTTTTTTTCATGAGTTTTAAATATTTAGATCTCAATATTCATTGCTAATGAATTTAAATCTAATCAAACGTTATTGTTTACTGTATTATAGTTACTTTTAAATTTTTATTAATAACTGTGTGTAATAGGTGGATGTTATATGATTAACAACGTGTGATTTCATTTTAATTTTTGTTTTAAATATAAAATCTTATCTTTTTAGTACTATTTTGCAGAATCCTATTGTTCTAAAATATTTTTGATTTTTCCACTAAAAACACAATGCTTATCAACTCACATCTTTTTTTAATAAGTTTGAAGCTTGATCTAAATATTAAGAATGTGTAAGATTTTGTGTGTGTGTGGTGTGTTGTGATTTGTCATTGTTTTATTAAATATGAACATGGAGTCTAGATTTTTATATTCTCTGGAATATGTTTATATTTTTCTTTTAAACACATTTCTTAACTTAAGGCTGTTCTCAAATCCAAAAGGGTAGCTTTCTGACATAAGTTTTCACTTATTTTTGTTCGGAAATGCGGGAAACTAGCAAGTGTTGTTGTTCAGAAACTATGTTATCAAGCTGTTTTTGCCATTTTTTTGAAAACCCAATAGATCTTTCAGAAAATAGTGTCAAAATGGACGTTTTGAACCGAATATTCGCGCTAAAGTAGAAAAATCACTCAAGAACGGGCGAAAAACGGGTTTGTCACGTGATCGAAATTGCTTATAACTCAATGGGTAATTGATTAATCAAAAAATGGAAAAAACAGTTCAATTCCAAATCGCTTTCATGGCCAGGCTTTCCAATTTTATATCTTTCGTTAAAAAATGAATTTGTAAATGTGTCAGAACGTTTTGCGCTCGTTTATCAGAGCAGTTAAGAACAGTCTTAAGCATGATTTCGAATTTTCTTCCGCTGCTGCTGCAATTTTTTATAATAGAAATTTTTTATTTCCGTATATATTGTATTTTGTGAATACGAGCTAAATAGATTTCATATGTTTTATAAGAAAAGATTGATCTCGAAAAAAAAAAAAAAAAAAAAGAGGGAAATATGAAAAGAAAAGAAATGACTGCATATGTACTAGTCTTATTGTTTGAAAAACATTTTTTAATGTAGAAAGTAATTATTTATCCCTTTAAAATATATTCAGTCTTATATTATATGATCCTATGACCATTTAAAAAAATATACTAAAGCATTTTTATCTATAAACTTCATATCAGGCATTAAAAACACTTTATTTCAATGCTTAAATATCATGCTTTATTTTTTAGTGCCAATAATTACGTGTATCATAACTATTTAGCTCATAATCACAGCATACAAAATATACAGGAATAAAGGATTAAAATTAAATAAGACTTACCTTTACGTTCCGTAAATAATCACTTTAATAATATCCGTATATTTTAATCCTAAAATTGCGGACGCCTTGCTCTTATCTTTAAAAAAAGTGTCGTAGGCTTGCTGTTATGATTAGCTGCTCAGTAACACCAATAAATACAATTAGAGATCGACCGAAAATTCGTTTTCGTTTTCTTCCCAAAATCGGAGTTTCGGCGAAAATGCTGCCAAAAGTTTGGCCGTACCGAGTCTCGATTGAAACTATCTATATTCCAGAAATCTCGTTTCTTCCTTCGGAAATTTCCACCATTACCCATTGATTTGAGCTGTATCGGCTCAAATGAGACACATTTTATTTATTACTATGAACTTCACTGTGTATAATTATCAGTCATGGCAGACTCAAGACGGAAGTGAGAATTATAAAGCAAGCAATGCATATATGACTCAACTTTGAAGATACTTTTCACACGCTCGTTAAAAACTGCAGACTCAACAGTAATAGAAAAATTTTAGTTTGAAACCGCAGAAGTATTTTGAATGCCCTTTGAAAAAGTTCTATCATTCTGTATCCTTTATGAATTAATTACATTTTATTTTATATGAAAATAAAATCTTCCATATATAATCACTTTAATAATATCCGCAAATTTTAATCCTAAAATGACGGACGTCTTCTCTTTTCTTAAAAAAAGCGTCGTAGACATGACTGTTCTGATTGGCTGATGAATAATACCAACACGTAAATTACTTACTCCTGCTTTGAGTAAATATTCACTCTAAGCAGGAGTGAATGGTCACTCTTTCAGAGGAATGGCTATTCACTCTTGAAAAGGAGTGCGTTTTAGTATCAAATCAGCATAATTTCCAAGGTTACATTATGAAATGGGGCTTTTGAAAGTTAAGAAGTGACACATTTTGGTGCCTTTCATTATTTTACTTCCTATATTGGTTCAAAGTTGAACGTAAATTTTTTAAAGTGTGTAATGCCAGGTTTTCAGTCTCGTCAGCGGAGTGAGATATTTCACTATTGACAACGGAATGAAACATGTCACTCCTTTCTAGGGAGTAGAAATTTCCACTCTTTAAGAAGTGTATATTTTTATAAAATGCATGCCAAAAAGAGTGAAAATGCCTGTCACTCTATCAAAGAGTGAACTTTTCACTCCGCCCAATTTTAGAGTGTAAAGATTATGAAATCATTTTATTTATAGTATCTCCAACATTATATATAATAATTATATATCTCCAACAGTTTTAAATAAATTTTTAAACTTTATTAATTGAATAAAGAAATGATAGCCAATACAAAAAATATCTTAAATGTAAAAAAATCAATTAAAATTTTCAAATAGAAAATTTTTTTCACCTATGTTTTATACACCGAACAGTATGTCCTTTAATTCGGATAGCAAGGATTTAATGGTAAATATAAAGGGGAAGAACTTCTAATTTTACTTTATTTTAAGCACTACTTTATCCGACATACTTGACAGGCCAAGTTGTATAATAGCAAATTTATATTAATGACTATTTATCAAATAAAATCGCAAACGCAAAATGAATTAACAAAAAACAATTTATACTATCGTTCACATACTCAAAAATACACTGAAAAAAAATTTGATTATAAGGTATAATACTGGCACCCCAGCTGCCAGTATTATATTGTAAAATTAACAATAATACACAGTAAATAAGCAGTAGTATTACATAATTACCTAAGCAGTAATTATGCGGCTTAATTCATTTATAAGACGGTGTATACCACTGCTTATTTATAGTTTGTTATTGTTAATTTTACGGTATACTGGCAGTTGAGATAGCAGTATTACACTGTAAAATCAACAATTTGTTCTTGCAGTGTATAATCGCGATTTTAACAAACTCTCATTATACATGATGATTTTATATCTTGAATAATTAACAAAGTGGAATTTAAAAGTTTTTCGACATACACTGTTAAAAATTTGGTACAACGTTGAACAAATTTTTGTTGCTGCAGTAGCTGCCACCATAAAATTGTGAAACATTGTACTAACATTCTAAGGATGAACCATAAGTTGGTGAAACGTTGAAGCATAAATTGATGCAACGTTGAACCATAAATTGATTAAATGTTGAACCATAAATTGGGGAAATGTCGAACCATAAATTGGTGAAATGTTAATGAAGCAATGATTTTTGTACCCCCCCCCCCCCCACACACACACACCCCTCCTCTTTCATAGGTAAAATATTTTGCTTTTTTTTTTTAAAGATATTCTGTTTTAATATAATTTAAGGCGAATTATTTACGGTCTCTCCTTTTTTTTTTTTTTTTTTTTTTTTTAAAAAAAAAAAAAAAAAAAAGATCAGAAACCTAAGTTTATTTAGCAAATTTTAATAGAGTTTAGTTATACGAGTTATTTTATGTATCTTACACTATAATTTACATATTAAAATGCATAAGAAGGGCTACGATGATGTTATGGGGCTTTATATATATTTTATATATATATATATATATATATATATATATATAAATTTATCAAATTGGGGTAGTTGAAATGTATTATAATTTGCTAAATAAACCTATAAAATTGATTTTGTATGACGTATGCAAGCAATCTTTAAACAAAAATCAATCAGAGAAAGAGTAAATATATCCTAAATTCCATTAAAACAATGTAAGCATCTAAAAAAAAAAAAAAAAAACTGTGCCAGACGGGGGTGAAGGCAAAAAGGATTGCTTATCAACTCACATCTCACATCTTTTTTTTAATAAGTTCTAAGCGTGATCTAAATATTACGAATGTGTAAATTTTTTTAATGGCGTTTTGTAATTGTTTTATAAAATGTGAACATCAACATGGAGTCTAATTTTTTTAATTCTACGGAATATGTATATAATTTTCTTTTAAACATATTCCTTAATTATTCTTATTAATGGAACAATAGGATAAGCCATATTTAATTTTAATTTTTTATTCCCATATACATTGTATTTTATAAATATAAGCTAAATACATTTTATATATTTTATAAGAAAAGATTGATCTAGGAAATAGAAAAAAAAAATGTACTATATGTACTGTCCTTCATTGCTTGAAAAACATTTTGAATGTAAAAAGTAGTTATTAATCTCTTTAATAAATATTCGATCCAACTTTATATAAATAAAATGTAAATATAAACTTAAAATGTACTAAAGCAGTTTTATACATAAACTTTATATCGGCATAAACAACATTTTATTTAAATACTTAAATATCACGTTTCCTTTTTTAGCGCCAATAGTTTACTTGTATCATAAACATGGAAAATACGTTTGCATATAGTAGGAAATTTAATAAGTGATACAAAATGTCGCTAATTAAATATAAAAAATTCATATACCAATTTAAAAAACAGTAAAAATAATAATTAGTACTTTATAATTATACTGTTAACCAAAAATATAATCAATATATTAATAAATGCAGTATTAGATTTACCAACGGGTCAAAAATCTTGCCATAAGATTTAATAAATAATTCCTATCTATTTTAGAAATTAGGTAGATACTAAATGAATCTGAAACATTGGGTATGAAGATTTAGGATTTTAAATAATAATTTAAAACATTAGTAATAATAATAAAAAAAAAATCTTTCAAAAGTTTCTTGTCTTAATTAAAAACCTGTAACATGTATCAAGAAAATTTCCCAGTATTAGTATGCTATTTTTCAATCTGAAGCCTTTTCTTGTTATCAGAATCATTGACTATCATGTCTTACTCCAAAATATTAATAATTATATAAATACTAATTCATTTACTGTTAGTGTTTATAATCAGGAAACAGTAAAGAACCCAAAAATTCCAATACAAATGAAATCTCAAATCATTGAAAATTAATGTTTACACCTACTACTATGAATGCATCCACGAATCAGCATATCTCTCGGTGTCAGCATTTTAAAACTAAGATCGTACTTCACGTTTTGTTTTTGCTTTCGAGCTCCGACGAATTAAAATACGTCACATCTCACTATTGAATAGGAGGAATGAAATGTTTACGCTCATTTTTTTTTTAATTCAAAAAGACAAAACGAATGAAGTCGTGATTAATTTTTGCTTTTTCAAACCGTTACACAAAGAACGAATATAACAGACAATTGATTGTGAATTCAAGAAAACTAAATCAATCTTTTTCTATAAAACGTGAAAACTATTTATCGCTTATTCATAAAATACGGGGATGAAAGATTAAAATTAAATAAGACTTACCTTTAATTCCGCAAATAATAAATTTTATATCCGTTTCGTTTAATCATTTAATGGCGGTCGAAATGCAGTCGTTTCGCTTATCTTATAACGGCGGCGAAAAGAAAGCCACGCTGTTCTGATTGGCTGAGAAGTAGTTCCAATTCTTGGTTCAACTTATTACCAAAATGTGGTGTAATTCAGCATAACATCCAAGGTTACACCATGAAATGGAGTTTTTGAAAATTAAGAAGTACCATAATTTGGTAATTTTCATTATTTTATTCCATTTATTGGTTCAACGTTAAGCGGAAATTTTTAACAGTGTATGGGCACCCTCATAAAAAATAAATAAACAAAAATCCAGGGTGGAGCACCGTTTTGAAACAAATATGTCTGCAGTACGCTTTCAGGGTCAGTTTTTTCCACGGTAAGTAGAACGGTAAGTGGTTTTTTTTTTTTTCTTTAATACACTGAAAAAAAACGACATTTTTACAGTACAAAGTACTGTTCATCTCGTGCTCAAACTCGATCACAGTCGAATGTGCTGTAGCTTTCTTTGGTTTCTTGACTATATGAACATGAAAAATACAGTAGTTGCGTAAAATTAATAGCACAACGTGCTGGCAATTCGGACGCCAGCAGTTTGTGCTGGCAAATCTACATTTTTTTTCTTTTTTTTAACAGTGTAGAGCATATAAACGTGAAATAAGCCAAATCAACAACTGTTTATTAGAACCGCCGCCCCCTCTACCCCCACCCTTAAGGCAATTTTTAACATATCAACATAAAAAGCAATACCAAAATGTAACGATGCCACTATCGCTGAATAATACCCACATCCAAAAAAAAAAAAAAAAAAAAAAAAAAAAAGATTTCGTCATTCAAGAAACCTGATTTTAAAAAAATCGGCTATCTAAAGATTCACAGGCCTTCATTTGTTTGTAATATTAATATAATAGATACTTAAAATTAAATTTAGTTTATAATAGCTCCATGCTTTATCAAAAATCATTCATTTACATTTTTTTCAAAACAGCGCGTATTTTAAATATACATTTTTTTTCCAGTTTTTATTGGAAAATGGCAACAAAAAGATATAATTGCTATTTTTCTTTTACTTCCTAAAGAAATGGAGTACTTGAGTTTCCAAAATTAAACAAATGACTTTAAAAACTGCAACAAAATTAATATTTCAAAAATCAATGGAGATGCAGTTTTGTAACAAATTTTATTAAAAAGTACGTCTTTTTCCCCATATGACGGTATAAAAATCGAAAATGTACGATGCTCAGAATTTAAAAAAATTACAATATTTAACAGTACAGTGATATATCTGCTTTGTTTTGCGTCTGGCCTTATACAAAGTAACGTTATTTTTTGGAGACGACATAAAATAAGCTGGGAGAAAGAAATAGCATACCGGGTGCTAAAAAAAAAAGAAAAACCCAGCATGGTTTAAAAAAAAAACGATTCAGCTAAACCATGATTTAAACAAAACAACCCTGGTGCTAGTTGTTACGAATGTCCCAAAAAACACTCCGGTAGTTTATTTATAGCACGTCGTGGTGGATAAAAAGTCATGCTAAATCTTCTGGTCCTTGTATAAATGAAAGTAATTTAGATTATTCTGGCTATATGAAAAAAGGAGGCTTTATAGACCAGACGACGGCGACACAAATGACTACGTCATCGAGTTACGAGATGAAATCGTGATGTAGGACAAGATTATTAGGAGTAGATTAAGGAATGACTGGTCTGCCTCGACATTTCTTGGTACGATATGAGCGGGTGAGGTGTCAGCTCGTCATTTTGGCGTCACTATCACGTCATCGAGTTACGGGATGAAACCGGTGCCAAATTAAAGGTGAAATAAAGAGTTTTAAGAATATTTTGGTCTGCCTGCGCATATCCTGGTAGAAACTCCCGGCAGACTAAACTTTATAACAAAAAATACGACATAATGTACAATTGAAATCCTATAAACATAACATTTTACATTACATTGCAATATATATTACTTCGCCATCGATGAATTAATGGTTTAGGGAAGCATTATTAACAGTACGTGAGAAAATGACTGATCCGGCATAACTTGGTACAAACCGAGAAGAACGGGGCGCCAATATCCTACCAATCTACTTTAATAATCTTGTCCTACATCAAGATTTCATGTCGTAACTCAAAGAAGTGTTAAAACCTCCAAAATTAAGATTTGGCGCCCCGCTTTGCTCGTCTCGTACCAAAATATGAAGAAGCAGACTAAAATATTCTTATTGTACTGATATGTACCTTTAATGTGCCAAATTTTCAAGCTGTAATTCGGTGACGTGATAATACCGCCAAAATTAAAAATTGGCGCCTCGCTCTACTCATCCCCGAACAGGATATGACGAGGCAGACTGAAATATTCGTATTATACTAATATCTTTAAAGTGTGAAAATTTCAAGCCGTAACTCGATGACGTAATAGTACTCTCAAAATAGGGAACTGGCGCCCCGTCCTTCTCGCTTTGTACCAAGTTATGCCGAATCAGTCATTTTCTCTCGTACTGTTAATAAGTTTTTCCTAAACCATTAATTCATTTTGAAAGTTGATAGCAAAAGTAATATATATGGCAATGCAACGTAAAATATTATTTTTATAGTGTTTCAATTGCACATTATGTCGTCTTTTTTTTTTTGTTATAAATATTAGTCTACCGGGCTTTTTTACCAGGATATGCGCAGGTAGACCAAAATATCATTAAAATACTTTATTTTACCTTGGCACCAATTTCATCTAGTAATCCGATGGCGTGATAGTGACGCCAAAATGACGAATTGGCGCCCGCTGCTGCTCATATCGTACCAAGAAATGCCGAGGCAGACCAGTCATTCTTTAATCTACTCCTAATAATTTTGTCCTACACCATGATTTCATCTTGTAACTTGATGACGCTGTCATTTGTGTCGCCGCCGCCCGTTCTATTATTTTTACTGGTTACACAAATATATATACAGAAATTGAAAGTATAGTGAATTTACTTTGAGTTGTACTCAAATATACTTGGATCATACAATTTTGAAGTGAGAAAATAATAAATATTAGGCTGGAAAAGAAAATTTGTGGCAAAACAGCATAGAACTTTAAAATTATAGTAATTAACAGCTTACAGAAGTAGTACTGTACTTACAGTGTATTTCTAGTAGTAGTACCGTACTACAAGCTACAGAAATAACCAGTACTATACAGATGTTTCATTCTAATTGTTACTAATATTTCTGACCTCGATGCTTTTAAATATATTTTGAAGAAAAAATTAACAACTAAATATTAATTCTGGGGTAGCCATTTGAAATCAGATTTCATTCATTAAATAAAATCTCATATTTTAAGTAAATTTTCTAGTACTAAAAAGAATAAATAAATAAAAGCAAGAAATTGGCAAGTATGGATCACATTCAATATCGCTTATAACAAATTTTACTTACTGTACATCATAATTTGAAGAAAAAAAATTAAATATTTTTCTCAATTAATAAATTAGTTGTGAAATATATAATTTTAAACATTTCAGTTAAGTATAAAAAGGGGTTTAATTATTAATCCTGGCACATATATTGCCAATACTCATAAATTATTTAATGAGTTCGGAATTATTCTTTTAAAAAGATATGAGGCTGTAGTAATAAAATCTCAAATTATGATGTAATGAAAACAAAATTTGTTATAAGCGATATTGAATGTGGTCCATACTTTCCAAATTCTTCCTTTTTTTTTAATATATACTAGAAAATTTACTTATTCTGATATTTTATTTAATGAATAAAATCCGATTTCAATTGACTTACCTCAGAATTAATATTTAATTATAAAATTTTTCTTAGCAATAATTGGAATGAAACCTCTGTTTAGTACTGGTTAAATTTAATCCAGTGTCTGTCTACTGACTTTTCTTGTACTTACGGAAAAATCCTGGCAGCAAAAGTTGCCAGAAAATATCTGTAGATGTACAGATGTTTCTTGTACAAACAAAAAAAATTCTGTATGTACTCAAGTTTTCTGTAGCTACCGAAAAAATCTGGCAGCAAAAGTTGCCAGAAAGTTTCTGTATGTACCAGACATTTCTGTATCTACAGAAAAAAATTATATGTACAGATATTTCTGGTACATATTGAAATTTTCTGGCAACTTTTGCTGCCAGAAATTTTCTGTTATTTTACAAGATTAATTTTTGCAGTGTAACATATAAATATTAAATATCCAAAAGTAAATTTCTATTGATTTTTTTCAAAGTGTAAATTTAAACAGTTTATTATCTTATCTTGAAAGCTCCGTTTAAAATATTTTTAAATGGATGTTGTTGTTGTTTTTTTTTTTTTTTTTTTTTTTTTTTTGTCTTTCCCTGGAGGGTGTTCGGGGGGGAAAAGTATACCCTGACTTTTCTGAGACAACGACGCGTAATTGTTTATTTTTATGCTTTTTTTTTTTTTTTTTAAGCATTAAAATTTAAAATGTTAACTGTGCTTTTTTTTTTTTTTTAATATGCTATGCATATGCATTTTTCAATTAAAATACAACAGAAAAAAATCATTTTGGTATTTAAAAAATGTATCTACATTGGCCGAATCTTGTTTCTGCTTTAGTAATAATATGTTACAGGTTTTAGTACAAACATTAAAGAAAAAAAAATTCCTATTGTATTGATGTCACTTATTTCAGTCTTTTTCTTTTATTTATTTATTTATTTATTTATTTATTTATTTATTTTCCCCTGGGTGATATGTACATGGTTATAATTGTATTTCATGCTCAAATAAATGTTAATCTTTTTAAAGATACAGTAACCAAATGTGAAGATTAAGCTATTAAGCCATAATATTATCTGACTGGCTAGCTCCACAAATTTTTATTCAATTATAGATAGTACCTATATCATTTATGTCTCACATCAAACTTTAGAAACCATCTAATTATGAGTAATGCAATTTAACACGATGTTTTTAATAAAGGATACTACATATTAGTTTTAAATCTGTCACCATTTTGGAGCTTTATTAGCAGGATTCTCTGTGTAATCTCCCATCACAGGAAAATCCCAGCGCTGTCGATCATCTACTCTGAAGCCCATTACCATCTGTTCATTGGATGTGACTGCAGCCAATAGTGGAAAAGAAAGGCGGAGATCGGAAGAACCCCGCCTTTTGCTTGAAATGATGAGTTTGAAAATTTTTTGAATTTAATCAATTTGGTTGTTGGCGTTTTTCTGTTTCGGAATTTCTGGACATATGTTGAGTAGAGTTTCTCGCTCCGAGCTTTGAACTTAAATCAGCTTATAGTTATTTATACTTAAATTAGGTAAATAAGAATAGCTAAAAACCAAGTTGCTGAAAAGATGACTTACCATACTTTTGTCCCCTTTCCAATTTGTTAGAGAAAACTGTGAAATTTTAGGAAGCTGGTAATAGAAATTTCTTAGTTTTTACTGTTGGCTTTTGTTGAGATTATTGTTATAATAATAATAATTATATATATATATATATATATATATATAATATATATATTATATTTATATATATATATAATATATATATTTATATATATAATATATATAATATATATATATATATTAGTTTACGTCTAGCGGCTTTGAGTTACATTTCGCTTGTTTATTTCTTTTGTGTGTGCTTTATTAACATACACTACTAATTTTACATGTGTTTCATATTTGTATGTAAGTCATTCCATAAAGCATGATAAGGTATTCCGATGTCTTTAAAAGTTGTTTAACAATGAAGGAAATTTTATAAAGAAGCCTGTTTTAAATTCCATGTTTTTATAACCATTCAAGCCATATGGCCTCTATACCATAGGAAAGATTTGCTGACAGTAATACGAAAAATAACCGAATAAAATCTTGCTTTAAGAACTCCAGGGAAAACATTTATATAAAGACGCAAAGACTCAACTCGGGCCCTGGGGATAAAGTTACAAAGATCCCCAGATATATGTATTTAAAGCAAAGAGTTTTTGTAAGGCATTATATAATATTTATCAAATTCGTTCTTTTTAAATTAAATGAATTTTTTATTAGTATGGATGTTTATTCTAATTTATTTTTTTTATTAAATAATTTCTATTAATATTTTTAATTAATTTCCTTTCTAAATCAAACTAACCATTAATTAATATTATATACTATAGTGATTCATTCCTATGCAAAATATTACAATTCGAGGGAGGTCACAGAAAAAAATGCAAATTGTGTGGGAAATTACAGTAGAACCCCATTTTTGACGCTACAAGGGAAATTTCTACCTTCAATATATTTTATAGGAGAAATTTTTGCCTTATTTAAGATACTGATAGAAGTGTGCCCCTGTGATAATCTGATCCTATTTGCACATTTCAAAAGAGTTTTTTTTTTCCTTTTTTTTGTGTGTGTGTGTAAATTGAGGGAAAATACAAATTCCCGCAATATAAAACCTTTACTATATTGTATTTAAATAACACCATTTCCATACATTTTTTCCCTTTTATAAATTTTAGGAGCAAATTAGATGCATGCAATTTTCTGCACCAACTTACACAGAAGCACAGAATATGGCGCATTATATTCACTATTACTACATGGAATGTTTCCTTGAGCAGCTTATAATGACCATGAATCTTCATGCTGAGAGGTCAGGAATCAAATGGCAGAATGTGTAAACAAACGGATATATCCTAGTAAAATAATATTTCGGAAAATATTGGAATGCATTAACAAATAAAGTCTCAAAACAAAGCTTCAATATCCTTATTGTTAAATAAACAGAGATTTATCATTATATATTATTAAAAAGTACTAAATTTGGCAGTAATACTGAGACACTATTACTCGGAAAACCTGATTTGCGGGAGGAAAGCGAAACGTGAAAATTGTTCCTCAGCTTCTTATATCTTATATGCAAACACGTAGGGTAAAGTGCCCTAATTTTATCCCCTTTCCTAATTTTGTCCATCTTTACTACTCCGCTTCTGCAAAAGTGGCGCCACTTATCATGCAAGGCACAAGGAACGGAAGGTAAAAGCGGTCAGTAGTGAAAGTTTCGTTCGCCAAGACACATACATGTGTTAAAGACGCCGGATTTCCAATTTTTAGAAGACCCGAGTTCTTATTACGTTCTTTGTAGAACGTTATTTATTGTATTATAAGTATTTATTTCTTATTCCTTGCATGTATTTTACGTAGGTAAGATGCTGGCAGTAGCATACAGTGAGTTTTAGGACGCTCAGTTCATCTTATGGGAACTGAAGCACCGCCATATTGGGAAGTAGTGTGGTCCCAATTTCGTCTCCCTTGCAGTTCTTATTTTCGTCCCGGGGGCGAAATTAGGAATGATTTTTCATGACAATTATTTCAAAAGAAAAATAAAGTTTAATATAAAATAAAATAATAAGTATAATAAAATAAAATATGATGAAAAAAGTTTAAAGTAAAATTCAAAATGAAAATAAAGTTTAATATAAAATAAAATAAAAAGTATAATAAACTAAAATACAATAACATGAAAAAAGTTTAAAATAAAATTCAAAACGAAAATAATCTTTTTACTTTTAAAATACTTTTTAAAATACTCTTATTTTTATTAAAAGGAAAAAATATCGTCCCTCTTGACCGTTGCAGTTGGTGCCACGAAAGAAGTGGGATAAAGCTTTGCACGGGAGAATGGTGTTATAATCGTGTGTTTGCCTCCTCATTCTACAGCAAAACTGAAACTTCTCGGTGTCGCGTTTATGTTTCTTTTAAAACGTTTTATGCTAAAGCAATAGAAAATTCGCTGTGAAACGAACCTCGTAGAAAGTTGAGAACTTACAAAAAGCACAATTTTTCAGTAAAGCCTACGAGCGTGCCTGATCAACCATCATCAAACGGCCAAGAAGTTGTTGCCATCAGCCTTAAAGAGATCAGGGAAATGCCAGTGATCACATCAGCAACTTTTGCCCGAAGAGGTTCAGCGACATTGAGCACTGTATCTACACGTAAAAACAAAATGAAATATTCTCATACGAAAAAGAGATGCTCAGCCAAAAAAAAAAAAAAGAAAAAAAAAAAAAGAAAGAAAGAAAAAAGAAAAACTTCTGGCACCCACCATTCTCAAAGGAAAGGGAAGAATCAACCAAGTAAAATATCCAAACGTGATAAAACCAGCGATTCTGATGACGAAAGTGACTTTTCTGTTGACATTCCTTATGATGATAATACAAGTTATAATGATAGCGACAATGATGCAGAGTGCCCTCTCTGCTAGAAGCGTTTTTCTGATGATAAACATGGAGAATAATGGGTTCGCTGCCTTGAATGATGCACTTGGTCACACGAAATCTGCTCAGAAGGTTCAGCGATATTGAGCACTGGATCTCGCATAAGATTCCCAGGCAAAGAAGAACCGCTCAGCAGAAGAAGAAAAAAACTTCTGGCACCCACCATTCTGAAGTGAAAAGGGAAGAATCAACCACGTAAAATGTCCAAACGTGACCTACCTAGCGACTCTTATGACGAAAATGACTCTTCTGTTGACATTCCTTATGTTGATAATACAAGTGATAACGATAGTGGCAATGATGCAGAGTGCTCTATCTGCTTGAAAGGCTTTTCTGGTGATAAAATTGGAGAACAATGGGTCCAGTGATTTCAATGCTGTACTTTGTCACACGAAATATGCTCCGGGGCCAAAAATAAAACAAAATTTATATATTCCTCATGTTTGAATGGCTAATGTGTCGTTATGTTATTCCTCCACTGATAATTAGTACATTTCTTTATGCCTTAGTTAATGTAAATTAACTTACTTACTCATTTAGAAATAAATTTTGATTTAGTTATAAGTTAAGCCTCGGCGTATTGGATTTTTTGAGGGGGGCGAAATTGGGAGATTTTTTTTTTTTTTTTGCCATATGTAGATACTTTTAAAAAAACAATTTTTCGCATTGTTAAATTTTTTTGTACAATATTTGGCTATGTTTCTATGTGCGTGGGTAATTAGTGTACGTAAAATCCAAATTTGGTGGGTGTTCACCGAAAATGAAAACTTCCAAGGGCCTAAAAGTGACTGGGGTACGAAAATAGAGCACCTTACTCTATGTGTGTTTCAGATACAAACACTATTTAGCGCCCTATCTCTTAAATCTATAAGGAATAATTACTTTGCTTACCTTAAGTTTTACAACTAAAATTCGGAAGTTCGCATTCGAAACGATAAAATGGCATAACTAAAATGGCTGTTACCACTATCTCTTAAATCTCTTAAAATTGTTCCTGAGCTTTCTATATCTTATATTCGCAAACACGTATGTGTGCTTCAAATACAAACACTACACACTCAGAAATGAATACTCAGATTTCACGAAATTTTCTTTGTTTTTGACGAAACGGTTTCCTGGAATATGCTCCGAGCGAATATTTCGTCAAATTGATGAAATTACTTTCTTTACTTGTTTGACGATATAAATTTCCTCAAAAGTTTCGTCAAAAAAGGGCTGGTGGAGCCATCTATTGAACAGTTTGGAAGCTCCTCTACCAAGGGAAGAAAAAAATCACTTCTCGTTTTCCTCGGCGTGATTTGAATTCGCGGGCTTTGGGGTGGGAGACACTTGCTCTACCGACCAGGCTATTGGGGACTTGTATGAATGTGCTTTTAGACTGATGTAATGAAAGCTGCCGCGTGATTATATTTTTATAAGATAGATTGTAATTTTATCGGTGCTGAAAGTTTTAAGGAAGGCTAATTTATTACCCGACTACGGCAAAGCCAAAGGAGGGTTATGATTTTGACAGGCTATGTATGTATGTATGTATGTATGTATGTATGTATGTATGTATGTATGTATGTTCATCTGTTCCCTCGTAACTTCTAAACCACTAATCAGAATTCGACAAATGACATATCATTAGAAGCGTCTTAATTGTCCGCTGGTTATAGGCTATATAGATTTTCACCAAATTCAATGTGGCGCCTTCTAGCGGACAAAATATACAGAGTAAAAAAATAAAGTTAAGCTAGATATGCCGTGTTTGGTATCATTTTAAAGCGCTTCACTTGTACATTTCGAATATATATATATTACTAGCATTTGCTTGTGACTTTACTTGCATTTATGGGCTAATTGCATATAATTCACATCTTTTCGTTCTTAATTTCTTTGGTACTTAGTAATCAGAATAAGACCACTGCAGTGCCATTAGAAGGGTCTTGATCTTGATATTCTGTTGGTTGTGAGCTATAAAGTTTGTCACCAAATTTACTATTATGCCCTCTAGCGGACAAAAAGTATAAAATAAAAATATATGTAATGTGTTTGGTATTACTTGAAAGAGCTACCTGTATTCATGGGGTACTTTTATACTTTTTCAGCGTAGTTTTTTGTCGTAGTTGGGTTTTAGTTTTTTTACTTTATCTTGTTATTATGTTTTTCTCGTGGTCAATGAATAATTATAATATGGCTTGATTAAATCATTTATTAGTGAAATTTTCTTTGCTCAATGAATGGTTAGAATATGGTCTGATTAATTTGTTGCACACAAATAACGAACTGTGAAGTACATATTGCGTGAGATTTTATCATTTTGAATAGGTGGATAAGATTTTAAAACTTTACTGTTTATAAAAGGGAGAGGGATCAATTATGTTTATTTTTAATCTGATTGAAAACAGAATATACTTCTTACATAAATTTAAAAAAAAGATATCCCGGATCTTTGAAATTTTATTGATTAAATTTTCTTTTTGGATGTTTTTGAACACAGGAAATATATTCTTTTCGAATTAAAACATAACGAACAACAACATAAGTAATAATAATAATAATAGTAAGCATTCCTAAAAATGGTAACAGCTAAAAAAATAACTTATAAAGAAACAATAACTACCTATATTTCAGTATTTTCTGAAAAGCACTAAAAAGTGCTGTTTTAAAAATAAATTATTACGGGACTAATACAAACAAGCAAATATCTGCTTGCTAAAATCGCAGGATTTGAGGAGGTACAGCAACGACTTCCTTAAAATGCGTTGAGTCTGACCGTGATTGAGGAACAACTTTCGTCAAATATCTGAGAGTTTACCTTTCCTTAAAAGTCACGTGATGGTGATAGGAAATGATCCTCAAAAACGACGAAATACAGCTTGAGGATTGCTAAATCGTCAAAAGTGAGAATTCTATTTCTGAGAGTGTATTTTGTACACTATCTCTTAAATCTATAAAGAATAATTATTTTGCTTACCTTATGTTTTCCAGCTGAAATTTGGAAGTTTCTTGCCGTCTGCTGATAATAAAAAAAAGATTGCTAACAACAGCAAAAAGTTGTACATCTATGGATCGAAAATAAAGAAGTACACCAACATTGATGTTTGGCTTCCAGCCTTTGTTTGAAAGAGTTGCGATAAACCATTCTGAGTGGTGTACGATAATACTTATTTCGGCACTAACACCATATGTAGTGTATATTTAAGCCTCAATTGGCGTTTCATAAACCAAGATTCTGATGGATTTATAACCCTCTTAGATACGAATAAATTGATTTCGAAACAGGAAACCAAATCAATAATCTTCAAGGACACAAACATTTTGATACTTAAATAAATAGATCAAGTAGGAATCAATCATTGTGAAATCAACAAACTCTTTTTATATTTCCTAAATTATACTACTTAAAATGAACGATCACATTCATAAATAAAATATGTTTACGTCAACCCACGCATGATGCAAGAGTTCCATGTCATCGAACTATAAAGGACTAAAAAAACATTTTTATTATTAATTCAGTTGTTCTGTAAATTGCAATAAGAAAGCATGTAATGTTTAAAACTGTTGCTGCAAAAAGCAGCAGAATGTAAAAGTATAACTTAAATCTGTAAGATAACGTTTTAATATAATTTTTCTATAAGCAAAGAAACCAAGTCTCAGGAGTGGATTTAATTAAAAAAAAAAAACATATATATTAACTACAATTTTTTATTTTAATACTATAGTGCAGGAAAAAAATCTTTAAGAATTCCGTGCAAAAGGATACATCGTACTGGATTAAAATGTGTTCCAAGCTATGAACTGAGGAATGCTGTTGAAGAAAGATAAAGGTAGGAAATTACCTATATTATTATATTCAATTGTTTTATCATAAATTGGCCAGAATCATATTTATTTATTTATCTAAATATTAGCGCGCATTACTACTGCGTATATATGAGGTGGCTTCTTTTGCCAACAAAATTTGATTATGAGACTGAGAAAGTCTGATATTATAGTAGATAAATACTATTTGTAGAAAAACAACTACTGGCCGTAAATGTATGCACATTAAAAAGAAATTGAAAATAATTGAAAATATAGTTCGTTAGTTGTTTAATGATAAAATAAATATTGTGCCTTTTTTTGTTGATATATATGAAATGTTAAAGAATTGAAGAAAACTAAATATATATAAGAAGTTTTATATAAAATAAAATAACAGCAATTCCTCTCACAAACAAAACCTAAATTACTAAGAAAATGGCCGCATCACGCGAAATCCAGCTGGTTGAAAGACTTAACGCTAGTAACTACAGTACGTGGAAATTTAAAACGGAGATGTTATCAATCAAAGAAGATTTATTCGATGTCATTACCGAAGATAGGCCCACGCCAATCACAACCGATTGGGAGAAAAAAGACAGGAAGGCTAGAGCTATAATTAACCTGTCAATTGATGACTCTCAAATAGTTCATGTAAAGGGGCTTAACACAGCCAGGGACACTTGGAACGCACTTAAAACGATACACGAAAGGGCAAACTTGTCTAGTAAATTATTTTTGTTAAGAAAGCTTTATGGAGCCAAGGTCCAAGAAAACGGTAACTTAATCAAAGACATAACATATATTCTAGAACTAATAGACAAACTTTCAGCGATCGGAGAAACAATTAGCGACTCCCATCTTTCAGCTTTATTGCTGTGTTCGCTACCCCCTAGTTATAATACTTTAATCACTGCCTTTGAATCGCGAAATGAGGACGAGCTTACACCACAATTTATTAGAAGTAAATTAACAGATGAGTACAATAGAAGGGTTGAGAAAGCAGACCAGGGTGAAAATTCAACAAAAGCGTTTAAAACGCAGAAAAGATTTCCATATGATAATTTAAAAAAAGAAAAACAGTGCACATATTGTAAATTGAGAAATCACACGTACAGAGAATGTTGGCATTTGAAAAACCGAAATAATCACCCAAATACAAAAAAAAAAAAAAACAACAAACATACAAAAATAAACATTACTCATCATTTAAAGGTATATATAAATATTTTACAGACATACATACAATAAAATACATACAATAATTTATTGTATGTATGTCTGTAAAATATTTATATATACCTTTAACTGTTGAATGCAGGCATTATTTATGTGTGTATGTGTGTTTTAATATATATTGTAGTATGAGTGTTTTATTATTACTCATCATTGTTATGTTATCAACAATCGGATAACCAGATAGGAAACACTGACCGCGAATCAGTAGACAAGAGAAATTATAGAACGGAAACAAAACCAGATCAAAGCAGCGACGCAGCCTTTCTAATAGACAAAGCAGGAAAACAAACATGGATCATTGATTCTGGTTCATCTTCACATATCCTAAACAATAAAGATGAGTTTACTAAATTAAATGACACCGAAAAAACAACGGTCATAATTGCCAACGGCAAAACTCTAAACTCGCTAAGGTAGCGGATAAACTACATTCACGACGAAAACATCCGATGGAGGCATAAATAAAATTACGTTGAAAGAAGTGTTATATGTACTTGAGCTAGAATCTAATTTAATTTCAGTAAGTAAAGCCACAAAGAATGGGTATAAATTATTATTTGATAAAGATCAATGCACGCTGTCCGGAAATGGGAAAATCTATTCGGAGGCAAAAATGAAAAATAACCTATACGAAATTGAATTATTAGAAAATACAGATAGGAATACAGTAAACAGGGCACATGAATGCAAAAATAAAGATTGCCTGGAACTTTGGCACAAACGCCTAGGGCATAGAAATTATAGTTCCATAAAGGAAATGGTCAAAGACGATTTAGCCTATGGCATAAAACTAAATAATTGCAATCATGGAACAACATGAGAAACGTGCATACAAACAAAAACAAGCGATGCTCCCTATCCCAAAACAGTGTATAGAAACAAAACAGGTAGAGTACTCGATCTAGTGCACACGGACGTATGCACAGCGATAGGAACCCCAACAATAGGTGGTAAAACAATGTTTGTAACTTTCATTGACGACTACTCTAGATTTACTGTAATATACTTATTAAAGCATAAAGATGAAGTACAGGATAAACTAATCGACTACATAGCTATGGTTCGAAACCAGTTCGGTAAATATCCGAAAGCAATAAGATCCGACAACGGAGGAGAGTACATAAATAGAGGGATAGAGGATTACCTAAGAAAAAGGGGCATTAAACATCAATTAACCGTTCGTATTGCCCAAGCCAAAATGGCATTGCGGAAAGAAAAAAGAGGCCGCTATTAGACATGACTAGGAGCCTACTCAGAGAAGCGGATCTACCACAAAGATTTTGGGGAGAAGCAATTAACACCGCGAATCATTTACAGAATCGCTTACCAACAAGATCAACAAATAAAACCACATTTGAGCTATGGTTTAATCGCAAACCGAATTTACACTATTTGCGAACATTCGGGTGCAAAGCTTACGTATACGTGAATAAACAACATCGAGGAAAATTGGACGACAGGGCTCGCAGGAAGGGATTTTTGTAGGATACGATAACAACTCAAAAGGATATAGCGTATACACTAAAGAAAATAAAATTGTAATTGGGAGAACAGTGAAATTTATAGAAAATAGCAAAATTAACCTAAAAGAAAGTAAAGAGACAGAAAACTCATATGAGGACAAAAATTACATTGAAACAGAGATAAACAACACAACCGAAGAACCAACCACGTCCAAACAACCGACCAATGAACCGAGAAGATCTGAAAGATCAAACAGGGGAGTACCACCAGACAGATATGTCTGTTATATAAAAAATAATGATATCATAGAACCCACTAGCTGGAATGAAATACTGGAAATAAATAATCCCACAGAAAAAGAAAATTGGCTTAAAGCCACACAAGTTGAAATCAATTCGCTGAGAAAACACAACGCATGGGAATTAGTGGATCCAAATTAGTGGACTAACAAAAAGGTTATAGGTTGCAAATGGATATTCAAAAAGAAATTAGACAGTTATGGGAACACTCAAAAGTACAAAGCACGTTTGGTAGCCAAAGGGTTTAGTCAAAAATATGGGAAAAGTATGACGAGACTTTCGTCCCAGTAGTGTCACAAACAACCGTCAGAACATTTTTGACAGCAGCCGCATATAAGAAGTTTAGCGTGAGACACATTGACATCGACACAGCCTTTCTCTACGGTGAATTAGAAGACGAAGTATATATGAAACAACCGGAGGGCTACATTGAGAAAAATTCCGAAAATAAAGTATGCAAATTAAAAAGATCAATCTACGGACTCAAACAGGCAGCCAGAACTTGGAATAAAAGAATCGAACAATCTTTGAAAAACTTAAGCTTCCAACAAAGCACCGTGGACACATGCCTATACACACGAAAAGAAAACAACACTACGACTTACATAATAGTGTATGTTGATGATATTTTGGTAGGAGGCGAAAATGCATCAACTGAAAAAATAATAAAAGCTTTAAAGCAAGAATACGAATTAAAAGATCTTCGAGAAGTATCTCACTATTTAGGCATGGAAATAAGAAAAACTGAAAGCGGGTACAAATTGAATCAAAGATTAGAAATAGAAGAACTCGCAAGAAAATTTAATTTAGAAACCGCAAAACCAGTAAGCACTCCAATGGATGCTGGTTTTCACAAATTAGAGGATGAAGAAAATTTGATGCCCAATAACACGAAATTCAGACAAGCGATCGGATCACTGTTGTACATAGGAACCACTACGCGCCCAGATATATCAGCCGCAGTTAACATCCTCAGCAGAAGGTGTGAAACTCCACGATTAAAAGATTGAAACGCTGTGAAACGGATAATTAGTTATCTCATATCACGAAAAACCTTAATCTCACATTGAACACAAATCACGAACCACAACTCATCGGTTTTTCTGACTCTGACTGGGCAGGGGACACAAGAACGAGGAAATCGACAACAGGCAACATATTCATGCTGGGAAATAGTCCCATACAATGGTACACCAAACGACAAAATTGTATAGCCTACTCATCAGCGGAAGCTGAATTTGTTTCGGCAGCTAGTGCAGGACAGGAAATTGCCTGGCTTATCAAACTATTAGCCGATTTAGACCTAAAACAAAATTTACCAGTGTTGCTGTACGAAGATAACCAGAGCTGTGTAAAGATGGTGGAGAATGAAAAATTCTCAAAACGCACAAAACATATTGACGTGCGTTATCATGCGATAAGAGAGATGAAAGAAGACGGTATACTAGATCTTCGTTATTGTCCGACACAAGACATGATAGCAGATTGTTTGACCAAACCACTGGCCAAACCTCAATTTATTAAACACCGAGAATCCATGCAACTAATACAGGATGCATCTGAGATGGTTAAGGAAGGGTGAGGGATTTATAACCCTCTCAGATACGAATAAATTGATTTCGAAACAGGAAACCAAATCAATAATCTTCAAGGACACAAACATTTTGATACTTAAATAAATAGATTAAGTAGGAATCAATCATTGTGAAATCAACAAACTCTTTTTATATTTCCTAAATTATACTATTTAAAATGAACGATCACATTCATAAATAAAATATGTTTACGTCAATCCACGCATGATGCAAGAGTTCCACGTCATCGAACTATAAAGTACTAAAAAAACATTTTTATTATTAATTCAGTTGGTCTGTAAATTGCAATAAGAAAGCATGTAATGTTTAAAACTGTTGCTGCAAAAAGCAGCACAATGTAAAAGTATAACTAAAATCTGTAAGATAACGTTTTAATATAATTTTTCTATAAGCAAAGAAACCAAGTCTCAGGAGTGAATTTAATTTAAAAAAAAAACATATATATTAACTACAATTTTTTATTTTAATACTATAGTGCAGGAAAAAAATCTTTAAGAATTCCGTGCAAAAGGATACATCGCACTGGATTAAAATGTGTGCCAAGCTATGAACTGAGGAATGCTGTTGAAGAAAGATAAAGGTAAGAAATTACCTATATTATTATATTCAATTGTTTTATCATAAATTGGCCAGAATCATATTTATTTATTTATCTAAATATTAGCGCGCATTACTACTGCGTATATATAAGGTGGCTTCTTTTGCCAACAGATTCAGCTTATTAATACTCCCCTTTTTTACAGTGCACTACTGATCAATAAAAATACAACAACAACAACAAAAACAACAACAACAAAAAAAAAACGTTTTATTTCCAATAGACCCGGTTTATTCCCAGGCTATATTCCGAAAGCACCTGGTTTATTCTCAAAAAGCCCAGTTTAATCCCAAAAAATCCGGTTTATTCCCGGGTTTAAACTCTTTTTTTTTTTCAGTCTTTGCAACTCTACTGATGAAACCCAAGTTGATTTTTGCTCTTAAACTTAAACTTAATTTTCTTAATTATTCGACATTTGATAATTTCTTTCATTTTAGGGTTTCGTTCGTCTGACGAAACCCTATTACCTTAGTTGTAGCCAACAGTTAACAGAGTCTTTCCAAACATTTTTTTTTTTTTTTTTTTGGGGGGGGGAGGGGGTTACAACAGACTATTTTAATGTTAAAATTATACAATAATTACAAGGACTGCAACAAAAAAGAATGAATGAATGAATGAACCAAGTTATTGAATATTATCACAGAATTTTGACTTGAAATTTTGCATGTTTATGGCTGAATACCTCCGATCACACGACCAATCATAAAATTTTCAAAAGTCTTTTATTATTTTAATTAAATGAATTAATTTAATGACATCCGACCATTTTTGCGATTTAGATTTTAAAACAGCATCTTAATTTCAATCTTTTTCGTGTAGACTAGATAACTCCTTGGTAGCGCATTTTTCTGCTAATCAAAAGGTCCCCGGTTTCAAGCTCAGCGTCGGCGTTTGAACCCCCCACCCCCTCAATAGATTTCATTATCTAACAGATTCAATTTTACCGAATTTTTGCAATTTTTTTTTTTTTTTTTTTTTTTTTTTTTTTTGCCATTTTAAGGCCAAAACTTGTAAAATATTTAATCAATTATTTTTTTAATTCAAAAATTATTTATGTTTAGAAATCGACATTTTAAATTGCCTACATTTTATTGCCCGATAGATTTAATTAAAAGAACTTTCGTATTTTTTTGCCATTTTAAGGTTTTCCTTTTTTTTAGCTAAAATTAAATAATGTAATTAAATATGAATTTCAGATATACAAACATATGCTGTTGCAATTGTCCGAAAAGCATTTCTTGAATAATTTAAATTTGGTGAAAAAAATATCGTCAAATTGTAATAATTTTTAAATTTAATTTAATGGTGCTGCCATCTATGTTCTTATTGAAAAGGCTCAAGGATTTAATAATTATAAATTAACGATTTGGATTTATTAAATAAAGAATAAAGTGTTTTTGAAAGGAATATTAAACGAAACCCTCTGTGTGAACTTCGATCACACTTTCCCACATTGCTTGTTTTTCTTTTATTCATTAATTCATTCTTTCTTTTTTGTTGAAGTTTTTGCATAATTTTAACATTAAAATAGTCTGTTGTAAGCTAAAAGGAAAAAAAAAATGGAAAGACTCCGTTAGCTGATAGCTACAAGTTTTTTTTTTTTTTTTTTTTGTTAACCATTTGGAAAAATGGTTATTGTTCTCGTCAGGATGGGAAATCAGAAGCATATCTGAAGGTTTTCATTGGTTTAATCTGCATTTTATTCGTTTCCTGATTGGTCTATACAGTAATCTGTATTTCCCTTTAATTTCAACAATGATGGATACTTTTTGTTGCCACTATGACAAAAAAGTAATAAAAACTAAAAAAAAAAAAAAATAATAATAATAATAACTCAGAAGCAAATTGAGATACAGCTTTCAAACAAATTGCTTTTAAAAGTACATTTTTTCCTCTATCCGACGGTGTAAAAAGTAATATTGTCTGACGTTTAGAAGTTTAAGAATGAAATTTCATTTAAAATTGGCCCTCAGATTTCTTGGAAATCTGACGATGGAAAAGCTTTTTCCCGAACAGCCAATGAAATGCTTGGATATTTACGTAAGTTTCAGGTGGATAATACTTAAGTTTCATGAAATCTGACGGGTCGCAGGCGATTTTGTTGGCTTGCAATTTTTACGTGTAATAACACTATTAATGTTTAATTCATGGCGTACGTAATGTATGATCAACTCCGTGCGATTTTTTATGTCTTAAATTTTAGTCTTCGAAAAAATCGTTTTCCAAATGGTCGTTGTAATTTGATAAATTGCTTTATTTATTTATTTATTTATTTTTTGTTTGTTTGTTTGTTTTTAGGAACTAATGGAATTTTTTTATTATTATTATTCTATTTACCATAAATTTAAACTTATTTTATGTACTTATTTGCTTAAAAATTTGGGATTTCTTCCTTCTATTATCATTATTATTATTTTTTAATTTAAATTTAGTTCATTTTCAAGTAGTTTTATACAGTTTAAGCTTATTGTTAAGAATAAAAATTTAGAATTTTCTACACTTTAAAAATGCATCATAATATATATAATGTATATTTTCAAATTATTTGCTCGATTAAAGTACAATGACATGTGTAAGTATGAATATGGAGATTTATTTACTTATTTTCTGATTTATTTTTTACATCTCTAAGTGTTAAAATAATGAAAAAGTTGGTGAGATGCAATCAGGGCAAAAATACTACACTGTCAGATCTCTGACGTTAACGAGACGTAATGCCTAATGGAAATTACTCTTAATTAATTTTATTTTTATGTATTGCTTTTATCTGTGTATCATTATGTACGTACTTGAGTTATGGATACATGTTTCTTATCTTTGGGATTAAAATGAATTTCCATTATATTCATATTAGTATAGTATGAAAGGTTATTTGTATAAAAAGAAAGAGAGACGTGTATAGATTGGAATTTGGATAATACCTTAGGGACGCAGATAAGTGGGAAGCAAGGATGATGAAAAAAAGATAATCTCCTGTGATGACGTGAAGTATAAATTTACCATGCCATATAAACTGAAGTAAAAAAAATTATTAATCAATGCAAGATCCGCAATAATGAACAATATGAAAAAATTGGAACATTTAAATTTAAGACATACCCAGCAAGAGAATTGCTACGACCATATTACAATCTCAAACATGTATCCCATTTTAGCACAGCAAAAATCCCGCTTAATTAAATGGTACAGTTAAAAGCGAATCCTTACGGTTGTAAATCATCACAACTTGCAGATAATATTAACATTCTTATAAATATAATAATTATAATTAACTTAAATAGTCTATATAATAAAAATTACTTTGTGCTATTTTAAGGATCCTGGAATAAATTATTACTAAAACGTACAAAAAGAAGTAGGTGTTTAAAATAAACTGGTAATAAATAAGATAAATAATATAATATAATAAAGTATGGCAACATAATTATTTTAGAATTTAATAAATAATTATTTAATGCTGCCATCTAGCGGAACTTCAAAAAGTTAAAAATGTCATGTGAACACAATCACATCTAAAAGAAGTAGAAATAATTTGTAGCAGTGACATCTATTGGAGATTACCAAATATAACTGTAGAAAAATTGCATACTGAAAATATTGCAACTATTTGAACCGATTAATTCACTTTAAAACAGCACAACATTGCTGCTTTAGACAAGTTATTATATTTTATTTTACAAAATTACGAACAGAAAAAAAAAATCAAAATATGTAAAAATTTTTAAATTAAAGCATTAAATTTCGATTCAACATTGGTAATTTTCTTTTTGCGCCTCGTGTGGCAACGCTCCTAAATCTGACTATGCAAGTAAAGTCTTCAATTACCATCAAACTTGTTCAGCAGAATTTTCTCTTGAGAACTTCTTCATGTGTTGTTAATTGCTTACCCCGCACGATTATTATGAATAATCTTATTACCTGAACGAGAAGCTGTATCAACAAAGTTTTCAAACTTCCTGTTATTAGTTCGCGTTGATCATCAAACTCGATTAACCAAGCAGACCTAATTGGAGAATGCAAAACCTAATTTACTTTCCAATTTATCACCTTACGTCAACGGAAACCCCACAACAGAATTGGGAAAGGGGGGGGGTGAGGCTTACGATCTACTTATTCCAGTATTAAGTGTTCTTTATGAAGATGAGAACACCATTAAAAGCGGCGCATCAAAGCCGTTGCCGAATTAATTCCTAAATGGAAAGTTGAGCCTTTACGCACAATCCGGCCTGACCTCAGCAAAAAAATGCCACTGATTAATGCGCCCCTCCTCTTCTAATGAACAAAAAGGTGGGGGGAGGGAGGAGAGAAATCGAACGATCGAACGGCCGGCGGTCGAATAGAGGGGGCCGCGGTGCCATTCAATTAGGTCTTCTACCGGAGGGGATTTACATAATTCCCGTCAGTCTCTCCGTTCGTCCATTCATTACCAAATTGCCGTTTAACAAGATTGAATTTATCAGCCATAAGTGGCTCGCCTTAATGCAATCAAGCTGATGAAAGGAACAGAGCTCCATCCAGAACTCCATCGAAATACTTCTTTTTTTCCCCTTTGCGCACATCAAAGCGGGCTTTCCCCTGGGTCTTTTTCGTGTCATTAAGAACCTCTGTCCAGATAAAGGAGTGATTAATAGCCGGACCGAGATTCATTAATAAAGTAGGCTGCCGCTATTCCGCTAACCTCCTCCCCTCTCCTCACTCGAACCCTTCTGAGTGTCTTTTCCGAAGATCTGCCTCTAAGGATACCAGCTCCGCTCCTGGTGCTCTTTTCTCCGTCGGCGCCGGCAGTTGTCACGTGGAGATGATTTAGCATTTCTCGTCCAATAACAACATGGCATTTAGTAATTCATCGGAGAAAGAAGCAGGGGGGTGATGTGGTTTCAGTTTCATAACGGCATCGTTCAAATCAGAATTTTGCACTGCCTTTTGTGAAGGGGATGATTTAGAAGTAGCGACGACACAGTAAATTAAGCAATGCGTAGTACCGTTGGAATTTTTTTTTTCTACACCTATTATCTTCATGTCATCATAAATTGCCGCTATAATAACCTGAGAATTCTCTTTCTTGATAATGGAATTTTGCAATCTACAGTTTCAGATGAAGTATGGTAATGTTCGATGTCCCAGGAGCCACTTCATTTTGAACGTCAAGACGGAAAATAATATCACTACTATTTCTGTTGCATTTAATATAAGCCATTTATTCATGAGAGATTCATACTGATATATTTACTACTGTACTCATAACTTTACTTTGGGATAAAAATCCATCAAATCCAAAAATCTATTAATATAATAATAGTGAAATATTTCATAAGCATCTGTAATTTTAAAAACCATCTATAACTTTTTAAGCATTTTAGCTTATTAAAATCTCAATCGCTTAAAAGGGTGGGAAAAATACAGTTGAAATATAAATACTGTAAACTCGTTATTTCATAATAATTTTTCAGGAAAATTTTTTTAGGGGATTTATTTTTTTTATTTTAAGAAATCCAGCAAACTGTAATTTAATGATTTAAAAAAAAAAAAATTGACTTTTATCTCGCAAATAAAACACACTAAAAATTGGAGGGGCGGGAGGATAATTTTTTTTAACCCTTTCAAGCTTAAGGTACCTCAATTCGTAAACTGCTGAAATGAGTGAATGACACCAGAATTTATGAACAAATTTATTTTAAAATAAGCAAAAGCTTTTGATCACGTACTTGATAAAAGAAAATTTTTCATTCCAATATTCTGGTGCCAATGACGCACTTAGAAAGTAAAGTTAAGTGGTCCAAAAATGAACCACCGTTCTTGAAGGGGTTAATTAGTGAGATAAAAAAGCAAAAATTTCTTTATCGTTGATAACTTTCAGGTTGACAATACCCATGACTTAAAAAAAAAGAAAACAATATAAATAAGTAATAGGAAATAATTTTTAAAATTTTGACTTTTATTCATCTAAAATGCACTAAAAGTTAGAATATAAATTTTTTCAATTAATGAAAAAAAAAAAAAAAAAAAAAAACGAGGAAATTTCTGTATCATTAATAACTTCCATTTGTACTTTATCACACATACATTAATTAAAAGAAGGGCAGAAATTTTGTATTATATTAAATTTATTTACAAAAATTTTATATATCATTAATAATTTACATATATTTATTTCATCATACATATATATTAAAGAATAAAATACAGGGCAGCAAATTTTTATTACACACTTGTTATGAGTTATACTTCTTGATAAATTTCCTTTATTAACCTTTTGTAAAAGAAAAAACTCTATATTTGTTTTGTCACAGATGTGTAATAAAAATTTGTTGCCCTACCTTTTATTCCTTAATATAATATGTTATCATAAAGTACAAATATATAGAATTTATTAATCATGTAGGAAATTTTTGCTAATAAATTTCATGTAATACAAAATTTCTGCTCTACTTTTTAATTCCTTAACGTTCCTGTCCCTATTGGCGAAGACACTCACGAGCTAATGCTAATCTTATGGGGAGAGATTTTTCTAATATCTCGTTTGCATTTCGACATTTTTAAATGATTTATTTTGCATTGAGTATAGCTGAGGTCCGTCTCTACATCGTACCTTTTTTACTTTTTCGATTTTGGTCGCAGATATTTTTAATAAAGTTACTTTTCACTTTCAAAACCGGTTCTGAAAATGAAAGTGTCATTCAAAAAAATATCTGCAACCAAAATCGAAAAAGTAAAAAAGGTGCTATGTAAAGACGGACCTCGGCTATTCAATGCAAAAAAAATTATTTAAAAATGTCGAAATGCAAACGAGATATTAGAAAAATCCCTCCCCATAGGATTAGCATTAGCTCGTGAGTGTCTTTACAGGCAGGGACAGGAGCCTTAATATATATGTATGATTAAGTACAAACATATGGAAGTTATTAATGATATAGGAAATAAATCTTTTTTTGCACCAGTTGAATATATATACATATATGTGTGTGTGTTCTAAACTTTTAGCAAATTTTAGTTAAATAAAAGTCAAAGTTTTTAAAATTTTTACTTACTGTTGTTTTCTTTTTTTAGTTTTGAAAGAGAATTCAAGGATATTGTCTACCTGAATTTTTTGTAAAATGGAAAATTTTACATAATGCTTCTATGTAAGAATCTAATGCGTAAAAAAGAAAAATAAAACTAAATTATTTTAGATATACTTTTTTTTTTTCGAAAAAGCTTCATTTTAGAAAAATAATTAAAATTTAAACAACTTTTAAATGTATGAAAAATAAATAGAAATATACTAGAGCCGTTTTAAGGTATAAAATAATATAAATGAAACACAAATTAAACAGATATGCCATTGAACTTATGTCCTTAAATACTGAAATAATCAGAATCAAAAAGGCTGGTGTAAGTAGCAAAATCTCAGGCAATTTCTCCGGCTTTCTGGCATGCGGCTAATACGAATGTATCGCTTTTAATAATTTTTGAACTTTTTTATTAATACATAATTGATATCTTTCATTTTAAAATACTTTTTGATGTTGTTGGCGTCCAATCTAAAAAAAAAAAAATGTACGAATTTTCAATTAAAAATAATTTTCATCTATTTACTTTGAGCAGTAAGTTCTATAACCTGGGAAACGCGGGTTGAATACCTGGTCTATATTATAATGAAAAAAAAAATGTCCATGAGTAGCGCTGAAATCATATTGATGATGGCAACGATATGACCAATAAATTTCACTTATTTCAGTGCAATTTTTTTAAACTTTTAAACATTTCACAAATTAGATACTCTCGGTTAACCGAAATCAATTTTTAAAGCTTTTTTTTTTCACATTATTTGTGTGCAAAATCCATTTTGAATTTAAACTATCATATTCCTTGTGTGCAAGCGGTTCTTTCCGAACCAACGAGTACATATAAATATTTTTGATCCCCTTTCTTAGAATTCCTTTTAATTTAACTTGAGCTCCCGTAAGCTGCTGTGTGGAACGAAGAAAACGAACTAATTAGCAATTCTGAAGCTTATGAATGTTTTGCAAAAGGTTTGGCACGGCTGGAGCAGCAGAAAGACTGTGATACTGGTGAACTAATAAAATTAAAAAACTCCGTGATAGAGAAGGCAATCGAAACTGCGACAAACAAAACATTGTTTCAAACCCTTGTGAAAAATGTAAAAGGTACTTAATTTCAAAATTAAAATTCAGGTAATTTATTTTTGTTTCTATTTTGCTATTACTTTATCTTTATTAAGCACTTGTTACCATAATAAGAAATAGCGCATACATTTTTCCTTAATCTTAAAATGGAAGCATTCTCGATTATCCGAAAATTTCGATTTTCCGATAGACTGTCGGTCTCAATTAATTCGGATAATGAAGGTTCTACTGTATATTTAAAAAATATTTCAAATTACAATTTGTTTGAAGACTTTACTCCATTTTACTGTTTTTCTTTTTTTTTTCTTTTAAATATATAAATATTTTTAAATGCGTGCAACCGAATAACGGGAGATTAACACTTTTGCACTTAATATAAATAATTCAGCATTTGTTTGTTTCCGCATGATATTCCATAACTAAATTGCAAAACCAAGATGAAACTTTACACAGATAAAGAAATAAAACACGAATTTAACAGACATGTCAAGAGCGCAAAGCTTGTCCGCTTTTCGGAGATAAAAATTAACAAATATAATAGAAAAGCGTTATTTATCTTTAGGCAGAAACCAATATATTTTCAGAATATAATATAATATATATATATATATATATATATATGTAATTATAATGAAAGTCTTTTCTTTTTTTCTCCTGCAACAGATTTTCCGAAACGTTCCTGAATGGTTTCTATACTGTATTAAGGCGGTTCGAGACACATTTTAAAATAATTTGTATTTATTGAGTTAAAATTTTGAAATTTTTTGTGATGGTTAACCATATCATTTGTAAAGAAAATCACATGATAAAACTTCTCATAATGTTTTAAGAAAAATTAAAATTAAAAATTTATTAAAAAAGTGGGGTAATTTAAAATCGTTATAACTCGAAATATTATTTGTAGAATTTCAATTTTTTTTTCATTTAAATAAACAGAAATATATAAATTTTAATTTTGATTCAGCATTTTAAAAAATATTAATTTATATAAAAATTAAAAATATTTAAAGTTAAAAAAAAAAAAAAAAAAAAAGACGTATTTTTTTTTTTAAATCATATTTTCAAAAGTAAACTTTTTTTTCAAATTTTCTGAATTAAAATTAAAGTAAACGAATTGAAAAAGACGTTCCAAGTTTGAACCGTTTATCTTTAATAGTTCTGGGCTTATAACAATTTAAATTCGAGAAACGGTGAAAAAACCCATCACGAAGAAAAACGCATTTTCACAAGAAGTCGTTTTCACGACAACCATTGCAGCAGTCAGCAGTTCAACTTTACTCGAAAAATTCAACTTCTTTGAAGCTCACTAGAAACTGAGTATGAGATAACTGTAACTACAGTAATTTTGAAAACTAAATTAAATTATTAAGATTAAAAATAAATTTACAGAGTCTTGTCTATTTTTAATGATGTTAATTTACAGAGTCTACTGTAAATTTACCGTATAACTTCTCTGTTATTTAACAAAATCTCTGTTTTTCTAATCTTTGTAATTTTACATAAGACACAGGATAATGGATTACCCGTAGATTCTTTGTAATTTCACAGAAAATTTTTTAACAGTGTGCATGACACACTGACACCATTAATATTAACAATCAATTCTGTTATGCAGCTGAAAATGGTTAATTGAGAATTGATTGCCATCGAAAAATCCAAATTCCGGGTTGATGAAATTAATTTTATTAACGCTTCTTTAAATCTCGAAAATATATGAGTTTCGGAGGTTTCTAAAGATAATGAACTTTTTTAAAATCATGAGTAACTTGGAAAAAGTTATTGTATATTTTCGTTTGTTGTTATATTGTATTTTGATGTACACTATCAGAAAACCTCGTCTTTATACGCTAAATTATTATTATTTTTTAAATAATTTCTGTACTCCTAAAAATACATTTTATCCGTAAATTATATCCGAAAGTCTGAAAAAGAAGACGAAATGCCATTCATTCGTAGCACGCATGCGTATTGCCTCTATTAATAGTAAAATTCGAATTTATTTTTAAAATAAAAAACTAAAAATTCTATAAATTAATATTTCTAATTTACTGAAAATTTAAAAAAAAAAGTTTTCGAATTTAAAAATAAGCAGCAATTAATTTTCTCATTCACTTGAAAGTACTCACAATTTTTTTTTTTTTTTGAAGTTATTAAAAAAGATTCGCATTTTACTAAAAAAAACCTAATCATATCTTCTCCAATAAAACACGCTACAATACACATAAATTGCATCTAACAATCTACTTAAAAATATTTGTAATTCATATTTTTATCCTATATTAAAACTAAAGTGTTAAAACCCCAGCCACAATTTCATTAACAAAGAAATCTTCCTGAAATTAACTTCAAAATTGCCAGCTTTCTAAAGAAATTAATTAAACTGTGCCCATCTGAAAGAAACATAATATATTTACTTCAAACTGTGCTCTGCCGAACAGCTGTAGCTGAACGGTTAAGATACTCGGTTCATAACAGTAAGATACCTTGTTCGGCTCCGAGGTCATCGCATTTTTTATCCCAAATTTTCTCAACTGACGAACATTTTACCTTCTATAACACAGAATAAACCCCGGAGATTCTTCAAATAGCGGAAATATCCTGTTAGCGCTGCTGACAGTACAATTTCCGTGAATGGAAGAAAGAATTTCTGAGAGTGTAGATTAAAGGGGGATTTGCTTTATTCCAATAGAAAAATAAGGCTTTTTTTAAACATTTTTCTTTTCTCTATAGTCTATGATTATCCCTGTAAAACGATTTCACCGAATTCGAAGTCCTTTCATATTTATTTAGCGCTTGAGCGCAACACGTCCGAGTGCTTTTCAAACTGGGCGGGATCAGAACGCAAAAACTATTAACCCGATCTTACTATTTTTTTTTTTAAATTAAAGGTAATACAATTTATTGGAACTTGGACCGCTTTCAACCATTTTATAAAAAATAAATAGTTTTTGAAGCACACCAAAGGGCGAAAAAAAGGGTCAGAAATAGACCCTTTTTTCAAATGGCTGCTACTATGTTGATTTTCAACTTTTAGACCTCAAAGTGCTTAAAGCTCCAGACACTGTTAACTAATTTCATAATCTTTAACTCCTTGAGGGGACTAATTTAAACAAGATTCGCACCAGAAACTTTTAACTAAATTTTATATTTTTGACTTTGGGGATGAAATGTTGAAATATTGCTTTTCCTTATTTTAAAATAAAATTTTTCGATTACTCCGGTAGGAATTCATTATTACAGAAACATTATTGCTTGCCCCTCAAAGGGTTAAGGAAAATTGATTGCAACCGATTCTGGCAATCTATCGGATCCCGTCCGATTGGAAATGCAACGGCTCTCGCGCTGGGACATCCATCCACGCAACTCGATCCACATTATCAATTTTTTTGTTATTATTTTTTTTAATGTTCTTCAAATGATAATAAATAACATGCAAAAAACCCGGATCTAAAATCTTTATTCCTATTCCGGAGGGGGGGGGGGGTGCTGAAAACACATATTTTTCGGCCGTCTCCTTCTTTTATTTTTTATTTATTTATTTTATTTTTTTTTCCTTACAGTGCATGCTGTAATTAATTTTCTTATCAGACGATTTTTTTTATTGCTGCGAAAAATCAATTGAAAATATTCTCTTATTTTTAAACAAAATTCTGTAATATATTTTTTTTTTACATCTTTTATTTTATTTATTTATATACCTTTTTTTCCCTAAAACAAAGGCATTTTCATTGAATTATGAAGTATCTGAAATATTTGAAGCTGTTCAAATTTTATAAAAAGATTATTATTTTCTGGCTTATTGAACTATTGTGCATATCGACAAATTTTGTAATTTTAAACCTGTCACATATCAGTGATGTATATGATGACAATATGAGTTTCTTTTTCACTTATATTATTATTTAATGCTTACAGGTATGGTTCCAGAATAGGAGAGCAAAATGTCGGAAACATGAAAGTCAAATGCAGAAAAGTACGTATATTCACATACAATAATGCCTAAATGTATTTTGTGAATATATATATATATTTTATAATCACTTAAAATGAAGATAATCTGAAAGGGAAGTAAAATAATGATGTTTACTCAAGTAGCATAGTAGGTTGGCCTATCGATGGCATTTTGTGGAAACCGATGGTTAATCGTAGGGTTGGGAAATGGTCGGGAAATGGTAGTTGCAGAGATTTATCTAATTTGGCGTACCTGAGCAGAATTCTGAGCAGTGAACGGTTGCATCACTGTTAAGCCTTTATTGGAAAATGGCTCGTAGGCTAACTGTTACGTCAAGGTGCACATTTCTTTAATGTGGGCCAACGGGAAACTTCAGTTAAGGGGGTCCGGGACACATTTTCAAAAATTTTTTATTTATTGAGATAAAATTTTGAAATTTTTCGCGATGGTTAACCATATCATTTGTAAACAAAATCACATGATAAAATTTCTCATAATTTTTTTTTTAATTTAAAATATAAATTTTGTTAAAAAAGTGGGATAAATTAAAATTGTTATAACTCGAAATATTATTTGTAGAATTTAATTTTTTTTTCATTTAAATAAACATAAATATATAAGTTTTAATTTAGATTCAGCATTTAAAAAAATATTAATTACAAAATATATATATATATATATATATATATATATATATATATATATATATATAAAGTAAAAATTAGAAAAAAAAATGATGTAACTTTTAAAAAAAATCACATTTTCAAAAGTTATATTTATTTTTTTTTTAATTTGCTGAATATAAATTAAAATAAAACTATTGAAAAAGACATGTTCCAAGTTTGAACCATTTATCTGTAACGGTTCTTGATGTATAACAATTTAAATAAGAGTAATGGTGAAAAAACCCATCATGAAGAAAAACGCAATTTCACAAGAAGTCGCTTCCATGACAACCATAGCTTGAAAGGTAGATTTTGAAAACAAACCAAAACGAAAAAAATAATATTTCCTGTTCTAATTAAGATAGAAACATGATTTAAACATCATTTTAAGCAGAAAACGGCAGAAAAATTTTAATCCAATAATTTTTTTTTTTTTTTGAGAATTTGAAGATTTTTGTGTCCCGGACCCCCTTAAACTAACAATTAGCCAAAGTTGGCTCAACTATTCTGTGTTACTTGATGGCTAAGAAGATATAGATTAATATTTATGTTTATTGCATAATATCTTGTGAAAACTATCCAATTATAACTGGTAGCAAAATAAATGTTTGTTTCAGTATTGCTTCTTTAAATATCTAAAATCTATTGGCTTCTGAAGATAAAAGATTCCCGGAATCAGTATATTGTAATTTCGTAAACCTTCTAAGCACTGTCAGAAAAACTCGCCAATTTATTCTAAGTCTTTCCTCATTTTTTAACAAATAATTTCTGTGCTCCTAGAAAACATATTTTATCTGTGAATTCTTCCCAAAAGTTTAAAAAAGAGGAAGAAATTCCGTCCTTTCCTAGCACGCATGCCCTCTATTAATACTAAAATCCGAATTTATTTAAAAAAGGAAAAACCAAAAATTCTATACATTAATATTTCTAATTTAATTAAAAAAGAATTATATATTAATATTTGGGAATTTTTCCAGAGAGAAACATTCGCCTTGCATACAGCAAAAGTAATTTGAAATTTGATTTACATTTGAAAAGTATTCTATTTGAATTTAAAAATGAATAACAACTACATTTCTCATTCGTTCAAAAATACTCACAATTTATTTATTTATTAAGTTGAACCAGTTAAAAAAAGTTAAATAAAATTGAATTTATAAAGTTGTTATAAAAAATATTCGCATTTAAAATATATTTTAAATGAACACATTAAAAAAAATTAATTTAAATATTAAATGGTAAAAAAAAAAAAAAAAAAAAAAAAAAAAAAAAAAATCGGTTCTACTCGAAAAAGAAAGAAAAAATTCTTATCGAATAAAAATATAATATTCATATTTTACCTCTAACAGTCTACTTAAAAATATTTATGTTTCATATTTTTATCATATACTAATACTAAAGTATTAAAACTCCACACAATCTCATTACAGACGAAATATTCCCGAAATTAACTTCAAATTTAAAAGCTTTTTAAAAAATTAATCAAAATATACCCATCTGAAGTAAATATATATTTACTTCAAAGTATTTCGCCACTGTGCAACTGCGGCCCAATGGTTAGGTACTCGTCTTGCAACATTTAGATAACTGGTTCGATTCCAGGTCAACAACATTTAATTTTTCCCCACTTTCTTCAATTCACGAATATTTTACCTCTTGTAACGGATAAAAAAACTAGTCAGATGTGGCAATCCCAAAACTTTCTTCTATCTCATATATGTTAATACTTCCTGAAAAATGCAGCATATCAGCACCACCTGTTAGATGATTTACACCAAAATCTAATTATCAACAACTTTGACAACTTCTAACTGAATCTGAAGTTTGATGAAAATCCGTGCATTAGTTTTTTAGATAGAGCTATTGCGAAAATTGTAAAAAATTCTGCATTGCAGCACCGCCTGTTGGGCGATTTACACCAAAAATTAATTGGACTAATTTATACCAGGAAGTAACTGAATCTGAAGCTTGATGAAAATTCATGCATTAGTTCTTGGAGATATAGCTATTGCGGAAATCGTGAAAAATGCAGTACAGCAGCGGCACTTGTTGGGGGATACAGTTCTAATTTATATCAGGATCTAACTGAATCTGAAGTTTGATGAAAATTCGTGCATTTTTTCTTAAGTTAGAGCTATTGCGATAATCATGAATAATGCAGCATAGCAGTGACACCTGTTGGGCGATTTTCATCAAATTGCAATCAGCACCTAACTAGCACTAACTGAATCTGAAGTTTTATGAAAATCCGTGCAGTAGTTCCTCAGATATAGCTATTGCAGAAATCGTGAAAAATGCCGCATAGCAGCGCCACCTGTTGGGCGATTTTCACCAAAAACTAATCAGGACCAGTTTATATCAAGGTCTAACTGAATCTCAAGTTTTGTGAAATTCCGTGTATTGTTCTTGAGATAGAACGCCCACAAAATTTTTGTCATATACAGACTCACAGGGTGACAGGCAGAGTGACAGAATGGCAGAGTGACAGACAGACTCATAGATAGACATTTTCTAAAAACCATCAAATCGTGTTCAGGACATTCTAAAACGTATAAATCCGTCGAAAACCGGAAGCCGAAAATTTTCACGAATCCAATACTTTCTTCTTGTATAGATAGAAGAAAGTAATAAACGGATATTCGTCAATTAACGCGAAAATGCTGCCAGGAGAATTTCTGTAAACTGAAGAAAATATTTCAGAGAGTGTGGTATAACATGAAAAATTTGGTTTTCTTTTTACAGTATAGCTGATCAAACTGGTTATAACATTGGAGTTGTTAATTTATTTTTTATTCCAATAAATGTGATCAAAGATGCATTATCATGCATTTTTCTAACACAGCAGTAATAATTAGCTTAATATTCTGGCAAGAAAAAAAAAAAAAAAAAAAAAAAACTTCACTGAACCAACTAAAATGAAATGGGGGAACTTCTTAGCAGGCGCAAGTGCATAAATCTTATTGAAAATTTTAGTAGAGTGGTATATTTCTAGCAGTGTGTATGAAGATGGTGCTCTGGAAAACTCGTTACTTTATTCGATGTACAAAAAGAAAGTATTGTATATTTATGAAATTTTTCTATTTCCGGTTTCCAACGGATTTATACATTTTGCAAAGTCCCGAACAGGATTTGAGAGTTTTTAGAAAATGTCTGACCGTGAGTCTGTCTGTGTGTTTATCTCTATGTGTCACAAATTCTGTGGGCGTTCTAACTCACGAATTATTGAACGGAATTTGATAAAACTTCAGATTCCTTTAGACCTGAACATAAATTGGTGCTTATTAGGTTTTGGTGCATATCGCCCAACAGGTGACGCTGTTATGCTGTATGTTTAACGATTGCCAAAATATCTATATCTCAAGAACTAATGTAGAATTTAATAAAACTTTAGATTCGTTTAGAAAATGACACAAATAGTTGCTGATTAGGTTTTTGTGTATATCGCCTAACAGGTAGCGCTATGCTAAGCTGCATTTTTGATGATTTCCAAAATAGCTGTATCTCTAGAACTAATATACGGTATTTCATCAAACTTCATGTTATATTGGATCTTGACGTAAATAAATGCTGATAAGGTTTGGGTGTGTATCACTCAACAGGTGACGTCGTTATGTTGTGTTTTTCACGATTTCTGCGATGGCTATATAATGAAAACTAATGCACAGAATATCACCAAATTACATATTATGTTAGAACTTGATATAATTAAATTTTAACTTAGATCAATCATCTGGGGCCCTCGTTTTTTGTGCTTGGGAAAAGGCTCCGCGTCTGGCCCACAATCAATCGATGCAATTTAGCAAGCGTGATTTTTTTCTATTTTTATTCATCCAATCACTGTAATTCTACGCTAAATTCAAAGAAAGGCATTATACTTCATATCCATACTTGTTACTGTTTGAGTATGGTAATTGAAATAATGTATTAGAATGATGTAGAAGAAAGTTTTGTGATGGCCACAACATACTAGTTTTTTTTTTTTCTTTTAATCCCACATAGGTCAACTCTGTAACTATCATTCGGATAGGATTCTCCATGTGATCAACGCACTTGCCTCTAGTACGCATTCATCCCACTTTACATTTTTGGTACATGTCGTATTAAAAAAAGGGGGGGGGGGGAACAAAAAGAAAAAAAAATCATTTCATTAGGCAATCCAACCACGCAAATTTTTCTTTCATTTGAATAACGTTTCTGCCATACATGTTAAATCCAGAACGTGCATGAAGATGGGGTTCTCAGAAATATTCGTTTTCCTATTGAACGGATCCCACATAACGTATGGCAACTTCGTATCTAGTATTCCCCATGTCAATTACGCACTTGCCCCTGTTTATCCCGTTTCACCTTAAACATTTTTGACATATTTTGTATCTTAAAAAATTCGGGAAAAAAAAAAAAAAAAAAAAAAAAAAAAAACGAATGAACGAAAAGAACGGGGAAAAAATCATTTTCATTTCATTAGGCAATCCAAGCATGCAAATTTTCTTTTCATTTGAAGAGCTTTTCTGTCATACATGTAAGCTCCAGAGTTCCATTAAATTACTTTTACTTTAGCATCTAGAAAATGATATAATCATTTCAGACAAATAAGAGAAATTTCTCCATTAGACAATGTCTCCTGAAAGATACAAGATGAGGATGAAGATTCAATCGCATTTAACGGCTCTTTACTTACCACCCGCACACGAAGCTGCCTCTTAAATGTCTTTCCATCTCATTATTTTCAATCCTTTGAGCAAGAGTTGTTGTTACGTTGATGAATTAAATCATTCTGTTTAATGCCCTCGTCTGGGGCACCGGCAGAGAAGGCGCCAATTGTAATAGGGCTACACCTTTAAACACATGCCATCTCGAAGAAAAACAATCCGACTCGAAATGATATACAAAAGACTCATTTTCCTTTATTTTTTTGTTCTTATTTTTTGCCTCCACGCAAATGAATTGCTAGATAAATGTCAAACAAAACGAAATTCTAAGAAATAAAGCTTTCAAGAATTTGAATCTCTCTAAGTATTCCTTTTCAACAGCTTTAAAAGCAATCTTAAAGAACGTTTTATGCTCTTTGGTTTTGCAAATTCTTTCACACCCGTCGCTTATTTTATTTTTTTATTTTTTTTTCTTCTTCTTCTTCTTCTCTTCTCGCCTTTTTCTCGGGAATTCCTATTTCACCGAGAATTGCTTTCTATTGGAAACCAAAAGTGTTTATTGGGCAACCAGCCATCCTCCTTTTTTTATTTATTTTTTCTTCTTCTTCTTCATCCTCCTTTGGCAGATGCGTGAGAGGAGGGGAAAAAAGAATGGGTTTTATTTTGCCTTTTTTCGGGTTGCAATTCTCGGTGCGGAAACATGCAAATCGGGCGCACGATTTTCTTTGTTTTTGGTGTTTGAGGAGGGGGTGCCTCTCAAGTGCTCGTATTGCGTTTCTTTTTTAGGGGGAAGACGAATGCGACGCACACCGCAGACCGTTTTAAGTTGGAAATAGGTTGAGAGACAATGCGGCTCAAGTCAGAAACATCGCTCAACCATGTCAGTTTCTTCTCCGAAACCTTAAACCACACATTTCGATACTTAACTTGATTAAATGGATTCAATATGAAGAAGCAAATACGATAATCATTTAGATGATATTTTCAAAGGGAGAGTGTATTAGAGAGATATTGCGTGCATCAAATATAATTCAAGCTTCAAACCTCTCCGCTATCGATTAACAGAAAAAGTAACAAAAGAGATTATGTTAAATCAAACATTAATAACACAGAAGATACACTTTAACAGAAGCGAAATTAAATTATTATAATGATAACCGTGCAAGCTGCTATTTAGAATAATGTGTTAGATAGATAACGGGTTGATGGATGTTTAAAGTTTATTCAAATATGAGAGCAGACCAAATATAAAGGAGACATTTTTAACAGATTATTTTAAAAATATTATACAAATGCTAGTTTTCTAGAAAGCTTCAATGTCTACACGCTTTGTTCTGCATATTGGGAGGTTATTTTGTTTTGTGTTTTTTACTCTTGTATAATAAAACGAACTAAGACGTATATGCGGTGGACGTACACTGCATAAAAATTCTTTGATTTCTTTATCGGATGCAAATTTTGTCCCTCATAACGCTTCTTTAAGGCTGTTAGTCCGTCAACTTCCGATTTTTATTTATTTATTTATTTACTTATTTATTTATTTTTACTTTTTTAAGACATGTTGGACGTACACAAAAGACCTTCAAAATGCTGGAATCACTAAATATTTTCTGCGTACCATCAAATTAGAACGTAGTAAAACAACGAAAAAAACCTTCTTAAAAAAAGTATTGCAATGCATATATACAGATACTAGTAATTCAATAATGTATACTAGTTATAATTAGTTTCCTATAATTTCCCACGCGTTGTAAAACTATACCACTCTAACAATATGTTAATATTTCATTATATATATTTTCTTTTTCTTTTTTTATCAAACCTGGCGTAAATACAGAAATATTTTCTCTCATGTAAAAGCAATATCATTATATTTATAAGATAAAGTGAGGTGAAATATTCGTTTAACCCTTTACCTAACTGACGGTGCATACTTATAAGTACCATTAAAATAACTTGTTATAAAATTCCTTTAATGCATCGATTAGTTGTGTAATACAGTTTAGAGTGAGTTATACATACGTTACTTTATCTTGCTCCAAAGCATTATTGGTTACACAAAACAAAAATATTTTTAAAAGGATTATTTCTTTTGTCTTTGCATCTTTTCAGCTTTCTTGGTGTTGGGGGGGGGGGGGGGGGTGTATTTTTCAATTCGGAAATATTTCTATTGTAAGAACATTGAATTTGTACATTTCCGAATTCTACAAAATACTAAGAAAAATGTTTAAAATAAAAGATTTGAGTGGGGTTATAAATATTGCACAAAATCCCTATAAATTCAAATTTAATTAATCCTTTTAAATTATTCAATCCTTTTTAAAAATCCTTCTAAAATTTATTAAATGATTATGTAAATCTTATAATGTAGTTTAAACAATTCACGAAAAATGCTTCAGAAGAAAAATTTTTCATGAATTCATAATTCAGTGCATAAAGGGTTAAATTTTAGAATTTTTAACTAAGTGGAATCTGTAGAAAAATATTATTTAAAATGTACTAATCGCCACAGCGCGGTAGAGGAAGAAAACTACAAACGCTTATAACAGAAGATGTAATTCATTAATCGAAAAAAAAAAAAAAAGTTCGATGACAAATCTCTTCAATAATCATGCTTGAAAGTGTAATGCTATTACGTTTAAAATCAGACAGAAAGTTCTGCGTTGTTGAGCAAGGATTTTTTATTTATTTTTATTTAGTTTATCTATTCATTTATTTATTTATTTATTTATTTATTTTTAGGCATATTAGCGTCACCTGCGATATTTTACAAGGTTTGTTACGTAAATCCAATAAATGAAATTCAAATTCCTGTAATTTATTATTAATGTGATAAAAATTGAAGAAGAGGAAGAATATCGAAATGTTTAAAAAGTATTCTCTCCCCAATTTTTTCGTTAGAGTAAGAAAAAATAAAAGGGAGAGAAAAACAAATATAAAAGTTAAAAAAGAAAAAAAAAAAAAGAAAGAAAACCTTCTTTATAATAAGCATTCAATGTTCATCTTGAAAATCACGCCTAATTTTTTTTTTTTACTGCAATTCATGTCCCCCCCCCCCCATTACAGTTACTATACATTAATTCGGCGTAAGCACCGAACTCAATTATGAGAAATTTACTGACTTTTAACACTTGCTAGACAGCAAGTGTATTAAAAAAATATATAATTTTTACTTTGTTTCTTTTTTAAGATAGGGCAACAGGAATAAAAATGAAACATTATTTAAACTATCTCTTTAGGTTGGTTGTTGGTTGGTTGTATTTATTACGGCCAATTATCTGCACGAGGGAAATAGGCCCGGGGGGGGGGGGTTAGGGGGTCTTTCTAAGGGAACCTAACCCGTATTAACGCTTGGAAATCCAAGGTTCGAAGAAAACCACGAAAACTCCGAACGATTAGGCCGACGGCCGCGATTGGGATAGAGCCCAGCACCTCCCGTCTACCAGCTTCGAGAGCAGAACCTCTCAGCCACTGGTGGGGCATCTCTTTAGGATTTCTGTATTAATTTCTCAAAGGATACTCGTAAATTAATTAATATCAAACTATTAACTAATAAAACCGTATTTGGAAAAAAAAATACTCTCTTGTTTTATTTATAACTTATTTTCTACTTTTTAGTCTTTAAAATGTTTCATTGTTGCAGTTTACAGCTATTTGGCCTATTTTGGTGAGCGTTTGTGCCATTGTTTTTTGTTTTAGCTTCCATACAATTGTACGGGTTTCCGGCAATATCTGTCGATTGATCAGCTGTGGTAGGCTAATTGAAAAACGTTTCAAACTGAATGTGTTAATTTATAACCAAGTTGTAAAAAAATATTAAAATGCTGTATTGTCGTCAGAAACATACCTTTGTACGTAAATTTGTATAATTCTAGCCTGTCAAAAAGTGGGTTAAAAATCCATTGCAAAATTCCATCTTTACATACAGAAACCAGGTTAAGTTAAATATTGTAAAAAGCAGGGCTGCGAAGTCGGCAGCAAAAACGACCGATTCCGACTCCTAGAATTTTAAAAAGATCGACTCCAACTCTGACTCCAACTCCGGCATACATACAAAGTGCCCATGAAAGATTGAAACGTACAGTCGTGGGAAAAAAAAAGAAAAGTAAACACCCCTTATTAACTCTGCAAAAAATTATCGTAGAAGAAAGTTACTGATACAACACGGTTGGTAATAAAGTCTACTTTTAAATAATGTATATAAAATTTGCTTAGGGGGCCATCTACATATTAAAAAAGAACCATAACTTTTTTTTTTTTTTTTTTTTTTTTCAACAGCAGAACACAATTCTGACAGCATAAATCAACTGCAATCCCTTCAATTAACCTAAAAACAAATTTTTATGCAATTCGTACGATAAATTTCCGAGAAATTAATTATTTTAAAACGAGCATATTTTAGGGGTTGTATCTAAATTGAAGTAGGATACCGGATTGTTGACCGAGAGAGCCCCCTTCTTGATCAAGGCATCATAAGCGCCCCTCAAGCAGTCATTGAAGACTGCTAGATTACAGGATAGCATAAGGAATTTCAAAATATCTAGCCACTTCTATCATAGACGGCCCCTTAAACCATCATTTCGCCGTTTTGTAGCCCCACCAAGTGGCTGAGAGGTTTTGCTCTCGAAGCTGGTAAACGGGAGGTACTGGCTTCGACCTCAATCGCGCCCGTCGGAATAAACGTTTCGGAGTTTTCGTGGTTTTCTTCGAAACCTTGGATTTTCCATGCGTAAATACGGGTTAGGTTCCCTTAGAAAGACCCCCCACGGAGGCCACTCCCCCTCGGGCCTATATCCCTCGAGTAGATAATCGGCCGTCAAAAATCAACCCAACCCACTCGCCGTTTTGTAAGCATAATTTGAAAAGTACTTGGAAGGAAAATGTGAAATTTTGGATTTCCATAAAGCAGGACTTAATAAATTTAAATCAATCAAAAAAATAGTAGGTTGCAATTCATAATTTTTTCGAATATTAATTTCATAATTCATATCATAAAATTATAAAAATTGCAAATTCAACGTATTTATGTTTGGGTATTTTAGTATTATTGCTACACAAAAAATTAGTACATTGGGAGTATAATTTCAGGAGAAATTAATGAAAATATGAAAATGTAATTTAAAATTAGAAGCACTAAATTTTGAATGTTTATAATTCAAAAACTTATTATTCAAATGATTTGAAATTTGGTGTCTAGGCATAGATTGAACCGAAGATTTGAAATATCGTGTTAAAATTGGGTATTGCCTTTGAAAAAAAATGAAGTTTGGGTTCATTTTAATATGTAAATGGCCTCCTAAGCAAATTTTATATACATCATTTAAAAGTAGACTTTATTTCCAATCGTTCGAAACCAGTAACTTTCTTCTACGATAATTTGTTGGGGAGTTAGTATGGGGTGTTTACTCTTTTTTCCACGATTGTACTTTAATTTTTTACCTGTTGGAGATACATAGGCTATGTAAATTGAAAAAAGTGTTAAAAAAAAGGTAGGAATTAATATTAGGTTAATTAAAAGATTATATTGAATTATATTAAGATTTTATTGAGAACCGTCACTAAATTTTAAAAATCTGTGCTTTTTAATAATTTGCTTATACAGTCTCTGTATCCCATAAATTATTAAGGGGAAAAAAATCCACGCTGTAACAAGTAAAACCGCAAAATTTCTATTCTTTTACAACCAAAATTAACCGAGTTATGATACATTGAAATTTATGGAATTTCAGAGATATGGAGCACTAAAAATGGTCTGTTCGTTTTTATGGCCAGAAAGCTCTGAATACGACCAAAAAAGTTCCTCGACCCGCATTGACAGAAATTAAAATGCAACAACCATTGTTGTCTGAGGTAGGTTCATGCATTGGGCCGGGTAACAGAACCTGAACCTCGTGTTGGTGCTAATTTTAACCCGGGAGAACTGGCTGCTGAGATTTTCTCTCACCGTCGTACTTTTTTTAAGACTCTTATTTAAACGATTTTTCATTTTAATTAAAATTTCAAAATATTATTTCAATTATTTTATCTCTTTTGTGAATAAAAGTACTAAGCTAAACAAAAAAAAGTTGATATTAAGTTAATGTAAAGTAAAAGAAAAGCAATTGGGCACCGTGAGAGAAATTCTCATTAGCGAGTTCTCCCGGGTTAAAAAAAAAAAAACTTTCAAAGCTCATTTTCACTTAATTATGCTACAATAGTGTTATGCATGAGCTGAAGAAAGTAACTAAATGAACCAATTAAACGATTCACGTATGGCTGATATCATATTTGCTCTCTTCCACTTTATTTAAAGTATTAACATGCCTATAAACTGAAAAATAACTAAATATTTATCAATGTATATTGTATATACAGTAAAGCACCATTTATACGTTTCTCATTTATCCGTCTTTTACATTTACGTCGTTTCAGTGCGGTCCCGATACATCCAATATGTATTTTAATGTTATGATGTTTCGTTTAGACGACGAACAACTTCGGTCTTTTTTTTTTTTCATGCCGTAACAGATTTTCTCAAAATTTTTCTTACAGCGTCGTTTTTTTTTTCTTTTCTGCTGGCAATCTTAAGTTGTGAAGAAGTTCTTCTTCTTCAGTGAAATTATCTCACCTTCTTTCAAACATGCGTTGGACTGCACTGACGTGCTTAGAACCTTATTTGTTTTTCACAATACTAGTCAGAAAACTGTCCAGGAATTTTACTCCATACAAATGCTTTGCTTAAGTTTCAAAGTAAATCGGCACGTCAGAGGACGATTAAAGATTATTTTAATTAAAATCTATTTGTACGTTTGATAATAGAATACAAAAAGTGTAATTCAAGTTTGTGCAAGTGATATAAGATTTGATAATTTTCACTTTCATTCTTCAATTTTAGAAATTATTATTTAATACTTTTTTTCAAGGTTTAAAAATTTTTTTCATTATACAGTGCATCTTAAAAAACCGAAAATGGCAGCAAAATTAAATTTGTATAATTGCAGCATTATATTTCTACTGTCAATGGTTTTACGCCTTAGGAGACTTCGATTGCCAATTTCGATTGTACGTCTTCTCAGTTATACGTCGTTTTAGAACGGTCCCCTAAAAAACGTATAATCTGTGCTTTACTGTAGTTCAAAAATAAAAATAAAAATTCGTTTATAAATTTAAAAGTAAATATAATTAGAATGATTTCACTTCAAACTGATTCAACAAAAAGCTGCAGCCGGAGTCGGAGTCGGCATGTTTTTAGTGACTGCGACTCCGACTCTTTTTACGCCAAAATTAGCCTGACTCAAGGGCATCTTGATATAATAAGATGTGGTATAAGTAAGTAACAATATATGATATATCAAGAAAGCCCTGCCAACTCCGCAGCTCTGGTAAAAAGGAAGCAGAAGAATCATGTCTTTCACGACAAAATTACCTATCATGTATAATTCAGAAGCAACAAGTTAGTTACAATGTTTTTTTCCCCCTTATTTAATATACGCAACTTCACTCTGATAGGCATAGCATAAGCGAAAAGAGCCTCTCAGCTGACTTACGTCATTCGGCTTCTAACGATTCGTATCTCGGCGTGGAAAAGTTACATTAGTTTCTGTCTTTTCTTCCCCACTCGAAAACAGCATTTAATGCAAAACATTCGCGGCAGATACATATATGCAAAAATACGGGATTCCTGTGCGTGAAAAATAGAAGCCAGCACCCCTAAGCACTCAACGCAGCGTGCGCTTTAAAAGGCATTACCCCGAGCATACGTTATTTTCACGTTCCATTTTGTTCTAGGGCGCTCTCAGCCAGAAATGGCGTCGCTTCGAATTTTTGTTTTTTTCCCGAATTGAAACGCACGGAGCATTCTCTGGCCAATGCAGATGGTTTGGGTAATACGCGGAGAAGGTTTTTGGTAGTTATCCAACAGAATTTAGGCATTGTTTGGATAAGTGACGTTTCGAAAGGCACGGTATCGATCCTTGCATCAAAAGAATTGGTTCGCTCGAGCTGAAATATCCAGTGCGGGAATATGAATATATATTTTAGATATAAAACTTATAAGCTGCTTGCTTGAACCGAGTGACATCGTGAATTGATTTGAATCAGAAAAATTTAATATCGAAGTAAGGGAAAGAAAAACAGGTTGTTGAAAAGGAAAACTGAAACAAGAGAACACAGAATGGCTTTGCATACAAAACATGTTTAAATAATCACTTGTTGTAGAACATAGATAGAATATTATTAATGAGTTAAACATTTTATCATTAATACTTTAACAATGCGATACATTTTTTTTTATTAATTATACAAGTGTTCCTGAACTGGGAAGAAAGACAGGTTTTTGAAAAGGAAGACAGAAACAAGAGAGTATACAAATGGCTTTGCATATATACTACAAAACATATCTACTCAATTACTTGTCGTGGAACATACATAGAATATTATTAATGATTTAAAAATTTTACAAATAATACATTATCAATGAGATAAGCATTTTTTTTTTATTAATTATGCATGGTATTCCTGAACTGGAAAGAAAGACAGATTGTGGAAAAAGAAAACTGAAACATGAGAGCGCATCAGAATGGCTTTGCATATGCAAAACATGATTACATAATCACTTGTTATGGGACATAGAATATTGTTACTGGTTTAAATATTTTACCAATGATACATTAACAAAGAGATAAACATTTTTTTTATTAATTATACAAGTGTTCCTGAATTGGAAAGAAAGACAGGTTCTTGAAAAGGAAAATAGAAAACAAAAGGGCACATAATGGCTTTGCATGTACAAAACATGTCTACATAATCACTTGTTGTAGAACATAGATAGAATGTTACTAATGAGTTAAACATTTTACCAATGATACTTTATCAATGAGATAAACATTGTTTATTAATTATACAGAGTGTTTCTGAACTAATCGAAAAAAACTTTCAGTGGTGATAATACGCATCAAGACATACAACTTTTGTATCGTAAACCAGAATAGACGTATCCAGTCAAAAATACAGGGTGTCGAACTCGCATTTTCGATGATTACTTTAAAAATAATGGAGATATTATAACGATATTTTCGACAAACTTACTTTGCATTTTATGAAATATGAGGCTAACAATACAAGAAATGCTGTAAATGGCCACCACTCGCATCCAAACAACACTGAGCTAGACGTTTCTAAATTCGGAATACAGCTTGCAGAATATGCGGTGTCGCTGAACAAATTGCAATACATTTCCAGCACATCCCATGATGTCATCGCCTTTTTTCATAGAAAGAAAAATTAAACTTATGTAAATCTCGCTAAAATATATTCATTATTCTTAAATTTGAAAGGAAATTCGAATTTTATTTTTAATCTGATTCTCAAAATAGATTGTGATCTTGGTTTTCTATGAAAAATTGTTTCTTTTGACACTTTATCAACCCTGTAGTTTTGTTCCAATACTTTAAAAACATCCTGTACAAAATAGCTTTTTTTCTTGAAAAAGGAATAAGTAAGTTTGGTAGTTTTAACAATTTGAAGTCAATTTTCAAAATAAATAACAATCTGAAAAAAAATCACAATTTTACTTTTTTAAACATCGCTAAAAGATTTATCCTATGTTTATGTGCCACCACAAATACTAATATTTTTACAAATATATTTATATTATAATTTAACTGTACTGTTTTTACTTCATCAAACTTTACCTTGTCAAATTTTCCAAAACGATCGTTAAATTTGGCTAAAAGCTTTGTGTGCTATAAACAAAAAAACATGCAAAAATTTCTTAATTTTTTTTTAAAGAAATCTTTATATTTCCATGAATTTACATGATAGTCTAACACAAATGAACAAGAATGTAGAACAGTATTCACATATTCATGCGTTGCAGCAACAAAGCATTTGGTGCCTTTTATGTTACAGGGTACCCAAATATATACAGGGTGTCCATAATTAAACGACCATATTTTAAAGTTGTCTACAGACGAAACGATTGTTCAGAATGTTGTGAAATTTGTGAAGAACATAGTAAAGGTATGGGAATTTGTTTGAGTGAAAAAAAAAATAGTTCAAAATTTTGCGACCAGAGGGCGTTTTTAACGAGTTACATATTTACGATAGTTTACAAATTTTATTACAACCAAACATGGTCAACATGACTGTCATCATTTTCAAATACCATCTGGAATCGCAAGATAGCATATGCCACAGTTGACCTCAGTGTGTTCTGAGAAATGCTAAAAACATTTCGTGAAATGCTGTTTTTAAAACCAGATAAAGTTAATAATAAAAATTTCTAAACTATCGTAAATGTATACTAAATATATAATTCACTAAAAAATGCCATCTGGTGGCGAAATTTTGAAGTATTTTTTTTTCGCTTAAACAAATTCCCATTCCTTTATTATGTCTTTCACAAAATTTCTCAACTTTATGAACAATAGTTTCGTCTGTATACAACTTTAAAGTAAGGTCGTTTAATTATAGACATCCTGTATATTTTTTCAATTTGTTGTTGGTGCCCTAAATGCCCTCGTGACCGAATCTTCGGGGGAAAATGTGAGGTCAATTATGTTCTTTATACTACGAAAGTTCTAAAAGAATTCTTCAAGTATTTAGATATTCGATAAAACGTCTAAATTTTTTTAAATACCCGGTGAATTTTGGCAATATAGTGCATATTAGGATTTCTGCTGGGCATTTTCGAATACAGAGTCATCGGCTATGGAGTTAATGTGGAATGGCAACAAAGATCACCAGACCTGTCTTTATTAGGCTTTGGTTGTAGAAAAATCCAATTATCGAATCATGCAACAATGTAACACCTGAAATACTACTGAACATTCAACAAGATTGTATCTCGAGCGTAGATGTGTATTGTTGCCCACGGCTGGTCCATTGAGCATGCATAACTTGACTTTCTGAATAATGTAAATTGTACCTTATTTACGCTAAGAAATAAATACAAAAGAAAGCAGACAGCTGCTGGAGCTTTTAAAGCTCCATCATCTGTAAAAAGGTTCAAGTTAGTATTTAATCTATAGAAGTATACAAGCGACGCAGCTCACAGCTTGCGATCATCGGCGAAATAGCGGTGAGTGTTGAAAAACAAGCAGCGGAGTCAAAAGTTCCCGCGTACTCAATGTTTTAAACATTATGTTTTAAACTTCTATGTTTTAAACACTAATTTTAACCTTTTGACTGATGATGTAGCTTTAATAGCTCCGAAACATCTGTCTGCACTCTTTTGTACACACATGCTTACAATTTGTGCTATTTTCACGCTGTCCATTTATTTCTTAATATATCAGCACAATGTTCAATCCTTCCATTTTATCCTTATTTACATGCGTTATTTTTATTAATAAATGTGCAAATGCTTTATAACACCACACTTCTGCTTGCGATTACTGATGCATTCAAGTTGGTGACTGGATATAGAAATATTTACATTCAAGGGCTTATTGGCTTATTAAAATTTAAGCAATTTTTTAGATGTAAGACGTGATTTTATACTAAATCGAGAAAGTTCTACAATTTTGTAATCGATTTTTTTCTAAACTTTTGCATTTGATTCTGATAATTATTGAGATAGTGTCGATAACTTTTCATTTTTGCCACTAGGGGGTACTGCAGTGATTCTCATATGATAGTGCATAAACATTTTACTATAGGTGGGTCATTTGTTCCCCAATTTTATTTTTATCCGTTTAAAAATTATTTGAGTGTATCCGGATTTTCGACAACACCTTGCCTACAGAAAATCTCGTAGATAATTTTTTTTATAAAGTTTCTTTTTTTTTTTTTTACTTTTTGCACGATGATGGTCAATTTGGAACATCTGTGCGTCGTTTGAACATCATTTAAAAGATAATTTTTACAACTTTTTAAAAATATATATATAAAGCTCCTACAAAACTTATTTCACACTTCACACATCCTATAAAAAAGATGGAAGGCTCCTTTACACACTTCTAACAATTACATACACTCTGACATTCGACAACGAAGATAAAACGGGTTGTCTTTGGCTCCAGTATTCCCGCCCTACAGACAGAGAGAAACAAAAGTCCTGAGTCCAGTCCCACCGATTTATCTCAACTTAAAGGAGAACGAGGGGATATGGCTGCCAATGCTAGTTACATAAACATCTCTGTCAACGTCCTATTTAACTTGGGAATTTTTGCAGAGTAGCGAGCCAGTCTCCGTAATCTGGCTTGCTAAATTAGATTGTTCCGGGGTGGGGAGATGATTCTTGTTCTTCTTGTTCGATTTGCGAACCGGACACGCGGACTAACTGGACACTGGGAGGAGTTGTGTTGTTCCTCAACTGTCGCATTGCCATCTATCTGCGTTAAAGTCACCAAGAATGGAAATGCCCTTCTCTTTCACAGGCAATTTTGCAAAAAGAACTGGCGAGTCTTTATCGAGTTGGGTCCGGGCAAGGAAACACGCCAATGTTTATTCGGATTGAAACGAAAACATTTAATCAGCGATGAAATCTTCTTTGCTATTTATCTAAATTCTTCACGGCGCAGTTTAACGGCGAAAAATATATATGGCATCGAGAAAACGGAATACGAATCGAAAATTTCTTGAAAACTTAATCTAAATTTATTCACTCTGCCATGATGTATTCAAGTAAATTTATAATAAGTTGATGGATTGTAAAAGAAAGACATAAAAATTATTTTTCAAATTGTTGTTTCAGTGTTTTATTTAAGGTCAGAAGTAAGTACATAAAATATGCCATTTTGTTTTTGAGGGGTCACTCAGACCAGTGCTTTTATGGTTGAGACTAAGCATTTTGACCACCAATGAGGAGTTTGGGCCGATGTTAGTGAATTCAATACCAGCGCGGTCTGGACGGGATTACTGTACAGTTTCCGGATTTTCCTTTTATGCGAGAATTATGCGAGAATTCTGTCACTTTCGGCTCGAAAGCCCTTTCTGAAGACATCCCTCCTATTTCAATATGGCCAAAACAGATCAATGTTTAGCAAAATCCCTCCTTTGGTTTTTTGTTACTTTTTTTTTCAGAATATAATAATATAGGATTGCCAAAATTAAACTTTTCCAACACAGACTGCCATGTAGGACAACGTACGAGTCATAATTATTTGAATGAAAAATGGGCAATGTACACTTGAGATCATACGGTTAAGATTTATGTTTTTTTAGTGCAAAACAGTCGCCAATAGACTAAGCTATCTCTTTTGTGAAATGTTGTTAGTATAAACGGAACCTCTGCACAACTTATGCAAAAATACTTCTGATAAAAATACGGGTGTTTGAAGATCACTGGTGAGTAATGTAACCGTAAAAGACAACAATTTTTTTTTTCAACTATAATCTCCTAGAATTATCAGAATGTCGCTGCTTCAAATTAGAGCATTCCGTCTGCAGAATTCACTCAAAACACTGATTATACACGCACACACACACGTTATATTTAGTTGGCAACTAAGCCCGGCGTTTTGTTTTTTTTTAATGTTTTTTTTTTTTGTTTTTTTTTTGTTTTTTCTACCGGAATCAACATTTTGCATTTTTGATCGAGTTAATTTATGTTAAATTTCAGATCAGTAAATTGGAATATGCCAATATATGTAATAAATTTTGAGCACATTATAATAAATATCTATTGTTTCAACTCCATGTCTTTATGCCTACCTAACCCTCTGAGACGGATAAATTTAATTTCGACAATACTATATATGAATTCATACTACAATTATTCTCTCATGACAATTTAGCATTTTACTGTTGTATTAAATTTATTTAGCTATATTTCACATTTAGAGCTTTATTTGCGGCATCATTACAATAACGTGGTATGTACGTTATTACAATAATGCACCATTAAAAATGTTCCAATTATTAGGTTCGATGTTTTGATTATTTTCGATACATAACTGCAAAATGCTTTATTAACACTATTAAAAACAACGACGTTTCCCATTCATTTAAGAGGGGGGATAACTCTGGATGCTTTTTTTCGTGCAATTCATTTTAAACAAAACATTGAAAATTTGAATACTACCTTAGTAATTTTACAAGGGTCATTTGATAAATAACTAGAAAAGATGTATAAAAAACATAACTACCACAATAATCGTAAACAGGGTACAAAGATTGTTAAATTTTAATACAAAACATTTCTTTGTCCAACTTTTCCGAATCTTGTATTTTAGTTTCTTAGAAAAAAATTGCTGGTTATTTATTAAATGAATGTTTCAGTATTGCTGATTTATCGAAAGAAACTGTAGTCACATTTACATTTTCGAATCGAAATGGAATTCTTTGAAGTGTACTATAAAGTAAAATTAAGTTCGTTTGTTGATAACAATACTAACTGTATGTATGTCTATTTCTTTCAGTTGGTCCGAATTCCTTGTCGTCCGATCTCATGATGGCTTCAAGTACACCAATCGAATCTTCAAGAATCGCTCCTTATATTAATGTATCTAGTGCTGCAGCCAGAGACAGATATCTCCTACCTGGGACAGCACATTACCCTTTGCATCCTTATGCCGATCCTACATTTATTGCAGCTGCAGCTCAACACTATGCAGCAGCGGCTGCGGCGGCCGCAGCTGCTGCAGGAGGTACAACTACGCCAACAGCTGCAGCTTCTGTAACGACAGCGCCAAGTTTTCTGTTTTATCCTACTCCTACACACCCCTTCAGCTTATCTGCACTAATGGCGGCTGAAAGACTAAATAATAAGAATTCAAGTATTGCAGATCTCAGGCTGAAGGCACAAAAACATGCTGCAGCCTTAGGGCTCAATTGAACGAAAGGATTCCAAATGTACAGGAACTGCACACGAAGAGTGATATGTTAAATTTTATGATGTCTATAAAGGTTTAAACCATGATAATCATGGGCGCTGGCAAGGAAGGGTGCAGGGAAGGCCACTACTCCTCCCTGGTTTTGAAATTTTATTAACTGAATTTCTTTTTTCTTTGACGATTTCGAAAAAAAAAAAAAAAAAAAAGAAAAGAAAAGAAAACCCTGTAGAATTTATCATTTCCTAGAAACTCAAAATAATTAAACAATAAGTAAAAAAAATGACAATGGATTTTTTGTCAAGTGGGCTCTATTCTCTGAGCCCCACTCCCCCACATGTAAGAAAATAATTAGTTGTTTTCTTTTTCCGTTCTAGTTTTAAAAAAATAATTTAAAAGATGTGTTCAGGAGGCTAACTCCTCCACCACCACACCCCCTTGTTGAAAAAAAAAGTTTCAATGCTTCATTTTGAAAAAAAGTCATTAGAATTTTATATTTTCAAATATTTCTTGTTTGTTACATTTCTGTATTACTTTTTACATCGTTAAAAATTGTCTTGTACGGGATGTTCAATGAAAAATTCTCAATTTTACTTATTTCAAATATATTCTTTATTTTAGAAACGCGGCCTATAGGTTACGGACGTCAGACATTTCTGTTCGTAAATCTTGCACCTCTCTGGATCTCCTACTGCCGGTGCTCATGATGATAATAACAAGTAATTGGTGGAAAATCAAAATCACACTGTTTTTTAGAATAAAATTATTTATTGATATGCTTCTGACATACATCTAAATTTTAGCGATTCTGATTGGCTGCTTATTATTTCATATGGTTATGTTGTTGGGAAAATAAGTGATCTGTTTTTAGTGAAAAAAAGTGACTGCGGTAACCAGAATGTAAATGATACAAATTTCTTGGAAGTAATTGGTATTACTTTCATATACAGAAGTTGATAAACTTTGGATTAACAAGTAAAAAAATATTCGATATTATAATGAAGCTATACGTCGTAAATGCAATTTAATTTGAAAGATGAAATATTGTTTTTCCAAACTATTGTGAAAAAAAATTGTAAGGTTGTAAAAAATGAACTCATTCTGCCGTGTATGTGACCTAAAACATACATGCAAATTATTGTTGTATATATTGTTAAATATTAAAACTTTTGCTTTGATTGCTATTTTATAAATAAGTTCTATGAAATGAACTTTAAAGATGTTTCCTCGAAAGTTTGTAAATATATATATATATATTTGAAAATTTGAAGAAAATCTGACATAGAAATTTTGGATGTTTATAATGCAACACAGACATATACAGCTGGAATTTTCTTATCTATATACTAATGGTTCCTGCAACAGCAACAACAACAAAAAATGTGTGTAATTTGTTTCTTACATTCCATTTTTATATATTTTATTATTTTTTGTGCTTTTAGGATGATATGTGAATTGAAAGTACTTTCATAAATAATAATTAAAATTACTGCCTTACTATGGTTTTTTCCCCCAAGAAATGTATAAATTTCATTTCAAATAATCTTATCGTGAATATTTTTCTAAATCTCCATTGCATTGTAACTTTTAATTAAAAAAGTTATGAGTATGTTTGTAAGAGATAAAAACTTGAGTAATTGACAGTTCTGTCAAGTGTGTGATAATAAATTTAAGATAGGTGAACATACTACACCTGATCAAAATAATTATATGAAAACTAACACTTTAAATTCAGACAATTCAATAAAATCACATTAAAAATATTAACACGTTGAATGTCTAGTCTATTTTGTCTGTCTTTCCGTTTGGGTCACGAAATAAGATTGACGTTACACAATCTATAAGTGTCAGTCACCAATGACTGACACGGCCTAAACGGAAAGTTCACCGGTGACTGGCGTGGCACTCAACGTGTTAAAGAGCATGTACACGAGTACCTCATTTTTCTTGAGACCTGTTACACAAGATTAGTATACGAATTCCCATCTCTAATGAATATTTTTCTAAATCTACATTGGATTGTAACTTTTAATTTAAAAAGTTATGAGTAAGTTTGTAAGAGATAAAAACTTGAGTAATTTACAGTTCTATCAAGTGTGTAATAATAAATTTAAGATAGATGAACAGACTACACCTGATCAAAATAATTATATGAAAACTAACACTTTAAATTCAGACAATTTAATAAAATACTCAATAAAATCACATTAGAAATATTAAAGAGCACGTACACGTTTCGGACAAACATTAGTCCCTCATTTTTCTTGAGACCTGGTACACAAGATTAGTATAGGAATTCCCATCTCTAATGCTAAACCTATGGTCTCGAAATGCATCTGCGTATTCTTCAAATTTCTCTTCCAAATATTAATATTTTTACCTTCTGTTTTCTGTAAGTGTTTTTTTAAAGAATATTTCTTTTTTATTTGCAAAAATGTCTCTAAAATATATAATTGACTTTATATTTTAAGTGTTAAAGTCTAAGTGGAGCAGGTGAGTTGTAAATAAGATATTAATACTTTAAATAAAACTAATAGCGTATTTAAAAATATATATATATTCCCCAATGGAAAAGAAAACAAATAACCGGTCAAGTGCGAGTATTACTCGCCTACAGAGGGTTCCGTACAATAAATACATGAATTGGTGACTGGGCATTGCATTACAAAAATATATCATTAAAAGTTGTTATCTAGGCTTTAAAGGCCTATGAAGCATAGAGTACGCCACCCGTGTCTTTATGTATGTCCAAAACGTCCATGTCTTTAAGGGTTAATATCTTAGCTAATTACCGACATTTTTATTTCAAAAATCATTATCAACAATCCTTTTATACTTCTGCGACGATAGGTGCCTCCAGAGCTCCTCAACTCCTTTGCTGAATGTCCGCAAATTGAAATTTGTATGTGACGGAAAATTGCAATTTCTCACAAACTATGTGATCTAGAGAAATCACTACAGTTTTCCTGCAAGGTATCCTTTTATACTTCTGCGACGATAGGTGCCTCCAGAGCTCCTCAACTCCTTTGCTGAATGTCCGCAAATTGAAATTTGTATGTGACGGAAAATTGCAATTTCTCACAAACTATGTGATCTAGAGAAATCACTACAGTTTTCCTGCAAGGTTTAAATTAACTTCGACCACCCCTACTTTTTTTCATACTTTTAGTTTCAGAAGATTCGAAAATAGAGAGTGTGTGTGTGTGGGGGGGGGGGGGGGGGGGGCATACTTTTGCATTACACTTTCGACGATATCGCTGAAAATATAATCAGAGCCCGATTAAGGTTGTGTGAGGCCCAAGGCCCAGCCCCTTTCAGGGGCCCCTCGCATTAAAATAGTTGCTTTTGGGGGGAGGGGGGGCGAGGAGTATTATTAGATATTACGATACGGTTTCAAAGTTAGCCAAAATATATTTTGTTTTTTGAGAAAATAGTTGCGAAAATTAATTTTAAGAATTTTTTTTCTAAATTATTTTATTCAATTTGGGGCCTCCAACAGCAGTGGGCCCAAGGCCACGGCCTAGTTGGCCTGTGCGGTAATCAGGCTTTGAATATAATACCTAAAATTAAAAGAAAGGTATTTGCAAAATTGTAAAATTTTGAGTTCGGCGTTAAAGCTTTCACATAATGTGCAAAGAAATGACTTTTTTTTTTCTCTCAAGTAACTTAATTAGCTCCTCTACATTTTCCTTAAATCTGTTTGTGAATGGTTAATAATCTATAAATATGTGGTTCAATAGCCTTTATTACTTCAGCCAATTTGAACTTTTCACGTTCCAAAGTTTACAAGTAAAATAGCTGTGACAGACGGGCAGACAGGCACAGGAGTGATCTTATATTGGTTCCGTTTTTACTTTTTACGGTACCCTAAAAACATTCTTCAAAAAGAGCCAACAGATAAAAAAAGAAAAAAATTAATTTTCCTAGGAGAAATTTGAAAAATACGAATGCATTCCAAGCCCATAGGTTTAGCAATTGAGAAGGGAATTTGCAGCCTGACTGACGAGGAGCCTTAAACGAAGCAAGCCATGATCCTTCAGCTATGACTTTAACTTCGATTTTAATTGTTTTGACATGGTTCCTTCTGTAAGTTGTTCTTAATTTCCTCTTTCATGACTTGAACAATTTTTTACTGAACTGGTGGGGGACTAACGTTTGTCCGGAACACCTACATGCTCTTTAATGTTTTTATGTGATTTTGTGTGTATTTTATTAAATTTTCAGAATTTAAAGTATTAGTTTTCGTATGATGATAAATTGAAAACAGAATTTATATCTATTTTTTTCTGAAGAACGTATATTTTACTTCGGATACACTATAAATAAAATTATTTTTTAATTATTAAATTGATTTTTTAAATTTATGTTTAAATTTATTTATAATTCACCACGAGTTTTATATACTTCGCCAAATCCGAAACGGATGGGTATAGGTGTCTCTCACCTTTACGCGCCTAAATTAACTTTTTATTGAAGCCTGGACATTTAAATTAAATGCTTATATCTTTAACCAACATTTATTTATCTATATATAGCAGCGTCGATTTTCTAAAACATTATTTTCATTTTTTAAGATATATATATTTCTTTTCTGTTGCGGATGTGTCATCCATGTCACATAAAAATTATCATTATTAAAGTATCTGTATACCTTTAGTACAAATTTTTTTAATATTTCTAAATTTTAAATTTAAAATTGCTAATTATTATAAAAAAGGTCTGTCTATTTAGATGTGTCTCATGTTTATACACCTAAAGTAAAGGCCAAACATTTAAAATATTTAAATTTATTTATAATTTACCACGAGTTTTATATACTTCGCCAAATCCAAGCGGATGAGTATGGGTATGTCTCACATTTACAACCTAAATTGCCTTTTAATTGAAGACCGAATTTTTAAATTAAATGCTTATATCTTTAAATAACCTTTATTTATCTATATGAGGCGTTCAGAAGCTGATTAACTCGATTTTAAGTGGCGTTTTTTTAAACAAAGGAACATTGAAAATTTTCTATATATTTATACAGTGATAAAAAGTTACCCTTGATTAAAAGAAAATTAATGAGTTCAATCAAAATATCCCTAGAAAAAATATTATATAGATACAATATTTTTAAAGTCACAATAACTTCAACTGTTTATCCTGAACATTTTCATTTGATGGAGTTAATCGATTTTTGCACTGAACAGCTCATATAAGAGTATCAGCATCGATTTTTTAAAAAAAAATTGCCATTTCTTAAAACTATTTAAATTTAAAACAATTAAATATAAATACCCTTTTATAAATTCTATAATCTTAAATATAATAATGTTATACAGGAGATGGATTATTTTTATGACAAAAAAAATGAATATTTTAAAATTTACAAATATAAAAAGACGAACAACGGTGAAGATTCCTGAAAAAACTTCTTTTCAATTCATAAATTAAAACTGTGTAACTGATAAACTTTTTCATAAATCAGTATAATAATAGTTTACTTCTTTTGAATATATATTTAAAACATAATTTCAAAATTTTGTAGTAATTGAACTATTATTTTTGAGTTATGACAATTTTTCCAACACAATTTTTCACTTTTACAAAAATCAAAAAACAACTTTCAACTAATTTTTTTTTAAGTTTCTAAGAAATATAAATGTTTAAAAAGCTCAAGGATTTTAAAGTCAATAAAGTTTATCCTCTTTTTTTTTTCTAAAACAGTAAGATTTTGAATTGAAAATTTAATCGAAATTGACGTTTTAAAGAAAAGCATACAGGTATCTTATCCCTCATATTACCAGTTGGTTACCATTAGTAACATAGTACCACACTTCCTTTTTTCTTCAAAGTTTTACATTTATCGGACAGGAAAAAAATAATCTTTGAACTTGAGAAATAAAATCGAATAGACAACTTTTCAAAAAAAGTTACATTTAACAGAAAACAATTTAAAGAATTTAAAGTTAAGTTTTTAAATTTTAAATTTACTGTTCAAATCATGAAAAACTAAGGACTCTAATAAAAAATTAAAACCTGGTACTAGGGGGCGGGGGTTAAATGTGAAAATGATGTTTTGGAAAATCACTGCTGTTCTGGACTTGTATAGACAAATGTTTAAACATAAAAATATGTCAATAAATGAAAGTTAAAATTCTAGTGCTAAAATCACCTTGAGTTAAATAACTAAAATTCATATAAAAAAGCACAAATAAATGTACAAAAATTATTTTCAGGTTCATACATGTAATATAAAATTACTTAAAATACATTAAGAATGCCTTAAAATATATTAGAAAAACCCTAAACGTTTTCAGCCATTACAAAGACGACATCAGTGTGATTTAAATGTTGTTTTCAGGTGCATATGATAATAACAACATTTAAGTCCCACTGATGACGGCCTTGTAATGGCTGAAAACGTTCTGGATTTTTCTAATGTATTTTAAGATACTCTTAAGGTATTTTAAATAATTTTGTATTTTATGTATGCACTTGAAAGTAATTTTTGTACATTTACTTGTGTGTTTTTTTATATGAATTTTAATTATAAAAATATGTCATTTAAAAGTTTGAGCTCCCTTTCTGTACAAAGCTAATTTAGGTGTAAAAGTATCAGGCCGTATATATATGTCAATATATATACATCAGTTACCGTATTTTATGGAAGAAACGCCGCACTCCTCAAATTGGCCTTAATAAGCTTAAAAATATCGTAATCACCGCACCCGTTGTAAACGCCGCATCCGTCGGAACGGTACTTTTGTCGACAGCGTCACATTGACCTAACTTTAATCAAAGTTTTCTGAGCAGTGTAGGATGCCTCGTTTTTAATATCTTAAGATGTCTGAAGTTTCATTTAAAATATTTAAGTCCAATTTTAAATATTTTTATGAATTTTTAAATTAAGGAAACTCACTTGATATTTAAAAAGAAAATCGTAAACGCCGCGGCGTTTCTTCCATAAAATACGGTACTCTAAAAGCCCGAAGTATAAGTAAATCCTAGGTTTTACCCGTATGTACTAGGATTTACCAAAGTGATTGGATAGTAGAAACCCGAAATATACTTTTAAACTATTGAATTTCGGACTTTTGCCAATACATTCCAATAAATGCTAGGATTTACCAACTTCTTTTGGTAAAAGTCCAAAATGAGAGATGGGCTTGATCACGTGGTCCCTCTCTCGTGAATCTTATCTGTTTGGTGCAATTGCAGCCTAGTTTTGGGCAATTTTAGAGAAGCGTGACCGGTTAAGATCTATAAAATCAGTTTTTAGAATCAGTTTGTTTTGTGATAATATATTTTTCCCTTTCTTATTTTGTTAAAAAACTGGAGATGATAGGTTTACGTGAAAAAAGTTATATGACATTTTATAGGAATGGGTAAATAAAAAGCAAAATAATCACTTTTATTTAACAAGTGTTAGTAATAGTTATTTTACTATTTAAGCCACACACAGTATTTAAATAAATAAACATAATTAAATGATGGGTATACTAACTATCTGCTCAAGAAAGTGTGTTATGTTAACAAAGCATTTCTCGATCTCTATGCAAAGCTGATCAGTCGTTTCGGACTTTTAGCGAAAGCAGTCGGTAAATCCTTAGCACTTACCGAAATAGTTTCGGGAAATCCGATACGGAGTAAGTTTAGTAACGCATTTCGGACTTTTACCAACCCGCTTTTGTAAAGTTTCTAATCTACACAGATTTTTAACAATGAAAAGGTTTATTAATTTGTTTCAACAAAAAGAACTAAGTGTGTCTTTTTTTAGCTTTTAAAAAGTATTTAAATTTAAAAGGACATAAACAATTTATATGCTATGCAATATGATGGTTGATGGATATGATATCCATAAAGGAAGTAAATTAATTTAATATATATATTTTTTTTTCATTTGTTCATCGTTTGCATTACAGAGCATTGTTTATGAATATTTTACTTACTTGATTTTTCTATTATTTATTTTTATTGAAAGATTGGTTATTATATTCGTTTGTCGCAAAAAAATGTTGTTACAAAAATTACAGGCAATCCGATTAGGAAAATTATAATGCATGGCTATTTTTATTAAATGTAATTTTTATTAGGTTTTAGATGGATCAGGTTACCTTATTTTTTAAATACAAATTAATTCCGAATGATGAATTAAATACTGATTTATAATATTTTTTAAAAGCAAAATGTATCATAAGTTTTATTTTAATTACTTAACAAATTTTAAGGTATATTTTGTATTCAATTCCATAGTACAGAACATTCCTTGAAAATGATTTGTTTAACTCAGACATAAAAGCATTTTAAAAATTGCTCACAAGATAATTAGGAGTTCGAGTGATTTATACGTTAGAAGAGCTAAAAGTAAAATGATATGTATTAACCCTTACGTGACAAGCGGCACCAATAATAGTGTGCGAAATTCTTGAATTTAGATACTAGTATTTTTGCATGTAAAATTTCGCCTTATCCAATATAAAAATACCAGCAATTAAATAATTCAAAAAAAGTTTGTCAGAAAAAAGTTGTGCCAAAAAATAAAAGAAGTGTAATTGACGCTTGCTGTTAAAGTATGGTGTCTCCGTAGCGGGATCCTTCGATCGTAAAGGGTTAAACTTCTAACAATATTATAACTCTAAATACAATTTTTTTTAGTATGTATTTTCCATTTTAGAAATTGAATCTAAGAACATGTAATTTTTCCCTCATACGTTAAATAAATAAAATAATAATAATCAAATTTTCGCTTCATGGTGAATTTCGTTGAAGTATATTCCAACAATATTTTTTAAATGCTGTTCTCAAATCCAAAGCAGATACTTTCTGATACATGATGGAATTCCTTTTTGTTTCGGAAGCGCATGAAACTGGTGGTCTTATTAAAAAACTATGCAATCGAATGGTGTTTTTCATTTATTTGATAAAGGCAGAAGATAGATCTTTCAGAAAATACTGTTAAAATAGGCGTTTTGAACCAAATTGTCTGACGCGACAGCGCGGGAAAGGAGAAAATCTGTCGTCGCGTGACAACAATCGCTTATAACTTGATAAGTAATTTATTTACCAAAAAATAGAAAACACTACTCGATTCCAAATCGCTTCAAATGACCAGTTAATTTTATGCCTTTATGTTTAAAAATGACTCAGAAAATGTGTCAAGAACCAATCTAAGCGTAAATTTAACTAGTGTGAAAAGTACTTAAAAATTTGTAATAATACACATGAATCGCATATTTTTTATGACTTTGAAAATTGATTTTTGATTCTTAAATTTAGATTTAAAAATAAATAATGAAATATGATTTTGGAACGTTTAAAAAAAAAAATTAATATATGATCAATTGTATTCAAGTAAAAATAACCAATATGTTTTTAGACTACATGTGTTTTGCTACAACAACTGGCTGTATTTAAATAAGATAAAAGAAGATGGAGATTTATGAATTTGTAATATATGTGAAAAACTGTAAATAATTGCGCTTCTCTTGACGGTGCTAAATGGTGTAGAACTGAAGAAATTAATCAATATCAAAGGCTCCTTTGATGAATGTCAAATAAGATGTTGTGTTGAATAGAAATGTTCGCGTTGCCACTGGAAAATTCTATACGCAATAATTCTGTGAAATAAAATGTGTTATTTCCAAAGTTTGGTGATTCTTTTTGTTTTTATTTCATTTTCCATTGAAAGACATTTACCTTCCGATGTGATATATGAAATATAATAAAATCATTAAGCAAAATGGAATTATTCATTAAATAGTTGCTTTTAGTTAAATGTCATATGTAGAAAATTATAACAAACGTTTTATTTTACAATTTATTTATTTTTTATAAATAGCAAAGAAGACCTAAGCTTTTAATCTTTAAAAATCATGTCTTTACTTAACTGAAATACTTAAAAGATCGGTTTTCTTAATTTAATATTAAAATTTAACGTTTAAATTTAATATTAAAATAAACAATGATAAATGAAATGAAAAAATAAATAAATAAAATTGTAAAATTATAATGAAAGACCCCGATTGAATAAATTTTAAGTTAATAAATTAATTAATTAAAAGGTTTCGTATACTATTTAATTAATTCCAAAAATCCATTCAAACTGCCTTAATATTTTGATATTAGATATTGCCAAACTAAGCTTATTAATTGTTACTATACTTGTAACATAGAAACAATTTTGATGTTTAAAATGCTATAGTTTTTCTCAACATCAAAATTAAAGAAATTAAAGTACAGGACATTAAAAATATATATATATAGGGTAAACCAAAAGTCTGATTATAGATATTTATTATTCTCAAACTATTATAATTAGACATATGTTTGTTTGGATACATTGTAAGTACTGTTATAAATTATTTTTTATATAAGATCTCGTACCTCAGTAAATTTCAATGTGTGCCCCCGTGATAGTTTGGAGAATGTCTAAGCGGCATTCTAGTTCCCGCCAAGTGTTATTTAACATGTCTTCTGTTACAGTACACACAGCAGCTTGCATCCTAGTCTTCAGTTCTTCGACGTCAGCAATTGCTACGGCAAAGACACCGTCCTTGATATAGCCCCCGAAGAAAAAATCCAGAGGATTAATATCTGGAGAGCGCGGGGACCGGGGTGTTGGTCCATTCCTTTCAATCCACTGATCCAGAAATGTTTCGTTCTATCGCACAAAAAACTACTAAAACTGTCCTATCCAATGATACAACAAGTTACATTATTATACAGACCGTTAATTTGTATTGAATTACTATAATCAGGGCAAGACTTTTGGTTCATCCTGTATATTAGTTATTTCAGAACAAAGATTGTTCTTAAACGCTTCAGTCGAACTTACGAAATAGTTAAAATGTTTCAATTCTAAATAAAACAGAATCACAGTATATCAGAATAAATTATACATTCTAAAAATAATAGTAAAAAAATAAAGAAAAAAATGTTTTATTATTATTATTATTATTATTATTCATTAAAACGAAACGGGAATACTCGCTGAACTGAAAATACTTCGACATCAGTTACTTTTGCTGCAAAATTTAACCTGTAAATCTGTTTTACCGTGCGTACCATTACGATGTTGGAAAGCGTTGTAAATCCGCCGACGGTTCAGCCTGAATTTCAGAAACATTTATAAATTTTTGTTTTTATTCGTTTTTTAAGCCGATGACGTCGGAAAAGATTACGCCATGGAATACTTTGCATTCTTATATAAATATGAAAGTTCGATGGAAGAATTGTGTTCAACTTATTATTTAAGTTATGATTTATGTAATTTTTTTAATTCAATACTTGATGTTCCTGTTCCAAAGATTTAAGTTTCCTTTCATCATGTGGTTCATGCTTTAAAAAAAAAAATCTCAAAAATTCGGGAAAAAGGAGAAGGGGGTGGGGCTGGGGATCCAGCGTCCTACAATAATCTTTTTTTTTTTTTTTTTTTTAATATCATTTCTTTCTCAGTGCATTGTACATATAGCGTAAGAAAAAGTAAAAATAAAAATTTTCCGTTATTATTTTAGGCAGTTAAGGGTAATTTCAGTCATAAGTCATAATAATTATTTTAGAACTGTTTTTATGTATAAAATTATGCATATCAAATGCAAAAAATTACTGTTACACAATGCTCCAATAATAGTTTATAACCTGTGCTGAACCATTGTTCAGATATAATTGCTGAAATATTTTAAACGCAGTAAATATGCTACATAGTTACATATTATTCATTGTACGCATGTATAACCAAATAGCTATACTTTAATTATAAAATTCAGTGCATAATATTATATGATTCCAGGATTCTTACAGATCTTTTTAAATTTTCTATAAAATCGATTTTTTGTTTTTCATATTTTTTAACATTTTGTACAATTCTGAATCGAAGGAAACAAACAACATGTATATAGTAAAATTAGAATCGTGTTTTGAAATTGACACGTGCATTTTAACTCAAACTTCAACGGATTTTTAAACTTTTATTTCGCTTTTCTGAAAACTGTGGTTTTGCAACTTGTGAAAAAAAAATCTTTCGTACAGTTATGTATAAAATTATCATACTTACAATCTCCACTTACTTTTTTCACAATTTAAAGGACGCAAATTTTATTTTATGTGATTAGAATGTGCTTTTCGAGGTAGATATGATCATAAATCGCACAAAACGTGAAAAAACTCTAAACATCGCTAAAAGTTTAAAATCACTGCACGAATTACAAATAAACTTTATTTGAAAGGAGAACAACATTTACTATATTCGGCAAGAAGATACAAACCTTATTCCTTTTGATATTGTTAGAAAATTGCAGCAAATCGCAAAAAAAGGCTAAAAATCGGTAAAATTTAAACAATCGCAGATGTAAAAATTTAGAGCAATAGGCAAAAAAATGTCTTCCGCAAATATCAAGAATTCGACGCAAAATGTTAAAAACGCTGAAAATCACAGTGAAAATCGCTAAAAATTCAGAAATCAAGGAAGACAAAATATATTATATTACACTAAATTTTTAAAACCGAATTCCTTTTACGAATGCCAAAAAATTGAAAGGGAACGCAAAGAATACTAAAATCGCATTGAAAATCTAATTAAAAATAAAAAAAAACTTCAAAAATCATAGTATTAAATTTACTATACTAGCTGAAGCCAAATTCCTTTTACAAAAAAAAAAAAAAAAAAAAACGCAGCAGAACGCAAAAAATCTCTAAAGATCGCAAAAAAGGTTAAAGATTGTTAAAAAATCAAAAATCGCAGAGTAAAATATTGACAATATTAAGCTAAAATTTCAAAACCGAATTCTTTTATGAATGTCAAAAAATCGCCCCGCGGAGTGCCAAAAAAGCGCTGAAAGTCGCATTGAAAGCATTAAAAATCGCATCACAAATCTATAAAAATTTTAAAATTGCAGAGAACAAAATTTACTATAGTGTACTAAATGTTTGAAACCGAAGTCTTTTTATCAATGTCAAAAATTTCCCACGGAACGCTAAAAACCGTATTAAAAAAGCTAAAAATTTAAAAATAGCAGAAGACAAAATTTACCATGGTGGGCTAAAACATTTTAACCGAAATTCTTCCCCGAATGTCAAAAAATCGCATCGGAACGCAAAAAAATGTAAAAAATAGCATTACAAATCAAAGTAGAAATAGCTGAAAATTCAAAAACCGTGGAGGTCAAAACTTACTATATTAGAATAAAAGATTGGCATCGGATTCAATTTAGTACTGTAAAACAATCGCCGCGAAACGTAAAAAAAAAAAAAAAAAAAAAAGGTAGAAAACCGTATAAAAAATTAAGTAAAAAAAATCTACCCAAAAATCCAAAATCGGGCTTCGAGGTGCATACATTGAGGTCTTTCAGCCAAATTTTACAACTCTGCGTGCAACGGACAGCCACAGTGATACCAGATACACGGACAAAGTTATACTTTATTACTACCATAGATTGTTTTCCTTTTTAAAGCGCGCATTAAGTTGGCGAAAACAGAGTTTTCAGAAAACGAAATCAAAGTTTAAAAATCAATTGAAGTCTGAGTTAAAATAATTGATTCTTTGAAGGTTTAAAAGTGAGACACCCCTTTATGTAAAGAACACGTGTTCCACTTCAGCACGACGAAATGTAACTATATAGGGATCGGGAATATATAAAAAGTTAGATTTCGCATTTTTTATAAAAATTAATTTGGTTGCATGAAATTGATAGTACAAAAACATTTGCCTGATAGAAAACATTTTAGCAATTGAAAATATATACTTATATAAGTTTTCATCCTTTTATTAAAAAAAAACTTACTGTGAAAAGGAAATAATTTAAAATAAAAAACATTTTCATTCCTAAATTTGAACTGGGGTGGAGGGGATCTACGATTGTACAAAAATGTCGCCATCTTACTTGTAATTTTGCTTGTGTTATACATACACACACACACACACATATATATATATATATGATAAAAAATTTGTCATTATTAACCATTAATATATATATATATATAACCATTAAATAAACATTACCGACCAACAACAAAAACTGTGAAATTATGAATAAAATGACATTAACAAATATATTTCCCCCCAACACGCTTAACATAGATTCCAAAAAATATAGTATAAAACAGCAGAAAGAAAATCCATATAACATATATAACGAGACTAGTTAAATTCATTTATTGAATCTTTGCGATGATAACAATGCAAAATTTAATAGAATTTCCTATGAAGAGATATCAGATAACTACAGAGCAGAAATCAAAATATGTATATAAACTTTCTGTACAATTATACCAATAAAAGATAAAAGAAAATGACCCATAATATGAAATCACAAACACCACTTTAAAAAGTATGTCCCATGTACTATGAGGATTATGAGGATTAAAATGGAAGAAAAAAGAAAAGTATGGATATATATCTATATATATACATATATAGCCATTATATAATTACAAATCCTCATCGATTTCCAATTACTAAAATTAAATTAATAAATTAGCTACAATTCATAACACTGACATTATACAAAATAAAGATGGAACCTGTAACTAGCAATACAGAATCATACTAAATTCCACCAATTCATTAGCACATTGAGGGCAATAAATCCATATAAAACATATGAAAAAACCTCCAAATTTTGATAAAATCCTATTAAAGACAAAAGATACAATATCCAGCTAAATAATATTGAACCAGAAAAAGCCATATCATAAACATACAATAGATCAAATGGATGAATGATGCCGGAAGCTTATAAAGTATTTCACTTTTCAAGGGTACATAAAATACATTTATAAGTAAATATATATATATATATCCTTTGGATTATATATAATCCTTTGAAAGTCAAAAGACAACTATCAAATTCTCTTTAAAAAAAAAAAAAACTGAAGCAATCTCTACTGTTAAGATTGCATATGTATGATTTACATACAGAATACCTAATATGAAGTAAAAAGTAACATATTCGAACAACAAAGCGACCGAAACTCCGATGCCATATATTAATCCACAGAATTGTTATAGGAAAATTACAAAACATCAATTTAAGGAAATCCTCTATTAGATTCAGTTATAATAGGAACAGTAAACTATTGATCGACAAATGGAACAGAGATACAAGATGATGATAAAAATTTAAGAAACCAAAGCGACAGGAGAATGCCTAATCGTCAGTCGGCAGGACATCACATGTCGCAAAAAATGCATTATTTCACATAATGGACTGGCAAATTTGCTAAGATATACAGGGTGGTCACAAAAGGTCATATCCAAATGGCACGTGTGGGCGTGCTAGGTCATGAGGAGCAAGAATTGAGGGCCGTAAACGCGATCGTGACGGTACAATTGCATCGAGACAGTGGCGCAATGAAAAGATAGCATTGTAAAAAGACCTGTATTTTACAAAAAACTTAGTCGAAGTACAAAATGTAAATTAAAAATGTTACAACTCATAAAAAGTGCTCAAAATGTGCTCCATTAGCCGTGATACATGCTTCACATCGACGCCGCATGGAATCGCGAACATGTTTCAATTGGCCCCGTACTGTGCCACAGTGATCCCCGGGCCTAACACCACGACACCCGTTCCATCGGCCATGGACCTCATGGCACGGATCGCTGAAGCGGTGTCCTGGAGATTCTTGGCCAACTGGAATGCGTTCCACGATTCCATGCGGTGCCGATTTGAAGCATGCATCACGGCTAATGGGCCACATTTTGAGCACTTGTTATAAGTTGTAACATTTTTCATTTGTATTTTGTACTTCGATTAAGTTGTTTGTAAAATAAAAGTGTTTTTACAATGTTTGTTACCTTTTTTTTGCATCACGGTCGCGATGTAATTGCACCATCACCGACCCCAAGTTCCTATATAATTCTTTCTCCTCAGTATCTGACGCATCAACACGTGCCGTTTGGAAGTGACCTTTTGAACCGTCCTGTATATATTGGTCATTCTACAGAAAATATTAATTTTTGATCTTAAAAATTTCAAAAAATAAATTTAACCCAAAACGTTTTATTACTAACATCCATAGTTTATCTTTCACCGCTTTTAAGATTTATGTAAGTTGTCGTATAGTGCTTTTTATTATTTGGTGCTTAATTAACTTTATAAGTCTTTAGGGATTTCGTTAATAATAATGAAAAGTAGGATATAACTATGGAAGATACGAATATGCAATGTATTGTTTCATGATGTCAGACTTATTTAACGTAGGATATGAAACTTCAGGTAAATATCTCAAAAAAAAAAAAAAATTCTTAAAAAGTTACGAAATTTAATTTTTTTAATGGTCCCCTGGTTCTATAAGCGATATTTAGTAAAAATTCCATTTATTACTAAAAAGAAAGGCCAAAAAAAAAAAGGTCCCGTACTTCTAACACTAAAATTGACCGAGTTATGAAACTTTGAAATCCATGACTTATACCATTTTCCTGCGTTTGAATACAGATGAGTTCGACTGTGCTTCGAGGAGTTGTATTCAAAATGCATGAATAGTCCAGGCAATAGAGACCGTATAGGGACTCTACCTAGCAAAATTAATGGTAGTACTGGAAATCGGCTTTCTAGATGTTTTTTGGGTCGCTGAATCCGAATTTGTAACTTCCCACCAAAATTTCTCCCGGCAACCCCCCCCCCTCCCCCAAATTTTGGTAAAAAGCCGCCCAAAAAAGGTTTTTATTGTTTTAGAGAAAAAGTATCTAGAAATTCAGAAAGTAGACAAAATTTCTAACAAATTAGATATATGACATTATGACTTAGGATGAAGGGGAAGGGAGGATCTGCCTCGGAACATGCGCCGCAGTGCTGCGTGGACTAAGTTGCGCAATTCCACTTAACCACTCACACGTTTACATTAGCCCTCCGATCTTCCCTCCGAACTTTCTCTATAAGGTTTACTTTAAGTTTTTTGGGTCGCTGAATCCGAATTTTTAACTTACCCCCAAAATTTCCCCCCCCCGAACCCCCCCCCCCCAAATAGTTGTTTTTAACTTAAATTTCTTATTGTTTTAGGGAAAGGCATTAAGAAATTCAGAAACTAGACAAAATTTGCAACAAATAGGATATATGACATTATGACGTAGGATAAACGGGGAGAGTGGGTGCTGCCTCGGAACATTCCCCGCGCGCTTTTCTCAAAAACCAAATTTTTTCAAAAAATCAATTTTTGGGGGGGTTGCCGGGTGAAATTTTGGTAGGAAGTTACAAATTCGGATTCAGCGACCCAAAAAACATAAAGTGAGTCGAAATCCAGAACTAGTATTAATTTTGCCAAATAAAATTTCCTATTGCCTGGACTTCATAATTTAGTGCACGTAGCGCCGCAGTGCATGTTCAGAGGCAGCCCTCACCCTCCCCGTTCATCCTAATTCATAATGTCATATATCCTATTTGTTGCAAATTTTGTCTAGTTTCAGAATTTCGTAATGCTTTTCCCCTAAAACAATAAGAAATCTACGTTAAAAACAACTAATTGGGGGGGGGGGGGATGTTTGGGGAAAGTTAAAAATTCGGATTCAGCGACCCAAAAATCTTAAAGTAAACGTTACAGAGAAAGTTCGGAGGGGAGATGGGAGGGCGAATGTAAACGTGTGAGTGGTTAAGTGGATTTGCGCAACTTAGTTTACGCATCACCGCGCGCATGTTCCGAGGCAGATCCCCCCTTCCCCTTCACCCTAAGTCATAATGTCATAGATCTAATTTGTTGGAAATTTTGTCTACTTTCTGAATTTCTAGATACTTTTTCTCTAAAACAATAAAAACCTTTTTTGGGCGGCTTTTTACCAAAATGGGGGGGAGGGGGTTGCCGGGGGAAATTTTGGTGGGAAGTTACAAATTCGGATTCAGCGACCCAAAAAACATCTAGTAAACCGATTTCCAGTACTACCATTAATTTTGCTAGGTAAAATTCCCTATTGCCTGGACTAGAAGTACATATTAGAAAAGCGTATTTCACGTGTATCTGTGCTTTTAAAGAAATCGTGCAAATATTACGATAGAGTTAACTTTTATTAATTAAGTTTCAAATTGGTTAAAATAATTGTGTTTTAACATATGTTTTATTTTTAAGGATTTGATGCTGTTTCTTTTCGTGGTTTCTTTTAACAAAAATTATGTTAATTTTATAAACTTTTATTTAACTTGAAACGATCGTATGTATATCTTTCCAGCTTAAAATTTGTAGTCGAACGCTAACTCGCTTTAAAATAGTACTGAGATTAAACTTCACGTACTGACGTAAATGCGATAACAATGTAATATAATTATTATTTTCAGGGCTTACCATTTATACTTATTTTATAGGATATCACAAAAAATTTCGGATAGATTACGGTCAACAAGTGTAATAACTTAGATAACACAAACTTGGGATGGTTATGCTTTTAACATTTTAAATTGATTTTTATGGTTTTTTAGCACTGAATCCGAAAATTGCCTTCCTTTTTACCCATCTGTATCTTGTCAGCTTTTTTCGCAAATCATAAATTTCAAAGTTAAAAATAGAAAAAATATGACACTATAAAATAGAGGAAATGGTTGTATTTTTTAACTTTTGATAAGTGATTTTCGTGTACTTTTTAGCACTGAATGAGGAAATGACCTTTATTTTTAACCATCACGTTAGACTTTTTCACAAATCGTAAATTTCAAAGTTTAAAAATAGCGAAAATCTTATATTAAAAAATAGGTTTAAAATTTCTTTTATTCAATTTAATTTTATCTAATTCAATAATTTATTCAATTTTTTGTCTTATACTGTGATTTTTACACCTAAACAGCTCAAGGATCTGGTGAGGTGGTCTTTGTGGTGGTGGGTTCAATTTTAACTTTTAACTTTTAAAATTTGAAATTTACGATTTGCGAAAAACCCTGACGTCATGGTTAAAAATGAAAGTCCTTTTCCGATTCAGTGCTACAAAATGCATAAGAATCAATTACTAGGTTGAGCAAAAAGTTCTGGGAAATTTGTGAAAGTTGCGTTGCTATGCGCAAATTAACAACAAAAGCAACAAGGATTATTCTCCAAAGTAGAGTCCATCAAACTCCACGACTTTCTGCCAGATTCCGGATTTTCTAGATAGACGAAGTTTGTCGCCGTACCAGCATCTTCACCTTCATTAATCTCATCGACGGCTTTCAGAATCGTTAGACCTTTCCTCCAATAATGCCGGATCAACACCCACAAACCATACTGTTCAACTGGCATTTTGGAGCCAGAATTCCTGAACTCCTATAGATAAACCACTATTCCTATATACGATACAAATTCTGGTAACTCTTTGAATAAAAATTTTCCAGAACTTTTTGCTCAGCCTAATATCAAAACTTAAAAAACATGATACACAACAAAAATTTTGCAGGCTAGTGTAATCTAATGGCATTTAAAAATATGTATAATTTTGCAAAGAATTAAGGCCGTTGCTTTTCACCATTTTATTGCAGAACAATTCTGTTATTTTTTCCTCTTATGTGTTTAGCATAAGATGTATATATTTTGCATTAATATTTCAGAATGATTTTAGATTTCAAATTTATATTGCAATGTTAATTTTACTCTCAATTATTATTTTTTTAAATATGTTCAACGATTATGTATATTTCTACTAAATTTGTGGATGACACTTATTTTTCAGCAAAAAATAAGCCCCAACTTTAAACAGCTATTACTCGGGCAGTTTTTATCGTAGAATAATGAGATTTTTTTGTCTTTCTTGTCAGTGTAATAGGGAAATTTTACTCAATATAACTTACAGGACTAGGGGACCGTATAAAAATTTAAATTTCGCAACTTAAGAAATTCTGTTATTGACTCAAATCATTTTTAATGTACTTCTTTAGCTCATTTAAAACATTTTTGTAATTGAAACCATATGTCTATGACTAACGGTTTAGGAATTAGTCATTGAACACCTTTGAGAGTGGACACCCTGTATTATGTGAAAACTCTAAAACATTTTTCAAAAATATAGTCTGTCATGGATGAACTACTTTGTGCTGAAAAAGTAACGTTTTCATAGAAAACCCATAGTTATAAAGGCGGTGCAAATCTTCATTTTTGTGTCTAATATTGAAGAAACAAAAAATTGATTTTTCCTCTCATTTTAATATTTTATAAAAACTCGATCATGCAAATTTGGTTTTGAAAAATTTTACTCCCATTTTTTAAAATTGGATTTTAAAAAAAAACTGTTTTCAGTGATTTAATTCTAAATGAAAGCTTAATTACTAAATTTCTAGCACCTATAATTTCAGAATATTTTAGAATGTTTTGTGTTTTTAGTTTTTCAAATATCGTTCTTAACGAACAATTTTATTTTAATATTAATATGATTACCTGTTATTTTAATATTATAGAAGTATATTTTTGAAGAGTTATTCATTGTTTCTCTTCTTTAAAACTCAAACTTTTGAATTTTTAACCCGTTCAGGACCAGCGTCTTTTACACGAATTTTATTCGTTTTGCACCACTTTTTGTTAATTATTTGATTTAAATTTATAAATCAGGAAAATGTCGTAATTAAATAAAATCAATTTTACTTTTATTTTTTACTGGTATCAAACTCAAGCGTTTTAAGCACTTTTTGAGATTGCTTATATCCACCCATGGCCCCGAACAGGTTAAAAAAAAGTTTTATTTGTTTTTGTTTTATTATTATTATTATTATTATTATTTAGCAGAAACGCATTTTTTATGGTTAATTTAACATCATATTTATGATTATGACCGTATTTTATATTCCTCGATCGAAGAAGTCTAGTTATGAAATTTTTGATTTACAGAGCGTGTTTCTTTTATTTCACTCCTTTAAAGTTTTATACTTAAGTTATATTTTCAAGTCTTTAGCCTGAGTATTTCTTTAAAAATCGTAATGAAACGGGATTTTTAGAAGTGCGTTTTAGAATGTTTCTCCCCTATATTACTATTTAGAATTTAAATTTTCTAAAATACTATATTTGTGAGCATCTAAATTCTAATAATTACTTAAATGATAAATATGGAAGTTTCAGCCCCACAGTAGTTCCAAAGAGAGAAGACATATATACATACCCGTATATACTTTCTACAGATTGTCTTTTCTTTACCATTAACCAATAGTTAATTCCTCAACGGTTAACATTAGAGATACGTTGCAATTGCATGGTTTAAATGTTGAGGTTCTTCATTACACAGGGTTCGCAATTGGCCCAATTTTTAAATGCTAATTTTTCCTAAGAGTAATTTTCGTGGTACATTTCTACAACATTTACTATAGAATTAAATTCCGCGGTAGATATCTGTAAAGTGTGCAACGTAAATCTAAGAAAAAGATTTTGGTTTGAAAAAAGTCGTATTATAAAAGGATCATTTGGGAATCCTGATCACATGAAAGTTCATTTGCGTGAAAATAGTTATTATTATTTTTTTAAGTTAGTAAATTTAAATTTTTATACGGTCCCTGCCTTCTATAAGTTGTATTTAGGAAAACTTTATTTAAAGTCTGAGAAGTAAAACAGTAAAAATTTTACTTTTTCAAGACTAAAATTTTCCCAGTTGTCATACTTTGAATTTTATGAATTTTAAGAGTTTTCTGGCTTCGTTAATTTTTTCCCTTTCTTTAGCTCAAAGATGAAAAAATGTAGAACATTTTCTTCTCAAAAATATCTTTTGAACTTATATCTTTGTTTACAGAGCAGCATGCTAAAATTTGACCGTTATAAACACGCACGAACGAAAACATTTTTGATTATATAGAAGTTGTTTTTAACAATCGATATTTTGAGTAATCCACCATAATTAAATTTACTTAATTGAAATATATTTGTATATTGAGGTGTATATAAATAGATTAACGGAGATATTGAAGTTATAAACATTCCTAAGCATACTAAAATTTGCCTAAAACATATGCTATAATGCTGTATGCGCGTTAACCCCTTAACAGTTTTGCCCGAACGCCACTCGGGCAAGAAGAGTTTCCTTCCTCCGTTACTAAAAGCTTTTGAACACTACTAATTTTTAACTATAATTTTTTCTTTATTAATTGGCGGGCATTTTTCTATTATACAAGGCAAATATTTTAGTACGGAAAAAGTGGTGTTTTGTCATTTTTAGTTTAATATGTCAAAAAAATGAAACTGTTAAGTGGTTAATAAACACTAGCAACAATCAAAACTAGCTGAAACTCTCTAAATATGCTGTGATACACACACACACGCATATATATATATATATATATATTACGAAAATTAAATTTCCAAGCTTCATTTAATTTATTCCATAAAATTTTGCTTTCTAAAATGATTCTAAAATCCTAGTTTATTAAATTATTTCCATCATAAATAATATTCCATTCATTTTGTTTAACTTAAATTCATTTCTATTTAAAATGCGTATTTTAATATTTTATTTCCTTTCAAAATCTATTCTAAAAACCCTTTCCTGTAATCATTATGTGCTTTCAATGTTTTTAATTTCTCAATCTTAAAATGCCGCTACGAATTCTATTAAAATTATCTGTTTGTACCATTTCATTTTATTTTATTCTAAAAATCGTTTGACGCTCTTTTCCGGCAAAACCGCATTATTCCAAATTTCTTACGCCTTTAAAATATAGTTCTGTCCAGCTTGGATGTACTATTGGTCGGTTTCTCCATCTGCAGTGCCGTAAAAAACTTCACGCGTCTTATTTTAAAACATCAAATCATGAGTTTAGGAACTCAGATTTCGGGGCATTTGTTGTCTTATTAAGTTGTATCTGCTGTCTGGAAGCTCGACATTTAAGTAATAGAATGTTTTTATATCGTTTTATCCTAAATGTAATTTCAGCTGAAGTAATACTAAGATAAATGTTGTGGAATATCGCAACAAGCTGTAATTTGTGGTGGATGCTTACAACTGTATTCTACGAGAAGGAACTAATAAATTTTCTTCTGTTATGAAGAGCTGGGTTTTTTTCTTTTTTCGGGAATTGCCAGTGTATTTCGACCAAAAGGCAACGGGCATAATAAAGAATGCATTAATGCTATCTAATGTAGCTATCTCAGAGATACCCACTAATATTTGATCGAATTCTACTTTACCTTTCCAAAATATGGAATAATACAAAAGCTTTATTTTAAGCCTTATGATAGAGTGTGATTGAGTGATCTCAGCTTTATTTACTTCAAACTTCATGACATGTTACCAAATTATCGCAACATATATACATATATATATCTGTGTAAATGATTACCAGCGGTAATTCTAATATATAATAATCTTCCACAAAACAGAAGAAGCAATATTTATTTTCCCTTCATCAAATTATGACAAGTAAAGTGTGAAGAAGGTTTGCGCTTAAAAATCAATACACGGATTGCATTATCAAACGTTTGTCCCTCGAGTCTTGAAGATGGGCTCGCTTTTAAAATGAGCACGTCTCTAAAAGTAGAATTTTATGACGGCAACCATCAGTAATGCATAATAAATACTTCAGGTAAGGATATAAGCGGGAATACATACTTGTTTCAATAAATAAAATTAGAGTTTATAACTGGAGGTATCTATGCGATAGGGGTACGAAGGAAAATTTAGAGCATTTTGCAATTTAATAAATGAATGACTTCGTATATTTTGAAATAGAGTTAAACTTATTTTTATGAATCATCTATTTTCATGGTGCATTCAAAGTATTATTGGAATATAAATAAGCTGATGTCGCATAGAAAAATTCATTGATTCAAAAGAGAAGGTGAGTTTGAATATTTCCATTAAATTAATAAAAAAAAGTAGGGGAGACCGGGGCTAGTAGGCGCAGTTTTTAGTTTTTGATTTTTATAAATTTTTTATTTAAGTATTTTAACAAACTTTAACTGCGCTTTTAAAGAACAGACATTTGTCTATAAATACCCGGAGTTTTGAGTTTGTAGCTTTTGTAGTTTATGTTTAGTGGAAGTCTAAAGTAAAAGGAAAATTGTGCGCCAACCTACCCCGTCACGGGGCAAGTTGCCTATACCTATGGGGTAAGCTGGCACACGTTTTATAAAAATTTAAATGAAGATCAAATAAGACACGCAGTTAAGCGAAATCAATTTCATTATTACCAGTAAGTTTAGACTAAGGCGTTATAGCCGTACAATGTAAATTCTAAATTATACAAACATAAAAATAATGAATAAAACATTAACATTGAGTAACTTCTATCCTACTCTATACCATCATCAGAGTTACAGTTGCCATAAATAAAAAATCGAGTGTCTCCGTTTGAGCAAGCCACGTGTGTTTAAAATCTTGCATTGCAACCACTTTTCTCGTTGTTTGCTGATTTTCAAGCTACCAGTGCATACCAAACACCGAGCCAACTTGCCCCGTGTTCAATGCGCCTACTTGCCCCATAATAATTTTTTTCACAAAAGGGACACGTAATCCTCTAAGCATAAATGATCCAAGTAAATCACATATGGGGTAAGTACAGTTAATCATACACTAAGAAAAACTGCACAAGTTAAATCGCAATTATTAAGATAAGTATTAGAAATTAGAAAAAGAATGAAGCAACAAAAAATTGCTCATGATGCAAAAAACAGAAAAATCGTAATAAATATCCACTGCACGTAGGTAACGATGCAGAACTACATTGAGGATTGTAAAAAGCAATAAGAAAGGTACTCTGTGACTGGTTGCGCAGTCTATCCACAAACAGGCGATTTATGAGGACAGCGCCTACTTCCCCCTGTAGCCAACAGCCCCGGTCTCCCCTACGTAAATTTTTCTTTAATAAAATATCCATGTATGCATATATACATATAGTATATATATATATTTATAATGAAATTTCATACCGAAAATATATCATGCGGCTTTTAAAATAACTCATGCAAGAATCTTTCAAGATTAATTAAAAGCTCATCACGTTCAGATTACAGTTGGTCAAGACAAGGGGAAAAAAATCAAAATAACAACGACAACAAAAATACACATACTTTTATTACACTTTAATTGTCAAATTGTTTCAGACAGACACAAAAGCTACAATTCGATTGGATATTGTGAATCCGATAATTTTTATATTAACAAAATTACAATTAGAAGGCCGTACATATTTTAACAGAAACAGGCTTTAAAATTTCCAGTATTAAAGTATTCAAATTTGAAACGCAATTTCTAATACAAACACATTATTCTGTCCAGATTTTTCTCACAGAGTCCTGTTTTTGTGACATTGTGTAAAGTTTTTGATATTTGTGATAAACCTGAGTCATAATTGTGTGAATTTGAAATAATCGTTATATGCAGGCTCCTATTTATCATTAACAAGATCCTGTACGTCTGTGTAAAAACTAAATAATAGGTTATTTAACAACTTCAGCAGTTTTATGAAGGTAAGATTTTATTTTAAAATGATTAAATTTCTTAAAAGTTCGGTTTGGTGATAGAAAAGTTTTATAAAAAGTCTATACTTAAGATAGAGGATTCCTTAAGGTAGGATATTTAAGATAGGATTAAGAGGATACTTAAGATAGAGGAAACTTCCGTTTCACAATGTATAGCTTCAAATTCAACCACTTCATCTTACGTCAAATTTGTAGGATTTATGGCTTGTAAAGCCAAAGCACTCGGTTATGCGATAATCACGCGCTCTCTCATGTCTAAGCGAAGAAATATACGTATACTAATTTAAGTGGCTTTCTTTAGTTTCTTTTGATTCTTCGCAAGAAAGTGATGCCATGCATCAAATATAGGTAAGTAAAAAACTCTTGCCTGTTTAGTTCGGCTGATCGGTCGTCGCTGGCGAGGGATAGATGCAAATTAGTTCTGCTGCATCCGGAAAGTTGGTTTTGGTGTATCCAGTAGTTTTTTTTTTATTTCATCCCAGCTAAATATTGCAAGTTATGCTGAAATGCTTCTAAAAGGAAATTTGTGGATTTATGGGTGCAAGATGTACACCAGGGGATAATGTATTATGGTTATAATTGTGTATTAACAGAAATTACATACGGAGAACTTAGCTCTCTGTCTAATCTCAACATCTACATTCTAAAGAGCGTAGAGAGAAGCAAGTGAAGTGCAGAACATCTGCGGGAAAAACACATATTTAAGCAAAACGTCTGTTTACTATCCAGTTGAGATGGGAAATATAGTTACTTTTGGTTAACAGGTTACATCGTTGCACACTTGTACAGGTAACAGGTTCCAACAACCTGTTATTTCTATAACATATAACTAATCGCTATGTATGCGATCAACGGATGTTTTAATTAGAAGGCCTTTTAAACAAAATGTTTGAAATAATTTTTTGACATAATTATAAATGCTGTTTTCTATTGAGATGAATCAAAATTAGTTTGTGATTAAAAACTTAATTTTTGCAAGGCAAAAACTTACCTAGTTATGATACTTTGAATTTCATGCATTTTTAGCATTTTCTGGCACTAAAAACGTATTTTTCCATTTATGGCGATTAAAACATTGAAAATTCATAAAATTCTAAGTATCATAACTCAGTAAGTTTTGACCATAAAAGAATAAATTTTTGCTGTTTTACTTGTTAGAACATGGAAAAACATTTTCTAAATCAAACTTATAGGACAGAGGCATTGTATAAAACTTGTAATTTCTTATCTATTTAAAAAGTAATCATTGTAATGTAAATCGATTTTTATGTGATGCAGAACAAAATTTTAAACAATTTTGCAATTGGAACTATACCATTAAAACTAACGGTTTAGAAATTAGTTATTGGTAAACGATAAGAGATACCCTGTATAATAATTAACACAGTTTTAACAACACGATTTCTAATCCACCCCCCCCCCCCCCCCCCCAAAAAAAAGAGAATCATGTATACAGCATAGATTATGAAGCACTTTCCAACACATTCAGAATACCATAACAAAACATCACAATTGACAAAGGTGGATGATGACGTGTTTAAAGAACAATTCGGAAAACGCATAATGCATTTAAAAACACGATTTCTGCCATCACCATGGATAGTCTTTAAAATATACGATTTTTTTTTTTTTTTTTTTTTTTTTTTTTTTTTTTTTTTTTTTTGCAGCCCTGTATATGATCTACAGATACGTATGCATACTACATAGTATGCAAAAAGTTAGTTCAGTTAAACGCATAATACATTTTAAAAATTCCGCTAAGCAATGTCAACCAATAAACGAATGTTGTTGAGAACTGTTGTTCGACCTTGTATATGATCTGGAATTGATACACACCACGTAATATTTAAAAAAATAGTTGAATTTAAAAACGCATACCACAATTGGAAACGCTCTTCCAGCAATTATTGTTTCGTGGCTTCAAAAGTTCAATTATTGATCATTTTCTTCTATATAACAATACTTTTGTGTGTTCCTGTAAATAAGCGATAAGTTCTATGCACACCCTATTCTATAGTAATAACCTTGTAGTATACCTCAGTGATTTATATCAATTTCAATATGTTTTAAATACTGTAATATCATTAAAATACACAGATTTTCCCCATATACCGTAATGTAACGGAATTCTTTTAAGTGGCCCTATAAATGAATCAAATGTGCTATTACACACTTCCTTTACAATACCGAAAATGCCGTACTAAACCCAAATAAGGTATATCCATTTCATGGCAATCGGACTGATATTTATGCGAGTTAAAGCAAGGACAGACAGACGGACAGACAATCTGAATTTATAAACACTTTTCAACTACGTTGGAAAGTATTAAAAAAGAGAGATTTGATGCCCGACTTCATAAGAGCCATATCTATCAACGCATATTCAAAGCTAATTTCACAAGAACACAAAAATATCATTTATATACTTTTAATCAAATGCAATTCATCCAAACAAATGTCGTTCGTACAAATATGTTTTTCAAATTAATTACAACTGTACTAAAATTAAGTTTTCTCACAAATTATAAGAGGCTATTTTCTTTCTTTTTTCAGCTAATTAAAACAATGACAAAACAAAAATAATAAAAAAAACTTTGCCAAAAAACAAAATTTATGGTGCAGGAATCTCCTCGCCCCCCCCCCCCCATCCCCTAAAAAAATCTCCATGAGTACGTAGTAAAAAGCCATTAAATATTCAAATAAACCGCCACGCAAAACGCTCCATTCCTTACAAAAACATGAAGAGTAAATAAACATTCTTAATCTAATGTCATTTCACTCGGATAAAATTGTCCATTCAGATAAATTTATCCTTCAGTGTATTTTTTAATTTAAAAGACTGTTGTACCAAATGTTTCGAAATAAGCAAATGTTATATTGACCGCAGAAAATTTTAACAGATATGTAATTGCAAAGATGTTCTATTATCTCTATTTATTCATAAGCTTACCAAGCGATAAAAAGATAATTTTATATGTTAAAAACTACATTTACTGATGACGTGATTCAGAATGAATTAAGGAATTATCTGTGGTTAGTTTCGGTCTGTTTCAGCTGCTTTCAGTTGCAATCATTTGAAGTTTTAATGTATCCGTTTTAAATGCGCTAATCAATTAAAAAATTATAAATTCATGGATTTTATTTGAATATAGATAAACAATGTTCTGTTATTTTTGGAAATAGATTTTCTATTCAAAATCGAGAATTAAAAATTTTAAGAGATAAAATTATAAATAAATGTATTTTACTTAAATGTTGCAAAAAGGTACGTTTTATAAATTTAATGAATATGAACTCCTGTTTCGCCGCATTTTATTAAACGTGGGGGGGGGGGGGATCACTGCGTTTTTCATTTACATAACATAAATGAAATATATTGCGAAATTCAACAAAAATCACTCGTTGAAAATTAGAAGCAAAACCAAAAAAAAAAAAAAAAAAAAACAATTAAAAACTATAGAACAGGAATTCTGCTTTTTCAGAATTTAGTGTCGCCTCCGGCATTTCCATTACTTCATTTTCTTCTGATGGACTGATGACTTCTATTATTATGAAGCAGCCACTATAAATGAAGCGTTAGATGAAGATGAAAGAGCAGCCGTAAAAAGTTAGAACTCTGATTTTCTGGTCAGAATGGGGGGAAAAATGGCCATAATTTTTTTAGAACTCTGATTTTCTGGTCAGAATGGGGGGGAAAAATGGCCATAATTTTTTTAGAACTCTGATTTTCTGGTCAGAATGGGGAAAAAAATGGCCATAATTTTTTAGAACTCTGATTTTCTGGTCAGAATGGGGGGAGGGGGAAATGGCCATAATTAAAAAAAAATTATGGCCATCCCCCCCCCCCCCCCCATTCTGAACAAAATCAAAGTTCTAACTTTTTACTGCTGCTCTTTCATCTTCACCTAACCCTTCATTTATAATGGCTGTTTCATAATAATAGAAGCGACCAGTCCATCAGAAGAAAATAACTCGGTTAAGTGCATATTTCAATAGCATATTTCAATTTTAAGACTTAAAGCACACGTTTTATTTTATGTAAAATGACGTCATTTGCATCCGCTTAAGAATTCCACATTTACGATCTACTCTTAAACATCTACAGTAAAGCATGCATAGCACATCACTATCGCGAAATAATGCACAAATGCAGCAAAAAGATGCCGCCATTCAAGAAATTCGACAAAAAAAAAAAAAAAAAAAAACGGCTATCTAATGATTTATAGATACCTAAAATTAAATATAGTTTATAATATTGTTTTAACAGAAATCATTCGTTTACATTTTTTTTTTCAAAATAGCACGTATTTTACTTACATTTTCTTTCGGTTGTTATGAAAAAATGGCAACAACAATATATAATTAATATTTTACAACTGTTTTTCCTTTACTTTCTACAGAAATGGAGTACTTCTGTTGCCAATATTAAGCAAATGGCTCCAAAACTACAAAAAAAAATTAATCTCTCTATTCTAAAAAAAAGTAACTACCGCTGTCACCGCCGCCGCCGCCGCCGGTTTTGAATTTTTTGTGACCGGAGGTCTTTCTTCGTTAATATTAAGAAAAATAATGCATACAAAAATATGAAAATTGGTAGTATTATACAGAAATGTTTGATAAACACGCTGATGCAGACAGTTTTCAAATCGAAGAATTATTTTACGAGATATTTAATGCTAAAGTTGGACAAAATCGTTCCTTTAAAAAAGTTTTATAGGAGCAAAAACTATACATCGGAATTTAATAATTTTTAGATCATTTTATACGTTATAATTTCCCGGTGTGCAGAATTAATTTATTTTTTTAATTTGACTCATTTTTCGAGGTTTCATTTCTATTTTAAATTCAAATTTTCAGCATTTCGAGAGATATTTTTTACTTATTTCAGAAAATTGTACTAATTTAACCTGTTGCCAAACTGTATAAACAACGGAAACAATAATGTTTGCTTCAAATTAAAAATTTATTTACACGTGGCTATTATAAACAGAAAAGAAAAACTTTCAAATTAGAATTAAATGATTACGTATAAAAAGCAGGAACTTATTGAAAATTACTTCATCTATAATTACACGTGAATTTTAACAGAGAAAGGATATTGTAAAGTAATAAATTCATTAACATGCGTTAGAAGTCTTAAATAGGAGAAATTACATCACATTTACGTCACATTACACTTATTACGTAAAATGAACAAAAAATAATATTGCAAAATAGTAGTTTAAATTTTAAAATAGCGCGAGACATTTACTTGATATTTTGAGATGAACTTTTCAACTATTTTTTTTTTTTTTTTTTTTTTTTTTGGACAGCGCAAATAATATTTCATTTCTAATAAAAGCATTTTCACGTGAATATTAAAAAGGGAAAGAAAAGTTTGGTGAAAATTACGTCAGATTAAAAACGATATATTTAAAATGTTTTATTTAAAAGGACTTTCTTTTCGCTTTGTTAAAAAATACCGGGAGACAAAGACTCTGTTTACTTAATTCATTTTATATTAGATGATTTTGAAATGCCATTGTATCTTTTAGCAGCAGCTGATTTTTCCGTAAAATTCCCCAATCAAAGAGAAATGAATAGAAACCCGTTTATAGGGAGATCGCCTCTGTTTTTTTAATTATAATTCAATCTTCCCAAAAAATTCAATTAAAGCCGATCAAATTAGCGTGCTTTTAGAGACTGCAGTGTCTGAACGGGGGGTTGGCGAGCGTAGCTCGTAAGGGGCCGAGCCCCCTAGTATTTCAAAAATAAATGGAGATACAGTTTTTAAGCAAATTGCATTTAAAAGTACTTTTTTCCCCCAATACGACGGTATAAAAATGGAAAATGTGCGATGCTTAGAAGTTTAAAAAATTGCTATAGAATATTTAAACGTACTACTTTGTTTTACGGCTGGCTTCTGTAAGGTAACGTTATTTTTTGAAGATGACACAAAATAAGCTGGGAGAAAGAAATAGCATACCGTACCGGGGGCTAAAAAAGCACGAAAATATATTTTTTGTTGAAAATAAATTGCTCAGATCAAAAATTAGACAAAAATTGCTGGGTTTTATAAGTCAAGTTTTACTTTTTGGTATGGAAATGCCAAATGAAGACAATATATTCGATTCATGAGTACAAAACATGTCACGGATGAGCTGTTTTCTTAGAAATTTTCAGATGTTTTTCTGATTTACTATTTGTGCCAGCGCTTGGTTTATGCTCTATTTTGCGCAATCAGAATCGATGAAAGTAAGTATGTTTATGCTGGTGACCCAGCACCAGGCACCAAACCGAAAAAAGCGTTTAATTAGTGCTGCAAGTCATTACTATTCATGCATTAGAGATTGATGAAATGCACAGTAAATTTTTAGCACCACACACCTAACAGAATTGCCCATAACTAGAGATGAAAATGGGCCAAACTAGGGGCGCACGTCTGAAAAGAAACGAGGGAGGACGTTTTTTGTGAATATTTTTCTATTTTAAAGGCACGAAATTGATTTCTTGATTAAGACAAATGAATAAAGACGCTGCCATTTAAAACCATATGTTATTTAATTAACAGGGACTTTTCGGTAACATATTAATTCAATATTAGGTTTCAGCGTAGTAACAGGGTTTTTTATCCTAATACGTTAAATAATGCCCATCCCTACTATCAAGAGTCATATTTTTCAATAATTGCAATAGTCTAGTGAAATCGTTCATCTTTTAAGCGAAGAAGAGTTATTGCACAACACTTCATTCAAATGTTTTTCAGTTCTATAATTGGGATCTGTTCCTTTTAACAGGATGTTTAGGTTACACTTTTTCTGAGGGGGTTAGATTTCAACAAAATTAATACAGTCATTCCAAAGTCATCTATCTGTACTGCGATCCTATAGTAAGAAGTATTGAAAGTCTAAAATTTTAAGCAGTTCATCACACAAAAAAGAGCTTGAAGATGACGCTGCGAACAAAAGCCCCTAACTTACCTTTACCAAAACTGATCGTAGAGGATTGGATCGAGTGCATTTCTTGCAGAGATTGCTGACAGGAAAAGTACACAAACTACGCAAGTCGTGATCACTACAAATGTGATGTTTGTAAGCGAAGCACTTTATTATTATTATTATTATTATTATTATTATTATTATTATTATTATTATTGCGCACTCTTGCCCTATTAGTTGTACAAGAGTACGCATTCAGAAGGGTAATTCTTTTTCAAATAACATCGAAAGTGTTTCTTTTAAGTTGATTAATGTGATTTTTTTGCTAGCTTAACAATCTACCCAGATAGCATGAACATTAGCAGCAAGTTTGATTTTTTCTGATATTATCTTGCCGTGACAAATTTGAATTGAGAAATTCGCAGCAAATCTCCCGCAAGGTATACCATCACCCACCTGCATAAATAGTTTGTTGTGAAACTGATGCCAAAACTGCCTTTAATTCACGAAAGTGACGAAAGCAAAAAATCCCTTTGTTGAGAGGATAGACAATCATCAGGTACACAGAAATTGCAGAAATTTTGTTCGGTTGGCGCCGCTTTTTCTAAACGCTATATTTATCAAATACCAAAAAAGGCTCGAATTGAAAAGTACAAATATTACCCTAATTTGTTTATGGTGATAAAAACGATACATATGCCTTAACGGTGCGTACGCATCAATAGATCAGATCTATAGACCCCTTCGAAGGGATTAAACTTATAGTGTTACAGTTGTAAACAGTTAATGTGGCATGGAAAGATAACTACTTTGCAGTAAGTTTGCAGTATTTTTAATTACTTGTTTGCCGTTAATTTGCAATAAATTTGATACAGCGTGAATTTAACTTGCACGACAAGTTAACTGTAAGTTCAAAGTGTAGTGACTTCGGCGTTTGCGTTATCTTGCTGCAGTCTTGTTATGAACTTTCCGTCTTGTCATGCTAAGCTTGCTGCAACTTTGCAGGTTTTCAAAGCAAGACTTCTGCAATTTTTCTGCAAACTAAAAATGCTATGTGCATAAGAGTATAAATAAAGTATAGCATCACCCCTTAAATCTCTTCATTTATTGTTATTTAATAAAATAGCTAAAGTGTGCACTCCTGCATCACCTTACCCTACATAATAATAAACTAATAAATAATAAAGAATTTTGTGATAAAAGAATAATTTGTTCTTGAAAAAATCAAATGCATTTTTTTTTCTGAAAAATGAAAAAGAGAAGACTGCGGAATGAAAAATATTAAAATAATGCATACATATATATATTTTTTCTTTTTCGAACAAATATCATTTTTATTCATCCATTCACAATAAAAATCGCTCCACATTCTTCCACATTGGGAGTATGTTATTTCCCTTCTGCTTTTGAGATATCGAGATTAATCATCCGATACTCCGAGTTACGACTTACAATTTTTGATCTACTTGATCTCTCTCTCGCCTTCTTCTCACGCCAGTGTAAAACATCATTGGGTGAAATTACTTTTGTGATTGGAAATTTACAAACCACTTTTTCACGCTCCTCGGTACACGCATTTCGAAAATCACGCTTCAAGCAGTAAAACCGCCCGCAAAAATCCATAATCTGTCCTCCCTTTCTTCTATGAACAGTACGTCAGCACTCAGAGAAATTCCGCAGAGAGAAATTTACACTACACCTTCCCCCTCCTCCCTAAGGACGTTCATTACAAGAGTGTGGCTTTCCCCTCTCTCCATCCTCAAAACATTCTAAAAAGGAACAAAATCAGCGACAAGAACATCGTTCGATTCGAATCAAACTGGGTCCCTAAACACCTGTGGAGAAAAAGGTCGGGGTTGGTTGACTGCGGGTCTCGCATTACGATATTACGTAACGATGTTGGGGAGTAGAAGAGAGAGAGTGAGAGGTTGGGAGGGAACTAAATGGTCCATAACAGGTCAGATGTCACACCGGAATGAGTGACTAAATTACGATTCATAACAAGAGAAAAGAATTTGGATTATTTTATTTAGCGCAAGCATAATTCATAAAGGATGAAATAATGTTTAAAATATTGGGAAAGAAGATATGTATTTATTTAGTTTTTCTTTTAAGAATTAAAAACATTTCATGTCATATCAATTTCCCTTTTTATCTATAATGAACAAAATAATTTATAGAGGATTTTAAATGTCGATAAAAACTTGCACAGAAAAGATGATTTGAAGAAATAAATAAAGTGTTATGTTAACCGTACTGGTGCTGATTGAAATATTAGAAATAATCAGAGGGAAAAAAAAAAATCTTTATTAATATGGCCTACATTTAGCATTTGCGAAACCTTGGCCGATGACCTTGAAAGAGTTCGCTGATAAGAAGAAAGGAAATTTCTAACAAACACAAGTGGTGCAAACAATGCATAAATAAAAATTAGATTTTACTAGTCGATAGTACTGATTGTCACCTTCATTAACGAACAAATCCAGCTAAACTTGCGTTATTCATCGGCTACATTATCGCGCGCGAACTGTAGTAGTGCTTGAATTGCTCAAATTTTGGATGATAACTAACGGTATATTGCACCATTACTCGTGAAAATATTCTGAAAGTTCCTGTAGACTTTCTAGTGGTGGGTAGCAGCTAACTTCGGACTCTATTTTCTAAAATAGATGACAGTGGCTCATTTATATAGAAGTCCTACAGCAATGTATTAAGATGTTTTTGAAACCACAATTTGACAGTTATGAAGTTGACAATTTTATGATCCTGAAAGACGTCGCACGCTTCCGCAAAAAAAAAAAAAAAAAAAAAAAAAAAAAAAAAAAAAAAAAAAAAAAATTCCCCACCCAGTTAATCTAAAATTTGATTTTATTTTTATTTTATATAACTAAATAGATAAAGTACCACAAAAGTCTTAAAACTTAAAAGTCACCAAAATAATTTTTAATAAGTTACAAAAATTATTGCGTAAAGTCGAATAATATCAGAATGCTAATAAACGCATTTTCCCCCTTCATATATTTATTTTCGCTCATTCTTGCGGTTTTTGGTGTAATTTTTATTACGCTCTCTCTTATACTAGCCTTTATAGTATCACACTATGATGGGGACTCTCCGAAAATCACAAAGATAGTTCTTAGTACAGTGGTCATATTTGACGTTGTTATAAGGTATAAAAGGAAGTACAAAACTAGCAGTCAAAATACCGAAAACAGTTTAAGTTATCGATTTGGTTTTGGTTTAATTCTGTAGGACAACGAGATTTTCCCCGAAAATCAGGGGTTTTTCACAACTGTGCGCATTCTCCTGCAGCAAAAAATGTTTGAACAATCAGAGAAATACAGTCGGCTAAAATTTCAACATAGTAAAATTGGCAGTAGGTAATACTAATATTGATGCGGCGTTCTCTAGACGTACACATGGGTACTTGTGGGAAACAATGAGAATGGAAATTCACCTGCGACCCGATTTCTGTTCATGGTATCACTTTGAGCGACGTCTTCCATTGGCATTAGTAACGACTGGCACTGACTTTGGAATGGATACTCTTTATGCAGTTCTTATATATATACAGGGTGTCCGGGCTAAAAGTATCCGAAAATTATGGCTTATTTTTACGGAACTGCCCATTAGATTAAAAAATATATATTTAAATAAAAATAGCATCTCACAAAGTTTTAATATCAATAGACTTCGATGTGTGCATCACCTTTGGTAGCACGACAAACTTCTAAACGGTAATCGAGTTCTCCCCAAATGTTTTGCTGCATAACAGGAGATATTAGGCAAATTGCTTCTATATTATACGCTTTTTCCACTCATCCACAGTTTCAGTTGTTTGTTTTGTTCAATGTTTTCAAATCTCGGAGGGGTTTGCAATCCACGGAGGTGAAGTCTATTATATTCTAATGTGTAGTTTCATAATATTAGGTTGAGCAAAAAGTTCTGAGAAATTTTTAATCTAATAGTTACCAGAATTTGTATCGTATATAGGAGTACTAGTGGTATATTTATAGGCGTTCAGGAACTTTGGCTCCAAAATGCCTATTGAACAGTATGATTTGCGTGTGTTGACCCGGCATTATTAGAGGAAAGGCCTAACGATTCTGAAGGCCGTCGCACGTCGATGAGATTAATGAGGATGAAGGTGCTGGTAACAGCGACAAACTTAGCCAGCAAATCCGGAATCTGGCAGAACGGCGGCAGAAAGTCGTGGACTATGATGGTCTCTACTCTACTTTAAAGAGTAGTTCTTGTTGCTTTTGTTGTTAATTTGCGCATAACAACGCAACTTTCACAAATTTCCCAGAACTTTTTGCTCAACCTAGTAATAAGCCATAACTTTTGAATACTTATAGCCCGGACACCCTGTACTATAATCATGGATACTGATTGGGCTCAGCCCTGCAGTTTCTTTAGTTGCGGTGGTCTCTTTTTCGGTACCAAAACCTGCTTCAACACTATTGAGCTTGGTCTTTCATCCGCTACGCTGCTTCTACGAGGATGTTATTCCTCATATTTGGTATGCTATTATTCGATTTTAGAGACAGTAGCTCAAAAAAAAACCTCAATAGCTTAGCTTAGCGGTTGAAATGATCAAAATTCCCATGAAATGCGAGCCAGTGATTTGACCTCATTGAAAATTTGAAGGCTCTGACATCTAGAACAATACGCAATAAATAAATAAATAAATACACACCGGCATCTTCATATATCAGCTCCCATAGGGAAGTAAAAAATATCCCTTATTTGCAATAAAATAATTCTTGAAGCCAGACTTGCTTTTCCTTGAATATGAACACCCTCATAATGATTCGAGTTCCCATTAATTTGATCACCACCCGTAGATTAAGGCATATATTTTCTTACTTCACTTATATGCTGCATTTTATTCTTTTTCTAATTTGTAATAAAGACAAGCAGAATACTCGCGTCCAACTTTTGAAATAATTTATCATAATCAGATTGTTTTGCAAGATTTTCTTTTGGATAATTAAATGGTGGTTTGATTGCAGTTGATTTACCAGTTGAAGTAAGACTGTGGAATATTTATTGAAATAGAGCATCAGGGAAATCTTAGCCTTATTCACTTTCAAGACCAGGCAATGCTTCTCATGTGGTTGAGGATGGCTCATATTTACCCCTACAAAGTAAAAAAAAAAAAAAAAAAAAAAAAAATAAGAAATAAGAAATAAATGAATTAAACATCGTTGATTGCGGTACAATTATTATACTTTTACGGCATTTTTTTTTCTTTTAATCAGTATAAGGAAGAAACGAATATGGGTTTATGAATACCTTCCACAGATAATAGCACTCAAAGTCTGGTTGTTTTATCATTTTTGCTGAGGTCTTGGATATTTTTTGCATTTTTAGACTATAAAAATATTTTCCGTACTTTGCCAATACAATTTCCGAATTTTTACATTTTTTTTTTTAAGTGTAAAAATAAAAATAAGTCCTACAACTTTATAAAAAATGAAAATTTACCCATAATCTCAAATTAATAGTTGAAATACTTTTTGATTCATTCACAAAAACTTTAACGGGGAAAAAAAAATCCTAAGTATCCAAAAATTTTACTGGTAATCAACGGAATATTTATTTTTTTTACAGTGCATGACTCAGCAGTTGTAATGAGATACTGAAATATGAAACAGTGAACTTTAAAGAATGCTAGTAGATTATTTGTTAAAATCTGAAAATGACAAGCATAGATTTTAAATATCGCATTACAAAAACATTTTTATTATTAAAATTTAATTTTCAGCCGGCAGATATTATTTTTTATCTTTTCATAACAAATGGATTTTAAAAATGCATTGAAGATGCATGAATTGATAAGTTATTAAATAATTTTCCTTCTCTGAAAGGGGTGTTTAACAATAGGAAATGTATAATTAGATATACTTCCATTTTATTTAATGCGATACTTTATGTACAACAGTTTGTTCAGTGAAGGATACTACTGCATGTGGTAATTAGAATAAAATTTAACAACGATATAAAAAAAATTCTTTTTAAAATCAAACACCACAATGTCATCCTAAATAGAAGACAGTTGAATATAATAGATTTCAATTTACCATAAATTTTGAGAATTGAATATCTCTTTTATGAACAAACTTTCATAACTGCTATAAGTCTCTAATTTTATTTATTCATTTATTTGCCTTATGATTAGCCTCTAGAAAAAAAAAAATTACAAAACAATTAGAATTATCTGGGGGCTTGATTTTCAACAATAATCATTATTAGGCAAATTACTTTGTTCATTTATTTTTAAGATCATATATCTACATACACAATGGCGCTATAATCCCTGTAGGATTTTGACCTCCCTCAGTATACCTCCCCAGACCTTCCGGTCTCTGGCCTTTAATTTATAATTTATAGTATGGTTTTGTGTTAAATATTTCTCTACCTCTTCTAATCCATCTATTCCGGGATCTCTTTTCCCTATTAATTTATCATTACATATCTTCTTTTTGCTTCTTTCATCCCTCAATCTGATTACACATGACCCAACCATTGCATTCTTCTTATTTTAACTGTATTTATTATATCTTTCTCGTTATATAACTGTTCAATCTCTATATTTGTCCTGATACGCCATGTATTGCCTTCCTTAATAGGTCTGAAAATTTGTCTTATGATCTTCCATTCCCAAGTAATAAGTAACTTTTCATATTTTTCTGTAGTGATTCATGTCTCACTACCATAAATTACTATTGGTAGATCATATATCTATTGCATATTCTTTTCTTATTTATTTAGATCTTGTCTACGGCTAAATTTTGTGGGAGGTTTTTTGTTTCATCATCATCTTCTTTATATATACAGGGTGATTCAAAAAAGATGGGGAAATTTTTAAGAGGTGATAGTACACACCCAAACAAACATTTTGTATCAGAGAATGCATGGTCGAAAACTAAACGTAAAAAAGTTAGAGGGCGCCAAAAGTTATGTTCTTATACGAGGCAAAAACACGCAATGAACGGTTAAGTTAAGTTACGAAAACAAATTTAATGGCATTTGATTACAATAAGTGCTCAAAACATTGACCAGCAAGTGTTATGCACGCAGTACAACGGCGAAGAACAGATTGGCGAATTTTCTGAAACACACCAGGCATATCGCGAACTTCCCCTACAGCAGCCGAAAGCTTGGCGACAAGTTCTTCTGCGGATTCAATGGGAGTCTCATACACAAAAGCCTTTAGCTGTCCCCACAAAAAAAATCGAGACATGAAAGATCTGGCGAGCGCGGTGGTGCCTGGTGTGCTTCAGAAAATTCGCCAATCTGTTCTTCGCCGTTGTACTGCGTGCATAACAGCTGCCGGTCAATGTTTTGAGCACTTATTGTAATCAAATGCCATTAAATTTGTTTTCGTAACTTAACTTAATCGTTCATTGTGTGTTTTTGCCTCGTATAAGAACATAACTTTTGGCGCCCTCTAATTTTTTTACGTTTAGTTTTCGACCATGCATTCTTTGATACAAAATGTTTGTTTGGGTGTGTACTATCACCTCTTAAAATTTTCCCCATCTTTTTTGAATCACCCTGTATATATATATATATATATATATATATATATATATATATACATATATATATATATATATATATATATATACATATATATATATATATATATATATATATATATATATATATATATATATATATATATATATACCATTAATTAAACATTACCGACCATCATCAAAAACCGCAATATTGTGAATGAAATTACAATAAAAATGGATACCACAAACCTATAATATACAACTGTATGTATAAAATAAAGTGCCTTATACTTAATTACAAGAATTAATATGGAAGAAAAAAAGAAGAATATGGATGCCGAAAAAAATAATTTAAAAACTTATATATTGAATTGCGTTTTCAAGAGTACAGAATTCAAGGATATAAGCAAATCGGTTGTTTTCTGTAAGGAAAAAAGCTAAAAGCTGAATTTTTTTTTCCTCCTGTACTCAAACAACCAATATGACCAAGAGAATAATTTCAAGATGAAAACAGAATAATATCAAATGGCATGAAATGGAAAAAACAATACAACCTTTTAAATATATAATTTATAGCATAAAAAATAGAAATATTACACAACATACCGAATAAAATCCCAGTTGTTTTCAAAATATCCTCCTTCACATGGTATCCAAAAGCACGATAAGTTTAAGGTGAATTAAACAGTTAAGTTAACACAGAAATTAAAACCTATGGATTCAGTTAATTCATTTTGAAATACCGGGATAAATTCAATTAATATAATATAAATAGAAAATAATTACATTATTTAAAATACCTAAAAACACTTTTAAATTGTTTAATTTCTATTTTACAATATTGCCAATATTCAGCGTTCAATACCACCTGGTATAAAAAAATAAAATTATTACTCTAATAGAACCATTAAAAGATAAAAATTTTGGTGCTGCCATCTAGTATGTTATTTTAATACTATTATTATTATTCAAATGTCACAAGATGAACCTAATAAAAGCTAATGAATTTAAAATATACCAACTGCATTACCACACAAATCCAAATGTATAAATAATACCATAGTATATATCATTATTTAAAAAAAATTAAATAAATTAAATGCTAATAAAATGCTTTCAATATATTCTATTACCTTACCCATTTAATATACACTGAGAAATTAAATAATTTTATAACATTGATAATATATAGAATATAGCTATATGCTATAACATAAAATAAATTATATATAATAAAAATATAAAAAAAACTTTAATAATTACTATTAAATATAACAAGTTGGAAATTGCTCGTCAAACGTGGCAAATGAGGTGCGTTCGTACTATAACTAGTTTTATAAATATTTTTTTCGCCGCATATTGTACAGAATGTATATTTTAGTGTACTTCGAAAGGCTATAACATCATTAATTTGCACTTGAAATAATTTTTTCCCATTGGCCGTAATGTAACGGAAAACTTATGACTGTCCCTGTAATTAAACTATACATCCGATTTTCATAAAATATGAAATGACTCGACAAAATCTTACAACAATTATATATTTATAATTTCAGACCATTCGGAAGGCTATAACACCATTAAAATGCACTTGCAATAATTTCTTCCCATTGGCCGTAATGTAACGGAAAACTTTTGATTGTCCCTGTAATTAAACTATACATCCGATTTTCATAAAAATTGAAATGACTCGACAAAATTATGTAACAATTATATAATTTAAAATTTAAACGATTCGGTTGGGTAGTTTTTGCTCTGTTATATGCGGACGGACAGACAGACGGACTGAACGACAACTATAGGTGCTACGTATTTATATAATTACGAACGCACCTAAAAAATAATAAATTAATAAAATGAACAGGAAAAAAATGGATGTTTATAGAAGATTGTCGGATTCTAAAATTCCCAATTGCCTTAAAGAACACAAATATAGTGTGTGGATTATCTTCATATTAGCCATAAAAAAACTAAAAAATATGATTGTGACAATCAAACACATTAAACCGATAATTAATCAGGGAATACAAAGTTGAAAATAAAACAATATTAAAAAGTATAGAGGAATAATAATAAAAACTAATTACCCAATTTTAATACATACACTATAACATTAGTTATATCAAATAAACGTATATGCATATTAATCACTATAAAGATGGTATACTATTATTAATTAATATAATATTGTCCTGAGTAGACTAAAATTTAAAAACAAGTTAATTTTGAATTTGATTAAATATTAAATAGGCTAAATTTAATATGAACTGAAATAAAGAAAATAAAAAAATGTCACCAATTACATATAAAACATCAAATCAACATCCATATAAAATACGTATTAGAAATGTAGTTATAATACAAAAGTCCATCATTTTTTTTAATTAACCATTGCGTATTATCCAGACAACACCATAGAGATCTGCACGGGCCGGCCCGTGGCCCGAAGCCCGAGCCCGGCCCGGGCCGGGCGAGGGCCGATTTTCATTCACGGCACTCGGGCCGGGCCCGGGCCATACTTTTTTCTGAAGGCTCGGGCCGGGCCGGGCCTAACTTAATTTTTCTGTACAGAGCCGGGCCTGGTTTCATTCCTAGTCTTCACGGTCCAAAATTTTCAATCCTAGTTTTGAGCCAGCCCGTATGAAAATCTTTGTCTCAGCGTGGCCTGGTCCATTTAAAAGTCAGTTAAATTAAGCCTGGCCCAAAAGTTTTTTGCAAAAAATGCATATATTTTTGAATCGCCATTATTCTACATTTAAACATTAAAATTTATTATTTTTAAAGAATAGTAGATTTTTACGCATTTTAAAATATAACTAAATTAAAATACAGTAAAATGTGTGAAAAGGAACCTGCCTATGACGGAACCCTGTTTTAAACTGAAAAACGTGTTGATCCATGCATAATTAATACACTAATAAGTAAGAAAAGAATATATAATACATTTACACTTGCTAAGAAGGGAACTTGTCTATAACGCATTTTTTTTTTCTTTTCTATGCAATTCTATCTTAGAAGATTTTACTGTATAGCATTTTTTCGATTTTTAACACTTCTGTACATGGAATAGGGATTAACAATATTAACGATAACTGAAACATTTACTTACAAGAAATAGAGATTCATTAAAAAAATAAATATCGCAGCCTGCTGCACTTCTATAAAAATAAAGATTATAAACATGAAAAAAAAGTTAAGATAAATATTTTTGGTCAGAACTCCTCGTACGAGACAAAATTTTTAACCATTCGGCGTAAAAATCAATGTTTTGTAGAAGTTCACTCGGGCCGGCCCGGACCGAGATTTTAACTTTTTTCCGGCCCGGGCTCGGGCCGAACTTTTAATTTTTTTATCGGGCCGGGCCGGGCCGAACTTTTAATTTTTGTATCGGGCCGGGCCGATTTTTTTTCTATGAGTCGGGCCGGGCCCGGGCCTGGAAATGTCGGCCCGTGCAGACCTCTACAACACCACCCTCCTCCGTACTCTAACCTTCTACCCACCCAACCATCCTATAGTAATTGTTTATTATTATTTTGCAATTTTTAATTTTTTATATAAATATTTTTTTATTTTATAATTTTTTTTTTTTTTTTTTTTTGTAATTTTGTATACGCATGTGTTAATTTGGTTTTTTTTTTTAAGATCATGTAAGTACTAATTGTATATTAATGAATATATGAATTTTTTTGGAAAACCATGATTTAATGCATCATAAATTAGTTTTTTAATATTATTGTAAATTAGATGAGAAGAACATAAACATTTTATTCTATATAAATGATTAAGTATTATATTTCGATATACAGAATGATGAAGACAAGATTTAAAAATTTTAAATGTATTAACTTTGAATTTAAATTCTTGACGTTTATCATATAAATCTGTTATTGTTTTGTTGTCTTTTATTGTAATTTTAAGATCTAAGAAGTTAATTGTATTGTTAGATAAGAGATTTTCCGTTAATTCCAAATTAGTGGGATAATCTACTGGAAATTGAGAAATTTTAGATTGGTCAGTGGCAATTAAAATTATGTCATCAATATAACGATATAGATGTAGATTATTATTAGTAAAAGTACGTTCATAGTGATATAAGTATAAGTCTGATAATAAACTGGATGTACAACCACCTTGTGGTATACCGACGTGCTGTAAATATAATGCGTTATCTTGCAAGATATAATTATTATAGATAATGAAGTTTGTTAAAGATTTAAAATAAGCGATATCTATAATAGATGGTAATTCCAGTTTTTTATAATACTTTTTAAATAATGCATTTATAATATTATGTAAATCTAATAAGTCTATATTATTAAAAAGATCTTTGAAGTCATATGTCGTTATATTATATACACAATGAAGATTTTTTAAAATATTGACCAGTTGATAGCTATTTTTTATACAATGTGTATTATCATTGTTTGTAGTAAGTATATATAATTGATTAAGAATTTTTAGTAGAAGTTTGTTGGCTTTATTATTATATGATTGCAACCAATAGTTACAGTCCTAAATTTAATTGGAGTTTTATGAAATTTGGGAATAAGAACTAAATAAGGATAATTAAAGTTAGTAGATATAATATTTAATAGTTTATAATAACTTTGAATTTTACGATTATTTACAATTACATTTTCATTAGTTTTTTGAAAAGATTTATTAGAAGAAATATAGGTTGTAAGAAGTTGATGATAATAAGATTTACATATGATTGCATAATTATTAGGAGATTTGTCTACATACGTAATAACGTTTTTTTTTTTTTTTTTTTTTTTTTTTTTTTTTTTAACAAAAATGCTTTGTGTTAATAGAAACCAAATCAGAAATATTATTTTTTAAAGCCATATTTAATTTTTCAATTACTAATATTTTCCATTGATTAAAATATTCAATAGGTTTATTGTAAGAGATTGAAATTATATATATAAAAATATCTATATCATATGTAAAATGTTTGATAATAGATTTAACAGTAAATTTAGATGGAAGTCTATATTTAGTACCATAACCCATTAGTTTTTTCAATTTAAAATCATTAACAATATTAAGATTTCCAGTGATTATATGTCCATGATCATTGTTTATGTATTTTTTTAGATTGGGGTCATTGCATTTACACGGAAAATTACTTGCAGCAGATGTATTTTTTGAAAATGTATTGTAGTTAAATATCTTTCTACCAATTGTATTCGGATATTTAAAGGTTTTTGATATATGAAGATTATTAATAGGAAAATAACAGTTTTCATCATTAATTATAGAATTGATATTAATTTTATTAAATATATCATTTGGAAAAGTTATTATCATTTGAGTATTCGTGTTTTGAATTTTATGTTTTTTTTTTTTTTTTTTTTTTTTTTTTTTGGTAAATTAATATTTAAAAGATTAACCCTAGTCATAATGAGATCAAAATAAATATCAGAGAAATGTTTAGAGGATGATTTACTTAGAAACACATTTAAATGTTGTACAATATGTTTCTTTTTAATAGCAAATATGTATTTTCGAATTAATAGCCAGTTATAATGCTTTAAATATTTACTTTGAAGATCATTTATTTGTTTAGTGATATATTTTTTGAAAACTACAACTGATGATGAACCCTTTCCACGTTTGTTTCGTGTTGTTTTACAATTTAAATTATGATTAAGAGTAGGATAAATTGGAGAATAATCAATAGTGTTATTTATAGATGTGAAGACTTTGACAGGTCTATTAAATATTTCCCTATTAAGTCCATAAGGATAAATTGTGTTGTAATATTTCATGTATGATGACTCCATATAAAGCCGTTCTGATTTATTTTTTTAGAATTTGAAGGATATCAATTGTCGTATTTTTAAATTGATGTTTATGAATATGTTTAATTTCAGCTGTAGACTGTATATTTTCTGCTTTGTTTTTATTAGAGTCTGAACGATGTTGATTGATACCTTTATGAATTGGACCTGATGTTTCACCTATAATATTTCGTGTTACACAAGTTGCACTTTATACAATAAATAACATTAAATGCTTTACAAAAATTTGAATAATTAGGATATGAGACAATTTGTGATTGAGAAGCATATGGACATGTCTTGCACCGAGCATCTAAACACTTACGAAAAAGTAAAGGACGAGGGGGAGAGTATAAATGGTCACTGGATGACGATCCAGGAACAACCCCATTGTTGTTCCTGTACCGGGCACTACACTGCATAGATACTAAGTGTATCTTGCCAGGATCGAGATGTTTACTAAGAACTGCCATATAAAGAAAATTTTTGGAAAAGCAATAATTGCAAAAAATAAGAAAATATAATAATATAAAAATCAATAATAAATGAAATTAAATTAGTCTTGATTAAATTTAATATTAAATATCTTGAGTATGAAATATAAATTTATATACAATATGTACAAATCAGAAAAGCAGTACTCATAAAACACCCTTAATATTTCCAAAACCAAATAATGATAACCCTAAGTGCATAAACTACAAAAGCAAGAAACCATTGGACTTTTTAGAACAAATAAAATAACCGTATCTAATCCAAAACCAAGAACGACAATAACCATGCAAAGACGACCAAACACGCTATCCCAATTGACTTCTCAGATCAAAGTAATATAAATATAAATGACTAAAGCATATTAACATTAAAACTATTATTAGAAATATTTATTGCTAGCATATATTGATGTATATATATAAAAAGAATAGCTCATACAGAATAAAATTATGAAAAGCAATAGCAAAAAAAAAATTAATCTAAAAAATTGAAAATATATAGGGCAATATCATACAATAACAACAAGAAAATACATATAAAATACATAACTAGAAAGGTAAAAATCATAAAATGAATCTTTGCGATGATAAGAATGAAAAATTTAATGGAATATCCTAAGAGAGGTATCAGATAACTACAATATATATATATATGTGTGTGTGTGTGTGTGTGCGTGTGTGTGTGTGTGCGCGCGCGCGCGTGTGTGTGTATGTGTTCTGCTCACTTTTATTTATTTATTACTGAATAAGAAATTCTTAAGTTCAGGAACTTTGAAAATTATTATTAGAAAGGAGATTACTAGTTAAAAACTCATTGTTCTCTTCTCACCATAACAGATAGAAAACGCATCCAAAAATATTACTTATCTGTAGGTCATAGGCACCGTCAAGGAGGAGAGCAGCGAAGGACATTGCCTCTTCCTGGATTTTAAAATTTAATTCCCTATGTTTTTCTTCTTTGGTGACTTTGAAAATAATAATAGCAAAATCTTTTTCTTCACAAGTGACTTAAAATAATTAAACACAAAAGGAAAAAGGGAGCTAGGAAATTCTCAGTCACGTATCCCCCCCACCCCTTTGCCGAAACCTCCGAGGAAGTCCATTTTCAATTCCATTTTTCTTTTTTTATACTTATATGTGTAAAATTTGTCTTAAATTGGAGGTATGTAGGAATTTAATTTGTAGTTCTCCCTTAAAAAAAAAAAAAAAAAAATAACTTTATTTTAAAACCTTTAAGTATTTATTAATTTTAAACAAAGTCTGAATTTTTTTTTTATTGATCAGATTCAAAATTGTCATGGTCGAGGGTTTGCGACAAAAAATTCTTAGTTTTGCTTATTTCCTGTTTATATTATCTTTTTTTAAGACCTGGGCAATGCTTCGGAACTGTTCTGTTCCAAACTCTTACCCCTTCCTGGATTTCGTTCTGCTGGCGTCCATGCAATAGATAGATGATCATCATTTGCATAAATCTTCGAGGATGAAAACACATTCCAAGCACTGGTTTCAGAGTATCCTTACATCGCCTTAAACTTCATCTTAATTCATTTATTTGCTCTAAAGCACCCGAATTCCGCACACGTGCATAAAAAAGTAAAGAGAAATACTGCTCTCTTGTCAAAACTCTACGTCTCTAATAAAACTCTAGAATTAGAGCCAATTATACGCAGGCATAACATCCTTTCATAATTCAGGAGCGCTTAATATCCATTTCCCTGTAAAATATTCAGTAGAAGCGAGTTTGCGTCCTAATTGAAACGAATTTGGATTTACGAGCTCACTTCCCCCATCGCGCTGTGAGCATAATATGACTCTGGTACGTGAGCTTATGACTAGAACCTGAAATGTGTCACGTACCGCTCGATTCAAAATGTTAGCTATACCATATCCTGACCTATAGATCCTTCTCATTTAAGATGGAAACCGCTACTTGCTTTTTTATGTTAGTCAAGAGGCTAGAAAAACTGAGAAATTAGCGTTTGGTTTAATAACATTTACGGTGTCCCAATTAAGAACAGCAAAGAAACTGGTAAGTAACATTCAGGGAATGAATTACCTGTGAGCTCTTATGTGATAAAAGGTATTCCTGAGACGTAATTGAATGGCTTATTATGCATAACCCCTAAATATTATATTCTTGAATATTTAAAACTGCAGTCGATTTTTCGCCGGGCTCTAAAGATTAATTTCTGAGGACATTCTTAAAAGTGCATTTTTTTTCAATTTTTTTCTAAAATGATGAAGGAGAAATAAAAAAAAACTCTGCTATTTACGAAATACACAAAGCAAAAGCTTTTCGTTAATGCACTTTTTTAGGTCTAGATTCTAAAGGTAAATAAGAATAAAACATAAGAACAACAACAACAAAAACTATTAACGTTACAGTTAAACTGAAAAAACACTTCCAATTATGCATTTAAAAAAAAGTGAATCTTACACATATTTTTACGATAAGATCCTAAATTTCAAAAGTGAACCCACCAAATCAAACGATTGTGAAGTCATTAAAATATAAACAAGATAATTTAATAGCTGTGTAAATTTTAAAACGATCTAAAATATGACGTACTAGCAAACCCCACGGCTTTGCTCGCGTAACAGTGGAAATATGCCAAGTGATATTCATATGTCTAACTTTTATTTTTTTAAATTATACTTTTAGGAATAATTCAAAAATTACTATTTAAAACACAGTTTAACTAAACCTCATTATTACACTGCACTAGGCAGAAATGAGACTTAAATTAATAAAAAGAACTAAAACTAAATAAATGATAATTTAGAAAATATTTTGAAGCTTTTATGCTCATTTCATACGCTTATTTCAGTATTCATTTGAAGTTTTGAATAAACCGTTCTTAGTACGCATTTACATCTAAAAAATAATTATTATCTCAAATTCCGAGCTTCTTGTCTATCGGTCTACCACCTCTCTGGTGGCAGTGGCACTAACATAAAATGCCTATGTTGAAACACAAACTGTCACCATTAATTTGGCAACATTAATTTTGAAATCGGTTTGGTATTTCCTATTCCATAGAAATGGTAATTCAGAAAGTTTTTAAAGGCTTTTTTTAGAACATTTGTTGTTCCTCCTGCCAACCCGATGTGGTAATGGCGCTGGCATAAAATATAACCCCTATGGAATCAGAGACAGTCACCATTGATTCGCAACCATTACTTTTGTAATCAGTTTGCTAATTTCCTGAGATTGCATAGAAATCGTTATTTAGGACTTTTTTAGTACACTTTTCGCCCCTTCCCTTCGCTTCACCTCTTTTAAATTTCTTTATTTACGACAGTTTTTAGAGGGTATTTATATGTTATAAGTAACAATCATGTCATATTTAAAGTTTCTAGCCTCTTCAGTATCACAGAAATCGCAATTTAGAACGTTTTTTGCTCCTGCAAATTCCAGGTGGTAGTGACACCAACATGTAATAGAGCCTATGTTGAAGCAAAGGCTATCATGATCAATTTCCAACTACTACTTTTGAAATCAGTTTTCTACTTTCTGAGTTTGCGTAGAAATTGCCATTTAGAACGTTTTTAGAACGCTTTTCGCGCACTATCACCCTTCAAAAATTTGGATTTTTTAAAGAAATGTTCTTAACGATCATTTGTGTCTTATAACTACCATTCCAAATTTCATGTTTCTAGGACATTCAGTAGCACAAAAATCGTATTTTTAGAACGTTTTTTGCTCCTGCACCTCCTTTGGGGTAATGGCACCGACATAAAATATAGCCTATATTGGAGCAAGGGCTGTCATCATCATTTTGACACCATTATTTTTTAAATAGATTCGTTACTTCCTGAGATTGCGTAGAAATCGTCATTTACAACGTTTTTTAGAACGCTTTTTGCGCATTTTCACCCCTTTAAATTTCAAATGTTTTAAGAAATATTCTTAGAGATCATTTATATCTTATAAGTAACTACCATTCCAAATTTCATGTTTCTAGGCCCTGCTTCAGTAACACAAAAATCGCATTTTATGTCGTTTTTTGCTTCTGCACCCCCTTTGGGGTATAGTGGCGCCGACAAAAAAATATAGCCTATGTTGGAGAAAGGGCTGTCACCATCATTTTGACACCATTATTTTTTAAATCGGTTTGTTACTTCATGAGATTGCGTAGAAATTGCCATTTATAACGTTTTTAGAACGCTTTTTGCGCATTTTCACCCCCCCCCCTTTAAATTTCGAATGGTTTAATAAATGTTCTTAGAGATCATTTATATCTTATAACTACCATTCCAAATTTCATGTTTCTAGGCCTTTCAGAAACACAAAAATCGCATTTTTAGAACGTTTTTTGCTCCTGCACCACCTTTGGGGTTGTGGCACCGACATAAAGTATAGCCTATGTTGGGGCGGAGCAAGGGCTTTCACAATCCTTTTGACACCATTATTTTTAAATCGGTTCGTTACTTCCTGAGATTGCGTAGAAATCACCATTTAGAACGTTTTTTAGAACTCTTTTTGCGCATTTTCACCCCTTTTAAATTTCGAAAGTTTTAAGAAATGTTCTTAGAGATCATGTATATCTTATAAGTAACTACCATTCCAAATTTCATGTTTCTAGGCCTTTAACATAAAAATCGCATTTTTAGAACCTTTTTTGCTCCTGCACCCCCTTCGGGTTAGTGGCACGTACAGAAGCTATTATAAGCCTATGTTCTAAGTGGGACTAACACAATCATTTTGATACTAATACTTTTGAAATCGGTTAGGGAACTCCAGAGATTACTTCGAACAAACACACAAACAATTTTTACTTCTTTATATTATTAGTATATATAAATGAAAACTAGAAACTACGGAAATTAGTATCAAAAACTTGTAAAAACAGTTGGTTTTTATTGAAATTCCGTCTAAATTTTCGGGTTTGAAAATTATAAGCAGTTTCAACCCTTGTACTTTTACAAAGAACTTTAATCATATATGTTGATCGAAAGCCATTCATGAGCTCTGAAAACCTTTGGAACATAAATATAACAGTATACTCATGTCAATACAAGAAAATTTATTATCTTCATGGAAATTAAGATATAAAAGGATAATTAACAATTGTACATCTAAAGTAACTATTACTAGCGGGCATGACCGAGCTAAGCTCGGTCAAAATTAGCCTTGTGTTCAATTCGATATTTCATTCTCACTTTTATCAGACTATTTCGATTTTCCGATACCTATATTGATTAAATATCATGATGTATACCAACCCTGATGATAGTAGCTAAAGTAGACTCCCCCAAATCTGCGTAGCTTGGGACCAGTGGTTGTGCAGATTTTAAAATTTTGCGTTTTTGACTGTTTTGTTTACATTTCTTAAACAGTAAATTGAATGTAATAATACGTTAGGAATTACAATGAATACTTACAATAAAGTAAGATATTAAAATAATTATGTAAAATAATAAAAATTAAGGAAACTTAAAAAAATGATTAAAATGCTAAAAGTAAAGTTCAAGTTAATAGTTATTAATGTATGACTAAATATGTACAAGCGGGCATGACCGAGCTAAGCTCGGTCAAAATTAGCCTTGTGTTCAATTCGATATTTCATTCTCACTGTATAATTCTTGCTGTTTAGATAAAATTGGCATGATCCTAAGCCATAGGGACCCACGAACCGAAATTTTTCGAGTACACGACCTAAACAATGCTCTTCTCGAACCCGAAAACGATAGAATACAAAATTTAGTCAAAATCGCTACAGTCATTTTACAGATAAAATTTGTTTGACCCACGTTAACCGAAAAAGGACCTACTAATCTAAATTTATCGAACATGTGACCTTTCCCAATGGTCTTCTCGTGCTAGGAAACGGTGTAAAAAGAAATTTTGTCAAAATTGTTTCAGCCATTTTTTAGATAAAATTAGCTAAACCTTGACCCATAGTGACCCAAAATGACTGATTAATCGAATTTTCTTGAGGATGCGACTTAGACCAATGATCTTCTCGAACTCGAAAACGATAGAAAACAAAATTTAATCAAAATCATTAAAGCTGTTTTCTACATAAAATTAACTTGACCCACAGTGACCCAGAAATGACCCAGTAATCGAATTTTCTCAAACATGTGACCTAACTCAATGATCTTCTCGTGCCCGGAAACAGTATAATACAAAATTTTGTCAAAATCGTTTGAGCCTTTTTTTAAGATACAATTAGCTTGACCCACAGTGACCTAAAAATGACAAACTAATCGATTTTTCTCGAACATATGACTTAGCCTAATGCTCATCTCATGCCCGGAAACAGTATATTACAGAATTTTGTCAAAATGTTTTGGGCTTTTTTTTTTAGATTCAATTAGCTTGACCCTGACCCATTGTGACCCAAAATGACCCACTAATCAAATTTCCTTGAACATGCGACCAAGCCCAATGGTATTCTCGCGCCCGAAAGCGATAGAATACAAAATATCGTCAAAATCGTTAGAGCCGTTTTCTAGATAAACTTTGCTTGACCCACAGTGACCCAAAAATGACCCACTAATCGAATTTTCTCTAATATGTGACTTAGCCCATTGGTCTTCTCGTAATCCAAAACGACAGAATACAAAATTTAGTCAAAATCGTTGGAGCCGTTTTTTAGATAAAATTAGCTTGACCCATAGGCACCCAAAAATGACCCACTAATCAAAATTTCTCAAACATGTGGCCTAGCCCAATAGTTTTCTCGTGCCGAAAAACGGTTGGATATAAAATTTAGTCAAAATCGATTGAGCCGTTTTTTAGATATAATTAGCTTGACCTTGACCCATTTGACCAAAAATGACCCACTAATCAATTTTTCTCGAACACATGACCTAGCCCAATGGTATTCTCGCGCCCGAAAACGATAGAATACAAAATATCGTCAAAATCGTTAGAGCCGTTTTCTAGATAAACTTTGCTTGACCCACAGTGACCCAAAAATTACCCACTAATCGAATTTTCTCTAATATGTGACTTAGCCCATTGGTCTTCTCGTAATCCAAAACGAGAGAATACAAAATTTAGTCAAAATCGTTAGAGCCGTTTTTTAGATAAAATTAGCTTGACTCATAGGGACCCAAAAATGTCCTACTAATCGAATTTTCTCGAACACGTGACCTAACTCAATGGTCTTATCGTGCCCGAAAATGGTAAAATAGAAAATTTCGTCAAAATCGTTAGAGCCGTTTTTAAGATAAAATTTACATACACACACGCACACACAATTTTTGCTCGCATTATAGTATAAGATATCATATGAAAAAATTGGTGGAACCAGAAAGAAAAGTAAAGCTCGATCTAAAAATGTTACAGTAAAAAATTGCAGATTTATTGTAAAGCTCATAAAGGCATTTTAGTTTGAAGCTTCCGATCGAAAAGTAATGGAACCAGATTTATCGTAAAGCTCATAAAATTACTCAAATATTTGTTGACAGCTGAAAATGTGGACTGAATTTTATTCTGCCTTAAAATCAATCAGGGTAGTAAAGGCATTTTTTAACACATCCCGAATTCCAATCATTCATAACCAGTTTAAAATTTTGGGTTCATAAGTATAGGTTAGAGGTTGATTTGGTAATGAGCTAGAATATGAAGGTCAGTTCAGTACAAAGTATGGGCCAAGTTCCATGCCAGGGGTCATTGCTAAGTCTGGAACGTCAAAGCCCCAAGTAAACCCAAAACCCTATACATGTACAGTCGTGGAAAAAAAAAGTAAACGCCCCCTCCTAACTCTACAACTAATTATAGTAGAAGGAATTTACTGGTACCAAACGATTGGAAATAAAGTCTACTTTTAAATTATGTATCAAAAATTTCTTAGGGGATCGTCTACAAATTAAAAACAAACTTTTTTTTTTCAATAGCAACATCCAGTTTTGACTAAATATTTTAAAACTTCGCTTCAAACTATGTTTATAAACGAAATTTCAAGTCATTTGGATGATAAGTTTTAGAAATATAAATTTTCAAAATTTAGAGCTTCTTATGTTAAATTAGATTTTTATATTTTTATTAATATCTCCTGAAATTAAAATCTTATTGCAATAATTTTGAATATAATTATAATACTAAAAAACCCAAACTTAAATACATTGAATTTGTAATTTTAAAAATTTTATAATATGATTTATGAATTATGAAGTTAATATTCGAAAAAAATATGAATTGCAACCTACAATTTTTTTCGATAGATTTATGTTTATTATGACCTGCTTTATGCGAATTCTCAATTTCAAAATTTTCTTCCACGTAGTTTTCGAATTACGGTTAAAAAACTTCAAAATGATGGTTTAAGGGGCCGTCTATGATGAGCAGAAAAGAATAATTTAAAAAATATATTTTTTTTACTCATTTTATTGAAGTATTTGGGCGGGCAATTGTCGAAACATATTAAGCGAGTGAAATTATCATATCGGCAAGAAACAATACATTAATAGAAGTGACATAGTCATTCTGTAGCATTTCAACAATCGAGTACCGACCTTCAATTTGGATACAGCCCCTAAAATAGGCTCATTTTAAAATAACTAATTTTCCTTAAACTAACCGTACTAATTTCATGAAAATTTGGATTTAGGCTAATTAAAGGGTGGAGAATTTATTTATGGTGTCAAACTAGGGTATTGCTATTAAAAAAAAAAAGTTTTGGTTTGTTTTTATATGTATACAGCCCCCTAAGCAAACGTGATATTACATCATTTAAAAGTAGACTTTATTTCCAATAATTTGGTACCAGTAACAGTCTTCTACAATAATTTGTTGCAGAGTTAGTAGGGGGTGTTAACTTTTTTTCCCTCGACTTTACGATTCAACCATATACTGCCTGGCTTAAATCCATTGGCATAAGGTACCTTTTTTAGGGTAATTACGTGAAATAAAATTACTACGTTAGATGTGTTCATAAATGTCAATTCACAACAATTCCTCAACAACTTGACTATATTAATGTTATACTTATAAAATATTACTTCATGTTTTATATTCTTTTAGCGTTGTGGAGCTTCTTGATTTGGTGCAAGCATGTCCGCAATGCTGGGCCTAACAGAAATTTTTAGCACTTAACTACTCATTCTATTTACTATATCCAGTAACCGTTTTAAGTGTATAATATGATTCTGAATATAATACAGCAAAAGTTATTATTTTCGTAAAAATTATGGTGTGAAATATTAGGTAACAATAAGAAGTGTGAAAATAAACATTTGAAGTCCAAAATTTTTATTTTAAAAAATGATCCATAATCCTTCTAAATCATTCAAAAATGTAGGAATAGCCTCTGTATTTATTAATATGAAAGTTGAAATTTTGCAGAAAATACTTTTGAATTATCTAAACAATCTCCTCATAGTATCACGAAATGTAATCTCTGATACGACTCTTTGTAACTCAAAGTTAAGGGGACCTTCTACATTTAGGAGACCGAAAAAAAGCCCTTTTTTATAATTTTTTTTCAAGAAAACTGCATGATGGATCTTTTTGAAATTTAACAGTTTATTGTACATATCTTAAGGTATACACAAGAATTTTTTTATTAGATTTTGTTGCTTCTCCTCTAAGTTATAAACAAATATGTTCAACTGCTTTGGAAAATTTCGTCTGGACGGTGGGCATGATAGCGCTTTGTAGAATTATCTGAAACACAAAAATACATTTTTTTCGTAAACTTCGTGAGTATAGCTTCTAGTTAAATTAAAGGAACCCATAAATTTATTTTAAAAAAGTTATGTAATGGCTGATTAAAAAAAAAAAAAAAAAAATGTTAAATAAAATTCGTTCCTATTTGTTAATAACTTTTTTTTAATAATTTTAGTAAAAGCTTTAATTCATATCGAAGGCAATTAAACAAGCTCTAATTTTTAAAAAAAAAATCAAGATGATCCATTGAATAGTTTTTTTTTTCTTAAATCTTGCCCACCGTGTCAAAAAATGTGGTTGAAAATATTTGTTTATAACTTAGAGTAGAATCAACAAAATCTAATAAAAAAATGCTTGTGTATACCTTAAGATATGTACAATAAACTGTTAAAATTTCAAAAAGATCCATTATGCAGTTTTCTTACAAAAAAATCATATAAAAGTACTTTTTTTTGGTCTCCTAATGTAGAAAGTCCCCTTAACTCGTAGCAATCATCCTTTCATTTATACATTAGTCACCTTTTTCAATATATTTGAAACATTTCAAATTCTAAGCACCTTAAATCTGTTAAGGCAATTTCTGCACATCAGAAGGCAAAGCACGGGAACTCTTGAAAAATTATACCCTACAATACATTGATTAATTTCCCTGATGGCAGAGCGACATAAACAAGACAACACGCGTATTCACCTATTTATTACCAGAGTTTCATTTCTTTATATCCACTCTATGAAAGACTTCGGGACAGTCACTGGCTTCATTTTTCAAGGCGGGACGGTGCTCTTGCGATTAGATCACTTTTTTAAGGAGCTCTTTTCATTTACGAACTTATATACAGGCGTTGCTAACTGAGTTTTTCTCTTAAAAGCAGAAAAAAAAGGCTGTACGTAAAAATGAAGTGAGGGCCTGTTGGGGAGGAATTCAATTCCGCTAAGGGATTTTAAGTTCTAACGAGTTTTTCAGTAACTGAAGTTTGACTCGATTTAGTGTTATTAAGTTTTTGTTTGTTTCTGGAGACATTTTGGACCCACTTAAAGAATGAAGATCTTGGAATTGCCGCAGGAAGAATGAAAGATCTTAAAATCATGCTGAAGATTAGACTCGTTCCTTGTTTAAGAGTTAACAGCGCGGTTGTGCAGTAACATATGATGCATCTACTTAGAATGGGTTTTATTCAAACACAAAAGTGGCTTTAAGAAACTTTTTAAATTACATTTAATGTAATTTACATTTACGTTTTCCTTTTTTTTTTTAATTTTTTCAACATATTTTACTGTAAACACAGGCAAAAAGGGGACACGGGAGGTCAATTTCACCCCCTCGGAATTTCAAATTTAATTAACTAAATTTAAAAAATAAATCCTTTTATCTGATGATTTTGAAAAATAAAATGAAATGTATTATTCTCAAATAACTTACAATAATTAAACACCAAGAGAAAAGGGAAAAATGATTTTTCTCCAGGGCGCGCTGTCCCCCCCCCCCCTAAATCCCATGGGAGACATTTAGCTTTATTTTTCTTTTTAGATTAATGTGTTTAAAATTTATCTTTAACAATGAGTTCAGGAGGGTGGAACCTCCTGACGAAAAATATAATAAACTGTTATACTTTTCATTTTAAAGATAGTCGGCATAGAGTGTACTTTGAAATTTTTAATATATCTTATTTTTATATTTCTGTATTTCTTTTTATGCCTTAAACAGCGGAATATAGTAAAATATTTTTAGTTTAGCTTATTTCATGTTTATATTATCCATTGTCTAAAACAAGGCCTAGGCAGCAACACCTTGCCCCTTCCCGGATTTGTTTTTCCTTTAAACGGTATTATACTTAGGAACAAGATGAAATATTAACTCTTTGATTAATGACTCGCATCATTTTTAACCAAGTTTCAACAAGGATTTTAACCAGAAGGAAGGCAGTGTGAGCTGAGAAGCCCCTCTACCCCCGTGGCAATTTATTAAGCTTCCTCTAGACCAAATTTTTTCAATACTGATATCATCTATACGTTACTTTTAAACTTTTAAAAAATTTACACATTCTTACTGCTTAGAATGACTGAAATTGTTTAAAAAGTTTACGTTGATAAGCATTGATCCCCCCTCCCCCCATCCCGTCCGATATGTTTTCTTTTCCTTTTCTTTTTAAGATGCTCTCATTGTTTGAATATAATTTAGGATTTAATTAATGCTTCTCTGATAGATTTTTCTTTAAATATTACTTCCATGCGTTACACAACGTCAGAAAGTTAGGTTTATTTATCAAATTATAATGCATTTCAATTATATCAAGTTGGGAAGTTTTTTCTTCTTCGATATAAAGCGCCTATAACATTATCTTAATTTTTTTCATGTATGTTAATATGTAAAATGTAGTGTAAAATATGTAAACACTATACTTGTGTTATGGGTGCTTCCTATAATTACACTGTATTAAAATTTGCTAGATAAACATAAGTTTCTGTGATCCTGCAAATAATCTTAGAAAAAAAAATAATCGCAGAGCCCGTAAATATTTCACCATAAATTATATTAAAACAGTCAGAACATCTTTAACAAAAGAAACATACATATTTTACCTTAAGGAGGGGGTGTGGGGGGATCAGTGCTTATCTACCTACATTTTTTGATGCTAGGTTACTCCAACTTTTGATGTTGCAATAGCTGAAAACATAAGATGGCGAAAAGTTGTTCGAACATTTGGTGCTAAGGATGAAAGATAAATTGTTGAAATACATACATACATACATTACACATACGCAATGGTACTACAATCCATGAAGGATTTTGACCTCCCTTAATATACCTCGCCAGACCTTTCGATCCCTGGCCTTTAATTTATAATTTTGTTGTGTGCTAGGTCTTTCTCTACCTCTTCCTGGGTATACCAACACTCCTTTTCCCTATTAATTTTCCATTATATACCTTCTTTGTGCTTCTCTCATCCCTCATTCTGATTAAATGGCCTAATCATTGCATTCTTCTTATTTTAATAGCATTTATTATGTCTTTTTCGTTATAACGCTGCTCAATTTCCATATTTGACCTGATATACCATCCTTAATTGGTCCAAAAATTTGTCTTAAGATCTCCCTTTTCCCAAGTAATAAGTAACTTTTCATCTTTTGGTGTAGTAGTCCAAGTCTCACTACCATAAATTACTATTGGTTTTATAACAGTTTTATAAATTTTAAGTTCTCGGAATATTACAGATGATTTTAGAATATTTCGAAGAGAAAAATAGCATCTATTGCCTGCAGTAAGTCGAAATTTAACCTCTGCTCCTACCATATTATCACAGGTGATCATAGATGCTAACTATTTAAACTCTGATACTTCATTAAATTGTGATTCATTATTTATGGCTAACGTTGCTGTTGTCTGGAATTCTGTCTGTAAATTGGTGAAATAGTGAACTATAAATTGGTGAAATGTTGCAGTTTATTGTTCAACTCACCAATTTATGTCTTAACATTTTATCAATTTAGGGTTCAACTTTTCACCAAGTTATCATTCAACGTTTCACCAGTTTATGATTCAACTTTAGCACCAAATGCTGGAATAACTTTTCACCATCTTGTGGTGGCAGGTACTGCAGTACCAAAATTGGTTCTGTGTTGCTCCAAATTTTTAACAGTGTGTCCCTCCCTGGATTTTGTTCTTGCAGCGGTTAACTCGTTAACTCGTGAATCGTATCATTTTAAACCGAGTTTCAAACAGACTGTAACCAGACGGGACACAGTATGGACTGAGCCCTAGCAACTTATTAAGCCCTCTCTAGACTTCATAATCTTTCAATACTAATATCATATGTATTGCATTTAAAATTTTTAAAGCTTTATAATTGCTTTCGTGACAAGGGGTGTTTGCCCTCTACTTCTGTCTATATTTATGTATCATTAAAGTAGAGATGAAAACATAAGTTGTGATTTAGCCTCACCAGAAAATTTCAAAGTCCCTCATACTTTGCCTACTGGTTACAATTCTGCTTTCAATGAAGAACGTTATACAATTCACAAGCATATAGTTCTGTTTTTATACACATCCACCCTTTTTTTAGGGTTTAGGGTTTTCAACCCGTATAGCCTCGTTTTTCTGTCTGTCCGTCCGTCACAGCAGGGCCGAAACTAGCCTTTTTTGCACCCGGGGCAAACATGGATTTTGGCGCCCCCCCCCCCCCCCCTCTTCCGCAAAGTACATTTACAAAGATAATTTTACTAATTTTCTTATAGCCGACTTATTTTAAAATTTAAAATATGTAATCATAAAATATGTAATGCTGAACTACGTAATCTACAATGGCGGATCCAAGGGGGAGGTCACGGGGTCATGACCCCCCTCTTAACACCTACAAAAATAGTCTAAAAATCATTTAAAAAATGAAACATACAGTAGAGTCCCGCTTATCCGAGTTTCCGCTTTAACCGAGTTATTTTCTTCTGATGGACTGATGGCTTCCATTATTATGAAACAGCCATTATAAATGAAGCGTTAGGTGAAGATGAAAGAGTGGCCGTAAAAAAGCAAAAAAAAAAAAAAAAAAATTAAGGTCACTTTTTCCCCCATTCTGACCAGAAAATCAGAGTTCTAACTTTTTACGGCTGCTCTTTCATCTTCATCTAACACTTCATTTATAATGGCTTTTTCATAATAATGGAAGCCATCAGTCCATCTGAAGAAAATTATCCATTCCAAAGGTAAAATCCTTCATTTGGCGCCCCTTCGTTCTGGCACCCGGCGCACATGCCCCCTCTACCTCCCCCTTAGTTTCGGCCCTGCGTCACAGCCTCGTACTCGGAAACTATTTAAGTTACAGACTTGATTTTTTTTTTTTTTTTTTACATATAGCTGAATACCCCTTGTCATACTCAAATCATAAAAATTTTAAAAGTCATATCATTTTAATTAAAAGAGATTTCAAAACATAATCTTAATATCAGCATGTTTAGCTGAGTGTCCATAGTGCAGTGGTAAAGCGCATTCGGCTCCCGCGCAGAAGATTGCCTGTCCGAATCTCTCAGGCGAAACTTTAATTGTTTGAAAGAAAGGAGTTGAAAGATTTTCTTTTTTCTTTTTTCTTTCAAATTTTAATAAATGTTAACATCCTTTTTTTGACGCCATCTAGTGAGTGTTTGGAAAGTTAAACAATCAATATGGATTTTTTCTGAATTAGGGGAGACTAGGGAGGGTTGACCATACGGGAGGCTTGACCCACCCATCAGTTTTCATATTTAAAAGAATTTCAGAGTTTTATCGATAGGTGTCAACCAAAAGTACTGGAATGCTAAAACAACAGTCTCTGTTTCATACAGACAATCGAGATAGGTGTGGAAAAAATCAATTGTGAGGCGTTTTCAACCTAAAAGTTGTGTTTTTTAGAAATATTTTGTAAGCTTTTTTCAAATAAAATATATCACAGGAATTTAAGTAAGTAGGTTTTAAGTAATGCAGAAATATCGAGCTTTCATTCCAGGCATAAAGATTACACAGTAAGTTAGGCTTAACATAACAATGCGGTATTCTTTAGAAAAAGGCTATGTGGGGAGGCTTGACCCAGTCAATGTGAGGGAGGGTTGACCACATGTTCAAGACTTCTTTAAAATATTCACGGCGGGAAACGAGAATTCTCGTTTTCATTCAAAAAACATCATTGACTAAGGGCGTGGCTTCTGTCTTACAGAAAATGATTTTATATCATGTTGTCTATATTTTTTTAGATTGTAAGAGATTTTTTATTAAGATCGTTCATTGAAATATATTTACCGATGCATAAACTTGGGAAACCTATCCAGAACACCAATTTACAAAAGACTTTCAGAACAGGGAGGAGCTTCTACTGTTTTAAAATTCAAATTTGATAAAAATTGCCCGTTGGCTATGTGTTAATTAAGGGGTTTTGGAAATCTTTTAATTATATACTGTGCATAATGAAAGATTAATGGTTATATATGAAAATGAATGTAAATTTATTCTGCAAAGGTACAGTAAAATGTGGTGATGGAAAAGAAAACGTTTAAAACTGATTAAAGAAAGGTGTAAAAAATTGCTATTTGTACCGCGCGAAAAAGAATAATGAAATATAAATGGGAAAGTTGAAAGGAACTTTTTTTCCATTTAAATATTACTTACAATAGGTAAAAAGAAACAGTGGAAAATACTAGAGAGTACAAAAGCAGCAGTCTTAACAGTTTCAGGGGCAGTGGTATGTTTATGAAACCACTTTATTTTAATTCCCAAATTCCACAATGGCATCAGAATTTTTCTAAAATCTTTTCAATTTAATATGTACGTGAAATATAGCCTGTTTCTTATTTCCAAATAAACTTGTTCGTATATTCCGGTGCCAGTCATTTATTTCAACATTTAAGTACTGAAAGTACCTTGCCTCTGAAAGGGTTAAAAGATGTTAAGATAAGTTAAGTACTCATGCGGCTGCAAAAGAACATAGCAAGAATCGAAAAGCTATGAAGATATGTAGACAAATTTCATCACAATGTATAGAGTGAGATGAGGCCAAACTATGTGACAACTAGAGTTGTCAAATCGCATGTCACAGACAGGCAAGGAGACAAATAAAAAGCGTGACAGTTCCTTCTACCGTACTTAATAATATATGAAACCCTATGAAAACGGAACCTGTCTCTAACAGAATAATGTCTTAAATATAAAAATTTCATTTTCCCTGCAGTAGAATTATACCTGCTCAGACAAATTCCTGCATAAAACAAATTCCCCTCCTCTGACATGCGCTTGCGCCTAAGAAAGGTTTGTTGAAGCCTGATATTTTCAAAAATATTTTTTTATGATAATTAAATCATGTAGCATAAAGTTATTTTACGTTTTTTTAAATCTGATTTTATTTTTCTTCACAAATATTTCAATATAAAACAAAGTGGGTCAAGCCTCCCTTATAGTGGGTCAAGCCTCTCGTATGTGGGGAGCGTTGACCCATTATTTTCTCATGATTAAAATCAATCATTTTTCAACTTTCTTATATATTACACTTATGTAGCAATTTTATTTTGATAACTGATTGCAAAACGAATAAAATGATATATAAAACTTTATTCTACGCTCAATGTTTAAAAAATTAAAAATAATTTTGTAAAAAGTGGGTCAACCCTCCCTAGTCTCCCCTATTTGAGCATTTTAAATACGTTTTAAACAATTTTTTGCTTTTAAAAATTTTATATTTTATTTATACCTGCGTAAATTTTTGAATTTGCTGAATTTAAAAATATTCAGATTTTTTTATTTTATTTAAATAATTTTTCTTGAATGTTTTTAATTTGATTTAAAAGTATTTTGTAGTTATTTAAAAATTAAACATAGTGGTGCTGCCATTTATGTAAGGATTTAATAATTATAAATTAACAACTTTGATTTATTAATTTAAGGATAAAGTGCTTTAAAAGAGATATTAAACGAAAACGAACCCCCCTGTGCAATCTGCGATCACACTTACCTACTTGTTTTTTTTTCTCTGTTTCTTTGAAAGTTTTCGGTGTGCTTATTCTCCCGTTATCGGTATCATTTAGATCTAAAAAACATATTTGTCTTTCTATCTTTTTGTAGGGCTGGGCAGGTTTTTTTTTTTTTTTTTTTTTTTTTCGTTGCGTGTCGGGTTGGGTCAGCTCCTGTGAGTCGGGTTCGCCAACTTTTTTTTTTTAATGACTTTCCACAGTATTGTTTAAGATAAAAAAAAATTATAAATTTGTATATAAATGTGTCTATTTTTTTATACAAAAGATAAAATTGATATTATAAATATTAATTACATTTTGATAGTTTGAATTTAAAAAATATATCCAGGAATTAATTAGATTGTGCTGGCATATAGAAATTTCATTGCTTTGTCAGGTTATATACAATGATGCCATTATAAAAATAATTTGGATAGTTAATATCTAAGTATTCTTAATTAATTAAGGGTATTATGACGAGTTAATCATTTACATTACGACCTTGTTAAACTGTCACTCGTTTAAAAACTCAACTCACCTATAACGTCAGTTTCTTAAAGTACTAACCAAAAAGATAAAGAAGTAGTACTAGAAAATCCAAATAAACCATCATACAACAAATATGAGACCCTGGAATTATCAGCTATGTGTTGTTGCCTATAGAATTTTTTTTTCGAAAGTCTTTTGTACAGTTTTTCTTAATATTATCTATTTTATATGTTTATTTCTCTATTTTTAGCTTCAAAGACTATGAAACGGTAAAAATGATGTCAAACCCTGCTTTTAACACACAAAATCTCGATGTTGAACAAAGGAAAATTCAATTATAATAATTACAAAAAAAAAAAAAAATCTAAATTTGTTTAAAATTATTACATAAACTTCAACCTTAAGTTCCAATAAATAGGCAAGAATCTATCACTAAAAAACACTACCTTATGCTGTCAAAAATGATGTCAAACGCTATTTTTAACGCACAAAATCTCGAAGTTGAACAAAGGAAAATTCAATTATAAGGTTTACAAAATTCGTTTAAAATTATGACATAAATTTGAACCTTAAGTTCCAATAAGTAGCCAAGACGCTATTACTAAAAAACACAGCCTTATGCTATAAAAAACAATACTTTTCCCTTGCCTTATGTAAAGCAGGGAAAGGGGGCGCTCTAAACCCCCATTCCTTAATCAAATCAAGCCTCAGTCCGTTACTGGGTCCTTCCTTCCGCAAACCGAATTAGGCAGCGGCACACGTCCGGCCCGCAGTCTCGTCGAAACGGGCTGAATCGGTAGTTTATTTTGATCTCGTCAGGCCCTGTGTGTGTACGCCACGGATTTAGGATCAAACGAAGCGCGGTGAGAATGGAAAGCAGAGCTCGAGGAGGTGCCGAGGGCGCAAGTTTTACATACTGAGCGGGATTCAGATTTGATTTTCACATTCTTCAGGGCTTCTTCTCGTCTGATTTGCGTATACTGGGTTACGATCATGCTTAGGAATAGAAAAGACAAGCTATTCTGCTCTTTTGAATATAAAGTTATGCTATGAAATCCTAACTCAAATAGGTCAGTACGTCTTATTTTTGACTGCAGATTTTACACAAGTAAAGTAAGATAAAACCAGTAGACCTGTGCGAGGCTTTCGCAATTTAATATTTGAGTTTATTTTAAGTCAAATTCTAATTAATTGACGAAAAATTAAAAAAAGAGCATGTCTCTCTTAAAAAATCATGACATCAAGTTTCATGTTTTCGCCTTTAAAAACGAGTCTGAAAATGCGTCCGAAAATTTTGAGTTGTTGAGCGTGGGAAAATATTTTTTTGAGTACACCCTTAATCGAGGATGCTCTACACTTTTGTAGTTGACATCTTTTCGCTGTATGTCATATTTTTCAAGATAGGATCTGTAGCTTCCAAATGTTGCACTAAGGGGCGCTAAAACTACTTTCATATGATACTTCACTATGAATAGGCTCTTGATCCCCAATTCTATAGCTTTATCCGTTCAAGAAATATTTGAATATACAGCAGGACTTTACTTTGCACTCGGATACAGTTGCGAATCTTACGCAAAGCTGGTATTTTATACCTCGCCTTTTTTAACTTAATGTAAAAAGCCCAAAATGAAACAAAAGTTTTTTGTTAGATAATGCGTGGTACTAACGGTAATCAAATCAGAAGTGTTTCTTTTAAAACATAGGTTTTTGAAAATGGGCTTGAATTAGGAATTTATTTTTGAGGGAATTTCAAAGATTAATAAATTAATAAATATTTGAGGAAATGGAAAACTTCTTCAGAATCTCTGTGCTATGTTCAAAGATAATTAATTGGTAAAATGACACACTTTTAACACGTAACTGGAGACGGGAGTCAAAATGACTCCACATTGTTCTTTGGCTCTGATTATCATGTGTTTTTTTGTCATTGAATAAAATAATTCCTCAGTACCGACAAGTAGTTCTTTCATCATCACATGCTCTCCAGAATATATTGCGTTTCTTAAAAAAATTCCAATGCTGTTTACAAAAGACAAAAATGGAAAATAACATTTTATCTCTCAACGCGTAAGAAAATTCATATCTCCAGTTACGGGTTAAAGTAAGATTTTCAGTAGCTGGTTAAAATAAGCGTCAAATTCATCGCGGCGGCTGTATATAGCCAAATAATGATGAATGTATTCATTTCCAATCTTTAATATTGCAATTATGTTTTTCTTCCCCTCAAAACTTTGATCATATATTTCCAATATAAGTTTTCTTATATCATGAGCATTCAGATGTCAAATGGGGATTTGATCGTTTTTCTGCAATAGGAACATGGTGAACTTTACAGAAGTACTCTGGTGACTTAACTATATTACTTTTGACTCTATAGTTTGAAGATGTTCATCTTACAAGGAGAGGCCCAACCTTGTTAATCACAGATTTTGATTATTTTAATATATGTTGTAGGGTATAGACCCCTTAGTCTCAGGTTCAACGGATTTTATACAACACTCGTTAGTTCTTGAGAAACCGGGGGGTCTAATATTAGTACACAACTTAAATACTTACTTTGAAACAAAAAGGGCAGGTTGGGCGTAGCTCAGTTGGTACGGCGTTTGCTGGCTGATCGGCGGGCTCGAGTTCGATGCCCTAAAGCGCTAAATTTCTTTTTCTTATATTTTGTTTTATAAATATACTTGTAATTATAACTTAATAATCGCATTGTCAATTAAAATTTATACTATTGTATTTCAATTATAATTTTAACCTATTTAATTGTTTTACTTTTAACTAAATAGTTGTATAAAACATCATAAAACTGATAATTTTTTAAAAATCACTTTTAAAATGTATTTCATATATTCAGTATGTATGCAATGATATTGAACAATTGTGTCAATTCGTGATTTTAAAGAAATATCATTTATTCATTGCTTTAACAAGGGAAATTAATACGATGATACTATTGCTCTGTTTTTAAAGTAACAAACATAATTATATTAAAAATTAGTATCGGAATTAAATTACAACGGATTTTTTGCATATTAAATATTTTTAAATTTGTATGCTTGCACTTTCAAATATTTCGTTTTCCCCTCTATCTTCTTTCTGCTTTTATTTTAATTTTATTTGAATATGTTTTATTTTATCATAACTAGATGACACCACAACAGGTTTCTAACGATTTTGGAATTTTTATTATACAATAATAGATCTAATTTCTTTTTAAATGTCTTTAAAGGATGAGAAATAATAGTTCAAAATAAAAAATGATAAATTTAAATTTAAATTTGTTAACATTATAATTAATGTACGATATTAAAATTTTTAATTGAAATTATTAAATTATTATTACAAGTATATTTATAAAACAAAAAATGTAGCGCGTTCGGGTATCGAACCCGGGCTCGAGGGTCAGCCAGCAAAAGCCTGAGCTACGCCCAACCTGCTATTTTTGTTTCAAAGTAAGTATTTAAGTTGTGTACTAATAATTTCTCAAGAACTAACGAGTGTTGTATAAAATCCGTTGAACCTGAGACTAAGGGTTCTATACCCTACAACATATATTAAAATAATCAAAATCTGTGATTAAAAGGTTGGCCCTCTCCTTGTTAGACCTATAGGTACGCCCTTTTACAATCGCATGGACATCGAAGGGGTTCGGAGCCGATGTCGGATCCAAGGGAGAGGTCACGGGGTTCATGACCCCCTCTGAACACCAACAAAAATATTCTAAAGATCATTCTTAAAATGAAATATATTGTAGAATCCTGATTATCCGAGTCCCGTTTAACCGAGTTTCCCCTTTAACAGAGTTATTTTCTTCTGATGGACTGATGACTTCCATTATTATGAAACAGCCTTTATAAATGAAGTGTTAGGTGAAGATGAAAGAGCAGGCGTAAAAAGAGCTCTGATTTTCTGATCAGAATGGAGGGGGGGGGGGGGAGATAGCCATAATTTTTTTTTCTTTTCATCATTCCATCAAAAGAAAATGATCTATAAAATACTATTTAATACTTTGAACAGAACGAAGAGGCTACACCTGCAATTTTCATGACACTAATAGAATCACATAACTGCCAATTTGTACGGTTTTGTTACCTCTAAAATTGAATACAAATTTTTACCATATTTATAGTCGTTGACAATTGTTAGACATTTTAAACTGGATTTCCGGTTGTTCCCTTGCGATGACATTTCTGTGGCTGTCAACTCGTAAAATTTGGCTAAAAATGCTAATTTTGGCAACGTTTTCTGAATGAATCTTTACCTTTATAAGAAAATGGGAAACTCTTTAATTTCTTGGTATCTGAACAAAATCGGTAGATTTTATATTTTTACAAAAATTAATGCAAATTTTTTGTATTTACAAATGAAAATGACTTCACGAAAGTATCAGAAAAGTAATTAGTTTGGATTTGGGAATAGCTTTCAATATAAAAAAAATCTCATGAGATGTGATCCTCTCTCCCCCCCAAAAAGAAAATCCACGACCCCCCCTCTAAATTTTGAGCTGGATCCATCCTTGCTCGGAGCAGGAACCATATCCAAATTTAGACCCCTTGACATGGAATGCCCCTTTTCATCGTCGACTTTTTAAAGTAGTATGAGGCAACTTTTTTACGGTATTCAAATTCTAATCCAATAATTTGTTTCTATTTTATTATTACACGCTAAATTATTTTACGTAAACTTATCTTGGTTCATGAGATGTAATTTTCAATCGAATAAAATATCGAATATCATTGAATTGTAAAAACAGAATAAAATTATCGAATCAAAACTAATGTTAAAAATATTACCCTACGCTTTAGAAAAGTCATTTTTTTTTCATTTAATTTAAGGTTAAAAGAAACTAAGTATTGTTTTTACATTTTTGAATGCTTTTTTTTTTTTAACTACATTATAAAGTCATAAACAACATATTTTTCTGGGCTAATTTTATTCAAGGAACTCAAATATAAACATTGAAAAAGAAAAGCTAATTCAATTTTTTATATGTAGACGAAGACATTATTTTCATAATCGACTGATACCTATATCATTTTATATGATTATTTGCAGCACAGTTAGTGGAGTATGATAACTTTTTTTCCCTTCCAGCATTAAACATTCATTTACTACACAACATATGGAAATTTCATGAATATATGGTAGAAATGTTCACGAAATCGTGTGTGCAAACAGTAAAATAACCGTTTAAAATAAAATGAGTTTAAAGGCGTTAATTAGACTTCTTTTTAAAAATAAATTTTGTTTTTCAATGCAAAATATTGCATGCGGTTTTGTTTAAAGTATTACAAATTAATCGAATTCTAAAAATAAAAAATCAATTCTTTCGTCTATTCAATGATACATATGCCGATTTAAGGATCCTAATAGATTCTTTGTTGAAAATCGAGCACACACTTAATATTTTAAGTAATGTATTTTGGCAGCAAATTATGCTTGCAGGTGGTTAAACATATTTTATGTAAGGGTGAATGTTGAAGTAGAAAAATTCAGTAGTAATGTTTGTTTTTTTAATTAAGAAAAAAAGGCAATAATTCAAATATGATTTAGAATCTTGCGTATTACAAATTTTCTTCACATCAGTTAGCATATTTCTAGAAGAGTGCTTTCTTTTTCAAGCAAACAAAGAGAAACATTATAAAATATCTGAATAGAAAAAAAAACTATTACTTTGCTAATTAATTTAAAATATATATTGTTGTTTTATCAAAACATATCATAGATTCACGTTAATTGTTAAAAAACTTAAGAAAAGCTATGCAAAGACATTATGAGTAAATACATCATGAGTTCAGCCACTTCTCTAAAAAACATAAATTAATCTTTTCTCTCTCTTTCTAAACAACCATTTATAATAAATTATTCAAACAAAAATGAACATTTTTTTTTTTTTTTTTTTTTTTTTTTTTTTTTTTTTTTTTAACTGTTGGTACTATTACAATCCATTAAAATTTTGAAACTTTTTTTCGGGTTATATACCCTGATTTTTTAAAATCTCTTTTAGTAAAGAAAAACTTCCCACTCCATTACAGGACTGTAATTAAACAAATTACTTTTCACAGTTCCACTTTATAGCTGTAAGGCTTCTTCTAAATTTACTACACAGTCTCAAAATGGCTTACAAGCTCTTTAATGTGATAGAAGAAAAATGAGATGACTCCGTGAAATTCACTAAAAGTAATGAATTATATTGAACTATTAAGACATTACAGGTCAAAGAGAAAAAACAAACAAAATAGGCGCTCAAAAAGTCCTGTTCGGTTTATTTCGCCTGAAAGTAAAGATAAATGTGAAAATTTAATTGGGTACAATTTTCTAAAAGTTTGTGAAAGGAAGTATAGAGCGAGAATTATCTGATCATTGCTACCGAGGAATGGGGAGAAATCGTTGTCACGGTAACCTGTATGGGCAGTCGGACCGTGGACTAAGATTTAAAAGTTTCAGCAGTTGCAGAAGAAAAGAAGCCCGAAATGAGAAATTATTAACATATTTCCGATTCCTATAATTCCTTTTTAAAATCTTCTTGGCAATTTACTTATATGAAGAAAATGTGCATCATTGACAAAAAAATTCGACAGCAGACAAATGAATATATGTAACAAAAAAGCTATTAAAAAAATAAGCAAAAATTGTAAAATATCTTCTTTTTTTAAAGAAGATGATTAAAATTAATCATTCAAGTTTAATATTATTGTAAAATCGAAAACTGCTAAAATATCCCAAACATTCTAAATTTTAAAGCTGCCAGCCGAATTGCGGGTTCTATTTGACTGTGATACCACAGTAAACAGATGAGAGATGGCCTATCGTAGAGAATAAACTCCAAGTTGCTTAGGGCTGCTAGTCACTCAGCTTCCGAATTTCCGTGGCTAACGCTAAGTCTAATTAATGGGCGTAGAATGCATTCGTATATTTAAAATATCTCCTCGGGAAATTAATATTTTTAACACCCTTTTTTTCTGTGTACTCTTCTGAAAGGATGTCTCTTTTATTCTTTGCTTTCAAAATATTTCTAAAATATATGCTCAATTTAATATTTTATGTGTAAAGACATTATCAGTAAATGTATCATGCGTTCAACTACTTCTCTTAAAAACATAAATTATTTTTTTAACTCTCTTTGTAAATAATCATTTATAATAAATTATTCAAACAAAAATGAACATTTAGTTTTGCTTTTTTTTTTTTTACTGTTGGTACTATTACAATCCATCACAGTTTTAAAACTTTTTTTTTTTTTCGTTTTATATACCATGATTTTTTAAAAACTCTTTCAGTAAAAAAAAACTTCCCACTCCATTATAGGACTGTAGTTAAACAAATTACTTTTCATAGTTCCATTTTATAGCTGTAAGACTTCTTCTAAATTTACTACACAGTCTCAAAATGGCTTACAAACTCCTTAATGTGATAAAGGTAGAAGAAAAATGAGATGTCTCCGTGAAATTCACTAAAAGTAATGAATTATATTGAACTATTAAGACATTACAGGTCAAAAAAAAAAAAAAAAAAAAAAAAAAATAGGCGCTTAAAAAATCCTGTTCGGTTTACTTCGCCTGAGAGTAAAGATAAACGTGAAAATTTAATTGGGTACAATTTGCTAAAAGTTGTGAAAGGAAGTACAGAGCGAGAATTATCTGAGAGATATCTGATCATTGCTACCGAGGGATGGGGGTGCTTCAGCTGAAATCGTTGTCAAGGTAACGTGTATGGAAAGTCGGTACGGTGGACTATAAGATTTAAAAGTTTCGGGAGCTGCAGAAGGAAAGAAGCCCAAAATGAGAAATTAGTAACATATTTCTGATTCATATAATTCCTTTTAAAAATCTTCTTTACAATTTACCTATATGACGAAAATGTGCATCGTTGACAAAAATTTCGACAGCAGACAAATAAATGGATGTAAAAAATAATCGACAGCAGACAAATGAACTGATGTTAAAAAAAGGGCTATTAAAAAAAAATCAAACATAAGCAAAAATTGGTAAAGAAAATAAGTTAAAACTGGTGTGAATGAATAAGAACAAAAAATCTTCTTAAAACACCATCAAAAATTTTTAAATGCGCCAGGCCTTTCGTCTTTGAGTCTTGCTACTGCTACTTTGCTACTTTCTACTGTGAGTCTTTCTACTGCTTTCACAGTAGAAGGACGTCTTCTTTGCGCCTGAAGAAGAAAGACTCAGATCTTTCGAAAGGCCTAGCGCATTTAAACAATTTTTATGGTGTTTTAAGAAGATTTCTTGTTCTTAAAAATTGTTAAATATCTCCTTTTTTAAAGAAGATGATTGAAATTAATGCATTGAAGTATAATATTATTGTAAACTCGAAAACTGCTAATTATCACAAACATTGTAAATTTTAAAGCTGCAAACCGAAGTAGGGACTTCCTCTTGTTCGGGTTTTTCCGGGCTCGATTTGGCCGTGATACCACAGTAAACATGAGAGATTACCGACCGTAAGGAATTCACTAGATTAATTTTAACACAAATTTTTTTATTGGTAAATAAATCATATCAGATGTAAATTTCTAACTGGGCGAAAATTGTCCGAACCAGGTATCTCTTGGCTGAAGTCACCAATGGTCTACCATTTGAGTTATCCCAGACGAATCTGATGGAACTTTTTCACCCAGCTAACCTTATTGATTATAGCATCGGTCTGAAAGAGATGCTATAATCAATAAGGTTAGCTGGGTGAAAAAGTTCCACCAGATTCGTCTGGGATAGCTCAGATGGTAGAACATTGGCGGCTTCAGCCAAGAGATCCCTGGTTCGAATCCTGGTCCGGATTTTTCACCCAGTTGGAAATTTACATCTGATACGTAAGGAATACATTCCAACTTGCTTTCGGATGTCCCTGTCGCCACATGAGCAAGAGAAAAAATATATAAAGTACGTAAAAATTGCACGATATTTTAAAGTTTACAATTATTGTGTACCTTATGCTTTCTCCTTGCTGGTATGTGGTAACATCAATGCCAGAGATTGCGCCTTTTAAATTTGTAAATTGTGTGCAAAGTAATGTTATTGAAGTCTGCAATTCCTTCAGAAATTCGCCCTGCGCACGTAGGCACCCTGTGAATTAGCCCAACGAGACGAGCCCAAAAATTATGGCTGCTGTAATTTTTTATATCTTCGATTTGACATGATGGCGTCTATCAACATTTAACTCTTATATATATGTGATAAAATAATAATAATAATAAATCATACCTTACAAACATAGTTCTTCATAATTAATAAGGAACATGTGAAATAAGGATGTGCAAAGTTATTGATAATTTACCGTGTGTACATTGAATTTTTTATTATTATTATTAGTATTCAGTATTCAAGTAGACTGTATACTGTATACATAGTTCTTCTTGGAGGATAAGTATAAGCACTGTAATCTCGAGTGATATTGCTTATCACCCATGGAAAATTCGGGAAGCATTATCGTTTATGGAAGGCTGTGTTCGAATTATTTAAAGATGACATTGATATATGAGTCTCTTATAGACAAATCTAAATACATTATTGAGGTATATTATTAAAAAAAGACGAGTGTAAAACTCCAGATAGACGTATCATTCTACTCGCGTTCTCTTTGTTCTGGTCAGGCGGCGCTTTATGGTGGTCCAAGCGGCGTTTTTCATCTTTAATGGCTTTACAAGGAAAGTGCTGGACATCCTGCAGGAGGGAAAAGTTTCCTTCAAGTTTAATCTAATCTCCTTATCTCCTTTTCATTGTTGAATTCCCAGTCCCAAAAGATAGGATCCAACATAATATAAGTTAAGTAATCCATTTTCAGGACGGCTGGTTTAAATATCAGTCAGGAGACATCCCTTCTGAAAAGACGGTAATGATATTTAAAATCTACCAAGCGCTTCTTTTCTTCAGATACTTGTTATTAACCTGTACTTCAATATGCCATAATTATGATTCACAATATTTATGAAGAAAGGGAGCGCTTGCTATATTTTAAGGTAGATTTGAGAAGAAGAAAGGACGTTTCGTCGATAGTTAAAACACCTGTCCTCAAAAGATTAAGATTAGATTCCAAGAAAATCTCGTGAATGTTGAAATAAATTTTTCTGTTACTATAAAAAAGGTGATACATTCTATGAAATTTTAATTAGACTATGGCAATGAATTTAAGTGGGTCCGGGACACATTTTAAAATAATTTTTATTTATTGAGTTAAAATTTTGAATTTTTTTTTTTGTGATGATTAGCAATATCATTTGTAAACAGAATCACATGATAAAACTTCTCATAATTTTTTTTAAATTTAAAATTTGAAATTTATTTAAAAAGTGGGGTAATTTTAAATTGTTATAACTCGAAATATTATTTGTAGAATTTCAATTTTTTTTTTTCATTTAAATAAACAAAAGTATATTTTACATTTGATTCAGCATTTTAAAAAATATTAATTTGAATAAAAATTAAAAATATTTAAAGTAATTTTTTTTAAATGATGTAACTTTTTAAAAAATCATATTTTCAAAAGTAAATATTTTGTTTCAAAATTGCTGAATAAGCAATTGAAAAAGACATGTTCCAAGTTTGAACAATTTATCTTTAACGGTTCTTAACTTATAACTATTTAAATAAGAGAAATGGCGAAAACCCCATCATGAAGAAAAAACGCATAGAAGTCATTTCCATCACAACCATTGCTTGAAAGCTAGATTTTGAAAACAAAAGAAATCGAAAAATTAATATTTTCTGTTCCAATTAAGATAAAAAACATAATTTAAACGCATTTTAAGCAGAATAAAAACAACGGAGAAATGTTTAATGCAATAAAAGTTTTTTAGAAAATTTGAAGATTTTTGTGTCCCGGACCACCTTAAAAGAGCAAAATAATATGTGTATTAACAATATACTTATGCATAACATATACGCTGAAGATGAATGAACATGCATAAAATTTATTCACAGAAGATAATTCTAAATAGTTTGATGACTGGGGAAAAAAGCAAGTAAAGAACTATATTTCCCATAAGGTACTTTCAATTCTATACCTCTGACGAGTTGATTATGAGTAAGTGGGCCATTAGGCTAAATATGATATTTGGAATGCAGTTAGAAGATTTGGAGTGGCATCAATATACATTTTTTTTCCATTTAAGAGATCCATCTCTATCAGAGGACGTTATCTTAAGTAGTACTATTTATAATATAATAATAAAACAGCTGCAATGAATAGTCTGTTATTTTTAATATTATATTAATATCTCACATTACTCACGCCTTTTTTTGAGCTGAAAACTGAGAATTAAATTTGTAAATATACATACAGGAGCGAGGGGAAATCTTTTGAAAATAAAACAAGTCGGAAATTGTACGTCAAACGTAGCAAATGAGGTGCGTTCGTACTATAACTAATTTTATAAATATTCAGATCTTGGTGCAATAGCTGTTTCACCCTTATGCTAAAATGCGTGAATACAAAATTTAATAGAATTCTATATATTAAATTCAGTAATACGGAAATAATAGGATTCCATCTTAAATAGGACGTAATCACCATGGCAACCTAAAATCATTACCTATCATGGGATACCATTGAATTAATTATGTATGATAGAATTTAATAGAATGAAGGAAACTTTTCTTAATATCTTTTAAAATTTTGATTCGATTTTCATAAAATTTGAAGTGACTCGACAAAATTCTGTAACAATTTATAACATATTAAATTTCAGTAACAATATTAAATTTCATAACAATATTAAATTTCAAACCATTCGGTTGGGTAGTTTTTCCACTGTTAGATGTGCGTCTTTGCGCTGTTAGACTGACAGACAGACGGACCAGATGACGACTATAGGTGCTACATATTTATATAATTACGAACGCACCTAAAAATAAAAAAAGGCAAATAATCAAGTCACACCCATGCGAATGTTAAATTTTCTACATTTTCATGCTCGCGAATAATTGAGACTCGTGCGAACTTTGAGGTATTACTGTATATAATGATGGAGAATGGACCACGATAGTAATACAGGATTTTCCCCCCATGATATTTCATTATAAAGTATTTTTTTTTTTAATTCTCGTACAACGGTAAATTTTAATTTCTTACTGGCAGTTCAAAATAGTTTGCAGTCCATTAAACCTGTTTAAATAATAAATATGGTAAATGAATGTATGGATAAAACAAAGCGTCACGAAATGTAAAACTTTTTTTTTTTTCATTCTCTTTTTCTTCGACCATAAAGCTTTACAGCTCGCGATAATTTTTAATTTATATATCGCCCATCAACTCGAAACGACCAGCCACTATAAAAAATCATCCAATCTGTGATCAATTCCATTTGCGGGTAAACTCGTTAAGCTGTTCTCCTACACCTCTAAGTTCACAAAATTTATTTATTATTCCGCAATATCTCACGAAAGCCACGTTTCTGGCCGCCCCAAAATTGGCGAGGAATCGTGACCGCATTAAACTTTCAAACCGCTTTTTTTTTTATATTTTTATTTCGGAGGGGCAATGATGAGGGGGGAAGGCAGGAGTCTCTAGACCAGACGTTAGTACCTGGGAAGCTCTGCATGCGAGCAACCAATCAGAGTCAATCAACGCAGGGGCTTTGCCAACGCGCCGAAAAGAAAAACTCCAGCTCCGAGCTCGAACTTTCCGTTTATCTAGGCGCACACTCACTAAGAATTTCTTGTTAGAAGCCCAGGGCCGAAACTAGCCTTTTTTGCAGCCGGGGCAACCATGGATTTCGTCCCCCTCCCCCTAATCTTATTAAGTTTCTAATAGTGCACTTATTTTAAAATTTAAAATATGCAAACATAAAATGTGTAAGACTGAATTACGTAATCAGCTTTGTCAAACAGTGATTCATTAAAACCTTGAAAATGCAATCGAAAAAAAAAATAAATAAATAAAATAAAAATAACATAAAGCTTTATACAGGATTCTTATACCAAATTATCCTTAGATTCTTCTATGCTTTGGCATATCCCAGACAGGACGATTTTAAAAATACCGTGCCAAACACAGACGTAAGAAAAATCGACAAAGATCATCTTCATTTGGCGCCCGGGGAATATGCTTCCTCTGCCTCCCTTAGTTTCGGACCTGGTCCCGCCCCTCCATTCCCCGTGTAAGAAAATATTTAAACCATATCAATATAAAACGTAATAAAGAATTTTATCAATTAAGAAATGTTAAATGCGAAAGAAACAATGTCTCGGCCAGCATGTTCAAAAAGAAGAGTTGGTTGAAACAGTAATTTTTGGTTTCACCAGGGAAGAGAGCATGAATGTGCTGCCTCCTGAACATCCCGCTTAAAATTGGTTTGAAACACACGAAAGTAGAAAAAAAAAAAGAAAAGAAAAAGAAAGAAAGAAAAAGAATTAAAAGTTGATTTCCACTCAAAGTTCAGGGCCAAGAGCACCCCAGGGTAAAAAAATAATTTCTCTTTTTCGTGGTTTTTAATTAGTTTAAGTCATTTATGAAGAACAAATTTTACTATTTGTTCATACTTATCAGAGAAGAAGAAATTTTAGTCAGTTAAATTTCAAAATAATGTTTTTTTAAGCATCTACTCCACATACTTATTAGACTGAGCAGAACTTTTTTCTGTATTGTATCCTAGGTTGGCGAACTTTACTGATAGGGAACTCTAATTGGTTGCCCGAGAATCGAGCTTTTTAGATTCTAAGCTGCAGTGGGATCTAGAGAGAAGAGCTTCTCCGCCACTAAGACGTGAGTTGCAAAGAAGGTATCAACACAAGAAAGAACATTTTCTCGCAATTTTTTCCCACTCATTTAGCGCTAGAGATTTGTAATGATCGGATTTTTTTCACCTTTATTTTCGGAGGATAATGAGAAGAGAAAAAAAGAAAATATGTAAGGTGATAAAAAGTCAATGGGTTGAGAAATTAGAAAGCTTAAAAATCTGAGAGCAGAATCCTAATTTAATGGGTATTTATTATGAAATATGTAAATAAATATTAGCTTCATTATAAAAATGAATATTGAAAATTTTTATTTAATGGGTAGTTGCATTATGGAGTAAGTAAATAAATATTAGTTACATGTTTATAACGTATTTGAAAAAAAAAATGTCCGTAGTTAAATGATCGTTTTAATGTTATGGTATATATTTTTTTTTGCTGTTGTTTGCTTCGTATTTTTTTTCTTTGTTGTTGTTTGTTTGTTTGTTTGTTTTTACATTTTGAAAGTATATAAAGGTGAATCTTGACATAAATATATCATAATCACAAGATAAGATTTTTGCACGAGCTTTTCAGATAACATTAAAATTAATTAACTTAGAAACAGTTTTAAAGACATTACATTTTTTCGTTTATTATGATTTTAAAGCATATATTTTTATTAATATGGTAAAAAGATTTTTTTTTTTAAGTGAAGGCGAAAATTTTTATTAACACAGGGTCGCTGTTTTTTTTTTTTTTTTTTTTTTTTTTTTTTTTTTAAGAGGACGGTGGTAGTTACTTTTTTTTTTTATCATAGAAATATGAAATTTTGTGCAAATATACATTTCACCATAAGTACATAGAACCTTTTAAAAGAAATTTCAAATCTTAAATTTTTAATCTTAATAATTTTAAGATTAAAAAAAAGAATTTTAAAAAGAAATTTTAAAAGGCACCGTGCGTCTTAATTTTTGAGATATTTTCTCGATTTTACATTTTAACCACTGTATATCGATTTCTTAGTCCCTTGAATAGTTGATTTTTAGAGATTTTTTTCTGAATCCCATATCGATTTTCATCAAAATTTTGCCTTTTAATAAGTTAAAAATTAAATTAAATTATTTTAGTGAAGTCGAATTTTAAAATTTGTAAGCAATATCAGGATACTTCCTTATCAATTTCATGAATTTTAATCTAAAATTAAGACGCATGGAGCATTTAAAAAATCTAAAAAATTGAGAAATCAGTTTTGAGAAAAACAGATTTAAAGTATATTAAAGAGCCAAAAAAAGTTTGTGTACAAAATTAAAACACGTGTAACTTTACGAAAAATCATCGCATCTGTATGCGATTTTTCACAAAAGACTCCGTACAAATTGGAGAATAATAATGCACGCAAAAAGAAATTTCGATTTTTGGGTCGGTTTTAGATCAAATAAAGATCTAAACTTAAAAGCAACGGTAAAAATACCAGAATTTGTAAACTTTGAGCAGACTAGTTTCGGTAGCTTTTAGCTTACCGTCCTCAGTGCAAAGAATAAAGGAAACTTGCTCAATTATAAAGAGGAAAAGCGGATTCAACTGAGAAGTTCATTAACCAATGGGAAACAGGAAAGTACGGGTACCAGCCAATAGGAGAATAGTATATGTAATACCACCAAAATGTGTACACTGTAAAAAAAAACTACTGTAAATTTGCCAAAACAAACTCGATCACAGTGAATGTGCTGTATCTTTCTTTGGTTTCCTGACTATGTTAACATGGAAAATACAGTAGTTGCGTAAAATTAACAGCACAATGTGCTGGCAATTTGGACGCATTTTTTTTTTACATCACAAACTGCTGGCGTCCAAATTGCCAGCACATTGTGCTGTTATTTTTACGCAACTACTGTGTTTTCCATGTTAATATAGTCAGGAAACCAAAGAAAGATTCAGCACATTCACTGTGATCGAGTTTGTGCGCGAGATGAACAGTACTTTGTACTGTAAAAATGTCGTTTTTTTTTTTACAGAGTAAAAACATTCTCACATTTTCAAATCTTCAACATTTTCACATTTTGGTGGCATTACCTATACTATATACTCCTATTGGCTGGTACTCGTATTTTCCTGTTTCCCTATTGATTAACACGTTGAATGCCACGTCAGTCGTCGGTGAGTGACAGATTATGTTACGGGAGTCTTATTTCGTGGCCTAAACGGAAAGACAGACAAAATAGACTTGGCATTCAACGTGCTAATGAACTTCTCAATTGAATCCGCTTCTCCTCTATATGCAAGTTTCCGTTATTCTTTGCACTGAGGACGTTACGCTAAAGACTACCGAAACTAGTCTGCTCAAAGTTTGCAAATTCTGGCGTTTTTAACATTGCTTTTAAATGTATATCATTCTGCGCCAAGTAGCATCTTAATAAATAAAGATCTACTGTGCCGTTAAGCGGCACAATTGTTTATTGCTTTTAATTATTGGAAAACGACGTGAAATTTAGGATAAAAACACCCCTATCTTGGAAGAAAAATCTTTTTTGTACAGAAAGTGTTGTGAATTAGGTTTATGGAAGATTATTCATTAGCTACGATTACTTTCACTTGTTGAAAAACTGTTGTTATACCCAATGGATGTGTTCAAAATTGTTGCATGTGTATGTATGCATATTTTGAGATGCTATGAATCTATAAGATAAATGTAATAGAAAAATTCTTAATCTACGAAAATATAATACATCCACAAACGGAAATATACAATAACCTCATCGGAGTTACCCACGCTTCCGAAAAGCGTTCTTTAACGTTAGAAACAACAGAAAACAACATACTTTCCATATTTAAATAGTCATTTATAAAAACAAAATTTATTTTGCTGCCACAGATTTCCGGAAGCGTCTCTGTGTAGTCTTTGGAGAACATTACCGTATTTTATGGAAGAAACGCCGCGGCGTTTACGAGTTTAAAAGCTAAATTTTTGTCAAGTGCGGCGTTTACGATTTTTTTTTTTTTTTTTTTTCGTAAAATTGGGATTAAGTAAAAATTCCTTAAGACTGTTCTCACGTTCCCTGCTCAACAACGCGAAACTTTCTGACTTTGCCGATAATGAAAACTGAGACATTTCCCATGATAATACCGGACTATACAGGTGAACAAAGGAAGTGTACAACTTTTACACTCAGATATTGACGACTTGGATTTTGAGAGCTTCAAATAGAAACTATTCTAACTATAACTAATACTAAAACTAATAGCGCGTTCCGCGCTCTGAATGGTTTTAATACCAATTGACGTCTCCTTAATTAAAAAAAAAATACATAAAAATATTTAAAATCTGATTTAAATTTTTTAAATAAAATTATAGAATCTTAAGTAATTAAAAAAGAGGCACCCTACACAGTTCAGAAAACTGTGATTAAAGTTATAGATCAATGAGACACTGTCGTTGACAAAAGTAGCGTTTCCACAGGTGCGGCGTTTACGACGGGTGCGGCGATTACGATAATTTTAAGCTTATTCAGACCCATTTTGAGGAGTGCAGCGCTTACGACGGGTGCGGCGTTTCTTCCATAAAATACGGTAATCTGTTTTCTGAAATCGGTATACCTGTTTTTAGGTTTGTATTAATTCTCAATTAAACATTTTCAGCTGCATAATTGAATTTATACATCCAATAATAAAGAAATAATATTAATACTAATGTTAATAGTAATAATTTATCATTTTGTCAGTAAAACGTGTGTGCTGAACATGAAAACGTTTACTTGAACATCGAAAGCATCCAAAACATCTATATTCCGGATTGAATAAACAGATTAATATACTCAAAAAATTGTTCGGAAACGTTTCCGAAAATCAGCGGCAGCAAAAAAGAACTTGTTTAACACGAAAACGCTTAACATGAAAAATCGGAAATGATATAGCGGTCCGGACAGCATACTATGCAATTTAATACATTTCTTTTTCTTTTAAAACGAAACAAAAATCGTTTAACACGAAAAAAAAATTCGCTTTCGATCTAGTTAGTTTGAGTTAAAATTGGTAAATTTTGTGTTAAACCACTGAATTTTCGATAAAAATCAGTGAATTTCGTGTTCTTTTGTAAATTAGCTTATGTTGTATGAGCATAAAGGATGAGAAATCGATCCGAAAACAAACTGCTATTTCGCTTCAAATGAAGATGAAGCTGCTTAATGCAGTTGATGAAAAAGGACGACGAAAACAGAAATCTGCAAAGAGTTTCGCATTGCCAATTCTACTATATCAAAGATAATAAAAAACAGGGATCCTATTACGTTAATGTTTGTGCGCAGTATGTTTAAAACAGAGAGAAAACGTATGAGAACTTCTAAGCACGAATATTTAGAGACAGCTTTGCTTATTTGATTCAAACAAACGAGATCTAAGAATGCTGAAAAAAAAAAAAAAAAAAAAAAAAAAAACATCAGAAAAAAATATATCTGATTTTTTCCCCAAAAAACAATATATATATATATATATATATATAACAAATCGTCATCGATTTCCAATAATTGAAATTAAATTTATAATATAGCAAATATTCATAACTCAGACATTTTACAGAATAGAGAAGGAACATGTAACTAGTAATACAGAATTTTATTAAATGCAACTAATTCACTAGCATATTGCTGGCAATAAATCTATATGAAACATATGAAAAAAAAAAAAAAAAAAAAAAGACAACCCAATTTTTTATAAAGTCTGATTGAAGACAATAGATAATAAATCCAGCTAAATAATGTTGAACCAGAAAAAACCGTAATATAAACATACAAAAGATAAAATGGATGAATGAAGCTGGAAACTTATAAGGTATTTCACTTGATCACGGGTACATAAAATACATTTATAAGCAAAAAACATAGTCGATTTCTGTAACGGAAATCAGCAATAAGCAAATATTGAATTCCATTATGCACCCAATCAACTAAGCACCAGAGAATATTAAACAACCATGTAAAATATTAAACAATGTGAAATCCACAACATTGAAAACAATTAAAAAATGAAACAAATTAAATAATAGACAAACCGAGCACGAGGACAGCCTAGATATATTAACATTGACACAAACAGATAACGTACTTTGGCTTAAATTCCCGCTTAAATACTGACACCGTTAAAAGCTAATGCCACGGTTGCCGCAACAGATAGTCCATAAAATAATTATTATTACAATCGATAATAATGATCCTGTAATAAATTACAAGAAGTAGTTTAAAATTAAACAATTAATAATTAATAGATAATAACAAATATAAGTTTAATATAAGAGTCCAAGGCAACCACATAATATTAGAACAAAATAAATAATTTTTTAAAGCTGCCAATTTACGGAAATTATAAGAAGTTATATTTAAGAACGACAATAAAGGATAAAGTAACTGACTAAAATAGTGTTTAGTGCTGCCATGTAGAATAGAAAAACGAATATAACAATAGATAAATGTATTTTAAACAAAATATGTTATTTAGACTGCAGATAAATATCATTTCATAATATGCAACTTAATATTAATAATTATTAAATAACATTTTAATATAATGTGTACCGCAACAGATAGTCCATATAATAATAATTACTACATACTAGAATAATGATCCTGTTATAAATTACAAGAAGTGTTTAAAATTAAACAATTAATAATTAATAGATAATAATCATTATAGGTGTAATTTATGAGACCAGACAACCTAATAATAATAGAACAAAATAAATAATTATTTAATGGTTTTTTGTGATGGTTAACCTTATCATTTGTAAACAAAATCATATGATAAAACTTCTCAGATTTTTTTTTTTTTTAAATTTAAATTTAAAACTTATTTAAAAAGTGGGGTAGTTTAAAATCGCTATAACTCGAAATATTATTTATAGAATTCCAATTTTGTTTCATTTAAATAAACAGAAGTATATAAGTTTTAATTTTGATTCAGCATTTTTAAAAATATTAATTTATAACAAAATTAAAAATATTTAACAAAAAATTTCAAAAAAAGTGGTGCAACTTTAAAAAAAAAAATCATACTTTCAAAAGTAAATTTTTTTTTCAAATATGCTGAATCAAACGTAAACTAAAATAATTGAAAAAGATATGTCCCAAGTTTGAACCCTGTACCTTTTACGGTTCTCGAGTTATAAGAATTTCAATATGAGAAAGGGTGAAAAACCTATCATGAAGAAAAACGCATTTTTACAACAAGTCGTTTCCATGACAGCCATTGCTTGAAAGTAAAATTTTGAAAACAAACCAAAACGAAAAAAAAAAAAATATATATTTTGTTCTAATTCAGGTAGAAACATGATTGAAATGTAATTTTAAGCAGGAAAAAACAGAGAATTTTTTATGAAATAAAATGTTTTTGCAAAATTTGAAGATTTTTGTGTCCCAGACCCCCTTAAATCCTAATGGATGCAACCTACTAGTAGTTTAACAGGAAATCAAAATAAAATTTGACGACGTCGAAAATATTTGGTGAGTTTTGTTCTTTTTTTACGAATCTTTTGACGCGAAATTCTTTTAACACGAAAAAAAAAAAAAAAAAAAAAATCGGCTTCCTTAATTTTGTGTTAAACGTATTTCACTATATGTATATATAGGGGAGAGTGGCTACCTCGGGACAGCTTTATTTTCTGTCCTAGATTTTAAATTAACACTTAGCTCTTGCAGATGCAGATAGATAGCAGCACAATCTAACTTTCAGATATGTTTTGATTCCATTGATGAAGCAGGCAAGAATTTATTAAGATTTTTATTTTGCAAACATGTCTAGTAACTTTCATGTAAAAGTTTGATAAGTTGCACAGTGGAATTTGATTGAAAATATTTTGAAATAAAAGATAATATAATGAAATTTAAAGCTTTCTCTATAAAACTGATGTATAATAACAGTTCTGAGTGCTAAGCTTAACAGCATGACATTCTAAAATTTCATAGTGGGTATAGGGTGCACCTTCGGACAGGTGGAGGTGGTGCACCTTTGGGACACAAGATATGCCTAACTAACTTTTATCCGAAATATTTTAACACAAAGATATTGTGTTTAAAATAATTTTTATTTAATCTACATAACATGTACTCTCTTAAAAAAATTCAGCGATTTTAACTTCGACTGAGTGTATTTTCACTCCTTTCCAGTATTGAAAATGCACTTATCCTATAGGAGTGAATTTCATCGATCTTGCGGAGTGGATTTTTTCATTCCTTTTTGATAAGCTGTTTTGGCTCTTTTTTCGACTAAATTAATAGGCAAAACGAGTGACTGCACTCATTATTGATAAGTCATTTTAGGTAGCTTTCATTACAAAAAGCTACCTATTGCAGCCGTTCGGAGGAAAGCGATTGTGAGATGAAATCTCACATTTTTTTGCACCTATTCACCGGTCTGCATCTGTGACGGTGTCGCGGCCGTGCTTTTGTTTCTTTTCTTTTTTCTCCCGTCTCTCTCCTTAGCGTAGTCTGTAAGTTGGCTTTCCCCCAGTGCTTGCATACGCACGCCATTCATTCATTATTCTTCCCTTCCCTTTTCTCTCCGTGTTTCATCCGAGGCTGTAAGTGTGCGCATGCTCAGTAGAAAACGGGCGCTTGCTATGATTTCAAACGAGTGATGTTTCGTTTCACGAACAAATTAGATTGCGTTACTTTTGGTTTCGCTTTCTCATTTGTTTTCCGAATACCGGTGGCTTTTGAATTTGATCAATTGTTTTAAACCTCTCGCTTAATTACTTTTACGGGGCCCGTAGCGATGTTTATATACTGTCTCCCTTAATTTTTTTAGGCAGTTAAAGTTCTGACGGGATGTCCGAAACAACGATGTCGATATCTGGTTGTAGTTGTGCCATTTTTTTATCAACGAAGTTTTTGTTCTTTAGTGTTCATATGCGATATTCTCTCGGGAATTTTTTTAATCTAAGTGCTGGTATTTTCAAGAACAATTTATGGGTGATCAAAATTGAAAAATATTCATCTTCATCTAAAAATATACTTAAATAAAAATTGATTTAATCTCAAGAAAGTGTAGTTCCTGTCTCTTCCTCAACACTGCTTGTTTCAAGTAAGATCTTTTCAATTTTCTCCTTTTAAAATGACCTAAAAGATCTAAGTGTAGGGTTATTGTCTCCATTTCTAAAAGAAGAATTTTTTACAACAAACTATTTCCAAAATACGATCACAACAATTTGTGAATATTCTAATATTCACGTCACAATTCCTGGTGCCGACTTTGGAGAAATTCTTGAAAAATGCACCCTGGAATTATGAGAGAGAGAAATACTTATTTAATTTAAAAAAAAAAAATATGTTATAATGCTGTGATATTTTAATATTTTAGTCTGAAGCTGTTACTTTTTTTGAAGAGTTTATTTCAATATATTATTTTGTTGAACTTATATTTGTATTTAAGGAACAAATTGCTCATTTTTATGTACTTTGAAGAGATTTTTTTTCTGTTCTGAGAAGTAAATGGTAGGAAATATCTCCTTTTATTTTTGCAGAGCATGATTTTTCTTTCGATTGTATGAAGTGATAGAAGATATTTTTGTTCTTAGTATGCAAATATTTTTACAATGACCTATAATTTTACATTGTTTGAAGGGGCATATGGCAAATATTAAGGCACAATTTATTAGAACTATTGATGTATTTATATATTGTTGAGATTGGTAATTTATTTGAATGCTGTTTGTTTGAATTATTGCATTATTTTTGAATTTTGTTGTATTTATTCATCATGACGTCTAAAATTAAACCTCTAAGAATAATAGTGACACCTTTTTCGGGTGATCCCGAACTTTTAGATTTTTTTGCTGAGCAAGTTAAAGCGACCATTTCTTATTCTAACCGGAGTAATGAACAGGCACTTATTTTCCTCAAATCTAAACTCTCTGATCAGGCATTAAAATTTTATGTTTCCTCTAATGCATGTAAAAAGGCAACTTCTCCTGAAGACTTGTTTGATATTTTTAGGAAACATTTTAAGACGGAGTCAGCTACCTCCATTGCTCTTAAATACAATAGTATAAAGTTTCTACCTTCAGAATCTATCCGGAATTTTGCTACAAGGTTAGATGATGTTGTTCGTAAACATTTTCCTCAGTTGCCTGATCCCTCCATTGAACAGATTCTAATATCAAAATTCACTGATCTCATCCCTAATAATTTAAAAGTTCACATTCTTACACAACACATAGATTCGTTTGACAAAATGATTGAAGTTGCTGCTTCATATCAAGAGATTCTTGATTCTGTTCAAGCACCTATAATTTCTAATTCGGTCCCACCTTCATACAGTATGTTACATAACTTACATGAACAACCTGAGGATTCTCTGTCTCATAATAGTCATTCTGCGGACTCATCGGAGGTGTGTAACAAACCTCACACAGCTACTTCAGATGATAACTCATCTTGCGATACAGAGTCCAGGCACAATTCTTCCAGAAACATAAGACTTAGTCATCATTTCAAACATTCGTATAAACGAATTATTTGCCAGTGGTGCACAAGACCTGGACATTCAGCAAACAGATGTTTCAAATTGAAAGCAAATTTAGCTTCCAAATCAAAACAAGCATCTTTTAAAAAACGGCATCACAACTCCTCAGATGATAAACCACATTCATCCGACTCTCGACATTCTTCCTCTAAAGTTTCGACCTCCCGTCAGAACTACTCAAATAAAAATCCTCATAGGTACTGACACGATTTGGGGAGAAGTGGGTGTGGAGCTGCTTCACCCCTGTGTCATTTTTCTCCACAGTATAACTCTCAAGCTGTCTCTTTCAATAATGTAAATTCTGATAAAGACCTTGCTGTTCCCGTTTTTCAATGTGAAAGAATATTCTATAATTCAAACATAACTCCTGAATGTTTTCAAGAGTTAAATCCAGACATAAATACTCAACTTCCGTCCTTTAATGATTTTTCTGCCTTAAGTCGTGACTTTACGCCTTTTCAAGTCCAGAATGATATTATTGTACCGCGGTCTCCAATGACTAAAATTAACTATCCGATTTCATCACAGAGACTTGTGAAATCAGTTGCTAGTCAAACAAATAAAGAAATTCCACTTTTTGCAAACTCTGCTATACAAACAACCTCATCTGAAAATGACATAATCTTTGTTGAGTCCATCGAATTTCTTCTCCATGCGGAAGTTGATCAACCTACCCTTCCAATTATTCAATTAACTATTAACAAGAATCCTGCAAATTTTCTTCTCGATTCAGGTGCAAGCATTTCTCTATTATCAAAATATTATTTTCAACGTATAAAACAGCATGTACATTACAGCAGAATTGCTTCAAATGTAAAAATTACCACGGTAAATTCTGCTGTTATTTGTTCTGGTTGTATAAACTTGTCATTTAAGATAGGGAAATTTTTCTACAAACATTCTTTTTTTCTCATTGATATTCCTGAAGATTCTAAGTTTGTTGGTATCCTTGGCTTTGATTTTTTGAAATCTCATAGAGTTGTTATTGATCTACATAATAGCCAAATTAAGATAAATAATAACCTACTTGACATCTTAGACTCTGTTTCTGCTCAAGAGGTTGATCAAACACAGGATTTACAAGTCAACACTTTAACTCAAAAGAGGTCTCTACCTGAATCTTCCAATAAAAATGTATCAGTGTCTGTTAATTCTAATAATAAAGTACATAGTTCTCTTCCTTCAAATAATTCTTGTTATTCAAGAAAGAAAGTCGTCATTCCACCTGACAGTACTGTATATGTACCTGCGGTGTCTTCCTTTCATTCTTGTGATCAATTTTTGTTTGAACCAAAGGAGTATGAATTACCAACTTGTGCATATCAATCCATAATTTCTGCAGAACTTAGCTCGAAATCTAAAAATGCTAAAAACCTCAGTAGTTACTTTTATATTCCTATCACTAATAATGCTGAAGAACCCATTCACATTAATAAAGATTCAGTTTTGGGAACAATTCACGAGATAGATGAAATTCAAGAAGATTTTGATACTCAAAATATTAGTTCTCCCCATGAAATTAATTTAATTCAAGCTTCTACTGACATTTTAAAGTTAAGAAAATCAGAGTTTAAACTTAGTAATTTTAGCCTAAATCATCTACTTCCATATCAGAAAACAGAATTACAAAATTTATTAACTAAATATGATACAGTGTTTTCTTCTTCCTTGAAATCTTTGGGTCAAACGGACAGAGTTATACCTCATATCCAGTTTATCTCAGATGTTCCTGTTAAGACCCTGCCCTTCCCTGTGCCACAATCTATCCAAGAAGAGGCAAAACAGCAATTGGACACATTGGTTGATGCAGGAATTATTGAAAGAAGTATTTCCGAATGGGCATGTCCAATGCTTATGGTTAAAAAGAAAGCATCCTCTCCTAATGAAAAACCAAAATTTCGAATGGCACTTGATCTAAGATTAATTAATACCATGATTCGTAGTTCTTCTTACCCATTACCTAGAATTGATACTATTATTAACAATATTTCTAAATTTAAATACTTCACCACATTAGATTTTCCATCTGCATATCATCAGATAAATCTCCCAGAAGAATTTCGCAAGAAACTCTCTTTTACTACCGAATGGGGTACTTATAGTTTTTCTCGTTTAATGTTTGGACTCAGATCCGCAGCCTCTTCATTTCAAATGTTAATTGATGCAATAATCGAAGAAAGTAAATTACAAGGTGTTTATGCATATCAGGATGACATTATTGTTGCTGGTGATTCATTTCAAGAAATGATTCACAAATTAGATGTTTTATTTTCAATTTTACAGAAACATAACCTTACCTTGTCTCCTGCTAAATGCAAATTTCATCAAACAGCCATAGATTACCTTGGTTTTCATTTGCAGAATCATACTATCCAGCCAGTGTCTTCTAATATAACCAAAATTACATCTTTTCCAGCTCCAAAAACTAAGAAACACTTAAAAAGATTTATTGGTCTATGTGGTTTTTATCGCAGACTTATTCCCAAATATTCTAAACTTATGGATCCACTAATTAAACTTACCTCTCCAAAGATTCCTTTTACATGGACGCCAGATCATAATAAAATTTTTACAGAAGTTCAAAACATTTTTTTCTCAAAACCTTTTCTCTCCTTGCCTGATTGGTCCAAACCATTTTACCTCAATACAGATGCAAGTGGTATAGCTATTTCCGGTGTCCTTCTACAAAAGCGAAATGGTCATCTACTACCTGTGAGTTATTTTAGTAAATCTTTATCTCCTTCAGAAAGAAAATATCCTGCTCTGAAGCTAGAATTGATGGCAATTGTGAAATCAATTAATGCATTTAAATTTTTTCTGTATAATAGACATTTTACGATTTTAAGTGACAGCAAACCTATTGAACATTATAAGTCTACTAGTTCACCAGTTGATCTGACTACGAGATGGTTGGTTGACCTTTACAATTATGATTTCACCTTTCAATATCTTAAAGGCGAGAGTAATGTGTTAGCAGATTATTTCTCTCGTGAAGATTTTACAAATAATTCTCAAGATCTTAACACTAACCCTGATTTAATAAGAGATAAAAATATTCTTCCAGTCACTACAAAGTCACCAACTATTGAGTTGCATCACATAGATGATCAAAACCAACAATCTCAAGACCCAAAAATGGAAATTTCTGAGTCCACATTCCTCTGTGAACAGCGTAAGGATCCTAAAATAATGAAAATAATTGACTCCATAACTTCAGATAAACCTAATCCTAAGTTCAAAAATTATTTTATTCATCCTGATACAGGTTTACTTATGATAAAACGTAAATTCTTACAACCTGAAAATTCACCACATATTAAAATTATTGTGCCTCATATTTTAAAGTCAAAAATCTTGCATATTTGCCATATGCCTCACTTCGGTATTGGAAATACTTATAGAAGACTACTCAAAAAATTTTACTGGTCAGGAATTTATAAAGATACAAAAAATTTTATTCTGTCCTGTGAGTTATGCGTTAGACATAAACCACGAAGAATACCTGCAGCACCATTACAAGAGATGTTTATCCCTTCTAAACCTGGTGAGCTCGTCTCAATGGATTTCCTAGGCCCTTTTTCGAATAAATTTTATGTGCTGACATTCCTGGATCATTTCTCAAAACATATAGAGTTATACCCGATCAAGATTGCTACTGCTCAGTCTGTTGTTAAATCCCTGACCAACTACATCACCACCTATGGTCGTCCGGCTTCTTTAATGTCTGATCTGGGCCCTCAATTTAATTCACAAGTATTTGATAATTTTACGGAGAGCCTCAAGATCAGTATTGTTCATTCATCCTCTGGGCATCCTCAAACGCAAGGATCATCAGAGAGAATAAATACCAGCATTAAGTCATCAATTGCTACATTAGCTCACGAGGGATATAATTTTCAACAGTCCCTAATGATACATAAAAGCCTATATAACGACACAATACATTCTTCAACTGGATACTCACCATCTTTTCTGCATTTTGGCAGATCTATATCCAATATTTTTGATCTTTTCGATTATCCTGATCTGGAAGCGTTATCATATCCATACGATTACTATCAGCATATGTCAACAATGAAACATGTGTACCAGAAAGTTTATGGAAACATGAAAGAGGCTCAACAGTTACGTAATCAACGTCAACATAAACGTGCTCATCTACGAAAGTTCCAGTGTGGTGATATTGTTTACATTAGAACTAATGATGCATTCAAGCCAAGAAACATTGGTCCTTATGTTGTGATAAATGTAATTTCAGATGTGCTTCTTTCTGTTAGGGTTTTAGAAGATGAACTGGACAAGCCTTTCACAATAAATATTAATAGAGTAATACCTGTACAGAAACGCCAACAACACTTAGTGTTGCAAAGTCCTCATCAGATTACACCTCTACCCCACAGCTATAATTTACGAAAAAGACATTAATATTTGCATTTAAATATGTATTTTCATAAATATTAATAGTTAATTTTTTTTTGTATTTATTTTTAGGTTTATGAGTAGTTGCACCTGACAATGGGATGATGTTAAGGCAATAGTTTGTTCACCTAGTATTCTAAGTTCTATTAAATTTCATTTAATTTTAGCAAAAACATGATGGTAATATCTGTTCTAGGTTATCTGTCTATTCCTTTTTATTTTTTTTGGTACCATGTTTCTCATTTATAAATTGACATGATCAAGCTTATTACATAGAAATGTATAATGATTTTGATAGTATATTTTTAGTTTTTTTTTTCTTTTTTTGGAGATCTCCACCTTTTTTTTTTATTTTCATACAGCAATATATATATATATATATGTACCATACCTAGGTTGATGAATTTTGAGTAATTATGTTAAATATTTTTGTTGAAGAGTAATTTATTGATGTTGACTTTTTTTATTTTAGAGGTTATACGTGTTGTTTACTGTTGTTGATATTATTTTGATATACATTTTATCTAATATGTTAATGGTAGTGAGTAGCTATATAAATATCTTCAATGAGTAAACAAATTATACTAGTACTCTTGATTTATGAGATACTTTGATTGATGAAAACTTGAATAGCTGAAGATGTAAGTTATTCTATAATACTCTTGGTCGACCAATTTTAATTATTATAGTTGCAACTGTTATTTTATATTATTCGAATAATACATGTTTCATGATATCTCTTGACAGCAAAGTTGTTTGCTTTTTTTGGTGAAATATTAATGTTTAATATTTTTTTGATATGAGATCTTTTTAAAGATATACTACGTGCACAATTATTTTTATGGCATGCCACATGTAAATAATTGGAATACTCATTCTAAATGTACATATTTATATTGTATATACTACATTGATGTAACATTTATGTATTCCTTTTCCTTCTCTTTTTCCTTTTTGATCACCACGTTTTATTTGTAGGGCTTGTTAATTGGCTTTCAAAATTTTGATTTCCCCATCCTGATGCAAAAGGTCACCTTTTTACATCTGTCTGGCACATCAAAATTTTATTCGACGTTGGGGGGTATTGTGAGATGAAATCTCACATTTTTTTGCACCTATTCACCGGTCTGCATCTGTGACGGTGTCGCGGCCGTGCTTTTGTTTCTTTTCTTTTTTCTCCCGTCTCTCTCCTTAGCGTAGTCTGTAAGTTGGCTTTCCCCCAGTGCTTGCATACGCACGCCATTCATTCATTATTCTTCCCTTCCCTTTTCTCTCCGTGTTTCATCCGAGGCTGTAAGTGTGCGCATGCTCAGTAGAAAACGGGCGCTTGCTATGATTTCAAACGAGTGATGTTTCGTTTCACGAACAAATTAGATTGCGTTACTTTTGGTTTCGCTTTCTCATTTGTTTTCCGAATACCGGTGGCTTTTGAATTTGATCAATTGTTTTAAACCTCTCGCTTAATTACTTTTACGGGGCCCGTAGCGATGTTTATATACTGTCTCCCTTAATTTTTTTAGGCAGTTAAAGTTCTGACGGGATGTCCGAAACAACGATGTCGATATCTGGTTGTAGTTGTGCCATTTTTTTATCAACGAAGTTTTTGTTCTTTAGTGTTCATATGCGATATTCTCTCGGGAATTTTTTTAATCTAAGTGCTGGTATTTTCAAGAACAATTTATGGGTGATCAAAATTGAAAAATATTCATCTTCATCTAAAAATATACTTAAATAAAAATTGATTTAATCTCAAGAAAGTGTAGTTCCTGTCTCTTCCTCAACACTGCTTGTTTCAAGTAAGATCTTTTCAATTTTCTCCTTTTAAAATGACCTAAAAGATCTAAGTGTAGGGTTATTGTCTCCATTTCTAAAAGAAGAATTTTTTACAACAAACTATTTCCAAAATACGATCACAACAATTTGTGAATATTCTAATATTCACGTCACAGCGATTTCAAAAAATTTTGGTATATTTTCATCGATCATGACCCCCAGACCCCGAAACTACCCTCCGTTCAAAATTTATATATATATATATATATATATATATATATATATATATATATATATCCATACATATATATATATATATATATCTGACCTATGTCACACTGTAACTCTCGTATTTATGAACCGATTTGGATGTAATTCGGTGTGTACATAGTACACACCAATGTCTCGACCGAGTTCGTTCGCCAGCTTCATCAGCCATTTTGTTTCAAAATGGCAGTCATTTAAAAAATTTTTAAAAATTTAAAATTTGAAATGTGGTACCAAAAAATTGAAAATGGAAAAATATTTTTTTCTTATGTATTTGACCTTTATACAAAGACTCCGGAGCAGTTTTTGTTTCGACTATATCTTTAAAAATGGCTGAGTTATAGCATTTTGAATTTCTAGCGTGGCTGACATTTTGAAACGTCCTGAATTTTGTCACGCGATAAAAGGCGTATTTATGAACCGATTTGGATGTAACTTCGTTTATACATAGTACATACCAATGTCTCGACCGAGTTCGTTGGCCAGCATCATCCGCCATCTTGTTTAAAAATGGCGGCCATTTAAATTTTTAAGAAAAATTTAAATTTGAAATGTGGTACCAAAAAATTGAAAATTGAAAAAATATTTTTTTCTTATGTGTTTGACCTTAATAAAAAGATTCGGGAGCAGTTTTTGTTTTGTCTATATCTTAAAAAAGTCCTTCCGGCCAGTGCCGGGAGGAAGAGGTAGCTTTCATAATCCTTATTTAAAAAAAGCCAACTTATATCATGCAAACACATGAAGCTCAATTTAGTGGAAACCGAATATAGGAGATTCAATACTAATTTTTATCAATATAATGAATGAGAATTTCGCGAAATTAGTCAGCTTTATCCAAGCTGCTTTTCTTTAAAGTAACTTATATTTGGCTGCCAAATTCGGCAATTTCTTAAAGTGCCTGTCATTTTAAGACAACATGGCGGATGAGGCTAAGCAGTGAACTTGGTCGAGACCTTAGTAATTGCTGTGCACATGCTCACTCACATCGGAATCGGTTAATATATAGGAGTGCTGTCGCATGCAAAAAATCAGATTTTTCAAAATGTCACCCACAATAGAAATTGAAACTGCTATATCTGAGCCATTTTTTAAGGTAAAGACAAACAAAAAATGCTCCTGAATCCTTATATCAAGATCAAATACTTAAGAAAGAAACCTTTTTCAATTTCTAATTTTTTTGCACCTCACTTTAAATATATATATATTTTTTAATTTAATGGCCGCCATTTTGAAACAAGATGGCTGATTAATCTGGCCAGCGAACTTGGTCGAGGTGTTGATGTATACTATCCACATGCCTTCTTACATCGAAATAGGCGAAAACATGTGTTATCGCGTGACAAATACAAGATCGTTTCAAAATGTTAGCCATGCTAGAAATTCAAAGTGCTATAAATCAACCATTTTTTAAGATATCAACAAAAGAACAAATTTTCAGAAACAAAAACTGCTCCGGAATCTTTGTATCAAGGCCAAACACATAAAAAAAATCTTTTTCATTTTCCAATTTTTTAACACCTCATTTTGAATTTTAAATTTAATTTTTTTTAAATGGCAACCCTTTTGAAACAAGATGGCGAATGAAGCTGGCCAACGAACTCGGTAGAGACATTGGTATGTACTATGTACAGACCAAGTTACATCCAAATAGGTTCATAAATACGCCTGTTATCGCGTGACAAAAATCAGGTCGTTTTAAAATGTCAGCCACAAGAGAAATTCAAAATGCTATTACTCAGCCATTTTTTTTAGATATAGACGAAAGAAAAACTGTTCCGGAATCTTTGTATTAAGGTCAAACACATACAAAAAAATCTTTTTCATTTTCCAATTTTTTGGTATCTCATTTAAATTTTTTTATTTTTTAATTTTTTTAATTGGCCGCCATTTTGAAACAAGATGGCGGATGAAGCTGGCCAACGAACTCGGCCGAGATATTGCTATGTACTATGTACACACCAAGGTACATCCAAGTCGGTTCATAAATACGCCTGTTATTACGTGAGAAAAATCAGGACGTTTCAAAATGTCAGCCACGCTAGAAATTCAAAATGCTATAACTCAGCCATTTCTTAAGATATAGACGAAACAAAAACTGCTCCCGAATCTTTTTATCAAGGTCAAACACATAAGAAGAAAATATTTTTTCAATTTTCAATTTTTGGTACCACATTTCAAATTTAAATTTTTCTTAAAAATTTAAATGGCCGCCATTTTTAAACAAGATGGCGGGTGAAGCTGGCCAACGAACCCGGTCGAGACATTGGTATGTACTATGTATAAACGAAGTTACATCCAAATTGGTTCATAAATACGCCTTTTATCGCGTGACAAAATTCAGGACGTTTCAAAATGTCAGCAACGCTAGAAATTCAAAATGCTATAACTCAGCCATTTTTTAAGATATAGACGAAACAAAAACTGCTCCGAAATCTTTGTATAAAGGTCAAATACATAAGAAAAAAATATTTTTCCATTTTCAATTTTTTGGTACCACATTTCAAATTTAAATTTTTCTTAAAATTTTAAATGGCCGCCATTTTAAAACAAAATGGCGGATGAAGCTGGCCAACGAACTCGGTCGAGACATTGGTATGTACTATGTACACACCGAATTACATCCAAATCGGTTCATAAATACGACTTTTATCGCGTGACAAAATTCAGGACGTTTCAAAATGTCAGCCACGCTAAAAATTCAAAATGCTATAACTCAGCCATTTTTTAAGATATAGACGAAACAAAAACTGCTCCGGAATCTTTGTATAAAGGTCAAATACATAAGAAAAAAATATTTTTCCATTTTTAATTTTTTGGTACCACATTTTAAGTTTTAAATTATTTTAAAAATTTTAAATGGCTGCCATTTTGAAACAAAATGGCGGATGAAGCTGGCCAACGAACTCGGTCGAGACATTGGTATGTACTATCTACACACCGAATTACATCGAAATCGGTTCATAATTACGGGAGTTACAGTGTGACATAGATCAGATATATATATATATATATATATATATATATATATATATATATATATATATATATCAATTTTGAACGGAGGGTGGTTTCGGGGTCTGGGGGTCATGATCGATGAAAATATACCAAAATTTTTTGAAATCGCTTTCCTCCGAACGGCTGCAATAGGTAGCTTTTTTGTAAAGAAAGCTACCTAAAATGGCTGAGTTATAGCATTTTGAATTTCTAGCATGGCTGACATTTTGAAGTGTCGTGATTTTTGTCACGTGATAACAGATGTATTTATGAACCGATTTGGATGTAATTCAGTGTGTACATAGTACACACCAATGTCTCGACCGAGTTCGTTGGCCAGCTTCATCCGCCATCTTGTTTCAAAATGGCGGCCATTTAAAAAATTTTAAAATTTAAAATGAGATACCAAAAAAATTGGAAAATGAAAAAGATTTTCTTCGTATGTGTTTGACCTTAATACAGAGATTCCGGAACAGGTTTTGTTTCGTCTATATCTAAAAAAAATGGCTGAGTTATAGCATTTTGAATTTCTATTGTGGCTGACATTTTAAAACGACCTGATTTTTGTCACGCGATAACAGGCGTATTTATGAACCGATTTGGATGTAACTTGGTCTGTACATAGTACATAACAATGTCTCGACCGAGTTCGTTGGCCAGCTTCATTCGCCATCTTGTTTCAAAAGTGTTGCCATTTAAAAAAAAGTAATTTAAAATGAAGTATTAAAAAATTGGAAAATGGAAAAAAAAAATTTTGTGTGTTTGGCCTTGATACAAAGATACTGGAGCAGCTTTTGTTTCTGAAATTTGTTCTTTTGTTTATATCTTAAAAAATAGTTGAATTATAGCACTTTAAATTTCTAGCATGGCTAACACTTTGAAACGATCTTGTATTTGTCACGCGATAACACACGTATTCGCCTATTTCGATGCAAGAAGGCATGTGGGTAGTATACATCAATATCTCAACCAAGTTCGCTGGCCAGCTTCATCAGCCATCTTGTTTCAAAATGGCGGCCATTAAATTAAAAAAAATTATATTTAAAGTGAGGTGCAAAAAAAAATAGAAATTGAAAAAGGTTTCTTTCATAAGTATTTGACCTTGATATAAGCATTCACGAGCATTTTTTGTTTGTCTTTATCTTAAAAAATGGCTCAGATATAGGAGTTTCAATTTCTACTGTGGGTGACATTTTGAAAAACTTATTTTTTGCCTGCGACAGCACTCGTATATATCAACCGATTCCGATGTGAGTGAGCATGTGCACAGCCATTACTAAGGTCTCGGCCAAGTTCACTGATTAGCCTCATCCACCATGTTGTCTTAAAATGGCAGGAACTTTAACAAATCGCCGAATTTGGCAGCCAAATATAAGTTAGTTTAAATAAAAGCAGCTTGGATAAAGCTGACTAATTTCGCGAAATTCTCATTCATAATGATTTAGTATTGATAAAAATTAGTATTGAATCTCCTATATTCGGTTTCCACTAAATTGAGCTTCGTGTGTTTGAATAATATAAGTTGGCTTTTTTAAAATAGGGAAAATGAAAGCTACCTCTTCCTCCCGGCAATGGCCGGAAGGACTTTTTAAACCGCTTTTTTTTTTTTTTTTTTTTTTTTTTGTCAAATTTAATAGGCAAAATAAGTTATTTCCCTCTTATTTTCAGAATTTTTTTTGTAAATTTATTTTTTAACATATATAACTCCCCAATTTGCAAAATGTATTATTTTTAAAACTCCATTTTGTTTTGTTTTAATCCAGATGCAGAAAAACAGAAGAAATTTTGTTTTTCATTTCCGAAAGATAAATAATAATAATAATAATAATAAAAGATGGTTCGCCCCGTAACAAGACGAGATTTTTTAACTTGCCAATATCCTGAAGTGCGCTGTTTTTACTTTATCTTTCTTATTATGATTTTTTTCTTTTTAATATATCACATTGTATATATAATTTTAACGTTATTAGTTTTAATCCGGAAATGTCGATTTCTTTAATTTTTTCTGATATCATTATATCTTCTTAATATATTTTGCTTATGACACAGATAAATAATTATGGAATATAGAATTCACGTGTTACATAACTGCAGACTTTTTTTTAGCTAAACTTTTGAATATGAACAGAGCGAAGTATAACACAAAAATAAAAATTCACAAAATCATAATTTAAAGAAAAGGTCGAGCTAGTTGTGTCATAAAATAAATTAATAATATTTTTTACTAATCTATTATTTTATGATACTTTTTTAAATTATCTTTTACATTTCGTACTATTTATATAATACTGTGTCAATTAAAAAAATAATAAATAAAGTGTAGATGTGTACAACTATCTAAATGAACACAATTTATTAAATACTTGTACTTACTGAAGCATAAAAAAAATAGAACATATATTATAAGTTAATACTAATTAAATAATTTTTATAATCATGGGTTGTGTTCCGCAAATATTTCTGAGTGTCATGAGCAAAGTAGTATATTAATAATAAATAATATAAGCACAAAATGATATATGTTTAATAATGTAAATACCAATTAGCATAATTTTACACTATTTGAATACGAGAAAACTACATATCTAAGCGCATTTTATTGATTATAAAAATTATGGATCAGATGCATTAAAAAAAAAAGAAGAAAAAGAAAAAAAGTAATTTAAGAAATTCATGTTTCCGCTTTAAAAGTAATAACGTTAAATAACGCAAAAAATCATATATACAATGCGAAAATACAACAAGGAATGGCGAAAGAATTACAAGAAAGATAAAGTAAAACAACGTACTTTACCTTAGAATTTTCAGTATTAGTAAAATCCTAGAATCCTAGGTAGCCATCTTGGTTTTACCTGGGAAACAAAAACGAAATTTATTCAGTTCTTTGTGATGATTGCCCCCTCTCCCCTGCTTTCGTGGGCATAATCCATCTATCTTATTCTATACCATTTTTAAATGAATCAAATTATAATTGCAATATTGTTTTAATCATGTAGGTAATCATGCTTTGACGCTTGAGACAAACAAGCAACTCCCTTTTCAAAACGGTTCTCGGTTCTCCCTCTGCCAAACTATATATCGCGTTACAGGATTTCAACCAATAGGGAAGCTTCTTAAACCGCTCTTTTAGTGATATTTTTTTGTTCTTATCTGAAATGAGCGGTCCTGGGATACTACTCCTAAAAGGATGATTTGGCAAACCAGTTTTTTGTGGAAAATGTCTCTTTTTGATAAAACAGATACTCAGAAAGAACAAAAACACGCGTAAAACTTTTCGTCCTTTTGTTGAGTTAATAATTCGTTTTTTTTTTTTTTTTTTTTTTTTTAAATTAAGAATGATATTTATTAATAGTTATTATTTTTTCTTTTAAGAAGTAATTAGGCTTATCAATGGCAAAGGTTAGAAATTTAGAAAAAAAAAAAGCAGCAATTCATGCTGACAATATTCAGAAAGCTGCTGCAAAATTTTTATCAGCTGAAATGTCTTTTCAGTTTAAATAAATTTCTTTTCCTGAACAAACAATTCCATGTATATATTGTAATTCAATTATTGAACTTTTCAGATCTATTTTTAACTGTCCCAAAGTGCCCCACCAGGTGGTACACCTTAGGACAAAGCACAAGTTTAGTATATGTATATATTTTTTAATTTTTCTATAATGGATATAAGATCAAAAGCTATTTAATAATGTAGGCAAAGATTAAAAGAACGAATACCAGGTAAAATTTTGACAATAGATCAATATTAAAAGAAAAAGAAAAAGAGTGTCCCTTTTTGGGATTGTGAGTAACTCGGAAGAGGTTATTGTAAATTTTCGTTCATGGTTATATTAAAAGACAAACTTTATATCAAGAAACATCCGTCTTTTTTTTTTTTTTTTTTTTTTTTTTTTTTTTTGCAAATATTTATCTTGTCTTTTTGTGTATATAAGTGTGAAGCTATAATGTATTGAATGAAGACTTTACCATGAAGATAATTTAAATAATTATAAACTTTTAACAAAAAAAAAAAAAACAAGTTGGAAATTGTACGTCAAACGTGGCAAATGAGGTACGTTCGTACTATAACTAGTTTTATAATTATTTTTTGCACTCCATATTATACTGAATGTATATTTTTTGCGCTTCATAAGTGCATAGTCTGTAACATCATTAAAATGCACTTGCAATAATTTTTCCCATTGGCCGTAATGTAAAGAAAAATTTTGACTGTCCCTGTAATTAAAGTATACATCCGATTTTCATAAAATTTGAAATGGCTCGACAACATTTTGCAACAACCATATGTTTACAATTTCAGACTATTCGGTTGGGTAGTTTTTGCTCTGTTATATGCGTACGGACAGACAGGCAGACAGACGGACTGAACGACGACTATAGTATAGGTGCTACGTATTTATATAATTACGAACGCACCTAAAAACAGACTTCAATTACTTCATTTTATATTAAATTTAAAAATTTGCCAAGGACTTTTGGCCCATCCTGTGCAAATCCTTCCACCGTAAAAATACAGTTCGTCAAATGAAGCGAGTGTACCGCAGAAATCTTGGGTGAATTTAAATGCTTTACAAATTCGATTTTTTTTTCCTTTTTACGGATGTAAAAGTTTTTAAAGCTTAAAATAACTTTTGGTTTTGGACTTTTTGATTTTCCCAATCCTCGAAACAAATCAGCATAAAGTGCGATGAAAATCGCTGGGTACCGACTTTCTCGCCAAACAGATAATGCTACGTCATTTGATGAAAATCATTGAAAATGAAATATTTTAAATATTTTTTTACCTTTTTTTGAATCTCTGAAAAAGTACTGAACCAATTTTGGTTAAATTTAAGTGAGACCAATTCGAGAGTATCCTCTTTCAATAGAAAAAAAAAAAGCATGAATTGGTCATGTAGTTTCGGAGTAATCAGTGAATATATTGTTAAATTTAATTCCCCAGATGTTCTTCGGCAACTGCTAAAAGTGATTAAAAAAAGAAAAGAAAGAACTTGTTACTATACACAGATCATTTTAACAAGCCAATTTACGAACTGTTTCTTTACTTTCGCATTTAATAATGAGTGCTATTGCAGCCCACTTGAGTAACTCTCTAAAGCATATGTTCTAATAACGAAGATTTCACCACTAATGTGTAACTAAAAGGAACATCTGAACACTTTGACTTTTGCCAGACACCATTTTCTTGGGGATCAGGGAGATTGAGATCAGGGATTGAGATCAGGGAAAAAGGACAGCCCATTCCATTACATGCACCAAAAACCATTCCATTATCCAAAAACCATTCCCAGGAGGATTTTGCAACGTGAATGGAGGTGTTGTCCTGCTGTAAAATCCAATTTAGTCCACCAATTCTCTTTGCAAATGCCAGTAAATAGTTTTTTTAGCATTTCTTGGTGATCGACATTCTTCATGCGGCCTGAGAGAAAAGCCAGGTTATGTTTACCTCCATAGCCGAAGCCTCTCCACACCATTAATGAGCCTCCACCTTGCTGTCTTTTGGAGAAAATTTCCTCTTCTTTCTTCATGTCATACCAATAGAAAGCAAAGCCATCTGGCCCTTCCAAATTAATTTGTTTCTTAGCTGAGACTATAACACGATGCCACTGGTCTTTCCAGGGTTGATGATATTTGGTCCAATTGATTCTCCTGTGCATGTGGATAGCTTTCAGCATGGGCTGCTGTTTCCTTTTCGTATATCGCAGTTGCTTGTACGTTTTTCAGTTCGTGACTGGGTTGATTTTGTCACAGGGATGTTATCCTTTTTGGTTAACTGTTATAGTGAAATACCACCTCGTGAAAGACGACGCAAAACTTCTCTTTCCTGCCTGGAAGTCATTTTTCTGTACTACTTCTCCTTTTTTCATACCCGTATGCATTGCCCTGATTTACAAAATTGTCTATTACGGTTTTAGATCCTTCGATTTGCTTAGATATTAGTCTATGTGAATGACCTTGTTCCTTAAAAGCTGTTATCTGTCCCTTCTCAAACTTTGATAGCTGGAGTTTCTTTCCCATTGCAATATTGCTGGGGAAATAGAAAATACAACCTTCTAAAGTCTGCACAAAGTTCGACTGGCACAGAACAAGTATATGACAAGTTCCTGACACCATAAACATGTTAACTGCAGCAGCTCGAATGTCGGTAGTTACCAATGAATACTAATATGGGCAGTGACTTTATTTCGGCGGGACACTTTTTCCCTTCTTTTTTTTACGCATTCATCTTTTTCTCCTGCGCAGGTGGGGCAGGGAGAGAGTTGCTCTATTATATTCCTAATTTAAATAAGATTCACACCAGAAACTTTTAACTAAATTTTATATTTTTAATTTTGGAGGGTGAAATGTTAAAATATTGCTTTTCGTTATTTTAAAATAAAATTTTTCGATTATTCCGGTGAGAATTTAATATTACAGAAACACTATATGAAATGATTTCGTGAATGTATCACGAATTAGCGAATATGAATTTAAGAACATCCTTGACAGATAATAGTGCAAAAAGTCTACCGTAAAGTACCGAAAGTAAGCCCTCCTTCAGCAGACAGGAAATTCTAATGATTTTAAGGGGGAGGGGGGTCTTATAATTTGAATTTTTCTGAAAAAAATATAGAAAAATTGGGAGGGTGGGGGTATATTTGGAATTTGTTAAATTTCACAGGATTTATACAATATTTCAAAATAAAATCAGATCAGATTAACATTTTTTGGTTTTAAAAGTAGTTTCCATTAATAAAAATAATAAATTAATGAAACAAATTTACGTAAAATAATTAATTTGAATACGAAAAAAATATGAACAAAAATTATAAAACTTAAACTCAATATCTACCACTCAATCTACCAAATCTTTGTGCATAAAAATCAAGAAAAACATTAATACTATAATAGTGAGAACATATGCATTATGGCATTCTGATATAGTGAAAAGATTAGATAAAAATAAATTGCATAAGTTATATTCATTTAGGAGATATAGAAAAAAAACTTAAGGAATTTCCTGAAAAAAGAAGCAGAAGATTTGAAAGCGTCAGAAAATATAAACTTGCAGATACAGGCTTATAAGTGGCACTTTTTCATAAAAGGAAAAATTCACAGATATGGGAAGATTGGGGGGGAGGGGGTGCTTACTTTCAGCACTTTACGGTAGTTAATTTGTGGTTTTCACTAAAGCTTTAGGATTTTTTTAAATATTTTTTACACTAAAAAATTTCCGTGTTTTGCTAGTACATTTTTTATATTTTTACGGATTTTTATTTTTATTTTGCAGTGTAATAATAAAAATAAGTCTCACAGCTTTAGAAAAAAATTTAAATTTAGCAGTATCTGTCAAAGATATTAAAATAATACTTTTTGACACATTCACGAAATCACTTTCTTTGGAGGAAAAAAAAGTTCGTAAAAATATGGAAATTGTACTGTCAATCAAGGATTTTTTTTTTATTTTTATGTGAGAAAATATCTTATTCATATTTTTAGCAAAAATATCAAATTAAAAATTTTGCGGTAAACTTTTCGTGCTGCAATATCTGCAACCATAAGATTTTGAAAACTCATCCCAATATTTTTAACTCCGGTTGAGCCATATAGCTCCAGTTGTTGGAGCGAGGTTTCAGCATCTCATGCTTGCAGCTATTGCAGCTCCAGAAAATGGTTCAACCCACGACAAAATTTAGTGCATGTTAAAAATTTATACAGTTTTAGTTCTTTTTTAATTTAAAATATAGATACAAAAGTCCCAAGTAAATAACAATTTCGTCCATTTTATTGGTAGTAAATTGTTTTCAGTGAATTTTTAAATACCTGGTGAGCCAAAAGTTCGTTACAACTTTAAAAACTCATAAAAAAGGAAGAAATTGTGATAAAAGAGTGCGGTTTGCAAGAAAGGACACACAAGGTAGTCGGATTTTTTTAGCAGCAAAAAGAAAATTAGTTAAATAATCACATGTAGAGGGCGCTGACGACCCGTAACACAATGGACAGGACAACAGTTGTATCGTAGAATGTTCTGGTGGTCATGTTGAACATTTGTTATTGGAAGAACATATGAATGGAGCGTATGTTGTATTGTTGTCCTGTTCATTGCGTTTCGGGTCGTCAGTGCCCTCTACATGTGATTTTTTAACTTTTTTTTTGGGGGGGGGGCTGTTTAAAAAAAAATCTGACTACTTTGTGAGCCTTTTCATGCAAACCGCACTCCTTTATCACAATTTCTTCCTTTTTTATGAGTTTTTAAAGTTGTAACGAACCAATGGCTCACCCGGTATATAGCAGTCGTTTGGAAGTCTCCCAACTCAGCATCTGCCCTATTTGTTTCTATTATCCAAACCCGATATTTAAAACAAAATAGAGATAAAAGCAATGTGGCTCAAAGCTGAAAATCGAAAATATTCGGTATTTAATAATGAAAAGTATAATGCATTTTATGAACCCATGAAATGCGTATGGATATAGAGAAATTCACACAACAACAACAAAAAATCTAAATTATTTAGTCATAATATCAGTAAAAGTACAGAATACTTCATAAGACCATAACAAATTCAGCCAGAATAGCAGGACAATGATTAAGAATAAAAATTTGAAACAATACATTTAACGAGTCTTAGCGCATTTTATTTTGTAAATCTGTAGCATACAACATAAATGCAATGTGATTTATCAAGCTAAAATATGAAGTAACAGAAAGAGTTTATTCAACATATTAGATAAAATTACCACATGAATATAGAGTAATTAATAAACTTAAAAAAAATTTTTTTCATCAATTTTAATACAAATTAAAATACAGGGCTGCAGGTGTACCAAGTACAGTATAACTTCTAAAATCCGGCATCATCGGGACCGAGACTTTTTGAAAATTCCGGATTTTTAAAGGAATATTAAAAGTAGTAACTAGGAATATCAAAAGTAATACACTATTCTTAATGGTGCCTTTAGCCAAAATTTAATTCATTATAAGTGATAATTATGTAAAAAAAAAAGAAATAAATATTTAAAAAAAGCTATATTACATACACACATTCTACATATTTTCTATGTTACAGAAAAAAAAAATCTAATAAAGTGTGAAATTATTTCTTATTTTGTAATTTCAGAAACATCGATGTCAACTTTGTTTAAATTTTTTGGCTGCTCTTTAACAAGGTTTTTTTTTTTTTTTTTTTTTTGTATTTTATACAAATGAAAAATATCTATTTCGGCAATACAATCTTATTTCTCTAAAGCATATATTAATTTTCCAGTCAAATTTATGCATTTTTCTAGTGACACCTTTTCTTCGGCCGGCTGTTCATTCCCGTCTTCTGAGTTGTTATACTAGCACTACCGGCGGTTCTATTTTCCACAGCGTCAGCGATCTCGCTATCCGTTAAATTTTTCGTCCTTGATGCATTTTCTTCAGTGCCAATCATCTATATCGCTTTTTTCGACACTTAATGCATTTTAAGATTTTGAGCGTTCATTCAGCTAATAAATTTCGATCTTTTCACAGGAAATGTGAAAGTCTGAAATCCTTCCTAATCATTGATGTCGCTGTTGCCGAAAATTAGTATAGCCATATACTATTGTGCGATGCATTCGCCAAAGTTGTCCCCAAAGTTGTTCCCTTTGCTAAGCAACAGTGCAGCTTCCAGAAAATTTGTTCAGAAAATAATCGCCTCTGACAAATGAAAAAAAAAAAAAAAGTCAAATATTCTTTTTTTGCATTTTTACTTTTGATCTTGAAGTTTTTAATTCATAAAGAATTGCTGTTTTTCTTCTCCCATAACTTGAAAGTGTAAAAGAAAAAGGAAGTGAAACATGGTTTTGATGCCGGATTTTCGAAGTTGCCGGATTCTCTGAATGCCGGATTTTTGAAGTTACACTGTACTCAGTATTCAGCCAAATCTTGATTATGTACTCAGCCGATACTGAGTAGTTGTAAAAATTTGCTTACTGTTTGCTTTATGCATCATTAAAAAGCACAAAACTAAAGGTATTACATAAAAGTATCATAATGGAATTCCCATCCACACACACGCACACACACTCTCCCGGCTGCCCACAGATTGAAATGCTCTATTTTATTTATTTATTTATTTTTTTTTTTTTTTTAATGTGTTTATTTCCACTTGGGAAAATCAGAATTTCATTTTTCAAATGTTTTATTTAAATTGTTATCATAGCTACATCCTAATTTTTTATCAATTTATTTATTTTTTTATTTATTTATTTATATTTTTTTAGTTGTACTTTATGTGAATCAGAGAATTATTTATATACTCTTTGTGTGTATGATTTGCAAGTGTACCGAATACTCGGAATGCGGCCAAATGAGAGTTGTATTTTTTTGTCGATAGGAATTACAGGTGTACCGAGTACTCAATATTTAGCGAAATTTTGACTATGTGCTCGGCCCATACTAAGAAGTTCTAAAAATTTACTCTTTTTTTACATTCTACTAAGTTAATTTGAACTAAGTTGATGATTTTGTGATTTCTTTGATTAGTAGTAGTATGAAGAAATTTGATAATACGAGCAGAAAGAAAGCATGTCAAATTTTAAAAAAAAAAATATTTTCCGATGAAAAAGTAGAAATGCTGCCCCTACATGCCAAAACAATTTTTAATTCTCTTTTTCTTTTTTAGGCTCCTGTTCTTTGCGGCGAAGACACTCCTGAGTTAATGCTAATCCTATGGGGCGGGATTTATCTAATATCTCGTTTGCATTTCGACATTTTTATTTTTATTTTTATTTATTTATTTATTTATTTATTTTTTACATTGGATAGCCAAGGTCCGTCTCTACATCGCACTTTTTTTACTTTTTCGATTTTGGTCGCAGATATTTTTAATAAAGTTACTTTCACTTTCAAAACCGTTTCTGAAAATGAAAGTGTCATTCTAAAAAATATCTGCAACTAAAATCGAAAAAGTAAAAAAGGTGTGATGTAGAGACGGATCTCGGCTATCCACTGAAATAAATAAATAAATAAATAAATAAATAAAAATGTGAAAATGCAAACGAGATACTAGAAAAATCCCTCTCCATAGCGTTAGCATTAGCTCATGAGTGCCTTCGCGGCGGTAGGGACAGGAGCCTTAAGTTCTTGTCTTTAAAATATTTAAACAAGGAGTTATATGTATAAAGCCCGTCTGGAGAAAAAAATAGCAAATTGTTAAAATTCTTCTTATAAAAAAATTATAATAACAATATCCAGCAGAATCTTATTGTTGCATTTCTGTGTTACATTTCTATATTGCCTTTTATATTGCTATGTTATAATCTGTGCCAAAATTTTGTCTCTTTCTGGATTTTCTTCAGCGGGACCTCATGATAAGAGAATATCAATTTGTTCTCCACAAAAGGAATCATGTTTTCTGTAATAGGTAGTAATATCTGAGAATTTATGAGCAGGTAAACTTTATTAGGCAAGTGGGAGGAATTAAGGATGGGGTGTCACTTCTTGCGCGTGACTCTATTGCTGTCTACTTCCACTCAGATGATTTCGTAGACATAACTCTTTACTCATATGTCTTCATTTTAACTGTCTGTAGACAATCTGAAATATCAACAATAACGTAACAAATCAAAGCAGTGGAAAACAATTTATGATTATAGATCAAATGTTATATGGGAGTTAGACATAGGCAGTGATGTTTTCTTTATTATTTTGTTTACAAATTTCTTTGCATAAATTGGCTTTTTAGTAGCCTTCATTTTTTGCAGCCAAATTTCATAAAATCAATTTATTTCATTTTTGCATACATGCAGTGTATTTTTTTTGGACAATGAAATATTAGGTAGCTTGCATTACAAAAAGCTACCTATTGCAGCCGTTCGGAGGAAAGCGATTTCAAAAAATTTTGGTATATTTTCATCGATCATGACCCCCAGACCCCGAAACCACCCTGAGTTCAAAATTGATATATATATATATATATATATATATCTGACCTATGTCACACTGTAACTCTCGTATTTATGAACCGATTTCGATGTAATTCGGTGTGTACATAGTACATACCAATGTCTCGACCGAGTTCGTTGGCCAGCTTCATCCGCCATTTTGTTTCGAAATGGCGGCCATTTAAAATTTTTTTAAAAATTTAAAATTTGAAAAGTGGTACCAAAAAATTGAAAATGGAAAAATATTTTTTTCTTACGTATTTGACCTTTATACAAAGATTCCGGAGCAGTTTTTGTTTCGTCTATATCTTAAAAAATGGCTGAGTTATCGCATTTTGAATTTCTAGTGTGGCTGACATTTTGAAACGTCCTGAATTTTGTCACGCGATAAAAGGCGTATTTATGAACCGATTTGGATGTAACTTCGTTTATACATAGTACATACCAATGTCTCGTCCGATTTCGTTGGCCAGCTTCATCCTCCATCTTGTTTAAAAATGGCGACCATTTAAATTTTTACGAAAAATTTAAATTTGAAATATGGTACCAAAAAATTGAAAATTGAAAAAATATTTTTTCCTTATGTATTTGACCTTTATACAAAGATTTCGGAGCAGTTTTTGTTTTGTCTATATCTTAAAAAATGGCTGAGTTATAGCATTTTGAATTTCTAGCGTGGCTGACATTTTGAAACGTCCTGAAATTTGTCACGCAATAAAAGACGTATTTATCAACCGATTTGGATGTAACTTCGTTTATACATAGTACATACCAATGTCTCGACCGAGTTCGTTTGCCAGCTTCATCCGCCATCTTGTTTCAAAATGGCGGCCATTTAAAAAAAAGTAAAAAATTTAAAATTAAAAATGAGATACCAAAAAATTGGAAAATGAAAAAGAATTTTTTTATGTGTTTGACCTTAATACAAAGATTCCGGAACAGTTTTTGTTTCGTCTATATCTAAAAAAATGGCTGAGTTATAGCATTTTGAATTTCTATTGTGGCTGACATTTTAAAACCACCTGATATTTGTCACGCGATAACAGGCGTATTTATGAACCGATTTGGATGTAACTTCGTCTGTACATAGTACATACCTTTGTCTCGACCGAATTCGTTGGCCAGCTTCATTCGCCATCTTGTTTCAAAAGGGTTGCCATTAAAAAAATTAAATTTAAAATTTAAAATGAGGTATTAAAAATTGGAAAATTAAAAAGATTTTTTTTATGTGTTTGGCATTGATTCCGGAGCAGTTTTTGTTTCTGAAAATTTGTTCTTTTGTTTATATCTTAAAAAGTGGTTGAATTATAGCACTTTGAATTTCTAGCATGGCTAACATTTTGAAACGATCTTGTATTTGTCACGCGATAACACACGCATTCGCCTATTTCGATGTAAGAAGGCATGTGGATAGTATACATCAATATCTCGACCAAGTTCGCTGACCAGCTTCATCAGCCATCTTGTTTCAAAATGGCGGCCATTAAATTAAAAAAATTATATTTAAAGTGAGGTGCAAAAAAATTAGAAATTGAAAAAGGTTTCTTTCTTAAGTATTTGACCTTGATATAAGGATTCAGGACCATTTTTTGTTTGTCTTTATCTTAAAAAATGGCTCAGATATAGCAGTTTCAATTTCTAGTGTGGGTGACATTTTGAAAAATCTGATTTTTTGCCTGCGACAGCACTTGTATATATCAACCGATTCCGATGTGAGTGAGCATGTGCACAGCAATTACTAAGGTCTCGACCAAGTTCACTGGTTAGCCTCATCCACCATGTTGTCTTAAAATGGCGGGCACTTTAAGAAATCGCCGAATTTGGCATCCAAATATAAATTACTTTAAATAAAAGCAGCTTGGATAAACTTACTAATTAAGCGCGAAATTAATAACTAATTTCGCGAAATTCTCATTCATAATGATTTAGTATTGATAAAAATTAGTACTGAATCTCCTATATTCGGTTTCCACTAAATTGAGCTTCGTGTGTTTGAATAATATAAGTTGGCTTTTTTAAAATAAGGAATATGAAAGCTACCTCTTCCTCCCGGCACTGGCCGGAAGGACTTTTTTACTGTGTTTTCTTAAAAAATCGTTGTGATTTTGTTTTTTAATTTTGTTTGATGTTTCGACCTTCAAGATTAGATTAGTAAATGCACACACACGTACCATATACATATACCTCCCCCTCCCCCCCCACACACACACAAACATACATGCACACTCATAGATATAAACGAATTTTATAACTTCCTTTGTTAGAAGAAAGTTAATAAAAATAAGAGGAAAATAAAATCCAATTGAATCTTACCTAATAGCATTTTTTAAAACTGAGATTTAATGTAATGTGATATTAAATGCCTATTACACTTAAAAAATAAGATTAAAAAATTTATTTCAACTTTCTTAATTAGATACGTTAATCTCTTAAATCTTTATATTATATTTCATCATCGTATATTTTAAAAGGGTTGATCAGTATTTTCTTTCTTTCTTTTATTTGTATTTTTTTAATGGAACGAAAGTCATTGAAGAGATGAGAAAAGTATTTAAGTTATAAAACTCATCTGAAAGAAACCTTTAGCATAACTAAATCGGCATCTTTTTCAGTAAAAGCAGTAAACGATTGAAGAAACTGATTTTAAAACACTTTCTCTAATTTATACCATTAGATGAATCCAAGAGAATATATCAAAAAAGATTAAATCCTTCAAGAAATCCTTTTCGTAGAAATACATTTACAAATGAAATCTGATTATTAAACTCTTCCATTTCAAATCGTTCAGAGCCGTTCACAGAAAAGCTTCTTCCTCTTTACTGGAATCGAATAAAAATAAACAAAACCTTCCGAGATCGCAACAGAATGTGAAGTTCCTTACTCGAAACACCACTTAGGAAATCAAGTCAAATATAAAACCGGACATAAAGAAGGCCGGAATAAACAACAAAACGGGCCCTCCGAAAAGTTTTTCTATCTTTTTTTATCCAAGTTTTTCAATTCCCCTCTTTTGAGATTCACCGTAGACGAAGAGCATCGTCTAAAAGAGTTTTTATTAGGATAATGAGGGGTGGCCAGAGCACGATTTCACCATTAACGAGATAGCATTTCTCACCCCTCGGTGTGAGGGAGGGGGAAGAATCACAGCCTGGTATATAAGGAAGCCTATTCTAGAGTATATCTAATGTGTAGAATAATGTATATCAAAGCAGGAGAGACGTATACCGTAAGTGATGAACGAATGAGTCTCGGGGGATGCGCTGAGTTCACGCATCAGAAAATATAGAGGAACAAATATGAAACAATTATAGGCATAAACTGAAGGACAACACATTTACGGAAATGTGCTCTTCTCAATGAATATTATTTTTTTTTTAATGAGTTTTAGTGTTTTTCTCTATTGATTTATATATGTATATATATATATATATATATATTATTATTACAACAATTCTTATTTTTGACACATTTAACGTAGCATACCAATGTCAACTTTCCTGGATTTTTCTCTAGTCAAATAAACACTTTAAGTCCGAGTATTTATTCAATTCAATGTGTGGTGTTTCTTTCTGGTATCAGAAAATACAGAGGAACAAATATGAAACAATTATAGGCATAAACTGAAGAACAACGCATTTAGGGAAATGTGCTCTTCTCAATGAATATTATTCTTTTATGAATTTTAGTGTTTTTCTCTATTGATTTTTGTTTTATATTATTATTACAACAATTCTTATTTTTGGCACATTTAACATAGCATACCAATGTCAACTTCAGAAAATAACGTAGCCATAGCTGTCAACTTCAGAAAATAACGTAACTATAGCTGTCAACTTTCCTGGATTTGTTTTTTCTAGTCAAATAAACACTTTAACTCCGAGTATTTATTCAATTCAGTGTGTGGTGTTTCTTTATGGTATCAGAAAATATAGAGGAACAAATATGAAACAATTATAGGCATAAACTGGAGAACAACGCATTTCGGGAAATGTGCTCTTCTCAATGAATATTATTCTTTTATGAATTTTAGCGTTTTTCTCTATTGTTTTTTTTTTAATATTATTATTACAACAATTCTTATTTTTGGCACATTTAACATAGCATACCAATGCCAACTTCAGAAAATAACGTAGTCATAGCTGTCAACTTCAGAAAATAACGCAACCATAGCTATCAACTTTCCTGGATTTTTTTCTAGTCAAATAAACACTTTAAGTTCGTGTATTTATTCAATTTAATGTGTGGTGTTTCTTTATGGTATCAGAATCTATAGAGGAACAAACATGAAACAATTATAGGCATAAACTGGAGAACAACGCATTTAGGGAAATGTGCTCTCCTCAATGAATATTATTCTTTTAGTTTTTCTCTACTGATTTTTTTATATATATTATTATTAGAACAATTCTTATTTTTGACACATTTAACATAGCATACCAATGTCAACTTCAGAAAATAACGTAGCCATAAGCTGTCAACTTCAGAAAATAACGTAGTCATAGCTGTCAACTTCAGAAAATAACGTAACCATAGCTGTCAACTTTCCTGGATTTTTTTTCTAGTCAAATAAACACTTTAAGTCCGAGTATTTATTCAATTCAGTGTGTGGTGTTTCTTTATGGTATCAGAAAATATAGAAGAATAAATATGAAACAATTATAGACATAAACTGGAGAACAACACGTTTAGGAAATGTGCTCTTTTCAATGAACATTATTCTTTTATGATTTTTAGTGTTTTTCTCTGTCGATTTTTATTTTTATTACATTACAACAATTCTTATTTTTCACATATTTAATGTAGCATACCAATGTCAACTTCAGAAAATAATGTAGCCATTGCTGTCAACTTTCCTGAGCTTTTTTTTCTAGTCAAATAAAAACTTTGAGTCCGAGTATTTATTCAATTCAATGTGTGGTGTTTCTTTATGGTACTTATTTTATTTGAGTTGTTAAGTAAACGGTTCAAAATACGGGGTGTTTCTAAATGAATATCGGGGTTTTAACGCTTGGTAGTACTTATTACATAAAATTTAAAATTATAATTAATACATAAAATGAAAGAGCAACTCAAACAGTTTTACCTACAAGCTTACAAGTGTTCAATGTAAGCACCTTTCGTCACACGGCACACATCAAGTCGATAGCTCAGTTCTTCCCAAACGTTGATCAGCAAAGAAGTTCTATTCAGACGCTCACCCGACTGATGCCATGTGATTTCTACCTGTGGGGATTCATAAAGGATCGTGCGCATGTGTCTCCACTGCTAACTAACCGTTGCAGCTGTTGCAACCCCACAAACACTAATCAACGTACACTTGTAAGCTTGTAGGTAAAACTGTTTTAGTTGCTCTTTCACTTCATGTATTAATTATAATTTTAAGTTTTATATAATAAATACTACCAAGCGTTAGAACGCCGATATTCATTTAGAAACACCCCGTATGTTCGCTTGACTCGAAAAAAGTCACAAGGTTGACAGCTTTCTTCAGATTTGTAGAGAAAGTGTTAGAAATAAGAATAAAGTGGTACCTTTGCTATATGATTATTCCATTATATGTATATATAATATGGCATATATATAAGAAAGAAAATGGTTACATATATATATATATATATATATACACTGCTCAAAACAATTAAAGGATATTTGAAGTTTTATATAAAATAAAGATATAAACGAATTTTTTTTTGCCGAAAATAGAAGAAGATAATCACAAATGCAAATTTTTCTGGTTTTCAAACTGTGGAGCATGCAAATTTTGAGTTCGACGTCAAAAACGTCGCTTCAGCGGCAGCGAATGAAATTTGACTTTCAACTGGATAAGAGAGAATGAAGACAAGGATGATCGGCATTCAGTGATTGCTTTGTTTCGATGAGTACGATGTCTCAGCGAAGTCATTTGACAGATTCAGAAGCTTTAAGAATTGTTGGTAGGTTAGAAGGGGGCCAAACTCAAGCCGAAGTAGCGCAAGCCATTGGAGTGTCACAAAGTGTCATTTCCAGGATCTGGAACCATTTTTTGGAGAGTGGATGTGCAGGCCGAAGACCAGGGCAAGGTCGTAGACGGGCAACAACGCCCAATGAAGATCGGTATTTAGCGTTAACAGCTCGGAGACACCGAACCATGAACGCTACTCTTCTCCAACAACACCTTTGCTCGGCTACAGGCACCACAATTTCAACTCAGACTGTCCGAAACCGGCTCCATGCTGTAGGTCTGTATGCTCGCCGACCGATGGTATGTGTTAGATTAACATCAAGGCATCGTCGCGACCGCAGGGAGTGGGCAACCGAGCATGTCAACTGGAGGAGAAATGAATGGAGCAATATTCTGTTTTCTGACGAGTCCCGTTTTTCTGTGCATCCGGATAATAGGCGTATTTTCATCTGGAGGGACCGTGGCAGTAGGAATAATCCTGCGTTCGTGCACGAAAGTGTCAGATTTGGCGGTGGAGGAGTGTTGGTGTATGGTGGCATCTCCATTGACGGGCGCACTGACCTCTACATCATTCGAGATGGAGCTCTGACTGGTCGCCGATATAGGGATGAGATTCTCAGACCTATTGTAGTCTCTTACGCTGCAGCAATCGGAGATAACTTCATTTTAATGGACGATAACTGCAGGCCACATCGTGCAAACCTGGTGGAGGATTTCCTTTTCGAGGAAGGAATCGTTCGAATGGAATGGCCAGCGTGTTCTCCAGACATGAATCCAATCGAGCACGTTTGGGACGCTCTAGGAAGACGAGTTTCTGGCCGCCAACAACCCCCACAAACTCTCCAAGAACTGGAAAGAGCTCTTCTGGAAGAGTGGGGCAGAATACCCCAACTCGTCATTAATAGCCTCATTGAATCCATGCCTCAAAGGTGTTCAACGTTGCTGGCCGCCCGTGGAAACCATACCCCCTACTGAAAATGATTTTCTTTGAAGAAAACACCTTTTCTTATTCTTTTTTTCTCATATGCACAAATTGTGTTTTTTTTCCTTTAGTACACAAATGCGCAATAAAATGCATTTTTTTCTGCCAAACATGTGTAATTTATTCTCATATAACCTACTATGTCTGTCGACCATGTATCAATCAGCTAAACAGTTTACCAGATACAAAATCCACCTAAAACTGCAATATCCTTTAATTGTTTTGAGCAGTGTATATATAAAATCAACATGTAGCATAACAATGTAAACTTCAGAACATGACGTAGCCATAGCTGTCAACTTTCCTTTTTTTTCTAGTCAAATAAACACATTTTAAGCCAGAATATTCATTCAATTCAATGTGTGTGCGGTGTTGCTTTATGGTACTTATTTGATTTCTTGTATTTAGTAAACGGTTCAAAATATGTTCATTTGACTCGAAAAAAGTCATAAGGTTTGTAGATTTACATGGCGTTCTTCAGACTTGTAGAGAAAGTGCTTGGAATATGAACGAAGTGCCACCTTTGCTATATATGATTATTCCATTATAAGGAAGAAAATGGCTATATATATATTTTTTTTTAAATCGACATGAAGCATAACAATTTAAACTTCAGAAAATGACGTAGCCATATCTGTCAACTTTACTATTTTTTTCTAGTCAAATAAACACATTTTGAAAAAGAATACTTATTCAATTCAACGTGTGTTGTTTCTTTATGGTACTTATTTCATTTCATTTATTAAGTAAATGACTCAAAATATTTTCATTTGTCTCGAAAAAAGCCACAAGGTTGGCAGATATGCATAACTTTCTTTAGACTTGGAGAAAGTGCTTGGAATATGAACGAAGTGGAACTTTTGCTATATGATTATTACATTATGAGTAAGAAATATATATATTTAAAAAAAAAATCATAACAATGTAATTTTCAGAAAATGAAGTAGCCATAGCTGACCAACATTCCTTCTTCTTTTTTTTTTTTTTTTTTTTGTTGTTGTTGTTTTTCCGAGACAAATAAACACATTTTGAGCCAGAATATTTATTCAATTCAACGTGTGTTGTTTCTTTACGGTATTTATTTCATTTCACTTATTTAAAATATGTTCATTTGACTCGGAAAAAGTCACAAGGATGGCAGACATACATAACGTTCTTGAGATTTGTAGAGAAAGTGCTTGAAATTTGAACGAAGTGGAACTTTTGTTATATGATTATTCCATTACTAGCAAACCCCGCGGCTTTGCTCGCGTAATATTTGAAATATGCCAAGTGATATTTATATGTCTAATTTTTATTAAAATGTACTAACTAAATTTTTATTTTATTAAAAGGTAATATTTTATTTTATTAAAAGGTACTTATTACTTTTAGGAATAATTTTAAAAAAATTACTATTTAAAACACAGTTTGATTAAATATCATTGTTACACTGAAAAAAGGCAGAAATGAGACTTAAATTAATAAAACAAAATAAAACTAAATAAATGATAATTTAGAAAATATTTTGAAACTTTTATGCTCAATTAATACGCTCATTTCAGTATTCATTTGAAGTTTTAAATTTTTTAGAAACCATCTTCTTACATCTTAAAATTAACCATCATGTCAAATTCCAAGTCCTACCACCTCTCTCAACATAAAGGGCTATGTTGAAATAGGAACTGTCACCATTAATTTGCCAACATTAATTTTGGAATTGGTTTGTTATTTTCTAATATTCCACAGAAACGTAATTTAGAAAGCTTTTAAAGGCCTTTTTTAGAGCGTTTGTTGTTCCTGTGAATCCCATGTGGTAGAATCATCGGCATAAAATATAGCCTGTGTAGGATATCAGAGACTGTTACCACTGATTCGCAACTATTACTTTTATATTTGGTTTATATTTCCTGAAATAGCGTAGAAATCGTAATTTAGGACTTTTTTAGAATGCTTTTCGCACCTCCCCTTCACTTCACCCCTTTTTAATTCGAATTTATTTTCGACAGTCCTTCGAGGGCATTTATATTTTATAAGTAACTACCATGCCATATTTAAAGTTTCTAGCCTTTTCAGTATCACAGAAATCGCAATTTAGAAAGTTTTTAGCTACTGCAACCCTCTGGTGGTAGTGGCACAGACATAAAATATAGCTTATGTTTGAGCAGGTTCTATCACCAACAATTTGTTATCATTATTTTTTAATCGGTTTGGTATTTGAAAAGATTACATAAAAATTGTAATTTATAACGCTTTTCGCTCACTTCATCTTTTTAAATTTGAAATTTTCTTTCGACAGTTCATAGAAAGCAGTTGCATCTTGTAAGTAAATAACATGCCATACTTCAAAGTGTTAGACCCTTCAGTTATGCAAAAAACGAAAATTAGAACATGTTTTGCCTTTTCAACCCTCAGATGGTAGTGACAGCAACATAAAATATAACCTATGTTATAGCAGGGACTGTCACCATTGATTTGCAACCATTGCTTTTGAAATAGCTTTGGAATTTCCTGAGATTGAGTAGAAATCGCAATTTAGAACGTTTTTAGAACGCTTTTCGCGCATTTTCACCCCTTTTTAAATTTCCAATTTTTTCGAAACTGTTCTTAAAGATCATTTATATGTAATACATATGTACCTTGCCTAATTTTAAGTTGCTAGCCCCTACCAATCACAAAAATCGAAATTTGGAACGATTTTTTGCTCCTGCAACGCCTAGGTGATAGTGATACCGACTTAAAATAGCGACTATGTTAGAGCAGAGGCTGTCAGCATCAATTTCTTAACATTACTTTTGAAATCAGTTTGATTCTTCCTGAGATATTGGTGACAAATCGGCATTTAGAACGCTTTTAGAACGCTTTTCGCTCATTTTGCTCCTGCATCTCCTCTGGGTTAGTGGAAACATATATAAAATATACCCTATCTTGGAGCAAGATCTGTCATCATCATTTTAACACCATTATATTTGAAATCGGTTCAGTATTTCCAGAGATTGCATAGAAATTGCAATTTAGAACGTGTTTCCAACGCTTTTTGCGCGTTTTGACCCCCCTTTTAAATTTCGATTTTTTTAGGAAATGTCCTTAGAGATCATTGATATCTTATAACTAACTACCATTCTAAATTTCACGATTCAAGGCCCTTCCGTCACGCAAAAACCGCAATTTAGAACGTTTTTCTCCTGCAGCCCCTTTGGGGTAGTGGCACCGACATAAAACATAGCCTATGTTGGAGCAAGGATCTTCACCATCATTTTGACGCCATTATTTTTTAAATCGGTTTGGTATTTCCTGAGATTGTGTAGAAACTACCATTTAGAACGGTTTTTAGAACGCTTTTCGCGCATTTTCACCCCTTTTAAATTTCGAATTGTTTAAGAACTGTTCTTAGAAATCCTTTATATCTAATAAGTAGCTGATACTTCAAATTTCATATTTCTAGGCCCATCAGTAACACATAAATCGGATTTTTAGAACGTTTTTTGCTCCTACACCCCCTTTGGGGTAGTGGCACCGACATAAAACATAGCGTATCTTGGAGCAAACGTTGTCACTATCATTTTGACACCAATATTTTTTAAATCGGTTTTGTATTTCCTGAGATTATGTAGAAACTACCATTTAGAACGTTTTTTAGAACGCTTTTTGTGCATTTTCACCCCTTTTAAATTTCGAATTGTTTACGAACTGTTCTTAGACACCATTTATATCTTATAAGTTACTAATATTCCAAATTTCATATTTCTAGGCCTTTCAGTAACGCAAAAATCGCATTTTTAGAACGCTTTTTGCTCCTGCACCCCCTTTGGGGTAGTGGCACCGACATAAAATATAGCCTATGTTCTAAGTTAAGCCCAGTGGTGTAGTGGTCAGCATGCCTGTCTGCCGCACCGCAGGTCGAGAGTTCGACTCCCGACTGGGCAAGGTTCACTCAGCCTTTCATCCCTTTGGGGTCGATAAAATGAGTACCAAGCTTGCTTGGGAACTAAACACCGAGGGTCTCGCGTTAGGTTGACCACCTGGCCAGGACGCATGCTGCATAGCACCTCGGGGCCCAGGGTCAAGAAAACAGAGATGGGCACTGTCGGCCCAGATCCTTCTTGGATTGTATAGCCACAGAGTTTAGTTTAGTTAGTATGTTCTAAGTTGGACTAACACCCTCATTTTGATACCATTACTTTTTAAATCGGTTTGGTATTTCCTGAGATTATGTAGAAACTACCATTTAGAACGTTTTTTAGAACGCTTTTTGTGCCTTTTCACCCCTTTTGAATTTCGAATTGTTTAAGAACTGTTCTTAGACATCATTTATATCTTATAAGTAACTAATATTCCAAATTTCATATTTCTAGGCCCTTCAGTAACGCAAAAATCGCATTTTTAGAACGTTTTTTCCTCCTGCACCCCTTTTGGGGTAGTGGCACCGACATAAGATATAGCCTATGTTCTAAGTTGGACTAACACCCTCATTTTGATACCATTACTTTTTAAATCGGTTTGGTATTTCCTGAGATTATGTAGAAACTACCATTTAGAACGTTTTTTAGAACGCTTTTTGTGCCTTTTCACCCCTTTTGAATTTCGAATTGTTTAAGAACTGTTCTTAGACATCATTTATATCTTATAAGTAACTAATATTCCAAATTTCATATTTCTAGGCCCTTCAGTAACGCAAAAATCGCATTTTTAGAACGTTTTTTCCTCCTGCACCCCCTTTGGGGTAGTGGCACCGACATAAGATATAGCCTATGTTCTAAGTTGGACTAACACCATCATTTTGATACCATTACTTTTGGAATCGGTTCGGTAGTTCCTGAGCTTACCTCCTACAAATAAACAATTTTTTCCTCTTTATAATAGGAGTATAGATAAGGATGAAAATTGTTATATTTGAAACAACAACAACAAAAAAAAAATCGTAGCATAACAATATAAACTTCATAAAGAGATGTAGCCATAGCTGACAACTTTTTATTTATTTTTTTATTTATTTATTTATTTGTCGAGTCAGATAAATACATATTGTGAGCCAGAATATTTATTCAATTTAATGTGTGTTGAATGTGTGTTGTTTCTTTATGGTACTTATTTCATTTCATTTATTTAAGTAAACGACTCAAAATATGTTCATTCGACTCGAAAAAATTCACAAGGTTGGAAGATTACATGACCTTCTTTAGACTTGGAGAAAGTACTTAAAATATGAACGAAATGGAATACTATACAACGGAATTTACAGTATGTAAAATTTAAATCTATGTTGGTCCAATTTTGTGTTTGAACACCCAACAGGAGAGCAATTGAACTGTACTTTTTTTTTATCGCTTAAATCTACTATATCTCACTTAGAAACCCCTACATACTTCTCAAAAACCAGTGTATTGGTTATTTTTTTAAATTCCATCTCGCATCGCTTTCTCAAAACAAAAATCTTCATATACACTTTGACAACATGAGCAAGAGAAATATTTTCTTTAATACACTGCTTATCTTTATACACTTTTCAGAACACTTATTAGAACACTTATTTTGTCAATTTTTTTAGAACACTTTCAAGTGCACCTTTTCAAACAGTTTTTAGAATACTTCTGAGAACACTCATTTTTTTCAGCACACACTTTCTAGAGAATTTTTGAACATTTTTGCGAACGCGTGATTTCACAAGTGTGCCCAAATTTATTCTCAGTCTGTTCTCAAATATGTTCCCAAATTTAGATTTAACAAACATCCTGAGCAGAACACTTTCGGTACACTTTCTTTATAGCGGAGCATATTCGGAACACATTTCAGTACACATTAAGGTAACTGGGACACTTTTTTTTATTATTAAAGTGTTCCAAGTCTCAGTGTGTGCTGGAAATTTGCAGTGTAGTGATATGAATACGATATAAAAATAGGCACCAGTGACCAAATGCATGACGAGTCTCAGTCGTCAAATCTACCCAAGGGGATAAGAGGCTACTTCATTCACGTGAAAACACCCGCTCGCTAACGTTAATCGTATGGGAGAAATATTTTTAAATATTTCGTTTGCATTTCAATATGTTTTTTTTTTTTTTTTCATTGGATAGCTGAGGTCGATCTCTACAAAGGCCGTATTTTACTTTTTCCGATTTTGTTTACAAATTACTATTATTATGATACTTTCACTTGCGGAACCAGTCACAAAAGTAAAAGTAACCTCATAAAAAATACCCGCAAACAAAATCGAAAAAATAAAAAACCGCCTTTGCAGAGATCGACCTCAACTACACAATGCAAAAAAAAAAAAAAAAAAAAAAAAAATTAAAAAATTTGAAAATACAAACGAGATATTTTAAGAAATTTTTCCCGTTCAGCTGGTGTTTTCGAGTGTGTAAAACTGGAGCAAGGCGATAATCTGCGCAAGCATCAGAAACAAATATATTCATTTCTCTTTTGTAGATACATTCATTTTAGATATAAATCGATTTAGATCACTAATATAAAACTGCTGTCTCAGATAGACGGGATAGCTTTCAATATATCTCCACTTGTCAAATCTATTTTTCTCTTGGCTGCGAAGCTCGAGTGTGAAAGGTACAAGTCGCAGTGGTTAGGAAAACCTCATCTTTAAAACATGGGAGTAGAGGGTGGAGTGAATCTAGGAGTAAAGACAGTTTATATTCCATTTAATGTGGAATTTATACGCAAAGCTGTCACTCTTCGTAACATTCAGCCGTTTAGAAAGTGACGAGAATGATGAAGACAATCGTATAGATTGAGGACTCTGATTATATTATCATTTTTTCACCCTCTAAGCTTATACATATTTTCTATTGTTTGATCTGCGAAACACATGCATTTACAGCGAAACCTCCCTGTGTGACCACCTCCCTGAACGACCAATTTTTTCATGGAATGAAATTTATTCCCATAGGCTCAATACTAATTTTACCTCCATTCAGAGACCATCCCAGTTGAACTCCCTCCATGAGCGACCAATTTCTTTGAAGAAAATGAAACAAATTCCGTTTTTTCCTGGTCGCTTAAAGAAGGTATTATTAGAAAAATAATTCCGGATAGCGCATTATTCATCAAACTTCTAAACTAATCTTAGATTTTTTTTTAATTATTATTCCGGTAACTTTTAAGTGTTTAAACTAGGGCTGCGGAGTCGGTGGAAAAAATGGACGACTCCGACTCCGGGAATTTTAACATATCCGACTCCGACTCTTTCGCTCAAAAATGGGCCAACTCCGACTCCGGGAATTTTAACAAATCCGACTCCAACTCCGACTCTTTCGCTCAAAAATGGGCCCGACTCGGACTCCGACTCTGTAGCCCTGGTTTAAACTCCTTCGCCTTTTTAGGCAATGAATGATTAGGCTCTGATGACAAATTAAGGATGACGGTCAATAAGCTCCCCTGCCCTAATCTGTCAGGAAACTCTCAAAGAAATAGATTAATGAAATCGTCATTATTTGTTCCCGTCCAAAAAAAAAAAAAAAAATTGCATTTATTTACTGAGTTTCGAAAGGACTTGGAAATAAAAGCTATAAAAGATAAAACCATAAAATCAAAGCAAACCCTGCAGCAATTATCATATGTAATTAACTTTTGTTTTGATACTTAAATTTTCATGTTTTTTACTAATGTGTAAAATAAATTTTAGGAACATTAATTGTTACCTTTTTTTCAACAATTAAAATCTAGATTTAAACATGACCTCCATTAAGAGACCACCTCTCTGAGCGACCAATTTTTGTTGAAACTCAAAACGGTCGCTTTAGGGAGGTTTTACTGTATTTACACTCGTATAAGCGTACAAGGGGCCTCAAAATATTAGTACAGACGCTTAAAAGTGTTAATAATCGTCAAGACAAAAATTTTTTTTATAGGAAACCAGGGTTATAAACAGGGTTCTCGCTGACTTTTGACCAATCTTAGCAATTTGGCTAACCAGCAAAAAGAAATTGTAGCAAAATGGTAAGAAATATTAGCAAAATAGATTAATTGTGAAACATTGATTTAAAAACCGTTCTTTAACCCCAACCTGTAATTATAGGCTTTACACCTGGTGCCTCGCTGGATTACCACCCGTAAAACACTTGCTGTGACTTTGGGTGGTGCTAATTTGAAGTGATGTTGAGCAATGTATCTCTCATATCTCTAAAAGGGGGTAAGAATAGCCAAACTGAAAAAAAAAAAGCAAAACTTTTTCAAATAGAACAGAAAGAGTTTTGGAGATTTTTGGCTTTGTGTGCTCAAGAAGAGCAAAAGGGTGGGAAGGTAGAAATTTTCGGGGTGGAGGCAGGCAATTTAGATTATTATTTATCGTCACAACAAAGCAAAAAATGTAGCAGAAAACAAATAAACAGTTTTAAAGATTTTGTGAGCTGGAGGAGCAGAGAGGGAGAGTGTTACTTAGATGATTGATTATATATTTATTGTTAGTGGAGAGTAACAAGGCAAAAGAATAATAATAATAATAATAATAATAATAATAATAATAATAATAATAATAATAATAATAATAATAATAATAAAATACAATTAAAGAGTTCAAAAAATTTTAAACCTTGTGTTTTTGGTTTTGGAAGAAGGTGTTGAGTAGGAAGACGCAAAAAGGGAAGTTTCAGTTCTCTAAATTTGGCAACTTTAATCCCCCCCCCCCCCTGCCTTCATCAAAAGAAACCTTTTATCGCGATTTTACGCAATAGCGGCCGGCAGTGAGAACACTGGTAACAATCCAGTTTTTCATTCAAAAATATAAGGTGTCTCACTTGAAGTCTAACCCCAGTTTTCTTTCATAACTTTTATCAGTAATAATGATGTGCACTGATTCAACGAATTTTTCAACACACTTAATTTATTTGCAGTGAAACGTAATCATAGACCAAGAAGTGCTTTAAGCCATCACTATCCACGTCCAAACAAAACTTTGACAGATGTGTTCTATAATTCAGAATGTAACAGACAATACATACTGTGTCACTGACCGAACTACAGTATCTTCCAGCATTTCCTGTGACGTCATCCCAAAGTTAATCTAGTGAAGGTTTTGCTGAAATATCTTCATTGTTAGACATCTTATAGAAATAAAAAGGATATTGACAAAATGAGGCCATCTTACCACCATAGTCCAGGCATTAGGTGCTCAAAAAGGACAAATAGGGGAACATTTTGGTGTAGTTTTGATATTTGGTGCCTTTATGTTTTGTGGGTCGCTGAACACGAATCTGAAGTTTGCCAACAAAATTTATCCCGGGAAACACGTTTTTTTGGCAAAAAACGGGAAAAAAACGGGATTTTCTTTGTTTTTTTCCAAATAACTTCAAAATTATACATTTTACGTAAAAGTCCTCAATACATAAATTGAAGAGGATAAAATTTCCTACATTTTGTGTATTAAAAGTTTTTTTTATCTGATCAATGGTTTAGCCGTGACAACGCCATAAAAATGGGAGTGAAAATCAAAAAATTCAGAGAAAACAGGAATTACGCCGCTGTACGTAGATTTAACATGAAAACTGACAATTTTACACAAGCATTGACTATAAATTATACTAAAGATTATATGAATGACTACATTTTACAATGAAGTTGCTGATAATAAATAGGACGACTCATTATGAATCATTATTTAATTATAAATAAACATTTACATTAGTAAGTACATTTATTTAAAAAACAAAAAAAATATTATTTCCGCTTTCTTTTACTTGAGGGTCCCTGCTTTTCACCGACATCTACAGCATAGAAAATAGACGTCTAGAATTAGTAGGTGTTTTTATTGCTACCGACAGTATAAAATAAATGTTTTTTTAATAAAAATATTTGATACCTTCTGGCATGACTTTTTCTTGACATTTTAGTTCAAGTACCATTTTTTTTTTTAAATCAAAGACAGCAGAATTTAAGTTAGTCACATAAATAAACTTTTGCACCATTATGCAACGGCAACAAGATTTAAAATGTAACGAAAATGTGAATTTGGTTCAAAATATTTTGTTTAGAAGAAAATTACAATGAAGAGCACATGAAGTTTTGCAAGAGCGAAATGTTTAAATTTATGACCAAATTTGGACAAAAATTGCCAGTTGTATGTAGATATATCGGGACAAAATCATTTAAAATATATTACTTGGCTGCAAATTCTGAGTGGTTACAAAATTGATCCAGACAAATTCTCCAAATTCAGATTTGATACAATGCAAAACATAATGTAAGCATTTTCTCATGATATATTAATTATGATATCTTATGATTCCCTATCTTTACATAATGTTCCTGTTAGGTTTCCTGTAAAGTTTGTGCAGAAATAAATATGAATATACAACAGAATATGCAACACAGCAATTTTCATTAATGCTGTCGAATGTTTGTCCCGTACCTTAAATTTTATAAAAAGAAATTTTAGAATTTGTTATAATAATAGAAAAATAGTTTTATCACTTTAGCTTCCATACCGTTAAGAAAGTATCATTAAAATTATCAAGAAGAACGTAAAATCATGCGTCAATCAGATTATGGAACATTTTTGAACGCATTCAGGCTACTATAATAAAACTTCATAGTTTAATAACGTAAAAAACGATGTCTAAGTAATAATTTGTAAAACATATAACACGTTTGAAAACACAATTTCAACCAAAATCGAAAAAATAGCTGAAAATTTTGTACATCCCTGTATATGAACTATAGATTTATCATATAATTCACAATATGCTAAAATTTATGAACTGTTAGTGAACGCATAGCGCAGTTGAAAATTCCTCGCTAGCAATTTACGGCAATAAGCGGGTATATAGATGTCTTGTGCAGCTCTATATATGATTTATAGAATTTATACACGCTAAATAGTATGCAATTTTTAAAATTTAAAAAGTGTTTCACAACTGAAAATGCACTTCCATCAGTTATTGTTCATACAGAGAAAAATATAACTGATTTATTTTGTGTGCCCTTGTATATGAAAGATCAATGGCACATCATATTCAATAGTAAGCATCTTATAGAGCACCTCGGAGATATATATCAATTTAAATACTTTTGAAAAAGTGTAACATGAACAAAATACACCACAAACAATTTTTCTCCATAGACCGTAATGTAACATAATTCTTTTTAGTGTCCCTGTAAATGATCGATAAATACTACCCATACCATATTCTATAAGAAATCATCTTGTAGTGCATTACATAGATATGTATATAAATTTCAAAGTGTTTGAAATTATGAAACATTATTGAAAAAAAAAAAAAACACAAACGATTTTTCCCCATAGGCCGTAATATAATGAAATACTTTTGAATGTTCCTGTAACGAAATTATGACTGCTACACGCAACATTTTACAATACCTAACATTCAATAGTCAATATCAATAATATTTTTCAATTTCATGGCGATGCGACTATATTGACGCCAAAAATAATTATGGCCAGCTAGAATCGGTAAATCACCCACCGTGCACTGCCGTAATTCCCGTTTTCTCAGAATTTTTTTTTTCACACCCATTTTTGCGGCGTTGTCACGGCTAAACCATTGATCAGAGAAAAAAACTTTTAATACGTAAAATGTAGGAAATTTTGTCCTCTTTAATTTATGTATTGAGGACTTTTGCGTAAAATGCATAATTATGAAGTTATTTTGAAAAAACAAAGAAAATCCCGGTTTTTTTTTTCAGTTTTTTTGCCAAAAAAACGTGTTTCCCGGAATAAATTTTGTTGGCAAAATTCAGATTCGTGTTCAGCGACCCAAAAAACATAAAGGCACCAAATATCAAAACTACACCAAAAATTTCCCCTATTTTCTACCAAAAGACTGGACTATAGACAGTATGCTGCATTTTTGTTAGGAAACGCACAGCATAGTTCTAAATTCCCCTTTAGCAATTTCTGTAAAATTAATTTAAATGGTTTCTTTGCGTCAAACTGTCCATTCGCAACATTTCGCTTAGTTTGGATACAATGACGCAAAGAAACCATTTAGATAAATTTTACTTACAATTTTGAAAAGCGTGACACAAAAGATAAATGAGTTTATTGAAATAAATACATTTCAATGCATGCTATAGATTCAATGACAGTGATATACTTAACAGTGAATAGGAAAATTAAAAGTATTGTTTAGATGTGTAAATATATTTTAACCAAATCAAAAATAATTTAAATTGAATTTTAAAACAAACCTTTTAAAGCCACATCAAGACGTCACTTAAATTTAATTGAAGACACTCTTCGCATTAATTGTTCACCATGTGAACCAAACTTTAAAAAACTGGCTCAAGACCGCAAGTGTAATTTTTCGCATTAATTTTTCAACGAATACTTGCATTTTCAATTTATTATGTTTACGTAAAAATTTTCAGAACGTATACCTGTGTATCTAGTAATCTTTCAGAACGAATACCTGAATTTTCTATTTTATATTATATGTAAGTGTATGTAAAAATAACAATTTAAAAATAATAAGTACTTATATTACGTACGTGTTTTTTTCTCTGCACTCCAATAAAAATTTTCAAAAGTATTCGGACCCCACTTAAAATTACTTGCCAACCCCTGCCTTAAATACTTTGATATTACATAAAACGCAAATTCATTCATTATAAAAAATAAATTGAAAAATTTTTAAAAAAAAGTATCTGAAGTTTAGAAAACGTAAACCAATGATAACCTTAACAAATTAGTCAACAGAGATCAGTAACAAAGAAAGTGCAATTTACTGGTAGCCCCTTGACTCTCTTTTCACGGAACATTTGATTGTAGAGCGCTTCTTCCTTTTCTAATCAGCCTTTCCAATTAAACTCAATCACCAGCCACTAAATTTAACTCTCGTCTCTTTGTCCAATCAGCATTATCCCTATGTTTCTGAGTACCCAATCAGATGGCCGATTCATTGCCTGGTGATTATGCATAAAAATTAAATGTTTGGAATGCACCTTCCCCATATTCATCTTACAAATGAGTCTTCTAAATTGATACTGGAATGAAATCAAAAAGATGGATGGAAAATAAAAGAGATGGTGAAATAAGTTATGATTTAGGGAGGAAAAAACTGTAAATTAAGCGCTACTTTTTTTATGGTAATTTATAAAATTAATTTATCATCATCAAATAAATCAAATTATATACTCTTACAGTAAATGGTAAGATATCGTTTAGAGCACGTATTCACTGATCTTTTATTGGTTTAAATAGAAAAAAAAAATTAATGTTCATAACTGTTTATGTTAAAAATTGTGTTTTTTGTAAATGTATTTATTCATAAAACAGAGTCATCAAATTCAATTTTTTAAGTCAATTAATGAGTGCGTAGATTGTGTTTTCCAAAAGAAAATAAAAGCTGCGGGGACATATATTGTTGTTTTTATTAATATGTTTTGGTAACGTGAATTTTTTTCTTTTTTAACTTTAGAAGGGAAAATAACTGTGGTTTGCTAGAATCATTTCATTTTATTTGCAAAAATCTTACAGAACTGATAGGATTTAAAATAGTTTTTACATTTAAAAAAACAAAAAAAAAAACCAAACCTATAAATACTAATCTTTGTCACCTTAAAAATCTAGTAAGGGCAAACATACACAAAAAAATTCATAAAAAATATAAAGATCAGCTTGTGTAATACACTATCTGATCAAAAAATATTGATACAGAGAAATTTTATTCGATATGGCAGATAATTACATTGGAATCTGCATGATAATAAGTAACTGGATCAAGATCAATCATAATAATAAGTAATTTGGATCTTCATGATATATACATAATACGCGTAAAATTGGGATAAAATAAAAATTCCTTATGACTGTTCTCAAATTTCCTGCTCAACAACGCGGAACTTTCTAACTTCGCCGATAATGAAAACTGTGGCATTTCCGATGATGATGCCGAACCATACAGGTGGACTAAGAAAATTTACAACTCTTCCACTCAGATATTGACGACTTGGATTTTGAGGACTTCGAATAGAAACTAAAGAAGGCCTAAATTGGAAGCGAAGTAAAAAGTCTGCTAAGTTGCGCCGATCACTTAAAAAAATGTGGCGCCTAAGGAAAGGGGTCTGCATCCCGCGCTCTGGATTGTTTTAATACCAAAGTCTCCTTAATTTCAGAATTACATAAAAATATTTAAAACCTGATTTGAATATTTAATTTTTTTTTAGATTCTTAAGTTATTAAAATTGAGGCACCCTACACTGTTCAGAACACTTTGATTAAAGTTAGGTCAATGAGACGTTATCGGCAAAAGTAGCGCTCCCATGACTGCGGCGTTTCTTACATAAAATATGGTATTTAGAAAATTCCTAGATACTCTTTACAAAGTGAGACAGACATTCACGCGTCTGGAACATCTGGCCTTTTATTTACTATTGATTATAATTCCTGAAATTTGGTTTTTGAATGTGTTATGAGTTTCCTAAATTGTTTACTTAAACATCATCTTTCACCGCATTAAACGGTGATGTTTTTTTTAACCCTTTATGTACTGAATTTTGAATTCATGAAAATTTTATCTTCCAAAGCATTTTTCGTGAATTTTTAAACTACATTAGAAGATTTACATAATCATTTAATAAATTTTAGAAGGATTTTAGAAGGATTGAGAAGGATTAATTAAATTTCAATTTATAGGGATTTTGTGCAATATTTATAACCCCACTCAAATCTTTTATTTTAAATATTTTTCTTAATATTTTGTAAAATTAGGAAATGTACAAACATAATGTTTTCACAATAGAAATACAGAAATATTTCCGAATTGAAAAATCCTCTCCCCGCCCCTAACGCCAAGAAAGCTTAAAAGGTGCAAAGGCAAAAGAAATCATCCTTTTAAAAATATTTTTGTTTTGTGTAACCCATAGTGGTTTTGGAACAAGATAAAGTAATGCATCTATAACGCATTCTAAACTTTATTACTACTAATCAATGTATTAAATTAATTTTATTACAAGTTATTTTAATGGTACGTATACCTGGTGTTCCAAAAATGACTGATGGATTTTTAAATTCAATAACTTGCAAACGGTGACAGATATTAAAAAAATTCTTGCAGGAGGGTTATGTATGGTCAGGAGTTTTTTTTACTGTTATTCTTGATTTTAGTTCGAATTTCAAACAATAGATGACGCTGAGAGCAATAGGTGCTCAGCCCAGACCCGATTTTTGGTACTTCGGGATCCATTCAATATGCATTTTAATCTCCTTTTTTCGCATGCAAGGAGATAGAGGCCAAAAAACCGAGTCTGGATTTAGCGGTTATTGCTTGCAGCACCATCTATCGATGCTATTTGTAACTAAAATTGAGAATGGCAGCATAAAAACGCCAGACATTTTACATAATACTTTTGCAAGAATTTTTTAAATATCTGTCACCATTTACGTTATTGAATTTTAAAATCCATCAGTCATTTTTGGGACACCCGGTAAGTACCATAGTAGGGGAGAAAGGACAGTTAGACCCCAGCAGGTGGTGGTGGTGGTGTGTGTGGATGTGGGTGGAATCCATCTTGTGGGTGGAGGAGGAGGGTGGAATCCACCTGTTGGGAGACTTATCCTATAGTAGGAGGGGTTAAATGTTGGAGGGGGGCTTAATTTTTGAGGGGGGCTTAGTTTTTGAGAGGGGCTTAATTTTTTTTTTTTTTCGAATCGACTTAGAGTAGAGATGGAAATATCATACTATAACATAGGTCTTTTCGAGAGGAAGTATGAAGACACTAAATTTTTCGATGGGCTTAATTTTTGAGGGGGGCTTAATATTTTTTTTTCGAATTCATTTAGTATTAGAATGGAAATATCATACTATAACATAGTGAGTTAGGTGTTTTCGAAAGGGAGTTTGAGGGGCTCTAAATATTTTAGTGGGGCTTATTTTTAGGGGGGCTTAATTTTTTTTTTCTTCAAATTGACATAGAGTAGAAATGGAAATGTCATACTATAACATAGAGATGTAGGTATTTTCGAAAGAGAGTTTGAGGAGCCTAAATTTTTTAGAGGGGCTTATTTTTTTTTTAGAGGGGGCTTAATTTTTAAGGGTGATATTTTTTTTTTTTTCCTGAATTGCCTTAGAATTTGAATGAAGATAAAAATGTCATATGTTTTCTGAAAAAAATTTTTGATGCTGCCATCTGTATGCGGTAGTGCGAATTTATTATTGAAAATAGTATTTTATTTTTGAAAAGTTTTGAGGAAGGTTTGAACCTGCAAAATAGTATCTTGGCTCGATGATATGTTGAAGACTTAACTAATCGAGCCAAGAAACTATGTCTATATGTTTAGATTTTAGATGTTTCAAAACAAAAAATTGTATTCCCCCCTTCTGTATGCGCAAAGAGAGGTTGGTTTCTTAAGATAACTCATTAATACCTATTTTAACTGCTCACTGCGAATTTTTTTTAATGTGTATAATTTTTAGTTTAACTGATTTTATCGATTTTGTGAATGAGAGTTTGATTATTTTACGCACAAATGTATGATCATTTTACCAAGCTAAGGTTTCGAACCTGCGAACTCCGATTCAAATTTAATTTTTTGTAACTGATAAGCTATCCACTATTCAAACCGCGCCCCGACAATTACTGAATTACTTTTGAACACTATATATTTTTAAAAATGCCTACCTCTTCCTCTTTCTTATACTAGGGAAGTTAATACAATTTATGTTTAAATTGAAGAAATAATTAATTTTTTATATTTCTTTAATAAGCAAGTCATTTTTTAGATCGATTAGAAGGCTACCAAACGATTTGAATTAAACATTGTTTTTACCAGTATTAATCCTCTTACCTAATTTTAAAATTATACTTTTTCTTGTGAACCATATCATATTCATTTAATCGTCTGAAATTCATTTCCTAAACCCTCTTATCAACGTTACTCACTATCTATCACAAACATCCGTTAAGTCTAATCAGCTTTTTTCAACAGAAAATAGCTAATATGTAAATATTGATAACTATTGAAGAGATTATTTCACTTGTTTTCAGATTTTAAATGAAAGTTTGAAATATTTGTCAGATTTTCTATTTATCAATTATTATAAATTGAATCAACTCATAGTTTGTTATTGCAATAGATAATTATTTGATGATTCTACACTAGTTCTAATGAATTTTAAAACTACTGCTTCACTTCAACTCATTCTTTTATACAGTTTAATAAATTTAGTATGATTTAAACCATTGGTTTGTCATATATTTCACTGAAATAATAAAATTAATGTGTAAAACCTTAGAATGACGAATTCAAAAACGTAACATGATGAATCATATACTTTTTAAACATTACATAAATACATTTGGATTGATTCACTTCCTGTGAACTTTCTACACATACTTTTTTATGCCACGTGTTTTTCTGAAATGTTTGCACCAATCATATTACATGATTTGCACTATCGTAATAATTTTTAAACATGCGCCCCCCTATGATTATACATAAAATTGAATGAAACGAGACTTTTTAATTAGTGTTTGCTATTTTTTGAGTGTGTGAAGACGCTTTTTTCACTTAGGATAATATGGCTAGTTTTCAAGATGGACATTCTACTATGTTAAGCGATGATGTATCACGTTTGAATAATCAATATTTTTCATCAAGATTAAATGATCAAGACATGGGATTAATAGTACAACCTAAAGTAGAACCCGTTTCAGATGATGAAGCGGAATCCTCCTCATCAAAGAAACAGAAGTCACCTTTTTTGTGTACTGTTTGCAGCAAACCTTTTTCACGAAAAGGCAATTTAAAACAACATTTGATGATTCATTCAGAAGAAAGACCATTTATATGTGACATCTGCCAAAAAGCATTCTCTAGAAAGGCTATTTTGAATCGTCATAAACTATCCCATTTAAAGATTCCTTCCCAACATAAATGTGAATCGTGCGGTGAAACGTTCTCCAGAAAGTATGACTTATTAAAACACATGAAGATCCACAAGTCCTCCAAAAAGGATAAATGTATTCAGCGTAGTGAAATATTCAATCCCAACTCCGATTTTTTATATCATTTGAAAAGTTAGATGCAAAATTGATAATTCATCCTCTTTAAAAGATATGTTTTTTGAGAAGGTTAAGCATTTTAAAAGGCAAAATGCGTTAAACATATTTACTAAAACTGTAATCAACTCTAACGAGGAGAATGCTACAGACTTTAACACATTTTTTAATAGTATTCATTCGGACGTTTTAAACGAATTAATCTACCAGATTCAAGTTAAACGATCGATGAAATGGTATGCAAGTGTACAAGTTGTTGTATATCGTGTAACACAGGAGGGTGTATTAGAGATTGCCACACCCTATTTCCATTCAAAAACTATACTTGAATTAACGAAACAAAACTTATCTGAACATGTTGAGGATACCTTTACAAAAATTATTAAGTCCTATGAGAAGTCCACCAGACGTGGTTTTAATTGGACATTAGATAAAATATATTGAATTTAGAACTATCTACCTTTAAAATATAACATGATTTGAAATGTTTATACCTTTTTGAAATATGTGTACTCATATTTTCACTATTGTAACTATTGAAAACGACGAATAAATAATGTGTAAATGAAAAAGCTGTTGTCTGTTTATTTTTGTTAGAACAACTTGTGATTTTTAATAACTCATGAAGTCGTAACGACTTTACTTACTATTTTTTTTTTCAAATTCTTATCAAATGAATAATGAGTTAACTATCTTTTATTAATTTCATATTGAAAGTCTGAAATTATCCATTGAAATAGTTATTTTGCAATATTTCTAATTTATCATAATTATTTTTAAAGTTTAATATATCACTCGTTGTTTGTATAAACAACTGTTATTGCTCAATAATAATAATAATATTATCATTTATTACCATATAGTTCTTTAAAAAAGCATAGAACCATTAACATAATATATATCATTAACCACTTTTTTAAAAACTGTTACCCTGTGTTGCCATTGAATTCTTCAAAACAAAAAAGAATAAAACTAAAATCGTTATCATTAAATATCATACACCACTTATATAAAAATTGTTACTTGGTGTTGCCATACAATTCTTCAAAAAAAAAAAGAATAAAACTAAAACTATTAACATTAAATATCATATACTGTAAATATAAAAATTGTTACCTTGTGTTGCCATACTATTCTTCAAAAAAGGATAAAACCATTGACATAATATATTATTCACCACTTAAATAAACTGTTTACATATATATTTTTTTAGACTTAAACTAAAATTAATGACATTACAAATTCTTTTAAGTGTTTATCTGTAACCGACACTGATTTTTAACATATATTAAGGGATGTGCTGTTTCTAAACATTCAGTTCCCAACTGATTTTTGTTCTAACTTCATCTAATGTTACCTTTATTTTTTGAAAATGGGTTCTGTAGTAAATATGTTAAAAAGATCTTCCGACAAAGTGGCTTCTTCTTCAAAGTATCAACGTTTAGAAGAACCTAATGATCCCACTTCCACAAGTGAATTAAATATACCAAGATTGGAAATTCCTAATTTATTAAACACTGACTGTGGGACAATATCACGTGATTTATCTACTACTGATTACTCACCGAATGTGAAATCTGAAATCGATATGAATTTTTTTATCCCTAACTTTGGTGATGATACTACATCTTCCGAGAATTCATGCCAAGAGTCAATTTCTGTTGAGGACTATTTGAATATATTTTTCAAAGACATGAATTTTGAATCCGCTTTAACCTCGACCCCAGCTAGTAACATAATTTCCCAAGACGAATCCATTCAAGAACGTACTATTGACCAAGAGGTTTCTGATTCCCAACCAAGCAACCTTTTTAAAGCAAGTGATGAATTAAAAAGCACAACCCCACCTACGAATGTCATTCCACAGTCTAAAACTAGCAAATCCAATCATCCTATTGTATTTCGAGAAGAACTCAGTGACTATATCTTCTTAATTTTAAAGTTGCATAATAAACAATTTCATATTCATATTCGAGAATTTAAACGCAGTGGGCTTACTAGTGAAGAAATTCTAACGAAAAATGGTATTATTATGGATGTTAACAGTTGGTTCGAATTTTGCAAGAAAATTTTTTCATTTAATTTGAGATATAAAAGTTCCTCATTTGTTTCTAATAACATGATATTAGTGTTAAATTTTAATAATTCTATCATGCGAATTAAAAATTTAAAGAATTATTCTCACATTGACTTAAACGAGTATCAGTTGCTGAAATTAAAAGAAAAAATACATGATTTGAATAAGGAACTTCTTCAGCATATATATGTAAACCATATACCAAGCTTAATTAGGCAGAAATGTATTATTGGTCATATATCTACAGAAAATGAACTCATGTTGCAGTCTAAACTTATAACATGTATTGAGAATAATGTATTAACTATACTAAACCGCATTTTTGAATGTGATGGATGTATTTTTAATCAGAAATCTCAAAGCCCTCATTCCTGTTGTATACTAAATAATCGACAAAAATTTGAAAAACTAGGAGAGATGTTATTAACACTTATAGATTTAGATTTTGTTATTTCCTCATTTTTAAACGGAGTGGATTGTGTTAGTGAAAACTTTTTATCAAACATTCATGTAGAAACAATTCAAAACGAATTGTTTAAAATAATAAAATAAAATGTATTGCTATCCTTTTTAATACGTGTGTGTTTATTTTCCTAAAGTGTATGTTTATTTTGTTATGTCTTTTAGAACTTTTAATAGAGTGTTAGACTTAAATTTGCATATGTATATAACTAAAGAAATCAACAATTCTTTAACAATTAAAAAATTAACACAAGTTTAAAATATTAAACTAATAATCTTAATACTATAATTTCTACTTTCTAATATATATATATATATATATGAAACTTAATTATATAAAAAAGTTTTCAATAATAATAATAAGTTTAGAAAATTAAAAAGTTTAAAAAACAAAATTAAGAAACTCATTTAAAAAAATATTTGAAAAGTTAAAAAAAAATAAAGTTTTCAAAATTAAAAAATCTTTATAAAAAAAAAATAATAATAATTAAAAAAAAAATTAAAAAGTTTACAAAAGTTAAAAAAAAAAAATATTAAAAAGTTTACAAATGTTTAAAAAAAAAACTCAAAAAAAAATTAAGTTATCAAAATTAAAAAAAAAAATTATAAAAACTTAATACATTAAGTTTTCAAAACTGAGTTTACCTATTCGTATATGTATACATGCATGTGACTTTCATTATGTTTCAGTTTAATACTTCTTTTTATCCTATAAAAGTGTTAGATTAATATATACTTATAAAAATATTTGTAAGTTAAATTTAAAAAAAAGTAACTTATAAAAAAAAATGTTTACAAAATTAAAAAAAACAAAATCTTTCTAAATAAAAAGTTTTCAAAATTTAAAAAAAAACTTTTTAAATAAAAAATGTTTTCAAAATTTAAAAAAAAAATTATAAATAAAAAAAAAGTTTTCAAAATTAAAAAAAAAGTACTTTGTAAATAAAAAAAAATATTAAAAAGTTTACAAAAAAAAAACTTTTTTTATAAAAAATATTTTCAAAATAAAAAAAAAATTGTAAGTAAAAAAAAAAAAAAAATTTCAAAATTAAAAAAAAATAATTTGTAAATAAAAAAAATATATTAAAAAGTTTATAAAATTTAAAAGTTAAAAAAAAAACTTTGTAAAAAGTTTTCAAAATTAAGTTATCAAAATTAAAAAAAAAAAAACTTAATAAATTATGTTATCAAAAGTCAGTTCACCTAACTGTATATGTACCTGACTTTCATAATTAAAAAAGTTATCAAAAAGTTGAATTAGATTGCGAATACAAGTATACAATCAATCATATATCAATCAGTCATAGCAATTAACCAATCAATGATATCAATCAATAAATCAAACCAATCAATCATATCGATCAATAAATCAAACCAATCAATCATATTAATCAACCAAACAATAATATCAATCAGTCATATCGATCAATAAATCAAACCAATCAATCATATTAATCAACCAAACAATAATATCAATTAATCATATCGATCAATAAATCATATTAATCATTTCAAGCTATCATATCAATCATATCAATCAATCAACCAATCATTCATATCAGTCAACCAATCATTCATATTAATCAATGATTCATATTAATCATATCAATCGATTAATCAAGATACTGAATACAAGTATTCATACAAATAAATCACATCAATTACAGTTCAAGTATTACAAGTTAGTATAATAACATTATAAGAAAGTTTTGAATTAATACAATGATTAACTATCAACATTTTGTAACAGCACTTTTACAAAAGCAATGTATGAATAAATATTTTAGTTACAAAAAATATTTAAAATGCTTTTGAAAGTTAATAAAATTATTTTCCAAAAAATGTTAAAAACATTACAAGCTGCTAAAACCTACAATTTAACAAGAATGAGTTGTCCTATATTTCCTTTGTATTTGCATGTCTTATATTTCCTTTCTATTTGTATTTGAGTATATGTATACGGATTCCTCCTTTTAATTATGTTTTGTAGTATACACTTAAAATATATATAGTATATATAAAACATTAAATTAAAATATTCTTTAGTTATTAAAAAGTTTAAAAAATCAGCAATTTTTTTAATATTATAAGATAACAAAAATTATTTTGTAATTTATTAAAAGTGAATTTACCTATCACTATATATACGTTTCATAAGATAAATCTTCGTTATGTTAACATCCTACCCACATTTTATTTTATAGTTATACACATCGAAACGAAAAAAAAAAAATAAACAATCTATTATTAAATTCTTCAATTTAAAATTTTAATACATACATACTTAAACATTTATATAAATATAATGAACTCACCATGTTTGAACTCAGAAAAGAGATGATGAGCTTATCACGTGGTAGATTGTGACGTAATCAATTAGATATCACGTGCCTTCTTCGTGCCTTTTGATTGTCTTATCTACAATGAGATTGTATTATCAATCACGTGATCTAACTGATATGAGTCTATACCAAGACCCTAGCCATTTTCACTTCAGTCATCGAATATGTAGGTCGTATATTTTTTTGAAAGTCTTTTATTTTATGGAATCTTCAGCAACATGACATCAGATATTTGCAAATAAAATCCTGTTAAAATCTTTCTCGCAATTGTGAACAAAGATTAATTTTCATATTGTTTAAGTATAATCATTGATTATTTAACTGGATAATAATATTTTTTAGAAGTAACTTAAATTTCTTATAAAAACGGAAGTATTTATTGCATCATTCATAGAATTCAAGTTTGAATATTAACCAAGTTTTTTAAACTTTTATAAACTCTTTATACTAGAATATATATACTAGTTTTTACTAAGTACTAGTATATACTAAATACTAGTATAAATTATAAAAGTTTAAAAAACTTGGTTAATATGCAAACTTGAATTCTATGAATGATGCAATAAATACTTCCGTTTTTATAAGAAATTTAAGTTACTTCTAAAAAATATTATTATCCAGTTAAATAATCAATGATTATACTTAAACAATATGAAAATTAATCTTTGTTCACAATTGCGAGAAAGATTTTAACAGGATTTTATTTGTAAATATCTGATGTCATGTTGCTGAAGATTCCATAAAATAAAAGACTTTCAAAAAAATATACGACCTACATATTCGATGACTGAAGTGAAAATGGCTAGTGTCTTGGTATAGACTCATATCAGTTAGATCACGTGATTGATAATACAATCTCATTGTAGATAAGACAATCAAAAGGCACGAAGAAGGCACGTGATATCTAATTGATTACGTCACAATCTACCACGTGATAAGCTCATCATCTCTTTTCTGAGTTCAAACATGGTGAGTTCATTATATTTATATAAATGTTTAAGTATGTATGTATTAAAATTTTAAATTGAAGAATTTAATAATAGATTGTTTATTTTTTTTTTTTCGTTTCGATGTGTATAACTATAAAATAAAATGTGGGTAGGATGTTAACATAAAGAAGATTTATCTTATGAAACGCATATATAGTGATAGGTAAATTCACTTTTAATAAATTACAAAATAATTTTTGTTATCTTATAATATTAAAAAAATTGCTGATTTTTTAAACTTTTTAATAACTAAAGAATATTTTAATTTAATGTTTTATATATACTATATATATTTTAAGTGTATACTACAAAACATAATTAAAAGGAGGAATCCGTATACATATACTCAAATACAAATAGAAAGGAAATATAAGACATGCAAATACAAAGGAAATATAGGACAACTCATTCTTGTTAAATTGTAGGTTTTAGCAGCTTGTAATGTTTTTAATATTTTTGGAAAATAATTTTATTAACTTTCAAAAGCATTTTAAATATTTTTTGTAACTAAAATATTTATCCATACATTGCTTTTGTAAAAGTGCTGTTACAAAATGTTGATAGTTAATCATTGTATTAATTCAAAACTTTCTTATAATGTTATTATACTAACTTGTAATACTTGAACTGTAATTGATGTGATTTATTTGTATGAATACTTGTATTCAGTATCTTGATTAATCGATTGATATGATTAATATGAATCATTGATTAATATGAATGATTGATTGACTGATATGAATGATTGGTTGATTGATTGATATGATTGATATGATAGCCTGAAATGATTAATATGATTTATTGATCGATATGATTAATTGATATTATTGTTTGGTTGATTAATATGATTGATTGGTTTGATTTATTGATCGATACGACTGATTGATATTATTGTTTGGTTGATTAATATGATTGATTGGTTTGATTTATTGATCGATATGATTGATTGGTTTGATTTATTGATTGATATCATTGATTGGTTAATTGCTATGACTGATTGATATATGATTGATTGTATACTTGTATTCGCAATCTAATTCAACTTTTTGATAACTTTTTTAATTATGAATGTCAGGTACATATACAGTTAGGTGAACTGACTTTTGATAACATAATTTATTAAGTTTTTTTTTTTTTTAATTTTGATAACTTAATTTTGAAAACTTTTTACAAAGTTTTTTTTTAACTTTTAAATTTTATAAACTTTTTAATATATTTTTTTTTATTTACAAATTATTTTTTTTTTAATTTTGAAAACTTTTTTTTTTTTTACTTACAATTTTTTTTTTTAATTTTGAAAATATTTTTTATAAAAAAAGTTTTTTTTTTTGTAAACTTTTTAATATTTTTTTTTATTTACAAAGTACTTTTTTTTTAATTTTGAAAACTTTCTTTTTTATTTATAATTTTTTTTTTTAATTTTGAAAACATTTTTTATTTAAAAAGTTTTTTTTTAAATTTTGAAAACTTTTTATTTAGAAAGATTTTGTTTTTTTTTAATTTTGTAAACATTTTTTTTTATAAGTTACTTTTTTTTAATTTAACTTACAAATATTTTTATAAGTATATATTAATCTAACACTTTTATAGGATAAAAAGAAGTATTAAACTGAAACATAATGAAAGTCACATGCATGTATACATATACGAATAGGTAAACTCACTTTTGAAAACTTAATGTATTAAGTTTTTATAATTTTTTTTTTAATTTTGATAACTTAATTTTTTTTTTGAGGTTTTTTTTTAAACTTTTGTAAACTTTTTAATATTTTTTTTTTAACTTTTGTAAACTTTTTAATTTTTTTTTTAATTATTATTATTATTTTTTATAAAGATTTTTTAATTTTGAAAACTTTATTTTTTTTTAACTTTTCAAATATTTTTTTAAATGAGTTTCTTAATTTTGTTTTTTAAACTTTTTAATTTTCTAAACTTATTATTATTATTGAAAACTTTTTTATATAATTAAGTTTCATATATATATATATATATATTAGAAAGTAGAAATTATAGTATTAAGATTATTAGTTTAATATTTTAAACTTGTGTTAATTTTTTAATTGTTAAAGAATTGTTGATTTCTTTAGTTATATACATATGCAAATTTAAGTCTAACACTCTATGAAAAGTTCTAAAAGACATAACAAAATAAACTTACACTTTAGAAAAATAAACACACACGTATTAAAAAGGATAGCAATACATTTTATTTTATTATTTTAAACAATTCGTTTTGAATTGTTTCTACATGAATGTTTGATAAAAAGTTTTCACTAACACAATCCACTCCGTTTAAAAATGAGGAAATAACAAAATCTAAATCTATAAGTGTTAATAACATCTCTCCTAGTTTTTAAAATTTTTGTCGATTATTTAGTATACAACAGGAATGAGGGCTTTGAGATTTCTGATTAAAAATACTTCCATCACATTCAAAAATGCGGTTTAGTATAGTTAATACATTATTCTCAATACATGTTATAAGTTTAGACTGCAACATGAGTTCATTTTCTGTAGATATATGACCAATAATACATTTCTGCCTAATTAAGCTTGGTATATGGTTTACATATATATGCTGAAGAAGTTCCTTATTCAAATCATGTATTTTTTCTTTTAATTTCAGCAACTGATACTCGTTTAAGTCAATGTGAGAATAATTCTTTAAATTTTTAATTCGCATGATAGAATTATTAAAATTTAACACTAATATCATGTTATTAGAAACAAATGAGGAACTTTTATATCTCAAATTAAATGAAAAAATTTTCTTGCAAAATTCGAACCAACTGTTAACATCCATAATAATACCATTTTTCGTTAGAATTTCTTCACTAGTAAGCCCACTGCGTTTAAATTCTCGAATATGAATATGAAATTGTCTATTATGCAACTTTAAAATTAAGAAGATACAGTCACTGAGTTCTTCTCGAAATACAATAGGATGATTGGATTTGCTAGTTTTAGACTGTGGAATGACATTCGTAGGTGGGGTTGTGCTTTTTAATTCATCACTTGCTTTAAAAAGGTTGCTTGGTTGGGAATCAGAAACCTCTTGGTCAATAGTACGTTCTTGAATGGATTCGTCTTGGGAAATTATGTTACTAGCTGGGGTCGAGGTTAAAGCGGATTCAAAATTCATGTCTTTGAAAAATATATTCAAATAGTCCTCAACAGAAATTGACTCTTGGCATGAATTCTCGGAAGATGTAGTATCATCACCAAAGTTAGGGATAAAAAAATTCATATCGATTTCAGATTTCACATTCGGTGAGTAATCAGTAGTAGATAAATCACGTGATATTGTCCCACAGTCAGTGTTTAATAAATTAGGAATTTCCAATCTTGGTATATTTAATTCACTTGTGGAAGTGGGATCATTAGGTTCTTCTAAACGTGATACTTTGAAGAAGAAGCCACTTTGTCGGAAGATCTTTTTAACATATTTACTACAGAACCCATTTTCAAAAAATAAAGGTAACATTAGATGAAGTTAGAACAAAAATCAGTTGGAAACTGAATGTTTAGAAACAGCACATCCCTTAATATATGTTAAAAATCAGTGTCGGTTACAGATAAACACTTAAAAGAATTTGTAATGTCATTAATTTTAGTTTAAGTCTAAAAAAATATATATGTAAACAGTTTATTTAAGTGGTGAATAATATATTATGTCAATGGTTTTATCCTTTTTTGAAGAATAGTATGGCAACACAAGGTAACAATTTTTATATTTACAGTATATGATATTTAATGTTAATAGTTTTAGTTTTATTCTTTTTTTTTTTTTGAAGAATTGTATGGCAACACCAAGTAACAATTTTTATATAAGTGGTGTATGATATTTAATGATAACGATTTTAGTTTTATTCTTTTTTGTTTTGAAGAATTCAATGGCAACACAGGGTAACAGTTTTTAAAAAAGTGGTTAATGATATATATTATGTTAATGGTTCTATGCTTTTTTAAAGAATTGTATGGTAATAAATGATAATATTATTATTATTATTGAGCAATAACAGTTGTTTATACAAACAACGAGTGATATATTAAACTTTAAAAATAATTATGATAAATTAGAAATATTGCAAAATAACTATTTCAATGGATAATTTCAGACTTTCAATATGAAATTAATAAAAGATAGTTAACTCATTATTCATTTGATAAGAATTTGAAAAAAAAAATAGTAAGTAAAGTCGTTACGACTTCATGAGTTATTAAAAATCACAAGTTGTTCTAACAAAAATAAACAGACAACAGCTTTTTCATTTACACATTATTTATTCGTCGTTTTCAATAGTTACAATAGTGAAAACATGAGTACACATATTTCAAAAAGGTATAAACATTTCAAATCATGTTATATTTTAAAGGTAGATAGTTCTAAATTCAATATATTTTATCTAATGTCCAATTAAAACCACGTCTGGTGGACTTCTCATAGGACTTAATAATTTTTGCAAAGGTATCCTCAACATGTTCAGATAAGTTTTGTTTCGTTAATTCAAGTATAGTTTTTGAATGGAAATAGGGTGTGGCAATCTCTAATACTCCCTCCTGTGTTACACGATATACAACAACTTGTACACTTGCATACCATTTCATCGATCGTTTAACTTGAATCTGGTAGATTAATTCGTTTAAAACGTCCGAATGAATACTATTAAAAATGTGTTAAAGTCTGTAGCATTCTTCTCGTTAGAGTTGATTACAGTTTTAGTAAATATGTTTAACGCATTTTGCCTTTTAAAATGCTTAACCTTCTCAAAAAACATATCTTTTAAAGAGGATGAATTATCAATTTTGCATCTAACTTTTCAAATGATATAAAAAATCGGAGTTGGGATTGAATATTTCACTACGCTGAATACATTTATCCTTTTTGGAGGACTTGTGGATCTTCATGTGTTTTAATAAGTCATACTTTCTGGAGAACGTTTCACCGCACGATTCACATTTATGTTGGGAAGGAATCTTTAAATGGGATAGTTTATGACGATTCAAAATAGCCTTTCTAGAGAATGCTTTTTGGCAGATGTCACATATAAATGGTCTTTCTTCTGAATGAATCATCAAATGTTGTTTTAAATTGCCTTTTCGTGAAAAAGGTTTGCTGCAAACAGTACACAAAAAAGGTGACTTCTGTTTCTTTGATGAGGAGGATTCCGCTTCATCATCTGAAACGGGTTCTACTTTAGGTTGTACTATTAATCCCATGTCTTGATCATTTAATCTTGATGAAAAATATTGATTATTCAAACGTGATACATCATCGCTTAACATAGTAGAATGTCCATCTTGAAAACTAGCCATATTATCCTAAGTGAAAAAAGCGTCTTCACACACTCAAAAAATAGCAAACACTAATTAAAAAGTCTCGTTTCATTCAATTTTATGTATAATCATAGGGGGGCGCATGTTTAAAAATTATTACGATAGTGCAAATCATGTAATATGATTGGTGCAAACATTTCAGAAAAACACGTGGCATAAAAAAGTATGTGTAGAAAGTTCATAGGAAGTGAATCAATCCAAATGTATTTATGTAATGTTTAAAAAGTATATGATTCATCATGTTACGTTTTTGAATTCGTCATTCTAAGGTTTTACACATTAATTTTATTATTTCAGTGAAATATATGACAAACCAATGGTTTAAATCATACTAAATTTATTAAACTGTATAAAAGAATGAGTTGAAGTGAAGCAGTAGTTTTAAAATTCATTAGAACTAGTGTAGAATCATCAAATAATTATCTATTGCAATAACAAACTATGAGTTGATTCAATTTATAATAATTGATAAATAGAAAATCTGACAAATATTTCAAACTTTCATTTAAAATCTGAAAACAAGTGAAATAATCTCTTCAATAGTTATCAATATTTACATATTAGCTATTTTCTGTTGAAAAAAGCTGATTAGACTTAACGGATGTTTGTGATAGATAGTGAGTAACGTTGATAAGAGGGTTTAGGAAATGAATTTCAGACGATTAAATGAATATGATATGGTTCACAAGAAAAAGTATAATTTTAAAATTAGGTAAGAGGATTAATACTGGTAAAAACAATGTTTAATTCAAATCGTTTGGTAGCCTTCTAATCGATCTAAAAAATGACTTGCTTATTAAAGAAATATAAAAAATTAATTATTTCTTCAATTTAAACATAAATTGTATTAACTTCCCTAGTATAAGAAAGAGGAAGAGGTAGGTATTTTAAAAAATATATAGTGTTCAAAAGTAATTCAGTAATTGTCGGGGCGCGGTTTGAATAGTGGATAGCTTATCAGTTACAAAAAATTAAATTTGAATCGGAGTTCGCAGGTTCGAAACCTTAGCTTGGTAAAATGATCATACATTTGTGCGTAAAATAATCAAACTCTCATTCACAAAATCGATAAAATCAGTTAAACTAAAAATCATACACATTAAAAAAAATTCGCAGAGTGAGCAGTTAAAATAGGTATTAATGAGTTATCTTAAGAAACCAACCTCTCTTTGCGCATACAGAAGGGGGGAATACAATTTTTTGTTTTGAAACATCTAAAATCTAAACATATAGACATAGTTTCTTGGCTCGATTAGACATATCATCATTCTTCAACATATCATCGAGTCAAGATACTATTTTGCAGGTTCAAACCTTCCTCAAAACTTTTCAAAAATAAAATACTATTTTCAATAATAAATTCGCACTACCGCATACAGATGGCAGCATCAAAAATTTTTTTCAGAAAACATATGACATTTTTATCTTCATTCAAATTCTAAGACAATTCAGGAAAAAAAAAAAAAAAAAAAAAAAAAAAAATATCACCCTTAAAAAATTAAGCCCCCTCTAAAAAAAAAATAAGCCCCTCTAAAAAATTTAGGCTCCTCAAACTCTCTTTCGAAAATACCTACATCTCTATGTTATAGTATGACATTTCCATTTCTACTCTATGTCAATTTGAAGAAAAAAAAATTAAGCCCCCCTAAAAATAAGCCCCACTAAAATATTTAGAGCCCCTCAAACTCCCTTTCGAAAACACCTAACTCACTATGTTATAGTATGATATTTCCATTCTAATACTAAATCAATTCGAAAAAAAAATATTAAGCCCCCCTCAAAAATTAAGCCCATCGAAAAATTTAGTGTCTTCATACTTCCTCTCGAAAAGACCTATGTTATAGTATGATATTTCCATCTCTACTCTAAGTCGATTCGAAAAAAAAAAAATTTAAGCCCCTCTCAAAAACTAAGCCCCCCTCAAAAATTAAGCCCCCCTCCAACATTTAACCCCTCCTACTATAGGATAAGTCTCCCAACAGGTGGATTCCACCCTCCTCCTCCACCCACAAGGTGGATTCCACCCACATCCACACACACCACCACCACCTGCTGGGGTCTAACTGTCCTTTCTCCCCTACTTACCATCAGTAGATAAAGGGTTAAAGTATTCTGGAAGTGTTGGAAAATGTTTCATAATCTATGCTGGACACATGATTTCGGTTCTTGTTATCATTATTACTTACGACAATATCTCTCTACATAGCCTTAAAATTTTGGGATGATGTATAAACAAGTTAAGGTAAATATTACAAACAAATATTTTCCATGCATAACGTGAAAAAACAACACTAAAAACACAATCTTTACATGGAATACGAAAAGAATTTCGAGAAAATATTGCGCTGTCACGATAAATAACCCACCTTTTAATCAATCATAATTAGCAACCCTGCTTGAAAAAGATAAGTTAATTAGATATTAAAATTCCTTGAATTACTTCTTAACGATGACAAATATACCGAACATTTTATGATTTCTTTAACGATACAAATTACTTTTCGTCATTTTGTTATCGCGGCAGGATGCTCTGTGCGGTCATGGTTACTTAGTCATTTGCAAAGGAATTCTCCCCGCTTAGTTGAACATAGAACGTATAACAGGAATTTAAAAAAAATCATTCCAGAAGATCATTTATTAAAATTAAATGGGAATGAACATGCCCGATAAAGAAATGCCAACGTAGTAGCTAATATTTTATGTATGTATATTTATTTAATTATATTTTATTTTTCGGTTAGTTACACAGCTTTTTATCATTTCTGATGAGTTGGATTGTGTCATTTTATGTTTTGTACAAAATATTTCTTTGAAAGATATGTAGTTTTACAAAACTTTACATGCATTTTATCAAGAAATTAAAAAAAAAAAAAAAATCTGCTCTTTTTTTTTCTTTTGCACTATTTTGCTTTTGGTAGAGGATGGTTAACTTTAGAAAAATATACCATTAAAAAATTATAATTTATAAAATAAATTCGATAGTTTAAACATTTAACATTTTCCCTATTGATCATGATGTACTTAAAATTACTTTTTTTTTCTTTTTTTGTAAAATTAAAGGTAAAGCCTAGAATTTAAAGTTAAGAGCGTACACTAGTCACGCGAAGAAGCGCGAATGCTAATGTTAAACCTATGGAAGAAACATTTACAGATTTATCGTTTGTATTTTAATATTTTTAATTTTTTTTTTCATTGGATACCTGAGGTCGATATCTCTTATGTTGTGCGTTTGTACTGTTTCGATTTAGCTTACAGTGTTTTTATATGCGACACTTTTCCTTTTGGAACCGGTTCTGAAACTTAAACTATTCTCAAAGTAGAAAAATCTAAATGATGATAATATTAAAATGAACTTTTATTTATGAAGCACATTAATGTATCAAACAATAAATTTTCACGCAGCACAAGTAATAATAATAATAATAATAATAATAATAATAAAACAAAAGCCTTATGCAAATATGCATATTTTCATTCCCCTACCCCCCCCCCCCCCCCAATTTAAAATAATTTTGTAAGTTGAATAAAATGCGCATTTTTACTTAACATCACAAGACGAAAATTTTAAACAATAAATTAATTGAATATTTGTAGTTGAAATATTTCACACACTGTACAAAGACCTGCACAATAAACATTGTAAATCATAATAAAATTTATGATGGGAAATTTATGCATGTTAAAAAATGACAAGAAACCAGAAACATGTCAAAGACAAGAATGTCTCTCGTTAAAAAACAACTTGAAAAATATGCAGTTTCTAGAAAGTAATGTGTACTGTGTAGTAGAAAAAGTCCAATGTGTAGTTCTGCACTTAATGTGTAAGTAATTCGCACCCCTGTTAATACTTTTATAAAGAGCTCGCTTTTATAATTAGTGTCAGTAAATATTTTTTTCATTATTGCTATCACTATTGTAAACGTGAAGTAAAGAACATGTGCGATATTTATTCCTCCCGCTTTCAATTCACAACACGTGAAGATATATACATATATACATATATATAATATTTATTTTTATTAACTATCTGCCTGTTCAGAAGTTAGATACTTGCCACGTGTTTAAACAATCTTAAATCTGCTTCCATCTTTGCATAATCTACATTGGTAAGTCAGATTTCTTATATTTTAGATTTTTATCTATCGTTGAAATATTATGTTCTATTCATTTATTTATCTTTTAATACCTTATGTGTAGAATTTCATTTTTTCAATATCTTAGATTTTTTTCATTTATTTTGGGAATTTTTGATACGCTATAAGGAGCTAAATTTTGTCCTTTTAGGCCTAATGCCGGAAAAATTGGATGAAATAACATATTTATATTGGGATATAAGCCTGCAAGCTCATCTGACGATTCTGTAGGTTATTCATATTTTCTTAATTTCTGGCTTCCAATATTCATCCTTTGTTCATCTTTAGAACTTTACTAACTTGTTTATGCATTTGTGACTCCATTTTAATTATATATATAGATATTATATCCTTGATAGGTATGCTGCCGCCACCGGTATAGATGCGTGATACAGGATTTGATGTAAGTTCGAGAATCACTGAACTAAGACACTTCAAATAAATATTAAATTGAACATTTATTGACGACACACTTCTACATTTACAACAATTATGGGAAACGCAATATTTCCGTTTACAGGCAAGAATATAGCAGGTCCAGCAAGGTTATAACACGAGAACACACTATCCCCGTCTCCGACGTACACAGCATAGCTTATACAATACTATGACCGTACAGGTCTATCCGAAATCTCAGCACACACTTGAGCTTCTCTTACGAGACCCCCCCCCCCCCCCACCACCACCAAAAAAAAAACCCCATCTTCCAACTCTGATCCGATTCTCCAGGACTCTCCTTTCTTCTTTTCTCTTCCAATCTGTGGGGGTCTTTTCCCTTATTTTCACGGGAAATCCCATGTGTCTTGTAGACCGCTTGTCCCGTAACAGGCCATCAAGCCAGATTATCTTCTGTTCATAAATCATTCCTTCTACTGCTACGTACATTCCTGTCGTACCACCCACATTCAAGGAGACAATAACCCTTTCCTATCACTCATTTTAATCTAGTAGATAAGAAATTGTGTCTATAAAGGTCAGTTTACTCCTAACTTCAAAGATTCTTCTTAAAGTACTATTATCGCCTTTTCTTCTCCAACCGCTTGCGGTTAATAACAGAGATAGGAAAGCATTCAACAATAAAATAGACGGAGATGGGGAGATGGAAAGACTTTCATACTTCAGTATTCCTGAAGTGCAATTAAAAATAAAAGACACCGCCTCCCCACAGCAAACAAGCCGAGAGTTGAAGTTTACGTCTATTTGCACCTTAACTCAAGTACGTAGATAATAATACACAGATAAACATAATAAAAAAAAAGTTAATTAAACAGTAATTTACATTATAAACACACCTCTCTTGACGTCAGTAACCTAACACAACAGTTAATGACCATAGCCATTATAATGATGATAGAAAACAATTCCCCGATACCGATAAAAAGATTCAGTAACAAGCTCCAGCGCAATGAAACATAAAAATGCGGAAAATGAATGTCAAATTTATTTTACATTGAACCACTATCCATGCCAAACTAAGTCAAAGCCTATTCAACCTGACCTTCCACCTTCCAATTTAAATCAAATTTGAAACGGAAACCTTTCTTTCTGTTTTCCAGAATTCAAATAGGGAGATAATGCAATCTACCTCATTAGGGGGACACAGTGCATGTTGTTATGTAAATCGATGGGAAGAAACATAGATTCGATTTTTTAGGGCAGGTAACTATGCGTATATATGTTCTATGACGAGATGTTTTTATAGGCTTTGTTTTTCCTCCCTGAAAGAGATGAATAAAATTGATTTTAAATTCTATGCAGATTCCGCATTTAGATATATATTCCGACATAAATGATACGAAATTCAACCGGAGTGTAAAGAATTCCAATAAAGTATATTGGGGGATTCGATATACTTTACAATAATTTGAATGATTTTCTAAACATTATTTGATTAGATAAAATCAATTCATTGCTAAAATAAAAATACACAATTAATAAACATAGTAAAAATATTTCACTAACATTAATTTTTAATAATTTCTAGTTGTTCTCTTTCCTTTTCTACCTACTTTATAGCTACAGAATGCTACGTTTTTTTCTCTTTTAGTCTTTAAATCGTGTTTTTTAGAATGGCAACGTATTTAAATTTCGTAAATAATAATAATAAAAAATATGTGAAAAAGAATTAAAGTTAGCGCTTGTTGAACGCGAGTTTTCAGACTTCATATGGAAATAGCAGTTTAATTTTTCTGGTTTCATTATGTCCCTGCATATTTAGATCATGTTTATAAGAAAATTTAACAATATGTGAAATTACCTATATTATGCAAAAATTAAAAATCTGTGCAACTCTTGGTAGATCTACTGTATATTACTAATGTTCCAGACATATTTTGCCATGTTTACAAGGTAAGTTTTAATGATATGTGAATCTATATAACGTAAAATTCTAACGCAAAACCTGGCGTTTTTAGATTTGCGTTATAAAATCTTCTATTGTAGTACAATCCGGAGATCAGATTACACTGACTATCTGAAACAACAATTTACTAAAGTAAATTTGGATTGCGACCCTGCTTTCCTATATAAAAATTATTCATCATGACGCGTATACTATTATCCAATCCAACTAATTTTGTTGAGACAGTAGGAACACCCTGTATAATTATATTGTGTCATCCTATTACGTCAAAATATGCACTATACACTGAAAAAAATGAAGTACTCAAAAATGAGTAAATCGATGTACTCATATCGAATTGAGTATTTTTGGATCTAAAATGAACCTAACCTTTCTCAATTTTGAAACATCACATGTTATCAAACCCAATTAAAACGATAATTTTCTACCCTGTAATGGTTTATTTCATTTATGGCGGCATAAATTATGTTTATTAATGTAAATATTAAATTATGCACAGTATTTTAAAATAATTTAAAAGTCCTTGAAAATAATGCTCTTGTCATCAAAATATCTGCCCTGGGCTCGGGGTTCAAACCTAACCATAAGCCAAAAGCGGGTTTCCAGGTTGGGTGCTTACCTTACATTACCTTACCTCATCAAAATATTCGATTTGGATATCTTTTTAATAATTTTGATATTTTTCTTAATAAATAATCAATTAAACGCTTCTTTTCTATAACTTTGAACAGGAAATAAACGTCAGTACATTTTTACTTTAATTTTTAGGTTTACGGGGGCAGTACATAACGATTCATATTTGAACATAACCATGGAATCAAAAATAAGTACACGTGTTTCTCAATTTTGAGTACATTTGAATCGGAGCTATTTTAAGTATGTGACATATTTAAACTTGAGTACTTTTTACTCAATTTTGAGTACCCATTTTTTCACTGTATCATTTATAAGTAGATATTAATACATACTTTTAAGCCAAGAAAGGATATCATTTAAGAGCAGAACTCGTTAAGAAACAACTGATACTTGTAATGCATTTCATCAAAATTTAGGATGAATGATTATGACGGCACTCTTCTAAAGAATGTTTCCAATTTAACGAATTTCATCTGAATCATTTGAACTGATTTCCTCATAAATCCTAATTTAGAATACTTTGAACAAATTGCTTTGAAGCTTTAATTCCTCATTCTGAAGATATTATTCATGACAAAATTAAGGGAAATCAGAAGCTTAGTTTTATCTTTTTCAGAACGAAAATTATATACAGTCTCTCTTCTGGCCTGCCAAATTTAAAGTAATTTATGCTACAGCTGCAATTTCTTGAAACTAAACTGAATATTTTGGCTCTTTTAAAACTACAAATGCCCAATTATATCCTCCGTGAAAATTTGCTGTCTTGTGTGAAAATACAACATATTAACAGTTTCAAACAAAAAAGAAAAATCATGCGTCAAGCAAAGATTATGAAATACAGGGAAACACACTGTATCATATCACACACTGAACAGATAAGCGGTAAAAAAAGTAAGTCAAGAGACATTTCACCCTGATAAAGAAGAAACCGGCTTGAACGCTACAATTTGTCTCCTATCTCACGCTTTTGTCTGTTCAGTGTGTGATCTGCCTAAACCTCTTGTAATGCACCTGTGATATATATCAATTTCAATCTGTTAGAAATAGTGTAACATCTTTACAATACATCACAAACGATTTTCCCCCACAGACCGTAATGTAACGGAGTGGCTCTGTAAACGAAGCTACACACTTCATTTTCAATACTGAACACGCTATAATAAACCTCATTATCGTATATCAATTGCATGACAATAGGACTTTAATTACGCGAGTTAGAGCACGGACAAACAGACAGACAGACGGGAGGCAAACACAATTCATGAACACTTTTCAACTATGCTAGAAAGCGTTTAAAAAAAGTAAAATTTATTCTTCGTAAGTGACATAAAATAAAATAATTAAACAGCAAGAGAAATAAAAACTAAGAACTTTTCGACATGGGGCTCTGCGCCCTGAATCATTGTGGAAGACAATTTTTAATTAGGTTATTCTTTTTTCATTAATGTTTCAAATTTATCTTAAGGCTTCGGGAGATCAAAATTATCTGAAAATGCAACCTGTTTAATTGTTCTGTATAGATTTTTAAGCCGATATACTTAAAATTACTGTACGAAGAGTTCTGAAAGAAGAAAAATTCTTATTTTAGCCTTTTTTTTCATGTTTATACTCTTAATTTCAAAAAAAAAAAAAAAAAAAAAAAAAAAAAAGCCCTGGGCTTTGAGAAATAAAGGCGCATCCGTTCCAAAATACTGCCCTCCTTTAATTTCATTCTACCTGTATCCATGTAAACTATAACGATTCTTTTAATAAATCTCTATTTGTATGTAAATGTCTCAGTTTTCCTTAATATCGTTAATCCATATTGAACAGCTTAGAGACTTAAAAATCTGAAAAATGCTATGAAGTAAAATCTAAGACGGAATCGCAAAAGAGAGGGAAAAAATCCGTTATAGACACGTTCCATTCTTAGCATTACATCGTCTGTTGTAAATGCATTATATTTTTTCGCACCGATTATTATATTCACTTTGCACGGATCATGACATTTTCCTGTTTAAAACAAGATTCCGCAACAGACAGGTAACTTTTCACAGGTTTTACTGTACTTTATAGATATATATATTTGCTTAGAAATGTATGTACTGTTGTTCAAAGAGAATCTGAATAGTACAATAAGGCGATTTAAAAATATACCCATTTTCTGTAAAAATGTTGGGCCGGAACTCATTTTACTGATTTTTGCACGGACCAATCCAATGATTTGGTTTCGGCCCGGCCCGAGTTTGCCGAAAAGAGTAAAGCGCGGACCCGGTCCCGAATAAGTGATGACCAGACTCGGCCCGAGCGGGATATCGTGAATGAATTAGCCTTTCTAATCTAGAAAAGTCTGTCTACGTCCTGCATACTTTTAATGGGAAACTTATACTGCTGCAATATAAATTAAAAGTTCAGTCTATGTCTAGTTTATTTATACAATAAAATCAAATGTAATACATGTAATTTTCGTTTATAATTTTCATAATTTAGAAAATAAAATAAAAAACTAAAATCAATTTTAAACTAACTAATGTACACGATCATTGAATCAAAAGACAATGAAAGATAGTTAGCTAAAGGTATAAATTCAAATATATCAGACGAAGTACTAATGTAAGATTACAGTGTTAGATGCAGGGATTTTTTCTTGGGGCCTATTTTGCGAAAAATAAGTTATTTTTATGAAAAGTAAAAACTATTTTCGTGAAAAGTGAAATTTGTAGCTAAATATGAAATGTAGTTACTGAAATACGAACCAAGCATTTGTTAATAACTTTTTTAAGTCCTTCGACTAAAGTTTTCGTTTCTTGTGAAAAAATGTTTTTATAGAATAGAACTTCGTGAATGATTATATATTTTATTAAAAGGAATTTTGTGAAGGGGCCTGCTTTATTAAGAGAAATTTTGTAAGGAGCCTGTTTTATCAAATGTATTTTTGTGGAGGTGCTCTAAATAGGCCTCAAATTTTGCCTGGATTAAATACTAAATCTTATTCCGGATGGTTCGGCCTTTTTGTTTTTATGTTTATAACTAAATAATCTTCATCAATGTGATCTTTATCTTAGCAATACATGTCTATTATCCAAAAGTATTAATACATGATAAGTTGAAATACCCTAAACCAAAAAGAACCTTATGAACTTCTTTGTTATGGCTAAAAACAATTTTCTTCTCAGCAAATGCACCTTAAAACAACCTCTTGCACCTAATTTACATATACGCAGGACATAGAGGTCTGCACGGGCCCGGGCTTGGCCCGAGGCCCGTACCCGGCCAGGCGGAATGGAGGAGAATTTTCAAACGGGCCGGGCCGGGCCGGCAGAATTAGGACAATTTTTTCAACGGGCCGGGCCGGGCCGACAGACAAAAAAAGGGGCGGAGCCGGCAAAAAAATTGAACTGGCCTGCAGGGCCGGGCCAACAAAAAAAAAATTAATCGGGCCTATCGGCCCGATATAAGAATTTGAAAGAAGCAGATAAAATACGAGGCCATTTTTAATGAATATGACTTTTTCGAGAAGTATAAATGTGCGTTACGAGCCGAAGCGAGTTTAACAACATCAATACAGAAATGTAGCATGTCCATCGTAGAGATCGGCATCATACAGTTACATGATGCCTGATCCCGGGTTTAATTTTTTCGGCAGACTCGTGCCGGGTCGGAACTGGTCTTAATGGTTCTCAGGATGTGTAGGACAGGCATTATGTTTTGTAAAAGTATTATTAGCGATAATGAACTTCTGTTAACAGTATCTATGGAAATGTACCTTAAGGTGGTTCTCATATTTACTGCTCAACAATGCGAAACTTTCAGAAACATTTTCTGACTCATTTTTAACTATAAAGGCATAAAATTGACAGACCTGAGTATTGAAGGCATTTGGAATCGAATAGCGTTTCCATTTTTGATAAATTACGTGCAGAGATAACAGAGACTCTTGTCACGTGACTGTACGTTTTTCTCCTTTCCTGTGCTATCGATTCCGGAAATTCGATTCAAAACGCTAACTTTGGCAGTATTTTCTGAAAGATATAGTACTTTTATCTAAGAAAAAAACGGCATTTACATGGTTTCTGAATAAGAATACCTGCCAATTTCATGCGTTTCCGAAAAGAAATGAATTTATAAATGTGTCAAATTGTAGCTCTTTTGGATTTGAGAAAAGCCTTAAAAATGACAGAAATATTTTCACAAATCTACTTTTTATTATAAGCTTCAAAAGTTATCATATTTTTTAACCCTTTATTCTAAACTACATTAATCTTTTAATGAACCCTTATTTAAATTTTGAAACGTCTGTACAGACGTTGACTAAAACACTAAGTAATCGTTAATGTTTACTATTGTGTGTTTTCTATTCTGCGAACACATAGTAATTTAAAATATACTGTAAAATGTTCCCATAAATATGCATGTAGTATTCATTAAAAGAATCTTAATTGTATGTCGAGAAAAAACGGAATTTTTTGTAGAAATTGAGCCGGGCCGGGCCTGTTTTCACTGATTTTTGTACGGGCCGGGCCCGGAAATTCCGGCCCGTGCAGACCTCTAGCAGGACATAAGCTGATCTTTAATCTGAGAAGAAAAATAAACAGGTACAAACTCGAGGGTTTGCGTAGAAGAGAGTCGAAGGATTAAAATTTTCACCCCACATATACATTTTTACAATATTCCAGAAAATATCCAAAACTGTAAAAAAAAAAAAAAAAAAAAAAAAAAAAAAAAATAATAATAATAATAATAATTAATAAATAAATAAATAAAATATATATATGGATTTCCCCTTTTGGAAGGAAGTCTTGCATACCTGAAATATGCTTGCTCTCCAGTTCCATGTGACAATTTTGTTAACCAAAATTTCTGCAATTTTCAGTGAACAAAATTCCTGAATACGTCGCCTGAAGAACAATATTATACTTACTTGTAATACAATTAAAAAATTTTCAAAGGTATTTTACATATGTATCTATTTTAATGTAAGAAGTTTGTGTGTTAGTGTGTCGACGGTGTTCTGAAGAGACCGCCGAACGTACAGCTACAAAATTTGGGGAAAAGGTACGTCTATACATGAAGTTTTGCACCTCGAAGCCCAATTTTCGATTAGATTTTTTTAATTTAATTTTTAATGCGATTTTTAGTGCTTTTTTAAGTTTTGAGGCGATTTTTCCACACTAGTGAAAAGAATACGATTTCTTTCTTTTAACCCAATATAGTAAATTTTGTTGTCTTTTCAAAAAAGTTTATTTGGAATTCGCACAGCGATTTTTGAATTTTTTAGGCGATTATCGAACAGCATTTAATGCATCTCCATACCTAATAAGGGGGAACACAGTTCTGTTGCCAAATACCGCCAAGTTTGTCGCCAACTTGGCGATATATCGCCAAAAGTGACGCCAACTTGGCGATATCTCTAATATTTCACCAAATTCCCATAGACTTCCATTGTAAACCAATAGGTATTACTTGCTTATAGAAAATCAACAAATTGAGATATTTTAATGCAACAAAAACTAATATTAACTTAAGGGATTATATTAATTATATTTAAGGGAATCAAAGTAAATTAAATTACGAATAAAAGTAACATGATACAATGCTTAGCATGCTTTCCCAAACATAAATTTTAAGAGAGCCCGCAGGTTAATGGAATTAGATTTGAAACTTTTATCCAATTATAGTAAATTTTGACTTTTTGTGACTTTTAATTCGATTTTTACGTTTCTTCGCGATCTGCTGCAATTTTTTTGACATTCCACTTTTTACATATAATACTAAAGTAACTTCTGCCCTCATTTCAATAAAGTTTATTCGGATTTCGTATAGCAATTTTCGAATTTTTCGGGAATTTTGTATGTGATTTTTAGTGATTTCCTACCATTTTCCCACATTAGTGAAAGGAATCAAATTTCAATCTTCGAACACATATAATTTTTTTTCTCTTTTCGAAATTTGTGCAGAGATTTAAAATTTTTTCGCGATATCTTATTGTGATTTTCAGAGGTTTTTCGCAATTTGTGCTTTATTTTGACGTACCCGTGCAAGTCAGCTAGCAATAAATATATATATATTTATACAGTGTGATTCATAAATATCGAAACAATAGGCTATCTCCTTAAATATTACCCCTAGGCACATACTTCCAATTGCAAAGTTTCATAAAAAAGGTGTAAAATTTGATGAGATAAGTTACAACTCCATGGGAGGTCTATTTGATAAAATACAAAAATCAAATTTTTATACGGCCCCCATAGGGTAAAATTCTCACTTAGAAATTTTTTCTTTATCCATTCCTGAATTAAACACAAAAAATTCCATCTTCATATCCGCTAAACTCACGGAGTTATGCCTTTTTAAATAATTCGTCAGGTTTTATGGGATTAGACACAAATTGAAATGCGGGTATAATTCAAGAAACAATATACTTTGAGTTCCAGGAAACATGTAAAAAATATATTTATTGAGTTGGAATTTGATTTTTGTTCTGTTTTTTGTGATGATTAACCATATAATTTGCAGATAAAATCATATCCTAAAATTTCTCAGAAAGTAAAAAAAAAATTTTTTTTTAAGATATATTATTTTTTTTAAGTGGGGTAATTTCAAATTGTTATAACTCGAAACATTATTGTCGAATTTCATTTTTCTTTATTATTTAATTAAAGAGGAAAATATAAAATTAATTTTGTTTCAGGATTTTTAAAAATAATTATTTAAAAAAAGTTTTTTTTTTAGATGTAATTTATTTTTTAAAAAATCATATTTTCAAAAATAAATATTTTTTCAAATTTGCCTAAACAAAATTAATGTAAAATAATAATAAAAAACATGTTCCAAGTTTACACCTTTTTCCTTTAACAATTCTTGACTTATAATAATTTAAAGACAAGAAATGGTAAAAAACCATCATGCAGAGAAAAGCATTTAAAATTTTAAAAAAGTTGGCTCCTAATAAAAATGTTTAAATGCTGTTTAAAAAATTGCATGTGAGTAAGTAACTCCTTCCTGTAGCTTTAACTTTTGATTCAGTTTAACTTTTGCCCTTTCCACCTTTTTTCTGTACTTTTTAAATGTCCGCCGGTTGATTTAAAACAAGGCTTTTTCTAACATGCCAATTAAGAGTTTTTTCAGTTTTAACCCTCAAAACTTGAGATTTTATATCGACCCTGCGAGCGGTTTAAAAAGTCTGTATTCTTGGGGCCGGCTCAGGCCTGACTTTTTTCTGAAGTCTCGACTGGCCTAACGAATTTTTATACCGAACCGGGACTGGCTTCCTTCTTCCTAGGTAAGCACGGGGCGAAATTTTCAGCCCTGGTCTTCACTCAACCCGTATTAAAAACATTCTCTCTGACTGACCTAATCTGTGCAAAAATCAGTAAAATTTAGCTCAGCCCAAAAAAATTACAAAAAATGCATATATTTTTAAATCGCCATTACAATTAAACCCTATTACAATTTACAATTAAACTTTAAACAGTAAAATAACCTGTCTAAAACGGAAAAATGTTTTGATCCATGCAAAATGAATATAACAATACTTGAGAAAAGAATAGACATATTTGCACCTCCTAAGATGGGAACTTGTCTATAACGCATTTTTTTCTTTCCTGTGTGATTCTATCTTAGAAGATTTTACTATAATATCATTTCTGAAAGTCTCCAATACATGGATTATGGATTAACGATATTAAATGGAAAGTGAAACATTTACATACGAATAGATTCGTTAAAAAGAAAAAAATATGACAGCCTTTGACTCTTCTTTATAAATGAGGTTATAAACATTAAAAAAAAAAAAGAAAAGAAAAACTATCAGCTATTATAAAGCATTTCTTGGTCAGAACTCCTCCATACGAAACAATTTTTATCCATATCGAAATAAAAAACTATGTTTTGTATAAATTCCACCAGGCCGGGTCAGACTCGGGCTAAGATTTAAACATTTTTTAAGGCCGGGCCGAACTTTCTTTTCTATGGGTCGGCTCGAGACCGGGTCTGGATATTTCGACTCGTGCAGACATCTAATAAAGGCATTCAGCATAATTTGAATGCAGGTTTAACTTAAAATCTATATGCTGCCATTTTATGTCCAAAGGAGAGGCTCTGTTTTAAATCGACTTTTAATAATGTACAATTTATGGATGATCCCTACCTTGCATTCAAAATGAGTCAATAACTCCTCGCTCAGAGGCACGGGTAAATGGTGTAAGTCATCACATGTGTGTCTCGAATTTTGATAACTCTGCGAGTTTTGCAGATTTTTTGTTTGTTTGTTTAATTCAGGAATGGATAAGGAAAATTTTCCTAATTGGAAATTTTACTCTACCAGGGGCCGTATAAAAAATTAGATTTTGTATTTTCTCAAATAGACCCTCATGGAGTTGCAATCTATGTCCTTAAATTTCGCACTTTTTTTTTTAAAATGAAACTTTGCAATTGGAAGTACGTGCCTAGGGGCAATGTGAATCACCCACATACGATGTTTTTCCTGATGTAACCTATATTACTTAATTTCTGTTATCAGTTTTTTATGACTATTTTTTTTTAAATAAAAAGAACCTGAATTCTTATAAAAACTTAATATGAATAATGTACAAATTTTACACAGCTATAAATAAAAAAGGCATAATATCTTAAACAACTTTATTTTAATATAAATGATATATTACAACGAAAATGTAACAAAGAAAATAAATTACAAGCATTTATCACAATGAAGTGATGCGTCTGTACAATACTAGATTATAAACACAGATATTGACATCTGGAATGCTTATTTAAAGCAGATATTTTAAATATCTGTCACATGAATAAGACATGAAAAATTATTGAATAACTATTAAACTGAGTTATAAAGTGACACTAGATTATGTTAATTCTTGATTACAAAAATAAGAGGAAGAGTGTAATACAGATCATTAAAGAAAAGGTACAGCTACAGCAAATCTAAAAATGCTCCATAAAATAAATAAAAATCCAGGTTAGAATATAAAAAGAAAATACATCTTTCAAGAAAATAATTTATGGATAGTTTTGAAGTTTATTTATACCTAAACTTAGAACAACAATAAGCATTATATTGACTAGAAAGTACACTTAATTAAAGGGGATAACCTTTTTAAACATATTTTCTTGTTTAAATACAAAATGTTATGGAAAAAAAAAACCATTTCTTTTAATTACCAATTTATGCATCTAAGTTTGTTGCAGACATTTTGTTTGTATAAAATCTCATAAAAGAGCATCATAATATTTAAAAATTAAAATACATTTATCACATCTAATGGGGAAGAATTCCACTTAAAATTTTTTAAGGAGACAGATGTATGAAAGATCTAAAAACAGAACTGGTAGACATTATTTTCGTTATTTAAATTATAATAACTCCTCCACCACTGTGAAAAACTTATCTATCTAAAAATACAACCTAAAATTATAACTCACATAGTTCAACATTTCTTTTTTATTAATTTGAATACCTCAAGACTCATTCATGATCCCGATGTTTTAAAAAATATATCCAACTGTCACCTATAAACATTATAATGATCCAATTATACTGATATTGTAAAACTTTTTTTTTTTTTTTCACAAATAAATAAAAATCATTTATTTCTCAAGATTTTTTTTTTTTTTTTAAGTAAGTTATGGTTATAAAAAGTAAAACACATATTTCAACCCAGTAACATCACAGATGTTAAATTATGTTGCAAATTTTATTTTTAAAACATTCAATTTAGCAATATTAAGGGCTGCTCTACTACAAGAGAATGAAATTCTCTGACTTTTCCAGGTGTTTTAAGAAAATGCCAGTCTCGCAGACATTAGTGGTAAAATAAATATTGTATCACTTAAAAAGTTTAAAATTTTCTAAATACAGATGACATTAAATAAAAGTTTGTTTACTAAATTTCTCCAAAATCTTCCTCTCAGGACTACAGTAGGAATTGCTGTCTTTAATAACTTATGATCATTACAAACATTCAAATGAAGTTTTCTCCAAACTATAAAAATTCATTACAATATTTATTTATGTACTGAGTCACGACTATTCACCTAAGCAACTGTAAAACAAAATCACTACACCAGATAAACTTTATTTTTAACACGACGCAAAAAGAGGAAAAAACCATTGAAGATTTTTTTTTTTTAAACGTGCATTATGAGTTAAAAATTTTAAACTCATAGCTATTGTGATTTTAGAGGAGAAGAGAGTGAGAAGTTGAAATTTCGGAAAGAGGATAATTTAGATGAAATTTCTTAAAAATAAATAAATAAAAATCTGCTAAAATGTAGAAGAGTCTCGCCTCGGGTAGCTCGAAGATTAAAGAAAATCTATCAAATTCCATGATTTTCAGATTTTTGGATAAAATGTAAGTTCCCTGACATATTTGGTCATTTTCCAAATTCCTTGATTTTTACATGTTCTCAAATTTTTCCAGGTAGTGTAGCAACCCTTAATATTTGTTAGCAGATTATTTTCTTCAATGCAAGCAAGTACACAGAATAAAACATCAAAGACATGACAGAAGAATTACCATTAAATCTGCACACAGACAGCAGACCTACTATTGTTCGCAACTGTCTTTATTTATAGAACTATATGAAATGAAGAAACATTCAAAAGTGAAGCAAACTGCTAATGATTAGCTGCACATGCCAAAACACTGACTTTCAGGAGAATTAACATTTGTAGCTAAATTTTCTCGAGGTTCTTATATTTTTGTTCTATGTTACAATAAATTATTTTTTCTTTTAAAACTGTTATATGAATTAAGGTTTCTTTAATCTCGCTTTATACGTTGACTGGTCATCCTGTAAATAGAGTCTCGTCCTGAATCCATGTTCCACAGTGCTAAACTGATAGCTAAAACAGCCAGAACCAATGAAATGCCAATGAAAAGGAATATGGTAAAAACGACAGGAAACATCGGGTCCCACTTAGTAGCCAAATTATAGCTGGTGGTAGCAGGCCCAGGAGCCTGTAAAAGAAAATAAGTTTTATAAATATATAAGATTCATTTTTCACAATATATATATAAATTAAAAACACAAGCCATGTATAGAATACAAAACTCTTTCCAATATCACAAAAAACTGGGGAATCCAAACTGGACTTCCCGCGTTACAGAACATAAGCAATAAACATTTTTTGTAATTGAAAACTCTAATAGATTTTTTACTTGTAGTATACATACATATATATATATATATATCTGGATGTCCCAAAAAGGACTGATGGATTTTAAAATTCAATAACTTGCAAACGGTGACAGATATTTAAAAAAATTTTTGCAGGAGGGTTATGTAAGATGTCAGGAGTTTTTATGCTGCGATTACCAGTTTTAGTTACAAATAGCTCGATAGATGGCGCTGCAAGCAATAGGCACTAAATCCAGGCTCGTTTTTTCGGCCTCTTTCTTCTCCCATGCGAAAATAGGAGATTAAAATATTTTGAATGGATCGCGAAGTACCAAAAATATTGTCTGAAATTGGCACCTATTTCTCGCAGCGCCATCTATTGTTTGAAATTCGAACTAAAATGAAGAATCACAGTAAAAAAATTCCTGGCATCATATATAACCCTCCTGCAAGAATTTCTTTAATATCAGTCACCGTTTGCATGTTATTGAATTTTAAAATTCATCACTTATTTTTGGGACACCCGGTATATTGATTGACCACTAACAACAGCAAAAAGTATTTTTACGGTGCACTCGGTTTTCAAAAATACGAATTTCAACCATTTACAGAAATTCGCGACAGCGGGTCACTTTGCGCCCCCAGGAGATGATCTTTTTTTCTACGCTAAAAGTAGCAAACGTCATATATCAGCACAATCTTTTTAAGACCTTCGCGGCAGACCGGATTTACAACACCTACTACATTTTCTCAACGTTCGGGTGACTAGAAGTATTTTAAAAATAATCTGAGAAAATTTCGATATAAACGCTAAAAAACGGGGTGTTTCGGCGCGGCTTCGGATCATGTTTTCACGAAATTTTAAAGAGGACTTGGATACAGTTATATTTATAACCGTTTAAAGTTTAACCCTTTATGTATCGAATTATGAATTCATGAAAATTTTATCTTCTGAAGCATTTTTCGTGGATTTTTGAAACTACATTAGAATATTTGCATAATCATTCAATAAATTTTAGAAGGATTGAAAGATTTAGAAAGATTAATTAAATTTCAATTTATAAGGATTTTGTGCAATATTTATAACCCCACTCAAATCTTTTATTTTAAATATTTTTCTTAGTATTTTGTAGAATTAGGAAATATACAAATATAATGTTTTTACAATAGAAATATTTCCGAATTGTAAAATATCCCCCCCCCCCCCCCTCCAACGCCAAGAAAGCTGAAAAGATACAAAGGCAAAAAAATCATCCTTTTAAAAATTATTTTTGTTTTGTGCAACCAATAATGCTTTTGGAACGAGATAAAATAATGCATCTGTAACTCATTCTAAACAGTATTACCACTAATCGATGTATTAAATGAATTTTATAACAAGTTATTTTAATGGTACTTATAAGTACCGTCAGTAGATAAAGGGTGAAAGGGACGGTAAAATCAAATGTCATTATCTATCTTAATGAAGTCGAATTTTAAAATGCATGCACAGTTTCTTTGTAAGCAATATCAAGATTCTTCATTCCCAATTTTATGATTTTTGATCAAAAATTAAGACGTATGGAGCATTTAAAAAATCTAAACAAGTTAAAAAATCAGTTTTGAGAAAAATAGATTTAAAGTATATTAAAGGGCCTACAAACTGTTTGTGTACAAAATTAAAACATTTAAGAGAGTTCGGGTGATAAGAACTATTTATTTATTTTTGTTTGTTACGTTAAAGGACCATACGCGGAAAAAAAAAAAAAAAAAAAGACAGAGAGAGAGAGAAGCGAGAAGAAAACATTTCTTTTGCAATTAAATGTCAATGTTTTCACAATTTTTTTTTTACGCGGCTGCAAAACCGCTATATAACTACAGCGGTAAAAATTCAAAGAATTCGGACAAGAACTTTTTTTTTTAAACTATGAAATGACTCTACGTGAAAAAAAGAAAAGCCTTCTTACCACTATAGATCAATATTTTTTGTTGCATTTTTCATATAAATTCATACACAATCGGGTTAAAGATATAGAAATACAACCATACACATTTGAGGCTTATTTAAGGTTATTAATTATCACGGGTCCGGGCAACGCCTGATGGACCAGCTAGTAATTGTGATGAATATTTTTTTTCAAACTCATCAGAGAAAAATAAAGTTTAGTTAATGACATTTCAAATTCCATACAGGGAAAATGGCCCTCCCCTGCACTCCTCTTGCCGGCTCTCTATGGGAGGAATGCTTTAGCTATTAAACCACTATAACCGTCACATAATCTATCTTTGCTACCGTAACTGTTATATTTACCGCCAAGGGATAACAGTCAGCAGCTTCAGTATCCATTATGGAAATGAGAAGGCAAACGGACAGGCATCATACTCGGCATCACCTCTCGTGACATTCACAGATTTCCCCTGGGGCTCGTTCGGCAGCTAGCCACATCAACAGCAATACCACCGCTGCAAGTGCATCTCCGCAGCCCTACGATGTCCCTTTCTCCCTTTTGAACATCCATCATAGCAAATCCTTGGAGGAAAACCATCCAGAAGGTTTCAGTCTCATTCTCTCTATACGATAGCAGTGACAGAAAAGGATTGTTGTGTTGTCCCGCTAGTAATGACTCGCCAGAAATCACACCAATCGAATTACCACAGCTGAGAACATCTAAGCAACATTCCCGTTTTCCTCCGCCGTACAAACAGGGGAAAAAAGGGAATTTTCAGGGACCATTGGATAGTTTTGGGAGGGGGAAGAGTAATATTGCTTCTGAGAGCGATTGGGGGAGGTGTCGAATGACCTGCATTATGGAACACTTTAGGGTCTATGCTGACGCAATAATTGCGCATATAAAAACGAAAGAAGCAGTTAGTAACATCAAACTATCAATCACAGGGGGGGAAATATGGCGAATCTTTTTGCACAAAATAAAGAAAGAACGAAAGATGAAGGAGGCTGGAGTTCTAGTTGAAAACAAACTGTCACATCAAAAGGATTCGATAAATATATTTTATTACATTTTGATTTGCAATTCAATAAATAAGTTTACATCCATTTCATTTATATCCCATTAAATATATAAAATTTAAGAAATAGTCTCAAAACATCTCAGATATTGCCAGAAAAAGAATTTTTTATTCGTTGCTCTTTTCCCAATTAGTTTTATATATATATATATAAAACCACAACAGCTTAAAAAATTGATACGTTTATACAAAGTTTTGTGCCACGGTATAATTACAAAAACATATATTTAAGATGGTTGTACTGAAGAAAGTTGTGCACAGCAGCACATTTTACACTATAAAAAGACCATTTTTACTTAACTACAGCCAACTTGTATGTATGTATGAGAATGCAGAAATTTCTTTTGCCAAAACGTTTAAAGTTTTGATCGATTACAGAGGGCAACTATAAAATCTATTACTTTGCGTCTACTAACGCATTAAATTAATGAATGATACCTATATAAATAATGCTTGGATACAACACCAAAAGAAAAAGAGATAATAGTAAATTATTTTAAAGATAAAATTTATTACAAATACCTATTCGCAAAGATAATCTGAAAATATCTTCGAAAACGACAAACGTTCCACTTTTCTCCAATTCAATAACTGTCATGACATAAAATGTTTCAAAGCTTTTAAGCAAAAATTACAGAAGCAAGGAACGATATACGACACATTGGATACTTTCCTTAATGGATGTATACGGCCGCCCATTTTTCAAAAAACGACGCCCGCCTATCTGACAGTAAAGACGTGGAGACATTTCGACATTTTTCTGCGACAATATCTATTACAGAAATAGTCTGCTTAAAAGATATAGCATTTAAAACATATTCCAATTGATTTACGAGTGTCAACTCGTTCAAATGTTCTTTTTTTCTAAAATCCTTATTCTAAAACGCCAACAGTAAATAAAAAATTCCATTTCCATTCTATCAAATGCTGATGTTTCATATTTCTCCAAAATAAAATGTTACTTGTGAATTGTATATATTTTTAAATCAATCTTTTTATTTATATATGCTTATTTGACAATTCAATCTTCGAAAAATTTCAGAAACCCCTTCTACCAAACAATTTAAGAAACTATTTCAAAATTTCTAATTAAAACATTAATCAAATAATTTTTCTTTTCACACTTTACTGTCTCTTTCAAAATATTTTTACCACAACAAAATGTTGGGTTCTGTCTCATCTTTAAAGTGGCAAAGAGAAAAGTTTTGGAGGGTTTTTTTTTCCACCAACAGTATCCAGGTCCTTATTATCGCATGGGCAAATCGGGACTTTGACCAGGGGCCCCCAAACTCATATATTAATTTATAAAAAATGTACTTATTTTTTTCCAATTCGAACTTTTCCATAAGTTGATGTTATTAAATTCATCTTAAACTAAATAAAATTCATCAAGTAATATGACAAGTTGCTAAAGTTATATAAAAGAGTTTTGTTCTGTACTAAGATAAAAAAGTATTTTTATTAAATAAGGTACTTTTAAAATTGACGGAGCTAAGAATTTTCCTCTATTTAAAATAACAGGTGCGAAAATATTGTTTATACATTACACATATGACTGACCATCAGTTCTATTCGAATAATGTTGCAACGATTTGAACGGGGGCCCCCTAATTTATCTTTGCCCAGGGCCCCAATTAGTCATGATCGGGGACTTACAGTATCTATTAATAACAACAAATGAAACTCGGCATTTGTTGGATTAAGACAGAAGGAGTGTTTACTGGCATTGGCACCTTCCCCCAAAGTAGAGTACTCCAGGATGCAATTGTACTGACAAACTTTTTATTATTATTTTGTCCACTACTTTTCCCAAAAAATATAATCATTATTGTAGAATTCTGCTAACCTTTCAGATAATTACTTTTGTTTGAAAATAGAGGTAGACAAAATGATTAATAACTAGAAAACAGGAATTCTGCTTTTTCAGAATTTAGTGTCACCCCCGGTGAAGAAAAAAAAAATATATGTATATAAATATAGATAGTACAAAACATATTTCAGTTTTAAGACTTAAAACACACACTTTTATTTTACATAAAATGATGTCATTCGCATCCGCTGGAGAATTTTACATTTACAATCCAGTCTTAAACAACATCTACAGAAAAGTATGCATAGGTCGTCACTATCGCAGAATAATACACAATTCCAGCAAAAATCGATGTCGCCATTCAAGAAACTCGACCAAAAAAATCCGCTATCTAATGATTCATATGCCTTCATTTGATAATAACATTAGTATAAATACTTAAAATTAAACATAGTTTATAATAGCTCCATGTTTTATCAGAAATCATTCATTTATATTTTTTCAAAATAACACGTACTTTAATTACAGGAAAATGACAACAAAAAAATATAATAGTCTACTATTTTCCAACTATTTTTCCTTTACTTTCTACAGAAATAGATGATCCCTTCCGTTGCCAACATTAAAAAAAATTCGTTAAAAACTACAATATATATAAAAAATAAATTGAGATGCAGTTTTCAAACAAACTTCATTTAAAAGTACTTTTTTCCCTATACGACGATATAAAAATTGAAAATGTGCGATGCTTAATAGTTTGAAAAATTGCAGTACATATTATCCGGTACAATGATAAATCTGCTTTGTTTAACGCCTGGCTTATATAACGGAACGTTATTTTTTAGAGACGACACTTTAATTGCTGGCAAAAAGAAATAGCATATCGAGGGTAATAAATAGTCGCCAGTAGCAGACGTGGACAGAGGAATATACATTGCTTGTTCTTTCTCTAGATGTATAAGTTACAGCCAAAGGACGAAATTCGCCATTTCCTGAATTGGCCGGCCAAATCGTGAAATGGTAAATTTCACTTAAATGCGGCGCAATAAATCCGACCTACCTCCAGCAGCACACGCTTAAGCACGCTCTAGCCTGTTTTGAATTTATATTTTTAAACGAAAATCTTTCCAAACGAACCTAATGTTGGGAGCCCCACTGCCTTATATTTTTAAAGAGGTCCCTATCATAATGATTGCAGATTTCATTTCTGCCATTTAGATACATTAAACTTTCAATACTGAACAAAAGTTCCAAAGGTATTTTGCAGTTTCAACTGTACTATCAATTATGAGTTCATATGAGGCTTAATACGAGCTAATATGGAACAAAACACTTAGGGAAAAAATTGTTCATAATCACCACATATCACAAAAAGTACAGGGCAGTTATGAACATGGCTCTGTAGGTCATTGATTTGGAGCAAACACTTGGTGATATTTTGTTAAACTAATTATAATTAAACAATTATTGATTAAGAACGACGATTTATCGTGAGTGTATCTGATAGAAAAGAACATATTCAAAGGTTGCACTACAAAACTCTTTGTCTTGTCATTTTGAACTGTTTGGGAATTTGATAAGCGCGAGCAAGGATGCCAACCTTGAAGCAAAAACGGCGGGAATGCCCTCACCCTATCAACAGGGATGTAAATCTTTGCTTTGTACTCCACTTTAATATCAGCTACTCTCACACGAGCGTTACAGGAGCTTGTTCTCAACTATTACCCCATGTTCACTATCCCCAATTAACCCTACATCGGGTTTTAACGAGAACTCTTGGCCAAAGTGCCAAAAGCTGGCCAACTCGGGAATTGCCCCAACATATACACAGAGGAATGGAATGAAGGAATGAATTAATGTCTATGACTTTCTAACACATATATGCATACACCTTTGCCTTTAACAAATTAATAATTAAATTTTTCTCATCAGCGGTAGAATTGATAAAAAAATGTCACTGGTCCCAAGGACCAGTAAACATCAGAGTTTACTGGTCTGCACATATCGTCACTGGCCCGCTACATAAAATTCTATTAAGTTATTAAGTACCTTTAACCCTTTGAGTGAAACCCCATCCTCCTCCTAGAATATAAACCAAACTTCCTTTCAGTTACCAAAAATTTTCGGCATAATAAAATGTAAAATTATAATTTGCTAAAAATTAAATAAACAGTACATAAACAAAAACAATAAAATTATTAATTATATATTTTATTTCCGATTATTTATTTCAAATGACTAAGTTTTAATGCACTTTTTTACGTATTACTTTTTTTTTAAATAAAATAAAATTCTGTGGTTTGTGTTTGGTTGCGATTTTCTCAGGGACGGGAAAATTTAAATTTACCTGTCAGAGAGGGAAAAAAGTTACTGGTCCTGCGGACCACTAAATTTTTTAAATTAGTGGTCCGATTGAATTTTTAGTGGTCTCGGACCAGCGGACCACCAAGGATTTCGAACGCTGCTCATGATGATTTCTTTCATAGATTACTCAACAACCCTTCTTTTTTTTAAATAACTAGTAAATCGGAATGAAAACTTGTAGTGATATCTCGGCTAATAAAAATAATTCGTTCTGGTATTACATTCGTAAGTTGAAACGTGAATTTTTTCGCAATTAAAATTCAACGCGACTGCTTCGTGTTAGCGAGTGCATCCAGTAAAACAATCGTTAGCTGAGAAATATCACTGTATATCACTGTATATCAGCAGACAAAAATGTATTTTGTCTGCTGACAAAAACAATGAGCAGATTTATTAGGATTAAATTTAAAACAGCCATATTTGAGCATGGTATTTTGTTAACTCAGCATCAACATGCCAGATATTTAGATGAGATTGTCCGAGGGATGAATTTCCAACTTTTTGCAAACCAGTATAATCTTAGAGAAGATGTTATTTTATTTAATCGGAACATTGTTGTGATTGAAGAGTACAACATTTTCTCTAAGATTTTACTGGTATGCAAAAAGTAGGAAATCTCATACCTGGATTGTCCTCAACTAAAAGCAGACATGATTTTCAAAAATTTTAGGTATATTTTATTACTTGTGACATAAATAAGATTCCAACTAACTTAGAAACAACTTACAAATTGATACTTCAAGTTAAGTTAGGATTTCTTAATATTCACAACTAAAATTATAAGGGTTGTTAATTCAGATGGAGCGATTTTTCAAAATTAGAAGTTACGTACGGAGAAAAACACGTTTTCCGCAATTTTTTTTCTTCTACACTTTTTCAATAGTGTAAGTAGAGTATACTGAGCTCCTAAGTTCATGTGCCCCCCCCCCCCCCTATTGAAAATGAAATTGAATTTGAACCCCATTAAAAAGAGTTGAAATTACACCACTGTATTTGTTATTAAACAAACTTGAAAATGTTTTCTTAAGAAATACAAATGATTAGAACTCGTTTTCAGAAATAACACTTTTTAGCGATTGACAACACTAAACAGAGTTTAAAATGTTGATTAGAAATTTTAAATTAAACAATTCAAATTCAGAAATAACACACAAGCTTTATTTATGAATAACTCAACGGCATAAGTGATCTTATCAATATCTTATCTATAACAGTAAAAAATTTCCACAATTCCATGAAAAAATACAAAAGGACAGTGAAAAAGCATAGACGCACAAAAATCATGCTGCTAAAATAAATTGAAACAGAGAAATGAGAAAAGGCATCTCAGCAAATACGGTGACGTTTCAGTTTCAGAATCCAGTTCGGTTCAAAACAAAGAGAGAAAATGAGATAAATTCTCTAAACGAATTCAAAAAGACATCGTTAATGCAAAGTGCTAGTCCGCATTTAGACTGAAACTAAGAAGAGTTGATTAGTTGCATGTGTCACAGACACCGGAACAGTTGCCAAGTTTGGGATCCCCTACTGTTCATTTTTTTTTTCCCTTGAACGACTAGAAAATTGAAAGATGTCTTCGAAAATGAATTCCGCCAGTAGCTGGAAGCAAGAAAAAAAAAAAAATTTTTTTTTTGGCCATTGTAGAATCAAAGCATAAATGGGGGGGGGGGGGGGGGGAGCAATAATTATATGTTACGAGAATTTTCTTATCATTTTATACACTATTAATTTTAATGAATGTTATAATAGATTGTTAATTTACAATATAGATAATCTACAAGTTTAATGGCAGCTGTAGTGTAAAACTGATTTTAACAAATAGTACTAATAAATACATTAAGGGGTTACTTCACTCACTCGAAAATATCAGCTTGCTAATGTTAATCCAATGGGACATATTTTTTTTAAATATCTCGTTTGCATTTCAATATTTTAAAAAGATTTTTTTTTTCATTATACAGCTAAGGTCGATCTCCACAAAGAACCTTTTTTACTTTTTTAATTTTGGTAGCAGATTTTTTTTTATGAGGACACTTTAACTGTCGAAACCACATTTAAACATTCAAAGTTCATCTTGAAAATCAGGCCTAATTTGTTGACTTCCGTGTTCCCCCCCCCCCCCCAAAAAAAAAGAAAAATTCCGTTACAATTCAATTAATTTAACGTGGGCACCGAACTCGATTATGAAAAAAATACTGATTTTTTTTACCCTTGGTTAGAAAGCGTTATACATTTTTATAGCAAGTGAATTTATTAACCCTTTATGTACTGAATTATGAATTCATAAAAATTTTATATTCTAAAGCATTTTTCGTGAATTTTTGAAACTACATTAGAAGATTTACATAATCATTTAATAAATTTTAGAAGGATTAATTAAATGAATTTATAGGGATTTTGTGCAATATTTATAACCCCACTCAAATCTTTTATTTTAAATATTTTTCTTAGTATTTTGTAGAATTAGGAAATGTACAAATATAATGTTCTTACAACAGAAAAATTTCCGAATTGGAAAATTCCACCCCCCCCCCCCCCCTCCAACGCCAAGAAAGCTGAAGAGATAAAGGCAAAAGAAATCACCCTTTTAAAAATTATTTTTGTTTTGTGTAACCAATAATGCTTTTGAAACAAGAGCATTAACTCAAACTCATTCTAAACTGTATTATTACTACTAATCGATGTAATAAATGAGTTTTATAACAAGTTATTTCAATGGTACTTATACCGGTGTTCCAAAAATGACTGATGGATTTTAAAATCCAATAACGTGCAAACGATGACAGATATTAAAAAAATTCTTGCAGGAGGGTTATGTATGATGTCAGGAGTTTTTTTTTTTACTGTGATTCTTGATTTTAGTTCGAATTTCAAACAATAGATGTCACTGAGAGCAATAGGTGCTCAATCTAGACCCGATTTTTGGTACTTTGAGATCCATTCAATACATTTTAATCTCCTTTCTTTCGCATGGAAGAAGAGAGTGGCCGAAAAATCCAATCTGGATTTAGTGGTCATTGCTTGCAACGCCATCTATCGATTCTATTTGTAACTAAAACTGAAAATCGCAGCATTAAAAACTCCTGACATCTTACATAACATGCTTGCAAGAATTTTTTTAATATCTGTCACCGTTTGCAAGTTATTGAATTTTAAAATCCATCACTCATTTTTGGGACACCCGGTAAGTACCGTCAGTAGATAAAGGGTTAAAAAATATACAATTTTGGCTCTGTTTCTTTTTTTAAGATGGGGCGACAGGAAAGGAAAATATGAAACATTATTTAAATTATCTTTTTAGGATGTCTATATTGATTTCTCATCGTATAATCGTATCAGACCAAGGAGGTTCCAGAAGATGGAGCTTAGAAAATAAAAACTAGTCGTTGGGGGCCACCGTAATACTTACCCATCATGGATATAGATAATATGAAATATGAAAATAAAACATGTGACATTTGCTAAGCATTGTACCATGTTACTTTTATTCATAATTTATTTGGACTTCCTTAAATATAATTAATATAAGCCCTTAAGCTAATATTACTTTTTGTTACATTAAAATATCTCAATTTGTTGATTTTCTGTAAGCAAGTAAACGCTATTGATTTACAATGGAGACTATGGGAATTTGGCGAAATATTAGAGATACCACCAATTTGGCGACTCATTTTGGCCGCCAAATTTGGCGATATACCGCCAAGTTGGCGACAAACTTGGCGGTATTTGGCGACAGAACAGGGTCCCCTTATGGTAAACCCCCTTATAGGTATGGCGAGGCATTACATGCTTGACATTTACGATAAGCCATTATTGGCATTTAATCTTATAGTTTGGCGATAGTTTTTTGGTCGGCGGCGGGATAACCGAGTAGTACCGAATTGCGTAAAAGAAACATCCTTATAACTAAAAATTACAATCCTATTAACTAACAGTTTACTTCGTCGGATTAAGCGTCTCATTTCCAATTAAAATATATCTTTGAATTGAAATTTGAATGAAATACAAGGTCATGAAAAATCGAAGAGTGTGAAAAATAGGATTACAAATATCTCGGCAACTAATTACCCGGCCGAGTTCATTCAGGATGAAAAATTTATATTTTTTTATTGTCTTTTATATTCACTCCTTCAAATAAACAATTTCGAAAATTTTTGTATACCTTTTATCAGAACGAATATTTCAAGAGTCCGAAAAAAATAGTTTCGGTTAATCGAGGTTACTGATATTCAATAGGCTTCTTCCCATTATTACTCCCTAAGTACACGCCGAATTTCAAGTCTCTATCTCAATTTGTTCGGGGATAGAGCGTTTACAGACACACACATACAGACGGACGGACAATTTTGTTTTCTAAAAATATGTTTTTCAGAATCTCTAGAGTCTGAAACGTGTAAATCTGTCATACAAAATTTTCGATTTTTAAAACGATTACAAGACTTACCCTATACTACGTATGATGGGTAAGTAATTACAGTAGAAACCCGCTAATCCGAACTAATTGGGGCGGTGCCTGTTCGGATTACTAGAAATTCGGATTATCCGGAATTTCGATAAAAATAGAAAAAAAGCTATAAGTACTCAGTAGTACAGTAAACATCCTCTAATCCGGCTTCCTAAGGTCCGGCATGCTAGATAATCCGGCACGATTTTCAAAAAAAAAAAAAAAATATATTATTCCTTGTTTAATCACTCATGATGTATATAATAATCCAATGGAACTTCAGAATGAGGAATTACGTAACAACCCATTACAAACGGATCAAAATCGCGAATCTGCAAATAGCTCAGTCCCCAAGTCGACGACGGGAAAAGAAAAAAACATTTCGGTAGATAATTTGCGAAATCAAACTGTTGAAAGGAAAAATAAATTTTTATCATTCGAATTAAATACTTTTTGCATTTTAGAAAATAATTTTATAGTACTGGCAAACAAACTGATATTCGAAGTTTTTTTAAGATGGGTTCTGCAAGTAGGCCTACAGTGCACGTTTTCATTTTATATTCGTGTACATTATACATATGTTGTATTTTTACATTATTAAGTAGTTTGTTATTTCCATTCAAGCTGTTTAAAGAAAAAAAAAGAACATCCTTTACTGCCATTTTTTATTTAATTCTAACTTCTACACGTTTTTCCCGACATTCATCCTGTAAATAAAATCGGTTCGGATTAACCGGAATTTCGGATTAGTGGGGTTCAGATCAGCGGGATTCTACTATACTTTCAATTGCAATTTGTTGGAAAACTGTATCTCATTCTACTGTATTTATTTTAATGATCATTAAAGTAATTTTTAAGCGTGATTAAAAAAAAAAAAAAAAACTGTGTGCTACCCACTTACAGAATATTAACACGTTTGCACGTAAAACAATGTAATTATTTCAGCATTTGCTTATAATATTCGTGCAATATTCCCAGGGTTCGCAAAGCTGGACCCAGTTCGAAAAAACCCGGTGGGTTTTTTCAGAATGGGCCCACTTGAAAAAGCCCACTGAAAAACCCATAATGTGGGTTTTTTCAATTTTCAGAAATATTTAAAAATTTAAACAACATATACATTTAATGAATTTAAGTCATTTCAGTTAATTTTGAAAAAAAAATTATATATAAAAGCCATTACATACACTCCCAAAGTAAAATAAAATGTATTTCAGCACATTGAAATACTTTACTAACATAGAACCTAGTAGGCAACATACATAGTACATAATTATAGGTAAAGGTATATCATAAGTATGTCTTTGTATAAAAAATTCAAATCATCTATATACTCATGGAAATAAAAAATATTATTTTTACTTTCTTCTATCTTTACGAGAAGTATCTGATTCGTGAAAAATTTCGACTTCCAGTTTATGATGCATATATACGTTTTAAAAAGATCCTGAAGACAATTTGATGATTTTTAGAAAATGTGTCTGTATGTGAAAAACATTGTGGGTGCCCTATCTCATAAGCTAATGCACAGAAATTCCCAAAACTTTAGATTGAGTTAGACCTTGAGGTAAACTGGTGCTGATTAGTTTTTGGTATATATTGCCCAACAGGTGGCGCTGCTATGCCGCATTTATCTCAATTTTTGCAATAGCTTTATCTCAAGAACTAATGCACAGATTTTCGTAAAACTTCAGATTCAGTTAAAAGTTTACTTTGCTTATTAAGTTTTGGTGCATATCGCCCAACAGGTAGTGCTGTCATGTTCCATTTTTCGCAATTTCAGCAATTAACTCTTATCTCAAGAACCAATGTACGGAATGGAATAAAAATTTAGATTCAGTTAGACCTCCAGCATAACAGTCGCGCTGTTGTGCTGCATTTATCTCACTTTTCGCAATAGCTCTTTATCTCAAAAACTAATGCATGGATTTTCATCAAACTTCAGATTCAGTTAGACGTTGATGTAACTGTTACGGATCAGGTTTTGTTGTAAATTGCACAACAGGTGATACTCATATCTCCTTGTTAAATGCACCCAATTCAGTGAACCTATATTTTACAATCCTCATGATGGGCATAAATTGTCATTTAATTTTGGCACTGTGATAGCGAATTTTGAATTATTAACATGTATGAGATAGAAGAAAGTTTTGGGATTGGCACATCAGACTAGTTTAACCCCCTTTTTCTTCCTACTTATATATTTTAAATTTTAATATTCTATTCATTATTTGATTTTAAAGCAAATTAGCAATTTTATATCTTATATTGTATTTAAAACTAATTTGTGCGAAACACTGACACTTAATTAGTTTAAATTCATATAATTTATACAATTTATAACTTGTAAAATAGCATTGCAATTATATTGTATATAAGGGAACAGTTTTGCATGGAGTTTGAACATATGCGCAGGTCGTATGCTATGATTAAAAGTTTTTGCCCTAAACCCTCTCCACCAATGAAATTTTATTGCCTGTCCTATATTGCCATTTTCTTACAAAGGCATTCTACTATTAAAAAAAATCATGTAGCTTGCAAAAATAATTTCAGTAGTAATTAATTTACACAGTAAATATGATTTCTTATTCATAATAACAAATAATAATAATAATAATAAAAGATAAATCTTTTTAACATTTTCCAACACAGTTAAAAAGTATTTATGAAATAAGTATTTTCACTATTTTGAAAAATAGAAAAAACGTTATGTCTCTGCTGTATATAAAAAACTACACCCACTGTTGATATAGTCTTCTCAGCTGAATTAGGTATGCTGATTAGGAAGGTGGCTAAAACTTCTCTCCCCACCCCCTACCTCTCCGAAATGAGCATTTTCTTAAATGAGGCCATGGATTTTCCCCTCCCCTCCTCGAAACAAAATGTTGTCTACGCTACAGACTTTGGTCCTCGACAACCCAGTCATTTTTGTGGCCATGCCTAGAAAAAGGCCTAATCCATGCCTAGAAAAGTCATGAAACAAAAAACACAAACAAGCATCTTAGTATGTAGTTTTACATCATATAATAAACGGTAAAATTCAGTTATGTCCCCCACTCCCCCACACACTTTTTTTTTTTTTATGAAAGCTTTGCATCTGAAAATGGAATTGCATTAAACTTAATAAAAAAAAAAAAAAAAAAAAAAAAAAAAAGAAAAAAAAAAGAAAAAAAAAAAAAAAACTGAGTCGCCGTTTTTTCTTCCCTTTTTTGAAGGAAAACAATAATTTAATTTACTTAAACATATAAGAAAGAATACTACATACTTCATATAAGACAAAATCACTTAAAAAAATATATTTTTTAACACTACAGTTATAAAAAAGAAGCATATTAAAGAAATAACAAACGCAATCAAGCATTTCTCATTCAGCAAACACCAAAACAGGTATTCGAAAATCTACGCATTTATGTACTAATTAGAGCAATTAAAGAAGAAATTATTTATTCATTTAGTATGCTGCAAAAAAAGAAGATAAAAATATGACAATAAAAAAATGCAAGGGCTGGGGATGAAGATCAAATCTTTTATTAAATAAAAACTTGGAAAAGAAAAAGAATTGCAAAAACTTAATGAAATAAGTAGACTGCTTGTGAACGGTAAATGAAGTACAATAAAAGATGACGGAAACAAGAGCGTTTCTTATTTAATAAACCATTTTACAAAATCTCTGTTTAGTTTAGTTTTAAAAGCGAAATCGAATTTTTAAAGCAATCAAATTAGTCGTCCCCGCGGCAAACAGCGCTCTCAGTCTGAATGCCCGAGAAAAAAAATATCAACACGGGAAAAGGCTATTCTTTCAATTTGATAACGTTAATTCAGCACATTATTATTCATTTAATAACAGTTTTTCTTCTTGATGGCATAAATTTGGCAATAAACGGTTCCAAATGATCGAAATGGTATAAATTAATTCAGATACTTTTTTTTTATTATGAAAATTAAATAAAAATCTATATGCATCAACGCAAATTACAATAATTTGCTCTGTTTGTTGAAACAAAGGATGCACTTTAAAAGACTGTTTGCAAATCAAATCGGTGAAATTTTACACGCTTCGAGCTACGTAAAAAAATTCAATTTAATTATGCAAACGTGTATTTTACTTTAATAAAAAGTATTGAATAAAAAACTAATAACACCAACCCAAATAATTCAAGAATCAAGATTTTTAATTAGAACATTTTTCATATATGTGTTGTGTAAAATAATGCAAATTAACAACAGGGATTTAAAAAAAAAAGTGGATCCGTGTCCCATCCCTTTTATATGAGAGGAATTGCTATTGTAGCTGCTTTTATAGACTTGTGACACCTGCGACGCTGTATTAAATGTGAGCAGTATTAAGCTGCATTTACACGTTTGTTTTGCCCTGTCCAAGAAAAGTTATTAAAACCTATTCTTCTCCAACCGTTTTGGGGTTATTCACAAAAGGATGGGGATATTCAACAGAAAGAAGATTGGATCGATTTGAAGGAAAGGTTTTCGACCTTCAGAATGCCCGGCCGTTTCATTCTATCTAAAGCTATTAAAGATTAAAATAGTTTCCCAAATAACGACACAATGCAACACAATGTAAATAAATAAATAACTTTTAAAAATGCCGCCATGTCTATGCTAACGTTTTGACATAAACTCCCTGTCGCGCTTGTAGTTTTTCAGTCGGGCTAAAGTGGAGGTTCGATTTTCTTTCCCTGTATTACGAAAATTAGAATTCCCAATTCTCAAAAATTTTGCGGAAGTTAAAAAATTAAATTTTTGCAACTTCTCACACCGTATAGCAACAGCTTTACAACGTTTTGCAGCTCATGCGTTGCAAAATCCGTTAGTTCCATTTACCACCGCTAGGGGCGCACGTTATTCTAAACAAATCTCTATCAGAACGAAACTCCGACATACAATATATCCGTAGATATATTAGTCGAGGGGATGGAAGGCTCAAATAAGAATTTAAGAAATTTGCTGAAATTACTATTCGCAAATAGTGCTAACTTCCACTCTTAATTTAAAGGGTAATATATTCTGTACGAAAATCCGACACGTGCCGCATAATCTGTTAGTTCCAATTCCCACCGCCAGAGGGCGCACTCTGTTCTAAACAAACCACTTTCCGAACGAAGCCATCGACAACCAAGTAGCGGGCGAAGTCCACTATCTGCCATGTGAACTAATTGTCATGCATAATCAAAAGTACTTCTCCCCCCTCCCAATCTCCGCAAATACAGTAAACTTCCGATTATCAGAGTTGGGCAAATTTGTAATCTCAATTATCCGCAGTGTAATTACAGGTTAATTGCATGTAATTGATTACAGTTACACACATTCGAACACAGAAATTTTGTCAAATAATGGGATGGGTTGTTCGATGAAGGCGGTTCCAGTTACAGTGCTGCAAGAATTTTAACGGGGTGTAATTTTAACTATAATTAATTACATACAATTAAACTGTAATTACATTGCAGATAATTGGAATTACAAATTTGCCCAACTCTGCCGATCATCCGTCACTCTATCAACCGCTACCCCCTCCCCTATTTTTATTATTATTATTTTTTTTTAAATCAGAAACGAACATTGGCCTGACATTATTGGTAGCACACAAGATGCTGAAACTCATAGTGATGATTTGGAGACATTGACCTTCGTGCGAACGCACCATGTTTAAAATATATTTCTGTGGATGAAATCGCAGAGTGGCTTAATTGTGACTAGGTTATCAAAAATCAACGGATGATGCAATTATTCAATACGTTTTGAATCCAGAGAAACTTGCGGAAGAAAGTGATGAATCAGAGAATGATGATCCAGGTGTCAGTCATGCTTGACTTGTTAGGTGCGTTCGTAATTATATAAATACGTAGCACCTATAGTCGTCGTTCAGTCCGTCTGTCCGTCCGCATATAACAGAGCAAAAACTACCCGACCGAACGGTCTGAAATTTTAAATATATGATTGTTGTAAAATTTTGTCGAGCCATTTCAATTTTTATGAAAATCGGATGTATAGTTTAATTACAGGGACATTCAAAAGTTTTTCTTTACATTATGGCCAATGGGAAAAAATTATTGCAAGTGCATTTTAATGATGTTACAGTCTTCCGAATCGTTTGAAAATTTAAATGTATGATTGTTGCAAAATTTTGTCGAGCCATTTCAGATTTTATGAAAATTGGATGTATAGTTTAATTACAGAGGCACTCAAAATTTTTCCGTTACAATTATTGCAAGTGCATTTTAATGATGTTACAGACTATGCACTTATGAAGTGTAAAAAAATATACATTCAGTACAACACGGAGAGCAAAAAATATTTATAAAACTAGTTATAGAACGAACGCACCTCATTTGCCACGTTTGACGAGCAATTTCCTACTTGTGTTACACTTGTGAAGACTATATGCTCTCTAAGTGCATTAATTGGTTTGAGATGCAAGAGAAAGCCGATGCAACCCCAGTACTTTTATTACGTAGAATTGGTAATCTTGTTGGAGTAAAAACACAGGCAAAACGCAAACAAAAATGCATAATGGATTAATTTAGATGAAAACGGGTTACTACATATTTATTCTGTAAAATTCTAAATTTTTATCCTTAATTTACTTATTTTTATCAACTATACATTTTATTAACGAAAGTGATAAAAAAACATTATCTTTATAAACTGGCAAATAGAGATGGACTTCTTTTTACCAGCTTCGTACTGCCTTTCGATTATCCGCCATACCGTCGGTCCCATGAATGACGGATAATCGGAAGTTTACTGTACAACAAATACACGCAAGATACTTTGAAATGAAATAAAACGCGATGACAGGCGAAGACCGCGAGTGCCTGTCATAATAATGTCAGTCATGTGGAATAATTGGTATATATAGAAAAAAGTAATATTTCATACTGTATTCATATATAGTTTTTTTTTTCTTTCTTTCTTTCTTTTTTTTTTTTTTTTTTTTTGGCCAAAATAAAAACATGAGATTGCACAAGAATAGAATTTTTTTTTTTCTTCTGGCAATTTCATACTTCGGGAACACGTTTTTGAAAAGCTGTGCTACATGATTTGCAATAGATAGGAGCAGATTGCGTTAAGGGGGCTGGTCACTCAGCTTCGGAATTCTCCTCCGTAATGTTAAGTCTATGGACTTTTGATGCATTAGTATATTTAAAATATCTTCTTGGGAACTTCAAATTTTTAAGATATTTTTTTCTGTGTACTCTTCCTAAAGGATGTCTCTTTTTTTTCTTAGTTTTCGAAACATTTCTAAAATCTATGCTGAATTTAATATTCTATGTGTTAAAAGCGGGCGAACTGCGAGTAAGATTTTAACACTTCATATAAAAATTAAGTCCATACTTTAGAAATATTTTGAGAACTAAGAAAAAAAGAGACATCTTTTAGAAAGTGCATACAAAAAATAGAAATTAAAAATATTAATTTCCGAGGAGATATTTTAAATATACTAATGCATCCAATGCCCATAGGCTTTACATTAGTGAGGGGAAATCAGAAGCTGGGTGACCAACCCCCTTAAAGATAAATTTCACAAATAAACATTCCGCATTTGTGACTGGCATTCCCAAGATCTTCGGAATTTAAGAATCGCAAAGTTTCATAGTTAAATTCTGTTTGTTTTGGTTCTGTCTGTCAAGAAATCTGGCTGTTTTTTCGATCTAAGATGTTCCTTTATAATATTACTTCCACCTAAATAAACAATTTTAAAATCCGCCTTACACACGATGCAATGAGTATAAAGACTTTATGAAATTCCGTTTTACACGAAAATTCTCTCGCGTATGCTTCTATAAAAGCTTGATAATATTGCTTCGGTTTAGAGTTTTCCATTTTGTTACAATAATAGAAAATAGTAACTGAAAAATAAATCGAACAGAATGATGAAGTAAGTAAAATGGAACGTCAGAAAAGTTCACAAGACACATGTACAGTCGTGGAAGAAAAAAAAAGTAAACACCCCCAACTAACTCTGCAAAAAATTATCGTAGAAGAAAGTTACTGGTGCCACACGATTCGTAATAAAGTCTACTTTTAAATGATGTATATAAAATTTGCTTAGGGGGCCATCTACATATTAAAACGAACCATAACTTTGCTTTTGTCAATAGCAGTACATAATTCTGACAGCATAAATTAACTCTATACCCTTCAATAAGCCTAAAAACAAATCTTTATGCAATTCGTACGATAAGTTTCCGAGAAATTAATTATTTTAAAACGAGCGTGTTTTAGGGGTTGTATCCAAATTGAAATTCGGTTCTCGATTGTTGACCCAGAGAGCCTCCTTCTTGATCAAGGCATCTTAAGCGCTACTCAAGCAGTCATTGAAGAGCGCTAGATTACAAGATAGCATAAGAAATTTCAAAATATCTGGTTACTTCTATCATAGACGGCCCTTCAAACCATCATTTTGCTGTTTTTTAAGTATAATTTGATAACTACTTGGAAGAAAAATGTGAAATTTTATATTTCCATAAAGCAGGACTTAATAAATCTAAATCCATCAAAAAAATTGTAAATTGCTTTCATAATTTTTTCTAATATTAATTTCATAATTCATATCATAAAATTATAAAAATTGCAAATTCAATGTATTTATGTTTGGGTATTTTTGTATTATTGCTACACAAAAAATTAGCACATTAGGAGTATAATTTCAAGAGATATTAATAAAAATATGACAATGTAATTTAACATTAGAAGCACTAAATTTTGGATGTTTATAATTCAAAAACTTATCATTCAAATGACTTGAAATTTGGTGTCTAGGCATAGTTTGAACCGAAGATTTTAAATATCTTGTTAAAATTGGGTATTGTTATTGAAAAAAAATGAAGTTTGGGTTCGTTTTAATATGTAGATGGTCCCTAAGCATATTTTATATACATCATTTAAAAGTAGACTTTATTTCCAATCGTTTGGTATCAGTAACATTCTTCTATGATAATTTGTTGAAGAGTTAGTAGGGAGTGTTAACTTTTTTTTTTCCATGACTGTACATTAGGGTGGAACTTAAGTATAGGGTAAAAAAAAAACTTTTTTTGTTTCAATGTGTAATAGTGAAACCTTTTTTCTTTTTGGATGTCTAAACTTTTGGCTGAAAAGGTTTTTTTAAATTAAGTTGTTTTCTGGTTCCTCAAGGAGGTCAAAGTTTTGAAATTTCAGTATAAAGTAACTTAAAGTAAACAACGTAGCTGTTAGCTCATATCTACTTTTATTTAGCAAATACTACCCAGAAGTCACCACGAGGAGGTGGTTAAATATCAACTTCTGCCCTCCTTACCTCCCTTTGTTATGGATTAATTCAATTGGATATCCAACCTACTGTCTTTTTAGGCAAATTTTGTCATTACATTGTGGGAATTCAACTTTCCCAAGATTAAGCTATCTTTTGCTTAATATTTAAAGACGGTTGACGCAGCTCGCGGGACAATTTTGACACACGTTTCCACTGTTTGAGTATGACAAGGAAAATCTAAAATTCAGGTGTATCCCCCGTTTGTACTTTTTTTAAGTTCTTCGTCCGATCAGTCCGTCAAGATAGGATCAATGTTTTTATAGTCTATAATTTCAATATGTTCGCATTTTTTCAAGTCGCTTTCCTACTGGTCCAGAAAATCCTTTTGTAACCGTGGTTTTTCCAGTAAGATGTTGAAATAAGTATCTAAGAAAAAAGTTCATTTGCCTGTAATAATCAAATTATCCATTATAAAGTTTTTAGGGTATTGCTTCTAATGTTTTAACAACTCCAGATTTGCATTCTGCATTAAAGGCATTTCTGTTTCACCCAATAACTTTCAAACTTGAAATGTCTGTATTATTATTTTGAAAATACACTAAAATTGCAGTGGCTATATTAATATAAGAAGATGTCAATGAAGTATGACCAATATATTTTTATCCTGGTTTTTGAACTAAGACCAGGTGTTCGTCTTTAATGATTCTTAGTTATACTTTTTTCCCTCTGCTGCAGTTATCATAGTGTTATCCTTTCTGCCATCAAAATACTAACTTTCTAAAATTAACTCATTTCGTCTTTCCTGTTCTTTCAAATTCTTCCTTTTCTTTTCTCTTTGCCGTCTTCAAATCCTTCTTTCAGTTATCTTTTCTTTATTATCATCAGAAATACCCATATCTTCTAAGGTGCCATTTGCAATAATATTTGCAGTTCTGTCTAATACTCCGTTTCTTTCACCTTGTTGATTATCAAATTCAGGTTTAGAAAAACAACCGATTGAACTATTTCGTTCCGAACTATTTTTTACACTTGACGATCATTTAATCAAAACATCATTTTTTTTTTTTGCTTTAAAATAACTTTTTTCCTTGATATTTCCTTTTCCAGTCTTGCTACACATTTTTTTTTTGAAGTTTTTATATCTATTGCTCTTATTGCCATCACCCCATCTCTCTTTGGTCTTTGAAAAAGTGACGTTCTTGTTCTGATATGCGATAATATTTAGTACTTTTACACAAATAAATGTTTTTTGCAGGATTACCTAACATTTTGCAATTTTATATTGGATGTGGGATTATTCTTTCTAATCTTAATATTTTTCTTCAAATTTTGACATTTCTCGCGCTAGTCTCTAATCATTTTTTATGATTTGTGTATCAGAAACCGTTGGAATTGAAGGTCTCAGCAATACACTTTTAATTGCATCATCAACAGCTTTAGATATTTTAGAAATAGTGTGTACCAGATTCCAGCAGTCAGATTTTAAGTTAAATTGAACCCAAAAATAATGTTTCATAACATTTTCATATGTTCGTCAAAGATGACAGCCTAATGTTAATTGTTTTGGTTCGCGAAATACAGGACACTTCAACACTTATCTATATTTAGGTACGTTAACAGACTTTGTCACTTTTGACACCGAATGTTTATTGAAAAATAATTAAAGAAACTTTTAACACACGTTAAATCGGATTAACTTGTTATGCGCCGCAGCCAAATAAATCAGAGACAATGAAAGCCGACGACCACGACGCTGGCTTCTACAAAAGTCAAATAAAGTGGGGCTAACTTTTCTAAGGCACTCAAACTAAATTATTCTCTTTATTACAGGACATTAACACTTAATTAATTTAATTTTGCAAAATATAAATTTAACAATAAGCTTAAAAAACGTCTCATGCAATTATTGGCTTTTTTTCGTTTTTTAGGGAAAATCAGGCGCTTTGAGGAACCGGAAAATATCATTTTAAAATTAAAAGAAAAATATTTTCTTTTTATGGAGTTAAAAAGGAAAAAAATAATCACTATTAGAATATAAAATTCAAAACTTCGTTTTTTAGTTCCACCCTACTGTACATTCACGCTAGCTACCGATTAGATCTGCTCCATTCTCTTCAATTCAGAACTGATTCTGAGTAAAACAAGAAATTGTGAAATTCACAGCAAATTTTGATAGGTTACAGCAGGGAAGGGAGGGGGATTCCTCTACTGGAGCCAATTATGCGTTTTTTCCGCGGCCCTTTGACGAAATTCGTGTTTTTCTCCTATCTTTTGGCGAAATTTGCGTTTTTTTCGCGATCATGGCAAAATTTGCGTTTTTTTTTTCGCGATCATGGCGAAATTCACGTTTTTTCCGCGATCTCTTGACGAAATTCATGTTTTCCCGCAATCCTTTGACAAAATTTGCGTTTTTCGGCGATCCTTCGATGAAAATAGAGTTCTATCGACGATCCTTTCAGGAAATTCGCATTTTCCCTCGATCCTTCGCGATCGTTTTTCCCGCGCACAAAACCGTACAATCGTACCGTTCATCCGTACAACTGTACACTTAGAACAATCTTAGAAACCGTACGTTGTATGGCCAAACGTACAAGTTGGCAACTATGTAATAGCCATATTTAATCAAAAGTACTTCTTCCAAATACAGCCCGATAACGGGCGAAGCCCGCTAATCTCTCTATCATAATAATATCTGTCATGTGGACTAAGTGCGATATTTAATCAAAAGTAGTTCACCCCCTCCCCATCCCCGCAAATATAACAAATACAGCCTGATAGAAGGTGAAGCCCGCTAGTCTCTATCAGAATAATACCTGTCATGTGGACTAATTGTGATATTTAACACATAATTTTTAATTCCTCACTTTATATCTTTCTCTAATCCCTGCAAATGTAACAAATAAAAAATATGTCCTGAATGAAAAAATAATTTCTTTTTCTGCGACCAATTTAATTAAATATTAATTGAAGTCTCTGCTTCTAACTATCAGTTTTTAATGAAAATTAGATTCCTGGGTTCAGCGTTACACTCTGTGCATAGATGTGTAATTTTCAAACAGGTAAATGCAGTATTTAAAAATTTTTTTATGGGGTTCTTAACCAGGGGCGCCATTTCAGAACTTTCTTGGGGGGGGGGGTATCTTCTTCTCTCCGAACAAAAACCGATTCAAAATTCCGTTTTAAGCAAGTTTTCATCTTAGCAGGTATAATTTCAAGAATTTTCTGTTTAAGACAGTATTCGGTTATAGACAGTTTCCATTTTTACAAGTATATCTAAGTCTTTCAAAACTTCTTTTCTATAGTAAACCTCTGAAGAGCATAGGCACATTACATTTACTGCAAAACTTGTGAAAATGAAACCTGTCAAAAAAAAAAAAGAATTCTTTCAGAAACGGAAAAAATACCACGTTTCCATGAAAAAAAAAAAAAAAAAAAAAAAAAAAAAAACCATATAATTATACTTGCTAAGACGGAAACCTGTCTAAAATGAAGCTCTTTTTCCTGTCCTGACCTTTCGACTTCTTCTTTGCAGGTTTTGCTGCAGGGGTGGAGAGCCATTTCAAGAGGTCCTTGGAGGGGGGGGGGGGGTGAACAAGTGGGATTTTGTCCACTTGGCGTCTATCAAAACCATGGGATTCTTCCAGGAATATTTTTCAATTTTCGTGGAAGACTGCAGTATTTTTTTTCCTTTTTTGGCAGAACTACGCGAAATTATTTCGCCAATCGACCGCGGGAAAAAGTCGCAAATTTTGCCAATTGAACTTTGAAAAAATAGTCAATTTGGCAAATTAGTTGCGGAAAAAATATAATTTCCTAAAAGGACCGTGAAAAAATATTGTAAAGATCGTAGAAACAAACAGCGATTATTGTTAATCGGTTGCGGAAAAAAAAAAAAAAAATCGCAGATTTCAACATTAGGTGACAGAAAAAAAAATCAAATTCGAAATAGCTAATTTCGTAATTCGGTCACAAAAAATATCGTGAATTTTGACAAATGGTCACGGAAAAAATTTCTGAATTCCGTGAAACGATCACGGAAAAAAATTGCGAATTTCGTCAAACGGTCGGGAAAAAAAATCGTGAAATTCAATCGGTCACGAGTCAGCACACAGACATGGTCAATACTTCAAGAAGTTTGCAAATTTTGTGATCCATAAGGATAAGAAATTTTAGCATGTGATTTCCTGTCAGTAAAAAAAATCCTTAACCCCTAAACTGTCGACTAAATCTTGCGCGATCTCCGTGCTTTACTTAAATCGCATATTTCTGAAATTATAGAAGGTGTATATTAGTTTTCTGAAATAACAGTAAGAAAATACACATTATACTGTTATATATAATGGCTCAGGTGGTGAAAATTGCCTCGCTATAATTGGAATTCGCCATCCCTATAATAGATTTTCTAAGCATTTAATAGATTTAACATTTTCTAAAGACGCACATATACGTACGGGGCAGTTAAGGGGTTAATAAAAGACGAATCTCTTCAGACTATGATCTAAATCCCACACAATTCAGAAATTTGCAAAACATTTGGTCTCAGGTAGAGTCTGCATTGGGTTGGCTAACCCGATTTTTCTCAAAACCGACACGATCCGATCCGCGGCACATATCGAGGCGGATTGACATTTCTTTTTTTCGTTTCGGCACAGAAGATTATTAAGAACATACTGTATATAATATGATTTAATAAAGCAAATGATTTGATAGCGTTGTAATGACTGCAATAAATATAATCTAATGTGACACTCATTATGCAAAATAAAAAATTCAAATAATTAAGAACTTGAATTTAACCCCCTTTAGAAAAAAAAAAAAAAAATCCTCTGTAAATTTCTGGCTAAAGGGGAAATTCACAGCAAAAATTCTAGCCATCAGGAGCACGAGTTTTCATTTGATCTATTTTACATACGGCTGGAAAGCAAAGAATTTTTTCTCACATACCTTTTTAAAATTAGCCAAAATACGCATTAATAAGAAATGGTTCACCTTGAGAATGTTGGAATAGCAAAGTCTGTAGAAAATATTTTTGATAATTATTAGTTTACATGCATACAGTGTTTATTTATTGCATGTGTTTTTATTGTAATAAAATCTAACAAGTTACTTTAGCTTTTGAGCAATTTATGAAAAAAGAAATTGAGTCTGACCTGTGATGACATATAGGGATGCATCGAATATTCGGTATCTATTCGGTATTCGGCCATGCTATCGAATATCGCTTATTCGGTTTGGCTGAATATCGTACTATTCGGCCAAACCGAATACTTAAAAATATCTTTTGAAAAATATTTTTAAAAACCTTTAAAACTTTTAACTGTCAATTTATAAAGATATTCAGAATAATTGAAAACAAAATCATATTTAAATAAAACAGAATGCCGTTACATTATTTATTTGCGGTTTGATAAGTGTTACTTAAAAAAATAATAACCATTAATGATGACCTTCATAGAAATAAATGATGCACAAATGGAAGTTTCTGAACAATGTCTGGAAAGCAAAGAATTTTTTCTCACATACCTTTTTAAAATTAGCCAAAATACGCATTAATAAGAAATGGTTCACCTATTGTTGTAAATAATCGGTCTTTTGCTTTTTCGCTAAAAGAGTGTTTCTAAAGAAAATAGGAAAACTTTCAGATGTGATAATAGACGTCAAGACAGACCATTTTTGCCCAAGAAACCAGTATCGCAATCCGCTTAATCAGTCAAAATAAAAAATACAGTGTATCTCATCTCACTTCATGTCAAACTTAAATTTTCATTTGTTACTTGAAAATATCGTTAACGATATTTTCAAAAGAGTTACTTCGATTTCTGTGACATATATCATGAGAAGTGCCACAAATTGTGTGTGTGTGTGTAAAGTTTACTTGTAAAAAGGTCTTGTTTATCAAAATGGAAGTATCTGTGTTAAATATTATGAAAAATTGTTTTAAAATTTAATTTTTTAATATCTTTAAACTTTTAATTCGGCCTAACAGTCTACCCAAATATTCGGTTTACCAGTAGACCGAATATTCGGTCTTCAGTTACCTGTAAGCCGAATATTAAGTATTCAGTTTACCTGTTAGCCGAATATTCGGTATTCGGCCAAAATCACTATTCGGTGCATCCCTAATGACAAATAATTTTTCTGAAATATCATTCTTTGGGGGGGGGGAGGGGCTTTTTCATTTAAAAAATCGATTTTAATCGTTGTAATTAACCGATTTTAACGAAAACTGCATATTCAGAATCCGTGTAAAAAATAGGCATAGATGCATAAATTTCAAATCTATAAATGCAATACTTTTAAAAATTTTATAGTCGTCGCACTCCAAAGATTACTCAAACACCTGTGGTCTACTCGTTGTCTTTGAAAGGAGATAAAATTAAATTTATTAAAATCGATTTGTAATGGACATTTCAACTCCCAGTTACAATTTTTGAAAATCTTTTAGATATTCTCAAAGAGAATTTTTTTGCATGTGGGTACCAAAATTCGCATTTTTAGGTGGAATAGTTCGTTAGATATGGGCATCTTTGAAAACTTCCAGTCCTTTATCGTTATGGTAGCAAACCCTACCCCTCTTTTCAAGTTCCTGAAAGAAAATCTTTGAGGTTTTGATTAAAATCAATGCTTTAGTTGAATTATGAATATTTTCCATTCTTTTAATTGAGGTTTTTAATTAATAACATGCCTTAATTAAGACTTTTTCAAAATTTTATGATTTTTTGTGCGATTGCAGGTATTTAGCTATATGTTTGTAAATTTTCAAGTCTCTAACTTACACAGTTTCTGAGAATAAGCTATATGACGGACACACAGACACATGAAGGGTTTTGTCAGATGAACTAAACCCTGAAAAAGTACCTCAAGGGTATACGACTAACTTTAGGCAGGGTTCAGCCCACTTTTTGAAAAACACGCTTAAAAAAAACTAAAATACACCAATGAAGAATTTGTATGCAAAATTTCATGATAGTATTCCAATTCCAATAGAAGTTTTTTTTATAAAATATGTTGGTATAAGGTATTTTGCAAAATAAAATCGTAAACACTAATTACTAATTGTAATTATCAGAAACTAAGAAAGTTAATTATTTTCTATAAACTTAGAACAAATTCAAAGAACGGGCAATTATCACTTATTTACTTTTAATATTAAAAATGCATATCAAGGCAAAAGATATGCACTTAGTAATTAAATTATTATATATTCCGTCATATAATGCAGACCTACAATTTGAGATTACTTTTTACCCTTTTTTAGGTATATTTGCTGCATTATGTCCGTATAATCTATTATCTCATTCTTTAAATTCTTGAAAAAAATTAAGTGCAGGGGTACCCGACAGTATATGTGTAAAAACGACCATATCCCTTCTCGACAAAAACTTTTAAAAATATAATGACTTGTATGAACATAAAGAAAAAAAATCAGCAAATGAGACACAAGGATTATAACACTGCCAAATTTATCTGAGTGCCCCACACAGAGAATTTGAAATTGTATTCTGGTTTATTGAACTACTTATTTCTAATGCTTTCTTGTTCATTAATTTAGAAACTGAATTATGCACATACTTTCAAAAATTTCAATTTTTATTTTTTATACCTGGCATATAATGTACACATGTAAATTTTGATATTTTTTTTCCCCCCCAAAAGTGTACATAATGCAACAAAATATACAGTCACTTATAAATTTCATTGCATATAAAACTTAAGAGTATGTTATAATAAAATCCTGGTAGATTTAAAAAAAAAAAAAAAAAATCCTTTTTATCATTTTATTTCTTGTGCAGCATTCACCCTAGAAAAAGGGAGCTGGGGCCACACTTGCCCTTTTAAATTCAAACAGTGCCCTTCAACACAAAAACCCACAACTTGCTTGGAGAAGTGCCATCAGTGCATAATATGCAGTATTCTAATTGGTTTTTACTTTTTAAAAATAATTTCAGTACCTGCCTTCATGGATGGAAATACAAAACCCAATGTCAAAGAAATTTTAATATCTCATCTGTTCTATGAAGTGAAACGTTGGAAGTTATAAACAATGAGTAGGTAATCCTGTTCACGGGTAAAACTTTTTTATTTTAAATTTTAATAGAGATAATTATTATTAATTCAATTGTTATACTGATGGTACTTAGCCCGTCACTAGAATACCTTATAATTTTTGCCTTCAGAAGCTGGAAGAAAGAAAACATGCTTTGGAATTTTCAGAAAAAGCAGAAAATATAGAAATGCAAATATTTTTTCCAACCGAAAAGAAAGAGTTATAATAATTATTTATTTTAAACGATGGGGAATTCTTCTTTCACGGGGGATCTCCCCCAGGCATCCCTTGAATTCATCATTTTGATTTTGTTTTCTCAAGTTTAAAAATATCAACTAAAATAAATATAAATGCATCCATAGATGGAAATCTTGTAATTAATAAAAGACATCGAGAACAAAACAGACTGTTTGTAAGTTAATTCAAATCCACAAATTATTGGAATTTGTCATACAAAGCAGGACTAAATTCTCTTTTGAAATCTCTAGTTTTAATTTCCGTCTCTTGGAGAGGATTTAGAAAAGATGTTGACTTACGCAATTTAATTTCAATCTTTCTTTCCATTTCTCTAGTTCCGAAATATTGATTTTACCAGCTTCCATTTTAACTGTTTGTAACAACTTCCTACACATAATAATAAAAGTAGGAACAATATAAACAGGCAGATAAACAATTAGTAAAAAAAATATCGAACTTAATATTGAAATCGCAGGAAAAGTCAAACGAACAAGAATATTTTTGCCAAAAATGCATGCTACCGCAGTGAACAAAATGCTCTGAACAAGGCGTTGTCCTCACTTTCATCTTCTCACTTCCATTCACATAAGCTGAGTTTGAAAGGCATTTCTCCACTCACACGTGCGATCAAGAAAACACTGGGCACGCGGCGTTGAAAACCTTAGAATTTTCTTCAGTAATGATTTATTATGGACCAATCTAAAAAAGTGCAAGGGGGGGGGGGGGGGATGAGTGAATTATACTCATATTGTAGATCGACAAAAAATTATAAACTTTTTTATAATTATTTAATTTAATTTATTAAATGAAGCAAATTTTACACTGATTTACTCGTTTTGAAAATCTCAGCCGATCATGACAATCATAAAATGTAATCTGGAATCAAAATGATTGTTATCTTGGAGTTTGTAAATAGTTTGTAACTAACTAGGTTATAGCTAATTCGTAAATTTTAACATGCCTTTGAATTCATAACTTTTTAACTGTTTTATTAATTCAACAAATTTTATACTTTGCCTGGGAACATCTCAAGAATTGTACTATGTTATCTGAAAATTAAAGCAATTTTCGAAAAAATATATCTCTCCGTTCAATAAACTATGACAGATTTTCTGATTTATTTTTAAGCATATTGAAGTGTTATACTTACAGGCATGATTATGGAAATGATTTGCAATCTAACAGTTTTTTTTTTTTTTTTTTTCATTTTCTAATAAATGAATTAAATCTTGAGTTATAGGGGATTATTGCAGGGTTGGCAAAAACCCGGGTTTTTGTGGGCTTTTCTGGGTTTTTCTGAGTTTTTGTGGGTTTTAGTTATTTTTCTGTATATTTATATAATGTATGTGTGTACTCATTTAAAAATATTATGTTACATTTTTTTAAAATTACATTGGATCTATTTATTACTAATTAATATTATTTATAATATCAGTTAATAAATTTATTCTATCCTGATATTAGTATTAAATTAATACTAATATCAGAATAGAATAAATTTATTAACTGATATTATAAAATAATACTAATAGTATTAATATTAATTAATATTAATAATATTATCAATTAATAATAATATTACTATTACAATTAACTGAATACTGTGTTTACTCGCGTAATAGTCGCATCCCCGATTTGACGCAGAAAAAATCGTCAAAATATTTTCTTCGCATAAATTGGATGGATGAAAAAAGGGTGAAAGCTTGGGTTCACAATGTTTAGAAGAAAATGTCTGGATGATTGTTCAAAAAACCAGCTATGCTGGTACTCGACTGCTTCCGAGGACAGCTTTTTGATGATGTAAAGAAGGAACTTTCAGAAGGCAAAACAGATCTTTTTATAATTTCTGAAGGACTCCCATCAATTATGCAACCGTTTAAAGACAGTATAGGACGAGTATAGTTGAGATTGGATGGTCAATGGGAACAAAGAAAAACTCCCAGTGGAGCAGTAAGGTGTCCATCCCTGGAACTAATGTGTTGTTTGATATTACAAAGCTTGACTTTAATGACAAGCGATATAATTTCAAAATGTTTTAAGAAGACGGTTATCTCCGATGCTTTGGACAGAAGCGATGACATTTTATGGAATGACAGAGATTTTTCAGACACCGATTCACATTACAATAGTGTTACTGATACGTACAGTGAAAGTGATTTATTATGAGAATTTTTTGTCAAAATTTTCATAAAGATTATTTGTAAATTTTACGTATATAAAAATATTACCATAAAAAGAAAAATGATATTTAATAAACAGCACATAATCTGGAAACATTTGGTAAGTTACTAATTTTATTATAATGTGTTTTTTTTTATACCAATGATGTTTTAGCATTACAGCGTACAATATTGTGTAGTAGATTTCCCCGCATAATAGTCGCACCTAGACTTTCACAATGAAAAATTGGCCAAAAATGTGTGACTATTACACATGTAAACATAGTACTATTAAGTGATAAAAGTGAGTTCTTATCTTATCACTTTTAAATACATTTTAGTTGTCATAATGAATAATTACAGTAGAACCTCAATTATCCGAAGTAATTGGGACCGCCCATCTTTTGGAAAATCAAAATTTTCGGATAATCGAGAATGCATCAATTTTAAGATTAAGGAGAAATATATGCAATATTTCTTATTATGATAACAAGTGCTTAATAAAAATAAAACAAAAACAAAATAGAAACAAGAATAAATTACCTGAATTTTAATTTTGAAGTTAAGTACTTTTTACATATATCACAAGGGTTTGAAAAAATGTTTTGTTTGTCGCAGTTTTGATTGCCTCTGCTTTGAAGCTCTATCACGGAGTTTTTTAATATTATTAGTTCACCAGTATCACAGTCTTTCAGCTGTTCCAGCCATGCCAAACATTTTGTAAAACATTCAAAAGCTTCAGAATTGCTAATTTGGTTGTTTTCTTCGTTCCACACCGTAGCTTACGGGAGCTCAAGTTAAATTCAAAGGAACTCTAAGAAAGGGGATCAAAAAATATTTATTTGTATTCGTAGTTCGAAAAGGACCATTTGTACAGAAGAAATATAATAGTTAAAAAAAAAAAAAAAAAAAAAAAAAAAAAAGCTTTCAAAATGGATTTTACACACAAGGAAAGTGATAGTAAAAAAAAAAAAAAGCTTTCAAAATAGATTTCGGTTAACCGAGAGTTTCGGATGAAAGAGGTTCTACTGTAATTTTTATTTTTGTAGTAACTATAATAATTAAAGTTGCTATAATAATTAGTAACTATAATAATTAAACTAGCTGGCTTCGCATGCTAGCGGGGCCCCTCCTTTTATCGGGGCCTCTAATAATATGAAATCTTGAAGCGAACAAACCTCGAACCGAGTCCCCGCTGCCTACGGCACCGTATAGCAGGGACACAAGGTAGTTATACTGAAACGCTACAAACAGGTTATCGGGCCTGGGCATTTTTTAGCTAATATAATGGATGCAAAGTTTAGAGGGGAAAGGCTTAATTCAACGGAAGAGGAAGAAGCTGAAGCATGGTAATGCAGTATTATTCAAAGTGGTTACCTGCAATATTGGCATTTAAAATTAAAGACATAGACTATTTTCCTAAATCACTTCTTTTCTCAGAAAATATTGTGTCAAAAATTTACAGCTTCAAAATGGTGGGAAATTCTGAAAGAAAAAGTACAGGAAAAGAAAAACAAGTTAGATTGTGATTTTTGAAGTTTTTTTCCAATTTCTGCATTCTGTTCCATCTAGTTCTGCTTCCATCGAGAGAATTTTCTCCACATTTGGATTCATATGGTCTAAATTGCAGAACAGACTAGGCTCAGAGCAGTGTGAAAAACTAGTAAAGATTTATAAATATTACCATAAAAATCAAAGTGAATGTGATTTTGATTGGTAAACTATAAAAAAGATCAATTATAATTATTTTAAATATATTACATTGTGTAAGTTATTTGAAATATATTTAAAAAAAAAATAAATATTCTGAAATAAACTACCACAAATACGACTGATTTTTATTTAATTATTTTTATGTAATTTTGATAAAAGAACCCACCTAGGTTTTGGGCTTAAAAGGTAAGCTTGTATTTTTAAATACTATAGGAGGGATTTGCAGATTCAGAAATGATTTTTAACAAAAACCCAGGCGGGTTTTTGTTGGTGGACCCGCCCACAAAAACCCGGGTGGGTTTTTGTGGGCTGGGTCCACTTTGCCAACTCTGGATTATTGTCTCAGGACGTCAGTTTTTTTTTCCTTCCTCACTCATTGTGTTTTGTATACTAAAGCTATCTCCGAACAAATGTCCAGAATCCAAATTCATATTCAACAAAGTTCTAAGAAAAGCTCACTTGAAATAAGTAAATAAGAAGATAAATAATCCTAAGAACATATTAATAAGAATAAATTCTAAATCAAACAGAAAAGACTAAGCAATTTATAATTAAAAATTGAAAGGCAATAAATCCAGAACAGACAATTTTGAGCTTTTTTTTTTTCTTTTTTTCATTTTCCTTGTCTTTCCCATGTATTTTCAAACAGTGTTTATTTTACAGTCATTACATCAAAAGTTATTCATCTCACTCGATAGATGCTTTCCAACTAAGAAACAAAATGGTAATCTGGAACAGGTTTTGCACAAAATCTGCAAAAATAGCCATTTTGGCAAAGCATAGCACTAGAAACTTATTTTATCCTGTTTCATACTGTTCTTAAAACACTGAGCTCTGCTTTTCCTCTCTTAAGAAAACGTGCCGTAAAGGCATTGCATTGTAACTTTCAGCTTTTAATCAAAATTCCCTGACATTTTTCAGTGCTTCTAAATTCCCTGACTTTTCCAGGTTTTCTAGGTTGGCTGGTCACCATGAAATGACAACAACAGAATTTGTCTGAAACCCAAAATATAGAAGATGGTAGTTTGTCAAATGTTTAAAACACTAATAAAACAAAGAGTATTAATGAATAATCTAAGTTTTAAAGTTACAATTTAAAAATAAAAGGAATAAAACATGAAAACAAAATTAATTTTAACTTCTATCCTAAGAGCTTAAAAAGTTTAAGTGATGTTGCTAATAAACAATTAATAATTAGAAATAGGTGGGTGGGGGGACTTCTCCATCTTTACAATCAGTGATGGATTCAGGGGGTAGCCCGGGGGAATATTCCCCGGCAGAACATTGAAATGTCACCCTTTCCTCAGAAGGTTTGAGATTTTATGCTTTTTAATGGGCAAAAGAGAAATTTCTCCTAAAAGATCTCTAAAATATCTACGCGGAACTGCAGAAATCCCTTCCGGAGAAAAATGTCTGAATTCAACACTGTTTACAATATCAAAGCATTTACTCATACAGGTGGCATAACAAAACAATTTTTATCAAACAAAGTCATCAACTTGCTTTATTATTTATGAATGGGATATAAAGAGAAAATGCATAATTTCACTTAAAAAATCTTGTAGAATTTCTGGAAGAATTTTGAGGTTTAACATAGATGAGTTAAATAACTTTGGAAAATTCATTTTAATCTGAAAATTAATGAAACAATGTTTTTTAAATTGTTCATATGAGCAGTATATTTTTAAATTTATTTATTGGTAGTTGAAGCCTGTTAAATATTGTTGTAATAATTTGATATATGTAAACGGTGAAACTTTAACACACTTACATATCTAAAGACTTTTTTATTCACATATTTTAAAGATATATGGACATATCAAACAAATGACTAAAGCCAAATAATAGAACATTAAGATAGAGACTATTCTAATTTACAAAGGCAATTATTGGTATTTGCTTACTTTCCTGTAAACCATAAAAATTATTTCTTTGGTTACATCAAAACATATTTGTAAGATGTTTCCATGGTTTTATGTAGTGTTGACTCTAAGCCGCTTTAGCAGGGCGCAGCACCCGGCGGCTCTTTTAAACCCTTCTGATGCGCCCGGCTGCCCTTTTTAACATTTCCTATTTGCCCCGCGGCAATTCAATTGATCCCGAAAAAATATCACAAATTCTAGGAACTCTAAACAAACCGGTTCCAAATATTTTTAGTGAACAAGGTACAAGTGTGCCCTTTTTGAAAAAAATAGGCCCCTTTTTTTAGAATAGTGTTCCCTTTTTGAAAAAATGTACCCTTTTTTAGAATAGTGTTCCCTTTTTTTAGAACAGTGTTTCCCTTTTGAAAAATTCCCGCCCGGCGGCCCTTTTTTTCTAGAGTCAACACTAGTTTTATGTAACTTGAATTAATCTTCAATAAGCCAATATTTAAAAGTTTCAGATAGATGTATGGAGACCAACCAAAATCTGCTACCAAACAATTTAATATAAACTCAAATAGACAGAACTTTGAAGGGAGAAATTGTTCTTTATTTAGTCAGAAAATGAGCAAATACAAGTAACAGATATAAAAAAAATTTTTGTACTTATAATGTATGAGATCATATCAATGAACTTTCTAATATTTATTATTGTATATGATTTGAATGCATGAGATATAATAACAAAATTCACTGATCATGAGCACAAGGACTTTAGACTTTCAAAATTAGAGAAAAGTCAGTCTCTTATTTTCCCATCATTCATGAAACATTGACACGGGAGATGTCAATAAAGCAATTCGGTATTTGGGCCTAATTAAATATTCTACAAATTATATGTTTTAAGAGTTAACTCTAGTATGCTTAAAGAAGCTAGTTATAAAGCATTGTAAAATTGTCATTAAGGAATTAAATCAAAGTTTGTATGATTTCAGCATTCTGTTATCAGTGTTAACTCTAGAAAAAAAGGACCGCCGGGCGGGAATTTTTCAAAAAGGACACACTATTCTTAAAAAGGGGCACACTTGTAACTTGTTCACAAAAAACATTTTGAACTGGTTTGTTATGAGTCTCCTAACAGAATTTGCAATATTTTCCTGCGATCAATTGAATTTCGCGATTCTCTCTCATTTTTCTTAGGTCAAACCACACAACTCACTACAGTGTTCACGCAAAACCTGAAGAGTTGACGTAAATTTGCCGTGAAAATTGCACAGGATAAAAATCTAAATCCAATCCAATTCCTGCTTAGTTCACATCCCTAGTCAAAATTCTTGTTATCACATCGCTAAGAATGGGACCGGGCAGAAAAAATGCACCTGCATTTGTGCAAATGCTGATAGAAGAAGAGAAATTGGCAGATTTTAATTATAAAGAAGAGCAATTGGGTGCTGTGGAACTCAAAGGTCATGGGGCACATAGAAAGTGTTAAAAAGGGCTGCCGGGTGCATCGGAAGGGTTAAAAAGAACTACCAAGCGCTGCACCCTGCTAAAACAGCTTAGAGTCAACACTAGTTATAGTATTTGAACATTTTAATAAATTAACATTTTGCATATCACCTTCTTATAATTTGGAGGCTCGGCCAAGGATTTAATATAAATATAAATATAAATATATATATATATATTGATAATGAGTTACCAGTCATTAGTTCTATTTTTATTTGTAATTTTTCTTATGTTTTGAGATCATTTGTGGTTTTTCCTTTATTGAATTAGAGTTTTTAAATTTTGAGAACATACATATTGGGCAAAAGAATTGTTGATGATGATGTTTATTCATTGTGTCAAGTCTTATTTCATTGGTTGAATTGTTTTGGTTACAATTGGTTTTACAATATTAAAAAAAAAAAATTATGATTCCCTGCATATTTAATTATTTACTGGTTAATTAAATAATTTCACCTTCCTATTGTTTTTCCGTTCGCCAATTATGAAGGTTTTTTAATTCATCATATATTGGTGATCAGTATAATGGTACATTATAATAGAAACAATTCATTAATGATTTATTAAATTAAAGATAGATGATCCTGCTTTATTTTGTATAATGTCAGTGTAATGTATTGATGCTCAATTCATTAATTTTATATTTAATAAAAAGAAAACGATGATGAATTGCAGTTATATAATGGCTATATATATATATATATTATACTATCAGCGGTACCAACAGAAATAAGTAGGAAAATATGAATTAAATGTGAAAGCATCATGAATTACCAGTGTTAAGAATTAGATTGTGAGTTAGTAATGCAAGAGAGAAAACCATAATCATACTTCTCAAATTACACATCTAAAAGATAAATATGGGAGCCCTAAATAAAGCTAGAAGAATTGATCTCATAAATCTATGTGAGGAATGTGAGATTGAGTTACCAGGGAAAAAAACAACGATCCCAGTGAAAATAAAACTGATTAAAAACTCAGAAGAATATGACGAAGATTTTATAAACAGGGTGGTCACAAATATCTGATGTTAAAATTCCCTGATATTTCCATGATATTTCCAGGTTAGCATTAAAATAAGGAAATTTTCATAGATAATTTCTTTTACAACATTACTCTAATACATACAGTCATTACTTAGTAAAAGTTTACATTAAAAAAAAATATATATATCACACTACAAGTTCTTGCACAGTTAATCAAAATAGATATTACTGCTTGTTAGAACTTCAGGTAATATACAATGTAAGAATGCTGTCGTATCAAAACGACATCTAGTAAGGAGCTGAATGAAAAATTACTGTGCATCACGGTAATGACAATAGGGACAAACTTATAAGGATAATTTGTACTTGTCTATTATCCCATCGACTACTTTCCATAAAAAGAACAATCACCAAATGATAAGATTTAATGCTAAAATCCAGATGATTGTGGTGTTGCATTTAATTGAAGTCATATGAGTTTACAAGTGTATGTTCTCATCAAAAGATCTTTAATTTGATGTTTTCTCTGTATTTTTAATGATGTTTTACTATCTTTTTAGCTCTTTCTTTAATTAAAATAACAATTATGAGATTAAACGATGTCATAATAATAAAACAGAAAAAACACTGAAAAAAATATTACAATGATACAATATACAATAGAAACCATTAATTCACAAACATTTATCCACAAACCGAAACGATAATTAAGAACTGTCAGGTTCAACTCCAAAATAACAAGAGTGCAAAATAATGTTTGATTTTAAATGCAACGCTAGCATGTGATGTACCTTTTCCATTTTTGTTTATTTTGTGGATACTTCTATGCTTTCTCTCGCATTTTGAGATACACATCTGTTATCTGCCATTAAAGAAAACGAGGCAATAACCTATTTTCAAAAATATGGAATTCTGCCATAAAAAAAACTTAAATGATCGTTTAAGTTTCAGTATGGGCATACTATGAGACTATCTACAAATTGAACAACAGTGGAGGTGTAATGTGAAAAACTGTGATAAAAGAATATCCATTAGAAAAGGAAGCTGGTTGGATGGTACCAAATTAACATTTATAACTGCATTAAGGTTCATTTATACCTGGTTTGATGAATTATAACGTCAATAAAATGGGGAAAAAAGCAAATGGATTTAAGTCATTATACAGTTATTGATCAGAATAATTATCTCAGAGAAGTTTGTATATCTAACCTTCTAACAAGAAAATCTGGAAAAATTGGAGGGCCAAAAAAAAAGGGCACATATGGAAAACATCGAACACCTTTGGGGCTCAGCTAAAGGATGAAATAAGAAACACTGCAGAACAGCACGTTAGCACTTAAATCCATGATTAACTCAGTTCATATGGCATCAAATTCATGGAAAGGTAGATTATTTTGTTGCCATTTTGAATGACATTACAGATTTTTGGCCTCTGGAATAATTACTGAAATTTGATTTTTTTTTTCTTTTCATAATTTCAAGGTTTAATGTAATGTTTATGCTATGATCGTTTAACATTTTTCTAATATAGATCAAATGTGCATTAAAACATAGTTTGTTACTTACTGGTCATATTAACTTTCTTATATGAATCATATTAAAAATGTGAAATAAAATATTTATATTTCAGTCATATATGCAATATCTAAAAAAAATCCTATTTTTGTTTAATTTAATAACTCTACATTTAAATTCTTAAACTAATAAATCTTCAGATCAGAGGACTCAATGTCAATTTTTCAAAACAGTTTAATTTTCATCTCGCTTCACATAATATATGGCACCTTGAAATCTGCAATTAATAATGGTAGATTATTTGTAAATTTCTAAGCATATAAGTTTTCTTAAAAGTTCAGAAAATCTAATTTTTAAGAATGTCAAATTAGTGATTTTATTTAATAGTGGGGTGAGATAGCTAAAAAAAAACTTCACATCTGGCAACCAATGCGCCACTTCGGATTCAGATAGTATATGGATGGATGAGTCTAAAAAGCCCGGGGCATAAATTTTCCTGGCCCTCTAGCGGCGATGATGACATAATCAATATGGCCACCAAAGTTTTGAGAAGTGCTTCTACATTTCTCTATAAAACTCGGGTTAATATTTCGATATTAACCTATATTTTTAGTGATTATTAATCCAGAAAAAATGCGCTTTTTAACGGTATATTTGACATCATTGTTTATATTCATAATACCACAAATATTTATAATTAAAAAAAAAAAAATTCAAAACATTTTGCTAAATAACTTGGAATTTGTTGCATGTAGCTGAAAACATGTCGCATATATTTTTGTTCGTCAGAAAATTACCTTTCGGGCGGTATAAATGACTTCTATTTTATCACAAATATTTTCTGAAAATTTGCCAAAACAATGTAGCATTGCGCAGAAAGTCATTATGGCTACAATGTACCTAATTTATATGGGATCGGAAAATTAATACAGTGGCTTTATAACTGTTTAAGTAGCAAATGTTATTATTGTAAATTTTTATGTATATGTAAATATATTCTAGGGTTTTTTAGGGCTATGAAACTTTCATTTCCGTTTTAAAATCAATGACATGAGGTACACTTAATAGGCATAACTGTAAAATAAGTTTCAGACATTTATAGGTAAAAGAATGAGAAACAAAAGAATGTACAATACAATATTTACTTATCACTGTCTGAACACTCCCCTTCACATACACAAAGTTTCAGACATTTTATTTCCATTTTAATACATTTACAAGATGTGCATCGCTTGCGGCAAGTACAGGAGGTAAGTTCTTTAGAGTGCTTTGACATCTCTGGAATTGTTATCCACAAAGGTTGGTATGATCCTCCTGAATTTATTATCCATCCCCACTTAATTGGTAAAGGTATTGTGTAATGTGCAACAAGGCTGTTGTTCCAAATTTTTGCTTGGAGAGTAGCTCTGTTGATGTGTTGTGTCAAAGCATCTGCTGTAGGAGGTATGTTTTCGATGGCTCGATTCTTTCTTGTAAATAACACTCGTTTGCAATCATTGATGCTCTGAAGATCTGATGATTGATCATAAAGTAGTACAACAATAACCCTAGGATCAGTTCTTTAATTGAAGAATTTGAAGAGAAATCAAATTTAAAAGATGACAAAAACGTGGGTGCAAAGCATCATGAAGATAAAAATGCTCATGGGAAAAGGTTCTTGGCCCCATGCCAAAGAAATGATTATCATCTTATCCGAACAAGGAAATCCATTTGAAGAAACTGATTTAATGTCAATAGGGAGCTCCAAAATAATTCCAAGTTTCGAAGCTGTCAAGTGTGTTACGAAAGCATTTACTGTAGGACTAAAGCAGTATGATGATAATGTCGTGTCCCGTCTCGATCAAGTTCAAAATTCAATTCATGAAGTTATTCCTCGAACCAATATTCACACCTTCAAGACTATAACAAGAAAAAAAGATAAGGCAAAGTCCAAGATTTCTTACTTACGTAAAGACTTCAACTTATTCTGCAGATTGTATGTTGCATCTGAAGCACGGGATTGCAACATAGATGATTTCTTTTCGCATGAAAACCAAAAGTACCCACCCTCTATTTCAGATGATGGAAAACTCCGAAAACCAACCAACAAGTCTGATATTATTGACTGCATTCAAACAAAATATGGCATTAGCTTTAATCACAGCCAACCGAATGTAACAGCTAAAATATTTGATGGAGCAGCTGTAATACACATGCTTAATCCTGGTATTGCGACAACATTTTCCGGATGCTATGAACATGTTTTCAAACGATATTTCATTAATCAATTGAAGAACAGTTCACGACTAGATTGACAGTATTTGACAGTATTTGACAGTATTTGACAGATATATTAGTAACACTTTGAAGGCACATACCCGAGAAACAAGAGGAAGTGGCATAAGTATTAAAGTCTCAGACTCAACAGCAATTCCAAAAAAATTTCAGCAATTCCTATGTGTCAACGAAAACAAGACCCAATTGTTCCAGTTGCTAGCTAAGAAAATGGTGGGGGACAAGTATCCAGGAAAACATGTGGTCTGTACTTATAATGAACAAGTCCTCGCATCAACATATATGGATGTAGGAAGCATTTCTCCCATCACACACGAAGAACCAGATGGCCGTCTACTCCTCCATGTTAAGCATGCAGTAGAAAGTGGACATACTGGCATCTTAATACGAATTGTGGACTCTGATGTAGTGGTTATTTCAATATCGCTGTTCCCCCAAATACAAGATATTGATGAACTATGGATTGAGTACGGTTGTGGGAAATACAAGAAATTCATTCCAATTCATGAGATCTGTGCTAAACTTTCACTGGAAATTTGCAGAAATTTGTTGGCTTTTCATTCTGCAATTGGTTGCGACACAGTTTCCACATTTTATGGCATTGGCAAGAAGACAGTTTGGAAAGTCTGGATGTCATTTCGTGAAACTGATTGTGTATGGCATCAGCTCTGTTCAGGCACCTCTGATATTGACGATGAATGTCATGATCTGTTACAGCGATTTATTGTACTACTTTATGATCAATCATCAGATCTTCAGAGCATCAATGATTGGTGACGAGTGTTATTTACAAGAAAGAATCGAGCCATCGAAAACATACCTCCTACAGCAGATGCTTTGACACAACACATCAACAGAGCTACTCTCCAAGCAAGAATTTGGAACAACAGTCTCATTGCACATTACACAATACCTTCACCAATTAAGTGGGGATGGATAATAAATTCAGGAGGATCATACCATCCTTTGTGGATAACAATTCCAGAGATGTCAAAGCACTCTAAAGAACTTACCTCCTGTACTTGCCGCAAGCGATGCACATCTTGTAAATGTATTAAAATGGAAATAAAATGTATGAAACTTTGTGTAAGTGAAGGGCAGTATTCAGACAGTGATAAGTAAATATTGTATTGTACATTCTTTTGTTTCTCATTCTTGTACCTATTAATGTCTGAAACTTATCTTACAGTTATGCCTATTAAGTGTACCTCATGTCATTGATTTTAAAACGGAAATGAAAGTTTCACAGCCCTAAAAAAGCCTAGAATATATTTACATATACATAAAAATTTACAATAATAACATTTGCTACTTAAACAGTTATAAAGCCACTGTATTAATTTTCGGATCCCATATAAATTAGGTACAGTCATGGAAAAAAAAAAAAATGTAAACACCCTCTACTAACTCCTCAGCAAATTATCGTAGAAGAGAGTTACTGGTACCGAACGATTGGAAATTAAGTCTACTTTTAAATGATGCATATAAAGTTTGCTTAGGGGGCCATCTACATATTAAAACGTACCATAACTTTGTTTTTTTCAATAGCAGTACACAATTCTGACAGCATAAATGAACTCTACACCCTTCAATTAGCCTAAAAGCAATTTTTTATGCAATTCGTTTGATAAGTTTCCGAGAAATTAATTGTTTTAAAATGAGCGTATTTCTTAATAAATCTAAATCCATCAAAAAAATTGTAGGTTGCAATTCATAATTTTTTTGAATATTAATTTCATTATTCATAATTCATATCATAAATTTATAAAAATTGCAAATTCAACGCATTTATGTTTGGGTATATTAGTATTATTGCTACACAAAAAATTAGCACATTAGGAGAATAATTTTAGGAGATACAAATAAAAATATGAAAATGTAATTTAACATTAGAAGCACTAAATTTTGAATGTCTATAATTCAAAAACTTATCATTCAAATAACTTGAAATTTGGTGTCTAGCATAGTTTGAACCAAAGATTTGAAATATCTCGTTAAATTTGGGTATTGCCATTGAAAAAAATGAAGTTTGGATTCGTTTTAATATGTAGATGGCCCCCTAAGCAAATTTTATATACATCATTTAAAAGCAGACTTGATTTCCAATCGTCCGGTACCAGTAACTGTCGTCTACGATAATTTGTTGAGGAGTTAGTAGGGGGTGTTTACTTTTTTTTCCACGACTGTACATTGTTGCCATAATGACTCTCTGTGCAATGCTACATTGTTTTGGCAAATTTTCAGAAAATATTTGTGATAAAATAGATGTCATATATACCATCCGAAAGGTAATTTTCTGACGAACAAAAGATATGCGACACGTTTTCAGCTACATGCAACAAATTCCAAGTTATTTAGCAAAATGTTTTGATTTTTTTTTTTTTTTTTTTTTAAATTATTGTGGTATTATGAACATAAATAATGATGTCAAATATACCATTGGAAAGCGCGTTTTCTATGGAATAATAATCACTAAAAATATAGGTTAATATCAAAATATTAACCCGAGTTCTATAGAGGAATGTAGAAGCACTTCTCAAAACTTTGACGGCCATATTGATTACGTCATCATCGCTGCTAGAGGGCCAGGAAAATTTGTGTCCCGGGCTTTTTGGACTATCTATCCATGTACTATCTGAGTCCAAAGTGGTGCATTGGTTGCCAGATGTGAAATATTTTGGTATAATTTTGAGCTAACTCACCTCACTATAATTTTCTCTTTCTGATATGCTATAAAAATTAGTTACTAGGCAACTGTTAAATAAAAAAATAGGATAAAAAAGACATTCATATTATTTCAAAATTATAAAAATTAAAGAAAAATCTTACTCTTTTTTTTTTTGAGCATATGAATAAAATTCCATAAAATAATACAGAAAATTGCGAAAGGCAAAGAAAATCATTGAAAAAATTTCAAACAAATTTGATTAATTTCAGACATGGCATAGCAAAAATTTAGCATTCATAATGCAACACCAATTATTCTAAACATTCTTTTGGCCAAAACGAATGAAATTTTATATCTGATATGTCGATTTGATACACTTATATAAAGGTACCTTATTCTTCAGTGAAAAAAAAAAAAAAAAAACTAAATCTGTGGCTGCACGATCCATGAAGGATCAGGGCCTACAGTGCTAAACTCTGTTTACTTGACCTTGGGCCTCGAGGTGCTATGCTGCATAGGCCTCGGCCAGGTGGTCAGCCCAACATGAGACCTTCAGTGTTCTCAAGCAAGCTTGGTACTCATTTTATTGACCCCGAAGGGATGAGAGGTTTTTAACTCTAATTTCCTTAATATTCTTATGTATAAAAGTTTGGAATGACAACATTCTTCAATTTGTTTATTTGGCATTATAATTTGGCAATCATTTTTAGCTCATAGTCAAACAATGCCTGAGAGCTAAAGTGCCCGCAGGTTCTGTATGTATGTACATACGTATGTACTACGTCAGGGACGGCGAACCTATGGCACGCATGCCAAAGGTGGCACACGAAAGAATAATTATGGCACGGTGTTGCTTGTGGATCTAAATCAATATACAGTGATATTGCACAAGATACAGAAACTTAGATCACCTCATCTTGCCAAAACTGGATTAATTGGAAATTTCAGAATTTTAATAGCGGTTATTTAAATTACCGTAAATTACCACATTAGTAAAAGTACCTATGGTAAAATTTTGGCAACTCAGAAATTAATTTCAAAACTATTTAAAGAAACTGGCGTTTTCCCTTTCAATAATTTTTCCATCTACTTCCAACAGGCCTTTGTTTTCGCAAATGAATAATACAACAAATCAAATAAAACAGCTGTGAGATAAACCCAGATCAGTTTGCATTCTGTTGAAATTAACTGAGTATTGATTGACTTGATATTAATTATTTTTTCTCTAAGATGCAACAACACATTTCATCATATAATTCTTTTAAATAATTTCTAAAATATAATTGTTTTTAAGATTATTGCAGTGTACTATCATTTAAAAAAAAATCTTAATAAGTGATTTGTTTTCCTGATTTTTCAATCCACTAAATTTGTTTATTAGTTGGCACGTCAAGGTCATGTAAAATATTTTCGGAAAAAAATGGCACGTGGCTATAAAAAGGTTTGCCAACCCTGTACTACGTAATGTGATAACTCTTGATAGAAATATCTGATTTGCTTCATTTTTTTCTAGGTTCATTCTGATAAGGCGCTTCCCTGATTCGTTTTGGGGATTCATTGGTTAAGTATAAAGGGGGCAATGGGGGGCTAATGCCCCTCTCCTTAACTTAGATAAATGGGTTTTTCATGCAGAATTATCAGATTTACTTCAAATTTGGTATACTAGTTAATTCTGATAAAGTACTTCCCTGATTAGATTTGGTGGTTCATTGTTTAAGTATAAAGGGGGAAATGGAGGGCTAATACCCCCCCCCCCCCCCCTTAATTTATATAAATGGGTTTTCTATCCGATTTGCTTCAAATTTGGTATACCGGTTTATTCTGATAAGGCGCTTCCCTGATGAGATTTGGAGGCTCATTGGTTAAGTACAAAGAGGGGAAAGGGGGGCTAATCCCCCTTAATTTATTTTCCGAGGGGCATTATTCTTTGAAATAAGAGTATAATATACAATTAGTGTGAATGTGAATAGCCTGTGAGCTCAATGCCATCAGTTTAACTGAGCACCTTTCTTTTTCTTTTTTACAGAAAGTGGTCAATAAGATAATAAACAAGTACGGGATAATAAATTGAAATGTTTTGTTTTGCCTAAAGTGTTCAATGTGTAAAAAAAAAGACGGAAAATATAGCCACATAATCATTAAATTGGTTCTAAAGCTTTCGAAATCTTAACAATAAGGGTTTCTATTAATAAATTTAAAGTTTGGGGCAAGCCTTGGTAATGACATTTACAACTTTACAATTTTTTTAGATTTGATTTTTCATTTTCACATTTAAAGTGCATAATGTAGTGAGTGCTTAAATAGAAATGCTCACAAAAAGTTCAAACATTCACTGTTGACTTGATTATTTCACATTTTTTTAGCCAAGGACATAAAATTTCCCATTATCTGAGAATGACTCGCATATCAAGTTTTGTCAATTACAGATTTGTACAAGGAACATACAATCGTTCATTTCCATCCTACAGTTAAGTTCAGAAATTTCTTTTTTTTATTTGGAAGAGACTGATACCCAAAGTACACAGCAGGAATTTGTTAATAACATTTTAAAATTGTTTCAAGATTAATATTTTCATTTAAAAGCCTCAATTTTCCTGTTACTGAAAATCTGTTTAAAATGGGTCCAACCACTGTCAAAAATCTATAAATGTCGTTATTTTCATTCTTATAAAACATCATTGTACAACTATGGCAGAAAGGCATGAGTTCTGTTTTCCGATAAACAAAAGACTTCAAACAGAAAGAGAGAATAGATAAAAGATCTCACTCCTTCTTTATGTTACTAACGCTGACCATGCATAAAGGCTTCAAAATCAGATAGAATATTTCTCTTTATATTACATTAATAACAATTCAATTTACTTTCAGTTTTTAAAAGATTGTAAAACCCTGTAAAAAACTTAGGCTACATTCCTGTTTCTCAAAAAATAAAAGTTGTTTTTTTTTTTAAATTTTTGTATAAATAAAATTTTTACTGTGAGCCTGAGCCCAAGACTGGTATAAAAATACAGTTGAAGCTGGTTTTAGGCACAGACTGAACCCGAGAGCTGAGATTTTTTTTTTCCTTCCAGATTACCGCAATCGTAATGGAAATCAACATTTGTTCCAATGAATTTCCAGGTTTAGTTTGAATTTCCCTGATATTTTCAGGTAGACACAATTCCCTGATATTTCCATGTTTTCCAGGTCAGTGACCACCCTGATAAAGGTCCGATTAGAAGTAATTATGGCAGCTAGAAAAGAGAAAAAGAAAAGAAAAACTACAGGCACAAACGGAACTCGAAAAGAAGAAATTTCAAGCACCCCCCCCCCCCCCCAAGGAATTTGATGTTTCAGAAATTTATCTGTCATTAGGGATGCATCGAATAGTGATTTTGGATGAATATCGAATATTCGGCCTACAGGTAAACTGAATACTGAATATTCGGGTAGCCAAATACCGAATATCTAGCCTACAGGTAAACCGAATATTCAGGTAGCCAAATACCGAATATCTAGCCTACAGGTAAACCGAATACCGAATATTCAGGTAGCCAAATACTGACTGTTGGGCTGAATACCGAATATTCAGCTGGCCGAATTCAAAGTTTAAAGATATTAAAAAATTAAATTTTAAAACAGTTTTTCATAATACTTAACACAGATACTTCCTTCCATTTTGATAAACAAGACCTTTTCACAAGTAAAATTTACACACACACCCAATTTCCGGCACTTCTTCTCATGATATCACGATATCTTCATCATTGTTAAAGTAACAAATGAAAATCTAAGTTCGACCTGAAGTGAGATGAGATACACTGTTGTATTTTTAATTTTGACTGATTAAGCGGATTGAGATACTAGTTTCTTGGACAAAAATGGTCTGTCTTGATGTCTATTATCACATCTGAAAGTTTTTAGAAACACTATTTTTGCGAAAAAGCAAAAGACAGATTATTTACAAGACATTGTTCAGAAACTTCCATTTGTGCATCATTTATTTTTATGCAGGTTATCATTAATGGTTAATTTTTTTAAGTGACATTTATCAAACAGCAAATAAATAATGTAACAGCATTCTCTTTGATTTAAATATGATTCTGTTTCCAATTATCCTGAATATCTTTATAAACTGACAGTTAAAAATAGAAGTTGTGTAAGAATTTAAAAAATATTTTTCAAAAGATATTTTTAAGTATTCGGTTTGGCTGAATAGTTCGATATTCAGCAGACCGAATAGTTTGATATTCTGACTAACTGAATATTCGGTAGCATGTCCGAATACCGAATAAATACCGAATATTCGATGCATCCCTCTCTGTCATCACAGGTCACACTCAACATTTTTTTTTTCATAAATTCTTCAAAAGCTAAAGTAACTTGTCAGATTTTATTACAATAAAAACACATGCAATAAATAAACCCTTTATGTACAGAAACTGATAATTATCAAAAATATTTTCTAAAGACACTACTATTCCAACACTCTCAAGGTGAGACATTTCTCATTGATGAGTATTTTGGCTAATTTAAAAAAAAATATGTGAGAAAAAATTCTATTAATTGCTTCCCAGCTATGTGCAAAATGGTCAAAGAAAACTCGTCCCCCTCAGGGCTAGAATTTTCGAGGTGAATTTCCCCTTAAGTCTGAAGTTTAGAGAGGAGTTTTCTTTTTTTTTTAAAGGGAGTTAATTCAAGTGCTTAATTATGGGAATTTTTTATTTTGCATTATTAGGGTCACATTATATTTACTGTAGTCACTACAACACTATCAAATCATTTGCTCTATTAGATCATATTATATACAGTATGTTCTTAAAAATCTCCTCAGCCTGATACTAGAGTTCTGCACGGATCGGGTTCTACACTATCCGTACCTGACAAAAGTCGTTAATGCGAAACACAACTCTAGCCTGACAAACTGCAGAAAAATCCCGAAATATTCACACCCAAACATGAAGTGAAAGAAAATGAATCTATATTTAATTACATTTATGGAAAAGTAGTCTACAATTTTATAGCTTATATGCAAAAATGAACACTTATGCACCCATTAATACTCTGATATATAGCTTTTTCATTTTAAAAATATTCAGATCTTCCTTTTGAAAAATCGGTTCATCCAAAGAGAGGCAAAGCATAACCAGAAATGCTTAACCTTGCACCTAGCGAAAAAAATAGCATAAACCTGATTTGATCCGTAACTCGAGTTCGGCTAAAATCAGGTTACCCGACTCGATGCAAGACTGTCAACCTGACCCGAAACGAAAAAAAGAAACGTCAACCCACCTCGATATGTGCCACGGATCGGGTCGTGTCGCTTTTGAAAAAATCCGGTTGCGCGACCCAATGCAGAGTAGAGATGAGACGGGCTCGGACTCATTCTTTCTGAAACCTGATAATTTAATTTATGCACTAATAGAAAAAATTAAAAGAACTTTTTTCCCCTTAAAAATTACTTATTCCTTTTCAAATTCATTGTATTGCTTTTTTGATCAGAATGAAGAGGAAACAGAAATTGTGTTTTTCTATTTTAGTTATTAGAATAGAATGCTATTTTAAAAGAAAATGATTAGTCATATATACAGATTTATGTTTGGCATTGCTGACGACTATGGTCCTATGATACGGCCGGCACCACAAAAGAGGCGGGAATAATTAATTTGTTATTAATTCGATTTTCATTTATCGCAGAGGTTATTTTGCAATTGGATTTATTTTTTTTATTATTATTATTTAGAGATCTAACACAAAGAGAATATTTTCTTCTGTTTATAGTTTGCGAATAATTTAGAGTTCTAGTGTACGCTTTTCATATGGAAATAACTTTAGTGATTATTATATCTATTATGAACTCTGCTGATGCTGAAGCTGTACGCTGCAATTTACAAAGTCACTTTCAGTCGTAAGTAAATTTAATAACCATATTATTCTGATAGAAATGAATTAAACAGTATTTCCTCTTTTCCTGTAAAAGCACCGGGACATTGAAATTTTTAATTTAAGAATATTTTCAGGGTCACGCCAATCCCAAAAGATTGTTATGAGGAAGGAATTGGTTATACTTAAAAATGTGCACCTTTTTTAGAAAATTTATAAATGTTCTTCCATTATTTGCTAGATAAATAGTGATTTCTACAAACTTTATGCATTTATTCATGAAACACACTTCATTAACATACCCATAAAATTTTCTTATTAAAAGAGAAAAGATATGAGAATCCTTTTTAAGTATGAAGTACATTTTTATTTGATACCAAACTTTTCTTTTGATAATATTAAATTTAAATTTTCCTTTAACAGTCTTTCAAACAATTTCTATGTAAAAAGTAGTTTACAAATGATAATTACATTTCAAACATTTTTTTAAATATTATGCAATTTTTTACTATTGCATATTTTTGGGCTCGGGCTCTGATGGCACAAAATGTTTCAGGCTCGGGCGGGCCCGGACTCTGAAAAAAGAGCTCGAACTCATCTCTAATGCAGACTCTACCTGATACCAAATGTTTTGCAAATTTCTGAATTGTGTGGAATTTGGATCATAGTCTGAAAAGGAATGCAGAAAATGATTAAGGAAATTTTTTACTCACAGAAAATTATTGGTGAAAATTTGATGTCCCTATGAATCACAAAATTTGCAAACTTCTTGACGTGTTGACTATGTTTATGTGCTGATTATCTCATGACTGATTGAATTTCATGACTTTTTTCCCCGATGATTTGACGAAATTCGCGATTTTTTTCCATGATTGATTCATGAAATTCACAATTTTTTTCCGTGATCATTGTCAAAATTTACAATATTTTTTGCGTCAGTTAACGAAATACGCTATTTCTATCTGAGATATTTTGACGAAATTCGTGATTCTTTTCTACGATCATTTGTTGAAATTAGTTTTTTTTTCTCACAGCCGACTGATAAAATTTGCCATTGCTTTGTGCAATCGTTTGACGAAATTTATGAATTTTTTGCGCGATTCTTTGACTAAATTCGTGATTTTTATCCGATCTTGTTTTTTTCCTTAATAGGTATTCGAAATTCACAGGTTTTTTTTGCACGAGTGATGAGAAAATTTGATTTTTTTTTTGCGACCTAATGTTGAAATCTGCATTTTTTTTCCCCGCGATTATTGCTCCGATTGGCAATAATCGCTGTTTGTTTCCACGATATTTGCAATATTTTTTCATGGTCCGTTTAGGAAGTATAATATTTTTTCCGCGACTAATTTGTCAAATCGACTATTTTTTCCAAGTCCAATTGGCAAAGTTTAAGTTTTTTTTTGCGGTTGATTGCCGAGTTGATTTCGCGTAGCTCTGCAAAAAAAAAATACTGCAGTCTTTCACAAAAATTAAAAAATGTTCCTGGAAGAATCCAATGGTTTTAAACGACGTTAAGAGGGCAAAATCCCATACGCTGTTTCAAGCCCTTCCCCTAAAAGAAAACTTTGTTCCAACCTCCAAGAACCGCTTGAAATGGCTCCCCACCCCTGCAGCACCTGCAAAGAAGAAGTCGAAAAGTCAGGGAAAAAAAACTCCGTTTTAGACAGGTCTCCGTATTAGCAAGTGTAATTATATGTTTGTTTTTTTTTTTTTGGGGGGGGGGGGGTTTCAAAGAAACGCGATTTTTTTTCCATTTCTGAAAGAATTCTTTTTTTGACAGGTTTCATTTTCACAAGTTTTACAGTAAATGTACCTATGCTCTTCAGAGCTTTAGTATAGAAAAGATGTTCTAACAGCCTTAGATATACTTGTAAAATGGAAACTGTCCCTAACGGAACACTGTCTTAAACGGAAAATCTTAAAAGTATACCTGCTTAAAATGGAATTTTGAATCGGTTCTTGTTCGGAGGGAAGTGGATACACCCCCCCCCCCCACCACCAAGAAAGTTCTGAAATGGCACCCCTGGGTGCAAGCAGAGACTGAAGAAAAGAAATTGTAAGCTGCTAACAAAGAAAAGAAACTGGAAATGAAAGAAAGAAAATGGAAAGTTGAATTGGAACAAAAAGATCACGAAAGAGAGTTTGAGATTAAGAAAATACAGATACAAGAAACAGTCAAGAGAACGTACCGATGTGAATTCAAGGACAAATCCAGGTAAGCAGTATAAATTATTTTGACTGTTAACAAAATATGATAGTTCTAGTGATATTAGTCTATATTTGGGAGTGTACGAAAGACAAATGGCACAAACAGGTATTGACAAAAAAGAATGGGTAACCTAACTAATCTAATGCCACTAGATGGGATTAACATAATAACTAGATAAAATGAGACTGAAATCAACGATTATGATCATATAAAAAGTATTATTTAGAAACGATACAAGTTATTGCCAGAAGAGTTTTGTGAAATATTTTTCTTGCTTAAAAAAAGAGCTATCGGCTAATTGGCGAAATTTCGCCTATGAAATCAAGGTATACTTTCAACAATGGATTGAAGGTTTTCAAGTAGATAATTTTAAGAAATTGTTGGTAATCAAATTAGGCACAATTTACCTGCTGAAACAAAGGGCCATTTCGTAAAGGAACTATTAGTAATTAAAAAAAAATTAAGACTTAGTCAATGAATTGGATGTTTATGAAACAGCTCAAAGGGTTTGCATGATCAAACAGTATGAAATATAAATGGCAGTATAAAGAGAGTGGATGGCTATGCCAATTCGAAAGGACACCAAGTTGATAACTGGCATGGTGTGAATCTTAGAAAAACAAGTAGCATATAGTGTGTTTTAGATGTAACAAGCCTGAACACGTGAGCGAGAAATGTACCACGGAATAAAACACAACAATAATATTAAAATTCTAACCAGCAAAGTACTCAAAACTGGCAAAAAATGAAATCCCAAGATTGAAGCCAAAACACGCAAAGGATAATAGTTAATATAGGCACGTTAAATGGAAAGAAAGGAAGAATCCTAGATATCCAGGGATTGAAAACAAACATAATTATTGATACAGGAAGCAACATTTCAATCGCCAAATTAAAATATCATACTGGGATAAACACGCCAAAGATAACTAATAACATTACGAGGGGGAGTACCAATAAGTTTTTGCCCTCACATAGAAATAATTGAACGAAATTTATGAAATTGGTACATTTTGTTAGCCCTTTTCTATATAGTCACCATGCACAGTAACACATTTCTGCAAACGGTATTTCAAAGAGGGGGGAGGTGTATTCATGGAGGTGCAATAGTAGACCCAAAGAGTGGCACTTTTTTAACTTTTGCCAAACCCCCTCATGTGACATTGTTGGAAAGTTCTGTGGCCACTTATTCATGTTATGCACTTTCTGAGCCCCTCCCCCTAATTTGCTTACCGGGAGGCACTTTTCTAAATTTTGCAGACACCCCTCATACTCCCTGGCGGAGGGGGCCAATTGGGAGGAGAAAGTTGTATATGATAAAAATGGTAATGAATTCTTTTATGCATCGAGAAAAAATCATCTCTACTTTTTAAAGCCTTCTAAATATGTAACTAAATGTGAGGGAAATAACAATTCAGTCAATTTTTCAGCAAATCAAACAGAAAAAATAGATGCTAATGAATTATGGCATGAAAGGTTCCACATATTAACAGTGAATATGTTGTAAACACAAGTAAACAAAAAAGTGTTAATGGTTTACCTATGCTATCTAAATTGACAGAAGATTTATTTCCTGAAAACTGGCTAAATCAAAAAGAGTATCTTTTAAAGCAATAGGTCATATAAGGTTTAAAGCTAGGAATTGATAAAGGTGAACCCTTAAAAAAGATTGCTTGTGAATTAGGAGTAGGGACCTCGACAGTGTCAGATTGGAAGAAAAATAAAAAAACAATCGAGGAGTTTTGCTCGAAATCGATTTCTAAAGACGGTTTGGACAATCGGAGGAATGTTAAAAAGCTAAACTTAAAATACTGGAAGCAGCAAATGCTGATTAAAAATGTATTAGAAAACGCAAATTTAAAAGAATGTTCTTTATTCTGTGATAATCAGGCAGCAATTTCTTTTTCTAATTCACCAGTTGAGAATCAAAAGACAAAGCATATTCATATTAAATATGTATTTCTAAGAAATCTAGTTTATGATAAAGTTTTTAAGTTAAAGTACATTACAAGTAAATTAAATTTTGCTGATCCTTTTATTAAACCTCAAGTTACAGTTTTAATGAAATTTTGTAGGCAAATTTTTAAAGTTTAATATTTATACATTTATAGTTATTCTGTTCATTGGCATGTCTTTCGACATAACATTGATCAGACCGCCTTTTTCATAAAAGTTGTAACTGAAGAGGGGAAATTTGTGGTTTTCTCGCAATCTTTTGATGAAATTTGCAGTTTTTTCATGATCTTTTGACGAAATTTGCATTTTTTTTTTTTTTTTTTGCGATTTCTTAAAACCAATTTGCGGTTTTTTCGTGACTTTACAACAAAATTTGTAGTTTTTTTCGCGTTTCTAGGACAAAATGTGTTTTTTTCGCGATTCTTTGATGAAATTTGCTTTTTTTTTTTGTGATGCTTTGGCGAAATTTGTATTTTTTTGGGGATCCTTTAGCAAAATTAGCGATTTTTCTGAAAACGATTGGCAAAAAGTTGAAATTTGTGATTTTTTATGTCTGAATTTTTGGATTGGTAACCGATTTTTTTTAATTTTCAGAAATGAATACCTTAAATTTTCAGAAAATTCAGAACAGAATCCCCCTTATGCTTGATTGAAAGATGAATAAAAGTCTCTATTAACTCATTGGATGCTGTTTCTATACTAAACATTTGTATAGGATTAATATGATTAAAATTTACCTATTCAACCACTACTTCTTTCAATTTTCACAGTTTAACTTGTAAATTAAAGTTTAACTACAGACAATGCTGTCTGTATAGTTTATCTTCTGTTTTGTATTATATTCATCTTTATAGTTTACATTGTATATTTTGTGCAATATTCGTCTGTATAGTTTATGTTGTATTTTTCTGCATTGAGTCGTTTTTAGAATTTTGAATTTTAAATTCCTATTAAGTTCTAAAATCAGAAAAAATTACTTTTATAGTTTATGTGCAGTTTTAATTCATTCCTTATGACTGTTTCTGACCCCAGTATTTTGTGGGTGTTTAAGGAGTTGACGTAGGATGCTGCATAGGCCCTTAAGCCAGAGGCATAGCAAAAAAATTCAGGGTATCACATTATGTATAAAGCATAGGATGTGGGCCAGCCCTGGATAAATCATAGGTCAATCTGTTGATTAGCAATAAATATGGGGTTACCAGAGCTCTTGACATACACTGGCGAACCAATGTTACTGTTAGTTTTTGGTTGAGGCAACTAGTTTGGCCAGTTGATTGAGGTCATTTGTTGGTTAGTTAGGGCGGTTGATTGGTTAGTTGAGCGATTGATTGGTTAGTTGAAGTTGGTTGATCAAGTTCCTGAAAGGATCTGAAAAAGTTGTGAAATCATATGAAAAAACTGGTGGAACCAGGAAGAAAAGTAAAGCTTGATCTAAAAAATTAGCAAATAACTTCAGCCTAAAAAAGTGCATAGAAAAGTAATGGAACTAGATTTATTGTAAAGCTCATATAAGTGTTTTAGTTTGAAGGTTTCGGTCGAAAATTAATGGAACCAGATTATCTGTAAAGCTCATGAAATTACCGAAATTTTTGTTGATAGCTGAAAATGTAGACTGAGCTTTACTGGTACCTTATAAAAATTCATTCAACATTCAGAATCGTATTATCCACCCATGATGATTCCTGGGCATAGTAAACAGAATATGAAGTTATGTGCTAAAAAATTTCTATCAGGCCCAGCATTATGGATATGATTGCATCAAGTCACGCTATGCTCCACAACGCTAAAATAATACAAACTATGAAGTAATATTTTAAGTATAACACATTATTAATATAGTCAGGTTGTTAAGGATTTTCATGGATTAACATTTCTGACATTACACATTTAAAGCAATAATTTTTATTTCATGTAATTACTGTAAGGAACCTTAAGTCAATGGACTTAAGCCAGACAGATAGTTAGTATATGGTTGGCTCATTACCAAATCAGCCTCTAACCTATACTTATGAACCCAAATTTTTAAAATGGTTATGAATGTTTGGAATTTGGAATATATCAAAAATGCCTTTATTTCCCTGATTTATTTTAAGGCACCAGTAAAGCCCAGTCCACATTTTCAGCTATCAACAAAAATTTGGGTAATTTCATGAGCTTTACAGACAATCTGATTCTATTACTTTTTGACTGAAACCTTCAAACTAAAACACCTTTATGAGCCTTACAATAAATCTGGTTCCATTATTTTTCTATGCAGTTTTTTAGACAAATTATTTGCTAATTTTTTACTGTAACTTTTTTAGATCAAGCTTTATTTTTCTTCCTGGTTCCACCAGTTTTTTCATATAGTCTAAGATCTGGTCTATGGAATATATACCCTCATTTGTTATTTAATGATTAATAAATAATATATGATAGATAATTTATCCATTGATACATCGCAAATAGGTTGCCTAGCTAAATCACGTGCCGATAATGTTAAACAATAAAGTTTTCAATTAAATTTTTTTTATCAACTTCCTTGATTAGTTATTTATGAAAGTCGAGAATCAGCTGAGAGAATATACCCCAGGGAATTAAAAAAATAAGGGTTGCCTACTCTCGACTCGGCCCAACTATGGGGTTGCCAGGTATATAACAATTAAACAAATATAATTTAAAACCACATAAAGCGATGGTGTAATGTAAAAATATATGAAATATTGCACTTTACAGGTCCCAAAAATTTTATAAATATTCCCATTTGGTAGAAAAATTTTTATTGCTGATGTTTTATTAATTTATGAAGTTTAATATATTAAACAATCGTTACAATAATCTTTCAAAATTTACACATTTTCACAAATAAAATAAAAAGATTGTTTTTAATGTAAATAACGTACAATCAGTTCAATAATATTTATGATATTAACATATAAGAAATAAAAATAAAATTACAGATAAGGAAAAATTCCTTTTTACAAATAAAGAGCGAGAGATACACAAGTTAGCGTTTAACTGTCTTGCAACATTTATAGAGCAAGAGATCATCCACAACCATAAAATAATGTACGCCAAGCAACTATTATCCCGGTATAAGGCTTTGTTGTTGGAGTTTGCAGAGGGCAAGAAATGCCCTGAAGATGTTGCACTTTATCAGACTGAATATCTTGAACAAAAAATATGCAAAGTTTTTGGTGACCGTCTGTCTCACAACTGAAACATTTACTGGACTGCATAACAAAAAGATTATATACCTCAATAATATGGACATATCATTACTGGCGAGTCGAGCTGTAGAAATAGAACAAAAAGAGGACAGTAAGTTTCAAGAAGTCGCGTATGATTTGAGATATAGTGTTAAAAGTATGCCCAGCCGAAAGCTGCCGAGTCGTTTAACGGTAGATGATGTGTTAAAAGGAGAATGTGATATTCCTGAGCAACTTTATGAGTTTATGTACCGTTTAATCGCAAGACCAGATATTTCTTCTGATGATTCAAACCAGGTCTTAAAATTAAGTCACTATGTAGTGACATAATTTACATGATAACAAAAGGTCGAGTTAAGCCTGATAAAAATCTAAATCTTGGATTGGCTATAAAGTCTCTAACTAATTCACGACAAGTTCTGACGATACTCAACAGATATGGTCACACAATTGGGTATAATTTGGCAGAAGAGTTAGAGACTGAAATGACTTACACTGCAATATAACAAAATAAAGTCATACCATCCAGTACCAAGGCAGTTCGTGGTCTAAGCACTCACGTAGCTTTTGACAATTTTGATCGCTTCGTCGATACTACGTCCGGAAAAGACACCATGCATGACACCGTTCGTATAATATATCAATTTTCTACCGTTAACAATGAAGATTTGGATAATATTGGAGCTTCAATGTTGTCAACCCTTCAAGATCATGACGATAATGATGAATTGAGACCACCATCACAAAAAAGACGACGCTTCAATCAAGTTTCAAGAGAAATACGGCCATATTATCAAAAACCTACTGCACCCATGGAATTACTTACTGTTGATTCCATTGTAGAGGGAATGGTTGCATGCCAAAGTGCTACAGATATTGCCATTGAAATGGATTTACTGTGGATGATGTCTTTAGCACGACTTGATTCAGTACCTATGTGGTTAGGCTAAAATTGCATGGTTACGACCGATAGTAGTCAAACTCGAACCATACATTATTTACCTCCAATTAATTCTTCGCCAACGTCATATGCTATAGTAAATGAAACGCTCATTATTGCAAATGAAATTGCTGAAGAGTGTAATGAAGAATTAATAATTGTCACGTACGACTTAGCCATAGCTAAAATGGCGATGCAAATACAGCAAAGTGAAAAGCCGAAATACAACAATACATTTGTTAATTTGGGGGCATTTCACACTCAGATGGCATTCTTTAAAGCCATTGGTAAATATATAGACTGCAGTGGATTAGTGGACGTTTTGGTTCAAGCAGAGGTCTTAGCAGGAGGCTCAACCAATAGCTTTCTAGACAGCAAGCAAGCATTTTAATCGCTGCAAGCATCTCCATCCATTGGCTTCCGCTGCACTACAAATCCTTCACTTCGAGGAGTATTTGTCTAAGCATGATTCAAATCCTGAGATACTTGATGAACTTTTACAGATTTTAAAGGATCAAATTGTAAATATCATTGGGTACCAAATTGACTTACCTCAAGTACTGAGGAAAATCGTAGATGGCTACAAAGAATATTGCAAAAAAACTTTGATTGGTGAGCATGGGAAGACGGCTCAATACTATCTCCAGTACTGTGAGTTCATTAATTTGTTTCTTTGGTTTTAAAGAAGCATCCGGTGTAGTGATTTTGAGCTGTATATAGACTCCATTTACAACATGTCCAATTTGTTCTTTTCATTGAACCAGCCAAATTATGCCAGGTGGCCCATTATGTATGTCAACAATCTTATGAAGGCGCAGAACAGCAATTCGCGTGTGGTATCTAAATTTAGACGAAGAGCATTTGGTATTCGACGTACCAAATCTGAACTCTCCCAATCACCCGATGACTTGACGTTAGAACAGACCATTAATGCTGATGCCTCAAATCAATTAACATATAATCTTGCAGCAGAGTCTATATCAGCGCGACAAAGATGGGCACTTAGTCACAGCATAAGGGCCAAAAATTGTATCTACTGTTAAAGAAAATGTCGGTCTATCGCAAAAAGATTATACCTGTCATGCCTTGCAGAAGAGTCGAATCAAAAAGGATAACAAAAGTCTTCAGAGTGTCATTAAGACTATAAGAGATACGCTGAATCCTTTCGTTGAGAGTATAGATAAAAATATTCTGTTCAATATTTCAACTGGTTAGGCAGCATCTACTGAAGTTTGCGATTTTCTAATCAACATTAAGTCGGTTGGAAATCAACAAAAATTGACACTTATTTCAGAAGGCAATTTCACTCCTGGAAGGTTCGAAAGACCGATAAAGAGTAACAAAATCCAGAATTTCGCTTCACAGTCTGCCGTTAAAGCTCAAACCAGCAAAGATAAAAGGCCGTTCTTAAAATGGAACGAGACATCTTTGGCTGATTACTCGCAATTAGTATTGAGAAAGACATCAACATAGAATACTGCTTAACGTTTCCATTAGCGCCTGTGCTGCCTGCTCTTTTCTCGTGTACTGGTGACTTGCTAAAAACTGACAAATCCAAACTAGCTCAAATATTAAAGTCTAATGTTGAAACAGTTGAGCCTACTGGTATCAATATTGAAATAATAGAAGGTTTTTATTACTTGTATATTATCGGATCATCTATGCCGCAGACATTTGACAAGATTGCTGAACCGATCTTAATAAAATTGTACTCAAGTAATGCCCCCTGAAATACACATAATTTTTGATAGACACATTAAGCCCTCTATCAAAGACTGTGAATTGCTAAGTCGACTGGAGTTCGATAGACCGTATGTCATCCAAGGATCTCTTCAACCAAGACCTAGCAATTTTCTCGGAAATCTCAAAAATTACCGTTTCAAAGAAGCCCTGGTACAATTCTTGGCTAATTACTGGGAAAATTATAATCTACTTTCAATAATCCAAAACAAAATTTTTTTTATAACAGTTGGAGAACACTGTTTTTCTTACCATACTGTCGGAAAACACGTCGTGAAACGTGCAGAAGAAGATTATTTATGTCAACATGAAGAGGCAGATACGCAGATAATGTTTCACATATCAAAAGCGCCAACTAATTCGAAAATATTGGTCAAAGCAAATGATAAATTTTACTGGCCACTATCCACAAAATTCCACAGACTCAAATTTGGTTGGCGGGTTCATCATCAAAGAAAAGCAATGAGAAAGATCTTGATTGCATTAACTGTACTGAGCTTGAATTGGGTTCTACTTTATGCCTGGGTCTGGCAGCTTTCCACACATTTACGGGCTGTGATTACACAACGGCTTTTATAATAAAGGGAAAGTCAAGCCTTTTAAAATATTTTCAAGACGAACGGATTTCCAGGAAATATTCGCATCATTGACGGATCCAGTAGATGTACTCTTAGAAGATAAAATTCAACCTGCTCAGGAGTTTACTGCTCTTCTTTATGGGATCAAGCAATTTTATAATATCAATGATGCTAGATATCAGCTGTTCCAAAAAACATATTCAATGAACAAAGACAAAGAACAGTTAATGAAGAAGATTAAAGGCATCGACTCCAATATGATACCACCGTGCTGGATCTCACTGAAACAGAAAATTTTGCGCACAATATATGTTAACTCTATGTGGCTTCATGCAACCGATGCATGCTGCGTTAAAGTCAATCCTGAAGATTGTGGTTGGTTTTTGGATGATTATTTGAAGCCTACATGGTTTAAAGGAGACCCAACACCCTTACAAGTTAACGACGTATTAAGAGAATCGAGAAACAGAGAAAACGATGAAGAATTAGAATTAGATTGTGACATCGGCACTTCTGACGATTCTGAATAAGTATTTTATATAAAAACTTTGTATTTTGCTATTGATAAATTTATGTATTAAAATAAAAATATTTATCATTATGTGATATTTTATTTAACTTTTATCAGTATTTAATCCACGCTTAAACGATCGAAAAAATCTCCTTTTGAAAAGCGACATTTTGAACAGAAAAACTTATTATTTCATAATTATGTATTGATTAATTAATGATTGATAAATGAATGTGTCAGTGAAAAAATATTTGATATCATTGTTAATATTTACACTATTGGAGAAATCTTAAAAAAGAATTCGCTGCATCTTTGTCTGTCAAATGGAATTGCGTGCGCAACGCTTCTCTGTCACTCTCAACCCTCACGCAGAAAATTGAACAATCTAGGCAACCATGGATTCAGGAAACTTTTTGATAAGGCAACGTAATGTGGTTGGAATGGGAATAAAATAAGCTTTCATTTGATGTGTAATTCGATTAAATAACTTATGAGGGTATATTAACAACGTTTACTTACATGTTTATACCTGGCAACCCCATAGTTGGGCAGAATCGAGAGTAGGCAACCCTTATTTTTTTTATTCCTTGGGGTATATTCTCTCAGCTGATTCTCGACTTTCATAAATAACTAATCGAGAAGTTGATCAAAAAAATTTAATTAAACACTTTATTATTTAACATTATCAGCACGTGATTTAGCTAGGCAACCTATTTGAGATGTATTAATGTATACATTTTCTAGCATATATTCTTTATTATCATAAAATAACAAATGAGGGTATATATTTCTTATACCGGATCTCGTACTAATATCATATCATCACGTTTTTGTCATGATTAAATAAGCTACTTGAATTTTTTGTGTCTTTATTAAGTCTTCCACATAACTACACAATTTTGAAGACTTCCATTTGCCTCTGCTGTTTTATAATGAAGTTTTAGTTAAGAAAATATAGCAATACAACTAAAATAATTTTTTTAAGCAATAAAACTGAAATGAAACTATGCATACATATGAATATAGAAAACAGAATGGGTTCGCTAGGCGCTTAACAGCAGCAATAAAGATATAAGTCATAGAGACAGTCAGACTCAGAAATTCTCTTTGTAACAAATGTACCTGCTGTAATCTAAAAATGGAGCAAGCTCATCAATTGTTCCCGCATGCCAGAATTATAGTTCGTTCAACAGAATTCATTTGTTACAGTGTAGCAGACTCAGTAATGATTTTTGTATAGTGATGAGAAAGTATTGTGTCATTATTCGCTGAAAATCTGCTATGTACATATCATGTCTGTACCTTCCAAAAATTCTCTGTATTATAACCAAGAACTTTTATTAAAAATTCATGAAAACCCATGATTTTGTTTACTGTAAATAAACAATGAGAAAGTAAAAAAGTACCAATATTTTACTGTCGATATTCCTGTTTAGAGTACACTAAACATTATTGAGGATAATTAGTGTATCATACATATATAGTCAAACCTTTTGTAATAATAAACCATTATATCTAAATAAAAATAATAACTTGGCATGGCTGTATGAATAATTCAATAAAACTTTATACAGTGATTAAAAAGCAATGGAACAATATTTATAAATATTTGTAATATCATTCAGAGATAAAAAAAACTTTTAATGATTGCAATTTTCAAAAAAAAAATTGTAACAGGGGAAAAATATCGTAGGCTTGAGAAACATAGTCTTTAAGAAGTTATTTACCTCTGTTGCTTGTAAAAGTCGTCGTCCTTTATGTCCAAGAGTCAATGGTAAGCTATTTGTCTTAATTACAGTTACAACAACATTATCATCATACACGTTACGCATTGTTCTTTCAACCTAAAGTAAAGTTAGAACAAAGCAATAAGAATATTGAATTTCGTATACTAAAAAAAGTATTTTTGAAAACTTATGTAATACAAAATTTTAATGAATAACAAAAATACAAAAAAGGAATAAAAAAATTACAGAAATCATATACTATATTAAAGAACAAGTAATTTTCCTGATTATAGATGAATCTATTTTTTTTTTTTTTAAATAAAAAAAAAAAAAAACTTGCTCCTACACTAAATCGAGCATGAGAAAATCAGCAAGTTATGTTCCAAATTCAAGAAACTTAGTTTTGATAGGTTAAAACAAACTCAATGCTGAAAATGCTGTTAGCTATAAATCGAAAAAAGCTCAAATGATTTACACGGAATGTGTCTTCTATACTAATTAGAGCACAACAAAACTATCTAGCTAGGTCTAGAATTCGAGAAAGTTTGTTTTGACAGGTTAAAACAAACTCAACACTGGAAATGCTAGAAAATGCATCGAAAAAGGCTAGAATATTTTTCACAAAATTTGGCTTCTACACTAATTTGAGCACAAGAAAATGTTCTAGCTAAGTCTCTAATACAGGAAAAAACATTTTATGTGGTTAAAACAAACTTAGCACTAAAAATAATGAAATAAATGGAAAATAATACTAATGATTTTCATAAAATACGCATTATTTGAACACAAGAATACGATTTAATTAGGTCTTGAACACGGAAAAATTCCTTTTCATATGCTTAAGCAATATTCTAAATTAATTTTCAGAAATTAAAATTCACAGCAAAACTATTGGTCATTGATTAGCAACTTGATTATGAACTATATCGAAGATGGTGTAATAATATTCAGGAAATTTGCCTTTCATATATTAAATCAAGCACAAGAAAATGGTCTAAGTTCCTAATTTGGAAAAATTCATTTTCACAGGTAAGAACAAACCCAGCATTATTTATTACTTTCTTCTATCTTTACAAGAAGAAAGTATTGGATTCGTGAAAAATTTTGACTTCCGGTTTTCGATGGATTTATACGTTTTAGAAGGTCCTGAACACGATTTGATGGTTTTTAGAGAATGTCTGTCTGTCACTCTGAGTCTGTATGTGACAAAAATTTTGTGGACGCTCTATCTCAAGAACTAATGCACGGAATTTCACACAACTTTAGATTCAGTTAGACCTTAATATAAACTGGTTCTGACTACTTTTTGGTGAAAATCATCCAACAGGTGGCGCTGCTGTGCTGCATTTTTCATGATTTCCGCAATAGCTCTATCCCAAGAACTAATACACAGAATTTCAAAAAACTTCAGATTCAGTTACTCCTTGATATAGTTTGGTGCTGATTACTTTTTAGTGAAAATCGCCCAACAGGTGGCGCTGCTATGCTGCATTATTCATGATTATCGCAATCGCTCTATCTCAAGAACTAATGCATGAATTTTCATCAAACTTCAGATTCAGTTAGTCCCTAATATAAATTAGTGCTGTTTAGTGTGCAGTGTAAATCGCCCAACAGGTGGCACTGCTGTGCTGCATTTTTCATGATTTCCACAATAGCTGTATCTCAAGAACTAATGCATGAATTTTCATCAAGCTTCAGATTCAATTAGTCCTTAGTATAAATTGGTCCTAATTAGTTTTTGGTGTAAAGCACTAAACAGGTGATGCTGCTATGAAGAATTTTTCATGATTTCTGCAATAGCTCTATCTCAAAAAGTAATGCACAGATTTTCATCAAACCTCAGATTCAGTTAGAAGTTAACATAAATTGTTGATGATTAGATTTTGAAGTAAATCACCTAACTGGTGGCGCTGACATGCTGCAATTTTTGCATGATTTACATGATTTTAGTGATAGACCTATCTCAAGAACTAATGCATGGAATTTCATATGTTTAGAATCCTCATGATGGGCGTAGATTGCCCTTTAATTTTGGCACTGTACTAGAGAATTTTGAAGTATTAACATGCATGAGACAAAAGAATTTTTTGGGATTGGCATATCCGGCTAGTTTAATCAAAAATGGTTAGGATGATTTTCATGAGCCTTATATACTAATTCAAGTATGAGAAAACAATCTAATTAGGACTCAACTTCAAAAAAATGCATTTTGATAGGTTTGAACAACTTTTTCTGTTGTTTATCTTCTGCAAGCAAAATTCTCACGAATACTACTGGCTATTGATCAGCTGCACAATTATGAAAGATTCCTACTCTATGAGAGATGTAATGCAAGTCGAACTTCGGTTCAATCTGCCATAATCTTAGAACTGACTGCAGTCAGGCAGACAGCCTGTTTAATATTTCGATACACGATACACATATGATCTTTTGAATGATGTGTGAATTGTGATACATACTCAAAGATTTAGATTTTTCTGCATTCGCCATTTGTCCAGTGAATGGGGTATTGTGATATCACTATAACATTTTGTTATTATTTTGTATGCTTCGATTCTATGTTTATATCCACGCGCTGTCGTTTATATGCTCCGGACATTCTTTCCCTTGAAAAATCTTGCCATCTCTTTCATTTTGCCAATAAGACAGTTGGAAAGCATTTTTTTCCTGCCTTATTCCTTTCCCTGGCCTTGTACTTTATGCAAAACATGCATGCGCTGGCGGTGTGATTTCCCAGTCTAGTTTGAGATCACTTTGATCCTGCTCCTGAAAGCATATTTCTTTGGAATACATTGAAAAATAGCTTTGTTTTGGCCTGCTTTCATTCGCTTCTCTTTTTCATCGTCATTTTTAATTTAGCTAATTGTTTCAAATTTATTTTGCGGTTACTTTTTCGAACCCCCTTTACATTAGTATTTATACTAATGCTCTGGAGTTTTTACCAACAGAATTTTCAGATTTTTGAGTTTAGAACAGAAGTACTAATGTTTTGATTTTCGCTTTGTAATCTATGTCTTCGTGCCTGTTTCAAAGTTTTGATAACGATGTTGTAAATTTAAAACTCTGATTTTTTTAATTGATGAGAGTCCATTTCTGTAAATTTTAAAATCGCCAGGATTATTTTAGTTTGTTCATTTGAAATTGGATTTTTATCATAAAGATTTTCTTTAAGAATATTTGGCCAGTCATAACTTCTGTAATATGGAATTTTAAAGTAGATTCTCTGCGTGGAATTTTTGTGTAACATACAGTAGCCTATTCAATAATATTCTTACCTTTCTCCTACCTCTCCTGAATGGATTTAAATAAAAAAGAATTTCAACTAATGTATGTGTCATCATTTATCATCAAGCTTCTATTATGTCTTCACGCATTTTAAAGTAAGATCGTCAATATTTACTTATTTCAATATTTTCACTGCCAAAAGTATGACTGCAAAGGACATTTAAGGGTTCTACTAACGTTTCACAATGCTTTCTATCTTTTACAATTCAATAATATTTCAAGATTTACTTAAAATTCTTTACTTAATTCTTAAAAAAATTTACTTTATTATACATACTTCTCTGCAAATATTATTCACATTACAATATATTTATTTATATGACGTTTGGTGCTGTCACCAGGAATTTAAAAATTTATGATGAAGTCACACTTTTGGAAAAATTCAAGCACTGATAGTTAATTTCTCAGAGCAACATGATGAGAAAAGTTTATATAAAGCGAACAGAGTTCTTGAAAATTTTAATTGTAAAAGAACAGTAAGACTGCTTGTACTATACCAAACACTAAATTGACATAGTCAGAACAATAGTAGAATGTAATAGGAATGCATTAGTGAACTTTCATAAATAGTTATTGATGCTATTGTAGAATCAAATTGAGATTTTAGAAGCAGGGAAGACTTAAAAAAATTATGCAGGATATATAACAACCACAAATTTATGGGAAGAACTTCAGCTTCAGTGAGAAAAATACATATTGTCGGATGCGAACAAATTTAGCAAAAGTATATAAACTTCAATAATAATTATCAAACATTTAAAAAAAAAAAAAAATGTATGCTTTAATGAAAAATATATTTAAAATTTCATAATATATCAGAGTTTCCCCCAGGCAGTTTCAGGAGGGCGCTGTGCCCCGCCTGCCCTTTGGTTTACAAAATAACAACCCTCTTGCCCCTCATCCAAAGAATTAGCACCCTTCTTGCCTTTCCATTAAAAAGTGCCTTTTTTTTCTTTTTTGCATTAAAAAAATTGCTTACGTAGAAGAGTCTGACTGAATGTTGTTTTGAAAACAGATATCTAAGTTTTAAATATTAAAAGTGACTTTAAAAATCAAAAAAGTGCTTAAGAATCCAAAACATGCCCTTAAGAATAAAAAAAAGCGTCCTTTTCTCGCCGGCAGCACCCTGCCCTTTTTTAAACCAAGGGGAAGCTCTGATATATATAATTTCAAATGCATAAAATATTTCATTTCAATTTAAGAGTGCCACAAAATAAAATTAAAAAATCCAAAAATAAAAACCATAACCTCTTAATCAAATTTGTTCTTAAAAGCATAGAACAATTTCAAAATTCATTTCAATATAAATTTCAAGTCATTATCATATAAATATCTTAATGCACTAATGATAACATTTATTATTAAATAAATGAATTCATTTTTGATTAAAACAATTCATTCTTCATTAAATTAAAAATGGCAAAAATAAAAATTTTAATTATTAAATTATAGGAGGAATCAAATTATGTATTTTCTATGGTACACTTGGTAGTAATTTACAATTTTTTTACCTGATTATGTCGATTTTTTTAAATTGATTTTTTTAAATCCTAATAATGGATTATTATAAATAATTAATAAAGCTAAATTTAAGTCCTAGGCCAGGGTCGGCGAACCTATGGCGTGGCACACGAAAGAATAATTTTGGCACGGCACAGCGTTGATTATGTCTCTAAATCAGGATACAGTGATTTTACACAAAATACACGAACTTAGACGACCTGATTTGATTTTAAATTCAATTAATTGGAAATTGTAGAGTTTTAATCTTATTCAATATGGTTCGAAAACTTATCAAACAAAGAAAATATTTGAAAAGTACCAAAAAGGAAAGATTATCTGTATTAATAAAAATATTTATGGTAAATTATGACAACTTGAAAATTAATTTGAAAACTATTTAAATATAAACTACCTTATTTTTCATTTTTATAAAATTTCCAATTATTTATACCTGTGAGTCATTATTTTCCCAAATAAATAATATAAAAAATCAAATAGAGAGCAGTTGTCAGATAAATCCATTTTAGTTTGCATTCTGTTAAAATTAACGAAGCATTAAAATTATATTAATTATTTTTCATCCAAGATACAACACAATTAATCACATTATTTTTTTTTAATTAATTTAGAAAATGTAAGTGTTTTTATAATTATTACAGTGTAATACTTACATGTATGTTACCCATATCAGAAAAAAATCTTAAGTGATTTTCAAGTTATATTGATTCATTATTTTTCAATCCACTAAATTTGTTTTATAGTTGGCACATCAAGGTCATTTAAATATATTTTTTTAAAAATTGGCACGCGATTACAAAAAGGTTCGCCAACCCTATCCTAGGCAGTCAGAATATACCAGATAAAATATTCTTGACTTTTTATTTTGTTGTTGTTGCCTCCTATTGAAACTTTTATACTTTATTATTTGAATTAATTCCTAGGCAGTAAGAGTACATATGTAGGGTACTTCTGACTTCATGTTGCTTTTCTTTTGCAACTTTATAAATTTTGATTCTTAAGTGTAAAGAATAATCTTATTCAATGTTTGAGATAATTTTATAGGAAGGTGCCTGTCTTTGCTTACATTGCTCGGATTTAAAGACCACTTTGAGGTTGCTCCTTGGGGTCTGTTTCTTTTGAACGAACTGAAAAGTAGTTTCATTTTGTCCTGCTTTCATTCACTTCCATTTTTCATTGTCATTTTTAATATAACGAATGGATTCAAAATTATTTTAGAGTTACTTTTATGAACTTCCTTTTCATTAGTATTTATAACAATGCTTTTAAGTTTTTCCAACAGAATTTTCAGATTTTTGAGTTTAAAACAGAAGTATTAATGTTTTGATTCACACTTTGGAATCCATGTCTTTGTGCCTGTTTCAAAGTTCTGATAACGAAGTTGTAAATTTAAAACTTTGATTTTTTTAAATGATGTCAGTCCATTTCTGCAAATTTTAAAATTGCCAGGTTTATTTTTGTTTGCTCATCTGAAATTGGATTTTTATCATCAAGATTTTCTTTAAGAATATTTGGCCAGCTATAACTTCTATAATATGGAATTTTAGAGTGGATTCTCTCAGTGGAATTTTTGTATAATGTACAGTGGCTTAAAAACCTTCCTTCTACCTCTCCTGAATGGATATAAATAAAGAATTTCAACTAATATATGTGTCATCATTTATCATCAAGCTTCTATTGTGTCTTTACTCATTTTAAAGTAAGATCTTTACTATTTATTTATTTCTATACTTTCACAGCCAAAAGTATTTATGACCACAAAGAACATTTAAGGGTTCTAATAACTTTTCACAATGCAATAATACCTCAAAATTTATTTAAAATTTCTATTCTACAACTGTAATTTATTATATATACTTCTCAGCAAATATTATTCAAGTTACAATATATTTGTTTATATGACAGTTATTTCTTGTTTTTCTGGAAAAATTTGGTGATGAAAATGTATGTGGTGTTTTCACTTTCTTTAGTTGACTGAACACTTTGGGTAAAACAGTGAGTATGTGGAAGGTTCAAAATGCGCTAAAAGCATGTGCAAAAACAGTTCTTTGAATTCTTCTATTTCAGAACAAGTTGGACAAGGCTGGGTGGAGGTACATGATTTAAGTTCTGCTTATCAAACATGAGAGAGGGTTTGAAATCGCTCACTACAGGAGATTTTTTTGTTGTTGTTCAAAATAGTTAATCGCTGTTTGGATATTTTGCAATAATGTCAATCAAATATTTTGTTTTAGGAGGAAAAGTTATAGGAATTGTATTTTTATTATCTGAATGCTTTATAGTTATTAAGCAGCAATTCTTACATTTGATTTCTAAGATTTTCCTAAAACACAGGGCCAGCTTTAGTGGGAGTTGAAGTTGGGCGCCTGCACAGAACATTGATTGATGACAGAACATTAAGAGGTGAAAAATATACAAAATACTTTGTTAATACTTAAGTCTTTTCAGAGATGATCATTCATTGTAAAAGTAAAGCTGAAAAAAATCTTGCCTTGGAGCTCTGTGAATACTAAAGCCGACTCTACCCTAAGATAAACTGAAATTTAATGAAACACTGAAAATCATATGAAAACCTCATGTTTATAAATTAAAATAATAGAAAGTGTGATTTAAAAATTCACAACTTGCCTTCTACTTTACAAATTTGAAATAATTAAAATCAACTTATGTATCTAATAATTAAATGAAAAGCACATTATATATATATATATATATATATATATAAATTACACTATTTTTTATTTATATTTTATTTTCTACTTTTTAGTGTTTAAAATATTTCATTGTTGTATTTTCACAGCCAGTTAACATATTTTAATGAGGGTGCTTTGGTGCATAGTTAAGTGCATTGTAACTCGCATAAAGCTGTAACCATATAGTTTACTAAATGTATAATCAAATTAGTACTTTTCCATTAGCTGGGCACAAATGAGGATCTGATTTGCTGAGAAATCATTTTCGATATGATCTCACATGAGATTATCATACACAATAGAAATCTTTTAAAACAAAATTACAACAATAAGAACATTAAAAGTACAATGTTAATAACAGTCTTTGATGTAACTTACTTCTGAAATTATCTGTCTTAATAATCTCAAGGCTTCTGCAAATTGCAAAGATTCAGGAGTATATGTTGATATGATAGACTCTAATCCACTTATCTTGAACCAATAGAAATCGGGTACTTTGTCATGTATCTCAGATTTATGGGTTGAAAGCTGCAAAAGAAAAATAGTTTTAAAAAATTCTACTCAGTTACTTTAAACTTTCGATATGACCAAACACTTAGATAGCAAGTAAAAATCAAGGTGCTTATAGATAAAGATTAGGTACTTTTCGGTTAGCCGGGTGCCATTGTCATATAACACATATATATATATATGCATATGTATATATTTATACATATATGTGTGTATATATAACACTGGCGCCCGGCTAACCGAAAAGTACCAAAGATTATTTCTGAACCTGAATTTTGTATTATAACCACACCCCCATCCCTTCTTCAATTAAAAATGACACTGTAAAAATATGAAAACAAAAATAGTATTTCTACTGCAGTATACATATCTAAAGAATTGAAGTTTTAGATTTAACATCGACATGTCTTAACCCTTAACCGGAAACGTGAAAATCCCGTGCACAAACGGAACACTTAATAATTTACCAAATAGTGAACATAAACATTTAAACTTTAAAAGTAATGCATTAACAGGACCAATTTTTTAATATAACAGCTTAAAAATAAGTTTGGAATGTCGGAGAGAGAAAATATTAAGGGCAGATATGTAGACGCAGACATCTCACAGATGTACGTTTCCAGTTAGGGATTAAGAATTGACAGGATAATAACATTATTATATATTTATACTTATATATATATATATTTAAGAAACGGAAAAGAAAAAATCGACATTATGATGCTCATATAAATAAAATGTTCTCAAATGAAAAAAAAGCATTAAAAGTACTTAATGAAACAGATTGTTTGTTTACATTTAAGCTCAGCAAAATCAGATATTTTCATATATACATTTAATTTAAATAAGGAAAACATCAAATTGAAGGAATACAGAAATGTACATCATTGTTAGGAGATGGCAATTTAAAAGTATTTTACCCATTTAACTAGTTAATTAATATTAATTATTCAAATTTTAATATTTAATTTTAACCTAATTATTATTATCAACTATAAAAACGATAGTCTGACAAATTATATCATTCCTACAAAATAACGAAAATTCAATCTTTTATTTTATCCAATAAAAAATATATATTTCTTTCATTATTTCCTTTTTAACAAGTTTAATAAAATTCTCTTATTTCTATGAAAATTTTTTATAATTTTCATGCAAAAATAAAGTATTTAAAAGTAAAAGTATAATTTTCCTTCATTTTATTCCATTTAGAAAGCGGGGCATCCTTTCTTTAGGTCATCTTAATATTCCGTCCGAAACAGTTCAATGTATTTTCAGGCGCCATGTTGTATTTTCAGGAAAAGAATTTTACCCCCCCACACTGTTTTGAAGGTTAATAAAGCCATTAAAATTCCTCAGAACCTTCATCACTGCCATTCCCCAGCAATACATCATTCGCGGTATGCATTCAGCTAATTTCTTTGCAACATAACACGCGAGCAAAGATTGCACTGTTGTATATCACGAATCTTTTAAACTTCACCCAGTGGCACTCGTTCACTAAATTAATCTATTTGACAAGTCTTACAGTGGATTATATGTCTTCATTTAGCCTTAATAATTTGTTTTTCAATTTTGAAGAATATAATACACTGTTATTTATAAGCCAGTAAAATTTAAACTGATCTTAACATTGATGAATGGCTATGAATGATAAGTGTCATCAAGAATCTGGAATAATAAGTGTCATCGGCAATTAGAAATATGAGTACATGGTTACAAACAGACTTAGATAAAATGTAAAACTGTCTGCGAACTCAAAAAATTTCTTAAAAATTTTCTGCAAAAGAAAAACACCGCACCCATCCCGAGTCCTATATCGCAGCTAACAGCAAAAATGAAAAGTTAGATGCGAGTGGAGTGCCACTAAGCCACACCACTAAAAGAAAAATATTAACTTACAAGCATTATTAAAACTAAGAAATGTAGTATTGAAGCTTGTATGCTTAATACAGATAACTAATAAATGACAGAAAAACTAATGAAAAATTAAAAAAATATATTTATTAAAATGTGAAATATTTTAATCATTAACTTATATAAAGATATCAATTTATGATTGCTCAACAAAACTGTTATTTTTTTAATCTATGAAATAATTGAAATATGAATAAATGAATGTTAAAATAAAAAAGTTATTAGTCCATGAATGGAAGAGATGAACTCTTACTCATCAGTTTATCTACTGTGTTTGAGACAAACCATTCCTTAATAGTGTGACTCTTTCTTAAAAATTTTAAAAACTTTTTTTTTTCTCCAGTTGAAAAACAGTCTGCAGACCTTCTCAAGAGTCTGCGACGTGCATCGCACCGATTCTCCGCCTGGGGTCTTGGTAATTTTTTTTCTCTTTTTATAAAGAAATTTGAAAAAAAAAAAATCATCAAAACTGTCTGCAAACTGAAATTATCTGCGAACGGCATTAGCATGTTCGTCTATATTATCTGACTCTGGTTACAAATAATATGTGTCATCGGCAATCTAGGAATTGATGGTCACCAATAAAAAGAAATATAGATGAAAAGTTACTTCAGGCAATCAACTACTTTTGTACATCAATTTTCATCAACTCCATTTTACATTTAATAAGTGTATTAAAAATGATAAATATTTCCGGTGACCTGGAAATTACGGATATTTATTGACACCCACATCCTCTTTTCAAGGTAAGAAGTCTTTATACTATCTTTTCATTAGACATTTGATGAGATAGTTTAAAACTGCAGTCAAAAGATGTCTTTTTGACTGTTTCTTTCCTTCTACATATAAAAAAAAGTAACACTTTGGGAATGGACCAATGAAAATCTGCATAGATACCGTGAAACGCATCTGATTGGTCAGAGCTTTCTGATGCTATAAGAGGGTTACAAAGAGGGAGACCTGGCTCTGTCACCAAGTTTGTTGCCAACTTGACAATATATTGCCAAATTTGGCAACCAAAATTAGCCGCCAAAAGTGATACCAACTTGGCACTATTTCCAGTATTTTGCCAAATTTCCATAGACTCCTGTTGAAATACAATCTAGACACACGGCAGTGTGTCAGCCAAGTTCGTCTGGCATACTAGTGTGTTATATTACACGAACCAGTTCGAGCTGTTTTCGCCAAATTTCGACACTCTACTACTGAAAATCTATTTGAGCTACGTACTTGTAATACGGAATACGTAGTAAGGCCCCCCTAAATACCCAGAATCCAAAATTTTATAAATAAAGCATAATTAGTTTCCGAGATAATGACATTTGAAAATGTCTGAAAATCGATAATTTTATCAGACTGACTGACTCACTCATCAAAAAGATCGTATATATCTACGGCACCTACAAACTTCAAATTTGGTGCGAAGTTTGTTTACACTATAAAACTAAGAAATCAAAAAAAAAAAAAAAAAAAATTGTGAAAATTGATTAATTACCCACTTTAGGGTGTCCATTTTTACTTTAACATTATGTCTATTAGGCGAAATTTTAATTCGCCAAAAAAAGCGCCAAATGTTGAATCCGGCCTGACCATGCAGAAAAATCACCTGAATATCAGCCATTTTCCTTTAATTTCAGAGAATTAATTTTTTGAATAATACTGCATAAAATTTACCTTTTTATACACATTGTGGAAAAACAAAAACATCTTGAGAGATAACATATGTCGAAATACGCATATATTTCGAGACATCCGTAGTTGAAATTAGTCTAATCCCAGAATTAAAAACGTAAACTAAAGGAGAGTCATTCTAATGATTCAAATAAATACTGGTCCATAGATGTGTGGCTACCATGGGCCTAGGCAATCTAGCTGTGGATAACCTTGGAGTGTCTCAGACTCTCAATGTCAGTATTACAGGTACCCTATAGATTGCCACTGAGTATAAAGGTAGTCTATCGATTGCCGCTGAGTATAAAGCTAGTGGAACAGGAACCGGCAGCTCAGACAATCACCTCATCGAGTTCATGGCTGAAATTCCAGAATTAGTTAAAACTCGATTCCAATATTAAAACGCAATCGGTCTTCCAAGTCATATCTTGGTGCAAAACACCTAAAAACCCGATTTTAGCAGTTGACTGATAGATTTACCATTGTGTTTTACTGCTTCCAGTCCTCCATGTTTTTTTTATACTTTTGGGTGCAGGAAAGCACAATGGTAAACCTACGAGTCAACCGCTAAAATCAGGTTTTCAGGTGTTTTCCACCAAGATATGACTTGGCAGACTGATTGTATTTTAATATGCGAATCGAGTTTTCACTAATTCTGGAATTTCACCCGTGAACTCGATGAGGTGATTCTCTGTGCTGCCGGCTCCCGGTCTATAATGCTTGCAGGACTATCAAGTATGATTTCGATGTCATTCGATACCGACACAAATTTTCAAAACTGTAGGATATGGAGGCTTTTAAGATGCAAATTCTTGCTATGCTGTAGTTTCAGTGGGCAAATTCAAATTTGAATAAATACTGCCTGTTTACTTTGAAGTTTATATGCTGTGTGTCAAAAAAAAAAAAAAAAAAAAAAGTCAATTGTTAGTATAAAAAAATACTGGCAGACGAATGCTACATTTCACGAACCATTTTGAGTTGTTTTAGCCAATTTTCTAATGAAAATCTATTTGACCTACGAGATTGTACACATCTGTACTGTTTTATTGACAGTCCAAAAGTTTCAAAAATAAAGAAAGAAATGTTTTGAAATCTTGACTTGTGTAAATATTATTAATATGATTGTTGTTGATTTAGAAAAGAAACAATAAAAATTTGGAATCAATGTATTTCATTTCAAAACATACATTTAATATAGCAGTATCTAGTTATATAAAATCCAAGTCTGTATGTCCCTCACAATTCTGGTTGGACCGCCTCATTGTAATGAATAATTGTTGAAAAAATACTAATAGCAGGGTTACCATAATAACGCCAAATTTTGACTAACTTGTCCAAATATTGCTTAATCTGTCGATAAAAATAAGTTATCATATATGAAGCCAACTTGGCGATAGATGGCTAATTTGGCGAAATTCCCATTGAAAATCATTATTTTTCCATAGTCGAGCTCACCGAAATTTAATTTAAACTCTGCGCATTTAAGGTTGTTTTTCTTTTTTTTTTTTTTTTTTTTAAATCTATGGACCAGAATTTAAAGTGTAATATACGAAAATGTATGCCAATATTTTGTTTTAGGAAATTTAAATTAAATTGAATGTTAAAGGTATATATAAATATTATTTATGCAGACATGCA